>JAWNOK010000020.1:25645000-30445000 GCA_035046005.1 Drosophila acutilabella | reverse complement strand
TAAGACAAGTGTGTCCCCTGAACTGTTTCCTATCATATGTGATCCAAAGTTTTGGCCTCCTCATATGATTGTTCACGAGTTTAAACAGAAGAATAGAAATCGTTCAAGTCCTGTCACCCTTCGGACTAATGGTCCTCAAACTGCCTCAGTCATAGCCTCAAATAATTAGACTCTGACCAACTTTTCATTCTGTATCAGAATGTAAGGGGTCTGGGGTCTAAGTTAAAACAGGTACATAAGAATAGTTTCTTTTTTGACACCGATAATATTGCATTCTAAGAGACTTGGCTTAATTCCAGCATATCTGATAATGAAAAAATGCCGTCAAATTATAATATCTTTAGGCGCGATCGTCCTAATCGACGTGGTGGTGAAGTCCTTATTTCAGTAAAATCCTCCCTTAATGCTGAAATAATTGATGTTTCACCAATGGACGATATTGAAATTGTTGCCGTTAAGGTTACTTTTTCGTCTTGTGCGCTGTATTTAACCTGTTCCTATATTCCTCCATCCTCTGAAGTGTCTATTTATTTACAGCATTTCAATTTCATCAAAGAAACATTTAGTCACATTCGTGATTGTGATTTCTTTGTGACACTTGGTGATTTTAACTTGCCAAACGTTTCCTGGACGTTTTTCAACAAAGTTTAATTTCATTCCCACAACCAACAATGACTTTTTAGATAGTATGATTGATTTTTTTTTTTTTCAACTCAATCATGTATCTAATCGCTTCGCACTCGCTTTGCAAACGGACGTGTTTTTTTCTTTCCTCGTGTAAAAGTTACTTTTCGTCGATTTTTCTTGTCTTTAAATCAATTAAAGTAATATACATCATTAATAATACATTGTGTCATACACCGGCTGTGTAAACGCAAAGTTTAAAATATACTAACAATCAGATTTTATAATTTCCTTGCAATATTTACCAAATCAAAGCTTAGTCAAAGCAAGTTGTTTGTTTATTTTGTGCTGTTGCTTTGTCGTCTCCCAACAAGCTTTGTTTTTGTAACTTGCAATTTTTGTTTGCCTGCTACTCTCCGCTTACATAGTTTCAGTCGCGAGCGCAATCTATAAATAGATTATTACTCTCGCGCGTCATTTCTCTCTGCTCTCTGTAAGCCGCGCTTTACTTCACCCCTCTGCTATCCCGCGATCTAAGTGTTGTTGGTGTTGGCTACCTAACCTCCGACGGTAAATTTTTCGTTTGCCGCGCAAATCAATTTTTGTTTTTGTAAGTACGCTGTAGTTCAGCTCTAGCTTAGCATCTGTTTTATTTAACCCTTGTGTTTACCCGTTCATTCTTTTTAACACTCGATACAAATTACTAATCTTATAATCTTTTGTGTTATTTATTTCTTATCGCAGTATAATTTTTTTCCATTTTGTTGTTTAAATTTAAATTTTTACTATGTATGTCTGTTATAATAAAAACTGCCAGGTGCGAACCAATGTTAAGGTGGGCTATGTTTGCTGCTGGCTGTGTGATAATGTATCACACGAAAAATGCGCTGGCCTGAACGGCCGTATTATCGACCTGATTAACTTCAATTCGGGTATTAAATGGACATGTGAGTCTTGCAGGAATGTTGAAAGGGATATTATGGGCTTCATGAGGCAAACTAAACGAGGCTTTGGGGAACTATTGGGCAGATTTAAGAACCTGTTTGATAGTTTCTCCTCGTTGGATAAGGACTTCAAGAGTATGAACCTCTTGAATGATTCTCCAAAGAGGAAAAAGGCCAATTTTAGGTTGTCGATTGGTCCTAATGAACTTTTAGTTCCTCCTCATATCTCCATAAATTCTGATCCTTCTCTCATAAATCTTTCTACCCCTTCTCCAACTAGCAATGTCAGTAGGAATGATAATTTTACGTCTCCCACAGAAGTTATTCCTATAGACACCGAGCAAATTCCTGATACTGTCGCTGTCAATGCGGTTATTGTTGACCAACATACCAATGATGACATTTCGACTGGATCAACTAGTCAATCAACCAGTGTTATAAGTTCAAACATTGAGATAACAGTGGTTGATAATAACATGACTCTTGTAGGTATCCCACCGAAAAAACAAATCTTTGTTTCACGGCTAGCCCCTAATACTACATCTGATGATGTGAAGGCTTTTATACAGGCCAAATCTATAGCCAACTTTACGGTAGAAAAATTCAAATTTTCTTATGCTCGGGAGATTTCTTCATTTAAAATAAGTGTTCCGGCCGAACAATTTAGCAAAATATGCTGTAAAGAGTTCTGGCCGGACCACTTAGTAGTGAAAGAATATACTGCTAAAAAACGAAATCGGACTCCGATTGCGTTACCTTCTATTTCTTCCTCTAACCAATCAGCTGGTAATAACAAAAAAAAACTAAACTCCTCCCTCTTGCTTGCCTATCAGAATGTAAGAGGTCTTTGTAGCAAACTTAGCAACCTTTACTTATCTAGTGTTTCTTTTCCCTTTCATGTCATTGCCTTTACTGAAACTTGGTTAAGGCCTGACATTCTTAATGCAGAGATATTCTGCGACAAATTTTCCATTTTTAGGAATCATCGTACTTCTCGTCGTTGTGGTGGTGTACTTATTGCTGTAGATGCTGATCTTACCTCTGAAGTAGTTAATCTTAACATTTCTACAGACTTAGAATTTATTGCTATAAAGCTCAATATTTGAAGTTTTAGCGTTTTTATTACTTGCTCTTATATTCCTCCTTCTTCTGGTAGTTCTGTTTATTTTGAACATTTCTCAGCTATCAAATCTGTTTCTTCTTTAACTTCTGATCGGGATATCCTCGTAGTTCTGGGTGATTTTAATATTGCAGGAACTACTTGGATCTCTACTCCAGGCTCTGCTGTATTGACTTCCACGACCCAAAATGATTTCCTTGATCATTTATTTGGGATGTCTCTATCTCAAATTAATGGCATTCCCAATTCATTAAATAAGATGCTTGATCTTATTTTTGTCCTAGATCCAACATTTCCATCTGTTTCCCGTATTGCTCCCCTTTCTCTTCCTGAAGATCCATATCATCCGACTTTGGAATTGTTGATGGAATTGCCTACCCAAATGGGAAAGTCCAGCTCGAGACCTATAAAGCGTATTCGCCAGTTTCGGAAGGCTGATTTTAACAAGTTAAATCAGCTTTTATCCCAAACTTACTGATCTTGGCTTTTCAAGTGCCGGGATGTGGATGAAGCAGTCACATTTTTTTATCTTACTATAAATAATTTATTTGACCTTTGTGTTCCATCTTGTGTTCCAATTATGTCTAAAAAACCTATTTGGTTTACAAGGGAATTAACACGTTTAAAAAACATTAAATCTAAATTTTATAAGAAATTCAGGGAAACTGGCTCTTCCCTGGATCTCTCTCGTTATGTGATTGCTCGATCTGATTTCTCTGCATTGAACAGCCTGTGCTATCGGAATTACCTTAGGAGCTGTGGTCAGCAGTTTCGAAGTAATCCTAAACTTTTTTATAACTTCGTTAATGCGAAGCGCAATTCATCAACACTTCCTTCCTCAATGGTCTTGACAATAAGACTGCTAACTCTGATCAGGCTATAGCCAATTTATTTGCTGATTTTTTCCAATCAACTTATTGCATTCATCAAAATAATCTAAATTTGCCTTATCCCTACAGTGTGAATGCCTCTAATTGTAATTTTAGGCCATTGATCACTGAAGAATCGCTCTTGAGTGATCTAAAGTCTGTTAAATCTGTCTTTTCCCCGGGTCCAGATGGTGTTCCTGGTTGTGTGCTCAGAAACTGTGCCGACGGCCTCTTGAAACCTTTGTATAACTTATTTAATTTGTCTGTTGAGTCGTGCTCCTTTCCTGACATTTGGAAAGCATCTTTTATTATTCCCCTTCATAAAAAGGGTACTAAATCTAATACTTGTAACTATAGGGGTATCTCTAAGTTGTCTGCAATTCCTAAAACTTTTGAGAAATTAATAACTTCACAATTGCAACATGTATGTAAATCTATTGTTTCACCTTGCCAGCATGGGTTTATGAAATATAGATCTACTTCCACTAACTTATTAGAATTTACTTCCATTGTGATACAGGGGTTTCAAAATAAATTGCAAACGGATGTCATTTACACTGACTTTAGCAAGGCTTTTGATACTGTTAATCATTGTCTATTAATTCATAAACTTAATTTGCTTGGATTTCCAGATAAATTAATTCCTTGGATTGCGAACTATTTATGTTCAAGAACTCAAAGAGTTAATTTTAATGGCACATTATCCAAGCCCGTGCGTGTTACCTCGGGTGTTCCTCAAGGAAGCCATTTAGGGCCTTTACTTTTCTCATTATTCATTAATGATTTACCTTTAGCTATTTCTAGTTCCCGGGTTCTGATGTATACCGATGATGTAAAACTTTGTTTGTCAAGAGTTTTAGTTATGTAGGGATCGTCAAATTCCTTAGACCACCGCTTTATGAAACCCAAGACACCAAAAGCTCGATTAACAGCAGAAGATATGTGTTTATCAATTTTTAGTTTTGGATCGAAAAGGATACCCAAATCATTGACCGACTCTATTCTCTGAAGAGGCTTGCCGTCGAGAAAGTAGTTATTAAAGGTAGGTATTCGCCTACTATAGGACATTACGTTACATTTACTGAAATTGAGATGTAGTAGGTTAACTTTACACCAGGCTTGAAGTGTGTCGGAAAGCATCTTTTATTATCGAGATCACTTTGTAGACCGTGATGACTCTGGCCTGAGTCACGGTCTACAAAGTGATCTCGACACACTTCAAGCCTGGTGTAAAGTTAACCTACTACATCTCATCACGAGAGATTCGAGGCTGTACAAAAACAATTTCTTCTGTTTGCCCTTAGGGGCCTTAGCTGGAATACTAATTTTCGATTACCTTCGTATCGTAGTAGACTCTTGTTAATTAACCTCCCTTCCCTTTTGGATCGATGAACCATGCTTGGTGTAGTTTTCTTACATAAATTAATTAATGGTGAGATTGATTCTCCGTATCTAATTAGCCAAATTAGTTTTGCGGTTCCGATCCGAAATACCAGAAACTTTCTTCCTTTGTCCCTTCAACGCTGTACCACGAATTATGCTTTACATAATCCGTTTCGGATCTTATGTAATAACTATAATAGTCATTCTCATGTAGTGTGTGGAGCCACTTCTTTGTCTTCTCTTAGAATGTCACTTCTTTCTTACCTATCTAGTCAATCGTAGTATCTTTTAATATACTTCTTTCTTTATCGTTATCGCGTATTTCGTTCCCGCGAGCCTTATCGTTTACCACCGCGTTACTAACACTTGACTTTATTTATTTTAATTTTTTTTTTTCTGTTTGGTCTGGTTAGTGTTTTTCTGGGGTTTTCCTAACCCTTGCAACGAATGTTGGACCAACGTTTCTAATTTTTGTAATTCTTCCCCAGTTAGTTAATTAATTAATTAATTAAACTTAATTTTAATTTAAAATTTTTGTCGTTTTTAAAGATAAATTGTACTCTTATTTTTAAACTGTTTATTTTAAATTACTTAATTTAATTTATTTTTCTTTTTGTGTCGACTGCTCATAGTCTGACAATAAATAAATAAATAAATAAATAAACCGGGTGCTGGATCTCATTTTTGTAAGTGATTCATCCAGTGCCGTTGTCACTATGTCTACTCCTGTAGTGGTACCTGAAGATTCTTTTCATCCAACTCTTGGACTGTCTTTATCTATCCCTAACACAACCCATTTACCTCATTCTTTCTTTTCTTACAAGCAACGGCGCGCTTTCGCAAAGGAAATTTTTCTATGCTTAATCAATTGATTCTTGCTACTGACTGGTCTGTACTATACTGCATGAAAGATATTAACATAGCTGTCGAGCATTTTTACAACATTTTAAATTCAATCTTCGATGTCTGCATCCCTAATGTTGTAAAATGCGTTTCACATAAACCGCCTTGGTTCTCACCAAGATTATCCAACTTAAAAAATAAAAAATCCAAATATTTTAAAAGGTTTAAGAAGACAGGGTCTAACTTAGACTTTTTAAATTACCCTTTAATTCTCAATGCTATGAAAATTATCTTGTTCGTTGCAATACTCAAATTGCGCGTGATCCTCAATAATTCTATAACTTTTGTTAATTCTAAACGTAAATCTAGTACTTTACCATATTCTTTCTTTTTGAATTCCAGTAAAGTAAGTGAGGACTCGGCCGCTTCCGATCTCTTTGCTAACTTTTTTCAATCCACTAACACCTCTAGTTTGCCTACAAACTTCTCTTACCCCTATAAACTCCCATCCTCTAATTCTGTTTTTTTCCGCATATAACCTATAGTTGCATACTTTCTTCAATTAATGCCTTAAAATCTTCCTTCTCTCCTGGCCCCGACAACATTCCAAGTTGTGTGCTTAAGGAGTGCTGTTCTTCTATCGACTTTGCAACACCTCTGCAAGTCAATTATCTCTCCCTCCCAACACGGGTTTGTTAAGAGTCGGTAGACTTCGACCAATCTGCAATAGATCAGCAATATCTAAATCTGTTTTCGTTACTTCTGGAGCTCCCCTAGGCCCATTGTTTTTTTTATCTTTTTATAAACGACCTACCCTCTTCGCTATCCCATTGTCGCATACTTATGTGTGCCGATGATGTCAAATTATTATTTTCTTACAATGACTCCCAGGATCATGCATTACTACAAGATGATTAAACACAATGCACAACTGGTGCATAACTAATCACTTGAAACTAAATTTTTCTAAATGCCTGTTTATGACTTTTAACAGGGTTACTCCTTACTTAGCCAATTACTATATTGACAATGTACTCTTAAATCGTATACTGTCAGTTGAAGACCTTGGTGTTCTTTTTGATAATAAATTAAGTTTCACACATCATATCTCCTCAATTGTTAATAAAGCCAAGGGCACTCTTGGACTTATTAAACGCTGGTCTAAAGAATTTAATGATCCCTTCGTCACTAAACTTCTTTACACATCCCTTGTCCGCCCCATTCTTGAATATTGTTCATGTGTCTGGTCTCCTCAACATGCTCATACTCAAGATTTAATTGAGTCAGTGCACAAGCAGAAGCAGAGCCAATAGGCTCTTACTCCTTAATCTTCCGTCCCTTCTTAATCTTAGAAGAGTTCTTGGAGTTATTTTCCTTCACAAGCTTATAGTTGGTGATATCTGATCCACATCTCTTTTAGAACGCCTTAATTTCAACATTCCAACCAGGGCAATCAGGTTCTGCATCCCTTTATTTCTTCCTAAATGCACTACTGACTACGCTTTGCACAATGCGCTCAATATAACGAATACTATAGAATTATTGATACATCTCTTTCTCTTTCCCATCTTAAAGATTCACTTTACAGCCAACTCCGTTAAATCTCTGATCTTTAGGGGCAGTATGTTTGGCATCTTAGCCATTTATGCGTTCCTTTAAATCAGAAATCTTTGGTGATTGTTTTGGCATACATTTGCATTGATCTGGATCTGGGTTTTCCCCAATCCTTGCAACAAATGTTGAATCAACTTCTTTACTTTTTTCCCAGATTAATTATTAACTATTAACTAATTAATAATTTATTTAACTAAATTCTTTTAACATTTTCAGTTAAAATATATTTTTATTATACTTTTTATAGTTATAAATAGTAATATTAATTATATATATAACTTTATATTTCGGTTATACTCGCGACTGCATATAGTCTGCGTTAATAATAAATAAATAAATATAATTCCAGCCCATTTCCTTCACGCCGGGTATCTGGCATTTAACTAGCTCCATCATACATTCAAAGGAATCCTCCTATCCGGAGTCATTCCCAAACCTTGGATACGCTCCAAAGTATTTTTTTATCCATAAGGCAGGGACACCATCCCACTGTATCTCTCTATCATCTTTCTTGCCTAGGTAGATGGAAGACTAATGTGCTGACATCTGCTGGATACAGCAGCGGTAGATACACAGAAACTGCCCTGCATAGCGTTCCAATTTGTGAAAAATCGTTCTCCTTCAAGAAATACTCTTAGAATTGACCCCCTTTCTTATGGAACGTAGCGGTAAACGTGCTCTGGAAGGCGGAGGATGCCGGGTTATTGCCTACGCAGACAACGTTTCCATCATTTTCTCGTGTAAATTCAAACAGACACTCTACGATAGGATGAGAAATTCATTGCTCTTCCTATCTAATTAGGACACAAATAACGGTCTAGGGGTTAATCCCAGTACGACCGAACTGGTTCTATCAACGAATTATTATAAATTTCTCCCTCTAAGACTTTCCTCTCGAAGAGGGGATAAAGAATGACAAAGCTTAATAACTTGGTGTTTATCTTGACAGAAAACTAAATTGATATGCATGCATAGAAGATAGCGTGAAAAAACACTTTGTCGCCCACTTCACATGCAGGAAGACAACTGGTCTGAAATGGGGCCTGACTCTCGGCGTTACCAAGTGATATACTTTCATTGTCCGCCCTATTCTCCTACAGACTATAGCACTCCATCAGAGTATACAAAAACCCACTTTCCATGTGGTTCCCCCCCGAGAGAGGACTGCATGAATGGTCCCTATCACCCAAACTCCTGCATTCAATTCGACACTAACGGCTCAAAAGTGACACAGAGGTTAATTGCGCTGCAGACGAGCTCGCTAAGATGGGCACTGCCTGGCTCTCAGCTATCACAGGCACTGATATCTATCCGACATACAGCACAATTTTCTCTCAGGCTTCATCCTTACCTCTGGATGAAGCTGTACAGACACCGGCTCTTAAAGTTTGTTTTAACATTCCTACCTGTGTTTACCACTACTCGAGAATCCCCCAGGAATCACAACGGCCCAACTCTCGGCTCATGCGCGCTGGTGTTCTCGACACCAGCAACCACCTAACCCAACTAAAACTATACAAGGGCTAATTATTTATATATATATTTATATTTTTTCCAGTTCCAAGAGTATGTTGTTAACATTGCCAGTGCTATTCATAACTTCGTGAATATGAAGCATGCAATTTTTCTTTTGTTTTGAGAAAAGTACAATTGATAAATTAATATTTGTTTACTACAAGATTTTCATAGTGTGCAGTTTACATAAATGTGGACCAGTGAAATGTTTGCTTTTGATTATTTCAGTGCATTAGGTTTCCGACATTTTTATACTCTCTGCAAGAGTATATTGGGTTTGTGCAAATGTACATATGTAACAGGTAGAAGGAGGCGTGGCAGACCCCATAAAGTATATATATTCTTGATCAGCATCAAAAGTCGAGTCGACATAGCGATGTCCATCTGATCGTTCGTCTGTCTGTTTGAACAAAAGGAGATCAAGAACATCTCAGAAACTCACTTTGACCATGAGCGCACAATCAGCAATTTATTGGGCTTTCACATAAACTAGTAATCTCTTATACAGAGCGCTCTCGTAAAACAGGTCGACAGCGATAGCTAGCAGACTGCTGCAAAAAATACCTGTTTGTCTATTAATTTTCAAGTTTAATTGCTGACATTTTATTTAAGCGATTCGACGCTTAAATGAGAATCTGGCTGGCTCAGTACAGCGTGCAATTTAAGCTGAAAAGCAATGTCTCAACTACTACAGTTAGATTCTTTGGTAACCATACTCACTTGTCTTACCACATCGCAAAGTTATATGGATAAGGAAACTCATTTTGGTAATTTAGTGAGTCTTTCTTTAAAATGTTCTTGAAATTTTCTAACTACTACATATTATTCAAAAATTATCTTTTCGAATTGTGATTCCGTTCCTAGAGCAGTGGCGTCCTAATGGATTTAAATGTGTTGAAGTCGTTGTCAGATAATGTGAATGTTAATGACTAATCTTTGTAGGCAGATATATTTCACATAAATATTAGACAAATAAACTGAAAGGTGCATTGCAATCGCACTAGAAACAAGAAGACCAGAAGAGTTACAATATTGATAATTGAATGGAATATCAATGTATGAGTGAAAGCGAGACAGAAACATACAAGCACATGTTCGAATGTTTTAGCTATATATATTACCATTCATATGTGTATTCGCATGCAGACAAACAGATGTATGTTTGAGTTTGCTTAGATTGTTTTTGTTTCAACGTGTTTTAATTTAGGTACTACACATTGTAATATCTCTAAACCGATTTTAATAATTATATATTATTAAATATTTATATTTGCTTTTATTTCCTTTTTTATGTGTTGCATATCAGTGCTTATAGACTAATTTATTTAAAAAAATTTTCCAATAAAATGTTTTTTCTTTACTATTGTTTTTGGTTGCACTTTAATCCCGCGCAATTTTCCCATTTAATTTCATTATTTTTTTTCATAAAACGGTTATGCGCTTATAGAGTGATTGAATATTATGTTAGATTGTTACACAATCATTTAAAGATAAGTTAGTATGGTGACTTAGATTAAGTCAACAGGTTTTCAATATTCACTGAAACCATGTACATATGTATTTTTTTTGACGTGACGAATTTCCATCATTGAAAGGTCTTCAATTGGTGGTATCTGTTGTTTTTATACCCTAGCAGAGGGTATATCGTTTTTTCACGATGCTTGTAACGCCTTGAAGGAGACGTTTCCGACCCCATAAAGTAAATATATTCTTGATCAGCATCAACAGCCGAGTCGATAAAGGCATGACCGTATGTCTGTCCGTTTGTTTCTATGTGAACTATTCTCTTAGTTTTTAAGCTATCTTGATGAAACTTGGAACATATGTATATTATCTCTGTACTCAGTTCATATATTCAAATCGGCCAGATCGGGTCACTATATCATATAGCTCCCATAGGAACAATCGGCTAATTGACACAATTGAGCTATCTCCTCCAAATTTTTCAAATGTGCAAACCAAATTTCATCGAGATCGGACCACTATATCATAAAGCTGACATAGGAACAATCAATTAAATTACTTGGTATAAAAATGTTCTATGTCTATTGAGCGATTTCATCCAAATTCACGCAACGTTCATTCGTTATCATTCAAATGGTGTTGAACAAATTGTTCAAATCGGAATACTATATCATAAGCTGCCATGGGAAACCAAATTAACGCAATGTGCGCTAACCAAAAGATTATCGTTTTTTTACACTTTGCAAGAGTGTTTTAGAAATGCATGTAACAGGCAGATGGAGGCGTGGCAGACCCCATAAAGTATTTATATTCTTGACCAGCATTAACAGCCGAGTCGATATAGCCATGTCCGTCTGATTGTTCGTCCGTCTGTTTGAACAAAAGGAGGTCAAGAACATCTCAGAAACACACTTTGACCATGAGCGCACAATCAGCAATCTATTGGACTTTCACATAAACTAGTAATCTCTTATACAGAGCGCTTTCGTAAAACAGGTCGACAGCGATAGCTAGCAGACTGCTGGAAAAATACCTGTTTGTCTATTAATTTTCAAGTTTAATTGCTGACATTTTATTTAAGCGATTCATCGCTTAAATGAGAATCTGGCTTGCTCAGTACAGCGCGCAATTTAAGCTGAAAAGCAATGTCTCAACTACTACAGTTACATTCTTTGGTAACCATACTCACTTGTCTTACCACATCGCAAAGTTATATAGATAAGGAATTTCCTGAATTTTTCTACCTACTACATATTATTTAAAAAACACGAAAGAGTGCTATAGTCGTCGCGCGACTTTAGGATACCCGTTACTCAATGTTCGACCGATTGTTCCTATGGGAGCTATACGATATAGTAGTCCGATTTGAATGAAACTAGGTCAGTATACCTATGTTATTGATAAATTTATTCTGTCAGTTTCATTAAGATAGCTTAGTAAATACAGAAAATTTTCATACAAGTTCATACTAAAAGCAAATTTTTGACTGATTGTCCCTATGGGAGCTATACGATATAGTAGTCCGATATGGATGGACGGACGGACGGACGGACGGACGGGCGGACAGACGGACATGGCTATATCGACTCGGCTTTTGATGCTGATCATGAATATAAATACTTTATGGGGTCTGCCTCACCTCCATCTGCCTGTTACATACATTTCTAAAACACTCTTACAGAAACATACAAGCACATGTGTGAACGTTTTCGCTGCCTGTGTGGCGGCAGAGCTGCCCGCTGTCGCTGCCCTCGCCGAATACACACATACATACATATATGCATCATATATTGTCAAACGTACGATATGTGTTTTCGAATGCAAACAACCATATTTATGTAAGACATATGTATCAGAGACCTGCAACGAGTATAAAAACTTCGAGTATACTCGAACGCTTACTCGTAATCGTTTTTGTTCGAACAAATTTGATATTCGATCGTTTGTGTGCGTACCGCGGGCCTGCTTGTACTCGTTTTACTCGGGTATAACATATACTCGGGTATTTTGCCGTTATATGGAACATGTTGAAAGCAAGCAAAACTGATACATATAATATTTTGCATGAAATGTTCTGTGGTACTAAACTAAATGTTTTGACGGCGTTAAAGATTGTTTTTTTTTTTCTTTTAATGGCATTTAATAATAAATGATATTTGGTTTTTAATACTCTCTAATGTGCCGATTGGTAGAAATCTGCATTAAAATATTTTATTGAAACCCTTTCTAACGCTCAACAGTTAAATGAAGATGGCCTGACCTTTTGGAAATTCCCGTGTTTGGCAAGAGTATGATTCTATGAGTTTTGTAAAAGGGACGTTTTGCATGTATCGCAATATGTGCAGCAGGTAGATACTCTTCCATTTGGGTTTTTCTGTCTTAAAAAAATATTAGCGAAATGCGTGGTATGTCAAACATATCAATACTTGCTCGCTCAAATACACACAAACAAAAACAACCCTCAGCGTGTTACGCGTGCCATCAGTGTTGCTCTCTAAATTGTTTCGCGCTTGATCTAGCCTTTAATTATGTGTACATGCACATACATTACAGATATTTCATTTTTAATATTACCCATTATGGTTTATAAAATTATTAATAACAAAGGAAGAAGAAAAATAAATATTTAAACAAATTTCTTATTATATTTCATTGGAATTTAGCCTTTTTGCTTATTTTCCGCTAGAACTAGCATATTTGCCTGCCAATAATTGGCAACACTGCGAACGTCACGCAACTCAAGCGAACCAACGAACTTGCTTGATACTCGAACGTTTTTTACGGGCAGGCAGGTTGCGTTCGAATACTCGTTTGTCCAATCGAACGATCAGCAAACGATCTATGGGGATGATCGTTTTGCTCGCAACCAAATTGTTTGATATCAAACGATCATGTTCGAATCAAGCAGAAAACGGGCAACTGATCGTTGTGATTCGAACATTTTTCGGACAGCCCGTTGGAATACTCGTTACCCGATCGTTTGATGAAAAGTTCGAACATACTCGAGTATACTCGTTGCAGGTCTCTGATATGTATGCTTGGATTGTTTTTGTTTCAACGTGTTTTAATGCAAGAACTTCACATTGTAATATCTCTAGACCGATTTTAATAATTTAGTCGAAACAAAAATTCAGAGAGTATTTTACGGTCGGGCGTGCTTGACTGTACTTTTCTTTCTTGTTCTATCTGCTTTTTTTTACACGGTCGTTGTGCGTGTGTGTAGTTTTGCGACGCTCTTTTGTTTCGTGTTTGTTACATGTAATGAATTAATAAATGATAGATTAAGTTCGAAGTAAAGCAAATTGGATGAGTAAATTGTTTTAATCAAAAATTTACATAAAAGATAACACGTTATTTGTATATTTAAATATTCACATTAATGAGAATCGAAGTGAGCAACATATTACAAGTTGATTATGGACATCTGTTTTGTTGCCTGGGTATTCTAAATCGATCATCATGAAGACACCTTTTATCTGAAAAATGTCAACTCTCAAAATGCATATTGTGAAAATGTTGCCACTTGGTATTTTGGTCAAAACCTAATAACAGAACTGTAGTTTGCTACCTGGTACGTGCATTCTTCCTAATGTAACCCCATTTTTATCATCTAACGAGCTCTTCTGTTGTAGTTTAAAAGATCACGGCGTTTATACGTATAGACAGACAGATATAGGGACATTGCTATATCGACTCGGCTGTTGATGCTGATCAAGAATATATATACTTTTTTGGGTCGCAAAAGCCTCCCTCTGCCTGTTACACACATTACGCTTCTGACACACTTAATAAACCCTACTCTTTTTTTAGAGTACGGCGTTTAAAACTCGTACGTTTTTTTTTTTTGACGTGCAATGCTATGAATGCTTGATTAATGTTTTTTTTGACAATCAATTCAAAAAGAACTTTATTCAAAAGGTTATTTTGACATAATTTCAAAAAGTAACTAGATTAATACAAGAGTGAATGCTATAGTCGCCTCTCGACTTTAGGATACCCGTTATTCAATTTAAATATGTTACTAACAAAATAATGTTAGTTCATTAAACACTGTTTCAACAGTTAAATACTTGGGACTTTGGATAAATAAAGGATTGACCTGGAACACACATGTTAAGAAAATAGTTGGTACTATTAACACTAGACTCAAGAAAATGGACTGTCTGCTTCGTCAAACCGCAAAATTATCTTTAAAAAACATAGTACTTTTATATAAATCCCTTATAGTTCCAATTCGGAGATATGGAGTTTCAGTCTGGGGTATTGCGGCTCGAACTCATATTAAACAAGTAAGATAAGTACGGTCGAGCACGCCCTACCGTATAATACTCTCTGCATTTTCTACCGATTATATTATTATAATCGGTATCGAGATATTACAATGTGTAGTACTTGCATTAAAACACGTTGAAACAAAAACAATCTAAGCATAATAAAACATACAGCTGTTTGTCTGTATGCGAATACACATACGAAAGACAATATATGATGCATATGTGTATGTATGTGTGTATTCAGCGAGGCCAGCGACTAAGGGCAGCGCTGCCGTCCCACAGGCAGCGAAAACGTTCGAACATGTGCTTGTATGTTTCTGTCTCGCTTGCACTCATACATTGATATGAATGCGGCAGCGCTGCCGTCACATGTGCTTGTATGTTTCTGTCTCACTTGCACTCATACACGATATAGCATTCGGTTATCAATATTGCAACGCTTCAAGTTTCCTTGTTTATTGTGCGATTTCAATGTGCCTTTCAGGATAGTTTGATATAGTGAGTCTCCACACGAATTATAAATTACAATACTGTACTATATTAAAGAACGCCTAAAAACGGAGCGAAAGTTGAGAATTATTTTTATTAATTGTGGGAAAACGGGACGTGGCAGTCCAAAATTTTATATGTCAATGCATTTACGCTGTCGCTAGGAACCTCCATACCAAAATTGGTGGTCCTAGGTGCAATAGTTACTGAGATATTCGCCGAAAACACCGATTTTTTTCGAGGTGTGTCTGGTTTTTTGCTCATTGTGGGCGAATGGGGCGTGGCATCGAAAAAAAAAAGATTCTTGTATTGACTGACTAAATATGTGATCGATTGAGACCAAGCTCGAACTTGTAGCTCTTACCATCTCTGAAATCTGTTTGTTCATACGGACAGACAGACGGACAGACAGACAGACAGACAGACGGACAGACGGACATGGCTATATCGACTCGGCTTGTGATGCTGATCAAGAATATATATACTTTATGGGGTCTGCCACGCCTCCTTCTGCCTGTTACATACATTTTCACAAACCCAATATACTCTTGCAGAGAGTATAAAAACTTGAATCACGTGAATATAAGGCCATCAGAAGAATTGCTGGAGGATTTCCATTTGCTCGAATCGTGCATATCAGGAGGGATTTAGGGATCGCCACAGTTATGTCTAAAATTAACGAAGTATCTGTTAAACAAAATATCAGGCATGAATATCACCCAAATTCATTGGCTAATGCTCTACATTTCTCATCAAGTCCTTCTCTTCGTCGTCTGAAAAGGGTGTTTTTGGACCAATTGCCCAAAAGGAGCATGTAGGAGCAATTTCATTCAAGATCCCATTGGTTATCATTGTCTATGTTAATTTTACAAAAGTTTTCAAGTTCATTAGAATGATACTTTAATTAAATAAATATGTCAAATAAAAAAAAAAAAAAAAAAAAATCCAATTGGTTAGGTGATTGATAGGATAGCTTGATATACACATATTGTTTACACATTTTCTACCGATTGTTCCTATTGAAGCTATACGATATAGTAATCCGATTTAGATAAAACTTGGTAAGTATGTTTATGTTACTGGCAAATGTATTATGTGTGATTTAAATTACTATGGCGCAAAAGAAATCACCCTATTGGAAGATGCTCTCATTTTTGCAAGTGGCCGCCAATGTCAAATCTGACATTTGTGGACTAGACAGATACAGAATACAAGTGAATAAACGAATTTGCGTAACAATTCGTCCGTGGTGTTGGCGCAGCGCAAATTCCACCGACACCGACTGCGCAAACACTGCTCCGTTTAGCCACTAACCTTGAAGAGTATGGGACCACACGAGACGTTGCCAAGAGTGGCCGGCCCCGGAGCGCCCGTTCTGCCGTGAATATCGCCGCTGTAGCCGAGGACGTCGAAATGAGCCCCGAAACATTGACCAGACGACTTGCCTCGCAATTGGGCCTCAGACCGCGGTCCCTGCAACGAATTTTGGTGAAAGATTTGAACATGTTCCCCTACAAAGTTCAATCCGTGCATCAGCTGCTGCCAGAAGTTTTTCATTTAGGAAAAAAATAAGAGCCAAACAACATCAGATGACTTCTTTTGAGCCACCTTGTAGCTTAGTCGGCCCTATTGGAGCTATACGATATAGTAGCCGGATTTGCATGAAACTTGGTCAGTATGGCGTCAGCCACGCCTTCTTCCACCTGTTACATACAGTCCAACGATTACAGTATAGCATTTACTCTTCAAGTAATGTATTATCAGAAACGGTAACATGGATCAATATAAAAACTAAATGTTCCTCTTGAAGCTGATCCTCGTCTTCCAAAATAGATTCCTCGAATGCCCTATTTGTGCTCCAATTTACCTACAGAATTTTCATCTTGCAAAAGCTGGTTCACAATTTTTTTGGTCCGGTATACCTAGTTGTACCACTATATTTTTCATTTTGGCACTTGATTTTGATATTGGTTATGGAAAAAACTTCCTTAGTTTTGGTACTGAGTTGGTTGTCTGAACCGAGATGAACCGTCAATATCCATTGGTTGCGTTGGTTCTTGTTTTTTTAACATTTCGGTTATTGCGTTGGGATTTTTGCTTGCAAAATTTAGCTTTGCCTGACTTTGGGAATTGCTTATATATTGGATTGCTTTTGTTGTCTCTGTTCATGGCGTTGAGCATTTTCTACAATATTTCTTCCAAACTATAGTACTAGCGAACTGAAAGCGTTCGTTCAGCTACTACGCTAGAGCCAAATCTGATGGCAACGCTTTGGTTCTTGCTGGAAAAATAATATCGCTAAGGGATTTCTGTGTGTCTGAAATAAACACCGTAGGTTCCCATACTCGTTTCTAATATCATCGACTTTTTTGTCAAACACTTGTGCTTGGTTACTTAGTGCAGTATTTACAGCAGCACTAGACACATACTCGAGGAGCGCATTCAAATTTACCTCATTCATTCATACACTTCTAACTCTTTGTCATATTTCTACACTTAACGTTCACTCAATGAGTGACACTCATATCATTATTATGTGTGTGTAGTTGTATTAAAAATTATGGTTTCATTGTCATTTTGTTCTATGGTTTTATTGTTGTCCTTTCTGCTTGTTGTTTTGTCTTCTTGTCCGTCTGCAAATCCGCAAGTTAATAATTTATTAATTTATTAAGGAATCTGTTAACTTGTGATTTTTACATGAAGTAAGAGCAGTGAAATAAAATTATATCTGGCTCATTTATTAGTCAAAATCGATTCTATAAGCTAAAGTATACAATTTTCTGTTACCACTGTGCCACCGATTATGCTGCATGTAGCTTTCTGATCATGCAGAATGGCAGTTATAGCGAACACGGATGCTATGCTCTCTATTTTATTCTATCGTCTTATTAACTTTAGGTATACCGCCACAGTATGCCGATAGGTGTGTTGCCAGACCGCCGCAGTACTCCCTCATCAGTGACGACGTCACGATTGTGTGAAGTGCACTCTCGGTTTCCCTGCGTATGTACGTGGTTCATTGGCTGTGGGTTGTGAGCCAATGATGGTGTCATCTTTGACCAGGAAAGCGGGTTTGAGTCGGTTGACGGTATGTCAATAGTGCAGAGTCTGGAAAAGTCGTCAGCAACTACGCTGTCACTTCCTTTGACGTGCGTGATCTCTTTTGAATATTGAGAGATGAAGCTTAGGTGTCGAATCTGCCGAGGCGATGCTTTTCCGGGCGCTGACGAAAGCGTAGATAAGCGGCTTGTGGTCTGTCCTGATCACGAAGATTCGTCCATCAAGCAGATGCTTAAAGTATCTGACAGCTTCGTAGACGGATAGTAGCTCTCTGTCGTATGTGCTGTAGTTCTTCTCAGTGTTGTTAAGTTTCTTTGAAAAAAAACCAATTGGCTTCCAAGAATCGCCGACTTGTTGCTCTAGAGCTGCTCCAATTGCAACGTCAGAGGCATCGCAAGTTAGGGCTAGCTTTGCATTCGGAAGTGGGTGCACTAAGAGCGTTGCATTGGCGACACTTCGCTTACACTCTTCGAATGCAGCAATACGCTCAGGTGTCCACTCGTTGATCATTTTTTTCACGTCCCTGAGAAGATTCGACAGAGGTGCTTAAATGAGCGATGCATAAGGAAGACATCTACGGTAGTAATTGATGATTCCAAGGAACCGACCCAGCTGGCTGATAGTGTTTGGGCGTTGATAATCCTGGATTGCGTTCGTGCGATGAGTCGGAGGCTTGATACCATGTTGGTTTATTTCGTAACTCAAGAACTGAACATTTGTCTATGCGAGCTGGCATTTGCTCAAGTTAATGCAAATACCATGTTTGCGCAAGATTTCCAGGACGATGCGTAGGTGTTGCTCGTGTTCTTGCATGTTGTTGGAAATGATAAGTATATCGTCGATGTAACAATATACAAAATCAATCTCGCTGAAGATGTTGTCCATAAATCTTTGAAACGTCTGTGTGGCGTTCTTCAGACCAAACGGCATGTACAAAAATTCTACCAGTCCAAACGGTGTGCATACCGCTGTCTTTGGGATGTCGTCTTCTGCCATTGGTATTTGGTAGTATGCTTTTACCAAATCGAGCATGGTAAAAATCGATTTTCCGTGAAGCTGATCCGTAAAATCGTGGATATGCGCAATTGGATAACGGTCAGATGGGGTTACCGAGCTCAGCTTCCGATAGTCACCACAAGACCACCAACCGCCATCTTTTCTTGACACCATGTGGAGTGGACTCGACCAAGGGCTGTTCCAGGGCCGATATATGCCCTCTTTTATCAGGAAGTTTATTTCCGCTTTTGCAGTGGCAAGCTTCATATCCACGAACTCTTGCAACAGACGTTGGAATTTCGGCACATTGTGTATTGTCGAAATGGAAAAGGTTTGTGTATCCAACAAGCATGCTGAAGACTTCAAACCAGTGGTTGGATCGATAAATTGTCTCTTGAGATCAATGAGCAACTGGTACTGCGACAGAAAGTCAGCACCAATGATGGCCATTTGCACGTCAGACACAATGAAGGGCCAAGAAAAACAACGACGTAGTCCCAGATTTAGTTCCATCGGTGAACGTCCATAGGTGGGAATTGTTGTTCCCTTTGCAGCATACAGTGTCAGGTTGCTGAGTTTATTGTTTTGTTTAGATTGCGCGGAATGACAGAAACAGCGGATCCAGAGTCGATGAGGAAGCGAATGTTTGAGACACGATCGGTGATGTGCAGACGAGGCTCGGAGACGGACAAAGCTTGTGTGTTAAAATTGCCGGGGTTGGATGTGCTGTCGTCGACCCGTGCTGTGCACGACAGCCGTTTTAGTTTAAAGACGTAACGGGGACAGTCTGGCCGACACTTCTTTGCATCGTCTCCAAATTTCAGATGGTAGAAGCAAAGTTTTGGTTCTTTTCCATTTGGTACTCGAGACGTTGACTGATTCCGAGGCGATCTGTCATGTGATGTAGAGAGTGAGCGAGAGTGTGCTACCTCCATGCTCATCACTTCCTTTTGAAGACTGTCGAACTTCTGGGTTAATAGTCGTTGACTCTCGAAGACGTCTTTCAATAAGGCAGTAGAAGCGACAGCACTCACGGAGTTTGAAGCAGCTGAATCCAATGCATGGACTGAATTATGTCCAACAGCTTCAAGCATCTTGTCAGCAATTTTGGCAAGTTTGTTAAGGTCAGTTTCTTCCCAAACTGTTAAAATTGTACGTATGGTTTGTGGCATCTCCGCCAGGAGCAATGTCCGAATTATGGTCTCACAGGCTGGATCGTGAGCAAGACGGCGCATGTTGGCCAATATTTCGGAAGGCTTCGAGCCTTCTCTTCCTCCTCCTTGCAAGAAGCAGCGTAGCTTAGACTCTGAGGACTCGGCGAATTTATACGAATTACAGACGGACAGACAGACATGGCTATATCGACTCGGCTGTTGATGCTGATCAAGAATATATGGGCATTTCCGCGGTCACTCACACGACTTTCGGAAGCAAAGTAAAATTTTAAATATTAAATAAATCAATCAAAATTAAATTATTTGTACTTCATCACTAATGATGTTTTGTACCATTTTCAGAGTACTATCAATGGTAAAAAAATTGAGTGCCTACGATTTTTATGTTTTGAGATATAAGCCGCAAAAAGGCGGTCACTCACGCGACTTCAAAAATACATTGCTGTAGACATCAATGCTATTAATCGGCAAACTCTGCGAATTGTGTGCAAATTTTGCACTTTAAATATTTTTGTCATGGACGAGAAATGTAAAGCTAGATTATTAGACTTATCATTTTTCAAAATTCGCCCTGTCCTTTTTTTGCGAAGGATTCTTCTGGGTCACTCACGCGACATCACTCAAGTCATTACATTAATATTTAAGTTAAAACTAATTTATATGTGATATCCTTGAGCTGCAAATAAGAAAAGACTCGATGTTACAGAATATACAAAAAAGAATTTAATTTATTTGAAATTCGGTTTTTTTCAACATATGTTCATAATTAATTGATGCAAATTTTTTCAGAATTTTTATTATTATTTTGTTGGTCTATCTAAATTTATATTAAAAAAGTTAACAAAAACTAAGAAAAAATTATTTTCTTAGAAGGGGTTGCACTTACGGTCACTCACACAACAAACTTTGCCAGTGAATAAAAAATTATTTTAATATGAAACAAAATTATTTTATTTTATTTAACTTATTGTTGAAACACGTAAATTACAAATTTGCATTCAGTCTTTTCAATAAATGCAAAAGTTATAACAACTTATGCGGTTTTTCGGTCACTCACGCGACAAAAGAAGATCACAATTAAGATAAGCACAATTACGGTTAATTCGTGCTCTTTTCTCTCTCTTTGCAATTTTTACCTTTATTTCACATATCCAAGTGCAATTAAAGAAGAGAAGCTCTGCGGTAAAAGAATTCTAAATGTAGTAAATATTTAAACAAAAGATGCCTATAAAACATCCCCAGTCTAAGATATATATAAACTCAACTTTGCTTGCAATTATTTTGTACATACGACTTTTCATGGACTTTTTTAAGCCCAAAATATATAATTTCAATATTTCTTAATAACATATGATTAAAAAAATTAACATCTTCGGTACTTTTTTTATGAACTCTTGGTTGACCTTTTCGCGGAAATGCCCATATATACTTTATGGGGTCGGAAACGTCTCCTTCAATGCGTTACAAACTTCGTGACAAAAACAATATACCCTCTGCAAGGGTATAAAAAAATCACTAAAACTTTTAAGTATTGAAAATAATCTGTGAGGACAATCAGAAATCAGCTGGCAGCACAGGTTGTATATGTCCTGGAAGTTAATGCACTGATTAAGTTTGATCCAAATTGGATAACTAAATCTATACCTTTGTCATGGGTCAAAAGTAAATTAATATAAAAAAAACATTTTCGTTGACAAGCAATCTTAGTCAACCTTACTCAGTATACACTCGCCAACTACGTAATCAAATTGAATAGAATCAAAATACTATATACTATAGGAACAATTGGTGGAAAGTATGAGTTATCATGAAAATTTCTTAGTTTACCTATTTTTATATATATATATTTTTTTAAACTAACTTACTGAATACGTTCGTAAATATCATAGCAGAGCTACATTCTATCTCATATGCAAGCCAAAAGAGGGCGAATTCCACCATATTTAAATCCAGGAACTATATTTTAACAGGTTTTTTTTACGTCATTGCTCATAATTACTAACCGAATAACGTTTTTATTTTAAATCTAATACTTCCACATAGAAACTAATATATTCGGCTACCCAAATATCCCAAATATGTATAGAGTTTATTTGGATTAAGACACGTTGGAAAAAAAATAATATCTATGTATGCATGTATACCATTGGTCAGCATTGCCAGCGTCTACATGTGTTTGTATGTATCTATCTCGCTTGCACTAATGCATTGATGTTGCGTTCAATTATCAATGTTTTGCCTCATAGTAGGCGCATGGGACGTGGCATCAAAAAACAAGAGAGAGAAGTACAGTCGGACAAGCCCGACCGTGAAATACTCTCTGCTTTTATTCCTGACTAAATTAATTATGTAAATTGGTATCCAGTGCTGCTGCCACACAGACAGCGAAAACGTTTGGACATGTGTTTGTATATTTCTGTCTTGCTTGCACTCATTTAACGATAATGTATTCAATTATCAACTTTGTTACGTTTCTAGCTTTCTTCTTTATAGTCGGATTTGTATGCAACTTTTAGGATAGTTTTGATATTATAGTCTTCACACGAATTAAAAATTACAATTCTGTACTTTAAGAAACAAGTAAGTAAAGTACAGTCGAGCACGCCTGGTATTCTCAGCTTGTACTCCCGATTAAATTAATTAAATCGGTATCCAGGTATTACTTTTTTTAAAACACATTGAAACAAATAAATAATCGAAGAAGCTTCTCTTTGTATACACATCCAAATTCGTTTGACATTAAACATATGTATATATGCACATCAGAGAACTGCACGGGTAGTGGTTTTTTGTACTCGAGTACTACCCAAAGAAAATGCGGTGGCGGTCTTACTCGTACTCAAAATTTAGAGTATAAAATATTATCGGTTATTTTTTTACTCGAATACTTTTTTAACCGAAGCGAAATGACTCGGATATTATTTTTACTCGTAAACGAAGTGACGGGTGTCGTCAATACTCTTTGGAAAAGAGTGTCGCAGGTACGAATCATTTTTTGAAGCTTCAGAAAATGAATGTGCAGGCAAATACAGAGTATAAAAAATACTTACCCGAAATACTCGAGTACTTGAGCGACGGTTTTCCGTCGGAAAATTGAACAGCGCGCGTTGAAGGATATAAAGGGGTTTTTGCAATAGAGAGAATGGATGTGACAGGTAGCAAATTACAGTTTTCGGGTTTTGTCAAAAAAACCAAATAGTCAACAGTTTTACAATATGCATTTTGAGAGTTGACATTTTTTAGATAAACGGTTTCTTCATGCCAAACTGTGACTTAGAATACCCAGGCAACAAATAAAAAAACAGGTAATCTGTTAGTCACCTTAATTCCCATTAATGTGAATATCTCAATATAAAAATTATATTTTTTTTCTTTTATGTGAAATTTTGATGAAAACAATTTTGCGATTGCCTTGCTTCTTACTTAAACTATCATTTATTAATTGATATTATCGAGTCCATAGCAAAAGAGCGTCGCAAGAATATACACGCGCACACGATCTCCGTTTCCTCGCGATGCTCCATATACGCTCTATTCCACTTCCTTCCTACTTCACACATTGTTCGTGAACGCAGATCCTCTGTCGGATATCAGACGCACTGGGTTACCAAAGATTTCCGACCAAAACCTGAATTTTCTTTAGCGTTTCTTCAGTACTTGTCGCCTTTGTTGGGAAAGCCATATAAACTTCGAAAAGGCATCCACCATTGCAAAAATATACTTATACTGCTTTGCAGTTGCACCCATGGGCCCCAAATGGTCCACATTAATAGTATGAAGCGGCCGGTCTTCTTTCTTTATGCAATTTAAAAAGCCTTCCTCTTTGACCAGCATTTTGTTGAAGATAATGCACGTCAATACTTGAGTAATGCTTGATTCGGGTAAAGAGTCAAATAATCAACATTATTATTGTTATTGGACGTTGATGTACTAACGGGACAGTACATTTAAGTGGCCCAGCAACACCAAGCAATGTGCTTGTTAGCGCGCGGAACCCTGCAAATAATGCAGCCACCTCCCGCCCAACCGACCGAGGGGCACTCCGCATAACGTACGGCTAACGATAAACCCGAAACGAATTTATTTGTCAGAACATAAAATGACTAAAAACAAAATACAAAACATTTTAAATTATTAAACTAATTTAATTAAAATCTAGACAGGTAACTGAGAAGAGAAGTTCTAATTAAGAAGGTGGAAGTAAAACTACCTACAACTTGAGAAAGTTAGTTGTAGTTACTACATAGGACTCGGAAAGGATTATGGATGGCAAAGTTAGTTGAACAAGGTTGAAGAGAGAATGGAAGAAAGTTAAAGTTGGTCTAATCGGAACAGCAAAACTAATCTGCCTGAGTAATTCGGAATCCATTTCACCATTGATTAGTTTGTGTAAGAAAATTACACCGAGCACTGTCCTACGATCAAGAAGAATGCTTGTATTTCTCTGACATTCTTCGGCACCGGAAATCTGCTGACCGCAGCTGTCTTTTCCTATCCAGGCCAAACGCATCTGTTTTCGATATGGAGGCCCAAGAAATAAATCTTCGTCTCAAGAAAGTGACATTTTCGACACTTGAATTCTAAGCCGTATGCTCCAGCTTTTTTAAAAACACGGGCTATCCGCGTGAATACTTAAGTCTTCCATATATAAGTCATATACATCTTCATTTATCAAATACGTGATTTAAATAGCGGATAAAGACTGCCGGCGAATTACGAAATCCAAACGGAGTTTAATTGAATTTAGAAAGACCTGACTTGGTAATAAATGCGGTGAATTTCTTACTGCTTTCCTCAATAGGAACATGGAAAACCCCATTCTCCAGATTCATAACGGCGTATGATTTTGCAGTCTGTAGCTTTTTTAAAACATCATCAATAACTGGTACTGGAAAACAATCTCTTAAAACCATTGCGTTCAGCTATCTGAATTCCACGCAGATTGGGCGAGTTCCATCCATTTATCTGATCAGCATCAATCGGCTAACAAAACTCGATGTTGGTTTTCTTATGATTGCAGCTATCATCCATTCACAAATCTGAGCTTCCACCTCTTGTTCCTCGGCAATAGCAAATCTATTTTAGGACTGACGAAATGGTACTATGTCACCATCAGAATCTATTCGCAACATTTCTGGAACCTCTGCTGTTGTATCTGCCAATAGTTTTTGATAAGCGTCGATGCCTCGTTTGCATAATCATCCGGAACATCAATATCATCATATGTACTACCGACGTTGCATACATTATTCTGCATCAACCCTTGATCCAGCTTCTCCTTTTAAGGACAATTGAATTTGTATCCTTCTGCCGTTGACGAAAAATCGAATTTAATGTCCTGATTGGCTATGATGACAAACTTGTGCTTGGTGACTTTCTCATCGACTACAACATTTGCTTCAAAACATCCCACTGGACTAGTGATCTTGTTGCCTTAACCACACAGCTTTGTAACACATCCTCCATGTTAACATCTGGTAATTTTTGGAAAACGCAACTTTTTACTATCGATAATCAGCTCCAGTATCCTCCAGACATTGCACCTCAACATCATTGACTGTCACCTGCGATTTGCGTTTCGCACTACTAGATTTTCAGCTGCTAATCCAGGACAGTTCCTTGCAATGTGTCCCTCCTTGTTGCACTTGAAACATTTGGTAGCGGCTTTGCAATCTTTGCGCATATGGTCTGCGGATCACAATTAGAGCAGTGATTTTTCTTATCGTTTGGTTGTGACAGCTTCTTTGTGATTGGGCAAACGGCTTTGATATCTTTGCAGAATCTCACTCAAAAATCTCGTATTGCTCCTGCAACTCTCTGAACGTCTTGAATCCGTTACAGCGTATATTTGAAATCGCTATTTGACCAAAAACTACATATGTAGCGAATTATAGATTGTGCATCAACACAACGGACTGCTGCAATCTTCCTCACTTGGAGAAGATATTCGTAAAACGATTCATTGCTCTTCTCGTTACGATCACGAAGCTCTGCATATATATCTGCACTGCTGAACTTTCGGCAAAACTCGTTCTTCAACAGCATTCCCAGTTCGCAGTACTGATGAACGCGAGTTGTCTCCAAAAACAAATCATTGATTCACTTGATTCAAACATGTGCCATTTTCGACCGATTTGTCCTGTAGGAGCTATAGGCTACAGTTGTCTGATACGGCTTAAACTTGAGTTGCGATAGCTCATTTAACAGTACATGTCTTCATATAAATGACCTATTTTCGACCCATTTGACCTATGGGAACTATTGGCTATGGTGAGGTATAGGTATAGTGTGAGTATAGGTAAATTGTGTAAATTTGGGCATGATAGCTCTATTATCTCAACATTTTTACAACACGGTGATTGGGTTAAGCAACTTATTTATTCCTTATAAAAATGTAACATGCCCGTACCACCTCTTTCAAAAAAGTTATAATAAGCAAATTGCGACAGACAGCAAAATCCATGCAGTATTATTTATGCTGTTAAGTGTCTTAATTCATTACATCTTGCGATTACTCAAGTTAAAAATTAAACACAATATTTTTACATAAAGACCACAGATACCGCTTCATTGTCAACGTTAAGTGATCTTACCACATATGTTCAGCAACTGTCTACAGATCTATCTGACATCATGGAGCAAATTGGGAAATTTCAAGAGCAACTGGTTGATCTACGACGCTGCGGTTCACGGACAATTTTTACACCACCTGTGGCTGCTACACACATGTTCGATCCACGGTCGATCACATCTTCATCCTCTACAGCTATTCAAAGTCAAGACATGCCAAAAGAAGTGGGAGTCGGATCTAGCACACCACCCAATTGTGTAAATCAACCTCACGGTATAGTGCGTATTCGTCCACTGCTTAATATGGAATCATTTTTTGTGTTTTGTAATCAAAAAATTCGGGGGGGGGGCTGGACTTCAGTAGTCAACCGCTATGATGGCAGTGAAGATTTTAGCCGTAAGTGGACGGATTATAAAATTGGGTTCGGTGCATTGACAACGGAATTTTTTATTGGTCTCGAAAAGTTACACCAGATTACTAACAGTGGCGATTTTGAGTTGCTTGTTATGCTTGAAAATCGAAAGCAAGATTTGCGGTACGCCTTATATAATCATTTCAGTATTGGGTCCGAATCTGAGCAGTATCGTCTGAATGTATTAGGAAACTATCAGGGCAATGCTTCCGATGCATTGCGTCAACATATTGGGAAAAAATTTAGCACATTCGACAGAAATAATAATGATAGTGATTTAAATTGTGCTGTGGCTCAGTCTGCGGCATACTGGTATGCCAACTCCTGCACTTTAAGGTGGGTTCAGTGTTTTTCAACTTGCTTAATTTGATTAACCTTTTATCTACTTTTTCAGCAATCCATTTGGCATTTATCAGCGTTTATTGGAACGTGATGTGGATGAATTCAGGGGAATTTTGTGGCACGGATTTCTTGATGGTCCAAAAGGATCTTTGAAACGGTTACAAATGCTGATACGACCCCGTACAAAAAACGATATATAAATATTTTCTATGTGCGCCATATGCAGTGACGGATTAATAACATTATGTCATAAGGCAGGCGTCTGGAGGCCGATAAAAAAAGAGATCTTTTTTGACAAGATCATATTGACAATAATGAATTAAATTAAAGCATCATATGAATATGTACTTGATTCCAATGAGACTCACACACACATAACTTACATTAATTAAATATCATTAACTTTCTTTAATTGTTGTGCGCAAAACATGACATAAGTGATTCGAAAGAGTGTTTTTTTTTTTAAACAAGAAAGAATAGTACAGTCGAGCACGCCCGACCGTAAAATACTCTCTGGCCTTTTTTTTCCGATTAATTTGTTAAAATCGCTCTAGAGATGTTACAATGTGTAGTACTTGCATTAAAACACGTTGAAACAAAAACAATGTAAGCATAACCAAAAGCACATCTGTCTCTCTGTATGCGAAAACACATACAAAAGACAATATATGATGTATATATGTATGTATGCGTGTATTCAGCGCGGCCAGCGACTGCCGCCACGCAGGCAGCGAAAACATTCGAACATGTGCTTGTATGTTTCTATCTCGCTTGCACTCATGCATGATATTGCATTCAGTTATCAATATTGTAACGCTTCTAGTTTTCTTGTTTATAGTGCGATTTCAATGCACCTTTCAGGATAGTTTGATATAGTGAGTCTCCACACGAATTATAAATTACAATCCTGTACTATATGAACAAATGCCTTAAAACGTAACGAAAGTTGAGAATTATTTTTATTAATTGTGGGGAAAACGGGCGTGGCAGTCCAAAATTTTAAATGTCAATGTATTTACGCTGTCGATAGTAACCTTCATACCAAAATTGGTAATCCTAGGTGCCATAGTTACTGAGATATTCGCCGAAAACACCGATTTTTTCCGAGGTGTGTCTAGTTTTTTGCTCAATGTGCGCGAATGGGGCGTGGCATCAAAAAAAAAATTCTTGTATTGACTGACTGAATATATGATCGATTGAGACCAAGCTCGAACTTGTAGCTCTTACCATCTCTGAAATCTGTTTGTTCATACGGACAGACAGACAGACGGACATGGCTATATCGACTCGGCTTGTGATGCTGATCAAGAATATATATACTTTGTGGGGTCTGCCACGCCTCGTTCTGCCTATTACATACATTTGCACAAACCCAATATACACTTGCAGAGAGTATAAAAAACCAAAACAATTCGATTCGTTTCGCTTTCGCGTTCGCCCGTCAGGGACGCGGTTTAAATCGCTTCTCACTCTTTTCCATTTTTCCTCGTTTAAACACTTAAATTTGATTGATATTACTGTCTTATTTTCTTTGCAACATTCTGTGATCCAGAGTTTATTGGGCTTGTGCAATTGTATGTAACAGGCAGAAAGAGGCGTTGCAGACCCCACAAAGTAGACATCATAAATTCAATGCTATTAATGGGCTACCACGTCCCCTTTTCCCATTGGAACTAAAAATCTATTCAAACTTCGATGGCGTTTTTTGGGCATTTTTATTTTTATAGTACAGTGCTGTAATTAAAAAGTCGCTGGAGACAAATAATATCAAACTATCCCGAAAGTAATTTATAAATCCGAATATATTTAAGAAAGAAAACACGGAACAAAGCTTACATTTGAAAGCATAGACAATATATTGAGTGCAAGCGAGACAGAAACATTCAAACACATGTTCGAACGTTTTCGCTGCCTGTGGCGGCAGCGCTGACCGCGTTCGCTGGCTGTGCACACATATAATTACAAATGAATTTGGTATGTGCATACACACAAACAGATGTTTCTTCTATTATACTTAGTTTTTATTTGATTTAAAGTCTTCTAATACAAGTACTAGCCATTGTAATACCTGGATACCGATATAAATCATGTAATCGGGAATGAAAGCAGACAGTATTATGCGGTCGGGCGTGCTCGACTGTACTTATCTTATTTGTTTAATCTGTGCTTATTTAGCTTCTGCATATACTCTTTAAATATATATATATCTCGTATTAATACTCAATGAATCCCAATGTGTATGTCTGTTATAACTCCAATGGCCAGGGTTGAACAAACGTTATGGTTAGTTTTTTTTGCTGCTGGCTATGTAAAAATGTTTAACACGGCCTTAACGGCCGAATTATTGACCTGATGAGTCTAAATCAGATTTAAAGTGGACATGTGAACCTTGTAGGGATGTCGAAAGGGACATGAAGAGCTTCATGAGACATACTAAAAGAGGCTTTGGAGACCTATTTGGCAAATATAAAAGTCTATGCTATAGTTTCTCAGCATTGGATAAAGGATTTTTTTATGATTTGAAAGTCTTGAATGATTCTCCAAAGCGCATGATTCTCTTGATGATTCTCTTGACCGCAGCGGCATATTATGAAATTATGTTTTTGGTTGGCTTATAGTGTAGTTTTGTTTTCAGTTAACTTGCAATTTTATTTGCAATAATCTCTTACCCTTTTAATATCTTGCTTGTCCTCAAGTTTTGTTTTTAGACCCCGTACTCTTTAAAAAAGAGTATAGGGGTCTATTAAGTTTTTCAGAAGCGAGATGTGCGTAACAGGCAGAAGGAGGCGTGGACGACCCAATAAATTATATATATTCTTGATCAGCATCAACAGCCGAGTCGATATAGCAATGTCCGTCTGTCCGTCTGTCTGTCTGTCCGTCCGTATGAACACCTGGAACTTTTAAACTACAACAGCTAGAGACACCAAATTTGGAATGAAATTTTAGTATCTTCTCGAGCAGATTAAGTTTATTTCAAATTGTTGCCACGCCCCTTACCGCGCGGGCGGTAAGCAAAAAACCAGAAACACCTCGAAAAAATTTGTGTTTTAGGCGAATATCTCAGCAAATATAGATCTTAGGAGCACAAATTTTGGTTTGAACGTTTTTAGTGACAGCGTAAATGCATTGACATTTAAAATTTGGGACTGCCTCGCCCCTATCTCCCACAATTAATAAAAATAGTTCTCAACTTTCGTTTCGTTTTTTGGCATTTGTTTATATAGTACAGTATTGTAATTTATAATTCGTGTGGAGACTCACTATATCAAACTATCCTGAAAGGTGCATTGAAATCGCGCTATAAACAAGAAAACTAGAAGCGTTACAATATTGATAACTGAATGCAATATCTTGTATGAGTGCAAGCGAAACAGGAACATACAAGCACATGTTCGAATGTTTTCGTTGCCTGTGGGGCGGCAGTGCTGTCCGCAGTCGCTGGCCGCGCTGAATACAAACATAAATACATACATGTATATGCATCATATCTTGTCTTTCGTACTACACATTGTAATATTTCTAGGCCGATTTTAATAACTTAATCGGGAAAAAATGCAGAGAGTATATTACGGTCGGGCGTGCTCGACTGTACTTTTGTGGGCGAATGGGACGTGGCATCGAAAAAAAAAGATTCTTGTACTGACTGACTAAATATGTGATCGATTAAGACCAAGCTCGAACTTGTAGCTCTTACCATCTCTGAAATCTGTTTGTTCATACGGATAGACAGACAGTTAGACAGACAGAAAGACAGACGGACAGACAGACGGACAGACGGACATGGCTATATCGACTCGGCTTGTGATGCTGATCAAGAATATATATACTTTGTGGGGTCTGCCACGCCTCCTTCTGCCTGTTACATACATTTTCACAAACCCAATATACTCTTGCAGAGAGTATAAAAAGAGTACAAATTCAAACTAAATATTAACCAAAAACAAAAGGAACGTCAAATTTAGCGTCAACAAAAGTCTGCGTACTGTTACAAACTAATATAAACTTAGTAACTATTAGGAACATTGTTTTCATTTAAACTTTTTTCTTAGTATCTAGTGGGATAACCCTTCATCTTGATCACCTCTTTTAGGCGATTTGGCATTGACATAACCAGTTTTTCAATGTAACTTGGATGCATTGCGCACCACTCTTCATACAATGCCTCTCGCAGGAGGTTTTTGTTGCTTATTTGGTGCTTTTTTATTTTTTCAAGCATATTCCACACGTTCTCAATGGGATTGATGTTCGGGCTTTGTGGTGGCGTCTCCAAAAGATGTGGGGTGTTGTACGGGAGGTATAGCCTAGTGTTCATAGCTTTCCTGCTGGAAATAATAATCGGACCCTATTCCCAATTTCTCGGCGCTGCTCTTCAAAATTTTTTTTTAATATTAATGTACACATATTTCCGACTCCTGACCCCCCAAACCATAATACCACCGCAGCCGAATTTACGGTTTTAATGGTGTTTTTTGGATTAAGGGCTTCTCCTGGTCTCCTCCAAACGCGGAGACGCCCGTCTGAGCCAAAAATGTTGTATTTCGACTCATCTGAGAAGATTACCTTCCTCCAGAAATCAATCGGTTTGTCGACGTACGCTTTGGCAAACTCTAAGCGCTTTCTCCTGTTTATCACATTGACGTGGGGTTTTTTTGCGAGGAGTGTAAAACCTAAAACTACTTTTTTTATTGCTCTACGAACTGTTTCTGGGTGCATCTCCTTGTCAATGTTGCGACCTACCGCGGACGCAATCTGCACTGCGCTACAAAACGGATCCTTGTCCACCAGATGCTTGACAGTACACCTGTCACGATCGGAAAGTGCAGGTGGCCGGCCGGATCTTTTCTTATTTTTTATGCGCCCTCCGTATTTAAATCGCTCAAAGACGGTCGACTTACTTCTACCCATAATTTTTGCTACCACTGCATACGACTTTTGATCTTTTGTGTGGGGCTACAGGATCTTTCCACGATCTTCAAGAGATAACTCTTTTCGAGGCATTTTGTCTATTGACATTAAATATTTTGTGCAGCTCAAACCACGCCAACTATAATGAATTCACTCATTATTGTACACATGTTTCAAAAATCCCCGTTATTTTTAAGAACACTGGCGCCTGACAGCGCATGAAATTAAGAGTACGTAGACTTTTGTAGACGCAAATTCTTAAGTATGTTTACATTCATTGTAATAATATAAAACTAAAATTTAATGATGCTGTTTTTATTTTGTAAATTAGAAGAAACGTTTTCCATAATCCTCCATCAACATTTTTTAATTTAACAAAAGTTTGGCCAAGTTACATAGTAATTTTTGCAAATTTACTAAGAGTACGGTGACTTAAGTGGCACACTGTACAAGCAATTGCTCGAACGTTTACGCTGCCTGTGTGGCGGCAGCGGTGCCCGCTGATGCTGCCCGTGCCGATCAATGGTATACATTCATAAATACATGTATATGTGCTTACATATAATGTTAAACGAATTTGTTTGTGATTACAGACAAGCAGATGTTTCATCGATTAAACTTAGGTTTTATTTGATTCAACGTCTTCTAATACAAGTACTTGCCATTGTAATACCTGGATACCGATTTTATTAATTTAATCGGGAATAAAAACAGAGAGTGTTATACGGTCGGGCGTGCTCGACTGTACTTATCTTTCTTGTTTTGATAAAAATCATTAATTGTTGGTTTATCGATTATAAATGAAGTTATCGATTGGCAATCGAATATCGTTCGGGGATGAAATGATAATCGCTACAATTTATACGGATTTTAATATTTACAAAATGATCGAGGAATTGATCGACGAATTCACCCGAGACTCAGTCACGAGAAGTGTCACTTAGCGAATTTTGGACGACAACACTGACAGCGACTCTGTTGTTTTGTCGGAGCCAGTTTTTTTGCAAGTATAAAGTGCAAAACTTAAAAATTTGATAACTATTAAATTGCGGTTTACCAATTGGAGTTGCTGCAGTGAAGATTAATGAGCGGGAAAGCGATCGTTTGCCAAATGTATTTACATACAAGTAAGTGTACTTCCATAAATAAATATAAATGTAGGTGTACTTCCATACATATGTGCTTGTATGTGGGAGTTTCGGAGGCTTCAAATACGCGCGAATTTTTTAAGGCAATAACGAAAACAATATTTGCACAATAGTAATCAAAATTATTCTTATCACTTGGAAAGGCACCTTTAAGCACACACTCGCGATTTATTGACACTTGCTCATGGGCAGACCGTAAGTGTGTATGTATGTATATTGCAGAATTAATGGAATGTAAAGTGACAATTGGTTTCAAACAATTACAGAAAACGAACACAGGATATGTTGGAATACACCTGTGGAATCTGCGAGACCGGTCAGGTCTTAGAAAACACACAGACGCTGCAAACTGCACAAGTTGCTATGGGAGAGCGCGAAACACTGCACTGGCAACAAGTATGTAAACAAGCAATGACAAAAACAGTACTTATCAGTCTTCGTGTGAGCTGGTGGCTTATGTTCACAGTTAACTTATATATTTGTCTTTATATATATATAATTGGCACAGCCTGATGCAAAAATCGCTCCACGCTTCCCTCTCCTGTGCGCGACTTCACCAGTTGGTAACACCAAGTATTGTTAGGATTACATCCATCTCGTCCATTCCTCCGTTGTCACCGAACTAAAGCATAAAAACAGAGCGAGCTGGAGTTGTTCCGTCAATACGGCCAATGTGGCCTAGCCAGCAAATGCGCTGAATGACGCTGAATGCCTTGACCATCCACTTGGTCGCTTATCCATATCCCCGTATAGCTCGAACAGCTCGTCGTTCTACCTGATGCGATAGATACCGCAACACTGTTGTGATGGGCGTCTTGTAGGATGTAACCTTTGTCTTCCGAGAGAGGGCTCTATTATTAAATTGCCTACTGAGCCCAAAGTTACATCTGTTGGCAAGTGTGATCCTCCGCTGGATCTCCAATCTGAGATCATTGTTGCTGGTCATTGCAGTTCCCAAATAGACAAAGTCCTTAACAGACTCGAAGTTAAAGTCATCAGCAGTAAGAGAGTCAAGACGCCGCGAGTCTTTGCTACTGCACACCATAAACTTCGTTTTGCCCATTTTCACAGCTTGTCTAACTTTCGCTGATTTCTTTCCGATAGCTCCAAAAGCCGCAGTAACATCACGCTTGTTACGCCCAATATTATCAATATCATCGGCGTAACCAAGAGTTAGACACATTTGTTTTCCAGTATAATGCCCGTCCGATGCACTCCAAATTTCCTTATTATACCCGCCATAAGCAGATTGAAGAGCGAACATGATAGCGAGTAGCCCTGTCTGAGACCCCGCTTGGTAACGAATGGTCATTTTATACCTTGACGGAGCTTTTTGTGTATCTCAAAGTCATTCTGCAAAGCCGTATTAGCTTTGCAGGTATACCAAGCTCAGACATGATAGCGTACAGGCGATTTCGCCGTGGGCTTTCGGCAGCAGCTTTAAAATCGACAAACAGGTGGTAAGTATCGATTTGATTCTCGTGTGCTTTCTGCAAGAACTGGCGCAATGTTAAGATCTGGTCGACTGTGGACCTCCCAGGACGAAAGCCGTATTGATAGGGTCCGATCAATGCGTCAGCGTATGGCTTAAGCATCTCACACATTACGCTCGTGAGAATCTTGTATGCGACGGGAAGAAGGCAATGCGCTGTGTAGCATCACCCTTCTTCAGGATGGGGCAGATTATACTTAGGTTCATTAGGCATGCTTCCCGTTAGCCATACGCTGCTGATGAGCTGATGCATACACCCTACCAACTCATCCCCTCGGGTCTTAAAAAATGCACCTGATAGCTCCCGCGGCTTTATTGTTTTTAAGTCGGCGCATTGCGACTTCGACCTCCGTATGGCTAGGAATGGGAGCATCCGCATCTGTGACAAGGTTTCTGTCATCACTCCTGCAGGCAAGCAATCCAGGCATATACCCTTAAATCATAAGTTTGACTCACCGGTTAAAGTCGCGGGCATCATTCCTGCATCTGCAGCTCTCCATCTTCTCAGACTAAAACCTTTCCATACCCCACTTCTTCTCCTTGAAAAGGCCCTTCTCATCTCGTCTCCGCGACCTGTAAATTCAGCGTTCTTCTGTAAACGCGTCTTTTGCAGCATTCGCTTCTTGACACTCCTGGTTATACTATGCATTCCGTTTTGGAGGGCGCTGGAATCCAAGAGTTTCCACAGCAGAAGTGGTTATGGCGTTGGACCACATATCCTTAGTATGTAAAGGCGTTAAAGAGAGTTCAGCCGGTCGGCTTGAGACTGCAGATTTCCGATGTCAAGCTTCCTTGGCATACCAAGACTTTCGCGACACATAGTCGTGCGCGAACCTTAGCCGCAACAAGGTAGTGGTCGGTGTCGTTGGAGCCCCGACATAATCTAACATCAAGGATGCGTGCCTTTTATCGATCACAATATGATCAATCTGATTACTAGTCAGACGATCAGGGGAGAGCCAGGATGCCTTATGGATGTCGGCATGACGAAATCCAGTACTACGAACAATCATGTTGTGCGCAGCAGCAAAACCTATTAGGCTAAGCCCGTTGGCCCAGGTAGACTATGCCTCCCAACGGTTGCTACAATGGTGCCCTCCCGTCCGATTTGGGCATTAAAATCTCCCAAGAGAATTTTAACGTCATGTTACGGCCTGCTCACAAATGGGGCTGATGTTAAAGAATTTGACAGCAATTCAGATCATCGCAATTCTCTCGCTATATGATATAACTTGAGAAACACGGTGCCGCAGCCTGGCTCCTACAGCGAAACCGCAACCAAACTCATGCCTGTTATCATGACAGCTGTAGTATATGTCACAGCCTTTCTTCCTCAGAAATTCCTGTCCAATCCATCGCATTCCTGAAGAGCTGTGATATCAGCCATCAACTTATTGAGGGTATCTGCTAGTTGTTGAGCAGCACCAGGTCTCTACAATGTCCGTACATTCCAAGTGCATACTCTCAAAGCATTGTCATTTTTACGTTTGCCGTGGTCGTCAACGTTGTTTGTGTTCCTATCCGAGGATCCTCTTGCATCCTTCACTGATGTTGGTTTTTCCATGAGTGAATATTAAGTCCTACGCCAAAACCTAATTTAAGGATTAGGATCCCGTCGCGCGCTTTGGATTATAATTCAGCGGGTGCTAAGTTACAATTCAGGAGGAACCACGTGGAGGTAGTGTGACGACTTGAAGAGTGAAGGGCCAAGGATCACACTGACGCCCTCTAAGTTGGACGCAGTCAGTAGTTTTAACTAGTCTTCTCTCCCACATTCCCACTTATTTGTCTTAGCTATTAGTATTTAGTGTGTGTTAGCTGATTGGTTAGCTATTGATTGATATCTGTCTATTTATATCTATTACTTACGGCAAAAAAAAACAAATCTCTACTGCAGTAATTTTGTTAATAGTTGTCATTAACACTTGTATTATATATACATGGTATGAAATTACTTTTTAGAAACCGAACTCTTTACAAAAGAGTATATTACGATTTCGCTGCAAGTGTGGCGTCAGCGCTGCCCGGAGACGCTGGCCGCACCGACCAATGCTGTACATACACAAAAATTTATAGCATGTAAGTGCAGATAATTAGAAGTTTGGCTTGGTGCAACTGGTAGAGTTGCGGCGCAATATGGAACCTTCGTCTGAGATCGTGGGTTTGAATGCTGACAATGACAATTGGTAATTTACTTTTTTTAATTTTAATTCAAAATGTAAATATTAAATTTTAATTTTTGAAATGTATTTTAAAAATTTTTGTTTAAATTAAATACAAAAGCGCACTACAAGAGGAGAACGCGGTCTTTTACCGGCGGCTTGATCGACTGTAGCCTTTCTTACTTGTTTTAAATTGACTTTACTTCTTGATATAAACAAAAATTTGATTATTATTGAAAAATTTTAAAGTGCACTCCAACAGTTGCAACAATTTGATTAAACCTAACTATGGTTGCGTTTCCTGTTTGCATATTTAGGTAAAACATTTTCACTTACTTGCTGTTAGACTCAGAAGATATCAGTTGGAGTCATTTTTTAGTTTTGAAGAAATTGTTGTCTAGAAAATAAGAGCTCGCCTCAAAAACCTTATGTTATTGACCGCAACAGTTTATGCTATATATGTGGAAAATTTTATTCGCTGAAGCAAAGAAACTAGATCTCAGAGTTAGCGAAAACAACTTACCAAGCATATTTTGGGATAAAGTATGTACAAAAGAATAAATTTTGTGTGCCCCATATTGTGTGTTAGTCTTGTGTAGAATCTGTGCGATACTGGAGCCAAGAAGTACCGATGATGTGGAATGAGCCAACACATCATTTTAATGACTGTTATTTCTGTGCAGTTAACGTTTAAGTTACAAACTGTTTAAAGAAACGGAATTGGATTTATCCTAATGTTAGACTCCCAATATTGCTTAGTGACGATTTACCAATTCCTGTGTTTGCAGGATTATCTTTTGCTAACATGATGAAAATAAACATGTATTTTGTAACAATGTTTCTGGTCTCTTAAATTGTATGGGGCATCCTAAATATAATCCTAAACATTGGAGACTTTTAATAGATAGCTCAAAAATAAGTCTTAAATGCGTATTGCTGCACAATTGAAAGTAATTTGCTTTGGTTCCATTTGCTCATTCAACAAAATCAAAGTAAGAATACAATAATATTAAAGTTGTTTTAGAAAAGATGTGTGTACTTAAAGATGTTGAACTTTTTATTAGGTCAGCAAGGTGGGTATACTAAATACCCCTGCTCTCTATTTCTACGGAATAGTCGCAAAAAAAAAAAACGAACGTTCGACTAGAAACGCTTGGCCTTTGAGAGAAAATATGATCCACTTATAAGCCGAGAAAATATTCGTTTTCCACCACTCCAAATTAAGCTTGGGCTAATGAAGCAGTTTATCAAAGCCCTTAATAAGACCGGTGACTGTTTTAAATATGTGTGTCAAAAATTTCAATCCTTAAGTATTGAAAAATTAAAAACACTAGTCTGTGATGGATTGCAGGTCTGGACTCTTGTAAAAGACATTGAATTTATATACCATATGTATCAAATTCAACCTGGGGCAGCAGATTACCAAAAAATAATTGATTAAATGCTTCAAAATTTCTGCAGCTTAGGAACTAATATATGCATTAAATGGCATTTTTATACCCGTTTCTCGTAGAGTACAAGGGTATATTGTAATCGTTGGAATGTATGTAACAGGCAGAAGAAGGCGCGGCAGACCCCATAAGGTATATATATTCTTGATCAGCATCAATAGGCGAGTCGATATAGCCATGAACGTCCGTCCGTCCGTCTGTTCGTCTGTAGGTTAGGTGGTTGCTGGTGTCAAGAACACCAGCGCACATGAGCCGTAAGTCGGCCCGTTGTGATACCTGAGGGGATCTGCGTGGAGGGTTTGGGAGCTAGAATCTAAAGGGGTCTAAGAGCCAGCCTCTGTAGAGCTCCATCCAGAGGCGTGAATGAAGCGACAGAGTAGATTTGGCTGAACTTGGGAAAGTTCAGACAGATCGTTTAATAGGTAGGCACCGAGATGACGGTGCCTGTGATGACTGAGAGCTGGGCAAGAACAGAAAAAGTGTGCCACCGTTTCGTCTTCTTCCTCATTTCCACAGCTGCGACAGAAGTCATGGTAATTTGCCGGCAGTCTAGAAGCATGTATGCCCACAAGCCAGTGGCCAGTGATTGCACGGAAGACAGCAGAGCAGTTTGCTCGAGTGAGCCTGCAGAGCCTGGAGGATCGGTCATTTGTTTATCGATGTTAAGTCTGCAAGTCGCCAAAGACATGGATACTTGCCCTCTCTCATTACCAAGAGGGGAGACTATGCCCATCCTAGCGAGCTCGTTTGCAGCGCAATTTCCCTCTATGTCACTATGGCCAGGGACCCAGATGAGGTGGGTTTCGAATTGCGTTGCCATCTTCGTCAGAGATCTGCGACATTCGTTGGGATTTTGGAATTGGAGGAGACAGACTTAAGTGATTTAAGTGCTGCCTGACTGTCTTATAGGATACATATTCTGCACCTGAAAACGCTACAGTGGTTTGGTAGTCTGAGAGACCTAGCAATGCCAAGTTCTTCGCAGTAGATTCCCCCACCCGTTCTGCCTTCCGCCCTAGAGCCGTCGGTGTAGAAGTGGATGGAGGAGTTTAAGAAAGGAGGGCCATTATTCCACTCCTCCCTTGAAGGGAAAGCCACCCTAAAAGGGGTGTTAGTGTACTCTGTTGGGATGCAGTAGTCCGTATTTGAGAGTTCAAAAGGAAGCTCAGACATGATGGTTGAGTGACCTATCCTATTTGTGCTCCATAGGTTAGCCTCTCTCATTCTGATGGCAGAGAGGGTAGTTGTTTTCTTGCCCATTATGTCTAGTGGTGGAAGGTATAGAATAGCGCCGATAGCCTCTTCTGGCGTAGAGCGAAGGGCGCCCAAGATATAAAGCCCTGCCATACGCTGGATCTTACTGAGTTTGGATAGTGTGGTTGCTTTCCTTAGTGCCGTCCACCACACTACCACACCGTATAGAAGAATAGGGCGGACAACGGCCGTATATAGCCATCTGGTGACGTGGGGACTCAGGCCCCATCTTTGACCAATTGTCTTACTGCATGTGAAGAGGGCTACGGAGGCTTTCTTTACCCTGTCTTCTATGCATGCATTCCAGTTTAGCTTCCTGTCAAGATAAACACCAAGGTATTAGGCTTTGTCGCTTAACTTGAGACGTTCTCTCTGAAGAGAGGGAAGTCTAAGAGGTGGGATTTTATATTTGTTTGTGAAGAGAACCAGCTCGGTCTTGCTTGGATTTACTTCTAGACCATTTTTAGTGGCCCAGTTTGATAGGAAGAGTAATGAGTTGCTCATCCGGTCACATAGGGACTGTGGGAACTTGCACGAGAAAATTATGGCAACGTCATCCGCATAGGCCGCAACCTTACATCCGCCTCCTTCCAGAGAGCTGAGAAGGTCGTTTACGACTACGTTCCATAAAAGAGGAGAGAGAATGCCCCCTTGGGGAGTGCCCCTATTGACAAATTTACAGGATTTGGTATCTCCTAACGAGGCTTCAATGATCCTTGCACTTAGCAATTGATCGATGATGCCAGTAGAGAGGGAGTCGATTCCCATGTATGCCAGGGCTGTGCGGTTCTGGCAGAATATTGTTGAAAGCACCCTCAATATCAAGAAACGCTGCTAGAGAGTATTCCTTGAAAGAGAGTGATCTTTCGATGTGCGAAACTATGCTATGCAGGGCGGTTTCTGTTGACCTGCCTCTACTATATGCATGCTGTGAGGTAGAGAAGCTTTCTCTAGGAATCTTGGCCAGTAGATGCCAGCATAAGAGCCTTTTTAGAGTCTTTAGAAGAATGGGCGATAGACTTATAGGTCTAAAATCCTTTGGGTTGCAGTGGGATGGTTTCCCTGCCTTTGGAATGAAAACTACTTTGGAGCGTAGCCAAGTTTTAGGAATGGTTCCGGAAAGGAGAATTTCTTTGAAAATCTGGTGTAGCCAGTTAAGTGCAAGCTGCCCAGCATGGATAAGGTGGGCTGGAAGAGATTTATCGGTAGGAGTCTGAGAGACATCCCGTGATACGACACCCACCACTGTGACGTCGACGGCTGATTCGTCTTCTTTTAGCTCGTCCAGATCAGCCACGTCGACCTTCCAAAAACCTCTGGCCAGGTCACTCTCTTCGGAGACATACCTCTCCAGTATGTCTTCTTCCCTGTCGATCTCCTTTTCGAGATCCTGCAGCTCGGGGTCAGTCCTGGGCACTGATCCCTTGCCTCTGGCATCCGCTTTAAAGAAGCGGATATGCGCCTTCTTGAAACCGTACGTGACCGTACCGTCTGTTTTGGGTAGAGCCAGTATCTTCTCGGGTTGCTGGGTACCTCATCCCAATCAACAACCTCCAGCTTTGCGCCTGGATAGACCTCCCCGGGAGAGGCGACCGCCCTCCTGTAGAGTTCCACGGAGCGAGCATCCAGACAGGCGATGGCTTTCACCCGGCCCTGGTGCCACCCCGCGTCCTCACAGGTTGGCGGGGCGCCCCCACTCTCCTCGAGGATGCTGACGAATTTGTCCTGCAGCTCATTATCCACCATTCTCCATATGTCGCGAGGAACAAGACCATCGGAGGAGCCCCGGTCTAGGACTCCGACGAGAATCTTGTTTCTCGCAACATCTGCGAAGGAGCGGGTCAGAGCTGCCTTGGATCGCTTGGCTTGCGACACATTTCCTTCAGCCGATCGTTGACGCTTGTTACTACTTACAGTCTTTTTCTTCTTCCCTGTGTTGGAAGTTTGGCAGGACTGATCGGGCCCAGTTTATAAGCTCCTCGGTTTCTGCGGAGGCATTTCCTCCTTCCTTTGATAGGATGAAAGCCGCCCTACGCTTGTCCTGGAAGGACGCTTTCTTCTCCTGTTTGTTGCTGTTTGTGGCGGCGACGCCTTCGAGAGCCTCCAGGCATGGCAGCCGCACTAGTACTCTGCGTACCAAAGCCCTTAGCAGAGATGGCGCTCTCCAGTATCACCCCCAGGCTGGTAACCGGTTGGTTTTTTGCATTGACAAGGCTATCGTAATGAAACTTACACAAAATAAATATATCAATAACATAAATGTACTGACAAGGTTAGGTTAGGTTAGGTTAGGTGGTTGCTGGTGTCAAGAACACCAGCGCACATGAGCCGTAGGTCGGCCCGTTGTGATACCTGGGGGATCTGCGTGAAGGGTTTAGGAGCTAGAAATCTAGAGGGGGTCTAAGAGCCAGCCTCTGTAGAGCTCCATCCAGAGGCGTGAATGAAGCGACAGAGTAGATTTGGCTGAACTTGGGAGAGTTCAGACAGATCATTTAATAGGTAGGCGCCGAGATGACGGTGCCTATGGTGACCGAGAGCCGGGCAAGAGCAGAAAAAGTGTGCCACCGTTTCTTCTTCTTCCTCATTTCCACAGCTACGACAGAAATCGTGGTAATTTGCCGACAGTCTAGAAGCATGTAAACCCACAAGCCAGTGGCCAGTGATTGCACGAAAAACAGCAGAGCAGTTTGCTCGAGTCATTTGATCGGGTAGGCCAGACTGCGAGATATCCTGCACCTGGGGGTGGATTCCCACCTCAGGTCAGCTAAATGTTCGAAGTGCTTATCGATGTTAAGTCTGCAAGTCGCCAAAGGAATGGATACTTGCCCTCTCTCATTTCTAAGAGGGGAGACTGTGCCCAACCTAGCGAGCTCGTCTGCAGCGCAATTTCCCTCTATGTCACTGTGGCCAGGGACCCAGATGAGGTGTATTTCGAATTGTTCCGCCATCTCCGTCAGAGATCTGCGACATTCGTTGGTAATTTTGGAGTTGGAGGAGACAGACTTAAGTGATTTAAGTGCTGCTTGACTGTCTGATAGGATACATTTTCTGCACCTGTACGGTATGCATTGTTTTGCAGTCTCAAGCGCTTCTTTGATGGCAAACATTTCCGCCTGGAAGACGCTGCAATGGTTTGGTAGTCTGAGAGAACTAGCAATTCCGAGTTCTTCGCAGTAGATTCCCCCACCCGTCCTACCTTCCGCTCTAGAGCCGTCGGTGTAGAAGTGGATGGAGGAGTTTAAGAAGGGAGGGCCATAGTTCCAGTCCTCCCTTGTAGGGAAAGCCACCCTAAAAGGGGTGTCCGTGTACTCTGTTGGGATACAGTAGTCCGTATTTGGGAGTTCAAAAGGGAGCTCGGACATGATGGATGAGTGACCTATCCTATTTGTGCTCCATAGGTTAGCCTCTCTCATTCTGATGGCAGAGAGGGTAGTTGTTTTCTTGCCCATTATGTCTAGTGGTGGAAGGTATAGGATAGCGTCTATAGCCTCTTCTGGCGTAGAGCGAAGCGCGCCCAAGATAAAAAGTCCTGCCATACGCTGGATCTTACTGAGTTTGGATAGTGTGGTTGCTTTCCTTAGTGCCGGCCACCACACTACCACTCCATATAAAAGAATGGGACGGACAACGGCCGTGTAAAGCCATCTGGTGACGTGGGGATTCAGGCCCCATCTTTGACCAATTGTCTTACTGCATGCGAAGAGGGCTATGGAGGCTTTCCTTACCCTGTCTTCTATGCATGCATTCCAGTTTAGCTTTCTGTCAAGATAAACACCGAGGTATTTAGCCTTATCGCTTAACCTGAGACGTTCTCCCTGAAGAGAGGGAAGTCTAAGAGGTGGGATTTTATATTTGTTTGTGAAGAGAACCAGCTCGGTCTTGCTTGGATTTACTCCTAGACCATTTCTAGTGGCCCAGTTTGATAGGAAGAGTAGTGAGTTGCTCATCCGGTCGCATAGGGTCTGTGGGAACATGCCCGAGAAAATTATGGCAACGTCGTCCGCGTAGGCCACAACCTTGCATCCGCCTCCTTCCAGAGAGCTGAGAAGGTCGTTTACTACTACGTTCCATAAAAGAGGGGAGAGAACGCCCCCTTGGGGAGTGCCCCTATTTACAAATTTACAGGATTTGGTATCTCCTAACGAGGCTTCAATGATCCTTGCACTTAGCAATTGATCGATGAGGCCAATAGAGAGGGAGTCGATTCCCATGTAAGCCAGGGATGTGGTTATGGGTTCTGGCAGAATATTATTGAAAGCGCCCTCAATGTCAAGAAACGCTGCAAGAGAGAATTCCTTGAAGGAGAGCGATCTTTCGATATGTGAAACTATGCTATGCAGGGCGGTTTCTGTTGACCTGCCTCTACGATATGCATGTTGGGAGGTAGAGAAGCTTTCTCTAGGAATCTTGGCCATTAGATGCCAGCATAAGAGCCTTTCTAGAGTCTTTAGAAGAAAGGACGATAGACTTATTGGTCTAAAATCCTTTGGGTTGCAGTGGGATGGTTTCCCTGCCTTTGGAATGAAAACTACTTTGGAGCGTAGCCAAGTTTTAGGAATGGTTCCGGAAAGGAGAATTTCTTTGAAAATCCGGTGTAACCAGTTTAGTGCCAGCTCCCCCGCATAGATGAGGTGGGCTGGAATGATACCATCTGGTCCGGGAGATTTAAAGGGTTTGAAACTTTTAATTGCTCCCGAGATATTGCCTCTGCTGATTAACGATATGGGTGGACTGTCCCCATTTGCGGGTAATAAGCGTGAGGAAGGGAAAGGATTGTCAGAGCATCCAGGAAAGTGGGTGTTCATCAGCAGCTCCAGCGACTCCACACTGTCCGAGGTCCAGGAGTTGTCGCTGCGCTTGAGAAATCCCAGAGAGGGAGTAGTGTGAGATAGTATTCTCCTAAGTCTTGCGGCTTCTGAGGTATCTTCAACACTTGAGCAGAAATTACGCCAAGAGTTTCTTCTTGCTCTACGTAATTCTTTGTTATATGCTGACAGAGAGCTTTTGTAGTTGCCCCATGCCTCTGCTGAGTCATGGTATTTGGCTTGATTGAAGAGCCTTCTTGATATCTTCCGTAGCTCATTCAGTGAGTGGGTCCACCATGGGGGCTTGGTGCGTCCTGCATTTCTGCTAATCGGACAGGCTTTATGCGCAGCCCGATTTAGTGCAGATGTAAAAGAGGATACTAGGTATTCCATACGACTGGTCCCGTCCATGTCCTGAGGCATGGGCGGCTCCAGGGGAATCATGCGCGTGAGGCATGATTGAAAGAGGTTCCAGTTGGTCCTTTTCAGATTCCTGAAAGGGGCGGCTTTGGGAATCTCAAGAGATACAAAAGTCTCAATGTATCTATGGTCTGAGAAAGAGTGTTCCGTGAGAACACGCCACGACGCGATGCGCTGTTCTAGGGAGGTGGACACAAGAGTAAGGTCCAATACCTCCTGTCTGTTCTTAACAATAAAGGTCGGTTCATTACCCTTATTGCATATTGTTAGTTTAGAGGAGAGTATAAAGCTAAAAAGAGACTCACCCCTTATATTTGTATCAGTGCTTCCCCACTGATGATGGTGTGCGTTGGCGTCGCAGGCTATGAGCAGATTTTTGGCCGATCTGTCGCATAATGCCACTATGTCCCTTAGGAGCTGTGGTGGGGGGGGTTCCTGTTGGTCATGCCCCATGTAGGCGGAACAGAAGACCACTGTGTCATCGCCTCGCTCTAGGCACACAGTGGTGTTGTCTTCATTGCTGTAATTAGGCAGTAAAAAGATTGGCATGTCTTTACGTGCTAGAATACAAGTGCGGGCTTTACCTGTCACCTCCGCTGCATATAGTTTGTGGCTTGGGGTCCTCAAACCAGAGATCCGGCCCTTACAGAGCCATGGTTCTTGGATGAGGACCATGTCAACTCCTCCTTGGCTTAGGAGGAGCAAAAGAGCGGCAGATGCCGCTTTACAGTGGTGGAGATTTATCTGTAGGAGTCTGACAGACATCCCTTGATACAACCTCCACCACTGTGACGTCGACGGCTGATTCGTCTTCCTCTAGCTCGTCCAGATCAGCCACGTCGACCTTCCTAAGACCTCTGGCCAGATCACTCTCTTCAGAGACATACCCCTCCAGTATGTCCTCTTCCATATCAATCTCCTTTTCGAGATCCTGCAGCTCGGGGTCAGTTTTTGGCACTGATCCCTTGCCTTTCGCATCCGCTTTAAAGAGGCGGATATGCGCCTTCTTGAAACCGTACGTGACCGTACCGTCTGTTTTGGCTAGGGCCACTGCGGAGGCCTCATCGAGAGTCAGAATTACCTGTCTCGAGAGGCCAACTGCTTCTTCCACCCTTACGACTTTCCAATTGGCTGTTGGAAGTGAAGGGTTGCAGACCTGAAGCAGCCGCAGTATCTTTTCTGGTTCCGCTGGCTTGGCGGAGACCCATAATCTCGCTCTCGGGTTGCTGGGTACCTCATCCCAATCAACAACCTCCAGCTTTGCGCCTGGATAGACCTCCCCGAGAGAGGCGACCGCCCTCCTGTAGAGTTCTACGGAGCGAGCATCCAGGCAGGCGATGGCTTTCACCCGGCCCTGGTGCCACCCCGCGTCCTCACAGGTTGGCGGGGCGCCCCCACTCTCCTCGAGGATGCTGAGGAATTTATCCTGCAGCTCATTCTCCACCATCCTCCAATCGTCACGAGGAACAAGACCATCGGAGGAGCCCCGGTCTAGGACTCCTACGAGGATCTTGTTTCTTGCCACATCTGCGAATGAGCGGGTCAGAGCTGCCTTGGATCGCTTGGCTTGCGACACGTGTCCTTCAGCCGATCGTTGACGCTTGTTGTTGTTTGCGACCTTCTTCTTCCCTGTCTTGGGGGGTTGGAAGTTCGGTAGGACTGATCGGGCCCAGTTTAGGAGCTCCACGGTTTCAGCGGAGCCATCTCCTCCTTCCTTAGATAGGATGAAAGCCGCCCTGCGCTTGTCCTGGAAGGACGCTTTCTTCTCCTGCTTGTTGCTACTTGTGGCGGCGACACCTTCGAGAGTCTCCCCTGTTCCAGGCATGGCAGCCGCACTAGTGCTCTGCGAACCAAAGCCTTTAGCAGAGGAGGCGCTCTCCGGTATCACCCCCAGGCTGGTAACCGGTTGGCTTGCCGGTACCACCCTTTTAGCATCTGAGCTAGGGACTGGCTTGTCCTTCGCTTTTTTATTTAAGGGATGGTCTTGTCCCATCCGACTTTTTAGAGGAGTGCCGGGCTCCAAGTTCTTTTTTAAATTTTCCATGTACTGATCCCACGAGTGTGCGGGAAAGGAATGTCCGCCACGTCATAGCCCGCTATAACGTGGTAAGCCTGAATGAAACTGGGGGTCGGCAGGTACCCAGAGTCCGCATACTAGCGATCGAGCACCCCCTCGACCATGCATCCGTGGGCATATGCTGTTCCACCTTTGGATTGGGGTGACTTTTTAGAGAAGTATTCTACTTCTAGCCCGACTACCATTCGTCAGCATCCATGGCAGAGACATGACCTTACCATGGATCTGTTTCCAGCCGCCCTCGCGAGGAGAGTATAGTCGCACTTCCGTCGGTATATACAGTTACGGCAGTAAGACTGACGTCCACTGTTCTTCCCCCTGTATATCCGACGGCTGACTGTACTGTACTGACAAAGTTTCATACAATTCGTATTACTATATCGTATAGCTCCGATAGGAACAATCTTCTGCTTTCTTGTTATACTCTCTGCAAGAGTATTTTGTGTTTGTACAAATGTATGTAACAGGCGGAAGGAGGAGTGGCAGACCCCATAAGGTATATATATTCTTGATCAGCATTACAAGCCAAGTCGATATAGCCATGCCCGTCTGTCTGTCCGTGTGAACAAACAGATTTCAGAGATGGTAAGAGCTACAAGTATGAACATGGTCTCAATAAATCACATATTTAGTCAGTCAATACAAGAATCTTTACTGAAGTGTAGATTTTATGTTTTCTTGAATTGCGACGTGTTTTGAAATGAAATAATAGTGTAATTGATGATTTTTAGACGCCGTACTCTTTAAAAAAGAGTATAGGGGTCTATTAAGTTTGTCAGAAGCGAGATGTGCGTAACAGGCAGAAGGAGGCGTTGCCGACCCCATACAGTATTCTTGATCAGCATCAACAGCCGAGTCGACATAGCAATGCCCGTCTGTACGTCTGTCTGTCTGTATGTCTGTCCGTCCGTATGAACACCTGGATCTTTTAAACTACACCAGCTAGAGACACTAAATTTGGAATGAAAGTTCATTATCTTCTCGAGCAGATCAAGTTTATTTCAAATTGTTGCCACGCCTCCTAGCGCCCCCGCAATAAGCAAAAAACCAGACACACCTCGAAAAAATTTGTGTTTTAGGCGAATATCTCAGTAACTATAGCACTTAGGACAAATTTTGGTATACAGGTTCCTCGAGACCGTCTTAGTATAATGCCATTCAAAATTTTGAGCTGCTACGCCCCCTTTTCTCATCAGAACTTAAAAGCTTTTCAAGTTCAATGTCGTTTTTAAGGCATTTGTCCAAATAGTACAGTGTTGTAATTTGACATTTGTTTAAAAATTTATCATATCTAACTATCCTGAAAGTTACATCAAAATCCTATGTCAAACAAGAGAACTATTCAAAGTTTACGTTATTTAACTGCAAAAACACTGTATGCGCGCAAGCGATGCAGACACATACAAACATATGTTCGAACTTTTCTCTACCTGCTTGGCGGCAGCGATGCCCGGAGTCGCTGGCTGCGCCGACGAATGCTATACATACACACATATATATGTGCACACATACATATAATTTTAAACGAATTTGTACCATGTAAATGCAGATAATCGGAAGAATGATAGAAGCGGGGTGTGGAGCAACTGGTAGAATTGCGGCGCAATATGGAACCTTCGTCTGAGATCGCGGGTTCGAATGCTGACAATGACAATAGTTAATATAATTTTTAGACCCCGTACTCTTTAAAAAAGAGTAAAGGGGGTCTATTAAGTTTGTCAGAAGCGAGATGTGCGTAACAGGCAGAAGGAGGCGTGGCCGACCCCATAAAGTATATATATTCTTGATCAGCATCAACAGCCGAGTCGATATAGCAATGTCCGTCTGTCCGTCTGTCCGTCCGTCTGTATGAACACCTGGATCTTTTAAACTACAAAAGCTAGAGACACCAAATTTGGATTGAAAGTCCGTTTATGATGTACGCAGATCAAGTTTATTTCAAATTGTTGCCACGCCCCCTACCGCCCCCGCAATAAGCAAAAAACCAGAAACACCTCGAAAAAATTTGTGTTTTAAGCGAATAACTCAATAGTTATGGCACTTAGGAGCACCAATTTTGGTACGCAGGTTCCCAGAGACAGCCTAAATGCAATGTCATTTAAAGTTTTGAGCTGCCACGCCCCCTTTGCTCATAGGAACTAAAACACTCTCCAATTTCAATGCCTTTCTGCAGGCATTAAATCAAATAGTACAGTGTTGTAATTTAACATACGCTTAGAGACTTACTATTTCTAACTTTCCTGAAAGTGGCATCAAAATCCTATGTCAAACAAGAGAGAAATTTCGGTTCAAAGTGCATGTTATTTTACTGCAAAATCACTGCATGCGCGCAACACATACAAACAAACACAGAAACATACAAACATATGTTCGAACGTTTTCTCTACCTGCTTTGGCGGCAGCGCTGCCCGGAGCCGCTGGCCGCGCCGAACAATGCTATACATACACACATATGTATGAGCACACATACATATTTGCAAATAATCGGAAGAATGATAGAAGAGGAGTGTGGTGCAACTGGTAGAGTTGCGGCGCAATATGGAACCTTCGTATGGATCGCGGGTTCGAATGCTGACAATGACGATTGTTAATTTATTTACTTTTTAATTTTAATTCAAAATGTAAATATTTCATTTTAAAATTTTTATTTTAATAAAATGGGCACTACTATGGGAGTACGGGGTCTTTTACAGTCGGCTCGATCGACTGTAGCCTTTCTTACTTGTTTTTTTTGGCTGCCACTCCCCATTCGCCCACAATGAGGCAAAACCTGGTTCCTAGAGACAGCCTAAATGCAATGCCATCAACAATTTTGGACTGCCACGCCCCCTTTTCCCTTGGAAAATCAAAAGATTTTCAAACATGCATACCGATTTAAAGGCATTAGTTCTTATCGTACAGTATTGTAATTAATAATTATTTTGTGCGGAGAGTAATTATATCAAACTATTCTGAAAATTGCACAAAACAACGACTATTAACAAGAAAGAAAAGACGTAACAAATTTTATATTGGAGCGCAATGTCAATGTGAGTGCAAGCGAGCCAGAAATATACAGTGTGCCACTTTAGTCACCGTACTCTTAATAAATTTGCATAAATTACTATGTAACTTGGCCAAATTTTTGTTAAATTAAAGGAAGAAAAATAACAGTACAAATTCAAACTTAATATTAACCAAAAACAAAAGGAACGTCAAATTTAGCGTCAACAAAAGTCTGCGTACTGTTACAAACTAATATAAACTTAGTAACTATTAGAAACATTGTTCTCATTTAAACTTTTTTCTTAGTATCTAGTGGGATAACCCTTCATCTTGATCACCTCTTTTAGGCGATTTGGCATTGACATAACCAGTTTTTCTATGTAACTTGGATGCATTGCGCACCACTCTTCATACAATGCCTCTCGCAGGAGGTTTTTGTTGCTTATTTGGTGCTTTTTTATTTTTTTGTCAAGCATATTCCACACGTTCTCAATGGGATTGATGTTCGGGCTCTGTGGTGGCGTCTCCAAAAGATGTGGGGTGTTGTACGGGAGGTATAGCCTAGTGTTCATAGCTTTCCTGCTGGAAATAATAGTCGGACCCTATTCCCAATTTCTCGGCGCTGCTCTTCAAATTTTTTTTTTAATATTAATGTACACATATTGGTCCATCACTCCGTCGATAAACTCAAAATTTCCGACTCCTGACCCCCCAAACCATAATACCACCGCCGGCGTATTTTACGGTTTTAATGGTATTTTTTGGATGATGGGCTTCTCCTGGTCTCCTCCAAACCCGGAGACGCCCGTCTGAGCCAAAAATGTTGTATTTCGACTCATCTGAGAAGATTACCTTCCTCCAGAAATCAATCGGTTTGTCGACGTACGCTTTGGCAAACTCTAAGCGCTTTCTCCTGTTTATCACATTGACGTGGGGTTTTTTGCGGGGAGTGTAAAACCTAAAACTACTTTTTAGACCCCGTACTCTTTAAAAAAGAGTAAAGGGGGTCTATTAAGTTTGTCAGAAGCGAGATGTGCATAACAGGCAGAAGGAAGCGTGGCCGACCCCATAAAGTATATATATTCTTGATAAGCATCAACAGCCGAGTCGATATAGCAATGTCCGTCTGTCCGTCTGTCCGTCTGTCTGTCTGTCTGTCCGTCTGACCGTATGAACACCTGGATCTTTTAAACTACAAAAGCTAGAACCAAATTCACAATGAAAGTCTGTTATTATGTCAGGCAGATCAAATTTATTTCAAATTGTTGCCACGCCCCTTACCGCCCCCGCACTGAGCAAAAAACCAGACAAACCTCGAAAAAATTTGTGTTTTAGGCAAATATCTCAGTAACTATAGCACATAGGAGCACCAATTTTGGTATACAGGTTTCTAGAGACAGCCTTAATATAGGGCCATTCAAATTTTTGAGCTGCCACGCCCCCTTTGCTCATACGAACTAAAAAACTCTCCACCTTCAAGGCCGTTTTTAAGGCATTAAATCAAATAGTACAGTGTTGTAATTTAACATACGCTTAGAGACTTATTATTTCTAACTTTCCTGAAAGTGGCATCAAAATCCTATGTCAAACAAGAGAGAAATTTCGGTTCAAAGTGCATGTTATTTTACTGCAAAATCACTGCATGCGCGCAACACATACAAACAAACACAGAAACATACAAACATATGTTCGAACGTTTTCTCTACCTGCTTTGGCGGCAGCGCTGCCCGGAGCCGCTGGCCGCGCCGATCAATGCTATACATACACACATATGTATGTGTGCACATACATATATGCAAATAATCGGAAGAATGATAGAAGAGGGGTGTGGTGCAACTGGTAGAGTTGCGGCGCAATGTGGAACCTTCGTATGGATCGCGGGTTCGAGTGCTGACAATGACAGTTGTTAATTTATTTATTTTTTAAATTTCATTTTAAAATTTTAATTTAAATAAAATGCACTACTATGGGAGTATGGGGTCTTTTACAGTCGGCTCGATCGACTGTAGCCTTTCTTACTTGTTTTATTGCTCTACGAACTGTTTCTGGGTTCATCTCCTTGTCAATGTTGCGACCTAGCTTGGACGCAATCTGCACTGCGCTACAAAACGGATCCTTGTCCACCAGATGCTTGACAGTACACCTGTCACGATCGGAAAGTGCAGGTGGCCGGCCGGATCTTTTCTTATTTTTTATGCGCCCTCCGTATTTAAATATACCATATGTATCAAATTCAACCTGGGCAGCAGATTACCAAAAAATAATTGATTAAATGCTTCAAAATTTCTGCAGCTTAGGAACTAATATATGCATTAAATTGCATTTTTATACCCGTTTCTCGTAGAGTACAAGGGTATATTGTAATCGTTGGAATGTATGTAACAGGCAGAAGAAGGCGCGGCAGACCCCATAAGGTATATATATTCTTGATCAGCATCAATAGGCGAGTCGATATAGCCATGAACGTCCGTCCGTCCGTCTGTTCGTCTGTAGGTTAGGTGGTTGCTGGTGTCTAGAACACCAGCGCACATAAGCCGTAAGTCGGCCCGTTGTGATACCTAAGGGGATCTGCGTGGAGGGTTTGGGAGCTAGAATCTAAAGGGGTCTAAGAGCCAGCCTCTGTAGAGCTCCATCCAGAGGCGTGAATGAAGCGACAGAGTAGATTTGGCTGAACTTGGGAAAGTTCAGACAGATCGTTTAATAGGTAGGCACCGAGATGACGGTGCCTGTGATGACTGAGAGCTGGGCAAGAACAGAAAAAGTGTGCCACCGTTTCGTCTTCTTCCTCATTTCCACAGCTGCGACAGAAGTCATGGTAATTTGCCGGCAGTCTAGAAGCATGTATGCCCACAAGCCAGTGGCCAGTGATTGCACGGAAGACAGCAGAGCAGTTTGCTCGAGTGAGCCTGCAGAGCCTGGAGGATCGGTCATTTGTTTATCGATGTTAAGTCTGCAAGTCGCCAAAGACATGGATACTTGCCCTCTCTCATTACCAAGAGGGGAGACTGTGCCCATCCTAGCGAGCTCGTTTGCAGCGCAATTTCCCTCTATGTCACTATGGCCAGGGACCCAGATGAGGTGGGTTTCGAATTGCGTTGTCATCTTCGTCAGAGATCTGCGACATTCGTTGGGATTTTGGAATTGGAGGAGACAGACTTAAGTGATTTAAGTGCTGCCTGACTGTCTTATAGGATACATATTCTGCACCTGAAAACGCTACAGTGGTTTGGTAGTCTGAGAGACCTAGCAATGCCAAGTTCTTCGCAGTAGATTCCCCCACCCGTTCTGCCTTCCGCCCTAGAGCCGTCGGTGTAGAAGTGGATGGAGGAGTTTAAGAAAGGAGGGCCATTATTCCACTCCTCCCTTGAAGGGAAAGCCACCCTAAAAGGGGTGTTAGTGTACTCTGTTGGGATGCAGTAGTCCGTATTTGAGAGTTCAAAAGGAAGCTCAGACATGATGGTTGAGTGACCTATCCTATTTGTGCTCCATAGGTTAGCCTCTCTCATTCTGATGGCAGAGAGGGTAGTTGTTTTCTTGCCCATTATGTCTAGTGGTGGAAGGTATAGAATAGCGCCGATAGCCTCTTCTGGCGTAGAGCGAAGGGCGCCCAAGATATAAAGCCCTGCCATACGCTGGATCTTACTGAGTTTGGATAGTGTGGTTGCTTTCCTTAGTGCCGTCCACCACACTACCACACCGTATAGAAGAATAGGGCGGACAACGGCCGTATATAGCCATCTGGTGACGTGGGGACTCAGGCCCCATCTTTGACCAATTGTCTTACTGCATGTGAAGAGGGCTACGGAGGCTTTCTTTACCCTGTCTTCTATGCATGCATTCCAGTTTAGCTTCCTGTCAAGATAAACACCAAGGTATTAGGCTTTGTCGCTTAACTTGAGACGTTCTCTCTGAAGAGAGGGAAGTCTAAGAGGTGGGATTTTATATTTGTTTGTGAAGAGAACCAGCTCGGTCTTGCTTGGATTTACTTCTAGACCATTTTTAGTGGCCCAGTTTGATAGGAAGAGTAATGAGTTGCTCATCCGGTCACATAGGGACTGTGGGAACTTGCACGAGAAAATTATGGCAACGTCATCCGCATAGGCCGCAACCTTACATCCGCCTCCTTCCAGAGAGCTGAGAAGGTCGTTTACCACTACGTTCCATAAAAGAGGAGAGAGAATGCCCCCTTGGGGAGTGCCCCTATTGACAAATTTACAGGATTTGGTATCTCCTAACGAGGCTTCAATGATCCTTGCACTTAGCAATTGATCGATGAGGCCAATAGAGAGGGAGTCGATTCCCATGTAAGCCAGGGATGTGGTTATGGGTTCTGGCAGAATATTATTGAAAGCGCCCTCAATGTCAAGAAACGCTGCAAGAGAGAATTCCTTGAAGGAGAGCGATCTTTCGATATGTGAAACTATGCTATGCAGGGCGGTTTCTGTTGACCTGCCTCTACGATATGCATGTTGGGAGGTAGAGAAGCTTTCTCTAGGAATCTTGGCCATTAGATGCCAGCATAAGAGCCTTTCTAGAGTCTTTAGAAGAAAGGACGATAGACTTATTGGTCTAAAATCCTTTGGGTTGCAGTGGGATGGTTTCCCTGCCTTTGGAATGAAAACTACTTTGGAGCGTAGCCAAGTTTTAGGAATGGTTCCGGAAAGGAGAATTTCTTTGAAAATCCGGTGTAACCAGTTTAGTGCCAGCTCCCCCGCATAGATGAGGTGGGCTGGAATGATACCATCTGGTCCGGGAGATTTAAAGGGTTTGAAACTTTTAATTGCTCCCGAGATATTGCCTCTGCTGATTAACGATATGGGTGGACTGTCCCCATTTGCGGGTAATAAGCGTGAGGAAGGGAAAGGATTGTCAGAGCATCCAGGAAAGTGGGTGTTCATCAGCAGCTCCAGCGACTCCACACTGTCCGAGGTCCAGGAGTTGTCGCTGCGCTTGAGAAATCCCAGAGAGGGATTTGTTATATGCTGACAGAGAGCTTTTGCCTTTCTGCAGGCATTAAATCAAATAGTACAGTGTTGTAATTTAACATACGCTTAGAGACTTACTATTTCTAACTTTCCTGAAAGTGGCATCAAAATCCTATGTCAAACAAGAGAGAAATTTCGGTTCAAAGTGCATGTTATTTTACTGCAAAATCACTGCATGCGCGCAACACATACAAACAAACACAGAAACATACAAACATATGTTCGAACGTTTTCTCTACCTGCTTTGGCGGCAGCGCTGCCCGGAGCCGCTGGCCGCGCCGATCAATGCTATACATACACACATATGTATGAGCACACATACATATTTGCAAATAATCGGAAGAATGATAGAAGAGGAGTGTGGTGCAACTGGTAGAGTTGCGGCGCAATGTGGAACCTTCGCATGGATCGCGGGTTCGAGTGCTGACAATGACAGTTGTTAATTTATTTATTTTTTAAATTTCATTTTAAAATTTTAATTTAAATAAAATGCACTACTATGGGAGTATGGGGTCTTTTACAGTCGGCTCGATCGACTGTAGCCTTTCTTACTTGTTTTATTGCTCTACGAACTGTTTCTGGGTTCATCTCCTTGTCAATGTTGCGACCTAGCTTGGACGCAATCTGCACTGCGCTACAAAACGGATCCTTGTCCACCAGATGCTTGACAGTACACCTGTCACGATCGGAAAGTGCAGGTGGCCGGCCGGATCTTTTCTTATTTTTTATGCGCCCTCCGTATTTAAATATACCATATGTATCAAATTCAACCTGGGCAGCAGATTACCAAAAAATAATTGATTAAATGCTTCAAAATTTCTGCAGCTTAGGAACTAATATATGCATTAAATTGCATTTTTATACCCGTTTCTCGTAGAGTACAAGGGTATATTGTAATCGTTGGAATGTATGTAACAGGCAGAAGAAGGCGCGGCAGACCCCATAAGGTATATATATTCTTGATCAGCATCAATAGGCGAGTCGATATAGCCATGAACGTCCGTCCGTCCGTCTGTTCGTCTGTAGGTTAGGTGGTTGCTGGTGTCTAGAACACCAGCGCACATAAGCCGTAAGTCGGCCCGTTGTGATACCTGAGGGGATCTGCGTGGAGGGTTTAGGAGCTAGAATCTAAAGGGGTCTAAGAGCCAGCCTCTGTAGAGCTCCATCCAGAGGCGTGAATGAAGCGACAGAGTAGATTTGGCTGAACTTGGGAAAGTTCAGACAGATCGTTTAATAGGTAGGCACCGAGATGACGGTGCCTGTGATGACTGAGAGCTGGGCAAGAACAGAAAAAGTGTGCCACCGTTTCGTCTTCTTCCTCATTTCCACAGCTGCGACAGAAGTCATGGTAATTTGCCGGCAGTCTAGAAGCATGTATGCCCACAAGCCAGTGGCCAGTGATTGCACGGAAGACAGCAGAGCAGTTTGCTCGAGTGAGCCTGCAGAGCCTGGAGGATCGGTCATTTGTTTATCGATGTTAAGTCTGCAAGTCGCCAAAGACATGGATACTTGCCCTCTCTCATTACCAAGAGGGGAGACTGTGCCCATCCTAGCGAGCTCGTTTGCAGCGCAATTTCCCTCTATGTCACTATGGCCAGGGACCCAGATGAGGTGGGTTTCGAATTGCGTTGTCATCTTCGTCAGAGATCTGCGACATTCGTTGGGATTTTGGAATTGGAGGAGACAGACTTAAGTGATTTAAGTGCTGCCTGACTGTCTTATAGGATACATATTCTGCACCTGAAAACGCTACAGTGGTTTGGTAGTCTGAGAGACCTAGCAATGCCAAGTTCTTCGCAGTAGATTCCCCCACCCGTTCTGCCTTCCGCCCTAGAGCCGTCGGTGTAGAAGTGGATGGAGGAGTTTAAGAAAGGAGGGCCATTATTCCACTCCTCCCTTGAAGGGAAAGCCACCCTAAAAGGGGTGTTAGTGTACTCTGTTGGGATGCAGTAGTCCGTATTTGAGAGTTCAAAAGGAAGCTCAGACATGATGGTTGAGTGACCTATCCTATTTGTGCTCCATAGGTTAGCCTCTCTCATTCTGATGGCAGAGAGGGTGGTTGTTTTCTTGCCCATTATGTCTAGTGGTGGAAGGTATAGAATAGCGTCGATAGCCTCTTCTGGCGTAGAGCGAAGGGCGCCCAAGATATAAAGCCCTGCCATACGCTGGATCTTACTGAGTTTGGATAGTGTGGTTGCTTTCCTTAGTGCCGTCCACCACACTACCACACCGTATAGAAGAATAGGGCGGACAACGGCCGTATATAGCCATCTGGTGACGTGGGGACTCAGGCCCCATCTTTGACCAATTGTCTTACTGCATGTGAAGAGGGCTACGGAGGCTTTCTTTACCCTGTCTTCTATGCATGCATTCCAGTTTAGCTTCCTGTCAAGATAAACACCAAGGTATTAGGCTTTGTCGCTTAACTTGAGACGTTCTCTCTGAAGAGAGGGAAGTCTAAGAGGTGGGATTTTATATTTGTTTGTGAAGAGAACCAGCTCGGTCTTGCTTGGATTTACTTCTAGACCATTTTTAGTGGCCCAGTTTGATAGGAAGAGTAATGAGTTGCTCATCCGGTCACATAGGGACTGTGGGAACTTGCACGAGAAAATTATGGCAACGTCATCCGCATAGGCCGCAACCTTACATCCGCCTCCTTCCAGAGAGCTGAGAAGGTCGTTTACCACTACGTTCCATAAAAGAGGAGAGAGAATGCCCCCTTGGGGAGTGCCCCTATTGACAAATTTACAGGATTTGGTATCTCCTAACGAGGCTTCAATGATCCTTGCACTTAGCAATTGATCGATGAGGCCAATAGAGAGGGAGTCGATTCCCATGTAAGCCAGGGATGTGGTTATGGGTTCTGGCAGAATATTATTGAAAGCGCCCTCAATGTCAAGAAACGCTGCAAGAGAGAATTCCTTGAAGGAGAGCGATCTTTCGATATGTGAAACTATGCTATGCAGGGCGGTTTCTGTTGACCTGCCTCTACGATATGCATGTTGGGAGGTAGAGAAGCTTTCTCTAGGAATCTTGGCCATTAGATGCCAGCATAAGAGCCTTTCTAGAGTCTTTAGAAGAAAGGACGATAGACTTATTGGTCTAAAATCCTTTGGGTTGCAGTGGGATGGTTTCCCTGCCTTTGGAATGAAAACTACTTTGGAGCGTAGCCAAGTTTTAGGAATGGTTCCGGAAAGGAGAATTTCTTTGAAAATCCGGTGTAACCAGTTTAGTGCCAGCTCCCCCGCATAGATGAGGTGGGCTGGAATGATACCATCTGGTCCGGGAGATTTAAAGGGTTTGAAACTTTTAATTGCTCCCGAGATATTGCCTCTGCTGATTAACGATATGGGTGGACTGTCCCCATTTGCGGGTAATAAGCGTGAGGAAGGGAAAGGATTGTCAGAGCATCCAGGAAAGTGGGTGTTCATCAGCAGCTCCAGCGACTCCACACTGTCCGAGGTCCAGGAGTTGTCGCTGCGCTTGAGAAATCCCAGAGAGGGATTTGTTATATGCTGACAGAGAGCTTTTGCCTTTCTGCAGGCATTAAATCAAATAGTACAGTGTTGTAATTTAACATACGCTTAGAGACTTACTATTTCTAACTTTCCTGAAAGTGGCATCAAAATCCTATGTCAAACAAGAGAGAAATTTCGGTTCAAAGTGCATGTTATTTTACTGCAAAATCACTGCATGCGCGCAACACATACAAACAAACACAGAAACATACAAACATATGTTCGAACGTTTTCTCTACCTGCTTTGGCGGCAGCGCTGCCCGGAGCCGCTGGCCGCGCCGATCAATGCTATACATACACACATATGTATGAGCACACATACATATTTGCAAATAATCGGAAGAATGATAGAAGAGGAGTGTGGTGCAACTGGTAGAGTTGCGGCGCAATGTGGAACCTTCGCATGGATCGCGGGTTCGAGTGCTGACAATGACAGTTGTTAATTTATTTATTTTTTAAATTTCATTTTAAAATTTTAATTTAAATAAAATGCACTACTATGGGAGTATGGGGTCTTTTACAGTCGGCTCGATCGACTGTAGCCTTTCTTACTTGTTTTATTGCTCTACGAACTGTTTCTGGGTTCATCTCCTTGTCAATGTTGCGACCTAGCTTGGACGCAATCTGCACTGCGCTACAAAACGGATCCTTGTCCACCAGATGCTTGACAGTACACCTGTCACGATCGGAAAGTGCAGGTGGCCGGCCGGATCTTTTCTTATTTTTTATGCGCCCTCCGTATTTAAATATACCATATGTATCAAATTCAACCTGGGCAGCAGATTACCAAAAAATAATTGATTAAATGCTTCAAAATTTCTGCAGCTTAGGAACTAATATATGCATTAAATTGCATTTTTATACCCGTTTCTCGTAGAGTACAAGGGTATATTGTAATCGTTGGAATGTATGTAACAGGCAGAAGAAGGCGCGGCAGACCCCATAAGGTATATATATTCTTGATCAGCATCAATAGGCGAGTCGATATAGCCATGAACGTCCGTCCGTCCGTCTGTTCGTCTGTAGGTTAGGTGGTTGCTGGTGTCTAGAACACCAGCGCACATAAGCCGTAAGTCGGCCCGTTGTGATACCTGAGGGGATCTGCGTGGAGGGTTTAGGAGCTAGAATCTAAAGGGGTCTAAGAGCCAGCCTCTGTAGAGCTCCATCCAGAGGCGTGAATGAAGCGACAGAGTAGATTTGGCTGAACTTGGGAAAGTTCAGACAGATCGTTTAATAGGTAGGCACCGAGATGACGGTGCCTGTGATGACTGAGAGCTGGGCAAGAACAGAAAAAGTGTGCCACCGTTTCGTCTTCTTCCTCATTTCCACAGCTGCGACAGAAGTCATGGTAATTTGCCGGCAGTCTAGAAGCATGTATGCCCACAAGCCAGTGGCCAGTGATTGCACGGAAGACAGCAGAGCAGTTTGCTCGAGTGAGCCTGCAGAGCCTGGAGGATCGGTCATTTGTTTATCGATGTTAAGTCTGCAAGTCGCCAAAGACATGGATACTTGCCCTCTCTCATTACCAAGAGGGGAGACTGTGCCCATCCTAGCGAGCTCGTTTGCAGCGCAATTTCCCTCTATGTCACTATGGCCAGGGACCCAGATGAGGTGGGTTTCGAATTGCGTTGTCATCTTCGTCAGAGATCTGCGACATTCGTTGGGATTTTGGAATTGGAGGAGACAGACTTAAGTGATTTAAGTGCTGCCTGACTGTCTTATAGGATACATATTCTGCACCTGAAAACGCTACAGTGGTTTGGTAGTCTGAGAGACCTAGCAATGCCAAGTTCTTCGCAGTAGATTCCCCCACCCGTTCTGCCTTCCGCCCTAGAGCCGTCGGTGTAGAAGTGGATGGAGGAGTTTAAGAAAGGAGGGCCATTATTCCACTCCTCCCTTGAAGGGAAAGCCACCCTAAAAGGGGTGTTAGTGTACTCTGTTGGGATGCAGTAGTCCGTATTTGAGAGTTCAAAAGGAAGCTCAGACATGATGGTTGAGTGACCTATCCTATTTGTGCTCCATAGGTTAGCCTCTCTCATTCTGATGGCAGAGAGGGTGGTTGTTTTCTTGCCCATTATGTCTAGTGGTGGAAGGTATAGAATAGCGTCGATAGCCTCTTCTGGCGTAGAGCGAAGGGCGCCCAAGATATAAAGCCCTGCCATACGCTGGATCTTACTGAGTTTGGATAGTGTGGTTGCTTTCCTTAGTGCCGTCCACCACACTACCACACCGTATAGAAGAATAGGGCGGACAACGGCCGTATATAGCCATCTGGTGACGTGGGGACTCAGGCCCCATCTTTGACCAATTGTCTTACTGCATGTGAAGAGGGCTACGGAGGCTTTCTTTACCCTGTCTTCTATGCATGCATTCCAGTTTAGCTTCCTGTCAAGATAAACACCAAGGTATTAGGCTTTGTCGCTTAACTTGAGACGTTCTCTCTGAAGAGAGGGAAGTCTAAGAGGTGGGATTTTATATTTGTTTGTGAAGAGAACCAGCTCGGTCTTGCTTGGATTTACTTCTAGACCATTTTTAGTGGCCCAGTTTGATAGGAAGAGTAATGAGTTGCTCATCCGGTCACATAGGGACTGTGGGAACTTGCACGAGAAAATTATGGCAACGTCATCCGCATAGGCCGCAACCTTACATCCGCCTCCTTCCAGAGAGCTGAGAAGGTCGTTTACCACTACGTTCCATAAAAGAGGAGAGAGAATGCCCCCTTGGGGAGTGCCCCTATTGACAAATTTACAGGATTTGGTATCTCCTAACGAGGCTTCAATGATCCTTGCACTTAGCAATTGATCGATGAGGCCAATAGAGAGGGAGTCGATTCCCATGTAAGCCAGGGATGTGGTTATGGGTTCTGGCAGAATATTATTGAAAGCGCCCTCAATGTCAAGAAACGCTGCAAGAGAGAATTCCTTGAAGGAGAGCGATCTTTCGATATGTGAAACTATGCTATGCAGGGCGGTTTCTGTTGACCTGCCTCTACGATATGCATGTTGGGAGGTAGAGAAGCTTTCTCTAGGAATCTTGGCCATTAGATGCCAGCATAAGAGCCTTTCTAGAGTCTTTAGAAGAAAGGACGATAGACTTATTGGTCTAAAATCCTTTGGGTTGCAGTGGGATGGTTTCCCTGCCTTTGGAATGAAAACTACTTTGGAGCGTAGCCAAGTTTTAGGAATGGTTCCGGAAAGGAGAATTTCTTTGAAAATCCGGTGTAACCAGTTTAGTGCCAGCTCCCCCGCATAGATGAGGTGGGCTGGAATGATACCATCTGGTCCGGGAGATTTAAAGGGTTTGAAACTTTTAATTGCTCCCGAGATATTGCCTCTGCTGATTAACGATATGGGTGGACTGTCCCCATTTGCGGGTAATAAGCGTGAGGAAGGGAAAGGATTGTCAGAGCATCCAGGAAAGTGGGTGTTCATCAGCAGCTCCAGCGACTCCACACTGTCCGAGGTCCAGGAGTTGTCGCTGCGCTTGAGAAATCCCAGAGAGGGATTTGTTATATGCTGACAGAGAGCTTTTGTAGTTGCCCCATGCCTCTGCTGAGTCATGGTATTTGGCTTGATTGAAGAGCCTTCTTGATATCTTCCGTAGCTCATTCAGTGAGTGGGTCCACCATGGGGGCTTGGTGCGTCCTGCATTTCTGCTAATCGGACAGGCTTTATGCGCAGCCCGATTTAGTGCAGATGTAAAAGAGGATACTAGGTATTCCATACGACTGGTCCCGTCCATGTCCTGAGGCATGGGCGGCTCCAGGGGAATCATGCGCGTGAGGCATGATTGAAAGAGGTTCCAGTTGGTCCTTTTCAGATTCCTGAAAGGGGCGGCTTTGGGAATCTCAAGAGATACAAAAGTCTCAATGTATCTATGGTCTGAGAAAGAGTGTTCCGTGAGAACACGCCACGACGCGATGCGCTGTTCTAGGGAGGTGGACACAAGAGTAAGGTCCAATACCTCCTGTCTGTTCTTAACAATAAAGGTCGGTTCATTACCCTTATTGCATATTGTTAGTTTAGAGGAGAGTATAAAGCTAAAAAGAGACTCACCCCTTATATTTGTATCAGTGCTTCCCCACTGATGATGGTGTGCGTTGGCGTCGCAGGCTATGAGCAGATTTTTGGCCGATCTGTCGCATAATGCCACTATGTCCCTTAGGAGCTGTGGTGGGGGGGGTTCCTGTTGGTCATGCCCCATGTAGGCGGAACAGAAGACCACTGTGTCATCGCCTCGCTCTAGGCACACAGTGGTGTTGTCTTCATTGCTGTAATTAGGCAGTAAAAAGATTGGCATGTCTTTACGTGCTAGAATACAAGTGCGGGCTTTACCTGTCACCTCCGCTGCATATAGTTTGTGGCTTGGGGTCCTCAAACCAGAGATCCGGCCCTTACAGAGCCATGGTTCTTGGATGAGGACCATGTCAACTCCTCCTTGGCTTAGGAGGAGCAAAAGAGCGGCAGATGCCGCTTTACAGTGGTGGAGATTTATCTGTAGGAGTCTGACAGACATCCCTTGATACAACCTCCACCACTGTGACGTCGACGGCTGATTCGTCTTCCTCTAGCTCGTCCAGATCAGCCACGTCGACCTTCCTAAGACCTCTGGCCAGATCACTCTCTTCAGAGACATACCCCTCCAGTATGTCCTCTTCCATATCAATCTCCTTTTCGAGATCCTGCAGCTCGGGGTCAGTTCCGGTCTAGGACTCCTACGAGGATCTTGTTTCTTGCCACATCTGCGAATGAGCGGGTCAGAGCTGCCTTGGATCGCTTGGCTTGCGACACGTGTCCTTCAGCCGATCGTTGACGCTTGTTGTTGTTTGCGACCTTCTTCTTCCCTGTCTTGGGGGGTTGGAAGTTCGGTAGGACTGATCGGGCCCAGTTTAGGAGCTCCACGGTTTCAGCGGAGCCATCTCCTCCTTCCTTAGATAGGATGAAAGCCGCCCTGCGCTTGTCCTGGAAGGACGCTTTCTTCTCCTGCTTGTTGCTACTTGTGGCGGCGACACCTTCGAGAGTCTCCCCTGTTCCAGGCATGGCAGCCGCACTAGTGCTCTGCGAACCAAAGCCTTTAGCAGAGGAGGCGCTCTCCGGTATCACCCCCAGGCTGGTAACCGGTTGGCTTGCCGGTACCACCCTTTTAGCATCTGAGCTAGGGACTGGCTTGTCCTTCGCTTTTTTATTTAAGGGATGGTCTTGTCCCATCCGACTTTTTAGAGGAGTGCCGGGCTCCAAGTTCTTTTTTAAATTTTCCATGTACTGATCCCACGAGTGTGCGGGAAAGGAATGTCCGCCACGTCATAGCCCGCTATAACGTGGTAAGCCTGAATGAAACTGGGGGTCGGCAGGTACCCAGAGTCCGCATACTAGCGATCGAGCACCCCCTCGACCATGCATCCGTGGGCATATGCTGTTCCACCTTTGGATTGGGGTGACTTTTTAGAGAAGTATTCTACTTCTAGCCCGACTACCATTCGTCAGCATCCATGGCAGAGACATGACCTTACCATGGATCTGTTTCCAGCCGCCCTCGCGAGGAGAGTATAGTCGCACTTCCGTCGGTATATACAGTTACGGCAGTAAGACTGACGTCCACTGTTCTTCCCCCTGTATATCCGACGGCTGACTGTACTGTACTGACAAAGTTTCATACAATTCGTATTACTATATCGTATAGCTCCGATAGGAACAATCTTCTGCTTTCTTGTTATACTCTCTGCAAGAGTATTTTGTGTTTGTACAAATGTATGTAACAGGCGGAAGGAGGAGTGGCAGACCCCATAAGGTATATATATTCTTGATCAGCATTACAAGCCAAGTCGATATAGCCATGCCCGTCTGTCTGTCCGTGTGAACAAACAGATTTCAGAGATGGTAAGAGCTACAAGTATGAACATGGTCTCAATAAATCACATATTTAGTCAGTCAATACAAGAATCTTTACTGAAGTGTAGATTTTATGTTTTCTTGAATTGCGACGTGTTTTGAAATGAAATAATAGTGTAATTGATGATTTTTAGACCCCGTACTCTTTAAAAAAGAGTATAGGGGTCTATTAAGTTTGTCAGAAGCGAGATGTGCGTAACAGGCAGAAGGAGGCGTTGCCGACCCCATAAAGTATTCTTGATCAGCATCAACAGCCGAGTCGACATAGCAATGCCCGTCTGTACGTCTGTCTGTCTGTATGTCTGTCCGTCCGTATGAACACCTGGATCTTTTAAACTACACCAGCTAGAGACACTAAATTTGGAATGAAAGTTCATTATCTTCTCGAGCAGATCAAGTTTATTTCAAATTGTTGCCACGCCTCCTAGCGCCCCCGCAATAAGCAAAAAAACCAGACACACCTCGAAAAAATTTGTGTTTTAGGCGAATATCTCAGTAACTATAGCACTTAGGACAAATTTTGGTATACAGGTTCCTCGAGACCGTCTTAGTATAATGCCATTCAAAATTTTGAGCTGCTACGCCCCCTTTTCTCATCAGAACTTAAAAGCTTTTCAAGTTCAATGTCGTTTTTAAGGCATTTGTCCAAATAGTACAGTGTTGTAATTTGACATTTGTTTAAAAATTTATCATATCTAACTATCCTGAAAGTTACATCAAAATCCTATGTCAAACAAGAGAACTATTCAAAGTTTACGTTATTTAACTGCAAAAACACTGTATGCGCGCAAGCGATGCAGACACATACAAACATATGTTCGAACGTTTTCTCTACCTGCTTGGCGGCAGCGATGCCCGGAGTCGCTGGCTGCGCCGACGAATGCTATACATACACACATATATATGTGCACACATACATATAATTTTAAACGAATTTGTACCATGTAAATGCAGATAATCGGAAGAATGATAGAAGCGGGGTGTGGAGCAACTGGTAGAATTGCGGCGCAATATGGAACCTTCGTCTGAGATCGCGGGTTCGAATGCTGACAATGACAATAGTTAATATAATTTTTTAGACCCCGTACTCTTTAAAAAAGAGTAAAGGGGGTCTATTAAGTTTGTCAGAAGCGAGATGTGCGTAACAGGCAGAAGGAGGCGTGGCCGACCCCATAAAGTATATATATTCTTGATCAGCATCAACAGCCGAGTCGATATAGCAATGTCCGTCTGTCCGTCTGTCCGTCCGTCTGTATGAACACCTGGATCTTTTAAACTACAAAAGCTAGAGACACCAAATTTGGAATGAAAGTCCGTTTATGATGTACGCAGATCAAATTTATTTCAAATTGTTGCCACGCCCCCTACCGCCCCCGCAATAAGCAAAAAACCAGAAACACCTCGAAAAAATTTGTGTTTTAAGCGAATAACTTAATAGTTATGGCACTTAGGAGCACCAATTTTGGTACGCAGGTTCCTAGAGACAGCCTAAATGCAATGTCATTTAAAGTTTTGAGCTGCCACGCCCCCTTTGCTCATAGGAACTAAAACACTCTCCAATTTCAATGCCTTTCTGCAGGCATTAAATCAAATAGTACAGTGTTGTAATTTAACATACGCTTAGAGACTTACTATTTCTAACTTTCCTGAAAGTGGCATCAAAATCCTATGTCAAACAAGAGAGAAATTTCGGTTCAAAGTGCATGTTATTTTACTGCAAAATCACTGCATGCGCGCAACACATACAAACAAACACAGAAACATACAAACATATGTTCGAACGTTTTCTCTACCTGCTTTGGCGGCAGCGCTGCCCGGAGCCGCTGGCCGCGCCGATCAATGCTATACATACACACATATGTATGTGTGCACATACATATATGCAAATAATCGGAAGAATGATAGAAGAGGGGTGTGGTGCAACTGGTAGAGTTGCGGCGCAATGTGGAACCTTCGCATGGATCGCGGGTTCGAGTGCTGACAATGACAGTTGTTAATTTATTTATTTTTTAAATTTCATTTTAAAATTTTAATTTAAATAAAATGCACTACTATGGGAGTATGGGGTCTTTTACAGTCGGCTCGATCGACTGTAGCCTTTCTTACTTGTTTTATTGCTCTACGAACTGTTTCTGGGTTCATCTCCTTGTCAATGTTGCGACCTAGCTTGGACGCAATCTGCACTGCGCTACAAAACGGATCCTTGTCCACCAGATGCTTGACAGTACACCTGTCACGATCGGAAAGTGCAGGTGGCCGGCCGGATCTTTTCTTATTTTTTATGCGCCCTCCGTATTTAAATATACCATATGTATCAAATTCAACCTGGGCAGCAGATTACCAAAAAATAATTGATTAAATGCTTCAAAATTTCTGCAGCTTAGGAACTAATATAAGCATTAAATTGCATTTTTATACCCGTTTCTCGTAGAGTACAAGGGTATATTGTAATCGTTGGAATGTATGTAACAGGCAGAAGAAGGCACACACCAGCGCACATAAGCCGTAAGTCGGCCCGTTGTGATACCTGAGGGGATCTGCGTGGAGGGTTTAGGAGCTAGAATCTAAAGGGGTCTAAGAGCCAGCCTCTGTAGAGCTCCATCCAGAGTCGTGAATGAAGCGACAGAGTAGATTTGGCTGAACTTGGGAAAGTTCAGACAGATCGTTTAATAGGTAGGCACCGAGATGACGGTGCCTGTGATGACTGAGAGCTGGGCAAGAACAGAAAAAGTGTGCCACCGTTTCGTCTTCTTCCTCATTTCCACAGCTGCGACAGAAGTCATGGTAATTTGCCGGCAGTCTAGAAGCATGTATGCCCACAAGCCAGTGGCCAGTGATTGCACGGAAGACAGCAGAGCAGTTTGCTCGAGTGAGCCTGCAGAGCCTGGAGGATCGGTCATTTGTTTATCGATGTTAAGTCTGCAAGTCGCCAAAGACATGGATACTTGCCCTCTCTCATTACCAAGAGGGGAGACTGTGCCCATCCTAGCGAGCTCGTTTGCAGCGCAATTTCCCTCTATGTCACTATGGCCAGGGACCCAGATGAGGTGGGTTTCGAATTGCGTTGCCATCTTCGTCAGAGATCTGCGACATTCTTTGGTGATTTTGGAATTGGAGGAGACAGACTTAAGTGATTTAAGTGCTGCCTGACTGTCTTATAGGATACATATTCTGCACCTGAAAACGCTACAGTGGTTTGGTAGTCTGAGAGACCTAGCAATGCCAAGTTCTTCGCAGTAGATTCCCCCACCCGTTCTGCCTTCCGCCCTAGAGCCGTCGGTGTAGAAGTGGATGGAGGAGTTTAAGAAAGGAGGGCCATTATTCCACTCCTCCCTTGAAGGGAAAGCCACCCTAAAAGGGGTGTTAGTGTACTCTGTTGGGATGCAGTAGTCCGTATTTGAGAGTTCAAAAGGAAGCTCAGACATGATGGTTGAGTGACCTATCCTATTTGTGCTCCATAGGTTAGCCTCTCTCATTCTGATGGCAGAGAGGGTGGTTGTTTTCTTGCCCATTATGTCTAGTGGTGGAAGGTATAGAATAGCGTCGATAGCCTCTTCTGGCGTAGAGCGAAGGGCGCCCAAGATATAAAGCCCTGCCATACGCTGGATCTTACTGAGTTTGGATAGTGTGGTTGCTTTCCTTAGTGCCGTCCACCACACTACCACACCGTATAGAAGAATAGGGCGGACAACGGCCGTATATAGCCATCTGGTGACGTGGGGACTCAGGCCCCATCTTTGACCAATTGTCTTACTGCATGTGAAGAGGGCTACGGAGGCTTTCTTTACCCTGTCTTCTATGCATGCATTCCAGTTTAGCTTCCTGTCAAGATAAACACCAAGGTATTAGGCTTTGTCGCTTAACTTGAGACGTTCTCTCTGAAGAGAGGGAAGTCTAAGAGGTGGGATTTTATATTTGTTTGTGAAGAGAACCAGCTCGGTCTTGCTTGGATTTACTTCTAGACCATTTTTAGTGGCCCAGTTTGATAGGAAGAGTAATGAGTTGCTCATCCGGTCACATAGGGACTGTGGGAACTTGCACGAGAAAATTATGGCAACGTCATCCGCATAGGCCGCAACCTTACATCCGCCTCCTTCCAGAGAGCTGAGAAGGTCGTTTACCACTACGTTCCATAAAAGAGGAGAGAGAATGCCCCCTTGGGGAGTGCCCCTATTGACAAATTTACAGGATTTGGTATCTCCTAACGAGGCTTCAATGATCCTTGCACTTAGCAATTGATCGATGAGGCCAATAGAGAGGGAGTCGATTCCCATGTAAGCCAGGGATGTGGTTATGGGTTCTGGCAGAATATTATTGAAAGCGCCCTCAATGTCAAGAAACGCTGCAAGAGAGAATTCCTTGAAGGAGAGCGATCTTTCGATATGTGAAACTATGCTATGCAGGGCGGTTTCTGTTGACCTGCCTCTACGATATGCATGTTGGGAGGTAGAGAAGCTTTTTCTAGGAATCTTGGCCAGTAGATGCCAGCATAAGAGCCTTTTTAGAGTCTTTAGAAGAATGGGCGATAGACTTATAGGTCTAAAATCCTTTGGGTTGCAGTGGGATGGTTTCCCTGCCTTTGGAATGAAAACTACTTTGGAGCGTAGCCAAGTTTTAGGAATGGTTCCGGAAAGGAGAATTTCTTTGAAAATCTGGTGTAGCCAGTTAAGTGCAAGCTGCCCAGCATGGATAAGGTGGGCTGGAAGAGATTTATCGGTAGGAGTCTGAGAGACATCCCGTGATACGACACCCACCACTGTGACGTCGACGGCTGATTCGTCTTCTTTTAGCTCGTCCAGATCAGCCACGTCGACCTTCCAAAAACCTCTGGCCAGGTCACTCTCTTCGGAGACATACCTCTCCAGTATGTCTTCTTCCCTGTCGATCTCCTTTTCGAGATCCTGCAGCTCGGGGTCAGTCCTGGGCACTGATCCCTTGCCTCTGGCATCCGCTTTAAAGAAGCGGATATGCGCCTTCTTGAAACCGTACGTGACCGTACCGTCTGTTTTGGGTAGAGCCAGTATCTTCTCGGGTTGCTGGGTACCTCATCCCAATCAACAACCTCCAGCTTTGCGACTGGATAGACCTCCCCGGGAGAGGCGACCGCCCTCCTGTAGAGTTCCACGGAGCGAGCATCCAGACAGGCGATGGCTTTCACCCGGCCCTGGTGCCACCCCGCGTCCTCACAGGTTGGCGGGGCGCCCCCACTCTCCTCGAGGATGCTGACGAATTTGTCCTGCAGCTCATTATCCACCATTCTCCATATGTCGCGAGGAACAAGACCATCGGAGGAGCCCCGGTCTAGGACTCCGACGAGAATCTTGTTTCTCGCAACATCTGCGAAGGAGCGGGTCAGAGCTGCCTTGGATCGCTTGGCTTGCGACACATTTCCTTCAGCCGATCGTTGACGCTTGTTACTACTTACAGTCTTTTTCTTCTTCCCTGTGTTGGAAGTTTGGCAGGACTGATCGGGCCCAGTTTATAAGCTCCTCGGTTTCTGCGGAGGCATTTCCTCCTTCCTTTGATAGGATGAAAGCCGCCCTACGCTTGTCCTGGAAGGACGCTTTCTTCTCCTGTTTGTTGCTGTTTGTGGCGGCGACGCCTTCGAGAGCCTCCAGGCATGGCAGCCGCACTAGTACTCTGCGTACCAAAGCCCTTAGCAGAGATGGCGCTCTCCAGTATCACCCCCAGGCTGGTAACCGGTTGGTTTTTTGCATTGACAAAGCTATCGTAATGAAACTTACACAAAATAAATATATCAATAACATAAATGTACTGACAAAGTTTCATACAATTCGTATTACTATATCGTATAGCTCCGATAGGAACAATCTTCTTCTTTCTTGTTATACTCTCTGCAAGAGTATTTTGTGTTTGTACAAATGTATGTAACAGGCGGAAGGAGGAGTGGCAGACCCCATAAGGTATATATATTCTTGATCAGCATTACAAGCCAAGTCGATATAGCCATGCCCGTCTGTCTGTCCGTGTGAACAAAGGGATTTCAGAGATGGTAATAGCTACAAGTATGAACATGGTCTCAATAAATCACATATTTAGTCAGTCAATACAAGAATCTTTACTGAAGTGTAGATTTTATGTTTTCTTGAATTGCGACGTGTTTTGAAATGAAATAATAGTGTAATTGATGATTTTTAGACCCCGTACTCTTTAAAAAAGAGTATAGGGGTCTATTAAGTTTGTCAGAAGCGAGATGTGCGTAACAGGCAGAAGGAGGCGTTGCCGACCCCATAAAGTATTCTTGATCAGCATCAACAGCCGAGTCGACATAGCAATGCCCGTCTGTACGTCTGTCTGTCTGTATGTCTGTCCGTCCGTATGAACACCTGGATCTTTTAAACTACACCAGCTAGAGACACTAAATTTGGAATGAAAGTTCATTATCTTCTCGAGCAGATCAAGTTTATTTCAAATTGTTGCCACGCCTCCTAGCGCCCCCGCACTGAGCAAAAAACCAGACACACCTCGAAAAAATTTGTGTTTTAGGCGAATATCTCAGTAACTATAGCACTTAGGACAAATTTTGGTATACAGGTTCCTCGAGACCGTCTTAGTATAATGCCATTCAAAATTTTGAGCTGCTACGCCCCCTTTTCTCATCAGAACTTAAAAGCTTTTCAAGTTCAATGCCGTTTTTAAGGCATTTGTCCAAATAGTACAGTGTTGTAATTTGACATTTGTTTAAAAATTTATCATATCTAACTATCCTGAAAGTTACATCAAAATCCTATGTCAAACAAGAGAACTATTCAAAGCTTACGTTATTTAACTGCAAAAACACTGTATGCGCGCAAGCGATGCAGACACATACAAACATATGTTCGAACGTTTTCTCTACCTGCTTGGCGGCAGCGATGCCCGGAGTCGCTGGCTGCGCCGACAAATGCTATACATACACACATATATATGTGCACACATACATATAATTTTAAACGAATTTGTACCATGTAAATGCAGATAATCGGAAGAATGATAGAAGCGGGGCGTGGAGCAACTGGTAGAATTGCGGCGCAATATGGAACCTTCGTCTGAGATCGCGGGTTCGAATGCTGACAATGACAATAGTTAATATAATTTTTTAAATTTTAATTGAAAATGTAAATATTAAATTTTAATTTTGTAAATGTATTTTTAAAATTTTATGCGCACTACTATGAGAGTACGGGGTCTTCTATAGTCGGCTCGCTCGACTGTAGCCTTTCTTACTTGTTTTTTTTGGCTGCCACTCCCCATTCGCCCACAATGAGGCAAAACCTGGTTCCTAGAGACAGCTTAAATGCAATGCCATCAAAAATTTTGGACTGCCACGCCCCCTTTTCCCATGGGATATAAAAAGCTTTTCAAACATGCATACCGATTTAAAGGCATTAGTTCTTATCGTACAGTATTGTAATTAATAATTATTTTGTGCGGAGAGTAATTATATCAAACTATCCTGAAAATTGCACAAAACAACGACTATTAACAAGAAAGAAAAGACGTAACAAATTTTATATTGGAGCGCAATGTCAATGTGAGTGCAAGCGATCCAGAAATATACAGTGTGCCACTTTAGTCACCGTACTCTTAATAAATTTGCATAAATTACTATGTAACTTGGCCAAATTTTTGTTAAATTAAAACATTTGATGGAGGATTATAAAATAATATATTATCTTCTTAATAAAGGAAGAAAAAACAAGTAAGATAAGTACGGTCGAGCACGCCCTACCGTATAATACTCTCTGCATTTTCTACCGATTATATTATTATAATCGGTATCGAGATATTACAATGTGTAGTACTTGCATTAAAACACGTTGAAACAAAAACAATCTAAGCATAATAAAACATACAGCTGTTTGTCTGTATGCGAATACACATACGAAAGACAATATATGATGCATATGTGTATGTATGTGTGCATTCAGCGCTGCCAGCGACTGTGGGCAGCGCTGTCGCCATACAGGCAGCAAAAACATTCGAACATGTGCTTGTATGTTTCTGTCTCACTTGCACTCATACATTGAGCGCTGCCGCTCAAGTGCTTCTATGTTACTATCTCGCTTGCACTCATACGCGAGATTGCATTCAGTTATCAATTTTGTAATGCTTCTAGTTTTCTTGTTTATAGTGCGATTTCTATGCACCTTTCAGGATAGTTTGATATAGTTAGTCTCCACACGAATTATAAATTAGAATACTCTACGATAAGAAGAAATGCCTTAAAAACGTATTGAAGTTTGAATAGTTTTTTAGTTCCTATGGGAAAAGGGGACGTGGCAGCCCAAAATTTTTGATGGCATAACATTAACTCAGTCTCTAGGAACCTCCATACCAAAATTGGTGGTCCTAGGTGCCATAGTTACTGAGATATTCGCCGAAAACACCGATTTTTTCCGAGGTGTGTCTGGTTTTTTGCTCATTGTGGGCGAATGGGGCGTGGCATCGAAAAAAAAAAGATTCTTGTATTGACTGACTAAATATGTGACCGATTGAGACCAAGCTCGAACTTGTAGCTCTTACCATCTCTGAAATCTGTTTGTTCATACGGACAGACAGACGGACAGACAGACAGACAGACAGACGGACAGACGGACATGGCTATATCGACTCGGCTTGTGATGCTGATCAAGAATATATATACTTTATGGGGTCTGCCACGCCTCCTTCTGCCTGTTACATACATTTTCACAAACCCAATATACTCTTGCAGAGAGTATAAAACTGGTTATGTCAATGCCAAATCGCCTAAAAGAGGTGATCAAGATGAAGGGTTATCAAATTTTGGTATGGAGGTTTCTAGCGACATTCTAAATGCATTGCCATTTAAAATTTTGGACTGCCACGCCCCGTTTTCCCACAATTTATAAAAATAATTCTCAACTTTCGTTCCGTTCTTAGGCGTTTGTTAATATAGTACAGTATTGTAATTTATAATTCGTGTGAAGACTAACTATATCAAACTATTCTGAAAGGCGCATTGAAATCGCACTATAAACAAGAAAACTAGAAGCGTTACAATATAGATAACTAAATGCAATATCTTGTATGAGTGCAAGCGAGATAGAAACATACAAGCACATGTTTGAATGTTTTCGTTGCTTGCGTGGTGACAGCGCTGCCCGCAGTCGCTGGCCGCGCTGAATACACACATACATGTATATGCATCATATATTGTCTTTCGTATGTGTATTCACATACAAACAGATGTGTGTTTGATATGCTTAGATTGTTTTTTTTTCAACGTGTTTAATGCAAGTACTACACATTGTAATATCTCTGGACCGATTTTAATAATTTAATCGGGAAAAAAATGCAGAGAGTATTTTACGGTCGGGCTTGCTCGACTGTACTTTCCTTACTTGTTTCTATGTAACTTGGATGCATTGCGCACCACTCTTCATACAATGCCTCTCGCAGGAGGTTTTTGTTGCTTATTTGGTGCTTTTTTATTTTTTTTTCAAGCATATTCCACGTTCTCAATGGGATTGATGTTCGGGCTCTGTGGTGGCGTCTCCAAAAGATGTGGGGTGTTGTACGGGAGGTATAGCCTAGTGTTCATAGCTTTCCTGCTGGAAATAATAGTCGGACCCTATTCCCAATTTCTCGGCGCTGCTCTTCAAATTTTTTTTTTAATATTAATGTACACATATTGGTCCATCACTCCGTCGATTTCAAAATTTCCGACTCCTGACCCCCCAAACCATAATACCACCGCCGGCGTATTTTACGGTTTTAATGGTATTTTTTGGATGATGGGCTTCTCCTGGTCTCCTCCAAACCCGGAGACGCCCGTCTGAGCCAAAAATGTTGTATTTCGACTCATCTGAGAAGATTACCTTCCTCCAGAAATCAATCGGTTTGTCGACGTACGCTTTGGCAAACTCTAAGCGCTTTCTCCTGTTTATCACATTGACGTGGGGTTTTTTGCGGGGAGTGTAAAACCTAAAACTACTTTTTAGACCCCGTACTCTTTAAAAAAGAGTAAAGGGGGTCTATTAAGTTTGTCAGAAGCGAGATGTGCGTAACAGGCAGAAGGAGGCGTGGCCGACCCCATAAAGTATATATATTCTTGATAAGCATCAACAGCCGAGTCGATATAGCAATGTCCGTCTGTCCGTCTGTCTGTCTGTCTGTCCGTCTGACCGTATGAACACCTGGATCTTTTAAACTACAAAAGCTAGAACCACCAAATTCACAATGAAAGTCCGTTATTATGTCAGGCAGATCAAGTTTATTTCAAATTGTTGCCACGCCCCTTACCGCCCCCGCACTGAGCAAAAAACCAGACAAACCTCGAAAAAATTTGTGTTTTAGGCAAATATCTCAGTAACTATAGCACATAGGAGCACCACTTTTGGTATACAGGTTTCTAGAGACAGCCTTAATATAGGGCCATTTAAAGTTTTGAGCTGCCACGCCCCCTTTGCTCATAGGAACTAAAAAATCTCCAATTGCAATGCCTTTTTGAAGGCATTAAATCAAATAGTACAGTGTTGTAATTTAACATACGCTTAGAGACTTACTATTTCTAACTTTCCTGAAAGTGGCATCAAAATCCTATGTCAAACAAGAGAGAAATTTCGGTTCAAAGTGCATGTTATTTTACTGCAAAATCACTGCATGCGCGCAACACATACAAACAAACACAGAAACATACAAACATATGTTCGAACGTTTTCTCTACCTGCTTTGGCGGCAGCGCTGCCCGGAGCCGCTGGCCGCGCCGATCAATGCTATACATACACACATATGTATGTGTGCACATACATATATGCAAATAATCGGACGAATGATAGAAGAGGGGTGTGGTGCAACTGGTAGAGTTGCGGCACAATGTGGAACCTTCGCATGGATCGCGGGTTCGAGTGCTGACAATGACAGTTGTTAATTTATTTATTTTTTAAATTTCATTTTAAAATTTTAATTTAAATAAAATGCACTACTATGGGAGTATGGGGTCTTTTACAGTCGGCTCGATCGACTGTAGCCTTTCTTACTTGTTTTATTGCTCTACGAACTGTTTCTGGGTTCATCTCCTTGTCAATGTTGCGACCTAGCTTGGACGCAATCTGCACTGCGCTACAAACCGGATCCTTGTCCACCAGATGCTTGACAGTACACCTGTCACGATCGGAAAGTGCAGGTGGCCGGCCGGATCTTTTCTTATTTTTTATGCGCCCTCCGTATTTAAATCGCCCAAAGACGGTCTAAATAGTCGACTGACTTCTACCCATAATTTTGGCTACCTCTGCATACGATTTTTGATCTTTTGTGTGGAGCTTTCCACGATCTTCAAGAGATAACTCTTTTCGAGGCATTTTGTCTATTGACATTAAATATTTTGTGCAGCTCAAACTACGCCAACTACAATGAATTTACTCATTATTGTACACATGTTTTAAAAATCCCCGTCATTTTTAAGAACACTGGCGCCTGACAGCGCATGAAATTAAGAGTACGTATACTTTTGTAGACGCAAATTCTTGAGTATGTTTACATTTATTGTAATAATATAAAACTAAAATTTAATGATGCTATTTTTATTTTGTAAATTAGAAGAAAACCTTATTTCATAATCCTCCATAAAAATTTTTTATTTTAACCAAAATTTGGCCAAGTCACATAGTAATTTTTGCAAATTTACTAAGAGTACGGTGACTTAAGTGACACACTGTACAAGCAATTGCTCGAACGTTTACGCTGCCTGTGTGGCGGCAGCGGTGACAGCAGATGCTGCCCGTGCAGATCAATGGCATACATACATACATACATACACGTATATGTGCATACATATAATGTTAAACGAATTTGTTTGTGATTACAGACAAACAGATGTTCCATCGATTAAACTTAGGTTTTATTTGATTCAACGTCTTCTAATACAAGTACTTGCCATTGTAATACCTTGATACCGATTTTATTAATTTAATTGGGAATAAAAGCAGAGAGTATTATACGGTCGGGCGTGCTCGATTGTACTATTCTTATTTGTTTTTCGTTGCGCGGGCGGTAAGGGGCGTGGCAACAACTTGAAATAAGCTTTATCTACTTGACATAATAACGGACTTTCATTCCAAATATGGTGGCTCTAGCTCTTGTAGTTTAGAAAATCCAGGTGTTTATACGGACGGACAGAGAGACGGACATCGCTATATGGTCTTGGCTGTTGATGCTTATTAAGAATATACATATGTAGATACTTTATATGGTCGTAAAAGCTTTCTTCTTCCTGTTACGCACATTTTGCATTGGGCAAACTTGACAGACCTCTCAACTCTTTTGTAGAGTACGGTGTCTAAAAAACTAATACTGAACATTGATTCTTAATACCAGTTGAAAGATTCTCCAATTAAAAATGTTGTTTTTTTATCAATCATGCTGTAAAAGGCTGTTAAAAAGACTTGATTAGTGTTTAATCTACTTATTTATTAAGATTATTTTTGCTATCGAGCAGACCCGTCTGTGTTCTCGAAGCATCACCGGAAAAAGAGAAAGAATCAAACCAGGCTTATCCTTATGACAACAGGTTTTTAGCACTACATAATCGATACTTATCCTAGATAATACTACTTAATCGATACTTAACATTATTTGCTTAACGATATACCGGCAGTCTCTCAACATTACATACATTATCGATATTCACTTATTTTAAACATTTTACAATGCCCAGAACAATTGCAAAGTTTAATAAATTTTACGGTTGTAAAACTCTGATTTATCGGGTTCTAAGTAAAATCTTTTTTATTTTCCTTTGGAACACGTCCGGCTTGCCTGAAATTTCTTAAAAGTTTAGCATTACTGAACTATGTTAAAAACTAAAAGGGATGACTAACTTAACAGGGACTTTTAACATTCAAGGGCAGATAACGATATAACATTACAGAAACAATCAATAATCATTAAAATCAAAACCTTACACGGTTTTTTCAATAGCTGCAGCTTGGATTTTTACAGCTGATTTTTACCCCGCCCTAAACCAAAATGAAACCTTTGAAAATTTTTCGATATCGTAATTAGTGTTGTAATTCAAATCGGACAACTAAATATATCGTTTTGCTCCCAACGAGCTTACCGGTCAAAAATACGCTTCATATGTTAGTTAGTATGAAAAAATTATGCATTGAATAAGCTAAATTGATCAAACTCACACAAAATATATTTGGCAATAACATAAATATGCAGATCAAGTTTAGTCCAAATCGGATTACTATATCTTATAGCTCCCATAGGAACAATCGGTCAAAAATAGGCTCTAAATATGAATTTGTATGAAAATTTTCTGTGTTTAACAAGTAATCTTATCCATCACATAAACGAAGGCACTAACATTATTTTGTTACTAACATATTTAAATTGAGTAACGGGTATCCTTAAGTCGCGAGGCGACTGTAGCATTCTTTCTTGTTTTAATACTCATGCAGAGGGTATATTGTTTTTGTCAGGAAGCGTGTAACGCATTGAAGGAAGCGTTTCCGACCCCAGAAAGTATGTATATTTTTGATCATCATCAACAGCCGTCTGTCTGTCCGTCTGTTTCTATGCGAACTAGTCTCAAAGTTTCAAAGCTATCTTAATGAAACTTGGCACAGATGTGTATTCCTTTTAAACGCAGATCATTTGTTAAAATCGGCAAGATCGGATGACTATATCATATAGCTCCCATACGAACAATCGGATAAAAATGCTTAGTATACAAATTTTCTGTGTCTCTTGAACGATTTGAACCAAATTTACGCAATATGCATTTGTTATCATTTTCCATCTGCCGACCAAATTTCATAGAAACAGTCGGTCGAATATTGAGTAATGGGTAACCTAAAGTCGCGGGTCGAATATAGCATTCTTTCTTTTTTAATATTAATATGTTTTAAAATATGTGCTGACCAAGTTTAATTAAAATCGGACTACTAAATCATATAGCTGCCATAGGAACAATCGGTCATTGAAAACAAATTAACGCAATGTGCATGACTGCAAGGGTATATAATATAGTGGTCTGATCTGGATGAAGCTTCGTTTGCACATCGGATTTTATACCAAATGCATATGGAACGAATTTGGTTAACACTACTCAATCATTTTTTACCGATTTTAGCAAATGGTCTGCGTGCAAAGGGAATACACATCTGTACCAAGTTTAAAACTGATAGACTAGTTCGCATAGAAACAGAAGGACAGATATACAGACAGACGGACATGGCTATATCGACTGGGCTGTTAATGCTGATCAAAAATATATATACTTTATGGGGTCGGAAACGCCTCCTTTAATGCGTTACAAACTTCGTGACAAAAACAATATTCCTCTGCAAGGGTATAATAAATTAAAGAAGATAAGTGAACTTAAATTTTTCCGCCAAAATGTCGGCTTCTGATTTAGCCTGAATGATGGTCTTGACATAATCCGATGAGGTATCAGGGGCAAGACTGAAAACAAATATTTTCTTCTTTGGTGGAACACCTACAAGAGTCTTTGTATCCGACACTGTAGATACTTCCGTAGAAGCAACAGCAGTTATAGACTCATTAATTGATTCGCCAACTGCAACAGTATTGAAACTATTGTTTCGGTGTTCGTAGTGACAACTCCTGTAGGTATTATAAAGTTGTCATCCCTAGAAACTATATTATTTTAAGACAGGGATGAAACATGTATTAAAGAAGGTAAGAGCAAAGGTGCGGGCAAAGTGGGTATGTGAAACGGGGCCGAAAGTTCATTAGGGGCAATCCACTATCTATAATTGGTTTTGGTTTTACGCTTTGAAGAACCATAGAAGACGTTTAAATCTTTGAATTCTTTATGCAGAGCTGAGAAACTATCGGACAGACTTTTAAATCTGCCAAATAGGTCCCCAAAGCCTCTTCTAGTTTGTCTCATGAAGCTCATCATGTCCCTTTTGACATCCCTGCAAGCTTTACGTGTCCACTTTAAACCTCATTAGACTCAATTCGGTCGTTGAGGCCTGCACGTGAAACATTTTCACATAGACAGCAGCAAACAAAACCCACCATAACTTTCGTTTGAACCTGGCGATTGGATTTATATCAGACACGCATATTGGGATTTATTGTGTCAAAATAAGATTAGAGTATATACAAAAACTTAACAAGCACAGATTAAGTTACAGATTATAATTTAATGTGATAGATACGTAGGCAAACTAGGGTTAATGTGCAAGATACTGATGTTTACTTATGACAATATTCACTTTAATGCACAAAAACAAAATAAGCGCTGACGCAGCAAACGAAAAACGGAAATACCGGCCAACATCAAAAATAAGATAAATGAGCGCGGTATAACAAATGAGAGCGCGTCGAAAGCGTAATTAAAGAAGAGAACACGATGATAGCGATAAGATAAATTCTACACCATTATACATAAAGTCGAAGTTTGTTTTACGTGGCGTGTACCCCTTTAGGGGTTTACAACCACCGTACACGATTGAGCCACATATGTGACGCATAGTACAGCGGGTGAATTTGAGCGTCCATCAACGCTCCCGCAAGCCTAAGCTTTTAGGTGCCAAATCGAATGCTTGCTGTCGGGCATAACATTCCCCCTTGGTGAGGGGCGAGGGCTATCTAAAACCTCTGCTGGTCTATGGGTACAGCACCCGGTTGTATGACGCAACTCCACGCCGAGTCCGAAACTCTGCCCGCATTTGGGCCAACCAACAGCCACCACGATACTCCCACAAAGGGAGCCAACCTCATTGAACTGGCCTTGGCACCAGCCCAACCAGTGGTACCAAATTGACAGCTTTGGATCGGCTGTTCGAAATCAAAGATTTCTTCCCATACTGGTTTCCGACAACCGAGCACTGGGTGGGCGCCGTCGACTTCTCCGAGGAGTTGTCTGCCAGATTAAAGTGCTCTGGTAAGACCTCGTGAGTTGGTACAAGTACCGCATCACTGCCAGATTAAAGTGCTCTGGTAAGACCTCGTGAATTGGTACAAGTACCGCATCACTGCCAGATTAAAGTGCTCTGGTAAGACCTCGTGAATAGGTACAAGTACCGCATCACTGCCAGATTAGAGTGCTCTGGTAAGACTTCGTGGCATGGTCCAGGTTCCAGTACCACTACCAGTTTAGACTAACGTCAGTCCGGCACTGGTCGGCCCGGTCCTCCAGGTCCTCCGTTGTCCACCAGCATGCGTCGCCTGCTGAAAACTATGTGGGCATAGCTTTCAAACAGTTGCATGCTCTCCGGCGTCGTCACAACGTCTGCAACAGTCCAGTCACCGGATGTTAACTGCCGAATTCCAACCTTTCCGGGTCCCGCACATCCGCATAGAGGGGGCACTCACATAGCACGTGTTGCCAGTCCTCTATGGGATCGCCACATGGACATTCGGTAGTCTCGCTAAGACCACGCGCATGCAGAAGAGCGTTCAACGATCCATGCCCAGTCATAAGGAAACCGGCATGCATCGTGAACTTGAAGCAGGGGCGGCTGAAGACGAAGCTTACATACGGGATGAACTTATGCGTCACACGACCGTGCTCGCCGTCATCCCACCGGAGTTGCCACTCACGCAATACGCGTTCGTCCAGCAGGGCTTTCCTCCTACCACGATCAAGGGTAGAAACATCTTGACCGTGGAGCCAATCGCCGGCTACCATGGGGTAGTTCCGCTTCATCTTGAACTGCATTGCAAGGCGTGTCGCTACAAGGTCCAGCGGTGGAGCTCCAGCAAGAACTTCAAGGGCATCGGTCAATACCGTTCGGCCCGTGGGCAGACATCCAATCAGGATGAGCCGATGGCAGGACTTGAGCGACCTCCTGGCGCCGACTAGTCTCATCACCACCTTGTACCACACCGAGGCACCAAATAATGCACAAGGCACTATGAGTCCGGCATATATCCTTCGCCGTACTTGCGGACTGAGTCCCCAGTCGACGCGTAGCACACGGGTCAGGGCTTTGACGACCAGCCGATCGCGTAGAGACGCGATATGCGGGAGAAAACTCAACCGCTCGCCAGCCGTGATGCCAAGGTAACGGCATTGCTTCACATACCGTAAGTTTGCTCTAGCAAACCTTACGGCGGGCGGTCTGCCTGCTGACAGCCTTCTCTTAAGGAGCATCGTCACAGTCTTCGTTGCCGAGACTGAAACGCCAACCTCGATACCCCATCCTCCAACTATCTCCATCAGTTGTGCTCCTTTTAGCTCCAATTGGGATCTGGAATTTCCCTCGACGAGAAATGCTGATCAAGAATATATATACTTTATGGGGTCGGAAACGCCTCCTTCAATGCGTTACAAACTTCTTGACAAAAACAATATACCCTCTGCAAGGGTATAATAAATTAAAGAAGATAAGTGAACTTAAATTTTTCCGCCAAAATGTTGACTTCTGATTTAGCCTGAATGATGGCCTTGACATAATCCGATGAGGTATCAGGGGCAAGACTGAAAACAAATATTTTCTTCTTTGGTGGAACACCTACAAGAGTCTTTGTATCCGACACTGTAGATACTTCCGTAGAAGCAACAGCAGTTATAGACTCATTAATTGATTCGCCAACTGCAACAGTATTGAAACTATTGTTTCGGTGTTCGTAGTGACAACTCCTGTAGGTATTATAAAGTTGTCATCCCTAGAAACTATATTATTTTAAGACAGGGATGAAACATGTATTAAAGAAGGTAAGAGCAAAGGTGCGGGCAAAGTGGGTATGTGAAACGGGGCCGAAAGTTCATTAGGGGCAATCCACTATCTATAATTGGTTTTGGTTTTACGCTTTGAAGAACCATAGAAGACGTTTAAATCTTTGAATTCTTTATGCAGAGCTGAGAAACTATCGGACAGACTTTTAAATCTGCCAAATAGGTCCCCAAAGCCTCTTCTAGTTTGTCTCATGAAGCTCATCATGTCCCTTTTGACATCCCTGCAAGCTTTACGTGTCCACTTTAAACCTCATTAGACTCAATTCGGTCGTTGAGGCCTGCACGTGAAACATTTTCACATAGACAGCAGCAAACAAAACCCACCATAACTTTCGTTTGAACCTGGCGATTGGATTTATATCAGACACGCATATTGGGATTTATTGTGTCAAAATAAGATTAGAGTATATACAAAAACTTAACAAGCACAGATTAAGTTACAGATTATAATTTAATGTGATAGATACGTAGGCAAACTATGGTTAATGTGCAAGATACTGATGTTTACTTATGACAATATTCACTTTAATGCACAAAAACAAAATAAGCGCTGACGCAGCAAACGAAAAACGGAAATACCGGCCAACATCAAAAATAAGATAAATGAGCGGTGTACAATTTAAAGACTAATATCACAGCGACATACAAGGTGGCGCAAAAGAAGTCATCCGATATTGTTTGGCTCTTATTTTTTTCCTTAATGGAAAACTTTGATTCTGTTTATTTAGACCTTTAGAATTAATTGTGTTAAGTCGAGAAGATGATATCGGACAAATGGGTGCCTTCACAATTGATTGCCATACGGGCTCGTTTTATGGCATTTTCCATCACTCACGGGAATTCAAAAAACCCCATAAAAAGAAGTCCGGGAAAGTTAAATCGGGCGATCTGGCGGGCCAGTGCAAATCGCCAAAACGCGAAATTAAGCGACCCGGAAACGCGTTTATTATTATTATTCCGCGTTCTTGGGGAGTGTATCGCTCCATGGCTTATTCATTTGTATTCTGTATCTGTCTAGTCCACAAATGTCAAAACAGATTTGACATTGGCGGGCATTTGCAAAAATGAGAGCATCTTCCAATAGGGTGATTTCTTTTGCGCCACCTTGTACAAGCGCAGAAATATTCAAATATACAAATTTGAAATACCCCAGCGGTCTGATCAACAACTATTGAAAAAAACATTTTTATTTAACATAAAAACAAATAAATGCCAATTAAAGTAAGTAAGAAATGTACAGTTTAGCACGCCCGACCCTATCTTATTCTGTTTTTATACCGAATTAAATTAATTATATCGGTATCCAGGTATTACAATGGCTTTCTTGTATAAGAACACGTTAAAACAATTAAAAACTAAGTTTAATCGAACATAAATCAGTTTGTCTATGTACATACAAATTTGTTTGACATTATATATATGCAAATATATACATGCTTGTGTGGTTGGCACGGACAGCGTTCGCAGATAGCGCTGGCACTCACTTGCACTCATGCATTGGCACTGTATCAATTATTAATGTTGTTACGTTTCTAGCTTTCTTGTTTATGGTCCGGTTCTTGTGCAACTTTTAGGATAGTTTGATATAATTAGTGTTAATACGACTTAATAATAACAGTACTGTACGCTAAGTACAAATGCCTTTAAAATAGCATTGAAGTTTCGGAAGTTTTTATTTTAGTGGAAAAGTAATGATGAGATTGCATATATGCTATCTCTAAGACCCTGTGTACCAAAATTCGTCTTTTGAAGTTCCATAGTTATTGAGATATTCGCTGAAAACATTGACTATGAACACTAGGCTATACCTCCCGTACAACACCCCACATCTTTTGGAGACGCCACCACAGAGCCCGAACATCAATCCCATTGAGAACGTGTGGAATATGCTTGAAAAAAAAATAAAAAAGCACCAAATAAGCAACAAAAACCTCCTGCGAGAGGCATTGTATGAAGAGTGGTGCGCAATGCATCCAAGTTACATAGAAAAACTGGTCATGTCAATGCCAAATCGCCTAAAAGAGGTGATCAAGATGAAGGGTTATCCCACTAGATACTAAGAAAAAAGTTTAAATGAGAACAATGTTTCTAATAGTTACTAAGTTTATATTAGTTTGTAACAGTACGCAGACTTTTGTTGACGCTAAATTTGACGTTCCTTTTGTTTTTGGTTAATATTAAGTTTGAATTTGTACTGTTTTTATACTCTCTGCAAGAGTATATTGGGTTTGTGAAAATGTATGTAACAGGCAGAAGGAGGCGTGGCAGACCCCATAAAGTATATATATTCTTGATCAGCATCACAAGCCGAGTCGATATAGCCATGTCCGTCTGTCCGTCTGTCTGTCTGTCTGTCTGTCCGTCTGTCTGTCCGTATGAACAAACAGATTTCAGAGATGGTAAGAGCTACAAGTTCGAGCTTGGTCTCAATCGGTCACATATTTAGTCAGTCAATACAAAAATCTTTTTGAGCAAAAAACCAGACACACCTCGGAAAAAATCGGTGTTTTCGGCGAATATCTCAGTAACTATGGCACCTAGGACCACCAATTTTGGTATGGAGGTTCCTAGAGACTGAGTTAATGTTATGCCATCAAAAATTTTGGGCTGCCACGCCCCCTTTTCCCATAGGAACTAAAAAACTATTCAAACTTCAATACGTTTTTAAGGCATTTCTTCTTATCGTAGAGTATTCTTATATAGAATTCGTGTGGAGACTAACTATATCAAACTATCCTGAAAGGTGCATAGAAATCGCACTATAAACAAGAAAACTAGAAGCATTACAAAATTGATAACTGAATGCAATCTCGCGTATGAGTGCAAGCGAGATAGTAACATAGAAGCACTTGAGCGGCAGCGCTCAATGTATGAGTGCAAGTGAGACAGAAACATACAAGCACATGTTCGAATGTTTTTGCTGCCTGTATGGCGGCAGCGCTGCCCACAGTCGCTGGCAGCGCTGAATGCACACATACATACACATATGCATCATATATTGTCTTTCGTATGTGTATTCGCATACAGACAAACAGCTGTATGTTTTATTATGCTTAGATTGTTTTTGTTTCAACGTGTTTTAATGCAAGTACTACACATTGTAATATCTCGATACCGATTATAATAATATAATCGGTAAAAAAAGCAGAGAGTATTATACGGTAGGGCGTGCTCGACCGTACTTATCTTACTTGTTTTTTTCTTCCTTTATTAAGAAGATAATATATTATTTTATAATCCTCCATCAAATGTTTTAATTTAACAAAAATTTGGCCAAGTTACATAGTAATTTATGCAAATTTATTAAGAGTACGGTGACTAAAGTGGCACACTGTATATTTCTGGATCGCTTGCACTCACATTGACATTGCGCTCCAATATAAAATTTGTTACGTCTTTTCTTTCTTGTTAATAGTCGTTGTTTTGTGCAATTTTCAGGATAGTTTGATATAATTACTCTCCGCACAAAATAATTATTAATTACAATACTGTACGATAAGAACTAATGCCTTTAAGGGGTTAAGTGGTGTTCAGAGGCTGAAACTAAGCACTTTTTCAAACATTTTTTTTGGGTGTTTGCAGTGAGATATTTTATTAGAACAAAAAACAGATAACAAGATTGACATTTCCTTTGTACGTTAAAATTGGTTTCATAAAAAAATTTTTAAAATTGAGCCGACGGGAGCCAATGTCCTGGAACACTAAAAAAAAAAGGACCCTCGTGTTTGACACGATTTGAGGAGAACGGATCATCTGAAATTCAAAAAAAAAATTTTTTCTGTTAGTAAACACTTCAGCCCTGAATCTGAACGAAGGAAAATCCAAAATATTGAAAATTGAATATTTGACAGCGTTTTGAATTTTTTTTTGACGAAATTTTGAACTTCAAATGTCCTTAAAAAATAGTAAATGTTGAAAAAAAAAAAAAATCCTTCGTTCAGATTTGTCACGAGGTCATATTGAATAAGTGTTCAAAATTTGAAAACAATCGGTTCAAAACTGTTCGAGCAATCGTGTCAAATAGCTTCAAAAACACGCTTTCGAGAAAAACATGATTAACTGCGACGTTTCAGAAGGAAATACTCTAATGAGCGGAACTTTCGAAGGCTCTATCTCTTAAAATTTTACTCGGATCGGCTCCAAATTTTGGGAGAATATAGTAAACATATTGAATTAATTTATAAGCAAAAAAAAAAAAAAATCGAGTTTCAAAATTTCTGAAACCCACTTAACCCCTTAAATCGGTATGCATGTTTGAAAAGCTTTTTATATCCCATGGGAAAAGGGGGCGTGGCAGTCCAAAATTTTTGATGGCATTGCATTTAAGCTGTCTCTAGGAACCAGGTTTTGCCTCATTGTGGGCGGATGGGGAGTGGCAGCCAAAAAAAACAAGTAAGAAAGGCTACAGTCGAGCGAGCCGACTATAGAAGACCCCGTACTCTCATAGTAGTGCGCATAAAATTTTAAAAATACATTTCCAAAATTAAAATTCAATATTTACATTTTCAATTAAAGTTTAAAAAATTATATTAACTATTGTCATTGTCAGCATTCGAACCCGCGTTCTCAGACGAAGGTTCCATATTGCGCCGCAATTCTACCAGTTGCTCCACGCCCCGCTTCTATCATTCTTCCGATTATCTGCATTTACATGGTACAAATTCGTTTAAAATTATATGTATGTGTGCACATATATATGTGTGTATGTATAGCATTTGTCGGCGCAGCCAGCGACTCCGGGCATCGCTGCCGCCAAGCAGGTAGAGAAAACGTTCGAACATATGTTTGTATGTGTCTGCATCGCTTGCGCGCATACAGTGTTTTTGCAGTTAAATAACGTAAACTTTGAATAGTTCTCTTGTTTGACATAGGATTTTGATGTAACTTTCAGGATAGTTAGATATGATAAATTTTTAAACAAATGTCAAATTACAACACTGTACTATTTGGACAAATGCCTTAAAAACGGCATTGAACTTGAAATGCTTTTTAGTTCTGATGAGAAAAGGGGGCGTAGCAGCTCAAAATTTTGAATGGCATTATACTAAGACGGTCTCGAGGAACCTTTATACCAAAATTTGTCCTAAGTGCTATAGTTACTGAGATATTCGCCTAAAACACAAATTTTTTCGAGGTGTGTCTGGTTTTTTGCTTATTGCGGGGGCGCTAGGAGGCGTGGCAACAATTTGAAATAAACTTGATCTGCTCGAAAAGATAATGAGCTTTCATTCCAAATTTAGTGTCTCTAGCTGGTGTAGTTTAAAAGATCCAGGTGTTCATACGGACGGACAGATATACAGACAGACAGACGTACAGACGGGCATTGCTATATCGACTCGGCTGTTGATGCTGATCAAGAATATATATAATTGGGTCGGCCACGCCTCCTTCTGCCTGTTACGCACATCTCGCTTCTGACAAACTTAATAGACCCCTATACTCTTTTTTAAAGAGTACGGGGTCTAAAAATCATCAATTACACTATTATTTCATTTCAAGACACGTCGCAATTTAAGAAAAAATAAAATCTACACTAGATTAACGGCGCTTACTATTAATCGAAGTGTTGTCCAAGTGGTTGAGACGCGTTTTATAGGTTTTCGGACTTGTATGTTAACTAAGGGTCTGCGATTCGAATCCCGGAACAGAACAGCCATTTTAGTTGTTTTTGTCATATAACAAAAAACTATTAGATGTAAAAGCAGATAACCGGACACTTCGGTAACATAAAGCGTGGTGAAACTGGAAGGGTTGCGGTGTGTTCTCAAACAGACGTTTGAGACGCGGGTTCGAGTCCAGGCAGTGAATTTTGTCTTTGCAGTTTTTATACTCTCTTCAAGAGTATATTGGGTTTGTGAAAATGTATGTAACAGGCAGAAGGAGGCGGGGCAGACCCCTTAAAGTATATATATTCTTGATCAGCATCACAAGCCGAGTCGATATAGCCATGTCCGTCTGTCTGTCCGTCTGTCCGTCCGTATGAACAAACAGGTATCAGAGATGGTAAGAGCTATAAGTTCGAGCTTGGTCTCAATCGATCACATTTTTAGTCAGTCAATACAAGAATTTTTTTTTGCGATGCCACACCCCACTCGCCCACAATGAGTAAAAAACTAGACACACCTCAGAAAAAATTTGTGTTTTGGGCGAATATCTCAATAACTATTGCACCTAGGATCACAAATTTTGGTATGGAGGTTCCTAGCGACATCCTTAATGCATTGACCTTTAAAATTTTTGTTTGTCACGCCCCTTTTAATAATTAAAAATAATTTTCAACTTTCGTTCCATTTTTAGGCGTTTGTTAGTATAGTACAGTATTGTAATTTATTATTCGTGTGGAGGCTAACTTTATCAAACTATCCTGAAAGGCGCATTGAAATTGCACTATAAACAAGAAAACTAGAAGCGTTACAATATTGATAACTGAATGTAATATCATAAATGAGTGCGAGCGAGACAGAAACATACAAGCACATGTGGCGGCGGCGCTGCCGCATTCATATCAATGCGTGAGTGCAAGCGAGATAGAATCATACAAGCATGTGTTCGAATGTTTTCGCTGCCTGCGTGACAGCAGCGCTGCCCGCAGGCGCTGGCCGCGCCGAATACACACATGCATACATATATGCATCATATATTGTCCTTCGTATGTGTGTTCGCATACAGACAAACAGATGTATGTGTGATTATGCATAGATTGTTTTTGTTTCAACATGTTTTAATGCAAGTACTAAACATTGTAATATCTCTAGACCGATTTTAATAATTAAATCGAGAAAAAAATAAAGAGAGTATTTTACGGTCGGGCGTGCTCGACTGTACTTTTCTTACTTGTTTAAATTCCATTTTAAAATTTTAATTAAAACTAATTAGAAATGCGCACCACTATGGGAGTACGGGGTCTTTTACAGTCGGCTCGATAGACTGTAGCCTTTCTCACTTGTTAACCTTCTTTTCACAATTGAAATTTTAAATTAAATACAAAAATTGTTTTCGAACCATAACACAAGCATGTATTGTACGCAAAACATGTTTACAAAATAATAAATGTAAGAAAATTTACATAAATGTACAAATTTAGTATATTGGACTTGTGCAAATGTATGTAACAGGCTGAAGGAGGCATGACAGATCTCATAAGGTATACATATTCTAGGTATATATTCTTGCTTTTATATAATCTAGTGCCGCCTGGGCAAGGATGTACTTCTGAATTTCCCGCCGCCCAAAACAAACTCTAAGAAGAGCACTGCCAACAAACGGTAATCGATCTTGTTCCAGGAGACAATTGAAGGGCTATAGAGAACGAACTTTAGGAACGTTTTCCAAACATCCTAGAAGAAAACGGAGGGGCTCCGCCGAGTTATTAGGACGCGTTATGGTATCAAGGTAGGGTGAAAGCCATTGCAAGCCAAGATGACCGCACAGTGTTTCTGTACAAGAAAGCGGCCGTTTCTCTAGGAGAAGTTTACCCTGGTGCAAAGCTCAAGGTCGCAGATTGGGAAAATGTGCCGAGCAATCCACCAATCCAGCGGAACCTGAACGCATCCTCCGCCTTCTACAGGTCAGCAATCCCCAAATTTTCACAGCCCATTGGAAGGTGATTAAAGTTGAGAAGGCAGGCCTTCGCAATTCGTTCTCTCTTTCGATGAGGATTCTGCAGAATCCCTATCAAGGACGGATGGCGCCGTAATCAACGGTTTCAAACTGGTAAACATGAAGATCTACGAGTCTGCTGCAAAGGGCAAGGCAGACCCCAAGCAAGAGGCGGATCTTGACATGGTTGAGCTCTCTGATGCGGTCGTGCTTGAGGGCTATGTCTCATAGAAAGCGACCTGGCCAAAGGTCTAAGAAGAGTCGATGAAGCGGACCAAGAGTAACTCGAAAATGAGGAGGACTTAGCTGCAGACGTAACGGTAGTGGAGGCTAAATCTCAGGATGTCAATCAGGCTCCTGCAGATCAACCTTCATAACTGTAAGCTTCTCCTAGCAAGGAGAGGAGCAGACTTAGTTCTCATCCAGGAACCTTTGCTCTGCAAAGGCCGCATTTCTGATCTAAGAACTCCACATTTCAAGTTCTATGCATCTGAGGTAGCAGGTAAAGCCCATATTTGTATTCTATCACGTAAAGATCTTCCTTCATTTTTACTCCACAAAGAAAGATAACACTTCTGTCTGCCTCGAACTACCACTTACCTAGTCTTATGCAACAGCGGTAACAAACCTACCTTCATTATCTAGAATAGACAGCAAGTGCTAAGCCTCACCCTTATCTTCCTCTGGATCGAATCCCGAGTCACCTTATGGAAAGTTCCAAATAAGCATTGCTTTTCAGATCACAGGTATATTGAAACAACTGTTTTCCTCGACAAACCTTAACCCGTTCCCTACCGTAAAATCAAAAAAACGGACTGGAAAATATTTTCATATCACGTGGAACGTCTGATCCCTCCGTTTCCGCCTGCGCCACTCAACGTGAGCTGGACTGAGCGTACAGAAGCACTTGTATCCCCCCTCTTAGCCGCCATATACAGGATAGCCTGCCCTCACACGAAAAGAGTAGGTCGCTCGAAATCTCCGTGGTGGAATTACACACTTACTGAGCTCTGCAAAACATCAAGGAAGCTATTCAACCATGGCAAACACCACAATGCTGAAGAAGCATGGAACTTTAACAAAAGGATTCTTTCAAGCTACAATAGGGAACTTCGCAAAGCCAAAAGAAATTCCTGGCGTACATTCTGTTTTGAAATCGAAAGTACCTCTGAGACAGCTAAAGTCAGAAGGCTTTGACACACTCCATCCCCGCTCGGGGCTTTCTTAAAAAGAGTGATAACCCCTGGACCTCGTCCGGGGAGAGCCACTCAAACTACTGCTGGAGACACACTTCCTGGATTGATCAAGCAGTCAACCATCTCCTTCTCCGGTGGACCGACTCCTCGGGAAGGACCCTCCTCAACTCTCGTTAGTAAAAAAAATATCCGTTTGTGCTGGAGACCGTGAGCAATAATAAGTTTATGTGTTTCTTCGCTTTCAGTCAATTTCCGTTTAGCGCTTGCGCCTAGGCATTGCTTTGTTGTTATAACTGTTTCGTTAACATTTGTTTTTGCATTTTTATCGAATTCTGTTTTCGAGCATATTTGTTTACATCAAAGTAACTTTGTGCACTCTCAATTTTTCTCTTGTTTGCTCTCTAATATTAAAAGAGTTTATTTTGAGTGAAATGGCCTGCTGCAAAAACAATTGCAATTACGGTCCAGCTCGGGACAGTGACCAACCGAATTATGTGCACTGTTGGCTATGTGACAACATTATGCATATAAAATGTACTGTTCTTACTGGGCGTGAATTCGAAAAATTCATATCCTCTGCCGAATTAGGCAGTGGTGGTTTGCGATGGTCATGGCCAGTGTGTATTGAGTTGCAAGGTGATTTTTCACGTATGTTTAATACTGTGAAAAAGCAATTCCTAAAATTGCGCTCACTCGCTAACCACTGATTTTGATATTAGTGCTGACTTGCTTAGTGATTAAAAAGTTGAGACTCCACCTGACAAGGTGTTGAGTTCTCAGCAGCAGCTTCCGTTACCTCTTCCACCTGGTTCGCTCCTCACGTCACCAGTGCATAATGGGCCTCCCCTTTTATACTTGTCTCCCTCTCCCCGTAAGTCTTCACCCCCCAATCCACATATTCCTCCTGCAACATCTCCTGTACCAAACCGTCCCTCATGTGCCAACGTTGCGCTCCCGGCACTGCCTGTCCCCCCCGTAACCGCCTCATTACCCATTATGATCAAATCGGTGACTGTTAATGGAGTTAAGGCCACGAGTAAAAACTCGAAAAGTCCGCCTATTTGACGTAAAAGTCGTTCTACTGCCACCCCCGCAGTTTCCCCTTCACCCCCTAATACAATTGTGGTACCTGGGAATTCCTCCAATTTTTATTCTTTAAGCTCTCAAAGCCCCCCAAGTCGACGTAACAGTCATCCGATTGCTACTCCCATTGTAGCTAAGCCTCCCCTGCTTACGGTCGTGGCTCCCCATAAACAGATATTTATATCAAGACTTTCTGCAGACACGACTATTGAGTGAATTGCTGCATTTATCGCTACCAAAACCCCTGGTAGCGACTCTATATTAAAATTTAATTTCTCTGAGCCTAGAGAGATCTCATCTTTTAAGACAAGTGTGTCCCCTGAACTGTTTTCTGTCATATGTGATCCAAAGTTTTGGCCTCCTCATATGATTGTTCACGAGTTTAAACAAAAGAATAGAAATCGTTCTGTCACCCTTCCGACTAATGGTCCTCAAGCCGCCTCAGTCATAGCCTCAAAAAACTAGACTCTGACCAACTTTTCATTCTGTATCAGAATGTAAGGGGTCTGTGGTCTAAGTTAAAACAGTTACATACGAATAGTTTCTCTTTTGATTCCGATATTATTGCATTTTCAGAGACTTGGCTTAATTCCAGCATATCTGATAATGAAATAATGTCGTCAAATTATAATAACTTTAGGCGCGATCGTCCTAATCGACGTGGTGGTGGAGTCCTTATTTCAGTAAAATCCTTCCTTAATGCTGAAATAATTGATCTTTCACCCATGGACGATATTGAAATTGTTGCCGTTAAGGTTTCTTTTCGTCTTTTGAGCTGTATGTAATCTGTTTCTATAGTCCTCCATCCTCTTAAAAGCCCATTTATTTACAACATTTCAATTTCATCAATGAAATATTTTGTCACATTCGTGATTGTGTTTTCTTTGGGACACTTGGTGATTTAAATTTACCAAACGTTTCCTGGACGTTTTTCAACAAGTTAAATTTCATTCCCACACCCAACAATGACTTTTTGGATAGTTTGATTGATCTTCCTTTTTTTCAAGTCAATCATGTATCTAATCGTTTAAGCCGGATGCTGGATCTCATCTTCGTAAGTACACCTCTAGTTTGCCTACTAATTTATAAAACACCCATCCTCTAATTCTGTTTTTTTTTCCGCATATTACCTATAGTTGCATACTTTTTTCAATTAACACCTTAAAATCTTTCTTCTCTCCTGGCCCCGACAGCATTCCAAGTTGTGTGCTTAAGGAGTGCTGTTCTTTTATTAATTCTGCATAATAATTCTATTAATTCTGCATAAAAAAGGCTGCAAGTCAGATATATCCAACTACAGGGGAAATGCGAAGTCGGAGTTCCCCACGGTAGTCATCTAGGCCCATTGTTTTTTAATCTTTTTATAAACGACCTTCGCTCTTCGCTATCCCATTGTCGCATACTAATGTATGCAGATGATGTGAAATTATTATTATCTTACAATGACCCCAGGATCATGCGTTACTACAAGATGATTTAAACACAATGGACAACTTGTGCACTTGAATCACAATCACTTGAAACTAAATTTTTCTAAATGCCTGTTTATGACTTTTAACAGGGTTACTCCTTACTTAGTCAATCACTATGTTGACAATGTACTCTTAAATCATATACTGTCAGTTGAAGACCTTGGTGTTCTTTTTGATAATAAATTAAGTTTCACACATCATATCTCCTCAATTGTTAATAAAGCCAAGGGCACTCTTGGATTTATTAAACGCTGATCTACAAAATTTAATGATCCCTTTGTCACTTAACTTCTTTACACATCCCTTTTCGGACCCATTCTTGAATATTGTTCATGTGTCTGGTCTTCTCAACATGCTCATACTCAAGATTTAATTGAGTCAGTGCAGAAGCAGTTTTTACTATTTGCACTTCGAGGCCTTAATTGGGACCCCAATCTTCGCCTTCCTTCCTACTCCAATAGGCTCTTACTCGTTAATCTTCTGTCCCTTCTTAATCGTAGGAGAGTTCTTGGAGTTATTTTCCTTCACAAGCTTATAATTGGTGATATCTGCTCCTCATCTCTTTTAGAACGGCTTACTTTCAATATTTCAACCAAGGCAACCAGGTATTACATCCCTTAATTTATTCCTTCATGCACTACTAACTATGCTTGCACAATCGTTTTCGGGTATTATGCGCTCATTATAACGAATACTATAGAATTATTGATACATCTCTTTCTCTTTCCCATCTTAAAGCTTCACACACATACATATAATTTTAAATGAATTTGTAGCATGTAAATGCAGATAATAATATTCTGATAGAGTGTTAATGACATCTTCTTACATGATATGACATCCATATGTATATTTTCGATCTAATGTTGCATCAAGGAATTGTTGCTCTGCGGTTGGAGTTCACCGCTTTTGAAAAGCGCAGGACAGGAGTCCTTGCGCGGCATAAGTGTAACTTGAACGCATTTTTTAGAGTTGATTGCAGTGTTTTAATTAAGGCCCGAAGATTTTCATAGACAAAAGTCTATGAACAAGATAAAACGGTTATCTTCTGCTCGCCGAAGATTATATACCCTTGCAGTTATGCACATTGCGTTAATTTGGTTTCAATCACCAATTCTTCCTATGGTAGCTATAGGATATAGTAGTCCTATGTGGATGAAATTTGGTCAGCACATTTATAGAAAACGTGAACTGTGGGAATTTGGTTGAAATCGCTCAATAGACATGGAAAATTGTCGTACTTAACATTCGAACCAATTGCTCCTATGACGGCTATATGATGTAGTTGTCCGATCTGAATGAAATTTGGTCGGCAGATGGAAAAAATATCAAATGCATATTTATTTGGTTCAGGTTCAAATCGTTCAGGAGACACAGAAAATTTTCATACTAAACATTTTCAGCATTTTCACCCGATTATTGCTATGGGAGCTGTACAGTGCCGCTCAACTGAATAGGTTTGCCTTTTTTAGCAAGTTTAGGCAGTTAGTGCTTCTTAACAATAAGGGTAATTGGAATGAAACAATTTTTTTTATGAAATAAAATTAATTAACAATCAAATAGAAAAGTCTCAAATTACTAAATTTAATGTTTGAAATTTATTTATTTTGTTGTTCACGAACGTTACAAAATATGCTTGGTTTTTTTTGGCTCATCTGAATAGGTTTTGTTACTAAAACTATTTTTAAAAATAATTTAAAGCAAAATTTAATGGCACAATTTTTTAATTAAGTAACAAAATATACCATTATTGTATACTTAAAGGATACGGCTCCCCACACCATTACACCACCTGCGCAGGTGTGATGACGACTTAAAAAACACTCCTCCTTTCGTAAGTCATGAAAATAATAGTTATAGCCATCCGGACCGTCGAGATTGAACTTTTTTTCATCAGAAAAGACCACTGTGTTCCACTCCTTATTCCAGGTCATATGCTCCTCGGCAAACCGAAGGCGTGCTGCCTTACGCACATCATTAAGAGGTGTTTTTTTTTTTACCTTTAATCTCTTAAGATGTTTGGCAGTCGCCAAACTGGCTTTTACACTGCTATTCTTACGGATTTTAGCGGCGGACAGGTGCGAATTTGAAGCAGTTCGCAGGATAAGACGCTGCCGTTGTTGCATATTTTTTTCCACCTTTCATATTTTTCCCATACGTTTCTTCATTACTAAGAAAGTTGCTAACAATATTTTGACTACGGCCTATTTTTTTTTTTTTAGCTATTTCATGGTGTTTTAGGCCAGATTCAATATAGCCTTTTTTTCCCTTTTCAAAATCGCTCAAAGGTGTTCCACGACCCATTTTGCATAAAAATAATAAAAAAAAGGCTTAAATTTTAAAATGACAAAAAATTGAGCTCAATACTTCAACGCAGCCGGTCACATTTTAAAAATAAATTTCTCAAACCTATTCAGATGAGCCAAAAAATGCACAACAATTTCGGGGAATTCCGCTAATTACGCGAATTCTGGTTTTACCGTTGCAAAAATTCCGTAATTTTTTTATGGCATGCTCTAATTATAGAAACAAAGATTCAAAAAAAGGAATGATCTAGAAAATCTTCGCTGTAACAAAAAAGATAGAAGCAATAATGTAAGCAGGTTTTTTCAAAACTATTCAGTTGAGCGGCACTGTATGATGTAGTCATCCAATCTGGCCGATTTTAATAAATGATCTGAGTGCAAAGGGAATACACATCTGTGCCAAGTTTTATCAAGATAGCTTTAAAGCTGAGAGACTAGTTCGCATAGAAAAAGACGGACGGACAGACAGACAGACGGACATTGCTATATCGACTCGGCTGTTGATGCTGATCAAGAATATATATACTTTATGGGGTCGGCCACGCCTCCTTCTGCCTGTTACGCACATCTCGCTTCTGACAAACTTAATAGACCCCCTTTACTCTTTTTTAAAGAGTACGGGGTCTAAAAAGGCCACTTTTAGATTGTCGATCTTGATTTTCTTGTAGTTCTCGGCGATTTGACTATTGCAGGCACTACATGGATTTTCTTGATGATTTGTTTGGAGTTTTATTGTTTCAGATCAATGCTATCCCAAACTCTTTAAATAAAATGCTCGATCTGATTTTTGTTTTGGATTCATCCTGCTATTCTGCCTCTCGTTCCACACCCTTATCAAATCCTGAGGATCCTTATCACCCGGCTCTGGAATTATTAGTTGACTTACCTGCCCGTGGGATCTGTTCTAGGAGAATATCTAGCAAACGATCTCGTCAGTCTTAGAAAGCCGATTTTAACAAATTAAATATACTGTTATCCCACACTGACTGGTTACTACTAAAATTTCGGTTTTACATAATGTAATGTCTTTTAAACCTGTTTTTCACAAGGGCCGAACAGGGACCGAATTTTAAAGCCCCTGTATAAACTATTTACTTTTCCATTGAATCTTGATGTTTTCCTGATGTTTGGAAATCATCTTTCATTATTCCTCTTCACAAAAAAAAAATGGAAACAAATTCAATTTTTACAATTATAAAGGCATTTTTAAGTTGTCTGCTATCAATAACTCCTCAATTGCGACCTTTCTGTAGATCCATGATTTCACCCTGGTATATAGGTTTGTGAAATATAGATCCAATACCACTAACCAGTTAGAATTTACATTATTTGCGGTGCTGGGTTTTGATCAAAAGTTGCAAACTGACGTTATTTATACAGATTTCAGCAAGGCTTTTGACTCCGTTAACTACAGCCTCTTAATACATAAATTCAATCTTTTGAGATTTTTCTATAATTTTATTCTTTTGATTTCGAATAACTCGAATTCTAGAACACATCAGATATTTTTCAAAGATTCATTATCTAAATTTTTTAGGTTACTCCGGTCGTCTCACAAGGAAGAAATTGGCAATCTCTCGCCTACTCATGTATGACGACAACGTTATAATCTGTGTCTCTGCTACTGAGTTTCTTCTTGGAACCAGGTTACAATCCGATCTCTACAGCTACAGCTGGTGTCAAACCAATCTTAGTAAGTGTAACGTAATGTCGTCTTTCTAAACAATTAAACTCTAATTGGCAACTCTCTTCAAAGAATTGAGTCGGTCGCTGATTTGAGTATATTTGTGGATACCAAGCTCAAGTTCGATAAGCATATTTCGTGAATTACAAATCGTGCTTTTGGTGTAAAGCGCTGATCAAAAGAATTTAACGATCCCTACTTAACAAAAAACACTTTTTACTACCTTGGTAAGTCCTATTTTTATACTCTCTGCAAGAGTATATTGTTGAATATGGATCTTGTATTTTGTCTCCCTTATACAAGATTCATAAAAAAAATAAAATCTGTACAAACAAAAATTACTCCTATTTGACTTTCGTAGTAGACTTTTGTTAATAAATAATTTTTCTTTTTCTGATCGCAGGACAAACTAATCAAGGGTGAAATAAATTCTTTCGAATTAATTAGCCAGATTAGTTTCGCTTTTCTAATTAGACCCACTGGAAAATGCTTCACCTCTCTCATCAACCCTGTACTACATACATTGCTATCCATACCAAATTTACTCTAGTTGTGGGTATTTCTTCTTAAATCTCATAAATTCTATTCATTGTCACATTTCTAGATTTTAAATAATATAGTTTAAATTATTGTGTTACGGTGTATTTTATTGTATTTTTATACTCTCTGCAAGAGTATATTGAGTTTCTGAAAATGTATGTAACAGGCAGAAGGAGACCCCATAAAGTATATATATTCTTGATCAGCATCACAAGCCGAGTCGATATAGCCATGTCCGTCTGTCCGTCTGTCTGTCCGTCCGTATGAACAAACAGATTTCAGAGATGGTAAGAGCTACAAGTTTAAACTTGCTCTCAATCGATCACATATTTAGTCAGTCAATACAAGAATCTTTTTTTTTTCTATGCCACGCCCCATTCGCCCACAATGAGCAAAAAACTAAATACACCTCGGAAAAAATTGGTGTTTTGGGCGAATATCTCAATAACTACTGCACCTAGGATCACCCATTTTGGTATGAAGGTTCCTAGCGACAGCGTAAATGCATTGACATTTAAATTTTTGCACTGCCACGCCCCGTTTTCCCACAATTAATAAAAATAATTCTCAACTTTCGCTCCGTTTTTAGGCGTTCTTAAATATAGTACAGTATTGTAATTTATAATTCGTGTGGAGACTAACTGTATCAAACTATCCTGAAAGGCACATTGAAATCGCACAATAAACAAGAAAACTAGAAGCGTTGCAATATTGATAACCGAATGCAATATACTTTTCTTACTTGTTATATATTCGTTGAGTATATTGGGTTTGCGCAATGTATGTAACAGATAGAAGGAGGCGAGGGCGTTCCCATAAAGTATATATATTCTTTATCAGCATCACAAACCGAGTCGATATGGCCATGTTCGCTTGTCTGTCAGTCGGTCGGTCCGCCTGTCTGTCTGTCCATCCGAATGAACAAACAGATTTTAAAGATGGTAAGAGCTACAAGTTCGAACTTTTCTCAATCGGCTACATATTTCATCAGTCAATACAAGAATCTTTTTTTTTCTATGCCACTCCCCATTCGACCACAATAAGGCAAAACCTGGACACACCTCGGAAAAATATCTCAGTAACTGTGGAATTTAATACCACCAATTTTGGTACACAGGTTCCTAAAGACAGTATAAGTGCAATTCCATCAAAAATTTTGGACTGCCACGCTCCCTTTCCCCTTGAAAAATAAAAAAACTTTTTAAACTTGTATGCCGTTTTAAAGGCATTAGTTCTTATTCTAACTTATAACTCGTGTGAAGACTAATTATATCAAACTAACCTCAAAGTTGCATTAAAATCCGACTATTAAAAAGAATGAAAACGTGTAACAAAGTTTACATTTGATCGCATAGACAATGTAATGAGTGCATGTGAGACAGAATCATTTAAACACATGATCGAACGTTTTCGGTGTTTGTGTGGCGGCAGCGCTACCCGCATTTGCTGGCTGAGCTGACATATGTACATATCAGAGACCTGCAACGAGTATACTCGAGTATGATCGAACTTTTCATCAAACGATCGAGTAACGAGTATACCAACGGGCTGTCCGAAAAATGTTCGAATCACAACGATCAGTTGCCCGTTTTCTGCTTGACTCGAAAATGATCGTTTGATATCAAACAATTTGGTTGCGAGCACAACGATCAGCCCCATAGATCGTTTGCTGATCGTTCGATTGGACGAACGAGTATTCGAACGAGTATTCGAACGCAACCTGCCTGCCCGTAATTTCAGTACAAAAGTACAAACAAACGTTCGAGTATCAAGCAAGTTCGTTGGTTCGCTTGAGTTGCGTGACGTTCGCTTGCGTTGCGTGACGTTCGCAGTGTTGCCATTTATTGGGAGGAAAATATGCTAGTTCTAGCGGAAAGGCTAGATTGCAATAAAAAATAATAAGAAAATTGTATAAGTATATATTTTTCTTCTTCTTTTATTATTAAAAGTTTTATAAACCATAATGGGTAATAAAAAAAATGAAATATCTGTAATATATGTGCATTGATTTTCCCATGTACACATAAGTAAAGGCTAGATCAAGCGGGAAACAATATGGAGAGCAACACTGATGGCACGCGCAACAAGCTGAGGGTTGTTTTTGTTTTGTGTGTATTTGTGCGAGCAAGTATTGTTATGTTTGACATACCACGCATTTCGCTAATATTTTTTTTAAGACAGAAAAACCCAAATGGAAGATTATCTACCTGCTGCACATATTGCGCTAAATGCAAAATGCCCCTTTTACAAAACTCATAGAATCATACTCTTGCCAAACAAGGGAATTTCCAAAAGGTCAGCCCATCTATGCTTAGCTGTTGAGCGTTAGAAAGGGTTTCAGCACATTTTAATTATGTAAAAATTTTATGTATGAACAGAGTATTAAAACCTAAATTTATTATTAAATGCAAATTTATTAAAAAAAAACATTCTTTAATGCCGTCAAAACATTTAGTGTAGTACCACCGCTGTAAAATTTCATGCAAAATATTACAAGTTTCTGTTTGGCTTGCTTGCAGCATGTTCCATATAACGGCATAATACTCGAGTATATACTCGAGTAAAACGAGTATAAGCAGGCCAGCGGTACGCACACAAACGATCGAGTATCAAATTTGTTCGAACAAAAACGATCACGAGTAGCGTTCGAGTATACTCGAAATTTTTATACTCGTTGCAGGTCTCTGGTACATATACCATATATATATGCACACATATAATGTCAAAAGAATTTATATGTGTATACCACAGGCTCTTAATACATAAACTAAATCTTTTGGGTTTTCTAACAATTTTATTCTTTGGATATCGAATTACTTAAGTTTCAGAAGACAACGGGTGTTTTTTAAAAACTTATTATCGAAATCTGTTCAAGTTACTTCCGGCGTTCCACAAGGAAGCCATCTCGGTCCATTGCTATTTATATTGTTCATAAACGATCTGCCATCTGCAATAAGTCACTCTCGGGTACTCATGTATGCCGACGATGTCAAACTCTGTTTGTCGGCTACTGAGTTTCTTCTTGGAACTAGGTTACAATCCGATCTCTACAGCTTTCAAACCTGGTGTCAATCCAATTTATTAAATCTTAACTATAACAAGAAACAAGTAAGAAAAGTACAGTCGAGCACGCCCGACCGTAAAATACTCTCTGCATTTTTTTCGCGATTTAATTATTAAAATCGGTCTAGAGATATTACAATGTTTAGTACTTGCATTAAAACATGTTGAAACAAAAACAATCTAAGCATAATCACACATACATCTGTTTTTCTGTATGGGAACACACATACGAAAGCCAATATATGATGCATATATGTATGTTTGTGTGTATTCAGCGCGGCCAGCGCCTGCCGCCACGCAGGCAGCGAAAACATTCGAACATGTGCTTGTATGTTTCTATCTCGCTTGCACTCATGCATGATATTGCATTCAGTTATCAATATTGTAACGCTTCTAGTTTTCTTGTTTATAGTGCGATTTCAATGCGGCCTTCAGAATAGTTTGATACAGTTAGTCTCCACACGAATTATAAATTACAATACTGTACTATATTAAAGAATGCCTTAAAACGGAGCGAAAGTTCAGAATTTCTTTTATTAATTGTGGGAAAACGGGGCGTGGCAGTGCAAAAATTTAAATGTCAATGCATTAACGCTGTCGATAGGAACCTTCATACCAAAATTGGTGATCCTAGGTGCCATAGTTACTGAGATATTCGCCGAAAACACCGATTTTTTCCGAGGTGTGTCTAGTTTTTTGCCCATTGTGGGCGAATGGGGCGTGGCATCGAAAAAAAAAAGATTCTTGTATTGACTGACTTAATATCTGATCGATTGAGACCAATAACGACCTTGTAGCTCTTACCATCTCTGAAATCTGTTTGTTCATACGGACGGACAGACAGACGGACAGACAGACGGACATGGCTATATCGACTCGGCTTGTGATGCTGATCAAGAATATATATACTTTATGGGGTCTGCCACGCCTCCTTCTGCCTGTTACATACATTTGCACACACAATATACTCTTGCAGAGAGTATAAACAAGTAAGAAAGGCTACAGTCGATCGAGCCGACTGTAAAAGACCCCGTACTCCCATAGTATTGCATTTTATTTAAATTAAAATTTTCAAATGAAATTTAAAAAATTAAAATTAAATATTTACATTTTGAATTAAAATTAAAAAGTAAATAAATTAACAACTGTCATCGTCAGCACTCGAACCCGCGATCCATGCGAAGGTTCCACATTGCGCCGCAACTCTATCAGTTGCACCACACCCCTCTTCTATCATTCTTCCGATTATTTCCATATAAGTATGTGCACACATACATATGTGTGTATGTATAGCATTGGTCGGCGCGGCCAGCGGCTCCGGGCAGCGCTGCCGCCAGCAGGTAGAGAAAACGTTCGAACATATGTTTGTATGTTTCTGTGTTTGTTTGTATGTGTTGCGCGCATGCAGTGATTTTGCTTTAAAATAACTTCGACTTTGAACCGTAATTTCTCTGTTGTTTGACATAGGATTTTGATGCCACTTTCAGGAAAGTTAGAAATAGTAATTCTCTAAGCGTATGTTAAATTACAACACTGTACAATTTGATTTAATGCCTGAAACAAGGCATTGAAGCTGGAGAGTCTTTTATTTCTGATGAGCAAAGGGGGCGTGGCAGCTCAAAATTTTTAATAACATTATACTAAGGCTGTCTCTAAGAACCTGTATACCAAAATTGGTACTCCTAAGTGCTATAGTTACTGAGATATTCACCTAAAACACAAATTTTTTCGAGGTGTGTCTGGTTATTTGCTCATTGCGGGGGCGGTAAGGGGCGTGGCAACAATTTGAAATAAACTTGATCTGCTCTACAAAATAACGGACTTACATTCCAAATTTGGTGTCTCCAGCTCTTGTAGTTTAAAAGATCCAGGTGTTTATACGGACGGACAGACGGACATGGCTATATCGACTCGGCTGTTGATGCTGATCAAGAATATATATACTTTATGGGGTCGGCCACGCCTCCTTCTGCCTGTTACGCACATCTCGCTTCTGACAAACTTAATAGACCCCCTTTACTCTTTTTTAAAGAGTACGGGGTCTAAAAAGGTTATCTTCGGCCAGCCGAAGATTATATACCCTTGCAGTCATGCACATTGCGTTAATTTTTTTCAATGACCGATTGTTCCTATGGCAGCTATATGATATTGTAGTCCGATCTAGATGAAATTTGGTGTACACTTTGGATTTTATGCCAAATGCATATGGAGCGAATTTGGTTCAAATCGTACAAGAGACACAGAAAATTTTCATACTAAGCATTTTAAACCGATTGTTCCTATGGCAGCTATATGATATACTTGTACGATCCGGATAAAATTTAGTCGGCAGATGGATAATGATAACAAATGCGTATTGCGTGAATTTGGTTCAAATCGTACAAGAGACACAGAAAATTTTCATACTAAGCATTTTCAGCATTTTAAACCGATTGTTCCTATGGCAGATATATGATATAGTGGTCCGATCTAGATGAAATTTGGTTTGCACATGGGATTTTGTGCCAAATGCATATGGAGCAAATTTGGTTAGCAAAGCTCAAAAAAAAATTTTTTTTTCATCCGATTTTTCCTTTGGGAGCTATATGATATAAACATGGCTATATCGACTCGGCTGTTGATGCTGATCAAGAAGTTTGTAACGCATTGAAGGAGGCGTGGCCGACCCCATTGAGTATATATATTCTTGATCAGCATCAACAGCCGAGTCGATATAGCCATGTCCGTCTGTCCGTCTGTTTCTATGCGAACTAGTCTCTCAGTTTTAAACCTATCTTAATGAAACTTGGCACAGATGTGTATTCCCTTTGCACGCAGATCATTTGTTAAAATCGGCAAGATCGGATGACTATATCATATAGCTCCCAAAGGAAAAATCGGATGAAAAAAAATTTTTTTTTGAGCTTTGCTAACCAAATTTGCTCCATATGCATTTGGCACAAAATCCCATGTGCAAACCAAATTTCATCTAGATCGGACCACTGTATCATATATCTGCCATAGGAACAATCGGTTTAAAATGCTGAAAATGCTTAGTATGAAAATTTTCTGTGTCTCTTAAACGATTTGAACCAAATTCATATTTCATCTGCTGACCAAATTTCATCCGGATCGTACAACTATATCATATAGCTGCCATAGGAACAATCGGTTAAAATGCTTAGTATGAAAATTTTCTATGTCTGTTGAGCGACTTCATCCAAATTCACACAATACGCATTTGTTATCATTCCCAATGTGCTGACCTATATTATATAGCTGCTATAGGAACAATCGGTGATTGAAACCAAATTAACGCAATGTGCATTACTGGAAGGGTATATAGTCTTCAGCTAGCCGAAGATAACCGTGTTTTCTTGTTGAAATTAAGCTTGCCTATACGACTGAGCTTTCTGTCAAACATTTATTTTTGCGCTTAAACCTCAATTACTGAGCCAGCTGTTTTGTCATGAAGTTTACTTGGGAACCTGAATCTAGTAAGGCATTAGCATATCCATCTTGGCCAAATCTATCGCGAATAGTGACAACAGCTGTTGCGAGAGCAACCTGGTCAATTTCACTTGCAACGTGGTTTACATGAGCAGGATGGGCAGCTGCTTGCTGTTCTTCAGAGTACATTTGCAGGCGAGTATTGTGGGCCCGAGAACACACTCTGCACTTTGACGCAGTACAATGTGACACTCTGTGTCCTGGATGCACAGTTGACTCGACTTCACAAAATTTAACCTTTCGTCAACTGGCATACAGGCAAAACTCTGACAACTTCCACTTAAATGGTTGGACTTACACAATTAACAGCCCGGGTCAACCTGCGTCTCAGCATTGGTACACACAAATGATGATTTTCCGCCTTATACCGGCTTTAAATCTGACTTGAGTTTCATTTTGGACTTGGAGTTTTTTTCAGCCGACAAATGCTGTTATCGTCTGTTCAATGCTACAACACAATCGGACCATTGCGGCAACGTGTTGTAATCTAATTGTCTCTCATATTTTGTCTTTGTGCTGGGATATACTTTCGACATTACAATGTGAATCAAGATTGCATTACCAAAATCTTTCTGATCTCCAATGGACATCAACGTTTCAAAAATTGCAGACACTGAATCTATAATCGTGCGAATTCCTAAAGCCGATGGCTTATTCATCGGCTCAATGTCTAATGGGTGGGAGAGTGTGTCGAAGAAAATAAGGCAGTTGTGGTGGTAGAAACGCTTCAAACTCTCTAGTGCTTTCGAATAATTTGCATCAAAGACCTAATTTGCCTTTATCGTTCCCAAAGCCTCGTCTGATAGACATTATATCAAATGATTGATTTTTTTAATATTTGATAAAGAACGATGAGAGTCTACAAAACTTTCGTGAAGTCTAATAAACTGCTTCTACTCCGAATGTTTACCACTGAACCTAGGAAACTTAGACACTGGAGCACGGTCAACAACTTCAAGTTTGCTAAGAGCAGCCATACATGATGACCGTGCAAGAATGCATACTTCCTCCAGCATTGCGCGGCTATCATTTTCTGGGTCTATCACATCGATTTGCGACTGCAACTCCATTGACTTGGAAATATATGTATTGAGTAAATCGAGTCGGCAGTATATCTCAAATTTACAAGGATTCACCATTTTGTTAGCTAGTGACTATCTCTGATTCTCTAATTGTGCGAACGATTGGGCGAAACGCGCTCTAAGGAAACTCTCATCGACATCCACAACAGTGTCATTGTGATCTACCTTGTGCGCCATGTGGACTTAATACAATGACTCCCCTTACCAAACGTAAGTGTATAGCTATACAGCTCACGCAATCAACAGCCTTAAATCAACTATACACTGAAAAAAATAATCAGGAGCTGCGATAGTAAGTCAGCAATTCAAACCACCTAGGCAAAGCAAGTGCAAACGTACGAGCGAAATCGAAGTAACGAATACAAAAACAACTAACGATAAGCATGCAGTTATGCTGCGTAAATTTGCATTTTTATGTGTATGGAGGTTAGCTGACGGTTTATACAATTTATTATTTCGGATAGTGTTCCACGGGGGGGATTTCACAAATTCCGATATTTGAGTTTCATTTCGTTGTCCATCACAATGCATTTTGGTACTCCATAATACAATACTAAATCGTGTAATTGTTATTTAATGCATTGCATTGTTTGACAAGACTTGCATTTATCTCTAACATTTTGGGAAGTAACATTTTTTTGAAAGTTTGGCTTTATTTTCTGCTAGCCATGGTAGGCCCTTTTGTGTTCGTTTAAAACTTTTCGACTTCTTCTATATCTGTTGAAATGTCTTCTACCTGTAATGAAATTAATTTGATTTTATAGTTTCTGAAGTGTTCAGGATAGATCTTCATTAGTATTTCCATTATGTCGACTGATGTGATGATTTTGTTTAAAACTGTTGGATTTTAACACTTTTTTAAGATGTCTACTAAGTCCTCTACGTTATAGTTTGGTTGTTGAATCATATGCCTTTTGAATGTTTGGGATGGGATATAGAAATAATCTTTCTATTTGAAGATGCTGAACTTTCAGACAATATTGTGTTGACGCAAATGAATTGATTTGGCTAGGTTTCGATAAGTGTATGCGATTACGTTACTTTTGCCAGGTTTGTATAGTAATTCATAATTATATTCCCCAAGGTTTGCAATTCATATTTTTACTCAAGAATTTCCATTCCACCTGCTAGAGAGCTTAGTGATCTTTATAGATTCTAACGTTTGCTCTATTGGAGGTACTTTAGTTAGTGCTAGTGGTGGCGTAATTATCCTTTGCTTGCTAGGGCGTTAATGAGAGAAAGGAAATTGATTTGTCATCTTGGGATAGTACTGCATCTATGGCGAAGTCTGAGGCATATGTTGTTAGTTTAAATTCATTGTTGAAATCAGGGAATTGAAGATAACTTCATCAAATAAAATTCTCGATTTTTTTAAAAGCTTATGTGGCGTCTTGTTTCATATAATTCATTATACCCTTGAAGAAGGCGCTTACGACGCCATAAAGTATATGTATTCTAGATCAGCATCAATATCCGAGTCGATAAAGCCATGTCCGTCTGTCCGTCTGTATCTATGTGTCTCTCAGTTTTAAAGCTATCTTACTGAAACTTGGCACAGATGTGTATTTCCTTTGTACGCAGATCATTTGTTAAAATCGGTCAGATCGAATTACTATATATAATACTATATAATATAGCTATGTTAACAAAATTTGCTCCATATGCATTTGGCATAAAATCCCATGTGCAAACCAAACTTCATCCGGATAGGACAACAATCGTAGAGTAAAAGGGTATACTGTAATCGTTGGAATGTATGTAACAGGCAGAAGGAGGCGTGGCAGATCCCATAAAGTATATATATTCTTAATCAGCATCAATAGCCGAGTCGATATAGCCATGTCCGTCTGTCCGTCTGTACGTCTGTATGAACAAAAGGATCTCTATAAGAGCCAGAAAGACCCGAGAGGTCGCAAATGAAAGATAAAATGCCCAAGCAGTATAAGTTTGTTTTTGACACGCCCACTTTAGGGCGTTCTATGTTCATGTAAAGGTAAAAGCGGGTGAAAATAGCATGTTTTAGTATAGAAAACTTTTTTGTTAGTTACGTTATTCAAACCAAATTCATTTAGAATGTACGTATACCGACCAAGTTTGATCCAAATCGGTCTACTATATCGTATAGGTCCCATAGAACAATTGGTCGAAAATTGAGAAACGGGTATCGTAAAGTCGCGGGCGAATATAGCATTCTTTCTTGTTTTCTCTTAAAATCGTTTTTGGACACTTGTCCTTCTTCCCCTTTCAAAAGGGAGTTAAGTTGATTAGCTAACTAAGATAAATCCTTTATGAACCTTCTATAGCAGCCTGCTAGTCCTAAAAATGCTCTTAAATCCTTTAAAGATCTGGGCTGTGGGAAATTGTACTTTGTGTTTGTTTTAATGCTTTTGTCAGAAATATCGAATTATAAATATTCGAACTAATTTTTGTAAAACTCGCATTTGTCCGAATGGCATTTTGCAGAATTTGGAAAGTTTTTTGATGGGATTTTTATGTATAACCCTGTCTTTACTAAAATACAAGGCCCATAAAGTATATATATATTCTTGATCAGCGTTACAAGTCGAACCGATATAGCCATGTCTGACTGTCTGTGTCTGTCTGACTGACCGTAGTGGTGACGACAACTTTATTTTACCCACAGAAGTTGTCCCCACGATTCCCGAAGTAATAGTTTCAGATTCGCTAAGTGTCAATACTGTTGCAGTTGGGGAATCAAGTAATGAGTCTATCAGATCTGTTGCTTCTCGTAAAGTAATTACAGTGTCTGATAAAAAAAAACTCTTGTAGGTGTTCCGCCAAAGAAACCATTATTTGTTTCTAGGCTTGCCCCTGATACCACATGATGATTCAGGCTAAATCAGAAGCCAACATTTCGGTGGAAAAATTTAACTTCTCTTATCAACGGGAAATTTCCTCATTTAAAGAAGGTGTTCCGGCCAAATATTTTAGTACAATTTGCTGTAAAGAGTTTTGTCCGGACCATTTAATAATAAAGGAGTATACAGCGAAGAAAAGAAAAGAAAGAAATCGGACTCCGATTTCACTGCGAAAAAAAAATTAGCTTCATCGCTCTCGTTTGCTTTTCAAAATGTAAAAGGTCTTCGTAGTAAGCTTAGCAATATGTATTTAAATAGTCTGTATTTTCCAGTCTGTATTTCTTAACGTGGCCTTTTCTGAAACATGGTTAAGACGCAATGTTGTAGAATCCGAAATTCTTTCCAATAAATTCTCTATCAATAGAAAAGATGGTGCATATCGGCGATGTGTTGGTGTGCTTATTGCCGTCGATGTTAACCTATCATCGAAAGAAGTAATAATTGATGGATATTGAATTTGTTGCTATTAATTTATGCCTAAATAACATTAGAGTTTTCATTACTTGCTCCAATATTCCTCCTTCTTTTGACTCTTCTCTTTATTCATTACACTTTTCTACTGTTAAATCCGTTTATGTTATCCGATCGTGCCTTTCTTGTAGCTCTTGGCGATTTTAATATTGCTGCTACTAAATGGATTTCGTGTCCCGACTCTGCCGTGTTGACCATTCCCCACGACCCCACGACTCAGCACGATTTTCTGGACGATCTGTTTGGAATTTCATTGCTTCAGATCAATGATATCCCAAACTCTTTAAATAGAATGCATGATGTGATTTTTGTTTTGGATCCATCATGTTTTTCTGTATCCCGTATCAAACCCTTATCAAATCCTGAATATCCTTATCACCCGACTTTGGAAGTGTTGATTGATTTACCTGCCGGGGTGACCCGTACTAGTAGTAAAGCTACTAAGCGATCTCGTCAGTTTCGGAAAGCCGACTTTAACGAGTTGAATGTACTGCTATCCCATACGGCTGTTCATGTGTAGAAATATGGATAGTGCAATCACAACATTTTATTATACGTTGTATTCCTTACTTGATATCTGTATTTCGCTTTGTGTTCCAACCAGGTCTAACAAGCCTGTTTGGTTTACCCGTGAATTAACATTGCTTAAAAATAGAAAGTCTAAATTTTAAAAGAGATTCAGGGAAACTGGCTCTTCCTTGTATCTTTCTCGATATCTGATTGCTCGATCTGATTTCTATGTTCTGAATGACCGTTGTTAGACGGTTTTACAACTTCGTTAATTCCAAGCGTAGTTCATCAATGCTTCCACTTAGTGTGGTCTTTGAAAAAGGTAGTGCTAATTCGGATCAGGCTATCGCCGATTTATTTGCCGACTTTTTTCAAACTACTTATAGTATACACGATTATAAATCTGACTCACCCTACCCTTATCATTTAAATTCCTTCAATTGTAATTTTACACCAGTCATCACCGAAAGTTCGCTTTCATCTAATTTAAAGGCTACTAAATCTGTTTTTTCACCTGGTCCAGACGGAGTCTCTGGCTGTGTGCTTAAAAACTGAGCAGATGGCCTTTTAAAGCCCCAGTTTAAACTATTTACATTGTCCTTTGAAACATGCTGTTTCCCTGATGTTTGGAAATCATCTTACATTATTCCTCTTCACAAAAAAGGAAATAAATGCAATGTTTGCAACTATAGGGGTTTTTCCAATTTGTCTGCTATTCCCAAGGCTTTTAAGAAATTGATAACTTCTCAATTGCAACATTTCTGTAGATCCATGATTTCACCCCGCCAGCATGGGTTTGTGAAATATAGATCCACGACCACTAACCTGTTAGAATTTACATCATTTGTACTAAAGGGGTTTGAGAGAAAATTGCAAATTGACGTTATATACACAGATTTTAGCAAGGCATTCGACTCCGTTAATCACGGCCTATTAATACACAAGCGCAATCTTTTGGGTCTTTCCTATAACTTTACTCTTTGGATTTCAAATTACTTAAGTTCTAGAACACAACAGGTTTATTTAAAGACACTTTGTTTAAATCTGTTCAAGTTACTTTGGGTGTTCCACAAGGAAGTCATCTCGGTGCCTTGTTATTTATATTGTTCATAAATGATCTGCCTTCTGCGATCAGTTACTTACGTGTCCTCATATATGCCGACGACGTTAAACTCTGTGTTTCGGCTGCAGAGTCTCTTCTTGGGACCAGGCTACAATCTGATCTATGTAGTTTTTAAACCTAAGCTAATTTATTAAATCATAACTTTAGTAAGTGTAACGTAATGTCCTTCAGTAGGCGCGTCCCCTTTCAACATAATTACATTCTGAATGGCAACTCTCTTAAAAGAATTGATTCGGTCACTGATTTGGGTATTCTTATGGATCCTAAGCTCAAGTTCGATAAGCATGTACTTTCAACTACAAATCGTGATTTTAGTGTCATGGGCTTCATAAAGCGCTTGTCGAAAGAATTTAACGATCCTGTTGGGAGCTGCTGAGCTTTTTCAGCAACTTTCTGCGCGCCGTTGTCAATAATCCAGATTTCCTGAATTATTGTCTATTAAAAACAATTAAGTTTAAATTGCGCAGTGTAAAACATTTATTTTTTTAAAGCTCGTGAACTTCTTTTTAGCAAATCACTGGGCTGATTTTTTAAATGCGTTTGACAATTATGCTGCTCAAAGCACACCGATTAGATCAAGAGTTTTTGAACGAATAGAACGAGAGTAAATTCAGTAGAGAATGCTGCTTCGTAAAAAGAGTACAACAAGTTACATTAGACTATTGTGCGGAGAGAGCGCTGTTAAATATAAATGTTAAATGTACGTTATTGACGATTTGAGTTGCCACCTTGGGCATTTGCTGCTGCTCCGAACAGATCCCAATTTAAAAAAAACACTTTTTACTGCCTTGGTACGGACTATTCTTGAATATGGATCTTGTATTTGGTCACCTCAATACAGGATTCATCAGGAGAGAATAGAATCTGTACAAAAACAACTTCTTCTTTTTGCCCTAAAGGCTCTCAACTGGAATACTAACATACGCTTACCATCCTATCGTAGTAGACTTTTACTAATTAATCTTCCTTCTTTGTCTGATCGTAGGACAGTGCTCGGTGTAATTTTCTTACAAAAACTTATCAATGGTGAAATTGATTCCTCTGAATTACTCAGCCAGATTAGTTTTGCTGTCCCGATTAGACCAACTAGAAACTTTCTTCCAATCTCTCTTCAACCATGTTCTACCAACTTTGTCACCCATAATCCTTTCCGAGTCCTATGTAGTAATTACAACAAACTTTCTCAAGTTGTAGATAGTTCTGCTTCTACCCCCTTAATTAGAACACCCCTTCTCTGTCACCTGTCTAGATAATAAACGGAATTTTATAACTTTAAATGTACTGTATTGCGTTTTTAGTTATTTTATTTTGTAACAAGATTGTGTAAGTAATAGGGGTAAGCATGGAGTTATCTATGTTCTCTTAACAACGTGTACATAAATTACAATGAATGAACATCATTTTTGGTGAGGTGATTGCGGTTTTTATACATTTGCTTGGACGGTGTTGTAACGATTTTAGATAAACTTGATCTGCCTGTCTTACGTACGTCCGTCCTTACAAGAAAAAATGGTACAGTCAAACACGCCCAACCGTATTCCGATTAAACTAATTAAATTGGAATCCGAGTATTACAATATATAGTACTCGTATAGGACCACGTTAAAACAAAAAGAAACTAAGTACAATCGAAAAAACATCTCTTTGTTTGTATGCACATGCAAATTCGTTTGAAATTATATGTATGTATGCTCATATAAATGTATGTATCAGAGACCTGCAACGAGTATACTCGAGTATGTTCGAACTTTCCATCAAACGATCGAGTAACGAGTATACCAACGGGCTGTCCGAAAAATATTCGAATCACAACGATCATTTGCCCGTTTTCTGCTTGATTCGAAAATGATCGTTTGATATCAAACAATTTGGTTGCGAGCACAACGATCAGCCCCATAGATCGTTTGCTGATCGTTCGATTGGACGAACGAGTATTCGAACGAGTATTCGAACGCAACCTGCGTGCCCGTAATTTCAGTACAAAAGTACAAACAAACGTTCAAGTATCAAGCAAGTTCGTTGGTTCGCTTAAGTTGCGAGACGTTCGCTTGCGTTGCGTGACGTTCGCAGTGTTGCCATTTATTGGGAGGAAAATATGCTAGTTCTAGCGGAAAAGGCTAGATTGCAATAAAAAATAATAAGAAAATTGTATAAGTATATATTTTTCTTCTTCTTTTATTATTAAAAATTTTATAAACCATAATGGGTAATATAAAAAATGAAATATCTGTAATATATGTGCATTGATTTTCCCTTGTACACATAAGTAAAGGCTAGATCAAGCGGGAAACAATTTGGAGAGCAACACTGATGGCACGCGCAACAAGCTGAGGGTTGTTATGTGTATTGTTATGTTTGACATACCACGCATTTCGCTAATATTTTTTTTAAGACAGAAAAACCCAAATGGAAGAGTATCTACCTGCTGCACATATTGCGCTAAATGCAAAATGCCCCTTTTACAAAACTCATAGAATCATACTCTTGCCAAACAAGGGAATTTCCAAAAGGTCAGCCCATCTACGCTTAACTGTTGAGCGTTATAAAGGGTTTCAGCACATTTTAATTATGTAAAAATTTTATGTATGAACAGAGTATTAAAACCTAAATTGCATTTATTATTAAATGCCAATTTATTAAAAAAAACATTCTTGAATGCTGTAAAAACATTTAGCGTAGTACCACCGCTGTAAAATTTCATGCAAAATATTACAACTTTCTGTTTGGTTTGCTTGCAGCATGTTCCATATAACGGCAAAATACTCGAGTATATACTCGAGTGAAACGAGTATAAGCAGGCCCGCGGTACGCACACAAACGATCGAGTATCAAATTTGTTCGAACAAAACGATCACGAGTAAGCGTTCGAGTATACTCGAAATTTTTATACTCGTTGCAGGTCTCTGGTATGTATGTATACTATTGGTCTGCATGCTGCGAAAACGTTCGAACACGTGTTTAAATGTTTCTGTCTCGCTTGCATGCATGAATTGACACTACGCTGAAATGTTAATTTTTTTAACGTCTTTTCTTTCTTGATTATAGTCCGATTTTTATGCAACTTTCAGGATAGTATTCAGGATTAATATTTGTCTCCAAACGAATTTTTAATTACAGCACGGCATTGCAGTTTGAAAAGTTTTTAGTTTTAATGGGGAAAGGGTGCGAGGCAGTCCAAAATTTTTGCATTTATGCTGTCTCTGCGAACCTGTTTACAAAAATTTGGAAGTCTCAAGTGCCACAGTTTCTTACTCATTAAGGGGTGGTATTGGGCGTCACAGCAATTTGAAATAAACTTGTTATGCTCCAGATTCATTGGACTTTCTCTTCAAATTTTGTGTCGGACGGACAGACGGACATTGCCTGTAACGCACATTTCGGGTAATCATTTATATTTACATTTTTTTTATTTGTGAAAGGCTGCATAGTTAGGGGTCCAATGAATCTGGTGCTCTACTAAGACGACTATTTTGTGTAAAACGCGTTTTAAGGGAGATCTCCCTTCATCATTTGATAATTGTGGGCGTCCTACGTTAACTGGGCATTCATAAGCAAAGTCACTTTGATGAAAGGTTATTTTAAAACTATTGCATTTCCTCTTAGAAATATTTAATTAGTTCTTTCTTTTTATGTTGATTAAGCGGTCCATATTTCCATTCAAAAGTTAGGCGATCATTTGCAATCTTAAGCTCCAGCATTAAAATTTCGCTGTACCCGGCACGTTGCTACGCCTTGCTATCTTTCTTCTCGTTGTTCAGTCGAACTGGTCTCAGTGATTTTGAATGTATTGGACGTCGCCAAGTCACACATAGTATAGTATACGACACTTCCAAAAACAACATAAAACTGCACAGCAAATGCGTTCGGAATGATGATTGACATTCCGTTCAGTCAAATCCTCTACATACACATTCTTTGATTATAAAAAAAAGATTATAATCAGGTCACGGAAACTACAAATGTTCAAAAAGAAAGTTAAAGCACAAATAATATATATTTAATGTGTGCTAAATATGAATTTCGCAATATATTGGGTTTGTGCGAATGTATGAAACAGGCAGAAGGAAGCGTGACAGACCCCATAAAGTATATATATTTTTGATCAGCATGGAGTCGATATAGCCATGTCCGTATAAAGACCTGGATCCTTGAAACTACAAGAGCTAGGGCCACCAAATTAATAATGAAAGTCCGTTATTATGTCAGGCATATCAAGTTTATTTTAAATAGTTTCCACGCCCCTTATAGCCCCAAAATTAGCACAAAGCAAGACACACACAAAAAAAACGTTGTTTTCGGCTAATATCTCAGTAATTATGGAATTTAGGAATACCAATTTTGATACTCATCAGAGAACTGCAGCAATACACCGCAAGTAAAAATACCCAAATCACACACAGAGTATTTTTCGACTCGAATCATTTTTTTCTTTACCCGGAAAGTATCCGATCTTTTTTTTAGACATTTTTTTACCCGATCATTTTTGTACCAACTCAATTTTTACTAAACACGTAAACACCGCATCAAATGTATAGGTTAACAAGTAACCCTCGCGCCAAAACTTTTTAGAATAAGTACTGCCCTCGCGTGCGCATTCCGCTGACTCAATAGAGTCAGTGCAATGCCCTTACAAAGTAAGCACTGGTAACATGATACTTGACGTTGCGCAAGAAGAATTGTTTATCAGCTATGCTGAGTCGGTAACATGAAGCTTGACGCTGCGCAAGTAGATTTGTTTATCAATTATGCTGAGTCGGCTATGTCGGCTATGAACTTTGCACAATTTATGCTCAGCCTTAAGCTTTAGCTTTCGCTTTTGTTACATTTAAGTTTCAGTTTGTACCAAACACTTAAACAGTGAAGATTAAAATTGTACTTGCTCCGGCTTTGCCGTGATAAAAATACTGCATTTCGTTATTTATAATTATTGAGCCACAAGGCCAATGATTGGAGTCGAGTAAACTCCTCAACGTAACGTTCCAATACAACACACCTACACACCTGAATATATCACATCGAAGAATCCCCATCTAACGACGTGGGATAGTGAGATATAATAGTTCACACACCTGAATATGTCACCTCGAAGAAGCCTCAACTAACGACGAGGGACAGAGGATGACAATAATTGGCGCCCAACGTGGGGCGAACCCACATCATGTCTCAATTTATGTAAGTTCAGAAAGTTTTAATTCCAAGTCTAATTACACATTGAATAAAACATAAACTAATAATAAGATACACATTGAATGAAACATAAACTAATAATATGATACACATTGAATGAAACATAAACTAATAATAAAATACACCAGCGTGATTGGCAGCAGTGAATAGTGACAAAATATAAAAATCGGCCACCGATGCCTACGAAATATTCAGACCCTACTTGGGCAGTGCTAACTATTACCAGGACCAGCAAGAGCACTGTTAGTTTCGCACAACACTGTGCTAAATTTTGAAGCTATAATAGATAGGCTGGATTGCACCTATGCAGACAAAACTTCGCTACGCCTCTTACGGCAAGGATTAGATTTGGTCAGACAAGGTGACCTAAGCCTCATGACCTATTATGATGAAGTTGAACGAAAATTGACTTTGGTTACGAACAAAATCGTCATGACTCATGAGCCCCAACATGCTTAATGATGAGGTTAGATCGGATGCTCTACATGCATTCATCTCGGGCCTAAGAAGAAACCTAAGAGCAGCCGTGTTTCCAGCACAGCCAAACGACTTACCGTCTGCATTGGCATTAGCCAGGGAGGCCGAAGCTAATATCGAACGTAGCGCCTTTTCTGCATCATACGCTAGAGCACTAGAAGAAAGAGCTCAGGGGAGCGAGGGCAACAAATACCGCTCGCACAATAAGCAAGGCAAAAATATAAGGGACAACAGGGATCAAGAAAGAAATCCTCATTTTGTAAAAAAACAGCAGAACCATCAGGAAAACAAGAAATTTACCGAAGAAGGGCCACCCGTGCCAATGGAAGTCGACAACTCTTCCAGGTTTAGACAACGCACGGAGTTCGGAAATAATCAGAACTTAAATCCACGCCCTCAGAAAAGGGCAAACACGTCAGAGCGTTTTACAGGCGCCAGACGACAACGTGTTAACAATATAGCTCAAACCAATTCTGCCGACGAAGAGCAAAAATACAAGGAGGCAGCAGAAAAGCTGTAGCTTGTATTGACGACGAAAACGAGTCCATTGACGTCATTGATTCGTTGAATTTTTTAGGGAACGCTCCCGGCTGCCGTTCATCAAACGACAGTTGGCTGGGAGAACCTTAAACATCTTGATAGATACCGGGGCGGCTAAGAACTATATCAGGCCCATAAAGGAGCTAAAAGTAGTTACACCAGCCGATAAGCCCTTCACTGTGAGCTCGATCCACGGCTCCAGTAAAGTTAAAGATAAATGTCTGGTCAAGATTTTTGAGCAGACATCCCCCTTTTTCCTGTTAGACACACTCACCCTGTTCGACGTTATTATAGGCTTCAACCTGCTAACGCAGGCGAGAGTCACGTTGGACCTTCTGGACAACACCTTGAAATACCTAGACAAACAAGAAAAGTTAGGATTCTATGAGTGTCCCAATGTCAATTTCACCAATGTGAACGACATAGTTGTACCAAAATCGGTAAAAAAGGAATTCAGAGACATGGTTCTAAAGAGGAAAAAAGCGTTCTCGACCTCTAACGAGCCGTTACCTTTCAATACCTCTGTTGTTGCCACAGTTAAACCTGATGACAGCGAACCAATATACTCTAAGTGGTACCCCCTACCAATGGGTGTATCTGACTTTGTAAACAAAGAAATTGAATGTTTTCTCAAAGATGGATGGTAATCAGACCATCAAGGTCACCGTACAACAGCCCAGTCTGGGTTGTCGACAAAAAGGGGATCGACAGCAACGGCGTCAAAAACAAACGCCTTGTGATTGACTTTAGAAAGCTAAACAAGCGAACTATTGCCGACCGGTACCCAATGCCTAGCATCCCTATGATTCTAGCGAATCTAGGAAAGGCAAAATTTTTTACAACCCTGGACTTAAAGTCGGGTTACCATAAAATTTTCCTCGCGGAACAAGACCGTAAAAACAAAGTTTTCAGTAAATGGCGGCAAATATGAGTTTTGTCGGTTGCCCTTTGGCCTGAAGAATGCGTCAAGCATTTTTCAAAGGGCTATAGATGACGTTCTAAGGGAACAAATAGGGAAAACTTGCTACGTATATGTAGATGATGTGATAGTTTTCTCAGAAAACGAAATCGACCATGTAAAGCATGTTGACACAGTGCTAAAGAACCTGTGTGATGCCAACATGAGAGTATCACAAGAGAAAACTCAGTTTTTTTTATAGAAAGCATTGAGTTCTTAGGTTTTTTAGTGACCAAACACGGCATAAAAACTGACCCCGAAAAAGTCAAAACCATTCAAGAGTATATTGAACCAAAGAGCCTCTACAGCCTTAGGTCTTTCCTCGGCCTGACCAGCTACTATAGGGTCTTCATAAAAGATTTTGCATCCTTAGCGGCTCCCTTAAAAAATATACTCAAGGGAGAAAATGGCAAAGTTAGTAAGCACATGTCCAAGAAAGTTGAGGTGAAACTTCAATGAAACCCAACGCAACGCCTTTCAAAAATTACGCAACATTCTGGCATCAGAAGATGTCTGCCTCGTGTATCCAGATTTCAGTCAATCATTCGACCTAACCACGGATGCATCAATGAATGGCGTTGGAGCTGTCCTTTCGCAAGGCGGCAGACCAATAACCATGATTTCAAGAACTCTCAAAACTAGCGAAACACACTACGCGACTAACGAGAGAGAACTGTTAGCCATCGTATGGGCGTTAGGTAAACTGCGTAACTACCTATATGGTGCCCGAAACATAAGAATTTTGACGGACCATCAGCCTTTGACATTCGCAGTTTCCGAAAGAAATACTAACGCCAAGATCAAAAGGTGGAAAGCCTTTATAGACGAAAACAACGCGACGGTACTTTACAAACCAGGGAAAGAGAACTTTGTGGCTGTCGCCCTTTCTAGGCAAAACATAAACGCCTTACAAAATGAAACTCAATCAAACGCTGCAACGATTCACAGCGAACTCTCTCTGACCTACACGGTCGAAACGACTGAAAAACCAGTAAATTGTTTCAAAAACCAGATTATCTTAGAAGAAGAGTGTTTCCCATTACAGCCAAAAGATTCGCCACCTGGTCAGCTTCACTGGCAAAAGTTCACTAATTGAAACAATAAAACCTCTCATTGTTACAGACGCAGTAAATGCCTTTCACTGCGATTTTCCGACACTAGCAAGCTTCCAGCACATTCTAGTTTCGAGCTTCCCTGCAACCAAGTTTTGGCACTGCAAGAACTACGTGCTCGACATTACTGATAGTGACAGAACATAACCGAGCGCATAGAGCGGCACAGGAAAATATCAAACAAGTCCTTGGTGACTATTATTTTCCCAAAATGTCCAACCTAGCCAAGGAGGTCGTTGCAAATTTCAAAGTTTGCCGTCGTACAACCACTACCGTCTCGAGCAGCAATAGATATAAAAACACCCATTATCCAGCTAGTAAACATTTTTCCTGAAATCAAAACACTCTACTGTGACAATGAAGCGGCATTCAACTCAGAAATGATCACATCATTCCTGAAAAACAGCTACAATATAGACGTTATAAATGCACCACCGCTTCACAGCAGTTCAAACGGACAAGTAGAGCGGTTCCACAGTACCCTGGCGGACATAGCCAGAAGCATGAGGTTAGATGGAAAAGCCAGCGAGACAATTGAGCTGATTTTGAGAGCAACGGTAGAATACAATAAGTCAATCCATTCGGTTACAAACCAAAAACCGATTTACATCATACATGCCACCTCAACAGAAGTTAGATTATCTGTCAAGAAAAAAATTCAAAGGGCACAACAAGCCGTACTCGACAGATGCAATCCAGACAGACAGAACAGAGTGTTTGAGGTAGGCGAAACGGTGTTTCTAAAAAACAACAAGAGACTTGGAAACAAACTAACGCCCCTATACTCAGAAGAAAAGGTAGAAGCAGACTTGGGAACCACAGTTCTCATTAAAGGGAGGGTGGTCCATAAGGACAACCTCAAATAGTATAAGGTTAGGCACTAAGGCACAATAGTTATTTTTTCGCATTGCTTACTCTTTACAGGCTTACGCTTATGCTTTTATCCTTGCTAGTGGTAGCGAACTCCCGGATCACCGATTACTCGCGCTCAGATTACATTCAAATACTAGACGGAAACGTACTTATTTGGGAACAATAAAGTTTCATTAGACATTCCAGCAACCTGACAGAATTGACCAACATAGTAGACAAAACCGCAAAATTGTCCGATTTATTTTTGCAGTCGCAGATGGGAAAACTTCTAAATGTTGATATAGATAATATTAGAAGTTTGTTGTCCGTGGTTAAGATACATCATAGAATGGCTAGGAGCTTAGACTTCCTAGGCACAGCATTAAAAGTAATTGCAGGAACGCCAGACGCTTCGGATTTCAACAGGGTTAGACTAACCGAATCAAAGCTGATTGATTCGAATAACAGGCAAATAGTTATTAATTCTAAAACACAAAAACAGATCAATCAATTAACTTTTACCGTGAACGATATTATAAAGGCTAGAAAAGCCGACTTCGTAGACTTGCCACATTTGTATGAGGCTCTCTTGGCTAGGAATAGAATGATTACCACAGAAATACAAAATTTAATTCTCACGATCACTCTTGCCAAATCAGGCATTGTAAATCCCACAATTTTTAATCACAATGACTTGGAATCATTACTTCATAAACATCCCCCAGAAGTCCCCATAGTTAGTCTGATGGAAGCTGCTTCCATAAAAGTCCTCCAGTCAGAAAACATCGTCCATGTACTAATTACATATCCTAGCATCAAGTCCGTCTGTAATAAGATAACTGTCTATCCCGTACCGCATCAACACATCATACTACAGCTCCAAGATAACACCGTAGCTGACTGTGACGGTGACATCCTGGCGATCTCGGATTGTACTACAACCAATTTTGGCGCGGTCTGTAAGAGAGCAAAAGGCGAAACGTGCGCTCGAGCCCTACATGCCGGAAGCACGGCGAACTGCCGGTCTCAACCCAGCAACCTGAGACCCATCACCGAAGTAGACGACGGCGTAATCATCATCAATGAATATTGGGCGAAAGTAAGCTCTGATGAAGGGCCAGAAATCAACATCAATGGCACATATCTCATAAACTTTGAGCGCTCCGCCATGATCAACAGGACGAGAATCATCAACCAACGTGAGACTTTAAAAAAGAGTCCAGCCGTAGCAGGGTCTCCGCTTCTCAACATCATAAGCCATGACCCAGTGCTAAGCTTACCGCAACTTCATCGGATGAACGACCACAACTTACAAGTCATCAGTGAGTTTAAAGAGGAACTGGAGTCATCCGAATCCCAAGCTAACTGGCTCATCAGCGGTATAATTTTGAGCGTCGCCCTCAGCTGCATCATCGTGAGCTATCACCTCTACCAGCGCAAACGAGCATCAAAAACATTTCAAGAAGCCATCAACAAATACAACATAACCGAGGCCGGTCACGAACTTAGTGGGGGGGTAGTTAACAAGTAACCCTCGCGCTACAACTTTGTAGAATAAGTACTGCCCTCGCATGCGCATTCCGCTGACTCAATAGAGTCAGTGCAATGCCCTTACAAAGTAAGCACTGGTAACATGATACTTGACGTTGCGCAAGTAGAATTGTTTATCAGCTATGCTGAGTCGGTAACATGAAGCTTGACGCTGCGCAAGTAGATTTGTTTATCAATTATGCTGAGTCGGCTATGTCGGCTATGAACTTTGCACAATTTATGCTCAGCCTTAAGCTTTAGCTTTCGCTTTTGTTACATTTAAGTTTCAGTTTGTACCAAACACTTAAACAGTGAAGATTAAAATTGTACTTGCTCCGGCTTTGCCGTGATAAAAATACTGCATTTCGTTATTTATAATTATTGAGCCACAAGGCCAATGATTGGAGTCGAGTAAACTCCTCAACGTAACGTTCCAATACAACACACCTACACACCTGAATATATCACATCGAAGAATCCCCATCTAACGACGAGGGACAGAGAGATGTAATAATTCACACACCTGATGACCTCGAAGAAGCCTCAACTAACGACGAGGGACAGAGGATGAAAATAATTTAAACTCGAAAAAAAACCACCCTTATGAAGTATAAGTAAATTTTTACTCGGGTTTTTTTCTATTTGCATTTTTTTACCCGATCGTTTGCGCGTGTATAGTCTTGCGACGCTCTTTTGTTATGGCAGTTGCAAAATTGTTTTCATCCAAATTTTACATAAAAGATAAAAACGTAATTTATATATTTAAATATTCACATTAATGAGAATCAAGGTGAGCAATAGATTATAGGTTGATTTTGGGACACCTGTTTTCATATTTGTTGCCTGGGTATTCTAAGTCACAATTTGGCATGAAATAACCGTTTATCGTTTATTTGTCTTGAATTATTTTTCGTACATGAATGTAAACCCAAAGTCTGCGGTTCGAATCTCGGGGCAGACTGCCGTTTCATTTATATTTCTTTGTTAAGCTAGTCTGTAAGTCGAATTTGTAGTCGGCAATGCGACTGTCGCGAGCAGCGGTTAGTTCGTTTTCGTCTCGCTTTAACCACACACACGCTGCCAAGCCTTTCCGCGATTGCTAAGTCCAACAATAAATTGTAACGTTTAAGAACTTACAATTTGTTTTATTTAAAAATATTTTTGAATTTTTCATTGGCGCCCGAGCAGGGACTTTCAATCGCGTTCGTTGGTCTTTAAGACATTTCAAGGCTTGGTTGTAGTGTGTGTCGGTATCGATAAACTCGTTGCTGGATCTCCCTGGAGCTGTTGACCATAGTGGAATTCTGGATTTAAACAGCAAGGAGTTAAAGACACCCATATTGGAGATAATACCCAGAATTGAGCCCAAGAGCGACTCTTCTGTTGATCAGGTAACAGTGCCCAAACGAGTCAGTGCAGGAGAACATAGAAAGTGCAAGTATAGAAGCGGCACATAATAAATAAGAACGTATTGCTCCAATTGTTGCACATTAGACATTGCGTTTCGGCACTGATATATTTGTGATTTAAAGAAGCAATTTGATGCAAAACACACAAACCGAATCAAATAAATATACATAAATAAAACAAAACACTTAATTTGTGCAAATAAACATAGTTATATATACATATCAACGTTCGCCGTTCGTCTTTAATTCCGCTATTCGCCTATATCTACATACATTCGGTGGTGGGTTTTTTGACCTTTGTTCTTTGCTATTCACAATTTGTACATAAGTAAAGCGCAGATCGCGTTTACATACATACATACGTACAGCTGTGGAGCTTAAGCTTGCGGTAGTTATCTTGTACTTTGTTTGTGTTTAACTTTGATTTTGCTTTACTTTGTTTATGTCAACGCTGCTTACATACAAACGTAGCAAACGTACAAACGTTCGCTGATTAAAACAACAAACATTTTAGTTGTTGTTGTTGATTGACTGCAAGCATTTTAGTTGTTGTTGCTGATTAACTGCAAGCATTTAAGTTGTTGTTGCGTAGATCGCATCGTTGCCTACCTGCAAGCCCTTTAGTTGTTGTTGCTAGATTGCATCGTTTGCCTACCTACGCATGCGCTGTTGTTGTTATTAAATCGCGCAATTGCCCTCCTACTCATTTTGTTGCGCTGTTATTGTTGTTCAAAGCGTGCAGTCGAATCAGCCGAATATTGCTTATCAGGCGAACATCGCTAATCAGCTGATTATCGTTTGTGCGGGTGCGTTTGCGTAGATAGTTATTTGTTGTTGTTGACAACTATCAGCTCTTATCTGCATGCACTTGGTTTTCTTAATTGCTGTTATCTCTATTGTTCAAGAAAGTTATTTAGTCAGTTAATTATCTTCAGTATTCTACATCTTACATCTTAAATTATATTGATCGTCAACTGTTTTTTTAATCAACTGATTATCTTTAATTATTTGATTATCTCTCTCAGCCAAGTTTCTTTATCGGCTGATTATTACTGGGTTAGTATACTTACGTGCATTCAAATAGAGTCAATTTTTAATTATTCAATATGGCGCACAAAGTAGATCACAATGCAACTATTGTGGATGTGGACAGGAGCTGCTTTAGTGCGCGTTTAACTCAATTGTTCGTGAAATTAGAAAAGGTAGAGAGCGACATAGAGCGCCAAAGGAGTTCACTCATTAATAAAATGGTGACTCCAAGTAAATTTGCGGTTCAGTGCCGGCTAGATATACTAAATTCGTATATTGCCAAAGCTATGGAGCTGCAGTCAGAGATCGATGCAATAGATCCTGATAATACTAGCCGTGCAATGCTTGAGGAAACATGTATTTTGGCACGGTCTTCATACATGTCAGCCCTAAGTGCGCATCAAGCAGCAGAAAACGTTCCTCAGCATTCTCACCATTCTCACTTGCCCAAATTAAAGTTGCCTAAATTCAGCGGTAAACACTCGGAATAAAGGCAATTTATCGGTCTGTTTAATAGCTTAATAGACTCGGATCGCTCGCTTTCAAATATTGAAAAGTTCAATCATTTGTTATCGTGCTTATCGGATGAGGCATTAGGTACCATCAGAGCCTTTCAGGTATCTGATGCCAATTACCCAAAGGCATTAGAGAGTCTAAGTCGAGTATACGACAACAAATGCTTGCTCTTTTTTGACACTCTCGCCCAGTTGTTCGACATTGAGCCGATGTCTAAGCCATCGACCATTGGAATTCGAACAATGGTTGACTCGGTATCGGCAACATTTGAGTCGTTAATGTCCGTTGGAGATGAACGAGATTTTGCAAATGCAATCTTGATTCATGTTGTCATGTCCAAGGTAGATCCCCATACAAAGTCCAAGTATGAGGAACACCTTGACTATAACACATTGCCGAAATGGGCTCACTGTGTTTTGGCTTTGAACAGACGATATCAGCATTTGTCTGCTGAAGAAAGTTCGAAGTATAGGATGAAGCAAACAATTGATATAAAACACGCTAAAAAATCGTCGTTTGCGTGTACAAATGTTGTAAAAGAGGTTGAACCCACATGCCAGTTTTGCAGTGCAAGCCATGTGATTGGAATTTGCCAAGGGTTCGCAGCATTGTCAGTTGACGAGAGATTTAATTTCGTAAAATCTAGTCACAGAGTGTCCAACTGCATTGCGTCGAAGTGTAGAGTTTGTTCTCGTCCTCACAACACTCTCCTTCACAAATACGCACCCGTAGGAACATCACAAGCCTCTGCTCATCCTGCCCATGTAGATCATGTTACAAGCGAAATCGACCAAGTGATCCTTGCAACTGCAGTCATTACAGTTCGAGACAGATTTGGTCAGAAGCGAAACGCTAGAGCCTTGTTCGATTCAGGGTCTCAGGTGAATTTCATGACGGAAGATCTCGCTCAAGCTTTGCACCTTCAACGCAAAAACAGTAGCCTATCTGTAAAGTCGGTAGGACAGTCGAGTCTGGTTGCAAAAGGCAATGTATCGAAAAAAGTTTCGTCTCGTGTATCGAGATATCAGTTTAGCGCCAAGTTTTGGGTGCTCAAATCAATTTGTAGCAGGCAGTCAGATGGTGATCTTCCCATCAATAGGTGGAAGATGCCAGCAAATGTCGAACTGGCTGATCCTGAGTTCCACAAGCCCCAGCAGATAGATATGCTTCTGGGAGCCGACTCATTTTTTGAAATGCTGTGTAATGGACAAATTCGATTGGCGAATGGTGGTCAATTACTACAAAGGACGTTGTTTGGTTGGGTGGCATCAGGGCGGTGCAAGAAAATGCCTACTCAAAGCCCAGTATGTTGCTCAATGATGCGACATAGAGATGTTCGATTTGAAGACAGTGTAGATCGACACTGTAAGGTTAAAGCTGTCCCAGAGACAAGTGTTTCGACAAATTATTCTGAAAAGCACATCGTTTGCAAACAAAGTTGTCGGGTCAGCGTTCGTAAATTGGCGACTGGACAATTTGGTTTCAATTTTAGTTTCATGACTGATCCCAAAGTACTGGAATCGTCACAAATTGCCAAGAGACATCTACTTTCCATGAATTTGGAAGTCCATGATGTACATTTGAGTTTCATGACCGAGAATCTTAACCTTAGTCATATGTCGTTCTTAGATACAGAAGTTCCACCAGGACCACATTACACTTTTTCACACCAGTGCGTCCTGAGACCTGTTATTCAGAGGGATCTTATTCGTTCATTTTGTAGGTTCCGTCTGAACCGACCTGCCTTCACGGCAGATATCCAAACGGGCGTATTTCAATTGGCAAAATGGTTTTCAAACCATTCTAAAGTAGTAAAAGAAGGCGGAAATGAGAAACTTTGGATTTTCAATGATGCCGATTCGACAAGAACGCTTGGCATAAGGTGGACACCAAGATTGGATACTTTTCGGTATCACTTGGTTCGTAGGTTCGCCAAAAAAGGTTCCGCCAAGCTAAAAACATTGTTAGAAACTTTCGCGTGTATGTTGGCCCAAATATACGCATTTCACCGATGTCGAATCGAGAGTGCGAGTTTCTGGAATGATTCTGAAGCCGCACTACATTGTATAAATACTTCCCCTTCACAATTAGCAACAGTTGTAGCCAATCGTGTTGCAGGCATCCTAGAGATGGCCAATAATGTATCTTGGAAAAATGCACCGACTTTATCAAATCCAGCTGATTTGTGGTCAAGAGAGTGTCAAGTTCCGAAGCTTAAATATCGTCATAAAATCGAACCAATTGTTGATTATATGTATCGATTCAGATCGAAAACTATTGTAGAACCATATACTGTCGAGAATAAAAAATTAAGATTCGCGTTTCTGATTCTGCTGCAACTAACTCAGCAAGCAGAGCTCAGCAGGAAACTTGTTAAGCCAAAAATTGCTGACATTGTTCATTCATTTTTGCAATCGCTGATTGATAAGTCAGACGATTTAGGTAGACGAATCTCTGTGATTCCCTTATGTGAGGATTTGTATGGTACCACAAATTCATTGACTAAAATAAGAGGACTAACCACCTTAAAGGTGTATATTTCGGTGTTCGCGTGTTTTGTATCAAAGGCTTTTCATACTGAATTTACAGCAAGATCCACTGAACCTCTATTTTTCTTAGTGAACATATTTGCTCGACGTGGCACACCAGTCCAGAGTTACAGTGTTCGTCAGAACCCTGGGAAGGAAGTACCAGGATGCACTTTCCCGCAGCCTTCAGTTCACAGCGGAGCGAAATATGGAGTGGAGACTAATCCCACCGAGCGCCCCTCTCTTCGGAGGACTAGTCATGCTGCAGATCAGCAGCTCGTCGATCACAGAGGGCGATTTACGTTGGCACCTGACCGACGTGGTGGCCATCGTCGACCCAAGGCCGCCGGTAACGATATTATTGAATTGTCCAGTAGTGTATTGAACTCTTATACTTAAGCTAGTCTGTAAGTCGAATTTGTAGTCGGCAATGCGACTGTCGCGAGCAGCGGTTAGTTCGTTTTCGTCTCGCTTTAACCACACACACGCTGCCAAGCCTTTCCGCGATTGCTAAGTCCAACAATAAATTGTAACGTTTAAGAACTTACAATATGTTTTATTTAAAAATAGTTTTGGAGTTTTCATACGGGGCAATTCAATACTATCGTTAATTTAAGCTTATCCCAACAATTATTATTTTATTTATCTACTATTTAATCAACTCCCATTTGCGCTTCAATCCTTGGTACCTTGCATCGCGCTTCTCCTGTTTCTAATGGAGTCAGCGGCCTTGGGTCGAGATGCCACCCGTCGGTCCGTGCCGTCGAAAACGCTTCTCGCAAGCCTCTGACTGCGACGTCATTTCTTCTCCAGTCGCCGGACTGGCGTGCCACGTCACAAGTTTTTTACTGGGAGGTTTAGCGGACGTGCTGTTAATCAACACGAACAGATTTAATGCAAAAACTAGACACCGCAATACACTTTTGGCGGCTCGTCCTGTATTAAAGGCCCACACATCTAACTAAAAGATTTCTTAAAAGTCCACTTTAAAAAGTCTCGATTCAAGCTTCAATCTACCACAACGAGAATAAGCTTTCTTTTAACCCTTGAAAACAATGCTTTTAGCCTTAACGTATCCAAACGAACTGATCGAGTTGTGAATCCACACCCTCTTGACAAAAATCGGCTGATTTAAATCGACTTTGAACATTTTTGGCCATTCTTACCTACGATTGCTAAACTTATAGGGGAAGATTACATAGTATCAACACTCCATTAACGTTCAACGCGTTATTGCAATTGAGTCGAAATTTTTCTTGTAGACTAATTTGCCGAAGTTACCAACCAAGTGATACCAAAACGTACCAACTTGGCTCCAATTATCCACGCTGAACCTCTTGGAAGTAATCCGCATCTTTTAAACTTTAATGGTTTACAACCAGTCCATAAATTCGCCCGTTTGAACTCCGTGAAGCAGGCTGTTCAACGGAACCTACAGATTGAAGAAGGGATCACCCTTTGAATTGCAGGTCCCACCAGAACTTGAGAAAGTGGACGATGTCGAGCGTCCTCTACTACCCGAAGTTTGGTTGACTGCTCTCAGATGGAGGCACTGGAAAGATTGTAACGTGGTCCTGGTGGAACTTCTGTACTTAACAACGATCCAAGGCTTAAACAAAAATTTGTTAACTACTAATCGTGCTTTTGGTTCCTGGCTTCATAAAGCGCTGGTCGAAAGAGTTTTACGATCCCTATTTAACAAAAACACTTTTTACCCCCTTGGTACGTCCTATTCTTGATGATCTTGTTTTGTCTCCCCAATAATATTCATCAAGATAGAATAGAATCTGTTCAAAAACAATCCTTCTTTTTGCCCTATGGCTCTCAACTGGTCCCCAATACACCCTTCCTTCCTATCGTAATAACTTTACTAAAAAATCTTCCTTGTTTGTCGACTAACCCTAAAAACACCTACGGGAATTACTTCCGAATAAACATTCTTTGATCGACTCCTATACTTTCTTCCCCTCTCTCTTCAACCTCATTACTAACTTTGCTATCCATAACCCGTTTCGAATAACTACAACAAACTCTCGAGTGATATCTACTTCGACCCCCTTATTATAACTTCTCTTCTCTGGCACCTGTCTAGATTTTAATTACATTAGTTTAATAATTTAAGATATTATTTTGTTTTTAAATTTATATTCTAACAAAAAATTCGTTTCGCGTTTATCGTTAGCCGTACAAATCGGTTGCCCCTCGGTCGGTGTTCCCGCGATAACAAGCTCGTTGCTTGGTGTTGCTGGGCCACTTGAATGTACAGTCCCATTAGTACATCAACGTCCAAACAAATGTCTCTAATGAATGTTAAATAACAACACTGTACTATTTGAACAAAAGCTTTAAAAACGGCATTGAAGCTGGAAAGTTTTTTAGTTCTAATGACATTGCATTATGGCTGTCTCTAGAAACCTGAATATTAAAATCGGTGCTCACAAGTGCCATAGTTACTGAGATCCGCCCAAAACAACTTTTCCGAGGTTGGATGCTATCGGGCCGGTAGGCGTGGCAAAATTGAAAACTTACCTCTTACAAAAACGGACACTAATTTGTGCTCTAGCCTGATTAAAGATCCAGGACGGACACGGACGACGTCAGACGGACACGCTATATCGACTTGGCTGTTGATCTATCAGAATATAGTACTTTATGGGGTCGGCCACGCCTCCTCTGACTGTTAAGCACAATCGCTTCTGACAAACTAGACCCCTCTTCTCTTTTTTAGAGTACGGGGTTTAACTATACATATCCCGAAAAAACGCTGTTTTTGTCCAAAATCTCAGTAACTATCCTAAGCGCAATTGTTTCTTACACCATAAGGTCTACACGCCCCCTTTTCCCAAGAAAAATTTATTTTTAACTTTATTGCCGTATGAAGGCTTTTGTTTTTATCACACAGTATTGTTATTTATAATTCGTGTTTAAACTAATTATATAAAACTATCCTGAAAGTTACATCAAAATAGGACTATTAACAAGAAAGCTAGAAACTAACAAGAAAAAAAAAATACCAAGCAGAGGGCGACAAAGATTCAAAAGTTCGAACGTTGCCGCTGCCTGTGTTGCGGCAGCGCTTCTCGCGGACGTGGCGGTGACGACCACTGGCATACAAACATAAATAAGTGCACACAAATAATGTTAAACGTATACTTTGTGACTCCCCATCAATGAGCGCACAAAAATAAAACGAACTCTGGAAGAAAATAGGGAACAGTCCCATAGCTGCCAGCAGGCAACGGCAAAACGTTGCCAGGAATCTCACTGAGCACCCGTAAATATGGCAGCGAGACCATGAACGAAAAACACTTGTTGCAAACTCACGCACAGTGATATCAGGGAAAGAGAGGCTTAAAAGAAAAAGCGACGACACATGCACAATGCGTGGATCGAAAACGGCTTAGCAGAGCGAGCTAGTTACATCGGCTAGGCCACTACACGCAAACATACAAGCGTGTAGCCGACGACACAGCAACGTAACGGAAAACAAGTAAGAAAGGCTACAGTCGATCGAGCCGACTGTAAAAGACCCCGTACTCCCATAGTATCCCATTTATATATAAATTAAAAATAAAAGAATTAAAAAAGAAAAAGTCAATCAACCCCGACCATACGAAGGTGATCCCGCAACTCTACCATTCACCACACTCCTCTTCTATCACTTCCGAATGCATAGGTGCTAATATTATCAGAACTGCACACACCGCATAAAAAACCCAACACAAGAGTTTTTTATATTTACTACCCATTTTACTCCTTTTCGTTTGGTCCAAATTTTACCCGACATTCTTTACCAACTATTACTTGGTGGCTAACACTGCATCAAGTAACTCAAAAAACCACCCTTGTGGAAACTGGTTTTTCTACCGCCTTTTTACCCGACGCGGGTCTTACCTTGTTATGACTAGTATGTACAATTAAAAAGTTTTATAATTAAAAATGTAGTTTGTAGAAGTAAGGCAATGCAAGAAGAAGTAAGCCATGTTTCCATAAATAAAAAAAAAAAAAAAAATAAAACAAAAAAATAAGGTGACAAAGATTAAGGGATATGGGACACCTGTTAAAGTCCTGGGTATCTAATCAAAGGCATAAGAAACCGTACTAATGTCACACTCAAAACGCAATTAAAACTGTACTATTTGGTTTTTTGGCAAAACCCAAAACGATTCTACCTGTTATGCATTCTCTCTAATGCAAAAAACCCTTTTATCCTCTAACCGCCTGTCAATCCACGCAACCGTCCTCAAGTACTCATTTCGAATATTTTTTTTACTCTGTGTGTTGTCTACACAATATTTTCTATCGCATCAATATCGTACTCCACCCCTTTTCAATTTTACAACCCGTTACTCGGGACGGTTAAAGAATATCGAGTCATCGCTTCGGGTAAAAAAGTATCATAAAAAAAAGCCGAAATACTCTAAATTTTGATACATAACCCACCGCATTTTCTTTGGGTGCTCATACAAAAAACCACCACCCTCATTCTCTGGTGTGGTTGATTTCCCGGCCAGAGCTCCGGGCAGCGCTGCCGCCAAGCAGGAGAGAAAACGTTCGAAAAAATTTTCTGTTTTGTTGTATTTGTTCGCAATTTCTTTAATACTTCGACTTTAACCGAACTCTGTTGTTTGACAGGATTACCACTTTCAGGAAAGTTAGAAAATAATTCTCTAACAAATTACAACACTGTACAATTTGATTTAATGCCTTCAAAAAGGCATGAAGCTGAGAGTTTTTAGTTCCTATGAGCAAAGGGGCGTGGCACTCAAAACTTTAAATAATATTTAGCTGTTTGGACCTCGTACCAGTCTCCTAGTCCAAACTATAGACCTAAAACAAATCGAGGGTGTTGCTTACGGGGCGGTAGGGGCGTGCCATTGAAAAACCTAAAACGGACACCAAATCTCGGAAACCAGTGACACGACGACACAGACGGACCTATATCGATCCTGTTACTCAAAATAGGGGCGCCACCCTCCTTCTGCCTGTTACGCACATCTTGCTTCTGACCAACCCCCTTTACTCCTATTGAAGAGTACGAGGTCTAAAAGAACACCCACTTCAACAAACCGAACCCCACATCATTCTCCGCAAGGTGGAAGTGTACTTTTAAAAGAAAGTCAACGAAAGATTGGAATGGGCGAAGGAGAAAATCTGCGAATTGTTTCGCCAAGACCATTGTTCTAAGTTCTGCAAAGAAGTTGTTGCCTCAATGCGACAAAAAACATCACACACTTTTGCATTTAAAACAACTTAAACAAGCAGCTATAACATCAGTTTCACAAATCCGAAAAAACACGGAACAGTTATTGCAACATCGGGTTATTATTCAAGGAAACGGACAACGTGATTTCATTACTCACCTCCAATCAACCTTGTGTCGAAAGGGTGATAAGCGACTATCGTTAAAAACGACAGAACGTTGCGCTAGAGGGAATTGGAGGCCAACCCAAAACCAGCCGACACAGGGTAAATTCCTAATCGAAAATTAACGAAGTATCCACACTCTCCCCTACAAAGGATCCTTAATTCCTAATATTTGGCAATCCAATTTCAACAAACCAGGCAAAATCGACATCCTCCTCGCGCGGACTTATTGCTCCCTATTAATTCCAGAAGCGCAAAGGAAAAAGACGGGATTGCTGGCAATGCACATACAGAACTTGGATGGGTATGCAGGAAAAATCAAGGCATCATCAAATAAGTCATCCACTTGTGCCGTTGCAACGTCAGAGGAAACACTGGACAAGGCCATCGAAAGACTCTGGCAGTTGGATGAGTAAAACTAGTAAACCAGCGCAATCCCCGGAGCAGGAGAGATGTGAGAAGCATTTTCTGCAAAACATCAGACAGCAGAAGATAACCGATTTATCGTAAGATTACCTTCTCTAAAAACCCTTCAAGCTGGGGGAGTCTTGCGAAATCGCTACACGACGTTTTCTAGCTCTGGAAAGGGCCACAGAGAATACATGGCTGAATACGAATCTCTTGGCCACATGAAGGAAGTAGGGAAACATCTATATCCCAAAGCACACTATTTCATTCCTCAGCATTGTGTATTAAGCCCAGAAAATACAACTACCAAATTACGGGTAGTATTTACCATCAGCAAAAGCATCGACGGGAAAGTCTTTAAATAGCATACTGCACTCTGGTCCGACATACAAAGCGACTTATTAGCCATTTTGCTACGCTTCCGTACTCATAAATACGTTTTCACCGCAGACATCGAGAAAATGTACCGTCGGTTGTCATCCCAAGGATCAATCCACCAGATGATTGTTTGGAGACCATCGAAACGAACCGTTAAAGTACTATCGGTTAAAAACAGTTACGTACGGTACAACCTCACACCGTACATGCTACAAATTTTAATATTTAGCAAAATTAAATAAAGCTAAATATAGTCTCGGAGCGGAAACCCTGGAAAGGGACTTTTACGTAATGACTTTTGACTGGTCTGATTCGTTCCAGAAGTCATGCAAATGCAACAGGAGCTCAACACACTACTCAAATCAGCAGGCTTCAAACTTCGGAAGTGGTGTCTAACAATACCAAAATAATGGAAACGATTCCCCAAGAAGACATCATATCAAGCTATGATTTGACGGATGCGGTGGGAAGTTGCAGTATTAAAACCCTAGGCATCGTCTGGATGCCCAAGAAGGATCAGTTCTGCGGAAAGGCTCCAGAACTGACAACAAGAAATGTAACGAAACGCATGGTAGCTTCCGAAAGTGTGCAGGTCTTCGATCCGCTAGGATTATTCGCTCCTATAACTGTGAGATCGAAGATATTTATGCAAGCACTATGGAAGGAAGCGATAGGTTGGGATTATGTACTCCCATCACAGTTACAACAGGAATGGCAAACATACAAGGAGGATCTTCAACAACTGAACGAAATCAAGATACCCAGAAACGTATACAATGGCCAGGTTCCAATATCAAAGGAAATCCATACGTTTGTGGATCCGTCAGAGAAGGCGTATGGAGCAGCTGTGTATGTGCGAGCAGTACACAGAAACAAACGTGTGACTGTTCAACTACTATGTGCCAAGTCAAGAATAGCTCCCATCAAACTGTCTACAATTCCACGACTGGAACTATGCGCAGCTTTAGTTGGAGCTGAGCTTGCGGAGAAGGTGAAGCTGGAACTAAATCTAGACATAGCAACACCGATGTGTTATTGGAGTGACTCAAAGGTGGTTTTATCCTGGATAAAAGCTCCGTCCTACAACTTCCACACATTTGTAGCGAATCGGATAGCAAAAATTCATTACCACGACAATGGAGATATGTCCCAAGTGCCCAAAACCCCGCTGACGTCTTATCACGAGGTATATCGGCAGCTCAACTAAGGACCCATTCACTTTGGTTTTACGGTCCAATATATTTATCCGGGCCGGCATCCCAATGGCCAACACTAACTGTTTCGATTCCATTGTCTACCTTGGAATCAAACTTGGAAAAAAGGCAAAATTTGACTGTTGCAAGTACATCCATTGCCATAGGACAGGATTTGTACAACATGAAGCACAGCAACTCGTTTAGCAAGCTTCAACGCATTATTGCGTATATGCGTCGTTTCTGCCACGCAAGTAACAGAACAGCAACGACGCAGCTAAACTTAAAAGAATTGGAAGAGGCGCGCATGTTTATTCTGCGAAATGTACAACAAAATGCATTTCCTGAATATTACGACACGGTCAAGAAAGGAACTGTCTCGAAGGCCTGCCCGTTCGTGAGTCTAAACCCCATAATGAAGAATTCACTCATTGTAGTTGGTGGACGCTTGGAAAATTCTCGACTTCCTGAGACAGCAAAGCACCAAATCTTGTTGCCATACAATGATCCCATTGTAAAAATGATTGTTCATGAAATTCATGTACAGAACATGCAATGCGCTCCGTTGGAACTTAGATCCATTTACCAACAAAATTACTGGATCTTAAATGGCACATCTCTTCCCAGAAGCATAGTGAGGAATTGCGTTCGATGCCGAAGGTTCCAACCCTCCAGCTTACAACAAATGATGGGAGTCCTACCCTCAGCCAGAGTAACTCCATCAAAGCCATTTTCTCACAGCGGAGTGGATTACTGTGGACCTTTCTGGATCCACCACAAGGTCAGAGGAAAGAAACCTGACAAGGCATATATAGCCGTATTTGTCTGTTTCGCATCAAAGGCAATACACCTGGAGTTGGTCAACGATTTGACAACAGCGGCATTCATACGTGCACTGAAGCGCTTCTTGGCTCGTCGAGGAAGGATCGACACCGTGTATTGTGACAACGCAACAAACTTCGTAGGAGGTTGCAATTAATTGAAGGAACTAAAGGAAGCAATATTATCCAGAAAGGCTAAAGATGAGATCACTGAAAGCTGCAATAAACTGAAAATAAATTTCAGTTTCATTCCACCATGTGCTCCTCACTTTGGAGGCTTATGGAAGGCAGCAGTAAAGTCAGCAAAAAGCATTTTAAAAAGAAATGTGGAAACTGCATCACTCACGTTCGAAGAATTGAACACAGTGATTGCGGAAGTGGAAGCCATATTGAATTCAAGGCCACTGACACCACATTCATCGGATCCCAACGATCTAAAGGCGATCACACCAGGAGACATTCTAATCGGTGAGCCTTTAGTAAGTCAGGTACACTGCGAACCCACTAGTACCACAATCCGTCAACAATGGGACCATTCGTCAAAACTTCGACATAATTTTTGGACCCGATGGTCCTCGGAATATTTAAGTGGACTACAAGGGCGACATAAATGGCATTTACCGTTGCCCAATGTCTAGGAAGGAACACTGGTATTAATCAAGGAAGATAACGTTCCCAGTATGCAATGGCCCATGGGTAAAATCATCAAGGTTTACTATGAATCAGATAACCTAGTGAGATGCGCAGATATAAAAACCCAAAGAGGTGTCATACAGAGGGAAATCCTCAAACTGTGCCCACTGCTACCAGAAGACGAAATCATAGCAGAGTTACCTCAAAAACGGGCATCACCACCAGAAGATGACTCCACTCCCACCAAGGATACTAGTTCCAAAAAAGCGCAAGACATCTGGACTACCGTCATTAGCTACAACGATAATGATAATGCTGATGATACTACCGCTGGCACTTGCGAAATCGGTAAACATAACTCAATTTGGAACAAAACCTGGGATATACTTCGAAAGGATAGGAACGAGTCGCTTCACCATATCCGAATGGAAGATCATTGCGTACTATGATTTAGCGCCATATTGGGAAGATATGAAACGGTTTTCAACCACAACAGAAAGAGTGGGTGAGCTGTGCTCAAAATTACAAACCAGTTCGGCCTGTGAAACGATGTACCAGCATTTTAAACACATTGAAGAGGAACTCAAGATGGAAAATGGATTCCTCAAACCCACCAGAAAACGACGATCACCATTGGACATCATTGGAAACATTGCTAGCAGCCTATTTGGAGTTCTTGATTCAAGCTACGCAATATATGGCTCAAGTAATCGATAAGGTGAAGGCGAACGAGAATTACATGTTGACATTACTAAAGAATCAAACATCAGTAATAGATGCAACTATAAACATTTTGAAGCGAAACGAAGGAACCATCTCGAAACGATTGGATTTGTTTGAGACACAAATAGTTACCATGGCTAATGAAACCAGCCGTCATTTGCTCTTCCAATGGTACATCACACTCACAACGCAACTCACTGTAATTGGCATAAATCTACAACGAATACAGACTGAAATTGCCGTTACTTAGTATAGACAAAATGGAACTATACAACCTGGTTCCCATTCCAGTGAAGAGCAGTGATGGGATGAAACTAATTAAAATCGATTGAGCAGTGATTGGCGTAAATAGTCATCGAGATCAATTTGTCGGACTTTCACAAGACGATTTTTCAAGATGTTTTCATTTTAACACTGATGAATACATTTGTCACAACAAGCACGCAGTATTCTCCATGGAACAAGCTGTGAGTTCCTTCTATTCAACGACAAAACATCACCGTTATGTCAAGTCACATACACCAACCAGACATTTTTATGGTTAAACATGGCATCTCATAACCAATGGATTTTTGCCACTCAAACTACGATGGACTTATCAGCTGTCTGCAAAAATCAGACAGAGTTGATCAGCTTGCAAGGATCTGGACTTTTGACTGCAGACTCCGATTGCATTATACGTAACGCAGTCATTAGCATAGTTACGCATTGCCTAACCACAAGTTCAACAAAAAACGCCTACATACGCTTTGGGAACTTTGACATAAATAGTACAACACAGCCCACAGTTCAAACCAAAATGGACAAAATAAAGGACAATGAATTAGCGCGACTCCAGTCAGAGCTGACGCCAGCCGGAAAAATGAAATAACCCTTTGACATTTCACCAACTCCACGCCATGAAATAATGTCCCACGTCACATTTGGAATAGTTATGCTAATATGCATAACTCACATCATAAGACGACACAGGAAAAACAGGAGAAAACAGACGACCAACAATCAACACGAGGAGATGTCACTTCCAGAGATTCGATCCCTTCAATCAACGGTGCAGCCAACAACTTCATCACCAGCCAACGGTCCGGTTTCAACATCCAACAAACTTTAGTTAATTGTTGAACTGCTGTTCAACGGCCGGGAGTATGTTAGTTGACACATCAGCCAATGTGTAACAGTGGATCAGCGGCCGGGAGTATGTTAAGTGGCCACACCAGCCGGGAGCATGTTAAGTGGCCATACCGGCCTCTTTGTAACGAGAGACATGCAGACCGCTGGAGGGAAACCCAAACAAGGATCAACACCATCTGCACGCACCCGTCGTGACCCTTTTTCTATTGTAGCTCTACCCATGCGCAGACATCGTATTACCATCTGGTGTAAACTGATGTAGGCGCACTTGTATCCTTAAGTTTTAATCGTTACCACATGTTTGTTAGTTCTAAGATACTCATCCTATGTAACATTTGATCCTTAGACTGTATATAAGCCCATACATTGTTCCAACAAAATCAGTACTCAAGAAACATTCTTAGCGTGCAATACACTCTCTGAACATTCTGATACTCATCCGAATAACTGGCTCAAAGTGCTAGGTATTTGAAAACCCTCTGGTCTTACTCAAAGTGTAAGAACGGAAAACTCACTGACAAGTGAACATTTGGTGACCCCGACTATTTAGAAACCCAGTCAAATCTGATTTCCCCCACCAGTGGTAAGAGTCAGACAAGACTAATACGGACTTAACTTAGGTCAAATCAGAATCCCCCACCAGTGGTAAGATTCCGAAGAGACAAGGACAATTGACAACTACAAATTTAGTTAGGCAAATTTGAAGCTGACAACTCAACAGAAACAATCTACGAGATTATTGGAGTAATCTCATAGATCTGGTAAAATTGTAATTTACGCTAATCCTTAAGAAAAGTGTTACACTGGGTAACAACTTAAAGATTACACATTACAACAGAATTTTGGAACTACCACATTTTGGATTCCAAATATTTTGGTTAAATTGTTTAACCATCTCACCCTCAATCAGTTACATTGGAGTAACCAGGAATACGCTCGACCATTGAGTTTGAACAAAGGTTCAAAGAAACAAGAGTTTATTAGTGTATATCGACTACTTCAAGGGTGTGAGTAGAGGCATATCCAGCTACTAGCAAATCAATTATCCTCCAACGGGTCTATACACTAAGACAACGAACTTGTAGACATCATGGCTACCAACTCAAGTTTGGAAACGATCTTGGACGATCAAGCCAAAATTGGCGAGCAGATACAGGCGTTCATTAGGAATTACAAAAAGGATTCGACTGAACGAAAGCACAGGACTTCCTATTACACTGATAAGAAAAATCAGTTATCTAATTTATGGAAGATTTTTATGGACGGTAATGCCAAAGTTGAAAGCTTGATTGGAGATACACCAATAAAGCATCAATATTTTGAAACCAACTACTTCTTAAATATAAAAGAAGTAGTTGAAAAATGCATGAGAGAATTCAACGCGAATTCTAATAGTACAAGTCGCATTGAGCCTCTCATGCGGCAACAAAATGCTATGCTGAGTTCATTATCCAGAATAATGAATCAGATATCGCACACGTCTCATAAACAAGTTATAAAGAGCCTATGGAATCAAATCACTTCGATTCACTATGAGATTTATCGGGAGTTTGAAAATCCCACAGAATTTGGCTAAAGCTTAGAAAATTTTACTTCAGCAGAAACAGCTGTTTTGCGAGTTCAAGCGGCAAACAGTGCTGAGACAACAAACACGGTACAGAGCAACCAAAATGCAGCGTTGCAACTACCAAAAGTCGCCATACCCAAATTTGATGGCGACTATTTAAAATGGCAACAGTTCCATGACTTATTTTTAAAAATGATTCATGAAACGTCATTACCCACAATTCAAAAGATTTGGTATTTAAAAGCTAATCTTTCTGGAGAAGCTGAAAGATTAATTCGCCATTTGTCATTGACAGAGTCTAATTATGAGACTGTCTGGACAATGTTGCAAGATCGTTTTAATAATAAACGAGTCCATTGCACAGCGATATTACAGAAATTGTTAGATCAACCTAACATTTCAAATGACGGAGAAGTAATTAAAAACTTCCATGATAACATTCATGAAAGTTTGGCTGCCCTCATAAATATAGGTGTCACAACGGACACCTGGGACCCACTCCTGCTTGTTATTTTGACAAAAAAGTTAGATCGGTTGAACCACACGCTCTATGAGCAATCTCTTAAAAATACAAGAGAGCTTCAGCCGATCAAGGAATTTTTAGCGTTTCTGGAGCAGCGATTCTTAGCTTTGGAAGCTATTGGAGGGAAGGCAGCAACCATAAAGGAAAAACATAGAACATGCGCACAAACTTCAACAAACCGAACACCCACATGTCCGTTCTGCCAACAATGTGGCCATAAGTTGTATGCCTGTGAAAAGTTTTAAATCACAGAAAGTCAACGAAAGATTGAAATCGGTGCAGAAGAAGAAAATCTGCATGAATTGTTTCGCCAATGACCACTGGGCTAAGTTCTGCAAAAGAAGTTGTTGCCTCAAATGCGACAAAAAACATCACACACTTTTGCATTTGGAAAACAACTTGAACAAGGCAGCTATAACATCAGTTTCCGCAAATCTGGAAAAAACACGTGATTACGTGTAATTGGCAACAGCTCGGGTTATTATTCAAGGAAACTATGGACAATTCGGTGAATTTCGTGCATTACTCGATTCGGGGTCGCAAGTCAACCTTGTGTCAGAAAGGGTGATTAAGCGACTATTGTTAAAAACGACAGAGTCATCGTTGCGCATAGAGGGAATTTGGAGGCCAACCCAAAACCAGCCGACAAAGGGTAAATGTCCTCATGAAATCAAGAAATAATGATTTCATGACGAGACTGGAGGCATTTGGATTGCCACACATCGTTGCTGATCAACCGACTCAGCACATTAAGGGATCGCTGTTGAAATTGCCTAATAATATATGTTTGGCAGATCCAAATTTCAACAAACCAGGCAAAATCGACATCATTCTCGGCGCGGAGCATTATTACTCCCTATTAATTCCAGAAGCGCAAAGAAAAAAGACGGGATTGCCGGCAATGCACAATACAGAACTTGGATGGGTTATAGCAGGAAAAATCAAGGCATCATCAAATAAGTCATCCACTTGTGCCGTTGCAACGTCAAAGGAAACACTGGACAAGGCCATCGAAAACTAAAAATCAAAATTCACAAAAATAACCATTATTATACCTTTCTCTGAAAACCCTTCAGAGCTGGGGGAGTCTTGCGTAATCGCTACACGACGTTTTCTAGCTCTGGAAAGAAGATTGGAACGTGAGCCAGAAACACAAAAGGGCTACAGAGAATTCATGGCTGAATACGAATCTCTAGGCCACATGAAGGAAGTAGGGAAACATCTAATTCCCAAAGCACACTATTTCATTCCGCATCATTGTGTATTGAGGCCGGAAAATACAACTACCAAATTACGGGTAGTATTTGACGCATCAGCAAAAACATCGACGGGAAAATCTTTAAAAAGCATACTGCACGCTGGTCCGACGGTACAAAGCGACTTATTAGCCATTTTGCTACGCTTTCGTACTCATAAATACGTTTTCACCGCAGACATCGAGAAAATGTACCGTCAGGTTTGGATCAATCCCAAGGATCAATTCCACCAGATGATTGTTTGGAGACATCATCGAAACGAACCGTTAAAGTACTATCGGTTAAAAACAGTTACGTACGGTACAACTTCACCACCGTACATGGCTACAAAATGTTTAGAATATTTAGCAAAATTAAATAAAGCTAAATATAGTTTTGGAGCGGAAACCCTGGAAAGGGACTTTTACGTAGATGACTGTTTGACTGGTGCTGATTCTTTGCCAGAAGTCATGCAAATGCAACAGGAGCTCAACACACTACTCAAATCAGCAGGCTTCAAACTTCGGAAGTGGTGTGCTAACAACACCGAAATAATGGAAACGATTCCCCAAGAAGATGTCATATCAAGCTATGATTTGACGGATGCAGTGGGAAATTGCAGCATTAAAACCCTAGGCATCGTCTGGATGCCCATGAAGGACCAATTCTGCGGAAAGGCACCAGAACTGACAACAAGACATGTAACGAAACGCATTATAGCTTCCGAAAGTGTGCGGGTCTTCGATCCGCTAGGATTATTCTCTCCTATAACTGTGAGATCAAAGATATTTATGCAAGCACTATGGAAGGAAGCGATAGAATGGGATGATGTACTCCCATCACAGTTGCAACAGGAATGGCAAACATACAAGGAGGATCTTCAACAACTGAATGAAATCAAGATACCCAGAAACGTATACAATGGCCAGGTTCCTATATCAAAGGAAATCCATACGTTTGTGGATGCGTCAGAGAAGGCGTATGGAGCAGCCGTGTATGTGCGAGCAGTACACAGAAACAAACGTGTGACTGTTCAACTACTATGTGCCAAGTCAAGAATAGCTCCCATCAAGCTGTCTACAATTCCACGACTGGAACTATGCGCAGCTTTAGTTGGAGCTGAGCTTGCGGAAAAGGTGAAGCTGGAACTAAATCTAGACGTAGCAACACCGATGTATTATTGGAGTGACTCAAAGGTGGTTTTATCTTGGATAAAAGCTCCGTCCTACAACTTTCACACCTTTGTAGCGAATCGGATATCAAAAATTCAGGAGTTAACGTTACCACGACAATGGAGACATGTCCCAAGTGCCCAAAACCCCGCTGACGTCTTATCACGAGGTATATCGGCAGCTCAACTAAGGACCCATTCACTTTGGTTTTCCGGTCCAATATATTTATCCGGGCCGGCATCCCAATGGCCAACACAAACTGTTTCGATTCCATTGTCTACCTAGGAATCAAACTTGGAAAAAAGGCAAAATTTGACTGTTGCAAGTACATCCATTGCCATAGGACAGGATTTGTACAACATGAAGCACAGCAACTCGTTTAGCAAGCTTCAACGCATTGTTGCGTATATGCGTCGTTTCTGCCACGCAAGTAACAGAACAGCAACGACGCAGCTAAACTTAAAAGAATTGGAAGAGGCGCGCATGTTTATTCTGCGAAATGTACAACAAAATGCATTTCCTGAATATTACGACACGGTCAAGAAAGGAACTGTCTCGAAGGCCTGCCCGTTCGTGAGTCTAAACCCCATAATGAAGAATTCACTCATTGTAGTTGGTGGACGCTTGGAAAATTCTCGACTTCCTGAGACAGCAAAGCACCAAATCTTGTTGCCATACAATGCTCCAATTGTAAAAATGATTGTTCAAGAAATGCATGTACAGAACATGCACTGCGCTTCGTTGGAACTTAGATCCATTTACCAACTAAATTACTGGATCTTAAATGGCACATCTCTTCCAAGAAGCATAGTGACGAATTGCCTTCGGTGCCGAAGGTTCCAACCCTCCGGCTTACAACAAATGATGGGAGTCCTACCCTCAGCCAGAGTAACTCCATCAAAACCGTTTTCACACAGCGGAGTGGATTACTGTGGACCTTTCTGGATCCACCATAAGGTCAGAGGAAAGAAACCTGACAAGGCATATATAGCCGTATTTGTCTGTTTCGCATCAAAAGCAGTACACCTGGAGTTGGTCAATGATTTGACGTGCACTGAAGCGCTTCTTGGCTCGTCGAGGAAGGATCGACACCGTGTATTGTGACAACGCAACAAACTTCGTAGGAGGTTGCAATCAGTTGAAGGAACTAAAGGAAGCAATCTTATCCGGAAGGCTAAGGATGAGATCACTGAGAGATGGAATAGATTTAAAATAAATTTCAGTTTCATTCCACCACGTGCTCCTCACTTTGGAGGCTTATGGAAGGCAGCAGTAAAGTCAGCAAAAATCATTTTAAAAAGAAATGTGGAAACTGCATCACTCACGTTCGAAGAATTGAACACAGTGATTGCGGAAGTGGAAGCCATATTGAATTCGAGGCCACTGACATCACATTCATCGGATCCCAACGATCTAAAGGCGATAACACCAGAAGAATTCTAATCGGTGAGCCTTTATTAAGCCAGGTACACTGCGAACCCACTAGCACCACAATCCGTCAACAATGGGACCATTCGTCAAAAATCCGACATAATTTTTGGACCCGATGGTTCTCGGAATATTTAAGTGGACTGCGACATAAATGGCATTTACCTTTGCCCAATGTCAAGGAAGAAACACTGGTATTAATCAAGGAAGATAACGTTCCCAGTATGCAATTGCCCATGGGTAAAATTATCAAGGTGTACTATGGATCAGATAATCTAGTGAGATGCGCAGATATTAAAACCCAAAGAGGTGTCATACAGAAAGAAATCCTCAAACTGTGCCCACTGCTACCAGAAGACGATATCATAGCAGAGTTACCTCAAAAACGGGCATCACCACCAGAAGAAGACTCCACTCTCACCAAGGATACTAGTTCCAAAAAGCGCAAGACATCTGGACTACCGTCATTAGCTACAACAATAATGATAATGCTGGGATATACTTTGAGAGGATAGGAACGAGTCGCTTCACCATATCCGAATTGAAGATCATTGCGTACTATGATTTAGCGCCATATTGGGAAGATATGAAACGGTTTTTAACCACAACAGAAAAAGTGGGTGAACTGTGCTCAAAATTTCAAACCAGTTCGGCCTGTGAAACGATGTACCAGCATTTTAAACACATTGAAGAGGAACTCAAGATGGAAAATGGATTCCTCAAACCCACCAGAAAACGACGATCACCATTGGACATCATTGGAAACATTGCTAGCAGCCTATTTGAAGTTCTTGATTCAAGCTACGCAATAAAAATGGCTCAAGTAATCGAGAAGGTGAAGGCGAACGAAAATTACATGTTGACATTACTAAAAAATCAAACATCAGTAATAGATGCAACTGTAAACATTTTGAAATGAAACGAAGGAACCATCTCGAAACGATTGGATTTGTTTGAGACACAAATAGTTACCATGGCTAATGAAACCAGCCGTCATTTGCTCTTCCAATGGTACATCACACTCACAACGCAACTCACTGTAATTGTCATAAATCTACAACGAATACAGACAGAAATTGTCAGCGTATTAACAGACATCCGCCATAACAGCATAAGCCCATTGCTAATATCCCACGGCAACTTGAAGAGCAATTGGAGTTTATGCAGACACATCTATCGGAAGGACAAGCCCTGCCAGCTCATAAAAACAACATTGCCCAACTGTATAAATTGATGGAAGCCAAGGGAACAGTGATTGGACAGCTTGTTATTTTCCAGATAACGTAGCCGTTGCTTAGTATAGACAAAATGGAACTATACAACCTGGTTCCCATTCCAGTGAAGAGCAGTGATGGGATGAAACTAATTAAAATCGATTGAGCAGTGATTGGCGTAAATAGTCATCGAGATCAATTTGTCGGACTTTCACAAGACGATTTTTCAAGATGTTTTCATTTTAACACTGATGAATACATTTGTCACAACAAGAACGCAGTATTCTCCATGGAACAAGCTGTGAGTTCCTTCTATTCAACGACAAAACATCACCGTTATGTCAAGTCACATACACCAACCAGACATTTTTATGGTTAAACATGGCATCTCATAACCAATGGATTTTTGCCACTCAAACTACGATGGACTTATCAGCTGTCTGCAAAAATCAGACAGAGTTGATCAGCTTGCAAGGATCTGGACTTTTGACTGCAGACTCTGATTGCATTATACGTAACGCAGTCATTAGCATAGTTACGCATAGCCTAACCACAAGTTCAACGAAAAACGCCTACATACGCTTTGGGAACTTTGACATAAATAATACAACGCAGCCCACAGTTCAAACCAAAATGGACAAAATAAGGGACAATGAATTAGCAAGACTCCGGTCAGAGCTGACGCCGGCAGAAAAAATGAAATAACCGTTCGACTTACACAAGCTCCACGTCACGAAATAATTTCCCACATCACATTTCGATTAGTTATGCTAATATGCATAATTTACATCATAAATGACTCAGGAAAAACAGGAGAAATCAGACGACCAACAAGTAAAACGAGGTTATGTCACTACCAGAGATTCAATCCCCCAATCAACGGTGCAGCCAACTTCATCACCAGCCAAAGGTTCGGTTTTAACGTCCAACAAACCTTACTCAATTAATTGTTGAACTGCTGTTCAACGGCCGGGAGTATGTTAGTTGACACATCAGCTAATGTGTAACAGAGGATCACCGGTCGGGAGTATGTTAAGTGGCCACACCAGCCGGGAGCATATTAAGTGGCCATACCGGCCTCTTTGTAACGAGAGACATGCAGACCGCTGGAGGGAAACCCAAACAAGGATCAACACCATCTGCACGCACCCGTCGTGACCCTTTTTCTATTGTAGCTCTACCCATGCGCAGACATCGTATTACCATCTGGTATAAACTGATGTAGGCGCACTTGTATCCTTAAGTTTTAATCGTTACCACATGTTTGTTAGTTCTAAGATACTCACCCTATGTAACATTTGATCCTTAGACTGTAAGCAAAAGGCCCATACATTGTTCCAATAAAATCAGTACTCAAGAAACATTCTTAGCGTGCAATACACTCTCTGAACATTCTTATACTCATCCGAATAACTGGCTCAAAGTGCTAGGTATTTGAAAAACCCTCTGGGCTTACTCAAAGTGTAAGAACGGAAAACTCACTGACAAGTGAACACTATGACAATTGTTAATTTATCTTTTGAAATTTTAATTCAAAATATAAATATTAAATTTTAGTTTTTTAAATGTATATTTAAAATTTTAATTTAAATTAAATACAAATGCGCACTACTATGAGAGAACAGGGTTTTCTATAGTCGGCTCGATCGACCTTTTCTTACTTGTTTATATTAAACAATGTGGTTTTTAATATAATTAGGTGAACGACGCATCTGATATAAAAAAAAAATTTTATTTACTGTTTATAGGCAGCATAATGGGGTTTTAATATGCATTTTCTTGTACCGTCCTGATGCCACCCAACCAAACAAAGTTCTTTGTAGCAACGGACCACTCTTTTCCAATTAAATCTTTCCAGTACAAAGCATGTCGAAGAAGTAGTCTGCTCCCAGAAGCATAACTATTGGTCGCGGTTTTTGGAATTCTGCTGGAATCTTTCACCTATTGATGGGAAGATCACCATCTGGCTGCCTGCTACAAATTGATTTGAGCACCCAAAACTTGGCGCTGAACTGATGTCTCGATACACGAGACGAAACTGTTGTCGATACATTGCTTTTTGCAACAAAACTTGACTGTCCTACCGACTTTACGGATAAGCTACTGTTTTTGCGTTGAAGGTGCGAGGCTTAAGCTAGATGTTCCGTCATGAAATTCACTGAGAGCCTGAATTCAACAAGGCTCTAGCGTTTCGCTTCTGACCAAATCTGTCTCGAACTGTAATGACTGCAGTTGCAAGGATCACTTGGTCGATTTCGCTTGTAACATGATCTACATGGGCAGGATGAGCAGAGGCTTGTGATGTTCCTACGGGTGCGTATTTGTGAAGGATAGTGTTGTGAGGACGAGAACAAACTCTACACTTCGACGCAATGCAGTTGGACACTCTGTGCCCTGCATACAAACAGTTTATGCAGAGTTGACTAGATTTTACGAAATTAAATCTCCCGTCAACTGATAATGCTGCGAACCCTTGGCAAATTCCAATCACATGGCTTGCACTGCAAAACTGGCATGTGGGTTCAACCTCTTTTACAACATTTGTACACGCAAACGACGATTTTTTAGCGTGTTTTATATCAATTGTTTGGTTCATCCTAGACTTCGAACTTTCTTCAGCAGACAAATGCTGATATCGTCTGTTCAAAGCCAAAACACAGTCAGCCCATTTCGGCAATGTGTTATAGTCAAGCTGTTCCTCATACTTGGACTTTGTATGGGGATCTACCTTCGACATGACTATATGAATCAAGATTGCATTTGAAAAATCTTGTTCATCTCCAACGGACATTAACGACTCAAATGTTGCCGATACCGAGTCAACCATTGTTCGAATTCCAATTGCCGATGGCTTAGACATCGGCTCAATATCAAACAACTGGGCAAGAGTTTCGAAAAATATAAGTCATTTGTTGTCATATACTCGACTTAGACTATATAATGCCTTCGGGTAATTCGCGTAAGATACCTGAAAAGCTCTGATGGTGCCTAACGCCTCATCTGATAAGCACGACACCAAATGATTGAACTTTTCAATATTTGACAGCGAGCGATTAGAGTCAACTAAACTATTGAACAGACCGATAAATTGTCTGTACTCCGAATGTTAACCGCTGAATTTGGGCAACTTTAGTTTGCAAGTAAGAATGGTGAGAAGGCTGAGGTACGTTTTAAGATGCCTGATGTGCACTTAGGGCTGACATGTATGATGACCGTGCCAAAATACATGTTTCCTCAAGCATTGCACGGCTAGTATTGTCAGGATCGATTTCATCGATCTCTGATTGCAGATCCATAGCTTCGGAAATGTTCAAATTTAGTATGTCTAGCCGGCACTGAATATCACATTTATTTGAAATTTATTTTTTATCACCATTTTATTAATGAGTGAACTCCTTTGGCGCTCTATGTCGCTCTCTACTTTTTCTAACTTAACGAACAATTGGGTTAAACGCACACTAAGGCAGCTCTCGTCCACATCCACAATAGTTTCATTGTGATCTACTTTGTGCGCCATATTGAATAATTAAAAATTGAATCTATTCGAATGCACGTAAGTGTACTATACCCAATATAACTAGCCGATCAACAAAGTTGGCTGAGGGAGATAATCAAATGATTAAAGATAATCAGTTGATTAACAATAGTTGCCGGTCAATATAATTTAAGATATTCAGAAGACTAAAGATAATCAGTTGGATAAACTTCTCGAAGCGCAAGCGTATGCAGATAAGCACTTACAGTTGGAAACAACAACAAAATAACAATTTAATAACAAAAGCACCAGCACAAACGATAATCAGCTGACTAGCGATGTTCGCCTGATAAGCAATATCCTGTTGATTCGACTGCACGCTGTAAACAACAATAACAGCGCAACAAAAATGCGTAGGAGGGCAATTGCGCGATTTAATAGCAATAACAGCGCATGCGTAGGTAGGCAAATGATGCAATCTAGCAACCACAACTAAAGGGCTTGCATGTAGGCAACAATGCGATCTGCGTAACAACAACAAAAATGCTTGCAGTTAATCAGCAACAACAACTAAAATGTTTGTTATTTTAATCAGCGAACGTTTGTACATTTGCTAGCGCTTATGTATGTAACAGAGACCTGCAACGAGTATAAAAATTTCGAGTATACTCGAACGCTTACTCGTGATTGTTTTTGTTCGAACAAATTTGATATTCGATCGTTTGTGTGCGTACCGCGGGCCTGCTTGTACTCGTTTTACTCGGGTATAACATATACTCGAGTATTTTGCCGTTATATGGAACATGCTGCAAGCAAGCCAAACAGAAACTTATAATATTTTGCATGAAATTTTACAGCGGTTGTACTTCACTAAATGTTTTGACGGCATTAAAGAATGTTTTTTTTAATAAATTGGCATTTAATAATAAATGCAATTTAGGTTTTAATACTCTGTTCATACATAAAATTTTTACATAATTAAAATGTGCTGAAACCCTTTATAACGCTCAACAGTTAAGCGTAGATGGGCTGACCTTTTGGAAATTCCCTTATTCTATTCTATTCTATGAGTTTTGTAAAAGGGGCATTTTGCATTTAGCGCAATATGTGCAGCAGGTAGATAATCTTCCATTTGGGTTTTTCTGTCTTAAAAAAAATATTAGCGAAATGCGTGGTATGTCAAACATAACAATACTTGCTCGCACAAATCCACACAAAACAAAAACAACCCTCAGCTTGTTGCGCGTGCCATCAGTGTTGCTCTCTAAATTGTTTCCCGCTTAATCTAGCCTTTACTTATGTGTACATGGGAAAATCAATGCACATATATTACAGATATTTCATTTTTTTTATTACCCATTATGGTTTATAAAATTTTTAATAATAAAAGAAGAAGAAAAATATATACTTATACAATTTTCTTATTATTTTTTATTGCAATCTAGCCTTTCCGCTAGAACTAGCATATTTTCCTCCCAATAAATGGCAACACTGCGAACGTCACGCAACGCAAGCGAACGTCACGCAACTCAAGCGAACCAACGAACTTGCTTGATACTCGAACGTTTGTTTGTACTTTTGTACTGAAATTACGGGCAGGCAGGTTGCGTTCGCATACTCGTTCGAATACTCGTTCGTCCAATCGAACGATCACCAAACGATCTATGGGGATGATCGTTGTGCTCGCAACCAAATTGTTTGATATCAACCGATCGTGTTCGAATCAAGCAGAAAACGGGCAACTGATCGTTGTGATTCGAACATTTTTCGGACAGCCCGTTGGTATACTCGTTACTCGATCGTTTGATGAAAAGTTCGAACATACTCGAGTATACTCGTTGCAGGTCTCTGGTATGTAAGCAGCGTTGACACAAACACAGTACAAGTTAACTACCGCAAGCTTGAGCTCCAACAGCTGTATGTATGTTAACGCGAACTGCGCTTTACTTATGTACAAATTGTGAATAGCAAAGAACAAAGGTCAAAAAACCCACCACCGAACATATGTAGATATAGGCGAATAGCGATATTAAAGAGGCACGGCGAACGTTAATATGTATATATAAATATGTTTATTTGCACAAGTTAAGTGTTTTGTTTTATTTATGTATATTTATTTGATTCGGTTTGTGTGTTTTGCATCGAATTGCCTTTTCAATAAATCACAAATATATCAGTGCCGAAACGCAATGTCTAATGTGCAACAAATGGAGCAATACGTTCTTATTTATTATGTGCCGCTTCTATGCTTGCTCTCTCTATGTTCTCCTGCACTGACTCGTTTGGGCACTGTTACCTGATCAACAGAAGAGTCGCTCTTGGGCTCAATACTGGGTATTATCCCCAATATGGGTGTCTTTAACTCTTGGCTGTTCAAATCTAGAATTCCACTATGGTCAACAGCTCCAGGGAGATCCAGCAACGAGTGTATCGATACCGACACACACTACAACCAAGCCTTGAAATGTCTTAAAGACCAACGAGCGCGATTGACAGTCCCTGCTCGGGCGCCAATGGAAAATCCAAAACTATGTTTAAATAAAAACAAATTGTAAGTGCTGAAACGTTACAATTTATAGTTGGACTTAGCAATCGCGGAAAGGCTTGGCAGCGTATGTGTGGCTATAACGAAACGAAGCAACAAAATGCATGCTGCTCGCGACAGCTGCACTGCCGAATGAATATTAGACTGACAGGCTAGCTTAAGTATAAGAGTTTTGTACACTCGTGGACAATTCAATAATTTCATTAATTTAATCTTATACTAACAATTCATTATTTCCTTATGCTAACTATAGATGCTTATGATCCAACAACACTATTCCCACATAGAAGAGTTTTTTAACAAAATGGGAGAAGGGAGCAAATTTTGTAAAATTGTAGTGTATCCAGAAGACAGGCAAATTGCAGTGGCATACAAGGTGTGCAAGCGTTTCGTCGATACATGGTTCATTGCATTTCCTGCACCATGCGTTGTCGGTGATGCCCAGTATTACAGCGTGTGCAGCCGCCAGGCAGTGACCGGTGAGTAAACCCACCAGCAGTCTGCATTCCCTCCGAGGAAATTGCAGTATGTAGCGACTTAGGTGCTGTGCTATCTTCACATTGATCTTGTTGTTCTGCATGTAGTGGTATTCCGCCGCATTTGGAACCCAGTAGCTGTGCGCTTACGTTGTCGTGCATAGACCATCTATTGTTTTCTTGCTCACCCTGACTATCCTGGAGCTCAGGAAGCGGACATCATAGCCTTTATAGCTGCTTGGCTGCGTCTAAGTGCATTGCAAGCTCCGCTGCTTTACCTATTGCAAAGAACTCTGCCTGGAAAATGCTACAATGGTCTGGTAGCTTGTACGATATGCTAGTGGTGGGGTTGTCACATCGAATAGTAGCTCCAACTCCCTCGGCCATTTTTGAGCCATCGCATATATGTTCGCATGGCCACTTCGTTGTAGTTGGCAGCTCATTCAGTCGTTTGGTCCCTGGTGCGCTTTGACTTTAAAATCTAGTCATTCCAGCGGTACCCTGGGCATATTTCTTCCAATGCACACTGGCCGGAATTGGAAGTTTCATACGGGCCAGGTACGTCTCCTTTTCATTGGTTGCCACCAGACCAAAGCCCCATAGAGCAGTGTTGCACGCACAAACGCAATGTAGATCCAGTGCGTTATCCGGGGTGACAGGCCCCACGTGCAGCTTAGCATCTTCTTGGATGCGTAAAGCGCCACCGTTGCCTTCTTTAGCCTTGCTGTCCAGCACTTTTCCTAGGTATCTCACATGGGAAATTGGCTTCAGTTGATTGCCGTTCAGTGTTATGGGGATCCATTTCGGTACTCTGTACTTCTTCATCTACCAATCTCCCTGAGAGTTCTTTTCATAATAGAGCTGAGAGTTGATGGGCAGACACCCGTGATAATTAGCTTATGCCATCCTCATATGCAGTTATTTTAGGAGCCTCGTTATCAAATCTCTCCATTAGGTCGTCTACCACCAAACTCCACAGCAGAGGGGATAGAACTCTACTTTGGGGGTGCCTCTGTACACACAACTGGTGACTGTGGCTGCTCCTACTCTGGCTGGACTCTCCTGCAGGTTAGGAGATTATGAATCCAGTGCGTATTCCCGGTCGTAGAAGCCCTCTCGATGGAGGCAAATTGTCGTAAGTAGCGCTTTTCTACTGATTTTACTTTCGTGTACGCGTGCTGATTGGTAGACAGCTTCTTTCCTTCACTACTTCTGATTTGGAGATCCAGCAGCTTCTCCACAGTTTTGAGCATGAAAGATGTGAGCCTTATCGGCTTGTAGTGACTGCATTAGCCTGCTTTGGGTTGGAACGCTATTCGAGCGATTCTCCATTCTGTAGGTATATGGCCTGCATTGAGACATACTCTAAATGTTCTGAGCAGCCATGAAGTGATCTTATCTTTTGTGGTCTGAATCATGGCTGGAATGATGCCGGGCTCTTAATGCTCGTAAAGGAGTCGAGGGCCCATCGCATCTTTTGTTCTGTGAATATCTCTGTAGGGAGTTGGTAGTCACACGGGATGTTTTGGTGTTCTGTCCCATCTGGTGGGTCGACTGATTCCGCGAAGTGAGCAGACATAAGAGCTTCAAGAGTTAACTCATTGCACTCAGTGCAGACACCGTTAAGCTTCATTTGACTTTGGATGGAGTGCTGCTTGAATAATAACCAGGCTGCTATAAAAAATATCGATACGATATATCATATATCTATATTCAGTACGATATGTAAGTATAATTGCGATATGATATTGAACACGATTTTTGGTCAATATATCGATATCTATTGCGATGTATCGTATTTGACGAAAAATGAAATGAATCTCTTAGGTTAAAATTCCTTTATATATATATTCGGTGAACAGGATCTTGAATTCATTATAGACTAATTCCTTATTATATCCATTGGAGGAGGTGGGACCTACGTAAGTGTGTACTTCTCCAATATTTGCTATGTTTAGACTAGAGATAAGTATGTAATCAAGAAGAGACGCAGTTGGACTGCGTTGGAGACGATCTCGATGGATAGCCTCTCTAGCTCTTTTGGAAAAGCTGGCCTGTCGTGTGACATATAGCATAAAGCTACTATCAGTTTTTTTTTGCCAGCAACACTGCTGACAGGTCGTCAGTACAATAAGTAGACATTAGATAAGCGTGAATGCCTTTCCGTACTAGTACGGTGGCACTTGTTTTGCTAACCGTTACTGAGTAGAACGAGTTGTAGTTGGACGACCTTAGCCCCACCACGACATTGCCCTCTGCAATCCATGGCACTCGGGCTAGGGACACGTCGACGGGCCCTTGCTCCAAGGCTATCAGGAGCTCCGCAGTCGCCAACTTGCTCTTATGAAGATTAAGCTGCAAAACCCTCGTCCGGGCTTACTGCTGCTCCTGTCGCAGACAGGTTGAGTACCACTGTAAGGTCACCTTCGTCGCCTTTATTCTGCGAACCTATAGCCATGTTTTGAGCGGCCTCGAGGACAGACTCTATTCCAAGGTGCCTCTCCACCGCCCCGGCATTCAGTGTACGCGCATCTATGTCCTCCGGATGGCGCTTCTTGAGCCGCAGGTAGACGCTCCCTACTCCCCATGCCATCTAGCCATAGCGTGGGTAGAGTATGTCTTCCGACTCCTTATTTATTTGCAGGATGACATGCTGACCCCCTCTGCGGCAAAGAAGGCACCAGCGTACAGGATCTTCAAGTCACCCGAAGGTACATCCTGGATGCTGCAGCAGCTTCAGCGCCTGGTCTCCCTTAGCAGAGATGGGGAAGTATACCTTCACCTTCGGCTTCGACGGGATATTCTCTCTGTCCAGCACCTCCAGTTTGGCTAACTCCTACACCTCACCCAACGTGGAGACCTTTTACTTCAGCCAGCTGAGCGTCGTTCAGCCATCCAGCACCGTCAAAGGTAGGCATGGGGGCCTCTGGTTCCGTGGCTACAAGTAACCCGTAAATGGTTTTCAACCTTTCCTCGGTTATCTTAGCGCCATCGTCGCTCCTGTCTATGAGGGCTAAAACCAAGTGTCGTTTGGCGACTTCCTTTATTGTGGCCTTCTTCTTAGTTTTGTTAGGCCGAGGGATAGCGCCTTTATGGCCGCGCTGGTGTTTGCTGACCGGAGCCTCCTTGCTCCCGGAGCTTTCGGTCGAGCGCTGTCTTTCGAATTTCTCCTCCTCACCGGTAGCGGTCACGCCTCCCACCGACGTTTAGGCTGACATCCCAGCCCCAGCTGATTTCGTAAGAGAACCTTCCAGTGTTGTAGAGTTGCTATCCAGCCAGCCCATTTGTTTCAGAATGCCACCCCTAGCTTTTTATGCCTACTGCCAGACTTACCTCTATTCTTACTCACCGGTACCCCCGAAGACAGTTTGATTTGCTAAAGATCGATTTTTTAATCCAATGACAAATTTCACTCTACTTATTGATTGCATAATGCGCGACATAAGAGTTTACATTCAAAAATTTTCGAGGGCACGAGGATACACCTGGTGGTACCAGATGAATAAAGACATCGAGAATTTTTCACAAGCTATGGCGCATGTCAAATTACGCGACCAGAGCTTAAAAAAATAACGACATAAGTATGGCAGATAGCCAAACTTTCTTTTGAGAGCGTGCATGTTGATTTCGTGGGGCCCCTCCTGGGATACATTTTTGTTTGGTTATGGTTGACGCATATTCAAAGTGCCCAGAGGAACATGTTACGAATAGTAAGGGACGGAAAATTCAGAATAAAGATTCTGTTTGTGTAAGATGGAATGCGAAGATAAGGGTCCCAACTAAGTCCTCGAAGCGCTTCCATAGTAACGTAGCGATCAGCGAAACTCAATACGAATACAAAAATAAAGAATACGATAGGTTAAGATAGGTTAGATAGATAGGTGAAATTCGAAGTGAAGACAAAGAAGTGTCTACACACACTAAATGAGAAAGATTATAAGTTAGGACACAAGAACCAAACCGTATTATGAACAGCATAAAAGAAGTTTCTAGTTGGCCGGATCGGAGCTGCGAAACTAATTTGGCTAATTTTATGGGAGGAATACACCAATCATGGATTTGCAATCCGAAAAAGAAGAGATATTTATCAGCAAATATAAGCATATTAGCTAAGGCGCCTAAAGACAAAAAAAATTGTTTTTGTACAGCTTCTATTCTGTCCTAATGTGTTGTGTTGGGCGACTATACACATAATCCATATTCAAGAATGGGGCGTACTAGTGATGAAAAAGAGTTTTTGTTAGACATGGATCGTCAAATTATCAAGGATATGTATTCGCCTATATTACGTTAAATTTACTGAAGTAGAGATGTAGTAAGTTAAATTTACACCTTGTTTGAAAGGTGTCGAGATCACTTTGTAGCCCGAGACTCAGGCAAGAACCAATTTATGATAAACAAGGTTTTACACCGTCGGCGTACATCAAAGGCAAGGAACTAAAAATTGTTGACCGCAAATCATTGATAAATAACGAAAAAAAAGCAAGGGACCAAGATGGTGTTTTTTCCAGAAGTAACTCGCACAGGCTTATTAACATTAAAATAAGCTTTATGAGTTCTAGAACATAAATAGTTCGCAATCCTAAGAATTTACTTATGTGGAAATTCTAGCAGATTAAGTTTATGTAGTAAAAGAGAATGGTTAACATAAGACGCCTTGCTAAAATCAGTGTAAATACCGTCTGTTTGTAATTTATTTTAAAACCCCTGTATGACAAGGGAAGTGAATTCTAGTAAGTTATTGGTAGTAGATCTATATATCAACAAGTAAGAAAGGCTACAGTCGATCGAGCCGACTGTAAAAGACCCCGTACTCCCATAGTATTGCATTTTATTTAAATTAAAATTTTCAAATGAAATTTAAAAAATTAAAATTAAATATTTACATTTTGAATTAAAATTAAAAAATAAATAAATTAACAATCGTCATCGTCAGCACTCGAACCCGCGATCCATGCGAAGGTTCCACATTGCGCCGCAACTCTATCAGTTGCACCACACCCCTCTTCTATCATTCTTACGATTATTTCCATATAAGTATGTGCACACATACATATGTGTGTATGTATAGCATTGGTCGGCGCGGCCAGCGGCTCCGGGCAGCGCTGCCGCCAGCAGGTAGAGAAAACGTTCGAACATATGCTTGTATGTTTCTGTGTTTGTTTGTATGTGTTGCGCGCATGCAGTGATTTTGCTTTAAAATAACTTCGACTTTGAACCGTAATTTCTCTGTTGTTTGACATAGGATTTTGATGCCACTTTCAGGAAAGTTAGAAATAGTAATTCTCTAAGAGTATGTTAAATTACAACACTGTACTATTTGATTTAATGCCTGAAACAAGGCATTGAAGCTGGAGAGTCTTTTATTTCTGATGAGCAAAGGGGGCGTGGCAGCTCAAAATTTTTAATGACATTATACTAAGGCTGTCTCTAAGAACCTGTATACCAAAATTTGTGCTCCTAAGTGCTATAGTTACTGAGATATTCACCTAAAACACAAATTTTTTCGAGGTGTGTCTGGTTATTTGCTCATTGCGGGGGCGGTAAGGGGCGTGGCAACAATTTGAAATAAACTTGATCTGCTCTACAAAATAACGGACTTACATTCCAAATTTGGTGTCTCTAGCTCTTGTAGTTTAAAAGATCCAGGTGTTCATACGGACGGACAGACGGACAGACGGACAGACGGACGGACGGACAGACGGACAGACGGACATTGCTATATCGACTCGGCTGTTGATGCTGATCAAGAATATATATACTTTATGGGGTCGGCCACGCCTCCTTCTGCCTGTTACGCACATCTCGCTTCTGACAAACTTAATAGACCCCCTTTACTCTTTTTTAAAGAGTACGGGGTCTAAAAACCTATACTGGCGATATAATGCAATATATCAAACATAGATCCAGGGGAGGTAGTCCCGTCAGGATCTCTAGTGCCTTCGTTGGAGTGGTTCTGAGTGCGCCTGTAATACAGATTAGCGATTACCGCTGTCCAGCACTATTCCTAGGTACTTAATGCGGTTGCTGGGCTTGAGTTGTTTGTCATTCAGTTTCGGGAGAGTCCAGTACGGTACCTTGTACTCTTGGTTAAGAGAATGAAGTCCGCCTTTTCTGCATTTATATATAGTCCGGCGTTCTCCGCCCATTTACATATTTCCCTGAGGGTCCGTTCCATTATGGAGCTGAGAATCGATGGACATACTCCCGTTATAATTATACCTATGTCGTCCGCATAGGCAGTTATTTTAGGGGCTCTTCTATCAAATCTCTTAATTAGGTTTCATAGAAGGGGAGAAAGAACTCCTCCTTGTGGGGTACCCCTGTTCGCGATTTTTATTGTGGCTGCAGTGCCCCAATCTGATTGAATTCTCCTGCAGTACAGAAGGTTTCCAATCCAGTTGGTGATCGTTGGGTGAGAATTGGTAGTTGTTAGCTGGTCGATTATGACCTTGGTGCTAACATTGTTGAACGCTCCTGAGATGTCTACAAAGGCATCCAGAGAATATTCGTTGTTGTGTAGGGCTCGTTCTATAGTCCCCACTAGCGAGTGCAAGACCGTTTCAACGTCCTTGCCCTTAGTGTAAACATGCTGATCAGCTGACATCTGTTCCTCTGCTGAGCTTCTTATGCTGAGATCTAGCAGCTTTTCCATAGTTTTAAGAGACTTATTGGTCTGTAATCCGATGGGCTGTTGTGACAGCATTTACCCGTTTTGGGAAGAAAAGCAACTCTTGCAGTTCGCCATTGAGTTGGTATGTGGCCATTTTTAGGCAGGCTTCGTAAATCTTAACCAGCCATGGGGTGACCGTATCCTTGACGGTTTGTAGCATGGCTGGAATGATCCCGTCGATACCTGGGCTCTTTAGTCTTGAGAAAGAGTTGATGGCCCATTGTGTATTCGTTGTGGTGAATAATCCTTCAGGGAGTGTGTATTTTCGTTCCGTATTGGTTTGGACACAGGTGGTGTATCCAAAGTTTCCTCGCTGCTCTCTGTCCATTTACCATCTCCAAGCTTTAGTTGACTTTGAATTGGTCGCTGTTTTGACAGCAGCTTCCTAAGTCTTGCGGTTTCAGGTACCGATTCCAGGTTGGAACAAAAATTCCTCCAGGAGTTTCTTTTGGCTTTCCTGATTTTGGACTTGTACGTTCTGAGCGCGACTTTGTATTCGTCGTGGATTGTGTCCATACCGGTCTGCTTTGCAAGTTTAAACAGATCCTTAGTAGTTGCTCTCTCTATTGAGAGCTCGGAGTTCCACTATAGTGGTTTCGATCTCGATTTGCATTTGGAAGGCCGGCATGCGCCGTTGTAGGCATCAAGCTGAGTTTAATTGACAATCGACATTGATTTCTCAATGTCTTTTGCAGATCTGATGTTGTCTGGTGGGCTGAGTTTTTCTACCACAAGACTCCTGAACTTGGCCTAGTCAGTGTTCTTGGGGTTCTTAAACTGGGTTGGTTTTGGGTTGTGATCAAAGTCGCTTTCAAATTGAATGTACTTATGATTAGAGAATGAGGGTTTGTCTAGGACCCTCCAAGTTGTTATTGCTACACCTGTTGCGAGTGTTAGGTTAAGAACGTTGGACGAAGTGGGACCTACGTATGTATGTGCCTTCCCCGTGTTAGCGATACTTAGTGTTGTGGTTAGTAAGAATTCAAGTAACGACTCACCCCTGATGTTGGTGTCGGTTGATCCCCATACGCAGTGGTGTGCGTTGGCGTCTGTGCCGACTACCAGATGCAAGTTGTTTTTGCGGGTGGTCTCAGCCACAAGTCTCACCAGTTCGTCCGGTGGTGCTGGCAGGTCATGAGCCATATAGCAGGATGCTATAATGAGGCGCATCTTCCCGTTCTCCACCATTAGGTCATCAGTGCTGTAATTAGACATGAGATAAGCGTGGAGACCTTTCCGTACAAGTACGGCAGTTCTTGTTCTGCTTACCGTTGTGATGTTTAACGCATTGTAGTTGTTCGACCTTAGTCCCGCTACCATGTTACCGGAGGCAATCCACGGTTCTTGGACTAAGGCCACATCGACGGGCCCTTGCTCTAGGGTCATAAGGAGAGTAGACGACATCATGGACTTAATCGCTGCCTGACTATCTACCAAGATGTTGACTTTATGGAAGTTGGTGCTGATTTGTTTTGCGGTCTCTGCTGCTTTTCCAATCGCAAAGACTTCCGCTTGGAAAATGCTACAGTGGTCTGGTAGCTTAAATGTGAGTTTAAGGCTGGGGTTTTCGCAGTAGACAACGGCTCCCACTCCTCCCTCCATTTTTAGAGCCGTCTGTGTATATGTTGAGCTCAGTGTGATTGTAGCGACAGCTTTTCCAATCATCGGGCCCAAGGTGTGCCTTTATGTGGGCTTCAAGTCGGTTTTCGGGTTTGATATAGTCTGAGCGCGATATCATGCTCCTCCCTATGGAGCTGTGCCCGTAGCTTCGTAGCGCCATGTTTCCCAGTGCTATAAGACGTTGGGCCGACTTTGCTGCTACTAGTTTGCTTGTAGATCCAGGGGAGGTAATCCCGTCAGGATCTCTAGTGCCTTCGTTGGGTTGGTTTTGAGTGCGCCTGTAATACAGATTAGCGATTGACGCTGTACCTTTTCCAATAGGGCGAGATATGTTTTCTTTTCCGTAGCGGCCCACCACACAAGAGCCCTATAGAGCAGTGTTGGGCGCACAACTAAGATGTACATATATCCAGTGCATAAGTCTGGGTGACAGACCCCATGTGCTGCTTAGCATCTTCTTGGATGTGTATAGCGCCATGGTGGCTTTCTTCACCCTTTCTTCTACATTGGCTCTCCATGTCAGTTTGCTGTCCAGCACTGTTCCTAGGTACTTAATGCGGTTGCTGGGCTTGAGTTGTTTGTCATTTAGTTTCGGGGGATTCCAGTACAGTACCTTGTACTTCTTGGTAAAGAGGATGAGGTCCGTCTTTTCTGCATTTATATGTAGTCCGGCGTTCTCCGCCCATTTGAATATTTCCCTGAGGGTCCGCTCCATTATGGAGCTGAGAGTCGATGGGCATCCTCCCGTTATAATTATACCTATGTCGTCCGCATAGGCAGTTAGTTTAGGGGCTCTTCTATCAAATCTCTTAATTAGATCGTCGACAACTAGGTTCCATAGAAGGGGAGAAAGGACTCCTCCTTAAGGGATACCCCTGTTCGCGACTTTTATTTCTGGTTGCAGTGCCCCATTCTGATTGGACTTTCCTGCAGTTCAGAAGGTTTCCAATCCAGTTGGTGATCGTTGGGTGAGAATTGGTAGTTGTTAGCTGGTCGATTATGACCTTGGTGCTAACATTGTTGAACGCTCCTGAGATGTCTACATAGGCATCCAGAGCATATTCGTTGTTGTGTAGGGCTCGTCCTATAGTCCCCACTAGCGAGTGTAAGGGCGTTTCAATGGACTTGCCCTTGGTGTACGCATGCTGATCAGTTGACATCTGTAACTCTGCCGAACTTCTTATGCTGAGATTTAGCAGCTTTTCCATAGTTTTAAGCATAAAGGATGTGAGACTTATTGGTCTATAATCCGATGGGCTGTTGTGTCTGCATTCGCCCGCTTTGGGAAGAAAATCAACCCTTGCAGTTCGCCATTGAGTTGGTATGTGGCCAGTTTTTAGACAGGCTTCGTGAATCTTAACCAGCCATGAGGTGACCGCATTCTTGGCGGCTTGTAGCGTGGCTGGTATGATCCCGTCGAACCCGTTCTCTTTATTCTTGAGAAAGAATTGATAGCCCATTGTATATTCGTTGTGGTGAATAATCCTTCAGGTAGTGTGTATTTTCGTTTCGTATTGGTTTGTTGTTCGTCGGACACAGGTGGTGTTGAACAACCTGGAAAGTGGGTGGTCATGAGTGCATCCAGAGTTTCCTCGCTGCTCCCTATCCATTTACCATCTCCCAGCTTTAGTTGACTTTGAATTGGTCGCTGTTTTGACAGCAGCTTCCTAAGTCTTGCGGTTTCAGGTACCGATTCCAGGTTGGAACAGAAGTTCCTCCAGGAGTTTCTTTTGGCTTTCCTGATTTTGGACTGTGACGCCGCATAAATGCAGCACACATAAACGGCTGAACACACACTATTTGCACCCAGTGTGCACACGCAACACCAGAGTGGCGCATAACTGCTCGTAAGCAGTACACACGTACAAGCGACAAATAAAGATAAAGCGAGACAGCGATCGTCGCTAAGCGACACACCAGAGTGGCGCATGACTGCTCGTAAGCAGTACACACGAAGAAGAGACTGCAGCGCGGGATACACACGCACAAGCGACAAGGAAAGACAAAACGAGACAGCGATCGTCGCTAAGCGACACAACGAGAGCAAAGCGACAAATTTACCGTTATGCGCACACACAGCGAGAGTGAGAGCGTCGCCCTAGCAGCCTGTGTAAGAGCGGGCACACTACTCTGCCAGTGGCGACAGCGCGGCGTACGAATGTAAAATTCGACGCTGACTGCGACAGAGGCCTACATTCAGGCGGCAGAATGATCGCGGAAAATTTGGCAAGCGTCAGTATGAGTTTGGCAAGCGTCAGTATGAGTTCGGCAAGCAAACAAAGCAAGAGTGCACGAAAATACTACGCGAGTGAAAACATAAGACCCACGTGGAGATAACAAGAGGATACACAACGACGACCCGGGACGACAAAGGAACAACGCAGGAGACACCAGACCAGGAATTACTAAGGAACAACGTAGACGACACACAAGACCAGGAACTCGACGCGGAACGGAGAAAACGGATTACGATTTTGCAACCACACGCACACATACTACACGCCACACACACACACATACACTTACATAGAAGCCACGAGGTGAGCCACGAATTTGGAATATAAGTAGAGTATAGACAGGGTGGTTAGGTCGAAACTGCGTGTGTGCAAAAGGAAATAAAAACCCGATACAGTGGGCCAAAGATTACAATATATCGATTCTTTCTTTGTTTGTGTACATCTTCGGGAATCGCGAGAATCAATACGCAACGCTCACAAAATTCTCTGTGCCTAACTCCTAGCTTCCAGTAATCTCCCGGCAATCTCGACAGCACATACTTCTTGATTTGCAGGGGATTGCTGAAGCCAGTGACACGAGTCAACACGTGCAAATTCACATCACCCCAGAGCGCATACTTGACGGTGATGTGAAGGCACAGACTCATTATACGCACAGTGTATGTGACCCAAACAGCCTTCGCCCTTGACCGACACTGCGACTTTCTGGAAGCAGCCAGTGACTTCACTCCAGCCTCTAAAGCGAATACTTTTAGGTTGTGGGGAACGCACGGGCAGCTAAAGGAAAATATAACCGATAGTTTCACTCCAGCCTCTAAAGCGAACACTTGGTTGGTTGTGGAGGAACTATCGCACGAGTCTCTCTCGAGCCACGACACCCGGACTATCCCTTCAGCCATTTGAGCAAATACTATTTGGTTGCGGGAAGCCTTGGGTAAATTCATCGGTGGCGTCTTCTACGGTAACTGCTAAAGCGCATACTTGGCCATTGCCGTGGAAGTCTTAACCAAGCCGTCTCTTCTCTTTGGAAAACCGCTCGTGACCACCGTCACTACACTACCAGTGCTTTCAGCAATAAACAAATTTTCTGTAAACAGCCCTGGCCGGACTGAGACACGCCCCGGCCTGAGAAACTTCGTTACAGATGGCGCCCGAGCAGGGACGCTGGTAGTTTGTCCATATTTTAAATAATTATATTTATACATATGCATATTTTCCAATCTTATATGACTTAAAACTTCATTAGAGCAAAGATAAAAAAAGAGAAAAGGTTTTCTACGCGGCATACTATGTTTTCGCACCACGCAGTTCAGGCAGGCAACGTTTTATTTACCTCCTAACCACCAGATATACTTTTTTTTCCCAAAATATTTATTCGTGCGCTTGGGGAAAGAGCGGAACGAGTCGAACGAGAAAAATTATTTTTTTTCTTTCCAACTAGAGGTTTGAGTTTAAAGGTCACAAGGTCACAAGTCGCAACGAGGAATTCACCAGTGACTGCAAGCAAATTTCACAGGAATTTATACAGCGCATGAGGAAATTCATCGGTCGCACCCAGGAGTTTACACATCATACTAGGGAGTTCACCAGTGACAACGAGTAATTCATCGAGGGACCCTATAAGGGAATAACGACGCAACAAACAAAAAAAAGAATAAAAAAAAAAAATATAAACCAACATGGGAGTCCAGTGGATATACCATCGTCGCAAGCCGGAGCTGCAGGCGATTCTGACCGAATTTGGCCAGGACCCGGAAGGCACGGTGGACGAGCTCAGGGGTAGGCTTTCGACTTTCGCGGGTCAGGCCAACTTGCCGGAAAATGTCGCCCATAGGCTTGCTGAGCTAGAATCCACACTCGGGTTTGCACCAGACGTCAAAACCAGATCGCGTGGTACTTCGCCAGCACCTGAAGGAGCCATGTCCAACACAAGTGCCGCGGTAAGCACCGTTGTGCTACAGGAGTGCTCTCACCAGCCAGGCGGTCGGGGAGCCACTCGCTCAGGGTGCCCGCCACGGCATCGAGCGCTGGAGAATCAGCCAACCCGAGATTTTACTACAACCATCCTCCACAGAGCGAGCGAAGCTTCCAGCTCGGCTTGGTGGATCGGCTACGGAAGTGGGGAGTCTTTTTCGACGGCGGTTTAGCGGACCACTTACGATTTATTGAACACCTGGAAGACATGGTCGCGATGTACCAACTCGATGGCCAGCAGCAGTTGATGCCGGCCATTGCAGGATTGTTGACCGAAGCAGCGGCCGATTGGTTCCGCGTCACTAAATCCAACGGAGTCACCTGGGAAGAGTTCAGGAGGAGCTTCTTGGACTTCTTCCCAGTTCCCCGGTATTTTCAACGACTGGAGGATGAGATCCGCGACAGAACGCAGCGACCGGGCGAGCCGTACACGTCCTATCTCATCAGCTTGAGGGTCATGATGCGACGGGCAGCGTACACCGACGACCAGGAGCTGCACCGTATATACGAGAATTTGTTGCCAGAGTACCAGTTGTACACACGCCGGCTCGAATTCACTACCCTGGAGCAACTAACTAAGCTGGTCACCATCTACGAGGATGTCAAAGCGAGAGCCACCCGACCGCCAATTGGCAATGCAGGAAGAAGACATGCCAGCGAGCCGTCCGTGAACAACCATATGATACAGGAAGCGAACGCAAACGTGGATGTCCGTCAGGCTTGTAGGAACTGTAGCCAGTCAGGGCATTTCAGTCGAGACTGCAGGAATCCCCAAATCCTGTTTTGCTGGGATTGTGGGCGCCGTGAGGTTCGCACAGTGGACTGCTGTCGTACAAAGGCGTCGGGAAACGGAGCTCGCTCCCCGTCGACAGGCGATCGACCGGGGACAGCGCCGACTTCCACCCGCCAATAAAAACACCAATGAGATTTGAGAGAGGACGAATCGTAGCCACCATTTACATCGAGGGTCAGGCTCTGGTAGCTACGGTTGACACGGGAGCCACGAGGAGCTTTGTCAACGATCAAGTGGCTCAACCCATTGGTACAGCAGCGAACAAACAGACAGCGTTCACTCGGATCAGCCTCGCCGATGGGTCACAGAAGGAAGTTACCCAAGCACTTTGCGTTCGCGTCCAGCTGGGTCAGCGACATGTAAACTTATCTATGCTTGTTCTTCCCACCACTGTGGACGAAGTCATCCTAGGTATGGATTTCTTGTGCGGTATGGAAATGCGTTTGGAGTGCGGTCAAGCTGGGCTTCAGCTAAGACCCACCATGCCGGCGCAAAGCCAACCACGTACAAACACCTTACGGACGATTCCATCGAATATCAACTCGCAACGAAGTCCAGCTCTACCAGAAATCTGTGAGCGGGCGATGAAGAGCAATCCATTCCGGAAAACACGGGGTACAGCCTACGAGGAGCCCCAACTACCGGGCGGAACAAGCCCAGCAGCAGATTTGGGTAACTATCTGGCGACCATGTCCGGTAATCTGACGCCGGAACAGGAAAGCGCGTGGATCGGTGAGTTCTTGAGCAAGGAACTGGCAAAGTTCCAGGGAATCACAGGAGTGACCCACATCGCAGAACATCGCATCGTACTTAAAGACAATCGCCCGATTAAACAACGATACTTCCCCAAAAACCCGGCAATGCAGAGGATCATAGACGATCAGGTGGATGAGCTCCTCAGGGACGGACGCATCGAACCTTCAAGGAGCCCGCATAGCGCGCCCATAGTGCTCGTGAAGAAGAAGGCAGGGGACGTCAGAATGTGCATTGACTACAGACAGCTCAATGCGCAGTCGGTCCCAGATGCGTATCCGCTGCCGAGGATTAATCACATCTTGGAGAAGTTGAGGAATGCCAAGTATATCTCCACCCTGGATCTCAAAAATGGTTACTGGCAGATACTGAGGAGAGCAGAGAATGCACGGCATTCACAGTCCCTGGTCGAGGACTATACCACTGGAAGGTGATGCCGTTCGGGTTTCACTCCGCACCCGCCACATTTCAACGAGCGCTAGATGGAGTTATTGGCCCGGATATGGAGCCCTTCGCTTTCGCTTACCTGGATGACATAATTGTTGTCGGAGCCACACTGGAACAGCATGCCAGCAACTTGCACGAGGTTTTCAGACGGTTGCTCACAGCAAACTTGAAACTCAACACCGACAAGTGCTGTTTCTTTCAGAAGAGACTTGTGTACCTGGGACACGTCGTAAGCGAGGAGGGCATCCATACCGACCCTGGCAAGATCGAGGCCATAAAGGAATTGGCACCACCAACGAACGTGAGGGAGTTGCGCCGATGTCTTGGAATTGCGGCATGGTACAGACGTTTTGTACCCGATTACACAAGCGTCGTTCAACCAATGTCAAAGCTACTTCGGAAAGGCCAGAAGTGGACGTGGGATGCTCCCCAAGATGAAGCGTTCAAGGAACTCAAGGTTAGGCTCACGCAGGCGCCAGTCCTGGCTTGTCCGGACTTTGCGGAACGCTTCTCTCTCCAGACAGATGCCAGTGAATATGGTCTGGGCGCCGTGTTGACCCAGAAAATCAACGGAGTCGAGCGAGTGATTGCCTACGCAAGCCGTCGTCTGATCTCCGCCGAGGAAAATTATTCGACGACGGAAAAGGAGTGCCTTGCCATTGTCTGGGCGATACGTAAGATGCGCTGCTATCTGGAAGGGTACGAATTCGACATCGTTACGGATCACCTCGCACTTAAGTGGCTCAACTCCATAGATAACCCGACGGGTCGAATAGCAAGATGGGCTTTGGAACTCCAGCAATATCGTTACGAGGTTCACTATCGTCGAGGGAAACAAAACATCGTAGCTGACGCCTTGTCCAGACAACCATTGGAGACACTGCAGCTCGCTACTCAAGAACCTTCCCGGTGCGGTTGGCTGGAGCGTATGCTGAAGGCGGTGAGAGAGGAACCTGCAAAGCATCCGGAATATGTCTGCGAAAACGACCAGTTGTACCGAAGGAGCAACCGAGGCCCTGACGACGAAGATTGCTTGCCATGGAAACTTTGCATATCAAAGGAGCATCGTTCGAGGGTCTTGGCTGAATGCCACGATAAACCAACCGCCGTACACCAGGGAATCCGCAAAACCATCTACCGGGTCTCACAACGGTACTACTGGCCAGGACTATTCCGCGACGTGGCGAAATACGTACTCAACTGTGAGGTCTGTCAAAGATTTAAGGCGAGCCAATTAAAACCCCCAGGAGAAATGCGAACACGAAATTGAATGTACTTATGATCAGAGAATGAGGGTTTGTCTAGGACCCTCCAGCTTGTTATTGCTACACCTGATACGAGTGTTAGGTCAAGGACGTTGGACGAAATGGGACCTACGTACGTATGTGCCTTCCCCGTGTTAGCGATACTTAGTGTTGTGGTTAGTAAGAATTCAAGTAACGACTCACCCCTGATGTTGGTGTCGGTTGATCCCCTTACGCAGTGATGTACGTTGGCGTGTGTGCCGACTACAAGATGCAAGTTGTTGTCTGGGTCCTAAGGAGCTCCGTCGATGCCAACTTGCTCTTATGCAGGTTTATTTGCAGTACTCTCATGTGTGTTGGTTGCTGCACCACCTTCTGCGGACGGGTTGAATATAACAGTCAGGTCTCCGTTCTCGTCGTCGTCCGCCTCCTCATCGGAAGCTATTTCCATTGATTGGGTGGCTTCGAGGACCGATTCAAGTCACAAATCCTTCTCCACCTCCCCAACCTTGAGTGTGTGCATATCCTTGTCTCCGGGATGACGCTTCTTTAGGCAAAGGTACACGCTACCAACACCCGAAGCCATCTTCTTAAAGCGTGGATACAACACGTCTTCAGCCTCCTTGTTGATCTGGAGGATCACACTCTGGCCCCCCTTTGATGAGGAGAAGGGACCAGCATGCAACCCCTTCCAGTCACTGGTTGGCACGTCCTTATTTTGCCTCTGTAACAGACGTAGGGCTTGTTCGCTTTTGACCACGATAGGGATGAGAACTTTTGCCTTTGGCTTAGACGAGATATTTTCCCTGTCGACCAACTCCAGCAAAGCTCCATCCCATACCGCTCCGAAAGTCGGAACTACCTTCTTCAGCCAACTAAGTGTAAGCTCGTCGTTACATTTGAGGATTTTTGCGCCGTTCAGCCACCCAGCCCCATCGAAGGTAGGCATGGGAGCCTCCGGATCCTCCTCCAGTCATTCCAACAGCGACCCAACCAGCATTTGTATTAAATTGAAATTAAAATTTTAAAAATATATTCAAAAATTCAAACTTTATATGTACATCTTGAATTAAAATTTAAAAAATTAAACTAACAATTGTCATTGTCAGCATTCGAAACCGCGATCCCAGGCGAAGGTCCTGTATGGCGCCGCAACTCTTCCAGTTGCACCACGCCTACTCTTAAGATTTTTTCGATTATCTGCTATTACATGCTGTAAATTCGATCGAAATTATACGTATGTATGCACATATATATGTATGTATATATAACATTGGTCGGCGGGGCCAGCGTCTGCGAGCAGCGGTGCCGCCACACAGGCAACGAAAACGTTCGAACGTTCAAATCATCAACACTTCCTTTCTCAATGGTCTTTGAAAATAAGACTGCTAACTCTGATCAGGCTATAGCCTATTTATTTGCCGATTTTTTCCAATCAACCTATTGCATTCATCAAAATAATCTAAATTTGCCTTATCCCTACAGTTTAAATGCCTCTAATTGTAATTTTACGCTATTGATCACTGAAGAATCGCTTTTGAGTGATCTAAAGGCTGTTAAACCTGTCCTTTTGCCGTGTCCAGATGGAGTTCCTGGTTGTGTGCTCAGAATCTGTGCCGACGGCCTCTTGAAACCTTTGTTTAAGTTATTTAAATTGTCTGTTGAGTCCTGCTGCTTTCCTGACATTTGGAAAGCATCTTTTATTATTCCCCTTAATAACAAGAAAGAAAAGTACAGTCGAACACGCCCGATTTCTGTCTCGCTTGCACTCATACATGATATTGCATTCAGTTATCAATATTGCAACGCTTCTAGCTTTCTTGTTTATAGTCCGATTCCAAAGCACCTTTCAGGATAGTTTGACATAGTTAGTCTTCACACGAATTATAAATTACAATACTTTAATATATTAACAAACGTCTAAAAACGGAACAAAATATGAGATTTATTTTTATTAATTGAAGGAAAAATGGGCGTGGCAGTCCAAAATTTTAAATGTCAATGCATTTACGCTGTCACTAGAAACCTACATACCAAAATTGGTGATCTTAGGTGCCATAGTTACTGAGATATTCGCCGAAAACATTGATTTTTTCCGAGGTCTGTCTAGTTTTTTGCTTATTGTGGGCAAATGGGGCGTGGCATCAAAAACAAAAAAAAAACAGATTCTTGTACTGACTGACTAAATATCTGATCGATTGAGACCAAGCTTGAACTTGTAGCTCTTACCATCTCTGAAATCTGTTTGTTCATACGGAGGGACAGACGGACATGGCTATATCGACTCGGCTTGTGATGCTGAAGAAGAATATATATACTTTATGGGGTCTGCCACGCCTCCTTCTGCCTGTTACATACATTTGCACAAACCCAATATACTCTTGCAGAGAGTATAAAAAGGGTACTAAATCTAATACTTGTAACTATAGGGGTATCTCTAAGTTGTCTGCCATTCCTAAAACTTTTGAAAAATTAATAACTTCTCAATTGCAACATCTTAGTAGAACTATTGTTTCGCCTTGCCAGCATGGGTTTATGAATTATAGATCTACTACCACTAACTTATTAGAATATACTTCCATTGTTTTACAGGGATTTCAAAATAAACTGCAAACTGATGTCATTTCAACTGATTTTAGCAAGGCTTTTGATACGGTTAATCATTGTCTTTTAATTCATAAACTTACTTTGCTTGGATTTCCAGATAAATTAATTCTTTGGATTGCGAACTATTTATGTTCTAGAACTCAAAAAGTAAATTTTAATGGCACAATATCCAAGCCCGTGCGTGTTACCTCGGGGGTTCCTCAAGGAAGCCATCTGGGGCCTTTGCTTTTTTCATTATTTATTAATGATTTACCTTCAGCAATTTCTAGTTCCCGGGTTCTGATGTATGCCGATGATGTAAAATTTTGTTTGTCAAGAGATGACTCTGGCCTGAGTCACGGTCTACAAAGTGATCTCGACACACTTCAAGCCTGGTGTAAAGTTAACCTAATACATCTCAATTTTAGTAAATGTAATGTAATGTCCAATAGTAGCTGAATATCTACCTTTAATAACTACTTTCTTGACGGCAAGCCTCTTCAGTAAATAGAGTCGTCAATGATTTGGGTATCCTTTTCGATCCAATACTAAAGTTCGATAAGCACATCTCCTCCGCTGCTAATCGAGCTTTTGGTGTCTTGGGCTTCATAAAGGGGTGGTCTAAGGAATTTAACGATCCCTACCTAACTAAAATTCTGTATACTTCACTTGTACGCCCTATTCTTGAATATGGATCTTGTGTATGGTCTCCCCAATACATTGTCCATCAGGAGAGATTAGAAGCTGTACAAAACCAATTTCTTCTTGTTAATTAACCTCCCTTCCCTTTTGGATCGCAGAACCGTGATTGGTGTAGTTTTCTTACACAAACTTATTAATGGTGAGATTGATTCTTCGTATCTAATTAGCCAAATAAGTTTTGCGGTTCCGATCCGAAATACTAGAAACTTTCTTTCTCTGTCTCTTCAACGCTGTATCACGAATTATGCTTTACATAATCCGTTTCGTATCTTATGTAATAACTATAATAGTCTTTTTCATGTAGTGGGTGGAACGACTTCTTTGTCTTCTCTTAGAATGTCACTTCTCTCTTACGTATCTAGTCAATCAACTTAGTATTGTTTTCCTTTAATGTTATATCGTAGTATCTTTTAATATACTTTTTTTTTTATATCTTTCTCGCGTATTTCGTTCTCGCGTGCCTTACCGTTACCGCGTTACTAACACTTATTTTTTTTTGTTGGTCAGGTTAGTGTTTTTCTAGGGTTTTCCTAAACCTTGCAACGAATGTTGGACCAACGTTACTTAATGTTTTTAATTTTTGTAATACTTCCCTAGTGAGTTAATTGAAATTAAAAACTTTTTTCGTTTTTAATGTAAATTTTAGTCTTATTTTTAAAAATTTTGTTAATTTTAAATTACTTTAATCTAATTTATTTTTCTTTTTGTGTCGACTGCCCATGGTCTGACAATAAATTAAAATTAAATAAATATGTTTGTATGTTTCCGCTTGCGCGCATGGTGAACATTGCAGTTAAATAAAATAAACTTTGTTGTGATAACTCTCTTGTTTGACATAGGCTGTTGATGCAACTTTCGGGATAGTATGATATGTTATGTCTCTAAACGAATGTTAAGTAAAAACTCTGTACTATTTAAACAACTGCCATAAAAACGGCAATGAAGTTGAAAAGTTTTCAATTTCTAATGATAAAACGGGGCAGCTCAAAACTTTGAATGGCATTGCATTAAGTATCAAAATTGGTGCTCCTATGTGCCAAAGTAACTGAGATATTCGGGGGCTGTTGTGGGCGTGGACACAATTAAAAAAAACTTGATCTGCTCGAGAAGATAATGGACTTTCAATCCAAATTTGGTGTCTACAGCTGTTGTAGTTTAAAAGATCTAGGTGTTCATAAAAGCAAGTAAAAATGGCTACAGTTAATCGAGCCGTCTGTAAAAGACCCCGTACACCCGTAGTACTGCTCATATCTATTCAACTTAATTTAAAACTTAAAAATAAAATTTAAAAAATATGTTGAAATTTTATATTTACATTTCGACTTAAAATTTATTATTTATTCCCGATTGAATTAATTTTATCGTTATCTAGGTCTTAGAATGGATAGTATTTGTATTAGAACACGTTAATCGAACATAAATCTGTTCGTCTGCATGCACATACAAATTTCGTTGAAATTATTTTATTTTATTTATTAGCGCAGACTAAGTGCAGTCGCGTGTATTAACCAAAATATAAAGTAATATTTATAATTAAAATTACTATTAATGACTAAAAAATAAAATGTTAAAAAAAATATATTTTAACTGAAAATATTAAAAAAATTTAGTTATTTAAATTATCAATTAGTTAATAGTTAATTGTTAATCTGGGAATATAAAGTAAAGAAATTGATCCGACATTCGTTGCAAGGATTGGGAAAAACCCAGAAAAACCCAACCACATCAATGCAAATGTATGCCGAAACAATCACGAAAGATTTCTGATTTAAAGGAACGCATGAATGGCTAAGATGCCAAACATACATAAGCTTGTGAAGAAAAATAACTCCAAGAACTCTCCTACGATTAAGAAGGGACGGAAGATTAAGGAGTAAGAGCCTATTGGTGTAGGATGGAAGGCGAAGATTAGAGTCCCATTTAAAACCTCGAAGTGCAAAGAGTAAAAACTGCTTCTGCACTGACTCAATTAAATCTTGAGTATGAGCATGTTGAGGAGACCAGACACATGAACAATATTCAAGAATGGGGCCGAAAAGGGATGTGTAAAGAAGTTAAGTGACAAAGGGATCATTAAATTTTGTAGATCAGCGTTTAATAAATCCAAGAGTGCCCTTGGCTTTATTAACAATTGAGGAGATATGATGTGTGAAACTTAATTTATTATCAAAAAGAACACCAAGGTCTTCAACTGACAGTATATGATTTAAGAGTACATTGTCAACATAGTGATTGACTAAATAAGGAGTAACCCTGTTAAAAGTCATAAACAGGCATTTAGAAAAATTTAGTTTCAAGTGATTGTGATTCAAGTGCACCAGTTGTCCATTGTGTTTAAATCATCTTGAAGTAACGCATGATCCTGGGGTCATTGTAAGATAATAATAATTTCACATCATCTGCATACATTAGTATGCGACAATGGGATAGCGAAGAGCGAAGGTCGTTTATAAAAAGATTAAAAAACAATGGGCCTAGATGACTACCGTGGGGAACTCCGACTTCACATTTCCCCTGTAGTTGGATATATCCGACTTGCAGCCTTTTTATGCAGAATTAATAGAAGAACAGCACTCCTTAAGCACACAACTTGGAATGCTGTCGGGGCCAGGAGAGAAGAAAGATTTTAAGGTGTTAATTGAAAAAAGTATGCAACTATAGGTAATATGCGGAAAAAAAAACAGAATTAGAGGATGGGTGTTTTATAAATTAGTAGGCAAACTAGAGGTGTACTTACGAAGATGAGATCCAGCATCCGGCTTAAACGATTAGATACATGATTGACTTGAAAAAAAGGAAGATCAATCAAACTATCCAAAAAGTCATTGTTGGGTGTGGGAATGAAATTTAACTTGTTGAAAAACGTCCAGGAAACGTTTGGTAAATTTAAATCACCAAGTGTCCCAAAGAAAACACAATCACGAATGTGACAAAATATTTCATTGATGAAATTGAAATGTTGTAAATAAATGGGCTTTTAAGAGGATGGAGGACTATAGAAACAGATTACATACAGCTCAAAAGACGAAAAGAAACCTTAACGGCAACAATTTCAATATCGTCCATGGGTGAAAGATCAATTATTTCAGCATTAAGGAAGGATTTTACTGAAATAAGGACTCCACCACCACGTCGATTAGGACGATCGCGCCTAAAGTTATTATAATTTGACGACATTATTTCATTATCAGATATGCTGGAATTAAGCCAAGTCTCTGAAAATGCAATAATATCGGAATCAAAAGAGAAACTATTCTTATGTAACTGTTTTAACTTAGACCACAGATCCCTTACATTCTGATACAGAATGAAAAGTTGGTCAGAGTCTAGTTTTTTGAGGCTATGACTGAGGCGGCTTGAGGACCATTAGTCGGAAGGGTGACAGGACTTGAACGATTTCTATTCTTTTGTTTAAACTCGTGAACAATCATATGAGGAGGCCAAAACTTTGGATCACATATGACAGGAAACAGTTCAGGGGACACACTTATCTTAAAAGATGAGATCTCTCTAGGCTCAGAGAAATTAAATTTTGATATAGAGTCGCTACCATGGTGGTAGCGATAAATGCAGCAATTCACTCAATAGTCGTGTCTGCAGAAAGTCTTGATATAAATATCTGTTTATGGGGAGCCACGACCGTAAGCAGGGGAGGCTGAGCTACAATGGGAGTAGCAATCGGATGACTGTTACGTCGACTTGGGGGGCTTTTAGAGCTTGAAGAATAATAATTGGAGGAATTCCCAGGTACCACAATTGTATTAGGGGGTGAAGGGAGAACTGCGGGGGTGGCAGAAGAACGACTGTGACGTCGAATAGGGGGACTTTTCGAGTTTTTACTCGTGGCCTTAGCTCCATTAACAGTCACCGATTTGATCATAATGGGTGATAAGACGGTTACGGGGGGGACAGGCAGTGCCGGGAGAGCAACGTTGGCACATGAGGGACAGTTTGGTACAGGAGATGTTGCAGGAGGAATATGAGAATTGGGTGGTGCGGAGTTGCGGGGAGAGGGAGAAAAGGATAAAAGGGGAGGCCCATTATTCACTGGTGACGTGGTGAGCGAACCAAGTGGAAGAGGTAAGGGAAGCTGCTGCTGAGAACTCAACACCTTGTCAGGTGGAGTCTCAACTTTATAATCACTAAGCAAGTCAGCACTAATATCAAAATCAGTGGTTAGCGAGTGAGCGCAATTTTAGGAATTGCTTTTTCACAGTATTAAACATACGTGAAAAATCACCTTGCAACTCAATACACACTGCAAGACCATCGCAAACCACCACTGCCTAATTCGGCAGAGGAAATGAATTTTTTGAATTCACGCCCAGTAAGACCAGCACATTTTATAGGCATAATATTGTCACATAGCCAACAGTGCACATAATTCGGTTGGTCACTGTCCCGATTGGACCATAGTTACATTTGTTTTTGCAGCAGGCCATTTCACACAAAATAAACTCTTTTAATATTAGAGAGCAAACAAGAAAAAAATTTAGAGTGCACAAGATTACTTCGATGTAAACAAATATGCTTGTAAAAAGAATTCGATAGAATTGCAAAAACAAATGTTAACGAAACAGTTATAACAACAACGGAATGCTTGGGCTCAAGCGCTAAAATTTGCAGCAAAAACGGACACAAAAAAACTGCTGAGACGCTGTATTAATGTATGTTTTAATGTATGTTTTGCTTAAAATGCACACTAAATACGTCTCTGTACAAACCAGATTTAGGGTATCACAATTAAAATTCACGAATTAAGGCAGAAATAATAAAATTGACGAAGCGTTGAAAAACCACGACCGGCACAGCTGATAATCTCTTTATTGTATGTGTACATAGCATTGGTCGGCACGGCCAGCGTCTGCGGGCAGCGCTGCCGACACACAGGCAGCGAAACGTTCTAACATGTGTTTGTATGGTTCTGTCTTGCTTGCACGCATACAGTGGTATTGCAGTTTAATAACATAAACTTTGATAGTTCTCTTGTTTATAGTAGGATTTTAATGCAACTTTCAGGATAGTTTGATATGAAATGTCTCCAAACGAATGTTTAATTACAACACTGTACTATATGCACAAATGCCTTAAAAGCAGCATTGAAGTTTGAAAGTTTTTTATTGCAATAATGACATTACATTAAGGCTGTTTCCAGGAACTTGCATACCAAAATTGGTGCTCCTAAGTGCCATAGTTACTGAGATATTCGCCTAAAACATAGATTTTTCGGAGGTGTATTTAGTTTTTTGCTCATTGCTCATTGATCTGCTCGAGAAGATAATGGAATTTCTTTTTTAATTTGGTATTTTTAGCTCTTGTAGCTCAAAAGATCCAAGATACGAACGGACAGACAGACAGACGGAAATCGCTTTCTCGACTCGGCCGTTGATGCTGATCAATAAAATATATACTTTATTAAGTTGGCCATGCTTCCTTCTGCCTGTTATGCACATTTCGCTTTTGACAAACTTAATAGACCCCTCTACTCTTTTTCAGAGTACGGGGTCTACAAAAAGAATGATCGAAATTTAGCATGCGAATTAATAAAAAAAAAAAAAAAAATACATATAACTTATTTTGATTTGTTAATATGATTGTAATAAGAGTGTAAAAATACTAAACTGTACAAAGATGACAGCGTTTTTTTTGCTACTTGCTGCCGTGGTAGTTAATTGCGAGTCAGATCTGAGAGCATAGCAGAGCACACCTTTTTAATCGATAGGCTATAGTTCTCGATAAAACTCAGAGCGGTAGCCAAAGCAAAGCGAACAAGAAAGAAAAGTACAGTCGAGCACGCCCTGCATTTTCCCTCGATTAAATTATTAAAATCGGTATCAAGATACATATTACAACGTGTAGTACTTGCACTAAAACACGTTGAAACAATCTTAGCATAAGCAAACATACATTCAATAACGTAGTTTGTAAGTTGGTTATTCAAAAAAATATAATTTATTTTTCTTAAACCGAAGCTACGGAGTACAGATATAAATCTAGACTAACTTATGTTATGTTCTGGGGATGTTGAGCAAACCTCAACTTTGAGCTTTTAATGTTTGGGCTTTCAACTTAAAGAGCTTTTGGCTCTTATGTAAACAAAGTGATCTCGATCTTCAAGAGATTGAGATTTAAGAGAATTCTGCTAGCCAGGATTTGTGCAACGTCAGCAGTTTCAACCCCAATGGTGGGAATAGCGATTCTGGCGAATTGTTTATAACATTTGATAAGTTCGTGGGAAGCCGGAATTGTTATTGTCACCATTTGATTATTTTATAATGTTTAGCTTAAATCTGTGGGAAAGGAATGTGTAACATAAATGAAAAGTGTCAGCTAGGCGTATTGTATGGGTACATATGTCTCTACATATGTTACTTCCCCATCCTTAAGAAATGAGCCTGTCCTCAGGCAGTTAATTTTGGATATAGTGTTGGATCTAATAAAATTTCTTCAATTTCTGTATCTTTTTGAATATTTGATTGTATGTTTGGGGTTGATTGTTTTTTGTTCTTATAATTTACTATAATTTATTGTGTAATATTTTTATATTTAAAGACAATTTACAATATTAATGCGATAAAAATAATTATTAATGTTTTTATCGTTATTATTTGGAACATGTTATACAATTTTGTTTGCTGTAATATAATTTCTTTAGTTTGGACATATGACAATGGTTCTAATTTAGTTACATTATTATTTATGTAAACTGTTTGTGTGTAACATAGTGTTAGTTATTAATATATCATCTAATTGGAACAGTTTAGGGCTTTTATCATATTGTTTCCTTCAATAAGTATTTCTCTATTGATACAATTTTGATTTAATACAGTTTTTGGTAAGTTCCATGTTAACATAATATTTGGTTCTACGTACTTAATTTCATAGTTTTTGTGTGTTTTTGCATATCTGCATTCTGTTTTATTTTGATTTAATATTCCAGTGATACATTTGTTCATAACTAAATCTATATTTGTTACTGTAAATGCTTTATTATTTTGTAAATAGTAAGTGTCATGTATAATTTCAGTTAGAATGTTTTTATTATCGTCAGGGTAAGGAATAATGTCAAATAGTGCAGTATTTTTAATTTCGCGTGGAACATGGGAAATGATTAAAATTTCATTAGTAGTTGTTTTTAACCAAGTTGATCTTTTAATATTTATTATTTTTTCAGCGTTTCAATGTGATAGTGAGTCATATTTTAGTAACTCAGGGTTGAGTATACCAAGCCTGGTTAGCTGCATTCCTAATTCTATATCTTCAATGTATTCTGTGATTTCCTGTAAATTGAAAATTAGTATGTCAAGTCTTTGTTCTGCTTCGTGGGTGACACTTAAACTGTTCGTTACTTCAATTCCTTTATTAACAGCTTTTATTACTTCATTTAATTCCTTAGCTTGAACACTATTTTCTGAAAGGTTGTCTATCTTTGATTGTAATTCTTCTTGATTTAGAGTTCCGAAAAGATATTTATAAAAAGTTCCCATGAAATTTACAAGTCCTCTTTTATTACGTTTTACTAGTCTTATACCGTTCATTTCTCAATCTAGTTTTTCTGTTAAGTATTTTATTTTTGCTAGTGTTTCAAATTCTTTTGTTTGTTTCATAAGATTATTATAAGTTTCTTCAGTTTTTGTTATATTGATAGTTAAATAGTGATACTCGTATTTTATGGGTAGATTCAATGTTCCTGTTTGAAATATAAGATATCCATTCTTAGAATTAATTGGATTGATTTCCAAGTTCTGTCCTTTTATTGGGGATATAAAGTAAAGTAGCAAGAATGTTATAATTAGAGTTGGTAAATTATGAAGAGTTATCATCGTGATTCGGGTTATTTGTTGTTAGTATGTCAAGTCTTTGTTCTGCTTCGTGGGTAACACTTAAACTGTTCGTTACTTCAATTTCTTTATTAACAGCTTTTATTACTTCATTTAATTCCTTAGCTTGAACACTATTTTCTGAAAGGTTGTCTATCTTTGATTGTAATTCTTCTTGATTTAGAGTTCCGAAAAGATATTTATAATAAAAAGTTCCCATGAAATTTACAAGTCCTCTTTTATTACGTTTTACTAGTCTTATACCGTTCATTTCTCAATCTAGTTTTTCTGTTAAGTATTTTATTTTTGCTAGTGTTTCAAATTCTTTTGTTTGTTTCATAAGATTATTATAAGTTTCTTCAGTTTTTGTTATATTGATAGTTAAATAGTGATACTCGTATTTTATGGGTAGATTCAATGTTCCTGTTTGAAATATAAGATATCCATTCTTAGAATTAATTGGATTGATTTCCAAGTTCTGTCCTTTTATTGGGGATATAAAGTAAAGTAGCAAGAATGTTATAATTAGAGTTGGTAAATTATGAAGAGTTATCATCGTGATTCGGGTTATTTGTTGATCTGGAATTATTATATTTACTTTTATTAGTTACTTTCTGCTTCTTATATTTTGATTTACAATGAGTTATCTTTCTACCTCTGTTAACTTCTTCATAATGTTTGTCATCTATTTGTGTTATATTTCCTGTTTGTTTAAATGGGTTTGTGGATTTAGATCTTACTAATGGTGATTCCCTATACCTAGTATCTATCTCAAATTCGGTTCTATTTTCTTTAAGTCTTTCTATTTTGATTTTCTTATTTAGTTGTGTATCATACTCAGGAGTTCCTGCGTAAATGAAAATATCTGCTGGTGTTCTACCAGTCGCATTATGATTATAAGTATAAAGTATTATTTCAAATTTAGTTAGTTTATCTTCCTGATTTGTGTCACAATTTACAGTTCTGAATTTTTCATTAACTGTTTTGTATATATTTACGTCTTCTTATTTTAACCAAATCTGTAGTGCGGTGCACAAAAAGGCTGAGTCTTTATCTGCTTTTATCTCAATTGGTTTTCCCATGTCATTAAATATCTTTAAAAGAGCTCTTTTAGCTTCTAACCAATCTCGACCATTTACTTCTATTAAAGTTGCGTATTTGGAATATAGGTCTATGCAAGATAGAAATTGTTTGTTGTCTACCATGTAGAAATCAATGACATATTTTTCTCTGGGATTATGGATTTCTGGAGTTAACTCAAAAGCTAATTTAGTGTTTTTATGTTCTGTTTTTGCTATATTACAAACTTTGCATTCATTAATTATATTCTGAATAAGGTTTGGGCTGGCAAAAATCCTCTAGTTGAACCCTACTCGAGGGTGGTGGCTGGGCAATGGACACTGCATCGTCTAAGGACGGTGCACTGTCACTTGCCCTTGAGGCGATGCAGTGTCTAGCTAAGACGCAGTCCGGTATCTTGGTATGCCCTGGCATGTCAAGAATACCGAACACACGTCATGGCTAGAGGTGCCTGGTGATAGGCATAAAACACTAGGGGTGGCCACCCGAACCCAAATAGCTAATTATGGACTACCATGGAAAGTCGTTTAGGAGAATCAACTCGGGCTGGGATGTCAGCCCAAACGTCGGTGGAAGGCGTGACCGCTACCACCGGTGTGCACGGGGGGTGAAATCCTCTCTGCGTGTCGCCAGTGGTCACACCTCTGACGTGGCGGGAGCAGGCCATGTCAGTTGTACTACGACTGCCAACAACAACAAAAACAACAAGCACAAGCTGACCCGCACGGGTGCCGGAATCGACGCAGATTCGGACCTGGAGAGCGTTGCGTCAGTAACGAAGACTGAAGAGGAGAGCCTACTGCGCTCCCCGGTTCAGGGTTCCAGCTCCCTGCATAGGGAAGGGCCCAACCGAACCAGGGAATGGCACAAGGCCAAGGCACAGTACAAGGCGGCTCTGAAGATCCAGATTCGGCTTCAAGGCAAAACTGACTTGTCCCCTGAGGATAAAGCCAAGTTAACCTGGGCCGAACAAAGGATCGAAAAAAGCCGTCGCCACTTCGATCAGTTGCCACAGATGCGAGCAACTACAAGTGGGTACGCCAACAAGGTCGAAGAGATGATGGCCGAAAAGAGGCAACGCTCAGCCGAGAGCAACACGAGCAAAGATGCTCCCGACTGCAGACGGCAGAGGGGTCCCAAAGGAGCCATCCCTCGACCAAGACGCAAGAGAGCCTCGATGAAGGATGTCGTCCAACGGCACCTGATCGTGGCATTGATCGATCGCAGCGAGGAAAACCTGCCGTTTTCTCGGAGAAACGATGGAAAATCGTCCACGAGAAACTGGTCGGGTCGCTGATGGAACGACTGGAGGAGGATCCGGAGGCTCCCATGCCTACCTTTGATGGGGCTGGGTGGCTGAACGGCGCAAAAATCCTCAAATGTAACGACGAGCTTACACTTAGTTGGCTGAAGAAGGTAGTTCCGACTTTCGGAGCGGTATGGGATGGAGCTTTGCTGGAGTTGGTCGACAGGGAAAATATCTCGTCTAAGCCAAAGGCAAAAGTTCTCATCCCTATCGTGGTCAAAAGCGAACAAGCCCTGCGTCTGTTACAGAGGCAAAATAAGGACGTGCCAACCAGTGACTGGAAGGGATTGCATGCTGGTCCCTTCTTCTCATCAGAGGGGGGCCAGAGTGTGATCCTCCAGATCAACAAGGAGGCTGAAGACGTGTTGTATCCACGCTTTAAGAAGATGGCTTCGGGTGTTGGTAGCGTGTACCTTTGCCTAAAGAAGCGTCATCCCGGAGACAAGGATACGCACACACTCAAGGTTGGGGAGGTGGAGAAGGATTTGTGACTTGAATCGGTCCTCGAAGCCACCCAATCAATGGAAATAGCTTCCGATGAGGAGGCGGACGACGACGAGAACGGAGACCTGACTGTTATAGTCAACCCGTCCGCAGAAGGTGGTGCAGCAACCAACACACATGAGGGTACTGCAAATAAACCTGCATAAGAGCAAGTTGGCATCGACGGAGCTCCTTAGGACCCAGACAACAACTTGCATCTTGTAGTCGGCACAGACGCCAACGTACATCACTGCGTAAGGGGATCAACCGACACCAACATCAGGGGTGAGTCGTTACTTGAATTCTTACTAACCACAACACTAAGTATCGCTAACACGGGGAAGGCACATACATACGTAGGTCCCACTTCGTCCAACGTCCTTGACCTAACACTCGTATCAGGTGTAGCAATAACAAGCTGGAGGGTCCTAGACAAACCCTCATTCTCTGATCATAAGTACATTCAATTTGAATGCAACTTTGATCACAACCCCAAACCAACTCAGTTTAAGAACCCCAAAAGCACTGGCTGGGCCAAGTTCAGGAGTGGTAGAAAAACTCAGCCCACCAGACAACATCAGATCTGCAAAAGAAATTGAGAAATCTATGTCGATTGTCAATTAAACTCAGCTTGATGCCTACAACGGCGCATGCCGGCCTTCCAAATGCAAATCGAGATCGAAACCACTATAGTGGAACTCCGAGCTCTCAATACAGAGAGCCACTACTAAGGATCTGTTTAAACTTGCAAAGCAGACCGGTATGGACATAATCCACGACGAATACAAAGTCGCGCTCAGAACGTATAAGTCCAAAATCAGGAAAGCCAAAAGAAACTCCTGGAGGAACTTCTGTTCCAACCTGGAATCGGTACCTGAAACCGCAAGACTTAGGAAGCTGCTGTCAAAACAGCGACCAATTCAAAGTCAACTAAAGCTGGGAGATGGTAAATGGACAGAGAGCAGCGAGGAAACTCTGGATGCACTCATGACAACCCACTTTCCAGGTTGTTCGACACCACCTGTGTTCGACGAACAACACAACAATACGGAGCAATCATACACACTCCCTGAAGGATTATTCACCACAACGAAGATACAATGGGCCATCAACTCTTTCTCAAGAATAAAGAGCCCAGGTATCGACGGGATCATTCCAGCCATGCTACAAACCGCCAAGGATACGGTCACCCCATGGCTGGTTAAGATTTACGAAGCCTGCCTAAAAACTGGCCACATACCAACTCAATGGCGAACTGCAACTGGGTGCCTTTGTAGACATCTCAGGAGCGTTCAACAATGTTAGCACCAAGGTCATAATCGACCAGCTAACAACTACCAATTCTCACCCAACGATCACCAACTGGATTGGAAACCTTCTGAACTGCAGGAGAGTCCAATCAGAATGGGGTGCTGCAACCACAATAAAAATCGCGAACAGGGATACCCCTCAAGGAGGAGTCCTTTCTCCACTTCTATGGAACCTAGTTGTCGACGATCTAATTAAGAGATTTGATTGAAGAGCCCCTAAAATAACTGCCTATGCGGACGACATCGACTCTTAGCTCCATAATGGAACGGACCCTCAGGGAAATATGTAAATGGGCGGAGAACGCCGGACTACATATAAATGCAGAAAAGGCGGACCTCATCCTCTTTACCAAGAGTACAAGGTACCGTACTGGACTCCCCCGAAACTGAATGACAAACAACTCAAGCCCAGCACCCGCATTAAGTACCTAGGAACAGTGCTGGACAGCAAACTGACATGGAGAGCCAATGTAGAAGAAAGGGTGAGGAAAGCCACCATGGCGCTATACACATCCAAGAGGATATATATCTGGATATATATCTCAGTTGTGCACCCAACACTGCTCTATGGGGCTCTTGTGTGGTGGGCCGCTACGGAAAAGAAAACATATCTCGCCCTATTGGAAAAGGTACAGCGTCAATCGCTAATCTATATTACAGGCGCACTCAAAACCAACCCAACGAAGGCACTAGAGATCCTGACGGGATTACCTCCCCTGGATCTACAAGCAAAACTAGTAGCAGCAAAGTCGGCCCAACGTCTTATAGCACTGGGCAACATGGCATGATATCGCGCTCAGACTACATTAAACCCGAAAACAGACTCGAAGTCCACATAAAGGCACACCTTGGGCCCGATGATTGGAAAAGCTGTCGCTACAACCACACTGAGCTCAACATATACACAGACGGCTCTAAAATGGAGGGAGGAGTGGGGGCCGCTGTTTACTGCGAAACCCCCAGCCTTAAACTCACATTCAAGCTACCAGACCACTGTAGCATTTTCCAAGCGGAAGTCTTTGCGAGCACCTCCTATGCCACTGCCACGCCTTAGAGCGCACGAGGCTTAGGGGCCTAGGAAATTCAATACTCCCCTCATTGATGGAAGCCTCCAACATACCCGCAAGTAACCTGCTTCGGGACCTCAAGCCGTGGTAATCCTCCCCCAACCGGTTGACTAAGGGCCATAACTGGCCTATGCTCCATCCATCGAGGAGGTCCGCCTTAACCTAACCTAACCTAAGGTTTCGGTAATCCGGATAATAATACTTTTCTTTGAATAATAATGTCATTTTCTCTATTCCTGGATGTAATAACTTTTGGTGTGTATTTATTATGTATTCTTTAAATTCGGCGTACGTTTGGAGGTCTATTAGTCTGTTAGTAGATCTCATTATTTTTGTTATATTATTGAGTATATTAAGAGTATATTGGGTTTGAGAAAATGTATGTAACAGGCAGAAGGAGGCGTGGCAGACCCCATAAAGTATATATATTCTTGATCAGCATCACAAGCCGAGTCGATATAGCCATGTCCGTCTGTCCCTCCGTATGAACAAACAGATTTCAGAGATGGTAAGAGCTACAAGTTCGAGCTTGGTCTCAATCGATCACATATTTAGTCAGTCAATACAAAAATCTTTTTTTTTCGATGCCACGCCCCATTCGCCCACAATGAGCAAAAAATTAGAAACCCGTCGGAAAAAATCTGTGTGTTTCGGCGAATATCTCAGTAACTTTGGCACCTAGGATTACCAATGGGTACCGGGTATGGAGGTTACTAGCAACAGTGAAAAAGCATTGACATATAAAATTTTGGACTGCCACGCCCCTTTCTTTTGCCCCTTTAGGCTTTTGCTTATATAGTATAGTATTGTAATTTATAATTCGTGTGGAGACTAACTATATCAAACTATCCTGAAAGGCGCATTAAAATCGCACGATAAACAAGAAAACTAGAAGCGTTACAATATTGATAACTGAATGCAATATCGTGTATGAGTGCAAGCGAAACAGAAGCATACAAGCATATGTTCGAATGTTTTCGCTGCCTGTGTGGCGGCAGCGCTGCGCGCAGTCATTGGCCGCGCCGAATACACACATACATACATATTTGCATCATATATTGTCATTCGTATGTGTAATAAAAAACAGATGTATGTTTGAATATGCTTAGATTGTTTTCGTTTTACCGTGTTTAATGCAAGTACTACACATTGTAATATCTCTAGACCGAGAAAAAAAATGCGGAGAGTATTTAACGGTCGGGCGTGCTCGACTGTACTTTTCTTTCTTGTTTCGATTTGCTCTGGCTACCGCTCTGAGTTTTGTCGAGAGCCGTAGCCTATCAATCGAAAATGTGTGCTCTGCTATTCTCTCAGTTCTGTTGCGCAATAAACTAGCGCTGTAGAAAGTCGCAGAAAAATAACAATTTAGCTGTAGCAGTAACAGCTAACAGTGAGTGAGATGATAGCAGAGCAAATACTTTTTTATACATTCTGAAAGAGTACATTGGGTTTGTGCAAATGTATGTGCAATTGTAAAAATCAATGTTTTCAGCGAATATCTCAGTTACCATAGAACTTAGGAGCACCATTTTCGATAAACAGTTCCTAGACACAGCATAAATGCAATAACATAAAAAAAAATTTCAAACTTGCACGCCTCTTTAAAAGGCAATAGGTCTTATCGTACAGTATTGTAATTTTTACTTCGTGTGAAGACTAATTATATAAAACTATCCTGAAAGTTACATTTAAATCGGACACAATACGAATGCATGACTGCAAGCGAGACAGAATCATACCAACACATGTTCCAATGTTTTCGCCGCCTGTGTATTGGCAGCGCTGCTCGTGCCGATCAATGGTATATATACATTCATACACATATGGTTTTTGGGGGCACATGTGAGTTTCTTTCAAGTGCTGTTGTGTTTCTCGTAGCTTCAGATTAAAGTCGTATTTCCTGGTGCCACACCTTAAATCCAAGCGATATCTTTCATCAGTAGGTCTTTCTACCACGAAGGTACTTGCCTGTTTTTTAAAACCTGGTCCGGCTAAGGCCTTTTCTGCAGATTCAGGGCAGTGTCGTCCTCGCATACCGTAAGGCCAAGGTGAGGCCATTTTTGTTTGCGTTGGCGCTTTTTTGCTTTCCTCGAGTGTAAAGCGTCAACAAAAGTGGATCGAGTGGATCAGCTATATTTTCCCAGAGTTGTATGCTTAGGGCTTTCAGAGTTGCCAGACATCTTTAGATCTCAACAGGGCTACCGGAGTTCTGTCGATCGATATAGAGTTGCCAGAAAGTCGAACGGGTAAAGAAGCGCTCCAAATTAAAAATAGCTGAAATTTTATTTGTTCAGTAAATTTTGTTTTCCAAATTTACTGGAATTTGTACATTTCTCTATCTAAGACTCCTGTTCTTATTTACTAGTGGATAAGGTGCCTAGGTCTCAGACTTGACTAACTGTCAACCCCGCCGCCTTGCGGTGCGCCAACAAAGTTTGGCTCTGGCGACCGAGGCGGAGCGGTATATCTCCTAGCAACAGAAGGTCCTTAGTAAATTGGAACTAAGGGCCTTGAATGAGGATATGGACGCAGAGCAAAGGGAGGCTGAGAAGCGTACAGCGTTTGGACAGCGTTCCAAATTGGGCCGATCGCCTTTTCAAGAGTGGAAAACGCCCAGTAAAATTTGGACGCTTAACCCGGCTTCATTGGTTTCTGGAGGTGCAGTCAGAGGACTCCAGCTAGTCCCCCCAGTGCAAATTGCAAAAGAGCTTGCGATGCCAGCATTAGAAACCCCTGTCAACCCCTTCGAAATCAGTGGAGCCACTGTGGTATTGAAGAATACGGGAGCTATTGATCTTAGGTCGCTCCGCATGTCACTGTAAACAAAGATATGACGGAGCTGGCACAGAAAGTTGTGAGCCTCCAGAAGTCTGCGCTCCACATCTTTGATCAAAGGATTCCAGAGGAAGAGCGAATGTCCAGACACGCAGTGGTCTCCGCAAGGAAATGTAAAGAAATTGCACCCCAGGTACCGATTTTAACGGAGGTAAAGGGAAGAACAAAAGCGCGCCAGCCGATGCACGCCCTGATACCATTATAATTGAGTTTATTTATGTTTCCGATGCGGACCTTGTGGTTATAAAATTCGGGACTGCTATAACGAAGCTAAATGTTTCCGCTGCGTTCAGGTTGGAAGGCCATCCAATCAAATGGCAAGAAGTGCCAGGTGCCCGATCTCCTCAAAGGGCTCAGAAAAAACCAAACCACTCACTCACTGCGCGGCCGCATGGGACCTGCTCACACAGTCAGTGCGTGAACAGTTGTCGTATGTTGGTATCATCAGCCAGCCTTATGGCACACCAGATAAGGGCTGTTGGATCCAAAGTCTGTCTTCAAAAGCTGCGGCCATCGTCTACGGCCGCTTCAAGACATTTTGAAAGGGCTAAACTGGGATACCTCGAAGTCTACAGCTGCTATCTCCCGCCAAACTTAAGTCGGCATGGATTTGCCTCAGCAATAGATGAGTTGGCTGTCGATGCGAAGGAGCATAAGCCGACCGCATCCTTGAAGCATTTGCTACGCTTGACATAAGTCTCCTTAACCGTGGCTCAGTGAACATGTTCAATCGTGGAGACGCCGGCTCAATCGTTGACATAACGTTCATCTCCAGCCATGTGTCTCCCCGATCCCCCTGGTCCATAGTCAACCTCTATCCCGCGATCATGAGGCGCTGATATTTACACTGGGTGTAAGGCAGGACCCGAGCCCGAACCACCTTTTTCTTCAACTGTGTGACTCAGCTGATAACGACCCATGGAGAAGTCCAAGATGGTTGTAAAAGGACTCCACATCAAGAAGGATGAGTCACCTTCTGAGCCGGATCAGATAAAGGCAATCGTAGAGGCACTTTTTCCACTATGCCGCTGGAGAAAATGCTGGAGCCTAATCTGCACACGGATAATGAGGGCTATCGACTTACCAATTTGACTTTCGGAAAAGCATGTCAACAGTTGACGCCATTAAGAGAGTTGTGGGAATTGCGCATGCTGCAGAGGCCACTAGGTGGAAGGGAGGCACGAAGGAATACTGCCTGATTGTCACTCTTGATATCAAGAACGCCTTCGACACAGTGAAATGGGATAGAATCCTGAGAGCACTAGGGAGGCTCCCTCAGAACCTTCAGTCAATTGCGCGCAGCTATTTTGAAGTGCTATTTTGGAGTGCTTAAGTACCACTCTGCACTCGGGGTACAGGAGTACCACGTCTCCACAGGCGTACCATAAGGATACAGCTAACATGCTATGCGGTTGACGTCGCTCTGGCAGTGCAGTGGTTGGCAAACACTTGTTAGATGTAGAGACTACATGCAACAGGGCCATCTCTGGTTTAGCCAATTGGCTGGAATCAGTGGGCCTTGAGGTAGACACCCATAAAACGGAGGCAGTCCACATCTGTGTCGGCGCTCAACACATAACGTCAAAGCGGGCTATGCCGTGAGCACCTTGCCGTGAGCACCTGTCATATGTCCAGGAGAGAGGTGCAAGCACAAGACGTGCTTTGTTTCGGATTATGCCAAACACCGAGACTGCTTCTTACAAGCGTTGTACGTTCCGTCATCACATACGCTGCACCTATCTGGGCAGACGGAATGAAGGTCCCAGGCTATGCTAGAGGAATAAAGTCCACAAACCGACTCTGTGCTCTAAGGATTTACGCGAGCAGTCGCGCAAGCCTCTCAAGCTAGAAAAGACAGTATAAACCAATGGCAAAGTCGCTGGGATGCCTTTGACAATGGGCGTTGGACCCATCGCTTTATACCTGATATTAACCGGTAGTTGAACAGGGCGCATGGTTCGGTAAATTTTTACATCATCCAGCTCTTCAGAGTGCATGGCTGCTTTGGTCAATACCTGTAAAAATTTGGATATTCGGATTCCCTTCTTGTAGATGGTGCGGCTTCCACTCTGAAGATGCAGAGCGTGTCATCTTCGTGTGTGGTCGTTTTGTGGAAGAAAGGAGCCAATTAAGTCGTTCCAGCGGCCATGATCTGACCACGACAAACATTGTCGATGAGTAATCCGAGCCTCACGAGCAGAAAAGAAGACTCGTGGGAAAGAAGGCAGTCATCCTTGTCTCTGTGAAGCATTGCTTTACGGCCGTACCGCAGGGATCGGAAATTGTCCTTTTTCTCTTCCCCTACTCCTACGATTATTACTGTCACTATTATTTTATAATATAATACTACTATAATAGGCAAATAAAATATGTATAAGATATTGTGTAAGATTAAATAAAAACAAGTAAGAAAAGTACAGTCGAGCACGCCCGACCGTATAATACTCTCTGCATTTTTCTCCGATTAATTTATTAAACTCGGTATCGAGATATTACAATGTGTAGTACTTGCATTAAAAGAAAAACAATCTAAGCATAATCAAACATACATCTGTTTGTTTGCATGCGAATACACATGCGTTTGACAATATATAACGCATATATGTATGTATGTGTGTATTCAGCGCGGCCAGCGACTGCGGGCAAACATGTGCTTGTATGTTTCTGTCTCACTTGCACTCATACATGATATTGCATTTATTTATCAATATAGTAAAAAAAACACCGATTTTTTCCGAGGTGTGTCTGGTTTTTTGCTCATTGTGGGCGAATGGGGCGTGGCATCGCAAAAAAAAAAGATTCTTGTATTGACTGATTAAATATCTGATCGATTGAGACCGAACTTGTAGCTCCTACCATCTCTGAAATCTGTTTGTTCATACGGACAGACAGACAGACAGACAGACAGACAGACGGACAGACGGACAGACGGACAGACAGACGTACAGACGGACATAAATATATATATATATATATATATATATATATATATATATATATATTAAACATCTGCATGAGTGGCAAAAAAACCGCACTCAAGTATACAACGCTCAAATTGAGTAGAGTGAATATGAATACGAAGCGAAATGTGTATGAATGAGTGAGTAAGCTCCCGTTATACTACAACGCACAAAGTTGAGAAGAAGAGTATGCATGATTATAACTGAGAATGAGAGGAAAATATTCGAATATATTCGAGTAGCAAAGCATTTGTTTTTGTTCTTTCGTTATGCTGCTTGTGAAAAACAACTGAGCATGCCACTATGCAGCTTCTCCTTTATCTCCTGGGCAATATTATCTTTAACTGCTTCTTTTGCAACCTGTATATTTAAATTATTAACTAAATTAATTCTGAAAAAAAACACAAAATTGACACTCATGGACAGGTCACAAGAACAGAGTTTTTAAACTAAGCATATATAAAGTATGTTATTAATAAAAGTATTTATACATTATATTTAACTACAACAATAACAAAACAAACGAAACCACAAACAACAAAATACGCTTTAAATTACATACATTCTCAGCTGGTTTATTTTTTTCTCCTTCCATTTTGGCTACTGCAGTCCACTGTTACGTTTCGGCGATACAAGCGAAATAAATACACAAAATATGTATGTCAATACTCAAGTAATTCGAGTATTTAACGCTGCCCCGAAATTCTCATTCTTTATTACGCAGTATTTGTTCTCACTCAATTCGCATTGTGTGAGTACCAAAATATACTTATAATCATACATATTCACTCATTGTGTGCTTCATACTCAACTCAACTCAATTCTATTCGAATATACTCAGTTTTACTTATAATGTGAATGTAACCATGCAGATGTTTAATATATATATATAAATTTTCAAATTAAATTAAATTTTTTTTTTACTCTCTGCAAGAGTATATATATATATATGTGTGCATACATATGTTACAGTGCAAAGGCTCTGTAAATTTATAAATCAAAACATCAATAGTATACATTGACTTTGAAATAGTATTTAGAAATTCTTTCATCTTGTGATTACTCAAAAAAAAACATATTGCTATCTATCGCCTTTCCTTTTTGAAATCCCTCTACTCTAACATAATAACAAAATTTAGGAAATTTTTATTAATTTTTGAACGCACGTTTGGCACAATTAGCGATTTGGAGACAAAACTGGCAATTTTTTTCGCATTTAGCTCCTTGGTATTGGCTCCTTTTCCTTCAAAATGTAAGATATTTTAAATATGTTAATATAGATAATGTATGTTAAGAGACTGCCGATATATTGTTAAGCGAATAATGTTAACTATCGATTAAGTATCGTCTAGGATAAGTATCGATGATGTACCGGCTGACATTAGGATAAGCCTGGTTTGATTCCGTCTCCTTTTCCGGTGATGCTTCGAGAACACAGACGTGTCTGCTCGATAGCTAAGATAATCTAAATAAATAAGTAAAGTGAAGACTAATCGGATGTGTTTTACAGCCTTTTACAACTCAGAAGTGGGATATGAACTCGAGGAGAGTTATATTTCAACGCCCTACGCACAACCTGAAGAAAATCCAGAAGTTTGCTCATGATCCCTGGAGATGGCACCATGAGCAAGAGGAGACGTTTGAGACTTTGTGCGATAGTGATGTCGAGATGCCGCTGTCAGACATACTGACCAAAATGGAGAAACTATACGCAAAGGCCATTAAGGCAGCTAACCCGATGGCCACCGCGTCCGAGCTTGTGATGTCTACAACAACCACATCTGCTGCTAAATCTGCTGTCACGCCTGCCGACTCGCACGTGGTCCAACCCAGAGCTACGGTCATGGCTCCGTCGCCTTCTATATCTGCTGTCCAGCACGAAGATATTCTGAATGCCCCGCCGCCTGTCTTGACTCCTTTGATGCCGGCTGCCCAATCCGAAGCTAAGTGTGCTAACCTGCCAGTACCCGTTCAGCTGTCTGTTATGTTAGCTGGTGCTGCACCAACTACCATTCCGATTTGTGTCCCGCCGCCTAATGTCCATCTGGCCGTTGCTGCGCCTGCTGCTGTTCCTGTTGCGGCGCCCGTTGCTGTTCCTGTTGCTGCTCCCGTTGCTGTTTCTGTTGCTGCTCCCGTTGCTGTTGCTGTTCCTGTTACTGCGCCTGCTGCCGTTCCTGTTGCTGCTGTTCCTGTTGCGGCGCCCGTTGCTGTTTCTGTTGCTGCTCCCGTTGCTGTTGCTGTTGCTGTTCCTGTTACTGCGCCTGCTGCCGTTCCTGTTGCTGCTGTTCCTGTTGCTGCGCCCGCTGCTGTTCCTGTTGCTGCTCCCGTTGCTGTTGCTGTTCCTGTTACTGCGCCTGCTGCCGTTCCTGTTGCTGCTGTTCCTGTTGCGGCGCCCGTTGCTGTTTCTGTTGCTGCTCCCGTTGCTGTTGCTGTTGCTGTTCCTGTTACTGCGCCTGCTGCCGTTCCTGTTGCTGCTGTTCCTGTTGCTGCGCCCGCTGCTGTTCCTGTTGCGGCGCCCGTTGCTGTTCCTGTTGCTGCGCCCGCTGCTGTTCCCGTTGCTGCTCCCGTTGCTGTTGCTGTTCCTGTTGCTGCGCCCGCTGTTCCTGAGCCCGCTGTTGCTGTTCCTGTTGCTGCACCCGCTGTTGCTGTTCCTGTTGCTGCTCCTGTTGACGTAAAGCTGCCGCTTTATCTGTGTCTATCGCTGCGTCTGCTGAGAGGTCTGCTGCAACTACGCCCCCCGTCGTGTCTGCTGATGCTGCTACTACGCCTGCTGCTGTACAATCGTACGTTGTGCCTGCCACCATCCCTACTGCTGTGCCGACTGCCGTCTACGCTGCTCCATCTGCTACTGCCCGGATTGCTGCTACCGCCACTGAAGTTTCTGCCACCCTCGACGTCACCACAGCGGGAACTGACGCTCCCGGCACCATCTATACAGTTGGTCAAAGACCGTATTTTATGGGTGAGTACCATGCTTCATGCTTGGCATCCGAGCACCGTGCAGCGTCCATTGGCGATCCACTAACCCATTCAGGCGTGTCCACGCCCGGAATGTCAGGAGTGGCCACGTTCGGGTCAGAGCTAGCCCGACAGATGGAAGAGTTCAGGAGGGAGGAGCTCCTCATACTCCGGTGGGAAGTGGCGGAGCTGCAGAATTTGCTTAAGGATAGGTCCAGCCAGACGTTCCAACCGGCCCAGCCAGTCCAGCTGGCCCAGTCAATCCAGCCGTCCCAGCCCGTCCAGTCGTTCCAGCCGTACCAGCCGGCCCAGCCAGTCCAGCTGGCCCAGTCAATCCAGCCGTCCCAGCCCGTCCAGTCGTTCCAACACCGTCAGCCGTTCCAGCCCGTCCAGTCGTTCCAGCCGTACCAGCCGGCCCAACCAGCTAAGTCGTTCCAGCACCGTCAGCCGTTCCAGCCCGTCCAGTCGTTCCAGCCGGCCCAACCAGTTCAGTCGTTCCAGCACCGTCAGCCGTTCCAGCCCGTCCAGTCGTTCCAGCCGGCCCAACCAGTTCAGTCGTTCCAGCAGTGCCAGCCGTTCCAACCCGTCCAACCTGATGTCCACCCGGCCGTTGCCAATGATGTCTTTGTGCTGACTGGTGTCTCAACTAGTGTCGCCGCAGTGGCGACTTGTGTCCACCCAAACGATGCCAAAGATGCCCCTCTGCTGACTTGTGTCGCAGTAACCGCATCCGACGCCGTAGGGTCGACTACTGTTGCGGCTTGTGGCCGCACGCCTGATGTTCACCTGGCCGCTGTCCCTGATGCTACTCTGCTGCAGTGTGCCTCAGATGCTGTCTCAGAAGCCGTTTCGCTGACTACCGTTTCGGCTTGTTTTCGTATGCCGGATGTCCCCGCAACCGTTGCCCCTCCGCTAACTGTATTTTCAGCTGCTGCCTCAGCATCCGCTGTGCCGACTACCTTTGCGGATTGTGTCCGCCCGCCTGAAGACTCTACCGCCGGTTCGTCGACTGCCGTGCCAATTTGTGTCAGCCGGCCTGATGCCCACCCAACCGATGATCCTGCTGCCACTCTACCGACTTGCGCCTCAGATGCAGCCTCCGCCGCCGGTGCTCCGACTAGTGTTTCGGTTTGTGTCCGCCCGCCTGATGCCTCTGTGCCGACGAGTGCCCTACCGGCAGCTACTTCCTCTGCTGTTCGACTGCATGCCGCCCCAGTAGTCCAGATGACCACTGCTGAAGTGACTCGATGGACCGCCCCGACCATGAAAACGACGTCTACTACTACTACCGTCTCAGTGTTCCCACCGCCGTCTCAGTGTTCCCGCCGCCATCCAACGTGTTCTTCCGCTTGCCATCTGCTGTTGCGCTCCCGAAGTCACCGCGCCCACCGATGTCACTCCTAAATAGAATCGAGGCCGATTCTTTGTCAGGACGGCCGAGTTGTAAGATATTTTAAATATGTTAATATCGATAATGTATGTTAAGAGACTGCCGATATATTGTTAAGCGAATAATGTTAACTATCGATATTCGATAAAGAACGATCCGAGTCTACCAAACTTTCAAAAAGGCTGATAAATTGCTTATATTCTGAATGCTTGCCGCTGAAACTAGGCAACTTCACTTTGGGTAAGTGCGAGAGATGAGACACTGAAACACGGTCGACAACTTCAAATTTGCTCAGAGTAGAATATAGAATATGTATGGAGAATCATGTGCGAACCAACGCCAACAAGATCGTATATGCGTGTGATAAGCGCGCGCTTGAATATCTGTATGTATGTAACATGCCTAGCAACACACAAACTATTCACTGCTTCAAACTATTCACTACAAAATTCATTAATTCAGTGCCGAAACGAAATGTCACTTGTTCCAACAATTAAGGTTACTTTGGTTCTCTTTTTTTTTTTAGAGTGCGACTGCATACAAGTATGTGTGTATGTACGTGGTTACATTTAACTGCACTGATTTTATGCACTGACTCATTGGGGCACTGTTACCTGGTCATCAGAGGTGTCGCTCATTTCCTCGATCATCATCTGTGAAACCTAGCACCGGCACAGTTTTCGACTTCTAAGTCCAGCGGCGAACAGCAGCAACGACAAGAGCAGCACTATAAAAATGGGAAACCGGACATGAATACGCGCAGCCACCAAGCCTTACAAAATGTTTAAACACTATTTAAACTTCGACCGTAACCGAAGTCCCTGCTCGGGCGCCAATGAAAAATGTCGAAAACGAATGAAAAAAAAAGCCAAATTGTAACTCGATTTACAATTATAATTTATTATCTAAGTACTATTGGACAGCGGTTTTACGGAAAGGCTAATTGGTGGCTGAACGCAAGTGAACGATATCAAAAGCGAAACGAAACTGATCTCTGCTGCTGCGCTTACACTTGCGCAGAGCGCTTTGGCTAACTTAAATATAAGAGAAATTTCATATTCTTAAGCTACTTATACTAAACTTCAATTGTGCTCTCTTATCTACTTAAACTACAAATTCAATAAATTCTCTCTTAAACTACCAAACTAAATGTACGCTATGGGTAGTAGAAAAAAAAGGAACCGACGATGAGGGCAACAAGAAAAAACGTTTGGTTATATGTATATACCCAATCCCGAACGTTGTCTCTATTCTGTCTAATCTCGGCAAAGCAAGATACTTCACTACTCTAGACTTAAAATCAGGGTTCCACCAGATACTCCTTGCGGGAAAAGACAGAGATAAAACAGCTTTCTCTATAGCAAGTGGGAAGTATGAGTTTTGCAGGCTTCCCTTCGGACTAAAAAATGCACCCATCATCTTCCAGAGAGCCATTGACGATGTGCTTAAAATAGAAATAAGGAAATCATGCTACGTCTATGTAGACAATGTGATTATCTTCTCTGAGAACATGGAGAAACACGTCAAGTACATCGCATGGGTGTTAGATAAAATGTACAGTGCCAATATGAGAGTTTCACGTGAGAAATCACAAATTTTTAAAGAAAGCACTGAGTACTTAGGTTTTGTAGTCTCAACTGGCGGAATAAAAACATACCCCGCAAAGGTAGAAGCAATTCGCAAATATGAACAACAGAGAAACCTATTCAACGTTAGATCATTCCTCGAACTAGCAAGCTACTATAGATGTTTTATTAAAGATTTTGCATCTATAGCAAAACCCATAAGTGACATTTTAAAAGGAGAAAACGGTAAAGTAAGCGCTGGTCAATCAAAGAAAATACCAGTCACTTTTGATGAAAATCAAAGTACAGCATTCGAAAAGCTTAAAAAAGTTCTTGCGTCTGAAAATGTTATGATACTCTATCCAAATTACACTAAATCATTTGACTTAACAACAGATGCCTCGTCCTATGGTCTGGGTGCCGTACTGTCACAGGACAGAAAACCAAAAACCATATCAAGGACATTGAAAGATAGAGAGAAAAACTGTGCAGCTAATGAAAGAGAGTTACTTGCTATAGTTTGGGCATTAAAAACACTTAGAAATTACTTATGCGAGGTAAAAAATTTAAATATTTTCACAGACCACCAACCCCTAACGTTTGCAGTGTCAGATCGCCATCCAAACGCAAAAATCAGACGTTGGAAAGCTTTCATCGACGAATATAATGCAAACATCTTCTATAAACCTGGTAAAGAAAATTGCATGGCCGATGCATTATCGCGACACAACATTCATGTTTTAGAAGACGACGCACAATCTGACATAGTCCCAATGCATATCACTTACTTATACTATCGAAACATCCGAAAAGCCTCTCAACCGTTTTTAGAACCAAATAGTAATAGAAATACAAACCCCCTCTATCCGCACGGTTATACTGTTCAGTAAAAAAATTCGCCACATAATACATTTCTCAGACAAAAACGCCTTAATTCAACAGGTTTGCGACGCTGTAAAAAAGACGTCGTAAATGCAATTCACTGCGATTTACCAACACTGGCATTCGTACAACACATGTTAGTCGAAAAATTCCTGTCAACCACATTTCGATACACAACAAGTAAGATAAGTACGGTCGAGCACGCCCTACCGTATAATACTCTCTGCATTTTCCACGAATTATATTATTAAAATCGGTATCGAGATATTACAATGTGTAGTACTTGCATTAAAACACGTTGAAACAAAAACAATCTAAGCATAATAAAACATACAGCTGTTTGTTTGTATGCGAATACATATACGAAAGACAATATATGATGCATATATGTATGTGTGTATTCGGCGCGGCCAGCGAGTGTGAGCAGCGCTGCCGCCACGCAGGCAGAGAAAACATTCGAACATGTGCTTGTATGTTTCTATCTCGCTTGCACTCATACATTGAGCGCTGCCGCTCAAGTGCTTGTATGTTACTATCTCGCTTGCACTCATACACGATATTGCATTCAGTTATCAATATTGTAACGCTTCTAGTTTTCTTGTTTATCGTGCGATTTCAATGCGCCTTTCAGGATATTTTGATATAGTTAGCCTCCACACGTATTATAAATTACAATACTGTACTATATAAACAAAAGCCAAAAAACGGAACGAAAGTTGAGGACAATTTTTATTAATTGTGGGAGAAAGGGGCGTGGCAGTCCAAAAATTTAAATGTCAATGCATTTACACTGTCACTAGGAACCTCCATACCAAAATTAGTGATCCTAGGTGCAATAGTTATTGAGATATTCGCCCAAAACTCCAATTTTTTCCGAGGTGTGTCTAGTTTTTTGCTCATTGTGGGCGAATGGGGCGTGGCATCGAAAAAAAAAAAGATTCTTGTATTGACTGACTAAATATCTGATCGATTGAGACCAAGCTCGAACTTGTAGCTTTTACCATCTCTGAAATCTGTTTGTTCATACGGACAGACGGACAGACGGACATGGCTATATCGACTCGGCTTGTGATGCTGATCAAGAATATATATACTTTATGGGGTCTGCCACGCCTCCTTCTGCCTGTTACATACATTTGCACAAACCCAATATACTCTTGCAGAGAGTATAAAAATGAACAGAACGAAATAGTAGTCTTGCAACACAATAGAGCTCACAGAGCAGCTCAAGAAAATGTGAAGCAAATACTACAAGACTATTTTTCCCACAAATGTTAAAACTTGCAATGGAAGTTGTTTCAAATTGTAAAATTTGTCGAATAGCAAAATACGATCGCCAACCACAAAAACAGATTCTCGATGAAACACCCATCCCATCGCATGTGGGCGAATTCCTTCATATTAACATTTATTCAACCAACAGGACATATTTTCTTACTCCCATAGACAAACTATCAAAATTCGCTACTGTTCAGCCTATCGCTTCTCGAACCATAACAGACATAAAAGCAGCAGTCCTGCAATACCCATAATAAGTAGAGACGTATCCATCTGGACGGAGTTTAAGTATTTAAAACATTCAACTAAAATCACCCAATATTGATAAATACTAAAAGACACCGAAGAACTAGAAAAACACTTTCCTAGGTCACACATGAGGCAAATTCTAGAGTCAGACTTAAGACACATACGGACACTCATAGAAACACTAAATGTTCACCACAGACAGGAGTATTAACTATCTAGGCTCCGCTCTCAAGGTCATAGCCGGCACTCCGGACTTTGAAAAACTAAAATTCACGCAAAGGGAACTTATTCAGTCAGAAAACAAACAAATAACTATAAACACAAAGATACAAAGTCAGATTAACAAATTAAACAACGTAGTAAACCAACTGATAGATAGCCCAAAAAGAAAACAAGTGGACACAGAACATTTATATGAGACAATACCAGCAAGAAATAGAATAGTCATAACAGAACTTGAAACTCATATTATCAGTTACACTCTCAAAAATCAGAATCATAAATCCAGCCATATTGGATTCAAGTGACTTAACCAAAATTTTAAATGAACACTCTACTAACATTACCATTACCGATTTAATGGAGGTAGCCCTAGTTAAGGTTTTATTAAATAATAATTTCCTACATTTTGTAATTAAATACCCTGAACCTAGCTTAACATGTAAGAAATTGGAATTGTATCCAGTTCAACACAAAGGTATCATTATAAATTTCGCCGGAGAAGACACCATAGCTGACTGCCATAATCAAGTAATACCAATTGGAAACTGCAAGCCGGCGCTGACAACCGTATTCTGCAGAAAATTACCAGACTCATACTGCGCTCAACAATTACACTCAGGCGGTATTGCCCATTGTTCGACTCGACCCAGTCACCTGGAACCATTAACAATTATCGATGACGGCGTTATCATTATCAACGTTGGAATCGCTACCATCAACGAGCAATCAGTAAATTAAACCTACCTTATTACCTTTGAAGACAGTATAAAAGTAAATAACTCGGTATACAAGAACCCCAGAAGTTTCGTGAACAAATCTCCGGGACCAGCAGCATCCACACTACTAAATATAACTAACAATCAAGATATCCCCAGCCGGCCATACTTAAAGAAACTTAACTTAGAGAACCTGTGACACATCTCTCGACTAGAAGCAGGAGTTACTCGACGACCAGTTATATTAGGATTAACCGTAGCCATTCTTCTAACGCTTTGTTACGAAATTCTAAAGGCCTATCAGAAACTCAGAGAACGGAAACGCCAACAAAAGCTTCAGATCACCGTCAATAACCTACAGGAATCCGTGGACGACTTCCACTTAAACACGGGAGGAGTTAACACAATCAACCAGTCACAACAATGTATTGTGAAAACCAATGATTCGCTGGTATGAAAGCTACGTCAGCGGAATACAGGCGAACAGCGATCTGCAGCTTAACCAACAGTATGCGACTTTGTCACTCCAGAGAAATGGGATCCCAAGCGTGGGAATGCAGATGAAGCAGTTTATGGTGCAGGGCTAGCTTACGTTATAATAATTGTTGTACTTAGAGTTTAGTTGATATTTGGAAATAAAGAATGTCGGTTATCACCACTTCTATAACTAAAGTCTTCTCAGTTCGCGCAACACCGCGTGTTCAATACAACAATAATATTTATTTAATTGCTACACTTTGTGTTCAATTAAATACAGCTAATAAAATATTTAATTTGTATGTATATGGTACATATGGTATTTGCATACTTTAACTGCTTAAACAGCGATTTTACGGTAACTATAAATTTCGTCTAACAAAATATATATGTATGTGTGTGCCCAGCTCCTATGCGTAGTTGCTGAATTCATGCACATACATATGTATCTCCTGATTATTTTGGACTTACTCTAAGAGATAAGGACTTTTAAAAGAAATAACATACTACAATATACATTTTTATGTAATTGCTGTAAATACAATTTGGATTTGCAGATTTTCTTGCTGACCCTGTGAAATGTCTTACAGGTTTAGCGACTTTGGTTTAATTTCGCTCTAAACGTGTTTACAAGTTTAATCCGCTGCCAACATCAACGTATGTAGTTGTCTGCAGCAGTACCAGCGTCAATATCAGCTTTAAGTCAGATGTGATTTTCATGTTGGCGTCGTGCATATATGTACATACATATGTAGGCATACACATACATATGTTGCTCAACAGATTGTTGGCAAAGTGAGCGTGAACATAAAAAATTCAATTGGCAGTGAAAATTTTAAATTTTTTATACTTAAATATACATATACAACTACAATTACTTACGTGTATGTACTTGCAATCGTGCGATTGAATGTATGCTTTGTTCGGTCCGTTGTATGTTTGTATTTTTGGTTGATATGTATTCATATGCGTATAGCGTAAGCGCCACGAAACGTAAACGTCGACTGCAAAAGCTCAGCCACTGCGTCGTGGGCATGAAATCAATTTTTAGGCACTGCTAAATCTTTGAAGTAACTAGCGTCTGTAGCCATTTGCTTAAAGTTAGTGAACGTGCAAGTATCGCATTTTTTGTGACAACTATTTAAAGTTTTTCTAGTGCTTAACTTGGTAAATGTTATAGGTACAGTATTTCTTTACCTATTTTCCCATTCCTTACTTTTTAATTTAGGAGCGAGAACATGATTTACATGGATATTTTTTATCCCTGTATAATGTTTGATACGTGTATTATAATTTTCGAACGTTTCCAAGATTGATGAAGGTGATTTTTTTTCTGTAATTTTTCAGTGTATAATTTTAGACATCACATAATACACAACATGCAGTTAACTACGGTTTGCATAATAACAATGTTGACTTTGGCTACAACACAACTGACTCAATCGGCACCTACGCCCATCATGCTGAAAGTCGACGAGACTGCCGAGTTAAATCCGATTAATGCAGAGGTAATGTAATCAAAATGAACACCTTTCGTTAAATTGCAACTTAGCAATTAAAAGTTGACGTCCATTGATAGTACTATTTAGTACCGTACAATCAGTAAAATACAAATTATGTACTCATATTGTTGTCGATTGCAGTTACTTTTTTTGAACGCATTAAAAAATGTAATTCATTTAATATGATCGGATCAAACCAATGTAGATTTGCATTAAAAGCTATTACACAATTACTATCACCAAAATGCATTGGATAAAAATAATGCTAGCGCGGACGCCGCGAGTAACAAAACTTGTTAACAACCTACATACATACATATGTAGGACAACTTATGTATACATATGTATACAACCTTTTGTTTATAAATAAACTCGCAAAAACTTTCATATTTTACGAAATATTCCTTTTCATTTACACATGTTTTATTTTACATGTTTTCAAATAAGTTACTCATTTATTGTAATTGCTGTTAAATATTTCAAGCAATTAAGTCAATTATTGTATTACATTTGGAAAACTTTTTTTATCGACAGTTACTGTGAAATTCACAGTCTGAATAGTTGTAAGACTGCCAACTCGACAAATTCTTTTCCTCATGTCAGGATTTAAACATCGAAATCTAATACCTTTACCTTTAGGAGTAAGGGACTTTTTATACTCTCTGCAAGAGTATATTGGGTTTGTGCAAATGCATGGAACAGGCATAAAGTATATATATTCTTGATCAACATCACAAGCCGAGTCGATATAGCCATGTCCGTCTGGCTGTCTGTCTGTCCGTCTGTCCGTATGAACAAGAGTTCAGAGATGGTAAGAGCTACAAGTTCGAGCTTGGTCTCAATCGATCACATATTCAGTCAGTCAACACAAGAATCTTTTTCTTTTGATGCCACGCCCCATTCGCCCACAGTGAGCAAAAAACTAAACACACCTTGAAAAGTAACTATGGCACTTAGGAACACCAAATTTGGTACGGAAGTTCCTAGCAAGCAACAGCATAAATGTAATAACCTTAAAATTTTTAAGCTGCCTTCTTTTGCAACAAAAAATAAAATCATTTTTAAACTTTTATACGTTTTTAAGGCATTTGTTCTTATCTAACATTATTGTAAGGTGCATTAAAATCGGACTATAAACAATAAAAAACTAGAAGCGTTACAATATTGATAATTGAACGCAATATCATGCATGAGTGCAAGCGAGATAGAAACATACGAGCACATGTTCGAATGTTTTCGCTGCCTGTGTGGCGGCAGCGCTGCCCGCGGACTTTGGCCCCGGCGAATACACACATATGAATCATATATTGTCATTCGTATGTGTAATAAAAAACAGATGTATGTATGATTATGCTTACTTTGTTTTTGTTTCAACGTGTTATAATGCAAGTACTACACATTGTAATATCTCTTGACCGATTTTAATAATTTAACCGGAAAAAAATGCAGAGAGTATATTACGGTCGGGCGTGCTCAACGGTACTTTTCTTTCATGTTTTTATCCAAATTCGTTTTTATGACAATGGGATTTAATATGTTTGTTTGCAATCTTAATCATAACCAAACTGGAAATCGACGAAAATTAATAATCTTGGCAAAATATTAAATCGGACAAGAAACAAGAAGAAACGGTTATCTTCGGCTATCCTAAGATAAATACCCTTGCAGTCATGCATATTGCGTCAGTTTGGTTTCAATCACCAATTTTTAATATGGTGGCTGTATGATAGTATGATATAGTAGTCCGAATAGGAAGAAATTTGGTCAGCAAATAGGACATGATAAACAAGTAAGGAAAGTACAGTCGAATAAATTCTAAGCATAATCGAACAAAAATGCATTTGTCTGGCAGCGAATTGTGGGCGAATTGGGCGTGGCATAATAAAAAAATATGAGTGACTGACTAAATATGTAGTCGATTGAGACCAAGTTTGTACTTGTAGCTCTTACAATCTGTTCATACGGACAGACAGACGGACATGGCTATATCGACTCGGCTCGTGATGCTGATCAAGAATATATATACTTTATGGGGTCTGTCACTCCTCCTTCTGCCTGTTACATACATTTGCACAAACCCAATATACTCTTGCAGAGAGTATAAAAAGTATATTGTGCGAATTTGGTTGAAATCGCTCAATAGAAACAGAAAACTTTCATACCTAACATTCCAGCTGATTGCTTCTATGACAGCTATATGATATAGTTGTCCGATCCGGATGAAATTTGGTTTGCACATGGGATTTTATGCTAAATTCATATGAAGACAATTTGGTTGGAGTTGTATGATATAGTCATCCCATTTGGCCGATTTTAACAAACGATCTGCGTGCAAGTTTCATAAAGATAGCTTTTAAACTCAGATACTACTTTGACGGACATGGCTATATCTACTCGGCTGTTGATGTTTATCAAAACTATTTACATTTTATGGTGTCGGGTACGCCTCTTTCAATGCGTTACAAACTTCGTGACAAAAATAATATACCCTCTGCAACGGTAGAAAAAATAGTTCTTTTCAAGTGATTAATTTAAGATTTAACAAAATGTATACTTTTCTTTTTTACATTTTCTTTTTCCCTCGCTTATTTTTATTTTAATCTGTTTAATTGAATTACATTGCAACATTGTGTTATACATTGGATGTGAAAACATAAAGGTTTATGTATACTTACAATCAAATTTTATAATTTGCTTGCAAAATTTACCATTTATTTGTGCACTTGTTTTATCATCTGCCTATGAGCTTTGCTTTTGTAACGAGCAGTTTGCGTGCTATTCCTTCACGTTTCAGTCGCGAGAGCAATTTATCTTTCAAATTGTATTTGCTAGAAAAATTTAAAAACGTCCCCTGTCCGGAAAAATTGACTTTTTTATTGTATTTTATCCTTATTTTGTCCTTTTTGATTATTTTAAATTGCTTGCAAAATTTGTTAACTTAAACTAGATGTTATAGCATTCATATGGTTTATCTGATTTCAATAAATATATTTGAATGCAACTATGTTTTCTAAGCGTGTAATCGAAATCAAACATATCAAATATCTGTATAAAGCGCTTAAAAGTTTCAACATGCCAAAAGAGACAAATAAACAGAAATTTCGAGAATCGTGGTTTAGTTAACATGGTTTGGGTGTGCCGAAATCCTAAAGATCTAGATTTGAGTACTGCAAACACAGCAAGAGCAGTGAATTTATAAATAAATTCAATAGTATTCTTCTTGGTTTGGGTTACGTAGAAACGGTTTACGTTGCCATAGTTGTCTTCTACTAACCAGAACGTGTGCATCGCATGCTCAATGGAGTGACGAAGAAAATACTACTGTTGACAACGTATTATACGCATTAGATGAAAAAAATGATTGAAAAAACTAAATTTTGTAAGAAACGTTTTTGTCCGTTTTTTATGTCCCCTTTTTTCAATATTTGTCCCTTTTTTGTTCGTTTTTTAAGTTTATCTAGCCTTTTTTTAAGTGAAAGCCTTGGCAACACTGCTTGATGTTGATGCTGATCTTTCCTCTGAGGAAGTCATTCGTAATCTTTCTAGAGATATAGAATTTATTGCTTTTAAGATTGTTTCTCGATAGTGATGGCAAACTAAATTCATTAATTGATTATAAAGTCATATGAATAATTTAAGCTGAGCGATTATTATTCGCCTTTATTCGAATGAAAACAATTGATTAATTAAGTGATTAAAGCTACATTTAAAGAATATAATGACAAATATATTTAATATAGAATTGAGGGACACTGGTTGGATCATGTGGTCGGAAATCATCAATAAAACAAGAAAGAAAAGTACAGTCGAGTATGCGCTACATTTTCCCCCGATTAAATTATTAAAATCGGTATCAAGATACATATTACAATGTGTAGTACTTGAACTAAAACACGTTGAAACAATCTAAGCATAAGCAAACATACATACACATATGTTTGTTTGCATGCGAATACACATACGTTTGACAATATATGATGCATATATATGTGTATGTGTGTATTCGGCGCGGCCAGCGTCCGCGGGCAGCGTTGCCGCCACACAGGCAGTGAAAACGATCCAACATGTGCTTGTATGTTTTTATCTCGCTTGCACTCATTGCGTTCAATTATCATTATTTTAAAGCACATTTCAGGATAGTTTGATATAGTTAGTCTCCACACGAATATATTGTTTCTAAGAACCTGTCTACCAAAATTAGTGTTCCTAAGTGCCAAAGTTACTGAAATATGCGTCGAAAACTCAGATTTTTCCGAGGTGTGTCTAGTTTTTTGCTTATTGTGACAATGAAGAAAAGGTACTTGTATTGAGTGACTAAATATGTTTTTTAGTCGATTGAGACTAAGCTCGAACTTGTAGCTCTTACCATCTCTGAAATCAGTCTGTTCACACGGACAGACAGACGGACATGGCTATACCGAGTCGGCTTGTGATGCTGATCAAGAATATGTATACTTTATGGGGTCTGCTACTCCTCCTTCTGCCTGTTACATAAATTTGCACAAACCCAATACTATATTCTTCAAAATTTGGAGCCGATTCAAGTAAAATTATAAGAGATAGAGCCTTCCTCATGAGCGGAACTTCCGAAGGGTCTATTTCCTCCTGAAGCGTCGCAGTAATCACGTTTTTCTCGAAAGCGTGTTTTTGATGTTATTTGACACGATTTCTCGACAAGTTTTTAGCCGATTGCTTTCAAATTTTGAACACATATTTATCATGATCTAGTCACTAATTTGAACGAACGATATGTTTTATTTCAACATTTTCTATTTTTAAGGACAGTTTAAAAACAAACTTTCGTAAAAAAAAAATCCAAATCGGACTACTATATCGTATAGCTCCCATAGGGACATTCGGTCAAAAATTTGCATTTAGTATGAATTTGTATGAAAATTTTCTGTATTTACCAAGCTATCTTAATGAAACTGATACAAAATAAATGTATCAATAACATAAATATACTGACCACGTTTCATAGCTTGCATAGGAAAACAAGTAAGAAAGGTTACAGTCGATCGAGCCGGCTGTAAAAGACCCCGTACTCCCATAGTAGTGCCCAGTTGCATTTTATTTAAATTAAAATTTTAAAATGAAATTTAAAAAATTAAAATTAAATATTTACATTTTAAATTAAAATTAAAAAATAAATAAATTAACAATTGTCATTGTCAGCATTCGAACCCGCGATCCATGCGAAGGTTCCACATTGCGCCGCAACTCTACCAGTTGCACCACACCCCTCTTCTATCATTCTTCCGATTATTTGCATATATGTATGTGCACACATACATATGTGTGTATGTATAGCATTGGTCGGCGCGGCCAGCGGCTCCGGGCAGCGCTGCCGCCAAAGCAGGTAGAGAAAACGTTCGAACATATGTTTCTGTGCGTGTTGCGCGCATGCAGTGATTTTGCAGTAAAATAACATGCACTTTGAACCGTAATTTCTCTCTTGTTTGACATAGGATTTTGATGCCACTTTCAGGAAAGTTAGAAATAGTAAGTCTCTAAGCGTATGTTAAATTACAACACTGTACTATTTGATTTAATGCCTTAAAAACGGCATTGAAGTTGAACAGTTTTTTAGTTCTTATGAGCAAAGGGGGCGTGGCACCTCAAAATTTTGAATGTCGTTATATTAAAGCTGTCTCTAGGAACCTGTATACCAAAATTTGTGCTCCTAAGTGCTATAGTTACTGAGATATTCGCCTAAAACAAAAATTTTTTCGAGGTTTGTCTGGATTTTTGTCCATTGCGGGGGCGGTAAGGGACGTGGCAACAATTTGAAATAAACTTGATCTGCCTGACATAATAACGGACTTTCATTGTGAATTTCATGGTTCTAGCTTTTGTAGTTTAAAAGATCCAGGACAGACGGACAGACGGACAGACGGAAATGGCTATATCGACTCGGCTGTTGGTGCTGATCAAGAATATATATACTTTATGGGGTCGGCCACGCCTCCTTCTGTCTGTTACGCACATCTCGCTTTTGACAAACTTAATAGACCCCTATACTCTTTTTTAAAGAGTACGGGGTCTAAATAGGTCGAACATTGAGTAACAGGTATCCTAAAGTCGCGTGGCGACTATAGCATTCTTTCTTGTTATACTCTCTGCAAGAGTATATTTTGTTTGTGCAAATGTATGTAACAGGCAGAAGGAGGCGTGGCATAAAGTATATATATTCTTGATCAGCATCACAAGCCGAGTTGATATAGCCATGTCCGTCTGTCTGTCTTTCTGTCTGTCCGTCTGTCCGTATGAACAAACAGATTTCAGAGATGGTAAGAGCTACAAGTTCGAGCTTGGTCTCAATCGATCAGATATTTAGTCAGTCAATACAAGAAACTTTTTTTTTCGGCGACCCATTCGCCCACAATAAGCAAAAAACTAGACACACCTCGGAAAAAATCGGTGTTTTCGGCGAATATCTCAGTAACTATTGTACTTATGATCACCAATTTTGGTATGAAGGTTGCTAGTGATAGCGTAAATGCATTGACATTTAAAATTTTGGACTGCCACGTCCCTTTCTCCCACAAATAATAATAAAAATAGTTCTCAACTTTCGTTCCGTTTTTTGGCATTTGTTTATATTGTACAGTATTGTAATTTTTAATTCGTCTTGAGACTAACTATATCAAGCTATCCTGAAAGGTGCATTGAAATCGCACTATAAACAAGAAAACTAGAAGCGTTACAATATTGATAACTGAATGCAATATCATGTATGTACATACATGTATATGCATCATATATTGGCTTTCGTATGTGTATTCCCATACAGACAAACAGATGTATGTATGATTATGCTTACATTGTTTTTTGTGTCAACGTGTTATAATGCAAGTACAACACAGTGCAATATCTCTAGACCGATTTTAATAACTTAATCGGGAAAAAATGCAGAGAGTATATAACGTTCGGGCGTGATCGACTGTACTTTTCTTTCTTTTTTTTATGTTAAAATATTGAAATGTTTTCAACAACAATTTGATTTTCGCTCAAGCGCTGTCGTAGAGTTTTTTGTGTTGATCTCTCTTAACGATTTAAAATAGTCGCTCGCGAGTTGAGACTGAGTAAGAGAGTGAATGATGGAATAAGTCAAGACAAAAAGTCCTTGAAACACTCTAATTAAATTGGTTTGTTGATAAAAGAAATCAGTCATTTTTAAAAATAATATTTATTTTGTTCTTAAAATTATATTTTATATTATGTATCGTTAAGCTTAATTACTAAGAGTGAATTAAAATTTTCAGCCGTTAGCTAGTGATACATGTACACAAATCTCGAATTTGTCCGCGACTCATAAAACTTGAAAATTTAGTAACTTTGCAATTGCAATTTGTTTGATCTATTGCTTTACAACACCAGTATAGGTTTTTGATTTATAGATCTACTACCAATAACTTACTAGAATTCAATTCCCTTGTCATACAAGGGTTTCAAAATAAATTACAAACAGACGCTATTTACACTGATTTTAGCAAGGCGTCTTATGTTAACCATTCTCTTTTACTACATAAACTTAATCTGCTAGAATTTCCACATAAGTAAATTCTTAGGATTGCGAACTATTTATGTCCTAGAACTCATAAAGCTAATTTTAATGATAATAAGCCTGTGCGAGTTACTTCTGGAAAAAACACCATCTTGGTCCCTTGCTTTTTTTTCGTTATTTATCAATGATTTGCGGTCAACAATTTTTAGTTCCTTGCCTTTGATGTGAGCCGACGGTGTAAAACCTATCATAAATTGGTTCTTGCCTGAGTCTCGGGCTACAAAGTGATCTCGACACCTTTCAAACAAGGTGTTAATTTAACTTAATAAGTACATCTCTAGTTCAGTAAATGTAACGTAATGTCCTTCAGTAGGCGAATACATATACATAATAATTTGACGATCCCTGCCTAACAAAAACTCTTTTTACATCACAAGTACGCCCTATTCTTGAATATCTATCATGAGAATACCATGTTTTAGAATATAAATCTTTTTTGTTAGCTACGCAGTCTGAACCAAATTTACACAGGATGTACATGTTCATATACTGACCAAGTATGATCCAAATCAGACAATTATTTATTTATAGGATTTTATCTCCAAAACCGGCCAAAAATTATACATAAATATGAAGTAGTTTGAAAATTTTCTGTTTTTAACTAGCTATGTAAGTTAAGCTATGGTTAAATGGGTTTCAGAATTTTTGAAACTCGATATTTTTTGCTTATAAATTGATTCAATATGCTTACTATATTCTTCAAAATTTGGAGCCGATTCAAGTAAAATTGTAAGAGATAGAGCCTTCCTCATGAGCGGAACTTCCGAAGGATCTATTTCCTCCTGAAGCGTCGCAGTAATCACGTTTTTCTCGAAAGCGTGTTTTTGATGTTATTTGACACGATTTCTCGACAAGTTTTTAGCCGATTGCTTTCAAATTTTGAACACATATTTATCATGATCTAGTCACTAAATTGAACGAACGATATGTTTTATTTCAACATTTTCTATTTTTTAAGGACAGTTTAAGAACAAACTTTCGTAAAAAAAAATTCAAAACGCAGTCAAAAATTAAAATTTCAATGTTTTGCATTTTCCGTCGCTCAAATTTAAGGCTCAAATATCTACTTACAGAAAATAATTTTTTTTTTTGATATAAGGTGAACCGTTCACCTGATACTGTGTCAAATACGAAAGTTCTTTTCCTTCTCAGGACATTGTCTCCCGTCGGCCCAATGTTGAAAATTTTTTTATGAAAATATTTTAAATGACAAATGAAATGTCAATCCTGTTATATGTTTTTTTTTTGCTAAAATATATCACTGCAAACAAATGAAAATTTTTTTGAAAAAAGTGCTTAATTAACCTTTAACAAATGTGTTTCATTCTAAATGTATGTATGTATGTGTGTCTGTGTTTGTTGTGTGTTCATGAAGCTGTATTATCTATGCCCAACTCTTCCGCTACTTCGCTGGCCACTTTTGGAGCCGATAGCCGCGGGTTAGCTTTGATTTTGCGGACAATGTACCGCTCATCCGTATCATTAAAAATTTTATTAGGTGCGCTTCTCCCTTTATCGTGGGTCCTGTTTTCACGAACAAATCTTTAGATGATGATATGGATAGTTGAATCACTTAGTCCTACCATTTTAGCAATTTTTCGGCGAGAATGACTATTTTTATAATGCATGAGGACGAGTTCCCGTTGGTCAATTATTGTTCTTGGTCCCATTTCAATAAAACAATTGTTTTCAACGCGGCTGACCAAAAAATGTTACAAAACAGACTTAAATGTATAGCGAATATCATAGTAAAGGCAAAGAAATATTCATCAACCGTTATTGTATAGAATAACGGATCTTCGCACAACTGCATAGTTTTTGGTTGAAATAAGATGTGGCCTCATTTTAGGTTGTTACTTTAGTTTTAAATTGTTAAAAAATATTTAAAAAATATATAAAAAAATATAAAAAAAATAAATGAAGTATTATTTAATAAGTTAGAACATATATTTAAAAATATTCGCTTAGTTATTTTGATTATCTTTTTTACTTTAGTATTTATAGCTGATCAAAGTTTTTCTACTTGCTTGTTAAAGTAGGCTGCGAGCCACTGTATATCATGTAGATGCACTAAAGTGCTCTTAATATGAATTTGCATGACAATTTTTCGTGTTTACCAAGCTATCTTAAAGAAACTCCCTAGTGTCCGTCACCTAAATGAGTCCACTAATATTATTATCACACACCATTGTTTATAACATATTGAAATGATATAACGGGTATATATGCATACTATATAGCTGATATAATTGGCTAGCCAAAGATTATATACCCTTGCAGTCATGCACATTGCGTTAATTTGTTTTCAATGACCGATTGTTCCTATAAGAGCTATATGATATAGTCATCCGATTTGGCTGATTTTAACAAATGATCTGCGTGCAAAGGGAGTACACATCTGTGCCTAGTTTCATTAAGATAGCTTTAAAACTGAGAGACTAGTTCGCATAGAAACAGACGGACAGACGGACATGGCTATATCGACTCGGCTGTTGATGCTGATCAATAATATATATACTTTATAGGGCATATCTACCACTTGGACCACACTCTGCTAGATAAGGGTCGTTGTTTGTGTAGGTTTAAATTGAGTTCACTCTTTTATTGCAAGCAAGTGTACGTAAATTAAAATTTTTTAAAAAACTCGCAATGTTTGCACCAGTTATTCTTACATGCTGTTGTTGTCCGATTAGGACCAAATATGGTAAGGATACTTAAAAAAGTACCATTCAGATAATGTTTGATTGAGATAACTCAACAAACAGTACATTCCTTCATACTAATATTCTTTTTTCAAACGATTTCTCTACGAGAGCTATACAATATAGTACAAGTCTATGAAAAAATTTGCATGTCGCTTTTAGACATGTGTCCATAAAAAAGAAGCATATATTCTTATCGTACAGAATTGTTATTTGACATTCGTTTGGAGGCATAAACAAAGCCGTCACCAGAGGCACTCCTCAGGGAGGCGTCCTATCCCCCCTTCTATGGAACGTGGCGGTCAACGTACAACTACGGGAACTCTACGGGGGTGGGTGCCGGGTTATGTCCTATGCTGACGACCTTGCCATCATCTTCTCTGGCAAATTGTCCCAGACTCTATGTGACCCCTTCGCTTCTTATTCAACGGACTAAGGGCAAACCCAAGTAAAACTGAACTAGGCCTGTTACCAACAAGCATAAAATTCCCACAATTAGACTCCCAGCCTTACGCGGGGAAGCACTAAAGCAAAGTATCTTGGTGTATGTATCGAAAGAAAGCTAAATTGAAAAGCGTGCATAAAAGACAGAGTACGAAAAGTCTCAGTCGCCTACACGTAGAAAGACATTATGTCTGATATGGGGCTTAAACCCCCATATCAGCCGGTGGCTCTTCACTGTCATTACCTGTCCCATTCTCGTGTACGGGATCGTAATTTGGTGGTCCGCTCTAAAAAAGAGGACCACTTTCGCCAAACCCAACAAGGTATAGCGGATGGGGGCCTCATCACTTTGTGGGCTCATCCTACACTTTCTTCCATTGGATATAATGGGATCAAAAATGACTACCGTATACGAACTCAGAATGAGAGAAGCCAACCTCTGGAAGTCGAATGGGCTGTGACATTCTAACATTCTGTCGGAACTGCCGTTCAGCATCCAAAAAACAGACTACGCATTTCCTACGGAATACACATATACTTCTTTCAAAGAGGTTTTTCTATCTAGAGAGGCCTGGAGTAATGGCTCTCCCTATCCAAGCACCTCTCTTAAATTCTATACTAATGGCTCGTGCTCAGCGGGTCATACAGGCGGAGGCTTATACTGCTGGAGCTTGGCTTCTAGGCAGAAGATAAGTCCATTAATGAAGCTCTGAACATCATCAACTTAGATATCCCCTACATGTGCAGAATCACATTTTTTATGATATTAATTCATTAATGTCTATGTCAAGTAGCTCTAAATTACTAAACAAATATCGCAGATCTCTAATAAATAATTCGATATTCTCCTTGTATGGGTCCCTGGCCACAGCAACATAGAAGATAACTGTGTTGCAGATGAACTCGCGAGAATGGGAACTGTTTGCGCTCTCGACAACAAGAGTATCCATATTTCTGACGACGTGCAGGATCATTATTGAAAACCAATTCGAGTAGCTGGCAGACTTAAAGTGGACAACCACTTCAAGATGCAGAACGTCTTGTCTCACCTGGCCAACTCGGTCAAAAGACCGCTCAACCAAGCTATGCGAATAACCACGTTAGAGATGCTCCGCAGTCTTTTGTGTTCTCACAGGCACTGCATAGTGTGGATCCATGCTTCCAGACTGTCCGTTAACTCACACAACTTCTTTAGAAACGAGAAGGAAGAAGAGACAGTTGTTTAATTCATTTGTTACTGCCCAGCTCTCAGTCAATATACACTGAGATTCCTAAGGACATATTTTCTCAACAACCTCTCGGAGCTGTCCACAATGCAACCCAAACGCTCTCGAGATATATCCGTGGCATGGGATTAAATCACAGTGTATGTGACCCACCCGATTGCCTTTTTTTTTATTAAACACAAATTAATTTTAAATCGCAAAAAGAAACAAGTAAGAAATGTACTGTCGAGCACGCCCGACCGTAAAATACTCTCTGCATTTTTTCGCGATTTAATTATTAAAATCGGTCTAGAGATATTACAATGTGTAGTACTTGCATTAAAACACGTTGAAACAAAAACAATCTAAACATAATCAAACATACATCTGTTTGTCTGTATGGGAATACACATACGAAAGCCAATATATGATGCATATACATATACATATATATGTATGTATTCAGCGCAGCCAGCGACTGCGGGCAGCGCTGCCGCCCCGCAAGCAACGAAAACATTCAAACATGTGCTTGTATGTTTCTGTCTCGCTTGCGCTCATCATTGATATGAATGCGGCAGCGCTGCCGTCACATGTGCTTGTATGTTTCTGTCTCACTTGCACTCATACATGATATTGCATTCGGTTATCAATATTGCAACGCTTCTAGTTTTCTTGTTTATAGTGCGATTTCAATGCGCCTTTCAGGACAGTTTGATCTTGTTAGTCTTCACACGAATTATAAATTACAATACTGTACTATATTAAAGAATGCCTATAAACGGAGCGAAAGTTGAGAATTACATTGATTAATTGTGGGAAAACGGGGCGTGGCAGTCCAAAAATTTAAATGTCAATGCATTTACGCTGTCGCTGGGAAACTCCATACCAAAATTGGTGATCCTAGGTGCAATAGTTATTGAGATATTCGCCCAAAACAGGGCGTGTCTAGGTGTGTCTAGTTTTTTTCTCATTGTGGGCGAATGGGGCGTGGCATCGAAAAAAAAAGATTCTTGTATTGACTGACTAAATATGTGATCGATTGAGACCAAGCTCGAACTTGTAGCTCTTACCATCTCTGAAATCTGTTTGTTCATACGGACAGACAGACAGACAGACGGACATGGCTATATCGACTCGACTTGTGATGCTGATCAAGAATATATATACTTTATGGGGTCTGCCACGCCTCCTTCTCCCTGTTACATACATTTTCACAAACCCAATATACTCTTGCAAAGAGTATAAAAACGGCTATCTTCGGCTAGCCGAAGATTATATACCCTTGCAGTCATGCACATTGTGTTAATTTGTTTTTGAATGACCGATTGTTCCTATGGCAGCTATATGATATAGTAGTCCGATTTTAATGAAACTTGGTCAGCATGTTGGGAAAGTTAACAAATTCATATTGTGTGGTTTTGGATGAAATCGCTATGACAGCTTTATGATATTGTTGTCCGATCCGGATGAAATTTAGTAGGCAGATGGAATATGATAACAAATGCATAACGCGTGAATTTGCGACCTTCCACAATTAGCCCATATAACAGATCGCAACCCTACCAATTTAATTCCACCCCACTTTTTCGAAGTTTTCGATTATCTGCATTTATGTATACGTTATAATGTCTTGTTATATAATAAATATAAGTGAAATGCTAGTGCCAGAGCTCGAACCAAGTACGAACTAGTAAGAAAGGTGACAATCGAGCTAGCCGACTATAGTGGCTTAGTACATTTACCTTCATATGAACCCAAAACGCCCTAAATTTGTCGTGTCAAAAAAAAAACTTGTACTGCTTGGGTATTTGATTTTTCATTTGTGACATCTTGGGCCTTTCTAGTTCCTGAAGTCCCTGAGATCATTTTGTTCATACAGACGTACGGACGGACGGACGGACATGACTACATCGACTTGTTACACACATTCCAATGATTACAGTACACATTTTTACTCTACGAGTAACGGATGTAATTACTGAACAAACATATTTTGCAGATTTTCTTCTTAGAGTAAATATTTTACCAGCGAATTCGTCGCCATAGACTCAAACAGGTGTTAATCTCTCGGTTCTAAGTCCGAACTAATGGTTGATGCAAAAAAACAGTTTAATTGAGCTTCCGGAACTTTGTACGATTATGTAACGATGTGTGACGCCTGTCGTTATCTTGATGAAAGAAAACTCTTCTTTTATTAGGCAAAGTCGACCGCTTCTAAGCTACTGTTCTCTATTGGTGGTCTAAATGTTGACTGTAAACGATTAAATTAAAAGTTTGGCTTTAGCTTATTTGCAAAACACAGGGTAAAATCTTCCTTGTAGTCAGATTGGATACCGGGTAGCTCTGCTGCCCCAAATATGGCGTAAACGTTCGATAATATGTTTGCATGTTTCTGTCTCGCTCGCACACACGCATTGAAATTGCATTCAAATATTAGCTTTGTTAAGTGTTTTCTTTCTTGATAATAGTCGGATTTTTATGATACATTCAGAATAGTTTGATAAATTTAGTCTCCAACCGAATTTCAAAAACAATACTGTACGATAAGAGCAAATATCTTTAAAATGGTTTGGAAATTTGAAAAATTATTTATTTCTTTTGGGAAAGGCGCGTGTCAACCCAAATTATAACATTGCATTTCTGCTGTCTCTAGGAACGTGCCATTGTTAATGAGATATTCGACAACGTCGATTTTCCCCGAGGTATGTAGTTTTTTGCCTATTGTGAGTGACTGGGGCGTGGCATCGAAAAAAAATGATTCTTGTATTGACTGACTATATATGGAGTCGACACTGACTAAATTCGATCTTGTAGCTCTTACCATCTGTGAAATCTGTTTGTTTATGCGGACAGACAAATAAGCGGGCAGACGGACATGTCTGCTCAAGAATAAATATACTTTATTGGGTCTGCCTGTTATCGGCAGATTTTATTTCACGAGATAAGAGCAGTTCAGAACACGTCTGCAACTTATCACAATTACCGAAAGAAGAGCAGGAATCAAGATCAGCCTAATGTCATCCTGTCAGCAGGTTTCTAACACTCGATAATAGATACTTATCCTAGACAACACTACTTAATCGATATCTAATATAACTGGCCTAACGATCTATCGGCAATCAATTAACGTAGCATGTATCGATATTCACATATTTAAAACACTTTACAACTCGGCCGTCCTGACAGAGAATCGACCTTGATTCTACTTGGGACTGACATCAGGTGGAGCGGTAACTGCGGGGGAGCAGCAAGCGTAGGAACACGTAGGATGGCGGCGGGAGCACTGAGATGGCGGCAGGAACACTGCGATTTGCAGCTGTTCACAAATAGTTGTCATAGCAGACGTTGTTAGCATGGTCGGGGCGGTCCATTGAGTCACATCAGCCAAAACAGTGGCATCGGGTGATGCAGTCTTTGCAAACGCTTTTATGATAGTCGGTACTGTTGATGCAACAGGGGTCATCTGGACTACTGGGGCGGCATCCAGGAGGACAGCAGATGAAAAGCAGCCGGTAGGGCTCTTGTCTGCACAAAGTTATCGACCGAGTAGGCATCGGAGCAGCGGCGGCAGAGGCTTCAGGCGTCCGGACGCAAGCCGTAATGGTAGTCGGCGCAGCGGCGGAGGAAGCAGTAGCTAGGGCACAAGTCAGTAGAGTTGATACCAATCAAGGGCATAAGCCTAAATAACATATTGCAACTGAGTATCGGGTATCCTTAAGTTTCAAGGCGACTATATCATTCTTTCTTGTTTTTATTTGCTTATTTGATAATACTAAAATATCTTAAATATTCTTTCATAGAATAAGATAGAGATAGTGAAATTAGGTAGAACCTGAGTTCCGTCCTTTAAACCATTTGCTCCTAATTAATTCGGTTGTACCTATCACAAGATATCTTAACTACCTGTTTTTGAGTCACAGGATATAGACTGCCAGTTTTGAAGGGTTTTTTAAATATTATTTGAATTAATAAAAAATTTCACTGTAAAAGCAATTGTCACGAATGTTTTCACAAAATTAAATGTAATTTCTTTCTCTGGACGAGTTCACAATTTGTGAAAATTGTTAAAATTTAAAACTCGATTTTTGAAACTTTTCCTGTTCAATCAAATTAATTCAGCCGAGAATAAATTAAAGCTTAACGAACATACTATACCTAACATCGAGTTTAAAAACTTTTTTTAGGAGTGGATCATGCCTTGCAGTCAACATGGGCTAATTTAAAAGAATACAATATATACTTTTTTTAATTCATAATTTCCGGGAACTTTTTGATTAAAGTACTATTACAGATTTTCATAAAATTTAATGTATGAGTTGTTTGGGATCTAACAAACGCCGTAATAATTATATACAGTATCCATACTTTATTTACGAGACACCTAGACTAATTTTCAATTTTAAGCTGGTTTCTCCAGTCTTCAAAGCTCCTTATTTGAGGACTGCAACGCCTTATGCGTGTGCACACATTTTATATTTAGCAAGCCTGAGTAACTTTTTCGGTACTGGTCGATAACGTAAAATTTATAGTTGAAATCTAATATCACAGGGAGCTACAAAGTAAACTGTGTTTAATAGTTCAGAATCTAAAATTTGGAGAATCTCACATATTCGATGTCATCGTGACACTTGTATTTTTTTATTTTAGGACGTTTTGTTAAGTGCCGATCTTGAACGCAACAGGAGAAAGTTGCCTGATTCAACATTCGAAGCAAAAAATGCAGTACTCGGATTTGTGTTCGGTGTAAGTAGACGTACAACATAACATCACAGTAATAGTAATTTAATGTGTGATTATATTCATTGCAGAAGATCGACAACTTTTTGGATACAAAGATACGCGTGATTGAACAACTGGATCAATCTAATATTGAGAAAAATAAGCAATGGGATATCAAAACACCTGTACCAGTTAAGGACTTTCAGACACTAATAACTGCAGTAGTTTCTCCAAAGATTCGATCGATTGGCAATATTGCTAACGACCTGACCACGGGTGTACTTACCACAATAACTGCATTAAGTGGATCTTCTTCGAGTAATGGAAATGCCAATGCGGGCCTGGGAAATGTAGTGTCCAAGTTTTTAGGATTTTCAGGACCTATACTTCAGGGTTCTTCTGGTGGTCTAAATGGCAGCATTGCAGGTGCTACTACTCCAGCACCGGATTCGGATGAAGCAGGCTATTAAGCTCACTATCAGATGTTGAAATCTCGTATTTGTTGTTCCCTGATGTCTACGATTTTGTTGTTTTCAATGTTAATTATAAATTTGGTTAATTTTAATATTAAAATTATTATTATATTCATGAAATGTAAATATAGACATTTATACACCTAAAACATATGACTAAATACGATTTATAATATAAATGAAAAAAATATATATGAAAATATTAAGTCCATATACAACTTTACCGAACTAATGAACACGGTACCGCCAATTGTTCTAATAAGATCATAGGTAATGCAGTAACTTTTTATTCAAAACAATTCAAATGACTTTGACTGAGTTTTAGAAAATGGAAACGTTAAGGATTAAGCATATGAATTCTATTTATCGGTGGATATGTTTCTAATATGTTCGACATAGGAATCGTTTTGTACAGTTACGAGCAATAGCTGTATTCTATACGAAAATCTAAGAAAATATGTATACATTTATTACAAATGTTATATCATTATGTTATAAATGTTATTACTAAATACATGAATACTTATCTTATACTCTGTATAAAAAAAAGACAGAAAAATGAACATTCAACTTAACAATAATACAGAACAGGCTTTTTATAACCATTACTGTTTCTCAATAAAATATAGTTTTGATAATCTTAAACTAATTTATTTTCCACTTTCTCGCGCTTAACTATATTTCTTTAGACAAATCACAGAGCTTCCCTTGAGTTCAAAAACCTTATGGACACGCCGAAATTGGATCGAAGTAATGTGTCACTTGAACTTCCGGACGAGCTATTCACCAAAACATTTAGAACGGTCACACAAGTTTCAAAAGCACTTAGTAGCTTAATAATGGTAAATATATTTAAATAACATAAAATGTCAAAAAAAAAAAAAAAAAAAATTTGGATTGGGGTGAAAAATGTTTTATTTCCAATGTATTGTTAGGTCTGTAGTGAAATTGTTTTCTTTGTCGGATTTTCCATGCTTACATTTTAAGTAGTTTTGTTTTTTGATACGCCCACTCTACGTTCTATGTAAATGTAAAACGATGTTAAATAGTATGTTTAGTAAAAAACAAGTAAGAAACGCTACAGTCTTACGAGCCGACTGTAAAAGACCCCATACTCCCATAGTAGTGCGCATTTGTATTTCATTAAAATTAAAATATGAAAATGAAATTTTAAAAATTAAAATTTTAAAAATTAAAATTTGAAATTTACATTCTGAAAAATTAAATTATCAATGTTCATTGACTTTTTACAGGGTTACTCTTCACTTAGAAAATTACTATATTGACAATGTACCCTTTGTTGTTCTTCTTGATAATTAATTAAGTTTCCCACATCTTATCTCTACAATTGTTAATAAAGCCAAGGTCCCTCTTTGATTTAATAAATACTGGTCTAAGGAATTTAATGATACCTTCGTTACCAAACTTCTTTACACATCCCTTGTAGAAGTGCGAACATTATATAAGTCCTTGAGTATCATCGCCATTTATGCCGTGGCCGTGGCTGTTGTTCTCAAGCGGATCGAAGTTGCACTGTTGATCAACGGTATGCAAAGGTATCGGGTAGGATATATATCTATATATAAATATAAGGGACAATCTCTTTTGTTTGATTTTGTTTTTTATTACATACTTACGACGCAAGCTCCGCTGCATGCTCACTTGTCTTTCCTTTCTACGGAGCTCTTTTTGTGCACTTTTGTTCCCTGTGTCAGCTGAGCGCAAAGTGTTATGTAACAACAGGCTGACGTAGGCTTGGCAGACCCCATGAAATACATATTTTAGATAAGCATCACAAGTCGAGTCGATATAATTTTCTACTACAAATTTTTCGAATGACCAGTCCTCCGAAGAGAGGTTCGTTCCTCTATGAACTGAAGGCTGCTCTGCTTCCTGTTGAATGAGTCTTAGAACTCCTTCACCGGGTTTCTCATAAAAAATGTGTCGCCTTCTCCGTGAAGCTGTACATTTTATATGAACAGCCTTTGATGCAAAATACACTTTTTGCGGGGCTCGTCCTCTTAGCTTAATCAATACGTTTGTGGCACCACACAAATGTACACCTAAATAAATCAAAGAGATTCGTCTTTCAAAATTTCCGATTGTCTATTGGATGCCTGCAACTTGGCTACAAATGTTGCTAATAACGAAGGGAAAGTATTTTTACAATGTAATGCGGTTTCTGAATCTTTCCAGCTTACATATACGCGAATGTTTCTAACATTGGTAGGACTTAATCTGGCGAAGCTACCAACCAAGTGATACTGAAAAGTATCCAGCCTTGGTGTTCACCTCATGCTTAGCGTTCTTGTCGAATCGGCATCATTGAAAATCCAACGTTTTTTATATCCGCCTTCTTCTAATACGTTAGAATGGTTTGAAAACTATTTTGCCAATTAAAATTCGCCCGTTTCGAGAACTTTGGGCACCTACTTGTTTATTGCACTGATATCTGCCTTGAGGGCAGGTCGGTTCAGACGGATCCTACAAAATGCATGATTTAGATCCCTCTGAATAGTAGGTCCTACTAGTATTTCCTTAAGAGAGTGACGATGTTTTCTTACACGGCGCGTGAACTAGTAATTGAAGTTTGGTGGAACTGCTATCAGGTCTCAGGTTGCACTAGTGTGACACAAAAGTTTCGAGTCGGCAACGTTGTGCTCCCCAAAATAATTTGTCTCTGGGACAGCTTCAACCTTACAGTATCGGTCTACACAGGTCTCAATTAGAAAAACTGGTTAGCCAGATCGACGATTGCGGGAATCTTCTACAGATTGATGGGAAGATCACCATCTGTCTGCCTGCAATAAATTGATTTCAGCACCCAAAAGTCGGCGCTGAACTGATCTTTTGATACAAGTGAGGAAACTTTTTGAAATCAAACTCGACTGTCTAACTGGTTAAGCATTTGTTATTGCTTTGAGACGCAAGGCTTGAGCGAGGTCTTCCGTCAGGAAATTAACCTATGAGCCTGAATCCAACAAGACTCTAGCTATTCGTTTCTGACCAAATCTGTCTCGAACTGTAACGATTGCAGTCGCAAGGATTTCTTAATCGATTTCGCTAGCTACATGACGTACATGGGCAGGATGAGCAGAGGCTTGTGATGTTTCTACTGGTGCGTATTTGTGAAGCAGAATCTTGTTAGGACGAGATCAAACACTACACTTTGACGCAGTGCGGCTGGACACTCTGTTGGACATTCTGTGCCCGGAATCCACGCAGTTTATGCAGAGCTGACAAAAGTTTCCTATCAGATGCTTGACACTGCAAAAAGAGCTGGTTTGTTTAACCTCATTTTCAACATTTGTACATGCATACATTATAAGAGTGTTTACTTAACATAATAAAATGTTTAGCCAGCCCCAAATTTAACTGTAACACCCACACACTTCTTAACATAACAAAGGCAATAGTTGTAGCCAAAATCGACTACGCCATATTCATTTATGGATATGCCCCTAAATCCACTCTCAATAAATTAAAAACAGTATGCAGGAATATGCACAGCTCTAGGAGCTCTTCCCTCAACACCCACAGCCAATCTGCTTTCGAAGCTAACATTCCCACAATTGAACAAAGAGACCTCATGACAGCAAAAACACTCAAAACAATTTTACACAGTGCAAACTCCCCAAATCACAAATATGCCAAATAAATAAATCGCCAAAGTAAAAAGAAATTAAAATCCGTATAAGAAAAAACCATAACATTCTGCAAAGAAAATAACATTCGGCACCTTCCCCCACCCAATAACCAACCAATCACACCCCAATGGCTATTCCCCCCTCATCAATATCTCATTACATAATCTTAGAAAGCCCAACACATCACCAGATATATACCAAAAAATTTTCCTAGAACTAAAACACAAACACCAAGAACACAATTTCATCTACACAGATGGCTCATTGCAACACAATACAGCTACATTTGCCATAACCACCGAAACAGAATCTTTAAAAGCAGGTATCCTTCCACACTATTCCTCTATCCTCTCCGCAGAATTAATAGCCATTCTTGAAGCCATAAATAAGAAATAGAAAAGAAAATTTTATAATATGCTCGGACTCCTTATCAGCAATCAAATCGATCAGGAACATAAACATCAACAACTTTTATCCCACACTAATAAAAACTATCCTTACCATAACCGAAACAAAAATAAAACTCTTCTAAATCCCCAGCTACTTTAATATAAAAGGCAACGAGCTTGCTGACCAAACCGCCAAATCCACAATTAATTCCCCACTCCATTACACTCCCAAATTCAACTCCACTGATATAAACAATTCCTAAAAATCAATCTAATCCATAAACTTAAATATATATATGTTACGAACAACTTAACAACAATCTTTCCCACACTGAACACTATCTCAAGAATATAAAACAAAATGATATAAGACGTACAGATCAAATAAAAATCCTAAGACTCAGATTAGGACACACAAGATTCACCCCCAACAGTACATTAACCCTTAAAATATAGCACCCTGTCCAAACTGCAATTCAATATCCGACTTGAACATCGAACACATACTAAACAAGAAAGAATGCTACAGTCGCCTCGCGATTTTAGGATACCCGTTACTCAATGTTCGACCGATTGCTCGTATGGGAGCTATACGATATATTCATACGATTTGTATGAAACCTGGTCAGTACATTTATGTTATTGATAAATTTAATCTGTATCAGTTTCATTAAGATAGCTTGGTAAATACAGAAACTTTTCATACAAATTCATACTAAAAGCAAATTTTCGACTGATTGTCCCTATGGGAGCTATACGATATAGTAGTCCGATTTGTATGCAACTTGATCAGTATATTTATATTATTGATAAATTTATTTTGTGTCAGTTTCATTAAGATAGCTTAGTCAATGCAAAATTGTTTCATACTAATTTATATTTGGAGCGTGTTTTTGGCCGATCGGCCCTATGGGAGTTATACGATATAGTTGTCCGATTTCGATCAAACTTGGTCAGTACTTGTAGTTCATAGACATGTAGTCTCCGTGTAAGTTTGGATCATTGGATAGCATTGCTAACAAAAAAGTTTTTTATACTAAAACATTTAAGTTTTATCTGTACATTTTTCTTTATATGAAGATAGAACGCCCTAAAGTGGGCGTGTCAAAAAACAAAAACAAACTCGTACTGCTTGAGTATTGTACCTTTCATTTGCGACCCCTTTCACCTTTCTAGCTCTTATAGTCTCTGAGACGGACAGACGGACGGACGGACATAAAGTCGAGTTTGTTTTACGTGGCGTCTACCACCTTTAGGGGTTTACAACCACGGTACATCCATCAACGCCCCCGCAAGCCTAAGCTTTTAGGTGCCAAATCGAATGTTTGCTGTCGGGCATAACATTCCCCCTTGGTGAGGGGCGAGGCCTATCTAAAACCTCTGCTGGTCTATGGGTACAGCTCCCGGTTGTATGACGCAACTCCACGCCGAGTCCGAAACTCTGCCCGCATTTGGGCCAACCACAGCCACCACGATACTCCTACAAAGGGGGCCAACCTCATTGGACTGGTCTTGGCACCAGCCCATCCCGTGGTACCAAATTTACAGCTTTGGATCGGCTGTTCGCAATCAAAGATTGCTGCCCATACTGGTTTCCGACAACCGGGCACTGGGTGGGCGCCGTCGACTTCTCCGAGGAGTTGTCTGCCAGATTAAAGTGCTCTGGTAAGACCTCGTGAGTTGGTACAAGTACCGCATCACTGCCAGATTAAAGTGCTCTGGTAAGACCTCGTGAATTGGTTCAAGTACCGCATCACTGCCAGATTAAAGTGCTCTGGTAAGACCTCGTGAATTGGTACAAGTACCGCATCACTGCCAGATTAAAGTGCTCTGGTAAGACCTCGTGAATTGGTACAAGTACCGCATCACTGCCAGATTAAAGTGCTTTGGTAAGACCTCGTGAATTGGTACAAGTACCGCATCACTGCCAGATTAAAGTGCTCTGGTAAGACCTCGTGAGTTGGCACAAGAACCGCATCACTGCCAGATTAAAGTGCTCTGGTAAGAGCTCGTGAGTTGGTATAAGTACTGCATCACTGCCAGGTTAAAGTGCTCTGGTAAGACCTCGTGGCATGGTCCAGGTTCCAATAACACTACCAGTTTTGTTCATCACTGACCCGGCACTGGTTGATCCTGGGTGTCGTCCTGAGGGATCGTCCCTCGCCGCCGTCTAGCAAACGCCTATTTCGCAAACAACTCCAGTCTGCGGAGCTGTTCTGGTGTGTCTAGGACCCGGGAAAATCCCAACCGGCGTCCCCTCTTCTTACACCAAGTCCGTCGAGCTCTCGCAGATCTGCATAGAGGACAGGTCGCCACGCCTTCTGCCTGTTACATACATTCCAACGATTACAATATACCCTTGTTCTCTACGAATAACGGGTATAAAAACTGCACTGCAACATCCTACTTAGACAAGAAACTTTTAAAAACGAAAGCCCCATAAAAATGCTATCAAACCCAACATCAACCAACATTCCCAAAATAATAAAATACCTAACAAAATCAAATTTCTACCATATCCTATAATTTTCCATGTACATTTGTAAGGCCAATTATTAGATTAATACTGTATGTAAATATATAAATATGTAAATAGGTTAATATGCAAAAATGGGGAAAATAGATAATAGAACATCAAGCCAAGGGCCCAAGTAGCCACCGCGTTACACCCAAGTTAGGATTAATTTTAATTAATCCTATCTTGAAGATAAATAAATAATTAAATAGTCGATACTGACAAAATTTGAGCTTGTAGCTTGCTCCATTTCTAATATCTGTTTTATCATTCGAACGGACGGACAGGCAGACGATTAGACAGATAGACCGACATGGCTATATCGACTCTGCTTGTGATGCTGATCAAGAATATAAAAACTTTGTTGGGTCTACCACGTCGGCTGTTACACTGTTATACTATTCGTATAGAGTCCGGTGGACAGAGGTGGACCACGTTTTTTCGTCTATAAAATATTGAAAATATTAGTTTTGTCTTCTTTTATTTAACTTTTAATTTATTAAGTTTTTAACTTTTAGATATTCAATGATATTAGTGCAAGCGTTTAGGTGATGGATAAGATAGCTTATGTTAGGTTGAATGGCTGTTGGTGCAGAAAGAGCATGGACCGTAGGTCGGTTTGTGTGATACCATATGAAGTCTATGTGGCCCGAATGTTTCTTGAAAGCTGTTGAGGTTGCAGCTTGGATAGCTTTAAGAGATTATTAAGAAAGTATGTCCTTTAGAAGTGCTGTCTGTGTTGACCGTTGACTGTTGACTGTGTTGACTGTGGGCTCGGCAGTGACAAAAAAAAAATGAGCCACTGTTTCTTCTTTGTTCTCGTTACCACAACTTCTAGAGAGGTCACAAAAGACTGCTGAAAAGTTTTCCGTGAGAAAGTGCATAGTTTGAACGATCGGTCTTGCGATCGAGTTGGTCAAGTCTGACGAGAGACTCTGCACTGTGTTTGCTAGATACTGGAAGTATTTTTCTTTCATAAGCCTTCACATCGATAAAGGCACGGATACTTGTTTTCCCTCGTTGTCGCGAGTGGAAACTGTTCCCAACCTTTGGAGTTCATTTGCAACACATTTTCCTTTAATGTTGCTGTGGCCGGGAGCCATTTAAGGAAAATCGAACTGTTCAGCCATATCCATTAGAGACTTGCGGGATTCGTTTAGTATTTTGGAATGGTTGAATACAGACCTTAATGTCTTAAGTGCTGTCTGACTATCCGAGAGGATGCTCAGTCTGAATCTGTGGGGGATATGAGAATTGGTTAAGTAAAGGACTTCTTTTTATGATTCCTGCCTGAAAGTCGGTACAGTGATCAGGCATTTTAAAATGTTGCCAATGCCAAGTTCATAGCAGTAAACACCCCCGCCTGTATGGTCCACTGACTGCGAGACATCAGTATAGAATTGCAGGTCTTTGGTCTTGGTTGTGAGGACCTGAACTCCAGGACTCTCTGGTGGAAATATAACTTTGAAGGGGTTGTTAGTGTATTCCGTAGGAATGCAGTAGTTGTTTTTTTTTATGTTGAACGGAGATTTTGACAGAATGTTAGGATGTCCCAGCCCATTGGGCTTTCAGAGATCTGCTTCCCTCAACCCAATTGCTGAGATGCAATGATCACGCCCCATATAAGTATGAGGAACTGAAGATCACTGAGTACTCTGTATGTTCTAAGCTGACTATGGTATTGTCTTCGTCGCTTTTTGCAATAAGAAATTGTCAAATTTGTTCGTGCTAGAATGCAGGTACGGGCATCACCTGTTGCGTCAGCTGCATAATGCTTGAAATTTGGGGTCCTCAAACCAGGCTTCGTCAAGGGTCAGTAAGACTTACCTTGTCAATCCTACTGCTGCCTCCACCTCGGTGATATTCCACTTTGCTGTAGAAAGATTTGGGTTACATTCTTGCAACAACTGCAGAATCTTGTCGGGCTCCGGTAGCTTTTCGGAGACCTAGACACAGGCGCGCGGATTGCTGGGAACACTGTAAAAGTCGACGACTTCCAGCTTAGCACCTGGCTATATTACCCCGAGGGAGGAAACCGCTTTCCTATAGAGATGCACAAAGCGGGCATCTAAACAGGCGATGGCTTTCATCCGGCTTTGATGCCATCATGTGTCTTCACAGGTCGACGGAGCACCTCCACTCTCTTCGAGGATATTTAAAAACTTATTTTCCACCATTCTCAGACCTCGCGCTCAAAAGAGCCGGGGTCTGGGACTCCATCGAGAATTGTGTTCCTTGCCACATTAGCGAAGGATTTGGTAGGGGCGTCCTTGCTTCGCTTGGCTTTCGGGCCGTGTCCTTCTGCGGAGCGCTGACTCGTGTTGTTGCTCGCGCTTTTCTTCTCAGTCACCTCTGGCCAGGCTTGACCTGGCCCAGCTAATCAGCTCAGCACTTTCAGGAGTGCCCTCTGATTCTTTCAACAGGATAAAAGCTGCGCTTTTCTTGTCTTGGTGGGACGCTTTACTATCCTGTTTATTTCCAATAGAAATTTGTGGCGCCTTTGTTCACCGTCCCCGTATCCGACACGGCAGCCGCAAAAATAGAGTGGATTCCATTGATTTCAACGCAGGAGGTACACCTAGGAGTCTCAGTCGACTCGGTAGCCGGTTGTTTTGCCAAAACCCCACGAACCCCATTTGAAGTGCTGTGGCCCGGCTTGTCCTCCGTTGCTTTTGTTGTTTATTTTCCATTATCATCCCCATTCCATGGAATGAAACTGGGGGTCAGTAGGTACCCAGATCCCGCATATTAGCGATGAAGCACCAACTCGACCAAGCATCAATGAACATGTGCTGTTCCAACTTAGGATGGGGTTGCCTATTTGCAGAAGTGTTCTGGAGAGCTGCAGAATATATTAAGGGAGACGAGCGTTGATATTGTTGCCCATGATTTTTGTTATTTTGCTTTCGGTATCTTCGGCTGATATGAACTGAGAGTAGACGACATTATAGACTTAATTGCTGCCTGACTATCTAACAAGTTGTTGACGTTATGATAGTTGGTATCGAGGTGTGTTGCGGTCTCTGCTGCTTTTCCAATCGCAAAGACTTCCGCTTGGAAAATGCTACAGTGGTCTGGTAGCTTGAATGTGAGTTTAAGGCTGGGGGTTTCGCAGTAAACAGCGGCCCCCACTCCTCCCTCCATTTTAGAGCCGTCTGTGTATATGTTGAGCGCAGTGTGGTTGTAGCGACAGATTTTCCAATCATCGGGCCCAAGGTGTGCCTTTATGTGGGCTTCGAGTCTGTTTTCGGGTTTAATGTAGTCTGAGCGCGATATCATGCTCCTCCCTATTGAGCTGTGCCCGTAGCTTAGTGGCGCCATGTTGCCCAGTGCTATAAGACGTTGGGCCGACTTTGCTGCTACTAGTTTTGCTTGTAGATCCAGGGGAGGTAATCCCGTCAGGATCTCTAGTGCCTTCGTTAGGGTGGTTCTGAGAGCGCCTGTAATACAGATTAGCGATTGACGCTAGATATGTTTTCTTTTCCGTAGCGGCCCACCACACAAGAGCCCCATAGAGCAGTGTTGGGCGCACAACTAAGATGTACATATATCCAGTGCATAAGTCTGGGTGACAGGCCCCATGTGCTGCTTAGCATCTTCTTGGATGTGTATAGCGCCATGGTGGCTTTCTTCACCCTTTCTTCTACATTGGCTCTCCATGTCAGTTTGCTGTCCAGCACTGTTCCTAGGTACTTAATGCGGTTGCTGGGCTTGAGTTGTTTACTAGGTTCCATAGAAGGGGAGAAAGGACTCCTCCTTGAGGGGTACCCCTGCTCGCGACTTTTATTGTGGTTGCAGTGCCCCATTCTGATTGGACTCTCCTGCAGTTCAGAAGGTTTCCAATCCAGTTGGTGATCGTTGGGTGAGAATTGGTAGTTGTTAGCTGGTCGATTATGATCTTGGTGCTAACATTGTTGAACGCTCCTGAGATGTCTACAAAGGCACCCAGAGCATATTCGTTGTTGTGTAGGGCTCGTTCTATAGTCCCCACTAGCGAGTGCAAGACCGTTTCAACGTCCTTGCCCTTAGTGTAAACATGCTGATCAGCTGACATCTGTTCCTCTGCCGAACTTCTTATGCTGAGATCTAGCAGCTTTTCCATAGTTTTAAGCATAAAGGATGTGAGACTTATTGGTCTGTAATCCGATGGGCTGTTGTGACTGCATTTGCCCGTTTTGGGAAGAAAAGCAACTCTTGCAGTTCGCCATTGAGTTGGTATGTGGCCAGTTTTTAGGCAGGCTTCGTAAATCTTAACCAGCCATGGGGTGACCGTATCTTTGGCGGTTTGTAGCATGGCTTGAATGATCCCGTCGATACCTGGGCTCTTTAGTCTTGAGAAAGAGTTGATGGCCCATTGTGTATTCGTTGTGGTGAATAATCCTTCAGGGAGTGTGTATTTTCGTTCCGTATTGGTTTGGACACAGGTGGTGTATCCAAAGTTTCCTCTCTGCTCTCTGTCCATTTACCATCTCCCAGCTTTAGTTGACTTTGAATTGGTAGCTGTTTTGACAGCAGCTTCCTAAGTCTTGCGGTTTCAGGTACCGATTCCAGGTTGGAACAGAAGTTCCTCCAGGAGTTTCTTTTGGCTTTCCTGATTTTGGACTTGTACGTTCTGAGCGCGACTTTGTATTCGTCGTGGATTGTGTCCATACCGGTCTGCTTTGCAAGTTTAAACAGATCCTTAGTAGTTGCTCTCTGTATTGAGAGCTCGGAGTTCCACTATAGTGGTTTCGATCTCGATTTGCATTTGGAAGGCCGGCATGCGCCGTTGTAGGCATTAAGCTGAGTTTAATTGACAATCGATATTGATTTCTCAATGTCTTTTGCAGATCTGATGTTGTCTGGTGGGCTGAGTTTTTCTACCACAAGACTCCTGAACTTGGCCTAGTCAGTGTTCTTGGGGTTCTTAAACTGGGTTGGTTTTCGGTTGTGATCAAAGTCGCATTCAAATTGAATGTACTTATGATCAGAGAATGAGGGTTTGTCTAGGACCCTCCAAGTTGTTATTGCTACACCTGTTGCGAGTGTTAGGTTAAGAACGTTGGACGAAGTGGGACCTACGTATGTATGTGCCTTCCCCGTGTTAGCGATACTTAGTGTTGTGGTTAGTAAGAATTCAAGTAACGACTCACCCCTGATGTTGGTGTCGGTTGATCCCCATACGCAGTGGTGTGCGTTGGCGTCTGTGCCGACTACCAGATGCAAGTTGTTTTTGCGGGTGGTCTCAGCCACAAGTCTCACCAGTTCGTCCGGTGGTGCTGGCAGGTCATGAGCCATATAGCAGGATGCTATAATGAGGCGCATCTTCCCGTTCTCCACCATTACCGCCGTTAGGTCATCAGTGCTGTAATTAGACATTAGATAAGCGTGGAGACCTTTCCGTACAAGTACGGCAGTTCTTGTTCTGCTTACCGTTGTGATGTTTAACGCATTGTAGTTGTTCGACCTTAGTCCCGCTACCATGTTACCGGAGGCAATCCACGGTTCTTGGACTAAGGCCACATCGACGGGCCCTTGCTCTAGGGTCATAAGGAGAGTAGACGACATCATGGACTTAATCGCTGCCTGACTATCTACCAAGATGTTGACTTTATGGAAGTTGGTGCTGATTTGTTTTGCGGTCTCTGCTGCTTTTCCAATCGCAAAGACTTCCGCTTGGAAAATGCTACAGTGGTCTGGTAGCTTAAATGTGAGTTTAAGGCTGGGGTTTTCGCAGTAGACAACGGCTCCCACTCCTCCCTCCATTTTTAGAGCCGTCTGTGTATATGTTGAGCTCAGTGTGATTGTAGCGACAGCTTTTCCAATCATCGGGCCCAAGGTGTGCCTTTATGTGGGCTTCGAGTCGGTTTTCGGGTTTGATATAGTCTGAGCGCGATATCATGCTCCTCCCTATGGAGCTGTGCCCGTAGCTTCGTAGCGCCATGTTTCCCAGTGCTATAAGAAGTTGGGCCGACTTTGCTGCTACTAGGTTTGCTTGTAGATCCAGGGGAGGTAATCCCGTCAGGATCTCTAGTGCCTTCGTTGGGTTGGTTTTGAGTGCGCCTGTAATTCAGATAAGCGATTGACGCTGTACCTTTTCCAATAGGGCGAGATCTGTTTTCTTTTCCGTAGCGGCCCACCACACAAGAGCCCCATAGAGCAGTGTTGGGCGCACAACTAAGATGTACATATATCCAGTGCATAAGTCTGGGTGACAGGCCCCATGTGCTGCTTAGCATCTTCTTGGATGTGTATAGCGCCATGGTGGCTTTCTTCACCCTTTCTTCTACATTGGCTCTCCATGTCAGTTTGCTGTCCAGCACTGTTCCTAGGTACTTAATGCGGTTGCTGGGCTTGAGTTGTTTACTAGGTTCCATAGAAGGGGAGAAAGGACTCCTCCTTGAGGGGTACCCCTGCTCGCGACTTTTATTGTGGTTGCAGTGCCCCATTCTGATTGGACTCTCCTGCAGTTCAGAAGGTTTCCAATCCAGTTGGTGATCGTTGGGTGAGAATTGGTAGTTGTTAGCTGGTCGATTATGATCTTGGTGCTAACATTGTTGAACGCTCCTGAGATGTCTACAAAGGCACCCAGAGCATATTCGTTGTTGTGTAGGGCTCGTTCTATAGTCCCCACTAGCGAGTGCAAGACCGTTTCAACGTCCTTGCCCTTAGTGTAAACATGCTGATCAGCTGACATCTGTTCCTCTGCCGAACTTCTTATGCTGAGATCTAGCAGCTTTTCCATAGTTTTAAGCATAAAGGATGTGAGACTTATTGGTCTGTAATCTGATGGGCTGTTATGACTGCATTTACCCACTTTGGAAAGAAAAGCAACCCTTGCAGTTCGCCCGTGCATTGGTATATGGCCAGTTTTTAGGCTTCGTATATCGTAGCCAGCCATGGAGTGACCGCATCCTTAGCTATTTGTAGCATGGCTGGTATGATTCTGTCGATGGTGAATAATCCTCTGCGGAGTGCGTATACTTGTTTGGTATTGTTATGTTGTTTGTCCGACACATTTGGGGTTGATATTCTGAAAAGTGGGTGGTCATGAGTGCATTTAGAGTTTCTTCGCTGCTCTCTGTCCATGTACCATCTCCCTAAGTCTAGCGGTTTCGGGCACTGATTCCAGATTGGAACAAAAGTTCATCCATGAATTTTTCTTGGCCTTTCTGATTTTGTTCTTATACGCCCAGAGCGCGACCTTTAATTCGTCGTGAATGATTCCTGTACCGGCCTGTTTTTCAAGTTTGAGTAGTTCCTTAGTTGTTGCTCTCTGTATTGAGAATTCTGCGTTCCACAATAGTATTTTCGATCTAAGTTTCCGACTTGATGACCGGCAAGATGACGATCGACCTTTGTTTTGTCAATGTCTTTTGCAGATCTAATATAGGCTGGTAGACTGAGTTTTTTTGCCACAAGACTCCTGAACTTGGCCCAGTGTTTTTGAGGTTTTTAAACTGAATGTACTTGTGATCAGAGAAGGAGGGTTTCTCTGGAACCCTCCAGTTTTAATTGCTACACCTGTTGCAAGTGTTAAGTCAAGGTCGTTAAACGAAGTGTGACCTACATATGTATGTGCCTCCCCCGTGTTAGCCATACTTAGTTTTGTGGTCAATATAAATTCAAAGAGCGATTCACCCCTGGCGTTGGTGTCGGTTGATCCCCATACGCAGTGGTGCGCGGTTGCGTTTGTGCCGACTATAAGTTGCGAATTGTTGCGGGTGGAGTACGTCACTAGTCTTACAAACTCGTCCGGTGGTGCTGGCAGGTCCTGATTCATTTAGCAGGATGGTATTGTGAGACGCATCTTCTCGTTTTCCACCAATACCGCAGTAAGGTCGTCAGTGCTTTAAGTAGAAATGAGACAAGCATGGAGACCTTTCCGTACAAGTACGGCGGTTTATGTTCTGCTTACCGTTGTGATGTTAAACGCATTGTAGGTGTTCGACCTTAGTCCCCAACCATGTTACCAGAGGCAATCCTTGGTTCTTTGAATAAGGCCACATCGATGGGCCCTTGCTCTAGGGTCAAATGAAGTTCCGTCGATGCCAACTTGCTTTTATGCAAATTTACTTGCGGTACCCTAATATGTGTCTGGGTTACTGCATCACCTGCTGCGGACGGGTTGACTTTAACTGTCAGGTCTCTGTCCTCGTCGTCCGCCTCGTCGTCGCAGGCTATTTTCATTCATTGGGTGGCTTCAAGGACTGATTCGAGTCCAAAGTCTTTCTCCACCGCCCCAACTTTGAGCGTGTACGTGTCCTAATCTCCGGTCTGGCGGTTCTTTAGGCGTAGGTACACGCAAACGACGCACCATGCTAGCTCCCCAAAACGTGAATACAGCTCGTCTTCTGCCTCCTTATTGATCTGCAAGATCACATACGGGCCGCCCTTGATGAGGAGAAGGAACCAGCATTGGTTGGCAGGTCTTTATTTTGTCTATGCACCACCGCAAGGCTTTTTCGCCCATGACCACGGGAAGAGAACATTTTCCTTTGGTTTGGACGGGATATTTTCCCTGTCGACCAGCGAAGCTCCCTCCCATACTTTGAGGATCTTTGTGCCGCTCAGCCACACAGCACCGTATAAAAACGCACTAGTTTAAATATTGGTTCTTAAACGGTCGGGTTGTTTGACTGAAGGCTTTCCTACTTGTTTAGAATGAACGAACGTTTTGCGAGAGCAAGTAATATAGCTTCCGGTGCGTCTTTCAAGATGTCTCTTTTGTTGGAGAGAGCAGCGGCTTTCAAACTGTGTGCGGTTAAGTGTAGGGCAACCACACAGATGTTGAGCAATTTCTGAGTGTCGTTATTTTTTTTAATATAGTTTAATGGCATGTGTTGCTGCCAGGCTGTGACTCATTTGAATTCTACTGATGGAGGAACAAACTTGAACTAAACAATTTTTAGATACTATGCAGAAAGTGGTTTTCCCCACATTGCGATTTTAGTGTGATTACCACGCACTCTTTTTTATACTCTCTTCAAGTCAGTCAACACAAGAACCTTCTTATTTTTAATGCCTCGACCCACTTGTCCACAATAAGCAAAAAACTAGACACACCTCGGAAAAATCGATATTTGCCAAATATCTCCGCACTTTGGAATACCAATTTTGGTACGCAGGTTCCTAGAGACAGCATAAGTGCAGTGTCATTAAAACTGTTGGTGTGCCAAACTTGTCAAACTTCACTGCCGTTTTTAATGCATTTATTCTTATCGTACAATATTAAATGTTAAACTGAGTTAAACAGATTTAGATATTGCTGATCTAAGCATAACCTTTTGGGTCCCACCTGTAAGATATGATGATATCCACAGAAGAAGGGTGGGTGGGAAACCTAAAATACTAAATTTATGTAAAAGAAGGTTATGATTAACAGATTCAAATGCTTTACTAAAGTCAGTGTATATGACATCAGTTTGCATTCTATTAAGGAATGCCTCATTAACAAAAGAGGTAAATTCTAATAGATTGGTCGAAGTCGACCGACTCTTACCAAACCCGTGTTAGGCGGGGGAGATAATTGACTTGCAGAGGTGTTGCAAAGTCGATGTTATTATCTTTTCGTAGAGCTGAGGGATTGCTGACAACTTCGCAATTCCCCTGTAGTTCGATATATCCGACTTCCAGCCTTTTTTATGCAGAATTAATAGAGGTTTTATTATAGAAGAACAGCACTCCTTAAGCACACAACTTGGAATGTTGTCGGGGCCAGGAGAGAAGGAAGATTTTAAGGTATTAATTGAATTAGTTAAATCGGTATCCAGGTACTACAATAGCTAGTACTTGTATTAGAACACGTTGAAACAAAAAAAAACTAAGTTTAATCAAAGAAACATAATCTAAAACAGGTAAGGAAAGTACGGTCGAGCAAGCCCGACCGTAAAATACTCTCTGCCTTTTTTCCCGATTAAATTATTAAAATCGGTCTAGAGATATTACATTGTGAAGTACTTGCATTAAACACTTTGAAACAAAAACAGTCTAAGCATAATCACACATACATCTGTTTGTCGGTATGCGAATACACACACGAATGACAATATATGATGCATATACATGTATGTATGTATGTGTGTATTCAGCGCGGCCAGCGACTGCGGGCAGTGCTGCCGCCACGCAAGCAGCGAAAACATTCGAGCATGTGCTTGTATGTTTCTGTCTCACTTGCACTCATACATTGATACGAATACGGCAGCGCTGCCGCTCAAGTGCTTGTATGTTACTATCTCGCTTGCACTCGTACATGATATTGCATTCGGTTTTCAATATTGCAACGCTTCTAGTTTTCTTGTTTATAGTGCGATTTCAATGCGCCTTTCAGAATAGTTTATTATAGTTAGTCTTCACACGAATTATAAATTACAATACTGCACTATATTAACAAACGCCTAAAAACGAAACGAAGTGGAAAATAATTTTTATTAATTGTGGGAAAAAGGGGCGAGGCAGTCCAAAATTTTAAATGTCAATGCATTTAGGATGTCGCTAGGAACCTCCATACAAAAATTGGTGATCCTAGGTGCAATAGTTATTGAGATATTCGCCCAAAACACCAATTTTTTCCGAGGTGTGTCTAGTTTTTTGCTCATTGTGGGCGAATGGGGCGTGGCATCGAAAAAAAAAAGATTCTTGTATTGACTGACTAAATATGTGATCGATTGAGACCAAGCTCGAACTTGTAGCTCTTACCATCTCTGAAATCTGTTTGTTCATACGGACGGACAGACGGACACGGCTATATCGACTCGGCTTGTGATGCTGATCAAGAATATATATACTTTATGGGGTCTGCCACGCCTCCTTCTGCCTGTTACATACATTTTCACAAACCCAATATACTCTTGCAGAGAGTATAACAAATTCGTTTGACATTATATGTGTGCACATATATATGTATGCATATGTATCATTGGTCGGCACGGCCAGCGTCTGCGGGTAGCGCTGCCGCCACACAGGCAGCGGAAACGTTCGAAAATATGTTTGTTTCTTTCTCTCTAGCTTGCGCGCATGCAGTGATATTGCAGTTAAATTTCATACGTGATACCTCTCTTGCTTGTAGTGTTGAATTACACCACTGAACTATATGAACTAATGCCTTAAAAACGGCATTGAAATTTGAAAGTATTTTAGTTCTTATTAGAAAAGGGGGCGTATTAATGGTATAATATTAAGGCTGTCTCTAGGAATCGGTATACCGAAATTGGTGCACCTAAGTGCCATAGTTACTGAGATATTTGCCTAAAGCGGTAAGGGGCGGGCAACAATTTTAAATAAACTTGATCTGCTCGAGAAGATTACAGCCTTTCATTCCAAATTTGGTGGCTCTAGCTTTTGAAGTATAAAAGATCCAGGTGTTCATAAGGACTGACGGACATTGCTATATCGATTTGTCTTTTCATGCTGATCAAGAAGATATGTACTTTATGGGGTCTGTCACGCCTCCATCTGTCTCTTACGCACATTTCACTTCTGACAAACATAAGAACGAACTAAAACGTTAACACTTGAGCGCAATTTTCACGCATGAGTGCAAGCGAGGCAATAGCGTACATATATTGAAACGTTTTCGCTGCTTGTGTGGCGGCAATAAGTAGTATATATACATACATATGTACGTGCATACATACATATAACGTCAAACGTATATGTAGGTGCATACTGCCAATCAAATGTTGCTTGGATTATACAAAGTTTTAATGTGTTTCAACGTGTTCTTATACAAGTAATACCTGGATACCGATTTAATTAATTTAATCGTGAATAAAAGCAGAGAGTATTATACGATCGGGCGTGTTCGACTGTACTTTTCTTACTTGTTTATTATTTAAAAGCATAAATTGATGTAGGCACATGGAGCCAACATTACTAAAGACGGGTAAATCATTAACAAAAAGATTATAAATTATAATTATAATTTAATAATTAACAAGTCAGATTTAAGTTATAAAGATATCGAACCCATTTCTGTTGTCAAACACACATTATGGAACTTAACTTGTTTTTCTCCTTCGCTTCTTTCATACCTCGGATAAGCACTTTCAGGGCGAGCTTGCGTTAGATTTACTTTTAAATGGTCACGGTCGCGCACCCAAATTTATATATGTTATATATGTATATATTTACATAAATGCATATATACATACATATTAGAGTTTATAGTTCTACTTTAACCTAGGATGAATTTTAGATATTAAGTCCAACATTAACAGTGTCCAACAATAGATAATAATCGAAAAATCGTTTTGAATTTTTTTATTAAATATACTTTTAAAAGCAAGTACCAACTTTTGGTTTGATCGATTAGTTCGCCCAAAATTCCATTAAAATGTTAATATTTGCGGTACATTTTTTTGCATTTAGGCTCAATTCAGTAAACGGGTCTACTTTCGTCAACTTTTTGTTTCTGTCAAACGCTTCTGTTAAAAATTTTATTTTTAGCACACTTTCGCATACTTTTCGACTCCGATGCCCAATTTTTTTCGAAACCATGCCTTTTCGATTACATATATCTGATACGGGCTAAAAATTGTTTTACCAATTTGGATGTGTAGGCGATTGACAGCCATCTTGTTAGCCCTCCCCCATTGGTCGTTATCAACCGAATCACACAGTTGAAGAAAATATTCACGCTTGCCGCTTACTCTTGCTTTCTTTAGAGATAGTCTGAACGACTTGCAAGCTATGTGGAGCTCAGGCCAGTTGCGTCTTGAAATGGCGTTATCCCCATTTCACCAATATGTTGCTTTCTGTGGTCCGGCGATCGGCATTCATCGGTCCATACTAGAGTCGTATGCGTTTCAAACATGACTCGACAGTAGGTTAGCCATCTCCTATGCTGACCCTGCACTACTGAAGTTTTCCATTATCTGTACGAAGTTCGGGGCACTAAGCGATCCGTCGTAAAATGTAGACCTTCACTCAGGAAGGAGGTGGTTTTGACTTGAGTCTTGCCTACTCCGATGCACCAAATCGCAGTATTCGAAGATGACTTTGAATCCATAAGGCTCACTGATAATAACAACATCCGACTTTTGGTCACGTACGGACTGTGTGAGGAGGTTCCACGCGATCTCGCAGTGATTCCATTTATTTTTAATTATTTTTTTTTATTGTCAGACTATGAGCAGTCAACACAAAAAGAAAACTTAATTCAATTAATGTAATTTAAAATTAACAAAATATTTACAATAACTCTTGGTACAGCGTTAAAGGGACAGAGGTAGAAAGTTTCTAGTAATTCGGATCGGAACCGCAAAACTTATTTGGCTAATTAGATACGAAGAATCTATCTCACCATTAATTAGTTTGTGTAAGAAAACTACACCAAGCATGGTTCTGCGATCCAAAAGGAGGGAGTTAATCGAGGTAAGGTAATCGAAAATTAGTATTCCAGCTAAGGCCCCTAAGGGCAAAAAGAAGAAATTGTTTTTGTACAGCTTCTAATCTCTCCTGATGAACAATGTATTGGGGAGACCATACACACGAGCCATATTTAAGAATAGGGCGTACAAGTGAAGTATACATTGTTTTTTTTAGATAGGGATCGTCAAATTCCTTAGACCACCGCTTTATGAAACCCAAGACACCAAAAACTCGATTGGCAGCGGAAGAGATGTGCTTATTAAACTTTAGTTTTGGATCGAAAAAGATACCCAAATCATTGACCGACTCTATTCTCTGAAGAGGCTTGCCGTCAAGAAAGTAGTTATTAAAGGTAGGTATTCTCCTACTATAGTACATTACATTACATTTACTACAATTGAGATGTAGTAGGTTAACTCTACACCAGGCTTGAAGTGTGTCGAGATCACTTTGTAGACCGTGACTCAGACAAGAGTCAACTCGTGACAAACCAAATTTTACATCATCGGCATATATCAGGACCCGGAAACTAGAAATTGCTGAAGGTAAATCATTAATGAATAATGAAAAATTTAAAGGCCATTTGGCTTGAATAATGTTCCATTAAAATTTACGCTTTGAGTTCTAGAACAAAAATAGTTCGCAATCCAAAGAATTAATTTATCTGGAAATCCAAGCAAATTAAGTTTATGAATTAAAAGACAATGATTACCAGTATCAAAAGCCTTGCTAAAATCAGTGTAAATGACATCTGTTTGCAAGTTATTTTGAAACCCCTGTATTACAATGGAAGTAAATTCTAATAAGTTAGTGGTAGTAGATCTATATTTCATAAACCCATGCTGGTAAGGTGAAACAATAGATCTATTAAGATGTTGCAATTGAGGAGTTATTAATTTCTCAAAAGTTTTACAAAATGCAGACAATTAAGAGATACCCGTATAGTTAAAAGTGTTAGATTTAGAACCCTTTTTATGAAGGGGAATAATAAAAGATGCTTTCCAAATGTCAGGAAAGCAGCAGGACTCAATAGACAACTTAAATAACTTATACAAAGGTTTCAAGAGGCCGTCGGCACAGTTTCTAAGCACACAACCAGGAACTCCATCTGGACCCGGGGGAAGGACAGGTTTAACAGCCTTTAGATCACTCAAAAGCTATTCTTCAGTGATTAATGGTCTAAAATTACAATTAGAGGCATTTACACTATAGGGATAAGGCAAGCTTAGATTATTTTGATAAATGCAATAAAAATCGGCAAAAAAATCGATAGCCTATTCAGAGTTAGCAGTCCTATTTTCAAAGACCATTGAGGAAGGATGATGATTTGCTCTGCACATTAACGACGTTATAAAAATTTATTTGGAAAAGGAGGTCATTGCGGGAGTGGTTTGATCTTCTCTAAGCCCTTTGATGAGATCGGGCACCTGGCGTTTCCTGCTAAATTTAGCTTCGCTAGTAAAGTTATCAATCTTAAGAACTATATAGATCCGCACTGGAAAAATGAATAGTTTATGTCGATGGCACTGGTGCATCTGATTGCTAGATGTCCAACTTCGTAGCATTTGAAGATCCTGGGAAGTTAGCTTCTTCATTCTGCAGACCGATCAGAATTCAGGAGACGCTTAGCAGTGCATGCTGAGCACTGGAGAATGCGCTTTGAGTATTTGCAAACGATGGACGAAAGCTTCTTTTTGAGCACCTCTCAATAGACCCTCCCAGTTTATCCAGGTATGCCTTATGCAGATCTGCTCCTGTAGTCATCTCATCTAGATCGAGGACTTCGAGACGGGTCAGGTGCGTCACAGCTCGTCCTTCCACTTTATCCTCAAGAGCAGCACCACTACTATCCCGAAGCTGTTGCGTTGACTCTTGCGATGACCCACAGAGTTGTAACACAAATGCTCCTTTGGCAGTGCACTTCACTCTGAGTACGCTTTCGCCTACACTCTTTAGTTGCAGCTCTAGAGACCACTGAAACCGAGTTAAGCGGTCAAATTAAACTGGGAGTTTTTCACCCTTGAGGAGGCGATTGGCCCAGTTGCGAGCGCTGCGGAAACGCCATACGCTTCTCAGCCTCCTTTGGTCTGCGTCCATAACTTCATTCATAACCAAGGCCCTTAGTTCCTATATATTAGGGACTGCCTGCTACTACGAGATATACCACTCCGCCTCGGTCGCCACAGCCATACTTTTTTGGTGCACAGCAAGGCGGAACTAAAGGCCTTGGTTATGACAGTTGGTCAAGTCCAAACTTAGGTACCTAATCCACTAGTAAACGAGAGAGAATTGTAAAAATTCTGATTAGCAAAGTTTACTGAAATAAAAGGTTCTCAGTTACTTTACTTTTCCATTTTACTTTTTAATTTGGAGCGCAACTTTACCGGTTTGACTTTCTGGTTCAACGATCGAAAGACGCCCAGTTGAGATCGCCAGAAGTTTGGCAACTCCAAAGGCTCTAAGAATGCAAAGACAGCTGTTCCACTCGAAACAAAAGTAATTACATTTGGCTGAGCGAAAGTTGTCTTGTTGACCCTTTGCACTGGAGGAAAGCAAAAAAGTCGCCAACGCCAAACAAAACGGCCTCACCTCCCCTCTCCCGAAGGTTTGCGTGGACGACAGAACCCTACGAGAAACGCAACGTGTCTGCACCAGTGTGCGACTCTACCATTGTCCAAACCATTTTCTTTAAGTTTTTCAGCGATTTTTGTTATACAACCTCCACAGAGCCATAACGTGTTTTCTTAACATCATTTTAAGTTGTGGAAATAGAACTCAAAGTAGGTTTTAGTTCCCGAGTTCAGAGAGTGACTGTTGTTTTTGCTAAACCTTAAGCGGAGTGGTCCTTGGTGAAACCGCTGCCTTTTGTATATAGATTCGATTTATATGTAATATATAAAAGGAGTATTTATAGCTTACATGTAACTTATATGTATGCAACCAAAACGTGTTAAGGCAGAGCGTGTTGTGCACATCGGTCATTGCATGGAAAATCAAGTGTTGTTGCCTTCTAGTATTTATATTTATTTGATTTTCTGTTTAGTACAGTAAGCTCTTAATATATGCATACCATATCATCCCTTTAAAAAATTACCAAACTATGTGAATTTATTTTTGAAGTATGTCTTAATTTTTTTTAATGTATATATGTATATATGTATGTATGTATAGTGATAGAAAAACAGTAAAAAAAAAAATCAAAATTTTCAAATTTTAAACCTTTGTTTTTTATTCTATGTTTTCACATACTATTTTTGTTTTTTTATTTCTATCATTGTAATTGCTCTTTTATATGATATCTGTAATTTTAATTAAAACTTTTTTGCGTAATCATCTAAGTTTTATATTAGATCTATCTTATTCAAAGTGTTGAATTTTTGAATGGTCTTGGGAATCTACCGTAAACTTATTTAACTATTTTTCCCAATTATCTTTTTTAATATATATGATCAAATATATTTTATAGCTTTGATGACTTCTTTCTACTGTTCCTAAGGTCTGGTGGCGGTGTGCTGCTGGTAATACATATATTACTTATTTTCATATATTTGCGCAAGTCATTTATAAGTGAATTGATATACTCAGTACAAATGTCCGTTATGATCGTCTTCGTAGGATCGTACTTCAGTATAAACTATTCAAATATTGCTTTGGCTACTGTTTATGCGCTTTTATCTTTCACTGGTATTGCTACAAGATATTTAGTATGATCGCATATTAAAGTTGTTGCATACTTACTGGCATTCTCTGTTATACATAGGTTATGGACCAATGGTCTTAAATAAAAAAGTGTCAAATGCTGTGTTTGTGTTGTTTTTGATTATTGGGGCCTTTGTATGTTTTGTAGTCTTAGCTCTTTGGCAGTCTAGACAATTTTTTTTGATAATTTTTAATAGTTTGGATAATTTTTTGCCAATAGAATAAATAATTTTTTTTTTTTGTAATAGGGTTCGCGTAATCCCCGTATTTATAGGATTGCATTTATTTGAGATTCGTCATTTCTGTATACTTGTGTCACCATTTGTGGGAACACTTTGTCACAGCAAGCTACATCTAGTGAGTTTGGACGGTGGAAAATAGGTATCATATCGTTTTTGGTCAGTTTGTGGTAGCGAGTTATCATGTTAAAAGAATCAATCTCTTTTTCTTTGAAATACTCACCATCAGTTCTTTTCATTCATGTAGAACTTCTTGGTGACAGTTTGACACATCGCTGCAATCGAAGAAGCAAATGATCAATGTCTTAAAGTTAAAGTTACATTTTAGACGAAATGTAAAACGTTTTTCTATTAAAAAAAATCTTACAGGTTATTCACTTACAGCGACACAACTTAGGACACTGACGTAGGAGCCGTGACAAAAACGGACATGTGGTCAAACAGTAGGGTTCCCCTCTCTCAATTCACACCACACTGTACTTTTAGATTTCCCTTATATACATATATATATATGTATAGAGATTCGATCGATGAGCTAATTGCATTTTAAACGGTCAAAGATCGCCTTTGTTTCTATTTTCTTAAGTATATTGTTTACTTTCTTTGTAGAACTCAGCTCGTCGATACGCTCGTTTCGTTCTGTTTTTTAAGCCCGTTTTTGGTGATGCGTTGGTAGTCCAGGATTATAGAAATACGTCCAATGAAACCACGAGACCAACTACAAATATTGATGGCGCTGAAATACGAAATTAAGACTAGACCTGGAATAATTTATTATGTCATATATAAAGATTAGTTTCCATTAACCAAAAAAAAAAAAAACCAATAAAAATACATAGATGTTTTTCTTTTCATAGAGATAATTTTAATATATATCGATGACTTTTGTATGCCTTATCTTTTCTATTTAAATAAAACACTAATTTTTAAATAAATATGTGATGCTGCTTTAATATTTGGTCCAATATTTTGTATATCGGGGTATATTTGACGACAAATAATATGCCGATGTATACCTATATAAAAATACAAGATAGCAGTCTAGAAGTCACGTCCAATTCAAAGCAATTCACACAATTATTTTAAGCATTTCCTGGCTGAATTTGTAAACAAATTCGTTAATCGTAAACAAAGAGCAGCTTAGTCGACGCATCTTCTTCGCAATCAATGAGCAACGATCGAAAACCGCTCAATCAGCATATTTTGGCTCACGGGCAGAAACTGGGGTAACGTGAAATTTTTGGTTCCCAGCTTTTAACGGTCATCCCATTAACACAAAATATCTAATAATATATCCAACGCAATTGCAACTCAAAGCGAATTCAAAGATAGCATCGGGGCCGGATTTACATAGGGCCAGTGGGACCAGGGCCACAGGGCCTCCACCACCAATTTACTTGCTCTACGCTGTACAGGCGCGCCAATTCGCGACGTCTATACTCCTTTGCTGCCGATCGAAAAGTAAAGCGAAGCTCTCTGTAGAGCAGCGCAGAAGCCGTCGCGATACAATTTCACAACGAAAACTCTCTTTTCACCACCTGATCCGAGGGAATATGCTGGACCGACCGACCTCGAAATGTGTCTGGTCGAACCGTTGCCGAAAAAAGAGTCCTCCCTCGTCATCTGATTCGACTCGTTCGAAACGAGCGACATACTCGACGTTCGGTATCGCCTTAGCGAGCAGTGTATTTATCGACGGGACCCGATTCGCCTCAATCTCGCTGCTCGCGGACTCCTCGTCCGTCTCCAGGGAAAGGCCGATTGTAGGGGCGTAGTATTCCACCTCCACCGGGCCGGCGGCGCACTCGGCGACCTCATGGTCCATCTGCTCCGCGAGCTCGCATTCGGTGTCCTCCAAGGATGGACTCATCATAGGGGGAAAATCCTCCCTGTCACTGTCCTCCTCCTCTGCGACCTAGCATTCGCTGCCCTCCAAGAGTGGATTGACCACTGGGGGATAACCCCCCCTGTCACTTTCCATCTCCTCTGCGACCTCGTCGAACGGGCACGTGGCGCAGTCGGCAACCTCGTTATTCATCTCCTCGACAGGCGCTGCACGCTTGGCTTCCGGCAACAGAACCCAAGCTGGTCCTCGCCTCCGGCTAAGGGCGGCTGGATGATCTGCTCCGACGGGGATCCTCTACATGGCAATCGGCGGTCGCCTCCTCGTCGCTGTTAATTGTTACAATGTCGTCGTCCATGTAAAACTGAAGCTGATCTCCTATAGTACCTAAACCTCCCATTCCTTCCCTAACAGTGCAGCCAACATTCTACGGAATTTTTTAACGTTAATTGGGCTAGTTTATTTGATGTTTAGTGTATTATGTGCTACTGGGAATCGAGGGGTAATGATAAGCTACTACGTCGAAGCGCCCTGAATGCGCCGCCCTGGCCGGCGTCTTGCTGTTCGTCGTCCTCGTCGGGAGAACTTGAGAGCTCTTCCTTAGTGCTCTGGAAGAAAGGCTTCAAAGAGGTTAGGTTAGACACCCGTTCCTTGCGCTCGCCGTGCCGCGCGAGTCGCACGGTATTGGGGGAAATAAAATGTACCACCTTATAGAGTCCGTCATACTTGGGGGCCAATTTGGACCCGAAACTCTCGGCGGCATTAGACAGTTGAAGTTGCCTCAGCCAGACTAAGCTTCCAATCTCAGAGCGCCATTCTCGTCTCAGCAATTTGTATGACCTTCCCTGATTCTTCGATGCCCGCTGTATATAGCTGCGAGCGATTTCGAAGATTTCCCAGAGAAATTTCCCTCATTATCATCCTTTTCCCACGGGTCTAACCGTGTCATGGCGGACCCGTATGAGACTTCCTCGGAGAATGCAACGGAAAGGCGTGACTCTCCTCCTTGCACCAGGTTTGTCGGACTAAGCCCCGGAGAATCTGACACGCTCGAATTCACTGCCAACGCCATTTCTGGCACCAGCTAATCCCAAGAACATTACTGCCCATCTACGAACATCGTCATTACCTTCCTGTTAGTTCTCTCTCCTGGGGTCAGTAAGGTGCACCTAGCGATCCTTCCCGTGGGACTTTTGATTGAGTTTAGCCATTTGCCAACCTCGATAACGTATCCCTCTAGGTAGCATTGCAACTTCCGGATCGACCAAACGATGGCTAGACATTCCTTCTCTTTCGCCGATTAGTTCATTTCTGCCTTCAAGACTTTCCTACTAGCGTATGCAATGACCTTCTCTTCCTCATCGATGCTCCCAGGCTGTAATCGCTTGCGTCAGTTTGAAGTGTGAATTGAACTTTAGCTTCTCCCTCGAATGCGAATGTCCTCGCCGCTGACCACATGCCCGAGATACGCCAATCTCTTAGGATTAGATCGTCTACCTAGTCATCGATCAGCTTCGGGTAATATTTTTGAATCAGCGGCTTGTCAGTGCATCCGTATGCTGTGTTCAGCAATTTGTGTGACGCTTATCAAATCTTCGAACAACGCCAGTTCCGACTCCATGAACTGTTGGATTTCCGGTTCCGGATCCTCCGGCCACTACGCTTCGATGGCCGGGGACCCTTCTTCCGCTTCTTATATATATTTCCATCAAACTTATCGTAGGATGGAGCGCTGTTCCGGCCTTCAGCGACCTGTTTCCGTTCCTTTGACCTTTCCTCCGCTGCATTCTCCGCATGCTCTCCAGTGGTTGATTCTTCCTTGGAGAGCGGGACAACCCCTATCGGTGGGCGTTCTTTAAAGAGAGACGTCAACCTGCTACACTGCTCCAACTCCTCATTTCCTAAGGTTAATTTTGACCGGACGCAGCTAATAGAAGTGTCCATAATGCACAAAAAATCCATGCCCATAATGGCATGATCCAACGTCCCCAATAAGTCCAAAGCCGACCCGTCTGCTAAATGAATTTGCGCGTTCCCCTTCACCACCTCTCTGCATATCCTCCACCTCTTGACCCAATCTCCGCTCACAAAACTCCGCGAGGGCCCTGTATCAATCGTGGCCATCGTCACCTTTGCGGCTGTCGTCCCCCCTCCATTGTCAGTGGGGAACTCGTTACAGGGATTCCAGATCGCCGGCGCCTCCCACCCGAACTGGGGACGCTACTGGTCGTTTCCCGCTCTCGTGCACTCGCAACACTCCCAGCTGCTTTTGGTGCAGCTCCGGTGCAGCGCCTGCGCTGTATTGTACCCGGCATGACGCATGAGCGTTGAATTTTTTCCTAATCTGGTCATCGAGGCTGCCAAGATGTGTCCCTCAAACCACTCGGGAGGAACCACGTAGCCTCACTTATGGCTCCAGGCATACATAAGAGGTCGATTCCGTATGTTACGACTCGTTGCTCTAAGGTTTCAATAAACCCGAGCGGGTCCGACTGCCCGTCTTAACGCATTCCAAAATTTTCGGACTCGATCCATCAATGATCGGGAATTTTCGTTAGAGGGATATGTGCGTTTATAGGGCCTTCCTTCCCCGTAGGTGTCATTAAAACGACTCGAGCTTTCTCCGACGACCTCCTGGACACACCCTTTATATCTCCGGTGGAAATTTTGCGTCTGCTGCCAACAGTCCCCACGACGGGGGCTCCACATGACCGTACAGGCGCGCATCCTGCAGGTCGGGATCCGACCGTTATAGCGCACTCTGCCCGGCGCTGAGCATCGCAGCTTGTCTGGTGCGGATCCTGGAGCTTGGCGAATTGGGCCTCCAGTTTCGCCTATCGCGCCCACGCCTCGGCCGAGTGGCCGCTCGCTTGTGTAAACGCAGCAAACCTCTTAGGCATGTCTTCCCCACGAACCCCTTCCAAACCGAATTCGCGAAGCATCGCCACTAGGTCTTCCCTGCACCTTTAATATACACAAAACACACCGACTCTGGGATTCTTTGACTCAGATTCGACTTTCTTTTTTTTTGTTTATTTTGAAGCACATGAAAACAATAGCAATGGTCCCACTGTGCACATTTCAAAAAACAATGGCTACTTTGGCTCGTCTGGCTTTCGCTGTTTTGCGAACTTTTTCGGTACGTGTATTTTCTCGTTGTTTTTATTTCTTTTTCCTTTCGTGCACAAACCACTGGCCACCGGCCTACTGTCAAATTTATATTTTATTTTTACTTTATTTTCATATTTTTCTTGTCGTATTTTCCTCGAAAGCACTTGCATGTGGCTCACTGTGGGAATATTGCTACGTCTCTCCTACCACTCAATTTTATGCACTGCACGATGTCCGCTGGCCCATTGTGCACATATTGCGCTCTAGCGCGTTACTTTTGTTTACTACGCACTCAACACCGAACCGGGGCACCCTGTGACCTTTTTCGGGGCGCGCCGACTGTATTTCGTGTGAGTGTGAGTTCGCATGTGTATGTTTTGCCTACACCAGTCTCGCGCACTTTTCGATCGACTTTTCTCCCCGCGGGCTTTGACTACCCCTCTTGTACAAAGTTCTTTGATGTTGTTTTCTACACTGTTCTCTAACTTGTTTGTGCCTTTATTTTTTTCAACCCATTTTTTTCACTTGCGCTTCTATTTGTGCACACTGGCGGGTCTCGTAAAGAAGTTTTTCCAGCCGGGGTAAAGATCTCAATCTGTCTTTGGTCCGAACTAAGCATTTATATATCTTATATAAAAAACCCTGCAGCTATTTCGAAGGGAAGCACGCAAGAGCAATGGACATGGGAAACCCCACTAGGGATCAGTCACGCGGGGATCACCCACGGCAGTCGGTATCAGACGCACGCCTATCTACTAGTTAGTACCACTAGGTAGTACTCGGCAGGCGTGATAAGGCCCACGCCTATCTACCAGTTTGTATTGGGCCTCAGGCAATTTCTTACTCAACTTATAATTCTTTGCCTCCCGATACTTAAAAATTACGGGCCTGCATTGGCTTGCTTACGGACTTATATGACCAGTATTAAATTACGAGCCTTCATTGGATTAATAAAAATCAAACAAAAAACAACGTATATAAGGCGGTCTATTCGGGGGCCGCCTTACAAAATTCCATATATATCTGACTATAGTCAGGAAAGCTATATACACAACAAAAATTTTACTTGATTTCAATGTCAATGCATTTTTAATGCGACACGGATACATACCTAAATATGAACGCTATATTTAAGCTATATTTGTGGCGGTAACGCGAGCTCTGGCCACTTGACACATGCATATATATTACAAATTAATTACATCCGCCCAACAATTACTTAAAAAAAAAAAAAGTAAGAAAGGCTACAGTCGATATTTAAATTAAAATTTTAAAATGAAATTTAAAAAATTAAAATTAAATATTTACATTTTGAATTAAAATTAAAAAATAAATAAATTAACAACTGTCATTGTCAGCACTCGAACCCGCGATCCATGCGAAGGTTCCACATTGCGCCGCAACTCTACCAGTTGCACCACACTCCTCTTCTATCATTCTTCCGATTATTTGCAAATATGTATGTGCACACATACATATGTGTGTATGTATAGCATTGATCGGCGCGGCCAGCGGCTCCGGGCAGCGCTGCCGCCAAAGCAGGTAGAGAAAACGTTCGAACATATGTTTGTATGTTTCTGTGTTTGTTTGTATGTGTTGCGCGCATGCAGTGATTTTGCTTTAAAATAACTTCGACTTTGAACCGTAATTTCTCTGTTGTTTGACATAGGATTTTGATGCCACTTTCAGGAAAGTTAGAAATAGTAAGTCTCTAAGCGTATGTTAAATTACAACACTGTACTATTTGATTTAATGCCTGAAACAAGGCATTGAAGCTGGAGAGTCTTTTATTTCTGATGAGCAAAGGGGGCGTGGCAGCTCAAAATTTTGAATGGCGTTATATTAAGGCTGTCTCTAGGAACCTGTATACCAAAATTGGTGCTCCTAAGTGCTATAGTTACTGAGATATTCGCCTAAAACAAAAATTTTCTCGAGGTTTGTCTGGTTTGTTGCTCATTGCGGGGGCGGTAGGGGGCGTGGCAACAATTTGAAATAAACTTGATCTGCTTGACATAATAACGGACTTTCATTGTGAATTTCATGGTTCTAGCTTTTGTAGTTTAAAAGATCCAGGTGTTCATACGGACAGACGGACAGACGGACAGACGGACATGGCTATATCGACTCGGCTGTTGATGCTGATCAAGAATATATATACTTTATGGGGTCGGCCACGCCTCCTTCTGCCTGTTACGCACATCTCGCTTCTGACAAACTTAATAGACCCCCTTTACTCTTTTTTAAAGAGTACGGGGTCTAAAAAAAACCAATAAAAATACATAGATGTTTTTCTTTTCATAGAGATAATTTTAATATATATCGATGACTTTTGTATGCCTTATCTTTTCTATTTAAATAAAACACTAATTTTTAAATAAATATGTGATGCTGCTTTAATATTTGGTCCAATATTTTGTATATCGGGGTATATTTGACGACAAATAATATGCCGATGTATACCTATATAAAAATACAAGATAGCAGTCTAGAAGTCACGTCCAATTCAAAGCAATTCACACAATTATTTTAAGCATTTCCTGGCTGAATTTGTAAACAAATTCGTTAATCGTAAACAAAGAGCAGCTTAGTCGACGCATCTTCTTCGCAATCAATGAGCAACGATCGAAAACCGCTCAATCAGCATATTTTGGCTCACGGGCAGAAACTGGGGTAACGTGAAATTTTTGGTTCCCAGCTTTTAACGGTCATCCCATTAACACAAAATATCTAATAATATATCCAACGCAATGGCAGCTCAAAGCGAATTCAAAGATAGCATCGGGGCCGGATTTACATAGGGCCAGTGGGACCAGGGCCACAGAGCCTCCACCACCAATTTACTTGCTCTACGCTGTACAGGCGCGCCAATTCGCGACGTCTATACTCCTTTGCTGCCGATCGAAAAGTAAAGCGAAGCTCTCTGTAGAGCAGCGCAGAAGCCGTCGCGATACAATTTCACAACGAAAACTCTCTTTTCACCACCTGATCCGAGGGAATATGCTGGACCGACCGACCTCGAAATGTGTCTGGTCGAACCGTTGCCGAAAAAAGAGTCCTCCCTCATCATCTGATTCGACTCGTTCGAAACGAGCGACATACTCGACGTTCGGTATCGCCTTAGCGAGCAGTGTATTTATCGACGGGACCCGATTCGCCTCAATCCCGCTGCTCGCGGACTCCTCGTCCGTCTCCAGGGAAAGGCCGATTGTAGGGGCGTAGTATTCCACCTCTACCAAGACTCTGTCCACCGGGCCGGCGGCGCACTCGGCGACCTCATGGTCCATTTGCTCTGCGAGCTCGCATTCGGTGTCCTCCAAGGATGGACTCATCATAGGGGGAAAGTCCTCCCTGTCACTGTCCTCCTCCTCTGCGACCTAGCATTCGCTGCCCTCCAAGAGTGGATTGACCACTGGGGGATAACCCCCCCTGTCACTTTCCATCTCCTATGCGACCTCGTCGAACGGGCACGTGGCGCAGTCGGCAACCTCGTTATTCATCTCCTCGACAGGCGCTGCACGCTTGGCTTCCGGCAACAGAACCCGAGCTGGTCCTCGCCTCCGGCTAAGGGCGGCTGGATGATCTGCTCCGACGGGGATCCTCTACATGGCAATCGGCGGTCGCCTCCTCGTCGCTGTTAATTGTTACAATGTCGTCGTCCATGTAAAACTGAAGCTGATCTCCTATAGTACCTAAACCTCCCATTCCTTCCCTAACAGTGCAGCCAACATTCTACGGAATTTTTTAACGTTAATTGGGCTAGTTTATTTGATGTTTAGTGTATTATGTGCTACTGGGAATCGAGGGGTAATGATAAGCTACTACGTCGAAGCGCCCTGAATGCGCCGCCCTGGCCGGCGTCTTGCTGTTCGTCGTCCTCGTCGGGAGAACTTGAGAGCTCTTCCTCAGTGCTCTGGAAGAAAGGCCTCAAAGAGGTTAGGTTAGACACCCGTTCCTTGCGCTCGCCGTGCCGCGCGAGTCGCACGGTATTGGGGGAAATAAAATGTACCACCTTATAGAGCCCGTCATACTTGGGGGCCAATTTGGACCCGAAACTCTCGGCGGCATTAGACAGTTGAAGTTGCCTCAGCCAGACTAAGCTTCCAATCTCAGAGCGCCATTCTCGTCTCAGCAATTTGTATGACCTTCCCTGATTCTTCGATGCCCGCTGTATATAGCTGCGAGCGATTTCGAAGATTTCCCAGAGAAATTTCCCTCATTATCATCCTTTTCCCACGGGTCTAACCGTGTCATGGCGGACCCGTATGAGACTTCCTCGGAGAATGCAACGGAAAGGCGTGACTCTCCTCCTTGCACCAGGTTTGTCGGACTAAGCCCCGGAGAATCTGACACGCTCGAATTCACTGCCAACGCCATTTCTGGCACCAGCTAATCCCAAGAACATTACTGCCCATCTACGAACATCGTCATTACCTTCCTGTTAGTTCTCTCTCCTGGGGTCAGTAAGGTGCACCTAGCGATCCTTCCCGTGGGACTTTTGATTGAGTTTAGCCATTTGCCAACCTCGATAACGTATCCCTCTAGGTAGCATTGCAACTTCCGGATCGACCAAACGATGGCTAGACATTCCTTCTCTTTCGCCGATTAGTTCATTTCTGCCTTCAAGACTTTCCTACTAGCGTATGCAATGACCTTCTCTTCCTCATCGATGCTCCCAGGCTGTAATCGCTTGCGTCAGTTTGAAGTGTGAATTGAACTTTAGCTTCTCCCTCGAATGCGAATGTCCTCGCCGCTGACCACATGCCCGAGATACGCCAATCTCTTAGGATTAGATCGTCTACCTAGTCATCGATCAGCTTCGGGTAATATTTTTGAATCAGCGGCTTGTCAGTGCATCCGTATGCTGTGTTCAGCAATTTGTGTGACGCTTATCAAATCTTCGAACAACGCCAGTTCCGACTCCATGAACTGTTGGATTTCCGGTTCCGGATCCTCCGGCCACGCTTCGATGGCCGGGGACCCTTCTTCCGCTTCTTATATATATTTCCATCAAACTTACCGTAGGATGGAGCGCTGTTCCGGCCTTCAGCGACCTGTTTCCGTTCCTTTGACCTTTCCTCCCCTGCATTCTCCGCATGCTCTCCAGCGGTTGATTCTTCCTTGGAGAGCGGGACAACCCCTACAACGGTGGGCGTTCTTTAAAGAGAGACGTCAACCTGCTACACTGCTCCAACTCCTCATTTCCTGGAAATTTTGCGTCTGCTGCCAACAGTCCCCACGACGGGGGCTCCACATGACCGTACAGGCGCGCATCCTGCAGGTCGGGATCCGACCGTTATAGCGCACTCTGCCCGGCGCTGAGCATCGCAGCTTGTCTGGTGCGGATCCTGGAGCTTGGCGAATTGGGCCTCCAGTTTCGCCTATCGCGCCCACGCCTCGGCCGAGTGGCCGCTCGCTTGTGTAAACGCAGCAAACCTCTTAGGCATGTCTTCCCCACGAACCCCTTCCAAACCGAATTCGCGAAGCATCGCCACTAGGTCTTCCCTGCACCTTTAATATACACAAAACACACCGACTCTGGGATTCTTTGACTCAGATTCGACTTTCTTTTTTTTTGTTTATTTTGAAGCACATGAAAACAATAGCAATGGTCCCACTGTGCACATTTCAAAAAACAATGGCTACTTTGGCTCGTCTGGCTTTCCCTGTTTTGCGAACTTTTTCGGTACGTGTATTTTCTCGTTGTTTTTATTTCTTTTTCCTTTCGTGCACAAACCACTGGCCACCGGCCTACTGTCAAATTTATATTTTATTTTTACTTTATTTTCATATTTTTCTTGTCGTATTTTCCTCGAAAGCACTTGCATGTGGCTCACTGTGGGAATATTGCTACGTCTCTCCTACCACTCAATTTTATGCACTGCACGATGTCCGCTGGCCCATTGTGCACATATTGCGCTCTAGCCCGTTACTTTTGTTTACTACGCACTCAACACCGAACCGGGGCACCCTGTGACCTTTTTCGGGGCGCGCCGACTGTATTTCGTGTGAGTGTGAGTTCGCATGTGTATGTTTTGCCTACACCAGTCTCGCGCACTTTTCGATCGACTTTTCTCCCCGCGGGCTTTGACTACCCCTCTTGTACAAAGTTCTTTGATGTTGTTTTCTACACTGTTCTCTAACTTGTTTGTGCCTTTATTTTTTTCAACCCATTTTTTTCACTTGCGCTTCTATTTGTGCACACTGGCGGGTCTCGTAAAGAAGTTTTTCCAGCCGGGGTAAAGATCTCAATCTGTCTTTGGTCCGAACTAAGCATTTATATATCTTATATAAAAAACCCTGCAGCTATTTCGAAGGGAAGCACGCAAGAGCAATGGACATGGGAAACCCCACTAGGGATCAGTCACGCGGGGATCACCCACGGCAGTCGGTATCAGACGCACGCCTATCTACTAGTTAGTACCACTAGGTAGTACTCGGCAGGCGTGATAAGGCCCACGCCTATCCACCACTTTGTATTGGGCATCAGGCAATTTCTTACTCAACTTATAATTCTTTGCCTCCCGATACTTAAAAATTACGGGCCTGCATTGGCTTGCTTACGGACTTATATGACCAGTATTAAATTACGAGCCTTCATTGGATTAATAAAAATCAAACAAAAAACAACGTATATAAGGCGGTCTATTCGGGGGCCGCCTTACAAAATTCCATATATATCTGACTATAGTCAGGAAAGCTATATACACAACAAAAATTTTACTTGATTTCAATGTCAATGCATTTTTAATGCGACACGGATACATACCTAAATATGAACGCTATATTTAAGCTATATTTGTGGCGGTAACGCGAGCTCTGGCCACTTGACACATGCATATATATTACAAATTAATTACATCCGCCCAACAATTACTTAAAAAAAAAAAAATGAGAAAGGCTACAGTCGATATTTAAATTAAAATTTTAAAATGAAATTTAAAAAATTAAAATTAAATATTTACATTTTGAATTAAAATTAAAAAATAAATAAATTAACAACTGTCATTGTCAGCACTCGAACCCGCGATCCATGCGAAGGTTCCACATTGCGCCGCAACTCTACCAGTTGCACCACACTCCTCTTCTATCATTCTTCCGATTATTTGCAAATATGTATGTGCACACATACATATGTGTGTATGTATAGCATTGATCGGCGCGGCCAGCGGCTCCGGGCAGCGCTGCCGCCAAAGCAGGTAGAGAAAACGTTCGAACATATGTTTGTATGTTTCTGTGTTTGTTTGTATGTGTTGCGCGCATGCAGTGATTTTGCTTTAAAATAACTTCGACTTTGAACCGTAATTTCTCTGTTGTTTGACATAGGATTTTGATGCCACTTTCAGGAAAGTTAGAAATAGTAAGTCTCTAAGCAAATCTTAAATTACAACACTGTACTATTTGATTTAATGCCTGAAACAAGGCATTGAAGCTGGAGAGTCTTTTATTTCTGATGAGCAAAGGGGGCGTGGCAGCTCAAAATTTTGAATGGCGTTATATTAAGGCTGTCTCTAGGAACCTGTATACCAAAATTGGTGCTCCTAAGTGCTATAGTTACTGAGATATTCGCCTAAAACAAAAATTTTCTCGAGGTTTGTCTGGTTTTTTGTTCATTGCGGGGGCGGTAAGGGGCGTGGCAACAATTTGAAATAAACTTGATCTGCCTAACATAATAACGGACTTTCATTGTGAATTTTATGGTTCTAGCTCTTGTAGCTTAAAAGATCCAGGACAGACGGACATGGCTATATCGACTCGGCTGTTGATGCTGATCAAGAATATATATACTTTATGGGGTCGGCCACGCCTCCTTCTGCCTGTTATGCACATCTCGCGTCTGACAAACTTAATAGACCCCCTTTACTCTTTTTTAAAGAGTACGGGGTCTAAAAAAAAACAAGCAAATTCCAGAGAGCCAAGAATATCAAATATTGTTTACTTTCTTTGTAGAACTCAGCTCGTCGATACGCTCGTTTCGTTCTGTTTTTTAAGCCCGTTTTTGGTGATGCGTTGGTAGTCCAGGATTATAGAAATACGTCCAATGAAACCACGAGACCAACTACAAATATTGATGGCGCTGAAATACGAAATGAAGACTAGACCTGGAATAATTTATTATGTCATATATAAAGATTAGTTTCCATTAACCAAAAAAAAAAAAAACCAATAAAAATACATAGATGTTTTTCTTTTCATAGAGATAATTTTAATATATATCGATGACTTTTGTATGCCTTATCTTTTCTATTTAAATAAAACACTAATTTTTAAATAAATATGTGATGCTGCTTTAATATTTGGTCCAATATTTTGTATATCGGGGTATATTTGACGACAAATAATATGCCGATGTATACCTATATAAAAATACAAGATAGCAGTCTAGAAGTCACGTCCAATTCAAAGCAATTCACACAATTATTTTAAGCATTTCCTGGCTGAATTTGTAAACAAATTCGTTAATCGTAAACAAAGAGCAGCTTAGTCGACGCATCTTCTTCGCAATCAATGAGCAACGATCGAAAACCGCTCAATCAGCATATTTTGGCTCACGGGCAGAAACTGGGGTAACGTGAAATTTTTGGTTCCCAGCTTTTAACGGTCATCCCATTAACACAAAATATCTAATAATATATCCAACGCAATTGCAACTCAAAGCGAATTCAAAGATAGCATCGGGGCCGGATTTACATAGGGCCAGTGGGACCAGGGCCACAGGGCCTCCACCACCAATTTACTTGCTCTACGCTGTACAGGCGCGCCAATTCGCGACGTCTATACTCCTTTGCTGCCGATCGAAAAGTAAAGCGAAGCTCTCTGTAGAGCAGCGCAGAAGCCGTCGCGATACAATTTCACAACGAAAACTCTCTTTTCACCACCTGATCCGAGGGAATATGCTGGACCGACCGACCTCGAAATGTGTCTGGTCGAACCGTTGCCGAAAAAAGAGTCCTCCCTCGTCATCTGATTCGACTCGTTCGAAACGAGCGACATACTCGACGTTCGGTATCGCCTTAGCGAGCAGTGTATTTATCGACGGGACCCGATTCGCCTCCAATCTCGCTGCTCGCGGACTCCTCGTCCGTCTCCAGGGAAAGGCCGATTGTAGGGGCGTAGTATTCCACCTCCACCGGACCGGCGGCGCACTCGGCGACCTCATGGTCCATCTGCTCCGCGAGCTCGCATTCGGTGTCCTCCAAGGATGGACTCATCATAGGGGGAAAATCCTCCCTGTCACTGTCCTCCTCCTCTGCGACCTAGCATTCGCTGCCCTCCAAGAGTGGATTGACCACTGGGGGATAACCCCCCTGTCACTTTCCATCTCCTCTGCGACCTCGTCGAACGGGCACGTGGCGCAGTCGGCAACCTCGTTATTCATCTCCTCGACAGGCGCTGCACGCTTGGCTTCCGGCAACAGAACCCGAGCTGGTCCTCGCCTCCGGCTAAGGGCGGCTGGATGATCTGCTCCGACGGGGATCCTCTACATGGCAATCGGCGGTCGCCTCCTCGTCGCTGTTAATTGTTACAATGTCGTCGTCCATGTAAAACTGAAGCTGATCTCCTATAGTACCTAAACCTCCCATTCCTTCCCTAACAGTGCAGCCAACATTCTACGGAATTTTTTAACGTTAATTGGGCTAGTTTATTTGATGTTTAGTGTATTATGTGCTACTGGGAATCGAGGGGTAATGATAAGCTACTACGTCGAAGCGCCCTGAATGCGCCGCCCTGGCCGGCGTCTTGCTGTTCGTCGTCCTCGTCGGGAGAACTTGAGAGCTCTTCCTCAGTGCTCTGGAAGAAAGGCCTCAAAGAGGTTAGGTTAGACACCCGTTCCTTGCGCTCGCCGTGCCGCGCGAGTCGCACGGTATTGGGGGAAATAAAATGTACCACCTTATAGAGCCCGTCATACTTGGGGGCCAATTTGGACCCGAAACTCTCGGCGGCATTAGACAGTTGAAGTTGCCTCAGCCAGACTAAGCTTCCAATCTCAGAGCGCCATTCTCGTCTCAGCAATTTGTATGACCTTCCCTGATTCTTCGATGCCCGCTGTATATAGCTGCGAGCGATTTCGAAGATTTCCCAGAGAAATTTCCCTCATTATCATCCTTTTCCCACGGGTCTAACCGTGTCATGGCGGACCCGTATGAGACTTCCTCGGAGAATGCAACGGAAAGGCGTGACTCTCCTCCTTGCACCAGGTTTGTCGGACTAAGCCCCGGAGAATCTGACACGCTCGAATTCACTGCCAACGCCATTTCTGGCACCAGCTAATCCCAAGAACATTACTGCCCATCTACGAACATCGTCATTACCTTCCTGTTAGTTCTCTCTCCTGGGGTCAGTAAGGTGCACCTAGCGATCCTTCCCGTGGGACTTTTGATTGAGTTTAGCCATTTGCCAACCTCGATAACGTATCCCTCTAGGTAGCATTGCAACTACCGGATCGACCAAACGATGGCTAGACATTCCTTCTCTTTCGCCGATTAGTTCATTTCTGCCTTCAAGACTTTCCTACTAGCGTATGCAATGACCTTCTCTTCCTCATCGATGCTCCCAGGCTGTAATCGCTTGCGTCAGTTTGAAGTGTGAATTGAACTTTAGCTTCTCCCTCGAATGCGAATGTCCTCGCCGCTGACCACATGCCCGAGATACGCCAATCTCTTAGGATTAGATCGTCTACCTAGTCATCGATCAGCTTCGGGTAATATTTTTGAATCAGCGGCTTGTCAGTGCATCCGTATGCTGTGTTCAGCAATTTGTGTGACGCTTATCAAATCTTCGAACAACGCCAGTTCCGACTCCATGAACTGTTGGATTTCCGGTTCCGGATCCTCCGGCCACGCTTCGATGGCCGGGGACCCTTCTTCCGCTTCTTATATATATTTCCATCAAACTTACCGTAGGATGGAGCGCTGTTCCGGCCTTCAGCGACCTGTTTCCGTTCCTTTGACCTTTCCTCCCCTGCATTCTCCGCATGCTCTCCAGCGGTTGATTCTTCCTTGGAGAGCGGGACAACCCCTATCGGTGGGCGTTCTTTAAAGAGAGACGTCAACCTGCTACACTGCTCCAACTCCTCATTTCCTGGAAATTTTGCGTCTGCTGCCAACAGTCCCCACGACGGGGGCTCCACATGACCGTACAGGCGCGCATCCTGCAGGTCGGGATCCGACCGTTATAGCGCACTCTGCCCGGCGCTGAGCATCGCAGCTTGTCTGGTGCGGATCCTGGAGCTTGGCGAATTGGGCCTCCAGTTTCGCCTATCGCGCCCACGCCTCGGCCGAGTGGCCGCTCGCTTGTGTAAACGCAGCAAACCTCTTAGGCATGTCTTCCCCACGAACCCCTTCCAAACCGAATTCGCGAAGCATCGCCACTAGGTCTTCCCTGCACCTTTAATATACACAAAACACACCGACTCTGGGATTCTTTGACTCAGATTCGACTTTCTTTTTTTTTGTTTATTTTGAAGCACATGAAAACAATAGCAATGGTCCCACTGTGCACATTTCAAAAAACAATGGCTACTTTGGCTCGTCTGGCTTTCGCTGTTTTGCGAACTTTTTCGGTACGTGTATTTTCTCGTTGTTTTTATTTCTTTTTCCTTTCGTGCACAAACCACTGGCCACCGGCCTACTGTCAAATTTATATTTTATTTTTACTTTATTTTCATATTTTTCTTGTCGTATTTTCCTCGAAAGCACTTGCATGTGGCTCACTGTGGGAATATTGCTACGTCTCTCCTACCACTCAATTTTATGCACTGCACGATGTCCGCTGGCCCATTGTGCACATATTGCGCTCTAGCGCGTTACTTTTGTTTACTACGCACTCAACACCGAACCGGGGCACCCTGTGACCTTTTTCGGGGCGCGCCGACTGTATTTCGTGTGAGTGTGAGTTCGCATGTGTATGTTTTGCCTACACCAGTCTCGCGCACTTTTCGATCGACTTTTCTCCCCGCGGGCTTTGACTACCCCTCTTGTACAAAGTTCTTTGATGTTGTTTTCTACACTGTTCTCTAACTTGTTTGTGCCTTTATTTTTTTCAACCCATTTTTTTCACTTGCGCTTCTATTTGTGCACACTGGCGGGTCTCGTAAAGAAGTTTTTCCAGCCGGGGTAAAGATCTCAATCTGTCTTTGGTCCGAACTAAGCATTTATATATCTTATATAAAAAACCCTGCAGCTATTTCGAAGGGAAGCACGCAAGAGCAATGGACATGGGAAACCCCACTAGGGATCAGTCACGCGGGGATCACCCACGGCAGTCGGTATCAGACGCACGCCTATCTACTAGTTAGTACCACTAGGTAGTACTCGGCAGGCATGATAAGGCCCACGCCTATCTACCACTTTGTATTGGGCATCAGGCAATTTCTTACTCAACTTATAATTCTTTGCCTCCCGATACTTAAAAATTACGGGCCTGCATTGGCTTGCTTACGGACTTATATGACCAGTATTAAATTACGAGCCTTCATTGGATTAATAAAAATCAAACAAAAAACAACGTATATAAGGCGGTCTATTCGGGGGCCGCCTTACAAAATTCCATATATATCTGACTATAGTCAGGAAAGCTATATACACAACAAAAATTTTACTTGATTTCAATGTCAATGCATTTTTAATGCGACACGGATACATACCTAAATATGAACGCTATATTTAAGCTATATTTGTGGCGGTAACGCGAGCTCTGGCCACTTGACACATGCATATATATTACAAATTAATTACATCCGCCCAACAATTACTTAAAAAAAAAAAAAATGAGAAAGGCTACAGTCGATATTTAAATTAAAATTTTAAAATGAAATTTAAAAAATTAAAATTAAATATTTACATTTTGAATTAAAATTAAAAAATAAATAAATTAACAACTGTCATTGTCAGCACTCGAACCCGCGATCCATGCGAAGGTTCCACATTGCGCCGCAACTCTACCAGTTGCACCACACTCCTCTTCTATCATTCTTCCGATTATTTGCAAATATGTATGTGCACACATACATATGTGTGTATGTATAGCATTGATCGGCGCGGCCAGCGGCTCCGGGCAGCGCTGCCGCCAAAGCAGGTAGAGAAAACGTTCGAACATATGTTTGTATGTTTCTGTGTTTGTTTGTATGTGTTGCGCGCATGCAGTGATTTTGCTTTAAAATAACTTCGACTTTGAACCGTAATTTCTCTGTTGTTTGACATAGGATTTTGATGCCACTTTCAGGAAAGTTAGATATAGTAAGTCTCTAAGCAAATCTTAAATTACAACACTGTACTATTTGATTTAATGCCTGAAACAAGGCATTGAAGCTGGAGAGTCTTTTATTTCTGATGAGCAAAGGGGGCGTGGCAGCTCAAAATTTTGAATGGCGTTATATTAAGGCTGTCTCTAGGAACCTGTATACCAAAATTGGTGCTCCTAAGTGCTATAGTTACTGAGATATTCGCCTAAAACAAAAATTTTCTCGAGGTTTGTCTGGTTTTTTGCTCATTGCGGGGGCGGTAGGGGGCGTGGCAACAATTTGAAATAAACTTGATCTGCCTAACATAATAACGGACTTTCATTGTGAATTTCATGGTTCTAGCTCTTGTAGCTTAAAAGATCCAGGTGTTCATACGGACAGACGGACATGGCTATATCGACTCGGCTGTTGGTGCTGATCAAGAATATATATACTTTATGGGGTCGGCCACGCCTCCTTCTGTCTGTTACGCACATCTCGCTTTTGACAAACTTAATAGACCCCTATACTCTTTTTTAAAGAGTACGGTGTCTAAATAGGTAAACATTGAGTAACAGGTATCCTAAAGTCGCGTGGCGACTATAGCATTCTTTCTTGTTATACTCTCTGCAAGAGTATATTTTGTTTGTGCAAATGTATGTAACAGGCAGAAGGAGGCGTGGCATAAAGTATATATATTCTTGATCAGCATCAACAGCCGAGTCGATATAGCCATGTCCGTCTGTCCGTATTAACATACGCTTAGAGAATTACTATTTCTAACTTTCCTGAAAGTAGCATCAAAATCCTATGTCAAACAACAGAAAAATTTCGGCTCAAAGTCGAAGTTATTTTAAAGCAAAATCACTGCATGCGCGCAACACATACAAACAAACACAGAAACATACAAACATATGTTCGAACGTTTTCTCTACCTGCTTTGGCGGCAGCGCTGCCCGGAGCCGCTGGCCGCGCCGACCTATGCTATACATACACACATATGTATGTGTGCACATACATATATGCAAATAATCGGAAGAATGATAGAAGAGGGGTGTGGTGCAACTGATAGAGTTGCGGCGCAGTGTGGAACCTTCGCATGGATCGCGGGTTCGAGTGCTGACGATGACAGTTGTTAATTTATTTATTTTTTAATTTTAATTCAAAATGTAAATATTTAATTTTAATTTTTTAAATTTCATTTGAAAATTTTAATTTAAATAAAATGCAATACTATGGGAGTACGGGGTCTTTTACAGTCGGCTCGATCGACTGTAGCCTTTCTTACTTGTTTTTAATTCATTTCGATATTTAAGTGTTGGCAGCCATCGATAAGATAAATGTAAAACTCTGTTTCAGTATTTTAGTATATAAGTATGTTTGTATATACGCGTTTCTGGAATGGCAAAATATGGTGGTTGGTCACACCGTCTTCCATATGCGGTCTCTTTCAATCGAACCGGCAAATCGAGTGGATGATAAAAATAGAACATCGAGAAATAACCATTATATTTTATAACCATCAATAACTAATTGGCGTCTTTTCTAGGAGTTTACAAATGACTTGTATAGAACTAATGAAGAGCAATGACAAACTTTGTTATTGAATTCAATCTGCAACCGTTCCTGGTAACGATGTACATATTTTCCTGAGATATTATAGGCATTTCTCATAAATATTTGATATTCTTGGCTCTCTGGTATTTGCTTGTTTTTTTTTTAATTATCGTTAGCTATAATTGGAATATTATTATTATTATAGATCGATTCTTCCAATCTCATATTCTGACAATATCATCGATTTTATGTTCTTAGTTTTGCCCAATCAAAATGTGAAGTTTATACTTTGTAAATATATTCTTTCATCCGTAATGTTTCTTTATGTCTGCTTTGCTAATGTTGTTCGTAATAATTAGGTAGTTTAGGGAAAATAACGAAGTAAGAGTCTGGATATGCAAGGATATGCAAGACAATCTCTTATACTTAAGCTAGCTTGTTAGCTTAGTTTGCATTCGACAGTGCAGCTGTCACAAGCGAAGTCAGTTTGTTTGCATTTTTTCGCTTGAACCGCACGCACGCTGTCAAGCCTCTATGTATTTTCCTAGTCTTAATACATTGAAACGATAAGGATATTGCAATTTGTCATATTTACTTTTTATTTGTTTCAATTTTTCATTGGCTCAGCGTTTCGGCAACGACATTAAATATTAACAAGAAAGAATGCTACAGTCGCCCCGCGAATTCCTATGGGAGCTATACGATATAGTCTTACGATTTGTATGAAACTTGGTAAGTATATTAATGTTATTGATAAATTTATTCTGTATCAGTTTCATTAAGATAGCTTGATAAATACAGTAAATTTTTATACAAATTCAGGAGCTATACGATATAGTTGTCCGATTTCTATGAAACTTTGTCAGTATATTTAAATTATTGATTTATTTATTTTGTGTCAGTTTCATCAGGATAGCTTAGTCAATGCAAAATTTTTTCATACTAATTAATATTTGGAGTGTGTTTTTGACCGATCGGCCCTATGGGAGCTATACGATATAGTTGTCCGATACTATATATAGTTGATATAGTTGATCAGTACTTGTACTTAATAGATATGTAGTCTCCGTGTAAATTTGGATCAGATAGCATTGCTAACAAAAAAGTTTTCTATATTTAAACATTCAAGTTTTATCTGTACATTTACCTTTATATGAAGATAGAACGCCCTAAAGTGGGCGTGTCAAAAAACAAGGACAACCTCGTACTGCTTGGGTATTGTACCTTTCATTTGCGACCCCTTTCACCTTTCTAGCTCTTATAGTCTCTGAGATCCTTTAGTTCATACAGACGGACAGACGGACATGGCTATATAGACTCGGCTATTAATGCTGATCAAGAATATATATATACTTTATGGGGTCTGCCACGCCTCCTTCTGCCTGTTACATACATTCCAATAATTACAATATACCCTTGTACTCTACGAGTAACGGGTATAAAAATCAACTTGAAGCAGAGCATACAAAACGAAGTAAATACACCAAATAAAAAAAAAAACATTTAATCAAATGTGTCATTAAATATATTTATACATATAAAAATTAACACCAGCAAAACCGTCTCTCACCTTGGCACCCTGGCGCTTAGTTACTGAGTTCACGCGGGCAACGACCGCCACGTAACCGTTCCCACCGTTTTTCACGCCCTGCATAGAGCCAACGTTACATGCGCCGTCGATGACCCAATACCGCACACGGTATATCGCCGCATCGAAACTTCTCAGCTAAAAACTGGCCGGCAGCAAGAGGAATTTGCGGTGTCAGATTTGTCGGCCACTTCGATTAACTGTGCGCAACGACAAAAAGGTCGAGAAGATGATGTCCGAAAATAGGCAGCGCTTCGACGAGAGCAAAAAAGCTCGTGAGTGAAAACGGCAAGGGGCCCCAAAAGAGCCTAGATGAAAGATATCGTACAGCGGCACCTCATCGCGCAGTGATTGATCGCAGGTAGGAAAACGGCAGGATCTCGGAGGGACGATTTAAAATCGTCCACGAGAAACAAGTCGGATCACCGTTGGAGCGAATGGAAAAGGATCCGGAGGCCCCTATGCCCACCTGCAATGGTGCTGGGTGGCTGAACGGCGCCAAGATCCTCAGATGCAACGACGAGCACACATTCAGTTGTTTAAAGAAGGTTGTTCCAACGGTGTGGGAAGGAGCTTTGCTCGAGGTGGTCAACAATGAAAATATCCCGTCTAAACCAAAGACAAAAGTTCTTTTCCCAATTGCGGTCAAAGGCGTCTGTTGCGGAGGCAAAATAAAGACCTGCCAACTAATGACTGGAGCGTGCTACATGCTGGCTCCTTCTCCTCATTAGAGAAGATGGCATGGGGCGTTGATTTCGTGTACCTTCGCATAAAGAACACCACTGCGTATGGCGATCAACCGACACCAACACCAGAGGTGAGTCACTATTTGAATTCATTTAAAGTAATTCAGCTAAGTGCACACCTATGTAGGTCCCACCTCGTCCAACGATCTTGACTTAACACTCACAAAAGGTGTAGCAATAGCAAACTGGAGGGTCGTAGACAAATCCTCCATCTCTGATCACAAATACATTCAATTTGAATGCAAATTCGACTTCAACCCCAAACTAACTCAATATAAGAAAACCAAGAACACTTACTGGATCAAGTTCAGGAGTATTATGGCAGAAAAACTGAGTCGACCATTTGGTCTGCAAAAGACATTAGGAAACCAATGTCGATCGCCAACAAGACTCTTTTAAAGGCCTATTAGATCAAAAATTAGATAAAAACCACTTTGGAACGCCGAACTCTTAATACAGAAAGCACTTACCAAGGACATGTTCAAAAAATTCCTGGAGGAACTTCTGTTACAATCTAGAATCAGTGAAACCGCTGGACTTTGGAAACTCCTGTCAAAAGTGCGACCTTGTACTGTACTAGTAACGAGTATATAAAGTGGCACGTAAAAAAAGTTCGATGTATAAAAAGAATTAATCAAAACGCAACGAATCGGAAATCAAGTGATTAACCCGCTGCGGGGGTGGAGTTCGCCTACAATTCGGCGAGCATACACCACGATCGTCTCAAAATCACTACAAACAAGAAAGGAAAGTACAGTCGAGCACGCCTGACCATATAACACTCTAGGTTTTTTTTTTTTTTTTTTTTTTTTTGGACGTTGATGTACTAACGGGACAGTACATTCACGTGGCCCAGCAACACCAAGCAACGAGCTTGTTAGCGCGCGGAACCCTGCAAATAATGCAGACACCTCCCACCCAACCGACCGAGGGGCACACCGCATAACGTACGGCTAACGATAAACGCGAAACGAATTTATTTGTTTGAACATAAAATGACTAAAAACAAAATACAATACATCTTAAATTATTAAACTAATTTAATTAAAATCTAGACAGGTGACAGAGAAGAGAAGTTCTAATTAAGGGGGTAGAAGTAGAACTACCTACAACTCGAGAAAGTTTGTTGTAGTTACTACATAGGATTCGGAAAGGATTATGAATGGAAAAGTTGGTAGAACATAAAATATAATGACTAAGAACAAAATACAATATATCCCAAATTATTAAACTAATTTAATTAAAATCTAGACAAGGGACAGAGAAGAGAAGTTCTAATTAAGGGGGTAGAAAAAGAACTACCTACAACTCGAGAAAGTTTGTTGTAGTTACTACATAGGATTCGGAAAAGATTATGAATGTAAATACGAGGGATTTACAACTTTTTATAATAATTTTCAATTAAAAAACGCACTTCAGTGTCGGCTTTCAAAGTATTTTAAATTTGTGCTCACATTGTTGTTGTGTGTGTGGGTGTACGTGTGTGTTTTGTTTTGGACTGACTGCTGTGACGTGCAGTTCCCATAGAGTAGCACAGAACAGGATCACACCTTAACCTTATGCAGACAACGCACAAAAGCAAATCTCGCAGCCGCTTGAAAGTTTTGCTAACCGTGAAGTTAAAGCTCAAGTTGAAAACCATCGAAGTAGTGCTACAAACTGCAGTCAACTGAGATTTAGCCAGGCCAAGAACAAAAAAAAAATAAAGACAGAGTTGAAGAGAGATTGGAAGAAAGTTTCTAGTTGGTCTAATCGGGACAGCAAAACTAATCTGGCTGAGTAATTCAGAGGAATCAATTTCACCATTGATAAGTTTGTGTAAGAAAATTACACCGAGCACTGTCCTACGATCAGACAAAGAAGGAAGATTAATTAGTAAAAGTCTACTACGATAGGATGGTAAGCGTATGTTAGTATTCCAGTTGAGAGCCTTTAGGGCAAAAAGAAGAAGTTGTTTTTGTACAGATTCTATTCTCTCCTGATGAATCCTGTATTGAGGTGACCAAATACAAGATCCATATTCAAGAATAGTCCGTACCAAGGCAGTAAAAAGTGTTTTTGTTAAATTGGGATTTGTTCGGAGCAGCAGCAAATGCCCAAGGTGGCAACTCAAATCGTCAATAACGTACATTTAACATTTATATATAACAGCGCTCTCTCCGCACAATAGTCTAATGTAACTTGTTGTACTCTTTTTGCGAAGCAGCATTCTCTACTGAATTTACTCTCGTTCTATTCGTTCAAAAACTCTTGATCTAATCGGTGTGCTTTGAGCAGCATAATTGTCAAACGCATTTAAAAAAACAGCCCAGTGATTTGCTAAAAAGAAGTTCACGAGCTTTAAAAAAATAAATGTTTTACACTGCGCAATTTAAACTTAATTGTTTTTAATAGACAACAATTCAGGAAATCTGGATTATTGACAACGGCGCGCAGAAAGTTGCTGAAAAAGCTCAGCAGCTCCCAACAGGATCGTTAAATTCTTTCGACAAGCGCTTTATAAAGCCCAGGACACTAAAATCACGATTTGTAGTTAAAAGTACATGCTTGTCGAACTTGAGCTTAGGATCCATAAGAATACCCAAATCAGTGACCGAATCAATTCTTTTAAGAGAGTTGCCATTCAGAATGTAATTATGTTGAAAGGGGACGCGCCTACTGAAGGACATTACGTTACACTTACTAAAGTTATGATTTAATAAATTAGCTTAGGTTTAAAAACTACATAGATCAGATTGTAGCCTGGTCCCAAGAAGAGACTCTGCAGCCGAAACACAGAGTTTAACGTCGTCGGCATATATGAGGACACGTAAGTAACTGATCGCAGAAGGCAGATCATTTATGAACAATATAAATAACAAGGCACCGAGATGACTTCCTTGTGGAACACCCAAAGTAACTTGAACAGATTTAAACAAAGTGTCTTTAAATAAACCTGTTGTGTTCTAGAACTTAAGTAATTTGAAATCCAAAGAGTAAAGTTATAGGAAAGACCCAAAAGATTGCGCTTGTGTATTAATAGGCCGTGATTAACGGAGTCGAATGCCTTGCTAAAATCTGTGTATATAACGTCAATTTGCAATTTTCTCTCAAACCCCTTTAGTACAAATGATGTAAATTCTAACAGGTTAGTGGTCGTGGATCTATATTTCACAAACCCATGCTGGCGGGGTGAAATCATGGATCTACAGAAATGTTGCAATTGAGAAGTTATCAATTTCTTAAAAGCCTTGGGAATAGCAGACAAATTGGAAAACCCCTATAGTTGCAAACATTGCATTTATTTCCTTTTTTGTGAAGAGGAATAATGTAAGATGATTTCCAAACATCAGGGAAACAGCATGTTTCAAAGGACAATGTAAATAGTTTAAACTGGGGCTTTAAAAGGCCATCTGCTCAGTTTTTAAGCACACAGCCAGAGACTCCGTCTGGACCAGGTGAAAAAACAGATTTAGTAGCCTTTAAATTAGATGAAAGCGAACTTTCGGTGATGACTGGTGTAAAATTACAATTGAAGGAATTTAAATGATTAGGGTAGGGTGAGTCAGATTTATAATCGTGTATACTATAAGTAGTTTGAAAAAAGTCAGCAAATAAATCGGCGATAGCCTGATCCGAATTAGCACTTTCTATTTCAAAGACCACACTAAATGGAAGCATTGATGAACTACGCTTGGAATTAACGAAGTTGTAAAACCGTCTAGGATTTCTTCGGAACTGTTGCCCACAGTCAGTAAGGTATTCCTTATAACAACGGTCATTCAGAACATAGAAATCAGATCGAGCAATCGGATATCGAGAAGGATACAAGGAAGACCCAGTTTCCCTGAATCTCTTATAAAATTTTGACTTTCTATTTTTAAGCAATGGTTATTCACGGGTAAACCAAACAGGCTTGTTAGACCTGGTTGGAACACAAAGCGAAATACAGATATCAAGTAAGGAATTCAAAGTATAAATAAAGGTTGTGATTGCACTATCCATATCTCTACACGTGAACAGCCGGGACCAGTCAGTCTGAGATAACAGTACATTTAACGTCTTAGAGTCGGCTTTTTGAAACTGACGAGATCGCTTAGTAGATTTACTACTAGTCCGGGTCACCCGGGCAGGTAAATCAATCAACACTTCCAAAGTCGGGTGATAAGGATCTTCAGGATTTGATTAGGGTTTGATACGGGATACAGAACAACACGATGGATCCAAAACAAAAATCAAATCATGCATTCTATTTAAAGAGTTTGGAATATCATTGATCTGAAGCAATGAAATTCCAAATAGACCGTCCAGAAAATCATGCTGATTCGTGGGGGTCAACACGGCAGAGTCTATACACGAAATCCATTTAGTAGCAGCAATATTAAAATCGCCAAGCACTATAAAACTTCGATCGGATAACATAGAGGAACCTGATTTAACGGCAGAAAAGTGTAATAAATAAAGAGAAGAGTCAGAAGAAGGAGGTATATAGGAGCAAGTAATGAAAACACTAATGTTATTTCAGAGTCTAAAGCATCGGGCCTTAACCATGTTTCAGAAAAGGCCACGACATGAAAGGAAAAGACAGACTATTTAAATACATATTGCTAAGCTTACTACGAAGACCTCTTACATTTTGATAGGCAAACGAGAGGGAGGAAGTTAGTTTTTTCCGGAATCAGAGGCCGGGACAGGGTTAGAAGGCAGTGAAATCGGAGTCCGATTTCGTTTCTCCGCTGTGTACTACTTTATTATTAAATGGTCTGGACAAAACTCTTTACAACAAATTGTACTAAATTATTTGGCCGGAACACTTACTTTAAATGAGGAAATTTCCTGATGATAAGAGAACTTTAAATTTTCCACCGTAATGTTGGCTTCAGATTTAGCCTGAATAAAGGCCTTGAAATCATGCGATGTGGTATTAGGGGCAAGCCTGGAAACAAATAATTGTTTCTTTGGTGGAACACCTACAAGAGTCTTTTTATCAGACAGTGTAATTACTTCAGTAGAAGCAACAGCTCTGATAGACTCACTGCTTGATTCGAGGTGCTATTACAATACTTTTAACTGACCGAAATTTAAATACATCAATCTTTGACAAGCCAGGAGGAGGTAATCCAATTTTATACCAACATTTATTTTGATTTTTTGGACACCCAGAAGTATATTGACGCTTAGCGAATCTTAAACTATTAGTTCGGGAATCGTGGGGACAGCTTCTGTAGGTAAAATAAAGTTGTCATCAGCACTAGCAATAATATTTGCGGATGGGGATGAAAAATTTATTAGGGAAGGTGCGGACGTTGAGGCATGTGATGAGGGACTAAAAGTTCGTTAGGGCCAATCGACAGTATAAAATTGGCCATTTTACGCTTTGGAGAATCATTTAAGACTTTTAGGTCTTTAAACTCCTTATTCAAAGCAGCGAAACTATCGGACAGACTTTTAAATCTGCCAAATAGGTCCCCAAAGCCTCTTTTAGTGTGTCGCATGAAACTCATAATGTCTCTTTCGACATCCCTACAATCTTCACATGTCCACTTTAAACCTGATTTAGACTCAATCAGGTCGACAATACGGCCGTTGAGGCAAGCACATTTTTCATGTGAAACATTTTCACATAGCCAGCAGCAAACAAAACCCACCTTAACGTTTGTTCGCACCTGGCAATTTGCATTATAGCAGACGTACATGGTTGAGGTAATTAATATATGCGATGAATATAATAAAATAGAATAAGTAGCTAATAAGCACTGCTGAAATAACAGATAAGTTGAAAAAAAATAAGAAGGCAAGTTAGGGTTAATGTGCAAGCTACTAATGTTTACTTACGACAATAACAAATGTGATACACAAAAACAAATTATGCGCGGGCGCGGCGACCGAAAGCAAGAAAACAGAATTACCGGCCAACACCAAAAATAAGATAATAGAGAGCGATGAGAGCGCGACGGGAGCGTAAATATAGAAGAGAGCACGATGAGAGCACAAAGATAACGCCGAGATAATGTTTACACAAGCAAATTGTTAGCACAAGCAACGGCGTAAAATTACAAGAACAATAACACAGCGACAAACAAACGCAGAAATAATTAAACAGAATGTATAGCTGTGGAATTGTTGTTGCTTTGAACACAAAATTATTAAAATTGGCTTTCAAATGTATTAAAATAATGTGTATCAAGACAACCGATGTAGCACACAATGTTGCAAAAGAATTTAGCCAGAAATATGATACAAATTAGTGCAATTAAACGAGGAAAACTTGAAAACAGATAGAAGCGATGTAAAACACGTCCGTCAGCGAAAGCGAATCGAAACCAATTAAATTATTTAAATCGTTATCGAGATATTACAATGTGTAGTACTTCCATAAAAAAAAAAGTTGAAACAAAAACAATCTAAGCATAATCAAACATACATCTGTTTGTCTGTATGCGAATACACATACGATAGACAATATATGAGACAAATATGTATATATGTGTGTATTCAGAGCGGCCAGCGACTGCGGGCAGCGCTGCCGCCACGCAAGCAGCGAAAACATTCGAGCATGTGCTTGTATGTTTCTGTCTCACTTGCACTCATACATTGATACGAATACGGCAGCGCTGCCGCTCAAGTGCTTGTATGTTACTATCTCGCTTGCACTTATACACGATATTGCATTCAGTTATCAATATTGTAACGCTTCTAGTTTTCTTGTTTATAGTCTATTTTAAAGCACCTTTCAGGATAGTTTGATATAGTTACTCTCCACACGAAATATGAATTACAATACTGTACTATAAGAACAAATGCCTTTAAATAATCGTATTGAAGTTGGAAAATTTTTTTATTTTTAGTGGCAAAAGGGGGGCGTGCTCGATTAATGTCGAGGCAACTCAAAAACTTAAATGCTATTTCATTAATGCTGTCGCTAGAAACTTCCGTTCCAAAATTGATGTTCCTAAGTTGCCAAAGATTAAGTCGAGTATTCACGAGTTTAAAAATGCTGATATAAACAAGTGATAAAAAAATACCCGCTGCGGTTACTTGCATGTTCTTAATTGAACCAGCTCTGAATGTACGAGCGAAAAAAAAATTATCAAATAAATCAAAAAAAAAAAACGCTTATTGCTGCGGCAATTCATTTGTAAGCGGTAGTATGTAACTAAAAATTTGACACTGTGGCCAGTGCCGAATCTAACAAGAAAAGTATACAAAAAAAAGAAACATAAACGCCGCACAGAAAAAATCGCTTGCTCAAAATAAAAAAAAGAAACAACACATCTTGTAACCAGGAATAAGTGAAGCGAAGAAAAAATTTTACGACAAAGTATTTCTTTCAAAATCTAATAAGTGTATATCACCTTTTTTGACATTGCTAAAATTTCAACTAATACAAACATCTTCTCCGAATCTTTCTCGTTATAATGTAAGAAAAACAAGTAAGATAAGTACAGTCGAGCACGCCCGACCGTATAACACTCTCTGCTTGTATTCCCGATTAAATTCATAAAATCGGTATCCAGGTATTACAATGGCAAGTACTTGTATTAGAAGACGTTGAATCAAATAAAACCTAAGTTTGATCGATGAAACATCTGTTTGTCTGTAATCACAAACAAATTCCTTTAACATTATATGTATGCACATATACATGTATGTATGAATGTATACCATTGATCGTCCCCGGCAGCATCAGCGGGCACCGCTGCCGCCACACAGGCAGCGTAAACGTTCGAGCAATTGCTTGTACAGTGTGCCACTTAAGTTACCGTACTCTTAGTAAATTTGCAAAAATTACTGGCCAAATTTTTGTTAAATTAAAAAATTTTGATGGAGGGTTATGAAAAAGGTTTCTTTTAATTTACAAAATAAAAACAGCATCATTAAATTTTAGTTTTATATTATTACAATGAATGTAAACATACTTAAGAATTTGCGTCTACAAAAGTCTACGTACTCTTAATTTCATGCGCTGTCAGGCGCCAGTGTTCTTAAAAATAACGGGGATTTTTGAAACATGTGTACAATAATGAGTGAATTCATTATAGTTGGCGTGGTTTGAGCTGCACAAAATATTTAATGTCAATAGACAAAATGCCTCGAAAAGAGTTATCTCTTGAAGATCGTGGAAAGCTCCACACAAAAGATCAAAAATCGTATGCAGAGGTAGCCAAAATTATGGGTAGAAGTCAGTCGACTATTTAGACCGTCTGTTTGCGATTTATATACGGAGGGCGCCTAAAAAATAAGAAAAGATCCGGCCGGCCACCTGCACTTTCCGATCGTGACAAGTGTACTGTCAAGCATCTGGTGGACAAGGATCCGTTTTGTAGCGCAGTGCAGATTGCGTCCGAGCTAGGTCGCAACATTGACAAGGAGATGCACCCAGAAACAGTTCGTAGAGCAGTACAAAAAGTAGTTTTAGGTTTTACACTCCTCGCAAAAAACCCCACGTCAATTTGATAAACAGCGCTTAGAGTTTGCCAAAGCGTACGTCGACAAACCGATTGATTTCTGGAGGAAGGTAATCTTCTCAGGTGAGTCGAAATACAACATTTTTGGCTCAGACGGGCGTCTCCGCGTTTGGAGGAGACCAGGAGAAGCCCTTCATCCAAAAAATACCATTAAAAACGTAAAATACGCCGGCGGTGGTATTATGGTTTGGGGGGTCAGGAGTCGGAAATTTTGAGTTTATCGACGGAGTGATGGACCAATATGTGTACATTAATATTAAAAAAAAATTTGAAGAGCAGCGCCGAGAAATTGGGAATAGGGTCCGACTATTTTTCCAGCAGGAAAGCTATGAACACTAGGCTATACCTCCCGTACAACACCCTTCATCTTTTGGAGACGCCACCACAGAGCCCGAACATCAATCCCATTGAGAACGTGTGGAATATGTTTGAAAAAAAATAAAAAAGCACCAAATAAGCAACAAAAACCTCCTGCGAGAGGCATTGTATGAAGAGTGGTGCGCAATGCATCCAAGTTACATAGAAAAACTGGTTATGTCAATGCCAAATCGCCTAAAAGAGGTGATCAAGATGAAGGGTTATCCCACTAGATACTAAGAAAAAAGTTTAAATGAAAACAATGTTCCTAATAGTTACTAAGTTTATATTAGTTTGTAACAGTACGCAGACTTTTGTTGACGCTAAATTTGAAGTTCCTTTTGTTCTTGGTTGATATTAAGTTTGAATTTGTACTGTTTTTTTTTTCCTTTATTAAGAAGATTATAAATTATTTTATAATCCTCCATCAAATGTTTTAATTTAACAAAAATTTGGCCAAGTTATATAGTAATTTATGCAAATTTATTAAGAGTACGGTGACTAAAGTGGCACACAGTATATTTCTGGCTCGCTTGCACTCACATTGACATTGCGCTCCAATATAAAATTTGTTACGTCTTTTTTTTCTTGTTAATAGTCGTTGTTTTGTGCAATATTCAGGATAGTTTGATATAATTACTCTCCGCACAAAATAATTATTAATTACAATACTGTACGATAAGAACTAATGCCTTTAAATCGGTATGCATGTTTGAAAAGCTTTTTATTTCCCATGGGAAAAGGGGGCGTGACAGTCCAAAATTTTTGATGGCATTGCATTTAAGCTGTCTCTAGGAACCAGGTTTTGCCTCATTGTGGGCGAATGGGACGTGGCATCGAAAAAAAAAGATTCTTGTACTGGCTGACTAAATATGTGATCGATTGAGACCAAGCTTGAACTTGTAGCTCTTACCATCTCTAAAATCTGTTTGTACATACGGACAGACAGACGGACATGGCTATTTCGACTCGGCTTGTGATGCTGATTAAGAATATATATACTTTATGGGGTCTGCCACGCCTCTTTCTGCCTGTTACATACATTTGCACAAACCCAATATACTCTTGCAGAGAGTATAAAAAGAAAAAAGAGGCCCTCACCAACCTCGAAGCGACTTTAGGGAACGTGCTGGAGCAAATGGTTACTTTTATGAAGCAAGTTAGCGAAAAGAAGAAAGGATAGAATCAGCGCAGGAAAGTGCAAACCCAGCCGCTTTGGTATCTAAGCCTTTAACGCGGGAGCTTTATAAATAGCAGTCTGTTAACATTAAATTAAATAAAAATAATGTTCTCTGTCCTTTTAATTTGTATAAAATTATTTATTTCACTTAATGTTCTTGTCTTGTTCACGTTTTACTTCAAAAAGTGTGCGAGCTCAAAAGCTTTCGACTACTCGAGCTTGTAATCCCTGTAATCTTTCACTGTTAAATGTAGGCGAAGAGAAAGAGAGAACTTCGACTACATAACTTTCCCATCGCTTAAATTAAGACTGCTGAGTTTTACAATTCGTTCATATAAGTTTCACGTTCGTTTCTAGAGTCTTCAAAATTTTCTCTTGTTTGCTTTACAAATGTAATGTAATGTTATATATTCTAGAATGTTATTATGTATAACTTTTTTTGTCACAATTCCAATGTTCAATATTCATTGGCGTATCTTGTACTATATATAAACATATATATGTATATATGTATTATATATATCTCATTTGGTGTTTCCGTATATTTAAATTTTTCTGTTACTGGGTTCCTTTCATACTTACACCGATTACAAATGTCACAATTGTTAATATACCTTTGGATGTAATGTTGAGGTTTTGGAAAGTAAATAATCTTTAATAATTTTTATAATTTTATTTATACCTGAATGACCAGTGTCATATTTATGGAATCGTTCGATTTCTTCTTCGCTATCAATGTCTTTTGCGTGAAATGAGCATTTTACATTTTTATTTCTATCGAACATTTGGATGATTTTGTTTTTAAATATATTGTAAAGATTGTCGTTATATTCACTGAACATTCCTACTTTGCATTTTATGATAGATTCCTCAATATTTTTTCCATTCCATTTTCAAGATCATTTAAATTTAAATACATTTTCTAATTTCCATTCTTATATTCAAACTCCATAGTTTTTTTTAATCTGTTGGAATGATATGTATTTTAAATTTATTAATAGCTGTTCCTAAATGAGCTAAAATAGTTCTGTCCACAAAGTCTTCAGCCTGTGAATGTTGTGTACTTATGTCATCAAGAGCTACAAGACTCAGCTGTGTTTAAGGCACAAATTTCGTCGTTGCTTATTCGATATAACAAATCAGCTATCCAGTTGTCATTTCCTTTAATTTATGATACGTTTATGTTATATTCGCTAAGCTTAACAAGCCAGCTATAAAGTATTTCATTAAGTTCTTTTCCGTTATATTTAATTAGCAGCCACTTAAGTGGTTTGTGATGGGACAAAAAGTCGAATTTATGGCGGAAGTATAAGATGTTGCCCACATTATAGCTAGTAAATACTTTTGTATAGAAGAATAGTTTTTCTCATGGTCATTCAATTTATGACTTGCATAACAAACAGGTTGACCATCTTGTTGCAAAACTGTGCCTAAAGCTATATTACTAGCATATGTAATAACCTGAAATTTCATCTTAAATTCCGGATACTTAAGTACCGGTGCCTCAGTTATGATTCATTTTAATTTGTCAAATGTCAAATAGAAAGCTATACTTTGTGTAACATATCTCGGAATTTTTCATCTTTTTGAAAGCCTTTTGAGAGATCTATAGTAGAAAAATATTGCGCTCTTCCTAGCTCATCCAATATACCTTTTATATTGGGGATAGGAAACTTATCATCTACTGTGTTTTTATTCAATTTGCGATAATCAATAACTATACGCCATTTATGTTTTACTGTTATCAGCCTTTTTGGGAACGACCAATACAAGGGCATTATATGAAGTATGGATTTTACGTATTATTCTCTGTTGTAACATTTCTTCAATTTGCGTATATATTTCTTGCTCGTGTACATGAGGATATCTATAAATCATACAATATAAAGGTTTATCCACTACTGTTTTTATCTAATATTCAATAATGTTTGTATTGCTAAGACACTGACCTTTTAGAAATATTAATGTTATAAATCTACTTAAAATTTTAGTTAAATCATTGAAAAGAATTTTCTGGGTTCTATCATCTATTTTGATTGGTTCAATTTGATGTACCTCATCAGAGTACGGTGAGCTAGGATGAAGCAAACATTTGATATGAAACACGTTAAAAAATTGTCGTTTGCGTGTACAAATGTTGTAATAGAGGTTGAACCCACATGCTAGTTTTGCAGTGCAAACCATGTGATTGGAATTTATCAATGGTTCGCAGCACTGCCAGTTGACGAAATATTTAATTTCGTAAAATCTAGTCAACTCTTTATATACTACTCGAAGTTTAGAGTTTGTTCTTGTCCTCACAACACTCTCCTTCACAAATTCACACCTGTAGAAACATCACAAGCTTCTGCCCATCCTGCCCATGTTGATCATGTTGCTAGCGAAACCGACCGGGTAATTCTTGCAACGGCAGTCGTTAAAGTTCGAGACAGATTCGGTCAGGATCGAAACGCTAGAGTCTTGTTGGATTCAGGATCACAGGTGAACTTCACGACGGAAAACCTCGCTGAAGCCTTGCTCCATCTAGGAAAAAAGATTTGCTTAGCTGTAGAGTCGGTTGGACAGCCGAGATTGACTGCAAAAAGCCAAGTATCGAAAACAGTTTCGTCTCGTGTTTTGAGGCATCAGTTCAGCGCCGAATTTTGGGTGCTGAAATCGATTTGTTGCAGGCAGCCAGATTGTGACCATTCCATTGATCGGTGGAAGATTCCATTACTACAAAGAACGTTGTTTGCTTGGGTGGCATCAGAGCGGTGATAGAATATGCTTACCAAAAGCCCAATATGTCGCTCAGTGATGCAACATAGAAAAGACGTTCGTTTTAAAGACAGTGTAGATCGACACTGTGAAGTTGAAGCTGTCCCGGAGACAAGTGTGTCCGCAGATCTTTCTGCGGAGCACATCTTTTGCAAACAAGGCTTTCGGGACAGCGTTCGTAAATTGCCGACTGGACAATTTGAGTTAAATTTGCCTTTTATGAATAATCCCAAGGTGCTAGAGTCGTCACAAATTGCCAAGAGACATGGACTTTCCACGGACTTGACCTTGTTCATATGTTCATAGATATAGAAGTTCCACCAGGACCACTTTCACACCAGTGCGTCCTGAGACCTGATAACAGTTCCACCAAACTTCGAGTTGTAGTGGATGCGTCGAGTGAGAAAACGTCGTCACACACTCTCAAGGAATTGCTGGTGGGACCTGCTATTCAGAGGGAAGTAATTCGTGCATTTTGTAGGTTCCGTATGAACCGACCTACCCTCAAGGCAAATTCCAAAGCGTGCGAATTTCAATTGGCAAAATGGTTTCCAAACCATTCTAAATTATTAGAAGAAGGCGGAAATGAGAAACTTTGGATTTCCAATAATGCCGATTCGACAAGAACGCTTGGCATGAGGTGGACACCAAGGTTGGATACTTTTTGGTATCACTTGGTTGGTAGTTTCGCCAAAATAAGTCCCATTAAGCGAAAAAAAACTTTGTTAGAATTTTTCGGGTATCTGTTAGCGTTGGACCGATGTCGGATAGAGAGTGCGAGTTTCTCGAATGATTCAGTACATTGTATAGATACTTCCCCTTCATTACTAGCAGCATTTGTAGCCAATCGAGTTGCACGCCTCCAAGAGATGGCCAATAATGTATCTTGGAGACATGGACCGACATCACCAAATCCAGCCGATTTGTCGTCAAGAGGGTGTGGCGTTCAGAAACTCGATCAGTTCGTTCGGCTTCGTTGCAAGGCAATAGGAAATTGGCCTCTATGGTTAAAAGAATATTCGGTACTCGTTTGCTTAGATAACTTAGTCAGATTGCCATCGCTGACTACATACATTCAAAAGTCTAACGATTTTGGAAGACGAATCTCTTTGATTCACTTAGGTGTAGATCTGTGCGGTGCCATAAAATGGCTGATAAAAATAAGAGGACGAGCCCCGCCACAAGTGTATATTGCGGTGTTCGTGTGTTTTGCATCAAAAGCTGTTCATATTGAATTTACAGCAAGATCCACTAAAACTTTCATGTTTACATATTAAGGAAATAATGTATTGTTATTATAAGATTAAATTAATGAAATTATTGTCTTACAATAAATTGTTAAGTTTATGAACGTGCAATTTGTTCTTAATTAAAGTAGTTTCTCGATTTTTCAATAGCGTTAGTGCTGACGTTGTTGAATGCACGTGAAATGACCATGAAGCGCCTTCTCGATGGAGGCGACGAGTGAGTGAAGTGCCGTTTCGACGGATTTACCTTTCGTATAGGCGTGTTGGTTTGCTGACATACAATCTTCAGCTGCCTTTCTGATGCTGAGATCCAGCAGCTTTTCCATTGTTTTATCAGAAAGGATATGAGACTGATTGGTCTGTAGTTCTTTGGGCTGCTGTGGCCATAATTACCTACTTTGGGTAAAAATACCACTCGTGCAGTTCTCCACAGAGTTGAAATCTGACGCTTTGAAGTCAGCCTTGAATATTTTGTCTAAAAGAGATATTATCAACTGTGACGGTCATGTTTTTTCAAAGCTTCCTCGATTTAATTATTTCTACTTTAATTTGAAAATTTTAAATTAAAACAAGTAAGAAAAGTATACTCGAGGACGCCCGACCGTATAATACTCTCAGCTTTTATTCCCCATTATTTAATTATTTATTAACGCAGACTAAATGCAGTCTCGAGTATTACCAAAATATAAAGTTATATTTATAATTAAAATTACTATTTACGACTATAAGAAGTATAATAAAAAATTTTTAAACTGAAAATATTAAAAAATTTAGTTAATTAAATTATTAATTAGTTAATAGTTAATCTGGGAAGAAAGTAAAGAAGTTGATCCAACATTCGTTGCAAGGAATGGGGAAAACCCAGAAAAACCCAACCAGATCAATGCAAATGTGTGCCCAAACAATCACGAAAGATTTCTGATTTAAAGGAAAACGTAAATGGCTAAGATGCCAAATATACTGCCCCTAAAGATCAGAGATTTAACGGAGTTGGCTGTAAAGTGAAGCTTTAAGATGGGAAAGAGAAAGAGATGTATCAATAATTCTATAGTATTCGTTATATTGAGCGCATTGTGCAAAGCGTAGTCAGTAGTGCATGTAGGAAGAAATAAAGGGATGCAGTACCTGGTTGCCCTGGTTGGAATGTTGAAATTAAGGCGTTCTAAAAGAGATGAGAAGCACATATATCCAACTATAAGCTTGTGAAGGAAAATAACTCCAAGAACTATCCTACGATTAAGAAGGGACGGAAGATTAAGGAGTAAGAGCCTATTGGAAGCCTAAGGAAGGCGAAGATTAGAGTCCCAATTAAGACCTCGAAGTGCAAAGAATAAAAACTGCTTCTGCACTGACTCAATTAAATCTTAAGTATGAGCATGATGAGGAGACCAGACACATGAACAATATTCAAGATTGGGGCGGACAAGGAATGTGTAAAAAAGTTTGGTGACGAAGGGATCATTAAATTCTTTAGACCAGCGTTTAATAAATCCAAGAGTGCCCTTGGCTTTATTAACAATTGTGGAGATATGATGTGTGAAACTTAATTTATTATCAAAAAGAACACCAAGGTCATCAACTGACAGTATACGATTTAAGAGTACATTGTCAATATAGTAATTGGCTAAGTAAGGAGTAACACTGTTAAAAGCCATAAACAGGCATTTAGAAAAATTTAGTTTCAAGTGATTAGTTATGCACCAGTTGTGTATTGTGTTTAAATCATCTTGTAGAAACGCATGATCCTGGGGGTCATTGTAAGATAATAATAATTTCACATCATCTGCATACATAAGTATGCGACAATGGGATAGCGAAGAGGGAAGTTATTAAAACACAATGGGCCTAGATGACTACCCTGGCGAACTCCAGAAGTAATGAAAACAGATTTAAATATTGCTGATCTAAGCATTACCCTTTGCGTCCTGTTAGATATGATGATATCCACAGAAGAAGGGTGGGTGGGAAACCTAAGATACTAAATTTATGTTATGTTATGACTTACAGATTCAAATGCTTTACTAAAGTCAGTGTATATGACATCAGTTTGCATTCTATTAAGGAATGCCTCATTCTAATAGATTGGTCGAAGTCGACCGACTCTTACCAAACCCGTGTTAGGCGGGGGAGATAATTGACTTGCAGAGGTGTTGCAAAGTCGATGTTATTATCTTTTCGTAGAGCTGAGGGATTGCTGACAACTTCGCAATTCCCCTGTAGTTCGATATATCCGACTTCCAGCCTTTTTTATGCAGAATTAATAGAGGTTTTATTATAGAAGAACAGCACTCCTTAAGCACACAACTTGGAATGTTGTCGGGGCCAGGAGAGAAGGAAGATTTTAAGGTATTAATTGAATTAGTTAAATCGGTATCCAGGTACTACAATAGCTAGTACTTGTATTAGAACACGTTGAAACAAAAAAAAACTAAGTTTAATCAAAGAAACATAATCTAAAACAAATTCGTTTGACAATATATGTGTGCACATATATATGTATGCATATGTATCATTGGTCGGCACAGCCAGCGAACGCGGGCAGCGCTGCCGCCACACAGGCAGCAAAAACGATCGAACATATGATTAAATGTTTCTGTCACGCTTGCACTCATTGCATTGTCGATGCGCTCAAATGTAAACTTTGTTACGCGTTTTCTGTTTTAATTCAAGTTGGATTTAAATGCAACTTTCAGGATAGTTTGATATTAATTTTCTCCAAACGACTTTTAAAATACAGCACTGTACTTTATGAACAAATGCCTTAAAAACGGTATCCAAGTTTGAATAGTTTTGTATTTCCTAAGGGAAAAGTGGGCGTGGTAGCCCAATATTGCTATTGCATTTATGCTGTCTCTAGAAACCTCCGTACCAAAATCGGTGGTCCTAACTGCCAGGGTGTGTCCAGATTTTGACTCATTGTGGGCGAATAGGGCGTGGCATCGTAAAAAAAAAGTTTTTTGTATTGACTGACTGAATATGTGGTCGATTGAAATTAAGTATACCCGTTACTCGTAGAATACAAGGGTATATTGTAATCGTTGGAATGTATGTAACAGGCAGAAGGAGGCGTGGCAGACTCCATAAAGTATATATATACTTGATCAGCATCAACAGCTGAGTCGATATAGCAATGTCCGTCTGTCCGTCCGTCCGTCCGTCTGTCCGTCTGTGTGAACAAAAGGATCTCAGAGACTATAAGAGCTAAAAAGGTGAAAGGGGTCGCAAATGAAAGGTACAATACCCAAGCAGTACAAGTTTGTTTTTGATTTTTGACACGCCCACTTTAGGCCGTTCTATCTTCATATAAAGGAAAATGTACAGATAAGACTTGAATGTTTTAGTATACAAAACTTTGTTAGCAATGCTGATCCAAATTTATACGGAGTTTACATGTCTATGAAGCACATGTACTGACCAAGTTTGATCGAAATCGGTCAACTATATCGTATAGCTCCCATAGGGCCGATCGGCCAAAAACACGCTCCAAATATAAATTAGTATGAAACAATTTTGCATTAACTTAGCTATCTTAATGAAACTGACACAAAATAAATAAATAAATAATATAAATAGACTGACCAAGTTTCATAGAAATCGGACTACTATATCGTATAGCTCCCATAGGGATAATAGGTAAAAAATTTGCATTTAGTATGAATTTGTATAAAAATGTACTGTATTTACCAAGCTATCTCTATGAAACTGATACAGAATAAAATTATCAATAACATAAATGTACTAACCAAGTTTCATACAAATCGTTTGACTATATCGTATAGCTCCCATAGGAACAATCGGTCAAACATTGAGTAACGGGTATCCTAAAGTCGCGAGACGACTGTAGCATTCTTTCTTGTTATACTCTCTGCAAGAGTATATTGGGTTTGTGCAAATGTATATAACAGGCAGAAGGAGGCGTGGCAGACCCCATAAAGTATATATATTCTTGATCAGCACCACAAGCTGAGTCGATATAGCGATGTCCGTCTGTCCGTCTGTCTGTCTGTCTGTCTGTCCGTCTGTCTGTCCTTATGAACAAACAGATTTCAGAGATGGTAAGAGCTACAAGTTCGAGCTTGGTCTCAATCGATCACATATTTAGTCAGTCAATACAAGAATCTTTTTTTTTCGATGCCGCGTCCCATTCGCCCACAATGAGCAAAAAACAAGACACACCTCGGAAAAAATCGGTGTTTTGGGTTCACCAATTTTGGTATGAAGGTTCCTAGCAACAGGGTAAATGCATTGACATTTAAAATTTTGGACTGTCACCCCCCTTTTGCTCACAATAAAAAAATAATTCTCAACTTTCGTTTCGTTTTTAGGCGTTAGTTAATATAGTACAGTATTGTAATTTATAATTGGTGTGGAGACTAACTATATCAAACTATCCTGAAAGCCGCATTGAAATCGCACTATAAACAAGAAAACTAGAAGCGTTACAATATTGATAACTGAATGCAATATCGTGTATAAGTGCAAGCAAGATAGTAAAATACAAGCACGTGTTCGAATGTTTTCGCTGCTTGCGTGGCGGCAGCCCGCTGTCGCTGGCCGCGCTGAAGACACACATACATACATATTTGCCTCATATATTGTCTATCGTATGTGTATTCGCATACAGACAAACAGATGTATGTTTGATTATGCTTAGATTGTTTTTGTTTCAACGTGTTTTAATGCAAGTACTACACATTGTAATATCTATAGATCGATGTTAATAATTTAATCGGGAAAAAAGGCAGAGAGTATTTTACGGTCGGGCGTGCTCGACTGTATTTTTCTTACTTGTTCTAACATGTTAAGATGGTTTGAAAAGCTTTTTGTCAATTAAAAACCATCTGAATTGGGAATTTCGGGCAAAAGTTCCCTTTTTTTTTAACAATCTGACGTAAGGGCATATCGGTTAACACGGAACCTACGAATTACACAAATAAGATCCCTCTGAGTAGTAGATCCCACCATCAGTAAAACGTTGAGAGATTGTGACGATGTTGTCTTACACGATGCGTCAAACACCATTCGAAGTTTGATGGATTTGCAATTCGGTCTCAGGACGCATTGTTGTGGAAAGGCGTAATGTGGTCCTTGTGGAACTTCTGTATCTAAGAATGTTATACGGCCAAGTTCAGCAAACTCAAATATATATTATACATTTCCAAGCACATGGAAAGAACATGTCTTTTGGCCAAAGTGTCCAGTCGGCTATTTACGAACGCTGTCCCGAGAGCTTTGTTCGCAAATCGATCTGTCATAGCCTCAAGTCGAACTTTTGTCTTTGTTGCATTACTGAGCAGCATTTTGGGCATTTGGTTTGCATTTTCTTGCACCGCCCTAAGGCCAGCCAACCAAATTCTTTTGTAGCAACGGACCACCCTTGGCCAATCCAATTTTTCCAGTACAAAGTATGTCACAGAAGGAGTCTGCTCCCAAAAGCATATCTTTTTGCTAGGGTCTATGGATTTCATGGTCAGCCAGCTCGGCATTTGCTGGTATCTTCAACGTACTGATGGGAAGATCACAATCTGGCTGCCTGCTACAAATTGATTTCAGCTCCCAAAATGATACACGAGACGAAACTACTGTCCAACCGACTTTACAGTTATGCAGTCTTTTTGCGTTGAAAGCGCAAAGCTTTGGCAAAGTCTTTCGTCATGAAATTCGCCTGAGACCAACAATGCTCTAGAGTTTCGTTTCTGTCTCGACCGTAACGACTGCAGTCGCAAGGATTACCTGATCGATTTTGCTAGCAACATGATCTATATGGGAAGGATGAGCAGAGGTATGTGATGTTTTTACGGGTGCGCATTTGCGAAGGAGAATGTTGTGAGGACGAGAACAAACTCTAAACTTCGACGCAGATCAGTTGGACACAATGTGTCTTAACGCAAGCAGTTTATGCAGAATTGACGAGATTTCAAGAAATTAAATCTTTCGTCAACTGGCAATGCTGCGAACCCTTGACAATTTACAATAATATGATTTCCACTGCAAAGAAGCATGTGGGTTTAACTTCTTTTTTAACATTTGTACACGCAAACGACGACTTTTAAGCGTGTTTCATGCGGAAAGTTTGCTTCATCCTAGACCTCGAACTTTCTTCACCACTCAAATGCCGATATCGCCTGTTCAAAGCCAAAACACAATCGGCCCACTTCGGCAATGTGTTATAGTCAATCTGTTCCTCACACATCGACGTAGTATGAGGATCTACATTCGACATGACTATATAGATAAAAATGTTAATCTCCAACTGAATTTAATGACTCAAAGATTGTTGATAGTGAGTCCACCTTTGTACGAATTCCTATTGCCGACGGCTTAGATATCGGCTCAATATCAAATAACTGCATGAAAGTTTCGAAGAAAATGATACATTTGATGTCATACTCAAGCCCTTTAATGCCTCTGGGCAGTTTGAATCAGATACCTGGAAAGCTCTGATGGTGTCTAAGCCCTCGTCTAATAAACACGATATCAAATGACTTTTATTATTTGGACGTTGATGTATTGACGAGACAGTACATTCAAGTGGCCCAGCAACACCACGCAACGTGCTTGTTAGCTCGCGGAACCCTGCAGATAATGAAGTCACCTCCCGCCCAACCGACCGAGGGGCACACCGCATAACGCGCGGCTAACGAATAACGCTGAACGAATTTATTATTTGAAAACAAATACAATATATAAAAATATAATACAAACATCAAAATTAAGAAGTTAAACTATCCAATACTGTACTACAAATATAATAATTTAAACTATATTAATTAAAGCCTAGACAGGTGACAGAGCAGAGAAGTTATAATTAAAGGTATTAACGCAGAACTACCTACAACTCAAAAAAGTTTATTATAGTTACTACACAATACTCGAAACGGGTTTTGGATAGCAAAGTTAGTAGTGCAAGGTTGAAGAGAGAGGGGAAGAAAGTATCTAGTGGGAGAAATTATCTAGAAAATTATCTAAATTTTTCAATATTTGAAAGCGAGCGATCAGAGTCTAAAATAAGAATGAATGCTACAGTCGCCCCGCGACTTTAGGATACCCGTTACTCAATGTTCGACCAATTGTTCCTATGGGAGCTATACGATATAGTTCACCGATTTCTATGAAACTTGGTCAGTATATTTATTAATAACTAATTAATATTTGGAGCGTGTTTTTGACCGATCGGCCCTATGCTATATACGATATAGTACACCGATTTCTATGAAACTTGGTCAGTATATTTGTTAATAACTAATTAATATTTGGAGCGTGTTTTTGACCGATCGGCCCTATGGGAGCTGTACGATTTAGTTGTCCGATCAAACTTGGTCAGTACATGTACTTCATAGACATGTAGTCTCCGTGTAAATTTGGATCAGATAGCATTGCTAACAAAAAAGTTTTCTATACTAAAACTTTCAAGTTTTGTCTGTACATTTACCTTTAAATGAAGATAGAACGCCCTAAAGTGGGCGTGTCAAAAAACAAAAACAAACTCGTACTGCTTGGGTATTGTACCTTTCATTTGCGACCCCTTTCACTTATCTAGCTCTTATAGGCTCTGAGATCCTTTTGTTCATACAGACGGACAGACGATGTGCAACATTTCGCGAAGGAATCGGCGTCTGTCCGAGTTCCTGCTTTCTAGGGCCTATTGCATTTCGTTTTTGTTCAAATCCTGCAATTAAGAACTATCTCGTTCGGCAGTTCGCACCTCGTTTGGGTTAACTAAATTTTTTTAAAAAATCAAGTAAATCATCTTCGTTGGTGAAATTGAGCACGTGGCCCGTTTTTTGACTGTGATATTATTTGACTTAAATAATATTTGCTCACTGTACCGTTTTCTTCTTTGAGAATGTCTGAGAGAGGCTTTCCTATTGCGGCAAAATCTTTAGTAAAGCTCTGAGGCTCTACGTACTGCTGGATTGCCTTCATTTTTTCTGGATCCGTTCTTGCGCCGTTGTTAGTCACTAGAAATCTCAAATACTTGACGCTGGTCTTGAAGAATTTGTATACCCTTGCAGAGGGTATATTGTTTTTGTCACGAAGTTTTTTACGCATTGAAGGAGACGTTTCCAACACCATTAAGTATATATATTGTTGATCAACATCAACAGCCAGTCGAGATATCCATGTCCGTCTGTTTCTATGCGAATTAGTCTCTTAGTTTTAAAGCTATCTTCGGATCACTATATCATATATATATTGGAACAATCGGATGAAAAAAAATTGTTCAACCAAATTTTGCTCCAAATGAACTTGGTATAAAATCCCAGGTCCAAACCAAATTTCATCCAGATCAGTCCACTATATCATATATCATAGGAACAATCGTTCTAAATGCTGAAAATGCATAGTATGAAATTTGTTAGTGTCTCTCGAACGAATTGAACCAAATTCTCTCAAAATGCATTCTTTATCATTTTCCATATACTGACAAAATTTTATCCGAATCGGACTACTATATCATATAGCTGTCATAGGAACCATCAATTAAGATGCTTGGTATAAAAATTTTCTATGTCTATTGAGAAATTTCATCCAAATTCACGCAAAATGTATTTCTAGTCATTCCCCATGTGTTGACCAAGTTTCATTAAAATCGGACTACTATATAATTTAGCTGCCATAGGAACAATCGGTGAAAGAAACCAAATTAATGCAAAATATACGACAGAAAGGGTATTAAATCTTCGGCGAGCAGAAGATAACCGTTTTTTCTTGAGGGCCCATTCGACGTGTTGGACATGATCTCTTTCACTTTCTAAAAAGACGATGACGTCATCTGCTTACAAAGAACATCGTCTATGGCTTTTTGAAAGATGGTGCTGGCATTCTTCAGGACAAAGGGCAAACGACAGAACCGAAAACGCAGTTTTTTTCAGTCTTGCTCCACTGGAGTTATCTGATGGTATCCAGACTTAAGATCGAGCGTATTAAAGTATTTCTTTGATTCAGTTTCCTTAAATCGATTACCAAACGTTTCTTGGTATTGCCGTCGCTGTCATACCCCTTTTTATCTACCATCCAAACCGGGCTGTTGTATAGCGAACGGGTCTTTCTAAGAATGTCGTTATTTAGAAGGTCGTTTACCTTCGCGGCCACAAAGTAATCCAGCCCTCGTAAGTATGGGTATAGTTTGAATCGAAAAACCTATTTATCTTCCGTTCTTAAGGTGGCGACAACGGCTATGTTAAAAGGCAGAAAATCGATAGGGTCTTGGAATGCTTTCACACAGTCCTTTAGCACTTGCGAAAATTTCGTGTTTACTACGACGGGGATTTCGATGACGAAAATCTTTAATTCACATCTTTGCAGATATGGTAATGAATCTTTTAAGAAACACCCCTTCAACAAGCTTACCCTCTTTCACGTTGATAGCAGCGTTGGCCTGTTTAAATAAATCGAGGCCAATGATTCCGTCGAATGTGTCCAAAAGAAAAAAAATGTTGCCATCTGTCCAAAAATTGATACCAAGCACTTTTTAGTTATGCTGTTTGAACCGTGAATAAACTGGTAATTAATTGTGATTCGACCAGGCGCACACCTTCGAGTTGTTCAAACGTATTTATGTAATTTTTAGGAAGTTTAGGGTTGACCCCCGCTACTCTTCGCTGATGGAACCACAGCAGGAATTTTGTACTAAAAAGTTAACGCTGTCAAAAAGAAAATTGATACCGTCGTTCTCGTACTCATCGTCGGAGCTGTCTTTGACCTCGGCAACATTTTCCTCAGCCTTTCCACTGCAGGTCGCATCTTGTTCAGTTTTAGTGGGCACCATAATACTCAAGAACTGACAAGCTACCTTGCCTCAGCGTGCTCATTTCCTACTGTATTATATGGACCGGTTTTTAGATGAGCGATAATCGTGTAATCGGGCGGTTTTAAACGACGCTAGCGCAGCATTTGACCACTGAACTCTGGCAAGCTCTTAATTCCATTCAAGCCCGTCGTGTCTATGAACACTTTAATCGTGGGCGAAGCTCGTTTGGTCGTTCTTAGCGCCCTGTCAACTCCTCAATTCTCGTTTCAAACAGTTGCGGCCGCATCGACAATTGCTTGTATCTTTTTTGCGTTCAAGTTTGGCTCGCGTGTGTCACAGACAGACAGACAGTCGCGGCGTTCGCGTAACAGCGGCTAAGTCAGTGTTATCAGCGAGAACGCTCCAAGTCGGGGCTTCAAGTTCAACGACGTCGCCGGCCTGCGAACTTTAATCAGCGTCCCGAAACTTTGTTGCACAACGTCCGCTGGGTAACTTCATACCCCAGACGAAGCGCAGCTTTGCAGATTCTTCGGCGCGGCTACCAAGAGCCAGTGTCGACTGCGGAAGCGCCGCCAGCAATATTATGTTAGATTTTAAGACATTAAAATTCTTATATTCCGGCTTAGTCCCGCGACTCGAAACCAACAAATAAAAAAAAAAAAATTTTAAAAATAAAGAAAAACACAAGGGACTCAAAACACAAGTGAATCAAAATACACAAACACCAAACTCACACACTAGTCGCAAAAGTGTGGAAAATCATCATTAATTGAAGAGTAATAAGCAAAAGAACAAGCAACGGGAAAAAGTATGAAAAATGGGAACAACAACAAGGAGCAATAACATTCTGCGTATCTATATAGGAACATGTAAGTAAGCTTAATTCAAATTCAAAGCGAATTTGTATGTGCATACTGACAAACTGATGTTTCATGAATTATTCTTAATTTGTATTTGTTTCAACGTGGTCTAATTTAAGTACTTGCCATTGTAATACTTGGCTACCGATTTAGTTTAATCGGGAATAAAAGCAGATAGCTTTATACGGTCGGACGTGCTCCACTGCACTTTTCTTTTTTGTTAATAATATTTTCGGGAATGAAAGCAGAGAGTACCGTAAATTTTTCTTTCTTGTTGCAAGTGATAACACCGATTGGTTCTGTTAAGTTAACAATCCTGAGAAGCTCTAACTATAAAGTATATTATAGGTCTAACATTTAAGTATCGATTGTTAGGTTAAGAACTATCGAACAGCTATTGTTAGTGGTCACACTAATTACCATGCTCCTCCCCTTTTACGGTGACGCTTATATAATCAAATGTGATCTCTGTGATTATTTTTAAGAAAACAATTACAGTTATTGTCATCTTGTATTATTTATCTAATCAATTCAACTTTTTCATCTCAAAAGAAGAAAATCTTTTCAATAATCGGAGTGTGCCAAACGCCGGAATCGTCCTACCGGATAATCGGTATAATATTTTACACTGCTGAAAATGGCGCAAAAAAAAATTTAAGAACCACGGATGAGCAAGTCGCCGATTTGTCTAAGTCAACCACCGCCGCAAAATGGACAACACGTTAAGGAAATGTATTTTTTTTATCGACTTCCGAACACAATATCTGTCCGTGGCAGCTGTTAGACTGTTATATTGTGTTGAGCACAATCGAATCAATAAAGAAAAGTATACTGGTTTTGTTAATCCTGATGGTCAGTTTGAGTATGTATGTACATATGCTGTCCTGACTCTGTAATGGTCAGCCAGTCTTTGCTCGATTCGTATATTTTGTACTTAAGGAACCTATAAATTGGGGCCAGTTGGTACTGGATATGAATGATATTTAATAACTTTAATCGACTTTGAGACCCATCTGCATGTGTTAAATGAGACGCGATATACCTAATGTTTGAATGGATTGGGTCTTAAGTTGTCCAAGTGTGGTTTCGCGTTTAAGGAACTGGAATATTTAGGATATTCAGCTGATCCTTCCGGAATGACTTCCAATCCTGTTCACCTTCACGCCACAAGTAATCTGCCGGTAACAAAAAATAGGAATAAATTAGTACTGTTATTGCCTACCCGATGTCCCAACTGCTAAAAAAAAATGTCACTTACATTTTCTTTTATGAATGCCTTGAATCTTCCCGAGCTTTGCAGTGTAAACTGATAGAATTGGCAGTGCGTCAATATATAATCCATCAATATATAATAAGTCAGAAACCAAGATGTATTGAGATGCTAGTTCGTCGGATCCTTCTTACTGCTAACTTTACCTGACAAAATGATGTGTATTCATGTAGCGTCATGCATATGTTTCACACTTTGTCATCGCGAATGTGTTGTATTCGTGGAAAATGAAGGCATTTCGGCGTAAAATAAGACTTATTGGGAGTCAAGTCAGCTGCTATTACTTGCAGAATGATTGATTTATCAGGCCACAGCCAGACATCGGGGCAACCATCTATTTCATTTGGCTTATAATGATACCACATCGGTGGCGGCTCTTGTACAGAAATATGCCAATATGGACATAGTTCGTGCAATAAAATACTGCGCTGGCGCGTGTTGTTGGCCACACATCCTATACTGTAAACTTCATCATATCCACTGTCGCCACCGATCTTCAGAACGCCCAATAAAAATGAATCAATAAAAGTCCGTTTTCGATTGTAAAAACCTCCAATTATAAGGACATCAAAATCTGTGATTATCCCTGTTATATACTAAATAAAAAATACAAATTTAAACATTTTTCTTTTTAATGACAATTTGATTTACATCCGCCTTTTCCTTGTACCACCCACCGCCATTGTCCTAGCAAGTACATGAAGTTCTGCTTTTTGAGAACAATATCCTCTTCATGGGATTCAAGAAGCTGTTGAAAAAGGAGGTTAAAATGTTCCACTGAATTTATTTTCTGGCCTTTCATTATCTGTAATATGCCTTGCTGCTCGTTGAGCAACTCCTTTAACTTGTAAGCACGTTTCACATAAGTCATATCTAAAATGCTTTTCCCATTTAGATACAGTATATCATAAACAACGAAACATGGTCGCCATCTTCCTTCTTCTTTAAGATGCTTCACGTCTACGCTTTCCCCTTTTTGACGATAGCGCAAATATTGCGTATCCCAAATCATCATATATATATTTAATTCTACCGTGTGCATAGTGGAGCTGAAAACGCTCCCCATCCATTTGTGTTTCTAAGTAAAGTACATCCAATTTCATTAGCTCCTCAACATTACCCGATAATCTTTCACATAACATCGGGCGTACTTGCTGAAAGGCTTTAAAAGGCTCATTTAAATTTACAAGCGGATCCTTGATACTTTTTGTGGCGACTAGTAAAGCCTTTTCTGAAATCGATATTTTTTCATTCGCCAACAAAATGCAAATGCGTTTCAAGTCTGTGCAGTGCTGGTAAATGTTCTTCGCCATAGGATGCAAAAGACTAAAAATTCGCCGTTCACCTATTCCAAGACCCATTGACTTAAGCAAAATGCGAATAACCCATTTCTGTTCGTCAGGTGAGGCCAACTCAGCAAAGCGTATTATCTCGCGTTCCTTAAGTGCAAATGCGTTATAATTAAAAATGGGTAATTGTCTAATATATGGGCCTTAACACAAAAATGATGAACAACAAGTGAGGCTACAGTCGATCGAGCCGACTGTAAAAGACCCCGTACTCCCATAGTAGTGCCCGTTTGCATTTTATTTAAATTAAAATTTAAAAATGAAATTTAAAATATTAAAATTGAATATTTACATTTTGAATTAAAATTAAAAAATAAATAAATTACCAAATGGCATTGTCAGCATTCGAACCCGCGATCCATAAGAAGGTTTCATATTGCGCCGCAACTCTACCAGCTGCACCACACTCCTCTTCTATCATTCTTCCGATTATTTGCATACATGTATGTGCACACATATATATGTGTGTATGTATAGCATTGGTGGACGCGGCCAGCGGCTCAGGGCAGCGCTGCCGCCAATCAGGTAGAGAAAACGTTCGAACATATGTTTGCATATGTCTGCATTGCTTGCGCGCATACAGTGATTTTGCAGTTAAATAACATAAACTTTGAACCGTGATAGTTCTCTTGTTTGACAAAGGATTTTGATGTAACTTTCAGGATAGTTAGATATGATAAATTTTTTTAGCTTAAAAGATCCAGGTGTTCATACGAACGGACAGACAGACAGACGGACAGACGGACATTGTTATATCGACTCGGCTATTGATGCTGATCAAGAATATATATATATATACTTTATGGGGTCTGCCACGCCTCCTTCTGCCTGTTACCCACATCTCGCTTCTGACAAACAAATGGTATACAGGTTCCTAGAGACAGCCTTAATATAACGTAATTCAAAATTTTGAGCTGCCACGCCCCCTTTGCTCATAGGAACTAAAAAACTCTCCAACTTCAATGGCGTTTTGGAGCCATTAAATCAAATAGTACAGTGTTGTTATTTAACATTTGCTTAGAGACTTACAATTTCTAACTTTGAAAGTGGCATCAAAATCCTATGTCAAACAAGAGAGAAATTACGGTTCACAGTCGATGTTATTTTACTGCAAAATCACTGCATGCGCGCAACACATACAAACAAACACAGAAACATACAAACATATGTTCGAACGTATCCTCTACCTGCTGGCGGCAGCGCTGCCCGGAGCCGCTGGCCGCGCCGACCAATGCTATACATACACACATATGTATGTGTGCACATACATATGTTCAAATAATCGGAAGAATGATAGAAGAGGGGTGTGGTGCAACTGGTAGAGTTGCGGCGCAATGTGGAACCTTCGCATGGATCGCGGGTTCGAGTGCTGACAATGACAGTTGTTAATTTATTTAGTTTTAAATTCAAAATGTAAATATTTAATTTTAATTTTTTAAATTTCATTTTAAAATTTTAATTTAAATAAAATGCATTACTATGGGAGTACGGGGTCTTTTACAGTCGGCTCGATCGACTGTAGCCTTTCTTACTTGTTTTGTTTGAAAAGGAAAACAGCTGTCAATTTTCGAATGTATCCCAAATACAATATTTTACTACTTCTACTGTTCGCTCACTCACTCCGTTTTTTTCCGGGTATATTTTTAGGCAGCCAAGTGAAAACGACTTGACTTATTCATTCATAACATTCACTCAATTTAATTTTGACATTGTACTTTTGAATGTGATTTTTATGTCATTCATGCAGTGCTCTAGTCCGAACACAACCTTTGTCGTCAACAATCAATCGTATTGTAAAAATATAAATACTAAATTAATGTTTTTTTTTTTGACGAACAATTCAAGGAGGGCTTGATTCAAAATGATATTATGACATAATTTCGAAAGGTAATTAGATTTAAACAATTGTATTTTTAAGAACTTTTATACCGCGTTTTAAGGAAAAACTATAATAGACCCCCAAAAGTTTTTTGTGAGGTTCGTCTGAAAAATTCGCGGTCCATGAAGGCTTTTTTCATAATTTTTGGGGTTGAGGCCCATATATTAGACAATTACCTAAAAATGAATTATTAAAAAATTTTAAAGAATTTTTACACTCATATATACCGCAGACAAAAACTTGGAGAAATGCGAATAAATATCAGTTTTACTCGTCATAGGTAGATCACAAAGATTTTTCAAACACGTTGGAATCTGTAGAAAATCTTTTTCAAAACCAAACTTTTATAGAAAGAGTTTGTCAACAAACTGATATTTAAAAAATTTGTTGAAAAATTTTTAAAAATGTGTGTATGAACTGTGACGCCCCATAAGAAGGCGCACAACTCGTTGGTGGTACTGCCCGAAAACTGCCAGTACCTACGTTTGTACATTAGAACGGGCACCGTCCCATTACTGCCAGCCGGCAGTGTACGGCGAGATGAGAAGAGAGAAGTAAGCAGCACAAGACAGTGTGTTGGCTTACTCTAACTACAGCGCGATCAACAGCAGCAGAGCCAATACATGCGCAGTGCGTGGACAACAACGCTGGATCACAAGAGAAGAGAGACGACACATGCGCAGTGGAATGCAGAGAGCGACGTCGGGGAGAGCAGCACAGCATTGGTCACAACGCACGCACACACGCAACGAAATCGACGATGCATAGCAACGAAGCTGGCTGCTAGCCACAGAACATTCTGGAAGCGTGCCTACGCGCTGCCGACAGCGCCGAAAATGCGACGAGCAGCAGCGGCAGAGAAGAGAGAGAGAAGCAGCGCTGCCGGCCTGACCTACATTAAGTCAATGGCTGGATATACGCTGCCGATGCTGACAACGCCGACGTCGACGCAGGCAGAGAACAATTAGGCGACGTTTTGCATGCTGGCAGAATTTTGGCACGAGTTAGTTGATCTTGAGCAAGCGAGAATACAAGTGCGAAAATTCGACTAAGCTAAGTCCAAGGCCACGCGGCGGGAAAAACAAACACACGTTTGGATACACAAAGGGATTACTACACAAGACGACACAGGAACGACATTGGACACGGAGACGACACCAACAATCAGGAACAACCAGAGGAACGGCATTGGACACAGAGACGACACCAACAACAACACGCGGAACGATACTCATTGCCAACGAGGTGAGCCACGAGAGTCCCTTAAGATAGCGTTTTATGTGTGGTTAGGGACAACGTGCCTATTAACAAATAGAAAGAAAAATAGAAATAAAGCAAATAGCGAAATAAAACTACAGTAAAAGAAACACACGTGCGACATATAAAAATATAAGAATAAAAGTTATTTCATAAAAAAACAAAGTAAAAACAACGCCACGACATGTGCATATCATTTTTCAGGAATTAGTGCAACAGTGCCAGTGTCCAACGGAGTGACCACCGTCCGCTATTGTGGCTTCGACCGATTAGCTGACGTGTGGATTCACACCGATATCGAAGGTGTTTCGTATCCGTGGCCGTAGCGTCTGCTGGCCGCTGAGACGGAACGCATCGATAGTGACCGCGGTGCAAATCGTTGCTGCGCCTATCTACAGGATCGACCGACCCACCAATTGCTATTGTGGCTTCGACCGATTAGCTGTTGGGGGGTTCGCGTTGATATCGGGTGTGCTCCGTTCCTGCAACCGTAGCGTCTGCTGGTTGTCGAATCGGAACACATTTGAGCCTGTACGGGCAAAGTCTTGCGAGGATTCCCCCCCCCCCCCCACGGGTCCGCCGGGCCCGCCAGTTGCTATTTTGGCTATCGGCCGTTTAGCAGTTGTTGGACCCGGGCCGGCCAAGGGTGTGTCGTAAGTCGTAGCGTCTGCTGGCTGTGGAAGTGGAGTACATCTGACCACACGACACCGGGTTCGGACAGTTTCGGCCGGCACGACAACACCTACAGTAGCTGCGGCTGAGTAGTTGTTGTACGAGTCAGCGCCGACACAGAGGGTGTCCCGCTTTCCTAGGCCGTAGCGTCTGCTGGCCACAGAAAGCGGAATGCTCAGATCAGTCCGACGCGGAGTCGCATCCCAACGTTCATGTGCATTGCTAGGAAATTTCTGAGTTTTGTCCAAGAAAGCATCGAAAGCCCCTTTTCTTTTGCGCCCTATTGTTCTCTACTAGTGTTTCTTTGCACAAATATAAATTTTCTGTGAAAGACAGCCCTGGCCGGACTGAGACATACCCCGGCCTAAGATTTGAGTCGTTACAGATGGCGCCCGAGCAGGGACGCTAGTAGAAGAGTTGTAGGTTTCATTTTATGACTTAAAACGCCATTAGAGCAAGAGATTTGGTTAATACAGAGGGTACAGTCGAGTCAAAGGTACACATACACATACGCAGAGGGTACAGTCAAATCAAAGGTACACATACACATACGCAGAGGGTACAGTCGAGTCTAAGATACACATACATATATAATTTTCATTATTTTCTAACCACGCGGGCTCGTTCTGAATTTTGCCTTGTAATTTTTCTCTTAACCACACCTATTTTTTTTGAGATTTTTCGTGGGCACCGAGGGGGGAAATATAGCAAAGAACGAGCATTTCGCCGGGAAACGAGGCGAAGACACCCGAAGCTTTGTGTCGGGCCTAGGCATGCTATAAAAGCAGAGCAAACAAGCAGCGGAGGAACAGTCGTGAACGAGCTACTCAAGGAGCAACATCGATCAACAACACAAAGTCAACAGTCGTCAACGATCCACACAGGGAGTCACACCGTCAACAGTTATCAACTATTAATTCAAGGAAAAATTTAAAATCAACAGTCGTCAACGATCAGGATCAACAGTCGTCAAGGAGCACTTCAAGGAACATTAGCAACGTATACAATCATCAGGATCAACCAACGCAGGAGCATCGCTTCCCAAGGAACATCAGGCAGGATTCACTGGAATAGTTCTTGCGCTTTTGGGTCAACAAAGGACAACGTGGGATTACAGTCATCATTTTTGGGATTAGTTCTTGCAACCGTATACCTGCCGCGTTGGAGCATTCATCGTTGGGAGTTATTACAAGCCAGTAGTGAAGGATTACAACATGGGAGTACAATGGATTTCATATCGTCGCAAGAATGAGCTGCAAGCCATTCTTAAAGAGTTTGGCCAGGATACTGAAGGCACAGTGGAGGAGCTACGAAGCCGCCTCTCGTCCTTCGCAAGCCAACCGGAGTTACCAAAGGATATCACGCAAAGGCTAGCAGAGCTGGAGCTCACGCTCGGAGTGGCTCCCACACCGGAGGGTAAACCTCGTTCACGGTGTGCGTCCCCAGCTCCAGGAGATTTGGTACCCGGCACGAGCCAAGCAACTGCCAGCATCGTCCAGGAGCACTCGCATCAGCCAACACTTCGGATTCCAGTCACTACAAGGAGCACCGGCGAGCCAACCAGCATGCGGATCCGCGACGACCACTTGCGCAGCACCGGTCCACAAAACGAGCGCATTTTACAACTCGGCTTTGTGGATCGACTGCGGAAGTGGGGCGTCTTCTTCGACGGGGGTACAGCAGATCCATTGCGGTTCATCGAGCACTTGGAGGACATGATCGCCATATACCAGATCGACACCCAGCAGCATTTGATGCCAGCTATCGCCGGCCTCTTAACAGGGTCAGCCGCCGACTGGTTCAGGGTCACCAAGATGCACGAAGGAACTTGGCGGGAGTTCCGGAGGGACTTCCTGGAATTTTTCTTGCCGCCCCGATACTTCCAAAAGTTGGAAGATGAAATCAGAGATAGGATGCAGCGGGTTGGTGAGCCTTTTACTTCCTACCTTCTCAGCTTGCGAGTCATGATGCGGAGGGCCGCATACACGGAGGACCAGGAGTTGAGCAGAATCTATGAGAATCTGCTACCGGAATATCAACTATACACTAGAAGACACGAATTCGCCACACTGGCCCAGCTGACGAGATTGATAACAGCGTATGAGGAGGTCAAGGCGCGAGAAGTCGCACGCGCCAGAAGCGGAGCCGAGCAACGTCCTCAGGAACGGGCAGTACGCCCTAGCACCAACGCCGAGATAAGTAATCAACGGGTCCAAGAGACAGAGGGTACCATCGACATTCGGCGCGCTTGCCGGAACTGTGGACAACAGGGGCACTTCAGCCGGGAGTGCCAAAACGTACGAGTAAATTTCTGCTGGGACTGTGGTCGACGCGGAACTCGAACAGTGGACTGCTGCCGAAACCAAGCATCGGGAAACGGGGTGCGCTCCCGGCCGCCAGGCGAACGGCCGGAGACAGCGCCACCGACTCGTCACTAGGAACAGCATTGAGGTTCGAGAGAGGACGCATCGTAGCTACAGTTCGGCTCGAAGACCAGGCCCAGGTAGCTACGATCGACACAGGAGCGACGAGGAGCTTCGTTAGTGCCAGAGTGGCACAAAGAATTGGTACACCAGAGAACAGGCGCACTGTCAGGAGCAGGATCCGGTTGGCAGACGGCTCCAGGAGGGAAGTAACGCAAGCACTGATGGTACGTGTCCAACTGGGACAGCGGAAACTCAGCCCACAGATGCTCGTGTTACCAACAATCATCGATGAGGTTATCCTAGGAATGGATTTCCTTTGCGGCGCAGAGATGAACATAGAGTGCGGGCAGCTACAGCTGCGGTTACCACCGAAGATGACAGCGATGACCACTCTTGGAGCCCAAAGCTTGAAGACCAGTCCCGAGGCCAACGATAGGCAAAGACATCCTGTATTGCCTGGGATCTGCGAGGCCGCCAGGAGAAACAATCCTTTCAGGAAACCACAGCAGACGACTACGGAGGGAAACTACAGCGAAAGAAACAGTTTGGGAACAATCACTGGAGACCAGGTGCCGGATGAGGAACGCGGATGGGTTGAAGACTTCTTACAGGGTGAGCTAGCTAAGTTTCACGAGGTCACAGGAGTCACCCACATCGCGGAGCATCGTATCGTGCTTAAGGACAACCGTCCCATTAAGCAGCGATACTACCCCAAAAATCCGGCAATGCAGAAAATTATCAACGACCAGGTGGATGAGCTACTCCGGGATGGACGGATCGAGCCCTCACGGAGCCCACATAGTGCACCCATCGTCCTGGTAGGAAAGAAGACAGGAGACGTGAGGATGTGCATTGACTACAGGCAATTAAACGCTCAGTCCATTCCCGACGCATACCCCCTCCCGCGGATTAACCACATCTTGGAAAAACTACGGAACGCAAGGTATATATCGACGCTTGACCTCAAGAACGGGTATTGGCAAATACCCGTAGCCAAAGACAGCAGGGAATGCACGGCGTTTACAGTCCCGGGCCGGGGCCTGTATCACTGGAAAGTGATGCCGTTTGGACTACACTCTGCGCCCGCTACATTTCAGCGAGCTTTGGATGGAGTCATCGGACCTGACATGGAACCGTATGCGTTCGCCTACTTAGACGACATTATCGTCATTGGAGCTACATTAGAGCAGCATGCTAAGAACCTGCGAGAAGTCTTCCAACGGTTACGCAACGCAAAGCTGAGGCTCAACAAGGAAAAATGCTGTTTCTTCCAGAAAAGTCTGGTCTATCTGGGCCATGTCGTCAGTGAAGCCGGAATCCATACGGACCCGGCCAAAATCGAGGCTATCAGGGAGCTGCTGCCGCCGACAAACGTGAAGGAGCTTCGTCGTTGCTTGGGCATTGCGTCGTGGTACCGGCGCTTTGTCCCGAACTTCACCAGCATCGTGCAGCCAATCTCGAGGTTGCTTCGGAAGGGCCAGAAGTGGACATGGGACAGCAACCAGCAGAAAGCTTTCGAAGAGCTGAAGGGTCGGCTCACCCGGGCACCAGTGCTGGCTTGCCCAGATTTTTCAGAGAGGTTTTCCCTTCAGACAGATGCAAGCGACTATGGTCTCGGTGCTGTAGTCACGCAGCGGATACAGGGAACGGAACGAGTCATCGCCTATGCCAGTCGACGCCTATCAGCCTCCGAAGAAAACTATTCCACAACAGAGAAGGAGTGCCTTGCCATTGTCTGGGCGATCCGCAAACTCCGTTGCTACTTGGAAGGGTATGAGTTCGATGTCATCACCGACCATCTTGCGCTGAAGTGGTTGAACTCCATCGATAACCCCACTGGACGGATTGCTCGATGGGCATTGGAGCTCCAACAATATCGCTTCGTGGTGCACTATCGACGAGCAAGTCAAAACATCGTCGCCGATGCTTTGTCCAGACAGCCGCTGGAAACGCTGCAGCAGGCAACACAGGAGCCATCCAGTTGCAGGTGGATGGAGCGGATGCTGGAAGCAGTACAAAAGGAACCGGAGAAATATCCAGATTTCGTCATGGAGAACCATCAGCTGTATCGACGATCGACGCGGTGGACAGACGACGAGGAGCAAGTGCCATGGAAACTGTGCGTATCCAAGGAGCAACGCTCAAGGGTCTTGGCCGAATGCCATGACCAGCCTTCTGCCGGACACCAAGGGATCCGGAAAACGATTCAAAGAGTCACCAAGCGGTACTATTGGCCAGGTATGTTTAGAGATGTGGCTAGATACGTGAGGAGATGCGAGACGTGCCAACGGTACAAGGTGAGCCAAGCAAAGCCCCCCGGAGCGATGCACACCCGTGTCGTCCAGGAACCGTTTGAGATCCTTTGCGCCGACTTCGTAGGACCATTGCCCCGATCCAAGCAAGGACACACGATGCTCCTGGTTTTCTTCGATCACTTCAGTAAGTGGGTAGAGCTAGTCCCACTTCGGAAGGCAACGACGGCCACGTTGGAAAAAGCATTCAGGGAACGCATCTTGGCACGATTTGGAGTCCCACAGACGTTCGTGTGTGATAATGGCACCCAGTTCACCAGCCGAGGATTCAAGGCATTCTGTAAACGGATGGGCATGATACTCCAACACACAGCACCGTATACGCCGCAGCAGAACCCTACCGAACGAGCTAACCGGACAGTGAAAACTATGATTGCACAATACCTGGATGGAGAGCAGCGGAATTGGGATGACCTGCTGCCGGAGCTCAACCTGGCAATCAACTCTAGCCCCTCGGACAGCAGCCGATACAGCCCGGCGTATTTAGTGCAAGGTCGCGAGCCGCGGTTGCCAGGAATGCTCTACCATGAGGTAAACCCCGGTCCCACCACGGAGAGCCGAACCCCAGAAGAGAAGGCCAGACATTTACGGGAGATCTTCAAGATAGCAAAGGACAACATGGAACAAGCCACCAACGAACAAAGCCGGCACTACAATTTACGACGTCGGGAATGGAAACCTACTCTCGGTGACCTGGTACTACTACGGCAACACCACCTCTCCAAGGCAGCTGATGGATTCGCCGCCAAGCTGGCCCCACGTTACGACGGGCCATACAGAGTGATTAAATTCATGTCTCCTAACATAGTGCGAATACAACACGCGGACAACAAAGAAAGGCGGGTAGCAAGCCTCTCTGATTTAAAGGAGTTCCATACGAGCGAATCACCAGAACAAGGGGGTTGTCCAGCACTAGACCAACAGCGCGACTAATTCCACTAACCCCAGAAGTCTTCGCATCGGCGAGCCTTTAATTTCAATCCTTGGACTTATCGGCAACATCAACTAATACAAGTCTTTCTTCCAGCAACGAAAATGCAGCGACGACGAAGCCGACATGGACGGGTCTCCGCATCGACGAGCCTACCGGCTAGCCATCCTCCGCGAGCATCGGCCGAACAGGTCGCCAACACCCGCCGCGGAGGGATGGCCACTCCACCCCGGAATGAAGAGCCGCCGATCGATTTGACCACGCCGCCACGACGATGCTCCCTGCCGGAGCTAAGCCTGGAACTGAGCCCGGGCGCGCTCGCCCTTCTCTTCCAGGAAGTCGAGCCGGTGACTCTGGCAGCGATTGAGGAAGTCGAGCCCATGGATATGGAGGAATTTGCTCCAGCGGTCTACGATCCAACCGCGGATGCTACGACCGATTCACAGACGGAGTCGGCGGAAGGTACGCCACCCGAGTCAGACCTTGACTCTTACGAGGAGGAGCCGGAGGAGGTGCAACCGGAGTGGGAGCCAGAATCTGGAGAAGACGACGAGTCGACCGAGGAAGAGTCAGAGGAGCAGACTTCTTCCGAGTCGGAATCAGAGCCGTCTGATGATGAGTCCGACGTCCCCATGGACGACGGCCGATTCCTCAACCTCGTCCACCGGTCGGTTACCCCCCCTCGGCCATCCATGGAGGCCGTGGGAGCCACCGGGGGCGAGGAAAGCGAAACTAGCGATGAGGAGGGAGCCGAAGCGTCAGCGATGGAGATCGATGACCCACCACCAGCGTACGGGTCATGGGTGGATGAGCCACCCCCGAGCTACGAGGAAGCATGCGGGCTGGTGAGGAACCCGCCAGCTTCGTTGTTGGGCCGAAGACCATGGCCCGAGGAGTATCCGAACTTCTCGGACATCAGCTCGGACGAGAATGAGCCGAGTGCAGAAGACAGAGTCAATCTAGTGGGAGACGAGCTCCCCAGCACATCAATGGCCGCCGCACAAGTGCGTCCAGAGGCAGTCGACACAGTGGAGGACGAGCTCCCCAGCACGTCGATGGCAGCGCGGCAACAACTGGCCGACTCCATCGCCGCCACGCAAGTGCGCCCGGCGGTATTCAACCCAGGACCGGACATGGTCGTCGCCCCCGAGCACTGGGTCGTCTACACCCAAGACCGGAAGCTACCCCGGGTATTAGTGGAGGCCATGGGGAACCGGGTGTCTACCCACAACGGACGCTACGTACGTTTGCGGCGCTGCATCGGACACCTCCAATACAACATCTCCATCACCCGACACTCGAAGGTGTTTGTGAATGAAATCATTCCGGGAGAAAGGGGGGGGTGTGACGCCCCATAAGAAGGCGCACAACTCGTTGGTGGTACTGGCCGAAAACTGCCAGTACCTACGTTTGGACATTAAAACGGGCACCGTCCCATTACTGCCAGCCGGCAGTGTACGGCGAGAGGAGAAGAGAGAAGTAAGCAGCACAAGACAGTGTGTTGGCTTACTCTAACTACAGCGCGATCAACAGCAGCAGAGCCAATACATGCGCAGTGCGTGGACAACAACGCTGGATCACAAGAGAAGAGAGACGACACATGCGCAGTGGAATGCAGAGAGCGACGTCGGGGAGAGCAGCACAGCATTGGTCACAACGCACGCACACACGCAACGAAATCGACGATGCATAGCAACGAAGCTGGCTGCTAGCCACAGAACATTCTGGAAGCGTGCCTACGCGCTGCCGACAGCGCCGAAAATGCGACGAGCAGCAGCGGCAGAGAAGAGAGAGAGAAGCAGCGCTGCCGGCCTGACCTACATTAAGTCAATGGCTGGATATACGCTGCCGATGCTGACAACGCCGACGTCGACGCAGGCAGAGAACAATTAGGCGACGTTTTGCATGCTGGCAGAATTTTGGCACGAGTTAGTTGATCTTGAGCAAGCGAGAATACAAGTGCGAAAATTCGACTAAGCTAAGTCCAAGGCCACGCGGCGGGAAAAACAAACACACGTTTGGATACACAAAGGGATTACTACACAAGACGACACAGGAACGACATTGGACACGGAGACGACACCAACAATCAGGAACAACCAGAGGAACGGCATTGGACACAGAGACGACACCAACAACAACACGCGGAACGATACTCATTGCCAACGAGGTGAGCCACGAGAGTCCCTTAAGATAGCGTTTTATGTGTGGTTAGGGACAACGTGCCTATTAACAAATAGAAAGAAAAATAGAAATAAAGCAAATAGCGAAATAAAACTACAGTAAAAGAAACACACGTGCGACATATAAAAATATAAGAATAAAAGTTATTTCATAAAAAAACAAAGTAAAAACAACGCCACGACATGTGCATATCATTTTTCAGGAATTAGTGCAACAGTGCCAGTGTCCAACGGAGTGACCACCGTCCGCTATTGTGGCTTCGACCGATTAGCTGACGTGTGGATTCACACCGATATCGAAGGTGTTTCGTATCCGTGGCCGTAGCGTCTGCTGGCCGCTGAGACGGAACGCATCGATAGTGACCGCGGTGCAAATCGTTGCTGCGCCTATCTACAGGATCGACCGACCCACCAATTGCTATTGTGGCTTCGACCGATTAGCTGTTGGGGGGTTCGCGTCGATATCGGGTGTGCTCCGTTCCTGCAACCGTAGCGTCTGCTGGTTGTCGAATCGGAACACATTTGAGCCTGTACGGGCAAAGTCTTGCGAGGATTCCCCCCCCCCCCCCCACGGGTCCGCCGGGCCCGCCAGTTGCTATTTTGGCTATCGGCCGTTTAGCAGTTGTTGGACCCGGGCCGGCCAAGGGTGTGTCATAAGTCCTAGCGTCTGCTGGCTGTGGAAGTGGAGTACATCTGACCACACGACACCGGGTTCGGACAGTTTCGGCCGGCACGACAACACCTACAGTAGCTGCGGCTGAGTAGTTGTTGTACGAGTCAGCGCCGACACAGAGGGTGTCCCGCTTTCCTAGGCCGTAGCGTCTGCTGGCCACAGAAAGCGGAATGCTCAGATCAGTCCGACGCGGAGTCGCATCCCAACGTTCATGTGCATTGCTAGGAAATTTCTGAGTTTTGTCCAAGAAAGCATCGAAAGCCCCTTTTCTTTTGCGCCCTATTGTTCTCTACTAGTGTTTCTTTGCACAAATATAAATTTTCTGTGAAAGACAGCCCTGGCCGGACTATGTCTCAGTCCTCAGTCCTCGGCCTAAGATTTGAGTCGTTACAGAACATCTCTAACATTACTGAACTTCGTATTAATAAACATTATGGCTGTTAAGTTGCTAGGAAAACTTGGTGTGTATACTTACAATACAGGGCTTACCAATACGGACGATAGGATTTTAAACGTTTGTGGCTCCCATATTATGTCATTTTCTTTATTAAAGTTTTTCATTTCATCATAAAAAAGTCATCGTCGACCCAGTGCATAAAATTATTCAATCTAATCCGCAAAAAACTCAAAGACCATTTCGATAAAAAAGAACAATCTCTCCGGACTAGGCTCATTTATGGTTAAACAAGAAATGAATTTCCATTATTGGAAATAGACAAATCCGTCATTAGTCTATCCCTAAAGAATCACTTTTTGAATGGATTATGATACGGTGGCATCATTGGTGGGTACTTTTTATACTCTCTGCAAGAGTATATTGGGTTTGTGAAAATGTATGTAACAGGGAGAAGGAGGCGTGGCAGACCCCATAAAGAATATATATTCTTGATCAGCATCACAAGCCGAGTCGATATAGCCATGTCCGTCTGTCCGTCTGTCCGTCTGTCTGTCTGTCCGTCTGTCTGTCCGTATGAACAAACAGATTTCAGAGATGGTAAGAGCTACAAGTTCGAGCTTGGTCTCAATCGATCACATATTTAGTCAGTCAATACAAGAATCTTTTTTTTTTTCGATGCCACGCCCCGTTTGCCCACAATGAGCAAAAAACCAGAGACACCTCGGAAAAAATCGGTGTTTTCGGCGAATATCTCAGTAACTATGGCACCTAGGATCACCAATTTTGGTATGGAGGTTCCTGCTAGAGACTGAGTAAATGTCATGCCATCAAAAATTTTGGGCTGCCACGCCCCCTTTTCACATAGGAACTAAAACACTATTCAAAATTCAATACATTTTTAAGGCATTTCTTCTTATCGTAGAGTATTCAAATTTATAATTCGTGTAGAGACTAACTATATCAAACTATCCTGAAAGGTGCATTAAAATCGGATTATAAACAAGGAAACTAGAAGCGTTACAATATTGATAACTGAATGCAATATCGTGTATAAGTGCAAGCGAGATAGTAACATACAAGCACTTGAGCGGCAGCGCTCCCGCATTCATATCAATGTATGGGTGCAAGCGAGACAGAAACATACAAGCACGTGTTCGAATGTTTTCGCTGCTTGCATGGCGGCAGCGCTGCTCACAGTCGCTGGCCGCGCCGAATACACACATACATATATGCATCATATATTGCCTTTCGTATGTGTATTCGCATACAGACAAACAGATGTATGTTTGATTATGCTTAGATTGTTTTTGTTTCAACGTGTTTTAATGCAAGTACTACACATTGTAATATCTCTAGACCGATTTTAATAATTAAATCGCGAAAAAATGCAGAGAGTAATTTACGGTCGGGCGTGCTCGACTGTACTTTTCTTACTTGTTTTATTATGCTTAGATTGTTTTTGTTTCAACGTGTTTTAATGCAAGTACTACACATTGTAATATCTCGATACCGATTTTAATATAATATAATTCGTGAAAAATGCAGAGAGTATTATACGGTAGGGCGTGCTCGACCGTACTTATCTTACTTGTTAAAAATGTTAACTGAATTTTTATTTCCCCAACATACCAATTAGCGATCTTTACAATTGCGCCATCAGTTTAGTGAATCTCAAAATTGCCTCTACAACTGTCGACCAAGATCGTTTTAACGCCCTTGTGGGGTTGTGACATGTCAAAGGTTTATGCTAATAACCCCAAGACTATCGATGAGCTCGAGGTCAACATTTGAGCCACCATAGATGCCATATCACCAGACATAATCCACCGAGCGATAGAAAATTGGTCCGACCAGATGAGCCAGTGCAAAAAGAGCCGTGGTGTTTATTTGAACGATATTTTGTTTAATTCATAAATGGCATGATATATAGATTGCTGTGGACAGAAGTGGACCACATTTTATGTTTACGCTGTAAAATGTTATATTGTATTAGAGTTTTCATGTTGGGTTTATCAATATATCTTTAAAAAAGAGTAAAGGCGTCTATTAAGTTTGTCAGATGCGAGATGTGCGTAACAGGCAGAAGGAGGCGTGGCAGACCCCATAAAGCATATATATTCTTGATCAGCATCAACAGCCGAGTCGATATAGCAATGTCCGTCTGTCCGTCTGTCTGTCTGTCCGTTCGTATGAACACCTGGATCTTTTAAGCTACAAGAGCTAGAGACACCAAATTTGGAATGAAAGTTCATTATCTTCTCGAGCAGATCAAGTTTATTTCAAATTGTTGCCACGCCTCCTTCCGCCCCCGCAATGAGCTAAAAACCAGACAAACCTCGAAAAAATTTGTGTTTTAGGCGAATATCTCAGTAACTATAGCACTTAGGAGTACACATTTTGGTATACAGGTTCCTCGAGACAGTCTTAGTATAATGCCGTTCAAAATTTTGAGCTGCCACGCCCCCTTTTCTCATAAGAACTAAAAAGCTTTCCAAGTTCAATGCCGTTTTTAAACCATTTGTTCAAATAATACAGTGTTGAAATTTGACAAATTTGACAGACTTATCATATCTAACTATCCTGAAAGTTACATCAAAATCCTATGTCAAACAAGACAGCTACACAGTTCAAAGTTTACTTTATTTAACTGCAAAATCACTGTATGCGCACAACACATACAAACAAACACAGAAACATACAAACATATGTTCGAACGTATCCTCTACCTGCTGGCGGCAGCGCTGCCCGGAGCCGCTGGCCGCGCCGACCAATGCTATACATACACACCAGAGAACTGCAGCGATACACCGCATGTAAAAATACCCAAATCACACACAGAGTATTTTTCGACACGAATCATTTTTTACTCTACCCGAAAAGTATCGGATATTTTTTTACTCATTTTCGTTTGGGTATTACCATGAAAGATATTTTTTTACCCGATCATTCTTGTACCAACTCATTTTTTATTATACTCTCTGCAAGAGTATATTGGGTTTGTGAAAATGTATGTAACAGGGAGAAGGAGGCGTGGCAGACCCCATAAAGTATATATATTCTTGATCAGCATCACAAGCCGAGTCGATATAGCCATGTCCGTCTGTCCGTCTGTCTGTCTGTCCGTCTGTCTGTCCGTATGAACAAACAGATTTCAGAGATGGTAAGAGCTACAAGTTCGAGCTTGGTCTCAATCGATCACATATTTAGTCAGTCAATACAAGAATCTTTTTTTTTTTCGATGTCACGCCCCGTTTGCCCACAATGAGCAAAAAACCAGAGACACCTCGGAAAAAATCGGTGTTTTCGGCGAATATCTCAGTAACTATGGCACCTAGGATCACCAATTTTGGTATGGAGGTTCCTGCTAGAGACTGAGTAAATGTCATGCCATCAAAAATTTTGGGCTGCCACGCCCCCTTTTCACATAGGAACTAAAACACTATTCAAAATTCAATACATTTTTAAGGCATTTCTTCTTATCGTAGAGTATTCTAATTTATAATTCGTGTAGAGACTAACTATATCAAACTATCCTGAAAGGTGCATTAAAATCGGATTATAAACAAGGAAACTAGAAGCGTTACAATATTGATAACTGAATGCAATATCGTGTATAAGTGCAAGCGAGATAGTAACATACAAGCACTTGAGCGGCAGCGCTCCCGCATTCATATCAATGTATGGGTGCAAGCGAGACAGAAACATACAAGCACGTGTTCGAATGTTTTCGCTGCTTGCATGGCGGCAGCGCTGCTCACAGTCGCTGGCCGCGCCGAATACACACATACATATATGCATCATATATTGCCTTTCGTATGTGTATTCGCATACAGACAAACAGATGTATGTTTGATTATGCTTAGATTGTTTTTGTTTCAACGTGTTTTAATGCAAGTACTACACATTGTAATATCTCTAGACCGATTTTAATAATTAAATCGCGAAAAAAGGGCAGAGAGTATTTTACGGTCGGGCGTGCTCGACTGTACTTTTCTTACTTGTTTTTTACTTGGTGGCGTAAACACCGCATCAAATGTATACTCGAAAAAAAACACCCTTGTGAAGTATAAGTAAATTTTTACTCGGGTTTTTTTCTATCCGCTCTTTTTTTACCCGATCGTGTGCGCGGGTATAGTCTTGCGACGCTCTTTTGTTATGGACTCGTTAAATGTTATCAATTAATAAATGATAGTTTAAGTAAGAAGTAAGGCAATTGCAAAGTAAGAAGTAAGGCATTGTTTCCATTGAAATTTTACATAAAATATAAAAAACATAATTTATATATTTAAATATTTACATTAATGAGAATCAAGGTTACTAATAGATTACAGGTTGATTATGGGACACCTGTTTTAATATTTGTTGCAAGGGTATTCTAAGTCACAATTTGGCATGAAGAAACCGTTTATCTATAAATTGTCAACTCTCAAAACGCATATTGTAAAACTGTTGACTATTTGGTTTTTTGGCAAAACCCGAAAACTGTAATTTGCTACCTGTTACATGCATTCTCTCTAATGCAAAAAACCCTTTTTATCCTCTAACGCGCGCTGTTCAATTTCCGACGGCAAACCGTCGCTCAAGTACTCGAGTATTTCGGGTAAGTATTTTTTTTACTCTGTGTGTTGTCTACACAATCATTTTCTATCGCATCAAAAAATGATTCGTACTCGCGACACCCTTTTCAAAAAGAGTATTTACGATACCCGTTACTTCGGGTACGGGTAAAAAGAATATTCGAGTCATTTCGCTTCGGGTAAAAAAGTATTCGAGTAAAAAAATAGCCGATCATATTTTTTACTCTAAATTTTGAGTACGAGTAAGACCGGCACCGCATTTTCTTTGGGTAGTACTCGAGTACACAAAGCCACCACCCGTGCAGTTCTCTGATACACACATATGTATGTGTGCACATACATATATGCAAATAATCGGAAGAATGATAGAAGAGGGGTGTGGTGCAACTGGTAGAGTTGCGGCGCAATGTGGAACCTTCGCATGGATCGCGGGTTCGAGTGCTGACAATGACAGTTGTTCATTCATTTAGTTTTAAATTCAAAATGTAAATATATAATTTTAATTTTTTAAATTTCATTTTAAAATTTTAATTTAAATAAAATGCATTACTATGGGAGTACGGGGTCTTTTACAGTCGGCTCGATCGACTGTAGCCTTTCTTACTTGTTTTGTTTGAAAAGGAAAACAGCTGTCAATTTTCGAATGTATCCCAAATACAATATTTTACTACTTCTACTGTTCGCTCACTCACTTCGTTTTTTTACGGGTATATTTTTAGGCAGCCAAGTGAAACACGACTTGACTTATTCATTCATAACATTCACTCAATTTAATTTTGACATTGTACTTTTGAATGTCGCTCCTGTCGATTAGAGCCACGATGAGGTGTCGTTTGGCGACATCCGTCATCGTGGCTCGCTTTGCGTGCCTTTTTGGGATCGCTCCTTTTGGGCCTCGATGTTTTTTGCGGACTGGGGCTTCCGCACTTTTATTGCTGTCGGCGGAGCGCTGCCTCTTCTCAGCCAGCATCTCCTCCATTTTGTTAGCGAATCCGCTCGTTGTCGCCTGCATCTGCGGTAACTGGGCGATTAGTCGGCGGCTTTCTTCAATCCTTTCCTCGGCCCAGGCCAGGTTAGCCTTGTCTTGTTCAGACAGACTTGCTGTGCCATGGAGCCGACTGTGGATTTTCAGCGCCGCCTTATACTGCGCTTTCGCCTTGAGCCCCTGCCTGGTGCGTTTAGGCCCTTCCCTACGCAGGGAGCTGGAACCTTGCACCGGAGAGCGCAGCAAGCTTTCTTCCTCAGTCTTCGTCACTGACAAGACGCTCTCAAGATCCGAGTCTTCGAGGACTATGGTAACCGAGCGTGTCAGCTGGTGTCTGTTGGCAGTCGTAGTACAACTGACTTGGCCTGCTCCCGCCAAGTCAGAGGTGTGACCACTGGCGACACGCAGAGAGGATTGCTCCCCCCCGTGCCCGCCGGTGGTAGCAGTCACTCCTTCCACCGACGTTTGGGCTGACATCCCAGCCCGAGTTGATTTTCCTTTCAGACCTTCCATGTTGCTGAAATTCCTCCATCCGGCTCATTTGTTCAGGTGGCCACCCCTAGCGTTTTTTAGAGCCTGCCGCCAAGGCTACCCCTAGCCATGGCGAGTGTTCGGCACTCCTGACATGCCGCAGCATATCAGGGTACGGGACCACACCTCAGCTAGACACTACATCGCCTCGGGGGCAAGTGACATTGCATCAACCCGTCCCCGGGACGATGCAGTGTCCATTGCCCAGCCGGCACCCTCGGGAAGGGTTCAGTTAGGGGATTTGATTTTTATGTCATTCATGCAGTGCTCTAGTCCGAACACAACCTTTGTCGTCAACAATCAATCGTATTGTAAAAATATAAATACTAAATTAATGTTTTTTTTTTTTTGACGAACAATTCAAGGATGGCTTGATTCAAAATGATATTATGACATAATTTCGAAAGGTAATTAGATTTAAACAATTGTATTTTTAAGAACTTTTATACCGCGTTTTAAGGAAAAACTATAATAGACCCCCAAAAGTTTTTTTTGAGGTTCGTCTGAAAAATTCGCGGTCCATGAAGGCTTTTTTCATAATTTTTGGGGTTGAGGCCCATATATTAGACAATTACCTAAAAATGAATTAATGAAAAATTTTAAAGAATTTATACACTCATATATACCGCAGACAAAAACTTGGAGAAATGCGAATAAATATCAGTTTTACTCGTCATAGGTAGATCACAAAGATTTTTCAAACACGTTGGAATCTGTAGAAAATCTTTTTCAAAACCAAACTTTTATAGAAAGAGTTTGTCAACAAACTGATATTTAAAAAATTTGTTGAAAAATTTTTAAAAATGTGTGTATGAACATCTCTAACATTACTGAACTTCGTATTAATAAACATTATGGCTGTTAAGTTGCTAGGAAAACTTGGTGTGTATACTTACAATACAGGGCTTACCAATACGGACGATAGGATTTTAAACGTTTGTGGCTCCCATATTATGTCATTTTCTTCATTAAAGTTTTTCATTTCATCATAAAAAAGTCATCGTCGACCCAGTGCTTAAAATTATTCAATCTAATCCGCAAAAAACTCAAAGACCATTTCGATAAAAAAGAACAATCTCTCCGGACTAGGCTCATTTATGGTTAAACAAGATATGAATTTCCATTATTGGAAATTGACAAATCCGTCATTAGTCTATCCCTAAAGAATCACTTTTTGAATGGATTATGATACGGTGGCATCATTGGTGGGTACTTTTTATACTCTCTGCAAGAGTATATTGGGTTTGTGAAAAGAGAAAGAGATTATCAGCTGTGCCGCTCGTGTTTTTTCAACGCTCCGTCTATTTTATTATTTCTGCCTTAATTCGCGAATTTTAATTTGAAATTATCAAATATTTTACTTAAGCAAAGTGTTACCCTAAATTTGGTTTGTACAAAGTCGTTTTTAGTGTGCATTTTTAGCAAAACTATACATTTTTATTAATATAGCGTCTCAGCTTTGTTTTTGTTTGTGCCCGTTTTTGTTGCGCCCTTTGCTCCCTTTTCGTTGCTCTGCTGAGCGATAATAAGTTTGTGTGTTTGTTCGCTTACACTCAATTTCTGTTTTGTGCTTGCGCCCACGCATTGCTTTGTTGTCATAACTGTTTCGTTAAAATTTGTTTTTGCATTTTAGCGAATTCTGTTTTCGAGCATATTTGTTTACATTCGAAGTAATCTTGCGCACTCTCAAATTTTTTCTTGTTTGCTCTCTTGTTTATCTTGTTTATTTTGAGTGAAATGGCCTGCTGCAAAAACAATTGCAATTACGGTCCAGCTCGTGACAGTGACCAACCAAATTATGTGCACTGTTGGCTATGTGACAATATTATGCATATAAAATGTGCTGGTCTTACTGGGCGTGAATTCAAAAAATTCATTTCCTCTGCCGAATTAGGCAGTGGTGGTTTGCGATGGTCTTGCAGTGTGTATTGAATTGCAAGTTGATTTTTCACGTATGTATAATACTGTGAAAAAGCAGTTCTTAAAATTGAGCTCACTCACTAAGAAGCTAAGCACCGATTTTGATATTAGTGCTGACTTGCTTAGTGGTTATAAGTTTGAGACTCCACCTGACAAGGTGTTGAGTTCTCAGCAGCAGCTTCCCTTACCTCTTCCGCCTGGTTCGCTCCTCACGTCACCAGTGCATAATGGGCCTCCCCTTTTATCCTTTTCTCCCTCTCCCCGCAACTCTTCACAACCGATTCACATATTCCTCCGGCAACATCTCCTGTACCTGACCGACCCTCATGTGCCAACGTTGCTTCCCCGGCACTGCCTGTTCCCCCCGTAACCACCTCGTCACCCATTATGATCAAATCGGTGACTGTTAATGGAGCTAAGGCCACGAGTAAAAACTCGAAAAGTTCCCCTATTTGACGTAACAGTCGTTCTTCTGCCACCCCCGCAGTTCACCCTTCACCCCCTAATATAATTGTTGTTCCTGGAAATTCCTCCAATGCCAATTCTTCTAGCTCTAAAAGCCCCCCAAGTCGACGTAACAGTCATCCGATTGCTACTCCCATTGTAGCTCAGCCTCCCCTGCTTACGGTCGTGGCTCCCCGTAAACAGATATTTGTATCCAGACTTTCTGCAGACACGACTATTGAGTCAATTGCTGCATTCATCGCTACCAAAACCCCTGGTAGCGTCTCTATTTCTAAATTTAATTTCTCTGAGCCCAGAGAGATCTCATCGTTTAAGATTAGTGTGTCCCCTGATCTGTTCCCTATCATATGTGACCCAAAGTTTTGGCCTCCTCATATGATTGTTCACAAGTTTAAGCAGAAGACTAGAACTCGTTCAAATCCTGTCACCTTTTCGACTAATGGTCCTCAAGCGGCCTCAGTCATAGCCTCAAAAAACTAGACTCTGACCAACTTTTCATTCTATATCAGAATGTAAGGGGTCTGGGGTCTAAGTTAAAAGAGTTACATAAGAATAGTTTCTCTTTTGACACCGATATTATTGCATTCTCAGAGACTTGGCTTAATTCCAGTATATCTGATAATGAAATAATGTCGTCAAAATATAATATCTTTAGGCGCGATCGTCCTAATCGACGTGGTGGTGGTGTCCTTATTTCAGTAAAATCCACCATTAATGCTGAAATAATTGATGTTTCACAAATGGATGATATTGAAATTGTTGCCGTTAAGGTTACTTTTTCGTCTTTTGCGCTGTATGTAACCTGTTCTTATATTCCTCCATCCTCTGAAATGTCTATTTATTCTCAGCATTTCAATTTCATCAAAGAAGTATTTAGTCACATTCGTGATTGTGATTTCTTTGTGACACTTGGTGATTTTAACTTGCCAAACGTTTCCTGGACGCTTTTCAACCAGTTTAATGTCACTCCCACAACTAATAATGACTTTTTAGATAGTTTGATTGATCTTTCTCTTTTTCAAGTCAATCATGTATCTAATCGTTTAAACCGGATGCTGGATCTCATCTTTGTAAGTGATTCATCCAGTGCCGTTGTAGCTAGATCTTCTCCTGTAGTGGTACCTGAAGATTCTTTTCATCCTACCCTTGGACTGTCTTTGTCCATCCCTAACTCAACCCATTTACCTCATTCTTTCTCTTCCAACTCGCGCCGTTGCTTTCGCAAAGGAAATTTTTCTTTGCTTAACCAACTGATTCTCGCTACTGACTGGTCTGTACTTTACGGCATGAAAGATATTAACATAGCTGTCGAGTATTTTTACAACATTTTAAATTCATTCTTTGATGTCTGCATCCCTAGTGTTGTAAAGTCCGTTTCACATAAACCGCCTTGGTTCTCACCAAGATTATCAAACTTAAAAAATAAAAAATCTAAATATTTTAAAAGGTTTAAGCAGACAGGCTCTAACTTAGACTTTTTAAATTATTCTAAAGTTAAAGCAGCCTTTACCATTCTTAATTCTCAATGCTATGAAAATTATCTTGTTCGTCGCAAGACTCAATTTGCGCGTGATTCTAAACAATTCTATAACTTTGTTAATTCTAAACGTAAATCTAGTACTTTACCCTATTCTTTCTTTTTTAATTCTAGTAAAGTAAGTGAGGACTCGGCCGCTTCCGATCTCTTTGCTAACTTTTTTCAATCTACTTACACCTCTAGTTTGTCTACTAACTTCTCTTACCCCTATAAACTCCCATCCTCTAATTCTGTTTTTCTTCCGCATATTACCTATAGTTGCATACTCTCTTCAATAAACACCTTAAAATCTTCCTTCTCTCCTGGCCCCGACAACACTCCAAGTTGTGTGCTTAAGGAGTGCTGTTTTTCTATAATAAAACCTCAATTAATTCTGTTTAACCTTTCTTTAGAATTCTCTATCTTTCCTACCTTATGGAAAGAATCTTACATTATCCCACTGCATAAAAAAGGGTGCAAGTCGGATATATCCAACTTTAGGGGAATTGCGAAGTTGTCAGCAATCCCTAAGCTTTCGAAAAAATAGTAACATTGACTTTGCAACACCTCTGCAAGTCAATTATCTCTCCCGCCTAACACGGGTTTGTTAGAAGTCGGTCGACTTCGACCAATCTATTAGAATTTACCTCTTTTGTTAATGAGGCATTCCTTAATAGAATGCAAACTGATGTCATATACACTGACTTTAGTAAAGCATTTGACTCTGTTAATCATAACCTTCTTTTACATAAATTTAGTATCCTAGGTTTTCCACCCACCTTCTTCTGTGGATATCATCATATCTAACAGGTAGGACCCAAAGGGTTATGCTTAGATCAGCAATGTCTAAATCTGTTTTCGTTACTTCTGGAGTTCCCCAGGGTAGTCACCTAGGCCCATTGTTTTTTAATCTTTTTATAAACGACCTTCCCTCTTCGCTATCCCATTGTCGCATACTTATGTATGCAGATGATGTGAAATTATTATTATCTTACAATGACCCCCAGGATCATGCGTTACTACAAGATGATTTAAACACAATGCATAACTGGTGCATAACTAATCACTTGAAACTAAATTTTTCTAAATGCCTGTTTATGACTTTTAACAGGGTTACTCCTTACTTAGCCAATTACTATATTGACAATGTACTCTTGAATCGTATACTGTCAGTTGAAGACCTTGGTGTTCTTTTTGATAATAAATTAAGTTTCACACATCATATCTCCTCAATTGTTAATAAAGCCAAGGGCACTCTTGGATTTATTAAACGCTGGTCTAAAGAATTTAACGATCCCTTCGTCACAAAACTTCTTTATACATCCCTTGTCCGCCCCATTCTCGAATATTGTTCATGTGTCTGGTCGCCTCAACATGCTCATACTCAAGATTTAATTGAGTCAGTGCAGAAGCAGTTTTTACTATTTCCACTTCGAGGTCTTAATTGGGACCCCAATCTTCGCCTTCCTTCCTACTCCAATAGGCTCTTACTCCTTAATCTTCCGTCCCTTCTTAATCGTAGGAGAGATCTTGGAGTTATTTTCCTTCACAAGCTTATAGTTGGTGATATCTGCTCCCCATCTCTTTTAGAACGCCTTAATTTCAACATTCCAACCAGGGCAACCAGGTACTACATCCCTTTATTTCTTCGCACATGCACTACTGACTACGCTTTGCACAATCGTTTTCGGGTATTATGCGCTCAATATAACGAATACTATAGAATTATTGATACATCTCTTTCTCTTTCCCATCTTAAAGCTTCACTTTACAGCCAACTCCGTTAAATCTCTGATCTTTAGGGGCAGTATGTTTGGCATTTTAGAAATTCACGCGTTCCTTTAAATCAGAAATCTTTCGTGATTGTTTTGGCATACATTTGCATTGATCTGGTTGGGTTTTTCTGGGTTTTCCCAATCCTTGCAACAAATGTTGGTTCAACTTCTTTACTTTTTTCCCAGATTAACGATTAACGATAAACTATTAATAATTTAATTAACTAAATTCTAAATTCTTTTAATATTTTCAGTAAAATATATTTTTATAATATTTTCAGTAAAATATATTTTTATCTTTTATAGTCATAAATATTAATTTTAATTATAAATATAAACTTTATATTATGGTTTACTCGCGACTGCATTTAGTCTGCGTTAATAAATAATAATAATAATAAAAAAATGTATATATTCTTGATCAGCGTCACAAGCCGAGTCGATATAGCCATGTCCGTCTGTCCGTCTGTCTGTCTGTCTGTCTGTCTGTCCGTCTGTCCGTATGAACAAACAGATTTCAGAGATGGTAAGAGCTACAAGTTCGAGCTTGGTCTCAATCGATCACATATTTAGTCAGTCAATACAAAAATCTTTTTTTTTCGATGCCACGCCCCATCTGCCCATAATGAGCAAAAAACTAGACACACCTCGGAAAAACTTGGTGTTTTGGGCAAATATCTCAATAACTATTGCACCTAGGATCACCAATTTTGGTATGGAGGTTCCTAACGACAGCGTAAATGCATTGACATTTAAATTTTTGGACTGCCACGCCCCGTTTTCCCACAATTAATAAAAGTAATGCTCAAATTTCGATCCGTTTTTAGGCGTTTGTTAATATAGTACAGTATTGTAATTTATAATTCGTGTGAAGACTTACTATATCAAACTATCCTGAAAGGCGCATTGAAATCGTACTAAAAACAAGAAAACTAAAAGCGTTACAATATTGCTAACTGAATGCAATATCGTGTATGAATGCAAGCGAGACAGAAACATACAAGCACATGTGGCGGCAGCGCTGCCGCATTCATATCAATGTATGAGTGCAAGCGAGACAGAAACATACAAGCACATGTTCGAATGTTTTCGCTGCCTGCGTGGCGGCAGCGCTGCGAATACACACATACATACATATGCATCATATCGTCTTTCGTTTGTGTATTCGCATACAGACAAACAGCTATATGTTTGATTATGCTTACATTGTTTTTGTTTCAACGTGTTTTAATGCAAGTACAAAACATTGTTATATCTCTGGACCGATTTCAATAATTTAATCGGGGAAAAAATGCAGAGAGTATTTTACGGTCGGGCTTGCTCGACTGTACTTTCCTTACTTGTTAATAATTTAATCGGGAAAAAATGCAGAGAGTATTTTACGGTCGGGCGTGCTCGACGGTACTTTTCTTTATTGTTTTTCCTAGATTAAATTATTAAAATCGGTATCGAGATATTACAATATGTAGTACTTGCATTAAAACACGTTGAAACAAAAACAATCTAAGCATAATCAAACATACATCTGTTTGTCTGTATGCGAATACACATACGACAGACAAATTATGCTGTATATATGTATGTATGCGTGTATTCAGCGCGGCCAGCGACTGCGGGCCTGTTTATAGTCCGGGGACTGTTTATAGTCCGGTTCCAAAGCACCTTTCAGGATAGTTTGACATGGTTAGTCTTCACACGAATTATAAATTACAATACTTTAACATATTAACAAACGCCTAAAAACGGAACGAAAGTTGACATTTATTTTTATTAATTGTGGGAAAAAGGGGCGTGGTAGTCCAAAATTTTAAATGTCAATGCATTTACCAAAATTGGTGATCTTAGGTGCCATAGTTACTGAGATATTCGCCGAAAACATTGAGTTTTTCCCAGGTGTGTCTAGTTTTTTGCTTATTGTGGGCGAATGGGGCGTGGCATCAAAAAAAAAAAAAGATTCTTGTATTGACTGACTAAATATGTGATCGATTGAGACCAAGCTCGAACTTGTAGCTCTTACCATCTCTGAAATCTGTTTGTTCATACGGACGGACAGACGGACACGGCTATACCGACTCGGCTTGTGATGCTGATCAAGAATATATATACTTTATGGGGTCTGCCACGCCTCCTTCTGCCTGTTACATACATTTTCACAAACCCAATATACTCTTGCAGAGAGTATAAATATATTGATAAACCCAACATCAAAACTCTAGTACAATATAATATTTTACAGCGTAAACAAAAAATGTGGTCCACTTCTGTCCACAGCACTCTATATATCATGCCATTTATGAATTAATCAAAATATCGTTCAAATAAACACCACGGCTCTTTTTGAACTGGCTCATCTGGTCGGACCAATTTTCTATCGCTCGGTGGATTATGTCTGGTGATATGGCATCTATGGTGGCTCAAATGTTGACCTCGAGCTCATCGATAGTCTTGGGGTTATTAGCATAAACCTTTGACATGTCACAACCCCACAATAACGCCCTTGACACATCGATCTTGGTCGACAGTTGTGGAAGCAATTTTGAGATTCACTAAACTGATGGCGCAATTGTAAAGATCGCTAATTGGTATGTTGGGGAAATAAAAATTCAGTTAACATTTTTAAAAAGTACCCACCAATGATGCCACCGTATCATAATCCATTCAAAAGTGATTCTTTAGGGATAGACTAATGACGGATTTGTCAATTTCCAATAATGCAAATTATTTCTTGTTTAACCATAAATGAGTCTAGTCCGGAGAGATTGTTTTTATACCCGTTACTCGTAGAGTACAAGGGTATATTGTAATCGTTGGAATGTATGTAACAGGCAGAAGGAGGCGTGGCAGACCCCATAAAGTATATATATTCTTGATCAGCATCAATAGCCGAGTCGATATAGCCATGTCCGCCTGTCCGTCCGTCCGTCTGTCCGTCCGTCCGTCCGTCCGTCCGTCCGTCCGTCCGTCTGTACGAACAAAAGGATATCAGAGCCTATAAGAGCTAGAAAGGTGAAAGGGGTCGCAAATGAAAGGTACAATATCCAAGCAGTATGAGTTTGTTTTTGTTTTTTGACACGCCCACTTTAGGGCGTTCTATCTTCATATAAAGACAAATGTACAGAAAAAACTTGAATGTTTTAGTATAGAAAACTTTTTTGTTAGCAAGGCTATCTGATCTTAATTTACACGGAGACTACATGTCTATGAAGTACATGTACTGACCAAGTTTGATCGAAATCGGACAACTATATCGTATAGCTCCCATAGGGCCGATCGGTCAAATACACGCTCCAAATATAAATTAGTATGAAAAAATTTTGCATTGACTAAGCTATCTTAATAAAACTGACACAAAATAAATTTATCAATAATATAAATATATTGACCATGTTTTATACAAATCGACAAATTTATCAATAACATAAATGTACTGACCATGTTTCATACAAATCGTTTGACTATATCGTATAGCTTCCATAAGAACAATCGGTCGAACATTGAGTAACGGGTATCCTAAAGTCGCGGGGCGACTGTAGCATTCTTTCTTGTTTTTATTGATATCTTTTTATACCCCGTACTCTTTAAAAAAGATTAGAGGGGTCTATTAGGTTTATCAAAAGCGAAATGTGCGAAACAGGCAGAAGGAGGCGTGGCAGACCTCATAAAGTGTATATATTCTTGATCAGCATCAACAGCCGTGTCGATATCCGTCTGTCCAAGTGGTAGAGATGCCTGCAGTTATTTTTCGTACTTGAATGTAAACCTAAGGACTGCGGTTCAAATCTCGGCACAGACAACACAGCCGTTTTATTTAATTTTCTTACATAACAAAAATTTATAACATGTAAATGCATATAATCGGAATGTTCTTAAAAGCGGGGCGTGGCGCAATTGGTAGTGTTGCGGCACGTTCTGGAACCTTTGTCTGACGTCGCGGGTTCCAGTGCCGACAATGACAGCAGCTTATTTAATTATTTAAATATCAATTCAAAAAACTAATTTAAATATTTAAATTTTTTAAATTTCCTTTAAAAAATTTTAATTTACATGAAATACAAATTCGCATTTCTAGGGGAGTACGGGGTCTTTTACTGTCGGCTCGATCGACTGTAGCCTTTCTTACTTGTTTCTCCCTTAATCGTCATTATTTTTTCAGCCACGTCAATTACTGTTTCTAGGTCTCTAAGGCTATCGTTGCCAAGAATAGCATCCAATGTTTTTAAGTTTGGTAGTAAAAAAATTTCGCGTTACATTAAGGATGGTTGAATCAATTTGCAAGTTTGTGGTGCGTTATTTGGACGCTACCTTCTACAGTTACTGCTCTAAATGGTTTTTCGTTTGGTTTCAGATTTGTTACTAGATTTGGTTGAATGTTATTAATATTTGAACCCGTATCGATGAGAATTTTGTAACTCTTGTGACCCTCCACTCTGCATTCGAAATAAGGAAGCGAGGAGTCGCTCATTCTAAAAAATTTTAATCTGTGTCAGGGTATTGTAGGGTCTCCGGTTCGTTGTTTGCGTTTGGTTGGTCCATATATTCGGCCCTTCTTGGTTATTTGCTGCTGCCATATCGTGCTCATATCTTTCATAGTCTGTCATGGTGGCGTAGGCCTGAGCGTAGCCTTATTCGTTTCGTTCCTGGCATTCCTCTCCCTCCGTGTTATAGAATCGTCGTCTTTTCCCGTCTTGGTTCGCTGGGAAAGGTGGCTTTTTACCTAGTTCGAACTTTGGTCTGTTTATATAGTTGACCATTTTTGACTATACTACTACGGTCAATGTCCATTGGTTCAACCAGTTGACCGAGGTGGGGTTTTTGGTTACGTCTGTCTGTATTGGTTGGGTTTGTTTTGTTTGCGCCAGTATATTGGTTGATAACCAAACTGGTTGAGTGGTCCTTGGAATTGACCAGGTTGTCCTTGATGATAATTTAAGAATGGTCTGGGTTGTGGTGCTGGTCTCCGTGGAGCAAGTGGAGGTGGGTTTTGGGGTGGTAAGTACATTGAATGTTTGTAGGTTGGGTAACTTGGTTGTGTCGGTACGAGTCTACAGGGTGCCGGAATAGGGCTCTGATCTACATTTCTGAATTTTTCGTTTTGTTGTCTATTATTTGGGATTGGTTTGGTTTGGTTTTCTAACTTTGGGGACAAATGCAAAGCTTGCGGCAAGTCAGTTTGTTCCTTGATGCCGAGAAGGCATGGTAGGTCGCCACGTAGGCCTCTTATAAACGTATCTAGCGCTGCGTAAATATATGATTTTGTCATAACTACCTCTGTCGGTCAATCGGGGTTCATGCAGCTGACCTTATTAAGAATCAAAGAAAGGTGCTTGTAGATGATTTGATGAAATTTCTCGACTGTCTGTTGTCCATTTTGCGTCATGGTGGTAAGTTAATACTCTAGTGTGCTTAAGTCCCGGTTTTCGCAAAGTGTAGAATAAGGCATCGAGCAATTGATTCCAGTTTGGGGGTAATTTGTAAGAGTCTAATACCTCGTTTGAATGGTGAGTGAAGTATTTTGATGATCCTTGGTACTGGAGTATGCCTCTAGGATCCTATCTACACCCTTCTTCCAGGAGCTAAAATCTACAGGATCTACTGAAAATTATCTCATTCCATTTACTACATGCGGAACGCGGTCTAAGTCAGAGTCTGGGTGTATGCTGTAGGCAGCTGCATCGGCAAAGTAATTATTTTTAGTGTTAATGCCCATGTTGTTCAATATTTTTGTCAACCTATTGTTAATCATTTGGTCTATTTGATTTTCAATTGAGCTTGCTTCAAAAATTTTGTTGACTTGGTACATAAATTGTCTCTGGTTGTCACTGTTCGATAAATTGCTTGTAGCATTAGCATCGAGTATTAAGGGACGTAAGAGGTTATTCAGCGAGGCCGGTTTGTATTTTTGCAGCGCGTTTGTGTTCCACTGCACCGTGGCCACGTTTGGGGATGTGAACAAGGGCATGAGACACTCCGTATGGCATGTCCAACTCAGCCTTGCATCATGGGCGAGTCCGAGCTTGGGACAGCTTACGGCCCCAGGCTTGACAGAACATAAGAGATTCTTCGCCTTGCTCCAGGCCTACTATGTTGTTATCTGCGTCTCTGAAAATAGGCTGTGAAAATATTGATACATATACCTTAACGTACTAAAATACAAGTACGGAATTTAACTGTCATTTCATCTAGGATGCCTGGGATGGTCAGACTAGAGATATGGCCCTTACAGATCCAAGTTTCTTGAATGAGGAGTAAAGCGGCGGATGCCGCTTTTCAATTGTGGAAATTTATCTGGAGGAGACTGATTGGCATCCTGAGTCGACCTCCACCACAGTGACGTCGACGTCTGAGTCTTTTTTCTCTAGGTCATCCGGATCAGCCATTTCAACCTTCCCAAGACTTCTGGCCTAGTCTCCTCTTCTTCCAGTATATCCTCCTCCACGTTGATGTCGTTCGCGAGATCCGGGTCGTATATTTTCACTGGGCCTTTGCCTTGTGCATCCGCTCTGCCGAAGCGTTGTCGAGGGTCAGGATGTCTTGCCTTGAGAGACCCACAGCTTCATCAACACAAGAGTATTTCCAATTGGCTGTTGGCATGGCAGACAAACTTGAAGCAGCTGCAGCATTTTGTCAACCACCAGATTGGTCACCGTTTGGCTTGCCGGTACCCCGCATAGCCCGAGACAGGCTTGTCCTTCGCTGGCCTACGTTTTTCCATTTGTTTTGTCCATGTGATTCCCACAATTGTGCGGGACAGGAATGTCAGCCACGTCATAGCCCGCTATAACGTGGTTAGCATGTAGTAAAACTGGAGGTCAGCAGGTACACAAAATCCGCATATTAGCGAGCGAGCACCCACTCGACCATGCATCCATGGTCATATGCTGTTCTCCTTTTGGATTGGGGGTCTGTTTAGAGAAGTGTTCTACTTTTAGCCCGACTACCATTCCTCAGAATCCATGGCAGAGACATGACTGTTCTATGGATCTGTTTCCAGCCGCCCTCGAGAGGAGAGTATAGTCGCACTTCCATACAGTTACGGCAGCAAAACCATGGTCCACTGATCTTCCCCATGTACATCCGACGGCCTGCAATACCTCAAACACTAAAGAAACCCAGAACACCTTCTTTATTGCTGCTCAACCATTGAACGCATACAACTCTTCTCCTTAAAACGACCGCCATGGGAACTGCTAGCCTTTCTAAAGCGCTACAGTATCTACTTGACTTCCAGCTATAGCATCCACAGTGACCGGAATACTCAAGGTCAATACAGGCCCATGAACTGCTCGCTTATGGACGTCCGGCGTAACATGTTCTAACCTTTGTTAGTTTGAACAAAAAAATAATATTTGTGGTACGGTTACATGTATTGTTTTAAGTTTTTAGTAATTGTTGCAACTTTGCCATCCATATGTAATTTTAATGGTAGCTTATCATTTTGAACATTAGGTTCATATGTGTTCTATAAAATTGTTTACAAATTTATACTTTTAAATGAGTATAAGCATGATAATGATTTATTTCCATTTTATTCATAAGTTGAAGAAATTCCTTATTCACCTGGTAAGGCCACAGTATAGCGAATCGAATGTAAAAGACTCCATACTTATAACAGTGCGCATATTTCCATAAAAATTTTTAATTTTTGACTGATTGACCACACAAATTCCCTTTGGTGCTGTTTAACCCTCTAATACATTACATTTTTTACTGTAGCAAAAAAAAAATCTATTTTTTATTTTCACGGTTTGTGGGAGTAACTAATTATTTGCAAAATAAAAGTTGTAATGTTTGAAAGCGCCCAAAGCTTGTAAGCCGTGTTGAACAACTTTGTTTTAGCGCGCCGAAAATTTTACCAGCTGCATGTTGCTTCTTCCGGTGTACATTACAAAAAGAATATACATCCAATCAAGCATGTAATCTTTTCCCTTAAAGGTTGGTTTATTTACTACGTATTTGAAATTTTCGACATATAAATAAATAAAAAGTGTGCGTTGTAGCTGCGATATAGTAATGCTATCCTTCAGGCACTCTTGGGCATTTAAGCGAACTGTTGCTGCCCGCAGCTGCTACACAACAACTTGCTCTTTTTGCGTTTAACATATGATTTTTATTAATAGAAATAAAAAATGGAAAGGCGAGTTCGCTTCAAGTTTTCCGATTTAACTGATGAAAAGCTTCTTCAGTTGTTTGAGTCAGTACCGTCGGATGAGGAAGTATCAGGGTTATCAAGTGTCGAGGAAGAAGAAAACACAATAACACAAGGTCAGAACCTTTTTAAAAAACACAAAAGGTCTCGTTCGAGCTATTTATTGATTTTGGCTGCATAAAGTCTTAAGTCTAAAGTCTAAAAATGGAGCTAGGAGGCTAATTTTTTTTTTAGTCAATTGGGCCACGCCTATATTTTCCGCTATATTTAATTTTGTAGCCTCTTGTAGTTGATTGATATTAATGGATTAGATGAGTCCATACCTCTATTATAAACGTCAGCCATATTATTTAATCTACAATTTTTCTGGGATGAGAACGTCGGTCCATTTTATAATGTTTGTTACGAGCTTCTGATGCATTCTCACTGACAAATCCAAAAGTATTTTTAAATAAAACAAATTGTAAGTTCTTGAACGTTACAATTTATTGTTGGACTTAGCAATCGCGGAAAGGCTTGGCAGCGTGTGTGTGGTTACAGCGAGACGAAAACGAACTGAACTGCTGCTCGCGACAGCCGCATTGCCGACTACAAATTCGACTTACAGACTAGCTTAAGTATAAGAGTTCGATACACTACTGGACAATTCAATAATATCGTTAATTTAAGCTTATCCTAACAATTCATTATTTTCCTTACTCTAACTTATGTTTATGATCCAACACTCACCTAAACATCCAACTGGAACTATACACAAATCTATAATGTCTGCTTCGTGAACTGATATCTTACGTACAGTTGGAGACATTGGGTACCACAGATAGGATTTCATATATAGATTAAACGTTTCTTTGGAAAATTATCGGTACTTTTTTGGGCTGATTGAGAATTCAGACGATATTGCTAATAATATATAGTAATAATTATTTAAGATGACCTCATCAAACAGTGTAATGGATGCAAACAGTTTTGTATTTGCAAAGATTCGTTTCGCCGTGTTACCATCATTATTGTTACCACTTCCGTTCTGTTTCGGAATGCTAATATGCAAACCCATTTCCCTCCATACTGTTTGCTGAATTTCTTTCTTTCTTATCATTTTATTTTTAACTTCGCCTTTGATATGCCACGTCTTTATATCCACACCGTTTTTTAAAGAGTCAGGCTGAGGTCGAAAGGTTTCAGAATTAAAATCTGTCGGCCTAATTTTAAACATATTACGCAATTTAAGGAATCAATTAGACGTATTAGTATACCAGTTGATACGAACAACGATTGATCTAAGGAATCGAGCTCATCTGAATAAAATTTTTATTTATACGAACTTTGACCAGTCGATCCATCAAATCCAGTCCGTTACAATTTTCTATTTTCTCTAAAACATCGTTTTGTAAGGATAATATTCTTTCAGCTGTGTGGCTTAGCAAATCCTGCAGAGAAACCTTTGCAACAGGTTCTGTAATACTAATTCCTAACGGTCTGCATTGCAACTTTGTAGATCTTATTAAGCCGTACCCAGGACATATATTGCAGCCGTGCACCTTGTAGAATTGTGTAAAGCTGATATATTGCTGCTTTGTGATATTATTCTCCAATAAAAAAGCTAATGCTTCAATACTAGAGATGTGATCTGATTCCCGTTGATTTTTTATTTCGGGATTCTCAGCATATTACTCAGTCATTACATTTTGCAACTACTGTAAAAGTAAGGCAGTAGAGCAGTCATTCTGAACGGCAACTTCTGAAGCCATTTGGCATGTCCGACTTTCGGACTACCCATCTTCGATGGTGATGGCTTAGTACTATCCCCTAAATTAATTTTAATTTCCTTACATTTTGCAAACCACTCTGTGTGAATCACCTTGCATCGCTTTAGATTTCGATTCTATTGGCAAGTAACGTTTTATATTATATACAAAATTAGTCACTTTTGCCTTAAATTGCTTTATGTTTGATTTGCTCAAATTATCTCTATTTATTTCTTCCATTATGTACGTTGTGACAGCATCAGCATTGCGATTGTTCTTGTTCCAAATATCAGCAAGCGTGTTGTTGTTGAAAGTAAAGGAAACTTCAAGTTCATTTCAAAAACGAGCGGAAATAAGTAAGAAAAGTACAGTCGAGCACGCCCGACCGTTAAATACCATTAAATATTTAAAATTATTAAAATTATTAAAATCGGTCTAGAGATATTACAATGTGTAGTACTTGCATTAAAACACGCTGAAACAAAAACATTCCAAGCATAATCAAACATACATATGTACATCTGTTTGTCTGTATGCGAATACACATACGAATGACAATATATGATGCATATATGTATGTGTGTATTCGGCGTGGCCAGCGACTCCGGGCATTGCTGCCGCCAATCAGGTAGAGAAAACGTTCGAACATATGTTTGTATGTGTCTGCATCGCTTGCGCGCATACAGTGATTTTGCAGTTAAATAACATAAACTTTGAACCGTGATAGTTCTCTTGTTTGACATAGGACTTTGATGTAACTTTCAGGATAGTTAGATATGATAAATTTTTAAACGAATGTCAAATTACAACACTGTACAATTTGAACAAATGCCTTAAAAACGGCATTGAACTTGGACAGCTTTTTAGTTCTTATGAGAAAAGGGGGTGTGGCAGCTTAAAATTGAATGGCATTATACTAAGACGGTCTCGAGGAACCTGTATACTAAAATTTGTGCTCCTAAGTGCTATAGCTTCTGAGATATTCGCCTGAGATTACTGAGATTTCGTGGTGTGTCTGGTTTTTTGCTTATTGCGGGGGCGCTATGAGGCGTGGCAACAATTTGAAATAAACTTGATCTGCTCGAGAAGATAATGAACTTTCATTCCAAATTTAGGGTCTCTAGCTGTTGTTTAAAAGATCCAGGTGTTCATACGGACGGACAGACAGACAGTCAGACAGACAGACAGACGGACAGACGGACATTGCTATATCGACTTGGCTGTTGATGCTGATCAAGAAAATATATATGCTTTATGGGGTCGGCCACGCCTCCTTCTGCCTGTTACGCACATCTCGCTTCTGACAAACTTAATAGACCCCTCTACTCTTTTTTAAAGAGTACGGGGTCTAAAAATACTCCACGGAACGCAAGATTTTTCTTAAAATACAATCAACAATAACACTGGACATAAAAAACACCACAAGCATTTATGCACATTTATCGCAAATAATAGATTATTAATATCTTGAGTTTTGCTGTCCATGTTACAACTGTTAAGTTAAATGAAACAAATGATAATTTGAGCACTTACAAGAGCAGAAAGTTTTACGCGCCAATTTATATAATTGAGATCTTCAGCTGCACAGCTGGTTTTGACGGGTTGCCACAAAGAGTGAGTTGACACCTGGACAAAAAAAAATTCAGCTAACTGAAGTGTTTACTATGAATAAATAAAAACATTTCCTTAAAACTTCACCATTAATTTTATGACTTTATGCCGCCACAATCAACAAATCGCCCATAGTGCACTGCCGTACGTTGAAGATTCAGCACGCATGTCTTTGCTTACTTCTAGGGGCTTTAATTGATTTGGTAAGAAATCATCATTGCAGTTTGCATAACAAACTGACGTTTTGTACAGGTGTGGAAGCTATAATAAAAGAGCCGAGTAAAATTATGTGGCGGAGTATATCTAATGGACGGACGTATGGGCCGTTATCAGATTAAAGCCGAAGCTCGGAATGCCGCGACACGAGTTTTTTTTTTGACCTAAACACCCAAGAGTAATTGAGGACCTCATTCAATTAAATGACCTTAAAGGACCTTAAAGGTAAACGAAAGCTTTTACACTCTAGAGAATATAATTCGAGGTATATTTTCCATAACTTTAGAAAGTCAGCTTAGAGGGTTAAGAATATATATCATTTATGGGGCCGGAATAGCCTCCTTCTACTCTCATCGAAATTCAATTAAAGGCAACTGCATTTTTGCACATTCAAGTGGAAAAAAAAGCATCAACTTCGTGTTGCTGTTTAAAGCATTCAACAAAAAATGTACAGTTAGTTTTGTCGCTACAAAAGATAAATTTCGTGGATGTTTCACATTTTTGGTGACATTTTCTGCAAAATTCAATTAAGGGGGGTTTCTGCTTTGTAGACCTAAAAAACGACTCTTTTTTCCTAAATTTTTTTGGCGAAACTATTATAGATAATGAGTTGTATCTTGTTAATCGTAGCTTATTCTTTATTTTAAAAATATCTTCAAAACTCCTGTAGGATAATCTCAAACAGACAAATTATATATTTTATCAATCTGTACACTTGCGCGCATAATTTAGACCTCAACTTAAAAAATTACAAAGTTATTAACTATTGAACATTAAAGTCAAATTTTAAAAATTTTTCGACTCAGTAATTATTTTTTGTAGACCACAATTTGTAATATTTTTTCATGATCATGGCAATCGATTTTTGCGCCAGTTATCACTTCCATCAGGTCGAGAAACACTGTTTCGAGAAAAACGCGTTCAAAGTTTAAATTGAGTAGAAAATCGTTCGAGCGTCCGATTTTCTATAGGGTATATCTTCCGCAATTCGAAAGATATGGCCATAAAACTTTGTAAACGTAGTCTCGAAACAGGTATCTATTCGAAAATGCAAAAAAAAAATAGATTTTGTGGATCCAACAAAGCAGAAACCTCCTTTTAAGTCATTGCGTCTAAAGTCGTGAAAAGAGGTCAGTGAAGGAATTGAGCTGTGTTTTATACTCTCTGCAAGAGTATATTGACTTTGTGCAAATGTATGTAACAGGCAGAAGAGGCGTGGCAGACCCCATATAGTATGTATATTCTTGATCAGCATCACAAGCCAAGTCGATATAGCCATGTCCGTCTGTCTGTCTGTTCGTATAATCAAACAGATTTCGGAGATGGTAAGAGCTGCAAGTTCGAGCTTGGTCTCAATCGATCACATATTTAGTCAGTCAATACAAGAATCACTTTTTTTGGATGCCACGCCCACAAAGAGCAAAAAACTAGACACACCTCAGTAAAAATCGGTGTTTTCGGCGAATATCTCAGTAACTATGGAACTTAGGAAAACCAATTTTGGTACGGAAGCTCCTAGCGGCACATTAAATGAATGGTCTATTAGGTTTGTCAGAAGCGCAATGTATGTAACAGGCAGAAGGAGGCGTGGCAGACCCCATAAAGTATATATTCTTGATCAGCATCACAAGCCGAGTCGATATAGCCATGTCCGTCTGTCTGTCTGTCCGTCTGTCCGTCTGTCTGTCCGTATGAACAAACATATTTCAGAGATGGTAAGAGCTACAAGTTCGAGCTTGGTCTCAATCGATCACATATTTAGTCAGTCAATACAAGAATCTTTTTTTTTCGATGCCACGCCCCATTCGCCCACAATGAGCAAAAAACTAGACACACCTCGGAAAAAATTGGTGTTTTGGGCGAATATCTCAATAACTATTGCACCTAGGATCACCAATTTTGGTATGGAGGTTCCTAGCGACATCCTAAATGCATTGACATTTAAAATTTTGGACTGCCACGCCCCTTTTTCCCACAATTAACAAAAATAAATCTCAACTTTCGTTCCGTTTTTAGGCGTTTGTTAATATATTAAAGTATTGTAATTTATAATTCGTGTGAAGACTAACCATGTCAAACTATCCTGAAAGGTGCTTTGGAATCGGACTATAAACAGTCCCCGGACTATAAACAGGCCCGCAGTCGCTGGCCGCGCTGAATACACGCATACATACATATATACAGCATAATTTGTCTGTCGTATGTGTATTCGCATACAGACAAACAGATGTTTGTTTGCTTAGATTGTTTTTGTTTCAACGTGTTTTAATGCAAGTACTACACATTGTAATATCTCGATACCGATTTTAATAATTTAATCTGGCAAAAGGGCAGAGAGTATTTTACGGTCGGGCGTGCTCGACTCTACTTATCTTTCTTGTTCTTATTTAAAACTATAGATTACAAACGATACCGATAACACATACAAAGCACCTTCACAATTCAATTTATCGTTGTTATACTCATTTTGGCACTGTTCTTAACCAAATATCGGTACAACATTTTTGCTATTTTATGCAAAAGTTCTGTTGAGCTGTTTTGCAATGTTAATTAATCGAATTCCGTTGCAACCAAAACTGATAAACTGCGGAAACAATCACCCAATTGGGACAATATGAACACGATTCGCCTTCAGCAAAAAGGCTAGATTTCCGAATAGGGGCTGTTTGATATATTCCGGACGAAGCACTCAGAAACATGTCACCTGCCGGAAAGCCGCCAAATTGACATCACTGAGTGCACATACATATACATACTTTTTTCATGATAGATGTGGATGAATAAGTCTAGATATTCAGTTGTTTATGAACGATGAACGAAAGCATTAGCTATGATGAAGAACAAAATATGAACACTTGTGGTTTAAATGCAATGTCTTTTTTGCTTCAATTGAACGATCTTTTTCGTTCATTTTTAACTGACATATAAACGACTCAACTTTTGCAGTTGTAATAAAAATTGGCCAGCATAAGCCAAGATTATTAAACAATGGATATAGCCAAATTAATAAAATTTTCCGATTTGTGCAAAGTCATGGAAAGAGTTAAGTCGGCTAAAACCGTGCAGCGTAAAGAATTCATTTTGAGGCGATATTATCTGTCGTTCGCTAAATATCGACAATCGTTCCGAGAGAAAGTAGGCCTGCAGTTTAATCATCCCGAGGACGGCAAAAGCAGTTTTTATTCGGTGCTTCGACTGTTTATTCCAGGAGCGGATAAAGATCGCAACAATTATGGCATGCAGATAACAGCTCTAGGACGACTTTACGTACGCGTCCTACAGCTGCCCAAAGAGTGTATGTGCAATTTAAAATGACTTATAAAACTTGTCACCCTCGAGCTAAAAGGGTATTCTATAATCTTGATCAGCATCGATTGTTGATAAAAAGTTTGTTTGAACAAAAGTATAAATTGTCCAAATAGTTAAAGTTGGTTTTTGTTTATATCGCCCATTTTTTAGACCGTTTAATGCTCATGTAAAGATACACTCACATTGTTGTCAACTATTTGAACATTCTGACCCAGTTTCAGCCCAATCGGACTATAACATATATCGTATAGCTGCCATATTAATAATCGGTCGAAAATATGCTCTAAACATGAATTTGTACATACATATATACATATCAGAGAACTGCACGGGTGGTGGTTTTTTGTACTCGAGTACTACCCAAAGAAAATGCGGTGGCGGTCTTACTTGTACTCAAAATTTAGAGTAAAAAATATGATCGGCTATTTTTTTACTCGAATACTTTTTTACCCGAAGCGAAATGACTCGAATATTCTTTTTACCCGTACCCGAAGTAACGGGTATCGTAAATACTCTTTTTGAAAAGGGTGTCGCGTGTACGAATCATTTTTTGATGCGATAGAAAATGATTGTGTAGACAACACACAGAGTAAAAAAAATACTTACCCGAAATACTCGAGTACTTGAGCGACGGTTTGCCGTCGGCAAATTGAACAGCGCGCGTTAGAGGATAAAAAGGGTTTTTTTCATTAGAGAGAATGCATGTAACAGGTAGCAAATTACAGTTTTCGGGTTTTGCCAAAAAAACCAAATAGGCAACATTTTTACAATATGCGTTTTAAGTGTTGACAATTTATAGATAAACGGTTTCTTCATGCCAAATTGTGACTTAGAATACCCTGCAACAAATATTAAAACAGGTGTCCCATAATCAACCTGTAATCTATTAGTCACCTTGATTCTCATTAATGTGAATATTTAAATATATAAATTATGTTTTTTATCTTTTATGTAAAATTTCAATGGAAACAATGCCTTACTTCTTACTTTGCAATTGCCTTACTTCTTACATAAACTATCATTTATTAATTGATTAAACTATCATTTATTAATTGATAACATTTAACTAGTCCATAACAAAAGAGCGTCGCAAGACTATACCCGCGCACACGATCGGGTAAAAAAAGAGCGGATAGAAAAAAACCCGAGTAAAAATTTACTTATACTTCACAAGGGTGGTTTTTTTCGAGTATACATTTGATGCGGTGTTTACGCCACCAAGTAAAAAATGAGTTGGTACAAGAATGATCGGGTAAAAAAATATCTTTCATGGAAATACCCAAACGAAAAGGAGTAAAAAAATATCCGATACTTTTCGGGTAGAGTAAAAAATGATTCGAGTCGAAAAATACTCTGTGTGTCATTTGGGTATTTTTACATGCGGTGTATCGCTGCAGTTCTCTGATACATATGTATCAATCATATAAACGATTGTACTAATATTATTATCCTACCCAATTAAATATAACATATTATATCGGATAAACGGCTATCATAAAGTCGCAAGGCGGCTATAGCATTTATTCTGGTTTATATTTTGTTAGACCCCTTACTCTAAAAAAGACTAGAGCGGTCTATTAAGCAGGCAGAAGGAGGCGTTTCCGACCCCATAAAGTATATATATTCTTGCTCAGCATTGCAAGATGAGTCGATATAGCCATAGTCCGGACAAAGAACCAAGTGATTACTGCCTGTTTGTCTCAATGGCAATCGAATTCGCTGGTGAAAAATTCACTTATTAAAAGGTCTGCAAAAATAGGTTGCTTATAGGCCCTAATACAGTAAATACACATTTGAATTGCATACTAAAATATGGGATTACTATTTACTTCACCTAATATTTTAAAAGAAATTTTGAAAATGTTCACTGTATACCTGAATACAATGCTTTCTATTATGCAATTTTTTACTAAGCAGCTGACGATGCCATACGCCTAATGTATAGAAATTGGACCTCGGTTGAGGACTATGCAGACGTTGTCTATTCTGTGCTGTTAGCGCGCTGCAACAACAAACAGAGCAATCTAACGCTTAAACAGCTACACGATATGCTCGATATGATAGCGCAGGAAAACACAACCGGTATGTATCTTCTTTACAATCTTCAAATTATAGAAATGGTTCAATAAAATACTCTACATTTATGCTTTATTCAAAAATTTGTGTGTAAAGTAGTAAACACATAGTAGGTCCAGTTTTTCATACATTTCGAACGGTCTCGTTCATTGTTAGAACATGTGCTTTTATACGAAACGATCGTATACTTTTTTTTAATTAAATAGAATTAAATAGAATAAAACAAACAATGGTATGATTATTAAAAATTATATATGACTTATAGTATTATACATCTTTCGCAACCTCTCAAGGTTTCATAATAAATATATGTTCTATGCTGTTTATGGTACTAAAGGTTTACCAATAAGAACGATAGGATTTAAAATTGAAATAAAACACAATAATGTTGACTAAATTTGATTTTGCTCTCTTTTATTAGTTGGTAGAGTGCTGGGGACAGAAGTGGGCGACCGGGAGAAGTGGACCACTCGAATTTTTTATACTCTCTGCAAGAGTATATTGGGTTTGTGCAAATGTATGTAACAGGCAGAAGGAGGCGTGGCAGACCCCATAAAGTATATATATTCTTGATCAGCATCACAAGCCGAGTCTATATAGCCATGTCCGTCTGTCCGTCTGTCCGTCTGTCTGTCTGTCTGTCTGTCCGTCTGTCTGTCTGTCCGTATGAACAAACAGATTTCAGAGATGGTAAGAGCTACAAGTTCGAGCTTGGTCTCAATCGATCAGATATTTAGTCAGTCAATACAAGAATCTTTTTTTTTTTCGATGCCACGCCCCATTCGCCCACAATGAGCAAAAAACTAGACACACCTCGGAAAAAATTGGTGTTTTGGGCGAATATCTCAATAACTAATGCACCTAGGATCACCAATTTTGGTATGGAGGTTCCTAGTGACAGTGTAAATGCATTGACATTTAAATTTTTGGACTGCCACGTCCCTTTCTCCCACAATTAATAAAAATTGTCCTCAAATTTCGTTCCGTTTTTTGGCTTTTGTTTATATAGTATAGTATTGTAATTTATAATTCGTGTGGAGACTAACTATATCAAACTATCCTGAAAGGCGCATTGAAATCGCACGATAAACAAGAAAACTAGAAGCGTTACAATATTGATAACTGAATGCAATATCATGTATGAGTGCAAGCGAGCCAGAAACATACAAGCACATGTTCGAATGTTTTCACTGCTTGTGTAGCGTCAGCGCTGCCCGCAGTCGCTGGCCGCGCTGAATACACACATACATACATACATGTATATGCATAATAATTGTCTTTCGTATGTGTATTCGCATACAGACAAACAGATGTATGTTTGATTATGCTTAGATTGTTTTTGTTTTAACGTGTTTTAATGCAAGTACAAAACATTGTTATATCTCTGGACCGATTTTAATAATTTAATCGGGAAAAAATGCAGAGAGTATTTTACGGTCGGGCTTGCTCGACTGTACTTTCCATACTTGTTAATAATTTAATCGGGAAAAAATGCAGAGAGTATACTACGGTCGGGCGTGCTCGACTGTACTTTTCTTTCTTGTTTGAAATTAGTGACATCTTTGTCAAACCGTTCAAGTACATAAGTGTATTTTGCCATAATCTAACTTTTAATAAATGCTCGAAGGTTATAAACCTAACTTTGTGCTGTACACGGCATTATGCCAAAAATTTCGCTGAGAAAGTTTTTACACTTGGTGTAATTCACAAATTTGGCATTATATTTTCACTGCTATTGGTCAGGAATATATGGAATATGATAGTTTACGATATTACCTTCAGATGGCAAAATGATTTTATCCCATAATTTACATTTATGGTTGTGGAATGCATGTGTAAAAAAAAGTCCCTTGTAGACAGAAGTGGACCACTTTTTGTGGATAAAAGTGGACCACATAAAAAATGTCTCTTCAAATATTTTATTGTATCTATAAATTATTTGAAATCCTCTTTTACTTAGTTGCATAGTATCCACTATCGTATTATCGAGGGATCAAATATGAGAAATTTTTTGCTGCCTATAAGCAAGTGAGGATTGATGAAATGTCGGAGCGTGTTAATTTGCGTCTCTTTTTATACTCTCTGCAAGAGTATATTGGGTTTGTGAAAATGTATGTAACAGGCAGAAGGAGGCGTGGCAGACCCCATAAAGTATATATATTCTTGATCAGCGTCACAAGCCGAGTCGATATAGCCATGTCCGTCTGTCTGTCTGTCCGTCTGTCCGTATGAACAAACAGATCTCAGAGATGGTAAGAGCTACAAGTTCGAGCTTGGTCTTAATCGATCACATATTTAGTCAGTCAATACAAAAATCTTTTTTTTTTTCGATGCCACGCCCCATCCGCCCACAATGAGCAAAAAACTAGACACACCTCGGAAAAACTTGGTGTTTTGGGCAAATATCTCAATAACTATTGCACCTAGGATCACCAATTTTGGTATGGAAGTTCCTAACGACAGCGTAAATGCATTGACATTTAAATTTTTGGACTGCCACGCCCCGTTTTCCCACAATTAATAAAAGTAATGCTCAAATTTCGCTCCGTTTTTAGGCGTTTGTTAATATAGTACAGTATTGTAATTTATAATTCGTGTGAAGACTTACTATATCAAACTATCCTGAAAGGCGCATTGAAATCGTACTAAAAACAAGAAAACTAGAAGCGTTACAATATTGCTAACTGAATGCAATATCGTGTATGAATGCAAGCGAGACAGAAACATACAAGCACATGTGGCGGCAGCGCTGCCGCATTCATATCAATGTATGAGTTCAAGCGAGACAGAAACATACAAGCACATGTTCGAATGTTTTCGCTGCCTGCGTGGCGGCAGCGCTGCCCGCAGTCGCTGGCCGCGCCGAATACACGCATACATACATATGCATCATATCGTCTTTCGTTTGTGTATTCGCATACAGACAAACAGCTATATGTTTGATTATGCTTACATTGTTTTTGTTTCAACGTGTTTTAATGCAAGTACAAAACATTGTTATATCTCTGGACCAATTTTAATAATTTAATCGGGAAAAAATGCAGAGAGTATTTTACGGTCGGGCTTGCTCGACTGTACTTTCCATACTTGTTAATAATTTAATCGGGAAAAAATGCAGAGAGTATTTTACGGTCGGGCTTGCTCGACTGTACTTTCCTTACTTGTTAATAATTTAATCGGGAAAAAATGCAGAGAGTATTTTACGGTCGGGCTTGCTCGACTGCAATTTCGAAAAACACAAAAAATTAAATCTTTAAAAAAAAACAATAAAGAAAAGTACCGTCGAGCACGCCCGACCGTAAAATACTCTCTGCCCTTTTTCCTAGATTAAATTATTAAAATCGGTATCGAGATATTACAATATGTAGTACTTGCATTAAAACACGTTGAAACAAAAACAATCTAAGCATAATCAAACATACATCTGTTTGTCTGTATGCGAATACAAATTAGAATAAAACCGGATCTTGGTAATTCTTTATTGTACCGACTGGATAGTTCCAGGGTTCTTTTAAAACTGATTTACAAATTATTCTTAAAGTTAACATTAAACATAAACTGCCCCGCAGTGACGTCGACAGATCGCTGACACAGCGCCTCGTGCCGTTCTTCAGCGGCCACTTGGCGTGCATGCCAGAGGGATCGTGTTACTCCACTCAGCTGGCCGTTGACCGGCCGGCAATGCAGAGTCGGCAATGCACGATCAGCGTTTCTGCGGCAGAGTGTCGCAACAATGTCGCGACGGCATCCGGTTGCCCCACTGAACCTAGCTGGTGTTAACTCCTCCCTCAGCTAAGTTAAGCGCGTCCCCGGGCTTGCTTGCAGGTCTGCTAATCTGGCGGAACGTCTTTGGTGTTTTCTTCGCTGGCGGATCTTGTGGGCGACAACCAGGCAAATGACGACGAGGGCCAAGGTGATGCTGCTGCTCATAGCCGGACTTGACATGAGACTGGATCGTAGCTGGCTGATGTGTTGAAGATTTGCCAGACTTAGTTCGTGCAGATAGGGCAGGCTGAGGTGTTCTCGGTGCTCGGTTATGTTGATTTGGGCAACAGCCTGTACCACTGGTTTCCTCTTGAAGACACCATAGTTGTTGACGAATAGCGTACCATTGATCCAGACCTTGTCATCGAACGTCAAGAGATACGTTCCGGCAACCAATTGTTGAGAGCCGGCGTTGTCGGTTATATTTGCGGCTGCATTATTGATAATTACTGCACCGTCGTCTACCAGAGTCAATCCGTTGAGGTGGCCGGGTCGCGTGCTGCATTGCGCAAGGATTCCTGCAACCAGTTGTTGTGCGCAGTTTGATGTCTTCAGCTGTCTGCAGAATGTTGAACTGACAGTCACACCACACCCGTCGATGGCCAAGATGTTTGTGCCGCAGTCGGCAACAGTGCTTATGTTTTCGAAATTTAAAATTATGTTTCCGTGACTCACGGGAAAAATGTTAATTTTTTTACAAACTAATTTCGGAATAGGGTATTTAATTAGAAAGTACAAAATGTCTTTGTTTTGGAAAGCCTTAACTCTAGCTACTTCTAAAATATCCGCTACGCTAACATTGGTGAAATGTTGAAGTATTAATTCCTTAATATCGTCATTATCCAATATTACCGGGCTGATCAGGTCGATTTTTGCTAACGTTAGAGCAAGTATTAAATTCTGAAGGTCTGTAATTATTATTCTGTTTTTTGCTAAAATAGTCTCGTAGATATGTCCCATGTCTTTTCCGTCAGTGTCACGTATTGAATTTAGCGTCATGGTCAGTTCGTTGAGTCTTGTTTGAATTTTTGTGTTTATTTCTATCTGTTTAGTTTCTGCATCTATTAATTGTGTCTGTTTAAATTTGATCTGCTCCCAATCGTCAAAATCGGGAGTCCCAGCCACTACCTTGAGAACTGTACCTAACATATTTATACTGCGTGAATGTCTGTGGTTAATTTTAAGTGTTTCTACTAACGTTTCAATATGTCGAAGATCAGCTGCTATTACTCTCCTTTCGTGGTCTTTGTCAAATAAGTCCAATGTCCGACTGGTCTCGTCCACGTAAGTCTCGTACGATGTCAGGTTCGTAGTGTGTCCCAAGTAACCGTACTCTTCCCAAATAGTCACGTCTCCGTCCGATATTGGTATGTAGTCCGACGTAGTGTAGTTTGTCAGTTTCATAGTGCCGGTCGTGAAAGTCGTCATGAGAGTTGTAAGCAACGGTGTTAATCTGGGGTAGCGGAAAATAAGTTTTAAAACTAGAAATAATATAAAAATGTTTTCATATTTTCTAATATTGTCCTTGTGGACCACCCTCCCTTTAATTAAAACTGTCGTTCCAAGATCTGCTTCTACTATGCCTTCAGTGCATAGTGGGGTCAACTTGTTTCCTAAACGTTTATTTGATTTTATCCAAACTCTTTCGCCCACCTGGTACTCCTTGTCTTCCCTTTTTTTGTTTTCTTGTTCTATTTTCTTGATTTGAGCTTTTTCGATTCTGTCTTTGACCTGAAATGCGAGTTCTATGGAGTTTGAGTGGATTATTTCAATAGGCTTCATGTTTGTAACTGAATGAATAGTCCTATTGTATTCTATTGTTGAAAGCAGGATCAGATCGACAGTTTCACTTATTTGTTTGTCGATTTTCATGCACCGCGCGATCTCCGCCAATGTGCTATGAAATCGCTCGACCTGACAATTGGAAATACTGTGTGAAGGGGGCGCATTTGCAATTTGAATGTTGAATTTTAGAAGTGTTGTTTTGATTGTTTCTGAATTAAGTGACCTTTCATTGTCACAGTAAATAGTTTTTATGTTAGGAAAGATATTCACGAGCTGGAGTAATGGATCTTTGACGTCAACAATTGCTCTTGAAGAAATCGGCTGAACCACAGCAAACTTGGAAAATTTATCAACGCATGTGAGAAAGTATTTTTGATCGGTGGAAAATACATCTACATGCAAAAATTCTCTAACATAGGAAGGGATTGGCGTTTCGCCCAGCATCTGCTTTTTCGGATGCCGGTCGTATTTAGCCAGTGAACAGACTCTGCAGTTGGCAACGATTTCTGTTGTTTAACGTTCTCTTGCGCTGCTCGGTGAGCTCTGTTATGCTCAGCCGTCACTATTTCCCTTTGTTCTGTCCTGTCTGTGATGTCCGCAACTAGGTATTTAGAATACCTGAATGTAGTTGACGGGAAAAGCTCAATGAGCCTGTGTTGAATAAAAGCAAGGGTTGGCAGCTCGCAACGTATTGCGTTTACAACCCCTACATTCACTACGTCTTGCAGTGTCTGTAGCAGTGTGCTGCGGTCTGAGACTTGAATGATGTGCCTTGTTTTATTTTGAAAGAGTAGGAAAGTTCTGACTGATGAGGAATCAGATTCTTCAATTATGATCTGATTCCTGAAACAATTGACTGGCTTGTCGGTAGTCTCAATGGTGTAGGTCAAGGATTCCTCACTGTGTATTGTGGCGAGGTCCGAACATTGAGAGTCTGAATCAAGGGCGTTCACATTTTGACGCGAAAGTGCGTCGGCCACATAATTCTCTTTGCCAGGTTTGTAAATCAAGTTCGCATTATGCTCGTCAATAAAAGCTTTCCAGCGTTTTATCTTGGCATTTGGGTTGCGATCTGATACGGCGAAGGTCAGGGGCTGGTGATCAGTAAAGATGTTGAGTTCTCTAACTCCGTACAGGTAATTCCGGAGATTTTTAAGAGCCCAAACGATTGCCAACAGCTCTCGCTCGTTCGTCGCGAAATTTGCTTCCTTATCCCGCAATGTTCTTGAAATCATTGTAATCGGGCGACCTTCCTGTGACAATACAGCTCCCAGACCATGTGCTGAGGCGTCAGTAGTCATATCGAAGCTTTTCTTAAAGTCAGGATACCTTAACATCACGTCTTCGGATATAAGGATTTTCTTTAATCTGTCAAAGGTTTCCAGCTGTTTAGCCGTTAGTTCAATTGGAACTTTCCTTGACTGATTAGCACCTACTTTACCGTTGTCTCCTTTTAGCAATTCGGTAAGAGGTTTCGCTAAGGTGGCATAATTCTTGATGAAACACCTTTAATAGCTGGATAGACCTAGGAATGACCTAAGGTCAAAGAGGTTAGAGGGTGGCTTGAAATTTAAGATAGCTTGTACCTTGTCGGGAGACGTCTTTATTCCGCCCCTGGCGACTACAAATCCCAAATATTCCACACTTTTCTTAAAAAAGGTGGACTTGAGATACCCTCATGCCAGCATCGTAAAGACTTTTTAAGACCCAGTCAATGTGTTTGACGTGTTCCTCTTTACTTTCGGAAAATATGATTACGTCATCAACGTAGACGTAACATGTTTTCCCAATTTGTTCCCTAAGAACGTCGTCTATTGCCCTTTGAAATATGCTTGGCGCATTTTTCAGACCAAAAGGAAGTCGACAGAATTCGTACTTCCCGTTGTTAACCGAAAAGGCGGTCTTTTCCCTGTCCCTTTCTGCTAATTCTATTTGGTGGAATCCCGATTTCAGGTCCAACGTTGTGTAATATTGGGCCTTACCCATGTTTGACAGTATTGTCGAAATCGAGGGTATTGGGTATTTGTCACTGACGGTTTTGTGATTCAGTTTCCTGAAGTCAATTACCATTCTTTTTTTCTTATGGCCGAGCTCGTCGACACCTTTTTTGTCAACAACCCAAATGGGGTTGTTGTATGGAGACTTGGACGGTCTGATAATACCGTTCTCTAGAAGTTGTTGAACTTCTGAGTTCACGAAGTCGGCAACACCCATTGGGTATGGGTATAATTTGGAATACACTGGCTCATCATCTGTTCTGATGGTGGCTATAGTGTTGATATTATAAGGTAGGGATTCGTTCGGATCCGCGAATGCTTTTGATCGTAGTTTGATCATTTTATTAAAAGATTCTTTCATTGCAGGGGGCACGTCTGCATCATCAACTTTTATAAAATTGACGTTATAGCATTTCCTGAATTGGAGTGGCTCAGTGCCACCATTGAATTTAATTTCGTTATTTGTCAAATCAATGTTTGCGTCGATGTCCATAAGTAGGTCAAGACCTATAATGGCGTCGAAGTCGTTCAAAGTTGAGAGAATAAAAAAAGACGCATTTACGTTAAATATGTTTATTATACATTTTTTGTCAATTTGTGTGCCTCCATGGATGGATTTGACCTGGAAAGGCCTTTCAACGTCGACGATATTTTTTAGCTCAGGTAATGGTTTAATATAATTTTTTGAAGCTCCTGTATCGATTAATAATTTGATAGACCGTCCCGCTACATCTCGTGAGATGTACGGGAGGTAGGACCTAGTCCTAAAAAATTCAAAGAGTCTTCAACGGAAACGAATAATCTTCGAATAATTTGACACCCTCTTCTGCAGCGGACTGATAATCAATATCATCAGCACTCTGTTCCTGCACTGTATGGTTTATTCTCTGTCGGCTCTGAGTTGAACCAGGTTTCCTGAAATTTGTTGGTTGTCGAAATCTTGAAATGGACGGATCGACGTCCATAGGTTCGACCTGAGCCTGTTGCTCACGTTGAAAACGCTGTTTCGAGCTACTGGGCTGTGGATTTGGTTGTGGCTGAGCCCCAGACGGGCCAGCCTTGTCCCTGTTATTCCCAAAATTGCTTTTCAACTGTGGGAGTTTTGTTTGGCTTGTGCCTTCGCTACGTTGGTAGCGTGGACGCTGTTCTGAAAATTTTTGACCCTGCCTTTCCTCAGTAGTCTTTGCGAAGCTTGCTGCGAACTGAGCGTAGTCATTGCTGACCTCTGCTTCTAGTGCAATTGCCAAAGCTGTAGGTAAGTCCTCAGGCTTGGCTGGGAATACCGCCAATTTGAGAGATTTCTTGAGGCCTGATACAAATGAATGTAAGGCGTCTTCCCTAAACTGTTCGTTCAAAATCTCGGCTTCTTCAGGGCTATGTGTCATAACTGTTTTATTTGTGAGAAGGGTTAACGTCTTCTCAACCAGGTCATAATACTCAAGCAAAGGCATCTCCCCCTGTCGTAGCGTGCCAAGCTTTTGTAAAAGAACGCGTGTTGGTGTTCTGTCAGCATAGACAAAGTCTAGTCTGTCAATGATGGCCTCAAAGTTGAGTGTTGTGTTATAGGACGTCAACGTAACACTTGCCGCGCCCTTAACCTTGTTGCGAATAATTCCCACAGCGAGGTAATGTCTGTAACTGCCGTCAAAATTTTTAAAAACATCGTAAGCGGCAATAGCTGCTTCACGAAATGCGGCATATTCGCCTTGTTTGCCATCGAACTCTGGTACGCATTTAACCATGTCCAATGGCAGGTCACAACCTACTCCCTCAACTACACTGACTCGATTATATCGTTTCTTTTCTTTAGTTTTTTCTCTTGGGGCCTGTAATTTTTCGACTTTTTCCTCGAAGGACTTAGTGATTTCCGACATTTTTTCCTCGAAACGTTTTTCCATCATTGCAGCCTGATGTATGAGGGCTGCCTCCATTAATTTCACCAAATCGTCACTCATTTTGCTGTCTGTACGAGTTTCTCTGTAGGATTCGATAAGATCTTCTTCTACTTCGTTAATTTTTTTCAGTCCGGACCTCCACATAAAAGTTTGTCAAATTAGTTTAACGTCCGATTTAATAAAGTTCAAGAAACAGAAAATAAAAACACTTGACTTGTTTTAAAATTTAGTTTAATTATACCGATCAGCCTGGTATTGATATTCGTTGATGTTTTTTTTTTTTTATTTATTTATTTAAATTAAGCAAAAAATAATTCAGCACTCCACTTACATAAGTTTCATTATTCCTGCACGATTTTGAACGTGGGTGTGGTGTGAAAGTCTCGGTGATTCCTTAGAGTCGCAGCTTCTGTTGTTGAAGTTGTATCGATGATTTTTAACTCGCTCAACCTTTGGTTGGGGTTTTATTTTTTTTTCCAATATTATTTTTTATATCGACGGTGATAATTCTTAACTCGCTCAACCTTCGGTTGGGGTTTTTATTTTTTGTTTATTATTTTCTTAAAAAGTTTTGATTTTATATTTTTTTTTCACTTTACTATTTATAGTAAGACTTTCACTTATTTTACTTTGTTCAAGTTTGCACTCGATGTGAATTTTTAGTTTATTTTATGTTTTCTTTCAGTCACTTATAATGTAAAAACTATGCACTGTTAATTTATCATTAACTTTATTCACTTTGTTGAAGTTTACACTCCGATTTTTTGTTTTTGGTTTAGTTTATTTTTTCGTTTTAACGCGAACAATTACTTCACGTTTTAGTTTATTTGATTGTTTTAACACGAACAATTACTCGCGGAGTTTAATGCCGTTGGGCGCCAATTAGAATAAAACCGGATCTTGGTAATTCTTTATTGTACCGACTGGATAGTTCCAGGGTTCTTTTAAAACTGATTTACAAATTATTCTTAAAGTTAACATTAAACATAAACTGCCCCGCAGTGACGTCGACAGATCGCTGACACAGCGCCTTGTGCCGTTCTTCAGCGGCCACTTGGCGTGCATGCCAGAGGGATCGTGTTACTCCACTCAGCTGGCCGTTGACCGGCCGGCAATGCAGAGTCGGCAATGCACGATCAGCTTTTCTGCGGCAGAGTGTCGCAACAATGTCGCGACGGCATCCGGTTGCCCCACTGAACCTAGCTGGTGTTAACTTACACATACGACAGACAAATTATGCTATATATATGTATGTATGCGTGTATTCAGCGCGGCCAGCGACTGCGGGCCTGTTTTTAGTCCGGGGACTGTTTATAGTCCGGTTCCAAAGCACCTTTCAGGATAGTTTGACATGGTTAGTCTTCACACGAATTATAAATTACAATACTTTAATATATTAACAAACGCCTAAAAACGGAACGAAAGTTGAGATTTATTTTTATTAATTGTGGGAAAAGGGCGTGGTAGTCCAAAATTTTAAATGTCAATGCATTTACCAAAATTGGTGATCCTAGGTGCCATAGTTACTGAGACATTCGCCGAAAACATTGATTTTTTCCGAGGTGGGTCTAGTTTTTTGCTTATTGTGGGCAAATGGGGCGTGGCATCAAAAAAAAAAAAAAAAAAAGATTCTTGTATTGACTGACTAAATATCTGATCGATTGATACCAAGCTCGAACTTGTAGCTCTTACCATCTCTGAAATCTGTTTGTTCATACGGACGGACAGACGGACACGGCTATATCGACTCGGCTTGTGATGCTGATCAAGAATATATATACTTTATGGGGTCTGCCACGCCTCCTTCTGCCTCTTACATACATTTGCACAAACCCAATATACTCTTGCAGAGAGTATAAATATATTGATAAACCCAACATCAAAACTCTAGTACAATATAATATTTTACAGCGTAAACAAAAAATGTGGTCCACTTCTGTCCACAGCACTCTATATATCATGCCATTTATGAATTAAACAAAATATCGTTCAAATAAACACCACGGCTCTTTTTGCACTGGCTCATCTGGTCGGACCAATTTTCTATCGCTCGGTGGATCATGTCTGGTGATATGGCATCTATGGTGGCTCAAATGTTGACCTCGAGCTCATCGATAGTCTTGGGGTTATTAGCATAAACCTTTGACATGTCACAACCCCACAAGGGCGTTAAAACGATCTTGGTCGACAGTTGTAGAGGCAATTTTGAGATTCACTAAACTGATGGCGCAATTGTAAAGATCGCTAATTGGTATGTTGGGGAAATAAAAATTCAGTTAACATTTTTAACAAGTAAGATAAGTACGGTCGAGCACGCCCTACCGTATAATACTCTCTGCATTTTTCACGTATTATATTATTAAAATCGGTATCGAGATATTACAATGTGTAGTACTTGCATTAAAACACGTTGAAACAAAAACAATCTAAGCATAATAAAACATACAGCTGTTTGTCTGTATGCGAATACATATACGAAAGACAATATATGATGCATATATATGTATGTATGTATGTATTCGGCGCGGCCAGCGACTGTGAGCAGCGCTGCCGCCACGCAGGCAGCGAAAACATTCGAACATGTGCTTGTATGTTTCTGTCTCGCTTGCACTCATACATTGAGCGCTGCCGCTCAAGTGCTTGTATGTTACTATCTCGCTTGCACTCATAAACGATATTGCATTCAGTTATCAATATTGTAACGCTTCTAGTTTCCTTGTTTATAATCCGATTTTAATGCACCTTTCAGGATAGTTTGATATAGTTAGTCTCCACACGAATTATAAATTAGAATACTCTACGATAAGAAGAAATGCCTTAAAAATGTATTGAATTTTGAATAGTGTTTTAGTTCCTATGGGAAAAGGGGGCGTGGCAGCCCAAAATTTTTGATGGCATGACATTTACTCAGTCTCTAGGAGGAACCTCCATACCAAAATTGGTGATCCTAGGTGCCATAGTTACTGAGATATTCGCCGAAAACACAGATTTTTTCCGAGGTGTCTCTGGTTTTTTGCTCATTGTGGGCGAAAGGGGCGTGGCATCGAAAAAAAAAAGATTCTTGTATTGACTGACTAAATATGTGATCGATTGAGACCAAGCTCGAACTTGTAGCTCTTACCATCTCTGAAATCTGTTTGTTCATACGGACGGACAGACGGACATGGCTATATCGACTCGGCTTGTGATGCTGATCAAGGATATATGTACTTTATGGGGTCTGCCACGCCTCCTTCTGCCTGTTACATACATTTTCACAAGCCCAATATACTCTTGCAGAGAGTATAAAAAGTACCCACCAATGATGCACCGTATCATAATCCATTCAAAAAGTGATTCTTTAGGGATAGACTAATGACGGATTTGTCAATTTCCAATAATGGAAATTCATTTCTTGTTTAACCATAAATGAGCCTAGTCCGGAGAGATTGTTTTTTTTTATCGAAACGGTCTTTGAGTTTTTTGCGGATTAGATTGAATAATTTTAAGCACTGGGTCGACGATGACTTTTTTATGATGAAATGAAAAACTTTAATGAAGACAAGTAAGAAAGGCTACAGTCGATCGAGCCGACTGTAAAAGCCCCCGTACTCCCATAGTAGTGCATTTTATTTAAATTAAAATTTTAAAATGAAATTTAAAAAATTAAAATTAAATATTTACATTTTGAATTAAAACTAAAAACTAAATAAATTAACAACTGTCATTGTCAGCACTCGAACCCGCGATCCATGCGAAGGTTCCACATTGCGCCGCAACTCTACCAGTTGCACCACACCCCTCTTCTATCATTCTTCCGATTATTTGCATATATGTATGTGCACACATACATATGTGTGTATGCATAGCATTGTTTGGCGCGGCCAGCGGCTCCGGGCAGCGCTGCCGCCAAAGCAGGTAGAGAAAACGTTCGAACATATGTTTGTATGTTTCTGTGTTTGTTTGTATGTGTTGCGCGCATGCAGTGATTTTGCAGTAAAATAACATGCACTTTGAACCGAAATTTCTCTCTTGTTTGACATAGGATTTTGATGCCACTCTCAGGAAAGTTAGAAATAGTAAGTTTCTCCTAAGTGCTATAGTTACTGAGATATTCGCCTAAAACAAAAATTTTCTCGAGGTTTGTCTGGTTTTTTGCTCATTGCGGGGGCGGTACGGGGCGTGGCAACAATTTGAAATAAACTTGATCTGCTTGACATAATAACGGACTTTCATTGTGAATTTCATGGTTCTAGCTTTTGTAGTTTAAAAGATCCAGGTGTTCATACGGACAGACGGACATGGCTATATCGACTCGGCTGTTGATGCTGATCAAGAATATATATACTTTATGGGGTCGGCCACGCCTCCTTCTGCCTGTTACGCACATCTCGCTTCTGACAAACTTTATAGACCCCCTTTACTCTTTTTTAAAGAGTACGGGGTCTAAAAATGACATAATATGGGAGCCACAAACGTTTAAAATCCTATCGTCCGTATTGGTAAGCCCTGTATTGTAAGTATACACACCAAGTTTTCCTAGCAACTTAACAGCCATAATGTTTATTAACACGAAGTTCAGTAATGTTAGAGATGTTCATACATACATTTTTAAAAATTTTTCAACAAATTTTTTAAATATCAGTTTGTTGACAAGCACTTTCTATAAAAGTTTGGTTTTGAAAAACATTTTCTACAGATTCCAACGTGTTTGAAAAATCTTTGTGATCTACCTATGACGAGTAAAACTGATATTTATTCGCATTTCTCCAAGTTTTTGTCTGCGGTATATATGAGTGTATAAATTCTTTAAAATTTTTCAATAATTCATTTTTAGGTAATTGTCTAATATATGGGCCTCAACCGCAAAAATTATGAAAAAAGCCTTCATGGATCGCGAATTTTTCAGACGAACCTCACAAAAAACTTTTGGGGGTCTATTATGGTTTTTCCTTAAAACGCGGTATAAATGTTCTTAAAAATACAATTGTTTAAATCTAATTACCTTTCGAAATTATGTCATAATAACATTTTGAATCAAGTACTCCTTGAATTGTTCGTCAAAAAAAAAAACATTAATTTAGTATTCATATTTTTACAATAATATAGGGTAGTCTCGATGGATACACTGATTTTCAGGGCACGATTGATTGTTGACGACAAAGGTTGAGTTCGGACTAGAGCACTGCATGAATGACATAAAATTCACATTCAAAAGTACAATGTCAAAATTAAATTGAGTGAATGTTATGATTGAATAAGTGAAGTCGTGTTTCACTTGGCTGCCTAAAAATATACCCGGAAAAAAACGAAGTGAGTGAGCGAACAGTAGAAGTAGTAAAATGTTATATTTGGGATACATTCGAAAATTGACAGCTGTCTTCCTTTTCAAACAAAACAAGTAAGATAAATACGGTCGAGCACGCCCGACCGTATAATACTCTCTGCTTTCCCACCGATTAAATTATTAAAATCGGTATCGAGATATTACAATGTGTAGTAAAACACTTTGAAACAAAAATAATCTAAGCATAATCAAACATACATCTGTTTGTCTGCATGCGAATACATATACGAAAGACAATATATGATGCATATACATGTATGTATGTATGTGTGTATTCGGCGCGGCCAGCGACTGTGGGCAGCGCTGCCGCCACACAGGCAGCGAAAACATTCGAACATGTGCTTGTATGTTTCTGTCTCGCTTGCACTCAAACATGATATTGCATTCAGTTATCAATATTGTAACGCTTCTAGTTTTCCTGTTTATGTATTTTAATGCACCTTTCAGGATAGTTTGATATAGTTAGTCTCCACACGAATTATAAATTAGAATACTCCACGATAAGAAGAAATGTCTTAAAGACGTATTGAAGTTTGAATAGTTGTTTAGTTCCTATGGGAAAAGAGGGCGTGGCAACCCAAAATTTTTGATGGCATGACATTTACGCAGTCTCTAGAAACCTCCATACCAAAATTGGTGATCCTAGGTGCCATAGTTACTGAGATATTCGCCGAAAACACCGGTTTTTTCCGAGGTGTGTCTGGTTTTTTGCTCATTGTGGGCGAATGGGGCGTGGCATCGAAAAAAATAAAGATTCTTGTTTTGACTGACTAAATATCTGATCGATTGAGACCAAGCTCGAACTTGTAGCTCTCACCATCTCTGAAATCTGTTTGTTCATACGGACGGACCGACAGACAGACGGTCAGACGGATAGACGGACATGGCTATATCGACTTGGCTTGTGATGCTGATCAAGAATATATATACTTTATGGGGTCTGCCACGCCTCCTTCTGCCTCTTACATACATTTGCACAAACCCAATATACTCTTGCAGAGAGTATAAAAATACCTTACCTGTAATGATGTGTTAAAGATATTTGAATGCAACATTTTGCAAATATATTTGACAAGTGCATTACTGTGTGTGACAAGTGTTTTCAAAAGCTTAATAGATTCAAAGCGTTTTCTCAAAATTTGTAAAGGTCACTGGATCCAAAAAATTTTATTTTCAATTACTTTTATACCGCTCTTTTAAGGAAACCATAAGGGACCCCCTTAAGTTTTTCATGATGTTCGTCTGCAGTAGGTGCGGTCCATGGAGGATTTTTTTTTCATAATTTTTGTGTTGAGGCCCATATATTAGACAATTACCCATTTTTATTTATAACGCATTTGCAGTAAAGGAACGCGAGATAATACGCTTTGCTGAGTTGGCCTCACCTGACGAACAGAAATGGGTTATTCGCATTTTGCTTAAGTCAATGGGTCTTGGAATAGGTGAACGGCGAATTTTTAGTCTTTTGCATCCTATGGCGAAGAACATTTACCAGCACTGCACAGACTTGAAACGCATTTGCATTTTGTTGGCGAATGAAAAAATATCGATTTCAGAAAAGGCTTTACTAGTCGCCACAAAAAGTATCAAGGATCCGCTTGTCAATTTAAATGAACTTATTAAAGCCTTTCAGCAAGTACGCCCGATGCTATGTGAAAGATTTTCGGGTAATGTTGAGGAGCTTTTGAAATTGGATGTTCTTTACTTAGAAACAAAAATGGATGGGGAGCGGTTTCAGCTCCACTATGCACACGGTAGATTTAAATATATATCCCGAAATGGGGCTGACTACACTGCTTCCTTTGGAAGCAGTTATAAGTTTGGCACTTTGACACCACATTTGCGTACACTTTTGCCACTGGACATGGTATCTATTATACTGGACGGTGAGATGATGATTTGGGATACGCAATATCTGCGCTATCGTCAAAAAGGGGAAAGCGTAGACGTGAAGCATCTTAAAGAAGAAGGAAGATGGCGACCATGTTTCGTTGTTTATGATATACTGTATCTAAATGGGAAAAGCATTTTAGATATGACTTATGTGCAACGTGCTTACAAGTTACAGGAGTTGCTCAACGAGCAGCAAGGCATATTACAGATAATGAAAGGTCAGAAAATAAATTCAGTGGAACATTTTAACCTCCTTTTTCAACAGCTTCTTGAATCCCATGAAGAGGGTATTGTTCTCAAAAAGCAGAATTCAATGTACTTGCCAGGACAACGTGTTGGCGGTGGGTGGTACAAGGAAAAGGCGGATGTAAGTGAAATTGTCATTAAAAAGAAAAATGTTTAAATTTGTATATTTTATTTAGTATATAACAGGGATAATCACAGATTTTGATGTCCTTATAATTGGAGGTTTCTACAATCGAAAACGGACTTTTATTGATTCATTTTTATTGGGCGTTTTGAAGATCGGTGGCGACAGTGGATATGATGAAGTTTACAGTATTGGATGTGTGGCCAACAACACGCGCCAGCGCAGTATTTTATTGCACGAACTATGTCCATATTGGCATATTTCTGTACAAGAGCCGCCACCGATGTGGTATCATTATAAGCCAAATGAAATAGATGGTTGCCCCGATGTCTGGCTGTGGCCTGATAAATCAATCATTCTGCAAGTAATAGCAGCTGACTTGACTCCCAATAAGTCTTATTTTACGCCGAAATGCCTTCATTTTCCACGAATACAACACATTCGCGATGACAAGGTGTGGAACGAATGCATGACTCTACATGAATACACTGAATTGTGTCAGGTAAGATAAGCAGTACGAAGAATTCTCTATGTTTTACATTCAAGACATTAAATTTATAGGATCGTAGGGTTATTCAAAAATTGAGCAAGCGTCATTTGGACATTTACGATATCTCCGCTGAACGCAAACGTCAAAAGTTAACGCATGCAGATTTCATTGGCCTTAGATTGAATGCTTATGAAAAACGTCTCTTTAGTAGACCCTTAAACAACATCTCTGAGGTACTAAATGGCTTAAGTTTTTGTATTTTAAGTAGTATGCGTGGATATAGCAAGCATCAATTGCAGACCTTAATCGCAGAAAATGGTGGATCCATAGTTCAGAATCCATTGCCAAAAGATCCGAATTGCATATGCTTATGCGGTGATCGAACTTATCTTGTTGAACGTCTGATGCAGCAACAACCACAAACCAATAATATACTTCACTTTGATTGGATATTACGCGTTTGTAAGAAGCAGCGTATCAATCTATATCCAAAGGACGTACTTTCGGTCACCTATACATTGCAGGCGCAGCTTGACAACAATTTTGATAAGTTGGGAGACAGTTTTGAAGATTTTGTCTTGGCGCCAGAGGATCTACAGGAAGTTCTACAAGATATCTGTGAAACTGAACTATATTTTAAAAATATTCAGCAATTTGATTTGGATAATCTTGCGAAAAAATTGCTGGAATTTGATACTGTGAAAACTCCCTTGGCCGGACAGCCACGGTTCCAGTATTTTTGTCCGCCCATAGAGATGACCGCCTAATGGACCTAATGAAGAAATTAAGAGTTTTTATGGCTATTGATGTTTTCTAACAAAATTAGTATGTAGACAAAAAAAATGTATTTCAAATTAATTTTTTTTTATTAATATACATATATTTAATTTTTTTTGAAATGTTTTTAAAAATTTCGAGTTTTCTTTTCTTTATGATTAAGATTCAAGTGCTCAATAGAACTTTTAAAACTGTTGAAGGGTTGATAAGATATAAAGTCAACGCTCGATTATTTTACAACCGCTCCATTTGTTTCAATGTCTCATTGTACTATTTTATTGATTCAATTAGCTGTGCAATAATCGCATCTGAATCGCTTAAATCAACGTCACTTTGATTAATTAAATTAATATCAATATTGTTGTCTTCCGTGGGCAAGGAGCTGTCTTCATTAAAAAAAAATTTACTGAAAATATGGATATGTACCAGAGACCTGCAACGAGTATACTTGAGTACGTTCGAACTTTTCATCAAACGATCGGGTAGGGAGTAATTCAACGAAAAATGTTCGAATCACAACGATCAGTAGCCCGTTTTTTGAATCATTTGAACATGATCGTTTGATATCAAACACTTTGGTTGCGATCAGAACGGTCAGCCTTATATATCGTTTGCTGATCGTTAGATTGAACGAACGAGTATCCGAACGACTATTCGAACGCAATCTGTCTGACTGAATTTTCTGTACAAATCGTTTGAGTATCAAGCAAGTTCGTTGGTTCGCGGGAGGAAAATATACTAGTTCTAGTGGAAAATAAGCAAAAAGGCTAAAATCCAATGAAAAATAATAAGAAAATTGTTTAAATATATATTTTACTTTTATTATTAATAAATTTATAAACCATAATGAGTAATATAAAAATGAAATATTTGTAATATAAGTGCATAGATTTTCCCATGTACTCCCAAAGGCTAGATCAAGTGGGAAAAAATTTGGAGAGCATAACTGATGGCAACGGCAACATTCTGAGGGTTGTTTTTATACCCGTTACTCGTAGGGTACAAGGGTATATTGTAATCGTTGGAAGAAGGAGGCGTGGCAGACCCCATAAAGTATATATATTCTTGATCAGCATCAACAGCCGTGTCGATATCCGTCTGTCCGTCCGTATGAACACCTGGATCTTTTAAACTGCAACCGCTAGAGACACCAAATTTGGAATGAAAGTTCATTATCTTCTCGAGCAGAACCTTAAGGGCTTCTCTCAGCCCAGCCGGATATTATAGAAGATTTATTAAAGATTTCGCTAAGCTCGTAAAGCCACTTAGCTCTCTTTTAAGAGGGGAAGACGGACGAGTGTCCACAAGAAAGTCGAATTCTCCAATTCGCCGACTTCAATACAGAATTTCAATAACAACTGATGCTTGCGATTACGCCATAGGCGCGGAACTATACCAAGGCGGTAGACCAATTTCGTTCCTATCCAGAACACTCTCCAAAGCAGAAGAGAATTATGCCACCAATTAAAAATAAATGCTTGCTACAGTTTGGGCCTTAAAAGCTATCACAAATGACCTGTACGGTAGATCAAAGGTTAAGATTTACACAGACCACCAACCAGTGACATATTCACTCAGCAGTTGGAATGGAAAATCCAGAGTTTAACGATTGAAAGCTTATCTCGAAGAATACTATTATGAGTTACTGTACAAGCCAGGCAAAAGCAATGTAGTGGCCGATGCTTTGTCGAGATCTAGCCAAATTATCTCAGTAACACCAAACATAGTGCTGACAGTTCCTCAGAACACTTAATCTACAGTGTAGGGGTACCTATCAATGTGTTCAAAAATCATAAATAACGCTTAAACAGCTACACGATATACTCGATATGATAGCGCAGGAAAACACAACCGGTATGTATATTCTTTACAATCTTCAAATTATAGAAATGGTTCAATAAAATACTCTACATTTATGCTTTATTCAAAAATTTGTGTGTAAAGTAGTAAACACATAGTAGGTCCAGTTTTTCATACATTTCGAACGGTCTCGTTCATTGTTAGAACATGTGCTTTTATTAGTTGGTAGAGTGCTGGGGACAGAAGTGGGCGACCGGGAGAAGTGGACCACTCGAATTTTTTTGAAATTAGTGACATCTTTGTCAAACCGTTCAAGTACATAAGTGTATTTTGCCATAATCTAACTTTTAATAAATGCTCGAAGGTTATAAACCTAACTTTGTGCTGTACACGGCATTATGCCAAAAATTTCGCTGAGAAAGTTTTTACACTTGGTGTAATTCACAAATTTGGCATTATATTTTCACTGCTATTGGTCAGGAATATATGGAATATGATAGTTTACGATATTACCCTTAGATGGCAAAATGATTTTATCCCATAATTTACATTTATGGTTGTGGAATGCATGTGTAAAAAAAAGTCCCTTGTAGACAGAAGTGGACCACTTTTTGTGGATAAAAGTGGACCACATAAAAAATGTCTCTTCAAATATTTTATTGTATCTATAAATTATTTGAAATCCTCTTTTACTTAGTTGCATAGTATCCACTATCGTATTATCGAGGGATCAAATATGAGAAATTTTTTGCTGCCTATAAGCAAGTGAGGATTGATGAAATGTCGGAGCGTGTTAATTTGCGTCTCTTTTTATACTCTCTGCAAGAGTATATTGGGTTTGTGAAAATGTATGTAACAGGCAGAAGGAGGCGTGGCAGACCCCATAAAGTATATATATTCTTGATCAGCGTCACAAGCCGAGTCGATATAGCCATGTCCGTCAGTCCGTCTGTCTGTCTGTCTGTCTGTCTGTCTGTCCGTATGAACAAACAGATTTCAGAGATGGTAAGAGCTACAAGTTCGAGCTTGGTCTCAATCGATCAGATATTTAGTCAGTCAATACAAGAATCTTTTTTTTTTTCGATGCCACGCCCCATTCGCCCACAATGAGCAAAAAACTAGACACACCTCGGAAAAAATTGGTGTTTTGGGCGAATATCTCAATAACTATTGCACCTAGGATCACCAATTCTGGTATGGAGGTTCCTAGTGACAGTGTAAATGCATTGACATTTAAATTTTTGGACTGCCACGTCCCTTTCTCCCACAATTAATAAAAATTGTCCTCAAATTTCGTTCCGTTTTTTGGCTTTTGTTTATATAGTATAGTATTGTAATTTATAATTCGTGTGGAGACTAACTATATCAAACTATCCTGAAAGGCGCATTGAAATCGCACGATAAACAAGAAAACTAGAAGCGTTACAATATTGATAACTGAATGCAATATCATGTATGAGTGCAAGCGAGCCAGAAACATACAAGCACATGTTCGAATGTTTTCACTGCTTGTGTAGCGTCAGCGCTGCCCGCAGTCGCTGGCCGCGCTGAATACACACATACATACATACATGTATATGCATAATAATTGTCTTTCGTATGTGTATTCGCATACAGACAAACAGATGTATGTTTGATTATGCTTAGATTGTTTTTGTTTTAACGTGTTTTAATGCAAGTACAAAACATTGTTATATCTCTGGACCGATTTTAATAATTTAATCGGGAAAAAATGCAGAGAGTATTTTACGGTCGGGCTTGCTCGACTGTACTTTCCATACTTGTTAATAATTTAATCGGGAAAAAATGCAGAGAGTATACTACGGTCGGGCGTGCTCGACTGTACTTTTCTTTCTTGTTTGAAATTAGTGACATCTTTGTCAAACCGTTCAAGTACATAAGTGTATTTTGCCATAATCTAACTTTTAATAAATGCTCGAAGGTTATAAACCTAACTTTGTGCTGTACACGGCATTATGCCAAAAATTTCGCTGAGAAAGTTTTTACACTTGGTGTAATTCACAAATTTGGCATTATATTTTCACTGCTATTGGTCAGGAATATATGGAATATGATAGTTTACGATATTACCTTCAGATGGCAAAATGATTTTATCCCATAATTTACATTTATGGTTGTGGAATGCATGTGTAAAAAAAAAGTCCCTTGTAGACAGAAGTGGACCACTTTTTGTGGATAAAAGTGGACCACATAAAAAATGTCTCTTCAAATATTTTATTGTATCTATAAATTATTTGAAATCCTCTTTTACTTAGTTGCATAGTATCCACTATCGTATTATCGAGGGATCAAATATGAGAAATTTTTTGCTGCCTATAAGCAAGTGAGGATTGATGAAATGTCGGAGCGTGTTAATTTGCGTCTCTTTTTATACTCTCTGCAAGAGTATATTGGGTTTGTGAAAATGTATGTAACAGGCAGAAGGAGGCGTGGCAGACCCCATAAAGTATATATATTCTTGATCAGCGTCACAAGCCGAGTCGATATAGCCATGTCCGTCTGTCCGTCTGTCTGTCTGTCCGTCTGTCCGTATGAACAAACAGATCTCAGAGATGGTAAGAGCTACAAGTTCGAGCTTGGTCTTAATCGATCACATATTTAGTCAGTCAATACAAAAATCTTTTTTTTTTCGATGCCACGCCCCATCCGCCCACAATGAGCAAAAAACTAGACACACCTCGGAAAAACTTGGTGTTTTGGGCAAATATCTCAATAACTATTGCACCTAGGATCACCAATTTTGGTATGGAAGTTCCTAACGACAGCGTAAATGCATTGACATTTAAATTTTTGGACTGCCACGCCCCGTTTTCCCACAATTAATAAAAGTAATGCTCAAATTTCGCTCTGTTTTTAGGCGTTTGTTAATATAGTACAGTATTGTAATTTATAATTCGTGTGAAGACTTACTATATCAAACTATCCTGAAAGGCGCATTGAAATCGTACTAAAAACAAGAAAACTAGAAGCGTTACAATATTGCTAACTGAACGCAATATCATGTATGAATGCAAGCGAGACAGAAACATACAAGCACATGTGGCGGCAGCGCTGCCGCATTCATATCAATGTATGAGTGCAAGCGAGACAGAAACATACAAGCACATGTTCGAATGTTTTCGCTGCCTGCGTGGCGGCAGCGCTGCCCGCAGTCGCTGGCCGCGCCGAATACACGCATACATACATATGCATCATATCGTCTTTCGTTTGTGTATTCGCATACAGACAAACAGCTATATGTTTGATTATGCTTACATTGTTTTTGTTTCAACGTGTTTTAATGCAAGTACAAAACATTGTTATATCTCTGGACCGATTTTAATAATTTAATCGGGAAAAAATGCAAAGAGTATTTTACGGTCGGGCTTGCTCGACTGTACTTTCCTTACTTGTTAATAATTTAATCGGTAAAAAATGCAGAGAGTATTTTACGGTCGGGCTTGCTCGACTGTACTTTCCTTACTTGTTTTAACTGATTTCTTTAATTTTGCAAATTTGACAATGGACTAGTAATCAGCGGCCAACAAAACACCCCTGTCTCTAATTTTTAGCAAATCGCAATCTTTTTCAATAAGAAAAGTTGATGTGTGCACTTCTCCCTGCAATTTCGAAAAACACAAAAAATTAAATCTTTAAAAAAAAACAATAAAGAAAAGTACAGTCGAGCACGCCCGACCGTAAAATACTCTCTGCCTTTTTTCCTACATTAAATTATTAAAATCGGTATCGAGATATTACAATATGTAGTACTTGCATTAAAACACGTTGAAACAAAAACAATCTAAGCATAATCAAACATACATCCGTTTGTCTGTATGCGAATACACATACGACAGACAAATTATGCTGTATATATGTATGTATGCGTGTATTCAGCGCGGCCAGCGACTGCGGGCCTGTTTATAGTCCGGGGATTGTTTATAGTCCGGTTCCAAAGCACCTTTCAGGATAGTTTGACATGGTTAGTCTTCACACGAATTATAAATTACAATACTTTAATATATTAACAAACGCCTAAAAACGGAACGAAAGTTGACATTTATTTTTATTAATTGTGGGAAAACGGGGCGTGGTAGTCCAAAATTTTAAATGTCAATGCATTTAGGATGTCGCTAGGAACCTCCATACAAAAATTGGTGATCCTAGGTGCCATAGTTACTGAGATATTCGCCGAAAACATTGATTTTTTCCGAGGTGTGTCTAGTTTTTTGCTTATTGTGGGCGAATGGGGCGTGGCATCGAAAAAAAAAAGATTCTTGTATTGACTGACTAAATATCTGATCGATTGATACCAAGCTCGAACTTGTAGCTCTTACCATCTCTGAAATCTGTTTGTTCATACGGACGGACAGACGGACACGTCTATATCGACTCGGCTTGTGATGCTGATCAAGAATATATATACTTTATAGGGTCTGCCACGCCTCGTCGCCGAGTCGATATAGCCATGTCCGTCTGTCCGTCCGTCCGTCCGTCTGTATGAACAAAAGGATATCAGAGCCTATAAGAGCTAGAAAGGTGAAAGGGGTCTCAAATGAAAGGTACAATATCCAAGCAGTATGAGTTTGTTTTTGTTTTTTGACACGCCCACTTGAGGGCGTTCTATCTTCATATAAAGACAAATGTACAGAAAAAACTTGAATGTTTTAGTATAGAAAACTTTTTTGTTAGCAAGGCTATCTGATCCTAATTTACACGGAGACTACATGTCTATGAAGTACATGTACTGACCAAGTTTGATCGAAATCGGACAACTATATCGTATAGCTCCCATAGGTCCGATCGGTCAAAAACACGCTCCAAATATTAATTAGTATGAAAAAATTTTGCATTGACTATCTATCTATCTATCTATCTTAATAAAACTGACACAAAATAAATTTATCAATAATATAAATATACTGACCAAGTTTCATACAAATCGGACTACTATATCGTATAGCTCCCATAGGGACAATAGGTCAAAAATTTGCATTTAGTATGAATTTGTATGAAAATTTTCTGTATTTACCAAGCTATCTTAATGAAACTGATACAGAATAAATTTATCAATAACGTAAATGTACTGACCAAGTTTCATACAAATCGTTTGACTATATCGTATAGCTCCCATAAGAACAATCGGTCGAACATTGAGTAACGGGTATCCTAAAGTCGCGGGGCGACTGTAGCATTCTTTCTTGTTTTTATTGATATCTTTTTATACCCCGTACTCTTTAAAAAAGATTAGAGGGGTCTATTAGGTTTATCAAAAGCGAAATGTGCGAAACAGGCAGAAGGAGGCGTGGCAGACCTCATAAAGTGTATATATTCTTGATCAGCATCAACAGCCGTGTCGATATCCGTCTGTCCAAGTGGTAGAGATGCCTGCAGTTATTTTTCGTACTTGAATGTAAACCTAAGGACTGCGGTTCGAATCTCGGCACAGACAACACAGCCGTTTTATTTAATTTTCTTACATAACAAAAATTTATAACATGTAAATGCATATAATCGGAATGTTCTTAAAAGCGGGGCGTGGCGCAATTGGTAGTGTTGCGGCACGTTCTGGAACCTATGTCTGACAATGACAGCAGCTTATTTAATTATTTAAATATCAATTCAAAAAGCTCATTTAAATATTTAAATTTTTTAAATTTAAATTTTAAAAAATTTTAATTTACATGAAATACAAATTCGCATTTCTAGGGGAGTACGGGGTCTTTTACTGTCGGCTCGATCGACTGTAGCCTTTCTTACTTGTTTCTCCCTTAATCGTCATTATTTTTTCAGCCACGTCAATTACTGTTTCTAGGTCTCTAAGTCTATCGTTGCCAAGAATGGCATCCAATGTTTTTAAGTTTGGTAGTAAAAAAATTTCGCGTTACATTAAGGATGGTTGAATCAATTTGCAAGTTTGTGGTGCGTTATTTGGACGCTACCTTCTACAGTTACTGCTCTAAATGGTTTTTCGTTTGGTTTCAGATTTGTTACTAGATTTGGTTGAATGTTATTAATATTTGAACCCGTATCGATGAGAATTTTGTAACTCTTGTGACCCCCCACTCTGCATTCGAAATAAGGAAGCGAGGAGTCGCTCATTCTAAAAAATTTTAATCTGTGTCAGGGTATTGTAGGGTGTCCGGTTCGTTGTTTGCGTTTGGTTGGTCCATATATTCGGCCCTTCTTGGTTATTTGCTGCTGCCATATCGTGCTCATATCTTTCATAGTCTGTCATGGTGGCGTAGGCCTGAGCGTAGCCTTATTCGTTTTGTTCCTGGCATTCCTCTCCCTCCGTGTTATAGAATCGTCGTCTTTTCCCGTCTTGGTTCGCTGGGAAAGGTGGCTTTTTACCTAGTTCGAACTTTGGTCTGTTTATATAGTTGACCATTTTTGACTATACTACTACGGTCAATGTCCATTGGTTCAACCAGTTGACCGAGGTGGGGTTTTTGGTTACGTCTGTCTGTATTGGTTGGGTTTGTTTTGTTTGCGCCAGTATATTGGTTGATAACCAAACTGGTTGAGTGGTCCTTGGAATTGACCAGGTTGTCCTTGATGATAATTTAAGAATGGTCTGGGTTGTGGTGCTGGTCTCCGTGGAGCAAGTGGAGGTGGGTTTTGGGGTGGTAAGTACATTGAATGTTTGTAGGTTGGGTAACTTGGTTGTGTCGGTACGAGTCTACAGGGTGCCGGAATAGGGCTCTGATCTACATTTCTGAATTTTTCGTTTTGTTGTCTATTATTTGGGATTGGTTTGGTTTGGTTTTCTAACTTTGGGGACAAATGCAAAGCTTGCGGCAAGTCAGTTTGTTCCTTGATGCCGAGAAGGCATGGTAGGTCGCCACGTAGGCCTCTTTTAAACGTATCTAGCGCTGCGTAAATATATGATTTTGTCATAACTACCTCTGTCGGTCAATCGGGGTTCATGCAGCTGACCTTATTAAGAATCAAAGAAAGGTGCTTGTAGATGATTTGATGAAATTTCTCGACTGTCTGTTGTCCATTTTGCGTCATGGTGGTAAGTTTATACTCTTGTGTGCTTAAGTCCCGTTTGTTCGCAAAGTGTAGAATAAGGCATCGAGCAATTGATTCCAGTTTGGGGGTAATTTGTAAGAGTCTAATACCTCGTTTGAATGGTGAGTGAAGTATTTTGATGATCCTTGGTACTGGAGTATGCCTCTAGGATCCTATCTACACCCTTCTTCCAGGAGCTAAAATCTACAGGATCTACTGAAAATTATCTCATTCCATTTACTACATGCGGAACGCGGTCTAAGTCAGAGTCTGGGTGTATGCTGTAGGCAGCTGCATCGGCAAAGTAATTATTTTTAGTGTTAATGCCCATGTTGTTCAATATTTTTGTCAACCTATTGTTAATCATTTGGTCTATTTGATTTTCAATTGAGCTTGCTTCAAAAATTTTGTTGACTTGGTACATAAATTGTCTCTGGTTGTCACTGTTCGATAAATTGCTTGTAGCATTAGCATCGAGTATTAAGGGACGTAAGAGGTTATTCAGCGAGGCCGGTTTGTATTTTTGCAGCGCGTTTGTGTTCCACTGCACCGTGGCCACGTTTGGGGATGTGAACGAGGGCATGAGACACTCCGTATGGCATGTCCAACTCAGCCTTGCATCATGGGCGAGTCCGAGCTTGGGACAGCTTACGGCCCCAGGCTTGACAGAACATAAGAGATTCTTCGCCTTGCTCCAGGCCTACTATGTTGTTATCTGCGTCTCTGAAAATAGGCTGTGAAAATATTGATACATATACCTTAACGTACTAAAATACAAGTACGGAATTTAACTGTCATTTCATCTAGGATGCCTGGGATGGTCAGACTAGAGATATGGCCCTTACAGATCCAAGTTTCTTGAATGAGGAGTAAAGCGGCGGATGCCGCTTTTCAATTGTGGAAATTTATCTGGAGGAGACTGATTGGCATCCTGAGTCGACCTCCACCACAGTGACGTCGACGTCTGAGTCTTTTTTCTCTAGGTCATCCGGATCAGACTTCTGGCCTATCCTCCTCCACGTTGATGTCGTTCGCGAGATCCGGGTCGTATATTTTCACTGGGCCTTTGCCTTGTGCATCCGCTCTGCCGAAGTGTTGTCGAGGGTCAGGATGTCTTGCCTTGAGAGACCCACAGCTTCATCAACACAAGAGTATTTCCAATTGGCTGTTGGCATGGCAGACAAACTTGAAGCAGCTGCAGCATTATGTCAACCACCAGGTTGGTCACCGTTTGGCTTGCCGGTACCCCCCATAGCCCGAGACAGGCTTGTCCTTCGCTGGCCTACGTTTTTCCATTTGTTTTGTCCATGTGATTCCCACAATTGTGCGGGACAGGAATGTCAGCCACGTCATAGCCCGCTATAACGTGGTTAGCATATAGTAAAACTGGAGGTCAGCAGGTACACAAAATCCGCATATTAGCGAGCGAGCACCCACTCGACCATGCATCCATGGTCATATGCTGTTCTCCTTTTGGATCGGGGGTCTGTTTAGAGAAGTGTTCTACTTTTAGCCCGACTACCATTCCTCAGAATCCATGGCAGAGACATGACTGTTCTATGGATCTGTTTCCAGCCGCCCTCGAGAGGAGAGTATAGTCGCACTTCCATACAGTTACGGCAGCAAAACCATGGTTCACTGATCTTCCCCATGTACATCCGACGGCCTGCAATACCTCAAACACTAAAGAAACCCAGAACACCTTCTTTATTGCTGCTCAACCATTGAACGCATACAACTCTTCTCCTTAAAACGACCGCCATGGGAACTGCTAGCCTTTGTAAAGCGCTACAGTATCTACTTGACTTCCAGCTATAGCATCCACAGTGACCGGAATACTTAAGGTCAATACAGGCCCATGAACTGCTCGCTTTTGGACGTCCGGCGTAACATGTTCTAACCTTTGTTAGTTTGAACAAAAAAATAATATTTGTGGTACGGTTACATGTATTGTTTTAAGTTTTTAGTAATTGTTGCAACTTTGCCATCCATATGTAATTTTAATGGTAGCTTATCATTTTGAACATTAGGTTCTTATGTGTTCTATAAAATTGTTTACAAATTTATACTTTTAAATGAGTATAAGCATGATAATGATTTATTTCCATTTTATTCATAAGTTGAAGAAATTCCTTATTCACCTGGTAAGGCCACAGTATAGCGAATCGACTGTAAAAGACTCCATACTCATAACAGTGCGCATATTTCCATAAAAATTTTTAATTTTTGACTGATTGACCACACAAATTCCCTTTGGTGCTGTTTAACCCTCTAATACATTACATTTTTTACTGTAGCAAAAAAAAAATCTATTTTTTATTTTCACGGTTTGTGGGAGTAACAAATTATTCGCAAAATAAAAGTTGTAATGTTTGAAAGCGCCCAAAGCTTGTAAGCTGTGTTGAATAACTTTGTTTTAGCGCGCCGAAAATTTTACCAGCTGCATGTTGCTTCTTCCGGTGTACATTACAAAAAGAATATACATCCAATCAAGCATGTAATCTTTTCCCTTAAAGGTTGGTTTATTTACTACGTATTTGAAATTTTCGACATATAAATAAATAAAAAGTGTGCGTTGTAGCTGCGATATAGTAATGCTATCCTTCAGGCACTCTTGGGCATTTAAGCGAACTGTTACTGCCCGCAGCTGCTACACAACAACTTACTCTTTTTGCGTTTAACATATGATTTTTATTAATAGAAATAAAAAATGGAAAGGCGAGTTCGCTTCAAGTTTTCCGATTTAACTGATGAAAAGCTTCTTCAGTTGTTTGAGTCAGTACCGTCGGATGAGGAAGTATCAGGGTTATCAAGTGTCGAGGATGAAGAAAACACAATAACACAAGGTCAGAACCTTTTTAAAAAACACAAAAGGTCTCGTTCGAGCTATTTATTGATTTTGGCTGCATAAAGTCTTAAGTCTAAAGTCTAAAAATGGAGCTAGGAGGCTAATTTTTTTTTTTAGTCAATTGGGCCACGCCTATATTTTCCGCTATATTTAATTTTGTAGCCTCTTGTAGTTGATTGATATTAATGGATTAGATGAGTCCATACCTCTATTATAAACGTCAGCCATATTATTTAATCTACAATTTTTCTGGGATGAGAACGTCGGTCCATTTTATAATGTTTGTTACGAGCTTCTGATGCATTCTCACTGACAAATCCAAAAGTATTTTTAAATAAAACAAATTGTAAGTTCTTGAACGTTACAATTTATTGTTGGACTTAGCAATCGCGGAAAGGCTTGGCAGCGTGTGTGTGGTTACAGCGAGACGAAAACGAACTGAACTGCTGCTCGCGACAGCCGCATTGCCGACTACAAATTCGACTTACAGACTAGCTTAAGTATAAGAGTTCGATACACTACTGGACAATTCAATAATATCGTTAATTTAAGCTTATCCTAACAATTCATTATTTTCCTTACTCTAACTTATGTTTATGATCCAACACTCACCTAAACATCCAACTGGAACTATACACAAATCTATAATGTCTGCTTCGTGAACTGATATCTTACGTACAGTTGGAGACATTGGGTACCACAGATAGGATTTCATATATAGATTAAACGTTTCTTTGGAAAATTGTCGGTACTATTTTGGGCTGATTGAGAATTCAGTCGATATTGCTAATAATATATAGTAATAATTATTTAAGATGACCTCATCAAACAGTGTAATGGATGCAAACAGTTTTGTATTTGCAAAGATTCGTTTCGCCGTGTTACCATCATTGTTGTTACCACTTCCGTTCTGTTTCGGAATGCTAATATGCAAACCCATTTCCCTCCATACTGTTTGCTGAATTTCTTTCTTTCTTATCATTTTATTTTTAACTTCGCCTTTGATATGCCACGTCTTTATATCCACACCGTTTTTTAAAGAGTCAGGCTGAGGTCGAAAGGTTTCAGAATTAAAATCTGTCGGCCTAATTTTAAACATATTACGCAATTTAAGGAATCAATTAGACGTATTAGTATACCAGTTGATACGAACAACGATTGATCTAAGGAATCGAGCTCATCTGAATAAAATTTTTATTTATACGAACTTTGACCAGTCGATCCATCAAATCCAGTCCGTTACAATTTTCCATTTTCTCTAAAACATCGTTTTGTAAGGATAATATTCTTTCAGCTGTGTGGCTTAGCAAATCCTGCAGAGAAACCTTTGCAACAGGTTCTGTAATACTAATTCCTAACGGTCTGCATTGCAACTTTGTAGATCTTATTAAGCCGTACCCAGGACATATATTGCAGCCGTGCACCTTGTAGAATTGTGTAAAGCTGATATATTGCTGCTTTGTGATATTATTCTCCAATAAAAAAGCTAATGCTTCAATACTAGAGATGTGATCTGATTCCCGTTGATTTTTTATTTCGGGATTCTCAGCATATTACTCAGTCATTACATTTTGCAACTACTGTAAAAGTAAGGCAGTAGAGCAGTCATTCTGAACGGCAACTTCTGAAGCCATTTGGCATGTCCGACTTTCGGACTACCCATCTTCGATGGTGATGGCTTAGTACTATCCCCTAAATTAATTTTAATTTCCTTACATTTTGCAAACCACTCTGTGTGAATCACCTTGCATCGCTTTAGATTTCGATTCTATTGGCAAGTAACGTTTTATATTATATACAAAATTAGTCACTTTTGCCTTAAATTGCTTTATGTTTGATTTGCTCAAATTATCTCTATTTATTTCTTCCATTATATACGTTGTGACAGCATCAGCATTGCGATTGTTCTTGTTCCAAATATCAGCAAGCGTGTTGTTGTTGAAAGTAAAGGAAACTTCAAGTTCATTTCAAAAACGAGCGGAAACAAGTAAGAAAAGTACAGTCGAGCACGCCCGACCGTTAAATACCATTAAATATTTAAAATTATTAAAATTATTAAATTATTAAAATCGGTCTAGAGATATTACAATGTGTAGTACTAGCATTAAAACACTCTGAAACAAAAACATTCCAAGCATAGTCAAACATACATACGTACATCTGTTTGTCTGTATGCGAATACACATACGAATGACAATATATGATGCATATATGTATGTGTGTATTCGGCGTGGCCAGCGACCGCGGGCAGGGCTGCCGCCACACAGGCAGCGAAAACATTCGAACATGTGCTTGTATGTTTCTGTCTCGCTTGCACTCATGCATGATATTGAGTTTAATTATCAATATTGATATAGTTTGATAGAATTGCCATTTTAAGTTGCATGTTTTGATTTTCACTTTTAAAACAAGTAAGAAAGGCTACAGTCGAGCGTGCCGACTATAGAAGACCCCGTACTCTCATTGTAGTGCGCATAAAATTTTAAAAATACATTTACAAAATTAAAATTTAATATTTACATTTTCAATTAAAATTTCAAAAATTAAATTAACTATTGTCATTGTCAGCATTCGAACCCGCGATCTCAGATGAAGGTTCCATATTGCGCCGCAATTCCACCAGTTGCACTACGCCCCGCTTCTATCATTCTTCCGATTATCGGCATTTACATGCTACAAATTCGTTTAAATTTATATGTATGTGTGCACATATATATATGTGTGTATGTATAACATTCGTCGGCGCAGCCAGCGACTCCGGGCATTGCTGCCGCCAATCAGGTAGAGAAAACGTTCGAACATATGTTTGTATGTGTCTGCATCGCTTGCGCGCATACAGTGATTTTGCAGTTAAATAACATAAACTTTGAACCGTGATAGTTCTCTTGTTTGACATAGGACTTTGATGTAACTTTCAGGATAGTTAAATATGATAAATTTTTAAACGAATGTCAAATTACAACACTGTACAATTTGAACAAATGCCTTAAAAACGGCATTGAACTTGGACAGCTTTTTAGTTCTTATGAGAAAAGGGGGCGTGGCAGCTCAAAATTAAATGGCATTATATTAAGACGGTCTCGAGGAACCTGTATACTAAAATTTGTGCTCCTAAGTGCTATAGTTACTGAGATATTCGCCTGAGATTAATGAGATTTCGAGGTGTGTCTGGTTTTTTGCCTATGAGGGCGCTATGAGGCGTAGCAACAATTTGAAATAAACTTGATCTGCTCGAGAAGATAATGAACTTTCATTCCGAATTTAGTGTCTCTAGATGTTGTTTAAAAGATCCAGGTGTTCATACGGACGGACAGACAGACAGACGGACATTGCTATATCGACTTGGCTGTTGATGCTGGTCAAGAAAATATATATGCTTTATGGTGTCGGCCACGCCTCCTTCTGCCTGTTACGCACATCTCGCTTCTGACAAACTTAATAGACCCCTCTACTCTTTTTTAAAGAGTACGGGGTGTAAAAATACTCCACGGAACGCAAGATTTTTCTTAAAATACAATCAACAATAACACTGGACATAAAAAACACCACAAGCATTTATGCACATTTCTCGCAAATAATAGATTATTAATATCTTGAGTTTTGCTGTCCATGTTACAACTGTTAAGTTAAATGAAACAAATGATAATTTGAGCACTTACAAGAGCAGAAAGTTTTACGCGCCAATTTATATAATTGAGATCTTCAGCTGCACAGCTGGTTTTGACGGGTTGCCACAAAGAGTGAGTTGACACCCGGACAAAAAAAACTGAAGTGTTTACTATTAATAAATAAAAACATTTCCTTAACACTTCATTATTAATTTTATGACTTTATGCCGCCACAATCAACAAATCGCCCATAGTGCACTGCCGTACGTTGAAGATTCAGCACGCATGTCTTTGCTTACTTCTAGGGGCTTTAATGGATTTGGTAAGAAATCATCATTGCAGTTTGCATAACAAACTGACGTTTTGTACAGGTGTGGAAGCTATAATAAAAGAGCCGAGTAAAATTATGTGGCGGAGTATATCTAATGGACGGACGTATGGGCCGTTATCAGATTAAAGCCGAAGCTCGGAATGCCGCGACACGAGTTTTTTTTGACCTAAACACCCAAGAGTAATTGAGGACCTCATTCAATTAAATGACCTTAAAGGACCTTAAGGGGTTAAGTGGGTTTCAGAAATTTTGAAACTCGATTTTTTTTTTTTTGCTTATAAATTAATTCAATATGTTTACTATATTCTCCCAAAATTTGGAGCCGATCCGAGTAAAATTTTAAGAGATAGAGCCTTCGAAAGTTCCGCTCATTAGAGTATTTCCTTCTGAAACGTCGCAGTTAATCATGTTTTTCTCGAAAGCGTGTTTTTGAAGCTATTTGACACGATTGCTCGAACAGTTTTGAACCGATTGTTTTCAAATTTTGAACACTTATTCAATATGACCTCGTGACAAATCTGAACGAAGGATTTTTTTTTTTTTCAACATTTACTATTTTTTAAGGACATTTGAAGTTCAAAATTTCGTCAAAAAAATTCAAAACGCTGTCAAATATTCAATTTTCAATATTTTGGATTTTCCTTCGTTCAGATTCAGGGCTGAAGTGTTTACTAACAGAAAAAATTTTTTTTTGAATTTCAGATGATCCGTTCTCCTCAAATCGTGTCAAACACGAGGGTCCTTTTTTTTTTAGTGTTCCAGGACATTGGCTCCCGTCGGCTCAATTTTAAAAATTTTTTTATGAAACCAATTTTAACGTACAAAGGAAATGTCAATCTTGTTATCTGTTTTTTGTTCTAATAAAATATCTCACTGCAAACACCCAAAAAAAATGTTTGAAAAAGTGCTTAGTTTCAGCCTCTGAACACCACTTAACCCCTTAAAGGTAAACGAAAGCTTTTACACTCTAGAGAATATAATTCGAGGTATATTTTCCATAACTTTAGAAAGTCAGCTTAGAGGGTTAAGAATATATATCATTTATGGGGCCGGAATAGCCTCCTTCTACTCTCATCGAAATTCAATTAAAGGCAACTGCATTTTTGCACATTCAAATGGAAAAAAAAGTATCAACTTCGTGTTGCTGTTTAAAGCATTCAACAAAAAATGTACAGTTAGTTTTGTCGCTACAAAAGATAAATTTCGTGGATGTTTCACATTTTTGGTGACATTTTCTGCAAAATTCAATTAAGGGGGGTTTCTGCTTTGTAGACCTAAAAAACGACTCTTTTTTCCTAAATTTTTTTTGGCGAAACTATTATAGATAATGAGTTGTATCTTGTCAATCGTAGCTTATTCTTTATTTTAAAAATATCTTCAAAACTCCTGTAGGATAATCTCAAACAGACAAATTATATATTTTATCAATCTGTACACTTGCGCGCATAATTTAGACCTCAACTTAAAAATGCCAAAGTTATTAACTATTGAACATTAAAGTCAAATTTTAAAAATTTTTCGACTCAGTAATTATTTTTTGTAGACCACAATTTGTAATATTTTTTCATGATCAAGGTCTAAATTATGCACACACTGTCTGTGAACATATGTAAAAAGTTTCATGGCGATCGATTTTTGCGCCAGTTATCACTTCCATCAGGTCGAGAAACACTGTTTCGAGAAAAACGCGTTCAAAGTTTAAATTGAGTAGAAAATCGTTCGAGCGTCCGATTTTCTATAGGGTATATCTTCCGCAATTCGAAAGATATGGCCATAAAACTTTGTAAACGTAGTCTCAAAACACGTATCTATTCGAAAATGCAAAAAAAAAAATAGATTTTGTGGATCCAACAAAGCAGAAACCTCCTTTTAAGTCATTGCGTCTAAAGTCGTGAAAAGAGGCCAGTGAAGGAATTGAGCTGTGTTTTATACTCTCTGCAAGAGTATATTGACTTTGTGCAAACGTATGTAACAGGCAGAAGAGGCGTGGCAGACCCCATATAGTATGTATATTCTTGATCAGCATCACAGCCAAGTCGATATAGCCATGTCCGTCTGTCTGTCTGTCCGTCTGTCTGTTCGTATAATCAAACAGATTTCAGTGATGGTAAGAGCTGCAAGTTCGAGCTTGGTCTCAATCGATCACATTTTTAGTCAGTCAATACAAGAATCACTTTTTTTTGATGCCACGCCCACAATGAGCAAAAAACTAGACACACTTTGGATAAAATCGGTGTTTTTGGCGAATATCTCAGTAACTATGGAACTTAGGAAAACCAATTTTGGTACGGAAGCTCCTAGCGGCACATTAAATGAATGGTCTATTAGGTTTGTCAGTCTATCCGTCCGTCTGTCTATCTGTCCGTCCGTATGAACACCTGGATCTTTTAAACTACAACAGCTAGAGACACCAAATTTGGAATGAAAGTTCATTATCTTCTCGAGCAGAACCTTAAGGGCTTTTCTCGGCCCAGCCGGATATTATAGAAGATTTATTAAAGATTTAGCTAAGCTCGTAAAGCCACTTAGCTCTCTTTTAAGAGGGGAAGACGGACGAGTGTCCACAAGAAAGTCGAATTCTCCAATTCGCCGACTTCAATACAGAATTTCAATAACAACTGATGCTTGCGATTACGCCATAGGCGCGGAACTATACCAAGGCGGTAGACCAATTTCGTTCTTATCCAGAACACTCTCCAAAGGCACCAATCAAAAATAAATGCTTGCTACAGTTTGGGCCTTAAAAGCTATCATAAATGACCTGTACGGTAGATCAAAGGTTAAGATTTACACAGACCACCAACCAGTGACATATTCACTCAGCAGTTGGAATGGAAAATCCAGAGTTTAACGATTGAAAGCTTATCTCGAAGAATACTATTATGAGTTACTGTACAAGCCAGGCAAAAGCAATGTAGTGGCCGATGCTTTGTCGAGATCTAGCCAAATTATCTTAGTAACACCAAACATAGTGCTAACAGTTCCTCAGAACACTTAATCTACAGTGTATCAATGTGTTCAAAAATCAGATTTTCATAAAAAAAAAGGCAGCTCTACTTATTTCAAATTCGACATTCAGTTCTCAACTTTTTATAGACATACAATCTGTCAAACAAACTGCACCACTTAAAATTTACAAACCATATTGCCCATATTGGAGAATATCTCAGTAACTATGGCACTTAGGAACACCAATTTTGGTACGGAAGTTCCTAGACATAGCATAAATGCAATGGCATTAATATTGTTGAGCTGCCACGTCCCCATTTGCCACAAGAAATTAAATAGTTTTTAAACTTCAAAACCGGTTTAAAGGCATTTGTTCTTATCGAACAGTATTGTAATTCATAATTCGTGTGGAGACTAACTATATCAAACTATCCTGAAAGGTGCATTAAAATCGGACTATAAACAAAAAAAACTAGAAGCGTTACAATATTGATAATTGAACGCAATATCATGCATGAGTGCAAGCCAGATAGAAACTTACAAGCACATGTTCGAATGTTTTCGCTGCCTGTGTGGCGGCAGCGCTGCCCGCGGTCTCTGGCCACGCCGAATAAACACATACATACATATATGCATCATATATTGTTAAACGTATGTGTATTCGCATGCAAACAAACAGATTTATGTTTGATTATGCTTAGATTGTTTTTGTTTCAACGTGTTTTAATGCAAGTAATACACATTGTAATATATATAGACCAATTTTAATAGTTTCATCCGGAAAAATGCAAAGAGTATTTTACGGCCGGGTGTGCTCGACTGTACTTTTCTTTCTTGTTATTTGCAGGGTGTTCCGCTCTTCCTGACCTGTCTCGCAAGTTCCTCAGGTATTTTCCAACTTATTCGCTGTTCGTTTTCTGTAATTGTTTGTAATAAATTTTCGCTTTTAAATTTCACCTACGTTCATTTGATATTGCAACATACATACATGCGGTCTGCCAATAATCAATACAGCAAGTTGTTGATGAAAGTGTGTGCGAGTGTGTTAAAAGTGCCTGTTCCAAAAGATAAAGAATAATTTTGAACGATATTGTGCAAATATTATTTTCAATATTTTCACAGCTATTTTGTGCGCTTTGAAGCCATCCAAGCTTCCACATACATTCACTTACATGTATATAAACACACCTGTTGGATCATAACCAATGATAGTTAGCATAAGGATCGAACAAGGTTAGGTTAGGTTAGGTTAAGCCGGACGTCCTCACGGGTACTGATCATAAGCCGGGTATGGCCCTTAGTAGTCCGGTCGTGGAGGTTATCAAGGCTTGAAGGCCAACGTAAGTAGGTCTTTTGGCGGGCACTTGGATACCTCTGCTATCAACGTAATTTGCGAAGCGCTTAGACATCTTAGCCTTGTTCGATGTAGAGGGTGGCAGTGGCAAAGCAAATGTTTTTTTCCTGCAATTAGTGTTAGTAGTAATGCAAAGCTTAGCCGCATGTTCATTCGCCATGCAGTGACTTGTAAATACTCCAACTAACATCGTACAGTCTTTCCGAGACAGGTGCAGTAAATACCAGCTAAGTTGTGCATTGAAGACATTGCACATTAATTTTGTTACTCTACAAGGGGAGGTGTTCCGCTGTGCCGGTCGTGATTTTTCAACGCTCCGTCTATTTAATTATTTCTGCCTTGATTCGTGAATTTTAATTTCAAATTATTAAATATTCTACTTGTGCTAAGTGAAACACTAAATCTAATTTGCACAAAGACGTATTTAATGTGCGTTATTAGCAAAATATAAGATTTTTGTTAATACAGCGCCTCAGCTGTGTTTTTGTTTGTGTCCGTTTTTACCGCGACCATTGCTCCCATTTCGTTTTTGCGCTTCCGCCCACGGAACAAAGCAATGGTTGTTATAACTGTTTCGTTAACATTTGTTTTTGCATTTTTAGCGAATTCTGTTTTCGAGCATATTTGTTTACATCGAAGTAATCTTGTGCACTGTCAATTTTTTTCTTGTTTGCTCTCTAATATTAAAAAAGTTAATTTTGAGTGAAATGGCCTGCTGTTGCAATTATGGTCCAACTACGGACAGTGACCATCCGAATTATATGCACTGTGACAATATTATGCCTATAAAATGTGCTGGTCTTACTGGGCGTGAGTTCGAAAAATTCATTTCCTCTGCCGAATTAGGCAGTGGTGGTTTGCGATGGTCATGTCTATTGAGTTGTAAGGTGATTTTTTACGTATGTTTAATACTGTGAAAAAGCAATTCCTAAAATTACGATCACTCGCTAAGAAGCTATGCACTGATTTTGATATTAGTACTGACTTGCGTCAACAATGCATAATGGGCCTCCCCTTTTATCCCTTTCTCCCTCTTCACGTAACTCTTCACCTCCCAATTCACGCATTCCTCCTGCAACATCTCCTGTACAAGACCGACCCTCATGTGCTAACGTTGCTTTCGCGGCACTGCCTGTCCCCCCGGAACCGCCTCATCACCCAATATGATCAAATCGGTGACTGTTAATGGAGTTAAGGCTGTTTCCTGTCATATGTGATCCAAAGTTTTGGCCTCCTCTTATGATTGTTCACGAGTTTAAACCGAAGAATAGAGCTCGTTCAACTACTGTCACCCTTCCGTCTAGTGGTCCGTCTCAAGCGTCGCCAGTCATGGCTTCAAAAAACTGGACTCTGACCAACTCTTCATTCTGTATCAGAATGTAAGGGGTCTAGGGTTAAAACAGGTATATAAGAATAGTTTCTCTTTTGACTCTGATATTATTACATTTTCAGAGACTTGGCTTAATTCCAGCATATCTGATGATGAAATAATGTCGTCAAATTATAATATCTTTAGGCGCGATCGATTCCATTCAAATGGAAAAAAAAGTATCAACTTCGTGTTGCTGTTTAAAGCATTCAACAAAAAATGTACAGTTAGTTTTGTCGCTACAAAAGATAAATTTCGTGGATGTTTCACATTTTTTGGTGACATTTTCTGCAAAATTCAATTAAGGGGGGTTTCTGCTTTGTAGACCTAAAAAACGACTCTTTTTTCCTAAATTTTTTTTGGCGAAACTATTATAGATAATGAGTTGTATCTTGTCAATCGTAGCTTATTCTTTATTTTAAAAATATCTTCAAAACTCCTGTAGGATAATCTCAAACAGACAAATTATATATTTTATCAATCTGTACACTTGCGCGCATAATTTAGACCTCAACTTAAAAATGCCAAAGTTATTAACTATTGAACATTAAAGTCAAATTTTAAAAATTTTTCGACTCAGTAATTATTTTTTGTAGACCACAATTTGTAATATTTTTTCATGATCAAGGTCTAAATTATGCACACACTGTCTGTGAACATATGTAAAAAGTTTCATGGCGATCGATTTTTGCGCCAGTTATCACTTCCATCAGGTCGAGAAACACTGTTTCGAGAAAAACGCGTTCAAAGTTTAAATTGAGTAGAAAATCGTTCGAGCGTCCGATTTTCTATAGGGTATATCTTCCGCAATTCGAAAGATATGGCCATAAAACTTTGTAAACGTAGTCTCAAAACACGTATCTATTCGAAAATGCAAAAAAAAAAAAATAGATTTTGTGGATCCAACAAAGCAGAAACCTCCTTTTAAGTCATTGCGTCTAAAGTCGTGAAAAGAGGCCAGTGAAGGAATTGAGCTGTGTTTTATACTCTCTGCAAGAGTATATTGACTTTGTGCAAACGTATGTAACAGGCAGAAGAGGCGTGGCAGACCCCATATAGTATGTATATTCTTGATCAGCATCACAGCCAAGTCGATATAGCCATGTCCGTCTGTCTGTCTGTCCGTCTGTCTGTTCGTATAATCAAACAGATTTCAGTGATGGTAAGAGCTGCAAGTTCGAGCTTGGTCTCAATCGATCACATATTTAGTCAGTCAATACAAGAATCACTTTTTTTTGATGCCACGCCCACAATGAGCAAAAAACTAGACACACTTTGGATAAAATCGGTGTTTTTGGCGAATATCTCAGTAACTATGGAACTTAGGAAAACCAATTTTGGTACGGAAGCTCCTAGCGGCACATTAAATGAATGGTCTATTAGGTTTGTCAGTCTATCCGTCCGTCTGTCTATCTGTCCGTCCGTATGAACACCTGGATCTTTTAAACTACAACAGCTAGAGACACCAAATTTGGAATGAAAGTTCATTATCTTCTCGAGCAGAACCTTAAGGGCTTTTCTCGGCCCAGCCGGATATTATAGAAGATTTATTAAAGATTTAGCTAAGCTCGTAAAGCCACTTAGCTCTCTTTTAAGAGGGGAAGACGGACGAGTGTCCACAAGAAAGTCGAATTCTCCAATTCGCCGACTTCAATACAGAATTTCAATAACAACTGATGCTTGCGATTACGCCATAGGCGCGGAACTATACCAAGGCGGTAGACCAATTTCGTTCTTATCCAGAACACTCTCCAAAGGCACCAATCAAAAATAAATGCTTGCTACAGTTTGGGCCTTAAAAGCTATCATAAATGACCTGTACGGTAGATCAAAGGTTAAGATTTACACAGACCACCAACCAGTGACATATTCACTCAGCAGTTGGAATGGAAAATCCAGAGTTTAACGATTGAAAGCTTATCTCGAAGAATACTATTATGAGTTACTGTACAAGCCAGGCAAAAGCAATGTAGTGGCCGATGCTTTGTCGAGATCTAGCCAAATTATCTTAGTAACACCAAACATAGTGCTAACAGTTCCTCAGAACACTTAATCTACAGTGTATCAATGTGTTCAAAAATCAGATTTTCATAAAAAAAAAGGCAGCTCTACTTATTTCAAATTCGACATTCAGTTCTCAACTTTTTATAGACATACAATCTGTCAAACAAACTGCACCACTTAAAATTTACAAACCATATTGCCCATATTGGAGAATATCTCAGTAACTATGGCACTTAGGAACACCAATTTTGGTACGGAAGTTCCTAGACATAGCATAAATGCAATGGCATTAATATTGTTGAGCTGCCACGTCCCCATTTGCCACAAGAAATTAAATAGTTTTTAAACTTCAAAACCGGTTTAAAGGCATTTGTTCTTATCGAACAGTATTGTAATTCATAATTCGTGTGGAGACTAACTATATCAAACTATCCTGAAAGGTGCATTAAAATCGGACTATAAACAAAAAAAACTAGAAGCGTTACAATATTGATAATTGAACGCAATATCATGCATGAGTGCAAGCCAGATAGAAACTTACAAGCACATGTTCGAATGTTTTCGCTGCCTGTGTGGCGGCAGCGCTGCCCGCGGTCTCTGGCCACGCCGAATAAACACATACATACATATATGCATCATATATTGTTAAACGTATGTGTATTCGCATGCAAACAAACAGATTTATGTTTGATTATGCTTAGATTGTTTTTGTTTCAACGTGTTTTAATGCAAGTAATACACATTGTAATATATATAGACCAATTTTAATAGTTTCATCCGGAAAAATGCAAAGAGTATTTTACGGCCGGGTGTGCTCGACTGTACTTTTCTTTCTTGTTATTTGCAGGGTGTTCCGCTCTTCCTGACCTGTCTCGCAAGTTCCTCAGGTATTTTCCAACTTATTCGCTGTTCGTTTTCTGTAATTGTTTGTAATAAATTTTCGCTTTTAAATTTCACCTACGTTCATTTGATATTGCAACATACATACATGCGGTCTGCCAATAATCAATACAGCAAGTTGTTGATGAAAGTGTGTGCGAGTGTGTTAAAAGTGCCTGTTCCAAAAGATAAAGAATAATTTTGAACGATATTGTGCAAATATTATTTTCAATATTTTCACAGCTATTTTGTGCGCTTTGAAGCCATCCAAGCTTCCACATACATTCACTTACATGTATATAAACACACCTGTTGGATCATAACCAATGATAGTTAGCATAAGGATCGAACAAGGTTAGGTTAGGTTAGGTTAAGCCGGACGTCCTCACGGGTACTGATCATAAGCCGGGTATGGCCCTTAGTAGTCCGGTCGTGGAGGTTATCAAGGCTTGAAGGCCAACGTAAGTAGGTCTTTTGGCGGGCACTTGGATACCTCTGCTATCAACGTAATTTGCGAAGCGCTTAGACATCTTAGCCTTGTTCGATGTAGAGGGTGGCAGTGGCAAAGCAAATGTTTTTTTCCTGCAATTAGTGTTAGTAGTAATGCAAAGCTTAGCCGCATGTTCATTCGCCATGCAGTGACTTGTAAATACTCCAACTAACATCGTACAGTCTTTCCGAGACAGGTGCAGTAAATACCAGCTAAGTTGTGCATTGAAGACATTGCACATTAATTTTGTTACTCTACAAGGGGAGGTGTTCCGCTGTGCCGGTCGTGATTTTTCAACGCTCCGTCTATTTAATTATTTCTGCCTCGATTCGTGAATTTTAATTTCAAATTATTAAATATTCTACTTGTGCTAAGTGAAACACTAAATCTAATTTGCACAAAGACGTATTTAATGTGCGTTATTAGCAAAATATAAGATTTTTGTTAATACAGCGCCTCAGCTGTGTTTTTGTTTGTGTCCGTTTTTACCGCGACCATTGCTCCCATTTCGTTTTTGCGCTTCCGCCCACGGAACAAAGCAATGGTTGTTATAACTGTTTCGTTAACATTTGTTTTTGCATTTTTAGCGAATTCTGTTTTCGAGCATATTTGTTTACATCGAAGTAATCTTGTGCACTGTCAATTTTTTTCTTGTTTGCTCTCTAATATTAAAAAAGTTAATTTTGAGTGAAATGGCCTGCTGTTGCAATTATGGTCCAACTACGGACAGTGACCATCCGAATTATATGCACTGTGACAATATTATGCCTATAAAATGTGCTGGTCTTACTGGGCGTGAGTTCGAAAAATTCATTTCCTCTGCCGAATTAGGCAGTGGTGGTTTGCGATGGTCATGTCTATTGAGTTGTAAGGTGATTTTTTACGTATGTTTAATACTGTGAAAAAGCAATTCCTAAAATTACGATCACTCGCTAAGAAGCTATGCACTGATTTTGATATTAGTACTGACTTGCGTCAACAATGCATAATGGGCCTCCCCTTTTATCCCTTTCTCCCTCTTCACGTAACTCTTCACCTCCCAATTCACGCATTCCTCCTGCAACATCTCCTGTACAAGACCGACCCTCATGTGCTAACGTTGCTTTCGCGGCACTGCCTGTCCCCCCGGAACCGCCTCATCACCCAATATGATCAAATCGGTGACTGTTAATGGAGTTAAGGCTGTTTCCTGTCATATGTGATCCAAAGTTTTGGCCTCCTCTTATGATTGTTCACGAGTTTAAACCGAAGAATAGAGCTCGTTCAACTACTGTCACCCTTCCGTCTAGTGGTCCGTCTCAAGCGTCGCCAGTCATGGCTTCAAAAAACTGGACTCTGACCAACTCTTCATTCTGTATCAGAATGTAAGGGGTCTAGGGTTAAAACAGGTATATAAGAATAGTTTCTCTTTTGACTCTGATATTATTACATTTTCAGAGACTTGGCTTAATTCCAGCATATCTGATGATGAAATAATGTCGTCAAATTATAATATCTTTAGGCGCGATCGTCCTAATCGACGTGGTGGTGAAGTCCTTATTTCAGTAAAATCGTCCCTTAATGCTGAAATAATTGATGTTTCACACCTGGACGATATTGAAATTGTTGCCGTTAAGGTTACTTTTTCGTCTTTTGCGCTGTACGTAACCTGTTCCTATAGTCCTCCATCCTCCGAAATGTCCATTTCAAGTTCATCAAAGAAATATTTAGTTACATTCGTGAATGAGATTTCTTGGTGACTTGAAGCTTGTAAGCTTAAATTGCATTCGGCAGTGCAACTGGCGGGAGCGACAAGTCAGTTGTCGATTTTGCTTCGCATAAACCGCACGCACGCTGCCAGTCTCTACGCGTTTGATTAGTCAAATAAATTGTAATGTTTAAGAACTTACAATTGTTTTATTTAAATATATTTGTTTTCGATTTTACATTAGCGCCTGAGCAGGGACTTTTCTTACGCGGTTGTCGGTCTAATTATTAGACATTTCGAGGCTTGGTTTGTGTGTGTGTTGGTTTCGGTATTGTATTGCTGCCTGACTTTCTTGGAGCTGTTCCCTTTCGAGCTGAACCTAGACGAACTCTGGAATTGTTCCACTATTGTTGTGGAGATTTTTGAAACATAATGCCCAGAATTGAGCCAATGAGCGACTCTTCTGATGACCAGGTAACAGTGCCCAAACGAGTCAGTGCATAGGTGAAAGTGCATAGAAACGCCAAATAATACATATATTGTTCACGCCAGGAAGTGTGATCGTCAAGCGCAGTTACTAGATGGAAGCGAATTCTCGGTATTCTAGGCTGAGTGAGATCTGGTCACACTGTACTGGCATGATCAGTATTTTTTTTCTACAAGGGCATCGCCGTTACTTTTCTTCATCTTTTTTAAGCTGACAATTATTGGTCTTTCATTTTCATTAACAATAAAAATTCGAAGGTTTTCGTTGTTGCAACTCGTGTGTGTTAATTTAACTTGCCATTCTGGTCGCGACGAGCTCGACCCCCCCCCCCCCCCCCCTCTCTCGTTTATTGCAGCGCCGCCGCAGCAGTATTGCACCCGCAACTGGAACGCCGGCAAGCCGCTACCCCGACGTACTGCAGCCCCTCTCCGCCCTGCTACAAACATTGGTCCTTCGAGCCGGATTATATATAAATCCCCTCGCTCCAGCAATTTCATCGGTGGAGGAACTGCTAAGTATAGTCATTTCTAGAGGCACCAGCCATACATAACCGCACGTGAATCAGTTGTGCTATCCAGCGATTGTCCACAGTGCTTTGGTTATATTCCAGCTGAGAACATTAGCAAGCCAAGGCGCAGTGTGGGCATTAATGTCTTTAATTTTTTGCCCCTTGTGCAAGTGCATTTCAACATATGTAAAATCCACCTAAGCAACAGCTGCGAAAACATTAGTGGTATTCCATTGTTCCACTATTGTCTCTGTGGCATGCTAATATTCGGTAGACATAAGTGTACTCTAATTTTGTGTCCATTGTGCAAGTGCCGTTCCACACACACATATTTACTCACGTGATCTGAGAAAAGAATAGTGGTATTCCTCCTTCTCATCGTTGAATAAAATCCACTTAAAATCTCACAGCTATTTCTTGTGGTGCAAATACCGATTAATGGTTGTCCGAGCGTGAGCGATTTCTAAACATTGATTCAATAAATCCGTTTGGCCAAACTACCTATCGGCAAAAACTATCGGCATATTTATTGCCTATTTGTACTAAAACTATCGACGTGTTACTTTCTATGAGTTTTTTCTACACAGCGTCCATCGATATCCAACATCCATCATTATTAAAAAGAAAAAAAAAACATCGGTATATTTATCGCCTACATTGAATAAACAAAAAAACACAACAACTATCGGAGTATTTGCTTTCTATATGTAAACAGAAAATATAAATAAATATTTAAAAAAACGGGGGAAACTATAAACATTGTAAAGCTACGAATTTCCTTCATCGTTTTGGGTTTTTTTTTTTGTTTTGTTTTATTGGGTTCGTGCCGCTGCTGATACGTGCTGTTATTCCTTTTCTGCATCCATCGGAATACAGTCCACTATGTTAAAACCTAAGAAAAACAGCGATTATTAATGGATGTTAGCAAAACACGATATTCTCTTTTTCGATGATTTATTTGGCACATCTGTTTGTTTCGCTGGTTCACACAAAAGAGACCGGATCTGGAAGTCGGTGTGGCCAACCACCATATTTTGTCACTTCCAGAAAACGCATTCACACTAAAAATACTTAAATACTAGAATACTAACACAGAGTTGTACTTAGAACCTATCGATAGCTACCAACACTTTAAAATCGAAATCAATTAAAATTAAATAAGTTACATCTCGGCCGTCCTGACAAAGAATCGGCCTTTCCCTGGTCAGTGTTGCTTTGTTCGACGCGTCCGAGATGCAGTCTTCGTCGGGCACGAGCCATAACTTAAGTTTAGAAGCCTCCAGGACTCCATCGTAAGGCAACTGCGTGATCTGGAAACCGTCAATGTCCCGGATGACATACCGATCATTCGGCAGCTTCTTATGAATCACATAAGGACCACGATAACGCTTGAGGAATTTTTTATTGACACCCGCGGTAGTATCTACATTACGAATAACTACGAAGTCACCTTCTTCGTACTGGACGGCAGGACGGTGATGTTTTCCAAAATACATTGAGTTATATTCTTGGGACTTTAAAATATTCTGCAGGGCAATTTTCCTGACTTCCCCCAGAGTGGCGTTTTGGTCGAGGAACCGACCGCTCAGGGACTCGGATAATTCATCCAGCACAGCACCTCGTTGCTCGACGCCAAACAGAAGGACAGAAGGAGCGAAGCTAGTCGTGGAATGAACAGAATTGTTTAGAGTTTCCCAGTCGGAATGCTCGAATGGTTCGGTCAATTTGCTAAGCATCGGGCTTAATACACGATTCACTCGTTCGACCTGGCCATTAGCTCGCGGAGAGGCAGTGGCGTTCATAACATGTACAATATTGTGCGATTGCACAAAGTCGGCAAACTCGGCAGAAGTGAAACATGTACCTCTATCACTAATAATTCGTCGGGGGCGGCTGTAATTGGCGAAGTACTGCGTCTCCAAACTGTGGCAGGCTTCCCGGGAGCCGGTTGTGGCCGCCGGATATAACTTCACGAATTTCGTGAAGACATCGATTACCACCAAAAGGTATTTTTTCTTGGAACTAACGGAAGGAAGTGGACCCAAATGATCAATATGAATGGTATCGAACGGCAAGGGGACTTTGGGAATACTATGAAGAGTAGCGTTCTTGCTCTGGGTGGAAGAAGAATAATAGATGCACTTTAAACAGTTGCTGATGAAGCTATCAACCTGAGACTTCATGTACGGGAACCAGTAATGTCGTTTAATTTGTGCACAGCACTTTGCAGTGGCTAAATGTCCCAACTTCTCATGGATAGTTCTGATTACACTCTGAATCATTTCAGTTGGGACATAAAGCTGCAGAACATCAGAAGGCGATCGGCGATACACGATACCGTCCATCAACTCAAAACCCGGCACCTCATGCTTCTCCAATTCATCTCGCAGTTTGACAACGTCCGGGTCTCTACTCTGCGTCAGTTGCAACTGAAAATCTAAATCTATGTCGTCAACGTAGGCAACTGTCTCCAATCTGCTCAACGCGTCGACATGGGGCATGTTAATGCCCGAACGATGCACAATAGAATAATTGAAGTTCTCTAGCAGCAGAGCCCAACGCGCAATCTTTGCAGAAGACCCTCCATTTTTAAGAGTCAACGCTAACGAGTTACAATCTGTGACTATTTTAAAAGGAATAAACTTCAGATATGTTTCAAAACGCTTCAAAGCATAGACGATGGCTAGCGTCTCCAGTTCGTAGCTGTGCAATTTGGATTCGGCCGCTGAAGCAGTCTTTGAAAAGTAGAATACAGGGTGAAATTTTCCGTCCTTGTGTCTTTGGAGGAGCACCGCGCCAAACCCAGATGAGCTGGCATCACAATGCAGCTCCGTTTCGGACTTCGGATCGTAGATAGACAGTACCGGCGACTCTATTAGTTTTGACTGCAATGTTCGGAATGATTCACGGCATTCTTCAGAGAATACGTAAGGTACATCCTTCTTCAAAAGGCGGGACAACGGGAAGGCGATCTTGGCAAAACTGGGCACGAACCGACGGAAGTATGAGAAAAGCCCTAAACAACGTTCTAATTCCTTGCGATCTTTTGGCACCGGAAAATCTCGGATCGCTTGCAAGTGGGCTAACTTGGGCGTGACCCCGGAAGAATTGGCTAAGTATCCTAAGTACTCTAGCTCACGGTATGCAAAACGGCATTTGGATAATTTCAAGGTCAGACCGTTCACCCTTAGGGTGTGTAAAGTCTCCTTAAGGATTCTCACATGGGTCTCGAAGTCCGCTGAGGCGATCAGTATATCATCCATGTAGATAACCAACTGACCACGATTGATGAAATCCTTCAGAACAAAGTAGACAAATCTAGCAAACACTGGGGGACCATTGCAGAGACCAAACGGCATCCGGACATACTCGAACTGGCTGTCGGGGGTTACAAAAGCCGTATATTTAATCGAGTCTGGATGCATCTTCACATGATGAAACCCGCTCTCCAGATCGAGTACGGAGAAAAAGATTTCCCCCCGAGATGTTCGATGCAGTCGTCTATAAGCGGAATCGGAAAGTGATCACGAACCGTAATCTTATTTAATGGCCGATAATCGACGCATTTTCTAAGAGTGTTATCCTTCTTTCGCACAGGTACAATGGCTGAAGCATATGGTGAACTGCTGTGACGAATTATTCCTGCTTTCAACAGGTCATCGCAAATCTGTCGCACTTCCTGACGCTCATGATGTGACAGACGGCGGGGACGGCAAAACAGGGGCGTTTGACTAGTTAGCTCTATTTTCATCTCATATTCGGAAGGTTTGATCTGATCGTCTGGGATTTCTGAATAAAACTTCTTGATAATGTCCTTGAGAATGCCTGACTGCTCAGATAACAACGTTGGCTCTATGTTGAAATTTTCTTCCTCTTCTACATTTGCTCCTATGGCATTCATAGCCGCTAGTGCCTCCTCAAGCGTTTCAGAAGGTTCCTCTGTCACTTGCTCTCCACTCCCCATCACGCATTGGCCCGACGGAGTCATGACAGGCTTGCTGGCTAAGCACGGTCTCGCCCCGAGGGCTACATGTCGGACGTCTGGGTTCAAAATATTGGATTTCAGGACTGCAGTGTGTTTCTCGGGACAACCCGAGGCATCAGTGTGCAATTTCAGAGGTCGATCCTTGTCGCTACGGCCTTCGAATAAGCAAAGCCCAATGTTTGCTTTTTTCAGAAAATCCCTGCCCAAAATAATAGGCAACACAGTCGCAGAATTAGGTAATACTTCAAATATATTTATAACATTTCGATTTAATATGCGCACAGCGCACAAAACTTGACCTAACGACAAGAGTCGGCCTCCTCCGAGGCCACGGCAATTGACGGCAGATTGGGTGAGACGGCAGGATGATGGGACCTCGGCACACCGGATGAAGCTCCTAGGGCTGCCCGTATCGAGCAAAGAAAACATTTTATTAAACACACTGCATTCCTGATTTGTGACAAAAGCAACACTCACCGCTTGTAGATGGTCCACCTGGTCTGTGTCCTCCATGATAGTGGCAGCCGTGGTGGCTACTTTCTTGGCCGGGCACAACTTATGTGTGTGCCCCATCTGCCCGCATCTGAAACAGGACGCCGGGTCCCGGAAGGGCTTGGGGCATTGGCTCTTATAGTGCCCAAACCCGGAGCAGTTAAAGCACCTCACCTCCGCCAATGGGGTGTCCTCTGGTTTGGAGATTTGTCTCCTTGGCGCCTGCCTTCCCGCGGGCACTGGTTTGTCCGCTTCCTCCTGACTCCGTCTCCGCTCGTACCTCCTCAGTAGGTCCTTTAACTCCTGCACCGTCCTAGCCGAGTACAGGGCATTCAGTGCTGGCGACCGGTCCCTCAATCCGTCGATAATAAAATCCACTAAGTCCCTCTCCGGGATCTGCTGATGCATAGCGATTTGCTGCATCTCTATGACGTACCGGAGGTAGCCTTCCCCAGGCCTCCGGTGCCGGTTACGTAGCGCTGCGTAAATCTCGTCGACCGCGTACGTCTGTCCAAACTCCTGGACCAGGACTTCCTTGAGCTCCTTATAGTTCGATGCCCGTACTGTCCTCAGGAACGCGGACGCAGTCCCTTCCAGCATCCGGCGGCAGGCCACGAACCGCAGCTCGTCATCCAATCGGAGGATTGAGCACGCATCCTCCAGATCCAGGAACCACTTCCTGACATCGTATTTATTATCGCCGGAGACCGTGCTACCATTGTGTCTATGACACTCACGTCCCTGGGTGGGCTCACTGGCTGGAACGGCTGACACGGCTGGAACGTCTGGACGGGCTGGCCTGATTGGGCCGGCTGGAATGGTTGGGTCGATTGGGACGTCTGGTTGTCCTTATCTTTCAGCCTACTCCGCAGCTCCGCCACTTCGCACCGGAGTAGGAGGAGTTCCTTCTCCCTCCTAAATTCTTCCATTTGGCGGGCGAGTTCCGGCCCAAGTATGGCCTCTCCTGGCAATGCGGGCGTAGACACACCTGACTGGGTGAGGGAGTCGGCTGGGCACGCCGACGTGAAAACAGTATGGCCGCCAGCGGCCGTAGAATACATACGTGGGGCACCTCCATAGATGGTGCCGGGGGCGTCTGATCCCGCGGTGATGGTGTTGGGGGCAGCAGAAATCTCAATGGCGGTAGCAGCAGTCTGGGCAGTATAAGCGGCGGCCGGCACCGCAGCCGGAATGTTGACAGGAATGGTGTACGGTTGTACGGCAGCGGGCATAGCGGCAGCAACAGACGACGTAGTGGAATTGGCCGCGGACTTCTCAACAGGCACAGCACTAGCAGCGGGCGCAGCAACAGACACAGCAACAGGCGCAGCGGCAGGCTCAGCAACAGAAACGGCAGCAACAACGGGCGTAGCAACAGGAACAGTAGCAGCTGGCGCAGCAACAGGAACAGCAGCAACAACGGGCGCAGCGACGGGCGCAGCAACGGGCGCAGCAACGGGCGTAGCAACAGGGGCAGCAACAACAGGAACAGCAGCAACGGGCGCAGCAACAGGAACAGCAGCAACAACGTCCACACCGCGTGCACGAAGAATTTTACATAAGTCTTCTTTTGTACCCATAGCGGCTCAATATGGGGTTGGACGTGTAGGTTTCCCACTTCTGAGATGTTAAAACCTAAGAAAAACAGCGATTATTAATGGATGTTAGCAAAACACGATATTCTCTTTTTCGATGATTTATTTGGCACATCTGTTTGTTTCGCTGGTTCACACAAAAGAGACCGGATCTGGAAGTCGGTGTGGCCAACCACCATATTTTGTCACTTCCAGAAAACGCATTCACACTAAAAATACTTAAATACTAGAATACTAACACAGAGTTGTACTTAGAACCTATCGATAGCTACCAACACTTTAAAATCGAAATCAATTAAAATTAAATATCTTACAACTACGTATATATATAAACAAAACATACTTCGACCTCTGTTCGCTTCTCCGAAGAACACTACCTTCGCTATTCGTAAGCTTAATCCCTTTTGAACATCCTCTCCGCCCGGATAGATTATGCCCCGAGGCTCTCCGAAGGACGATCGTACCGCGAAATCTCGTCGTTCGACTCCGCCAACTACCCCCTTGACGAAACCAAAGGGTTCCGTCCCTCCTTCCACAATTAAGCGTGTTCCGTCAACCCTTGACGCTCCAAGCACATCCCGGCCCATCTCTTTGAAGGCAAATTCCCCCAGACGAGCCTCTTCTGAGCCTCGTTCTCCTCCGGCAACGTTTCGCTCGGATTATTCTCTCGGCACGGCCTTCCGTTCGGCGCCAAGCATTACTGTGTCAGCTCCCCAAGTGGTGACGAGGTCTACCTCCCAGCGTTTGCGAGACACAGCCAGTATGTCCTTGTCCGACTACATCACCGTTTCCGACGAATTGAGCCAATTCGAGGCCCGAGTCGGATACAGTGACGATGAAGCCCCCTCGCTTCGAATTTGGCAAGTGCGCTTGGACCAAATTAAGTCCATCTGGGACGAGGTTCAGGTGACCTATCGCAACACTGTAAAGGCGCTTTCCTCGTCCGACAGCGAGGAGAGCAAAAACGATCTAGCCACCGTTCAGGCCAAGCACGAGTACTGCTATGCCATTTATGAGCGGTGTGCTAGTCGGTTCGGTGAAGCGATCGATTCCATTACCGCTGCGAATACCGTCGCGATTGCTCAATCTTCCGCCGTGTCAACGAACTCTCGCGGATGCCGAGTGCCGCCTTGTGAAATAGATGTTTTCACCGGAGATTACCTGAAATGGCCCACATTCCGGGATTTATTTACTGCCATGTATATAAACAATCCTAGTCTCAGTCTTGTCGAGAAGCTTTTCCACCTCAATGCTTAAACTCGTGGCGAAGCGAAAGCCATTGTGTCCAAGTCTCCTCTAACTAATGACGGATTTCTCTCGGCGTGGCATAGTCTCGGCGAACGTTTTGAAAACAAACGGTTGTTTGTCACGAGCCAACTTAACGTCATTTTTGGCATTGCTTCCATGGCTCATGAATCCGGAGCTGCCCTGAAGGAATTGCAGAGCACAGTTCACGGGGCGCTGACTGCTCTAGAGCATTCTGGCATCAGTATTACAAATTGGGACAATCTGTTAGTGTACTGGTGCAATTCCAAACTTCCCAAAACCACTCAGACCCAGTGGGAGCAATCCCTTCTTGATAAAACTGCGCTTCCGTCATGGCAGGACTTCAACAACTTTCTAATTGACCGTTTTCGTACGTTGGAAGCCATTGACGGGCCGTCAAGCTCAACCACCACCGCGGCGCTTCCAGTTCTAAGAAAGCCTCCGACTAATGTTCACTCCTTTGAAGCCACAGTCAATGTCAAACCACAAGTCTGTAAACTGTGTGGTCGTGAACACCATCCCATTCGACTTTGCCCCAGTTTTCTTCAACTATCTGTCCCAGATCGCATCACAGCAAACAACAGAAATTGTGTATGAACTGTTTTGCAAGAGGGCATCAATTGCGAGACTGCACGAGTCCTCATAACTGCCGCAGTTGCCAAGCTCGCCATCATACCCTCCTTCATCGAGGTGGCTCACCCGAAACAAGCGCCGCCTCCGCACCAGCACAAGATCGAGCCATGATTGTCAATCAGGCTGATCCACTTCAGCCACCGGCGGATGTTCAAAATTACTTTGCCACTCAGACTCAGGGAGTCCTCCTAGGCACAGCTATGGTGAACATCAAGCATTTGGGTACCAGCTACCCGGCTCGCGCTCTGATCGATTCCGGATCAGAGGGCACTTTCATTTCCGAACGTATGTTCCACATAATTCGACCGGCTTATCGATTTGTCACGGCGCAAGTCAATGGTCTAAACGGATCGGTCTCCGCCCGTTCTCAGAAGACGTGCCACTTGCAATTTACTCCGCCTACCAAGCAGTCTCTGTGCATTGACACAGTAGCCCTCGTATTGCCTCGATTGACCGGCGCCCTTCCGTCAGTTTCCATTCCTGACCGTATAAGCCAAGATCTTCCAAATCTCCAATTGGCTGATCCGCTTTTTCATCGAAGCTCACAAATTGATGTGTTAATTGGGGCTAACATACTCCCTTCTATTCTCTTGAATGGGGTCCAAACTCAGATTTGTGGCTCGCTGCTTGCACAAGAAACCATTTTTGGGTGGGTTCTTAGTGGTCCGATCCTCAGCAAGCCATCATCATCCGTATCGTGTCTGTCCACACAGGTGTCGGTTACCCCAGAGATCCGACTGGACACACTTTTCACCAAGTTTTGGGAGGTGGAAGATCTCCCAGTAAAACTGGAAAGAGATGTGGATATTAAGTGCGAAAAATATTTTCGCGACAGCACCAGAAGGAGGCGCGATGGTAGATATATTGTGTCATTGCCATTCAAGGCTCCGCAAAACATTGAACTGGGACATTCAAGAGCGATTGTCTTGGCTCAATTCTTAAGGAATGAGGCTCGATTGCAAAAAAACCCCTCCTTAAACAGCACTTATAAAGCTATCCTGCAAGAATATATCGAGTTGGGTCATATGATCCGAGTTCCGCCTCCAACCGACACCTTGAACTTTTACCTACCGCACCATGCTGTGTTCAAGCCAGAAAGTGCATCAACTAAAACCCGCGTGGTTTTTAACGCATCTTGTCCGTCCACGAATGGAGTCAGCCTCAAGCCGACCTCATGTTGCAGATCCTCAAGTGGAGATTCTTCCGCTATGTTTTCAACGCCGACGTAACGAAGATGTACAGACAAATCATGGTTGATGCAAAGCATACGCCCTTCCAGCGAATCCTTTTCCGGGATGAGCATGCACGACTCACTGATTATGAGCTCCAAACAGTTACGTTCGGAGTCAATTGCGCGCCTTTTTTAGCTATTCGAGTGCTTCTACAGCTTGCCCAAGACGTCGAGAACAGCTACCCAAAAGCGAGCGACATTCTACGACATTTCATGTATGTTGATGATGTCCTTGCTGGACCCCACACTCCAGAGGATGCTCATGCTGCTATCCAGCAACTCCGGGATGCCCTACAGTCCGCGGGCTTTCCTTTAAGAAAATGGACGTCCAACCATAAGCCTTTGCTGCAGGCTATCCCTAAGGATCATCTGTTCTTTTTTGTTCCGCTCGAACCAGAGGTTCAAACAACAATTAATAAACGAATAGGCTTGTCTCAGATCGCTAAGCTTTTCGACCCAGCCGGTTGGTTAGCCCCTTCGTCATCCGTGCCAAAATCTTTATGCAGCAAAGTTGGCTCACCGAGATTGGTTGGGATGACACACTTCCAGCGTGTCTTGTGCAGCAATGGCATGCTTTCCTTGAAGACTATCCTGGCCTTCAAATCATCCATATTCCCAGGTGGATAGAGACTGATTTAGAGACGCAATGGCAGCTACATGGGTTTAGTGACGCATCCCAAAGGGCCTATGGCGCGGCGCTTTACGTACGGGTGCAACATAAGCACCACATTAGCGTTCATCTACTCGCCGCAAAAACCCGGGTAGCCCCGGTAAAGACTCTCTCGCTCCCGCGCCTCGAGTTATGTGGGGCAGTTCTCCTGGCTGACCTGTATACGGCCATCGTTAGCAACCTTCCAATTCCGCCCGTACAATCCTTCTTCTGGACTGACTCCACCATCGTGTTGGCATGGCTCCAAAAACCACCATGCCGATGGACGACCTTCGTTGCCAATCGGGTAACTGCCGTATCTAAGGCGGCCGCTATCGATAATTGGGCACATGTCCGCTCTGAAGATAACCCCGCTGACCTAGCGAGCCGTGGCGTATCCGCATCTGACCTGGCTGCTAGTGATTTGTGGTGGCACGGCCCAGAGTGGATCCGTCAATCGCCCGAATACTGGCCGTCAGGTGCTATACCGGAGACAGAGATCGAGCAACGAGTGCAATGCCACACGGCTAATCTTCCTCCGTCAAACGAGCTCCTTGAACGATTTTCCGACTTTGGCAAGGCCTTACGAGTGGTCGCTTATGTCCAGCCCTTCGTTTGCCGAAAAATACACTCCTACCCGACCCTGAATCTTCAACATGAAGAGCTAGTCGCCGCAGAGAGACGTTTAATTGCGGTTACACAGCAGCAAGAGTACCCCACAGAGCTCCGCTGCCTACAAGACAAACGTCCCATTCCTTCATCGAGCGCGGTGCTCAACTTGAATCCGTTTCTGGATCAACATGGCATCATCCGTGCGTGCGGACGACTGCAAGCCTCGGAATCACTCACCTATGATGAGCGACACCCCGTAATTCTGCCATTCAACTCCAGTCTATCTCGGCTGCTTGTACGATTTACTCATCAGATCACACTTCATGGAGGCAATCAACTTATGCTCCGAATACTCCGCTCCAAATTCTGGATTCCTAAGGTCAAAAACTTAATAAAAGCTCAGTCGCACGCATGCAAGCGGTGCATTCTGTATAAGCGCCAGCTTTATTCGCAATTAATGGGTCATCTTCCACGCGATCTCGTAACCTTCTCCAGACCCTTTACTCATACTGGTGTCGATTTCGCAGGTCCATTCGAAAACAAGAACTTCACGGGACGGGCCTGTTTAATTACCAAGGGTTACGTCTGTGTCTTTGTATGTTTCACCACCAAGGCCATCCATTTGGAGGCTACCCCTGACCTCACGACCGAGAAATTCCCCGCAGCGTTTTCTCGCTTTGTCGCGAGACGTCGGTGTCCCCAACGCATTTATTCCGACAATGGGAAGACCTTCGTCGGAGCGTCTACGTGTTTAGACAAGGACTTCTTGGAGGCCACCAAACAATCCGTCATGCGGACTCACGGATCTCAGATTCTCTCATGGGAATTCATTCCACCTAGCGCCCCTCACATGGGCGGTTTGTGGGAGGCGGGAGTCAAAAGCTTCAAGGCTCTCTTTTACAAGTCCACTTCCGGAGTTAAGTACACCTTTGAGGAACTTTCAACTTTATTGTGTAAAGTGGAGGCAGGCTTGAACTCTAGACCTATTTCCCCTATGTCCGAGGAGTCGACTGATTTGCTTGCGTTAAGCCCAGCTCATTTCCTCACTGGAGGCCCCCTTCTGTCCATAGGTGAGCCTGAGATCCATGAAGAACCGATGTCCCTAATCAACCGATGACAGCGCCTTAAGGCCTTACATCATCAATTCTGTCGTCGGTGGAAGGACGAATATTTGAAGGAACTACATAAGCGAAACAAATGGCAGCACCCGAACCGTAATCTTCAAAAAGATGATCTAGTCATTATATATGAGGATAATCTGCCTCCCACTGAATGGCGCTTGGGACGCGTTGAAGGTGTATTTCCGGGCTCCGACGGTCTAGTGCGCGTTGTTGATGTACGAACTTCGCGTGGCATCATTAAACGTCCTGTGGCGAAGCTGATTATACTCCTCAGCGATCCCGGAATTACCTCTCCTAAGTAGGACAGCCATCCCTTCCTATGTCGTGTTTCTGTGTCTCGTTCTGCCGTATTGTTCTATCTTAACGAGAGAGCCGTCTTTAATAATTGATCGTCTCCTTTTAGTTTGACCGACAGTAATACCGATGGCTCCCAAGCAACCACGGCCCCGACATGCAGAGCGGACCAGTCGGCGAGGAGTTGATTCATACCGTTGTCGGGTATGCCGGGGCGTTCACGCGCTCCGCCAGTGTCGGCGATTTCTTAATCTACGTGCGGAGAAAAGACTGCGGGCAGTGCTGGTCAATAAGTATTGCCCCAACTGCTTGGCCCACGAACATTCGTCTGGCACCTGTCGCAGCAGTGACAGCTGTCGAATCTGCGGGCAGAATCATCATACGTTGATCCATATCAACGATCCGTCGACGCGACTACTAAATCCTGTCACCCGCTACCGGCCGTCCGCACCGAGAGGCAACGTCGTGCGACGGTCTCCCCCTCCTGCCGAGGTCCATGGTAACCACGTCGGTTCAGCCAAGCACCGACGTTGACCTCATTACTCCAGCATCGGGCGACGATGGTGATGCCCACGGCACTCGTCTGAGTCGGCAACGGCCAGAAGCAGTTTGAGGCACGCGCCGTACTAGATGCTTGTGCGCCTGAGAGCCGCATCAATGCATCTTTCGCCAAGGCGCTGGGATTGTCAATCACCTGCGTAGGGGTTGAACGTGCCTGCATGGCAATCCTAGGGTCTCCCACTGCCCCGAACTTCCGTCGGGAAACCGTGTTGAGGGTTGAAGAGGACCTAAGGATCCGCACCCCCGTGCGCGAAATATCCGAGACCGTGCGGAATCAGTTCACCAACCTGGTACTGGCTGATCCGCACTTCCACCAGCCGTCGGTCGTGTCCATTGTCCTGGGGGGTGACATCTATCCAGATGTCATCCAGGCTGGCTGTCTGCCCAGTGCAGGGAGTTTTCCTGTCGCCCAGAGCACCATTTTCGGGTGGGTCCTCTCTGGCTCCTGCGGCAATTAGGCGATCCAGAACGCGGCCACCCCCATCCACGTCTCCGTCGGGCCAGGCGAATTGTTGCAGTTGTTGCAAGGGGGGCGGCATGTTCACGCCAGGAAGTGTGATCGTCAGGCGCAGTTACTAGATGGAAGCGAATTCTCGGTATTCTAGGCTGAGTGAGATCTGGTCACACTGTACTGGCATAATCAGTAACTTTTTTCTACAAGGGCATCGCCATTACTTTTCTTCATCTATTTTAAGCTGACAATTATTGGTCATTCATTTTCATTAACAATAAAAATTCGAAGGTTTTCGTTGTTGCAACCAACAACTCGTGTGTGTTAATTTAACTTGCCATTCTGGTCGCGACGAGCTCGACCCCCCCCCCCCCTCTCTCGTTTATTGCAGCGCCGCCGCAGAGGTATTGCACCCGCAACTGGAACGCCGGCAAGCCGCTACCCCGACGTACTGCAGCCTCTCTCCGCCCTGCAACAAACATATATGAATGTACATAATTAAGTACCGCTCCCTTTATTGCACATAACAGACCTTGCGTTTCGGCACTGATTAATGTGATTTATTGAACAATTCGAAGCAAAACTTTTAACGAATAAAAATAAAATAAAGAAATATACCAAATATTATACCAAATTTGTGTAAATATATTGAAGCGTGCATATACATACATATTTACATATTGCCGTTCTCTTAATTCCGCTATTCGTTTTTTTTTTGGTTTTTGTTTGCTGATCGCATCGTTTGTCTGCTTATACCTACATAAGCACTAGCAACATACATACCAGAGACCTGCAACGAGTATACTCGAGTATGTTCGAACTTTTCATCAAACGATCGGGTAACGAGTATTCCAACTGGCTGTCCGAAAAATGTTCGAATCACAACGATCAGTGGCCCGTTTTCTGCTTGATTCGAACATGATCGTTTGATATCAAACAATTTGGTTGCGATCAAAACAATCATCCCCATAGATCGTTTGCTGATCGTTCGATTGGACGAAGGAGTATATGAACGAGTATTCAAAGGCAACCTGCCTGCCCATAATTTCAGTACAAAAGTACAAACAAACGTTCGAGTATCAAGCAAGTTCGTTGGTTCACTTAAGTTGTGAGACGTTCGCTTGCGTTGCGTGACGGTCGCAGTGTTGACATTTATTGGGAGGAAAATATGCTAGTTCTAGCGGAAAAGGCTAGATTGCAATAAAAAATAATAAGAAAATTGTATAAGTATATATTTTTTATAATGGGTAATATAAAAAAAGAAATATCTGTAATATATGTGCATTGATTTTCCCATGTACACATAAGTAAAGGCTAGATTAAGCGGGAAACAATTTAGAGAGCAACACTGATGGCACGCGCAACACGCTGAGGGTTGTTTTTGTTTTGTGGGTATTTGTGCGAGCAAGTATTGTTATGTTTGACATACCACGCATTTCGCTATTTTTTTTAAGACAGAAAAACCCAAATGGAAGAGCATCTACCTGGTGCACATATTGCGCTAAATGCAAAACGCCCCTTTTACAAAACTCATAGAGTCATACTCTTGCCAAACAAGGGAATTTCCAAAAGGTCAACCCATCTATGCTTAACTGTTGAGCGTTAGAAAGGGTTTCAGCACATTTTAATTATGTAAAAATTTTATATATGAACAGAGTACTAAAACCTAAATTGCATTTATTATTAAATGCCAATTTATTAAAAAAAATATTTTTTAATGCCGTCCAAACATTTAGTGTAGTACCACCGCTGTAAAATTTCATGCAAAATATTATTAGTTTCTGTTTGGCTTGCTTGCAGCATGTTCCATATAATACGGCAAAATACTCGAGTATATACTCGAGTAAAACAAGTATAAGCAGGCCCGCGGTACGCACACAAACGATCGAGTATCAAATTTGTTCGAACAAAAACGATCACGAGTAAGCGTTCGAGTATACTCGCAATTTTTATACTCGTTGCAGTTCTCTGATACATACATACATACGTATGCTAATTAGCTGCAAGCATTTCGGTTGTTGTTGGTAGATTCGCTTCGTTGCTTGCATACATACGTGCGTGTTGTTGCTTATCAGCTGTTTAACGTGGTGCATGCGTTTGCATTTGGTGTAGCTGGTTTATTTCCACAATTTGAAGGGTCGCATAGTCGGCTCCGTATTTTCCTTCTGTTCAGCTGACTCTTGAGAGTCGAATAGGTACAAATTCAAATAAATCCAATCTAAAAAAAAAAAAAAATTAATATGGCGCAAAAAACAGATCTTAATGAAACCGATCTAGTTGACGCAGGAGCTTGCTTTAGTGATCGTCTAAGTCAACTATTTGTTATATTGGATAAAGTAGAGAGCGATATCGAATGACAAAGGAGTTCACTCATAAATAAAATGGTGACTCCAAGTAATTTCGAAATTCAGTGCCAGCTAGATATCCTCAATTCATACATTTCTAAAGCTATGGATCTGCAGACAGAGATCGATTCGATAGATCCAGACAATACTAGTCGCACAATGCTTGAGGAAACGTGTATTTTGGCTCGATCGTCATACATGTCTGCCCTTAGTACGTACCAGGCTTCTGAAACTGTGCCTCCACTCTCTCACCACTCTCACCTGCCCAAACTTAAGTTGCCCAAGTTCAGTGGTAAGCATTCGGAATACAGACAATTTATCGGTTAGTTCAACGGTTTAGTAGACTCCGATCGCTCGCTATCAAATATTGAGAAATTCAATCATTTGATTTCGTTCTTATCGGATGAGTCGTTTGGGACCATCAGAGCCTTTCAGGTTTCTGACGCTAATTACCCAAAGGCACTAGAAAGCTTAAATCGTGTGTACGACAACAAATGCCTGATTTTCTTTGACACTCTCGCCCAGTTGATCGACATTAAGCTGATGTCCAAGCTATTGGCACTCGGAATTCGAACAATGGTTGACTCAGTGTCGGCAATTTTCGATTCGCTTATTTCAGATGGAAATGAGGAAGATTCCGCTAACGCAATTCTAATACACATAGTATGAGGAGCAACTGGACTATAACAAATTGCCGAAATGGGCCGATTACGTAATGGCTTTGAACTGGCGATATCAGCACTTCTCTGCTGAAGAAAGTTCCAAGTCCAGAATGAAGCAGAAATCCGACATGAAATATGCAAAAAAGTGAAAAGTTAAAGAAGAAATGGAAACCAAATGCAACTTTTGCAGTGCCAAATATATGATTGGAAACTGCCAGGGATTTGCAGCATTGCCAGTGACGAAAGATTCAATTTCGTGAAATCGAGTACATATGCAGATTCATTTCATCGTCTAAACAAGAAATACACACTCCCGAATTAGGACCAAAGGAACTAAACTTCGCTTTTTAAAACTGCTGAAACTAGTTCAGCGAGCAGAATTTAAGGTGGAATGTGAGAGATTAAAAAGGGTAACACTGTGCAATTAAGTTTGCAATCATTGTCTCCCTTCATTCATGAATCAGAAGAGTGTGGAAGGCGAGTATCGTTAATACGAGTAGGAGGCAGACTAGTAAACGCACCGCTAGACTATGACGCGAAATTTCCTTTTCTGAATGTGAATGTGCTCAGATAGTGCGGAAATGCGTCCATTGTTTTAGGTATAAACCGAAGTTAATGAAGCAAATCATGGGAAATTTGCCGGCCGACCGATTTGCCGCGGCCATTTAATATTTGTGGTTCAGTCAACGTCTCGCTGAGGCTTAGAGGACGAGCCCCAATTAAAATGTATATTGCCATGTTCGTTTGTTTTGCTTCGAAGGCTGTTCATTTGGAACTTGTAGCAGACTTATCCACTAACTCGTTTTTATGTACACTAAACAGCTTTATCGCGCGACGTGGCATACCCCTCCGCCTATACTCGGACAATGCGACGAATTTCGTGGGGACGAACAACCAGCTGAGGGAGTTCCAAGACGCGTTCAACCACCAGCAAAGCAGGCTGCAGCTATACGCAGCGGAACAAGGGATGGAGTGGAGGTTCATTCCTCCGAGAGCGCCGCACTTCGGAGGACTGTGGGAGGCGGCGGTAAAGTCAGCCAAGCACCTCCTCGTGCGACAAATAGGCAGCGCGTCGTTGACGGAGAGCGAGGTCCGAGAGCACCTGGCAGACGTGGAGGCCATTCTCAATTCCAGGCCTCTAACACCGCTAGGCAGCGGTCCCAGCGACGGAGAGGCACTCACCCCAGGCCATTTCCTCATAGGACAGCCGCTACGTTCGCTGCCGCAAGGATTCGAGCGGGAGAGACCAGACAGCGGCATTTCGTTCTGTCACAGGTGGCAGTTGCTGTCCAAGCTCAGACAGCGCTTCTGGCAAGCGTGGTCGAGAGACTACGTCCACAGTCTGCACCAGCGAGAGAAGTGGCAGGAGGCGCACGACAACGTCACAATTGGGAGTCTCGTCGTGGTCCACGAGGACAACACGCCTGCCCGGTGGGCAAAGGGCAGAGTCGTGGAGGTAACTCCAGGAGGCGACCGGCGAGTCAGGGTCGTCGGCTTTAAGACCAGCATGGGCCTTATTAAGCGCCCAATTGAGAAGCTGGTACGGCTACCAGTGGATTGAAGGCGATCCCTTCAAAGTGGCCGGTGTTGTATTATAGCATAAGTTAGTCGATTTTGCTTCGTTTGATTAGTCAAATAAAGAACTAACTTACTTACTTAAGAACTTACAATTGTTGTATTTAAATATATTTGTTTTCAATTTTACCCAAGTCAATCATGTATATAATTGTTTAAACCGGATGCTGGATCTCATCTTCGTAAATAATTCATCCAGTGCCGTTGTCTCTAGATCTTCTCCTATAGTTGTACCTAAAGATTCTTTTCATCCTAACATATGACTGTCATTGTCCATCCCTAACTCAACCCATTTACCTTATTCTTTCTCTTCCAAGTCGCGCCGTTGCTCTCGTAAGGGAAATTTTGCTAAATCAACTGATTCTGGCTACTGACTGGTGTGTACTATACGGCATGAACGATATTAACATAGCTGTCTCGTATTTTTACATTTTAAATTTATTTTTTGATGTCTGCATTCCTTACAGTGTTGTAAAGTCCGCTTCACATATACCGCCTTGGTTCTCACCAAGATTATTCAACTTAGTAAACAAACAATCTACATACAAGCAGACAGGCTCTAACTTGGATATTTAAATCATTCTAAAGTAAAAGCAACCTTTACCCTTCTTAATTCTCAATGCTATGAAAATTATCTGGTTCGTTGCAAGACTCAATTTGCGCATGATCGTAAACAATTTTATAAATTTGTTAATTATAAACGTAAATCTAGTACTCTACCCTATCCTTTCTTTTTTAATTCCAGTAAAGTAAGTGAGGACTCGGCCGCTTCCGATCTCTTTGCTAACTTATTTCAATCTACTTACACCTCTAAGCTCCCATCCTCTAATTTTGTTTTTTTTCGCATATTACCTATGGTTGCATACTTTCTTCAATTAACACCTTAAAATCTTCCATCTCTCCTGGCCCCGACAACATTCCAAGTTGTGTGCTTAAGAAGTGCTGTTCTTCTATAATACAACCTCTATTAATTCTTTTTAAGCTTTCTTTAGAATCCTCTATCTTTCCTACCTAATGTCAAAAATTTTACATTATCCCACTGCATAACAGAGAGTGCAAGTCGGATATATCCAACTACAAGGGAATTGTGAAGTTGTCAGCTATCCCTAAACTCTTCGTAAAGATAGTAACATCGATTTTACAACACCTCTGCAAGTCAATTATCTCTCCCGCCTAACACGGGTTTGTTAGAAATCGGTCAACTTCGACCAATCTATTAGAATTTACCTCTTTTGTTAATGAGGCATTCCTTAATAGAATGCAAACTGATGTCATATACACTTACTTTAATAAAGCATTTGACTCTGTTAATCATAACCTTCTTTTACATAAATTTAGTATCTTAGGTTTCCCACCCACCCTTCTTCTGTGGATATCATCATATCTAACAGGTAGGACCCAAAGGGTTATGCTTGGATCAGCAATATTTAAATCTGTTTCCGTTACTTCTGGAGTTCCCCACTTGAAACTAAATTTTTGTAAATACCTGTTTATGACTTTTAACAGGGTTCTTCCTTACTTAGCCAATTACTATATTGACAATGTACTCTTAAATCAATATGCTCATACTCAGATTTCATTGATTTCGGTGCAGAAGCAGTTTTTACTCTTTGCACTTCGGGGACTTAATTGGGACACTAATCTTCGCCTTCCATCCTTCACCAATAGGCGTTTACTCTTGAATCTTCCGACCCTTTTTAATCGTAGGAGAATTCTTGAAGTTATTTACCTTCATAAGTTGGTGAAATCTGCTCCCCATTCCTTTTAGAACTCCTTAATTTTTATATTCCAACCAGGTACAACATCCCTTTATTTCTTCCTACATGCACTACTAACTATGCATTGCACAATCTTTTTCGGGTATTATGCGCTCATTACAATGAATACTATAGAATAACCGATACATCTCATTCTCTTTCCCATCTTAAAGCTTCACTTTACAGCCAACTCCGTTAAGTCTCTGATCTCCAGTGGCAGTATATTTGACATGTTTGTCATTCATGCGTTCCTTTAAATCAGAGATAGTGATAGCGATCGCCCGATCGTCGATTGATAATAGCGTTGGTACTGACGTTGTTAAAAGCACCCGAGACGTCTACGAAGACTCCTAGTGCATATTTTTTACTACGCAGCGCCTTCTCAATGGGGACGACGAGCGAGTGTAGTGCCGTTTCGACGGATTTACCCTTCATATAGGCGTGATGATTCGCTGACAACCGATCCTCAGCAACATTTTTGCTGCTGAGATCCAGCAGATTTTCTATTCCTTTCAGCATAAAGGATGTACGACTGATTGGTCTGTAGTCCTTTGGGCTGCTGTAGCCACATTTACCTGCTTTAGGTAGGAATACCACCAGCGCAGTTCTCCATTGAGTTGGAATGTGTCCAGTTTTGAGGCAGGCCTCGAAAATTATGACCAGCCATAGTATGACCACGTCTTTGGTGGTTTGCAGCATGGTAAGTATGATTTTGTCTATTCCGGGACTTTTTATCCACATTGTACTTTATGTGAGATAAATAGTTCTCTTAAGAGTGAGAGATCGTGACGCAAGGAGCACTGTCGTAACTCCTCTGTGGGCGGCGCAGAACAGCCCGGAAAATGGGTGGACATTAGAGCTTCTAGAGAATCCTTACTACTCTCCGTCCATGGTCCGTCGTCTAGTTTCAATGTGCTTTGGATGGGTGGCTGTTTAGACAGCAGCCTCCTCAGCCTGGCGGTTTCTGGCTTTGACTCCACTCATGGATTACACTCTGGCCCTTCTCCGATGGGGAGAAGGTACCAGCCTGCAACACCTTCCAGTCGCTGGACGAAACATCTTTGTTTTGTCGCTTGGTCACCTTGGACAGCAATCGGGAAGAGCACTTTCGCCTCAGGCTTGGGCGGAATATTCTCCCTGTCCACCACCCTCAGCTGTGCTTCTTCCCAGACCCCGCCCAGTGCCGGGACCATTACCCTTAGCCATCCAAGAGTTGGGTCGTCGCTGCATTTCAAGATCTTGCAGCCGTTGAGCCACCCTGCAATATCGAAAGTTGGCATGGGGGCCTCCGGATCCTCGTCCATCTTATGCAACAGCCTCTCGACCAGTTTCTCGTGGACGATCTTCCATCGGTCCTCCGAGATCTTGCCGTTCTCGTCGCTTCTGTCTATCAGAGCCACGATGAGGTGTCGTTTGGCGACATCCGTCATCGCAGCTCGTCTGTTGTGCCGTCGGGGGATCGGGCCTTTTGGGCCACGCTGCCGCTTGCTGGTCGGAGCTTCTCTGCTCATTTTGCTATAGGCTGAGCATTGCCTCATCTCTGCCAGCATCTCTTCCATTTTGTTGGCATATTCGCTCGATGTCGCCTGCATCAGCGGCAGTTGAGCAAAGTGTTGGCGGTTTTCCGCAATCCTCCCCTCGGCCCAAGCCAGCTTAGACTTGTCCTCTAAGAGTCTCAGACTCGCTGATTCCTGGAGGCGACTCTGGATTTTAAGTGCCGCCTTTTAGGTCCTTCCCTATATGGGGAGCTAGTACCTTGCACCGGAGAGCGCAAAAGGCTTTCTTCTTCTGTCATTGTAACTGACGCAATTTATTTATTTATTTATTTATTGTCAGACTATGAGCAGTCGACACAAAAAGAAAAATAAATTAAATTTAAGTAATTTAAAATAAACAGTTTAAAAATAAGAGTACAATTTAACGTTAAAAACGACAAAAATTTTAAATTAAAATTAAGTTTAATTGATTAATTAATTAACTAACTGGGGAAGAATTACAAAAATTAGAAACGTTGGTCCAACATTCGTTGCAAGGGTTAGGAAAACTCCAGAAAAACACTAACCAGACCAAACAGAAAAAAAAAATTAAAATAAATAAAGTCAAGTGTTAGTAACGCGGTGATAAACGATAAGGCTCGCGGGAACGAAATACGCGATAACGATAAAAAAAGAAGTATATTAAAAGATACTACGATTGACTAGATAGGTAAGAAAGAAGTGACATTCTAAGAGAAGACAAAGAAGTGGCTCCACACACTACATGAGAAAGACTATTATAGTTATTACATAAGATCCGAAACGGATTATGTAAAGCATAATTCGTGGTACAGCGTTGAAGGGACAAAGGAAGAAAGTTTCTGGTATTTCGGATGCTGTCAAGGGCCAGAGCGGGTCAGTTTGCGCTTTTGTATGTTGGCAGTCGTAATACAACTGACCTGGCCTGCTCCCGCCAATCAGAAGGGTGACCACACGCGACACGCACAGGGGATTTCTCCTTAAAATAGATAAGAACAAACAGACGGACACCGCACACTTGTATGAGACGTTTTTAACACGAAATAGAATTGCCATTAATGACATAGGAAATCTCATGCTGACTATCACGATGGCAAAATCAAACATCAATCGGTATATCTTAGACCACGCTGATCGTAAGTCAGTTTTCATGAACGAACTCACAGGGACAACAGTTATGGACTTGTTAGACGTATCTAGTATTAAGATATTTCAATCTTCAGATCACAGTCTTAGCCCCTTACATCAGTCAACGACGGCATAACTGTAATCAACGATCGGCCGGCTACTCTAGTGTTTGACGATAACCCGAAGATCGTCCGATCTGTGACTCAGCTGGTTACAGTCGACAACTTTGCGCTAATCAACGAAACAAAGTACGTGAGCCACAGCACCATTAAAGAGCGGTTCACAGGGGTCGCAGCGTCACCACTGCCGAATATCACGAGTCACAGCGCCACCCGAAGCCTTCCCTACCTGTATCGCTTGAGCGAAGAGAACCTCAACCACATCAGGGAGGTAAGAGATGACGTCGTGTCTGGAACCAGGTCCATGATGGCATTCGGATAGGGCATCGTGATTTGCACAACAATTTTTGGAGGCGTAGCTCTTCGCCAACACTTCAAAAAAAACAGCCTTCCTTGCAAATCGACCAGATGCTGGAAACTTATCACGTGACCTGGGACGGTCAGTCTTTGGAGGGGGAGTAGTTAACTGTCGGCGCCCAGCGAAACAGCGATCGCGTAACAGCGGCTGGATCAGCGTTGTCAGCGGTTAGCGAGAACGCTCCAGGTCGGGGCGTCAAGTTCAACTACGTTGACGGCCTGCGAGCTAAGGCAGCGTACTGCAACTTTGTTGCACAACTGGGTAATATGATACCCCACACTAGGCGCGGCTACTATGAGCCAACGTCGACTGCGCTAGCGCCGCCCGCAACGTTAAGTTAGATGTTAAGCATTCAAGCATTGTCCCGCGACTTTTCATTCAAATAGTCGAGGCTACTCTAATAAATGACCATTTCTTTTAGTTCTATGTCTCTGGGTCCTCTACGATCTAATGACAAAAACCATTTTTGGGCAATTCGAAGGATTTCGGATCGCTCTTAAACGGCAAACTCACATCAAAGTGTCCTGATGATAGACTACAAACACTTTTATTAAAATGCTTCTCGCACGCCAAGAGTTTTGGACTTCAACACCCAAAAATCGGCACTGAACTTATAAGCGTTCATTCGCGACGCCATTAAAGTTGATACATCGTATTTTGCAACAAAGCTTGCCTGCCCGACTGAGGTTACTGTCAAATATTTATTTTTGCGCTGAAGCCTCAATGACTGAGCCAGCTTTTCAATGACTGAGCCAGCTGTTCCGTCATGAAGCTATTTTAAGAGCTAGAATCTACTAAGGCATTTATGTCTTAACCAAATCTACCGCGAATAGTAACAACAACTGTTGCAAGAATAACCTGGCCAACTTCACTTGCAACATGGTTCACATGAGCAAGATGAGCGGTACAATTTGAGACTTTGTGGCGTGGATCCAAACAATTTATGCACATTCGACTCCACTTCACGAAATTAAATCTTTTGTCAACTGGCAAAGAGGCAAAACTCTGACAACTTCCAATCAAATTCCAACCATTACACAATTTACATTTCGTCTAAGCGTTGGTACACGCAAAAGATGAATATCGCTTTTTACAGGTTTTACGCCTGACTTGAATTTCGTTCTGGATTTGGAGCTTTCTTCAGCCGACAAATGTTGATATCTGTTGAACGCTATAAACCAATCGGACTGTTGCGGTCCCGTGTTGTTGTCTAATTGCTCCTCATATTTCGTCTTTGTGCTGGGATCTACTTTCGACATGACAATGTGAATCAGAATTGCCTAAGCAAAGTCTCGTTTTTTCCAATAGACATTAATGATTCAAAAAGACACTGAATCACTTCAGACTCTCTAATGCCTTCTAATAATTTGCATCAGAGGCTTGATTAGCCTGTATCGTTCCCAAAGCCTCGTCTGAATCAATTGATTAAATTTTTCAATATTTCATAAAGAACAATCAGAGTCTACCAAACTTTCGAAAATACAAATAATCTGCTTGTTCTCCGAATGTTTACCGCTGAGCCTAGGCAACTTAAGTAAGTGCGAATGATGAGACACTGCAACACGGTCAACAAATACAAATTTTCTAAGAGCAGGAGATGACCGTGCAGAAATCCATGTTTCCTCTAGCATTACGCGGCTATCATTTTCTGGGTCTATCACACCTATTTGCGACTAAAAATTCATTGCCTTGAAAATGTATGTATTGAGTAAATTGAGTCGGCTCTGTATCTCAAATTTAGTAGGTTTCACAATTTTGTAAGTGACAATTAGTGATATTCTCTGACGCTCGATGTCAGCCTCAACTCTCTCTCTAATTGTGCGAACAATTGGGATAAACGCGCACTAAGGCAACTCCCATCGAAATCCACAACAGTCTCATTGTGATCTATGTTGTGCGCCATATTGACTTATTACAATGACTCCCGTCTCCAAACGTAGGTGTACGGCTCTCACAATCACCAGACTTAAAATAACTATACACTGACGAAGTTAATCAGGCGGAGAGTAAATCAGCACTCCAAATTACCTAAAGCAGAGCAACTAACAATGTAAAATCGAGAACAAAGTAATGAAAACAAAAACAAGTAACGATAAGTTTGCAAACATTCTGCGTACATATGTATGTGGGTTAGCTGACGCTTGAATATATTTATGGAAAGCATAGCAAGCAAGCAAGCCGGCGCCAACAAATATGTAACAATGTATGATTGTTAACGGCGCGTTTGCCAGAACATATGTATGTATGTATGTATGTATGTATATATAAGCGACTAGCAACTCAAAAAAGATCAGAAAGCCGACACCGAATTTAAACGCATGGGCGAATAGCGAAATGCAATAGGACGGCAAATATGCGCTTTTATAAGCCACATAAAAAGCACAGCTTATTAACAATAAATAAATGAGAATGCACGAATATACTTTAATGTATTTATTATTGCTGTTTTACCTCAAACTATTCACTGATAAGTTCATTCATTCAGTGCCGTAACGAAATTTCAGTTGTACCTAAAATAGGGGTTATTCTATTTTTGTCTTCTTATAAATGCGATTGCATTACATGTAAGTATGCATGTGTATTTTATTGAATGCAGCTGCTCTGATTCTACATTCTTGGTATTCGCATTTGATGACGGACGTGTTTTACATCGCTTCTGATTATTTTCAAGTTTTCCTCGCTTCTTCTTTATAATTTTCTGGCATTATCCCTTTGCAACATTGAGTGATACATCGGTTGTGTCAAATCAAATTTTAAATAACTTGTGTCCACAGCCAAACATTCTGTTTATTTATTTCTGTGGTTGTTTGTCGCTGTGAAATTGTTCTTGTAATTTTACGCCGTTGCTTGCGCTAGCATTTTGTTAGTGTAAAATGTATCTTGTCGCTATCTTCGTGCTCTCTTGTCTATTTACGCTCGCGACGCGCTCTCATCTGTTCTACCGCGCTCATTATCTTATTTTTGGTGTTGTCCGGTAATTCCGTTTTTTCCTTTTTCGGTCGTCTCGTACACTCATAATTTGTTTTTGTGCGTTAAATGAACTCTAATATGTACGTCTATTACAATTCCAACTGCCAGGTTCCAACAAACGTTAAGGTGGGTTTTGTTTGTTGCTGGCTATGTGAATATGTTTCACATGAAAAATGTGCAGGCCTCAACGGCCGGATTATTGACCTGATTGAGTCTAAATCAGGCTTAAAGTGGACACGTAGGTTTGTAAGGATGTCGAAAGAGACATGATGAGCTTCATGGGACATACTAGGAGAGGTTTTGGGGACCTATTGAGCAGATTTAAATGTCTGTCCGATAGTTTCTCAGATTTGGATAAGTAGTTCAAAGATTTAAGTCTTGAATGATTCTCCAACGCGTAAAAAGGCCAATTTTAGATTGTCAATTGGCCCTCATGAACTTTCGGTCCCACTTCACATACCCACGTTGTCAGCACCTCCGTCCGCACCTTCAATAATAAATTTTTCATCCCCTACTCCAAACACAATAGTTTCTAGGGAAGACAACTTTATTTTGCCCACAGAAGCTGTCCCAACGAACCCCGAAATTATAGTTTCTGATTCGTTAGTTGTCAACTCTGTTGCAGTTGACGAATCAATGAATGAGTCTATTACTGCTGTTGCTTCTACGGAAGTGATTTCAGTGCCCGATAAACAGACTCCCATACCTGTTCCACCAAATAAACTAATATTTGTTTCCAAGCTTGCCCCTGATATCACATCAGATGATGTAAAGGCTTTTATTAAGGTCAAATCAGAAGCTAAAATTACGGTGGAAAATGTAAATTTTCATATGTTCGGGAAACTTCATCATTCGAAGTAAGTGTTCCTGCTAAATATTTCAGCACAATCTGCTGTAAAGAAATTTGGCCGGATTACTTATTAATGAAAGAGTATACAGAGAAGAAACGAAATCGGACTCCGATTTCATTGCCTTCTAATCCTGTCCAGGCCTCTGATACCGGAAAAAACTAACTTCCTTCCTCTCATTAGCCTATCAAAATGTAAGAGTTCTTTGTAGAAAGCTTAGTAATCTTTACTTAAAAACCCAATCGAATACGCGTAGCCAACCAAAACTTGAAGTGCTTAAACTATTTAAGCCAACGACCGCAACCAAAGTCCCTTCTCGGGCGCCAACGAACAATCGCAAATGATTTTGCTCGAACAACAAATTTCAAATCAATCTAATTGACAATTTATTCTTAAAAACATAATGAACAAAGCGATCGAAGTCGAAACGAAAACAAGATTGATCTCAACTGCTGCGCTTACATTCGCGCCGAGCGTTTAAAGGTACCTTACATGTTTCATGTTTGTCTACTTACGACTATTTATACTATGACTTCAAGATTTCTAAAAAAGCAAGCTGTTTTCTCTTGTGCGTTGGCGTCTGTTCCGATCACTATTCGTGAGCCCTTGTGAGCTGTTGACGTGAGCCTCACTAGTTCGTACAAGTACGGCAGTTCTGCTTGTGCTTATCGTCGGTGGATTGTACGTACTGTATTTGCTCGACCTTAGTCCAAACACAACATTTCCTAAAGCAATCCAAGGTTCTTGAAGTAAGGCCACATTTACGGACCCGTGCTCCAAGGCCAACATGAGCTCCGTCGATGCCAGCTTGCTCTTATGCAGGTTGATCTGTAGTACCCTCAACATGTGGGGTAGCTGCGTTACCTGCCGAGGACGGGTTGATTATGACTGTCGGGACACCGTCGTCAACATCAGCCTCCTCATCCGAGAACATTTGCAGCGACTGGGTGGTTTCCAGGACAGTTTCAATGCTCAGGTCCAGCGTTCTTCTGAGATTCTGCCGTTCTTAACGTTGCGGTCTTTCGGAACTGCAATGAAGTGCCTTTAAGCAAAACTCTTAATTGTCCCCTTCTTAATACGTTTCGGGCGGGGGTAGCTTCTTTCGGGCCGCGCTGCCGTTTGCTAACCGGGGCATTTCTGCTCTGGTTGCTCTCGGTCGAACTATCGGCCATCATCTCCTCCACCTTATTGGCAAAACCACTTGTCTATGCTCGAATATGCGGCAATTGCTCGAATTGACCACGGCTCTCCTCGATCCTCGATCCACGCCCCAGGCCAGCTTGGCTTTGTCCTCTTGGGACAAGTCAGTAATGACTTGAAGACGGCTCTGGATCTGGATCAGAGCCGCCTCGTATAGCGCCTTAGCATTAAGCCCTCCCTCGGACTTTTAACCCTATCTACGCAGGGTGCCGGTACCTTGTGCGGGGGAGCGCAGTAGGCTCTCTTTTTCCGTCATCATAACTGACACCACGCTCTCCAGGTCTGAGTGTGCGTCGTGTGCGTCAGCTTGTTACTTTGTCTTGTTGCGGCAGAAGTACTACAACTGACTTTGCCTGCTCCGGCCACGTCAGAGGTGTCACGCCTCCCACCGACGTTTGGGCTGACATCCTTTTCGATTCTTCCATAGCAGCAAAAAATCCTATATACCGGCTCATTTGTTCAGGCGGCCACCGCTAGCGTTCTATGCCTAACCGCTAGGCTACCTGCTTTGGGCATGCCGTAGCATACCCAGTCACTGAAACCTGCCTTAGCTAAACACTGCATCGCCTCGGAGGACAAGGGACAGTGAATAATACATTTGGGAAGGTGCACTGTCCATTGCCCAGACGGCACCCTCGGGGATGGTTCAGCAAAAGGATTTTTGTCAGCCTAGAGGATAGGTCTGGCAACATATATTATTTTTAATGTTCAATTGGGCTAAGTCGCAGCAACTTACAATGAAAGTTGCCAAAACACGTAAGAAAGGCGACAATCAAGCGGCCCGATTGTAAAATACCTCGTACTCCCTCTCCGCATATTCCTCAATTTTTGACCGATTTGTACTATGGGAGCTATAGGCTATATATGTCCGATCCGGATCAAACTTAGTGAGGGTAGTTATAATGTTACCATACACATACTGTCACGATAGCTTTAGTCGTTTCCAAGATATGGAGTTTTTCATCATTTGCGGGGTCGGTAGGGAAACAATTTTAAATAAAATTAACCTGCCTAACATAAGAAAGACTTTCACTCCAAATTTGGAAGCTCCAGCACCAGCTCTTATGGTTTAAAAGATCCAGGTGTTCATACGGACGGATAGACAGACGGACGGACGAACGGTCATGGTTATAACGACTCGGCTGTTGATGCTGATCAATAATATATATTGTATGGGGTCAGCCACACCTCCTTCCGTCTGTTACGCACATTTCGGTTGGGATTAACTTAAAAGACCCCTTTACTCTTTTTAGAGTACGGGGACAAAAAAACAAGAAAGAAAAGTACAGTCATGCAAGCGTATAAAACTGTATGCTTTTATTCCCGATTATAATACTACAATCGTTATCCCTGTATCCATGGACACATTGCTTAAGAACACGTTGAAACAAAAAAAAAACCGAACATTTATCTGCTTGTATATGCACATACATACACATACGTTTGTCGGCTAGGCCGCGGGCAGCTTTGGCGCAACACAGAAAGCGAAAACGTTCGAACATATGCTTGTATGTTCTGTCTCGCTTGCACACATGCATTAACATTTAGCTCAATTTTAAACTTCGCTACGTTTTTTCGAAAGACAATACTGTACGCTAAGAACAAATGCCTTAAAAACGGCATGGAAATTAGAAAACATCTTTATTTTTTATATTTCCTACGGAGGCGTTGATTCCCGAAATTTTAATTTTTGCATTTTTGCTTTTCAAGGAACATGCGTACCAAATAAGGATTCCTAATTGGCATAGTTATTAAGATTTTTACGAGGTGTGTCCAGTTGTTGAAGTCAATCGGTAATAAGTTCGAACTCGTAGATTTTATCATCTCTGAAAACTGTTTTTTCAGACGGACAGACGGACATGGCTATATCGACTTGGGTTGTGATGCTAGTCAAGAAAATATGGGGTCTGCCACGGATCCATCTGCCTGTTACATACATTGCACAAACCCAATGTACTCTAGTAGAGAATATTTAAAGGTTAATTGTATATAACGCAACTATTTTCTTTTAATAAAATGTTGACCTATTTTTTTAAAATTTATGTTCAATAAGTGACTTGTAAAATTGTGTATTTTTAGAACACTGGGAGTTCACTTAGAGAAAAAGTCGAAACCCCCATCTCACCCTTTAATGAGTCGAATTTGTTGTTATTAGTTATTGTGTTCTTAGTTTTTGTTATTATGTTAAGCTGCTACTTTTTGGTACTTTCTGTGTTATCCGTGTTATTTTTATACCCGTTATTCGTAGAGTACAAGGGTATATTGTAGTCGTTGGAATGTATGTAACAGGCAGAAGGAGGCGTGGCAACCCCATAAAGTATATATATCCTTGTTCAGCATCAATAGCCGAGTCGATATAGCCATGTCCGTCTGTCCGTCTGTATGAACAAAAGGATCTCAGAGAGTGTTAGAGCTAGAAAGGTGAAAGGGGTCACAAATAAAAGGTACAATACCCAAGCATTACGAGTTTGTTTTTGTGTTTTGACACGCCCATTTAAGGGCTATCTGATCCAAATTTACACGGAGAGTACATGTCTATGAATTATATGTACTGACAAAGTTTGATCGAACTCTGACAACTATATCGTATAGATCCCATAGGGCTGATCGGTCAATAATACGTTCCAAATATAAATTAGTATGAACAAATTTTGCGTTGAAAAAGCTATCTTTATAAAACTGGCACAAAATAAGTTTATCAATAATTTAAATATACTGACCAAGTTTCATACAAATCGGACAACTATATCGTATAGCTCCCATAGGAACAATCGGTCGAACATAGCATTCTTTCTTGTTTTGTGTTGTTTACTTACGGTGCAATATTTTTCTGCTTGACATCCTAGTATTCCTGGAACGACCTTCCTCCCTCAGTTCACAAATGATTCATTCTTGCGAACGATGTTATTCAACATGCATAAGTATCAACTGGGGAGGTCTTTAATGATAAACATACTTTTTTTGAGCTTTGATCCTCTAATTACTTGTCAACGGAAATTAAAGTTAGTAAAATTAATTTTCTTAGAATAAGTGCTTGATTTACTTGAATAAAACGCAACACATAGTTGTTTTTCTTTTAATCATTGTAGTTGTGTTTAGAAAATTTTAATTTATTATTATGGTTTATGTTTTCATATTTTATATAATTTGATTAAGGGTAAAGACAAAAATTTAATTTTTTACAAATTTATTTATTTCAGAAGTTCGTTGGGACGGTTTTATTATGAAAATAATATTGGTTATACGTCTTTATAATTTTAAGAACCTAGAATAAATTTATGTTTTATGTAGGCGGTCGAAGTATTTATAGCAGCCGATGTCGTCCAAGATCGACCACTGCACAATGCCGTCGTTGGTTTTTGTCAGCACAGTGGTTATTGTCTGTGTTTTACTATCAAATCTTAATGTCGATTATTTAATGTTTTTCTGGAATATCTCAATAACTATGGCACTTAGGAATCCTTATTTGGTACGCATGTTCCTTGAAAAAGCAAAAATGCAAAAATTAAAATTTGATTTTGTCATACAGTGTTGTTATTGAAAACACGTAACAAAGTTTAAATTTAAGCTCAATGTTATTGCATGTGTTCAATCGAGATAGAACCATACAAGCCTATGCTTAAAATTTTTCGCTGACTTTGTGGCGGCAGCGCTACCCGCGGACGCTGGCCGTGCCGACCAATGGTATATATATATATAAACGATATATGCATAAATATAATGACAAACGAATTTGTATGTGCATACAGACAAGCAGATAAATTTTCGGTTTTTATACTCTTTGCAAGAGTATATTGGGCTTGTGCAAAAGTATGTGACAGGCAGAGGGAGGCGTGGCAGACCCCATAAAGTATATATGTTCTTGATCAGCATCAACAGCTGAATCCTTATAGTGATGTCCGTCTGTCCGTTTGTCCGTCCGTACGTCTGTCAGTCCGTCCGTGCGTATGAACACCTGGATCTTTTAAACTAGAAGAGCTAGAAAGTCCGCCAATATGTTAGTTTATTTAAATTTTTGCCACGGCCCCTATCGCCCCTGCAAATGATGAAAAACTCCATAGACAAGTCACCTATAGACACTGTATGACAACTCTCAGGGAACCCAGCATAAGGTTATGAAAAGACTAGAAAAGGCACAGTTAGTGCAAACTCCAGACTTAACCAAGATAGACAGAACAGGATATTTGATGTTGGCGAGAAGATACTCGTAAAAACGAAATGGAGACTGGGAAAGAAGCTCGCTCCGCTTTGTACCGAAGAGTAGGCGGATTCGGGGACAACTGTCCTCATAAAGGGGAGGGTGGTCCACAAGGACAACCTTCGCTGATTTAGTAGTTTTAGTTTGTAGACTTTAAGAAAGACCGTACAACGCCGAATATGTTACATTCCTTGTTGTACGGGACGCTACTGGTGACACACACGGACTACATATGTATGAAAGACTACAGACGAGCGAGCCGACTGTAAAAGACACCGTACTCACAGTTTAGCGCTTTTGTTCATTCAAACATGCCTTGTTTTAAAAACATGCTTAATATCCATAAATCAAAATATATATTTGAATTTGACTGTATTTAAATTGCTGCCTGGACTCGAACCCGCGCCTCGGGCGCAGGTTTGAGAACACATCTCAACCCTACCAGTTGCACCGTGCTTCACGTTTGCGAAGTGTCCGATTATCTGCATTAACATGTAAAAGTTTTTTGTAGTAGTAGTTTGATTTGAAATAAACTTGATCTGCCTGATATAAGTACGTCCATTTTTACAAGAAGGAATGGTACAGTCAAGCACGCCCGACCTAATGCTCTCTGGTTTTATTCCCGATTAAATTGATTAAATCTGTATTCAGGTATTGTAATGGATAGTACTTGTATTAGAAGACGTTGAACCAAATAAAAACCAAGTTTAATACAAGAAACATCTGTTTGTCTGCATGCAAATACAAATTCGTTTGAAATTATATATATGTATGTGTGCACATATATATGAATGTGTACAGCATTGGTCGGCACGGCCAGCTTCTGCGGGAAGTGCTGCCGCTACACAAGCAACGAAAACATTCGAACATATGTTTGTATGTTTCTATCTCGCCTGCACTCATACAGTGATATTGCAGTTAAGTAACATAAACTTTGTTATGTATGTATGTATACCATTGCTTATAACCCAGAATATATTAGTATTTTACATAGGTAGTACAAGATTTCGTACAAGATCGACCACTGCACAATTCCGTCGTTGTTTTTTGTCAGCACAGTGGTTATTGTATTTGTTTTACTATCAAATCTTAATGCCGATTATTTTTAATATTAATAAAACGAAAATAGACAGAATATTCTACTGATTGAATAGAGATCAAAATAGCATAGAATCGACGGGACTGGAAGCATTTTATAATTCGATCAGTCGTTAACGATTACTATGTAAACTTATAAACATAAAACCACTGTACTTTATCCGGTTCACAAGCAGTGCAAACTTACATATGTACATATATTGTTTTTAACGCATAGCGTCTGAACACTTTATGTGGCGTTGTTATTTAGTTATCACAAGCGTGTGCCATAATAAAGCAACCAAAAATATTTATCGGATACAACATTTTTTGTAAGTCTTCCTTAAGACGCGTTTAAATGTATGTCTTTTTTTCTGTTATTTAATTTAACTATATTATTTTTAAATTTGTCTGTGCCGTAGACTTATATCAAACAAATTAAAAAGAAATTACCATTTTAAATATATTTAAAAACTGAACATTTTAAAATCGAGCCTTAGCTTCCAAAATTCCATGAACTCTTATTAAGTTTGCAAAACATTACATTAATTTGGGCACTAATATACTTTAAATGCAGACAGTATCTGTTGTGTTTATCACACACAGCGGTTGTGAAAATGTGTCAACTCAGTGTTTGTAAGTCTTGCACGTGTTCTGTACTGTCCAACAGTTTGCACATGTGGACTGTTGAAACATGACCATTAATTTGTTGGGGTAATTGTCTAACATACAACAAGAAATGTAACATATTCGGCGTTGTACGGTCTTTCTTAAAGTCTACAAACTAAAACTACTAAATCAGCGAAGGTTGTCCTTGTGGACCCACCTCCCCTTTATGGGGACAGTTGTCCCCGAATCCGCCTACTCTTCGGTAAAAAGCGGAGCGAGCTTATTTCCCAGTGTCCATTTCGTTTTTACGAGTATCTTCTCGCCAACATCAAATATCCTGTTCTGTCTATCTTGGTTAAGTCTGGAGATTGCACTAACTGTGCCTTTTTTAGCCTTTTCATTACCTTATGCTGGGTTCCCTGAGAGTTGTCATACAGTGTCTATAGGTGACTTGTCTATGGAGTTTTTCATCATTTGCAGGGGCGATAGGGGCCGTGGCAAAAATTTAAATAAACTAACATATTGGCGGACTTTCTAGCTCTTCTAGTTTAAAAGATCCAGGTGTTCATACGCACGGACGGACTGACAGACGTACGGACGGACAAACGGACAGACGGACATCACTATAAGGATTCAGCTGTTGATGCTGATCAAGAACATATACACTTTATGGGGTCTGCCACGTATCCCTCTGCCTGTCACATACTTTTGCACAAACCCAATATACTCTTGCAAAGAGTACAACAAGTAAGAAAAGTACAGTCGAGCACGCCCGACCGTAATATACTCTCTGCATTTTTTCCCGATTAAGTTATTAAAATCGGTCTAGAGATATTACAATCTGTAGTACTTGCATTAAAACACGTTAATACAAAAACAATCAAAGCATAATCCAACATACATACATATGTTTGTCTGCATGCGAATACACATACGAAAGACAATAAATGATGCATATATGTATGTATATATGTGTGTATTCTGCGAGGCCAGCGACTGCGGGCAGCGCTGCCGCCACGCAGGCAGCGTAAACATTCAAACATGTTCTTGTATGTTTCTGTCTCGCTTGCACTCATACATTGATATAAATGCGGCAGCGCTGCCGTCACATGTGCTTGTATGTTTCTGTCTAACTTGCCCTCGTACATGATATTGCATTCAGTTATCAATATTGTAACGCTTCTAGTTTTCTTGTTTATAGAGCGATTTCTATGCGCCTTTCAGGATAGTTTGATATAGTGGGAAAACGGGGCGTGGCAGTCCAAAATTTTAAATGTCAATGTATTTACGCTGGCACTAGGAACCTCCATACCAAAATTGGTGTTTCTAGGTGCAATAGTTATTGAGATATTCGCCCAAAACACCAATTTTTTCCGAGGTGTGTCTAGTTTTTTGCGCATTGTGGGCGAACGGGGCGTGGCATCGAAAAAAAAGATTCTTGTATAGACTGACTAAATATGTGATCGATTGAGACCAAGCTCGAGCTTGTAGCTCTTACCATCTCTGAAATCTGTTTGTTCATACGGACGGACAGACAGACGGACATGGCTATATCGACTCGGCTTGTGATGCTGATCAAGAATATATATACTTTATGGGGTCTGCCACACCTCCTTCTGCCTGTTACATACATTTTCACAAACCCAATATACTTTTGCAGAGAGTATAAAAACCGAAAATCGATTGCACACATGCAACAACATTGAGCTTAAACTTAAACTTTGTTACGTGTTTTCAATAACAATACTGTACGACAAAATCAAATTTTAATTTTTGCTTTTTCAAGGAACATGCGTACCAAATAAGGATTCCTAAGTGCCATAGTTATTGAAATATTCCATACAAAAACATAAACTTTTCAGAGGTGTGTCTAGTTGTTGAAGTCAATAGGTAATAAGTTCGAACTCGTAGCTTTTATCATCTCTGAAAACTTTGTTCATACGGACAGACGGACATGGCTATATCGACTCGGGTTGTGATGCTAGTCAAGAAAATATGGGGTCTGCCACGGATCCATCTGCCTGTTACATACATTGCACAAACCCAATGTACTCTTGTAGAGAATATAAAAAGGTTAACTGTATTTAACGCAACTATTTTCTTTTAATAAAATGTTGACCTATTTTTTTAAAATTTATGTTCAATAAGTGACTTGTAAAATTGTGTATTTTTAGAACACTGGGAGTTCACTTAGAGAAAAAGTCGTAATCCCCATCTCACCCTTTAATGACTAGAATTTGTTGTTATTAGTTAATGTGTTCTTAGTTTTTGTTATTATGTTAAGCTGCTACTTTTTGCTACTTTCTGTGTTAACCGTGTTATTTTTTTGTGTTGTTTACGTACGGTGCAATATTTTTATACTCTCTGCAAGAGTATACTGGGTTTGTGCAAAGTATGTATCAGGCAGAAGGACGCGTTCCGACACCATAAAGTATTTATTTTCCTGATCAGCATCACAAGCCGAGCCAATATAGCCATGTCCGTCTGTGCGTCTGTCTGTCAGACAAACGTATGTGTGTGTGCATACAGACGAACGGCTGTTTCTTTGATTATACTTGGTTTTTATTTGTTTCCACGTGTTCTAATACAAGTAATACCTGGATTCCGATTTAATTCATTTAATTGGAAATAAAAGCAGAGAGTATTATACGGTCGGGCGTGCTCGACCTGGTAAGACCTTCCTCCCTCAGTTCACAAATGTTTCATTCTTGCTAACGATGCTATTATACCCTTGCAGAGGGTATATTGTTTGTGTCATGAAGTTTGTAACGCATTGAAGAAGGCGTTTCCAACCCCATAAAGTATATATACTCTTGATCAGCATCAACAGCCGAGTCGATATAGCCATGTCCGTCTGTTTCTATGCGAATAAGTCACTCAGTTTTAAACCTATCTTAATGAAACTTGGCACAGATGTGTATTCCCTTTGCACGCAGATCATTTGTTAAAATTAGCCAGATCTTATGAGTATATCATATAGCTCCCAAAGGAAAATCGGATGAAAAAAAAATTTGTTTTTGAGCTATGCTAACCAAATTTGCTCCTTATGCATTTGGCACAAAATCCCATGTGCAAACCAAATTTCATCTAGATCGGACCACTATATCATATATGTGCCATAGGAACAATCGTTCAAACTGGTGAAAATGCTTAGTATGAAAATTTTCTATGTCTGTTGACCGACTTCATCCAAATTCACACAATACGCATTTGTTATCATTCCCAATGTGCTGACCTATATTATATAGCTGCTATTGGAACAATCGGTGATTGAAACCAAATTAACGCAATGTGCATTACTGCAAGGGTATATAATCTTCGGCTAGCCGAAGATAACCGTTTTTTCTTGTTCAGTCTACATTAGTATCAACTGGGGAGGTCTTTAATGAAGCTGTTGTGGCTCGAAATAACGATGTAACAATGTATTCAGTCAATATTACAAGGAAAATTTCACGGGTTGCTACAAATCAGAATTTGATAAACATACTTCTTTTGAGCTTTGATCCTCTAATTACTTGTCAACGGAAATTAAAGTTAGTAAAATTAATTTTCTTAGAATAAGTGCTTGATTTACTTGAATAAAACGCAACACATAGTTGTTTTTCTTTTAATCATTGTAGTTGTGTTTAGAAAATTTTAATTTATTATTATGGTTTATGTTTTCATATTTTATATAATTTGATTAAATAAAAAGACAAAAATTTAATTTTTTACAAATTTATTTATTTCAGAGGTTGGTAGCATAAAAATAGTTTAGAATGTTTTTTTATGAAAATAATATTGCGTATAGGTTGTTATAATTTTAAGAACCTAGAATAAATTAGTGTGTGATATAGGCAGTCGAAGTATTTTAATACTCTCTGCAAGAGTATATTGGGTTTGTGCAAATGTATGTAACAGGCAGAAGGAGGCGTGGCAGACCCCATAAAGTATATATATTCTTGATCAGCATCACAAACCGAGTCGATTTAGCCATGTCCGTCTGTCTGCCTGTCCGTCTGTCCGACTGTCCATATGAACAAACAGATTTCAGAGATGGTAAGAGCTACAAGTTCGAGCTTGGTCTCAATCGATCAGATATTTAGTCAGTCAATACAAGAAACTTTTTTTTTTCGGTGCCACGCCCCATTCGCCCACAATGAGCACAAAATTAGACACACCTCGGAAAAAATCTGTGTTTTCGGCGAATATCTCAGTAACTATGGTACTTATGATCACCAGTTTTGGTATGAAGGTTTCTAGTGAACTTTTGAACTGCCACGCCCCTTTCTCCCACAATTTATAAAAATTGTTCTCAACTTTCGTTCCGTTTTTTGACATTTGTTTATATAGAACAATATTGTAATTCGTGTGGAGTCTAACTATATTAAACTATCCTGAAAGGTGCATTGAAATCGCACGATAAACAAGAAAACTGCAAGCGTTACAATATTGATAACTGAAGGCAATATCATGTATGAGTGCAAGCGAAACAGAAACATACAAGCACATGTTCGAATGTTTTCGCTGCCTGTGTGGCGGCAGCGCTGCCGCATGCGTATCAATGTATGAGTGCAAGCGAGATAGAAACATACAAACATATGTTCGAATGTTTTCGTTGCTTGTGTAGCGGCAGCGCTGCCCGCAGTCGCTGGCCGCGCTGAATACACACATACATACATACATGTATATGCATAATATATTGTCTTTCGTCTGTGTTTTCGCATACAGACAATCAGATGTATGTTTGATTACACATTGTAATATCTCTAGACCGATTTTAATAACTTAATCGGGAAAAAATGCAGAGAGTATATTACGGTCGGGCGTGCTCGACTGTACTTTTCTTTCTTGTTGGCAGCTGATTTCGTACAAGATCGACCACTGCACAATTCCGTCGTTGTTTTTTGTCAGCACAGTGGTTATTGTATTTGTTTTACTATCAAATCTTAATGCCGATTATTTTTAATATTAATAAAACGAAAATAGACAGAATATTCTACTGATTGAATAGAGATCAAAATAGCATAGAATCGACGGGACTGGAAGCATTTTATAATTCGATCAGTCGTTAACGATTACTATGTAAACTTATAAACATAAAACCACTGTACTTTATCCGGTTCACAAGCAGTGCAAACTTACATATGTACATATATTGTTTTTAACGCATAGCGTCTGAACACTTTATGTGGCGTTGTTATTTAGTTATCACAAGCGTGTGCCATAATAAAGCAACCAAAAATATTTATCGGATACAACATTTTTTGTAAGTCTTCCTTAAGACGCGTTTAAATGTATGTCTTTTTTTCTGTTATTTAATTTAACTATATTATTTTTAAATTTGTCTGTGCCGTAGACTTATATCAAACAAATTAAAAAGAAATTACCATTTTAAATATATTTAAAAACTGAACATTTTAAAATCCAGCTTTAGCTTCCAAAATTCCATGAACTCTTATTAAGTTTGCAAAACATTACATTAATTTGGGCACTAATATACTTTAAATGCAGACAGTATCTGTTGTGTTTATCACACACAGCGGTTGCGCAAATGTGTCAACTCAATGTTTGAATCTGGGTCACGCTTATACAAGAAAGGTTTTACAATACATTCGAACCGACTGTAAAAGACGACGGGCTCATCTTGTGCGCATTTTTAAAGACTAACATATGCAATTCAAAAGAAGCATAATGATTTTATATATGTACGTATGTACAAGGATATGTATTTAATATATACATATTTTGATTTTCATTCATGTTTTGCGTAAAATAGACATTAATTGACCGATTCTGAAGGAAAAGCTAGTTGATAGCGTTTGTCCACAAGAGTATTTTTTGTGCAAATGTATGTAACAGGCAGAAGGAGGCGTGGCAGACCCCACAAAGTATATATATTCTTGATCAGCATTCCATGGCGAGTCGATATAGCAATGTCCGTTTGTCTGTCCGTCCGTATGAACAAACAGATTTCAGAGATGGTATGAGCTACAAGTTCCGACTTAGTCTCAATCGACTACAAATTTAGTTAGTCAATACAAGATTTTTTTTTTTATGCCACGCCCAATTCGCCCACAATGAGGCAAAGCCTGGACACACCTCGGAAATTTTTTCCGATGTTTTCGGCCAATATCTCAGTAACTATGGCACGTAGGCACACCAGGTACACAGGTTCCTAGAGACAGCATAAATGCCATCAAAAGTTTTGGACTGCCACGCCACTTTTCTCATGAGAATTTAAAAATTTCAATCAATTCCAATGCATGAGTGCAAGCTAGACAGAAACATTAAAACACATGTTCGAAAGTTTTTGCTGCCTGTGTGGCGGCAGCGCTGCCCGCTTTCGCTGGCTGTGCCGACCACTGGTTCAAAAAAAAAACACTTATATCAAAGAACTGCACGGTTGGTTTTTTTGTACTCGAGTAATACCCTAAGAAAATGCGGTGGCGGTCTTACTCTTACACAAAATTTAGAGTAAGAAATGTGATCGGCTATTTTTTATACTCTCTGCAAGAGTATATTGGGTTTGTGCAAATGTATGTAACAGGCAGAAGGAGGCGTGGCAGACCCCATAAAGTATATATATTCTTGATCAGTCTGTCCGTCTGTCTGTCTGTCCGTCTGTCCGTATGAACAAACAGATTTCAGAGATGGTAAGAGCTACAAGTTCGAGCTTGGTCTCAATCGATCAGATATTTAGTCAGTCAATACAAGAAACTTTTTTTTTCGGTGCCACGCCCCATTTGCCCACAATAAGCAAAAAACTAGACACACCTCGGAAAAAATCTGTGTTTTCGGCGAATATCTCAGTAACTATGGGACTTATAATCACCAATTTTGGTATGAAGGTTTCTAGTGACAGCGTAAATGCATTGACATTTAAAAGCACATGTTCGAATGTTTTCGCTGCCTGTGTGGCGGCAGCGCTGCCGCATTCGTACCAATGTATGAGGGCAAAGCGAGATAGAAACATACAAACATATGTTCGAATGTTTTCGTTGCTTGTGATTGTTTTTGTTTTGAAGTGTTTTAATGCAAGTACTACAGATTGTAATATCTCTAGACCGATTTTAATAACTTAATCGGGAAAAAATGCAGAGAGTATATTACGGTCGGGCGTGCTCGACTGTACTTTTCTTTCTTGTTAATAATAAAAGAAGAAGAAAAATATATACTTATATAGTTTTCTTATTATTTTTTATTGCAATCTACCTTTTCCGCTAGAACTAGCATATTTTCCTCCCAATAAATGGCAACACTGCGACCGTCACGCAACGCAAGCGAACGTCTCGCAACTTAAGCGAACCAACGAACTTGCTTGATACTCGAACGTTTGTTTGTACTTTTGTACTGAAATTACGGGCAGGCAGGTTGCGTTCGAATACTCGTTCGTCTAATCGAACGATCCCCAAACGATCTATGGGGATGATCGTTGTGCTCGCAACCAAATTGTTTGCTATCAAACGATCATGTTCGAATCAAGCAGAAAACGGGCAAATGATCGTTGTGATTCGAACATTTTTCGGACAGCCCGTTGGTATACTCGTTACCCGATCGTTTGATGAAAAGTTCGAACATACTCGAGTATGCTCGTTGCAGGTCTCTGATGTATATGCATCATATATAGTCTTTCGTATATGTATTCGCATGCAGACAAACAGATGTATGTTTGATTATGCTTAGATTGTTTTTGTTTTAACGTGTTTTAATGCAAGTACTACAGATTGTAATATCTCGATACCGATTTTAATAATTTAATCGGTGGGAAAGCAGAGAGTATTATACGGTCGGGCGTGCTCGACCGTATTTATCTTACTTGTTTTGTTTGAAAAGAAAGACAGCTGTCAATTTTCGAATGTATCCCAAATATAACATTTTACTACTTCTACTGTTCGCTCACTCACTTCGTTTTTTTTCCGGGTATATTTTTAGGCAGCCAAGTGAAACACGACTTCACTTATTCATTCATAACATTCACTCAATTTAATTTTGACATTGTACTTGTGAATGTGAGTGAACACAACCTTTGTCGTCAACAATCAATCGTGCCCTGAAAATCAGTGTATCCATCGAGACTACCCTATATTATTGTAAAAATATAAATACTAAATTAATGTTTTTTTATTTTTTTTGACGAACAATTCAAGGAGTACTTGATTCAAAATGTTATTATGACATAATTTCGAAAGGTAATTAGATTTAAACAATTGTATTTTTAAGAACTTTTATACCGCGTTTTAAGGAAAAACCATAATAGACCCCCAAATGTTTTTTGTGAGGTTCGTCTGAAAAATTCGCGGTCCATGAAGGCTTTTTTCATAATTTTTGGGGTTGAGGCCCATATATTAGACAATTACCTAGAAATGAATTATTGAAAAATTTTAAAGAATTTATACACTCATATATACCGCAGACAAAAACTTGGAGAAATGCGAATAAATATCAGTTTTACTCGTCATAGGTAGATCACAAAGATTTTTCAAACACGTTGGAATCTGTAGAAAATCTTTTTCAAAACCAAACTTTTATAGAAAGAGTTTGTCAACAAACTTATATTTAAAAAATTCGTTGAAAAATTTTTAAAAATACCCAAATCACACACAGAGTATTTTTCGACTCGAATCATTTTTAACTCTACCCGAAAAGTATCGGATATTTTTTTACTCCTTTTCGTTTGGGTATTTCCATGAAAGATATTTTTTTACCCGATCATTTTTGTACCAACTCATTTTTTACTTGGTGGTGTAAACACCGCATCAAATGTATACTTGAAAAAAAAACCACCCTTGTGAAGTATAAGTAAATTTTTACTCGGGTTTTTTTCTATCCGCATTGTTTTTACCCGATCGTGTGCGCGGGTATAGTCTTGCTACGCTCTTTTGTTATGGACTAGTTAAATGTTATCAATTAATAAATGAAAGTTTGAGTAAGAAGTAAGGCAATTGCACAATTGTTTCCATTGAAATTTTACATAAAAGATAAAAAACATAATTTTTATATTGTGATATTCCCATTAATGACAATCAAGGTGAGCAAAAGATTACAGGTTGATTATGGGACACCTGTTTTAATATTTGTTGCCTAGGTATTCTAAGTCATAAATTTTCATGAAGAAACCGTTTATCTAAAAAATGTAAACTCTCCAAATGCATATTGTAAAACTGTTGCCTATTTTGTTTTTTTTTTTTTTGCAAAACCCGCGAACTGTAATTGCTACCTGTTACATGCATTCTCTAATACAAAAAGCCCTTTTTATCCTCTAACGCGCGCTGTTCAATTTGCCGACGGCAAACCGTCGCTCAAGTACTCGAGTATTTCGGGTAAGTATTTTTATACCCGTTACTCGTAGACTACAAGGGTATATTGTAATCGTTGGAATGTATGTAACTGCCAGAAGGAGGCGTGGCAGACCCCATAAAGTATATATATTCTTGATCACCATAAATGAACAAACAGATTTGGGAGATGGTAAGAGCAGAGATATTCAAACATTTGTTCGAACGTTTTCGCTGCTTGTGTGGTGGCAGCGCTACCCGGGTTCGCTGGCTGTGCCGACCAATATATACATATGTACATGCATACAGAAAATTAATATTTGTTCGATTTTGCAAATAAATTATTTTTGTTTCGACGTGTCCTAATAAAAGTATTATACCTGGATGCCGATTTAATTATTTTAATCGGGAATAAAAGTAGAGAGTATTATACGGGCGTGCTCGACTGTATATATCTTACTTGTTTAAATGTAACCCTTTATATGGCATGACGTCCGATTTTGACGCGGCTTTTTTATTAGATAGAAAAGTAAAAATGAAAAATACATACTTTTTTTTCGTTGTCTCTATTTTTGGTTAAGAACAGTTTTACAAAGGATAAAGGATATTTTGCATATATCTAAAACATGACTATACACAAGAACCACTCATAATACAGAACAGTAAACAAAATAATTTGATGACACACTCATTACAGTTATTATTACCATTGCTATAAAGTAGCTCTGTTTTTCAAATAAACAAATATCTTGATAAGAAAAATTTGTATTTTCAAAATTTTTAAGGATACACTTGCACAATTCACAAATCGAAATTGTGCATAGCAAAACGCATTGAATAGAGTAACCAACCACAAAAATCTTAATCACAGATGTTTCTGCTCAACATCAAATAAAAACAAACCACTTAAACGGTATATTGCAGATATGCAACGCGGCCATATAAAGGGTTAAAAACATTAAAAAAATTATTATTAATTAAAATTATTATTATTAATTTTTAAATTAACTGTATTTGTTCTTCATTGTTATTAATTTCTGTTGACGGTTTAAAAAGAAAAATCCACTGTTCAAATTGTTCATACACATTAATGTACAAGTTTTACTAAAATAAATACATGTTTTTATTAAAATATTTTAGGAGCAGTCAGAAGGCTCCGAGTTTTCTTTTAACCCACTTTTTGTGTGAAGTTAACCTTTTAAAGTGTCCGTTTCTAGCTTATTTCTATTATAAGTTTTAATTAAATTTATTTTAGAAAATAATCGCTCGACATAAGCATTGATATGTTACAACTTTTAGTAAACTCCGTCAAGATCGGAAACATCTGGGTTGAATTTCTACCCAATAAACATAATCATTTTATTTATATAATTAATACTATATTGCTATTACCCATGAATGTTAGTTTTAAGGGTATTTTCCAATTTTTTTTTAAAGTGCGTAGTATTAGTCCCTTTTCACGAAGACACATAGATTTAAAGCTCACCAAAACTCTTTGAAGACTGGGACAAGCAGGCGGACCAAAGCAGTGGGTAATTTCCATTGGCAAAACGTAAAGTTCTTATTGACACATTTCCGGTGACAGAGGTATATAGTACCGCAGCCGTACAGACTTTGTTCACAGCGGACTTCAGTTTCAACTGGGTACCCCTGTTTGCCTACAAACTTCCTTACCCTTATAAGCTCATACCCTCTTATTCTGTGCATTCCCCTTATATTACTTCAATTAATACCTTAAAATGTTACTTTTCTTCTAGCCCTTGGATAATTAAACCGATTTTGCAACACCTCTGCATCTTCAGTATATAGGATATTTTTAAATTAATCGTTTGTTGATATTATACACTTACTATAATAAGTATTGCAGTTTTATTGAAACCTCTTTCATTCCCACTCTTTTATCTTAAGCATCTCTTTACAGCCAACACCGTCTCGTCTTTGAAAATCAAAGAGGACTGGCGTTGCTGGCGGAACTTAAAATAAACAAGAAAAACGGTAATCTTCGGCTCGCTCGAAGATTAAATAACCTTGCAATCATGCTTATTGCGTTAATTTGCGTTAATAATTCAATCACCAATTTTTCCTATGGTAGCTATATGATATAGTAGTCCGATTTGGATAAAATTCGGAAAATTAAAATAAATGCATATTATTGGTTTGTTCAAATCGTTTAAGAGACACTCAAAATTGTTATACTAAGCGTTTTTAGCATTTCCAACTGATTGTTCCTATGGGAGCTATATGATATAGTCATCCGATTTTAACAAATGATCTGCGTGCAAAGGGAATAAACATGTGTTCCAAGTTTCACTACGATAGCTTTAAAACTGAGAGACTAGTTCGCATAGAAACAGACGGACATGGTTGTTGATGCTAATCAAGAATAAATATACTTTATGGTGTTGGAAACGCCTCCTTTAATACGTTACAAACTTCGTGACAAAAACAATATATCCTCTGCAAGGGTATACAAATTTCTGCTCCTTAATTCAGAGACAAACAGACGAATTTACGCAATACTAAATATGGGGCATTACCATATTAAACCATACGTTACGTATTCATCTAGCGAGTTACCACTCACTAAAGTTTAAATGTGGCTTTGAGTTTTTAATTTTCAAACATTTTTTTGTTTGTCTCTTAGAGAATGTTGTTTTACAAAATGGTGGTTTTATTATTGTTGGTGAAAATTGTAGCGGCTTATGAACGCAGAACCCCGACGAATGTGCCACTAAAACATGAGCGAATAAAACGAACTATTATTGGCGATATTTTGCAGAAGATGATCGTTACCAAAAACTTGCTAAATAACGTAGGTACAAATTTTATAGATATTAATAATAAATATATTATAAATCCATTAATTTTAGCAATACACGGACACAAGAAATACTCTTAACGATATATTTAATTTACTTAATGAACAACTCAGTGATTCAGGACTTGTGAAGGCAAATAATCAACCGCTTCTCACAACTGAAAATACGGTAAGTTCTTTATGAATATGTAGATATTTAAATATTTATTGTTTCAATTCAATACAAAGAGTGTCTAAAGTCAACTCAATGCTGAAATCATATGTATATCAGGTAGAACCATTTCCTAGGTTTTTAGTGGCATTGCATTTTTGCTATCTCCAGGAACCTGTGTACCAAAATTATTCCTAAGTGTCATAGTTACTGAGATATTCGAGAATACATAGATTTTTTCGATGTGTACCTGTTTTTTTCTTATCGCGGGTCGGTACTTTTATTCTAAATTTGGTGGCCCTAGCTTTTATAGTTTAAAAGATCCAGGTGTTTATACGGACAGACAGACGGACATGGCTATATAGACTCAGCTGTTCATGCTGATCAATAATCGATACTTTATGGTGCCTGCCACGCCTCCTTCTGCCTGCTACGCACATTTCGCTTCTGATAAACTTAATAGATCCCTCTACTCTTTTTTAGTGTACGGGGTCTAAAAGCGTAGAAATTTGAAGGGTCCATGAATGCAAAGTTAGTGACAAAAAATGTCCCAAAAAATAGAACACATGAGTTGTTTGTGGCATTGTCCGTATGAGATCTGGTAGTACCAGCTATTTTGACAATCGTCGCTGACAATTCTTGGTTTCCAAAAGTTTTTATGATTAAATAAATGTTTGGATAGGGCTATAACGCGCTTATATCCACAAGTCATAAATCACTTAGTCATTGCTCGTCGCAGGTGAAACGAAAAAAATACTACTTTGTCAATCCATTGAGTTGATCTAATTAATAAGGAAAGGGTCAGGCCAGTGCATTCCATTTTTCCTGGCCCTGAGAACATGTCTAGTTGTGTGCTTAAGGAGAGTTGTTCTTCAATAATAAAAGCTCTCACATTTTTTTATAACATTATGTAGAATAATTTATCCTTCTCCTAATTTATTGAATGATTCTTAAATTAACCCATAAAAATGGGTACAAATCGGGTATATGCAACTACAGGGGAATTGCGAAGTAATTCGCAATCCCTCAGCTCTTCGAAAAAATAAATACATTTACTTTGCAACACCTGTGAAAGTGAATTATCTCCCATGCCGAATACAGGTTTGTTAAGAGTCGATCCACTTCGACCAATCTATTGCAATTTCCCATTTTTGTAAATAAGGCTTTCCTTAATAGAATGTATCAATTATGACTTCAGTATAGCATTTGACTGTGCTAATCATAACCTCATTCTACAAAAACATGACATTTTGCCTACCTTCCGTTTTTCTGTGGATATCATCGTAACTTACAGGTTAGATCAACCATCTCTAAATATGTTTTCGTTATTTCTGGACTTCCCTAGGGTAGTCACCTAGGCCCATTATTTATTAATCTTTTTATACCTTCCGACCTTCCCTCTTCGCTTCCTCACCCATAGCATACTTTTGATGATGTCGATTATGTGATGTAAACAAGCGTTCTAGCCGGGGTACAGATCTCAGTCTACCCAGGGCTCGAATCTTACAAGAAATTTGTAACATTCGCGGAGACGCTGCAGACGGGGAAAATGTGCGAACGGGGTTGAGATTAGCGAAGGAGCGGAGAAATGCAAGGCTTGAGAGCGAGGCGGGGATGCCGCCGTCGTTCCGCGCGAGCTGCCGCAATGCTCCGCGAGATCGAAGCGAGGCGCCGAGGTACTCTGGCAGCCGCCGCCGATTACGAGCGAGGGGCACTACGGGGTATTTTATAGTCGCACGCGAGATCTCTCTTCTCTCTCTTCACCACAGAGCTTTCGTTCAGAGCTGCGTCAAGCCGCTCCTTACGCTCCTGACAAAGGCCGCTGCAGGCCTCGCCTAACTCCTATCGATAAATATATAATTACAACTATGTATGGTGGGATTAAGAGCCCCTCTTTACAGTGAAGCTATTATTATCTTATCATGGATCATACGCCACGTATTATATCCAGTGGTTCATGCAGACGGTAGATTCAGAAAGAAGGCAAAACAGAAAAATGTACTGACATCGCTTTATTGACTGTGCCGTTTATACTGATCATAACATAATGTCAAGATTACAAATGCCCACATACTTGTTTATCATACAAATAATACATTTTCGACCGATTCGTCTCGTGGATTATATAGGGCATATCCAGACCAAACTTGGAGTAAGTTCTTATAATCATGATATACACATAATGTGTAACTTTGATCGCTTAGCATTATTTATCTTCAAACAAATTTCTTATTTTCAACTGATCTGCTTTGAGATTGGAGTTATAGAATGTAGTTACCCGATCTGCACGCGAAAATAACGCCCTTTCATTAATAATAAATTAATAAAAAATATTATGAGTTTCGTCATTATAACTATCTATCCCAAGTTTGATTCGAATTGGACATAGGACAAATCGGACGAAAGTTTTTTTCGCTAGGAAAATAGGCACTAGACTAAGTACAGAGTATTTTTCTGTCGGCTCACTCGAATGTAAGGTTTTTCACCAATTTTTGTAAGAAATTAAATTGTGCTCTGCATATATCGATTTTTTTTTAGGTCTGTATACAAAATAAACATACAAAAAAAAATAAGTCGATTAGGAAATCTTTAGTCCGGAAAATATTCATGAAATACAGAAAATATGTAACAAGAAAAATTGTTGTACTATTGCATTTATGGAAAAAATACCATAGCAATACAGCGACAAACTGTAATGAAATACAGTAGTTGAGCGATTCGACTATAAGAGTTATCGTACTCATTCTTTTCGACCGATTTCTTTGGGAGATGTGGGGGTAGTTGTCCAATCCAAACCTATTGGTAATAGAAACAATCATGCTATAAACTTAATGAATGAGTCTGGTTAAGATCAACTGATTTGCTGTCCTATCTAGACCCAAATAGGTTAGAATAGTAATAATGGTGACATACCATTTGTGAGACCTGTAGAAAGCGCGAAACATATTTTAATTACAATTGATTTACAAATAAATTACTCGGAATTTCATTCAAAATGTGGTGTCTGTAGCATCCATTATCTCTGAGATTCAAGAGCTCACACGGACAGACAGACGTATGGACTTCGCTATGTGGTATTTGCTGTTGATGCTGGTCTAGTAATTATATTAGGCACTTTTCGCATCTGAGTACATGGTCTTAAATAATGATAAGCAGCATGTGTTAAATAGGTTATTTTCTATATTCTTATATTTTTATACTCTCTGCAAAAGTATATTGGGTATGTGCATAGTATATATATTATTGATCAGCATCAACATCCGAGTCGATATAGCTATTTACGTCTGCTCGTCTGTCCCTCTGTATGAAAAAATCGTCTCAGAGACTATAAGAGCTAGAAAGGTGCAAGGGGTCGCAAATGAAAGGTACAATACCCAAGCAGTACGAATTTGTTTTTGTTTTTGACACGCCCACTTTAGGGCGTGCTATCTTTATATAAAGGTAAATATAGAGGTAAAACTAGAATGTTTTAGTCTAGAAAACTTTTTTGTTAGCTGTGCTATCTGAGCCAAATTTACACAGACAGTACTTGTCTGGGAAGTACATGTACTGACCAATCGAACAACTATATCGTATAGCTCCCATAGGGCCGATTGGTCAAAAAACGCTATAAATATGAATTAAATTGAAAAATAAGAGAGCTATCAAGTAACAAAGTTTATGTTATTTAACTGCAATATAACTGCATGCGCGCAAGGGAAACAGAAACTTACAAACATATATTCAAGCGTTTTCGCTGCCTGTGTGGCGGCAGCGCTGCCCGGACACGAAGGCAGTGCCGACCAATAGTATACATACATACGCATGTGCATACATATAATGTCAAACGAATTTGCATGTGCATGCAGACAAACAGATTTATGTTTGATTAAACTTTGTTTTATTTTTGTTTCAACGTGTTCTAATCTTTACTATAGCAAGTGTAACGTAATGTCCTTTAGTCTCCCCAATACAGGATTCATCAAGATAGAATAGAATCTGTACAAAAACAATTCCTTCTTTTTGCCCTAAGGGCCCTCAACTGGAACCATAATATGCGCTTGCCTTCCTATCGTAGTAGACTTTTACTAATAAATCTTCCTTCTTTGTCTGATCGTAGAACGGCGCTCGGTGTAATTTTCCTACACAACAAATCAACGGTGAAATTGATTCTTCCGAATTAATCAGCCAAATTAGTTTCGCTGTTCCGATCAGACCCACTAGATACTTTCTTTCCCTCTCTCTTCAACCTTGCATTACTAACTTTGCTATTCATAACCCGTTTCGAGTATTGGGTAGTAACTACAACTAACTTTTTTGAGTTGTACGTAGTTCTTCGTCAATACCTTTAATTAGAACTTCTCTGCTCTGTCTAATATAGTTTAAGTTATTATATTTGTAGTACTGTATTGGATAGTTTAAATTATTATTTTTGATATTTGTATAAAAGTTTTACATATTGTATTCATTTTCAACTAATAAATTCGTCGCGCGTTTTTCGTTAGCCGCACGTTATGCGGTGTGCCCCTCGGTCGGTTGGGCGGGAGGTGGCTGCGTTATCTGCAGGGTTACGCGCGCTAAAAAGCTCGTTGCTTGGTGTTGCTGGGACACTTGGATATAATAATAAAGCAATAAAAATGCAATTACTATCCAATGTAATATAATCGAAAAAAAACACCCTATGATATTTATAATATTTACAAGTTGACTTATAACTACAAGTGTCTGCCATTTAGCTCAATTAGGTGGTGTCTATTTAGGCGCCTCGGTCTCCCTTCACACGTCTGACTTAAATTTTTCGCTGGTTCCCTGAGCGTGTTATTTAGGCAGCAGCCCGTTGCTTTGGGTCGTCTCCTACCTTGAGTAACCTTAAGTTGCGCCTCAGGATCATATACTCATATACTAAGGTGCTCCAGAATTCATTCTTAAGTACTTAGCCTGGTAAACTCTTATCTTGATTAGGATGGACCTAGCGGCAATACCGTAGACTTGGATACCATATGTTCAGAAGGTACATTGGAATGAAATTGATTATTTTTTTTAACATTATGAAGTAACATATGTTTTTCTGATTCTGGTGGCTACTCTACGATAGACGCTGTCCACCTAAGAATAACAAGTCCATCAAAATGGCCTTCGATACAATTTTTTAATAAGCAGTAATGCCTGGCTTGAAGATTATGAGCAGCATTAGGAGCAGAAGAGTGTACATTGTTGAGAAAAATTGAATGCGCGTCATCAATTTCATCCGGCTCTAAAATTTCTATGTTCAAATCAAAAGATTGCTCCATTAGTCGCCAAAACACACTCAAATTCGCTCAAAGAGAAGCAGTCGCCAAAATCGCCACTCCTTAAAAAAAAATTTCCCAAGGAGTTGAAAAAATTCTCAAAATCGGTTGTCGCCCAAGTCTTGTTCGACGGAAGATACATTGAAGAAACCTGGAAGTTCTTGCAAGGGCTGCGATTATGAATTTGAATCACATTATGTGCAGTAACTATATATGCCTAAATAATTTGTTCTTCAAGAGTTGAGCCTGATATACATATTTCGTATAAAAAGTCTAAAAGCGTTATCTACGTCTGTATCGGTAATTACCTATTCTGAATGCGTTATCTAATTTCAATTATAGTTTTCAGGCACAATTACAAAATTTAATCCATTTTCCATCTGATTCATATATGTTACATCCTGAGTGTTGGTAGCCGGTAGTTTTTGTTGCGTTGGTGTTCCATCCTGAATATATCGACGTTGGTCGCATTTCATTTTATTAGTTAACTCTTCTTTTGGACATGTATCAATATTTTCATCAAAAAATAGTTTAAATTGGTTTTCCGAAAATTTAGAAGCATCACTTGTTCCGACTCCGCTTGTCTTCCCTGGGGCTACCGCAGCTAGCTCATTCGCCTCAGGTCGGGGTTGTTATCCAAAACCCACCGAGCGTACAATCCACAATCATCGAATGGGGAACCTCGACATCACCACTACTACTTTACACAAACACTATCAACACTAACCAACTATCGACCATCTCTATCTATGGCATCGCTGTGTAATCCTCCTCCCATAAAAACGTCTACTCACACATATTCATGTTAACAAAAAATTATTCATGTATAATGCCAAAACAAAATAAATTGGCCAGTACCAAGTGTACCAAATGTACTAAAGCTCGGCTCATTATAGGCGAATGCCAAAAAAAAAAAGCAACAAAAAAAAAAGCTAACAAAACGATACGACAAAACAATATTATAAATATATTCCTTGAAGTTAAAAAAACAATAATAATAAATAGCCACATAAATTAAAAATCTATTTTTAACAAGAAAAAAAGGTTATCTTCGACCCTTATACCCTTACTGTCATGCACATTGCGTTAATTGTTTTTCAATGAGCGATTGTTCCTATGGCAGCTATATGATATAGTAGTCCGATTTAAATGAAACTTGGTCAGCACATTGGGAATGTTAACAAATGCATATTGTGTGAATTCGCTCAATAGACATCGAAAATTTTCATACTAAGCATTTAACCGATTGGTCCTATGACCGCTATATGATATAGTTGTACGATCCGGATGAAATTTGGTCGGCAGATGGAATATGCATATTGCGTGAATTGGTTCAAATCGTTTAAGAGACACAAAAATTTTCATACTAAGCATTTTCAGCATTTTGAACGATTGTTCCTATGACAGATATATGATATAGTGGTCCGATCTAGATGAAATTTGGTTTGCACATGGGATTTTATGCCAAATGCATATGGAGCAAATTTGGTTAACATAGCTAAAAAAAAATTTTTTTCCATCCGATTGTTCATATGGGAGCTATATGATATAGTCATCCGATCGGAATGATTTTCACAAATGATCTGCGTGCAAAGGGAATACACATCTGTGCCAAGTTTCATTAAGATAGCTTTAAAACTGAGAGAATAGTTTGCATAGAAACAGACGGACAGACGGACATGGCTATATCGACTCGGCTGTTGATGCTGATCAAGAATATATATACTTTATGGGGTCGGAAACGCCTGCTTCAGTGTGTTACAAACTTCGTGACAAAAACAATATACCCTCTGCAAGGGTATAACAAATAACGTTACAAAAGAAAAATTGTTTATTTTATGTATGATTTTTAACAAAAAAAACTTCGGTGACACAGCTCACCGACTCCGTCCCAGTGTGCCAGCGCGCACAGCTGATGCTGCGTGTCGTCATCGTCCGGCGTGTATTGTGTTTTGATTTTGATTGGTTTTTGGTCTTTGAATTAAGTGTCGTTGCACCGTGGTTGTTAAGCCATTTTTCTTTACTTTATAATTATACTCTCTGCAAGAGTATATTGGGTTTGTGAAAATGTATGTAACAGGCAGAAGGAGGCGTGGCAGACCCCATAAAGTATATATATTCTTGATCAGCATCACAAGCCGAGTCGATATGGCCATGTCCGTCTGTCCGTCTGTCTGTCTGTCTGTCTGTCCGTCTGTCTGTCCGTATGAACAAACAGATTTCAGAGATGGTAAGAGCTACAAGTTCGAGCTTGGTCTCAATCGATCACATATTTAGTCAGTCAATACAAGAATCTTTTTTTTTTCGATGCTACGCCCCATTCGCCCACAATGAACAAAAAACCAGACACACATCGGAAAAAATCTGTGTTTTCGGCGAATATCTCAGTAACTATGGCACCTAGGATCACCAATTTTGGTATGGAGGTTTCTAGAGACTGCGTAAATGTCATGCCATCAAAAATTTTGGGTTGCCACGCCCTCTTTTCCCATAGGAACTAAACAACTATTCAAACTTCAATACGTCTTTAAGGCATTTCTTCTTATCGTGGAGTATTCTAATTTATAATTCGCGTGGAGACTAACTATATCAAACTATCCTGAAAGGTGCATTAAAATACATAAACAGGAAAACTAGAAGCGTTACAATATTGATAACTGAATGCAATATCATGTATGAGTGCAAGCGAGACAGAAACATACAAGCACATGTTCGAATGTTTTCGCTGCCTGTGTGGCGGCAGCGCTGCCCACAGTCGCTGGCCGCGCCGAATACACACATACATACATACATGTATATGCATCATATATTGTCTTTCGTATATGTATTCGCATGCAGACAAACAGATGTATGTTTGATTATGCTTAGATTATTTTTGTTTCAAAGTGTTTTACTACACATTGTAATATCTCGATACCGATTTTAATAATTTAATCGGTGGGAAAGCAGAGAGTATTATACGGTCGGGCGTGCTCGACCGTATTTATCTTACTTGTTTTGTTTGAAAAGGAAGACAGCTGTCAATTTTCGAATGTATCCCAAATATAACATTTTACTACTTCTACTGTTCGCTCACTCACTTCGTTTTTTTCCGGGTATATTTTTAGGCAGCCAAGTGAAACACGACTTCACTTATTCAATCATAACATTCACTCAATTTAATTTTGACATTGTACTTTTGAATGTGATTTTTATGTCATTCATGCAGTGCTCTAGTCCGAACACAACCTTTGTCGTCAACAATCAATCGTGCCCTGAAAATCAGTGTATCCATCGAGACTACCCTATATTATTGTAAAAATATAAATACTAAATTAATGTTTTTTTATTTTTTTGACGAACAATTCAAGGAGTACTTGATTCAAAATGTTATTATGACATAATTTCGAAAGGTAATTAGATTTAAACAATTGTATTTTTAAGAACTTTTATACCGCGTTTTAAGGAAAAACCATAATAGACCCCCAAAAGTTTTTTGTGAGGTTCGTCTGAAAAATTCGCGGTCCATGAAGGCTTTTTTCATAATTTTTGGGGTTGAGGCCCATATATTAGACAATTACCTAAAAATGAATTATTAAAAAATTTTAAAGAATTTATACACTCGTATATACCGCAGACAAAAACTTGGAGAAATGCGAATAAATATCAGTTTTACTCGTCATAGGTAGATCACAAAGATTTTTCAAACACGTTGGAATCTGTAGAAAATCTTTTTCAAAACCAAACTTTTATAGAAAGTGCTTGTCAACAAACTGATATTTAAACAAGAAAGGCTACAGTCGATCGAGCCGACTGTAAAAGACCCCGTACTCCCATAGTATTGCATTTTATTTAAATTAAAATTTTCAAATGAAATTTAAAAAATTAAAATTAAATATTTACATTTTGAATTAAAATTAAAAAATAAATAAATTAACAACTGTCATCGTCAGCACTCGAACCCGCGATCCATGCGAAGGTTCCACATTGCGCCGCAACTCTATCAGTTGCACCACACCCCTCTTCTATCATTCTTCCGATTATTTGCATATATGTTTGTGCACACATACATACAAACATATCGAACATATGTTTGTATGTTTCTGTGTTTGTTTGTATGTGTTGCGCGCATGCAGTGATTTTGCTTTAAAATAACTTCGACTTTGAACCGTAATTTCTCTGTTGTTTGACGTAGGATTTTGATGCCACTTTCAGGAAAGTTAGAAATAGTAAGTCTCTAAGCATATGTTAAATTACAACACTGTACTATTTGATTTAATGCCTGAAACAAGGCATTGAAGCTGGAGAGTCTATTATTTCTGATGAGCAAAGGGGGCGTGGCAGCTCATTGAATGGCGTTATATTAAGGCTGTCTCTAGGAACCTGTATACCAAAATTGGTGCTCCTAAGTGTTATAGTTACTGAGATATTCGCCTAAAACAAAAATTTTCTCGAGGTTTGTCTGGTTTTTTGCTCATTGCGGGGGCGGTAGGGGGTGTGGCAACAATTTGAAATAAACTTGATCTGCTCGAGAAAATAACGGACTTACATTCCAAATTTGGTGTCTCTAGCTCTTGTAGTTTAAAAGATCCAGGTGTTCATACGGACGGACAGACGGACAGACGGACATTGCTATATCGACTCGGCTGTTGATGCTGATCAAGAATATATATACTTTATGGGGTCGGCCACGCCTCCTTCTGCCTGTTACGCACATCTCGCTTCTGACAAACTTAATAGACCCCTATACTCTTTTTTAAAGAGTACGGGGTCTAAAAATTTGTTGAAAAATTTTTAAAAATGTATGTATGAACATCTCTAACTTTACTGAACTTCGTATTAATAAACATTATGGCTGTTAAGTTGCTAGGAAAACTTGGTGTGTATACTTACAATACAGGGCTTACCAATACGGACGATAGGATTTTAAACGTTTGTGGCTCCCATATTATGTCATTTTCTTCATTAAAGTTTTTCATTTCATCATAAAAAAGTCATCGTCGACCCAGTGCTTAAAATTATTCAATCAAATCCGCAAAAAACTCAAAGACCGTTTCGATAAAAAAACAAGTAAGAAAGGCTACAGTCGATCGAGCCGACTGTAAAAGACCCCGTACTCCCATAGTATTGCATTTTATTTAAATTAAAATTTTCAAATGAAATTTAAAAAATTAAAATTAAATATTTACATTTTGAATTAAAATTAAAAAATAAATAAATTAACAACTGTCATCGTCAGCACTCGAACCCGCGATCCATGCGAAGGTTCCGCATTGCGCCGCAACTCTATCAGTTGCACTACACCCCTCTTCTATCATTCTTCCGATTATTTCCATATAAGTATGTGCACACATACATATGTGTGTATGTATAGCATTGGTCGGCGCGGCCAGCGGCTCCGGGCAGCGCTGCCGCCAGCAGGTAGAGAAAACGTTCGAACATATGTTTGTATGTTTCTGTGTTTGTTTGTATGTGTTGCGCGCATGCAGTGATTTTGCTTTAAAATAACTTCGACTTTGAACCGTAATTTCTCTGTTGTTTGACATAGGATTTTGATGCCACTTTCAGGAAAGTTGGAAATAGTAATTCTCTAAGCGTATGTTAAATTACAACACTGTACTATTTGATTTAATGCCTGAAACAAGGCATTGAAGCTGGAGAGTCTTTTATTTCTGATGAGCAAAGGGGGCGTGGCAGCTAAAAATTTTTAATGACATTATACTAAGGCTGTCTCTAAGAACCTGTATACCAAAATTTGTGCTCCTAAGTGTTATAGTTACTGAGATATTCGCCTAAAACAAAAATTTTTTCGAGGTGTGTCTGGTTATTTGCTCATTGCGGGGGCGGTAAGGGGCGTGGCAACAATTTGAAATAAACTTGATCTGCTCTACAAAATAACGGACTTACATTCCAAATTTGGTGTCTCTAGCTCTTGTAGTTTAAAAGATCCAGGTGTTCATACGGACGGACAGACGGACAGACGGACATGGCTATATCGACTCGGCTGTTGATGCTGATCAAGAATATATATACTTTATGGGGTCGGCCACGCCTCCTTCTGCCTGTTACGCACAGCTCGCTTCTGACAAACTTAATAGACCCCCTTTACTCTTTTTTAAAGAGTACGGGGTCTAAAACAATCTCTCCGGACTAGGCTCATTTATGGTTAAACAAGAAATGAATTTCCATTATTGGAAATTGACAAATCCGTTATTAGTCTATCCCTAAAGAATCACTTTTTGAATGGATTATGATACGGTGCATCATTGGTGGGTACTTTTTATACTCTCTGCAAGAGTATATTGGGCTTGTGAAAATGTATGTAACAGGCAGAAGGAGGCGTGGCAGACCCCATAAAGTATATATATTCTTGATCAGCATCACAAGCCGAGTCGATATAGCCATGTCCGTCTGTCCGTCTGTCTGTCCGTCTGTCTGTCCGTATGAACAAACAGATTTCAGAGATGGTAAGAGCTACAAGTTCGAGCTTGGTCTCAATCGATCACATATTTAGTCACTCAATACAAGAATCTTTTTTTTTTTCGATGCCACGCCCCTTTCGCCCACAATGAGCAAAAAACCAGAGACACCTCGGAAAAAATCTGTGTTTTCGGCGAATATCTCAGTAACTATGGCACCTAGGATCACCAATTTTGGTATGGAGGTTCCTCCTAGAGACTGCGTAAATGTCATGCCATCAAAAATTTTGGGCTGCCACGCCCCCTTTTCCCATAGGAACTAAAACACTATTCAAAATTCAATACATTTTTAAGGCATTTCTTCATATCGTAGAGTATTCTAATTTATAATTCGTGTGGAGACTAACTATATCAAACTATCCTGAAAGGTGCATTAAAATCGGATTATAAACAAGGAAACTAGAAGCGTTACAATATTGATAACTGAATGCAATATCGTTTATGAGTTGTAAGGAAGTTTCTCAGGCCGGGGTATGTCTCAGTCCGGCCAGGGCTAACTACAGAAAATTTATTATGTTGAGACGTCTGGTGAAAAGACGCAGTGGCGCGATGATGGACTGGCCACTGATGATTGGGGAAGTGGACGATAGTTTTTTGGGTTCAATGGGGCTCGTGCTTCGGAAACAACAACCGAGTATCGGCTACGGTTGATGGCTCCGGGTTCGCGGTGTTCGGGATTTCAGTTCAGTAGGTGGAGTGCAGGCTACCACTACTGAACCTCAAACTCGTGCTCCCACGGGACAGAAATGCCAACGATGAAACACGACCTCTACGCGATAGGAGAGTACAGGCTGCTCCCATCGAATAGTAGACACGTGTATCAAACGTTGCTTTTGCACAGGCACGTGGATGATGGCTGCTGTAGACTGCGAAATGCATACGATGATTCACGACTCCCACGCGATAGGAGAGTACAGGCTGCTCCTATCGAGTAGTAGACATGTGTACCAAACGTTGCTTTTGCACAGGCACGGGGACGACTGCTGCTGTAGGCGGCGCAATGCATACGATGATTCACGACTTCTATGCGATAGGAGAGTACAGGCTGCTCCTATCGAGTAGTAGACACGGGTATCAAAAGTTGCTGTTGCGCTGGCGCGGGGGCGGGGCGACTGCTGCTGCTACTGTACGCGCTGCAACGCATACGATGATTCACGACTCCTATGCGATAGGAGAGTACAGGCTACTCCCATCGAATGGTAGGCGCGACTATCAAACGTTGCTGTTGCACTGGCGCAGGGACGACTGAAACGGCTACTACTGTGAGCGCAGCAATGCATACGATGATTCACGACTTCCATGCGATAGGAGAGTGCAGGCTACTCCCATCGAATGGTAGGCGCGACTATCAAGCGTTGCTGTTGCACTGGTGCGCGAACGACTGCTGCTGCTACTGTACACGCTGCAAGGCATACGATGATTCACGACTTCTATGCGATAGGAGAGTACAGGCTACTCCCATCGAATAGTAGGCGCGAGTATCAAGCGTGGCTGTTGCACTGCTGAGACGATCGGTGTTAGAAGGTAGCAATGCATGCGATGAATCGCGGCTTCTATCCGATAGGGGAGTACAGGCTACTCCTATGCGGTAGAACGCGCGATCACCAACACTAGTGTACACCACCAAGACGCTACCAGATCGTGGTCTTAATAGCCGCCGGAGTGGAGTTGCTAATGTACGCTGCACGGGAACGGGGAACCAATAGAGGACTGACTGCTAGGGTAAACAGAACGCATACGATGATTCACGACTTTCACTCAATAGAAAAGTACAGGCTGCCCCTATTGAGTGGAAATCCGGATCACCAACACGAGCACGTCCCACGAGAGGCTACCAGATTGGGGTCTTGGTAGTCGCCGGCGGAGTTGCTCACGTATGCACTGCGTGGGAAACCAACTGAGGGAAAACAAGTGCCAGAGTGAACACGATGCATACGATGAATCGCGGCTTCTACGCGATAGGAGAGTACAGGCTGCTCTTATGGCGTAGAAGTCCGGATCCCTATCACAAGTACACGCCACCACGGGAGGCTACCAGATTTCGGTCTTAGTAGTCGCCGGCGTGGAGTCACTCACGTATGCACTGCACTGAACACCCTGTTTACTGTTGCGCGTCACTGTTGTTTTTATTTTATTAATTTGCTTGCCGTCGTTAGTTTATATGCCTTCTTATGTTTCTTTTATTTGTTTAATCTCTATTTATTCATGTATATCATTTAAACCTACGCCTATCCGCACACTTATAGTTCGATGTTAATATTCTTTTATTATTTTTAAGCTCACCACGTGGATTATTGTGGTGGGCTCCCTAGCTTTCGTTTTTCCAAGTTGTTGTTGTTTCCTGATCGTGTGGGGGGTCTCCGTTGTCCTTGTCGTTCTGTAGTCCTGTAAATCCTTTTGTATCCTGATGTCTCCTTGTGTATTCGTCTGTAGTTTTCCACGTGTCACTTGCGTGTATTCGCGACTTTGTCACTGTGCATCCACTCGTTCGTAAGCCCGTTGAAAAACTAACTCCAGTGCCAATTAATTCAAGCGTCGATTGCCAAAATTCTCCTCTGCCGACGTCGCTTCTTTTCGCTGCTCTGCCCTTGACACACATATTTTGTGCACAGATGCAGCGGTGCTTTTCCCGGCGTTGATCGCATTTGCCTACAATTTGATGCTCGGCAGCGCTGCTTACGCCTCTGCTCCTCTTTGTCGCGTGCCAAACTCATACGTCGACGCAGGTGGCCGCTTGCCGTCTCTTGTTCTCTGCCGCTATCGCCTCTGCTGCACTGCTCTGACTTAGCGGCTTGCGCTGTGTGCTTGTAATCCGTTTTCGTTGCTGTGACGTCAGCCATGCACATGTATGTGTGCGCTGTGCAGTGGCCGCTCTCGCTCTCTCTCTGCCTAGCCTCTGTCGATCGATGCAATGCACTGCGCATGTGTCGTCGCTCTTTGTTTTCGATTCTTTATCTCCGATCCCGCAGTGTGTATGTACGCGACAGGTATACATTGTTCTTTGTCTAGCTGCCGTCTTGACTGGCTGCTTCCAGTGAGAACATTTATCGCCGCTTACTTTCGTACACTGCCTGCTGGCAGTTATGGGACTGTGCCCGTTTTAAATCAAACCGTGCGCACTGGCAGTTTTCGGCCAGTGCGCTAAAAATATTGTGCGCTCATTTTATGGGGCGTCACACCCCCCCCCTTTCTTCCGGGATATGAGGCGTGACGGTGACCTGGGCCGAGCAGTTGATGGCCACGTTGAACCACAGGTCCCCTACGGTTCTCCTGAACCGCACCCGTTTCCCTTGGTGGCACCGAAGTCTGGCCGTGAGCGCTTCCACCAAGTCCAGTGGAAGGAGCCGGTCCTCCGTGAACACCCTCCAGTCCTCGGGCGCTACGACCATGGGTATGGGCTCCTCCACTCGCTCCATCGGCAATGCAGCTGCCGTCTCGGTCGCTTGCTGCTGTTGGTCACTGGCCGACGTGCCGGCTTGTTCCACCGCGGGCTCACTCGTCCCTTGTGGTGCGACATCCATAAATAGCGCGTTGTGCACTAGCCCGACCGGCCCTGCAGCTGCAGTCTCAGTCGCTTGCTGCAGTTGGACATTGGCCGGCGGGCTAGGCGGGTTCTCCACCGACGTCCATCCTTCGGGCGTATCCGCCATAGATTGCGCGTTGCGCACTAGCTCCATCGGCCCTGCAGCTGCCGTCTCGGTCGCTTGCTGCAGTAGGGCATTGGCCGATGAGCTAGGCAAATCCTCCGACCCAGCTATAGTCCCGCGTGGGGGTGTGGCCTCGTCAGAGCTGATGGGCTCAAACCGGGGGTAGCTCCGGGGATCCGGGGTCCTGGGTGCCTCGTCGTCCGTCCCCTCGACAGCCGAGTCTTCGTGCCGGACCCACGACAGATAGGCGGGCAGCTCCTCTACGTCGCCGATGAGTGACCGAATATGCTCGGCGCGGGCTGCCGTCATCGGGTGGCTCTCAGTGGCGGCCACAGCTTCCGGGTCTCCCGGGTTGAGCCACGACCCATAAGCCGGTGGTGGGTCGGGCCACTCGAAAGTCTCTTCGTCCGGGATGTCGAGGATGTCGTGGTCCTCCGACTCGTCCTCGTCGCTGTCGGTGTCCTCGGCAGAACTACTTGCCTCCGCCCCATCGCTGCTTAACGGGCTGTACCCCTCGGCCTCCATGTCGTCGTCGTCGTCATCATTGCCGTCGTCGTCGTCGTCGCCATCCTCATCGTCGACGCCGTCATCTTCGTCGTCGTCGCCATCCACGCCCTCGCCGTCACCATCATCGTCGTCGTCGTCACCATCCACGTCCTCAATGGAGGCTTCGTCGGCCATTGCGGCAAGGGTCCCCTCGGTTGAGGTCTCCATCCGAGCTCGAGGTGGCGTGATGACTCGGTGAGCGAGGTTGGCGAACCTCCCGTCGAAGAGCGGCGGTTCCGGCTCCGGCTCCTCCATCTCCACGTCTTCGCCGGCCTCTGCTGTTATGGGTGGTGGTGGCCCTGGAACTGCCAACAGCTCACCGGTCTCGAGGCCCTGCAGCAATCCGCCTTCCAGCTCCTCTCGTAGCAGGCCCACTGTAGCTGGACTCAACTCCAGGCTCAATGTCGACGGGGGTCGTGGTGGCGTGACCAGGTCGATCACCTGCTGCCGTAGGCTTCGTGGCGGTGTACCCGTCACACCGAGGCAACCGTCCATCATCGGATGGACGGGTGCGGCGACCTGTTCGGCCTGCGCTCTCGGGTGACGGGCGCTTGGCGAACTAGCCAAGGTCGGCTTCGGGCGGCTTCTATTCGGTGTGGGCGTCATATTAATCTGTAAACGGAGATGATTATAGTTACGTGTTTTCTGGCCTGTTAGTATTGCTGCCTTAGTGTGCGGATAGGATTTGGGCTGACGAACGATCTTGGTTAGTTTAACGGGGTTCTTAATCGCGTTGGACATCTTCCGATCGATCAGATGATTCCCCATGGTACGATTTAAGGTCTGTTATGCTCGCTACCCGACGTTCTTTGGTCGCGACGTTCTGTATGCGTACGATTGTTGGTGATACAAATTTCACGACCCGGTATGGCCCATCGTAACGAGGTGCGAGCTTATCCGCAAATCCATCAGCAGCTTTTGACAAGTGATGTTGTCGTAGCAGCACCAGATCCTTCAGCGCCGGTCTCCATTCCCGCCGGCGTAGGTTGTAATGACGACTTTGATCCTGAGCAGCTTGTTGGAGGTTCTCCTTTGCCATCTTAAAGATCTCTCGCAAGTGTTTCGCCTTGTCCTCCGGCGTTCTTCCTTCGCAAGTGGGTCCGGGGTTAACCTCGTTGTATAGTGATCCTGGTAGCCTAGGCTCGCGCCCTTGAACCAAGTACGCCGGGCTATATCCACTGCTATCCGATGGGCTCGAGTTGATTGCTAAACTTAGCTCCGGTAGCAGAGCATCCCAGTTGCTCTGCTCGCCATCCAGATATTGCGCAATCATCGTCTTGACGGTTCGGTTTGCTCTCTCCGTGGGATTCTGCTGGGGCGTATAAGGTGCGGTGTGCTGCAAATCCATTCCCATTCGTTTGCAGAAGGCCTTGAACTCTCGGCTGGTGAACTGCGTTCCATTGTCACATACAAACGTCTGAGGTATGCCGAAGCGAGCCAAGATGCGCTCCCTGAAAGATCGCTCCAGATGTGCTGTCGTAGCCTTCCTCAAAGGTACAAGTTCCACCCATTTGCTGAAGTGGTCGAAAAAGACCAGAAGCATCGTATGTCCTTGTTTTGACCTGGGCAGTGGTCCAACAAAATCCGCGCAAAGTACCTCGAAGGGCTCCTGTACATCCCTCGTGCGCATCTGTCCTGGTGGTTTCAGTTGACTGACCTTGAACTTCTGACATGTTTCGCAATTTCTCACGTACTTGGCCACTCTCACGTACTGCAAGTGTTCCTCGGCTAGTTGTTGTAGTGTCTCCAGCGGTTGCCTAGACAGAGCATCGGCCACGACGTTCTGACTCGCTCGGCGATAGTGCACTACGAAGCGGTATTGTTGGAGTTCGAGAGCCCATCGCGCAATCCGTCCCGTGGGGTTGTCGATCGAATTAAGCCACTTTAGCGCCAGATGATCCGTGATAACGTCGAACTCGTAACCCTCCAGGTAACAGCGCAGCTTACGAATCGCCCAAACGATAGCAAGACACTCCTTCTCGGTAGTGGAGTAGTTTTCCTCGGCCGATGATAACCGTCGACTGGCATACGCGATGACTCTTTCGGTCCCTTCAATCCGCTGTGTAAGCACCGCGCCCAGTCCATAATCGCTGGCATCCGTCTGTAGGGTAAAGCGTTCCGTAAAGTCCGGACATGCAAGCACTGGTGCCTTCGTGAGTCGAGCCTTCAGTTCCTCAAACGCCTCCTGCTGGTTGGCGTCCCATGTCCACTTCTGACCTTTGCGCAGCAACCTGGATATCGGCTGCACAATGCTGGTAAAGTTGGGCACGAAGCGTCGATACCATGAGGCGATACCTAGACATCGCCGAAGCTCCTTCACATTAGTCGGTGGTAGCAATTCCTTGATTGCTTCGATCTTTGCCGGGTCGGTGTGGATTCCCTCTTCGCTGACGACGTGCCCCAAGTATACAAGACTCTTCTGGAAGAAGCAGCACTTGTCCCGGTTGAGCCTGAGCTTTGCGTCCCGTAGTCTTCGGAACACCTCTCGTAGGTTTTCGGCATGTTGCTCCAGCGTGGCTCCGATGACGATGATGTCATCCAGATATGCAAACGCATATGGTTCCATCTCGGGACCAATAACGCCATCCAACGCGCGCTGAAATATTGCGGGGGCGGAATGCAACCCGAATGGCATCACCTTCCAGTGGTAGAGACCCCGGCCGGGTACTGTGAACGCCGTGCACTCCCTGCTATCCTCTGCGATAGGTATTTGCCAATACCCGTTCTTTAGATCCAACGTTGTAATGTACTTCGCGTTCCGAAGCTTCTCTAGGATGTGGTTGATCCTTGGTAGTGGATACGCATCTGGAATCGACTGCGCATTAAGTTGCCGGAAATCGATGCACATCCGCACCTCTCCGGTCTTCTTTCCCACCAGTACTATGGGAGCACTGTGTGGACTTCTCGAAGGCTCAATCCGTCCGTCCCGAAGCAACTCGTCTACCTGTTCATCGATGATCTTTTGCATTGCGGGATTTTTCGGATAATACCGCTGCTTGATGGGACGGTTGTCCCTATGTACTATACGATGTTCTGCGATGTGGGTGACCCCGGTGACTTCGTCGAACTTGGCCAGCTCTCGCTGCAGAAAGTCGTCCACCCACTCGCGTTCCGTGTCCGGTACCTGGTCTCCAGTTATGGTCCTCAAATAGTTGGCTTTGCCGCTGTGCTCTGTGGTCTCTTGTCGTGGTTTCCGGAACGGGTTGTTCCTCCTGGCTACCTCACAGATTGGAGGTAGTACTGGGCTCGCCTGTATTCCGTTGGGCACGGTATGTATACCCCGGGCACTAGGTATAGTTGTCGCTTCCGTGGTAGGTGGTAGTTGGAGTTGGACCTGGCCGCACTCTAAACGCATCTCTGACCCGCACATAAAATCCATACCTAAGATGACTTCGTCAATGATCGTTGGCAGCACCAGCATTGGTAAGGTCAGGTGTCGCTGTCCCAGCTGCACCCGAACCATGAGTGCTTCCGTCACTTCTCGTCTTGTTCCATCCGCTAAACATATTCTGCTCCGGACAGTGCGTCTATTCGATGAAGTAGCGATGCGTTGGGCCACCTTTGCGCTCACGAAGCTCCTCGTTGCCCCTGTGTCAATCGTAGCTACCAAGGCCTGATCCTCAATCCGAACGGTAGCTACGATTCTCCCTCGCTCGAATCTCATTGTAGTTGTTAGTGGCGTGTTGGTTGCGCTGTCTCCAGCCGTTCGCCCGACGGTTGGGAGCGCACTTCGTTTCCCGATGTTTTAGCTCGACAGCAGTCCACTGTCCGAACACCTCGTCGACCACAATCCCAGCAGAAGTTCAGTCGGGCGTTTTGGCACTCTCGGCTGAAATGTCCCACTTGTCCGCAGTTTCTACAAGCGCGGCGGATGTCAATGCATTCCTCCGCTTCTTGTATCCGCTGATTGTTTGCCTCTGAACTACTGCTTGGCTTGGTAGTCCTCTCCGGACGACGATGCTCCATGCTGCTCTTAGAGCGCGCGGCTTCTCGTGCTTTCACATCCTCAAAAGTCGTGATCAACTTGGTCAACTGGGCCAACGTAGAGAACTCGTGTCGCCTCGTGTATAGCTGGTACTCAGGAAGCAGGTTCTCGTAAATCCGACTAAGTTCCTGATCCTCTGTGTACGCAGCACGGCGCATCATGACCCGGATGCTAAGAAGGTACGAGGTGAATGGCTCACCAGAACGTTGCATCCTATCCCGTATCTCGTCTTCTAGCCTTTGGAAATAGCGTGGTGGCAAGAAGAATTCCAAGAAATCTCTTCTGAATTCGTGCCAAGTCCCTGTGTACATCTTTGTGACTCGGAACCAGTCGGCCGCCGGTCCCGTCAACAACCCAGCGATGGCTGGCATCAATTGCTGTTGCGTATCGATTTGGTAGATAGCGATCATATCCTCCAAATGTTCGATAAAACGCAATGGGTCGGCCGCTCCTCCGTCAAAGAAGACGCCCCATTTCCGCAGTCGATCCACGAAACCGAGTTGCAAACTACGATCGCTTTGTGAACCGGAGCTGCGAGAATGATCGTCGCGAATCCTTGTCGACTCACTGTTGATCAGTGTCGACGCAGGGATCCGTAACGTCGGCTGATGTGTGTGCTCCTGTACAATGCTTGCGGTGGCAGCGTGACTCGTCCCTGGTAAACCCAAGCATTCTCCTGGTACTGGAGACACACCACGGGATCTGGGTTTATTTTCCGGCGTTGGTGTTGTCCCGAGCGTAAGCTCTAGTTCGGCAAGCCTCTGCACGGCTTCCTTGGGTAGCTCCGGTTGGCTTGCGAAAGCAGCGAGACGACTCCGCAATTCTTCCACGGTGCCTTCTGGATCTCGACCGAACTCCTTCAGTATTGCCTGCAGCTCAGTCTTACGGCGATACGATATCCATTGCACACCCATGGCTGTAGACTTCTTCGTTAATAATCCTCGTTGTATTCCTTTGTAATATTCCTGTTAATACCCCTTGTGGTATTCTGTGTAATAATCCTTGTATTCCTCGTTGTATTCCTTTGTAATATTCCTGTTTTAATCCTTGTAATGATCCTTGCCGGTTACGTTCTCGTGTTTGCTCCGATGTTTAAATGTTGTTTGCTGATGTTGCCTCCTCGAGTGCTTGCTGACGACTGACCCCTTAGGACCCTGTTGCTTCGCTTATGTAGGCTTCTGCTTAGGCTGCGTCGACGTCGGCAGCGACGCGACGCAGGGTACACGTGGCCGCTGGATCTCCTGCTCGTGGCTCGTAAGTGCGTAGCCGTGAAACAAAAAAAAGCTTCGGAGACATTAAATATTCCGCTGCGATGAATGAACAACCAATTCCCCCTCTCTTTCTAACTTCGTCTCCCCAAGAATAGCTGATGACGTTTTAAGTCATAAAGGATGGAGTGTCTCAAATTTTCTACCAAAGTCCCTGCTCGGGCGCCATCTGTAAGGAAGTTTCTCAGGCCGGGGTATGTCTCAGTCCGGCCAGGGCTAACTACAGAAAATTTATTATGTTGAGACGTCTGGTGAGAAAGACGCAGTGGCGCGATGATGGACTGGCCACTGATGATTGGGGAAGTGGACGATAGTTTTTTGGGTTCAATGGGGCTCGTGCTTCGGAAACAACAACCGAGTATCGGCTACGGTTGATGGCTCCGGGTTCGCGGTGTTCGGGATTTCAGTTCAGTAGGTGGAGTGCAGGCTACCACTACTGAACCTCAAACTCGTGCTCCCACGGGACAGAAATGCCAACGATGAAACACGACCTCTACGCGATAGGAGAGTACAGGCTGCTCCCATCGAATAGTAGACACGTGTATCAAACGTTGCTTTTGCACAGGCACGTGGATGATGGCTGCTGTAGGCTGCGAAATGCATACGATGATTCACGACTCCCACGCGATAGGAGAGTACAGGCTGCTCCTATCGAGTAGTAGACATGTGTACCAAACGTTGCTTTTGCACAGGCACGGGGACGACTGCTGCTGTAGGCGGCGCAATGCATACGATGATTCACGACTTCTATGCGATAGGAGAGTACAGGCTGCTCCTATCGAGTAGTAGACACGGGTATCAAAAGTTGCTGTTGCGCTGGCGCGGGGGCGGGGCGACTGCTGCTGCTACTGTACGCGCTGCAACGCATACGATGATTCACGACTCCTATGCGATAGGAGAGTACAGGCTACTCCCATCGAATGGTAGGCGCGACTATCAAACGTTGCTGTTGCACTGGCGCAGGGACGACTGAAACGGCTACTACTGTGAGCGCAGCAATGCATACGATGATTCACGACTTCCATGCGATAGGAGAGTGCAGGCTACTCCCATCGAATGGTAGGCGCGACTATCAAGCGTTGCTGTTGCACTGGTGCGCGAACGACTGCTGCTGCTACTGTACACGCTGCAAGGCATACGATGATTCACGACTTCCATGCGATAGGAGAGTACAGGCTACTCCCATCGAATAGTAGGCGCGAGTATCAAGCGTGGCTGTTGCACTGCTGAGACGATCGGTGCTAGAAGGTAGCAATGCATGCGATGAATCGCGGCTTCTATCCGATAGGGGAGTACAGGCTACTCCTATGCGGTAGAACGCGCGATCACCAACACTAGTGTACACCACCAAGACGCTACCAGATCGTGGTCTTAATAGCCGCCGGAGTGGAGTTGCTAATGTACGCTGCACGGGAACGGGGAACCAATAGAGGACTGACTGCTAGGGTAAACAGAACGCATACGATGATTCACGACTTTCACTCAATAGAAAAGTACAGGCTGCCCCTATTGAGTGGAAATCCGGATCACCAACACGAGCACGTCCCACGAGAGGCTACCAGATTGGGGTCTTGGTAGTCGCCGGCGGAGTTGCTCACGTATGCACTGCGTGGGAAACCAACTGAGGGAAAACAAGTGCCAGAGTGAACACGATGCATACGATGAATCGCGGCTTCTACGCGATAGGAGAGTACAGGCTGCTCTTATGGCGTAGAAGTCCGGATCCCTATCACAAGTACACGCCATCACGGGAGGCTACCAGATTTCGGTCTTAGTAGTCGCCGGCGTGGAGTCACTCACGTATGCACTGCACTGAACACCCTGTTTACTGTTGCGCGTCACTGTTGTTTTTATTTTATTAATTTGCTTGCCGTCGTTAGTTTATATGCCTTCTTATGTTTCTTTTATTTGTTTAATCTCTATTTATTCATGTATATCATTTAAACCTACGCCTATCCGCACACTTATAGTTCGATGTTAATATTATTTTATTATTTTTAAGCTCACCACGTGGATTATTGTGGTGGGCTCCCTAGCTTTCGTTTTTCCAAGTTGTTGTTGTTTCCTGATCGTGTGGGGGGTCTCCGTTGTCCTTGTCGTTCTGTGGTCCTGTGAATCCTTTTGTATCCTGATGTCTCCTTGTGTATTCGTCTGTAGTTTTCCACGTGTCACTTGTATTCGCGACTTTGTCACTGTGCATCCACTCGTTCGTAAGCCCGTTGAAAAACTAACTCCAGTGCAAATTAATTCAAGCGTCGATTGCCAAAATTCTCCTCTGCCGACGTCGCTTCTTTTCGCTGCTCTGCCCTTGACACACATATTTTGTGCACAGATGCAGCGGTGCTTTTCCCGGCGTTGATCGCATTTGCCTACAATTTGATGCTAGGCAGCGCTGCTTACGCCTCTGCTCCTCTTTGTCGCGTGCCAAACTCATACGTCGACGCAGGCGGCCGCTTGCCGTCTCTTGTTCTCTGCCGCTATCGCCTCTGCTGCACTGCTCTGACGTAGCGGCTTGCGCTGTGTGCTTGTAATCCGTTTTCGTTGCTGTGACGTCAGCCATGCACATGTATGTGTGCGCTGTGCAGTGGCCGCTCTCGCTCTCTCTCTGCCTAGCCTCTGTCGATCGATGCAATGCACTGCGCATGTGTCGTCGCTCTTTGTTTTCGATTCTTTATCTCCGATCCCGCAGTGTGTATGTACGCGACAGGTATACATTGTTCTTTGTCTAGCTGCCGTCTTGACTGGCTGCTTCCAGTGAGAACATTTATCGCCGCTTACTTTCGTACACTGCCTGCTGGCAGTTATGGGACTGTGCCCGTTTCAAATCAAACCGTGCGCACTGGCAGTTTTCGGCCAGTGCGCTAAAAATATTGTGCGCTCATTTTATGGGGCGTCACAGAGTGCAAGCGAGATAGTAACATACAAGCACTTGAGCGGCAGCGCTCAATGTATGAGTGCAAGCGAGACAGAAACATACAAGCACATGTTCGAATGTTTTCGCTGCCTGCGTGGCGGCAGCGCTGCTCACAATCGCTGGCCGCGCCGAATACATACATACATACATATATGCATCATATATTTTCTTTCGTATATGTATTCGCATACAGACAAACAGCTGTATGTTTTATTATGCTTAGATTGTTTTTGTTTCAACGTGTTTTAATGCAAGTACTACACATTGTAATATCTCGATACCGATTTTAATAATATAATTCGTGAAAAATGCAGAGAGTATTATACGGTAGGGCGTGCTCGACCGTACTTATCTTACTTGTTAAAAATGTTAACTGAATTTTTATTTCCCCAACATACCAATTAGCGATCTTTACAATTGCGCCATCAGTTTAGTGAATCTCAAAATTGCCTCTACAACTGTCGACCAAGATCGTTTTAACGCCCATGTGGGGTTGTGACATGTCAAAGGTTCATGCTAATAACCCCAAGACTATCGATGAGCTCGAGGTCAACATTTGAGCCACCATAGATGCCATATCACCAGACATGATCCACCGAGCGATAGAAAATTGGTCCGACCAGATGAGCCAGTGCAAAAAGAGCCGTGGTGTTTATTTGAACGATATTTTGTTTAATTCATAAATGGCATGATATATAGAGTGCTGTGGACGGAAGTGGACCACATTTTTTGTTTACGCTGTAAAATATTATATTGTACTAGAGTTTTGATGTTGGGTTTATCAATATATTTATACTCTCTGCAAGAGTATATTGGGTTTGTGCAAATGTATGTAAGAGGCAGAAGGAGGCGTGGCAGACCCCATAAAGTATATATATTCTTGATCAGCATCACAAGCCGAGTCGATATAGCCGTGTCCGTCTGTCCGTCCGTATGAACAAGCAGATTTCAGAGATGGTAAGAGCTACAAGTTCGAGCTTGGTATCAATCGATCAGATATTTCGTCAGTCAATACAAGAATCTTTTTTTTTTTTTTGATGCCACGCCCCATTTGCCCACAATAAGCAAAAAACTAGACACACCTCGGAAAAAATCAATGTTTTCGGCGAATATCTCAGTAACTATGGCACCTAGGATCACCAATTTTGGTATGGAGGTTCCTCCTAGAGACTGAGTAAATGTCATGCCATCAAAAATTTTGGGCTGCCACGCCCCCTTTTCCCATAGGAACTAAAACACTATTCAAAATTCAATACATTTTTAAGGCATTTCTTCTTATCGTAGAGTATTCTAATTTATAATTCGTGTGGAGACTAACTATATCAAACTATCCTGAAAGGTGCATAGAAATCGCACTATAAACAAGAAAACTAGAAGCATTACAAAATTGATAACTGAATGCAATATCGCGTATGAGTGCAAGCGAGATAGTAACATACAAGCACTTGAGCGGCAGCGCTCAATGTATGAGTGCAAGTGAGACAGAAACATACAAGCACATGTTCGAATGTTTTTGCTGCCTGTATGGCGGCAGCGCTGCCCACAGTCGCTGGCAGCGCTGAATGCACACATACATACATATATGCATTATATATTGTCTTTCGTATGTGTATTCGCATACAGAAAAACAGATGTATGTTTGATTATGCTTAGATTGTTTTTGTTTCAACGTGTTTTAATGCAAGTACTACACATTGTAATATCTCGATACCGATTTTAATAATATAATCGGTAGAAAATGCAGAGAGTATTATACGGTAGGGCGTACTCGACCGTACTTATCTTACTTGTTTTGTTTAGTTTTTGGTCTTATTTTCACACATAAAGGTTCTCTTTATCGTCATTGTAGTTGTTGCTTTTAAATGCTAATTTATTACTTGACAATTTAAACGTGTTTTACGTTTTGTCTGTAGCACAGTGGTGTCACAGTTATTTATCTTATAGGTTGTGTCGAACTTTTAATTTATTTATTTACTTTTTTCAGACACCACATTGAAAACAAGTAAGAAAAGTACAGTCGAGCACGCCCGACCGTAAAATACTTTCTTCCCGATTGATTTATTAAAATTCGTCTAGAGATATTACAATTAATACATATTATTATTAAAACACGTTGAAACAAAAACAATCTAAGTGTTATCAAACATACATCTCTTTGTTTGCATGCGAATACACATGCGGCTGACATGTATGTATGTATGTGTGAATTCGGCGCGGCCAGCGTCTGCGAGCATCGCTGCCGCCACACAGGCAGCGAAAACATTCGAACATGTGCTTGTATGTTTCAATGTCGCTTGCACTCATGCATGATATTGCGTTCAACTATCAATATTGTAAGGCTTCTAATTAGACCCCGTATTTTTTTGGTTATAGTTAGTTATAGTTAGTCTTCACACGAATTATAAATTACAATAGTGTAAGATAAGAACAAATGACTTAAAAACGTATTGAAGTTTAAAAATGATTTTATTTCTTGTGGCAAAAGGGGGCGTGACAGCTCAATTAATGACATTCCTTATGCTTTTGCTAGGAACTTCCGTACCAAAATTGGGGATCCTAAGTGCCATAGTTACTGAGATATTCGCCGAAAACACCGATTTTTTCCTATTCCATGCAACGGTTCTTAAAGTCAACGGCCGTCTGCCCTTGGCCTCTACTCTCTCTTCCTTTAATTCCTTTTCTTATACGCAAACTTTTCTAATTTACCTCCCTTCCCAATATGGCCACCCAGGCTCAGCAGAACAGTATGCGTAATTTCCCAACACTCTTCGATAATTCGACTCTGCTCAGCCCCAGATGCAACATCACACGAAGATTTGCACCCGGCTTGCAGAAGTTTACGCCCGCAAGGGAAGTAGTGCCAATATGGCGCATGGGGCTGTTCGCTTCGAATTTGCCGTGCCCAACGTAGGCCATCGCCCAAACCCTGAGAGTCTCATGCTTTAAAGACTTAGCTTGGCGCGAATATAGCCGTATATTTTTGGGATGAAAGACACCTATCGGTCGCCCACTCTAGTTGTCCAGCTCAAGCATGCTTGCGCCCACCGCTTTAAATATGCGAGCTTTCAGGAAATTTCGTGCATTGAACGCATTTTTATAATTGATTAATACAAAATTTCGCCGAAAGACCCTGGAACCAACTGAAGTTACCGTGCTCGCTATAGTGGAGACTGGATTTTATCTTGGATGAGCCGTTACCTGTCGTCTCAACCTAGTGTAGCCAGCTCGTGCTCACACAGACATTTCAGCTTGCGAGCCAAAGCGTATTGAGCCCCGTTTATCATCAAATGTTGCCAGAACACTGCAAAGAATGGAGTGAATCCTGTCGCTGCATGGACGCTTTTACGACACGCGAAGATACACGAGATACAAATCCCATTCATGATGGACGCTTTCAAAGTACGCCCTAATCGCTGCTAGGACTGACCGATTTACTCGGTCCGCAGCATTGCTTTGGGGAGAGTAGATGGCAGTCCTTAAATGCGTGATCCCGTAAGCCTGCGTCATCTCCTCAAAAATCTTCCCTACAAATTGCATACTGTTATCTGAACGAGTTACCTTGGGCACTCCAAGCTTCAGGAAGTTCCCGTGCTCCTGGAATTCAACTACTACTTTTGCTGTCGCTTCGCGCATGGCTTTCAAAAATAGGAATTTGGAAAAGTGGTCATTGGTCGACCTCGGAAACTTTCATAAGAAGTCGATTTATAGCTTCTGGAATGGCCTTCCCGTCACCATTTCTGTTCCTTTTCCCATAATTTCCTATAATTCGTTGTCTTTATTTCCTTGCACACGTCGCAACGTCGAACGAAATCGGCCACTTGCACTGCCATCTTGGGTCAAAAGTATAGTCTTCGTAAGGCGTGCAAAGACTTTGCCGTTCCACCGACGTGTGCTCCTCATGCGCTTTTCGGATCACCTCGTGCGTTTGCGATGTAGGTACCCAACGCTTTCAAACACACCCCTCAAGTTCGTAACATGTGTTTAAAGATTAAGCCCCTTCCACTTTCAGGTCTGACACTTACTGCTTGTTTTCCTCAATGTCCTGAGATAATTCCCTATACTCCCTAGTCTCGAATTCGTTAGTTTTGAACCCCAACAAGTAAGATAAGTACGGTCGAGCACGCCCTACCATATAATACTCTCTGCATTTTCTACCGATTATATTATTAAAATCGGTATCGAGATATTACAATGTGTAGTACTTGCATTAAAACACGTTGAAACAAAAACAATCTAAGCATAATCAAACATACATCTGTTTTTCTGTATGCGAATACACATACGAAAGACAATATATAATGCATATATGTATGTATGTGTGCATTCAGCGCTGCCAGCGACTGTGGGCAGCGCTGCCGCCATACAGGCAGCAAAAACATTCGAACATGTGCTTGTATGTTTCTGTCTCACTTGCACTCATACATTGAGCGCTGCCGCTCAAGTGCTTGTATGTTACTATCTCGCTTGCACTCATACGCGATATTGCATTCAGTTATCAATTTTGTAATGCTTCTAGTTTTCTTGTTTATAGTGCGATTTCTATGCACCTTTCAGGATAGTTTGATATAGTTAGTCTCCACACGAATTATAAATTAGAATACTCTACGATAAGAAGAAATGCCTTAAAAACGTATTGAAGTTTAAATAGTTTTTTAGTTCCTTTAGGAAAAGGGGGCGTGGCAGCCCAAAATGATGGCATAACATTTACTCAGTCTCTAGGAACCTCCATACCAAAATTGGTGGTCCTAGGTGCCATAGTTACTGAGATATTTGCCGAAAACACCGATTTTTTCCGAGGTGTGTCTGGTTTTTTGCTCATTGTGGGCGAATGGGGCGTGGCATCGAAAAAAAAAAGATTCTTGTATTGACTGACTAAATATGTGATCGATTGAGACCAAGCTCGAACTTGTAGCTCTTACCATCTCTGAAATCTGTTTGTTCATATGGACAGACAGACGGACAGACGGACAGACAGACAGACAGACAGACAGACGGACATGGCCATATCGACTCGGCTTGTGATGCTGATCAAGAATATGTTACATACATTTTCACAAACCCAATATACTCTTGCAGAGAGTATAAAAATGTGGTTGGATCCTATTCTTCCTTCGGCCATTACCGCTACTAAGCTTCATGAGAGCGTGTCGGCCACCCTTTTCGATGCTCAATCACGAAGTCTAATGCCTGCAACTGCAATGACCACCTTGCTAGTCGACCACTTATAGTCCTATAGAGACATAAGCCACTTCAGACTTGCATCGTCCGTGATGACAGTAATCGGCATGAGTTCTATATAGGGCCTTAATTTCTAGATTGCCATGATCGCCGCAAAGCATTCCTTCTCAGTCACTGAGTAGTTGAGCTGGTGCTTATTCAGCTTAGCAGAGAAATACGCAATCGGTCTTTCATGCTGAGCATCACTAAGTCGCTTGCACTGCATTAACTCCTTCTCATAGACAGACTTCAACGCTTCTGTCAGTGGAACTGCTATTGTGGCAAAGTTACGGATGAATCTCCGAGACCATCCAGCAGTGCCTAGTAAAGATCATACTTTTCTCACCGATCTCGGCACTCGGATGTTTTCTGTGGCTGTTACTCTAGCTGGGTGCATCCGCAACGTTGCTCCGCCTATTATAAATCCTGAATATCTAAGCGATTTGAAACGGAATTTCGACTTCTTTAACCATATAGTCAAATTGGCTGCTTTTTGGGCATTCTGCTACTCTATCACTATACGCTAAATGCGTCGCGAAGTTAGGAGCGATAATCAGCAAGTCGTCCAGGTAAACGAACATATTCGACCTCAGCTCCGTTGGGATCACTTTGTCCATTAAACGACATTGGCGTTGAGCTGCATTGCACAACCCGAATGGCAATTTAAGATCGACGCTGGAAATGTAGTACGTTTGATTAACTCTCGACAAGATTCCTTCAATTGAAGGTAGCAGACACCCTTGATTGACAGATTGTTGAGCTTCTGGGCATCGAGACAGAACCGATGGTACGGTTACTCCACGGACTGTTACTCTCCTCGATGACACCGATGACCAACATCTTGTCGATCTCGTCCCACACTACCTGCTTCATTGCTGGAAACAAAGGATAATGGCGATCTTTCACCGGCTACGCTCCTGGCACTAACTTAATCTTGTGACTTTTCAAAGTCGTCTCTCCAAGTCCTATTTCTCAAATGCCAAAAACTTGTCCTTTGCAGCTTCTAAGGCGGCTCCGGGTCTAAGTCCCACGCTCATCCTCGTTGGTGTCTGCTTGGAGCCGTGGATAGCCTTCGGCTACCGTCGGCTCTTGCCGTTCGGGAGACAACTGACCTGAGATCGGCAGCAGAACATCGTTAATCGCTTTCATCACCTCCATGAAGCCTAGCCGCATCTCCTGCTAGATGGTCTGGCGGATGCCATCGCCTTGGGACTCAAATACGCCATACACCACTTGCGGAAGATCGCTCTCCTATGAGGTGTCCGTTTGCACAGCTTTTTGTCAGGTATTATAGCCATGCGCCCCTTCATCAGCTAAATCAAAAAAAAACAAGTAAGAAAGGCTACAGTCGATCGAGCCGACTGTAAAAGACCCCGTACTTCCATAGTAGTGCCCATTTGCATTTTATTTAAATTAAAATTTTAAAATGAATTTTAAAAAATTAAAATTAAATATTTACATTTTGAATTAAAATTAAAAAATAAATAGATTAACAATTGTCATTGTCAGCATTCGAAACCGCGATCCATACGAAGGTTCCATATTGGGCCGCAACTCTACCAGTTGCACCACACCCCTCTTCTATCATTCTTCCGATTATTTGCATATATGTATGTGTGCACATATATGTATAGAATTGGTCGGCGCGGCCAGCGCTGCCGCAAGCAGGTAGAGAAAACGTTCGAACATATGTTTATGTAAGTTTCTGTGTTTGTTTGTATGTGTTGCGCGCATACAGTGATTTTGCTGTTAAATAACACAAACTTTGAACCGTGATAATTCTCTTGTTTGACATAGGATTTTGATATAACTTTCAGGATAGTTAGATATGATAAGTCTCTAAGCGAATGTTCTAACACTGTACTATTTGATTTAATGCCTTAAAAGCAGCATTAAAGTTGGAAAGTTTTTTAGTTCATATTAGAAAAGGGGGCGTGGCAAAAATTTTTAAAATTTTGAATGACATTATATTAAGGCTGTCTCTAAGAACCTGTATACTAAAATGTGTGCTCCTAAGTGCTATAGTTACTGAGATATTCGCCTAAAACACAAATTTTTTCGAGGTGTGTCTGGTTTTTTGCTCATTGCGGGGGTGGTAAGGGGCGTGGCAACAATTTGAAATAAACTTGATCTGCTGCCAAAGTTGGTGGCTCTAGCTCTTGTAGTTTAAAAGATCCAGGTGTTCATACGGACGGACCGACGGACATTGCTATATCGACTCGGCTGTTGATGCTGATCAAGAATATATATACTTTATGGGGTCGGCCACGCCTCCTTCTGCCTGTTACGCACATCTCGCTTCTGACAAACTTAATAGACCCCTATACTCTTTTTTAAAGAGTACGGGGTCTAAAAAACAAAGATTCTGCCACAAAAAATATATAAAAATAATAAATAATAACACCCCCATTGTGAACAAATAATAGTTATAAAATTATAAATAACAAATATGATAAATAAATTTTAAATAAAAACTCAATAAATAAAGTATTATTAAATAGGAAATATAAATAGACAAATATTAAACAATAAATATAAATAAATGAATAATTTGCGACAAATGTATACAAACAAACATTAAATAACGAAGCCTAAGGTATCCATCAATCAGTTGCTGCTCACTGTAATTGGAGTGGAACCTCGACTTTCAGTTATTGTAGACGTGACTATGTTAACAGTCCTGAGAGAATAATTAGACGACGCCGGCGTAGAGGTAGTAATGAACGTGATATTAGCCCAACAGTTGATAGTTTTATGTTAAGCACTTGATGTACGTTTTTCTGGGCAAAGACTTTTATCCATCGCTATATTGACAGCCACCAGCTTCATTTACTCATAACTGCTTTTTGGAGTCTGCTTATTCATTATTGCAATCGACTAAGTTTAACAGAGTAAGATTTAGAAATTCATTATAATTGAGTAAAAATTATTGTTTTTGGTTTTCAATAAGGTTAAGTCCACAGTTTTAGCAAACATTTTGTCATCTTCCTTTTTGAGCAGTTGCGCAGTAACTGCCGAAATCAACAAAAAGAACAACTGCCTTATCTGTTTTGGTCAAGCTGTTTATTTCTTTCGCAAGAAACAGGGAATTACATTTTTTGATTATTTGTACACAATTTTTTTGAAATATTTTTAGTTGTCTGAAGGACGTTTTAGAGTTTGGAAACAGTGAACTGATAAAAAGTTAAAGATACAATTTTGTTATGGAAACAATGATATTTGTACGCTATGATGAAATAATGTGATCTAATAATATGAGATAACGATAAAGTAGTAAAAAAAATTTGTTTGTAAATTATATTGCATGTAAAAAAAGTTAACACTCAAGTAGAACCTAATATCACCGAGAATAACTTTCCGATATATGCAAATTATTAATCACCAATCATTGATATAACAATGTTTAGATGCCAGAGACTATTTGACTATAAATAAAATCGTGCTGTATACATTTTAACATTTTTCAACCCAATCACTGCTTTTTGACCAATTAGTACTGTAAAGCTTAATGATAAAGCTGTCATGCGACTTCGACTATCGGTTGAATATATTATATTATTGGCGTACTCTCTTAAAATAGTAACAGCTCTCTTGGAAATAGATAGATAAGTATCTTATACCTATTTCATAAGCTACCATACATTTATGTAACATAAATACAGCCATGGAGGCCTACACTTATCCAGAGAAGAGAAATTAGCAACTGCATGCATTTCAAGCAATATATTGTTTCTCATATACAACAAAAATGTATCTTTAAAATTTTTTTTCAATCGATATCTGTGTTAAATAGTTCAATACTTATTTTTTCTTATAGGTTCAAAATGAAGATGATCATTCAAGTGATTCAACAACATCGACAACTGAAGGTTACAAAATTTCTCGTTTTGAGTTGGGCCGTATTCTCGGAAGAAACTTCCGTGGATTACAACGTTTGGCCAACATTGAATTAAAAGACGCTGTTAATGTAACTATTGATAATTTGTAACTTTTGGTAAATTTTATACTCTCTGCATGAGTATATTGGGTTTGTGCAAATGTATGTAACAGGCAGAAGGAGGCGTGGCAGACCCCATAAAGTATATATATTCTTGATCAGCATCACAAGCCAAGTCCGATATAGCCATGTCCGTCTGTCTCTCCGTATGAACAAACAGATTTCAGAGATGGTAAGAGCTACAAGGTCGAGCTTGGTCTCAATCAATCACATATTTTGTCAGTCAATACAAGAACAATTTTTTTCGATGCCGCGCCCCATTCGCCCACAATGAGCAAAAAACTAGACACACTTCGGAAAAATCTGTGTTTTCGGCGAATATCTCAGTAACTTTGGCACCTAGGATCACCAAATTTGCTATGGAGGTTCCGTAAATGCATTGACATTTAAAATTTTGGACTGCCACGCCCCTTTTACGCACAATTAATAAAAATTATTCTCAAATTTCGTTCCTTTTTTAGGCATTTGTTCATATAGTACAGTATTGTAATTTATAATTCGTGTGGAGACTAACTATATTAAACTATCCTGAAAGGTGCATTAAAATCGGACTATAAACAAGAAAACTAGAAGCGTTACAATATTAATAATTGAACGCAATATCATGAAGGAGTGCAAGCGAGACAGAAACATACAAGCACATGTGTGAACGTTTTCGCTGCCTGTGGGACGGCAGCGCTGCAAGCAGTCGCTGGCCTCGCTGAATACACACATACATACATACATGTATATGCATCATATATTGGTTTGTGTATACAGACAAACAGATGTATGTATGTTTGATTATGCTTAGATTGTTTTTGTTTCAACGTGTTTTAATGCAAGTACTACACATTGTAATATCTCGATTCCGATTTAAATAATTTAGTCGGGAAAAAAAATGCAGAGATTATTTTACTGTCGGGCGTGCTCGACTGTACTTATATTATTTGTTCACCTTATGAGTTGCTTTAACATTTTTTTTTATTTTACAGGCCACATATAATAATCTTAAGGAGTATAAAGCGGAAGCTACCCAACAGTTTGCAAACAGTTTGGCCGCGGTCACGAAAGAGAAACTCAATATCTAAGCATGCAATATACTATATTATACAATAATGTATAAACGTTCGAGTGTCACATTTGGTTGTTGTATCTGGGGCAGTGTTGCCAAAACTTTTTCAGCAAAGAAGTTACCTAAAATGAAATCTGTGTTTTATTTAAATGAAAATTAAACTTATTACAGGTGAATAAGCCATGGAGCGATACACTCCCCAAGAACGCGGAATAATTCTGAAGGACGCGTTTCCGGGTCGCTTAATTTCGCGTTTTGGCGATTTGCACTGGCACGCCAGATCGCCCGATTTAACGGTCCCGGACTTTTTTTTTTGCGTTTTTTGAAGTCCCGTGTTTACATCAACAAGCCTTAGACCTTGGAAACCCTCAAGGAAAATATCCAACACGAATGCGAGAATTTATCGCCCGAAACGCTCGCCGAAGTGATGGAAAATGCCATAAAACGAGCCCGTATGGCAATCAATTGTGACGGCGCCCATCGGCGATATCATTTTCTCGACTTAACACAATTAATTCTAAAGGTCTAAATAAACATAATCAAAAAACAGAAACGAAGTTTTTCATTTCCGAAAAAAATAAGAGCAAAACAACATCGAATGACTTCTTTTGCGCCACCTTGTATATATATTCTTGATCAGCATCAACATCCGAGTCGATATAGCAATGTCCGTCTGTCAGTCCGTCCGTATAAACACCTGGATACTACAAGAGCTAGAGCCATTAAATTTGGAATGGAAGTCCGTTATTTTCGAGAGCATATCAAGTTTATTTCAAATTGTTCCCACTCCCATTACCACCCCGCCCCCTCGAAAAAATTTGTGTTCTAGGCGAATATCTTAGTAACTATAGCACTTAGGACCACAAATTTTGGTATACAAGTTCCCGAGACAGGCATAATATATTGCTATTAAATTTTGAGCTGCTACGCCCCTTTTTCTCACAAGAACTAAAAAACTTTTCAACTTCAATGCCGTTTTAAGGCATTAATTCAAATAGTACAGTTGTAATTTAACATGAGCTTAGAGACTTATCATATCTATCGATCCTGAAAGTTGTTTCACAATCCTACTTTAAACAGAGCTATCACGGTTCACAGTTTATGTTATTTCACTGCAAAATTACTGTACGCGCGCAAACGAGAGAGAAACATACAAACATATGTTTAAACGTTTCTCTACCTGCTTGGCGGCAGCGCTGCCCAGAGCCGCTGGCCGCGCCGACCAATTCTATACATACACACATATATATGTGCACACATACATATATTTGTAGCATGTAAATGCAAATAATCGGAAGAATGATAGAAGAGAGGCGTGGTGCAACTGGTAGAGTTGCGGCGCAATATGGAACCTTCTTCTGAGATCACGTGTTCGAATGCTGACAATGGTAATCGTTAATTTAATTTTTTAAATTTTAATTGAAAATGTAAATATTAAATATTAATTTTGTAAATGTATTTTTAAAATATTATGCGCACTACTATGAGAGTACGGGGTCCTCTATAGTCGGCTCGCTCGACTGTAGCCTTCCTTACTTGTTTTATCCAAGATTGTTATTATTTCATCGATGACCACCAACTTATCATTTTCAACGCTCTCGCTTTTATAATAAGCCTTTCTTTGAGGCACTTTGCTAGAACGTCATAATCGAAACAACATTTTCCGTATCGGCGTAATCCATGTCTGCTAGTCAAATCTCATATTAATTTGTATATCAAAATTTAAAATAGTTGTGTCTTACATTATAGCCCATGTCTGTTAGTCAAATCTTATATTAATTTGTTTTTTTTTTTAATAAGACAATATAAAAAAGCGTTTCATTCAATGAACTTAAAAACACATATAAGAAGATCCAGACGTTGAAAACAGTAGAAAAGTAAAAAATGAAGTTGATCAAATCATTCCCCATGTCCGCATTGCGCGCAAACGGGTAACCTCCAATTATTTTACGTAAGGCTTTACATTCTATCGCTTGAACTTTTTTTATGTGACTCGTAGCAGCAATACCCCACACTGAAATGCAATATTTCCAAATGGACTGAATCATCGCCTTTAGTTTTAATTTTGAAGAATTTCTAATTAGCCAATCCATTTTTTTCATACGAGTATTTATGGGTCCATTAATATTTTTGACATGATCTTTAAATGTAAGTCATTTATCCAAAACTAGCCCCAAATATTTAACACTGTTGACTATTTGAATGGTAGCTCCATCCAAAAAAATGTTGGGACAATTTTTTAGCTCTTTGGTGAATGTTATTTGAACTGTCTTGTTTGTTGAGATTTTAATATTCCAAAATTGGTATATCAAAATTTAAAATAGTTGTGTCTTACCTTATAGCCAAAGTAGAGCTTAGCACCGTGCAGCTTTATTCTATTACTTAGGCTACAAACATAGTGCGCACTGAAACGAAGATAGAGCTGAAGACAATATGCTTGCATTGCGAGTAAGCTAGTAGGTTGCGCAGTGCAAGAAGAATTGGTTGCGCTTTTGTTATGTTAGTCGCAATGGATTTCTCATCAGATGATGACCTGCTGATTGAGCAAAATTTACTTTTAAAATTAAAACTTAAAAAATAAAACCAATAAATTCACCCTATAAAATTGGGAATCTCATAAGGAATACACCGGTTTTTTTAACTCTAAAATTTATTTTTCTGTGATAATTTGTGTGAGAAATATTTCATTATTGTGTTCAACAAAAATAATTTTTGTGATTGACAAATATTTTGATTTTTACTCTAACGCATCTTTAACCGAACATTTGTGATTAATCGGTCGTTTCGGAGCTTGTTGATTCCCCGTTTTGCGGTTCCTCTAATGCCGAGATGGCCTGTTCTGCATTTTTGAAAGCGGAAAAAAAACGTTTAGAGAAAGAAATGTTATAGAGAGCACACTTTGATCTTAGTGATTGCTCTAGTGATTTATCTAGTTGTGAATGCAATGATGAAATCATTGAGATTGTGCCAAAAATTTTGCGTCGCACTGTAAATCATTGTGCATGCACCTTTTATAAATGTTAAAGTAAAAAAGGAAATTTTTTAAAAATTTGCGAAAATAATAATAATAATATTTCTCTCAAGAACATGGCCAACAATAGTCTTCGTGTCAATTGCTCTAACTCTGATACATACAGGCCGTTGACTAAATGGCTTAATTCTAACTGGCAACTTAAGGGGGAGATGGGTTTTAGAATTGTTATCAAGGGCCTTTATCACGGAACAAGTAAAGAAAAGCTGTAGCTCTGTTAGGTCATAATGTGCGTTCCTCAACAAATGTTTTAGATGGTAATACTAAGAAACCTTTAAATCTATTGTTTGAGAAGCTAGAACCTTAGGAAAATAATAAAGCCGCGTTCGACGTAAATGAAGAGGTCAAAATAGAACATCCCAACCAACACTAGACCACCTATACCACAATGTCATCGTTGTCTTGTTTATGGCCACACTCAGGCTTATTGCCACAATGCTCCCAGATGCGTTAAATGCCTAATCCGCACAAGATAGTGGAATGTACAAAATCAAAGGACCTTCCTGCTAAGTGTGCTCTGTGTGGCGAAGGTCATACTGCTAACTGGAGAGGTTGTCCGGAATTTAAAAAGATGGAAGCTAAAAGAGGAGTCAAGTTTATATAATAATCATATGGACTATTTGTCATCACAATCCCCGAGTACTTCTTTAGGTACTGATCTTATCTTAAAATTAATAAGTACTCTATTTATCTTTAGCTTTGCTGGAGCTTGTTTATTAACCAAGTCAAACATTTTAAATCATTCCTTCCTTTCCTACCGTTCAAATTATGGACAAGTAGTTGGAGTCAAAGTTCAAAGTGTCTTTGGTGATTTCGTCATTGCGGCGGTTTTTATGCGACCTTACGGACATCATTCAAGAGGCAGCTCTTGAAGCTACGGGTCGAGCAAGATCTCGAGAGACTTCGGCGTCTCTAAGTTTTGCCAACAACGATAAACAAGAAAAACGAAGAATTAGGAGAAGATGGATACACGCCACTATTGCCACCCAAATATCTTGGTTAATCAACTTGCGTTTGGCCCAAATTCATCAGTCAGCCATAGGCTTAAGCGTTATCTTTCGGAACAACTTCCTTATCTAAATCTTAATTACTGTTTTCAACGTCTGGATTTTCTTAAAAGTGGGTTTAAGTTCCCTGAAGTACGTTTTAAATATTGTCTTATTAAAAGAAAAAAAAAAAATTTGGGCAGTAAAGCATATGGCGAATTTATCATTTGTTTGATGAGCTGCGCCAAGATGAGAAAAAATGTATGGAATACACCATAATGGAAATAAGCATTATTATTAAAAATTTGAAATTTTTTAATAAAAACCCTAATAATGTGCGCTGAAAGGCTAATTGTGTTGGTAAGGTAAGTGAAAAATCCAAAACTGTTTTTCAATAAAACAAATTGTAAGTTCTTGAACGTAACAATTTATTGTTGGACTTAGCAATCGCGGAAAGGCTTGGCAGCATGTGTGTGGTTACAGCGAGACGAAAACGAACTAACTGCTGCTCGCGACAGCCGCATTGCCGACTACAAATTCGACTTACAGACTAGCTTAAGTATAAGAGTTCAATACACTACTGGACAATTCAATAATATCGTTAATTTAAGCTTATCCTAACCATTCAATATTTTCCTTATTTTAACTTATGTTTATGATCCAACATTCCGGCCACCTTAAAAGGATCGCCTTCAAATCCTTGGTAGCCCTGGCGTAAGCGCTTCTCCAGTGTCCAATGGAGTCAGCGGCCTTGGGTCGAGGATGGCCACCACGTCGGTCAGGTGCGGTCGAAAATCGCCCTCTGTGAGCGACGCGTTGCTGATCTACAGCATGACCAGGTTCCTCACGAACATGTGTCGTCTTCTCGAAGTATCGCCGGACTGGCGTGCCACGTCGAGCAAATAAGTTTTTATACAAATGTATGTAACAGGCAGAAGGAGGCGTGGCAGACCCCATAAAGTATATATATTCTTGATCAGCATCACAAGCCGAGTCGATATAGCCATGTCCGTCTGTCCGTCTGTCTGTCTGTCCGTCTGTCTGTCTGTCCGTATGAACAAACAGATTTCAGAGATGGTAGGAGCTACAAGTTCGAGATTGGTCTCAATCCATCAGATATTTAGTCAGTCATACAAGAATCCTTTTTTTTTTCGATGCCAAGCCCCATTCGCCCACAATGAGCAAAAAAGTAGACACACCTCGGAAAAAAATGGTGTTTTGGGCGAATATCTCAATAACTATTGCACCTAGGATCATCAATTTTGGTATGGAGGTTCCTAGCGACATCCTTAATGGATTTACATTTAAAATTTTGGACTGCCACGCCCCTTTCTCCCACAGTTAATTAACATAATTCTCAACTTTCGTTCCGTTTTGAGGCGTTTGTTCATATAGTACAGTATTGTAATATATAATTCGTGTGGAGGCTAACTATATCAAACTATCCTGAAAGGCGCATTGAAATCGGACTATAAACAAGAAAACTAGAAGCGTTACAATATTAATAACTGACACATGCTCGAATGTTTTCGCTGCCTGTGTGGCGGCAGCGCTGCCCGCAGTCGCTGACCGCGACGAATGCACATATACATACATATATGCATCATGTATTGTCTTTCGTATGTGTATTCGCATACAAACAGATGTGTGTTTGATTATGCTTGGATTGTTTTTGTTTCAACATGTTTTAATGCAAGTACTACACATTGTAATATCTCGATACCGTTTTTAAAAATTTAATCGGGAAAAAATGCAGAGAGTATTATACGGTCGGGCTTGCTCGACTGTACTTTCCTTACTTGTTTACTGTGAAAATAAGAGGTTTAGTGGATCGTGCTGTAAATTCAATATGAACAGCCTTTGATGCAAAACACAAGAGCACCGCAATGTACACTTTTGGCGGGGCTCGTCCTCTTATTTTTATCAACACATTTGTTGACCACACAAATCTATTCCTACATGAATCAAAAAGATTCGTCTTACATAATCGTCCGACTTTTGTATACAAATAGTCAGCGAGTGCAAACTTGCCAAGCTATCTAAGCAAACGAGTACATAGCATTCTTTTAACCCTTGAGGCCAATGTCGTTTTGCCTTGCAACGATGCCGAACGAACTGATCGAGTTTCTGAACGCCACACTCTTTTCACGACAAATCGGCTGGATTTGATGATGTCGTTCCATGTCTCCAAGATACATTTTTGGCCATCTCTTTGATGCCTGCAACTTGATTGGCTACAAATGATGCTAGTATTGAAGGGAAAGTTTTTACACAATGTAGTGCGGTTTCTGAATTATTCACGAAACTCGCATTCTCGATTCGACATCGGTCCAACGCGTATATTTGGGCTAAAATATACGCGAAAGTCTCGAACAATGTTTTTCGCTCGGTGGGACTTAATTTGGCGAAGCTACCAACCAAGTGATCCCAAAACGTATCCAATCTTGGTGTCCATATTATGCCAAGCGTTCGTGTCGAATCGGCATCATTGGAAGTCGAAAGTTTTTCATTTCCGCCTTCTTCTAATACTTTTGAATGGTTTGACAACCATTTTGGCAATTGAAACTCGCCCGTTTTAATATCTGTCGTGAGGGCAGGTCGGTTCAGACGGAACCTAGAAAATGTACAAATTAGATTCCTTTGACTAGCAGGTCCCACCACTACTACCCGAGGTTTGGGGGAATTGCTATCAGGCCTCAGGGCGCACTGGCGCAAGTGTGTAATGTGGTCCTGGTGAAACTTCTATATTCTTCTTCTATTAACGTTCATGAAACTCAAATATACATTTTGGACTCCCAAATTCGTGGAAAGTCCATGTCTCTTTCCAATTCGTGACGTCTCCAGCACTTTGGGATCAGTAATAAAAGACAAATTAAACCCAAATTGTCCAGTCGGCAATTTACGTACGCTGTCCCGAAAGCCTTGTTTGCAAAAGATGTGCTCCGCATAAAGATTTTCGGACACACTTGTCTTTGGGACAGCTTCAACTTTACAGTGTCGATCTACACTGTCTTCAAATCGAACATCTCTATATCTCATCACTGAGCAGCACACTGGGCTATGAGTATGCGTTTTTATGTACCGCCCTGATACCACCCAACCAAACAACGTTCTTTGTAGTAATGGACCACCCTTCGCCAGTCGAATTCGTCCATTACAAAGCATTTCGAATAATGAGTCGACTCCCAGAAGCATATCTATTTGCTGGGGTTTATAAAATTCAGGGCCAGCCAGTTCGACGTTTGCTGGAATCTTCCACCGATTAATGGGAAGATCACAATCTGGCTGTCTGCTACAAATCGATTTCAGCACCCAAAACTCGGCGCTGAACTGATTTCACGATACACGAGACGAAACTGTTGTCGATACTTGGCTTTTTGCAGTCAATCTCGACTGCCCAACCGACTTTACGGTTAAGCTCTTGTTGTTGCGTTGAAGGCGCAAGGCTTGTGCGAGATCTTCCGTCATAAAGTTAACTTGAGAGCCTGAATCCAACAAGACTCTAGCATTTCGATTCTGACCGAATCTATCTTGAACTATAACAACTGCTGTTGCAAGAATTACCTGATCGGTTTCGCTAGCAGCATGATCAACATGGGCAGGATGAGCAGAAGCTTTTGATCTTTCTAAGGCTGCGTACTTATGTAGGAGAGTATTGTGTGGGCAAGAACACACTCTATATTTTGACGCAGTGCAATTGGACACTCTGTGTCCCGAATGTAAACCATTTATACACAGTTGACTGGACTTCACGAAATTAAATCTGTCGTCAACTGGCAGTGCTGCGAACCCTTGACAATTTCCAATCATATGGTTTTCACCGCAAAACTAGCATGTTTTATTTCAAACGTTTGCTTCATCCTAGACTTTGAACTTTCTTCAGCAGATAAAGGCTCATATCGCCTGTTCAAAGCCGCAACACAGTCAGCCCATTTCGGCAATGTGTTAACATCAAGTTGTTCCTCATACTTCGACTTTGTATAAGGATCTACCTTCGACATGACTATATGAATCAAGATTGCATTTGCAAAATCTTGTTTATCTCCAACGGACATTAACGACTCAAATATTGCCGATACCGAGTCAACCATTGTTCGAATTCCAATGGCCGATGGCTTAGACATCGGCTCAATGTCGAACAACTGGGCTGAGTATCAAAAAAGATCAAGCATTTGTTGTCGTATACTCGACTTAGACGCTCGAATGCCATTGTTCGAATTCCAATGGCCGATGGCTTAGACATCGGCTCAATGTCGAACAACTGGGCGAGAGTATAAAAAAAGATCAAGCATTTGTTGTCGTATACTCGACTTAAACTCTCTAATGCCTTTGGGTAATTGGCATCAGATACCTGAAAGGCTGGTACCCAATGTCTATTAAGCTATTAAACAGACCGATAAATTGCCTGTATTCCGAGTGTTTACCGCTGAATTTCGGCAACTTTTATTTGGGCAAGTGAGAATGGTGAGAATGCTGAGGTACGTTTTCTGCTGCTTGATGCACACTTAGGGCTGACATGTATGAAGACCGTGCCAAAATACATGTTTCCTCAAGCATTGCACGGCTAGTATTATCAGGATCTATTGCATCGATCTCTGACTGCAGATCCATAGCTTTGGCAATATACGAATTTAGTATATCTAGCCGGCACTGAACCTCAAATTTACTTGGAGTCACCATTTTATTAATGAGTGAACTCCTTTGGCGCTCTATGTCGCTCTCTACCTTTTCTATTTTCACGAACAACTGGGTTAAACGCGCACTAAAGCAGCTCTTGTCGACATCCACAACAGTCTCATTGTGATCTACTTTGTGCGCCATATTGACTAATTAAATTGACTCTATTTGAATGCACGTAAGTGTACTAACCCAGTAATAATCAGCCGATAAAGAGCTGGAAAAGATAATCAAATAATTAAATATAATCAGTTGATTAAAAAACAGTTGACGATCAACATAATTTAAGATGTAAGATGTAGAGTACTGAAGATAATATACTGACTAAATAACTTTCTTGAATAATAGAGATAACAGCAATTAAGAAAATCAAGTGTATGCAGATAAGAGCTGACAGTTGCCAACAACAAATAACTATCTACGCAAACGCACCCGCACTAACGATAATCAGCTGATTAGCGATGTTCGCCTGATAAGCAATATTCGGCTGATTCGACTGCACGCTTCGAACAACAATAACAGCGCAACAAAATGCGTAGGAGGGCAGTTGCGCTATTTAATAACAACAACAGCGCATGCGTAGGTAGGTAAACGATGCAATCTAGCAACAACAACTAAAGGGCTTGCAGGTAGGCACAATGCGATCTACGCAACAACAACTAAAATGCTTGCAGTTAATCAGCAACAACAACTAAAATGTTTGTTGTTTTAATCAGCGAACGTTTGTACGTTTGCTAGCGCTTATGTATGTAAGCAGCGTTGACACAAACAAAGTAAAGCAAAATCAAAGTAAAACACAAAGTACAAGTAAACTACCGCAAGCTTAAGCTCCACAGCTGTATGTATGTATGTATGTAAACGCGATCTGCGCTTTACTTATGTACAAATTGTGAATAGCAAAGAACAAAGGTCAAAAAACCCACACCGAATGTATTTAGATATAGGCGAATAGCAAAATTAAAGAGGAGGATATGGGTGTCTTTAACTCCTGGCTGTTCAAATCCAGAATTCCACTATGGTCAACAGCTCCAGGGAGATCCAACCACGAGTTTATCGATACCGACACACGCTACAACCAAGCCTTGAAATGTCTTAAAGACCAACGAACGCGATTGAAAGTCCCTGCTCGGGCGCCAATGAAAAATCCAAAACTATTTTTAAATAAAACAAATTGTAAGTTCTTGAACGTTACAATTTATTGTTGGACTTAGCAATCGCGGAAAGGCTTGGCAGCGTGTGTGTGGTTACAGCGAGACGAAAACGAACTAACTGCTGCTCGCGACAGCCGCATTGCCGACTACAAATTCGACTTACAGACTAGCTTAAGTATAAGAGTTCAATACACTACTGGACAATTCAATAATATCGTTAATTTAAGCTTATCCTAACCATTCAATATTTTCCTTATTTTAACTTATGTTTATGATCCAACATTCCGGCCACCTTAAAAGGATCGCCTTCAAATCCTTGGTAGCCCTGGCGTAAGCGCTTCTCCAGTGTCCAATGGAGTCAGCGGCCTTGGGTCGAGGATGGCCACCACGTCGGTCAGGTGCGGTCGAAAATCGCCCTCTGTGAGCGACGCGTTGCTGATCTACAGCATGACCAGGTTCCTCACGAACATGTGTCGTCTTCTTGAAGTATCGCCGGACTGGCGTGCCACGTCGAGCAAATAAGTTTTTATACAAATGTATGTAACAGGCAGAAGGAGGCGTGGCAGACCCCATAAAGTATATATATTCTTGATCAGCATCACAAGCCGAGTCGATATAGCCATGTCCGTCTGTCCGTCTGTCTGTCTGTCTGTCTGTCCGTATGAACAAACAGATTTCAGAGATGGTAGGAGCTACAAGTTCGAGATTGGTCTCAATCCATCAGATATTTAGTCAGTCATACAAGAATCTTTTTTTTTTTCGATGCCAAGCCCCATTCGCCCACAATGAGCAAAAAAGTAGACACACCTCGGAAAAAAATGGTGTTTTGGGCGAATATCTCAATAACTATTGCACCTAGGATCATCAATTTTGGTATGGAGGTTCCTAGCGACATCCTTAATGGATTTACATTTAAAATTTTGGACTGCCACGCCCCTTTCTCCCACAGTTAATTAACATAATTCTCAACTTTCGTTCCGTTTTGAGGCGTTTGTTCATATAGTACAGTATTGTAATATATAATTCGTGTGGAGGCTAACTATATCAAACTATCCTGAAAGGCGCATTGAAATCGGACTATAAACAAGAAAACTAGAAGCGTTACAATATTAATAACTGACACATGCTCGAATGTTTTCGCTGCCTGTGTGGCGGCAGCGCTGCCCGCAGTCGCTGACCGCGACGAATGCACATATACATACATATATGCATCATGTATTGTCTTTCGTATGTGTATTCGCATACAAACAGATGTGTGTTTGATTATGCTTGGATTGTTTTTGTTTCAACATGTTTTAATGCAAGTACTACACATTGTAATATCTCGATACCGTTTTTAAAAATTTAATCGGGAAAAAATGCAGAAAGTATTTTACGGTCGGGCTTGCTCGACTGTACTTTCCTTACTTGTTTACTGTGAAAATAAGAGGTTTAGTGGATCGTGCTGTAAATTCAATATGAACAGCCTTTGATGCAAAACACAAGAGCACCGCAATGTACACTTTTGGCGGGGCTCGTCCTCTTATTTTTATCAACACATTTGTTGACCACACAAATCTATTCCTACATGAATCAAAAAGATTCGTCTTACATAATCGTCCGACTTTTGTATACAAATAGTCAGCGAGTGCAAACTTGCCAAGCTATCTAAGCAAACGAGTACATAGCATTCTTTTAACCCTTGAGCCTTGATTTAAAAGATGCGTTCTGGCAAATTCCATTAACACCCAGTTCAAGAGACAAGACAGCATTTAGTGTACCCGGGAGGCCTCTCTATCAATACACTGTAATGCCTTTTGGTCTGTGTAACGCCCCTCAGACATTGTCCAAGCTGATGGACAAAATAATTCCACCTCAACTAAGACGAGAAGTATTTATCTATTTGGATGATCTCCTGATCGTATCAGATACTTTTGAGAGTCATTTGTCTGTCTTAAGAGAAGTTGCTGGTAAAATAAAGGAAGCTGGATTGACGATTAATATTGGAAAAAGTAATTTTTGTTTAGAGGAGGTAAAATATTTAGGCCATGTTGTTGGAAAGGGAACCATTGCTACAGATCCTGATAAGATTTCCGCTATTAAAGAGTTTCCTACTCCTCGATCGGTGAAGCAAGTAAGACGCTTCCTAGGTATGACTGGTTGGTACAACAAATTTATCCGGAACTATGCTTCTATCGCATCTCCTATAACGGATACGTTAAAATCGAAGCGTAAATTTCTTTGGAGTGACGGAGCTCAAGAAGCTTTTGAATTGCTAAAGGCAAATCTCACGTGTGCACCAGTGCTACATAGCCCAAATTTTGAATTGCCTTTTTCCATTCATTGTGATGCTAGCCATACTGGTATTGGTGCCGTTTTAGTGCAAAACAATGATGAGGGCGACGAAGTTCCAATTGCTTTCATGTCTCGGAAACTTAATCGATGCCAAAGAAACTATTCCGTCACTGAAAAAGAATGCTTAGCAGCCGTTCTTGCTGTTAAAAAGTTTAGAGCATATGTGGAAGGTCAGGAGTTTTCCATCGTTACCGATCATGCATCCTTAAAATGGCTTATGTCCCAATCAGATCTAAGCTCACGATTGGCTCGATGGGCATTGAAACTACAAGGCTTTGTGTTTAAAATTGTACACCGTAAGGGAACTCAGAACATTGTCCCCGATGCTTTGTCGCGTACACATGGTGATGATTTATCAGCACTAGATTTAGACATTTCCATTAATATGGACTCGGAAGCCTTTCGATCAGCAGAATATAAAAACTTATCTGACAAAATTAAAAACAAACAAACGCACACTCCTGATCTCAAGGTAGTAAACGGATATATTTATCGACGCGCAGAGCATGCAAATGGAGACAAGATTGCGGACGATTCATGTTGGAAATTATGGATTCCGAAAGAGTTGATTCCGGAAATTCTTAAAAATGTCCACGAATCCTCCATATCGTCTCACACTGGTATTTGTAAAACTTTAGAAAAATTACGTCGACATTTCTTTTGGCCTAATTTAGCTTTAGATGTCAAAGAATATATAAATAGTTGCGAAGTGTGCAAGTGTACAAAGTACCCTAACTATCCCTTGCGCCCTCCACTCGGAAAAACTACTGAGACGCAACGGATTTTCCAGAAGCTTTTCGTAGATTTCTTAGGACCCTACCCTAGAAGTCGCACAGGCCATATTGGTATCTTTGTGGTCTTGGATCATTACTCCAAGTTTCCTTTTTTAAAGGCTGTCAAGAAATTTACAGCTGAAGAAGTCGCACGATATTTGGAAGAAGAAATTTTAAACTGTTTCGGAGTTCCGGAAGTTGTAGTTTCAGATAACGGCGTACAATTTAAATCTCACGTTTTTAATTCACTTTTGGAAAAATATAATGTAAAACATTCTTATACTGCAGTTTATGCTCCCCAAGCGAATGCCTCAGAAAGAGTAAATAGATCGGTTATTGCAGCAATTAAGACATATGTACATCCAGATCAAAAAAACTGGGATGAGCAGCTTAGCCATATATGTTGTTCGTTGCGTTCAAATGTTCATTCAGCCGTCAACTCGAGTCCATATCGAATAGCATTTGGACAAAATATGGTAACCTCAGGATCTACATACAATTTACTACGTAACTTGGACCTATTAGAAGACAGAACTGTGCAATTTGACAGAGAAGATTCTTTCGACCTAATACGATCGAAAGCAAAAGCGTCAATGAGGCAACAGCAAATAAGAAACGAACGAAATTATAATCGACGCAGTCGTGATGTTTCCTTCATGGTGGGACAAGAGATATACAAGCGGAACTTTCAGCAAAGCAATTTTGCGAAAGGCTTTAATGCCAAGTTAGCTCCGAGTTTCAGTAAAGCCCGAATAAGAACGAAGCTAGGAAACAGCTTTTATGAAATTGAGGATTTACAGGGTCGCTTATTAGGGAAATACCATGCAAAAGATCTAAAACAATAAGATCGGTTACAGCGCGGATCACACTTAACATGTTTTCACCCTGTAAAGTGTGATTTTAGCAGGGGGGTGTTGTAGTGGCGCTGGTTAGCCGAAATCACAACCGAAATTGGTTGAGGGAAATTTCGCTCATGAAAAGTACCAATGGTACATTTCCCCTTTTTTGATCCTTTTTTTTTTTTTTGTTTGCCCTACATCCACTCAATTGCCGGTTCCCTTTAACTGAAACCGTTTGCCCAAAAGCGAGGGAGATCGTTGAGTTCAACGGTCCCAGACATAAACGGAACTTTGGCAGTATGGCGCCTGTTCCGAGGCATCATTTGGAACTCTGGCTAATGCAGCGTTCTTTTTCGTTTGAAGCGTTGATCAAGGCAGACGTAATCTGTATCACCAAAGTTTTTTTTAAGTGTCAAGTATTTCAAGTGTCAAGTCTGTTAAACTTTAATGTCATCGAGAGGAAAATACGAAAAAAAAAACCAAAAATCAATAATTAAACTAGTGTGCCAATTGAGGTGAGATTGTTTTGTTCATATGCAGGAAGTGGGATTAAAATTAATATCCTACAGATTGGCCGCTATTGCTGCGCTATTGCTGCGCTATTGCTGCGCTATTGCTGCGCTATTGCTGCGCTATTGCACCGCTATTGCTACCCTATTTCTACGCTAATGCTACGCTTATGCTAAGCTTATGCTACATCTATGCTACTCTGATACGATGCTTATACAACGCTCATGCGACGATTGCATTAAACTGACGCACGCATAATTGCCGCCGAATTAATATATGGCCCTATTATCGTAATAAGAGATATATTCATTTCCTCGCCGAAGTCCATCAGCAGGGACTAATAAGTCGTGCTCACCCATTACCTTTTTTTGTCAGCCACTGCAATAATGATTGGCAGATAAAAGCCATCATTGGGACAAAGGGAACAGCGGAGGGATCCAATTTCGCTTTATTCTCATCTTCTTATCACCTTTTTATGTGTGAGCAGAAGCGAAGGCGGAAGGAGAGAACGATGGTTTAGTTACAAGCCAATCGCCTAACCTACATGTCGCGTCTTCGTTATCGGTAGCAGAAGTAGTGATCTGCACGCAAAACGCGAAATATTCATTTTTTTTAAGTTTTTTTTTGTGATTTTGTTAAATTATCTAAGAATAAGGTATAAGTTATTACATCTTTTGCAAGCATCAATTCCAAAGAGAATTTTCAATAATTGTGATGCCGTGCAAGTGGATGTTTAATTCTTTTATATTTCCACAGCAAGTAACAGCGGAGCCAATGGAAGCGCTTTCATCGGTGGAAAACAAAGTAATCATTTGAAAAGTCTGTAAGTTTTGCATATTAATTATACTGAATGGGCTTATCAATATTTGTCGCCCAAGAAAGTTAAATCCACAAAAGAATTACCCATCTAATTGTCGTGCAATCTCATGCATATTCAGTCTCTCTTAATTAAGAGAAATAATTCTCTCCTTTACTTTGGCCCTTCTGGCGCACGCACAAGTGCAATTTTTAATCTTGCTTCACGAAGCTAGGTTAAAGCGGATGATGAAAACAACGGATTTCTGACTCTTTAGCCTAAACGCTTTGTTTCATATACATATACATACACACGTGCATACATAATTATTTTATCATGCGCTATACTTATGCGCTGAGCATTGACTTGTTTGTTTGAATTTTCTTTTTGTCGTTTGTTTGCATGTTTGCAACAGCTGTGATGCTGTACACTGCGGAAAATAAATTACCTAATATTTCTTTAGTTTCTCTCGCAGTCGTGAATTAAATTCTTTTTAAGTAACGTAAATTCATTATTTAATGAGTACTTATAAATAATTATCCTAAATATTAATTTTAATTTGTATTATTACTATGCTTATATATATTTTATTTATTATAAATGTCTAATCCTTTAACTATTGCTTTCAGTTTTAATTATGTGTAATTGCTAAGTCTTGTTGTGGGGTTATCATGTGTCGTTCGTTAGGAGTATGTTAGTTGTGTAGTGGGTTTGTGTAGGGATCGCTTTAAAATTGTTTTCGGATTTAGCGATCATGGAAGGGAGGGCAATATTGGCGTTCCATCTGCGCCATCGAGCAACAAACTCGCTAGGCTAGTGTTTCTTTCTTTCTTCCTCTTTTTTTTTTGACAAATCATAGCACGCGATTAACGAATATGAATATTAAATAGCAGACGAGCCTGCAGAGCAGCGAATTAATTTACCCCCCCCAACTGCCGACTGCAATCGGTCCGGAGCCAGCGCGTGCCCGCTGATTTTTGCAAACACCATCATCGTTAAATATTACACGCTTCCATCAATGAGGGGAGTATTGAGTTTCCTAGGCACGTAAGCCTTGTGCGCTCTAAGGCGTGGCAGTGGCATAGGAGGTGCTCTAGCGTCTCTAAAGAGTCTGGGTCATTCCATTTCCTGCAATTGATACTGTTGGTTATTCCCAGCTTAGTTGCAAGTGCGGCAGCTAGGCAATGACCAGTGAGTATCCCGATCATCATTCTGCAGTCTTTCCTGGGGAGGTGCAGAATGTTTTGCGATAGTCGAGAGTTGATGTTTTTGCACATGATCTTTACAATTCTGCATGTGCGGATGTTTCGCCATCTATGGCTGATTTGGTTATTGGTGCTTCTCTCCAGATCACTATGTAGTGATCTTAGGGGGATGTCCACCTGTTCTGTCCTGTTAATTGGTAGGTCAACGCCTGCCTTTGCCAGGATGTCCGATTCCTCGTTTCCTGGTATGCCCTGGTGGCTGGGTACCCAGTAGATGTGTACTGACGTTGTCGTACGTAATTCATCTAGTCAGTCCCTGCTCACCCTGACGATCCAGGAATTGAGAGTAGACGACATCTAACAAGATGTTGACTTTATGGAAGTTGGTGCTGATTTGTTTTGCGGTCTCTGCTGCTTTTCCGATCGACTTCCGCTTGGAAAATGCTACAGTGGTCTGGTAGCTTAAATGTCAGTTTAAGGCTGGGGTTTTCGCAGTAGACAGCGGTTCCCACTCTTCCCTTCATTTTAGAGCCGTCTGTGTATATGTTGAGCTCAGTGTGATTGTAGCGACAGCTTTTCCAATCATTGGGCCCAAGGTGTGCCTGTATGTGGGCTTCGAGTCGGTTTTCGGGTTTGATATAGTCTGAGCGCGATATCATGCTCCTCCCTATGGAGCTGTGCCCGTAGCTTCGTAGCGCCATGTTGCCCAGTGCTATAAGACGTTGGGCCGACTTTGCTGCTACTAGGTTTGCTTGTAGATCCAGGGGAGGTAATCCCGTCAGGATCTCTAGTGCCTTCGTTGGGTTGGTTTTGAGTGCGCCTGTAATACAGATTATCGATTGACGCTGTACCTTTTCCAATAGGGCGAGATAAGTTTTCTTTTCCGTAGCAGCCCACCACACAAGAGCCCCATAGAGCAGTGTCGGGCCAATAACTGAGATATATATCCAGTGCATTAGTCTGGGTGACAGGCCCCATGTGCTGCTTAGCATCTTCTTGGATGTGTATAGCGCCATGGTGGCTTTCTTCACCCTTTCTTCTACATTGGCTCTCCATGTCAGTTTGCTGTCCAGCACTGTTCCTAGGTACTTAATGCGGGTGCTGGACTTGAGTTGTTTGTCGTTTAGTTTTGGGGGAGTCCAGTACGGTACCTTGTACTTCTTGGTAAAGAGGATGAGGTCCGTCTTTTCTGCATTTATATGTAGTCCGGCGATCCATTTACATATTTCCCTGAGGTTCCGTTCCATTATGGAGCTGAGAGTCGATGGGCATACTCCCGTTATAATTATACCTATGTCGTCCGCATAGGCAGTTATTTTTGGGGCTCTTCTATCAAATCTCTTAATTACGTCGTCGACAACTAGGTTCAAAAGAAGGGGAGAAAGGACTCCTCCTTGAGGGGTACCCCTGTTCGCGATTTTTGTTGTGGTTGCAGTGCCCCATTCTGATTGAACTCTCCTGCAGTTCAGTAGGTTTCCAATCCAGTTGGTGATCGTTGGGTGAGAATTGGTAGTTGCTAGCTGGTCGATTATGACCTTGGTGCTAACATTGTTGAACGCTCCTGAGATGTCTACAAAGGCACCCAGAGCATATTCGTTGTTGTGTAGGGCACGTTTTATAGTCCCCACTAGCGAGTGTAAGGATGTTGCAACGGACTTGCCCTTAGTGTAAACATGCTGATCAGCTGACATCTGTTCCTCTGCCGAGCTTCTTATGCTGAGATCTAGCAGCTTTTCCATAGTTTTAAGCATAAATGATGTGAGACCTTTTGGTCTGTAATCCGATGGGCTGTTGTGACTGCATTTGCCCGTTTTGGGAAGAAAAGCAACTCTTGCAGTTCGCCATTGAGTTGGTATGTGGCCAGTTTTTAGGCAGGCTTCGTAAATCTTAGGTAGCCATGGGGTGACCGTATCCTCGGCGGCTTGTAGCATGGCTGGAATGATCCCGTCGATACCTGGGCTCTTTATTCTTGAGAAAGAGTTGATGGCCCATTGTATCTTCGATTTGGTGAATAATCCTTAAGGGAGTGTGTATGATTGCTCCGTATTGTTGTGTTGTTCGTCGAACACAGGTGGTGTCGAACAACCTGGAAAGTGGGTGGTCATAAGTGCATCTAGAGTTTCCTCGCTGCTCTGTGTCCATATACCATTTCCCAGCTTTAGTTGACTTTGAATTGGTCGCCTCTCACTGGTTGCCTCTCACTGACGCAACGCTCTCCAGGTCCGAATCTGCGTCGATTCCGGCACCCGTGCGGGTAAGCTTGTGATTTTTGTTGTTGGCAGCCGCAGTACAACTGACGTGGCCTGGTACCACCACGTCAGAGGTCTGACCACTGGCGACACGCAGAGAGGATTTATCCCCCCCGTGCCCGCCGGTGGTAGCGTTCACGCCTTCCACCGACGTTTGTGCTGACATCCCAGTCCGAGTTGACTCCTTTAAACGACCTTCCATGGTCGTCCATGACTGGCTATTTTGATTCGGGTGGCCACCCCTAGTGTTTTATGCCTACCGCCAGGCACCTCTAGGCATGCCAAGATACCGGACCGCGTCTTAGCTAGACACTGCATCGCCTCAAGGGCAAATGACAGTGCACCGTCCATAGACGATGCAGTGTCCATTGCCCAGCCAGCACCCTCGAGGAGTGTTCAACTAGAGGATTTTTGCCAGCCGTTGGTAAGGTAAACAATTATATAAAATATATTTAGTTATATTCATTGTATTGATTTTTACTATTCATTTAATTTTTTTATACTCTCTGCAAGAGTATATTGGGTTTGTGAAAATGTATGTAACAGGCAGAAGTAGGCGTGGCAGACCCCATAAAGTATATATATTCTTGATCAGCATCACAAGCCGAGTCGATATAGCCATTTCCGTCTGTCTGTCCGTCTGTCTGTCCGTATGAACAAACAGATTTCAGAGATGGTAAGAGCTACAAGTTTGAGCTTGGTCTCAATCGATCACATATTTAGTCAGTCAATACAAGAATCTTTTTTTTTTTTTTTCGATGCCACGCCCCATTCGCCCACAATGAGCAAAAAACCTGAGACACCTCGGAAAAAATCGGTGTTTTCGGCGAATATCTCAGTAACTATGGCACCTAGGATCACCAATTTTGGTATGGAGGTTCCTAGAGACTGAGTAAATGTCATGCCATCAAAAATTTTGGGCTGCCACGCCCCCTTTTCCCATAGGAACTAAAACACATTTCAAAATTCAATACATTTTTAAGGCATTTTTTCTCATCGTAGAGTATTCTAATTAATAATTCGTGTGGAGAGTAACTATATCAAACTATCCTGAAAGGTGCATAGAAATCGCACTATAAACAAGAAAACTAGAAGCATTACAAAATTGATAACTGAATGCAATATCGCGTATGATTGCAAGCGAGATAGTAACATACAAGCACTTGAGCGGCAGCGCTCAATGTATGAGTGCTAGCGAGACAGAAACATACAAGCACATGTTCGAATGTTTTTGCTGCCTGTATGGCGGCAGCGCTGCCCACAGTCGCTGGCAGCGCTGAATGCACACATACATACATATATGCATCATATATTGTCTTTCGTATGTGTATTCGCAAACAGACAAACAGATGTATGTTTGATTATGCTTAGATTGTTTTTGTTTCAACGTGTTTTAATGCAAGTACTACACATTGTAATATCTCGATACCGATTTAAATAATATAATCGGTAGAAAAACCAGAGAGTATTATACGGTAGGGCGTGCTCGACCGTACTTATCTTACTTGTTTAGAAGAAAGAATGTGTAACTCATGGGTCTATTATTCGATGGACTACTACTGAAATTAGCCGCTTTGGGAGGAAAAGGTTTTAGGCAGGCTTCGTATGTCTTAGCCAGACATAGACTGACCGCATCCTTGGGGGTTTGTATCATGGCTGGTATGATCCCGTCGATAACCAGACTCTTTATTCTTGAGAAAGAATTGATAACCCCTTGAATTTTCGTTGTAGTGGGGAGTGCGAATACTTGTTCCGTATTGTTGCGTTGTTTGTTCAACCATCCTGCTTAGTGAATGGTCATGAGAGCATCTAGAGTTTCCTCGCTGCTCACGATCCATGTACCATCTTCCAGTTTTAATTGACTTTGAATAGGTTGCAGTTTTGACTTAAGCTTCTAATCTTTGTCTTCATTATAAATGAAAACGTCAGTCCATTTTGCAAGCTTGAACAGATTCTTGGCTGTTGCTCTCTGTACTGAGAGATCGGCGGTTCACCATAGTGGTTTCGATATAATTTTCCGTCTAAATGGCCGATATAAGCCGCTGCAGTGTATATAAAGCAACGATCCAGTTCGTTTGACTTCCAATGATTCCAAGGATTCTTAGCGTAATACATTTTGGTTGCTATAGCTAAAGACCGCGTAGCTGCGCTGCCAGTAACACCGGCAGTGGAGAGGTCAGCTTCAGTATAATTGTTAGCATGCATATATATAAATCCAAGGGCTGACGAGAGTCGCCGCGGTGGAGGGGAGGTATTATGTTCACTTGGTTATGAAACTGTTACGCATGTCAAATATGCCTACTCAGCAATACGGAGGTCCGCGCTTTCAAGAGCGATCGTATTACCAGAAGTGCTTTAGCTTGTTGTAGCCAAGTGCTACAATGTATTTGTAATAATATTTATGCATTCGACTGAGTACAGTGAGCATTTCATATGGGAACATACTACATCTCCCTTCTTTAGATAAATAACGTTAGTATAAGAAGTAAGTTGGCCGTCAGCCGTCGGATATAGAGGGGGAAGAACAGTGGACCTCGGTGTAATACTCTCCACGCGGGGGCGGCTGGAACAGGTGCATTGTAAGGTCATGTCTCGGCCATGAATGCTGACGAATGATAGTCGGGCTAAAAGTAGTATAGTTCTCTAAAAAGTCACACCAATCCAAAGGTGGAACAGCACGGATGCATGGTCGAGGGTGTGCTCGGTCGCTAATATGCGGACTGGAGAGCGCCCCTTCTGCAAAGGGCATAGGTACACAGAGCACTAGTGCGGCTATTATGCCTGGAACAGGAGCGGCTCTCAAAGGCGCCCCCACCGGTAGCAATACGAATGATATGCAGGATAAAAAAGCGTTCTACCAAGACAAATGTATGGCTGCTTTCATCCTATCCAAGGACAACTCCAAGGGCTCCGCAGAAAGCGAGGAGCTTCTAAACTGGGCTCGGTCGATCCTGCCGAACTTCCAGCCTCCCACGACAGGAAAAAAGAAAGCTGGAAACAACAAGCGCCAACGGCCGGCTGAAAAAACACGTCGCAAGCCAAGCGATCCGACCCGCTCCTTTGCAGATGTCGCGAGAAATAAGATTCGCGTCGGAGTCCTAGACCGGGGCTCTCCCGATGGTCTGATTCCTCGCAACAGATGGAGGATGGTGGAGAATGAGCTGCAGGATAAATTCCTGAGCATCCTCGAGGAGAGCGGAGGCGCTCCTGGGAGGACGCGGGGTGGCACCAGGGCCGGGTTAAAGCCATCGGCTGCCTGGATGCTCGTTCCGTGGATCTTTACAGGAGGGCGGTCGGCTTTCTCGGGAAAGTCTACCAAGGCGCAAGACTCGTGGTTGTCGATTGGGACGAAGTTCCCAGCAAGCCTGGAGCGAGGATATGGGTCTCCGCCAAGCCAGCGGAACCCGACAAAATTCTGCCGTTACTTCATGTTTGCAACTCTGCCCTTCCTACTGCAAAATGGATGGTTGCTAGGGTGGAGAAAGCAGTTGGGCTCTCGAACCGACCTTTATTATTAAGAATGGACAGGAGGTACTAGATCACGTATTGCATCATGGAGTGTTCTTATGGAACACTCATTCTCTAACCATAGATACATTGAGATCTCTGTATCTATTGAGGTCCCCAAAGCTATCCCTTTCAACAACCTGAAAATGACCAACTGGAACATCTTCCAGGCATGCCTCACGCGCAAGATACTCTTGGTGCCGCCCATGCCGCATGACATAAGCGGGGCTTGTCACACGGAATACCTAGTGTCCTCGTTCACAACTCCACTTAATCGGGCTGCGTATAAAGCCTGTCCGATTAGTAGAAATGCAGTCCTTCAATCAAGCAAAATATTTTGACCCAGAAGAGTACAAAAGCTCTCTATCAGCTTATAATAGGGAACTACGCACAGCCAAACGAATCTCCTGGCGCAAGTTCTGCTCGAGTGTAGAAGACACCTCGGAAGCCGCAAGACTTAGGAGGATACTGTCTCACACTACTGCTTCTTTGGGCTTCCTCAAGCGCAGTAACAACTCCTGAACCTCAAACAGCGAGGAGTCGCTATAGCTGCTGATGGGCACCCACTTTCTAGGATGCTCTGATTATCCTAATCCTCCATTACGCTCACTATCAGGGGACGGGTACGGCCCGCCCCAATCGTTGATCAGTAGGGACACTATTTTTGGAGCAATTAAAAGTTTTAAGCCCTTTAAGAAACCTGGCCCAGACGGTATTATTACAGCCCACCTCATCCATGCTGGGGAACTGGCATTTAACTGGCTTCATCAGATATTCAAAGAAATTCTCCTATCTGGAATCATTCCCAAAACTTGGCTACGCTCCAACGTAGTTTTCATTCCTAAGGCATGGGAACCATCCCACTGCAACCCCAAAGCACTTCAGACCCAATGTCTATCATCCTTTCTTCTGAAGACTCTAGAAAGGCTCTTATGCTGGCTAAGATTCCTAGGGAAAGCTTTTCTACCTCACAGCATGCATATCGTAGAGGTAGGTCCACAGAAACTTCCCTGCATAGTATTGTTTAAAACATTGAAAGATCGCTCTACTTCAAGGAATACTCTGTAGTGGCGTTTCTTGACATAGAGGGCGCTTTCAATGATATTTTGCCAGATCTCATCATTGGAGCTCTGGCATCCATGTGAATAGGCTCCCTCTCTGTAGGCATCATCGACCAACGAAAGAGTCATCGAAGCCTCATTAGAAAATGTCAAATCCTCGAAATTTGTCAACAGGGGAACTCCCCCAGGTGGTGTTCTTTCTCTTCTTTTATGGAACGTAGTAGTAAATGACCTTCTCCGCGTTTTGGAAGGCGGAGGATGCAAGGTTGTTGCCTATGCAGATGACGTGTCCATAATTTTCTCGGGTAAATTCCCACAGACTCTTTGTGAACGGATGAGTAACTTATTGCTCTTCCTATCAAACTGGGCCACAAGTAACGGTCTAGGAGTTAATCCCAGTAAGACCGACCTGGTTTTTTTTACGAACAAATATAAATTCCACCTCTCAGACTTCCCTCTCTTCGAGGGGAACGTCTCGAATGAAGCGATAAGGCCAAAAAGCATGGCCTTTATCTTGACAGAAAGCTAAATTGGAATGCATAGGGTGAAGAAAGCCCCCGAAGCCCTTTTCACATGCAGGAAGACAATTGGTTTAAAATGGGGACTGAGTCCCCAAGTCACCAGATGGCTATATACTGCCGTTGTTCACCCTATTCTTTTATATGGCGTAGTAGTGTGGTGGCCTGCTCTTAGGAAAGCAACCACACTATCCAAACTCAGCAAAATTCAGCGTATGGCATGACTTTATACCCTGGGCAACCTTTGTTCTACACCGGAGGAGGCCATTGACGCCATCCTAAACTTTACCCCACTAGACATAATGGGCAGGAAATCAGCCACCCTCTCTGCAGTCAGAATGAGAAAAGCTAACCTCTGCAGCTCGAATAGGATAGGTCACTCAAGCATCATGACTGAGTTTCCTTTCGAACTCTCAAACGCCGACTATTTATTCCAATAGAGTATACAAACACCCCATTCAATGTGGTTTTTCCTTCGAGGGAGGTATGGAACAACGGCCCCCCTTTATCTAAGCATCTCCATCCATTTCTACACCGACGGCTCTAGAGTGGAGGTTAGGTCTGTCTCCTTCAACTCCAAAACGAATGTCGCAGATCTCTGATGGAGATGGCGGAACAATTCGAAATCCACCTCATTTGGGTTCCTGGCCATAGTAACCCAGAGGGAAAGTGCGCTGCAGACGAGCTCTTTAGGATAGGCACAGATTCCCCTATTGGAAATGAAAGGGGGCAAGTATTCGTGCCTTTGGCGACTTGCAGACTCAACATTGATGAACACTTCCAACACCTAGCTGACATGAGGTGACCGATCCTGTAGGCTTTGCAGGCTGACCCGAGCAAACTGCTCCGCTGTCTTTCGTAGAATCACTGGACACTGACTTGTGGGCATACATGTCTCTAGACTGTCGGTAAATTACCACGACTTCTGTCGTAGATGTGGAAATGAGGAAGGAGATGAAACTGTGGCTCACTTTTCTGCCACTGCCCATCTCTCTTTAGTGATCTGTCCCAAGTTCAGCAAAATCCTCTCTCTAGCTTCATCCACGCCTCTGGGCGAAGCTTAACATGGCTTCTAACCTTCCTCCAGTTTTGCTTTTACCCCTCCCCCCCAGCCTAACCTAACCTAACCTATATGAAGTTATTTTCTTAGTATTATTACTTACATTTTATTAAGAAATATGTTTTGAAAATATTATTTTTGGAATATTGTTTTTAATTTTTTTTTTAGCTTAATCAAATTTGATAATCAATATAATTTAAACAATTTTTTTAAATTAATTTAAAGTATATATTTATTTATTTTTTTACTGTATAGTATTTAATTTATGTATGCTACTTAGTCTATATATGGCCATACTTAAATAAGTGAAATTTAAATTATATATGAAATAAACATTTTAAACCTGTCTTTATGAACTATTTCTTTTTTATCATCGGAAATTGTTATATTTTCTTTTTCTTCTATACTTTCTACCCCATAAGGTCCAGTATATTTAAAATTTAAGTTATGACCTGTTTCGTTTCTTAAAAGTACGTTACCTCTTATTTTTTTAAATTTAAATTTAATGTGTTTTTATCGTAAGAAAGTTTCTGTTTTTGTTTATTTTCTTCTAACATTAATCTAACTCTCTTATTTTGATTCCTTAGAATATTGTAAAGTGGCTTAATATTTTCTATACCAATAAATTATATTTTCAAGTTTGATTGTTTTCCAAACACTAACTCATATGGACAATAGTCATGTGCTATAGAGCGTGTTGTGCTGAAATAATATACGAAGTGTTGTAGCCATACGTCCCAATCTGTCTTATCGACTGATATGTACGAACGTATGAGCTCATTTAATAATTTGTGGCTTCGCTCCAAGGTACCTACAGTCTGGTGATGATGTGCTTTACAAGTTATATTTTTATACTCTCTGCAAGAGTTATTGGGTTTGTGCAAACGTATGTAATAGGCAGAAGGAGGCGTGGCAGACCCCTTAAAGTTTATATATTCTTGATCAGCATCACAAGCCGAGTCGATATAGCCATGTCCGTCGGTCTGTATGTCTGTCCGTATGAACAAACAGATTTCAGAGAAGGTAAGAACTACAAGTTGGAGCTTGGTCTCAATCGATCACATATTTAGTCAGTCATTACAAGAATCTCTTTTTTTGTTTTAATGCCACGCCCCATTCGCCCACAATCAGCAAAAAACTAAGCACACCTTGAAAAAAATCAATGTTTTCGGCGAAAATCTCAGTATCTATGACGCTAAGGAACACCAATTTTGGTACGGAAGTTCCGAGCGAACTTCCGAATTTTTGAGCTGCCACACCCCCTTTTGCCACAAGAAATAAACTAATTTTTAAACTTCAATACGTTTTTAAGGCATTTGTTCTTATCGTACACTATTGTAATTTATAATTCGTGTGGTCACTAACTATGTCAAACTATTCTAAAAAGTGAATTAAAGTCGGGCTATAAACAAGAAAACTAGAAGCTTTACAATATTGTTAATTGAACGCAATATCATGCATGAGTGCAAGCGGGATAAAAACATACAAGCACATGTTCGAATGGTTTCGCTGCCTGTGTGGCGGTAGCGCTGCCCGCGGACGCTGGCCACGCCGTATACACACAAACATACATATATGCATCATATATTGTCAAATGTATGTGTATTCGCATACAAACAAACATATGTATGTTTGATAAAGCTTAGATTTTTTTGTTTCAACGTGTTTTAATGCAAGTACTACACATAGTAATATCTCGATTCCGATTTTATTAAATTCAAGTCTCATTCTTGTAAATTTAGAAATGCGGCTTGTCATTGAAAATAGGTAAGTAAGTGCACTGTAATCTGTTTTGACAGTGAAGTGTCTACCATAAATATATGGTCGGCAGTGTGTTATTGCCAGCATTTGAAAATGCTCTGCTACAGCGTAGTATTTCGTTTTGCTCTGGCTACCCCTCTGAGTTTTGTCGAAAGCCGTAGCAGAGCAGTGGCCTATCGATCAAAAATATGTGGTCTACTATGCTCTCAGCTCTGTCACGCAATAAAAAACGATGTGCTACGCGTAGCCGTAGCAGTTGCAGAAAACATAGAGCGAGATGAGAGCAGAGAAAATGCTTTTTTTTTTGTGTGCTACGGCTCTCGTGTGTGTTTATGTTATTATGCAGATGACGCGTCCAGAATTGTAAGGTTTTCTTAAATTCGGTTGTAGAAATAACAAAAAAGTCACAAATGATCAAAGTTGACGGAACACAAGACAAATACGATAAACAATTAACGGGGTAACAAAATTACAGATAAAATAATTGTTCAAGCACAAACATATTAACATATATTAACGAAATTAACAACGCGGCGATTATTATTAGAAACCATGTATACCCAAAAATGTCTAATCTAAAAATATATGTGTTTATCTATGCTTCCGACCCGTTTCCATGCTTGGCAACTAAGCCTAAGATAAAAATATATCTAAATATAAAACCACGCTCTATCCTGTGCGTGGGGTACAATATCTTAGAGGAGAACAATACAAGTCATGATGTCCATTTATTCATTGGTCCTTCGAGCATTCTGCTGTTTTCCCCCACCAGCAGAATTTAAAAACAGCACCTTATAGTAAAATACTTAAGGTTGTTAAATATTGGTTTTTTGCTATCATGAGAAGTACAGTACTGATGGCTCTTGTCCTCTCTTGGAGTGGACAAAGGGAGCATTTTCGAGGCTGACGTCAAAAAATATTATAAAGTCTTGATGCAGATCCATTCACTGGTCTTTCAAGCGCTCTGTTGTTTTCCCCCACCAGTGGTAAGAGACACAGAATTTTAAACCAGCACCTTATGCATAGTGGTGTTCTTAAGGTTGCTAAATATTGGTCTGTTGCTATCATGAGAAGCACAGAGCTGATGGCTCTTGTTCTCCTTTTGATGAGGCGGAGTTAGCGTTTTCGAGGCTGACGTCGAAACGCGGAACTAATTGCTCTGGTTCTCCTTGTGAGACAGAGATGATAAATATCCGAAGAGGATTAATAAAAAACTCGAGCGCTCTAAAGGAAAAGAGGCAGGGAATTTTAAAAAAAAATTATAGCGTTTCCGAGGCTTTACGTTAGAATTGTGTGCGTTCGAGAATATAACTCGACGGTCAAAAATTATAGCGTTTCCGAGGCTTACATCGGAAAGTGAAAAAGATAAAAAGATTCAAAAAGCAATAGAATCGGAAATCGGAGTGGCTAGAGGATTTACAATCCCAAGAGCCAGAAACAACGTCTGCAACGATACCAGCGACATAAGCGTCAGCATCGTCATCAGCGGGAGCGTTAGAATCAGCACCAGCGTCAACATAAGCAGCGTCAACAGCGACAGCGTCAACAGCAGCACCGACTACAAAAGCGTTAACAGCATGTGACGCCTCATAAATGAGCGCACATATTAACTGCCAGCAGGTAATGTACGAAAAGAAGCGGCGATTAATTTTCTCACTGGAAGCAGCCAGTCAATACGGCAGCTTAACAGAGAACAATGTACACTTGTCGCATACACACACACAGCGGAATCGGAGATAAAGAACCGAAATCGTCGCTGTGACGTCAGCCATGCACTTGTATGCGTGCGCTGCGTAGTGGCCGCTCTTACTCTCTCTGCCCAGCCTCTGTCCATCCATGCATGGCATGTGTCGTCTTGGGCAAATGCGATCAACGCCGGGAAAAGCACCGTTGCATCTGTGCACAAAATATGTGTGTCAAGGGCAGAGCAGTGAAAAGAATCGACGTCGGCAGAGTGGGGAATTTTGCAATCGATGCTCACATTAATTGGGACGGGTGTTTAGTTTTTCTACGAGCGGACGCATCGAACGCACAGTGCAAAGTCGCGGAAAAAAAACACACACAAGTGGAACACGTGGGAAAAACTACAAGTGAAAACAACAGGAGATATCGGGATACGCCAAGGATTTACAGGACAAAGACAAGGACAACGAAAACCCCTTACACGATCAGGAATTCGACAAGAGCAACAACAACTTGGAACAGCGATTCTTAGGAGCCCACCATAAGAGTCCACGTGGTGAGCCTAACATAATAAAAGATTAATAAAAAATAAAACTATGCGTGTGCGGATAGGCCATTCGCTTAACTGATATACATATAAATAAATAGATATTAAACAAAATATTAAAGAAACGCAAGAAGCCATATTAACCAACGACGAAAAGCAAATAAATTAAATAAAAACAAAGGTGACGCGCGATAGTACACAGGGTATTCCGCGCAGTGCATACGTGAGCAACTCCACGCCGGCGACTGCCAGGACCGAAATCTGGTAGCTTCTCGTGGTAGTGTGTGCTCGTGTTAGTGATCCGGACTTCTACGCAATAGGAGCAGCCTGTACTCTCCTATCGCATAGAAGTCGTGAATCATCGTATGCATTGCGCCGCCTACAGCAGCAGTCGTCCACGTGCCAGTGCAAAAGCAACGTTTGATACACGTGTCTACTATTCGATGGGAGCAGCCTGTACTCTCCTATCGCATAGAAGTCGTGAGTCATCGTATGCATTGCTGCGCTTACAGTAGCAGTTGTTTCAGTCGTTCACGTGGCAATGCAAAGGCAACGTTTAATACACGTGTCTACTATTCGATGGGAGCAGCCTGTACTCTCCTATCGCGTAGAAGTCGTGATTCATCGGTCGCACGGCCTAGTCAACGACTATAACCGATATTTGGTCGTTAGTCTGGGTGACGGTGGGCCATCCCGAACACCGCGAATCCGGAGCCATCAACCGTACTCTCGTTCATTTCCCCAATCATCAGTGGCCAGCCCATTATCGCGCCACTGCGTCTTTTAGCCAGACGTCTCAATCTAATAAATTTTCTGTGGTTAGCCCTGGCCGGACTGAGACATACCCCGGCCTGAGAAACTTCCTTACAAGCGACAACAACAAAATATGGTAAACGTGGTTTAAATGTCGTTTTAGTTTTAAATGAGTAACCGTTTCTGCGGCCCTTGGCATAATGTTCAAGCACGAACATATTATATTAACGAAATTAACAACCCGGCGATTATTATAAGAAACCATGTAAGCCCACAAAGATCTTATTTAAAAATATATGTGTTTATCTATGCATCCGACCCGTTGCCATGCTTGGCAACTAAGCCTAAGCTAAAAATACATCTAAATATAAAACCACGTTCTACAAAAGCTAGAGACACCAAATTTGGAATGAAAGTCCGTTTATGATGTACGCAGATCAAGTTTATTTCAAATTGTTGCCACGCCCCCTACCACCCCCGCAATAAGCAAAAAACCAGACACACCTCGAAAAAATTTGTGTTTTAAGCGAATAACTCAATAGTTATGGCACTTAGGAGCACCAATTTTGGTACGCAGGTTCCCAGAGACAGCCTAAATGCAATGTCATTTAAAGTTTTGAGCTGCCACGCCCCCTTTGCTCATAGGAACTAAAAAACTCTCCAGCTTCAATGTTTTTTTGAAGGCATTAAATCAAATTGTACAGTGTTGTAATTTAACATACGCTTAGAGAATTACTATTTCTAACTTTCCTGAAAGTGGCATCAAAATCCTATGTCAAACAACAGAGAAATTACGGTTCAAAGTCGAAGTTATTTTAAAGCAAAATCGCTGCATGCGCACAACACATACAAACAAACACAGAAACATACAAACATATGTTCGAACGTTTTCTCTACCTGCTTTGGCGGCAGCGCTGCCCGGAGCCGCTGGCCGCGCCGAACAATGCCATACATACAAACATATGTATGAGCACACACACATATTTGCAAATAATCGGAAGAATGATAGAAGAGGAGTGTGGTGCAACTGGTAGAGTTGCGGCGCAATATGAAACCTTCGTATGGATCGCGGGTTCGAATGCTGACAATGACGATTGTTAAATTATTTATTTTTAATTTTAATTCAAAATGTAAATATTTAATTTTAATTTTTTAAATTTCAAAATGTAAATATTTAATTTTAATTTTTTAAATTTCATTTTAAAATTTAAATTTTAATAAAATGCAAATGGGCACTACTATGGGAGTACGGGGTCTTTTACAGTCAGCTCGATCGACTGTAGCCCTTCTTACTTGTTTTTAGTTGTCTTTTGTCCATTGTCTAAAATGAAGAAAGTTAATAAAATTCAGATTTCACATTTTTTCTTACATTCCATTAAAAGTTTCAACGTTTCTGAATGATTGTTGAATGTTTTGGTCTTCAACAGAGTTCATCGAAACATAATTAGTTAGACAAACAAAAAAAAATCCCCATTATACATGGCCAAACAATCTTAATGAAATTCAATCGTGAGTGCATTTCAAGGAAACGTGCATTGCAAGGAATTACACACACGCATACACAGAAAAATGACGCCACAGTAAAAATTGTGTAAGTACTTACCTTTTTTTATACTCTCTGCAAGAGTATATTGGGTTTGTGCAAATGTATGTAACAGGCAGAAGGAGGCGTGGCAGACCCCATAAAGTATATATATTCTTGATCAGCATCACAAGCCGAGTCGATATAGCCATGTCCGTCTGTCCGTCTGTCTGTCTGTCTGTCTGTCCGTATGAACAAACAGATTTCAGAGATGGTAAGAGCTACAAGTTCGAGCTTAGTCTCAATCGATCACATATTTAGTCAGTCAATACAAGAATATTTTTTTTTTCGATGCCACGCCCCATTTGCCCACAATGAGCAAAAAACCAGACACACCTCGGAAAAAATTGGTGTTTTGGGCGAATATCTCAATAACTATTGCAGCTAGGTTCACCAATTTTGGAATGGAGGTTCCTAGCGACATCCTAAATGCATTGACATTTAAAATTTTGGACTGTCACGCCCCTTTTTCCCCACAATTAAAAAAAATAATTTTCAACTTTCGCTCCGTTTTTAGGCATTTGTTCATATAGTACAGTATTGTAATTTAGTAATTCGTGTGGAGACTAACTAAATCAAACTATCCTGAAAGGTGCATCAAAATCGGACTATAAACAACAAAACTAGAAGCGTTACAATATTGATAACTGAAAGCAATATCATGTATGAGTGCAAGTGAGACAGAAACATACAAACATATGTTCGAACCTTTTCGCTGCCTGCGTGGCGGCAGCGCTGTCCGCAGTCGCTGGCTTCGCTTGTTACACACATACATACATATATGCATCATATTTTGTTTGTCGTTGTGTATTCGCATACAGACAAACAGATGTATGTTTGATTATGCTTAGATTGTTTTTGTTTCAACGTGTTTTAATGCAAGTACTACACATTGTACTATCTCTAGACCGATTTTAATAATTTAATCGGGAAAAAAATGCAGAGTATTTTACGGTCGGGCGTGCTCGACTGTACTTTCCTTACTTGTTTTTGCATGCACTTTTAAAAAGTGTCATGGTGCTTGTTATACTCTCTGCAAGAGTATTTTGGGTTTGTGAAAATGTATGTAACAGGCAAAAGAAGGCGTGGCAGACCCCATAAAGTATATATATTCTTGATCAGCATCACAAGCCGAGTCGATATAGCCATGTCCGTCTGTCCGTCTGTCTGTCCGTATGAACAAACAGATTTCAGAGATGGTAAGAGCTACAAGTTCGAGCTTGGTCTCAATCGATCAGATATTTAGTCAGTCAATACAAGAAACTTTTTTTTTTCGATGCCACGCCCCATTCGCCCACAATGAGCAAAAAACCAGAGACACCTCGGGAAAAATCGGTGTTTTCGGCGAATATCTCAGTAACTATGGCACCTAGGATCACCAATTTTGATATGGAGGTTTCTAAAGACTGAGTAAATGTCATGCCATCAAAAATTTTGGGCTGCCACGCCACCTTTTCCCATAGGAACTAAAACACTTTTCAAAATTCAATACATTTTTAAGGCATTTCTTCTCATCGTAGAGTATTCTAATTAATAATTCGTGTGGAGACTAACTATATCAAACTATCCTGAAAGGTGCATTAAAATCGGACTATAAACAAGGAAACTAGAAGCGTTACAATATTGATAACTGAATGCAATATCGTGTATGAGTGCAAGCGAGATAGTAACATACAAGCACTTGAGCGGCAGCGCTCAATGTATGAGTGCAAGCGAGACAGAAACATACAAGCATATGTTCGAATGTTTTCGCTGCGTGCGTGCCGGCAGCGCTGCTCACAGTCGCTGGCCGCGCCGAATACACACATACATATATGCATCATATATTGTCTTTCGTATATGTATTCGCATACAGACAAACAGATGTATGTTTTATTATGCTTAGATTGTTTTTGTTTCAACGTGTTTTAATGCAAGTACTACACATTGCAATATCTCGATACCGATTTTAATAATATAATTCGTGGAAAATGCAGAGAGTATTATACGGTAGGGCGTGCTCGACCGTACTTATCTTACTTGTTTTTTATATGAGACAGCATATTGGATGTGTTTCCACTAGTTTTTATGACAATGGGACACAAATTACATTTGACTGTGCCATTTTAAAACTCTGAGTAATGTCTTATCACCATTTCCGGTTTTAATTTTGCGCCCGCTACAAGTGTGACCAACGCAAATATATCTTAAAATATCGGAAAAATGTATCAGATACTCGATAATTGGGGAAAAATATTCCGATATAAATATTTATTATTATGTAAAAATATCAATATTCATATTTTTGTTTCGATATATTTTCAACAATCCTACTGACATCCCAGCTCGAGTTGCATCCTTTATTTGGCTCTCCATAATGCTCCAAGTTTGGCTAGTTAATTCAAACGGCCACCACTAGCCGTTTATTCCTGCCGCATGGCTACGTCTAGCCATGACGCATGGTCGCTCTCCTATGAGCTCTCCCCCTGGACAGCCGTCTGTCTGGTATTATACCCATGCGCCCCTTCTCCTTCAGCCATGGTAATAATCGACAACTAATTCAGCCAAGAATGATATAAGTAACAAATAATAAACCCACCTATATGAACATGAATTTGATCATTTGAACACATCAGGGCGCGATGAGAAACAGCGCTTCGGTCTACCAACTCCACTCTCGAAGCCAGCACGTCTTGTGACGCTGGATGCACCTGGCCGATTTAGGCCAGCCCATCCGCAAAAGCAGACATTTAGTAATCCGACGACAGCTCAGTAAAGGTGCGAGGACGGACGGGTCAATGGGTACCCGAGAAATGAGAGTGCTGTGCGACCAGGCGAAGGTGTTTCTACCAGCAAATGTGGGCAAAAATCGAAAGACGGAACTGTCTACACGTGAGGCAGGGCCAAGTGGAGCGATGGGTCGAGCTGAAGCGTTCGTTATTGGCAAGACTCAGAGGAACCCAGACGGAGCACAACAAAATGCACGAGATGATGCTGTGGAAGAAAGAAGCAGTGAGAGTGCCGACGACTTTGAGTACGACATGCAGAAGCTCCCATTAAGATTGCGAGAACCCCTGCCTGAGGCTCGTTTCATTTAGAACAAATTGGGCAGTAAGCAGATGACGAGGCCGAAGATGCCGAGCCAGAAGCGTGGGACTTCGAGCCGGTGCAAGAGGCAGCCTTAGAAGAAGTGAGGGATAAGTTTTGGCATTCAAGAAGGTAGGACTGGAAAAAACGGCATTAGTTAAACATTAGATCGAGTTGGCGGAAAAAGTAAAGCCGGTGAAATATCGCCACTTACCTTTGTCGCCAGCGATGCAGCAGGTGGTGTGGGACGAGATCGACATGATGTTGGTTACCGGTGTCATCGAGTAGAGTAACCGTCCGTAGAGTAACCGTACCACAGCTGTACGAAAGCGTGATAAAAGTCGGTCTCGATGGCCGGAAACTCAACAATCTGACGATTAAAGATACCTATCCGCTACCTTCCATTGAAGGGAATCTTGTCAAAAGTCGACCAGAACCAATACTTTTTAAACTACGATCTTAAATTCCACATTTGGTAGATCGAGCTAAAAGAGGAAAGCAAAACATGTCTAGCGTTCACAATACCAGGGTGTCTACTGTATCTCTCTCTCGCCATGTGGACAAAGTAATTCCATCCGAGCAAATATGCAATGTTTTTATATATCTGGACGATTTCCTTATCATTGGTCCAAACATTAAAACGAATTTAGCATATTTAGATAGGGTGGCGGAATGCACAAAGCAGCAAATTTGACGATAAGATGAAAGAAGTCAAAATGCTGTTTCAAGTCGCTTAGATATCAGGGATTCATAATTGTCGGAGGAACGTTACGTTTGCACCCAGCTAGGGCAACAGCCATAGAAACTATCACAGGACCGAGATCGGTAGAGAGGTATGATCTTCCCTAAACACAGCTTAATGTTACCGTAGGTACAAGGTGGCGCAAATTAAGTCATCCGATGTTGTTTGGCTCTTATTTTTTTCCTAAATGAAAAACTTGTGGCAGCAGCTGATGCACAGACTGAACTTTGTAGGGGAACATGTTCAAATCTTTCACCAAAATTCGTTGCAGGGACCGCGGTCTGAGGCCCAATTGCGTGGCACGTCGTCTGGTCTATGTTTCCGGGCTCATTTCGACGTCCTCGGCTACAGCGGCGATATTCACGGCAGAACGGGTGCTCCGGGGCCGGCCACTCTTGGCAACGTCTCGTGTGGTCCCATACTCTTCAAGGTTAGTGGCTAAACGGCGCAGTGTTTGCGCAGTCGGTGTCGGACGGCCGGGAAATCGGCGCATCTTCCAATAGGGTGATTTCTTTTGCGCCACCTTGTACATCAATATTTTTGTAGCGAATGCAGTTCCTCTGACAGATGCGTCGAAATCAAAGGAAGGTAAGAAATTCAATGTAGGAGAGGACGGAGACATTGAAGAGGCTCTGCCGAATGCCTCAGACATTATGGTGTGGTGCGAGCACGAGCTCAACAATTCACTGATTGAAATTGTGTGTTTAGCAGCGATCATTGCGATCCATATATTGAACTCATGCCGTTTGAAAATCAAAACAAATTTTTGAAATCAGACAAATTGCAAGTTCATAAACGTTACAGTTACAATTTATTTGGAAAATGCAATACGTCTTTGGTGGTTTGCAGCATGGCCGGTATGATTTTATCTATATCCGGACTCTTTATAGGAGAAGAATAGTTCTCTTGGGAGTGAGAGGTCGGGACACACGAAGCACTGTCGCACATCCTCTGCGGGCGGCGTAGAACAACCCGGAAAATGGGTGGACACTAGAGCTTCCTTACTACTCTCCGTCCATGATCCGTCGTCTAGTTTCAGTTGGCTTTAAATGGGCGGCTGCTTAGACAGCAGCCTCCACAGCCTGGCGGTTTCTGGCACTGACTCCAGTTTGGAACAGAAGTTCCTCCAGGAGCTCGTCTTCGCCTTCCTAATGGCGGTCTTGTATGCTCTGAGAGCAATCTTATATTCGTCGTGAATCATTTCGGTGTCAATCAGTCTGGCTAGCTTGAACAGAGCCTTGGCCTCATTTCTTATTACGGAAAGTTCGGCGTTCCGCCAGAGTGGTTTGGACCTCATTTTCCGCCTAGATGGTTGGCATGACTTGTTATATGCGTTAATGAGGGTGGTGTTTAGTCGAAGGAGAGACTTCTCAATGTCACTCACCGACTCGTTAACACTAGATCGACATAGTACCCTGGACACAAGTGTCTCGAATAGGCCCCAGTCGGCATTCCTGGGATTCCTAGGTCTGACTCTCAAAGGAGTACTACCAAAGTTACATTCGAATTAAATATACTTGTGGTCTGAGAAGGACGGTCTGTCTAAGACACGCCAGTTAGCTATATCTACACCTGTCGCGAGTGTGATCAAGGACAATAGCGTGTTAGCAATACTTAGGTTTGTGGTTAGGATAAAATCTAAGAGTGACTCACCCCTAGCGTTCGTGTCGGTTGATCCCCATACGCAGTGGTGTGCGTTGGCGTCCGTTCCGACAATGAGTTAACCTCTTCCCTCTGTCAGTTTGGCCAGTTCTGCGGGTGGGGCCGGCATCTCATGCGCCATGTAGCATGATGCTATGGTGAGACGCACCCCATCGATCTCCAGCCTGACTGCAGTTAGATCTTCAGTGCTGTAATTAGGTATATGATAAGCATGTAGGCAGCTTGCCGATCAATGCATCACATGCATACCAGAGACCTACAACGAGTATAAAAATTTCGAGTATACTCAAACGCTTACTCGTGATCGTTTTGTTCGAACAAAGTCTGATACTCGATCTTTTGTGTGCGTACCGCGGGCATGCTTATACTCGTTTTACTCGAGTATTTTGCCGTTATATGGAACGTGTTGCACGCAAGCCAAACAAAAACTATTTTGCATGAAATGTTTCCAGCGGTGTTACTATACTAAATGTTTTGACGGCATTAAACAATGTTTTTTTAATAAATTGACATTTTATTGCTGCAATATGTGCAGCAGGTAGACACTCTTCTGTTTGAGTTTTTCTGTCTTAAAAAAATATAAGCGAAATGCGTGGTACGTCAAACATATCAATACTTGCTCGCACATATATTTACACGCAAACAACAACAACCCTCAGCTTATTGCGCGTGCCTTCGGTGTTGCTCTCCAAATTGTTTCTCACTTCATCTAGCCCTTACTTATGTGTACATGGAAAAATCAATGTACATATATTACAGAAATTTCATATTTTACATTACCCATTATGGGTTATTAAATTACTAATAATAAAAAAAGAAGAAAAATAAATATTCAAACAAATTTGTTATTATATTTCATTGGAATTTAGCCTTTTTGCTTATTTTCCGCTAGAACTAGCATATTTTCCTCCCAATAAATGGCAACACTGCGAACGTCACGCCACTCAAACGAACCAACGAGCTTGCTTGATACTCGAACGTTTTGTACTGAAATTATGGGCAGGCAGGTTGCCTTTGAATACTCGTTCGTATACTCCTTCGTCCAATCGAACGATCAGCAAACGATCTATGGGGATGATTGTTTTGATCGCAACCAAATTGTTTGATATCAAACGATCATGTTCGAATCAAGCAGAAAACGGGCCACTGATCGTTGTGATTCGAACATTTTTCGGACAGCCAGTTGGTATACTCGTTACCCGATCGTTTGATGAAAAGTTCGAACGTACTCGAGTTTACTCGTTGCAGGTCTCTGATACATATATATGCATACATACAAATTATTTCAAAAAAATTTGTATGTGCATGCAGACAAACAGATTTATATTTGATGTAAAGTTAGTTTTTTTTCATTACAAGTACTATCCGTTGTAAGAACTAGATACCAATTTAGACAACTTAATTGGGTATAAAAATAAACTGTACTTTTCTTTATTATAGATTAAGTTTATTTCGAATTGTTGCCACGCCTCTTACCGATTGAAAAATTATAAAAACTGCTGACTCCTCACAAAAAACTATGTTCAATAATTGTAATTTAGAAAGAGAAGTGTTTACTCCATGTTCACAAACATTATTGAACGTCTTTATTATTAAACAAACTGTGGCTCAAGTGGTAGAGATGCCTTAAATCATTTTTCCTACTTGAATGTAAACCTAAGGTCGTTTATTTATTTTTTTAACAATAAGAATTATTAATTTAACTTTTTAGACACCGTACTCTTTAAAAAAGAGTATAGGGGTCTATTAAGTTTGTCAGAAGCGAGATGTGCGTAACAGGCAGAAGGAGGCGTGGCCGATCCCATAAAGTATATATATTCTTGATCAGCATCAACAACGATATAGCAATGTTATAGCAATGTCCGTCTGTCCGTCCGTCCGTATGAACACCTGGATCTTTTAAACTACAAAATCTAGAGACACCAAATTTGGAATGTAAGTCCGTTATTTTCGCGAGCAGATCAAGTTTATTTCTAATTGTTGCCACGCCCCTTACCGCCCCCGCAATGAGCAAAAAACCAGACACACCTCGAAAAAATTTGTGTTTTAGGCCAATATCTCAGTAACTATAGCACTTAGGAACACAAATTTTGGTATACAGGTTCTTAGACACAGCCTTAGTATGTCATTCAAAATTTTGAGCTGCCACGCCCCCTTTTCTCATAAGAACTAAAAAACTCTCCAACTTCAATGCCGTTTTTAAGGCATTAAATCAAATAGTACAGTGTTGTACTTTAACATTCGCTTAAAGACTTGCTATATCTAAAAAATCAAATTGGCATCAAAATCCTATGTCAAACAAGAGAGAAATCCCGGTTCAAATTTATGTTATTTTACTGCAAAATTACTGCATGCGCGCAACACATACAAACAAACACAGAAACATACAAACATATGTTCGAACGATCGACTGTAGCCTTTCTTACTTGTTAAATTTCAATTCAAAATGTAAATATAGAATTTTTATTTTTTTTAATTTCTCGGCCGATTATTATTGTTGGACCAGGGTCGATCCAGGGTGTACTTCCTTCCTAAGTCGTGGCGTCTACTGACTGCGGATGTGGAGTGCATCTAAATATTTGGTATAGGCTTCGGACAGTCCCGGCCGGCCCGGCAACACCTACAGTGGCTGCGGCTAAGTGGTTGTTGTGCGAGTCGGCGCCGGCACGGGGTGTATTCCATCTTCCTTAGCAGTAGCGTCTTCTGGCCATGGAAGTGGAAATTCACAGACCTAGTCCGTCGAGGAGTTGACAAGTAAAGTTCATATGTACACTGTCAGTTATTTTGTCAATTTTTTTAAGAAAGGATTTTATTTTTATTACAAGCCAGCAGCCAAGGATACCTATCCGCACGGATGACAACATGGGAGTTCAGTGGATTTCATATCTTCGCATGAGTAAACTGCAAACCATTCTTAAAGAGTTTGGCCAGGACCCCGAAGGCACAGTGGAGGAGCTACGAAGCCGCCTCTCAGATTTCGCAAGCCAACCGGAGTTACCAAAGGAAGGCTTGCCGAGCTGGAGCTCTCGCTTAAACAGAATCTATGAGAACCTGCTTCTTGAGGAGACAAAAATTTACCATAATGGCCAAGGGGGCCGAGGTTGATAACAGCGATTATGTCCCCGGCGTTGTACTCACACAGCGGATACAACTAACGGAACGAGTCATCGAATATGCCTTTCAGCCGCCGAAGAGAATTCTTCCACAGCCGAGAAGGAGCGCCTCACCATTGTCTGGGCGGTACGCAAACTCCGTTGTTATTTGGAGATATATGAGTTCGATGTCGTCACAGATTCTCTTGCACTGAAGTGGTTCAACTCCATCGATAACCCCACTGGACTGATTGCGCGGTGGGCATTGGAGCTCCAGCGATATCGCTTTGCGGTGCACTATCGTCGAGCAAGTCAGAACATCGTGGCCGACAGCAGGCGACACAGGAGCCATCCAGTTAAAGGTGGATAGAGCGTATGCTGGAAGCAGTGCAAATGGAACCGGAGAGCTGTCCAGATTCTGTCATGGAGAACCACCAACTGTATCGATAATTGACACGATGGACAGACGACGAACTGTGCGTATCCAAGAAGCAGCGTTCAAGGCCATGACCTGCCTTCCACAAGATACCAAGGAACGTACGTACGTGAGGAGATGCGAGACGTGGCAACGGTTCAAGCCTCCAAGAGAGATGCACACCCAAGTCGTACAGAAGATGTTCAAGACCCTTTGCACCGACTTCGTAGGATTGTGGCCCCGATTTAGGCAAGAACAGACGATGCTCTTGGTTTCTTTCGATCACTTCAGTAAGTGTTTAGGACTAGTCCCACTTCGGACGGCTACGTTGGAAAAGCATTTAGGAAACGACAATGGCACACAGTTGAACAGTCGAGAATCAAAAGTGTTCTGCAAACAAATGTAAATTACACTCCAACACAATTTACGCCGCAACAGAACCCTACTGAACGAGCCAACAGAACGTTCAAAACAATGATAGCGCAATACCTGGAGGGAGAGCAGAAAATTGAGATGAGCTGTTACCGGAGCTCAATATACCAATCAACTCTAGCCCCTCGAACAGGAGCAGGTATTTAGTGCAAGGTCGCAAGCTGCGTTTGCCAGGAGTGCTCTACAATGAAAAAAACCGCGGTCCCACCACGGAATGTCAAATCCCGGAGGACTATGTTAGGTCAAGCACTTGCAGCAGACTTTCAAGCCACCAACGAGCAAAGCCGGCCCTAAAACTTGCGACGTAGAGAGTGGAAGCCCGCCCTTGGCGATCTGATACTAGTCCGGCAACATCACTACTCCAAGGCAGCTGGTAGATTCGCCGCCAAACTTGCCCCACATTGCGACGGCCCGTACTGAGTGGTTAAATTCACGTCCCCAAACACACGTTCGCATCTAACACTTGCGCTGCAAAAACCGGCGGGTTGCAAGCCTCTCTGATCTAAAGGCGTTACATACGGGCGAATCACCAGAATAAGGGGGTTATCCAGCACGGACCAACCACACGACTAATTTTAATAAAAAAAATTCGCATCGGCGGGTCTTTAATTTCAAACCTTGCACTTATCGACACAACCAACTAATGCTCCTTGCTGGAGCTAAGCTTCTTCGAGGAAGTCGAACCAGTGCACCTGGCAACGATCAAGGAAGTGGAGAAGTCGCTTCCACTCGCGGTTTACGATCCAACCACAGAAGCTACGGCCGATTCGCATACAGAATTGGCCGAAGAGGCGCAACCGGGATGGGACCTAAGTCCTACGAGGAGAAGACGGAGGAGGTGCAAGCTGAGTAGGAGCCAGAGTCTTTCGCGGAAGAGTCGGAGTAGGCTTCAACCGATACAGAACCAGAGTCGTCCGAAGATGAGTCGGACGTTCCCATAGACGACGGACGATTCCTCAACCTCGTCAACCGGGCGGCTTACCCCCTCAGTCACTTATGGAGGCCGTGAGAACAATCGGAGAACAAACCTACCAACCCCAATGGAGGATGAAAACCCCAGCACTAATTGTCGCCTCGCAAGTGCCGCCCGCGGTAGCAGCAGACCTCGAACCAGACATGGCGCGCACAATATATACGGTACTGTCCGAAAATTACCAGTACCCACGTTTGGAATTTTACAGCGAGAGAAGTAGCGCAAAATAAGCACCACATGACAGTGTGTTGGCTTACTCTAGCAACAGCGCGATCGTAAGCGGGTGAGACGACACTTGCGCAGTGTGCTGAGAGTGGCGTCAGGAGAGCAGACATAGCATTGGAATCGACTTCACAGCAAGCGTAGCAACAAATTTAGCTGCAAGGCATGGAATGTTCTGGATGCGTGCCTGAGCGCTGACAACAGCGCCGAAAATGCGACGCGCATTAGCAGCAGAAAAGAGAGAGAAGCAGAGCTGGCAGCATGACCTACATTACTATCAACGGCTGGGTAGACGCTGACAACGCCGACGCCGACGAAGTGAAAATAATTATAAGACGCTGTGTATGCTTGCAGAATTTTGCCACGCGTCATTTGCGTCTTGTGCTGAGATAGAAATTATAAGTGCGAAAGACAACGATACCAAGTAAAGCTCAAGGGCCAATGTAAATAAAGACGACAGGGGATTATAATAAACACAGAAGACCACAGGAACGATTTTTGGATTAGGAGAAGACATAAACGATAAGGAAACGACACAGCAAGTCCTACGGAATACGAAGACTTCCGACGACTAAGAACCAGCAAGCGACGCCGAACACACATAACAACGAGGTAAGCCACGAGAGTCTCTTGAAGAGTTTAACGTGTGGTTAGGAACGGCGCGTCAGCAAAAGTAGGGCTAAACTTTTTAGACCCCGTACTCAAAAAAAAAAGGGGTCTATTAAGTTTGTCCAAATCGAAATGTGCGTAACAGGTAGAAGAAGGCGTGGCCGACCCCATAAAGTGTATACATATATTCTTAATCAGCATAAACAGCTGTCGATATAGCAATGTCTGTCCGTCCGTACTTCCGTCCGTATGAAAACCTAGATATTTTAAACTAAAAGAGCTAGAGCCACCAAATTTGGATTGAAAGTCCGCAATCTTCGCGCAGATCAACTTCATTTCAAATTGTTGCCGCGCCCCATACCATATTTTCGTCATCAACAATTTTTGACTGCCACGCCCCCTTTTTCCGCAAGAAATCAAATAATTTTTCAACTTCAATGCCGTTTATAACGCATTTGTACTTATCGTACAGTATAGCCATTAATAATTCGCTGGGAGACTAATTATATCAAACTATTCTAAAAATTGCATAAAAATACGACCATAAACAAAAAAGCTAGAAACGTAACAAAATTAATAATTGAACGCATTGTCAATACATGAGTGCAAACGAGACAGGAACGTACAAACAGTTTCGCTGCCTATGTGGCGGCAGTGGTGCACGCAGACGCAGACCTTGCTGATCAATGGTACAAATACATACATACATAAATATGTGCATACATATAATGTTAATCGAATATCGTTGTATGTGTATACAGGCAAACAGATATTTCTTCGATAACACTCAGTTTAAATATGTTGAAACTTGTTCTAATGCAAGAACTATCTATTGTTATACCTAATTATATTAATCGGGAATAAAAACAGAGAGTATTACACGGTCGCGCGTGCTCGACTGTACTTTTCTCGTTTGTTTAATTTTGTTTTCATGGTATCCTTGAAATATATTAAATTTTTACACGTATTTAGTAACATAAAACAATCATGCAGGACACCCCAATGCTGTTAGGTAGATAAGGTAAAATACACGTTTAATAAATAATGAATGTTTTATCATCGTTTTTTATGCTTCATTTTAATTGACTATAATGAAAGAATTAAACAGAAACGAAAATGAGTAAAATCTCAGAATCATTTTTTTTTTTTTTTGGATTATAAAATTATTTGTAAGAAACCTTTGCGAGAATGCGATTTTTGCGGTGAACCGCTGCAGTTCTCAAAATCCGTTAAGGGATTGCAGATTTTGTGAAGTCTATATCAAAATACCGCACAATATACTTATCCAATTTATTAAATATTTAATTGTGTATATATACCATATATACTAATATTATAATTACATAAAAAAAATATTTAACCTATATACATATATATTTACTTCTTTGTCTTGCCTGGTAACAATAAAATCACTAACAACAATTTTACGATATAGATTAACATTTTGGAATTGATTAGAATGAATTATTGTATTCATATTTATGCATATATACTTAGTATGTGCAAAAACTATGGCAGTACCAACTGAAATGTCATTTGGTGTTAATTTTTTAGTTAGGCCTAAGCTGTAGCATGTGGATGATAAGCGGCAGCCCAAGAGTTGTGATGATGATGAGTATTGGTATGCACCGAATGATGATGTCCATATGCATATCCTGAGCTATTTGCTAATTCTGTCGGATAGGATGTAGTATTATTAGAATTCACGGGACCATTCGAGCAGCAATATACCTCAGTTGAGGTATCGCTGGCACCACTTGGCAATTCTGAAATAGTCAATCCATACTCCGTAGCTACTTTTGAACCGCTTTGAATCGCCAGCGTTGCAAAATGTTGTGCCCGGCTACTGCTACTGTTATTGTTGGAAATTGTCAGCGATCTAATTGATGTTGACTTGGCGCTTTGATTTTGATCTACATCTATGCTCTTCCTATGGTTGGTATTAGTTAAGGGTTCAAAGTGGTCGCTGTTGTTATCAATATCGGTTTGGTAATCAAGACACAATTGTGGTGGTGACAGATCATGTAAAACCGCCGCCGCAGCAGCTACACATTGCTGATACCGATTAATCGAATGTCCACATCCAAATCTATTTTGATTATCGGACAGCTCTTGTTTCAGCTGTTTGCCGCAAAAAGCCATCAAAGTTTTCGCTGTCGAAGTTGTAGCATTCGGCGTCATTTTTAATTGCAATGTTTTATAAGACTTTTCCTGCTTTTCAGTTGTCGATCGTCGTTTGGCCCCTGTCACTAAAGCCTTTCTTGTGTTTTTGTCCTTGAAATGTGTCTTTTTGTGCTTGCTTAGATGGTCGCTACGAGAGAACTTCTTCGAACAAATAGTACATGCATATGGGCGATAGTTCGTGTGTGTACGACCATGTCGTTGAAGCTCATCAGAACGAGAAAAGCGCTTACCACAAGTAAGGCATAGAAATGGACGTTCGCCAGTATGCCACCGCAAATGGGTTTTTAAGTGTGAGGCTTTGCCGTAAAGTCGTTCACACCCTGGAATGTGACAGATGTGCTGCTTCCGTCCACGCTCGTCAGGGCCTACAATAGGTGGTAGTCCGGTCAATTCGTTTGAACAGTTTGGGCAAGTGCATCGTACTGATCGACGTTGAAGTTGTGTTTGAAAAGCAATCTCATCTAAATCAAAGCTTGTATAACTTTGTGGTGACCACGGTTGATACAATCGCTCTTGATGTGAAAACCATGCAGCAGATGCTGATGCAGCCATGCCAACCGTTGCCACATTACCATAATAGTTGCTGGTGTATTGTGCATACGGATATTGGGCTCTGAAAGGGAAATTAAAGTAATATAAAGGGATGTTAAGTTCGACATAATAAAAGAAAAAACGGTAATCTTCGGCTCGCCGAAGATTAATTACGCTTTCAGTCATGCATATTGCGTTAATTTGGCTTCAATCACCAATTGTTTTTACAGTATAGCTACTATAGTAGTTTAGTATATCTGATATATTAGTCCGATTTGGTTGAAATTTCGGTCGGAAGATGGAAAGTGATAACAAATGCATACTGCGTATGCATATATTAATGCAAAGCATGTTTAGCATTTGGTACCGATTGTTCTTATGACAGCGATACGATATAGTGGTCCGATGCAGATGAAATTTGGTGTGCAAAAGGGATTTTATACCAAATGCATGAGGACTTAAAATAGCCCAACAAAATTTTTGGTTAACATAAAATTTTTTTTTTATTTATTGTTTTTCTGGGAGCTATGTGATATAGTCATCCGATTTGGCCGATTTTAACATATGAAGTGCATGCAGACAGAATACACATCTGTTATGCATTTGTTTAGGTGATGGATAAGATAGCTTGTTAAACACAGAAAATTTTAATACAAATGCACATTTAGAGCATATTTTCGACCGATTGTTCCTATGGGAGCTATACGATATACTGGCTAATGTATTCTGTGTGAGTTTGACCTAATATTGCTTAGTCAATACACAATTTTTTCATACTAATTCATAATTGGAGCGTATTTTTGACCGATCGGCCCTATGGGAGCTATATAATATAGTTGTCCGGTTTGGATCAAACTTGATCAGTGCATGAACTTTCTAGACATGTTCTATCCGTCAGATAACATAACTAACGAAAAGTTTTCTATACTAAACCATTCTAGTTTTACCTGTACATTTACCTTTATATGAAGATAAAACGGCCTAAAGTGGGCGTGTCAAAAAACAAAAGCAAACTTGAACTCGGGTATTGTACCTTTAATTTGCGACCTTTCTAGCTTTTAAAGTCTCTAGGATCATTTTGTTCGTACAGACGGTCGGTCAGGCGGACAGACGGACATTGCTATATAGACTCGGGTATTGATGCTGATCAAGAATATATGTATATACTTAATGGGGTCATAAAGTACAAACTGCAAACTTACCTTGCAGGCAGTGGTGTATAGGTATTTGAACTCCAAGCATAGGTTGTGCTGGCGACCGCAGCATCCATATCAGCAAATGCTTCTGCACCGATTGTCGATGAGGAGGAACAAGCCGACGGTGAGCAACCTGCGGTAACCGGATTAGCATTTATAGTTGCAGAAGAATGTCCTGGAAGTGAAAGAACGCTGGGAGAGACCGAAGTTGAGGAAGCTGCTGATAGCGACATGTTGGAATTGGCGGATGCACTACCAGTAGAAGATGCCTGTGGTGGATGTTGCATTTCCACTTTCATTGATGGACTATTCATTTGTGCTGATGCGAGTGCTGTCGATGCTGTTATTCGTTTTACGTACATTGAAAGAGACGAAACTTTGGAATTGCAATTTGAAGTTGGCGCATTTGTGAAATCATTTGTTGGTTGTTGTTGATCATGCTTATGCAGTGGCAATTGTCGGTGCTGATACTGCTGCATCACTGAACTCGGTTGCGTCAATGGGAGGGGGTTAAAATAATTGCAAGCGGCGTCAATCATCTTGTAAATTATTGGCTCAGTTGTTGTCGGTATATTTTTGATATTAGTACTGGCAATTAGAACTTTTGGCACATATTATTTTATTTATTCAATGTAGATTTTTGTCATAGGGTTATAAAATAGCCTGCACTTTTTTGTTTCGTAGACACGTTACTTCACGTAGTTATAGACATACAGCAAACTTTGACAAATGCTTTCTACTTTTGTTTAAGATCTGCGCTGACATGGACGATATGATTTGAACAGTGCAAATTTTAACAGCATAACACAAAACAACTTTTATTTTTGTTTGTATTCATATGCATGTATTTGTATTCATATGGCCACTTGTGACATTAATTTGCTAAAATTGTTAAGTTAGTTCTTGGTCCCTGTCGCTACGCTTAAGATACAACTACCGGCAATTATTTTTGTCGACTGAATTCCAAAACGTAGTGAGAGAATCTGATGAGTCCAAGTGCAAAACGAATCACTGACGGCGACAGCAGGCAGCAACGACAACACATACAGCTAATCGAGCTGTTCTCTTTTAACACATACATTATGTCCCTTTTCTACTGGTGGTTGCTGACTCCGATGATGGTCTACCACTAAAACTATCCCTCTTTATCTCGCTCGCTCCCATTCGTGCACACTCTTCTGTAAATGGTGTGGTTTCAACTCAGTGTTGTTGTTTCTTTTTCAAACCGCAGGCGATTTGTTTAAATTTCAGTGTGTGAGTTTCTGTTCAAAGCAATTGGCTGGGCATTGTTCACATGTGCTTGACTTTATTTTCGTGTGCAGAAAAAGGTTCGTATTTTGCCTGCTTTAAGGATAAATACCCCTGCACTTTTCATGTAAGTTTTGGGACTATAACTGTTTTAGGTATGCACTTCTTCATATACTTTCAATAATGCACAAATTCGTAAATTCCTTAATATACACAAAACCTGCGAGCATATGTAGTACTCAGAACATTTCATGCAAAATTTTTAACCAATACCCTACGACGAATGAAATGATTTTATTGCATATAGCCTGTCTGTATTTAGACACCATAATTGTGACATAATAGAATATAATATATAATAGTAGTAAAGTAGTAAACCCCATCAGAATAATCTTTTTTTAGTTTCTATAAAATATCGTATCGACAGACATATGCCTTTGATTATCATTAATATAACTTTTCAAACAACATTTTTTGGTGTCATAATTAAAAATGTTATAGGAAACTGAAAAATCAATCTTCATAGTAAGCTGGTAACTTAATTGAATCGGCAACTTTGTATTTTACAAAAATATGGTTCTTAAATTTTTGACAGTCCCCTGTATCATTTATTAATATGAAATTTTTATCGGATATCCAATTTCCAGGATTCCAAATTTGAAAGCGTTGATTATTTATTTTTAATTATTTATTTAATCATACAATATGTCTTTAGTTAATTTTAAAACACATTTTACAATAAAGTTTTCAATTTATAAAATTTCTTTATAAAAAAAATCTTACTAGACTAAATGAAAGTGCTTATTTTCAGCCTCTAAATATATCACAATAATAACATACATAACAGGACTATTGAAAAGGTAATTTAGGATTCTTACTCGCTGTTTGCATTGAATATTTGTAAAATATTTAGCTGCAAGCAACAAATCAAATAAAAACTGATTTTAGACAGTTTTAATGGAGTTGGCAAGTATGATAATCTTATTAACAACTATTTCAGTATTACAAGAATATAAGTTAAACAAAGTTGCCCGTTTCGTACAATGACTGAAAGTTAACGTATTAATATCGATTTATAAGTAGTATATTTCAATATATTTCAGAAGCTAATTTAATAGTTTAATTATTAATTTAATAGTGATAAATAAATAAAATAAATATTTATTAAATATTAATTATGACAGGGTTACGTATTTGTGTTCGATTTGGACGAAAATTGATCAGTATTCGTTAGTAACTTTTCCATAACTAAGCTTGGTACAGATAACTTCATAAATAAACTACAAGTGAAAGGGCTACAGTCGAGTTATCTGTTTGTGAAAGACCCCATAGGATATTTTTGGATTTTGGCCAAACTTGGAATGGATAGTTATATATATACATATATTTATATTGTACGCAGAGTATGTGAATTTGGCATTCGAAAAAACAAATAAAATTAACAACATCAATTCGGTTATTTACACTAATGCACTCGTAATTTTTTAAAAACCTAAAAACTAAAATGTACAAATATTAATATTTAGTCACAAAAGTATTATACAGTTACTATCTGAATACATATTTAAGGGGGCGTTACCAGACACCATTGTAGTACAAATAAATATAGTGAAAACGAACAGTGCCGGTATAGGTTCTTTTTCTCACTATCTCTCTCTGTGATTAAGTGTCTTTTCCTATTCATACTCATTACTCGTTGAGTACAAGAATTTATTGTAATCGTTACAATGTATGTAGCAGGGAGAAGGAGGCGTGGCCGACCCCATAAAGTATATATATTCTTGATCATCATCAATAGCCGAGTCAATATTCCCGTCTGTGTGAAAATAATGATCACAGAGACTATAAGAGCTTGAAAGACCTGAGAGGTCGCAAATGATAAATAAAATGACCAAGCAGTCCAACTGTGATTTTCTTTGCTGATACGATCATTTTAGGGCGTTTTATGTTCATGGAAAGGTATAGAGAACTTTTTTGTTAGCTAAACCAAACTTCCACAGTATGTACATATGGCTTACGTATACTGATCAAGTTTGATCCAAATCAGACACCTATATCAATAGGGTTTTATTTCCAAAATAGGACAAAAACGAACCCAAAATATGAACCAGCAAGTACATTTCAGTATTTACCTACATAGCTATTTTAATAATACTGACACAAAATACATTAATCAATAATAAGTATAAACATACAGACCGAGTTTTATCTAATCCATCGGGCACTATATCGTATAGCTCTAAAGATGAATTTGTATAAAAATGTTCTGTGTTCACCAAGCTATTTTGTCCATTACCTAAAATATTGCACTAATATCATCACTCTACTGTTAAATGTGAAAGTGAGTAACGGTAAAGTACCGAGGCGACCTAATCATTTATTCTTATTTTTAATTTTAAAATTAAAATAAATTTTTATTAAATTAAAAATAAACCAAAGCGTGTATTTTTCCTAATTCTTTTAATCTTAGCATAGTTTAGTAAATTTTTGACTTTGAACCAATTTGTATTCTGCCTGTTCGATACAAACATTCAAATCGTGTGGGATTTGCAGGTAAACTATTTTTAACATCTTTGGACTTCACGAGGATTAGCTCTCACCTTGTAAATCAGCTGAGGTCACCAAAGATGGAAAATTGTCAGCAGATTAAACAAACATGTCATGATATTTTCGGTAGCCCCGGATTAAACCGCACCCGCCTAGGCATGACCAATGAGTTAACTCTTGCTATAAACTCAATGGGTGGTAGATGGGCTTTAAATTCAACTCTTTGGGATAGTTTAACAGGAAAAGTCAATAACTTGTTTGTGTTAATACATATGTAAAGATGTATATCAGCCTTAATCTTCTTTGTTGGGTGTCAGAAGCATCGTAAGTAAAGATCCAGGCAAACAAAATTATTTCGCTAGAACACAAAATGTAATAAATTTGCTGTGCATGCTTAGTGGCAAATCCGCTTGAGGATTTTAGTCGTTACTTTTTTTATTAGTCTGCATGATATGCAGATTTGCGTTAATTGGATTAAATGGATTACCACACTTAAATCCATTTTGCTTTTAAATATTTGGTCCTTTCTTTTGTAAGACTTCGATGACTAAGTGACAGCACGTAGTATTTTTTTTAAAATTGCCTTTAATTTTAAAAGTTACTATAAAGAAAAGTACACACTAAACCGAACATAATTACACCTGCTTAGTTCCTAAACACTTATTACTTGTAATCTGAATACCCGTTACACTTAGAATAATATAGTATTATTAATATTTTTTTTGTTTGGAATGAAGGCAACAGTTATAAGTAATGGGCACCCCAATGTTTTGAAGGAAATACCGAAGATAAGCTGCCGAGTCAATTGAGCCATGTGCATCCGTCCGAAAAAACAGATAGATTTCAGAGACTATTAAAGACAGAGCCACCAAATGTGGAATGAAAGTCCGTCAATAGTTACTTTAAATTGGAAAATATTATACAGAGCTAGAGATTTAGACATAATGTGCATAAAACCATTATGATTATAACAAAAATGTAAAATAACCTCGATATGTATACAGTAAAACATACTTTTATTTTAAAAGATATGATTACCCACGATCGGACGATCGGCACTATATAGACTTTATAGAGTAGAAAAACCCAAATTCAGCCTGTTACGCACATTTTGTTTTTGATAAACATAATAGACCACTGTACTCTTTTTTGTAACATAGTCTCGGAAAACCATATGTTTTAACAATTTAGGCGAGATGCTTAATATTGTATTTGCTATATATTGTATTTTACGGCACGAAACATGTAGTATACTTTTTGTGAATTATTTTGAAAACAGTCGAGATTTGTGAAACGTTGACAAGTTCTACAGGGTATAATACGGGTTTACCGTTTATAATACGATCAACATTACACCAATTATGTCTTTAAGAACTATTACATAAGCAAGCTATCATACTAGAATTTAAAATATGGGTCGTTTAAATCTAAAAACATTACTGTTTAATAAAGCGAAGCAGTACCGACACACGAAGACTCCTACATATTCCTGGTATCATTTAACATTGATCCTAAATCTCATGCGCACTTGTGCATTTGTGTAAAAATATCAATAATTTGTTTGGGAATTCAAGAGAAAAGAGAATAGAAAACAAAAATGCGTCGTAGCACTTAAGTAGGGTGTCCATATAATATTCGGTTGGGTACCCCATAGCGCGATCGTTTCTCTTATGTTAAGCCGCATGGCCAACTGAGTTTTTCAGTGTTTGTTCGCAAGAAAATTTGCTAAATAGAAAATTAGTTTTAGTCATTATACATACTTGGTTACGTTACATAAGCACACAGAATATTTCCTTAAATGTAAGGTAAACATTCGTGTAAGCATCATACCCAATGTGTATTACACATGGCGTTTGTTAAAGTTATTTGATACAGATCAAATTAGATTATGATAGGATAACTGGGTACGTAAATTACATGTTTTTATATCCATTCAAATAATATAGTAGTAATATAACTTTCTTAGAAGCAATCAATTGGAAAATGTTGTTTTAATTAAAAAAAATAATTAACCATAATTAATATGGTTAATTATTCAAGTTTTTTCTTAAATGTATATTTCTACTGCGATAAGAAAAAAAAGTAAGAAAGGCTACAATCGAGCGAGTCGACAATAAAAGTTCTTATACTCCTTTTAGTGTGAATTATCTATACACATGTGAAATTTTTGAGCGACTTGTATTATGGAAACTAAAGGGTACAGTTGTCTCATCTGGAGTAAACCTGATGATGACAACTGTAACTTTTATTTTCTTTCTTATAATTCTTATAAAATTCTCATTTTATCCGGATCAAACTTGTTGTGGATAGTAACAACGGCACATAATATGTGATACTTTAGTATATAAACAAATAGATTTGTCCTATTAGAACAATAGGCTTTAGTTGTCCGTTCAGATCAAACTTGGTGAGTATAGTTAGTAGTTAGTAGGGGGCGTGGCAACGATTTAAAATAAACTTGATCTGCTGATCAAGAATATATATACTCTAAGGGGATCGCAAACGCCTGCTTACACCTGTTACGCACATTTCGCTTCTGACAAGTTTAATAATTGATTTAAAGAAAAAATGTAGTTGTTGGGGTATCTTAACCTTATTTACATTATATTACTTTAATTTACTTATAAAAAAAACTTATACGTAATAAATAAACTGATATTATTTTACTTAATTGGACTTCAGTTAGGCGAGAATAAATTGAGAAAAAGACATCTGACATAAATTCCAAAAAAGCTGTTTAATCACATTTAAGTTACATTTATCAATTATTAGCTAAATTTAATTTCACTTTCTTTAAATCTTGATATATATATTACAAATGCACGAAATATTTGATGGTTTTTTTTTTTTGGGTGTGTGAACAAAATAGGCATGGCATCTTTAATAAGATTCTTGTATGGATTGGATGGGAAATAAAACAATTATACCACTTTCTGTGACTGACTTTCTTAGGCATTTATAGTTTATGTCGCCATTAGAAGAAGCTACCTCTGTACCATAAGTCTTGATGACAAAACTAAATTTAATACTATTTCGACAATATGCAATATGCGTTTCAAAGAAGTCAGTGAAAATACAGATACAAATAAGCCAATATCGGGTTCTCCGGATCGTATGATATCCTGTGTTGTTTGCATATAAATAATAACAAATATTTTAATATCTATACCAGGATTTACGCCCGTGATTGCATACATGCAAGTTTGTTCACTACCATGCATGCATGTAAAATGCCACACATCTGTCAAATGAATTTTGGGGTGTTATAAATATATTTTGGGTATGGCTAACGTATGGGTTTACTGAACGATTTTAAATGTTAAAGGCCCAGGTTTTTTACTACTCAGAAACTAACCCCAACCTGGTAGAGTTAACTATAGTCGCATTTGTAAAACGTTACTGCGCGTAGCTCACACATATGTCTTATTTTTCCTGGAATGTTGGTCGCACTGTCCTCTATTACGAGACAGAGGTTGAGAGTGCTCAATCAACTTGTTAGTTTTTGGCATTAAACTATAACAGTAAACTTCAGGTGTTCTTGGCGATTTTTCAGTGTGGATAAAAATTTTGAATAAAGAATTGGTCTTCAATTTTATGGTTTAAGCTGATTTTTATGTGCCGAATCGTCATAAACGCCTTACCGTAGCATGCCCGACCGACTCTCTGCTTTCAATTACGGTTAAAATAAATAAATAAACTGAATTCATTGCCATGAACAGGCATCTCTAGCCCTTGAAACACATTTTGCTAGATAATTGTCGTGGCTTACTAAGGTAAACATAGAGTTACCTTATAAAGTGCTAGCAAGTGTAAGTTACTTACAATTTTCTATACAATTTACCATATTTTGACCATATGTTGTAGTTGTCCGATTCGCACTAAATTTGGTGAGGATACTTATAATAATTATATTCGCACAATATGTAAATTGGTCGCGATCGCTAAATAAACACTACTTGTCTTCAAACAATTTTTTTATATTTGACCCATTTGTCCTACGGGAGGTCTAGACGATAGTTTACCGGTTGGAGGCGTGACAACAACGTGAAATAACCTTTGTTAGGACGGACTTTCATTCCAAATTTGGTGGCTTCCAGCTTTATAGTCTATGAGATCCAAGTGTTTAAGAGATTTTACTCTTTTTCAGAGTACGAGGTCTAAAAAGGAACATGTTGGCTACTAACAGCTAGTCCCAAGTAGTATCCCTCAATTCAATATTAAACAAAATAATATTTTTTATTTAGTTTGCAGTTTTAATCATTTGATTAATCGCTTATTATTTTTTTCACTTGATTGGTTGCGATTATAAATCGGGTAGCTTAAATTTATGAAATGGTTTAATAATCGATTCATGAATTTATTTTGCCATCACTAGTCTTACACATAATGTGCATAGTACCATTATTGTTATCACCACCAAGTTTGAAAGGATCAGACAACTATATCTTACAGCTGCCGTACGACAAATGTAGTACTAATTTAGCGATTTCAGTCAAACTCATAGTTAATGTGTATATAATTATATTGTGATTTTTTTTACAGTACTACATCTCTAGCATCCATCATGTGATAAATTTAACGCCAATTATTATTATTCTCCATTTATAACCACATATTAAAACTGAGTAACCTGTATCTTAAAGTCGCGAAGGGCCCATTACATTCTATTGTGATTTTAATGAATTGCCGTCGGCAATATTTTCGGTCAGTGCTTTCCAAAAATGCTAGCAACTAGAACTCTGATATTGTTGCAATCTAAAGTCTGTAAGGATATCAGAGACACGATCTAGAAAATCCCCAGTAAGAGGGGTTAAAGTTTTTTTTTGTTTTTGATTTCTTTAATCTCATGAAAGATTGCACTAACATAATCATAGCTCAAAGTTAATAAAATTTAAAAATTGAGCAACGGGGACAATAAGATTTGTCAGAAGCGAAATGTGCGTAACAAAATCCGGTCGATATAGTCTGTATGAACAATTTGGTCTCAGAAACTTTAAGAGCCAGAGCCACCAGGATTAAAATAAAAACCTGTCTATTTCGCGAGCAGATCAATTTTATTTCTAATATTTGGCACACCGTCTTCTATCCACGGAAATTGCGAAGAACTTTTTTCCCATCACCATAACTTGGGAACTACTAGATCGCACAAATAATTATTATGTGTGAGGCACTTTCTTACTATCTTTACCAAGCTCAGATAGGTCAAATCGGTCGAAAATTTGTCATTTGAATTAAAAATTATTTATTTTTAAATGAGCCATCTTAACCAAACTCAAATATTATGTGCATGCCATGTTTCTAAGCCACAATTATCGGTGTGTTCTTACTGTTTACTGTCGAGAAATTTGGGAATTTTTTAAGTCACTATAAAAAAAGTTTACAAAAATATTTGTATGCATAGTTGGTTGCAGAAACTTATAGCACTCATATAGTTGTCCGATCCGAAGCAAATTCCCTTCTTATATACTCTCAGTTTGGTTCTGGTCATACTTCTAAATGTATCTTATATCTGCAAGCGATGTACCTATACAAACGATATAAATCTAAAATTCGCTTGGCTAAAGTGACTGCAATGTCAGAGCAAGCACGTTACTTTGTGTTGCTAGACCACTTGAATGTTCTGTTCGTGAATACTTCAACGTCTATAATTACTCAATTTTTTTACAAAGATTGTGCAAAGCGTAGTACTTGTTGGAAGAAATAAAGGGATATAGTACCAGGATGCCCTGGTGGCTGATTGTCATAAAGGCGTTAAAAAGGGAAATAAGTGGCTGATATCATCAATTTTTAATTTTCGGAGGAATAGTACTTGTTCTTGTCTGCGTTGTGAAAGTGATTATTAATTTATGGTAGAAAAAACCTCTAAGCTCTCTTACGATTAGTAAGGGGCGGAAGATTCAGAAGCCAGAGTATGTTAGGTCAATGTGGCAGGACAAGAAATATATAATATAAATAAACAGCATCTACACTGACTCAATAAGAATTGACTATAAATGTGAAGTGGAGAGAAGACAACGGAAAAATATTCTAGCATTGGCCGGACATGGGATGTTTAAAGATGTTTGGTGACAATTGGATCATTATATTCCTTAGACCAGCATTCAATAAATTCAAGAATACGTTTGGCTTTATTAACAATTGTGGGGATGTTGCCGTGATCCCAAAGTTACTTAAGGGGTTAAGTGGTGTTCAGAGGCTGAAACTAAGCACTTTTTCAAACATTTTTTTTGGGTGTTTGCAGTGAGATATTTTATTAGAACAAAAAACAGATAACAAGATTGACATTTCCTTTGTACGTTAAAATTGGTTTCATAAAAAAATTTTTAAAATTGAGCCGACGGGAGCCAATGTCCTGGAACACTAAAAAAAAAAGGACCCTCGTGTTTGACACGATTTGAGGAGAACGGATCATCTGAAATTCAAAAAAAAAATTTTTTCTGTTAGTAAACACTTCAGCCCTGAATCTGAACGAAGGAAAATCCAAAATATTGAAAATTGAATATTTGACAGCGTTTTGAATTTTTTTTGACGAAATTTTGAACTTCAAATGTCCTTAAAAAATAGTAAATGTTGAAAAAAAAAAAATCCTTCGTTCAGATTTGTCACGAGGTCATATTGAATAAGTGTTCAAAATTTGAAAACAATCGGTTCAAAACTGTTCGAGCAATCGTGTCAAATAGCTTCAAAAACACGCTTTCGAGAAAAACATGATTAACTGCGACGTTTCAGAAGGAAATACTCTAATGAGCGGAACTTTCGAAGGCTCTATCTCTTAAAATTTTACTCGGATCGGCTCCAAATTTTGGGAGAATATAGTAAACATATTGAATTAATTTATAAGCAAAAAAAAAAAAAATCGAGTTTCAAAATTTCTGAAACCCACTTAACCCCTTAACAAGACAGAAAAGTACAATAATATACTAATCTGAGTATCACAGAGTATTTTTTGGCGCGAACCATTTTTTACTCTACCCTAAAAGTATCAGCTACTATTTTACTTCTTTTGGTTTGTGTATTTTAAAAATACAAATACTATTTCAAGAAACAATATTTTTTTACGCGATCGTAATATTTTATATATTTTATATTTTACATTTAAATATTCACATAAATGACAATCGAGGTGAGCTTTATTATTTGTTGCCTGGGTATTCTAAGTCACAATTTGGCATGAAGAAACCATTTTGCTAAAAAATGACAACTCTCAAAATGCATATTGTAAAAATGTTGGTTATTTGGGCAAAACCCGAGAACTGTATTTTGCTACCTGTTACATGCATTCTCCCAAATGGGAGAAACCTTTTTGTCATCTAACGCGCGATGTTTAATTTCCCGACGGCAAACCGTCGGTACACAAGTATTATGTGTAAGTATTTTTTATACTCTGTGGGTGCCAGCACATTTATTTTCTGAGGGTTAAAAAAAAAATCGCACAAGCGACACCCTTTCCACAAGGGTATTGACGATACTTACTAGTAATTTCGGCTACAGGTAAACAAATATTCGAGTCATTTCGCTTTGTGTAAAAAAATAGCCCCTCACAATTTTACTCAAAATTTCCAGCACGAGTACGACCGCCACCTTATTTTCTGTGGTAATGATTCGAGTACAAACAAGTAAGAAAGGCTACAATCGATCGAGCCGACTTTAGAAGACCCCGAACTCCCCTAGTAGTGCGCATTTGTATTGTAATAAAATAAAATTTTAATAAGAAAGAAAAGTACGGTCGAGCACGCCCAACCGTAAAATACTCTCTACATTTTTTTCCCCGATTAAATTATTAAAATCGGTCTGGAGATATTAAAATGTGGAGTAATTGCATTAAAACACGTTGAAACAAAAACTATCTAAGCATAATCAAACATACATTTGTTTGTCTGCATGCGAATACACATGCGAATGACTATATATAATGCATATATGTATGTATGTGTGTATTCGGCGTGGCCAGCGACTGCGGGCAGCGCTGCCGGCACACAGCAAGCGAAAACATTCGAACATGTGCTTGTATGTTTCTGTCTCGCTTGCACTCATACATTGATTTTCCATTCAATTATCAATATTGTAACGCTTCTAAATTTCTTGTGTATAGTGCGATTTCAATGCACCTTTCAGGATAGTTTGATATAGTTAGTCTCCACACAAAATTTAAATTACAATACAGTGCTATATGCACAAATGCCTAAAAACGGAACAAAAGTTGACAATTATTTGTATTTATTGTGGAAAAAAGGAGCGTGGCAGTCTAAAATTTTAAATGTCAACGCATTTACGCTTTCGCTAGGCACCTTCATACCAAAATTGGTGATCCTAGGTGCTATAGTTACTGAGATATTCGCCGAAAACATAAACTTGTTCCGAGGTGCTCATTTCGGGGGCGGTAAAGGGCGTGGCAACAATTGAAAATAAATTTAATCTGCCTGACATAATAACGGACTTTTATTGTGAATTTGGTGGTTCTAGCTCTTGTAGTTTAAAAGATCCAGGTGTTCATACGGACAGACGGACATGGCTATAGCGACTCGTCTTCTCATGCTGATCAAGAATATATATACTTTATGGGGTCTGTCACGCCTCCTTCTGGTTGTTACGCACGTTTCGCTTCTGACAAACTTAATAGACCCCTCTACTCTTTTGTAAAGAGTACGGGGTCTAAAAACCACCACCCGTGCAGTTCTCTGGTATGCTTGTGTACCATTGGTCGGCACATGCAGCGTAAACGACGTTTACTAACCGCACTCACAGGTTTACATTGCGTTCAGTTATATAGTTTGTTATGAGTCTACGTCTCCTGTTTACAGTCGATTTTTTATACATCTTTCAGAATTGTTTGACTTATTTAGTCTCTAAACGAATTTAAAATAACAATACTGTACGAAAGGAACAAACGGCATGCATGTTTGAAGATGTAGGGGGAGCCGCAGCCGAATTTTTATAATGACATAACATTTATACTATTTCTATGAACCTTCGAACTAAAATTTGTATTTCTAAGTGCCAGAAACATCGATTTGTTGGAGATATGTCTTGGGCGAATGGTGCGTGGTATCCAAATAAAACTAAGATTCTTGTATTGACTAACTAATTATGTAGTCGATACTGACTAAGTTCGAACTTGTAGCTTTCACCTTCTCTGGGATCTGTTTGTTTATACGGACGGATAATCATACGATCAGCCGACTTGGCTATATCGACTCGGCATATGATGATGATCAAAAATATATATACCTTATGGGGTCTGTCACGCCTACTTCTGCCTGTGACATACCTTGCACAAACCGAATATACAATATACATGAGATATATAATACTTTTCAAACTTGGATGCCATTTTAAAGGCATTAGTTCTTATCGGACAGTATTGTTATTTTCGATTTGTTTGAAGACAAATAATATCAAACTATCCTGAAAGTTGCATAAAAATCGGACTATAAACAAGAATGCTAGAAACATAACACAATTGATAATTGAACGCAATGTTAATACATGAGTGCAAACGAGACAGAGACATACAAACGGTTTCGCTGCCTGTGTGGCAGCAGTAGTACCCGCAGACGCAGGCAGTGCTGATCAATGGTACAAATGCATACGTACATAAATATGTGCATACATATAATGTGAAACGTATATGTATGTGCTTACAGACAAACAGATTTATGTTTGATCATACTTAGAAACTTTGGGTTTTAACGTGTTTTAATACGAGTACTAGCCGTTGTAATACCGGGACAAATATTTAATTAATTTAATCGTCAATAAAAGCAGAGAGTATTATACGGTCAAACGAGCTAGACTGTACTTTTCTAACTTGCTTATATTTTTTTTAGTAATTAAATCTCGGTGAGCCAAAGCTCTGTGTTGTCAATAGATGATTTTTGTCGCGATGTTGACGAACTTCTGTCAAGAAATACCATAAGAAATCACTGACTGTATCTGCTGATCTCACAATAGTTGATATTCCGAGAAGTATTTGCATATATTAGGGTATACTAATACTGACATCACTAGTAATGTCAAAATAAATGCATTAATCGATTATTAAATCGTATGATTTATTTAAGCTAAGCGATTATAATGGCAATAATTCGAATGATCATGAAAATAATTGATTGATCAGATGATTAAAACACCATTTAGAGAAAATAACAAATATTAAGTTTAATAGTATAGAATTGAAGAACAGTCGGTGATATAAATCATCAATGCTTCCATCTAGTGTAGTTTTTGTAAGGGAACCTGTTCAGATCAGACTATCGCCGATTTATTTGCCGATTTTTTTCAAACGACTTATTCTAAGCTGGACTATTATTCTGATTCACCATCCACTACCACTAACCTGTTAGAACTCACATCATTTGCACTGCAGGGTTTCGAGAAAAAGTTTCAAACTGACGTCATTTATACATATTTGCTTTTGACTCAGTTAACCACAGCCTCTTAATACAATAACTCAATCTTTTGTAGTTTTCCTTAATTTTAGTATTTGGATTTCGAATTACTTAAGTTTTAGAACACAACACGTGTTTTTTAAAGATTCACTATCGAAATCTCTTCAAGTTACTTCTGTCGTCCCACTAGGAAGCCATCTCGGTCCTTTGTTATTTATATTGTTCATAAATGATCTGCCATCTGTAATTAATCACTCTCGGGTACTCATGTATGCCGATGATGTCAAATTCTGTGTGTTTGCTTTTGAGTCTCTTCTTGGAACCAGGTGACAATCCGACCTCTACAGCTTTCAAACCTGGTGTCAAGCCAATTTATTAAATCTAAACTATAGTAAGTGTCATGAAATGTTCTTCAGTAGGCGACCCCTCTTTTTAAACAATTACATTATGAATGGCACCTCTCTTTAAAGAATTGAGTCGGTCATTGATTTGGGTATCCTTATGGATCAAAGGCTTAAGTTCGATGAGCATATTTTGTTATTTACTAATCGTGCTTTTGGTGTCCTGGGCTTCATAAAGCGCTGGTCGAAGAATTTAACGATCCCTATTTAACAAAAACACTTTTTACCTTCTTGGTATATCCTTTTCTTGAATGTGGATCTTGTATTTGGTCTCCCCAATACAGGATTCATCAAGATAGAATAGAATATGTACAAAAACAATTTCTTCTCTTTGCCCTAAAGACCCTCAACTGAAACCCTAATACACGCTTGCCTTCCTATCGTAGTAGACTTTTACTAATAAATCTTCCTTGTTTGTCTGATCGTAGAACGGCGCTCAGTGTAATTTTAATACACAAACTAATTAACGGTGAAATTTATTCTTCCGAATTAATCAGCCAAATTAGTTTCGCTGTTCCGATCAGACCCACTAGATACTTTCTTCCCCTCTCTCTTCAACCATGCAATTCATAACCCCCATTCGAGTATAAATACAAACAAACTTGTTCGAGTTGTAGGTAGTTCTTCGTCAATACCTTTAATTAGATCTTCTTTTCTCTGTCACCTGTCTAGTCCTTAATTAATAAAGCTTGAATTATTATATTTGCAGTACAGTATTGGATAGTTTAACTTATTATTTTTGATGTTTGTATTATATTTTTCTATATTGTATTTGTTTTTAATTAATAAATTCGTTCCGCGTTTTTCGTTAGCCGCACGTTATGTGGTGTGCGGGAGGTGGCTGCATTATCTGCAGGGTTCCGCGCGGTAACAAAAACGTTGCTTGGTGTTGCTGGGCCACTTGAATTACACAGTACATTCATCAGCGTCCAATAAAATATTTAGTCAGTAGTCACATGTAAATTTTGCTGTTAAGGCAGCACTCGCCGTTAAAATACACTCTACTGGTACCGAATAATCTATAAGTACCACAACCCAGAATGAAATCATAAATCTACTGAAAAGTTGCATTTGAAAAGACTTGGGAATTGTTACATATACTTGGGAGGAGAAAAGTATGAGAAGGAAGTAGAAGAGACAGAGAGAGAGAGAGGAAATGGTGCCCAAGGGAAGACGGCCGTTGACTCTAAGCCACCTTTGCGAAAGGGAATAGTGGATTAGGAAAAGGAATATAGCATAGCAACAGGTGGTTATGTTTTTTTTATGTGGTGGGCAGTGTGTCCCAAAAATAAAAATAAAAAATAAAAAAAAAATGTTAATAAAGTTCACACATGCTGTAGTAAAATACAAAGAGGGCAGTCAAACATCGGCAAAGCTCCGCAAAGCTCCGAAAGCAAATAATACTGACACCACTGTGCGATAAACAAAACGTAAAACAAGTTAAAATAATTAAATATAAACTATCATTTAAAAGCAACAACCACTGTTACGACAAAGACTCTGTGACACCACTCTGCACAAAACAGAAACAATTGCACGTGACAAGTTTACAAGCTAAAATTAAAAAAAAATGTATAGATCTGCAATTTTTTTGACACCACGGTACAACAACAAAAGCGAAAGCGCAATTAAAATCAAATCCGAAGACGTTTAAAATCAAAGAAATTAAAAATATCAGCAACAACGGCATAAACACAACAACTGCAACTCCCGCAACAATAACAACAGAAACAACGATACAAAAACCAACAGCGATAACACAGGCGGTTGATGCAACAGAAAGGACAACAACAACAATGCGGCAGCAACAAAGGCGAGAGCCGAAACGATGACGTCACACAAGGCAACAGCTGTGTGCGCTAGCACAGTGGGACGTAGTCGGTGAACCGTATCAATCTCAACGGCCGACCTTTTTGAAAGTTCGTTTCTTATTTATTTAATTTATTATTGTTTGTCATTTGGTTTTCTTGTCCCTTTCTTGTCGCCTATAATTACTAAATTCCCATTTTCGGTACTTGCCAAATTGTTTTTTTTTTGTTTTGTCACCATCCCCCTATCTATCTTTGAACTTATAGGTCGTGTTAGGTACCCCCGAGACGTCCCCTCTTTACACATACAAAGGCGAGAAACAAATAAAAGGAAAGACATAAAGTGAAATAGGCAGAAATTAAATTAAAAAAAAAACTATGAAATAAAATTAAAAAAATATAAATACATAAGGACAGAAAATGTATATTTTCCATAGTTGTTGGTTAGTGTATTTTACGCCAAGAGATATATTCAGAAAACCAAACTTTTCGTGCAGTGTGTCGCTGTTAGATGATGCCGTCAAAAAGTGACCGCTATTCCATTTTTCCTATCGACCTGCCACGGTGGGTACTTTGCGGCAAAATATCGATGCAGCCAATAGAGATGGCCGATAATTATTAGTGTTGGTAGTGTAACGTAGTAGTGGTGATGTTGAGGTTACCCAATCGATGATTGTGTATTGTATGCTCGGTTAACAGCTCCGCACTGAGGCGAATGAGCTAACCGTAGTAGCTTAGGAGAGACAAACCGAGTCGTAACAAGCGAGGAAAAAAAAAGATCACATAAGATTGGCGAATCTCACGTGTTAGTATGTCTTGGTTTGCAGATCGGTCCTGAATGGAGCCTTGTTGGGAGCATAAACTCTGGCCTTTACTTGCACATTAAGGACCTGTTTAAATGTTTAACGTAACGTAAAGTAGAGCGTCTCTTTGTGTTTTCAGGTACTGATCGGGATTTAAAATCCAGCACGTGATGCATCATGGCGACGATAGTTGGCTGGGTTGGGCAAAGTGAGCAATAATGACCCTTACAGGGAAGAACTCTAGTACGCGTTCCATTATTGGACACCATCCCACCGTGGGCAGCCAGAACTAAAGGAAAGCACAATAAAGAGAAAGCCTGGCCCACAGAGGTCCCTCAGTTCAGCTGACGATCTGACATGTCGACAGGCCTTTCGTGTTTTGTTTTTTTTTTGTGCATTAAATGTCTAGTCATTTCTATCGAACCATATGGTTGACGTAGGTTAAGGCAGCTCGAGCCGGTAAAATGCAATCCCCATCTTATTTCTGTTGAATATAAATATCTGTTTTGTTTTTTGTGCGATATTTTTTTTGGCGATAGTTATCTATGTGGTTTTGATCTGTGCGATATTTGTTGCTAACTTATATTTGTCCTGAAAGAGAGGTAAATAAAATTTGTTCATTTACTTCGGAAGGACACTTTGGAAGTGTCCTCGGTGTCAGGGAAACGTTGAAAGGGTGCGAGGATGACAGGAGACTCGTACCGCCAGGTGACTTCCGAAGTGAAGATTTATGGTTTGTAGAAAATTAGGATATGTGTATGTCCATTAAAATAAGGTTTGGTAACGAGTAAGGATAAATGTTGTCAAGTAAGTATAGGTACACTGGGAGATAAGATTGGTTGTCGTCCGATAGTTGATAAGGATAGTGCGAGGAACAGAATTTTCGACTGAGAAGGCGCCGAGTCAAGAAGCAGGTGGTGGAGGCCGTGGGACGAAGCTGTCAGCCCGATCCTCGTGTTTTCGCTGAGGTGACGTTCGATGGACGGCTTGCTTGACTCGGGAGCAACTGCGAGCCTACTCGGGAAGAATGTCGCAAGCTGGTAGACGAGTTGGGTCTGTCAGTGCAGCCGTACGTGTCGTCTGTGCGCACCGCGTCGGGTGACGATCGCTCGATCATCGGCCGCCTGAAAATCCAGATCGAGTACCAGGGAATGTTTAGTGAAATAACATTCTATTTGTGTCTTTATTTACAATTACAGGCAGCCTATTTTGGAGTCGATTTCTGACGCGCTTCCGTCTAGTTCCAAAAGAAGTCGGAGCTTTAGCACCAGAGTCGAAGCCCGTGAGGGAAGTCTCTGCGATGATGAAAAAAATTGCCCATTATGCAGACGACTAGGCCGAAGAAGCAGAGTCGGAAGCGTGGGACTTAGAGCCCGAGCAGAAGGCCGCCTAATTAAAGGTCATGGATAAGTTTTTGGCATTCGAGAAGATAGGACTTGGAGAGATGAATTTGATAAGGCTGAGCTCATGGCAGGAGCGCAGCCGGTAAAAGATCAACTTTATACCTTACCTTCAACCAAGCAGCAGGTGGTGTGGAACGAGATCGACAAAATGTTGGCTATCGGTGTCATCGAGGAGAGTAACAGTCCGTGGAGTAACCGTACCACAGTTTTATGAAGGACGAACTAAAATCGGTTCTGTCTCGATGCCCGGAAGCTCAAAAAGCTGTAGATCAAAGATGCCCATATGCTACCTTCTATTGGGGGAATCTTGTCCACAGTCGATCAAACGTACTACATTTCCAGAGTCGATCACAAAACATATTGGCCGACACGCTCTCACGAAGCCTAGAAGCTGTAATGGCCGAGGTAAAGGTCGAATTAGACCCTAGCGAAATTCAAGGGGTTTTAAACTATCGAGATTGGTGTCCTGGGCTTCATAAAGCGCTGGTCGAAGAATTTAACGATCCCTATTTAACAAAAACACTTTTTACCTTCTTGGTATATCCTTTTCTTGAATGTGGATCTTGTATTTGGTCTCCCCAATACAGGATTCATCAAGATAGAATAGAATATGTACAAAAACAATTTCTTCTCTTTGCCCTAAAGGCCCTCAACTGAAACCCTAATACACGCTTGCCTTCCTATCGTAGTAGACTTTTACTAATAAATCTTCCTTGTTTGTCTGATCGTAGAACGGCGCTCAGTGTAATTTTAATACACAAACTATTAATCAGCTAAATTAGTTTCGCTGTTCCGATCAGACCCACTAGATACTTTCTTCCCCTCTCTCTTCAACCATGCAATTCATAACCCCCATTCGAGTATAAATACAAACAAACTTGTTCGAGTTGTAGGTAGTTCTTCGTCAATACCTTTAATTAGATCTTCTTTTCTCTGTCACCTGTCTAGTCCTTAATTAATAAAGCTTGAATTATTATATTTGCAGTACAGTATTGGATAGTTTAACTTATTATTTTTGATGTTTGTATTATATTTTTATATATTGTATTTGTTTTTAATTAATAAATTTGTTCCGCGTTTTTCGTTAGCCGCACGTTATGTGGTGTGCGGGAGGTGGCTGCATTATCTGCAGGGTTCCGCGCGGTAACAAAAACGTTGCTTGGTGTTGCTGGGCCACTTGAATTACACAGTACATTCATCAGCGTCCAATAAAATATTTAGTCAGTAGTCACATGTAAATTTTGCTGTTAAGGCAGCACTCGCCGTTAAAATACACTCTACTGGTACCGAATAATCTATAAGTACCACAACCCAGAATGAAATCATAAATCTACTGAAAAGTTGCATTTGAAAAGACTTGGGAATTGTTACATATACTTGGGAGGAGAAAAGTATGAGAAAGAAGTAGAAGAGACAGAGAGAGAGAGAGGAAATGGTGCCCAAGGGAAGACGGCCGTTGACTCTAAGCCACCTTTGCGAAAGGGAATAGTGGATTAGGAAAAGGAATATAGCATAGCAACAGGTGGTTATGTTTTTTTTATGTGGTGGGCAGTGTGTCCCAAAAATAAAAATAAAAAATAAAAAAAAATGTTAATAAAGTTCACACATGCTGTAGTAAAATACAAAGAGGGCAGTCAAACATCGGCAAAGCTCCGCAAAGCTCCGAAAGCAAATAATACTGACACCACTGTGCGATAAACAAAACGTAAAACAAGTTAAAATAATTAAATATAAACTATCATTTAAAAGCAACAACCACTGTTACGACAAAGACTCTGTGACACCACTCTGCACAAAACAGAAACAATTGCACGTGACAAGTTTACAAGCTAAAATTAAAAAAAAATGTATAGATCTGCAATTTTTTTGACACCACGGTACAACAACAAAAGCGAAAGCGCAATTAAAATCAAATCCGAAGACGTTTAAAATCAAAGAAATTAAAAATATCAGCAACAACGGCATAAACACAACAACTGCAACTCCCGCAACAATAACAACAGAAACAACGATACAAAAACCAACAGCGATAACACAGGCGGTTGATGCAACAGAAAGGACAACAACAACAATGCGGCAGCAACAAAGGCGAGAGCCGAAACGATGACGTCACACAAGGCAACAGCTGTGTGCGCTAGCACAGTGGGACGTAGTCGGTGAACCGTATCAATCTCAACGGCCGACCTTTTTGAAAGTTCGTTTCTTATTTATTTAATTTATTATTGTTTGTCATTTGGTTTTCTTGTCGCCTATAATTACTAAATTCCCATTTTCGGTACTTGCCAAATTGTTTTTTTTTTGTTTTGTCACCATCCCCCTATCTATCTTTGAACTTATAGGTCGTGTTAGGTACCCCCGAGACGCCCCCTCTTTACACATACAAAGGCGAGAAACAAATAAAAGGAAAGACATAAAGTGAAATAGGCAGAAATTAAATTAAAAAAAAAACTATGAAATAAAATTAAAAAAATATAAATACATAAGGACAGAAAATGTATATTTTCCATAGTTGTTGGTTAGTGTATTTTACGCCAAGAGATATATTCAGAAAACCAAACTTTTCGTGCAGTGTGTCGCTGTTAGATGATGCCGTCAAAAAGTGACCGCTATTCCATTTTTCCTATCGACCTGCCACGGTGGGTACTTTGCGGCAAAATATCGATGCAGCCAATAGAGATGGCCGATAATTATTAGTGTTGGTAGTGTAACGTAGTAGTGGTGATGTTGAGGTTACCCAATCGATGATTGTGTATTGTATGCTCGGTTAACAGCTCCGCACTGAGGCGAATGAGCTAACCGTAGTAGCTTAGGAGAGACAAACCGAGTCGTAACAAGCGAGGAAAAAAAAAGATCACATAAGATTGGCGAATCTCACGTGTTAGTATGTCTTGGTTTGCAGATCGGTCCTGAATGGAGCCTTGTTGGGAGCATAAACTCTGGCCTTTACTTGCACATTAAGGACCTGTTTAAATGTTTAACGTAACGTAAAGTAGAGCGTCTCTTTGTGTTTTCAGGTACTGATCGGGATTTAAAATCCAGCACGTGATGCATCATGGCGACGATAGTTGGCTGGGTTGGGCAAAGTGAGCAATAATGACCCTTACAGGGAAGAACTCTAGTACGCGTTCCATTATTGGACACCATCCCACCGTGGGCAGCCAGAACTAAAGGAAAGCACAATAAAGAGAAAGCCTGGCCCACAGAGGTCCCTCAGTTCAGCTGACGATCTGACATGTCGACAGGCCTTTCGTGTTTTGTTTTTTTTTTTTGCATTAAATGTCTAGTCATTTCTATCGAACCATATGGTTGACGTAGGTTAAGGCAGCTCGAGCCGGTAAAATGCAATCCCCATCTTATTTCTGTTGAATATAAATATCTGTTTTGTTTTTTGTGCGATATTTTTTTTGGCGATAGTTATCTATGTGGTTTTGATCTGTGCGATATTTGTTGCTAACTTATATTTGTCCTAAAAGAGAGGTAAATAAAATTTGTTCATTTACTTCGGAAGGACACTTTGGAAGTGTCCTCGGTGTCAGGGAAACGTTGAAAGGGTGCGAGGATGACAGGAGACTCGTACCGCCAGGTGACTTCCGAAGTGAAGATTTATGGTTTGTAGAAAATTAGGATATGTGTATGTCCATTAAAATAAGGTTTGGTAACGAGTAAGGATAAATGTTGTCAAGTAAGTATAGGTACACTGGGAGATAAGATTGGTTGTCGTCCGATAGTTGATAAGGATAGTGCGAGGAACAGAATTTTCGACTGAGAAGGCGCCGAGTCAAGAAGCAGGTGGTGGAGGCCGTGGGACGAAGCTGTCAGCCCGATCCTCGTGTTTTCGCTGAGGTGACGTTCGATGGACGGCTTGCTTGACTCGGGAGCAACTGCGAGCCTACTCGGGAAGAATGTCGCAAGCTGGTAGACGAGTTGGGTCTGTCAGTGCAGCCGTACGTGTCGTCTGTGCGCACCGCGTCGGGTGACGATCGCTCGATCATCGGCCGCCTGAAAATCCAGATCGAGTACCAGGGAATGTTTAGTGAAATAACATTCTATTTGTGTCTTTATTTACAATTACAGGCAGCCTATTTTGGAGTCGATTTCTGACGCGCTTCCGTCTAGTTCCAAAAGAAGTCGGAGCTTTAGCACCAGAGTCGAAGCCCGTGAGGGAAGTCTCTGCGATGATGAAAAAAATTGCCCATTATGCAGACGACTAGGCCAAAGAAGCAGAGTCGGAAGCGTGGGACTTAGAGCCCGAGCAGAAGGCCGCCTAATTAAAGGTCATGGATAAGTTTTTGGCATTCGAGAAGATAGGACTTGGAGAGATGAATTTGATAAGGCTGAGCTCATGGCAGGAGCGCAGCCGGTGAAAGATCGACTTTATACCTTACCTTCAACCATGCAGCAGGTGGTGTGGAACGAGATCGACAAAATGTTGGCTATCGGTGTCATCGAGGAGAGTAACAGTCCGTGGAGTAACCGTACCACAGTTTTACGAAGGACGGACTAAAATCGGTTCTGTCTCGATGCCCGGAAGCTCAAAAAGCTGTAGATCAAAGATGCCCATATGCTACCTTCTATTGGGGGAATCTTGTCCACAGTCGATCAAACGTACTACATTTCCAGAGTCGATCACAAAACATATTGGCCGACACGCTCTCACGAAGCCTAGAAGCTGTAATGGCCGGTTAAAGGTCGAATTAGACCCTAGCGAAATTCAAGGGGTTCTAAACTATCGAGATTGAGAGTGAGGAGTACAAAGAGTTACTTCTGGAAATCGAAGAAAACGTGCATAAATTGCCAGACCTGAAAGGGGAAGTGGGCTTAATCTACGAACACATGTCACAAAGTTAGTTGAGAGACGAACTTGAGGGGTGTGTTTGGAAGCTTTGAGTTCCGGCGTCGCTAGCGCACGAGCACACGCCGGCACATTGTGGAACGGCAAAGATTTTGCAGGCCTTACGAAGGCAATACTTTTGGCCAAAGATGGCAGTGCAAGTAACCGATTTTATCCGAAGTTGCGAAGTGTGCATGGAAGTAAAGGCGACGAATTTTAGGATGCAAGTGGGCATAAGGACAGAAGGAAATTCCTTTTTAGAAGCTATACATCGATTTCTTAGGAAAGTATTTAATGTCAAAGAGGGGGCTTGCGTGGATATTTATCGTCGTTGACAGTTTTTCCCAATTCCTGTTTTTGAAAGACATGCGCGAAGCGACAGCAAAGGCAGCAGTTGAATTGCTGGTGCTCAAGGTCTTCCCGAAGTTTGGAGTGCCCGAGGTGATTCACTCAGATAACGCTAGGCAATTTGTAGGGAAGATTTTTGAGCAGACGACGCAGCCGAATGGGATCACGCATTTAAATACTGCCATCTACTTTCCTCAAAGCAATGCTGCTGAGCGAGTGGCTGGCAGCGATTCGGGCATATTTAGACAGCGACCACCGTGAATGGAAATTGTGTATCCCTGAGATCGAGGCAGCGCTGCGTAACAGCGTCTATGCAGCATCAGGAGTCACTCTGGTCTTTGCTATGATTGGGCAGAATCTGATGCTGAACGGATCTCAGTATGCACGCAAACTGAAGTTCTTGCGTGAGCATGAGATAGCGACTAAGCCGAGCAGATAAACAACGACTCATTCAGGAATAGATACAGAGCCATCATCATCAGGCGTACTATAATGAGGGGCAAGGGAACCACATAAGGTTCCAGGGCAGGAGGTCGGTGGCCATTTTTGGAAGGCGAAAATTATAAGAGAGTAGTAGGAGAGAGAGAGATAGAGAGAGGGAATGGAGGCCCAGGGCAGACGGCCGTTGACTCTAAGCCACCGTTGCGAAGGGGAATAGAGGATTAGGAAAAAGAATATAGCATAGCGACAGGTGACCTTAGAGTCAGCGTGCGAGTTGGTTTTCAAGATTGGCATAAGCAGGCGCGTGGCCGGATCTTCGAGGAGCTTTTGTGCGTTTGGTTTGCTTTTGTGAAAGTCTGGTGGTAATGTTTTTTTGTGGTGTCCAGTGTGATGTCCTTTTAAAAAAAAACTAGTAAGGCTACAGTCAAGTGAGCCGACGGTTAAATCCCCGTACTCCCTCTAGTGCGAATTTTCCTTAATAATCGATCGATTTGTTCTGTGGGAGCTATAGGCAAAAGTTTCCAGATCTGGATCAAACTTGGTAAGGATTATAACTAATAGTACCTTACACATAATGTGTGAATTTGGTTACGATAACATAAGTCGTTTCCATATTTTAAAGCTTTTCATCATTTGCAGGGGCCGTAAATTTGAAATAAACTTATCATGCTTGACATATATACGCACTTTCATTCCAAATTTGGTGGCTTTAGCTCTTGCAGTTTACAAAATCCAGGTGATCATACAGACGGACTGACAGACAGACAGATGGCCATTGCTAAATCGACTCGGCATTTGATGCTGATGAATAATATATATACTTTATGGGGTCGGCCACGCCTCCTTCTGCTTGTTACGCGCATTTCGATTCTGACAAACTCAATAGACACCTCCAATCTTTTTTAGAGTAAGGGGTCTAAAAATAATAAATAAATAAAATACATACAGTTCGCACATGCGGTAGTGAAATACAAAGAGGACAGTCAAACATCGCCAAAACTCCGATAGCAAATAATATTAACACCACTGTGCGATAGACAAAATGTAAAACAAGCTAAAATAGTTAAATATAAAATATCATTTAAAAGCAACAACCACTGTTACGACAAAGACTCTGTGACACCACTCTGCACAAAACAGAAACAATTGCACTTGATAAGTTTACAAGCTAAAATTAAAAAAAATGTAAAGATCTGCAATTTTTTTGGCACCACGGTACAACAACAAAAATGAAAGCGCAATCAAAAGCAAATCACATATGAAATCCAAAGTCGTTTAAAATCAAAGACAATGAAAATAGTAACAACAACAACATAATGACTAACATCGCGTAGCCGGGAGTGGTAGAGTGCATTGAAACTTTCATTAAAGGGTGGTGCAACGAAATATTTTGAAAGTTGCCGCCACAGGTATGGTGGGTACGTTGCGGCAAAATTATCGATTCCCCCGATAGTTATTTAGTGATTGTGGATTGTACGCTCGGTGTACTTTGGTTAACAACTCCGCACTGAGGCGAATGAGCTAACCGGGGTAGCCCCTGAAGAGACAACCTGAGTCGTAACAGTTTAGCTGACAACTTGGAAATACCCCTAAAGTTGCAAAATTACAATTGATGAAATTTATCTTATAAAGGTGAGGGTATTATAGGTCGGTTGAAAAAAAAATCGGCAAATAAATCGATAATAGCCTGATCTGAGTTAAGAGATTCTCTTTCAAAGACAAATAGATAAAAGCGTTGATGATTTACGCTTCGAATTGGGGGAGTTATAAACCGTTAGAGATTCCTTCGGACCTGTTTCCCACAGTCAGAAGCAACGCTCAATCAAAACAGAAAAATCACTTAAAGCAATCAGATAGCGGGAAAGATAAAAGATTATGAATTCTCGACTTTCTATTTTTAAGCAATGTTAAATCATGGGTTAACCAAACAGGCTTGTTTGACCTGGGTGGAACACAAAGTGGAACACAGACATGAAGTTAGGAATTCAAAGTATAATTAAAAGTTGTGATTGCACTATCAATATCTTTGCTCATGAACAGCCGAGATCAGTCAGTCTGGGATAACAGTAAAGTTAGCGGGAGTACACACAATGTTGTCCGACATCGATCAGCTGCCTTCCATTCAGTTGGGAGACTTTAAACTGGAATTTGAACTTGGGGAAACCACAGCAGCAACCAAGGAAGAGGCTGCCAGAGAGTTACGTGAGTCTCCCGAACGCCAGAAGCAGGCAACTCAGGAACTAAAGCGTCTACTAGAAGCCGAAACCAATCTGCACTGGCCCAAGGACAATGTGGAGTGGCTCATTCGCTTCCTGCGCCCCTGCAAGTATTATCCGGAGAGTGCACACGATTTGATCAAGAAGTAATACTTGTTCAAGGTGAAGCACTCGGATGTGTATACCAATCTGTAGCCCACATCAGAAGCGAATATCTTCCAAAACAACATAGTCACTGTTTTCCAATTGCGATCAGTGCGGTCGTCGTATTCTTTCGTAGAACTGGGAAAACACTGGAAGCACAAGCAGGTGACGCTGGATGAGGTGTTTAAGGGAGCTGTTATATTCCTGGAAGCTGCAATGCTGGAGTCGGAGGCACAGATCAATGGCGCCGTTGTCATCTTCGTCATGGACGGACCCAGTCTGCAGCAGACCGTGCCATTGCGCATCAAGGTTATTCACATTGTGTATCAGCCCAAGATATTTAACATTGTGTTTGCCTTGTTTAAGCCATTCCTGCGTGACAAACTTCGCGGTCGCATCATTTTCCATGGCACCGATCGCGAGTACCTGCAAAAGTACATGTCACCGAAGTATCTGCACTCGTGTTATGGCGGAATCCTCGAATTGCCACACATCGATGGCGATCAGTGGTATAACTCTTATGACTTTGAGAAAAAGTTCGCTGCATTTTAGCCAATCTAGCAATTCTATACAGCAAGTTATATTTGTTTTTCTCTTTATCTCTGTGTATATCCACAACTTGATTAATACGCATTAAACTTATTAGCTGTTATACGCTGCTACAGCCACCAACGCTTGCACTAGTCTGTAAGAGCCAAGAAGTTAACCTTAGTGTTAAGCACTCTATAAGCGTACTAATAATGTTATAACTTAGTTAAAAACATTTTAATGTATGAACCAAAATAAATCTCAATTTTGTTTAATGAAACACGTAATCAGCTTTACGAAACGATCGATATCGCTTAGTAGATTAACTACTAGCAAAGGTCACCCGGGCAGGTAAATCAGTCAATAATTCCAGAGTCGGGTGATAATAATTTTCAGGTTTAGGGTATTGTACGGAAACAGAATAGCAGGATGGACCAAACAAAATTTAATCGAGCATTGTATTTAAGTAAATGGGACAAGCATTGATCTAATGTAATTCCAAACAGATCAGTCATTGGGTTCAATACGGCAGAGTCAGGACACGAAATCAATGTTGTACCTACAATATTAAAATCGCTGAGTACTACAAGAAAATCACGATGGGACAGCTGAGTTAACAGCTAAAAAATGTAATAAATTAGCAGAAAAGGCAAAGAAGTAGGAATTTAAGAGGAACTTATAAAAACACTAATGTTATTTAGGCACAACTTAATAGCAACAATTTCAAGATCCAAAAAGCGATCGATTATAACTTTTAACATTATTAACATCGACGGCAATAAGCACACCTCCACCGGGTCGAGATTTACGACTTTTTCTATAGATAGAGAACTTTTTTGGATAGAATTTCACAGTTCAGAATATCTGGCCTTAACCATGTTTCTGGCTTCGACATGAATTTAAAAAGACAGACCATTTAAATATATATTACCCAGCTTACTAGAAAAACCCTTAACCTTGAATAGTCAAATGAGAGGTAGGTAATTAATATCAGATGCCTGAACAGGGTTAGGAGTCAGTGCAATCGAAGTCCGATTTCTTTTCAGCTGTTTACTCTTTGATTATTAAGTTGTTAGGCCAAAATTCTTTACAGCATTTACAACTGAAATATTTGGCAGAAAGACTAACTTTGAATGAGGAAATTACCAAAAATATGAGAATTTATATTTTTCCACCGCAATGTTGGCTTCTGCCTTAGCCTGAATATTAGCTCGTTTGGTGGACACTTTCAAGAGTTTTTTTTTTATCAGACACTATAGTTGCATAGAAGCGTCAGCAGTGATAGACTGACCAATTGATTCGCCAACTGGAAAATCAGTCAAGACTTTTAAATCTTAAAATTCCTTAATCAATGTGGCAAATTATCGGAAAGACTTTTTAATCTTCCCAATATGTCGCGAAAGCCCATTCTAGTATGTATCATGAAGCTCATCATGTCCCTTTTAACATACCGTCATGCTCATCATGTCCATTTTAAACAGATCCATAAAGTTCCAAAATCAATGACCGACACAGTCCTGTGAAGAGAGCTGCTATTCAGAATGTAATCGCCTACTGAAGGACATTACGTTACACTTAGTACAGTTAAGTTTTAATACATTTGCTTGAAACCAAGTTTAAAAACTGGATAGATCAGATTGTAACCTGGTTCCAAGTATCCGAGACCAAGAGTTAAACGTCGTAGGCATACTATACATACATACTATACTATACTATACTATACATGACTCCTTAAAGGTGGCAAATCATTTATGAAAAATAGATGTAACAAAGGAGCGAGATGGCTTTCTTGTGAAATCCCAAAGTAACTTCAACAGATTTAGACAGTGTCTTTAAAATAAACCTGGTTAGTTCTAGAACTTAAGTAATTTGAAATCCAAAGAATAACAAGTAAGAAAGGCTACAGTCGATCGAGCCGACTGTAAAAGACCCCGTACTCCCATAGTAGTACCCATTTTATTTAAATTAAAATTTTAAAATGAAATTTAAAAAATTAAAATTAAATATTTACATTTTGAATTATAAAATAAATATATTAACAATTGTCATTGTCAGCACTCGAACCCGCGATCCATGCGAATGTTCCATATTGCGCCGCAACTCTACCAGTTGCACCACACTCCTCTTCTATCATTCTTCCGATTATTTGCAAATATGTATGTGTGCTCACACATATGTGTGTATGTATAGCATTGTTCGGCGCGGCCAGCGGCTCCGGGCAGCGCTGCCGCCAAAGCAGGTAGAGAAAACGTTCGAACATATGTTTGTATGTTTCTGTGTTTGTTTGTATGTGTTGCGCGCATGCAGTAATTTTGCAGTAAAATAACATAAATTTGAACCGGGATTTCTCTCTTGTTTGACATAGGATTTTGATGCCAATTTGATTTTTTAGATATAGTAAGTCTTTAAGCGAATGTTAAATTACAACACTGTACTATTTGATTTAATGCCTTAAAAACGGCATTGAAGTTGGAAAGTTTTTTAGTTCTTATGAGAAAAGTGGGCGTGGCAGCTCAAAATTTTAAATGGCGTTATATTAAGGCTGTCTCTAGGAACCTGGTGCTCCTAAGTGCTATAGTTACTGAGATATTCGCCGAAAACGAACATTTTTTCGAGGTTTGTCTGGTTTTTTGCTCAGTGCGGGGGCGGTAAGGGGCGTGGCAACAATTTGAAATAAACTTGATCTGCCTGACATAATAACGGACTTTCATTGTGAATTTGATGGTTCTAGCTTTTGTAGTTTAAAAGATCCAGGTGTTCATACGGACGGACAGACAGACAGACAGACGCACATCTCGCTTCTGACACACTTAATAGACCCCTTTACTCTTTTTTAAAGAGTACGGGGTCTAAAAATATAGAAAGACCCAAAATATTGAGCTTATGCATTACTATGCTGTGGTTAACGGAGTCATAAGCCTTGCGGAAATTTGGAAACAATAAACAATTTTATTCCTTTATATGGCCACGGTGTATATCTGCAACATACCGTTTAAATGGAATTATTTCGCAATGTAGGGCTAGAAAGTGGTTTGTTTTTATTTGATGTTGAGCAGAAACATCTGTGATTTAGATTTTTGTGGTTGGTTACACTATTCAATGCGTTTACTATGCACAATTTCGATTTTTCACCAATTTTGTGAATTGCGCAAGTGTATTCTTAAAAATTTTGAAAATACAAATTTTTCTTATCAAGATATTTGTTCATTTGAAAAACAAAGCTACTTTATAGCAATGGTAATAATAACAATAATGAGTGTGTCATCAAATTATTGTGCTTACCGTTCTATATTATGAGTGGTTCTTGTGTATAGTCATGTTTTAGATATATGCAAAATATCCTTTATACTTTGTAAAACTGTTCTAAACCAAAAACAAGTAAGAAAGGCTACAGTCGATCGAGCCGACTGTAAAAGACCCCGTACTACCATAGTATTGCATTTTATTTAAATTAAAATTTTCAAATGAAATTTAAAAAATTAAAATTAAATATTTACATTTTGAATTAAAATTAAAAAATAAATAAATTAACAACTGTCATCGTCAGCACTCGAACCCGCGATCCATGCGAAGGTTCCACATTGCGCTGCAACTCTATCAGTTGCACCACACCCCTCTTCTATCATTCTTCCGATTATTTGCATATATGTATGTGCACCCATACATATGTGTGTATGTATAGCATTGGTCGGCGCGGCCAGCGGCTCCGGGCAGCGCTGCCGCCAGAGCAGGTAGAGAAAACGTTCGAACATATGTTTGTATGTTTCTGTGTTTGTTTGTATGTGTTGCGCGCATGCAGTAATTTTGCAGTAAAATAACATGAACTTTGAACAGTAATTTCTCTGTTGTTTGACATAGGATTTTGATGCCACTTTCAGAAAAGTTAGAAATAGTAAGTCTCTAAGCGTATGTTAAATTACAACACTGTACTATTTGATTTATGCCTTCAAAAAGGCATTGAATCTGGAGAGTCTTTCAGTTCCTATGAGCAAAGGGGGCGTGGCAGCTCAAAATTTTGAATGACATTATACTAAGGCTGTCTCTAAGAACCTGTTTACCAAAATTTGTGCTCCTAAGTGCTATAGTTACTGAGATATTCGCCTAAAACACAAATTTTTTCAAGGTGTGTCTGGTTTTTTGCTCATTGCGGGGGCGGTAAGGGGCGTGGCAACAATTTGAAATAAACTTGATCTGCTCGAGAAAATAACGGACTTACATTCCAAATTTGGTGTCTCTAGCTCTTGTAGTTTAAAAGATCCAGGTGTTCATACGGACGGACGGACAGACGGACAGACGGACAGACGGACATTGCTATATCGACTCGGCTGTTGATGCTGATCAAGAATATATATACTTTATGGGGTCGGCCACGCCTCCTTCTGCCTGTTACGCACATCTCGCTTCTGACAAACTTAATAGACCCCCTTTACTCTTTTTTAAAGAGTACGGGGTCTAATTAAGAAAACGAAAAAAAAAACATGAATTTTTCATTTTTACTTTTCTATCTAATAAAAAAAAACGCGTCAAAATCGGACTTCATGCCATATAAAGGGTAATGCACAATAGTGCGCTTACGCGGTTATCGACAAAGAAAAGAACGGAAAGTAAAGAAGAGAGCTCGAAGATAGCGTAAGCAACGGAGTAAAATTACAAGATCTTTTTCACAGCAATTTCACACAAAACGCGCAAATAAGTAAACAAAATATTGGATGAGGAATTGTATTTTCCTTCGAACACATATATTTTAAAATTGGCTTAATAGTTTATTAAAACAATGTGTTTCAAAACAAACGAGGTATCACACATTGTAGCAAAAGGAAAATGCCAGAAATATCACACAAATTTGAGTGTTTAAACGAGGAAGCCTGGAAAAGAGTTAGAAGCGATATTAAACACGTCAATCGTCAAAAGCGGGTCGAATCGATTTAATATTATAAAAAACAGGTGTCAAAATGGAATTCAAACCATTCCAACGTATTAGAAGGCAAAATTAAGAAACTTTTGATTTTCAATGATGCCCATTTGACAAAAACGCTTGCCATGAGATTGACACCAAAGTTAGATATTTTTAAGTATCACAAGCGAAAAAAACTGTGTCAAATGCTTTCGTATATGTTAACCCAAACATACGATTTGGACCGATGCCGATGTGATTTAGAAATCACACTAAATCGTATATATATATCAAATATTTCCCTTAATCAAGAGATGGCCTACGATGTATCTTGAAGACTAAGACCAACCTTTTCTAGCCGATTTGTTTTAATGGTTGTGCAACGTTCCGAAACTCAAATATTGCCATAAAATGGCTCGAAACACGCTATCCTCAACTTTGTATGTAACCCATTTAAATAGAAATGTAAAGTAGAACCACACACTGTTGGACTGGAACACAGCAATGCGCCGTTTATTTTAATTCATCGGAGATAACATATAGGGGGTGAAGGCACTGTTATTCTTAAAACTACAAAATTTCCAAATAATATTAAAAATTACAGTTAAGTAGATGAGTACAGATTCTTAAGAGGATTCTTTCTCAGGAATATTTAAAAGCCATATTCTGAAGCATCCATGGGATCGTTTCATTGCGACTTTCGTCCTGCAGGGTCCGCAGTCAACAAGATCTTTACACTGCTCCAAATGACATTGAATATCACCATTAGCTCTGTCAAGGTAGTGTAACGAAGTTTGAGGGACCGTTTAAATTTCACGCACAACTCCAAGCAACGCAAAGCATAATCAATAACTATCGACCTATCGATAAGCTGACCTAATGGACCACAGCTGCATTCTAAAGAAGATTAAAACCTTGACCTACACGTTGTATAAGTTTTTTTTGAAAAGATTTAATGAAGAGAAAAAGCGAGGTACAATTAAGGCAATTTTCGCAATATTGGTGTCGGGTGTGGTGAACCATAATGTCTTGCCAAAGTACGACTTACGTTTCGCTTGGAGGCCGTCTGGCGTCTAGTGTAACTGCTAAATCGCCTTCTCCAGACCTGAGTTTGCGACAGATCGTTTGTGATGCTAAAGGACTCTGAACCAACACCGACGAATGACGACTCTAGACCATGGCTAGACGTGATTGACGACGTGGCACACGAGTACCATTGGTCGGAACGAACTAAGTTGCACAAACTCTATTTGAGTCTCAGTGGGCGTGCACAGAAGTTCTACGCTACGCTATCGGATGCGCCTCTGCGATCGTATGAATTCCTGACGGTGACACTAAAGGGAGACTTTACGTTAAGACCATATAACCGAGTTTCATAACCGAGTCCGGGGTTCTAAAAAATCTTTCGAGGATTTTGCAATGAGCCTTTAGTGTTTGTGCCGGGCAGGGTTGGGAGAGCTGCCGATCTCCACCTGCGCAGCGGTTCGTAGATGGAATTCGCGAGACATCCTTCCCAGTGCTGATTTTATCCAGCAAATCGCGGACGCTACTGGCGGCGTTCGACATGGCACGGGGTATTGAAGCCGAATGCCGCCGTCGAGTGGTGGTTGCTGTGCTCAATATGACAGAGTCAGCTCCTACGATTTCTCAGCAAGAAGGAAAGGACGTCGATTCGACAGAACCGATCAGCCTTCCCTTCCTTCACCGTCGGGAAACTAAAACCCACCAGCCTTTCGGGGCTAAGGTTGGTTGCGAATACGAATCGCCATATATTGCAATGGTTAAAAACCAACACAACAACTCTGAAAATGACTCACACCCCGGACCGAATAAATAACCGAGACCTCTCGGACCAACTCAACGATACGAATTGCCGAGTAACTCTACAAGGCCCTTCCGCAGAACAAATCAAGGCGACATTTAAAACTTTAGCATGATTGATTGTAGCGTGCCGAACGATCTCCCAAGACCTATTGCTTATCGAAAACGACGTGCCAACCCTGTTGGCGATGGATTTCTTATTGCGGCACCAAGCCCCCGTTAACTTGAAGAAGTTGCGAATAGAGTCGGCATGGGGATCGGTGCTGTTACACGTACCCGTTGCGCCATGCCCCAGCCTGCTGTTCGCCATAGAGTCCACAAATATTTAGCCACACAGCCACATGTAATATATATATGCGTGGCTTGTGGTTTCTAGGACCAGCTGACAAAGGCCGCATTGCGGGCTTTATTGTGAACTTTTATCGAATATAATCCGTCAAATAACAATGCTAAGCTCCACGTGCTAAATATCAGCTCGCAAACTCGACGGATGACGGCATCCACCATCAAATATACTGCTGCCCGTCGCACCAGCGAGCACACTCGCCAGTGAATTTCCGTTCGATTGGGATTCCCGAATCCACACCGATCTGCTCGTCAGAGCACGCGTTGGTCTGCTGCGTGTGCTGGAAAACTAGCGAGCATTACTCGCGTCGAACAGTACCGAGACGGGTCGCACTAAGGTGTCTCGCCATACAATTGATTTAGGGCAGACGCGCCCTATCAAGCAACCGCCTCGTCGCCAGGCGCTTGCTCTTCGTATAAAAGTAGAGCAGCATAGAGGACATGCAGAAGCAGGACCTTATTCGGAAAAAAGAATGGCACCACAATGTTCTGCGTAGATTTACGTCGCTTGAACAACGTTACTTTTAAGGACTCATACGGACCTCGGACGGATGACATCTTGGCAAGATTACACGCCTCGAAGTGGTTCTCGACAATAGATTTAGAAAGTGAATATTGGCAGGTGGAAATGGACGACGAGTCTCGTCCGAAGACCGCTTTTGTTTGTTACGCTGACTTATATGAATTTAATGTGATGCCCTTTGGTCTCATGACGCGCCTTCGACTTTTAAGCGCCTCGTTGGATCAGCATCAAGCATCATGGCAACGCGGACGCTTTGTCGTGGCGAAAAGAGTCGACATTGAGTCAAGGTTAAGGAGAACGATCATGTTCATGCAGATTTAAGCAGTCGATTACGCTCAACGGCAGATGGTTGGAGCCCGGTGAGCGCCTGTCAAGGGAAACTATTTGGCGAGAGAGCCCCGAACCAAAGCATTTATTTTGACAATGGCGTATTAAAACCTAGAAATAAGAAAGATAAGAAATAATGAGCCGTATGCATAACACTTCTACTGGTGGGCACTTTGGAGTGAAGAAATCGTAAGCATAATTTAAGCAACCCTACTACTGGGTCGGGCAAATCGCAGACGGGTCCCTCTGTTGCGCATTTACCAGACTTGCAACGATAGGACCCTCAAACCTGCGGCGCTCCTTCCGAGCGGCTGGCCATCGACATCCTGGAGTCACTGCCCACTACGGCACGGCGAAATCGGTTCATTGGTTTAGTAATGTGCCACTTTTAAAAATGGCCGGTATGTGTGGCTTAACTAGATCAATCGGAAGTAATGGTTTCACGAGCACTGGTTCAGGGAGTATTTCGTCGATACGGCACACTAAAGCCAGGTTTGATCAGTTAAATGTGCTTTATATTTCTGGCTTAATTCCTTTGCAACATTAAGCGATACATTGATTGTGTTGAAAAACATTGTTTTAATTATTATATTTGTATGTTTAATAAATTGCCAATTTAAAATTTTGTTTTTTGTTGAAAACCAACAAGAATTTTCATGCCCTCTTTTTAAAAAGATTCTTAAGGTCAGATATTCTAGACTGTAAATATTTACATCTCGCTACGATGGCGGCGTGCTTTCTTTTTAACTTATGTGTTAGCTTATCCTCAGAAGAAGTAAAACCTGATGCCTCTATAGATATTGAAATTGTTGATTTTAAGTTATGCCTAGGGCCGTCAGCCGTCGGATATACATTGGGAAGAACAGTGGACTTCGGTCTTACTACCGACAGCGACTATACTCTCCTCGTGAACACGTGGAACAGCCTCCAAAGGTGGAACAGCATATGCCCGTGGATAAATGGACGGGGGGGATCTTGATCGCTAGTATGAGGACCCTGGGTACCAGCAGACCCCCAGTTTTACCTAGGCTTACAAAGTTATAGCGGGCTATATGGTGGAGGTGCGCTGCCCAGCTGTGAAGACGCGGGGTGGTATCAGGGCAATGTAAAAGCCATCGCCTGTCTGGATGACCACTCCGCTACTCTTTACAAAAAGGCGGTAGCATCCGTTAACGTAGTCTACCCAGGAGCCAAGCTGGAAGCCGTAGACTGGGCCAACGTCCCGAACCAGCTTCGCGGGAGAGCCTGGGTGTCGGCGAAGCCAGCACAACCAGAGCGGATCCTGCGACTCCTACAAGTCTGCAATCCGGGACTTCCGACAGACCATTGGAAGATCGCCAAAGTTGGGGAGGCGATAGGCCCATCTAAGCAGATCGTCCTGATCCTCGACGAGGCCTCTGCTGACATGATATCCAAGACGGATGGCTCAATTAAGTACGGATTCAAAAACGCCAGGATCCGTATTTAGAATTCGGACGCTGAAAATAGGAGCGGTTCTAAGCAAGAGGCCAACCTAGACATGACCGAACTCTTCGAAGCATCGGCTGTAATCAAGGACGATACCCTTGACGTAAGAGGAGAGCGACCTGGCCACGGGTCTCAGCATAGTGGACATGGCTGAGCTGGATGACCTCGAAGAGGAGGAGGACTTTGCTATGGACACCACTGTGGTCGAGGTTATTTCGCAGGATGTCGATATCGCTTCTGCAAATAAACCTCCACCACTGTAAGGCAGCATCTGCTGGTCTCCTGTACCTCCTAGCCAGGGTAGGTGCAGACATCGTCCTCATCCAGGAACCGTGGCTATGCAAAGTCCGTATTTTTGGTTTGAGGACTCCAAATTTCAAGCTGTACGCTGCAAAGGTATCAGATAAAGCTCGTACCTGTTAGATCTGCCAATCTTCCTACTTCCCAATTTCAGCAATGAAGATAATTTTACACTATACTGTGTGTCTAGAACACACAGGATGCCCAGTAGTGCTCTGCTCAACTTACATGAGCTACGAACAGGACAACCCTCCGCCACAAATACTCCAAGACCCTGTGGAGGCCAGTGACAGTATGAACAAGGACATACTAATTGCCTGCGATGCCAACGCACACCATCATCAGTGGGGAATCACTGACACAAACAGTAGGTGTGAGTCAATTTTCGAATACATACTCTCAACCAAGCTCGTTATCTGTAATAGGGGTAACGAGCCAACATTTATTATTATAAATAGACAGAAAGTACTAGACCTTACTCTTGTCTCCAGTTCGCTTGAATCTCGCATTCAGTCCTGGAAAGTTCTAAGCTGACATTCCTTTTCTAGCCATCGTTATATCGAAACCAAATTACTACATGACATTCCTCAAGTAGTTCCTCTCGAAATCTGAAAAAGACAGATTGGAACATTTTCTCTTCCCGTCTGGCTCGTCTATTCCCCCTAGATCCTCCGTTGCCCCTTCATAATAACTGTGCGAATCACTCAGACGCACTTGCCTCCTCTCTGACCTCTGCCTTTAACAGGGCAACTAGAAAAGCATGCCCTATTAGCCAGAGTAGGGGACGCAAGAAACCTCCAACCTCTGAGGCAGCGAGATTACGTAAGGTACTATCGCAAACTATGTCCTCCACGGGCTTTCTTAAGAGAAGTGACAAATCCTGGACTACATCTGGACATGAGTCACTGGAACTACTGCTAGAAAAACATTTCCCTGGGTGTTCCAATAGCTTATTCACCTCTAATCACGTGGTACTACAAGCTACTTAAGCCGTGGTTACACTCTAGGGTAATTTTCATACTCAAAGCAGGAAAGCCATCTCACTGCAATCTGAAGGTCTTAGGCCAATAAGTCTGTCATCCTTCCTTCTCCAGGTGTTCGATCGACTTATCAGCTCAGTGCTCTCCATGCTGTTCCATCATGATTTTCTTGTAGTTTTCGTAGATTTTAATATTGTAGGAACTACATGGATTTCGTGTCCTGACTCTACCGTGTTAACTCCTAAGTCTAATCTGTTTGATATTTCAATGCTTTACATAAGTGCTATCTCAAATTCTTTAAATAGAGTGTAACAAATCGAAAACAACTTTAATTAAATAAAACAATTGCCAGTTTCAAAAACCATACAATTTATTGGAGTTTGTCAAAATCGTAAAAGTGTACCTGCAGTTTATGCGAGATGAAATTACAAACTGACTCCCGCTCGCGACATTTGCACTGCCGAATGCAGTTCAAATTTACATACTAGTTTAAGTATAAGATATTCAATTCAATTTATCTACGGCTATGAATTCCATGTTTGTCTCTTAACTAATTATTCATTCTCTTACACTAACTTATGCTATGATCAAACACCGGCCAACTTAAAGAGACCGGCACCTAAAACTCCTTTAGGTGGTTGCTCGTACCCACGAAATTTGTCGCATTATCCAAGTATTGCCGGACGGGGATGCCACGTCGCGCGATGAAGCTGTTCAAAGTACACAAAAAGGAATTAGTGGGCAAGTCTGTAACAAATTCCAAGTGAACAACCTTTGAAGCAAAATAAACGAACACGGCGATATAAAATTAGTTTGAAGCTGATCCTCTAGTCCGCAGCGACACATTGACTGGACCACAGAAGTCTACTCCAAAAATAATTAATTGCCGAACTGCGAAAATTCGGTCGGCCGGCAAATTTTTCCATAACTGGTTCCATTAAATTAGGTTAACAATGGACGCATTGTCGCACTATCTAAGTGCATTCACGAGCCACATCCTCTGCCTGAGTAATGGGATAACCGTCAAGCAAACAACTTTATTTGACGGTGCCTTTACCAGTCTACTCGTATTAACGAGATTTTCCTTCAAAACTCTTCTAAATCATGAACAAAAGAAGTCAGCGACTGAAAACTTGAAAACACTGTTGCCCCTTGTGAGCCTATCGAATTCAACCTTGTAGTCTGCTCGATGAACTAGTTCCAGTAGTTTAAAACAAGAAAGAAAAGTACAGTCGAGCACGCCCGACCGTTAAATACTCTCTCCATATTTTTCGCGGTTAAATTATTTAAATCGGTCTATAGATATTACAATGTGTAGTACTTGCACTAAACACGTTAAAACGAAAACAATCAAGCATAAATAAACATACATTTGTTTGTCTGTATGCGAATACACATACAATTGACAATATATTATGTATATATGTATGTATGTGTGCATTCGGCGCGGCCAGCGACTGCGGGCAGTTACTAGGATATACGCCGAAAACGCCGATTTTTTTCCGAGGTGTGTCTAGTTTTTTGCGAATTGGGCGTGGCATCGAAAAAAAAAATGATTCTTGTATTGACTGGCTAAATATGTGATCGATTGAGACCAAGCTCGAACTTGTAGCTCTTACCATCTCTGAAATCTGTTTGTTCAGACGGACGAACAGACGGACAGACGGACATTGCTATATCGACTCGGCTGTTGATGCTGATCAAGAATATATATACTTTATGGGGTCGGCCACGCCTCTTTCTGTTAAGCACAGCTCGCTTCTGACAAACTTAATAGACCCCTATACTCTTTTTTAAAAAGTTGGCAGCACTGGCTTAATATCAAACAAATGGGCGAGAGTTTTTGTCGTACACTCGACTCAGGCTCTCTTATGCCTTTGGGTACTTTGCGTCAAATACCAGGACAGCTCTGATGGTGCCTAAAACCTCATCTGATAAACACGATAACAAATGATAGATTTTTTCAATATTTGAAAGCGAGCAATCAGAATCTATCAAACTATTAAAAAGACCGATAAATTGTCTATATTCTGAGTGCTAACCGCTGATTATAGGCAACTTTAGTTTGGGCAGGTGAGAATGGGTTTTCTGATTATTGATATTTTATGATATTATTATTAACATCAGTTGGCGATCAATATAATTAAACATAATCAGAAAATTTAAGTTACAATATATTTGGATTATGTAATACGCGGAAAGGCTTGGCTGCGTGCGTTAGGAGAAATCGGTATCAAACAACGAACTGAACGAACTTGAATTGAATACCGTTCAAAACCTTGAACTTCTTAATGATGAGGATGAGGTCCGTCTTGTCCGTGTTGATGTGTAAATCGGCATTACCTGCCTATCTAAAAATCTCAGATTTTTCTATCTATAGTAAAGCTGAGTTAAAAGTAGGAGTAAAATTAATTTTAACGACTGTAGTAGAGAGTAAATTATAAATAATTTATTTAACAGAATATATATAAAAAATTTTTAATTAGAATGATCAAATAATTAATTAATTAACCTGGGAATAAAGAGTAAAGAAATTGATCCAACATTTGCTGCGAGGATTGCGGAAACCCAGCAATACCCAAACAAATCAATAAAAAATGTATGCCAAAACTATCGCGAAATATCTGTGATTTAGGGAAATGCAGGAAACGCAGAGATTCCAAACCTACTGCCCCTAGAAATCAGAAATTTAACGGTCTTGACAATAAAGTGGAGACAGAGAGAGAGAGAAGTTTCAATTAATCTGTAGAATGTATTATAATAAGCGCATAATACCCAAAAAACGATTGTGCAAAACGTAGTCAGTAGTGCATGTAGGAAGAAATAATGGGATGTTGTACCTGGTTGCCCTGGTTGGAATATTGAAATTAAAGCGTTCTAATAGAGATGGGGAGCAGATATCTCCAACTATAAGCTTATGAAGGAAAATAACTCCAAGAACTCTCCTACGATTAAGAAGGGACGGAAGATTAAGGAGTAAGAGGCTATTGGTGTAGGATGGAAGGCGAAGATTAGAGTCCCAATGAAGACCTCGAAGTGCAAAGAGTAAAAACTGCTTCTACTCCGACTCAATTAAATCTTGAGTATGGACATGTTGAGGAGACCAGACACATGTACAATATTCAAGAATGGGCCGGACAAATGATGTGTAAAGAAATTTAGTGACGAAAAGATCATTAAATTCCTTGGCCCAGCGTAAAATAATAATAATTTCACATCATCTGCATACATAAGTATGCGATAATGGGATAACGTAGAAGGAAGTTCGTTTATAAAAAGATTAAAAAGTATTGGGCCTAGGTGACTACTCTAGGGAATTCCAGAGGTAAAAAAAAAAACAGATTTGGAGATGGCTGATCTAAGCTTAACCTCTTGGGTCCTACCATTTAGATATAATGATATCCACAGAAGAATGGTAGGTGGGAAACCTAAGAAACTAAGTTTATGTAAAAGCAGGTTATGATTTACAAAGTCAAATGCTTTACTAAAGTCAGGATATATGACAACAGTTTGCATTCTCATTAATAAAAGATTTAAATGCAAATAGATTTGTTGAAGTCGACCGACTCTTAACAAACCCGTGTTGGGCGGGATGTAATTGACTTTCAGAGGTGTTGCAAAGTCGATGTGATTATCTTTTCGAGGAGCTTAAGGATTGCGGACATCTTCGCAATGCCCCTGTATTTGGATATATCCGACTTGCAACCTCTTATATGCAGTGGGATAATGTAAAATTCTTTACATAGGGTAGGAAAGACAGAGGATTCTATAGAGATGTTAAACAGAAATAAGAGAGGGTTTAATTATAGAAGAACAGCACTTCTTAAGCACGCAACTTGGAATGTTGTCGGGGCCAGGAGAGAAGGAAGATTTTAAGGTGTTAATTGAAGAAAGTATGCAACTATAGGTAATATGCGGAAAAAAACAGAATTAGAGGATGGGAGTTTATAGGGGTAAAATAAGTTAGTGGGCAAACTAGAGGTGTAAATAGATTGAAAAAGATAGCAAAGAGATCGGAAGCGGCCGAGTCCTCACTTACTTAACTGGTATTGAAAGAGAGAGAATTGGGTAAAACACTAGATGTACGTTTAGAATTAACAAAGTTATAGAGTTGTTTAGGATAACGCGCAAATTGAGATTTGCAACCAATGAGATAATTTTCATAGCATTGAGAATTAAGAAGGGTAAAGGGTGCTTTTACTTTAGAATAATTTAAAAAGTCTAAGCTCAAACCTGTCTGCTTAAACTTACTAAAATAATTATTTATTTTTCAATTGGATACAACACTACAACTTTACAACACTATAAGGAATGCAGGCATCGAAGATTAAATTTTAAATGATTTAAAAAATACTCGACAGCTATGTTAATATCATTAGTGCCGTATAGTATAGACCATTCGGAAGCAAGAATCAGTTGATTAAGCAAAGAATAATTTCCTTTGCGAAAGCAACTCACGACTTAAAAGACAAAGACGGAAGTGAATGGGTTGAGCTAGAGATAGACAACGACAGTCCAAAAGTAGGATGAAAAAAGAAAAAGAAAGATCAATCAAACTATCTAAAATGTCATTATTGGGTTTTGGGATGAAATTAAACTTGTTGAAAAACGTCCAGAAAACGTTTGGCTAGCTAAAATCACCAAGTGTCACAAAGAAATCACAATCACGAATGTGACTAAATATTTCTTTAATGAAATTGAAATGCTGCACATAAGTCGACATTTCATAGGATGGGGGAATGTAGGAACAGGTTACATACAGCGCAAATGACGAAAAAGTGGTGAATCATCTATTATTTCAGCATTAAGGAATGATTTTACTGAATTGAGAACTCCATTACCACGTCGATTAGGACGATCGCGCCTAAAGATATTATAACTTGTCTTCATTATTTCAATCTCAGATATGCTAGAATTAAGCCAAGCCTCTGAAAATGCAATAATATCATAATATAACACTTTTGACTTAGACTTAAGACACTTAACATTCTGATACAGAATGAAGAGTTGGTCAGAGTCTAGTTTTTTTAAGTCATGACTGGGGACGCTTAAGACGGAAAACTAGTCGGAAAGGTGACAGTAGTTGAACGAGTTATATTCTTCTCTTAAAACTAGTGAACAATGATATAAGGAGGCCCAAACTTTGGATCACATATGACAGGAAACAGATCAGGGGACACACTAATCTTAAAGGAGAAGTTCTCTCTTGGCTTAGAAAATTTTAATTTTGAAATGGAATGGCTACCAGGAGTTTTGGTAGCTATAAATTCAGCAATAGACTCAATAGTCGAGTCTGCGGCAGCCTAGATATAAATATATGCTTGCATGGAGCCACGAACGTATATAGGGGAGGCTGACCTACAATGGGATTAGCAATCGGGTGACTGTTACCTCGACTTGGAAGACTTATGGTGCTTGGATTAGCAACATTTGAAGTTTTACCAGGTACCACAGTTATATAAGGGGTTGAAGGGGGAACTGCGGTGGTGGCAGCAGATCGATTGTTACGTCAGTTTCGAGTTTTTACTCGTAGCCTTTACTCTATTAGCAGCCACCAATTTTATCATAACGGGTGATGCTGTGGGGGGGACAGGCAGGGCGAGGAAAGCAACGTTGGCACATGCGGGTCGATCTGGAACTGAAGATGTTGAAGGAATTGGAAGGTGTGGAGTTACGGGAAGAGGGAGAAAAGGATAATGGGGTAGGCGCATTATGAAATGGTGACGTAAGGACTGAACCATGCGGAAGACGTAAAGGAAGTTGCTGTTGAGAACTCAAGACCTCGTCAGTTGGGGTCTAAAATTTATAACCGCTAAGAAAGTCCGCACTAATATCAAAATCAGTGCTAAGCTTTCTAGGAATTGTTTTTTCACAGTATTGTATATACGTGAAAAATCACATTGCAACTCAATACAAACTGGGCATGACCATCGTAATCCATCACTACCTAACTTGACAGAGGAAATGAATTTTTCGAATTCACGCCCAGTAATACCAGCACATTTTATATGCATAATGTTGTCACACAGTCATCAGTACACATAATTCGGGTGGTCACTATCCCGAAGTGGACCATAATTGCAATTATTTTTGCAGCAGGCTATTTCACTCAAAAGAAAACTTGCAATATTAGAGTGAAAATAAGAAGAAAAATAAGAGTCAAAAAGTTTGCTTCGATGTACACAAATATGCTCGAAAGAAGAATTCGTTAAAAATGCAAAAACCAATTGTTAAACGAAACAGTTAAACAACAAAGGCAATGCTTCAACGCAAGCGGAAAAGAGATTTGAGTGCAAGCAAACAAACACACATACTTGTTATTACTCTGCAGAGCAAGGAAAAGGGAGTAAAGGTCACAGCAAAAATGGGCACAAACAAAAACACAGCTGAGACGCTGAATTAATAATATATATTATATTTGATATAAAGAACACAGCATACTAAATACGATTTTGTACAAACCAGATTTACTTAGCCCAAATAGAATATAAAACAATTTTAATTCAAAATTCACAAATTAGATGGACCGTCGAAGTATCTCTGTGTCACCACCATAGGCACTTATCCTTCACTTTATCGCCCTGTCAAATCCCTTTTTTAAGTCGTTAACTACAAACTTTTCAGAAGAAGTCTACCAGGAGTCTACTCTGGGAAGTGTCCCTGATCACGCGCCGCTGTGTCCTTTTCCGTCTCCGACTCTCTCGAATCGTAGGAGATTGAATATCAAGTGTGTAATGGTTAAGTGGGCTTCCATTGACTTCCGGGCTAACATTATTGAACAAACCTATGTGACGAAGACACCAATTGCATCTGGTTATAAAAATCCTTTTTAATAAAGACTGCAGTGCTACTTCTACCGGTTTCCCCTTTATACACGCATGATGGTTGGTTGTCAAACTACTTTGGTTACTTCTTCTAATATGGAGATTCAGCAGCTTCTCCATCGTTTTGAGCAGGAAGTATGTAAGACTTACTGGTCTGTAGTTCTTTGGACTTTTGTGTTTATTTTTGCCTAGAACCCCCGCAGTTCTCCATTCGGTAAGGACCTAATTTGAGACAGGCTCTGCAGCATGGCTGCAATGATGCCGTCAAGACCAGGACTCCTAATGCTCGTAAAGCAATCAACACAGGGTTTTTGTGGAGGCTCCTGAGTGTATTTTAGGGAGTGTTGTTAAAGCTGCATTCGATCTGTGTTACTTTTCGGTCTAAAAAGGAGGGTGTGTCGAGGACCCGCCATTGCACGTATGTATCTCCCCCCTTCTTGCAATACTTAGATTTATGTTTAAAACAATTAAAAAGACACTCAACTGTGATATATGCATCGGAGAATCACCATACGTAATAGCAAGCATTGGCGTCGTAGAGTGCAGTACTGAAATTACTCGTTAAATAATTGAGTATATCATTCCAATATAATACGGCGGATGTAGTTCTGCTCACTATTGTGGAATATTACATGTTATAGTTGGACGAACTTAGCCCTGACACCGCAATGCCTGATACAATCCGTGACTACTGGACTAAAGGATACATTGACGGGCCATTGCTCCAAGGCTAGCAGAAGCTCTGCCTACGCCAGCTTGCTTTTAAGTTAATTGAAATGCAGTTTCCACGTTTGGCGTTACTTCATTTGACTACAACTTTGTTTTGAGCAGTGGCTTTAAGAACCTGACTCAAACAGTTGGCCCTTCCAAGCGCGGACGTGCCCGGACATTGGACCCCTCAATACGCACTCCGGATATGAGTACAGCATTATATATTTTCTGTAGCCAGATCGTTTGTTGTTTAGTTGGTTTGAAATTATTTTGTCTTGTTCCGGTGAGTTATATGACTGTACATTGTTATTGTCCTAGCGTTGCCCGATGAAGGCAAATTCGATAGGCTGTGCTCATGCCCGATACCAGTTTTTACAGTATCTGTTCACCAGCCGAAACAGCCTTTATGCTTTGTCATTTTTGAAAACTTTAACTTTAACTATCCAGTACGCAAGCAAACTCACACATGTGTATTTAATGAATATATATGTGTATTAATAACAAATTTGGTCCGGCTCAGGTCAGTACAGCACACACCAAACTGGCCCATACTTATGAATTGTATAAAAAACAAGTAAGAAAGGCTACAGTCGAGCGAGCCGACTATAGAAGACCCCGTACTCTCATAGTAGTGCGCATTAAATTTTAAAAATACATTTACAAAATTAAAATTTTATATTTACATTTTCAATTAAAATTTTAAAAATTAAATAAACGATTGTCATTGTCAGCATTCGAACACGCGATCTCAGACGAAGGTTCCATATTGCGCCGAAACTCTACCAGTTGCACCACGCCCCTCTTCTATCATTCTCCCGATTATTTGCATTTACATGCTACAAATGTATTGTATGTGTGCACATATATATGTGTGTATGTATAGCATTGGTCGGCGCGGCCAGCGGCCCCCGGCAGCGCTGCCGCTAATCAGGTAGAGAAACGCTCGAACATATGTTTGTATGTTTGTGTTTGTTTGTATGTGTTGCGCGCATACAGTAATTTTGTAGTTAAATAACATAAGCTTTGAACCGTGATAACTCTCTTGTTTGACATAGGATTTTGATGTAACTTTCAGGAGAGTCAGATATGAAAGGTCTCTAAACGAATGTTTAATTACAACACTGTTCTATTTGAATTAATGCCTTAAAAACGGCATTGAAGTATGAAAGTTTTTTAGTTCTTATGAGAAAAGTGGGTGTGGCAGCTCAAAATTTTGAAAGCCATTAAATTAAGGGTGTCTCTAGGAATCTGTATACCAAAAGTGCTATAGTTACTGAGATATTCGCCTAAAACACAAATTTTTTCGAGGTGTGTCTGGTTTTTTGCTCATTGCGGAGGCGGTAAGGGGCGTGGCAACAATTTGAAATAAACTTGATCAGCCTGACATAATAACGGACTTTCATTGTGAATTTGATGGTTCTAGCTTTTGTAGTTTTAAAGATCCAGGTGTTCATACGGACGGACGGACAGACGGACATTGCTATATCGACTCGGCTGTTGATGCTGATCAAGAATATATATACTTTATGGGGTCGGCCACGCCTCCTTTTGCCTGTTACGCACATCTCACTTCTGACAAACTTAATAGACCCCTATACCCTTTTTTAAAGAGTACTGGGTGTAAATATGAGTATTTTTGAAAATTGACTTGCATTTGCAACAATCGGGATTTTATACCAAGTGAATATGGATTGAATTTGGTTAACATAGCATCCGATTGTTCCTATGGGAGCTGTATGATATAGTCATCTGATCTGGCCGATTTTAACAATTGATCTGCGTGCAAAGGAAATACACATCTGCACCAAGTTTCACCAGGATAGATTTAAAACTGAGTGACTAGTTCGCATAGAGACAGACGGACGGACGGTCAGACGGACATTCCTATAGTGTCTCGGCTGTTGATGTTGATCAATAATATTCTTATATACTTTATGGGGTCGGAAACGCCTTCTTCAATGCGTTACAAACATCGTGTAAATACAATAAATCCTCTGCAATGGTATAATAAATTAAATTATCAATTCTAATTGTCAGTATTCGTACCATCGTCTTCGACTAAGATTCCAGAATGCGCAGCAACTCTACCTGTTGCACCAGGCACCACTTTTTAGAGCCTTTCGTTTATCTTCATTTACATGTTATAAATTTTTGTTATGAATATAAAACAAGTAAGAAAGGCTACAGTCGATCGAGCCGACTGTAAAAGACCCCGTACTCCCATAGTAGTGCCCATTTTATTAAAATAAAAATTTTAAAATGATATTAAAAAATTAAAATTAAATATTTACATTTTGAATTAAAATTAAAAAATAAATAAATTAACAACTGTCATCGTCAGCACTCGAACCCGCGATCCATGCGAAGGTTCCGCATTGCGCCGCAACTCTATCAGTTGCACCACACCCCTCTTCTATCATTCTTCCGATTATTTGCAAATATGTATGTGTGCTCATACATATGTGTGTATGTATAGCATTGTTCGGCGCGGCCAGAGGCTCCGGGCAGCGCTGCCGCCAAAGCAGGTAGAGAAAACGTTCGAACATATGTTTGTATGTTTCTGTGTTTGTTTGTATGTGTTGCGCGCATGCAGTGATTTTGCAGTAAAATAACATGCACTTTGAACCGAAATTTCTCTCTTGTTTGACATAGGATTTTGATGCCACTTTCAGGAAAGTTAGAAATAGTAAGTCTCTAAGAGTATGTTAAATTACAACACTGTACTATTTGATTTAATGCCTTCAAAAAGGCATTGAAATTGGAGAGTTTTTTAGTTCCTATGAGCAAAGGGGGCGTGGCAGCTCAAAACTTTAAATGACATTGCATTTAGGCTGTCTCTGGGAACCTGCGTACCAAAATTTGTGCTCCTAAGTGCTATAGTTACTGAGATATTCGCCTAAAACACAAATTTTTTCGAGGTGTGTCTGGTTTTTTGCTCATTGCGGGGGCGGTAAGGGGCGTGGCAACAATTTGATCTTCGTACATCATAAACGGACTTTCATTGTGAATTTGGTGTCTCTAGCTTTTGTAGTTTAAAAGATCCAGGTGTTCATACAGACGGACGGACAGACGGACGGACGGACAGACGGACATTGCTATATCGACTCGGCTGTTGATGCTGATCAAGAATATATATACTTTATGGGGTCTGCCACGCCTCCTTCTGCCTGTTACATACATTCCAACGATTACAATTTACCCTTGTACTCTACGAGTAACTGTATAATAAGTTTAATCGAACGTAAATCTGTTTATCTGTATACACATACAAATTCGTTTGACATTATACGTATGAGCATATGTATGAATGTGTGTTTCTACATATACATATGTACATAGAATTAATCGAAACGGGCAGCATCTGCGTTGAGCGAAAAAAACTGAATTTGTATGTGCAAGCAGACAAACAAATGTATGCTTGATTAATCTTATTTTTTGTCCACGTGTTCTAATATTTACAAGTGCTATCCATTGTAATACTTGGATACCGATTTAATTAATTTAATCGGAAATAAAAGATGAGAGTATTATACGGTCGGGCGTGCTTGACTATTATTATATCTTGTAAGAACGAATGTATGTCAGACAGATCAAGTTTATTTCAAATCGTTGCCACGCTTCGTCCCCACATGTTTTAAAGCTCTGGTCTCTTCACCAAAAACTATGTTCAATAATTGTAATTTATGTACACGTGGTTGAAAGAATAAAGATATTTTTATCTACATTAGCCGCGCTTGATATTGCTCGAAATGTGGGCCAAGTGGTAGATGCATTTGATAATTTTTCGTACTTGTATGACAGACGGGTCTTTTATTAATTTTTGATACATAACAAATAACGAAAAATAATTACATATAAATGCATATAATTGGACTCTTCGCAATCGCATAGCTGGTATGGTTGCAGTTTGTTCTCGAACCTGCGTCTGGAGCGCAGGTTCGATTCCAACTGGAGAAATTTTTGTTTATTTACTTTTTTAAATTTCAGTTAAACATCTTATAAGTATTATGAAATATAGTTGCTGCAGCAGGTAGAGTTGCTTCTTGTTATGTGGCGTATATGTGTGAGGTCGCTGTCTCGGAACATGCCAGTGAATTTTAATTTATTTTTAAATTTTATTTTAAAACTGAAATTTTAGATTAAATACCGTCATATTTAAATTATAATTTCGAATGATAGTACAAGGCTATTTTCTACGCAAAACATGTTTTTAAAAAAAGGCATTTAAAAAAATTTAAACATGTGTATATTTGTTTACACACATACATACAAATGTATGGTTTAAATGTGAATCACTCTGCTTCTTCTTGTTTACTGTTTGAAAAAAATTCACACTATTATGAGAGTACGGGGTGTTTAACAGTCGACTCGCTCCACTGTAGCCTTTCTTGTTATACTCTCTGCAAGAGTATATTGGGTTTGTGCAAATGTATGTAACAGGCAGAAGGAGGCGTGGCAGACCCCATAAAGTATATATATTCTTGATCAGCATCACAAGCCGAGTCGATATAGCCATGTCCGTCTGTCCGTCTGTCTGTCTGTCCGTCTGTCCGTATGAACAAACAGATTTCAGAGATGGTAAGAGCTACAAGTTCGAGCTTGGTCTCAATCGATCAGATATTTAGTCAGTCAATACAAGAATCTTTTTTTTTTTCGATGCCACGCCCCATTCGCCCACAATGAGCAAAAAACCAGAGACACCTCGGAAAAAATCGGTGTTTTCGGCGAATATCTCAGCAACTATGGTACTTATGATCACCAATTTTGGTACGAAGGTTTCTAGTGACAGCGTAAATGCATTGACATTTAAAATTTTGGACTGCCACGCCCCTTTCTCCGACAATTAATACAAATTGTCCTCAACTTTCGTTCCGTTTTTTGGCTTTTGTTTATATAGTACAGTATTGTAATTTATAATTCGTGTGGAGACTAACTATATCAAACTATCCTGAAAGGCGCATTGAAATCGCACGATAAACAAGAAAACTAGAAGCGTTACAATATTGATAACTGAATGCAATATCTTGTATGAGTGCAAGCGAAACAGAAACATACAAGCACATGTTCGAATGTTTTCGTTGCTTGCGTGGCGGCAGCGCTGCCCGCAGTCGCTGGCCAAGCTGAATACACACATACATACATACATACATGTATATGCATAATATATTGTCTTTCGATGTATGTTTGATTATGCTTAGATTGTTTTTGTTTTAACGTGTTTTAATGCAAGTTCTACACATTGTAATCTCTCGACCGATTTTAATAATTTAATCGCGAAAAAATGCAGAGAGTATTTTACGGTAGGGCTTGCTCGACTGTACTTTCCTTACTTGTTTTCTCTGCAAGAGTTTATTGGGTTTGTGAAAAGTATGTAAAAAGCTGTAAAAGGCGTGGCAGACTCCATAAGTTAATGTATTCTTGATCATAATGACAAGCCGAACAGCCAAACACTAGGCACACCTCGAAAAAAATTTTTTTTTTGCCGAATATCACAGCATAACTGGCACTAGGGAATATTTTGCTACTCAAGTTCCTAGAAACAGCATAAGTCCAATGTCATGTTATGCTCCCTTAAGCACTTAGCAAGACCAATTTTGGTGCACAGGTTCCTAAAGCCAGTATACATGCGCTGCCATGAAAATTTTGGGACTGTCACACCCCCTTTCCTACGAGAAATAAAAAACTTTTCAAACTTGCATGGCGTTTTAAAGGCAATACTTGTCGTAGAGTATTGATATTTGATATTTGCCCGGGCGCCCGCTGGCCGTTCTGACCAATAAATTCATGCATATGTATGTGCATACCTATGTATAGTGTGAAACGAATTTGTATGTGCATACAGACAAACAGATGTTTGTTCTATTATATTTAGTTTCTTTTTGGAAAGATGTGAACCTAAACAAGAAAGAAAAGTACAGTCGAGCACGCCCGACCGTAAAATACTCTCTGAATTTTTTCCCCGATTAAATTATTTAAATCGGAATCGATATATTACAATGTGTAGTACTTACATTAAAACACGTTGGAAAAAAACAATCTAAGCATAATCAAACATACATCTGTTTGTCTGTATGCGAATACACATGCGAATGACTATATATGATGCATATATGTATGTATGTGTGTATGTGTGTATTCGGCGTGGCCAGCGACTGCGGGCAGCGCTGCCGGCACACAGCCAGCGAAAACATTCGAACATGTGCTTGTATGTTTCTGTCTCGCTTGCACTCATACATTGATATTGCATTCAATTATCATTATTGTAAAGCTTCTAGTTCTCTGGTTTTTAGTGCGATTCCAATGCGCCTTTCAGGATACTTAGATATAATTAGTCTCCACACGATTTATAAATTACAATACTGAACGTGAAGTTTAAAATTATTTTTATTATTTGTGCGTGGCAGTCCAAAATTTTAAATGTCAATGCATTTAGGATGACGCTAGGAACCTCCATACCAAAATTGGTGATCCTAGGTGCCATAGTTATTGAGATGTTCGCCAAAAACACTTATTTTTTCCGAGGTGTGTCTAGTTTTTTGCTCATTGTGGGCGAATGGGGCGTGTCATCGAGAAAACAAAAAGATTCTTGAATTGACTGACTAAATATGTGATCGATTGAGACCAAGCTCGTAGCTTGTAGCTCTTACCATCTCTGAAATCTGTTTGTTCATACGGCTAGACGGACAGACAGACAGACAGACGGACATGGCTATGTCGACTCGGTTTGTGATGCTGATCAAGAATATATATACTTTATGGTGTCTGCCACGCCTCCTTCTGCCTGTTACATACATTTTCACAAACCCAAAATACTCTTGCAGAGAGTATAAAAATCGCTATAGGCAACATTACAGAACATTATAAATAATAGTAAATAATGATCCAGATTAACATAAAAAAGAAATATTAAGGGAACCTAATTACTAACGTAATTAAAGCTATATATGTAGTAGATGTTACTGCGTGTATTTTAAATGTTCTATTAATTTTATAAAAGAAAATTCATGCTTAATAACCATAACATTTTTTGACCGCTTATTCTAAATAAATACACGGCTCTATAAGATTTGTCAAAAGCAAAATGTGCGTTTGCTGACAGTGGGTGGAGTGAGCCGACATTGACCAAATTTGGTGCGGACAGGTATAATAGTATCATCTTAGATCTTAGAGGCAATAAGATCTAGATGTTCATACGGACGGACGGACAGGCAGACAGACGGACATCGCTTTATCGATTTGGCTGTTGATGCTCATCAAGAATATATGTACATATGTAATTTATAGGGTCGAAAGTTCTTCCGTCTGCCTGTTACGCACATATCGCGTCTGTCAAACTTAAAAGACCCCTCTACTCCTTTTTAGAGTACGGGGTTTAATAAGTAGACACTTTTAATTTTAATGCTGTTGTATGAAACTTTCAAACGATCGGCACGTGACCTTGGACAAATTGGTGTCAATTAAGTCAGCGATAAGCAACCTTTGAAACGGAAAATCTATTAGTATTCACATAATCACATGTGCACATCCTTGATTCTGCAAATTCAACCATAGTTTTAAAATTTTTAGACGCACTGTATAACGAATACAGTTTCACAATTGTTGTCAAATTAAAGTACATCCGCTTCGATGGTCATATAAATCAGAAAGTCATTGCCGACAGCATTAACACCCTAAATATATTGCACACATGCACATAATGAGGTAACACATCGTGTACGCTTCTCAAAAACAGTTAAAAATCTGCTCTTTACTCAGACTTTGTTAAAGGATAGTGGAACGATGTTGACGATAATAAATTATAAATTGAAACTAATGATATCACATAATCCAAACACGTTGAGTTGGGAGAAGCTGCAGGGGTTGCTTTATGTTATATTTCGAAACTGTGAGGGTGCTGCCTGCTTTCCAGGCGTTAATTAAGCGGAAGTTTATCACAATCTTCTTTCAGATTTTAAGATAAATAAGGATATGGTCATTTAATAGATAAGAGCGGCACTAATCGAAAATATTAAACAAGGTTGGACAATCTGCACTTTGTCATTTTTTTTTTTTCAATTCCTTATTCCAATTAATATAGTTCTAAAAAAAACAAAAATGTTTTGTTGGAATTCTGTAGATTGCAATTTATCTGCACTAAAGTTAATCTTTGTTGCCTTAATATTATATAAAACAAGAAGAAAGAAGTACAGTTGAGCACGCCCAAACAAATAATACTCTCTGCTTTTATTCCCCATTAAATTAATTAAATCAGGATCCAGGTATAACAATGAACAGTCTTACATTAGAACACGTAGAAATAAAGAACCAGTAAGGAATGTACAGTCGAGCACGCCCGACCGTATAATACTCTCTGCTTTTATTCCCGATTAAAATAGTTAAATCGGCATCCAGGTATAACAATAGGTGGTACTTTTATTAGGACACGTCGAAACAAAAATAAATTCTAAGCATAATCAAACAAACATTCATTTGTCAGTATACACATACAAATTTGTTTGACATTATATGTATGCACATACATACATATGCATGTATGTATCTGTAGGTCGGCACAGCCAGCAAACGCGGGCAGCGCTGCGGTCACACTAGCAGCGAAAACGTTCGAACACATGTTTGTGTATTATCAGTCTCGCTAGCACTCATACATTGATATTGTGTTCAATTATTAATCTTGTTACGTTTCTAGCTTTCTTGTTTATAGTCCGATTTTAATGCACCTTTCAGGATAGTTTAAAATAATTAGTCTTCACACGTATTATAAATTACAACACTGAACGATGAGAACAAATGCCTATAAAACGGCATGAAAGTTTCAAAAAGTTTTTATTTGTCATAGGAAAAGGGGGCGTGGCAGTCCAAAAATTATGATGAGATTGCAATCATGCTGTCCTGTACACCAATATCTGTATTCCTAAGTGCCATAGTTACTGAGATATTCACCTAAAGCTTCCATTTTTTTTTTGAGGTGTGTTCAGGTTTTGTCTCATTATGGGCGAAAGTGGCGTGGCATAAAAAAAAAAGATTATTGTATTGACTGACTAAATATGTGATAGATTGATACAATGTTCGAACTTGTAGCTCTTGCCATCTCTGAAATCTGTTTGTTTATACGGACAGACGGACAGGCAGACAAACAGACAGACGGACAGACGGACATGGCTATATCGACTGGGCTTATGATGCTGATCAAGAATATGTATTCTTGATGGGGTCTGCCACGCCTCCTTCTGCCTCATTTGCAAAAGCCCAATATACTCTTGCAGGGAGTATAAAAATAACAAAGACTAATCTAACATTTGTTTGCCTTAATGCACATTCATATAGGTTTGACAATTTATGTATGCATATACATACGTATATATCAGAGAACTGCAGCGATACACCGTATGTAAAAATACCCAAATCACACACAGAGTATTTTTCGACTCAACTCATTTTTAGATCTACCCGAAAAGTATCGTATATTTTTTTACTTCTTTTGGTTTGTGTATGTTAAGGAAAAAATATTTTTTTCCGATCATTTTTGTACCAACTCATTTTTTACTTGCGAGAACACAGCATCAAATGTGTACTCAAAAAAACACCCTTGTAAAGCATAAGTAAATTTTTACTAGGATGTTTTTCAATCTGCATATTTTTTACACGATCGTTGTGCGCGCGGGTAGTCTTGCTGCGCTCTTTTGTTTTTTTGCTTGTTAAATGTTATCAATTAATAAATGAGAGTTTGAGTAAGATGTAAGGCAAATTGTAAAATTGTTTTCATCAAAATTTTATATAAAAGTAACAAACGTAATTTGTATATTTGAATATTCACATTAATGACAATCAAGGTGAGCAATAGATTACAGGTTGATTATGGGACACCTGTTTTAATATTTGTTGCCTGGGTATTCTAAGTCACTATTTGGCATGAAAAAACCATTTATCTAAAAAATGACAACTCTCAAAATGCATATTGTAATAATGTTGGTTATTTGGGCAAAACCCGAGAACTGTATTTTGCTACCTGTTACATGCATTCTCCCAAATTCAAAAACTCTTTTATCATCTAACGCGCTATGTTTAATTTCCCGACGGCAAACCGTCGGTACACAAGTATTATGTGTAAGTATTTTTTATAACAGTTAACCGTAGAGTAAATGAAAGGTACATTACCCAAGCATTACAAGTGTCTTTTTGATTTTTGACACGCCCACTTTAGGGCGTGCTATCTTCATATAAAGGTAAATGTATAGATAAAACTAGAATGCTTTTGTATATATGTATACTTTTTTGTTAGCTATGCTATCTAAACCAAATTTACACGGAAATTACATGTCTAGGAAATACATGTACCAACCAAATCGGACAACTATATCGTATAGCTCCCATAGCGCTAATCGGTTAAAAAATTATGCTTCAAATATGAATTTGTTTAAAAAAATATGAATTGACTTAGCTATATTAATCAAATTATCAAATACATATTTTAGTAACAAAATCATTCTGACCATGTTTCATGCAAGTCGGGCTCCTTTATCGTATAGCTGCCATAGAGCCGATCGGTCAAAAATACAATATAAATATGAATTAATATGAAAAACTTTTGAGTTGAAGAAACTATGTTAATCAAACTAAACAAGCTACCAAGTTTTATTCAAATCGGATTACTATATCGTATAGCTCCCATAGGAACAATCGGTCGGAAATATGCATATGAATTTGTATGCAAATTTTCTGTGTTTAACGAGCTATCTTATCCATCACCTAAACAAAAGCACTAACATTATTTTGTTAATAACATATTTAAATTGAGTAAGGGGTATCCTTAAGTCGCGAGGCGACTGTAGCATTCTTTCTTGTTATACTCTGTATTTGCCTGCACATTCTGACGCTTCAAAAAAGGATTCGCACAAGCGACGCCCTTTTCCAAGAGTATTGACGATACTCGTTAATTTGGCTACGGGCAAAAACATATCCGAGTCATTTCGCTTCGGGTAAAAAAATAGCTGCTCACATTTTTACTCTAAATTTTCAGCACGAGTAAGACTGCCACCGTATTTGCTGTGGGTATGACTAAGGTACATACAACCACCACCCGAGCAGTTTCTGGTATGTAAGTATACCATTACACTATGGGTTAAACGCCCGATTTATTTGACTTAAGTTTTTGTTTCTATTTTATCAAATTTGCAAAATGTTGTTGCTAATTCATAGGAATACCACAAATTTTAATATTACATACCATGAATTTTAACAGGTGCGCATTCTGTGAAGATAACAGTTCCTTAACAGAGCTGTTATACATAACGCAAAGCAGCGTCCACAGGCACAAACATTTGAACTTATGTTTGTGATGCTGTTCAAGAACATATAATCTTCATGGAGTTTGCCATACCTCCTTCTTGTAATATACATTTTACAAAACCAATATACCCTTCCAGAGAATATAAGAACATTATATAAATTATAGCGAAAATCTTCCGCTCGTAGGTTATATTTTTTTTTTCATTACCGATCGGATTAGCTTATAAAAAATTGAAGAAAAGTTTAAAAACAAATTTAACCCATTTGTGAATCGACTGTCGACATACAGTAGTATTGGCTTAGTTCAAGCTAAAGTGGATGGCATTACTATACATTACTATTACATTATGCACAAATTTTGTGAGGATATTTCAAATAATGATTAGTATGAATTTGGTTCAGATAGCTATATTAAAAAACTGTCTTTAAGATAGATGCAAAGCAGACATTTGTCATGGGTACTCATATTTTAATTTTTGACATTAAACCATTGCGTATATTCAATACTTACTAACAATTTTAAGCCAATTTGGCCTATGGGAACTATCGGTATTATTTTCTCGATCCCGATCAAATTTAATTAAACTTGTTATATTCATAATATACAAATTATGTTCCCAATTTATCCTATGAGAGCTATTGGATATAGTTGATCGATCCGGCCAAAATTTGAAAGATAGTTATGTTTGGATAAAGGTCATAAAGTGTAAGCTTGTTATTTGGTTCTAGTAGTTTCCAAGTAATGGTAAAGTGAACTGAAAGTTTGTTAAATTTATCAAGATTATACCAAATTGTTAGCACGCGCCGTGCAACCCTCGTTAATATGCACACATCATAATATTTTGGAAACTACTATTGCACTATGGATAATATGTATATGACACCATTATAACTGTCTTTACCAAGTTTTGTAATGACCGGACCTCTTGTAATATTGTTCCCATTCCCATTATTTGTAATTTTTATAAAGACTTATAGTGTTAACTGTGCAATTTCAATCCAACACACATATGTCTAAATCTATATTCGCTCCTAAAATTTGGACTAAACTGTACCATATAAATCTTATATTTAGCCGTGCCAACAAAACTTACTTACTCTTTATCTTAATACTAAATTATGCATGGATTGGGTAAATGTGTCACATAGCTCTTAGCGGTCAAATCGGAAAGTTTGTGATTTTAATCAAAAAATTTACAATATTTTTTTTCTTAAGCTACCGGATTCAAACTCACTTATGTTACGCATGTTAGAATAATTAAATCCATTCGAAATTGAATGTGGATTTGGCAACGTAATTTAGTCAAAAGCGTTCGTTAATTGATTAAAGAGGGCAAAATTAGTGTGGATTTTGCCATAATAATCCACTCATGTATAATGCAAAATACCAAATTTAATCATGATTGTAAAGTTACCGCAGATTTAAATTAGGAATTATTTTCATAGCTACAATAGCAATGCTGACCGCCGTCGGCACTCTTGAAAACTATGTCAGTTAGTTACACCTGCGGCTCCCACAATTGCTGCAGTATATCCGCCGGGATTTGACTCATTGCGTGGACCTCGCAATTGTGCTGAGCTGGACAAATCAAGTTTATTTAAAAGATCTCAAATCACGTCTCCTTCGCCCACGATACGGAAAATTTATGTTTGTTTCAGAAACTACATAAATTTCTATACTCTCCTAAGTTAGCAGGCACATGGGAAAAATCTGAAAGCTGAGACTGTAGATTTCAAGAAAATGTATCGAAATATAAAATTCAGTCGAATTATTAATAATTTTTTAGAGGTAGAGGGGTCTATTAGGTTTTTCAGACGCCGGCCGTGCCGACCAATACACACACATAATTTCAAACGAATTTGTATGTGGATATAGACAAACGTATTTATATTCGATTATACTTAGTTTCTTTTAGTTTTAACGTGTTCTAATACAAGTACTATCCGTTGCAATACCTGGATACCTATTTAATTAAATTTATCGGGAATAAAAGCAAAAAGTATTAAATTGTCGGGCGTGCATGAATGTACATTTCTTACTTGTTTTTTTCTTCATAAATGGGAAAACTGCGAACGTCACGAAACTCAAGCGATCCAACGAACATGTTTGTTACTCGAAAGTTTTGTACTAAAGGACAGTCAGCAAGTTGCGTCGTACACTGGTATGGGTGCATTCGAACGATCAGCAAATGATTGCGACCAAATGTTTGTACATTATTTTACAAACGGTCGTTGTGATTCGATCCTTTTTCCGGAAAGCGCTCATCGCTGATCGTTTGACTAAAAGCTTAAACATACTCGAGTATACTCGTTGCAAGTCTCTGCAACTAGCTTACATGGTGAACAAGAAAGACAAGTACAGTCGAGCACGCCCGATCGTAAAATACTCTTAGCTTTTTTTCCCCGATTAAATTATTAAAATCGGTCTAAAGATATTATTACAATATGTAGTACTTGCATTAAAACACGTTGATACAAAACCAATCTAAGCATAATCAAACATACATCTGTTTGTCTGTATGCGAACACACATACGAAAGACGATATATGATGCATATATGTATGCGTGTATTCGGCGCGGCCAACGATTGCGGACAGCACTGCCGACACACAAGCAGCGAAAACATTCGAACATGTATGTTTCTGTCTCGCTTGCACTCATACATTGATATTGCATTCAATTATCATTATTGTAAAGCTTCTAGTTCTCTGGTTTTTAGTGCGATTTCAATGCGCCTTTCAGGATAGTTAGATATAAATAGTCTCCACACAAAATTATAAATTACAATACTGTACTATATGAACAAATGCTTAAAAACGGAACTAAAGTTAAGAATTACTTTTATTAATTGTGGGAAAAAGGGGCGTTGAAGTCCAAAATTTTAAATGTCAATTGTAATTCAATTCTTGTATTGACTGACTAAATATGTGATTGTAAACTTCTAGAAAAGACGGCAATTAGTTATCGATGTTTATAAAACAGACAGACAGACAGACAGACAGACAGACAGACAGACAGACAGACGGACAGACAGACGGACATGGCTATATCGCCTCGTCTTGTGATGCTGATCAAAAATATATTTACTTTAAGGGGTCTGCCACGCCTCCTTCTGCGTGTTACATACATTTGCACAAAGTATAATTGCAGAGAGTATTAAAAACGAACTTATAAGGCAAGTGATGCAATACGAAGCGGCACGATAGATAAATGTTTTGTATCCGGCAAGAGCAGGCGCTTTTCGCCAGCATGTGGCCCAAGCAAAAGCAAAGAAGAAGAAAGACATCGTTCGTATGTGTGTCTGTCGCCAATCGCTGCTCCTTTCTTCACTAAGCAAAATGCCAAAAGCGATTTTTTGTGCGTAGACAGAGGTGCTACCACACATATGTGCAACATTCGGGAATAATTCATTGAGTATAAAGAAGTATTATCTGCTAGAAATAAATCAATTGATGCTGTAGGTGTTGCTAAACTACGATTTTGCAAATAAGTGTGACGTATTACAAATTTTTTAATTTAAAGTTTGCAATTATTTAAATAAAAGACACTAACGAGGTGAGCGCAACTGCTTATAAAGACATCGATATTTGTTTAAAAACACATTTCAGTCAATGTTCCTATCGTGTATCGCGAACGGAGTAAAGTGGCATTATAGATTGGGATACATAAATATGCAAAGCATCTATAGAATGGCATCTGACAAAATCGTGCAAGGAATCGAAATATTACAGCCGACGGTTAAGCTTTGCGTATGTGATGTATGGAAAGTAAAGTTTGCTTACAACCTTTTACAGAGTCAAGTTACCGTGCGCAAAATGTTTCAGAATTTATACACTGGTGGTGCGGACCGCAAGATCGATTGGAGGATCGAACTATTTTTGTGCCAACGCATTCTAATTGGATCTCAAAACACCGATGTATCAACTGTGGCCCAGAACGTTAATGAGGTAATTTACTTGCCATACTCTGAACAAGAAGACCCGAAAGAAAGATCAGAAATTGATAATGGACATCCTGAGTACCACAGTCTGAAAGAGGCTGAAGCACAAGCAGTACCAACAGGTGATAATGGTCGCTCCCACATACAGACTTGGAAAGTCACGTATTATTCGATTTGGAAGACCAGGCAGACCGATAAAGCAGAAAAATATTATCAATACTAGACATCGCTTCGGATAAGGAGGCGGACGAGGAGGACGGCGGCGACATGACTGTAATAGTCAACCCATCCTCAGAAGGTGCAGATACCCCAGATGAGCGTACTGCAAATAAACCTGCATAAGAGCAAGTTGGCATCGACAGAGCTCCTGTTAGCCCTAGAGCAAGGGCCGGTCGATGTGGGCTTAGTCCAAGAACCGTGAATTTCATCTGGCAATCAGATGGCATGGCCATGGTCAAACAACTACAATGCGTTTTACATATCGTCGGTAAGCAGAATACGGAATGGCAAACATGCTTGTCTTATATCTAATTACAGCACTGAAGACTTTGCCGCAGTCAGGCTCGAAAACGATAGGGTGCACATCACGGTAGCATCATGTCAGCGAATGGGGATCGGAAAACATAATTATCAGATGTGAGTCACTTTTGGATTTCATCCTAACAACCATGATGTAATTACATCATGCTAACAACAAACAAACATTTAATTCGAATGTAACTTTGATAACGCTCCTAAATAAAACAGGTCAAGGAACCACAAAGAACTAGGTCAACCGGGCGTTATCGAGTCGGTGAGTCACACTGAGAAGTCCCTCTTATTATTAAAAACCACCTGCCTAGACGCTTAAAATAAGACCTGGGTAAACAGACCGAACCGCAGCTGATCTACGATGAGTACAAGGTCTCTCTCAGAGCATACAAGACGGCCATTAGGAAGGCCAAGTGAAGCTCATGGAGGAACTTCTGTTCCAATTTGGACACAGTGCCTGAAACCGTCAGACTGAGGAGTCTGCTGTCTAAGCAGCGGCATATTTAAAGCCAATTGAAATTAGATGAAGTGGAGGCGCAGCAGTGCTACGTGTATCAAGATCTTTCACAACAAAGAGATCTATTTACAACACTTAAATTGCTATGGGCCATCAACTCCTTCTCAAAGAGAAAGAGTTCCGGTATAGACAAAATGTGGCCACAAAGCCAAAGGACTACAGACCACTTAGTCTCACATCATCTCACATCTCAGCATCAGTAATGAAGCTGTAGATAGAATGTCAGTCAACCAGCACGCCTACAGAAAGTGTTAATCCGTCGAAACGACTCCAAACCATTCTAATCGACTCCATTAAGAAGGCGCTACACAATAAAAAATGTGCACTGGGAGTCTTCGTAGAGATCTTGGGTGCATTCAACCAACGCTATTATCGATAGACTCCGGGCGTTCTTCGTAATATCCCCACCAAAGCTCTGGAAATCCTTCTCGGTCTCTCCCTCCTAGACCTACAAGCAAGGTTAGTGGCAGCCAAGCTGGCCCAGCGTCTTACAGCGTGCCTTGTCTCGTTTCTACACGTTGTACACCATACATAATTATGAGTACAGTGAATTACAGCTGTGCATTTCATCAATAGTCGCAACCGGCGCAATGTTGTTTCTAGCTCTGGAGCTCTGTGCATTTCGCTTATGTGTGTTCATTTCGACAACCAAATTTCAAGTGACACTCACTTAGATATTCATTGATCTGGCAACCTCAATCGTTGTCACCTTTCCCAAACACCACGTATTCGGATCACACTCACTCACAACAGTCACTGCCAATCTAATCGCCATTCACAGGCACAGGTACCCGATACTGCATAACGGTACAGTCTATCGATACTGTATATCAATTTTAATTAATAAAAAAAACCCGCGATACTGACAACTACACATCCTCGTGTATTATTTTTATTTATTCCATTTATTTATTTATTTGTTGACTAATATATCGCCGTCGTCCACCACGTCCGCCTCCTTATCCGAAGCGATGTCCAGGGACTTGGTGGCTTCGACGAACGATTCGATGCAGAGATCTCTCTCCACCTCCTCAGCTGCGAATTATAAATTACACTACTGTACGATAACAACTAATGCATTAAAAATGACATTGAAAACTATTTTATTTTTTGTGGGAAAGGGGGCGTGGAAGTCAAAAAATTTTAAGACATTGCATTTATGCAGTCACAAGAAACCTACGTTCCAAAATGTTTGCTCCTAAGTGGAGGTGTATCCAGCTTTTGGATTATTGTTGGCGAATGGGGAATGGCATCAAAAAACAAAAAGTTTCTTGTATTGACTGAAATCTGTTAATTTGTTCATAAAGAAAGACAGCCATGGCTATATCGACCATGCTTGTGATGCTGATCAAGAATATATATATATATACTTTATGGGGTCTGCCATGGCTCCTTCTGCCTGTTTTATACTTTTGCACAAACCCAATATACTCAAGCAGAGAGTAAGAATAAATGAATGACCAACTTAATTCTTTGAAAGGAGTTACTTTTAAGAAAATAATTGTTTAAAAAGGAGAGTCGCATACTCAAGGATATTACGTTACACTTATTTTGGCTAAGGTTCAAAAAAAGGCATGACACCAAGTTAAAATGCTGGTATAAAAGAGTGAATGTCGCCGGCATACATAAGTACCCAAGAACTTGGAAATATCTTTCAAGTTACCAAAATTATATTTTAAATCAGATGACATAATGGAGAGAAAAAATAAAAGATTCTGTCCAAATACCTGGGAAACACCATAATTCAACGTAAAATTTAAACAGTTTTACAAGTATCGTGAAAACCTCCGCACTTAACTCGACAATAGTCTGATCTGAGTTGATCTGATCTCATTAAAGTACTACACTAGATGGAAGCGTAGATGATTAACTCTTCTAAAAGGAATTCCACATCGCAACGGTCAACAAATTTAAGAAATCAGATTTAGCGATTATATACCAAGAGAAAATTTAGAGCTAGCTACACCTTATAAAATTTTATTATTTTGTTTTTGTCAGGAAGTTTGTAATGCGTTGAAGGAAACTTTTTCGACACTATAAAGTATATAGCACATCTTTAAATTAGTTCTGGGTCCAACTAAGAAAAAAAATGTTTTCGCCAAATTCTTTTGTATTCGTCATTTTAATCACCTTGGAGTGTAATACAGTCTTAATAACGCTTATCTAACTTTTTAATACCACACTTGTAGAACGATTTGTCTTTGGCCTCAAAATAAGTCTTTGTCTCAGCAATAACTTCCCCATTCGAGCCAAATCTCTTCCCTGGAGCATTCTTTTCAGGTCGACAACAAGCCATTAATTGCTCGGGGTCAAAGCCAGAGTGTTAGGTGGGTGGGGATGCACATCAAAGCGCAAAACGTTCAATTTGGCCACTGATTGATCCGTTCGTGAAAGAACTCTTTATTAATAGTCCTGTAGGATACGAGATTGTTGAGCAAAAGACAGCAGATCCCTTGGCTCTGTTGTGGAGGCTACCTTGAGTAAGCGTAATATTGGTGCTCTTAGGAACTATAGCCTCGCACGAGATAGTGCACGACATTGGCATAAGAGATGTTCTAGCGATTCGTCTATACCTGGTTTGTTGCTTTTCCTGCAACTCGCGCTAACGGTTATGTCCACTTTTATTGCGTGAGCAGCTGCAAGGCAGTGGTCGATAAGTATACCGACCATCAGTCTGCAATCTCTCCGGGGAAGGTGCAGTATGTAGAAGCGCAGGTATGTGTTAAACTCTCTTTACATTGTTCTTGAGGTTCTGCATTTGGTGGTATTTCGCCACACTCGATTACAGCTGTCTTTGGTTTTTCGCTCAAGATCACTAAGCAGTGAACTCAGCCGGTTTGCAACCGCCTCTTTCATGTGTCAAAGAATTTCGACGCCAGCATAAGCTAAAGTGTCTGTCTTTTCATGAGAGCTCGGCTTTAGTTGAATGCCGTTTATCGTTGGGGGATCAATTACGGTACTTTGTACTTCTTAGTGAAAATGATGAAGTCCATTTTGTCCTGGTGGTGTTCCTGGTGGTAGAAAACCCTTTTGATGGAGGCAACTAGCGCATGTAGCGCAGTTTCTACTGATTTCCCTTTGGTGTATTCGTGTTAATTGGTAGACAGCTCTTTTATACTCTCTGCAAGAGAATATTTGGTTTGTGCAAATGTATGTAACAGGCAGAAGGAGGCGTGGCAGACCCCATAAAGTATATATATTCTTGATCAGCATCACAAGCCGAGTCGATATAGCAATGTCCGTCTGTCTGTCCGTCAAACAGATTTCAGAGATGGTAAGAGCTACAAGTTCGAGCTTAGTCTCAGTCGATCACATATTTAGTCAGTCAATACAAGAATCTTTTTTTTTTATTGCCACGTCCCATTCGCCCACAATGAGCAAAAAACTAGACACACCTCGGAAAAAATCTGTGTTTTCGGTGAATATCTCAGTAACTCTCAGGCACCTAGGATGACCAATTTTGGTATGGAGGTTCATAGCGACAGCGTAACTGCATTGACATTTAAAATTTTGGACTGCCACGCCCCTCTTTCGTTCCGTTTTTAAGGCATTTGTTTATATAGTACAGTATTGTAATTCATAATTCGTGTGGAGACTAACTATATCAAACTATCTTGAAAGGTGCATTGAAATCGCACTAAAAACCGGATAACTAGAAGCGTTACAATATTGATAACTGAATGCAATATCATGTATGAGTGCAAGCGAGACAGAAACATACAAGCACATGTTCGAATGTTTTCGCTGCCTGTACTTTTCTTTCTTTTTTTGGACTGCTTCCAAAAAGTTTTGAGCATTAAGAATGTTAGACTTATTGGCCTGTAGTTTTTCGGGTTACTGTGACTGCACTTGCCTGCTTTAGGTAGGAACACTACTCGAGCGGTTCTCCATTCTGTAGGTATATGGCCTGTATGCTCTAAATATCCTGCGCAGCCATGGAATGAACACATCTTTTGTGGTCTGCATCATGGCTGGAGTGATGTCGTCAAAAGCCGGGCTCTTTATGCTCGTAAGGAGTCAAGGGCCTATCGCATCTTTTATCTCCAAGAGGAGTTGACAGTCACCACACGGGATTTTTTGGTGTGCTGTCCCATCCGGGAGCTCGACCGATCCCTGAAAATGGCCGGATATCTTATATCTTAAACTCTTCAAGAGTTTCCTCACTGCTTTCAGTCCAGACACTGTTATTAAGCTTAAGCCAACTTTGGATGGAGAAGCTGCTTGGATAGCAGCCTTCTAAGTCTTGCTGTTTCGGACGCCGATTCCAAGTTTGAACAGAAGTTCCTCCAGGAATTCCTTTTTGCCTTCCTTATATTCGCTGAGCCGGATCTTGTACTCATTATACACTAATTCCTCTTCAGATTGCTTGGCTTATTTGAACATCGATTTAAGATCAGTTCTTTGAATAAAAGCTCCGAGTTTCAGTAGGCTGGTCTCGGTCTACTTTTTTAGTTTGACGGGCGACACGACTTTAGGATGGAGTCTCAGAGGTTCTTGCTCACTGTCGATAGAGATGTTTCTCTGTCAAGCGCTGACCTTACAATATCCGACGCTCCCAGCCATTTACGCGTCTACGGAACTCTTCCCAGTTTGCATTCCAGAGGTTTCTAAATGAATTGCATTTTTGAGTGTCACTAAAGTTACAGTCGAATTTTATCATTTGGTTGTCGAAAAATCGAAAAACTAATTTAATTAAAACAAATTGCAAATTTATGAACTTTATAATTTATTTGGACTAAGCAATACGCGGAAAGGCTTGGCAGCTTGGGTGTGGTTATAATCGGTGTCAAAAATTAACTGACTGCCGCTCGCGACATCTGCACTGCCGATTGCAAATTAGACTTACAGGCTAGTCTAAGTATAAGAGTTTGTTACTCTATTGGACAATTTAATTATTTCATTACTTTAAGCTTATAATAATAATTCATTATTTTTGTTATGCTAACTATTAATTCTTGTGATTCAACAGAGGGAGTTTAAAGGACACTGTATATCGCCATATTCGCGCCCAACACAAGTGTGAGATCCAGTACATGGTGGAGGTAGGACCTACGTATGTATGTTTCTCCCCAACATTCGCCTTGCTTAGATTAAAGTTGAGTATAACATTAATAAGAGGCTCACCTCTAATAATGATGTCAGGCGATCCCCATAAGCTATGGTGGGCGTTGGGCTGTCTGTTCGGGCTACCATTTGGATTGCGTTAGAGACAGTCTCGCTGGATAGTCTCTCTAGCTCTTGTGGGGGCATTTACCTGTCGTGCGAAAGCATGAGGCTATTATTGCGCACCTCTTACCGCTTTCTAGCAATACTGCTGCCAGGTCGCCAGACTTATAATTAGACATTAGAAAAGTGTGAGCGCCTTTCCGTACGGCGGCTCTTTATATGCTTACCGTTACTGAGTAGAACTTGTTGTAGTTAGATGACCTTAAGCCTGTCACAGCATTGCCTGCTGAAATTCACGGCTACTGGACTTAGGCCAGGCAACGGGAGCGTGCTCCAAAGCAATCAGGAGCTTCGACGACGCCAACTTGCTCTAATGGAGACTAAGATGCAGTACCCTCATCAGGGATTACTGCTGCTCCTGCCGCAGACGGCTTGACTACACTTGTCAGGTCACCGCCTCTTCGTCATCGTCCTCGTCTTCTGAGCCGATCGTTATAATTTGGGCGGCTTCGACGACTGACTCTAGGCCATTAAGTTACAATGTTTAATCAACACGTGAAACTCGAATTGTGATGGTGCTCAAGAATATATATACTTTATGGGGTCTGCCACGCCACCTTCTGCCTAATACACACCTTGCACAAACCCAATATACTGTTGCAGACGCTGACCTTGCTGACCAATGCATTATGGGGTATTTTCCAATTTTTCGAGTATTTATTAAAAACTTTTAAACTAAGTTAGATATTTTGATAGGTTTTTTTTATTACTATCATGTTTATGAACAAGTAAGACAAGTACAGTCGAGCACACCCGACCGTAAAATACTCTCTGCATTTTTTTCCCGATTAAATTATTAAAATCAGTCTAGAGATATTACAATGTGTAGTATTTGCATTAAAACACGTTGAAACAAAAACAATCTAATCATAATCAAACATACATACATCTGTTTGTCTGTATGAGAAGGAGGCGTGGCAGACCCCATTAAGTATATATATTCTTGATCAGCATCAATAGCCGAGTTGATATAGCCATGTCCGTCTGTTCGTCCGTCCGTCTATCCGTCCGTCCGTCTGTCTGTCCGTCTGTATGAACAAAAGGATCTCAGAGACTATAAGAGCTAGAAAGGTGAAAGGGGTCGCAAGTGAAAGGTACAATACCCAAGGAGTACGAGTTTGTTTTTGTTTTTTGACACGCCCACTTTAGGGCGTTCTATCTTCATATAAAGGTAAATGTACAGATAAGACTTGAATGTTTTAGTATAGAAAACTTTTTTTTTAGCAATGCTATCTGATCCAAACTTACACGGAGACTACATGTCTATGAACTACATGTACTGACCAAGTTTGATCGAAAGCGAACAACTATATCGTATAACTCTCATAGGGCCGATCGGTCAAAAATACGCTTCAACTATAAATTTGTATGAAAAAACTTTGCATTGACTAAGCTATCGTAATGAAACTGACACAAAATAAATTTATCAATAACATAAATATACTGACCAAGTTTCATACAAATCGGACAACTATATCGTATAGCTCCCATAGGGACAATCAGTCAAAAATTTGCTTTTAGTATGAATTTGTATGAAAATTTTCTGTATTTACCAAGCTATCTTAATGAAATTGATAGAGAGAATAAATTTATCAATAACATAAATGTACTGACCAAGTTTCATACAAATCGTTTGACTATATCGTATAGCTTCCATAAGAACAATCGGTCGAACATTGAGTAACGGGTATCCTAAATTCGCGGGGCGACTGTAGCATTCTTTCTTGTTTTTATTTGTTATAATAAAAAATTAAAAATAATTTTTTTTGGAAATACAGTCCTGATAATATAAAGCTGAGTTCATCAAGAAACACAAAGATTTTTAAAAAATTAACAACAATACGAATGTTTTTCGTTCTGAAATTCGTTATCGTAAACGCATAGTAGAACGATAGATTCAGTGCCAAAGTCACCTGCAAAAAATTAAATAACGCCGATAGTGCGGAAAAGTGCTCTTTGAGACAAACTGCTCTGAATTCAGAATGAATTGCTCTACGACGTGCAATTAGTCGCACACTTTCATTCCTCTTCGTTCATTTTATAAATCTCCGCAAAGTTAAAGCTAATTTTGCAAGACAAGTACCTATGACAGCATTAGCAAATTATACAAAAGATTAAGAGAAAACAGACAAATATATGATATTAGTACAGCCAACAAATAGTAGAAATGGTTGGAACAGTTTTTGATTTTTGTAAATAAAGTGTTTTGCGTTTCAATTGTACAAATTTTAAAATTGACTTCAGAAAGTTGAAATTTTAAAACACATTCCTTCGCCAAAAACAGCTGACTTTAACAGCTGTTAACAGCTGTTATATAACATTTTTGGTACTGATAATTAAAATTAAAATTATTTATATTTAATACTTAGAGAAAATGACTTAATACGCGAAAAATGGCAAAATACCCCATAGTGCAATGGTATACATGCATACATATATACATATGCGCATATATATAATGGCAAACGTAAATGTATGTGTATACAGACAAATAAGTATATGTGTGTTCGACTATGCTCAGATTTTATTTTTGTTTCAATGTGTCCTAATATACACAAGTACTATCCATTGGAATGCCTGGATATCAATATTAATAATATAATCATATAATCGGGAATAAAATGCAAAGAGTATTATTCGGTCAGGTGTGCTCGACTGAACATTTCTTTCTTGCTTTTATATACATAGGTATAATCAAACAAAGCTTAAATTCGATTCATAGTTTCTCTTTTCAACAGCTTATTGAATATATCCATGAACTTTTGAACTCGAAATTCTATTTCTCAAAAATGTTGCAAGAACCGTTTAATAACCCAGCGAAATTAAGCGTTTTAAGATCAATTCGACAGTTTAATTGCTTACTAAACTGTAAATCAAAGATTGAGTGAGTATAATGGATGCCAAGATTTACAAGCTTATTTACCTAACAGAGGGGTAAATTAAGATTTTATATTGACCTATTTACCCATTGGGAAGACTTCTTGGTATTAAAATAAACAAACACCGTTTTTGGGAAGTGTTGAGATATAAATAGCCCGATTAAAGAACAGTGCGTAAAAGACATACGAATGTCAAGTTGTAGACGGTTTAGAAGAACACCAATAAGGGTGTAAAATACTTAAATGTAGAACAGATGCTGACCAATTCCTTTTGATCAGTTATTCTTTGGGCACAAATTGGATTTCAACAAACACGATGATGAAAGTCACATTTAAATAAAATGGCAGTATGATAATAATAAAATACGAGAACGGGGATGAATATTACATCACCGTCGTAGAAGCCGTCTAATTTTACGCTTTGTATTTTTATTGAAATGGACGTGAACTCCCATTATGTGTCAGACAAATGACAGAAATGAGTTAAATATGTATAGAAATTCGCATTCTTCATGTGTTAATGGCAAACGCAGGCAATTGGAAAATCTATTCAATTTTTTAATATTCTATTAAATCACCCATTGCCTATACAATTTACACCTAATTTGAATATTTATTTACAAAGGTGTGTGCCTTAGCACGCATATCGACAGTGTTTATTCAAAATAAGTTGGCCCATATAATTTAAACATTACTATTACAGATCGTTTGAAATGATTTCATCGAGTAAATTACTTTTAAGTTCAGGATAAAATATTGCCAGACCACCTATCCGTGAATATCTATTTTCAATACTGTCTCGTACTACCGCCGGGAAAAAAGTCTGATATTTAAAGCAAAAAAGTTGTCTCTTTCTTTCTCTTTCTCTTTGTAAACTGTTTTTTAAATTTATCAGAACAGTGAATATTTAATCTTAAAAGAAATATTGAAAAACTTAACTATTTTAGCCAAATATTACATTTTCAAAACTTGTTTTATCAAATAAAAATAAAATGCAAGAAAAACGTTTTAATTTTTGGAAAAACTTAATTAATCAGCGTTACATATCGCACTGATCAATGCATAGCCATTTGAACGTTCTACCGTCGGTATGAAGAACTATTAAATAAAATGCCACAATCAAACGAACCGTTTGTAAAAAAAATTAAATTTCTACCACTATACATATATCATAATTATAGTTATCCAATTCAGACCACATTGGGTAAGAGACTATTTTATGATAATATATGTATCTACTGAAAAGCTTTCTCCTGCCTGTTTCTCACATTACGCTTCTGATAAATGTACACAGACCTTTATTTTTGGTGAATATGGAGTTTAATAATGTTAATTGAAATTGTTGCATAATATAAAATTGCTTTTAATAATAGAAAAGAGATCACTCAATTGGTCCCGCAACGGCACCTTGTTCTTGTTCAAAATCGCCAACAACAAAAGATTTAGGTTTAAAGAGGCAATAAGTCACGTTCTGTTAAATATAAATATAATAACATGCCGTTCTAATCGTTGCGCATTCATTCTAAAAAGGACCTCATATAAATGCATCTAATAATTGTACCAACTACAGCTTATTATCAGAAGCAATATGTGTTTGTTTGGACTTGAAATTTGAATTTTCCTCACTAATGCTAAACAAATATACTTTCTTAATTATTGTCACACTCTTTGTTGACACAACAAAGAAATTATTAAAAAAATTAAACTGCGGAAGACCCCGTACTCTCATAGTAGTGCGATTTGTATACTTCCTGCAAGAGTATATTTGGTTTGTGCAAAGTATGTATGAGGCAGTAGGAGCCGAGGAAAACCCCATAAAGTATATATATTCTTGATCAGCATCACAATCCGAATCCATATAGCCATGTCTGTCTGTCTGTCAGTTTGAACAAACAGATTTCAGAGATGGTAAGAGCTACAAATTCGAACTTAGTCTCAATCGACTACATATTAAGTCAGTCAATAAGTTGCATAAAAATCAGACTGTTAACAAGAAAGAAAATTCGTCGCAAAATTTACATTTGAGCGCAAAGACAAGCGAGACAGAAACATTCAAACACGATTTCGCTGCCAACGCTGCCTGCGTTCGCGGGCTATGCCGGCCAATGGTACACATACATACATATATATCTGCACACATATAATGTCAAAAGAATTTGTATGTGCATATAGACAAACGGATGTCTCTTCGAGCGGAAAGTCAATGCGTGAGTGCAAGCAAGACAGATATATACAAACATATGTTCGAACGTTTTTGCTGCCAGTGTGGCGGCAGCGCTGCACGCGGACGCCGGCAGTGTTGACCATTGGAATTCATACATACACCCAGCGACAAAAAAAAGCCGCAATCAGAATTTTTTGGAATTGGTACATTCTTTGATCAAGTTATCATCTTAATCTCAATGTATTCGTAATTTTTTTGTGTTAATTGATGAATTTTAAATAATATTTAATAAATTTTATATTTATTTAACTTCATTTTTTTTTCTTCTATTATTTCAACTAATTGCAATAAACATAAATTATAAAAAAATTCAACCATGATTACATTTGACCTTACAAATTAAATTATAAATGGGTTAATACTTCGTAATACCACCATTGGCTTTGATGACGCATTTGACCCTATTGGGCATGGAATCATTCAATACCTCTAGATATTCCGCTATAATATACTCAAACCACACTTCTTTAATAGTTAATAGTTTTCATCAACTCAACCATTGTCTTCGGCTTTTGTTTCATTATTTTGGAACTCATTAAGGCCCAGACGTTTTCAATGGGATTGAGGACTGTTTCCTGGCCAATCTAAGGACACGATACCGAATTCCGACTTCAAAGTCGATATTTTTGTTTCTATAATAGATAACAGGTTTTATCGGAATGACTCAATCTCAAAGAACCACTTACAGAGCGAGCACGATTGCAAGGTGCAGAATCGTCCTGAAATATGGGGTCAAGCCATCTCTCAGTAACGGATTCAATACTAGGCACAAGTCCACTAAGAATGACTTCTTTATATTTTTCGTGACAAAAGGCGAATGTTTAACAGTGGCAAGGCAGCAATTTTCGGAAAATCGTTCTCCTTTTCTGGGGACCATCGGGTCCAATAAGGTAAAATTTGGACTCATCCGAAAATATGACCCGTGACCTTTCGGAATGACCGCAATTTTTCTTATCGTTGGCCCAATTTATTCGAGATGTCTTTATTCTCTGGTTGAAAAGCGGCTTTTTGGCAGGTGTCCTTGCCATCAAACCCATTTCGTTGAGCCTTCGTTAAATTGTTCGGGACGAAATTTTAGTAGAAGATTGTTGCTGCACTTCATATGCAATTTTTACAGCATTTTTGAGCCGAAAACATTCACAGGAATTCACAAAATTTAAAATTAGTCGAATAAAATGTCATTTGGGGTAACCCATAGCTAGAAAAGGCAACAGTTCTGATAGTCATAAAGTGCGGTTTTTTTTTGTCGCTGGGTGTATATATATATGTGCATACATATAATGTCAAACAAAATTGTATGTGTATACAGATAAACAGATTTACGTTCGATTAAACTTATTATACAGTTACTCGTAGAGTACAAGGGTAAATTGTAATCGTTGAAATGTATGTAACAGGCAGAAGGAGGCGTGGCAGACCCCATAAACTATATATATTCTTGATCAGCATCACAAGCCGAGTCGATATAGCCATGTCCGTCTGTCTGTCCGTATGAACAAACAGATTTCAGAGATGGTAAGAGCTACAAGTTTGAGCTTGGTCTCAATCGATCACATATTTAGTCAGTCAATACAATAATCTTTTTTTTTTATGCCACGCCACTTTCGCCCATAATGAGACAAAACCTGGACACACCTCAAAAAAAATGGAAGCTTTAGGTGAATATCTCAGTAACTATGGCACTTAGGAATACAGATATTGGTGTACAGGACAGCATGATTGCAATCTCATCATAATTTTTGGACTGCCACGCCCCCTTTTCCTATGACAAATACAAACTTTTTGAAACTTTCATGCCGTTTTATAGGCATTTGTTCTCATCGTTCAGTATTGTAATTTATAATACGTGTGAAGACTAATTATTTTTAACTATCCTGAAAGGTGCATTAAAATCGGACTATAAACAAGAAAGCTAGAAACGTAACAAGATTAATAATTGAACACAATATCAATGTATGAGTGCTAGCGAGACTGATAATACACAAACATGTGTTCGAACGTTTTCGCTGCTAGTGTGACCGCAGCGCTGCCCGCGTTTGCTGGCTGTGCTGACCTACAGATACGTACATGCATATGTATGTATGTGCATACATATAATGTCAAACAAAATTGTATGTGCACACAAACAGATAGTTGTTCGATTATGCTTTGATTTTTGTATACACTTGCATAGGGTATATTGGTTTTGTCACGAAGTTTGTAAAGCATTGAAGTAGTCGTTTCCGACACCATAAAGTACAAGGTGGCGCAAAAAAAGTCATCTGATGTTGTTTGGCTCTTATTTTTTTTCTTAATGAAAAACTTCGATTCCGTTTTTTGATTATGTTTATTTAGACCTTTAGAATTAATTGTGTTAAGTCGAGAAAATGATATCGCCGATGGGCGCCGTCACAATTGATTGCCATACATGCTCGTTTTATGGCATTTTCCATCACTTCGGCGAGCGTTTCGGGCGATAAATTCTCGCATTCGTATCGGATATATTCCTTGAGAGCTTCAAAGTTTTCAGGCTTGTTCAGGACTTCAAAAAACACCAAAAAACAAGTCCGGGACCGTTAAATTGGGCGATCTGGCGGGCCAAAACGCGAAATTAACCGACCCGGAAACGCGTCCTTCCGAATTATTCCGCGTTCTTGGGGAGTGGCCATGGCTTATTCACTTGTATTCTGCATCTGTCTAGTTTACAAATGTCAAAACACATTTGACATTTGCAAAAATGAGAGCATCTTCCAATAGGGTGATTTCTTTTGTATATATATTCTTGATCAGCATCAACAGCCGAGTCGATATAGCCATGACCGTCTATCCGTCCGTTCGTCTGTTTCTATGCGAACTAGTCTCTCAGTTTAAAAGCTATCTTAGATAAACTATTTACAGATGTGTATTCTTTCTGCACGTAGTTCACATGCCAGTTCGGATGACTATATCTTGTAGCTGCCATTGGAACAATCGGTTAAAAATACTGAAAATGCTTAGTATGACAATTTTCTGTTTCCCTTGAACGATTTGAACCAAATTCACACAATTTCTATGAATTTCAGTGTGCTGGTCAAATTTCATCCAAATCGGACTACTTTATCATCTATCTACCATGGGAAGAATTGGTGATTAAAACCAAATTAACGCAATGTGCATGACTACAAGAGTATTTGATCTTCGGCGAGACGAAGGTAAATGTACAAATAAAACTTGAATGTTTTAGTATAGAAAACTTTTTTGTTAGCGATGCGATGATCCAAATTTACACGGAGACTTTATATCTATGAAGTACATGTACTGACCAAGTTTGATCGAAATCGGACAACTTTATCGTATAGCTCCCATAGGGCCGATCGGTCAAAAACACGCTCCAAATATAAATTAGTGTGAATTAATTTGGCATTGACTAAGCTATCTTAATGAAACTGACACAAAATATATAAATCAATAATATAAATATACTAACCAAGTTTTATAGAAATCGGACTACTATATCGTATAGCTCCCATAGGGCCGATCGGTCAAAAATACGCTCCAAATATAAATTAGTATGAATAAATTTGGCATTGACTAAGCTATCTTAATGAAACTGACACAAAATATATAAATCAATAATATAAATATACTAACCAAGTTTTATAGAAATCGGACTACTATATCGTATAGCTCCCATAGGGACAATAGGTCAAAAATTTGCATTTAGCGTGAATTTGTATGAACATTTTCTGTATTTACCAAGCTATCTTAATGAAACTGACACAGAATAAATTTATCAATAACATAAATGTACTGACCAAGTTTCATACAAATCGTATGACTATATCGTATAGCTCCCATAGGAACAATCGGTCGAACATTGAGTAACGGGTATCCTAAAGTCAAGGGGCGACTGTAGCATTCTTTCTTGTTTAAATATAGAGCCTTCGGAAGTTCGTCTCATTAGAGCATTTCCTCCTGAAGCGCCGCAGTTAATCGCGCAACCGATACCGTGTTTTTGAAGCTATTTGACACAATTTCTCGAACAGTTTTGAAACCGATTGTGTATTAGAACATGACAACCCGGATCTGACAACCATATTCTTAGCTACAAACTTACACTAATTTTCTGTTAAAAACAACGTGATGTGTAAGTTAAGATGCGATTGCTCTGCTACGTCTTTAATAAAATTTTCCGTTTTCAACCGATTTGTTTTATGAGAGCTAAAGGAAATAGTTCTTCAATCCGAATCAAAGTGGGTTAAAATAGTTATTAAAGTACTATACCCATAATGTTTAAATATATTCAAGATAGCTTCCTTCTGCCTGTTACGCACATTTGGTGAGAAACCTAAATGACCTCTGTACTCTATTTGAGTATTAAATATGTCATTAATAATAAAAGCCAACGCTGAAAATGCATCACATAATAATTAACCCTTAAAATCACCATATTACCAAACACAGAAAATACACATTCAGAATAAGGGTTGTTTTAACGTGGCCGTAAAATTCATATAACACTATCGCAAATGATTATAAAACTTGAAACAAGGATATAGTCGATTGAACAGAAAGTAAGCGGCCCCATTCACCTTATGGAGTAGATTTTTATACTCTTTGCAAGAGTATATTGGGCTTGTGAGAAAGAATATAACTCGCACAATGATGCGTTGCAGAGTCCATAAAGTATAAATATTCCTGTTTAGCATCACAAGCCGATTCGATATAGTCATGTCTGTCTGTCTGTCCGTAAGAAACAAAAAGGTCTCAGAGTAGACTCCATATTTAGTCAGGCAGTGCAGTTCGGACACAATGAGACAAAAACTACTTTGGAAATAACATAATGGATTAAGCATATATCTCAGGCACTTGGGATTACCAATTTTGATATGCATGTTTTTTTACAAACAGCAAAAATGCGATGTCATTACTAATTTTTAAATTTGCCTGCAATTTTAGTACGTGGTTTTAGTCACAATGTTTGTAACGCATTGAAGGCCGACTTCATAAAATATGTATATATATATATATATATATATATATATATATATATATATATTAAATCAATTGTTTTTTTTGGCTACATTGAACTTATTGGAATGTTTAAAAAAATACTTTTTCTTGCACAGTGTCTATCAAATAGAAATATTGCTAAAAGTCTAAAGCTTAGCTTGAGAACTGTTGAGAGATATTTAAAAGATCCGAAAGTATAAAGAAAAAAAAATTTTAAAGGACGATAAAAGGCACTCCTCCCACGAGCTAAACGTAAAATAGATCAAATCGTCTCCAATTCGACCATGTCAGCAGCTAAAATTAATTAGAAAAACGACTTCAATATGAAAAAACACATGACGTGGACGATTAAATGATTGGCTTTGGGTAGTTTTTACGGATGTAAAATGTTTTAATTTTGACGGACCTGATGGTGGAAATTATTTTCATGATTTAAGAAAAGATAAGCTATTTTTAAGCAGAGAAGGCTGTGACCAGACCTTAACATTATTGAAAATGTATGGGATAGGCTTTCGCAGAAAGTTTATGAAGAGAAGATCTTGGGTTCGAGTCCCACTCATTCTGATTTAAAATTGTTTTTGATAGTAATTATTTTTATACTTTCTGCAAGAGTATATTTGGTTTGTGCAAAGTATGTAACAGGCAGAAGGAGGTGTGGCAGACCCCATAAAGTATATATATTTTCTTGATCAGCATCACAAGCCGAGTCGATATAGCCATGTCCGTCTGTCTGTCTGTCTGCCCGTCTGTCTGTCTGTCCGTATGAACAAACAAATTTCAGAGATGGTAAGAGCTACAAGTTTGAGCTTGGTCTCAATCGATCACATATTTAGTCCGTCAATACAAGAATTTTTTTTTTTTCGATGCCACGCCCCATTCGCCCACAATGAGCAAAAAACTAATCACACCTCGAAAAAATCGGTGTTTTCGGCGAAGATCTCAATAACTATGGAACTTAGAAACACCAATTTTGGTACAGATGTTCCTAGCGGCAGATTAAATATAAAGTCATTAAAATTTTTGAGCTGCCACGCCCCCCTTCCTCATAAGATCTAAAAAAAACTCATAAGATCGAAACAAATTTCAATGCCGTTTTTAATGAATTCGTTTATATAGCATAGTGTTGAATTTTGATATTCGTTTGAAAACATATCATATCAAACTATCCTGAAAATTGCATTAAAATCCTACTATTAACAAGAAAACTATAACGTAACAAAGTTTACGTTATTTAACTGCTATATCACTGCAAGCGCGCAAGCGAGACAGAAATATACAAACGTATGTTCGAACGTTTTTGCTAGGAGAGTTGTGGTTATCCCTAGGCAACTTAATCTAGTGCGCTCTAGGGCTGGGCAGCGACATAGAAAGTGCTCTACGGTTTCAGCAGTGCCAGAGTTATTGCATTTCCTACAGCTAGAGTCGTTAGTTATGCCTAATTTCATCGCACGTACTGCCACCATACAGTGGCCAGTGAGAATTCCCAACAATTGCCTGCAGTCCTTCCATGGAAGCGGCAGCAGGTAACGAGTGCGTTAGTCATTGATGAGGTCCGTCTTCTCCGCGTTGTTATCTAAGCCGGCTTCCCTCGCCCATTTGCAAATCACCCTGAGTGTCTGTTCCATTAAAGAGCTGAGTGGATGGGGAGACTGCCGTTATAATAATGCCTATGTCCGCATTGGCAGTTATTTTGGGGGCACCTCCATCGAAGAAGAAGTGGTGACAGAACTCCACCCTGAAAAGTTCCTCTACCTGCACTTCTAATTATAGTTGCCGTAACCCTTTCCAACTGAACTCTCCTACAGTTAAGGAGACTATTGATCCAGTTGGTTATGGTAGGGTGAGTGTCCGTCGATGTCAGTCGATCGATGATGGCATTTGTGCTGTTATTGTAAGACGCGCCTGAGATGTCTGCGAAGGTCCCATTGCGTATTATTTTTGATGGAGTGCGTTCTCAATCAAGAGCAGTCTCGACTGATCTGCCCGTGGTATATGCGGTTTGGTTTGTTTCCAACCGTTCTCCCACCTCATTTCTAATGTGTTGGTGCAGCAACTTCTCCATCGTTTAAAGTAGGAAGAACTTGAGACTGATAGATCGATCGTCCTTTGAGCTATAATGACCACATTTCCCAGCCTTTAGGAATGCTACCCTGCCTGTTCTCCAGAGAGTTGGAATGTGACCAGTTCTTAAACAAACATTAAAAATTTTGAGGAGCCATGGAGATATCACACCTTTGGTGTTCTGCAGCATAGCCGGTATGATCCTATCCAGTCCTGGGCTTTTAATGCTCGCGATTGACTTAATGGCCCAGGTCAGTTTGGTTGGCGTGACTATGTTTGTAGCAATTTGATAGTCGTTGCCTAGGGTAAATGGGCTCTCCATCTCATTTGACAGCTTTATGCACCCCGGAAAGTGCATGGGTATCAGAACTTGAAGTGTTTCTTCGCTACTTTCAGTCCATGTCCCACTGTCAAGCTTTAGTTGACTTTGTATTGTGGGTTGTTTAGAGAGAAGCTACCTGAGCCTGGCCATCTCTGGTACAGACTCCAGGTTAGAGCAGAATTTTCTCCAAGAGTTCCCTTAGGCATTCCTGATGGAGGCCTTGTAGCTCCTTAGAGCGAGCCTGTACTTATCATGTACGAGTTCCGCATTGGTCTGTTTTGTAAGCCTGAACCTTGATGTGGTTTAGTTGCTTGGAGATTTCGGTGTTCCACCATGGTGGTCTTGACTTCCTTTTCAGATTTGAGAGTGGACATGTATTTTGGTAGGTATCCTGCACAGTCTTAGTCACGACTAAGAGTGCATGCTCTATTTCGTTCACCGACTCAATCTCACCTGGGTACTCCAGTGTGAGGTCAAGGATGTTAATCGATGTTGGGCCTACGTCCGTATGTACCGCACACGTGTTAGCGATACTTAAGTTAGAGGTTAAAATGAAATCTAAGAGAGACTCACCTCTTGCGTTAGTGTCGGGCGATCCCCATAAGCTCTGGTGTGCGTTGGCGTCTGCTTCGATCTCTATTTGTGTGCCTTTGTGGGCTGCTGTCGTGAGCTTCACAAGTTCGTCGGGCGGTGCAGGCATTTTGTGGGCCATGAAGCAGAATGCTACCATGAGGCGCCACCTTCCAATCTCCATCATCACCACGATAAGATCATCAGTACTTTATTTAGATATTAGATAAACATTTAGGCCTTTCCGTACAAGGACGGAGGTTCTGGTTTTGCGTACCGTCGGTGGATAATGCGTACAGTAATTGCTTGACCTTAGACCACATACCACATTGCCAGAAGCAACCCAAGGTTTCTGAACTAAGGCCACATCGACGGGCCTTTGCTGCAAGGCCAAAATGTCTCTGTCTTATGCAGGTTGATCTGCAGTACCTTCAGCATGTTGGGTAGCTGCGTCACCTGCTGAGGACCGGTTGACTATGACTGTCAGGTCACCACATCGTCCTCATCGTCTGCCTCCACATCCGAGACTATCTCCAGTGACTGTGTGGCGTCAAGGACAGTTTCGTTGCCAAGATCCCTCTCTACCCCCTCAGATTGTAGCGTATGCGTATGATTGTCTCCAGGATAACGCTTCTTTAGCCGTAGGAATACGCTACCCCCAGGCTATTTTCCCTTAACGGGGGTAGAGGATGTCCTGTGCCTCCTCTGATGAGGAGACGGTACCAGCATGCAACACCTTCCAATACGTCGACAGGACATCTTTGTTCTGGCGTTGCAGTGGCCTTAGCACCTGGTCTCCTAGAACGGTGACGGGGAAGATAACCTTAGCTTTCGGCTTTCACGGTATATGCTCACTTTCGACTACCCCCACTTATAATCTTGGATCCGTTGAGCCACCCTGCTCTGTCAAAAGTGGGCATAGGACCCTCCGGCTGCTCTTCTCATGAACTGCTTTCGAGCGATTTTCAGAGATTTTGCCGTTCTCGTCGCACCGGTCTATCAGAGCTTCTTCATTGTGCTCTTCTTAGTGCGTCTCGGGCGTCTCGTTCCGCGCTGCCTTTTGCTAACCGGAGCATCTCTGCTCTGGTTGCACTCGGTCGAGCGTTGCCTCTTTTCGGCCATCAGCTCCTCAATCTTGCTTGCGAAACCACTTCTCTTTGCTCGCATATGCGGCAATTAATAGAAGTGGCGGCGGCTCCCCTCAATCCTTTGCACGACCCAGGCTAACTTGGCTTTGTGCTCTTCGGACAAGTCAGCAATGCCTCGGAGTCGGCTCTGGATCTTCAGGGCCGCCTTGTATTGCGCCTTAGCCATCAGTCCCTCCCTCGAACTTTCAGGCCCTTCCCTACGCAGGGAACTGGTACCTTGCGCGGGGGAGCGCAGTAGGCTCTCTTCTTCCGTCATTGTCACTGACATTACGCTCTCCAGGTCTAAGTCTGCATCGACTGCAGCACCTGTGCGCGTCAGATTGTTTCTTGTGTCAGTGGTACTACAACTGACTATGCCTGCTCCCGCCACGTTAGAGGTGTGACCACTGGCGACACGCAGGGAGGATTTCTCCCCCCCGTGCCCGCCGGTGCTAGCGGTCACACTTTCCACCTACGTTTGGGCTGACATCCCAGCCCCAGTTAAAATCATTTTTGAACCTTCTGTAGCAGTTGAAAAATCGTCCGTACCGTTAAAAAATCCTCCGTACTTTCAGGGTAATTTGATATAATTAGTCTCCGCACAAATTACAAAACTGTATGATAAGAACTAATGTCTTTAAAACGGTATGCAAGTTTGAAAAGTTTGTTATTTCCCATGAAAAAAGGGGGTGTGGCAGTCTATAATTTTTGACAGCATTGCATTTATGCTGTCTTAAGGAACTGAGATATGTGCCCATAAATACTTAATGGGGTCTGCCACGTCTCCTTCTGCCTGTTACATACTTTGCATAAACCCAATATACTCTTGCAGAGAGTATAAAAATAACACGTGCAGTCAGAACCTCACTCAAGCTTCACTTTATTCTCTCTCTGAAAACTCTAAAACTAGCAAGTAAGATAAGTACAATCAAGCACGCCCGACCGTATAATACCCTCTGCGTTTTTTTCGATTAGTTAAATTAATTAATTAAGTTGGCATCCAGGTATTACAATGGCTAGTAAATATATTAGAATACGTTGAAAAAAATAAAAACTAAATATCAATATAGAAACATCTGTTTGTCTGTATAATGTGTATGTTTGATATTATATGTGTGCATGTGTATATTAATGTGTAGCATTGTTTGACGCAGCCAGCGAACGCGGGCAGCGCTGCCGCGAAAACGTTCAAACATGCGCTTGTATGTTTCTGTCTCGCCTGCACTTATTGCATTGCCTATGCGCTCAAATGTATACTTTGTTGCGTGTTTTAATTCTTGTATATGGTCCGATTTGATATTATTTGTCTCCAAATTTCTTTTAAATAACAGCACTCTACAATACGAAAAAATGAATAATTTTTAGTTCCTCTGGAAAAAGCTGGCGTGGCAAACCAATAAAGATGGCATTGCATTTATTCTGTCTCTAGGAACCCCCGTACCAAAATTGGTGTTCCTAACTGCCTGAGTTATTCGGCGATAACATTAATTTTCCCGAGGTGTGTCCAGGTTTTGCTTCATTGTGGGTGAATAGGGGATGGCATAAAAAAAAAAAAGATTCTTGCATTTACTGACAAAAATGAAGTCGATTGAGATTTGGTTCGAACTTGTAGCTCTTACCATCTCGGAAACCTGTGTGTTCATACGGACAGACAGACAGACGGAAATAGCTATATCGACTCGGCTTGTGATGCTGATCAAGAATATATATACTTTATGGGGTCTGCCACGCCTCCTTCTGCCTGTTACATACATTTGCACAAACCCAATATACTCTTGCAGAGAGTATAGAAATGCATCTTCTAACAGCAGCTACGGTGCATAAAGTCTTGTCGATATATCGATAGTAATCGACCGTGCTCAATAGTATAAGGAGTTGCGAGAGACATTTAATCGCTCAGGCATGGAAGAGTACACATAAGCTTCCACAGCGAGCTCAAGTTTCAGGAAGTTCGATTGCAACTCTTAAAACGCTTTAATCGCAACGGCTGCTGCTTTAGTTGATGACTGGCGTCCCGATAAATATTCGACCTGTTCAAGGCAAATAGCCTTGCCAAAAAGTCATCTGTCCGAGGCAGTGGGTAAGATTTCTTCAAAGTTACGTCGTTCAGGCTACAGTAATCTGCGCAGATCCGCGTGGTAGTGGCAGACTAGTGAGTTACGCCCTGATTTCGCATGCCTCTGCTGCTGCATTTCTATGCGACGCACATGCGTTTGGCGACGAGGCGGCTGCTCAACAGGCCGTATGTGTGTGGTATCTAATATACAGCGAGGTATTACCTGCCGCGAACACCGTTTGATTGTTTGCCAGCAAACGCAGCAGGCCACATGGTGTGAATTCAGTGAATCACAATCGACAAAAAGTTCATTAGCTGGTTGGCCCGTGGTGTGACGCGCCGCAGTAGCACTACTATCAAATAGTGGTGGATGCCATCACCTTTGACTTGGGCTTTCGACCTGAGGTGTGAGTTGTTTTTAGAGTTACTGAATCGGTTTGGGGCGATTGGTGTTTGCCACCAACCTTCGGCGCTGAGGGCTGACTAATTTCAGTTTTCCAACATTGTAGGAAGGGAATGTTGCTCGGATTGTTATTGGTTCCTTTTCGGGGTTTGCTAAGGATTTATAGGAGCTGACTCTGTCATATTAAAAACTGCACCCAAAGGTCGACGGCGAAATTGGGTCTCAATCACACGTGTCATGTCGACTGCTTCCGTATCATCCACGGTTTGCTGAATAAGATCAGCACTTGGTAGGACGATTCCATCGTAAGCTATCGTCAGGGTAAGTGGGCAGCTTTCCAAACACTGCGCGGCCCAAACACTGAAAGTCCACTGCAAAATCCTGTAGATATTTCTTGCAACCCCGGACTTCAGTGTTTCCCTTGCATTTGCACAGACGCTCGAGATTGCATCTCTGCTGTAACGTCTGTTAATATCGTATGGCCTAACTGATCGCGGCGAAGCTCATTACAGAGAGCGATCCACAAATTCGGGGAGTGCTCGATGCCATCTCGTTTCCTTTCTGTGCGGCTCCCTCGACTGTGTCCACCGTAGCAGAGCCTCTAGCCTAGGCTTGCTGGCTGCACAAAGCTCCCAACATAGTGCGTTCGCACGACGACAACATATATTCGAAATGTCGCTCGAGCTACCTGGCGGTCATCCAAGAGTGCAATGCGTTTCTGCAGGGTCTGCTTTCTGTTGCGCCTCCAGTGAAGTCGCCGTTAGTTGCTGCTCGCGGACTTTCGCGGCCAGAGTTTCCTGGCGCTGGCGAATCGATTCTTCGGCATTGTGAGTTGTGCTTTTGTAAGTCGCAAACTTGACACTCATGTAGCGAACACTGTCTAAACTGGTGGGCAGCTTTTAGGGGAGCTTCTTATACTTCCTATAAAGTCAGGTATCTGGAATGCGGTCTATTCGCCGCTGACTACATTAAGTTGCGTAGGTCCTGGCGACCCATTTGCGAAATATAACACGTGCAGTCAGAACCGCACTTGAGCTTCACTTTATTCTTTCCTTAAAACCTTTCTAACACTAAAAAAGCGAACTGACTGTAAAAGCCCCGTACTCCTTCTTATACGCTGTTCCATATAAATTTGCGATGTTGGACGGATCTGTCCTATAGATGCATCTTAGTGAAGATAGTTATAACGGTACAATACACATAGGATAGGAACAACTGTAAAATACACATAGTGTGTAAATTTGGCCACGATAGCGCTAGTCGTTTCGAAGTTATGGTTGTATCGTACTCTACGATATTTGGAGTTGCTAGGGACATTTAAACGCTCAGGCAAACTTCGTTACAGAATTAAGTCAGTCAATGCAAGATCCTTTACGATGACACACCTTACTTACTTACAATGGAGGCTTGCCGAAAATGAGCTCCAAGACAAGTTCCTGGACATCCTCGAGGAGTGCGGAGGTGCGTTGCTTAGCTGTGAAGACGCGGGGTGGTGTCAGGGGAGAGTGAAAGCCAGCGCCTGTCTGGATGACCACTCCGCTACCCTTTACAAAAAGGCGGTAGCATCCCTTGGCGTAGTCTACCCAGAAGCCAATCTGGAAGCCGTAGACTGGGACAACATTCCGATCAAACCTCGCGCCAGAGCTTGGGTGCCTGCGAAGCCAGCAGAACCTGAGCGACTTCTACAAGTCTGCACCCGGGACTTCCGACAGACAAGTCGAAGGTCACCAAAGTTGAGGAGGCGATAGGCCCATCCAGGCAGATCGTTCTCACCCTCGATAAAGCCTCTGCGGATATGTTATAAAAGACAGACGGCTCAATCAAATACGGTTTCAAAAACGCCAGGATCCGTATTTACAATTCGGACACCAGAATCAAGAGCGGTCCAAAACAAGGGGCGGACCTGGACATGGCCGAACTATTCGAGGCATCGGAGAACGACATTCTCGAAGGTTACGTCTCCGAGGAGAGCGACCTAGCCAGAGGTCTCAGCAAAGGGGAGGTGCAGACATTGTCCTCATCCCGGAACCGTGGCTATGCAGACGCCGTATTTCTGGGTTGAGAACTCCAAATTTCAAACTGTACGCTGCAGAGGTATCAGGTAAAGCTCGTACCTGTATATTAGCAACTAAAGATCTGCCAATCTTCTTACTTCACAATTTCAGCAATGAAGACAATACTACAGTGTGTCTTGAACGCACACGACGACCAGTAGTGCTCTGCTCGATTTACAAGAGCTATGAACAGGACAACGCTCCGCCACAAATATTCCGAGAAACTGTGGAGGCCTGTGATGGTATGAACAAGCACATACTAATTGCCTGCGATGCCAACGCCCACCATCATCAGTGAGGGGTGAGTCAATTTTTAAATACATGCTAAGCTCGTTATCGCTATATCGAAACCAAATTACTACTTGACTTTCCTCAAGTAGCTCCCTCTCGAAATCTGAAAAAGACAGATTGGAACATTTTCTCTTCCCATCTGGCGCGTCTAATCCCCCCAGATCCTCCCTGGCCCCTTCATACCAACTGGGCTAATCACTCAGAGGCACTGGCCTCCTCTCTGACCTCTGCCCTAAATAGGGCAACCAGAAAAACATGCCCTATAAGCAAGAGTAGGGGACGCAAGAAACCTCCTTGGTTGTCCATCACCATCTCAGAACTCCGAAAGACTTCGAGGAGACTCTTAAACCAGGCCGAAAACCTGAACTCAGAAGCGTCCTGGGTAAACTACAAACGATCCCTCTTATCATACAATAAAGAGATCCGCAGAGCCAAAAGAAACTCCTGGCGCAATTTCTGCTCCGACATCGAATGTATCTCTGAAGCAGCGAGATTACGTATGGTACTATCGCAAACTATGTCCTCAACGGCCTTTCTCAAGAGAAGTGACACCTCCTGGACTACGTCTGGACATGAGCCACTGGAACTACTGCTAGAAACCCATTTCCCTGGGTGTTCCAACAGCCCATTCACGTCTGATCACGTGGTATTACAAGATGTTGAGGGTCCTCCCTCACCCTCATCAGCAAATCTAACATCCTATGGGCTATTAAAAGCTTTAAACATTTTAAAGCCCCAGGCCCGGATGGTATTATTCCCGCCCAACTCTTACATGCGAGTGAAATAGCGACCTCCTGGCTCCATATGATTTTTAAAGGTATACTCATATCGGGGCTAATTCCTAAATCGTGGTTACACTCCAGAGTAATCTCCATATCCAAAGCAGGAAAGCCATCTCACTGCAATCCGGAGAACTTGAAGCCAATAAGTCTATCATCCTTCCTTCTCAAGGTGTTTGAACGACTTATCAGTTGGCACCTCCTAGAGAAAATCCCTAGATCTAGTTTTTCGGATGCACAACATGCATACCGCAAAGGTAGATCCACAGAAACTGCTCTTCACAGGGTGGTCTCCACAATAAAGAAATCTCTCCCTTTAAAAGAATTCTCCCTTATAGCATTCCTAGACATTGAGGGAGCCTTTAACAACATCCTCCCAGAGACGATAACTGAAGCATTATCTGTTCTTGTTGATCCTACGACTATCCACCTCACTGACCAACTACTTAGATGTAGAGTCGTGGAGGCGTCTCTAGGCAACGCCAGTACAGCTAAATTTGTCACTAGAGGCACTCCCCAAGGGGGTGTTTTATACCCGCTTCTATGGAACGTGGCCATTAAGATCATTCTAAATACTCCGAACACGGAAGGGTGCAATATAGTGGCCTACGCTGATGATGTAGCCATTGCCTTCTCTGGTAAATTTTCCCAGACTTTGTGTGACAAAATGTGGAAATCCCTGTTGACACTATCCAGGTGGGCAACAGATAGCAAACTAATGGTTAACCCAAGCAAAGTTGAACTAGTCCTCTTTACAAATAAGCAGAAAATCACTCGACTCAGACCTCCCTTTCTAAACGGTGAAATTCTGAACTTTAGCGACAAGGCCAAATACCTAGGTGTAGGGATGGCACGGTTAATCGATTATTTGCTCACCATTTATTCCATTAAGAATCGATTATTTTCAAATTAATCGAATGAAATAACACATCGCTATTGGCGTGTTTCTACGAATCGTCAAATTAGCCTGAATCGTGCAATGAGTGATAAAGTGCTTTTCAAAAAATAAGAAGATTTATATATGCCTCCAACACGAAGTGAAGTTTGGAAGCATTTCTCAAAAGAAAATAAAAATGAAGTTAAGTGTCGACTATGCTTCAAGGTGTTGAAATGTGCCAACAACACCACAAACATGATCCAGCACCTTAAGTTAGAGCACCCACAACAATTGGAATCTTTTAAAGTAAGAATCGCTTGGAAATTTGTATAAGTATTTTTTTCATTGTAATTCAATTGTCAAAATGGTTGCAACGGACAATTTGCTATTTTCGTTTGTGGAGGGTATTTATATATTTTGTTTTGTTTTCATTAATTACTAAATTTATATGTATTCTTTTCCAGGCAAAGGATTCCTCAAAATAATGAAGCAACACTTTCCACTATATAGAGTGCCGGTTAGAAACACGATTAAATCGCACTTGGATAAATTGTTTGAAGAGCAATTTCAAAAATCTAAGCCCAATATGAGTAATGTGCCTCATATCTGATTGAGTACGGACATACAGCATTATCAGTATAACTGTTCATGGATTGGTTAACGGCCAACAATATAGTGGGGTGTTTCAACTGACACAAGCACATACAGCTGCACATATTTAATATGTGCTAAAGGATTCACTCGCAAAAGTGTCAATTCCCAGGAGCAACGTCATCGCAGTGGTAACAGACAATGGCGCTAATATCGTTAAAGCTATGTGCGACACATTTGGGAAACATAGCCACATTCCATGTTTTTAACATACGTTGAATTTGGTTTGTGCTGTGAAGAACCATTCTTCACAAACACAGTGGAACTGAGCATGGAGCACGACGGTTGATTTTTCTTTTTTATTTTTATCATTATGATCATTTGTTATTATTATTATTAGTATTATTCTAATTTTTTTTTTTTTACACAAATTTATTTAATAAAAGTTTCATTCCAATGAACTTAAAAACTTATTTAAAATTAACATAGACAAGGATAACCAATGGGATCATGAATGAAATTGCTCCTACATGCTCCTTTTGGGCAATTGGTCCAAAAACACCCTTTTCAGACAACGACGAGAAAGACTTGAGAAATGTAGAGCATTAGCCAATGAATTTGGGTGATGTTCATGCCTGATATTTTGTTTAACAGATACTTCGTTAATTTTAGACATAACTGTGGCGATCCCTAAATCCCTCCTGATATCCACGATTCGAGCAAATGGAAATCGTCCAGCAATTCTTCTAATGGCCTTATTTTTACGTGATTGAAGTTTTTTAATATGAGTTCGAGCCGCAATGCCCTAGACTGAAACTCCATATCTCCAAATTGGAACTATAAGAGATTTATATAACAGTACTTTGTTTTTTAAAGATAATTTTGCCGTTGGACGAAGCAGCCAGTCCATTTTCTTGAGTCTAGTGTTAATAGTACCAACTATTTTCTTAACATGTGTGTTCCAGGTTAATCCTTCATCCATCCACAGTCCCAAATATTTAACTGTTGAAACAGAGTTTAATGTTGTGCCATCTAAGCAAACGGACGGGCATGTTTCAGTTCTTTTTGAGAACTCCATCTGCACTGTCTTCTCTCTTGATAAGCGAACGTTCCACAAGGAGGCCCAGTTATTAAACTCATTATTATTATTATCTTTTGTTATTATTATTAGTATTATTATTATTATTATTATTATTATTATAAGTGAAATTATTAGTTAATATACGTAGCATGGAGGTACCCACTTACGTTAAGACAACCACTGAAGTTTTAGTCACATATACCCAAGATTAAGTGGGTAGGGTATAAAACGGCAACCCGCAAACAACAAACAACAGTTAGAATAACCAGCAACGGCGGAACAACTACACACACAACGAACCACAAGAAAGATCACCAACGATACGCAGCAGAAAACAATGACGCAGGCAGAGAAACAGCGAAAGAAAGAGAGAGCGAACAAAATGCAGCCAGCACATTGCGACGCCACACAGCCGAAAATAACGACGCCGGCAGCGAAGGAGAGCAAGCTACAAAGAGAGAACATAAAGAAAAGGACAGAGCATCGTGACAGCGGCTTAGAAGAATTTACACTTAGAAGCAATTTGCAGAATCTAAGCTATATAGGTAAGCTACTGCGTTTTACGCGGGTAGTTGCCGATACAACGGACAGTGACAATCAACACGTCTTACGTGTAAGATACAGTCAACGACGCACAGTGGGACGAATGGGCAAATTACTGCGTTTTACGCTGATCTTTGCCGAAATAGCGGACAGCGAAATCTAGCACGTTTTACGAGCAGATAGCCAACGACAACGCACAGTAAGACGAATAGGCAAAAATACTGCGTTTTACGCGTATCCTTGCGGACACACCGGACAGGGGAATCTATCACGTTTTACGTGCGGATATCCAACGACAACGCACACACGACGGCATAAACTAGCACGTTTGACGTGTAAGTACACCACGACTGCAGACAGTGACATAACACGTTTTACGTGGACCTATGTACCGAACAGGGATTCCTCATCGTTGGTGTGCCAAATAACTCTTTTCCGCTCAATTCGTAACTTGCCCTACAATAGTCGAAAAGCCCATCGCAGCGTCTACTAGTCTCGCTCCATGGTTTCAATTTTGTTTTATAAATTTCTTATAAAGAGGGCTCAGGTAGACTGAGAAATACCCCAGCCCTTGGACTTCTTTACAGTGCTAATTCATTGTCCGTTCCAGAAGTCTGCAGTATTATAACAAAATGTAGAGACATTGTGACCTGGTTCAAGAGGCATGTCAAAGCGATTGATAGCCTAATGTAACTGCAAGCAGCGGCTGGTATTTCTGCAGGAAAGATCTTAAAGATGGTGCTTGATGTCAAAACGCGATGAAACTCAACATATTACATATTGGATCGCTTTATAAAGTTGATTACGTACATCAGCCAAATTCTAATTACCTTTTCAGACCCACCTCCAATGATAACAACTAAAAATAGGTAGTAAGTATTAGAATTTATTACACTGCTACCACCATTGAAAGCCATGACTACCCAGATAAGTAAGGAAAGGTACGCCACCCTTAGTCAAATAATCCTCCTTGTTCATTGTGGTCGCCAATAAGTGTTAAAAGTAATTTATTCAACACAAGTGGCAGACAAGTTAAAGACACAGATAATGACTCAAAAAATATTGCTTTTTGGTTGGAACATCTGTTCCATCAGAGAGGCTTTTCTCAAAAGTGGGTGCCATAGCCAACGAAAAGCGAAACCGATTATCATAACTGTTATTTTTAAGCTCTGTTTTAAATAAATAATTTCATACATTTTTGAAACTCCTATCAACAATTTTTAATTAACCGATAAAAAAAATTAATCGATTATTTTGGGTTTATTAATTGCAATTAATAATTTCTTGTTCAAAAAATCGTATAATTAATTAACCGATTAATTTATTTTTTGCCATCCCTACCTAGGTGTCTTTCTTGATAGACAGCTAAACTGAAACGCCTGCATCGAAGACAGAGCGAAGAAAGCGTCCATCGCGCTCTTTACATGTAGAATATTCATAGGACTAAAATGGGGGCTCAATCCTCTCATTACTAGATGGCTCTTCACAAATATAGTCCGCCCCATACTACTATACGGAGTTGTAGTGTGGTGGCCGGCCCTTAATAAGCAAACTAACATATAGAAGCTTACCAAAATTCAACGCCTAGCTGGGCTGCTAACTCTTGGTGCACGGAGCACCACCCCTCAGGAGGCCCTCGACGACATCCTTCACTTTCCTTCACTTGTGATTACGAGCAAGAAAATAGCTTTTCTCTCCGCCATTAGAATGAGAGAGTCATGCTTATGGAGATCGAATGGGATAGGGCATTCTAATATTCTATCATCACTTCCCTTCTCAATCAATATAACAGACTACAGCACTCCGAAAGAGTTTACTTCAACTCGCTTCAAGGTGGTTTTTCCCCCAAGAAAATGGTGGACACACAGTCCACCTTCTCAAAACTCCTCTCACCACTTCTACACTGCGGCTCTCGAGTGGACGGTAGAACTTGAGGATGTTTTTACTGTCCGGAACTAAGGATAGCAAAATTCTTTAGACTACCGGACCACTGCAGCGTCTTCCAAGCGGAGATATACGCTATTCAAGAAGCTCTTTAAGCCCTGGAGCGTGAGATCCCTTATCGGTGCATGATCTGCATACCATCTGATAGACAGGCAGCCCTCAGATCTCAACAAACTCCCATATTACAAACAAATGTCGCAGATCTCTTATAAAGATGGAAAATCGATTCAATTTTCACCTCATCTGGGTCCCAGGACACAGTAATATTGAGGGTAACACAACTGCGGACGAGTCAGCAAGGCTTGGAACAGTCTCCCCTTTCGACTCCGAGAGAGGGCAAGTTCGCATGCCTCTAGCGTCCTGTAGACTCCGAATCAGCAAGCACTTCTAATGGCTAGCTGATTTCGTATGGGAAAACACACACAGATGTAGAGTACTACGTTCTACCTGGCCAATATGTGATGAGAAACGATCGGCCAATTTATGTAGGCTGACCTGGAAGGACTGTTCCGACGTTTTCCAGGCCCTTACTGGGCATTGGCATTGGCATTGGAAGCTGGCTACCACGATTTCTGCAGAAGCTGCGGAAATGAAGAGAAGGAGGAAACGGTAGTACACTTCCTCTGTAATTGTCCTGCCCTAGGACCGCCTAGACAACGCCACCTTGGTGCCTTTATTTTACATGGGCTGTCTTTGATAAGAGCTACACAATTCCCACCCATTATTTGTCCCATATGGTATCACAACGAGCCGAATGCGGCTCATGTGTGCCGGTATACTTAAATACCGGCAGCCACTCTACCTAACCTAACACCGGCTTAACAAATTAAATGGGCAATAAAAGCAGAGAGTATTGTACGGTCGGGCATGTTCAACTGTACTTTTCTTACTTGTCAACATTGCGTTTAATTATAAAATTTTTCATGTAGATAACTTTTTTGATTTTAGGCGGACTTTTAAGCATCTTTCGGGATCGTTTAATACATATTGTTTCCAAATGAATGCTAAACAACAATCAAATACGATGAGAAGAAATTTTTTTTTAACGGCATGGAAATTTGAAATGGCTTTCTGTCTCTAGCTCTGATGTCTCTAAGAAACAAAATTGGTATTTGTAAGTGCCATAGATATTGAGATATATCCTAAAGCTACCACAGGTAGAATTGTTGATTAAAACGTAAATTAACGCAATAAACGCGCTCGCAATCTCCTGGTCAGTAATCGGCTGTATTTCTGATAGATGTTAAACAAAACTGTCGGCGCCTGGCAAAATCAAGGAAGTGGTTGAAATAGGAATCTTTACAGTTTCTGATTAACATAACTTCCGCGATATTCTGAAAGAGTTTCTAGACGTATTCATTCCGACAATCATCTACGGCAGTAGAATAATGTCACATGAAGTGGTTAATCGCAACTCTTGGGAGTCCCACGTTCGGCCGCCCCCGACGTCTCAGTTGCGACAAATTGTCGTTATCTTCTACAAGTAAGAAAGGCAATAGTCGAGCGAGCCGACTATAGAAGACCCCGTACTCTCATAGTAATGCGTATTTGTATTAAATTTAAATTAAAATTTTAAAAATACATTTAAAAATTTAAAATTTAATATTAAAGTTTTGAATTAAAATTAAAAAACATGAAATAAACAATTGTCATTGTCAGCATTCGAGCTCGCGAAGGTTCTATAATGTGCCGCCACTCATGATTCTTCCGATTATCTGCATTTACATGCTACAAATTCGTTAGAATATATAAATATGTATTCACACATATATGTATGTATGTATAGCATTGGTCGGCACGGCCAGCGTCTGCTGGTAGCGCTGCCGGCACACAGGCAGCGAAAACGTTCAAACATTTGTTAGTATGTTTCTGTCTCTTGCGCGCATTCAGTGATTTTGCAGTTAAATAACATAAACTTTGAACCATGATATCTCTATTGTTTGACGTTGGGGTTTGATGTAACTTTCAAGTTAGTTAGATATGATAAGTCTCCAAACGAATGTTAAATAACAACACTGTACTATTTGAACAAATGCCTAAAAAACGGTAGTTGGAAAGTTTTTTTGTTCTTATGAGAAAAGGGGCGTGGCAGTGCAAAGCTTTTAATGTCATTGCATTAAGGTAGTCTCTAGGAACGTGCATACCAAAATTGGTGCTTCTAAGTGCTACAATTACTGAGATATTCGCCTAAAACATAGATTTTTTTTGGTGTTCCTGTTTTTATGCTCATTGCGGGGGCGGAAGTGGGTGTGGCAACAATTTCAAACAAACTTGATCTGCTCGCAAAGATGACGGACTTTCATTCCAAATTTGGTGGCTCTGGCTATTGTAGTTTAAAAGATTCAAGTGTTCATACGGTCAGACAGACGGACATCGCTATATCGACTCGGCTGTTGATGCTAATCAAAAATTCACTGCCTGGGTTCGTAGTACGAACTTCGTACCAGAGACCTGCAACGAGTATACTCGAGTATGTTCGAACTTTTCATCAAACGATCGAGTAACGAGTATACCAACGGGCTGTCCGAAAAATGTTCGAATCACAACGATCATTTGCCCGTTTTCTGCTTGATTCGAACATGATCGTTTGATATCAAACAATTTGGTTGCGAGCACAACGATCATCCCCATAGATCGTTTGGTAATCGTTCGATTGGACGAACGAGTATTCGAACGCAACCTGCCTGCCCGTAATTTCAGTACAAAAGTACAAACAAACGTTCGAGTATCAAGCAAGTTCGTTGGTTCGCTTAAGTTGCGTGACGTTCGCTTGTGTTGCGTGACGTTCGCAGTGTTGCCATTTATTGGGAGGAAAATATGCTAGTTCTAGCGGAAAAGGCTAGATTGCAATAAAAAACAAGTAAGAAAGGCTACAGTCGATCGAGCCGACTGTAAAAGACCCCGTACTCCCATTGTATTGCATTTTATTTAAATTAAAATTTTCAAATGAAATTTAAACAAGTAAGGAAAGTACAGTCGAGCAAGCCCGACCGTAAAATACTCTCTGCATTTTTTTCCCGATTAAATTATTAAAATCGGCCCAGAGATACTACAATGGTTAGTACTTGCATTAAAACACGTTGAAACAAAAACAATCTAAGCATAATCAAACATACAGCTGTTTGTCTGTAAGCGAATACACATACGAAAGACAATATATGATGCACATATGCATGTATGTGTGTATTCGGCGCGGCCAGCGACTGCGGGCAGCGCTGCCGCCACGCAGGCAGCGAAAACATTCGAATATGTGCTTGTATGTTTCTGTCTCGCTTGCACTCATACATTGATATGAATGCGGCAGCGCTGCCGCCACATGTGCTTGTATGTTTCTGTCTCGCTTGCATTCATACACGATATTGCATTCAGTTAGCAATATTGTAACGCTTCTAGTTTTCTTGTTTTTAGTGCGATTTCAATGCGCCTTTCAGGATAGTTTGATATAGTTAGTCTTCACACGAATTATAAATTACAATACTGTACTATATTAACAAAACGGAGCGAAATTTGAGCATTACTTTTATTAATTGTGGGAAAACGGGGCGTGGCAGTCCAAAAATTTAAATGTCAATGCATTTACGCTGTTGCTAGGAACCTCCATACCAAAATTGGTGATCCTAGGTGCAATAGTTATTGAGATATTCGCCCAAAACACCAATTTTTTCCGAGGTGTGTCTAGTTTTTTGCTTATTGTGGGCGAATGGGCGTGGCATCGAAAAAAAAAAGATTCTTGTATTGACTGACTAAATATCTGATCGATTGAGACCAAGCTCGAACTTGTAGCTCTTACCATCTCTGAAATCTGTTTGTTCATACGGACAGACGGACAGACAGACAGACAGACAGACAGACAGACAGACAGACAGACGGACAGACGGACAGACGGACATGGCTATATCGACTCGGCTTGTGACGCTGATCAAGAATATATATACTTTATGGGGTCTGCCACGCCTCCTTCTGCCTGTTACATACATTTTCACAAACCCAATATACTCTTGCAGAGAGTATAAAAATTAAAATGAAATATTTACATTTTGAATTAAAATTAAAAAATAAATATATTAACAACTGTCATCGTCAGCACTCGAACCCGCGATCCATGCAAAGGTTCCACATTGCGCCGCAACTCTACCAGTTGCACCACGACCCTCTTCTATCATTCTTCCGATTATTTGCATATATGTATGTGCACACATACATATGTGTGTATGTATAGCATTGGTCGGCGCGGCCAGCGGCTCCGGGCAGCGCTGCCGCCAGCAGGTAGAGAAAACTATCGAACATATGTTTGTATGTTTCTGTGTTTGTTTGTATGTGTTGCGCGCATGCAGTGATTTTGCTTTAAAATAACTTCGACTTTGAACCGTAATTTCTCTGTTGTTTGACATAGGATTTTGATGCCACTTTCAGGAAAGTTAGAAATAGTAATTCTCTAAGCGTATGTTAAATTACAATACTGTACTATTTGATTTATGCCTTCAATAAGGCATTGAAGCTGGAGAGATTTTTAATTCTGACGTGCAAAGGGGGCGTGGCAGCTCAAAATTTTGAATGGCGTTATATTAAGGCTGTCTCTAGGAACCTGTGTACCAAAATTGGTGCTCCTAAGTGCTATAGTTACTGAGATATTCGCCTAAAACAAAAATTTTCTCGAGGTTTGTCTGGTTTTTTGCTCATTGCGGGGGCGGTAGGGGGCGTGGCAATAATTTGAAATAAACTTGATCTGCTTGACATAATAACGGACTTTCATTGTGAATTTCATGGTTCTAGCTTTTGTAGTTTAAAAGATCCAGGTGTTCATACGGACAGACGGACAGACAGACAGACGGACATGGCTATATCGACTCGGCTGTTGATGCTGATCAAGAATATATATACTTTATGGGGTCGGCCACGCCTCCTTCTGCCTGTTACGCACATCTCGCTTCTGACAAACTTAATAGACCCCCTTTACTCTTTTTTAAAGAGTACGGGGTCTAATAATAAGAAAATTGTATAAGTATATATTTAGACCCCGTACTCTTTAAAAAAGAGTAAAGGGGGTCTATTAAGTTTGTCAGAAGCGAGATGTGCGTAACAGGCAGAAGGAGGCGTGGCCGACCCATAAAGTATATATATTCTTGATCAGCATCAACAGCTGAGTCGATATAGCCATGTCCGTCTGTCCGTCTGTCCGTCTGTCCGTCCGTCCGTCCGTCTGTATGAACACCTGGATCTTTTAAACTACAAGAGCTAGAGACACCAAATTTGAAATGTAAGTCCGTTATTTTCGCGAGCAGATCAAGTTTATTTCAAATTGTTGCCACGCCCCTTACCGCCCCCGCAATGAGCAAAAAACCAGACACACCTCGAAAAAATTTGTGTTTTAGGCGAATATCTCAGTAACTATAGCACTTAGGAGCACAAATTTTGGTATACAGGTTCTTAGAGACAGCCTTAGTATAATGTCATTCAAAATTTTGAGCTGCCACGCCCCCTTTCCTCATACTTACTAAAAAACTCTCCAGCTTCAATGCCTTTTTTAAGGCATTAAATCAAATAGTACAGTGTTGTAATTTAACATACGCTTACAGACTTACTATTTCTAACTTTCCTGAAAGTGGCATCAAAATCCTATGTCAAACAAGAGAGAAATTTAGGTTCAAAGTGCATGTTATTTTACTGCAAAATCACTGCATGCGCGCAACACATACAAACAAACACAGAAACATACAAACATATGTTCGACGTTTTCTCTACCTGCTTTGGCGGCAGCGCTGCCCGGAGCCGCTGGCCGCGCCGAACAATGCTATGCATACACACATATGTATGAGCACACATACATATTTGAAAATAATCGGAAGAATGATAGAAGAGGGTCGTGGCGCGACTGGTAGAGTTGCGGCGCAATATGGAACCTTCGTATGGATCGCGGGTTCGAATGCTGACAATGACGATTGTTAATTTTTTACTTTTTAATTTTAATTCAAAATGTAAATATTTCATTTTCATTTTAAAATTTTAATTTTAAGAAAATGGGCATTACTATGGGAGTACGGGGTCTTTTACAGTCGGCTCGATCGACTGTAGCCTTTCTTACTTGTTTTCTTCTTTTTTTATTATTAAAAATTTTATAAACCATAATGGGTAATATAAAAAATGAAATATCTGTAATATATGTGCGTTTATTTTCCCATGTACACATAAGTAAAGGCTAGATCAAGCGGGAAACAATTTGGAGAGCAACACTGATGGCACGCGCAACAAGCTGAGGGTTGTTTTTGTTTTGTGTGCATTTGTGCGAGCAAGTATTGTTATGTTTGACATACCACGCATTTCGCTAATATATTTTTTTTAAGACAGAAAAACCCAAATGGAAGAGTATCTACCTGCTGCACATATTGCGCTAAATGCAAAACGCCCCCTTTTACAAAACTCATAGAATCATAATCTTGCCAAACAAGGGAATTTCCAAAAGGTCAGCCCATCTACGTTTAACTGTTGAGCGCTAGAAAAGGCTTCAGCACATTTTAGTTCTTATAAATGAACAGAGTATTTAAAACAAAATTGCATTTATTATTAAATGTCAATTTATTTAAAAAACATTCTTTAACGCCGTCAAATCATTTTGTGTAGTACCACCGCTGAGAATATTTCATGCAACATTTTATAAATTTCTATTTGGCTTGCTTGCAACATGTTCCATATAACGGCAAAATACTCGAGTATATACTCGAGTAAAACGAGTATAAGCACGCCCGCGGTACGCACACAAACGATCGAGTATCAAATTTGTTCGAACAAAACGATCACGAGTAAGCGTTCGAGTATACTCGAAATTTTTGTACTCGTTGCAGGTCTCTGGTTCGTACCGGTACATCAGGCCCGGGTTCGAGAACACACCGCAACCCTTCCAGTTGCACCACGATGCACTTTTGGTAAGTGTCTGATTATTACATGTAACACTTTTTTGTTACATATAAAACCAAATAAAATGCCTGTTCTCTACCGAAAGTCGAACCGCAGATCTTAGGTTTACATACAAGTACAAAAAGTATAAAAGGCATCTCTACCACACTTCGTTTGATAGTAAGCGCGGCTTATCTAGATAAAAATAGAGTTATTCCTTTTCTTTCAACCAAGTGTACATAAATTACAATTACTAAAGGTAGTTTTTAGTGAGGTGACCGCAATTTTTAAACATTTGCGGGGACGGAGCATGGCAAAGATTTGAAATAAACTTGATCTGCCTGACATAAGTACGTCCGTCCTAACAAGAAAAATTGGTACAGTCAAGCACATCCGATCCGATAACACTGTCTTCTTTTAATCCCGATTAAATCAATTAAATCGGTATCTGAGTAGTGCAAAACACGTTGAAGCAAAAGGAAACTAAGTTTAATCGAACATAAATCTATTTGTCTGCATGTACACATAAATTCGTTGGCACTATATGTATGCACATATATATGTATGTATGCATTCCATTTGTCAATACTGCCAGCGCACATTGATCGGCATAGGCAGCGAACAGTTACCGTTGCCGCCACACATTCAGCGAAATCGTTTGAACATGTGTTTGAAAGTTTCTGTCTCGCTCGAACTGGCTTTGCGATTAAATGTAAATTATGTTACATATTTTCTTTTTTAATTATAGTCGGATTTAGATGCAACTTTCAGGATATTTTGATATTATTTGTCTCCAAAAGAATTTTAAATTACACCACTGTACTATAAAAACAAATACCTTAAGAACGGCATTGATGTTTAAAAAGTTTTAAGTTTGGGGCGTAGCAGCCAAACATTTTGCGTTTATGCTCTTTTTAGAAACCTGTGTACTAAGATTGGTCGTCCTAAGTGTCATAGTTCCTGAGATATTTGCCGAAAACATAGACTTTTCCGAGGTGTGCCTGGCACTTTGCTCATTGCGGGCGCGGTAAGGCGCGTGGCAACAATTTTAAATGCGTACACTACAGACTGATTTGCATTCCAAAGTTTGTTGCTCTAGCTCTTGTAGTTTAGAAAATCCAGTGAACAACTGGACAGACGGACATTGCTGACATATGCTTTCTCACATTTCTGGTCGCAAAATGCGGTAGCAAATGCTCTCTCCCACCGGTAGCCGATATTTAGGCTAAGCTCCAAGTACATACAGGAGCACAGTCAACGATACAGAACTAACTGAGCTGCTAACATTTCATTAAAGTTAAAAGGTTTAAAGATAGACGACTGTCAGATTTACTGCAACATAGCTGGTGGCAAAATCATTGTGATACGCCATCTTTGCTTAAGATATTGCCTGACGATGATCAACCGATTTTCCTGATTTTCCGTCCTCAAACGCCACCTAACGAAAATTTCACAATCGCCTAAATTGCCATTTGCAGTTACGATCGTAAATATTCGCAAGCCATCGTACACATACATCGAAGACAACAGAGAAGTATATACTATTACTGCAGGGAGCAATTAAATGATGCTTAATATAAACAAGTAGCAAAAAACTTCTGCTCTGCTCTTCTATAATCGTAAAATATGCGCTTTATGTCATTCTAATGAATTTCAAATATTGTCGTGACAGTTACTGCTAAAATAAAACAAGTAAGAAAAGCGATCGAGCCGACTGTAAACAACCCCGTACTCCCTACCGGTGCGTATTTGTATTTAATTTAATTAAAATTTTAAAATTAAATTTAAAAAATTTAAATTTTATATATGTTGGATCATAAACATAAGTTAGAATAAGGTAAATAATGAATTGTTAGGATAAGCTTAAATAAACGATAGTATTGAATTGTCCAGTAGTGTATCGAACTCTTATACTTAAGCTAGGCTGCATGTCAAATTTGCATTCGGCAAACATAGTTTGCGATTTTTCATTGGCGCCCGAGCAGGGACTTTCAATCGTATTCGTTGGTCTTTAAGACATTTCAAAGCTTGGTTGTAGTGTGTGTCGGTATCGATACAGTCGTTCTTGGATCTCCCTGGAGCTGTTGACCATAGTGGAATTCTGGATTTAAACAGCCATATTGGAGATAATACCCAGAATTGAGCCCAAGGGCGACTCTTCTGTTGATCAGGTAAGAGTGCCTTAACGAGTCAGTGCAGAAGAATATAGAAAGTGCAAGCATAGTAGCGGCACATAATAAATAAGAACGTACATACAGGTACTGCTCCATTTGTTGCACATTAGACATTGCGTTTCGGCATTGAATTATTTGTGATTTATTAAAAAGGCATAAATGCTAGTCTTGTTACTTTCAGGATCACAGGTGAACTTCATGATGGAAGACCTCGCTGAAGCCTTGCACCTTCTAGGAAAAAAGATTTGCTTAGCTGTACAGTCGGTTGGACAGTCGAGATTGACTGCAAAAAGCCAAGTATCGACAACAGTTTCGTCTCGTGTATCGTGAAATCAGTTCAGCGCCGAGTTTTGGGTGCTGAAATCGATTTGTAGCAGGCAGCCAGATTGTGATCTTTCCAGAAATCTGTGGAAGATTCCAGCAAACGTCGAACTGGCTGACTCTGAATTCTATAAGCCCCAGCAAATAGATATGCTTCTGGGAGCCGACACATTTTTCTAAATGCTTTGTAATGGCCGAATTCGACTGGCGAAGGGTGGTCCATTAGTACAAAGGACGTTGTTTGGTTGGGTGGTATTAGGGCGGTACAAGAAAATTCATACTCATAGCCCAGTGTGCTGCTCAGTGATGCGATATAGAGATGTTCGATTTGAGGTTGAAGCTGTCGTGGGGACAAGTGTGTCCGAAAATTGTTCTGCGGAGCACATCTTTTGCAAAGAAAGTTGTCGGGACAGAGCTCGTAAATTGGCGACTGGACAATTTGGTTTCAATATGACTTTCATAACTGATCCCACAGTGCAGGAATCGTCACAAATTGCCATGAGACATGTACTTTCCATGAACTTGGAAGTCCATGATGTATATTTGAGTTTCATGAACGTGAATCTTGACCTTGTTCGTATGTTCATAGATACAAAAGTTCCACCAGGACCACGTTACACTCTTTCACACCAGTGCGTCCTGAGACCTGAGAGCAGTTCCATCAAACTTCGAGTAATAGTGGACGCGTCGTGTACGAAAACGTCGTCACACTTTCTCAAGGAATTACTGGTGGGACCTGCAATTCAGAGGGTAGATCCATCTCATTCATTCTGTAGGTTTCGTCTGAACAGACCTGCCCTCACGGCAGATATCCAAATGGGCGAATTTCAATTGGCAACATGGTTGTCAAACCATTCTAAAGTATTAGAAGAAGGCGGAAATGAAAAACATTCGACTTCTAATGATGCCGATTCGACACGAACGCTTGGCATAATGTGGACGCCAAGATTGGATACGTTTTGGTATCACTTGGTTTAAAACTTCGGCAAGCAAAAAACATTGTTCGAAACTTTCCCGTGCATTGAAGCCCAAATATACGCGTTGGACCGATGTCGAATTGAGAGTGCAAGTTTCGGGAATGATTCAGAAACCGCACTACATTGTGTAATAACTTCGCCTTTATTACTAGCAGCATTTGTAGCCAATCAAGTTGCAGGAATCCAAGAGCTGGCCAAAAATGTATCTTGGAGACATGGACCGATATTATCAAATCCAGCCGATTTGTCGTCAAGAGGGTGTGGCATTCAGAAACTCGATCAGTTCGTTTGGATACGTTGCAAGGCTAAAAGACATTGTTTTCAAGGGTTAAAAGAAAGCTTATTACTCGTTTGTTTGGCTAGATTGGCAATCTTTCAATCGCTGACTTTATGTATTCAAAAGTCGGACGATTATGTAAGAAGAATCTCTTTGAGTCATGTAGGTATAGATTTGTGTGGTGCCACAAATTTGTTGATAAAAATACGAGGACGAGCCCCGCCAAAAGTGTATTTTGCGGTGCTCTTGTGTTTTTCATCAAAGGCTGTTCATGTTGAATTAAAAGCCCGATCCACTAAACCTCTTATTTTCACAGCAAAAAACTTGTTTGCTCGACGTGGCACGCCAGTCCGGCGATCTTTGGAGAAGACACATGTTCGTGAGGAACATGGTCAAGCTGCAGATCAGCAACGCGTCGCTCGCAGAATGCGATTTTCGACGGCACATGACCGACGTGGTGGCCATCCTTAACCCAAGACCGCTGACTCCATTAGACACTGGAGTAGAGACCACGCCAGGGCTACCAAGGAATTGAAGGCGATCCCTTCAAGATGGCCGGATTGTTGGATCATAAACATAAGTTAGAATAAATAAAATAATGAATTGTTAGGATAAGCTTAAATTAACGATTGTATTGAATTGTCCCGTAGTGTATCGAAACCTTATACTTAAGCTAGTCTGTAAGTCGAATTTGCATTTGGCAATGCGGCAGTCGCGAGCAACAGTCAGTTCGTTAATTTGTCTCGCTGTAACCACACACACGCTGCCAAGCCTTTCCGCGATTGCCAAGTCCAACAATAAATTGTAACGTTTAAGAACTTGCAATTTATTTTTATTTAAACTTAGTTTGCGATTTTTCAATATACGTACATTTTAAATTAAAATTTTAAAAATTAAATTAACGATTGTCAGCATTCAAACCTGCGACCAGGCCCCACTTTTTAGAGCCTTTCGATTATCTGCATTTACCTTTTAAACATTTTTGTTATGTAAGAAATATAAATGAAACGGCAGTCTGCCCCGAGGTTCGAACCGCAGACTTTGGGTATACATTCATGTACGAAAAATAATTCCAGACAACTCTACCACTTGGGGCACATCTTGTTCAATAATGGGATCGTCTATTAAACATAGAGTTATCTCGTTTCTTTCGGTAAATCGATAAATCGGTACTGGTATCGGTAACTTGTATTAAAAACCTTTTAAAACAAAAAAAAAATAAATTTAACCGAACATAAATCTGTTTGTCTGCATGCACAAACAAATTCGTTTGAAATTATATGTATGTGTGCATAGCATTGGTCGGCACGGCCAGCGTCTGCGGCCAGAGCTGCCGCCACACAGGCAGCAAAAACGTTAAAACATATGTTTGTATGTTGCGCTTAAATGAAACCTTTGTTTGCTTTCTTAATAATAGTCGGATTAATATATAAGAACAAATGACTTAAAAACGGCATAGAAGTTTAAATAGCTTATAAGTTCCTATGGGAAAAGGGGGCGTGGCAGCCCAAAAAATTATGCGTTCCCTAGCAACATGAGTACCAGAAAACTTCACGGGAGTGAGTGGACTCGAGTAATACCCAAAGAAAATGCGGTGGCGGTCTTACTCTTACTCAAAATTTAGGGTAAAAAATATGATCGGCTATTTTTTTACTCGAATTCTTTTTTACCCGAAGCGAAATGACGCGGATACGTTTTTTACGAAGTGACGGGTATCGTGAATACTCTTTTGGAAAAGGGTGTCGCGAGTACGAATCACTTGATGAAGCGTCAGAAAATGAATGTGTAGGCAAATACAGAGAATAATAAATACTTACCCGAAATACTCGAGTACTTGAGCAACGGTTTGCCGTCGGGAAATTGAACAGGGCGCGTTAGGGGATAAAAAGGTTTTTTTGCATTAGAGTGAATGCATGTAACAGGTAGCAAATTACAATTCTCGGGCTATGCCAAAAAAAGCAAGTACGCAACATTTTTACAATATGCATTTTGAGAGTTGACATTTTTTAGATAAACGGTTTCTTCATACCAAATTGTGACTTAGAATACCCAGGCAACATATATTAAAACAGGTGTCCCAAAATCAACCTATAATCTATTGCTCACCTTGATTCTCATTAATGTGAATATTTAAATATATAAATTACGTTTTTTATCTTTTATGTAAAATTTTGATAAAAACAATTTTGCAACTGCCATAACAAAAGAGCGTTGCAAGACTATACACCGCACACGATCGGGTAAAAAAATGCAGATAGAAAAAAACCCGAGTAAAAATTTACTTGTACTTCACAAGGGTGGTTTTTATGGAGTATACATTTGATGCGGTGTTTACGCGCCTAAGTAAAAAATGAGTTGGTACAAGAATGATCGGGTAAAAAAATATCTTTCATGGACAAACCCAATTGAAAAGGAGTAAAAAAGTATCCGATACTTTCCGGGTAGAGTAAAAAATGATTCGAGTCGAAAAATACTCTGTGTGTGACTTGGGTATTTTTACATGCGGTGTATCGCTGCAGTTTTCTGATGAGTACCAAAATTGATGTTCCTAAATGCCATAGTTACTGAAATATTAGCCGAAAACAAGGTTTTTCTTTTCAAGTGTGTCATGCTTTGTGCTAATTTTGGGGCTGTAAGGGGCGTGGAAACGATTTAAAATAAACTTGATATGCCTGACATAATAACGGACTTTCATTATTAATTTGGTGGCCCTAGCTCTTGTAGTTTAAAGGATCCAGGTCTTCATACGGACATGGCTATATCGACTCCATGCTGATCAAAAATATATATACTTTATGGGGTCTGTCACGCTTCCTTCTGCCTGTTTCATACATTTGCACAAACCCAATATACTCTTGCAGAGAGTGTACAAATTTGTGTAGATTGCGAAATTCATAATTAGCATACATTAAATAAATATTATTGTTCGTGCTTTAACTTTCTTTTTGAACATTTGTAGTTTCCGTGACCGGATTATAATCTTTTTCTTTATAATCAAAGAATGTGTATGTAGAGGATTTGACTGAACGGAATGTCAATCAGCATTCCGAACGCATTTGCTGTGCAGTTTTATGTTGTTTCTGGAAGTGTCGTATACTATACTATGTGTGACTTGGCGACGTCCAATACATTCAAAATCACTGAGACCAGTTCGACTGAACAACGAGAAGAAAGATAGCAAGGCGTAGCAACGTGCCGGGTACAGCGAAATTTTAATGCTGGAGCTTAAGCTTGCAAATGATCGCCTAACTTTTGAATGGAAATTTGGACCGCTTAATCAACATAAAAAGAAAGAACTAATTAAATATTTCTAAGAGGAAATGCAATAGTTTTAAAATAACCTTTCATCAAAGTGACTTTGCTTATGAATGCCCAGTTAACGTAGGACGCCCACAATTATCAAATGATGAAGGGAGATCTCCCTTAAAACGCGTTTTACACAAAATAGTCGTCTTAGTAGAGCACCAGATTCATTGGACCCCTAACTATGCAGCCTTTCACAAATAAAAACAAGTAAGAAAGGCTACAGTCGATCGAGCCGACTGTAAAAGACCCCGTACTCCCATAGTAGTGCCCATTTTATTAAAAAAAAATTTTAAATTGAAATTAAAAAAATTAAAATTAAATATTTACATTTTGAATTAAAATTAAAAAGTAAATAAATTAACAATCGTCATTGTCAGCATTCGCACCCGCGATCCATACAAAGGTTCCATATTGCGCCGCAACTCTACCAGTTGCACCACACTCCTCTTCTATCATTCTTCCGATTATTTTCAAATATGTATGTGTGCTCATACATATGTGTGTATGTATAGCATTGTTCGGCGCGGCCAGAGGCTCCGGGCAGCGCTGCCGCCAAAGCAGGTAGAGAAAACGTTCGAACATATGTTTGTATGTTTCTGTGTTTGTTTGTATGTGTTGCGCGCATGCAGCGATTTTGCTTTAAAATAACTTCGACTTTGAACCGTAATTTCTCTGTTGTTTGACATAGGATTTTGATGCCACTTTCAGGAAAGTTAGAAATAGTAATTCTCTAAGAGTATGTTAAATTACAACACTGTACAATTTGATTTAATGCCTTCAAAAAGGCATTGAAATTGGAGAGTTTTTTAGTTCCTATGAGCAAAGGGGGCGTGGCAGCTCAAAACTTTAAATGACATTGCATTTAGGCTGTCTCTGGGAACCTGCGTACCAAAATTGGTGCTCCTAAGTGCCATAACTATTGAGTTATTCGCTTAAAACACAAATTTTTTCGAGGTGTGTCTGGTTTTTTGCTTATTGCGGGGGCGGTAGGGGGCGTGGCAACAATTTGAAATAAATTTGATCTGCGTACATCATAAACGGACTTTCATTCCAAATTTGGTGTCTCTAGCTTTTGTAGTTTAAAAGATCCAGGTGTTCATACAGACGGACGGACAGACGGACAGACGGACGGACGGACAGACGGACATTGCTATATCGACTCGGCTGTTGATGCTGATCAAGAATATATATACTTTATGGGGTCGGCCACGCCTCCTTCTGCCTGTTACGCACATCTCGCTCCTGACAAACTTAATAGACCCCCTTTACTCTTTTTTAAAGAGTACGGGGTCTAACAAGTAAGATAAGTACGGTCGAGCACGCCCGACCGTATAATACTCTCTGCATTTTCCACCGATTAAATTATTAAAATCGGTATCGAGATATTACAATGTATAGTACTTGCATTAAAGCACGTTGAAACAAAAACAATCTAAGCATAATCACACATACATCTGTTTGTCTGTATGCGAATACACATACGAAAGACAATATATGATGCATATACATGTATGTATGTATGTGTGAATTCAGCGCGGCCAGCGACTGCGGGCAGCGCTGCCGCCACACAGGCAGCGAAACGTTCGAGCATGTGCTTGTATGTTTCTGTCTCGCTTGCACTCATACATTGATATGAATGCGGCAGCGCTGCCGCTCAAGTGATTGTATGTTACTATCTCCCTTGCACTCATACACGATATTGCATTAAGTTATCAATATTCTAACGCTTCTAGTTTTCTTGTTTATAGTCCGATTTTAATGCACTTTACAGGATAGTTTTATATAGTTAGTCTCCACACGAATACTCTACGATAAGAAGAAATGCCTTAAAAACGTATTGAAATTTGAATAGTTTTTTAGTTCCTATGGAAAAAGGGGGCGTGGCAGCACAAAAATTTTGATGGCATGATGGCAGTCTTTAGGAACCTCCATACCAAAATTGGTGATTCTAGGTGCCATAGCTACTGAGATATTCGCCGAAAACACAGATTTTTTTCGAGGTGTGTCTGGTTTTTTGCTCATTGTGGGCGAATGGGGCGTGGCATCGAAAAAAAAAAGATTCTTGTATTGACTGACTAAATATGTGATCGATTGAGACCAAGCTCGAACTTGTAGCTCTTACCATCTCTGAAATCTGTTTGTTCATACGGACAGACTGACGGACATGGCTATATCGACTCGGCTTGTGATGCTGATGAAGAATATATATACTTTATGGGGTCTGCCACGCCTCCTTCTGCCTGTTACATACATTTTCACAAACCCAATATACTCTTGCAGAGAGTATACAAAATTTAAATATAAATGATTACCCGAAATGTGCGTTATAGGCTATGTCCGTCTGTCCGTCCGTATGAATCTTTAAAACTGCAATAGGTAGACACACAAAATTTGAAGAGAAAGTCCAATGAATTCTAGATTCATTCATATCAAGTTTATTTCAAATTGTTGCGACGCCCAATACCACCCCTCAATGAGTAAGAAACTATGGCACTTGAGACTTCCAATTTTTTGTAAACAGGTTCGCAGAGACAGCATAAATGCAAAAATTTTGGACTGCCTCGCCCCCTTTCCCCATTAAAACTAAAAACTTTTCAAACTGCAATGCCGTGCTGTAATTAAAAATTCGTTTGGAGACAAATAACTATCAAACTATCCTGAAAGTTGCACAAAAATCGGACTATAATCAAGAAAGAAAACACGTTAAAAAGTTTACATTTGAGCGCAGTGTCAATTCATGCATGCAAGCGAGACAGAAACATTTAAACACGTGTTCAAACGTTTTCGCAGCATGCAGACCAATAGTTTACATACATTTATATGAGCATACATATAATTTCAAACGAATTTGCATGTGCATACAAACAAAGAGATGTTTCTTCGATTGTACTTAGTTTCTTTTTGTTTTAACGTGCTCCTATACTAGTACTATCTATTGTAATACTCGGAAACCAATTTAATTAGTTTAATCGGAATACGGTCGGGCGTGTTTGACTGTACCATTTTTTCTTGCAAGGACGGACGTACGTAAGACAGGCAGATCAAGTTTATCTAAAATCGTTACAACACCGTCCAAGCAAATGTATAAAAACCGCAGTCACCTCACCAAAAATTATGTTCATTCATTGTAATTTATATACACGTGGTTCAGAGAAAAGAGATAACTCCATATTTACCCCTATTACTTACACAATCTTGTTTCAAAATAAAATAACTAAAATCGCAATACAATACATTTAAAGTTATAAAATTACGTTTATTATCTAGACAGGTGACAGAGAAGAAATGTTCTAATTAAGGGGGTAGAAGTAGAACTATCTACAACTTGAGAAAGTTTGTTGTAATAACTACATTAGACTCGGAAAGGATTATGGGTGACAAAGTTGGTAGAACATGTTTGAAGAGAGAGGGGAAGAAAGTTTCTAGTTGGTCTGATCGGAACAGCGAAACTAATCTGGCTGAGAAATTCAGATGAATCAATTTCACCATTGATTAGTTTGTGTAAGAAATTACACCAAGCGCTGTCCTACGATCAGACAAAGACGGAAGATTTATTAGTCAAAGTATACTACGATAGGATGGTGATGGTGTTTCAGTTTTGGACCCTTAGCCATCTATTTCCCAAGACCGCCTGCAGGCGGGCAATCTTATTTGATGTCCCAATATGGATTTTAATTCGATATTGTTCAATTTTTTTGTTTTATCTATTTAAGAAAATCCCAAACTTACATTTAGTACCTTTTGTAGTTCACAATTACATGAAAATCGGCTGTTAGAACCATTAGAATGGAAAATTTGTAAAAATATCAAAAAAATAATTTTTTTTTTACCTAGGCGCAAAGTACCATCTCCTCCTGTTTTCAATATGAATTTTTTCAGAAAAATTTTAATAAAATTTTAATAAACTTATATGTTTTTTTAACTATACTTACAAATTATTCCAGTTGACTTTAATTTTTCTGCACTTTCACATCAAGTTCTATTAAATCATCAATAGAATTGGGAGGAAGAGCAGGGTCTTTGTGGTGTTTTATACACTCAAGTTTGAGAGTAACAACTCCGTTAATTTAGTTATGGTCGTCTTATTATTTAAATCCTTTATTTCCTCTCGCTGTGATTTGATCCCAGCGCGCAGTTCAAAAATGAAGCTTACTATTTCTATATTTTGATCCTCAACGTTTCTCACTAAAATTAAATTTTCATTGGTATTAATATTAAACTAAATTAATTACTTTTAATTGCTTACTTTTTGTTAAATTATTGCTAAGAATATATATTAAAATTGAATATGAATTTCTGCTGTGAACTTTCACTTGCATTTGTACGAATAAGAATGGTCGAAAATGCACATATGCTGTAAGAATTTGAAGATACATTGAGAAAATGAATAGGAAAATGAACGGGATCTGCTCAATTTGGGCAATCAAATCTTCAAAGTGTAGAATATTACTGCAAAGCAGAAGTAAAAGCAATCGAATTTCAATACGCAACATGGTCAATTGGTGATTGATTTACATTTTGTTGCTTAACTTTAAGTATATCACATTTTGATCATGCAGGCGAGTAATTTTTGACTCTTTCATTAATCGCGCATATGGTTTTTTGTTGTTGTTTTTTGACCCGCCCACTTTGTTGGCGTTTTATTTATATAAAGGTAAATGTACTGGTAAAACTAGAATGTTTTAGTATAGAAAACTTTTTTGTATGCTATTTTATCTAAACCCAATTCACACGGAATGTGCACGTCTAGAAAATACATGTACTGACCAAGTTTGATCCAAATCGGACGACTTTATCGTATAGCTCTCATAGTGTCGATCGGTCCAAAATACGCTCAAAATATAAAAATATATAAACAACTTTTGAGTTGAAGAAGATATGTTAATCTAACTACATTTTTTAATAACATAAATCGGATTACTATATCGTATAGCTCCCATTGAAACTATGCTATGCTATGGAAAATATGCTCTAAATATGAATTTGTATGCAAATTTTCTGTGTTTAACAAGCCATCTTATAGATTATTATGTTATTAGCATATTAAAGTTGAGTAACGGGTATTCTAAAGTCGCGAGGCGACTATAGCATTCTTTCCTGTTTTTTTTTCCAAAAAAGAGTTCGTGGAAGTTGAGGTTTAGGGCAAAAAGATGAAATTGTTTTTGTACAGATTCTATTCTATCGTGATGAATCCTGTATTAAGGGGACCAAACACAAGATCCATATTCAAGAATAGGTCGTACCAAGGTGGTAAAAAGTAATTTTGTTTAATAGGGATCATTAAAATCTTTCGACCAGCGCTTTATGAAGACCAGGACACTAAAAGCAAAATTAGTAATTGACAATACATACTTGTCAATTTTGAGCTTAGGATTCATAAGGATACCCAAATCGATGACCGACTTAATTCATTTAAGAAAGTTGCTATTCAGAATGAAATTGTTAAGAAAGTGGAGTCGTTTTCTGAAGGACAATACGTTACACTAACTACAGTTAAGATTTAATTAATTAGCTTCACACTAGGTTTGAAAACTATATAGATCAAATTGTCACCTGGTCCCAAGAAGAGACTCAGCAGCCGAAACACAGAGTTTAAGTTATTGGAAAGACCCAAAAGATTGAGCTTATGTATTAATAGTCTGTGGTTAACGGAGTCAAAAGCCTTGCTGAAATTTTCACTCAATTCCCTTCAGTGCAAATGATGTAAATTCTAACAGGTTAGTGGTAGTGGATCTATATTTCACAAATATTTCTCAATAGCGTTGGAAATAACACATAACTTAGAAATAACTCTACAGTTGCAAACATTTCAGTTGTTTCCTTTCATGTGAAGAGGAATAATGTAAGATGATTTCCAAACATCAGGGAAACAGCATAATTCAACGGACAATGTAAATAGTTGAAACAGGGGCTTTGAAAGGCCGTCTGCACAGTCAGCCAGGGTCTCTCCGTCCAGCATCCGCCTGGTCCAGGTGAAAAAAACAGGTTTAATGGCCTTTAAATTACACAAAAGCGACCTTTCGGCGATGATCGGTGTAAAATTACAATTGAAAGACTTTAAATGATAAAGATAGGGTTAATCAGATTTATATTCGTGCATACTATAAGTCATTTAAAAAAAAAATCGGCAAATAAATCTGCGATATCCTGATCTGATTTAGCAGTTTCTATTTCAAAGAATATACTAAATGGAAGCGTTGATGATATATAATTTATCTAAGAGTCCTTCGGAACTGTTGCCCCAGTCAGTTAGGTATTCCATATAACAACGATGATTCAAAACATAGAAATTAGATCGAGCAATCAGATATCGAGAGCAATCAGATATTCGAGGAAGAGCCATTTATCCTGAATCTCTAATAGAATCTCGACTTTCTATTTTAAAGCAATGTTAACTCACAGGTAAACCAAACAGGCTTGTTAGACCTGGTTGGAACACAAGGCGAAATACAGATATCAAGTAAGGAATTCAAAGTATAAATAAAGGTTGTGATTGCACTATCCATATCTCTACACATGAACAGCCGGGACCAGTCAGTCTGGGATAACTGTACATTTAACTTCTTAAAGTCGGCTTTTTGAAACTGACGAGATCGCTTAGTAGATTTACTACTAGTCCGGGTCACCCGGGCAGATAAATTAATCAACACTTCGAAATACGGGTAATAAGAATCTTCAGGATTCGATAAGGGTGTGATACGAGATACAGAAAAAAAGGATAGATCCAAAACAAAAATCAAATCATGCATTCTATTGAAAGAGTTTGGAATAGCATTGACTGAAGCAATGAAATTCCAAACAGATCGTCAAGAAAATCGTGCTAAGCCGTGGGGGTCAACACGGCAGAGTCGGGACACGAAATCCATGTGATACCTGCAATATTAAAATCGCCAAGAGCTACAAGAAAGGCACGATTGGATAACATAGAGGAAACTGATTTACAGCAGAAAAGTGTAATGAATAAAGAGAAGAGATCCGACCAAAAATTCTTTACAGCCAATTGTGCTAAATATTGGACTGGAAGACTTACTTTAAATAAGGAAATTTCCCTATGATAAGAGAACTTAAATTTTTCTACCGTAATGTTGGCTTCTGATTTTGCCTGAATAGAGGCCTTGATATCATCCGTTGTGGTATCAGCAGCACGCTTGGAAACAAAAAATTTCTTCTTTGGTGATAGTTATAACTATGATATGCATACACATTGGTAACAATCGGTTAACTAATACTACACATCTTTACATAATTAACATTTTTTCGACCGATTTGTCCTATAGGAGCTATCGGCTGACCGACCCGGATTAGCATATTGTGTGAATTTGGTCTCCAAGTTATGGTGATTTAAACATCGTTTCATGCGACCATAGATTCTTGCAACCATAGTTTTTAGACCCCGTACTCTTTAAAAAAGAGTAAAGGGGGTCTGTTAAGTTTGTCAGAAGCGAGATGTGCGTAACAGGCAGAAGGAGGCGTGGCCGACCCCATAAAGTATATATATTCTTGATCAGCATCAACAGCCGAGTCGATATAGCAATGTCCGTCTGTCCGTCTGTCCGTCTGTCCGTCCGTCCGTCCGTCCGTCTGTCCGTCTGTATGAACACCTGGATCTTTTAAACTACAAAAGCTAGAGACACCAAATTTGGAATGAAAGTCCGTTTATGATGTACGCAGATCAAGTTTATTTCAAATTGTTGCCACGCCCCCTACCGCCCCCGCAATAAGCAAAAAACCAGACACACCTCGAAAAAATTTGTGTTTTAAGCGAATAACTCAATAGTTATGGCACTTAGGAGCACCAATTTTGGTACGAAGGTTCCCAGAGACAGCCTAAATGCAATGTCGTTTAAAGTTTTGAGCTGCCACGCCCCCTTTGCTCATAGGAACTAAAAAACTCTCCAGCTTCAATGCCTTTTTGAAGGCATTAAATCAAATAGTACAGTGTTGTAATTTAACATACGCTTAGAGAATTACTATTTCTAACTTTCCTGAAAGTGGCATCAAAATCCTATGTCAAACAACAGAGAAATTACGGTTCAAAGTCGAAGTTATTTTAAAGCAAAATCACTGCGTGCGCGCAACACATACAAACAAACACAGAAACATACAAACATATGTTCGAACGTTTTCTCTACCTGCTTTGGCGGCAGCGCTGCCCGGAGCCTCTGACCGCGCCGAACAATGCTATACATACACACATATGTATGAGCACACATACATATTTGAAAACAAGTAAGAAAGGCTACAGTCGATCGAGCCGACTGTAAAAGACCCCGTACTCCCATAGTATTGCATTTTATTTAAATTAAAATTTTCAAATGAAATTTAAAAAATTAAAATTAAATATTTACATTTTGAATTAAAATTAAAAAATAAATTAATTAACAACTGTCATCGTCAGCACTCGAACCCGCGATCCATGCGAAGGTTCCACATTGCGCCGCAACTCTATCAGTTGCACCACACCCCTCTTCTATCATTCTTCCGATTATTTCCATATAAGTATGTGCACACATACATATGTGTGTATGTATAGCATTGGTCGGCGCGGCCAGCGGCTCCGGGCAGCGCTGCCGCCAGCAGGTAGAGAAAACGTTCGAACATATGTTTGTATGTTTCTGTGTTTGTTTGTATGTGTTGCGCGCATGCAGTGATTTTGCTTTAAAATAACTTCGACTTTGAACCGTAATTTCTCTGTTGTTTGACATAGGATTTTGATGCCACTTTCAGGAAAGTTAGAAATAGTAATTCTCTAAGCGTATGTTAAATTACAACACTGTACTATTTGATTTAATGCCTGAAACAAGGCATTGAAGCTGGAGAGTCTTTTATTTCTGATGAGCAAAGGGGGCGTGGCAGCTCAAAATTTTTAATGACATTATACTAAGGCTGTCTCTAAGAACCTGTATACCAAAATTTGTGCTCCTAAGTGCTATAGTTACTGAGATATTCACCTAAAACACAAATTTTTTCGAGGTGTGCCTGGTTATTTGCTCATTGCGGGGGCGGTAAGGGGCGTGGCAACAATTTGAAATAAACTTGATCTGCTCTAAAAAATAACGGACTTACATTCCAAATTTGGTGTCTCTAGCTCTTGTAGTTTAAAAGATCCAGGTGTTCATACGGACGGACAGACGGACAGACGGACATGGCTATATCGACTCGGCTGTTGATGCTGATCAAGAATATATATACTTTATGGGGTCGGCCACGCCTCCTTCTGCCTGTTACGCACATCTCGCTTCTGACAAACTTAATAGACCCCCTTTACTCTTTTTTAAAGAGTACGGGGTCTAATAATCGGAAGAATGATAGAAGAGGAGTGTGGTGCAACTGGTAGAGTTGCGGCGCAATATGGAACCTTCGTATGGATCGCGGGTGCGAATGCTGACAATGACGATTGTTAATTTATTTACTTTTTAATTTTAATTCAAAATGTAAATATTTAATTTTAATTTTTTTAATTTCAATTTAAAATTTTTATTTTAATAAAATGGGCACTACTATGGGAGTACGGGGTCTTTTACAGTCGGCTCGATCGACTGTAGCCTTTCTTACTTGTTTTTTAACATTTTCGGGGGCGGCTCAGGGTGAGCAACAATTTAAAATAAACTTGATACGCATGCCATAAGGATAGTCTTTCATTCCAAATTTGGTGTCTCTCGCTCTTGTAGCTATAAAGTCCAAGTGTTCGACGGAAAAACGGAGAGACAGACGGGCATGGCCATATCGACTCGGCTTCTGATGCTGATCAAGTATATATAAGTACTTTATGGTATGGGCAACGCCTTCATCTAGATCTATAGGCCATAATTATAATAGTACCATAGTTATAATAGTACCACACTGTGATGAAAATAGTTTTTACAACATGCAGAAGCGGTAGGTGGCGTGGCAAAACTTTCAAAAAAAACTTGGTCAGCGTATACATTTTTATATCGACTCGGCTGTTGATGCTGTTACACACATATCGCTCGTGACATACTTAATCGACCTCTCAAGTCTTTTAGAGTACGAAGTCTAAAAATGCGCCCTTAAAATGGTAATATGCTCAATAGAATAGGATATAATTAATATGTCACCAAACGAATCTCAAATAACAACGCTTCATTTTCCATTCTACAAACTTTCCAACGATTACAGTATATCCTTTTACTCTACGAGTAACGGGTATAAAACTCACGAAAATTTTACGAATTCACATGTATCTCCTCCCTTTAATGCTCATAATTTTAATTTTAGCCTAATGATCCTGCCCTTTCTCTGGGTCCGGAGAGGTCGTCGCTGCTCTGTCAGAAACTACGCCGCGGGCCTCATGAAACCTTTGTATACCTTATTCAAATTATTTCCTGAGTCTTGCTGGTTTCCTGAAAAAGCATATTTCCCATTCATAAAAAAATGAAACAAGTCAATCACTTGTAACTGTAGGGGTATCTGTAAATATTCTCCAATTCCCAAAACTTTTGAGAAATTAATAACTTCGCGACCACAACATCAATAGACATATTCTGTGTGTGGAGCAACCAAGCTTTTTATATCGAATTTTATTAAATTTATTTATATATATTGTTTATATATTGAGATTATTTAAGGATACCAAAACGAATTTAATATCTGTGATATGATAATATGTTGATGTGCATAGAAAAATTTTCTGACGATTTTGGTTTAAGCAGTGTTGTGCGCGCCGGTAAGAATTAGGATGCTAAAAAACAATTGATGAATGATAACAATAATGTTTAACGATATGCGCGAAGCGCCAATGCAAGTAAAAGCTGATTACCTCGCCCTCAATCTTGGCTAAGTCCGCAAGCATTGCACCCATTTTTTATACCCTTGCAGAGGGTAAATTGTTTTTGTCAAGAAGTTTGGAACGCATTTTAGGAGGCGTTTCCGACCCCGTAAAGTATATATATTCTTGATCAACAGCCGAGTCGATGTAGCCATGTCCGTCTGTCTGTCCGTCTGTTTCTATGCGAACTAGTCTCTCAGTTTTAAAACTATCTTAATGAAACTTGGCACAGATGTGTATTCCCTTTGCACGCAGATCATTTGTGAAAATCGGCCAGATCGGATGACTATATCATATACCTCCCATAGGAACAATCGGATGAAAAAAAAAATTTTTTTAGCTATGTTAACCAAATTTGCACCATATGCATTTGCCATAAAATCCCACGTGCAAACTAAATTTCATCCAGATTGGACACTATATCATATAGCTGCCATAGGAACAATCGGTTCAAAATGCTGAAAATGATTAGTATGAAAATTTTCTGTGTCTCTTAAACGATTTGAACAAAATTCACGCAATATGCATTTGTTATCATATTCCATCTGCCGACCAAATTTCATCCGGATCGGACAACTATATCATATAGCTGTCATAGGAACAATCGGTTAAAATGCTTAGTATGAAAAGTTTCGATGTCTATTGAGCGATTTCATCCAAAATCACACAATATGCATTTGCTAACTTTCCCAATGTGACCAAGTTTTATTTAAATCGGACTACTATATCATATAGCTGCCATAGGAACAATCGGTCATTGAAAAAAAATTAAGGCAATGTGCATGACTGCAAGGGTATATAATCTTCGGCTAGCCGAAGATAACCTTTTTTTCTTGTTTTTACTGAGTTTGATAATGTTTTGCTGCCGCCAATCGACCAGTATTATAGTCGCTGCCAATAGTGCATTTGGGCCAGCATGTCAATTACGTTCATGGGCATTGGTGATAATGACAAAAGTAGCCGGATGCTGTCTGCGCAGTATTTTGGGATGCCGAGCCTCATATTACAGAATCTGCTATTTGTGACAGCCACCGACTCGCAGATCCCAAATTCTTATAGAAACACATTTAATATGAAGACAGGACTAGAATTTCGGGCTATGCCTATTTGCTGCACATCCTCTATGAAAGCTGGAAACCGCGTCACAATTTTGTAAAATCATTATTAAGATGTTTTTGAATACTTAAATACTTATCGAACTATAAAGGTATAAAATCTAATATGGATACAAAATAAAAGACGAAGCATGTGTTTGTATAGAATACCTTTATGTTTAATGTTAAATCAAGGCTTAATAAACACTGTCAACTCTCAACAACTCAGTAAATGCAATGAATCGTAAATAGAACAAGTAAGAAAAGTACAGTCGAGCACGCCCGACCGTGAAATACTCTCTGCATTTTTTCGCGATTTAATTATTAAAATCGGTCTAAAGATATTACAATGTGTAGTACTTGCATTAAAACACTTTGAAACAATCTAAGCATAATCACACATACATCTGTTTGTCTGTATGCGAATACACATACGAAAGACAATATATGATGCATATACATGTATGTATGTATGTATGTGTGTATTCAGCGCGACCAGCGACTGCGGGCAGCGCTGCCGCCACGCAAGCAACGAAAACATTCAAACATGTGCTTGTATGTTTCTGTCTCGCTTTCACTCATACATTGATATGAATGCGGCAGCGCTGCCGTCACATGTGCTTGTATGTTTCTGTCTCACTTGTACTCATACATGATATTGCATTCGGTTATCAATATTGCAACGCTTCTAGTTTTCTTGTTTATAGTGCGATTTCAATGCGCCTTTCAGGATAGTTTGATATAGTTAGTCTCCACACGAATTATAAATTACAATACTGTACTATATTAAAGAATGCCTAAAAACGGAGCGATTTATTTTTATTAATTGTGGGAAAACGGGGCGTGGCAGTTCAAAAATTTAAATGGCAATGCATTTACGCTGTCGCTAGGATCCTCCATACCAAAATTGGTGATCCTAGGTGCAATAGTTATTGAGATATTCGCCTAAAACACCATTTTTTTCCGAGGTGTGTCTAGTTTTTTGCTCATTGTGGGCGAATGGGGCGTGGCATCGAAAAAAAAAAAGATTCTTGTATTGACTGACTAAATATGTGATCGATTGAGACCAAGCTCGAACTTGTAGCTCTTACCATCTCTGAAATCTGTTTGTTCATACGGACAGACAGACGGACAGACGGACAGACGGACAGACAGACGGACAGACGGACAGACGGACATGGCTATATCGACTCGGCTTGTGACGCTGATCAAGAATATATATACTTTATGGGGTCTGCCACGCCTCCTTCTGCCTGTTACATACATTTTCACAAACCCAATATACTCTTGCAGAGAGTATAAAAAGGAAAAACTATTGTGCTAATCGAATTACAGGTATAAAGAATATATCTTTAATGTTGAAATGTATGCGGCACGATATAAAATATTACATTTCTCCAACCGATATCACCTGTATTATATTAGTCTATTAACATCCTAATTTGGGATGTATTTTTGTTGGATAGATGATGGTTAGTCCTGATTAGCTTAAAGCCCAATGCGATTTTCTCAACGATCTTATAAACGAATCGATACAAAATCAGTAATAGGTTTGGAAAGCTTTCTGGCTATTTAGGGGTTATACAAAGTTATAAATTTTACAAAATCGAATTCTTTTTATTGGCTAAAAAATACTTTAAACCTTCTAGAATAAGGTACAGTAGGTGTTATAGGGGAAAACAGTTATTTTCTTTTAAGTTTTGACCAGTTACCAAAGCGCTTCAACGCGTGTTTTTATAGGATGGCGAAACTTTAAACGCGTTTTTCTCAAAACATTAGGTTGCAAGCCGGTACGAAACGGTTGAAAACAGTCGGTTCTATCAATGTAAAAGACTATCATCTCAAATACATTTTCTAGGCCGGTAGCTGCTGTTTTGTGAAATCACTATATTTTGATGCGCCAAACGATTGAAGTCTGGGTTCCTTAATAAATTAGAGAAATTAATTTGGTTTTTCCTTTCCGATAATTTAATTTTTAGTGGTGATATACACCGCAAAGTTTCTTGTTTTTCAGAGAATTTTCCGAAAATCGCCTACAGCGCGCCTTACAAACGAAATGTATTTAAAATTGTTTTTATATTACTTGAAGTATGCTTTTATAACTACAAAAATGGAAACGGATAAAGTTAAAAATCTCTTAAGGATAAATCCCTTTTTGGGCAAAAAACAAAACTATAAGACAAGAACAAATGCCTTACGGCATGCAAATTTAAATAATCTTATAGTGGACCCCGAATCCAAAATAAAGTTGAGGGGTCTATTAAGTTTGTCAGACGCGAAATGTGCGTAACAGGAAGAAGGAAGCATTTTCGACCTCATTAAGTATATACATATATTCTTCATCAGCACCAACAGCCGAGTTGATATAGCGATGTCCGTCTATCGATGTCCGTCCAAAGACACCAAATTTGCAATGAAAGTCCGTCCTTATGTCAGGCAGATCAAGTTTATTTCGAATTCGTTAAAACCAGCATAGCTTATAAATGACTACAGCTATCAGGACCAAATTCACACAGTATGTGTATGGTACTATGATAACTATCCTTCTCAAATTTGATCCGGATCTGATGTATATTTTAGCTAACAATATATATAGCTCCTATAGCTCCCATAGGACAAATCGGAAAAAAGTAAAAACTCATAAACTCATACATTATGTGTATAGTAACTATCCTCACCAAGTTTGGTGTAGATCGGACGAATATAGCCTATGGCTCTCATAGATCATAAAATATAAATGGCTTTTTTCCGCTTTTTTGTCGATTGATAATTTTTCTTTTGCAAAAATATTTTGAGAGCATTGTTCCAATACTAGAGTTATTAAACTCAAGTAACATTGGAATTATTGATCGACTAAACCAAAACATTCACTTGGTTCACGGAAGACACGGAAGTATTTTGTGGAAGTGCTTGCGTATGATTCGGAGGGGGGGGAATGGCAAATTCAAGGAGTTGGCCACTTTCGCAACGTCATTGCTTTCGTTGACGTCATAAAATTAATATTTAAAAGTTAATAAAGAAATGTATTTATTTACAGATACGGTTTGCGACGCTGCCACGACTACGTCTTACCAAAATAGTATTTAGACATGATAGGCACAATGAAAACTTACGACTCGAACATAAATTGCACTGAAATAGAAGATATAATAAATAATTTGTAAAAGCAAACCATTAAAGAAGGCCTAAAACATCCGCTTTTCCCCAAATTGTTGTCTTTTTAAGCCCCGTACTCTTTAAAAAAGAGTAAAGGGGGTCTATTAAGTTTGTCAGAAGCGAGATGTGCGTAACAGGCAGAAGGAGGCGTGGCCGACCCCATAAAGTATATATATTCTTGATCAGCATCAACAGTCGAGTCGATATAGCCATGTCCGTCTGTCCGTATGAACACCTGAATCTTTTAAACTACAAAAGCTAGAACCATGAAATTCACAATGAAAGTCCGTTATTATTATATAAAAAAAATCGTTTCGGGAGACCCAATTTATGAGGTCCCCTTATAATATCTTAAATGAGCTAACACATTTTCAACAAGGATTTTTAAGCCCCGTACTCAAATCAAAATACAGAAAATTAAACAAAGTACCACAGTTAAATCGATTAAAAATAGCTTATCTGCCTAAGAGTAAGAGGTTGAAATTTACACACAACATATGTATATCTTATAATTTCATCGTGGTATAAGACGATGTATTAAAGAATGTTAGATTTAATTTAATGTCAAAGCCAAATCCATATGAATAACTCATGCTGATTTTTACAATAACGATACTCTTAGAGTGTAAGATTGGTATTGTACATTATGAAAACTTTTGATTAGGAGTTCAACACCATACAGTTCCCAAAAGAACAACAGGTACAAAATTTAGCCTTTACAAAATGAGTTAGTCTTATTTTTTTTTGAGCTTTGAAATGAGATAATCACTAGCGCTTATTCGTAGTTACTTAGGTTCATCGATAAAGACGGAGCTCACATGAGATTCATTCTCCTTTCTGATACACACATTTCAATGAATTCACTATTTGGTGTTCGCACTCAATTGTATTCAACTAAAGGAATTTAAAATTCATTGCTTCTGCAAGTACAATGGTAAAAAGGACCAGAGCTGGCAGGCATTAGAATGACAAGGTACGCCAGCACGTTGTCGAGTTTCTATGTTGTATAGCCATCCTGCTTTCGCCGTAGCCATCGCTCTAATTATAGGTTATGGCATTCGTTTATCTGATTGGTCGATACAGTCGCGTCGCCGCACAGCACGAACTTGATGGGGCGGCGTCAAACAAAACTTGTATTGTGTTACATTTGTGAATGAAATTAAATAAAACAAACGACGTCAGCAGCTGTGTTTTTGCTAGTACATCATTATCAGGCATGCAACAGCTCTGCTGATGATCGCTGTCTATGACAGTCATTTCTTTGAATGTTGCTTTATTGTTGTCCCGTTTGCACGCCCAAAAAATAAGGAACTGTGCCAATACGCCTAATAACTGAGTCATGAATGGATAAAGCTGCTGCTATTGCTTTAAGACATGATACTATTTTTTGTTTGCGCTGTTATAAATGCGTTTGCTGTCTCAGTTTGTCAGTGTAGTTAGTCAAAACGAAACCCACCAATACTACAACAATTGCGAATCGCGCTCTTTCTTACAATAGCTGGGCAACTAGTTTTGACGCGCCCCCTGCTGAAGCTGAACAATGACGGCGCCAGTGCTTGTTGTTGACGTCGACTGCGCCGTCAACGATACCGCGAGCTCAAGCTTGTGGTTTTCATAGGCTTCGCGTGAAACAGTTGCAAGACTTTGAACGATCAGCGACAACGCGGAAAACTTTTGCGCGGATAAATTTTGATTGGGTTTTTGTAGTGTATGCGCCCCTTTGCCGGCAATGCAACCATTTTTTCTTATAAGTGCGTCCCCGTGAATTTTATTTATGTTTTGTGGTCCTAGTTAATACATAATCAAAATATTTTAGGATGGTGTTCTTTGCATTAAACATTATATGATTTCTATGTGAATAAGCAGGACCAGACCAAGTACGTGCCTATGATAATGTCACAGTTATCGTAGTAGTGTGGTGGTGTCAGTGGCATGGACAACTTTAGTAATAGAATTAGTCGAAAATACGGAGCAGGCAACATTACATTGCCCGGCCGTTTAATTAAAAACATAAAAGGCAGTATAAGTTCTCTCAAAAGCAACAGTAAGATATCAGACAACTTAAAGTGAATAATAGTGCATTAACGTAAATTAAAATAAAACAAAATAATTTTTTTTTTAAGGTTTGTGTGTTATTTCTATTTGCCCAATTCTATCTTCTTATCGGTGTCAAGAAGAACTTCAGAAAAGCAATTTTAGAGGAAAGATTATATTTCTTTCGTGAATCAAACAACTATTTTAAAGAATACACTCACAGACCAAATCATCGTCGTAAATAATACTTACTACTAAAATGCTTACGGACGTGACTCCGACGGTCGGTCAATTGTATGGCTCACAGATTCCGGCTATGGCAGGCATGAACATTACAAATTTAACATCGCATCTGCAAAAGCCACAAGTTAACCCGGTAAGCACAATTAATGACCGAACACCAATTTATGGTTTATTTGCATTAGCCGTTTCTAGAAAATCTCTTCCTTAATTTTATATGATGTCATATTTAAATTTGTTTCTTCACAGTATTTTATTATAAGTCTATAGTTATGGTTTAGTATTAAATATGTATTTCAAACAAATGTATAAATTAATGTTTATTTCTATAGATCTTAAAACCTCCGCCCAGACAGAAACTATGACTTTAAACAGTACAAAATTGAACATGGTTAAGCAAACCCGACCAGAAATTTCTTAAATAGTGTTACTCCAGCTGTAATGTGATTATGAGAATAAAAAACAAGTAAAAAATGGTACCAGCAAGTCGGCTGTAAAAGTCCCCGTACTCTCATAGTAGGCCGCACTTTTCCATATAAACAAAAACAGGAAGAAGTTTAAAAAGTAAAATCATTGACAGGATTTGAACCTGCGACATATACGCCAATATATCCCGCCAAATTTCGGTCCAAATCGGACAAATACATCATACAAAACAATCTGGTCAAAAAATGTTAAAAGTTGTAATATATACTATAAACGAAATGAAAGAAAAAAGATAGATCAATGCTTATCTAAATAAGCCGAGCTAATTATCAAGCGAAGTGTGCTCCAAGTGTAAGCATTTCATTAATATTTGTTACATACATGTGGGGCGTGGTGCAACTGGTAGGGTTGCGATGTGTTCTCGAACGTGCGTCTGACGCGCAAGTTTGAGACCAGTTGGTGATTTTTGTCTATTGAAAATATTTAATTGGAGCAGCTTGTAGGGTTGCGGATTGTTGTTTGGCGTATATGTGTGAAGCGCAGGTTCGAATCCTGTCAGTAATTTTTTATACTCTCTGCAAAGTCCGTATGAACAAACAGATTTCAGAGATGGTAAGAACTACAAGTTTAAACTTAGTCACGATCGTCTGCATATTTAGTCCGTCAATACAAGTATCTTTTTTTTTTTTTTGATGCCACCACCAATTCGCCCACAATGGGGAAAAACCTGGCAACACCTTAACATCTCAGTAACTATGGCACTTAGGAACACCAATTTTGGTACACAGATTCCTTGAGACAGCATAAATGCAAAGATTGGACTGAAATGTCCCATTTTCCCATGAGAAATATACAACTGTTCAAACTTCAATCTCATTTTAAAGGCATTTGTAATTATCGAAGAGTATTGATATTTGAGATTCGGTTGGATATTAATTATATCAAACTATCCTGAGAGTTGCATACAAATTCGACTATTATCAAGAAAGGAAACTAGTAAGTAAGTTTACATTTGAGCGCAATGTCAATGCGAGAGTGCAAGAGAGATAGAAACATAAAAACATATGTTCGAACGTTTTCGCTGCCTGTGTGGCGGCAAGCTGCCGGCAGACGCTGGCTGTGCCGACCAATGGTAGACATACATACAAATAATGTCAAACAAATTTGTATGTATATACAGACAAACAGATGGTTCTTCGATTACACTTAGATTTTATTTGCTTTAAAATTTTTGGCACTCCCCTACCGCAAGTCGTGAAAAACACAATAACTCCAAAACCACTTAAGCTATAGTGACCAAATTTACACAGTTGACAACCATAGCCTATTGCTCCCATAGGAAAAATCGGTCAAAATTTGTATGAAGATATGTAGTATTTTAGCGATCGCAACTTAAATCACACTGTATATGTAGAAAATTTAAACAAGTAAAAAAGGCTACAGTCGCTCGAGCCGACTTTAAAAGGCCCCGTACTCCCATATGCACACGTATATGTATTGGTCGGCACGGCGAGCGCTGCCGCCATACAGGTAGTGAAAACGTTAGAACATATGTTTTGTATGTTTCTGTGTCGCTTGCGCGCATTCAATGATATTGCTGTTCAATAACATAAACTTTATTACGTGATATCTTTCTTGTTAAAAGTAGGATTTTTATGCAACTCCCATGATAGTTTGATATTATATGTCTCCAAACGAATGGTAAATTACAACACTGTGCTATAGTTACTGAGATATTCGCCTAAAATATAGATTTTTCTCAGGTGTTTTTGGTTTTTTAGCCCATTGCTGGGGCAATGAAAAAATCTTGAGCTGCCTGACATAAGGACGGACTTTCATTCTTAATTTGGTGGCTCTAGCTTTTGTAGTTTAAAAGATCCAGGTGTTCATACGGACAGATAGACGGACGGACGGACAGACGGGCATTGCTATATCTACTTGGCTGTTGATGCTGATCAAGATTGTGTACACTTTATGGGGTCAGCCACGCCTCCTTTGGCCTGTTACATACATTTCGCTTCTGACAAACTTAATACTCCTTTTTAGAGTACGTGGTCTAAAAAGTATCTTCACCAAATTTGGCTTAAATCGGACAACTACAACATATAAAACAAACTGGTCAAAAAGTGTTAAGAATTGCAATTTACATACAAGTGCTTGAAAGAAAGAGTTAAATCAACCGCGGTTTGAGTCCCGGCATAGACAGGGCATTTGATTTTATTTTGTTATACATTTCACTCTCTTTTTTTTCGAAATTGGAAAGACTTAAAATATAACGAATTATCGAATGTTTGAAATATTAAAAGGTTAGAAATTTTAGAGAGGGGAAAAAAACCTTTGAATTATCTAATCAGTTTTGTTTTGTAGACAAAAGCTTCTTCGAATATTTAAAATTATTTCTTCTTTTCAGCAATCGTCAAATTCTTATACTTTTTAGCATTCATATTTAATAAAAAAAAATGTAATCTGTATACCAACGAAGCGATTCGTGTGGGCGCGAGTATCAAAATGTGCCTATGTAACATATGTATGTTTTATGTGTAGCACGCAACCACGCATAGTAAATGTATTACCAGGTAATTCAAAGTTCTTAGTATTACACCAAAGAATTTTGCAAATTTGAATTGTCGAGTGTTTGACAATATCAATACGAATTACCAAGTCTTACCCAATGATTTTTTAGTCCGAATTACTAAGTGTATCAAAATGTATGGGAATAATTCGAAATATAAAGAGACTTTGTGGAGGACTTTAAATTAATAAGGTTCGAAATATCGCACGTTTGAAATAACGAAAGTCGACTTTATAACAAGAAAAACTATTCCATATAAAAGCAGATAATCGGTCACTTCTCAATCGTGCAGAATGGTGCAGCTGATAGGGTTGTTGAGGTACGTTCTCGAACCTTCGTCTGAGACGCAGGTTCAATTTCAGGCAACGCATTTTGTCTATTTTAGTTTCAATCGAATATCTTAAATAAAGAATTTTAGTTGGTGCAGCTGGTAGGGTTGCGGCTTGTTGTTTGGTGTATATGTGTGAGGTCGCAGGTTCAAATCCTGCATTTTAAAATATAAATTTTAAATTAAATATAGTCATATTCAAATATTATTTTCGAATTATAGTACAATGATTTTTTCTACGCAAAACATGTTTTTAAAATCTAAATATGTATTTATTTATTTACACATATACAGATCCATGTTTTAATTATGAATAACTCTGCTTCTTATTCATGTTTATTGTTTGTATGAAAAAAGAGCTCACTACTATGAGAGTACGGGTGTTTTTTTTTTTCTTCGTTTTTATATGAAAACTTAATACTTAATACGAAATTAAGAACATTTGCGCTCTCTCGACTCTTCCTCTCTGATTGAGATCGCTCTATAAACACAAAGCGTCATACGAACAGGTATTATTGAACGTTTGGGCCTATGTTATATGTAGTTTTCTGATCCGGACTAAAAACCAATTTATTTAAAAAAAAAACCTCTATGGCGCATTTTTATTTAAAATTTTTTGGCTCTACCAATTCAAATCTCTAATATTCTGTGGTTAAATGGACATATGGACGGACATGGGTTAATTGACTTTGCTGTTGATGTTGATCTAGAATATATGCATAATACTTCAAAGGTAGACCACGCTTTCTTCTGCGTGTTACGAACTTTTATTTCACTTTTGACAAGCCTAATAGAATCCAGCCCCCTTTTTCATAACGGAGTCCAATTATTGTGTCTAGTGATGGCAAGATTATTGATACATAATAATCGACTATTTTGTGTCAATTGTCGATGTAATTGTATCGCAAAAACTTATTGTTAAAAAAAAAAAATATATATTTTCAAGACCCGATTGCTTTTCTTAAGTTTTGAAGCATATTCAAATGGAAATAGTTGAGTTTTCAGAGAGAAATCAAAGGCAAGAAAGCATAGGTGACAACATATCTACTGTTGAAATTAAGTTCGATTTACTTGCCCGCCACAAGTAGCTGGCACATAAACGCCGTACTATTTAACCCAAACTACATATCATATATTAATTTTTATTCGGTTATTGCGATTATTAATAATAATAGCCGAATACATATAAACATGCTTTCTAGTGTAATTATCTATTTATCTTTAAATGTAATTTTTATAGACCGATCTTCTTAATGGTGTTAAGTGTGCTTGAGAGCCTAAAAATAAGCACTTAAAAAAAAACTAGTAAATACGGTTATATTCAGCTCGCGGAAGATTAAATACCCTTGCAGTCATGCATATTGCGTTAGTTTGGTTTCAATCACCGATTGTTCCTATGGTAGCTATATGATACAATGGTCCAATCTGAACGAAATTTGTTTTGCACATGGGATTTTATACCAAATGCATATGGAATAAATTTGGTTGAGACATCAAAAAAAAATTTTTTGTCAGCCGATTGTTCCTATGGGAGCTATATATATATAGTGATCAGGCCGATTTTAACATATGATCTGAGTGCAAAAATAGTACACATCTGTACCAAGTTTCAATAAGATAGCTTAAAAACTGTCGGACAGACAGACAGATGGACATGGCTATATCGACTCGCCTGTTGATGCTGATCAAGAATAACCCTCTGCAATGGTATAAAAAGGCTACAGTCGAGCAAGCCGACTATAAAATACCCCCTACTGAATATAGTGCTCACTCTAGAGCCGTTTATTAGGTTTGTCAAAAGCAAAATATGAGTAGAAGGCAAATGCGACGTTTCCGGCCCAATAATATATATATTAAAATGGTACCATACACGTACTGTGTGAGTTTGGTCATTTTAGCTTAAGTCGTTTTCAAGTTATGGTGATATAAACATATTTTTTGGTGAGGTGACCACTGATTTTTACAATATGCGGAGGGACATAACTACAATTCGAAACAAACTTCACCTACTCCCAAAGTTGACGGACTTGCATTCCAAATTTGAAGGCTCTAGCTTTTATAGAGTCTAAGATCTAGGTGTTCATATGGACTGATAGAGAGACATGGCTATATCGACTCAGCTATTGATGCTGATCAAGAATTTACATTAGTACATACTTACATACTTCTTCTCCCATTTACATACATACATTTTACTCTACGAGTAGCGGGTATAAAAACAGAGTCTGGCTTAGTTGCTATCGAGGCCAATATAATATGTCTAGATAGAGCAGGCTGGATTTTATTACAATTAATACCATCAATCAATCATTTTACAAACGTCGGCTAAGTTCAAAGCCATATCTGTATTATAAGTGCCGAAGACTAGTTCAACTAAATCATTCGAGGAAAACAATTTTATGTTAGGGCCTGTTTAAGACACTTGCATATATATATTAATTCATTGCTTTTAAAGTTGTGCTATAGACTACAACAAGAAAATATGATAAATTACCTAGAGAAAGCCAGTCAATATTTTAGTGTGGAAAAAGGCAGTAGGCATGTTTTGTGGACTTCGAGAAAAAAGCAGAACCGCAAGACAGTGTGAAAAAACTTAAGGGATTATTGAAATGTATTTGTACCCCAAACGTGGCTATTAAATTATTAAAACTCATGCTACGCTTTGTCGTAGCTCACATCGGCATGCATGGAATTAGTGGACCACTCTTAGCTTATACAGCGGCACAGATCTCGCTTGCTCATCGTTGTATTTGTCGGCATAATAAGCATGACAATGGAATTAAGCATTAAATAACTAAACGTAGTGAATTCTTTATTGATTGTACGGTAATATGTATGCATCTGCAGGAAAACCGCCGCGTCACTAACTAATTTGATTTTTTGATTTTTTTATTTGAGCTCATGTAGGCGCCAAGGTGGCGCTTATTGGTAGGGCAACAATAGTTTGCAGCATTAAAGGAAAGAGTTTGTTTTTGGACCCCGTACTCTTAAAATGAGTAGTAAAAAGTTAAAGAGTAAAAGATCAAATGTCCAAACAGTACAAGTTCAACTTCGCTAGAGTGAGTACGGGGTCTTTTTCTGTCGGCTCGCTCGATTTTAACCTTTCTTACATGTTTTCCATTGGATACAAATAACACAAAGAAATCAGCAGATTATACTTCAACCCCGTACTCAATTAGAGTAGTCTATGCCAAAAACGAAATGTGTGTAAAAGGTAGAAGGAGGCTTTCCGACCCCATAAAGTATATATATTTTTGATCAGCATCAACGGCCGAGACGATATAGCAATTTCCGCCTGTCTGTCCGATATTGTGTCGATCTGTCGGATTGAAAGTCCGTCTATAGTTTACGCAGACGAAATTTATTTAAAATTTTTGCCACGCCTCCCACCGTCCCCACAAAAAAAATCAAGTAAGAAAAGTACAGTCCAGGACGCCCGACAGTATAATACTACCTGCTTTTATTCCCGATTAAATTAATTAAATCGATATCCAGGTATTACAAGGACTAGTATACATTTGTATGAAGATGTTGAATCAAAAAAAAAAACTAAGTGTAATCGAAGAAACATCTGTTTGATGTTTGATATTATATAGATGCACATACATGTGTATACTATTGGCCGGCGCCGCCAGCGTCTTCGGGCAGCGTGTTTCCTTTTTAGACCCCGTACTCTTTAAAAAAGAGTAAAGGGGGTCTATTAAGTTTGTCAGAAGCGAGATGTGCGTAACAGGCAGAAGGAGGCGTGGCCGACCCCATAAAGTATATATATTCTTGATCAGCATCAACAGCCGAGTCGATATAGCCATGTCCGTCTGTCCGTCTGTCCGTCCGTCCGTCTGTCCGTCTGTCCGTCCGTATGAACACCTGGATCTTTTAAACTACAAGAGCTAGAGACACCAAATTTGGAATGTAAGTCCGTTATTTTGTAGAGCAGATCAAGTTTATTTCAAATTGTTGCCACGCCCCTTACCGCCCCCGCAATGAGCAAATAACCAGACACACCTCGAAAAAATTTGTGTTTTAGGTGAATATCTCAGTAACTATAGCACTTAGGAGCACAAATTTTGGTATACAGGTTCTTAGAGACAGCCTTAGTATAATGTCATTAAAAATTTTGAGCTGCCACGCCCCCTTTGCTCTTTAGAAATAAAAGACTCTCCAGCTTCAACGCCTTGTTTCAGGCATTAAATCAAATAGTACAGTGTTGTAATTTAACATACGCTTAGAGAATTACTATTTCTAACTTTCCTGAAAGTGGGATCAAAATCCTATGTCAAACAACAGAGAAATTACGGTTCAAAGTCGAAGTTATTTTAAAGCAAAATCACTGCATGCGCGCAACACATACAAACAAACACAGAAACATACAAACATATGTTCGAACGTTTTCTCTACCTGCTGGCGGCAGCGCTGCCCGGAGCCGCTGGCCGCGCCGACCAATGCTATACATACACACATATGTATGTGTGCACATACTTATATGGAAATAATCGGAAGAATGATAGAAGAGGGGTGTGGTGCAACTGATAGAGTTGCGGCGCAATATGGAACCTTCGCATGGATCGCGGGTTCGAGTGCTGACGATGACAGTTGTTAATTTATTTATTTTTTAATTTTAATTCAAAATGTAAATATTTAATTTTAATTTTTTAAATTTCATTTGAAAATTTTAATTTAAATAAAATGCAATACTATGGGAGTACGGGGTCTTTTACAGTCGGCTCGATCGACTGTAGCCTTTCTTACTTGTTTCATTATAGTTGTATTTTTATGCAACTTTCATGATAGTTTGATATAATTAGTCTCCAATTGAATCTCAAATACTCTACGATGAAAACTAATGCCTTTAAAATGTTAAGATCTGCGGTCCGAATCCCGGCACAGAACAGTTATTTTATTTGTTGTTATATAAAAAAAAACAATTAAGAAAAGTACAGTCGAGCAAAAGTACATTCTGCGGTCTAGAGATATTACAATGTGTAGTACTTGCCTTTAAACACGTTGAAACAAAAACAATCTAAGCATAATCAAACATACATCTGTTTGTCTGTATGCGAATACACATACGAATGACAATATATGATGCACATAGGTATTTATGTGTGTATTCGGCGCGGCCAGTGACTGCGGGCAGCGCTGCCGCCACGCAGGCAGTAAAAACATTCGAACATGTGATTGTATGTTTCTGGCTCGCTTGCACTCATGCATGATATTGCATTCAGTTATCAATTTTGTAACGCTTCTAGTTTTCTTGTTTATAGTGCGATTTCAATGCGCCTTTCAGGATAGTTTAATATAGTTAGTCTCCACACGAATTATAAATTACAATACTGTACTGTATTAAAGAATGCCTATAAACGGAGCGAAAGTTGAGAATTACTTATATTAATTGTGGGAAAACGGGGCGTGGCAGTCCAAAATTTTAAATGTCAATGAATTTACGCTGTCGCTAGGAACCTCCATACCAAAATTGGTCATCCTAGGTGCCTGACAGTTACTGAGATATTCACCGAAAACACAGATTTTTTCCGAGGTGTGTCTGGTTTATTGCTCATTGTGCGCGAATGGGGCGTGGGGCGTGGCATCGAATAAAAAAAGATTCTTGTATTGACTTACAAAATATATGATCGATTGAGACCAAGCTCGAACTTGTAGTTCATACCATCTCTGAAATCTGTTTGTTCATACGGACGGACAGACGGACATGGCTATATCGACTTGGCTTGTGATGCTGATCAAGAATATATATATATTTTATGGGGTCTGCCACGCCTCCTTCTGTCTGTTACATACATTTGCACAAACCCAATATACTCTTGCAGAGAATATAAAAATAGCCAAAAATAAGCCTATTTTTTTACTTTTTATATTAGAAAAAAAAATAGTTTTTACAAAATTACAAATACAAATAAAACAAAAATTAAAGAAATTGAAACTTCATACATTCATTTGAATTAAATCATTAAATCTTCTATGTATTGTCTATGTTCCTCAGTTTCTAACCAACGCAAAACTTATATTGTGTCGGTGCAATCCGGATCTACAATTAAAAAAAATATTTGTTCTGATTAGACACATTTGAGACATTACCTTATGGTTAATATTGAATTTAACGAATCAACGTTCATCCCATATCTTATTATATTTTTTACTTAATTCACTTGTCTAAAAACCCTTTCCACTGCGGCGCCCTTGTTACTTTGTCACTGTTACTTTGTCAATTAATCGGTATTTGAGAAACTTTATTATATCAACAAAAGTAAAATATTGAATAAGCTGTTTCGATTCTTTAAAAAAGACAGATTTTGGGTTATCCGCAATTTCCAAATTTAATCGGCAATCACTCTTTAAAATATTCCAGATCTGGCCGAAAATAAGCCGAAACGGCAACACTGATCCCAAGTGCTATAATTACGCTGATATTCGAAAAAAACGTCGATATTTTCCGAGACGTGTCCAGGTTTTGCCCCATTGTGGGCAAAAAAAAAAAAAAAAACAAGTAAGAAAGGCTACAGTCTAGTAAGCCGAATATAGAAGACCCCATACTCTCACAGTAGTGCGCATTTGTATTTAATTTAAATTAAAATTATAAATTTAAAAAGTTAAATTAACAATTGTCATTGTCAGAAGATGGTTCCATTATGCACCGCAATTCTACCAGTTGCACCATGCCCCACTTTTAAAATTCCTACGATTATCTGCATTTACATGCTACAAATTCGTTTAAAATTGAAAGAGTACGGGGTCTAAACAGAAAATAAGACACTGGCTGCAATCGATTCTAAACCACCACATCCCTTTCATATGCACCACGCCTTAATTTGCAGATGCTCCCCATTATCTGCATTTACATATAATAATGTTTTGTAATAGAAAAAAATAGAAATGCCCGTCTGTGCTGGACCTCATGTATTTCTTACACATGTCTATCACTCGAATCACGCCACTGTTTACAATTAGGACGGCTTAAGTAGATAGTAGATTGATTAAACTCTTTCTGCAAGCACGTATACATAAATTACAATTTTTAACATTTTTGGCCTATTTGTTTTATGTGTTAAAGTTGTTCGATTTTGACCAAATTTGGTGAGGATACTTTTTATAATGATACTCTTATTCTGTGTGAGTTTGGTTGCGATCGCTTAGCAAATACTATATGTCTTCATACACATTTTTTGTTTTGATCGATTTGTCCTATAGGAGCTATAGGCTATAGTTATAGTGGTACCATACACCTACTATGTAAATTTGGTTACGATAGCTCTGATAGTTTCGAAATTGTAGTGTAATAAAAAAAGTAATGACATATAGACGGACTTTCATTCCAAATTTGGTGGCTCTAGCTGTTGTAGCTTAAAAGATCCAGGTGTTCATCCGGATAGGGGACAGACAGAAAGACGGGCATTGCTATATCGACTCGGCTGTTGACGTTGATCAAGATTATATATACTTTATGGGATCGGCCACGCCTGCTTCTGCTACGGGGTCTAAAAAAAAGTAAGAAAGGCTGCATTCGATCAATCCGACTGTAAAAGACCCAGAACTCCCATAGCAGTGCGCATTTGCACTAAATTTATTTTAAATTTAAAAAATGAAACTTAAAAAATAAATTATATATATGCATGTGTGCACATGTATATGTATGTATGTATATGTGCTCGGAGGCCAACGTCTGTGGGCAGCATTGCCGCCACACAGGCAGCGAAAACGTTGGAACATATGTTTGTATTGTTTATAATATGATTTTTATGCAACTTTCAGGATTGTTTTGTAGATATATCTCAAAACGAATGCTAAATTACAACACTGTAATGTATGAATGAATGCTTTCAAAAAGTCATTGAAAATTGAAAGTTTTTAAGTTTTTTGTGGAAAAGGGGGTGCGGCAGCATAAAAATTATGATGAGATTGTAATAATGCTGTCTCTAGGACCTTGTGTAAAATTTGTCTTCCTTAGTGCCATAGTTATAGTTAGATATTCGCCGAAAACATTGATTTTTTCCGAGGTGTGTCTGGGTTTTGCCTCATTGTGGGCAAATGAGGCGTGGCATCGAAAAAAAAAAATTCTTGTATTGACTGACTAAATATGTAGTTGATTGAGACTAAGTTCGAACTTGACTTACCATCTCTGAAATCTGTTGGTTCATACGGACGAACAGACTATACTCTTGCAGAGCGAATAATTAAGTATGATCTACCTGCATATTAAAGTAGTCTATGTACCAAATTTCATGTTTCTACTAGCTTTTACCATTTCGGATATCTCAGTGTTTATACGGACGGACAGACGGTCAAGACTTGTTCGCACAAACACAATAAACTCTCACAAGGTATTATAATCAGAACATTGTAAAAAGCTTGGTGTGCGGCAACTGCTAGGGTTGCAGCGTGTTTCGGAGGCGCAGGTACGAATCCTGACAAAATAAATTTTTAATTAACTTTTATAATCTTAATTGAAAATTTAAATATATTTGGGTGCGGTAAATCACATGTATTTACGCCAAACAACAAAATACATGTGATTTCGCTGGTTTGAATTCTTTCAGTGTATTATTTTGTTTATTTTTATTTGTTTTAATTTCATTTAAAAATTGCAATTTAAATAAAATACAGTCGAATTCAAACATTAATTAATTAACCAAACAACATGGTTTATTTTTTCGAATAACATTTTTTTAAAACAATGCATGTAAGAAAAACTAAAAATGTAGGATTTTAAATGTGAATCACTCTTATACTTCTGTGTGTTTTGTTTGAATGAAAAAATTCGCCCTACTGTGAGTACGGGGTCTTTTACAGTCAGCTAACTCGACAGTATCCTTTATTACTTGTTTCCTATACTGCATAGGACAAATCGGTCAAAAAAGGAAACATGTATAAAGATATGTAGTGTCAGATGAACGATAGAAACCAAACTCTTATACATACGCGAAAGAACAAACTGCAACCATATGCTCCAATTTAAAATTATAGTTTTAAAATAAAATAAGAAAAACAAGAAAAAATGGTTATCTTCGGCCCGCCGAAGATTAAATACCCTTGCAGTCATGCATATTGGGTTAATTTGGTTTCAATTCTACCTATGGTTGCTATATGATATAGTAGTCCGATTTGGATGAAATTGAAAGAAATTGAAATTTAAAGAAAACGCGTATTGTGTGAAATCGCTCAATAGACATAGAAAATTTTCATACTTAACATTCATACCGATTGCTTCTATGACAGCTATATGATATAGTTGTCCGATCCGGATGAAATTTGGTCTGTAGATGGAAATGATACCAAATGCTTATTGCGTGTTTTATACTAAAAATTTTTACCATTTGCAACCCATTTTGTTCCTATGACAGCTAAATGATATAGTGGTCGGATCTGAATGAAATTTGGTTTGTACATTGGATTTTGTACAAAATGCATATAGAACAAATTTGGTTAACATAGATTGTTCCTATGGGAGCTATATGATATAGTCATCCGATCTGGCCGATTTTAACAAATGGTCTGCGTGCAAAGGGAATACATCATATATTGTCATTCGTATGTGTATTCGCATACAGACAAACAGATGTATGTTTGATTATGCTTAGATTCTTTTTGTTTCAACGTGTTTAAAGGCAAGTAATACACATTGTAATATCTCTAGACCTCAGAATGTACTTTTGCTCGACTGTACTTTTCTTACTTGTTTTTTTTTTATATAACAACAAATAAAATACCTGTTCTATGCCGGAATTCGGACCGCAGATCTTAGGTTTTCATTGAAGTACGAAAAAGAAGAAAGAATGCTATAATCTCGCCGCGACTTTAGGATCAATTTATGTATGGTATTAACAAAATAATTTTAGTGAAATTGTTTAGGTGATGGATAAGATAGCTTGTTAAACACAGATAATTTTCAATCAAATTCATACTTAGAGCATATTTTCGACCGATTGTTCCTATGGGAGCTGTACGACATAATAAACCGATTTGGATGAAAATTGGCCAGTATGTTTATGTTATTGGTGAATGTGTTCTACATATTTAAGTTTCATTAACATAGCTTATTAAACTTAAAAGTTTTTCATATTGATTCATATTTGCGACCCCTTTCTTATGTTCATACAGATGGACATGGCTATATCGACTCAGCTGTTGATGCTGATTTATAATTTATGGGTCGGCCACTCCTTCTTCGGCCTGTTATATACATTCCAACGATTACAGTATACTCTTTTACTCTTGGAGTAACGGGTATAATTATACCATACATCTTTACCACTTCGGCCACGCTTCGCTCTATGATTAGCGCAACTAATGTAGGTAAACATAGTGCTATCTCTTTTATTTTAACTACGTGTACATAAATTATAATTATCGAACATAGTTTTTGGTGAGGTGACCACGGTTTTAAACATTTGCGGGGAGGGAGCGTGGCAACGATTTGAAATAAACTTGATCTGCCTGACATAAGTACGTCTGACCTCACAAGAATAGTACAATCAAGAATGCCCGACCGCATCCCGATTAAATTAAACAAGAAAGAATGTTATAGTCGCTTCGCGACTTTAGGATACCCGTTACTCAATTTAAATATGTTATAAACAAAATAATGTTAGTGTAATTGTTTGGGTGAAAGATAAGATAGTTTGGTAAACACTGAAAATGTTGATGCAATTTCATATTTAGAGCATATTACCGACCGTTTATTTCTATGGGAGCTATACGATATAGTAGTTCGATTTGGATGAAACTTGGTCAGTACATGTATTTCCTAGACATGTAATTTTGGTTCAGATAGCAAAGCTAACAAACAGTTTTCTATACTAAAACATTTTAGTTTTACCAGTACATTTACCTTTATATGAATTAAACGCCGCAAAATGGGCGTGTCATATAACAATAACAATTTATTTGCGACCCCTGTCACCTTTCTAGCACTTATAGTCTCAGAGATCCTTTTGTTCATACAGACCAACGGACGGGAGGACGGACAGACAGACGGACAGATACACGGACATGGCTATATCGACTTATTTGTTGATGCTGATCATAAATTTATATACCTTATGGGGTCGGCCACGCCTCCTTCTGACTGTTGTTTCAACGAGTTTTAATGCAAGTGTTACACAACGTAATGTCTCTAGACCGATTTTAATCATTTAATCGGGGAAAAATGCAGAGAGTATTTAACGGTCGGGCGTGTTCGACTGTACTTTTCTTTCTTGTATAGAGAACGGGTTCTGAAAGAGATAAAATGGCAGCACTGGGCGTGGTCAACCCTATATATATATTCTTGATCAACATTGATAGCGTAGTCTTTATAGCGAAGTCGGTCAGTCCATCTGTACATCTGGCAGTTCAAATATATTTACAATTTTTGCAACCACTACTTGTGAAAAATTATTTTCATAGCAGCATAACATGCTATACCCCAACTCATGCATTATGTGATATCAATATTATAACTATCTTTTACAAGTTTTGACCGGATCGGACAATTATATTCTTTAAAGATGGTTAATTGTATAGGAAAATGGGCACTAGAACGTATTTTTGAGTGGTCTCCCTTGACTATAGACTTTCTTACTCGAAACCAAATTAACGCAATACGCATAGCTGCATTGGTATATAATGTTCGGCAATTCAAAAATAACCATTATTGTGTAAACTAATATCAACCTAATACAATAGTTGTATACTTAGGAGTGCACAGGCAAATGCAGGCGCATATTCTTCTCAATTAATGTGTACTACACATTAAACAAAAAACCCGAGCAAATGTATGCCCTGTCTGAACCTTGCGTTCGTGAGGGCTCGTGAGGCCGTCTTTGTACTATTTCTTACTTTTCTAAATATCATTTTACTTTTTATTTGACTTCTAAATATCTGGCTTAAAAACAGTTGCGCTTGACGGGCCCGTTTATTTCAAGGCAATCTTTTTTGGTGAGATAGGAAAAAAAGTGGCGGTACAGCTATGAAGCTACACAAGCTAGAATATTTTGAGTACCGTTTTATTTACACTTTCGAAGTGAACATTATTAAAACAAGAGCAATATTGTATTAAAAGTGAAAATGAAGATAATTTAGTGCACTTCATATTTGTTCTGTCTGTAGCTTTCCCTTCCTTGCGTCGTGTATTTATTGACCTCATATCTGACGTAATTAATTCTTGAATTGATTCGACTTTAAATTCAGGTCAATTTCAAAAACATTATAAAAGCAGCTGCGGTATCATCAGCCCAGCTTTGGCTTTCAGTAAACAAAAAAAAGGATGAAACATTAATGAAACTCCATTAATTTTTGATGTAGTCGCTTTTGTTTTTGAACTCCCTTTGGTTGAGAGCGTCATTGTTAATGAGTTTTCTTGTATGGTTTACTTTTAAAGGCACCGAAATAATCAAAAGCCAGGACAAGTTCCAAGGAACTCAGGACTACCCTAAGGTGCAAAGACAAAGTTGGTTACGATATCTTAAAGCATTGGCATTGAAATACGTAATATATAATATTTTTCGACTCCAAGGTTTTTCAAACAGATTTTTGTTATTAACATTTAAGATTGCTGTAGATGAACCACAATGAACGTCCACATGCAGGCACTATTCTTAACTCCATCACATATTTCTTGGGTTGTTCCCACGCTACTGACAGACCAACCAACATCAAAGACATAAGCTTACATTTTACATGCTAATAGCAATGGCTCATCCTTGGCTCAAGTCTGACTCAAAGCCTGTCGCGACCTTTGCCAATTACTCAGGCCTTGGGGCCAAGTTCTCTTGGGTAACGGGCAGACTCAGTCATTGTACCCAATTTTGCCAGCTTATACCTGTCCGCTAAAATAAAACCAATGTTAATTGCCTATAAAACTCGGAAACGCCAAAGACTAAACAACACAACCCTGACAAACAGACATATTCACTTTAATGGTACGTGATTGGTGAATCGCGTATTTGGGCAGCTGAGCTCTACATACTGGCGTGTCTTTGATTTTGAATTTGACTTTGAATTACAGTTGTCTACAAATTAATATTTGAAGATGGATGCTGTTCTGAACTGTGAGTGGGCATAGATTTCGTAGAATTTTGCCTTGTGCACTATCTGATCAAAAAACTTTGATATTCCGATAAGCAGTTTGAAGATTTCAAAAATAAAGGAGATGCTCAAAACAGAATTATTTTTAAACAAGTAAGAAAGGCTACAGTCGAGCGGGCCGACTATGGAAGACCCCGTACTCTCGTAGTAGTGCGCATTTGTATTTAATTTAAATTAAAATTTAAAAAAATACATGAAAATATTAAAATTTAATATTTACATTTTGAACTAAAATTAAAAAAATTAAATTAACAATTGCCATTGTCAGCATTCGAACCCGCGATCTCAGACGAAGATTCCATAATCCGCCGCATCTCTCGGTTGCACCACGCCCCATTTCTATCATTCTTTCGATTATCTGCATTTACATGTTACAAATTCGTTTGAAGTTACATGTATGTATGCACATATATATGTATGTATGTATAGAATTGGTCGGCGTGGCCAGCGTCTGCGGGTAGCGCTGCCGCCACACAGGCAGCGAAAACGTTCGAACATATGTTAGTATGTTTCTGTCGCTTGCGCGCATTCAGTGATTTTGCAGTTAAATAACATAAACTTTAAACCGTGATATCTCTCTTGTTTGACGTAGGATTTCAAAGTAACTTTCAGGATAGTTAGATATGATAAGTCTCCAAACGAGACTTATTTTCGATAGCCGCACGTTATGCGGTGTGCATTATCTGCAGGGTTCCGCGCGCTAACAAGCACGTTGCTTGGTGTTGCTGGGCCACTTGAATGAACTCTCTCGTTAGTACATCAACGTCCAGTAATAATAATAATAAAAAAAAAAACAATGTTAAATTACAACACTGTACTATTTGAACAAATGCCTGAAAACGGCATTGAAGTTGGAAAGTTCTTCAGTTCTTATGAGAAAAGGGGCGTGGCAGTGCAAAACTTTTAATGTCATTGCATTAAGGCAGTCTCTAGGAACGTGCATACCAAAATTGGTGCTTCTAAATGCCATAATTACTGAGATATTCGCCTAAAACATAGATTTTTTCGAGTTGTTTCTGTTCTGTTTTATGCTCATTGCGGGGGCGGTAGTGGGCGTGTCAATTATTTGAAGTAAACTTAATCTACTCGCAAAGATGACGGACTTTCATTCTAAATTTGGTGGCTCTGGCTATTGTAGTTTAAAAGATCCAGGTCTTCATACGGTCAGACAGACGGACATTGCTATATCGACTCGGCTGTTGATGCTGATCAAGAATATATATACTTTATAGGGTCGGCCACGCCTCCTTTTCCCTGTTATATACAATTGCACAAACCCAATATACTCTTGCAGAAAGTATACAAATTGTTAGTGCAATTGTTAAGTTGATGGATTAGATAGCTTGATTAACGCAGAAAATATTCATACAAAGTCATTTTGAGAGCATATTTTCGACCGTTTATTTCTATGGGAGTTATACGATTTAGTAATTCGATTTGGATGAAACATGATCAGTATATTTATGTTATTGGCAGTGAGTGAGGTGAATTTGATTAATATAGCTTAGTTAATTCACAATTTTTCATACAAATTATTATTCGGAACGTATTTTTAACCGATCGGCCTTATGGGAGTTTTACGATATAGATGCGGGATTTGCATGAAAATTGTTCAGTATGATTATGTTTCTGACAAATGTATTCTTTGTGAGTTTTAATGGTATAGCTTGGTTAGTTCATTATTTTTTCATACTAATTCGAATTTTGAGCGTATTTTTGACCGATCGGTCTTTTGGGAGCTATATGATATAGTTGTCAGATTTGGAACAGCTTGGGCCGATTTCGTCAGTACATGTACTTTCTAGACATGTACTATCTGACAAAATTTGGTTTAGATAGCAAAGCTAACAAACAGTTTTCTATACTAAAACATTCTAGTTTTACCAGTACATTTTCTCTATATGAAGATAGAACGCCCCAAAGAGCGGGTGTTAAAAAACAAACTTATACTTCTTGGGTATTGTACCTTTCATTTGCGACCTTTCTAGCTCTTATAGTCTCTGGGATCCTTTTGTTTATAGAGACGGACGAACGGGCACGGTTATATCAACTCGGCTGTTGATGCAGATCAAAAATACAACAAGAAAGAATGCTACAGTCGCCCCGCAACTTTAGGATACCCGTTACTCAATGTTCGACTGATTGTTCCTATGGGAGCTATACGATATAGTAGTCCGATTTGTATGAAACTTGGTCAATATATTTATATAATTGATTTATTTGTTTTGTGTCAGTTTCATTAAGATAACTTGCTAAATACAGAAAATTCTTATACAAATTCATACTAAATGCAAATTTTTGACCTATTGTCCCTATGGGAGCTATACGATATAGTAGTCCGATTTTTATTAAAATTGGTCAATATATTTATATAATTGATTTATTTTTTTTGTGTCAGTTTCATTTAGATAGCTTAGTCAATGCAAAATTTTTTCATACTAATTTATATTTGGAGCGTGTTTTTGACCGATCGGCCCTATGGAAGCTATACGATATAGTTGTCCGATTTCGATCAAACTAACCCCATAAAGTATATATATTCTTGATTAACATCAACAGCCGAGTCGATGCGGCAGTGTCCGTCTGTCCGTTTGTCCGTCTGAACACTTGGAATGAATGTCCTTTATGTCGGGCAGATCAAGTTTATTTCAAATAGTTGGCACGCCCTTTTCGCCTTTTTATACCCGTTACTGATCAAGTTTGATCAAAATCGGACAACTATATCGTATAGCTCCCATAGGACCGATCGGTCAAAAATACGCTCCAAATATAAATTAGTATGAAAAAATTTTGCATTGACTAAGCTATCATAATGAAACTGACACAAAACAAATTTATTAATAATATAAATATACTGACCAAGTTTCATACAAATCGGACAACTATATCGTATTGCTCCCATAGGGCCGATCGGTCAAAAATTTGCATTTCGTATGAATTTGTATGAAAATTTTCTGTATTTACCAAGCTTTACTGGCCAAGTTTCATTCAAATCGGACTACTATATCGTATAGCTCCCATAGGAACAATCGAACATTGAGTAACGGGTATCCTAAAGTCAAGGGGCGACTATAGCATTCTTTCTTGTTTTTTTTAAACTTTACCAAAAAACCAAAAACAATTTTTTTTTTTAAACTATAGCATGGCAAACCGATTTGTCATATGGGATCGGATTAAAATTGCATATTTTTATAGAAAAATTCGTACTAGAAGGAGTACGACGTCTCTTACAGTCGGCTCGCTCGACTGTTGCCTTTCATACATGTTTTATTTTATCAAATTTGCCGTCGCGTTTTCCCGCTGCTGTTAGTTTCATTTGTTTTTCTTTATTTGTTCCTTATTCTCACAAGGTTCTTTCTGTCTTGGAGTGTATGTTTTTTTAACACCTGCTGTGAAAATATATCCACTGCCTCTGTTTGGTATATGCAGCATATCCTCACCAACCGCCAAAAAGGTGTTGAGCATGCTGTGCTAGCGTTAAAGACCCCTGCTGTTACCATCCTTTTGTTTCGAAACTCAAGTTTTTTGACATCTAATTCAACTACAATATCCCACTTAAAAAGCAAACAGAAAATGTTGTCTTCAAATGTACTGTACTAGAAACCACCATTTGTTTTTGAGATAAACGGTGTTAAGTTTTTAAATAATCGATGTGGATGGGCGTTAGTGACAAATAACCGCAAACAAGTAAGAAAGGCTACGGTCGATCAAGAAATAAAATTAAAAATAAAAAATAAAATTTTATATTTACATTTTAAAACACGTTAAAACAAAAAAAACAAGAAAGAAAAGTACAGTCGAGCACGCCCGACCGTAGTATACTCTCTGCATTTTTTCCCGATTAAGTTATTAAAATCGGTCTAGAGATATTACAATGTGTAGTACTTGCATTAAAACACGTTAAAACAAAAACAATCTAAGCATAATCAAACATACATCTGTTTGTCTGTATGCGAATACACATACGAAAGACAATATATGATGCATATACATGTATGTATGTATTTGTGTATTCAGCGCGGCCAGCGACTGCGGGCATGGAATGCGGCGTGGCATCGAAAAAAAAAAGATTCTTGTATTGACTGGCTAAATATCTGATCGATTAAGACCAAGCTCGAACTTGTAGCTCTTACCATCTCTGAAATCTGTTTGTTCATACGGACTGACGGACGGACAGACAGACGGACAGACGGACATGGCTATATCGACTCGGCTTGTGATGCTGATCAAGAATATATATACTTAATGGGGTCTGCCACGCCTCCTTCTGCCTGTTACTTACATTTGCACAAACCCAATATACTCTTGCAGAGAGTATAAAAACAATAGAAGTTTAATCGAATATAAATCTGTTTGTCTGCATGCACATACAAATTCGTTGGAAATTATATGTATGCATCTGTAGCATTGGTCGGCACAGCCAGCGTATGCGGGCAGCGCTGCCGCCACACAGGCAGCGAAATCGTTCGAACATATGTTTGTAAGTTTTTGTCTCGCGCATGCAGTGTTATTGCAGTTAAAAATCATAAACTTTGCTACGTAACAGTTTTCTTGCTAATGGTGGAATTTTAATGCAACTTTCAGGATAGTTTGATGTGATTTGTCTCCAAACAAATGTTCAATTACAACACTGTACTATGTAAACGAATGCCTTAAAAACGGCATTGAAATTTGAGAGTTTTTTTTTAGTTTATGAGAAAAGGGGGCTGCTCCAAATATGTAATGCCATTGCATTGGGGCTGTCTTTAGGAACCTGTATACCAAAATTGGTGCTGCTAAGTACCTTATTTACTGAGATATTCACCTAAAAAATAGATTTTTCTCAGGTGTTTTTGGTATTTTGCTCATTGCGGGGCCGGTACGGTGCGTGTCAACCATTTCAAATAAACTTGATCTGCCTGACATAAGGACGGAAGCTTTTCCGGCACATAAAGCCGTTTTACTTATTTATCTTATGTAACAAAAATTTATATTTACAGTTAGATAATCGAATCTTAAAAGTGGGGCGTGGTACAACTGGCAGAGTTGTGAAGCATTCGGGAACCTTTGTCTGAGGTCGCAGGTTCGAATACTGAAAATTATTAATGAGAATTACTAATTTAACTTTATAAATTTCAATTCAAAATGTAAATATAAAATTTTAATTTTTTTAATTTCGTTCTAAAATTTAAATATAAATGAAATACAAATGCACACTACTATGGAAGTACGGGGTCTTTTACAGTCGGTTCGATCGACTATAGCCTTTCTTACTTGTTACTCTTGACTTTTGAAGGTGCTTTATTTGCCCAATGAGTGTCCATTGTGTTTGTTAAAACTATTAACCAAACACACACTATTAGTGTATACTTTAATTTTTTATGTTTTGAACAAATTTGTTCTATTGTAGCCTAGTTAATGCTGAAACAAAATGACTTATAATTTTGCTTTTTGCATTTTAGGAACATCCTAGTCTGCGCGGAACTCCATTGGCTATGCTTGCTGCGCAGTGTAATAAGCTATCGACTAAGTCACCACCTCCGCTTGCGGATGCCGCTGTAGGCAAAGGGTTTCATCCATGGAAAAAAAGTCCAAACTCTTCCACATCAGAAATTAGTTGCAGTGTCACCTCTGGAGGCGAAGGTACTGGATCCAGTGGCAACGGCAGCTGCAGTGTCGGTCATCACTCACCATGTGCCATTTCGGCGGTTAGTTCGTCCAGTTCTAGTAGTCTAACATCGCGTAGTCTTTTATCCAGTACAGGCAGCAGTAGCACCGTAGTCAACATTACTGCAAGGTAAGCAGCATACAGGAGCACAGCGGTCTTTGTATTAAAAGAAATCGTAGACTGCTGTGCAATGCAGACAACAAAATTGTCTATACAATTTGTAAATAAAATTAGTATCTATCCTTGCAGTCGACCAATTTCCACATCCTGCGCTGCCGCAGGAAGCTCAACCCCGAGCTACGGCAGTGAATTATACTTTCCAAACACATCTTCAGCCACACCAAGTATGGTTTCGGAAAATCATCACATGCATCAGGGATTATTAGGCAAGGTCGAAGGCGCTGCTTTTGGTTCTGTGTACTCTAGGCACCCTTATGAGTGGCCGTTTAATGCAGTTACTGCATCAGCACATAAAGCTGTTGAATCAGCAAGTGTTAACTCCGGTTGGTGGGACATGCACAGCGCTGCCGCCGCCGGCAGTTGGCTGGATATGGGCAGTGCCGCGGCGGCAGGCATGCATTCAACAATGGCCAACTATGCGACTGCCGCGGCTGCTGGTACAGATTACAGTTCAGCATTGTCACATTCACTCTCGAATACTGCACATTTATTGGGCTCCGGACAGCATTTGTTACAAGACACTTATAAAAGCATGTTGCCAAGTCAGAGTGTCGGCTTCTCCCTTTCACATAGTTCACCACTAACTACAGCTACAGCAGCTTCGCCGCAGGCTGCTTCCCAATCTACGCCTCCGCCCCGATCACAGAGACGTTATGCAGGCCGTGCAACATGTGACTGCCCAAACTGCCAGGAGGCAGAACGCTTAGGTCCGGCTGGCGTCCATCTACGTAAAAAAAATATTCACTCCTGTCATATTCCGGGTTGTGGTAAGGTGTATGGCAAGACGTCTCATCTAAAGGCGCACTTGCGTTGGCACACCGGTGAGCGTCCCTTTGTGTGCAACTGGCTGTTTTGCGGAAAGCGTTTCACGCGGTCCGACGAGCTTCAGCGACACCTAAGGACGCACACTGGCGAAAAGCGCTTTGCATGCCCCGTTTGCAATAAACGTTTTATGCGCAGCGACCATCTGGCAAAGCACGTTAAGACGCACAATGGCACGGCACCAAATGGCAGCAAAAAAGGCTCCTCGGAGTCATGCAGTGACTCTGAGGAGCCTGCCCATCAGTCGGGTGAGTCTAACGGACTGGGCGGCGCGTCCAGTGGCCAACAGATGGGCGCAGGTGGGGGCGGCGGGGGTGGCCCAACCAGCTCCGGTGCTGGCAGCATTCGCACAGGGTCCGTCAACAGAGCTGGAAGCCATCCCGGCACCCCAACCTCGCTGCACGCGCATAGCGCTTCAAGCACGTCCAGCAACCTGCTGGGCGGCGGTCTGCACCTGGTCACGCCGCACCAGATGGTCGCCGCGGGCGGCTCGCCGGTGATGCTGCATCAGCAGCAGCATCATTCACATCAATCGACACATCAGCAAGAGCAGCAGCATCATTTTTCCCAGCAGCATTCTCATCCACACGCACATGTGCATCATCATCACCATCACATAGTAGGCGCGTCGGCCCCTAGTCCTTTACTAGATCATCGATTAGATCATAGCGCATTGGTGGATGTTAAGCCGCCAATGGTTTAAAGTTTTACGAAAAGTGTGTGTTTGAACTTAATTGAATATTTCATTGCTCTGCTATATTTATTTTAACTTATACGGTTAATACTATATTACATGGATTAATTGATTAGTCTGGATAACATTGGAAATAAAACCAAACATGTACTTTTATGATTGATGTTGCACATAATTTATTTAATCAAATATATATAACATTTAGTATTTCTTGTAAGCTATACGATAGAAGTTTTATTATATTTTAGTCTATTACAATAGATGTGTACATATCATTTCCACATAAATTTTAAATAATGTAATGTGAATAATATAAAGTATTCACATATTTACCTTAATATTACCTAATGGTTTTATCTCATAATGAAAAGTATTACTTTAAGTATTTTCTAGCTATGGTTAATGTTTTTTTTTTGTAGTTTATAAGTAAGAATGTGTTGACTTAAAACGCGCAATGTTTATAATGCCTACAAAAATATTTTATATGCTAAATATACTACATTAAAAATAAAATATGTGCAAAGTAAAGTAAATGAATAAAAAATATTATAAGTTTGAGGAGAATATATCACTGACATAAATAAAAAATATTTCTAGTCGATAAAAGAGACGGAACTGTTTAGTTTGAATGATTAAAGTAATATTTTTTATCATTCATTAAAATAAAAAATATTGTTAGATAAAAACATACTTTTGTCCCGAGATTGGTTCCCCGTCAAGTAATTTTCATACGATAGCTTTATTACAAAATTTTACCAAATCGGACAGTTATAACAAATAGAAATTATGGGACAAAAAAGAAATATTGAATCTGGCAAACATTAATTGTTGAGGAGCTATCTCAAACAAATTTACGAAAACCGTACTGATTGATATTCAGAATATAGTGTCTAAGTTTAAGTTTTATCAAATAAAGATACTATTTTACGACCAAAAAAGTAAAATAGAGTCGAGCACGCCAGGCAGTTTAATAATCTCTGCATTTTATTCCCGTTTATATAATTGTATAGTACTTGTATTAGGACACGTTAAAATATAAATAAAAACTAAGCATAATAGAACACCCATTTATTTGTCTGTATGCACATTGGCCAGAGTCCGCAGGGAGCGCTGCCTCCACACAGGCAGAGAAAACGTTCGAAAATGTGTTTGTATGTTTCAGACTCGCTTGTACTTGTGTATTGGCATTGCGTTCAATTGTTAATTTTGTTACGTTTTTAGCTTTCTTGTTTAAAGGCCGATTTGAATGCAAGTTTCAGGACAGTTTGGACACTCCAAGCGAGTGCTAAATTACAAAACTGTACGATAAGAACACATGCTTAAAAACGGCAATCAAATTTGAAAGTTAATTTTTTTCTTGTGGAAAAAAAGGGCGCGGCATCCCTAAATTTTTAACGACATTGCATTTATGCTGCGTCGTTCCAAAATTGGTCTTCCTAAGTGCTACAGTTACTGAGATATTCGCCGAAAACACCGATTTTTTCCTACGTGTGTTTAGTTTTTAGCTTATTGTGGGCAAATTGGGCGTGAAATCAAAAAAAAAAAAAGATTCGTGCATTGACTGACTAAATATGCAGTCGATAGTGACTAATTTCTAACTTATATGTAGCTCTTAGCATCTCTGAAATCTGTTTGTTCATACGGGCAGACGGACAGACAGACGGATATGGCTATATCGACTTGGCCTGTGATGCTGATCAAGAATATACATATAGACTTTATGGGGTGCCACTGCTCCTTTTGCCTATTACATACATACATATGTACTTTGCACAAACCAAATATAGTCTTGCAGAGAGTATAAAAAATAGCCCCAAAGTATGCAAAAATTTGGATTTTATTCTTACATACATTTTTATATTCTTCTGCAAAGGCAGAAGGAGGCGTGGCAGACCCCACAAAGTATATATACATATGTATATATTATTGATCAGCATCACAAGTCGAGTCGATATGGCCATGTCCGTTTGTCCCTTTATCGGTATGAACAAACAGTTCCCAGCTCCACACATATATATGTACATACATACATATGTACATGCATACATATGTACATATATATATCAAACGTTTATGTATGTGTATGCAGACAAACATATGTATGGACTAATACAAGTACTATTCATTGTAATACCTGGACACCGATTTTTACAATATAATCATACTGTGAATAAAATGCAGATACGTATTTTATAATTATACGCACTGTACTTTTCTTTCTTGTTTTTTACTTGGCTATTGATTTTTATTTGATTGCTCGAGTAATATTAGACTACTTAATCACTTATAAAATATAAATTTTAATATTGTAGGACGTACTGGCTGCAAAAATAAATTTTTAAATAAATGAATAAATATGGTTTGTTGATATTTGAACTGTGTTTACAAAATTAATCTTAGTATATTTACAATGGGTGACTTTAATAGGTTCAATAAAAAACAAGTAAGAAAAGTATAGTCGAGCACGCCCGACTGTAAAAAACACTGCATTTTTTCTCCGATTAAATCATTAATATCGGTCTAGAGATATTACAATGTGTAGTACATGCATTAAAACACGTTGAAAGAAAAACAACCTGAGGATAATCAAACATACATCTGTTTGTCTGTATGCGAATACACATACGACAGACAAAATATGATGCATATATGTATGTATGTGTGTATTCATCGCGGCCAGCGACTGCGGGCAGTGCTGCCGCCACACAGGCACCGAAAACGTTCGAACATATGTTTGTATGTTTCTGTTTAACATTGCGTTTAAATATCAATGTTGTTCGTTTCTCTGCTTTTATTCCTGTTTCTCTGCTTTTATTCCCGATTATTAATTAAATCGGTATTACAACGAATAGTACATGTACAGGGTGGCGCAAAAGAAGTCATCCGTTTTTTGATTATGTTTATTTAGACCTTTAGAATTAATTGTGTTAAGTCGAGAAGATGATATCGGACAAATGGGCGCCGTCACAATTGGTTGATTTATGGCATTATCTTCGGCGAGCGTTTCGGGCGATAAATTCTCGCATTCGTGTCGGATATTTTCCTTGAGGGCTTCCAAGGTCTCAGGCTTGTTGATGTAAACACGGGACTTCAAAAAACCCCAAAAAAGAAGTCCGGGACCGTTAAATCGGGCGATCTGGCGGGCCAGTGCAAATTAAGCGACCCGGAAACGCGTCCTTCAGAATTATTCCGCCTTCTTGAGGAGTGTATCGCTCCATGGCTTATTCACTTGTATTCTGTATCTGTCTAGTCCACAAATGTCAGCATGTTTGACATTGTCAACATTTGCCATTTGCAAAAATGAGAGCATCTTCCAATAGGGTGATTTCTTTTGCGCCACCTTGTATAAGAAGACGTTGATTCAATAAAAACTAAGTTTAATCGAAGAAACATCTGTTTGTCTGTATGCACATACAAATTCGTTTTGAAAGTGTATGTCTGCACACATTTATATGTTTATACTTATGTTTATGTACCATTAATCGAGTCTGCGTGCAGCGCTACCGCCACGTGGGCAGTGAAAACGTTCGAACATGTGTTTGAACGTTTCTGTCTTGCTTACGCTCATGGCATTGGCACTGCGTTTAATTATTAATTTGTTTACGTTCCTAGTTTACTTTATTATAGTCAGATTTTATCATTCTCATTGGAGAAGGGGGCGTGGCAGTATAATATTTTTGATAGCATTGCATTTATGAAGTGTGTACCTGACATTATATGTATGCACATACATATGTATCTATGTATGTACACCACAGATCGGCACGACCAACGTACGCTGGCACCACTGCCGCCACACAGGCAGCGAAAGCGATCGAACATATGTTTGTATGTTTCTGTTTGACATTGCGTTTAAATATCAATGTTGTTCGTTTCATGCTTTCTTGGAACAGAAACTGGAACAACCTGATTTTGGAATAAAGTCCACAAATGCGTTAGGCATATCGAGTTCATTATACAAGCTTGTCACGCCTATTTCCTTTGAAAAAAAAGTAAGACAGGGTACAGTCGAGCGAGACGTGCTCCTTCTAACATAGTGTGCATTTTTCCATACAGACATACAATTTTCTACCGATTCATCCTGTGAGAGCAATAGGCTCTTGTTGTCTGATCCGGATCAAACTTATTGGTTTCACACACATACTTCGTAAATTTGTTTTATTATTAAAGTAAAATACGCTTTATAGGATCGCATAGTTCGATTCTGATAAACCAACAATTTTTCGGTACTTAATATTAGACCTGTTCACAAGTGACGTAGCTAGCGTTATGGACCACAGGAAAATCTTGATCATTATGTGTTTAATATAATTTATTATACGCTTTGCAAAAGACTTGTAAGAGGTATGCAACAGGCGTTGCAGATAATATAATGTATTCTTGATTATGAACAATGAGAACTCAGTAATGGAAAGAGCTACAAGTTCGAATTTAGTTGGTATCGACTCCATATTTAAACAGTCAATACAAGAATTTTCCTACGCCCCATTCGTCCACAATGAGCTTAAAACCAAACATCTATGAAAAAATCTATATTTTTGGCAACTGTCTCAGTAACTATGTAACTATGAAAACCAATTGTCAATAAATTTGCACGACGTTTTTAAGGCACATGTTCTAATCGCACAGAATTGTTTTTTGTGATTCGTTTAGAGACATAAATATAAATATATTCTATTCCAATTAACCATGTTTAGACCACAATTTTAGGATCGGTACTCTAAAAAGACTTGAGGGTTCTATTAAGTTTGTCAGGAGCGAAATGTGTGTAACAGGTAGATGAAGGCGTCGCCAATTCCATAAAAAAATATGTTTTTGATCAGTATTAACAGCCGAGCCGATATAGCGACGTCCGTCTGTCTGTCCGATGTCAGGAAGAAAACCTGGATCTTTCAGTTTATAAGAGCAACGGCCACAGAGCTTGGAATGAAAGTACGTCTATATGCCATTCAGACCAAGTTTATTTCTAATTGTTATACTCTTTGCAAGAGTATAGTATATTGGGTTTGTGCAAAAGTATATAACAGGCAGGCGTGACAGACCCCATAAAGTATATATATTTTTGATCAGCATCACATAGCAGCGTCAAGGATTTCATCCCACATCTTATTTTTTTTTTAATTTTTTCCTACCTGAAAGAATTTTTTTTTTCGGTCCATGACTGCCGCAAATAGCACAATATAAAAACTTTGTGGCCATAGTAGGGTTAATAAAAAACAAAAGAGAAAAATTTGTCGTTTGACAACCGTACACGTCAAAGCCGAAAAGAAAAGCAGCACTGATGACGACGGGATCAGCTTGTATAAATACATCACACTTCCACAGTGTATGTTTCTCGTTTTGACTTAGATATGAATCTGTACATGTACCACCCTATTTGTACGATAATGCGACATGACATATACCGGGAAATAAATTTAGCTATCCAACTGGAGTTGTTAACCAAACAGACAAGTACTAACTTATTACATTTACTCTGTTTTGGATCCGTAAGTATTTCAAATGTTTCATTGTGAAGCCATTGTCTTATATCCTTGCAGAGAAATGGTGTGCCTCCAAACTAAACTGCAAATACAGTTCCTGATCGTCACACTCTGTAGACATCAGCAGGATTACTTGATGTTGGCTCATATCTCCAAGATACATTTGGCGTCATCTCCTGAATGGCTGCAACGCTGTTGGCGACGAATGTTGCTAATAATGTTTCTATTTAGTTCAAGGAGATTCTCCTTGAACTTTTCCCATATGCTATGCATATTTATGGGCATTGTATCATCCCACGGCAAATGCATGCGCCACAGCTCTTGAAGCAAAATTCTTGCGCTTATGCTAATCGGGCCCAACATGCCAAGTGGCTTAAACATGTGTGCGTCAACTGACAATACATTGCGCTTGGTGAGACTTTTCCCATTTAGGGTCGGGGGCGGTCCACTGCGGAACCTTGTACCTCTTAGTGAAGAGGATGAGGTCCGTCTTCTCCGCGTTGATATGTAAACCGTCTTCCTCCGCCCATTTGAAATTCATCCTGAGTGTCTGTTCCATTAAGGAGCTGAGTGGGAACACTCCTGTTATAATTATGTTATTTTGGGGGAACCTCCATCGAATCTCTTAATAAGATCGTCTAGCACAAGTTTCCATAGAAGTGGTAACACAACTCCACCCTAATAAGTTCCTCTACCTGCACTTCTAATTGTTGTTGCCGTAACCCATTCCGAATGAACTATCCTACAGTTAAGGAGACTTTTGCTCCAGTTGGTTATGGTAGGGTGAGTGTCCATCGATGTCAGTCGATCGATGATGGCGTTTGTGCTGACATTGTTAGATACGCCTGAGATGTCTGCGAAGGGTCCCATTGCGTGTTATTTGTGATGTAGGGTAGAGTAGTCTAGACTGATCTGCCCTTGGTATATGCGATTTGGTTTGTTTCCAACCGTTCACCAACCTCATTTTTGATGTGTCGGTCCTGCATTATTTAAAGTAGAAAGATCGTGAGGCTGAAAGGTCGATAATCCTTTGGGCTATTATGACCACGTTTCCCAGCCTTTGGTATGAATCCTACCCTGCCTGTTCTCCAGATAGTTTTAATGTGACCAGTTCTTAGACAAGCCTTGAAAATTTTTAGGAGCCATGGAGATACCACACCTTTGGTGTTCTGCAGCATAGCCGGTATGATCCCATCAAATCCTGGGCTTTATATGCTGGGTTTGGTATAACTTTGTCTTTAGGAATTTTATAGTTATTGCCTGGGGTAAAAGGGCGCTCGTCTCGTCCGACAGCTCTGTGCAATCCGAAAAGTTCGTGGACATTAGCTCTTGAAGTTTTTCTTCGCTGCTTTCAGTCCATGTCCTATTGTCAAGTTTTAGTTGACTTTGTATTGTGGGATTTTTGAAGAGTAGCTACCTGAGCCTGGCTGTTTCCGGTACCAACTGCGGCAACTGATCGAAGTGGCGGCGGGCCACCCCCTTTGCACGGCCCTGGCCAGCTTGGCTTTGTCCACTTCGGACAAGTCAGCAATGCCTTGGAGCCGGCTCTTGTTCTTCAGCCATGAGTTGCATATCATTTAAAAATCGATGTCTTTATGTGAAGAATATGACGGTTTTTTTTTTGCGTTTTTCGATGGGGATTTTTATGAAATGGGCTTTTTTAAAGGGCTTTCTGTTGGTGTCTTCACGTTGCGACACTTTGTAGCTTGTTCGGTCCAATAACATTTAATGTTGAATGTGTCGCTGATGTAGACGCAGTCCTACTAGATGTTGTGGTTTGTGCTCCATTCTCATGCTCTTTTCCAACTCTAACATAATGTTGAAGTTTGTCATCAACAACCTGATTGAAGTTTTCAACAACCTGATTGTTAGTAACTTTGCGCTGTACGATATTTTCGGATTAAATTTGTAAATGCCCGTTTTCTCGAACCTTATTGTGATGTTTCTAATTTTTAGACTGTTTTGCGGAGCAATGGCAGCGACTTCAGGCACATGCTGAACTTTCAGAGGGAACCGAATATACCAAAAGACAGCGTTGACTGCTGCAGCGCCGCCGGCAACGTTGAGATAAATTTTAAGATATTAAACATTGTATTTGTAGTTTGTAATTGAATTCAAAAAGCGGCACACTGCCCTAATAAAACTCTTATATTCTCGCTTAGTCCTGCGTCTTTTATTCAAAACGGTCGGGAAATTCTCTAATTTGCGCTCAATAGCAATTTCTCACGTTGTGAATGGCAACGCATAAACCAATTATTATTATTATTGGACGTTGAAGACAGTACATTCAAGTGGCCCAGCAACACCAAGCAACGTGCTTGTTAGTGCGCGGAACCCTGCAGATAATGCAGCCACCTCCCGCCCAACCGACCGAGGGGCACACCGCATAACATGCAGCTAACGAAAAACGCGGGACGAGTTTATTAGTTGAAAACAAATATAATATGTAAAACTATAATACAAATATCAAAAATAATAATTTAAACTATCCAATACTGTACAGGTGACAGAGAAGAGAAGTTCTAATTAAAAAGGAAAACGAAGAACTACCTACAACACGAAAAAATTTGTTATAGTTACTACATAATACTCGGAACGGGTTATGGATAGCAAAGTTAGTAGTGCAAGGTTAAAGAGAGAGGGGAAGAAAGTATCTAGAGTAATAAGAATGTCCGTGCGGTGTATGCGAGACGAAATTACAAACTGGCTCTCGCTCGCGACAGCTGCAAAAAATAAAAATTAAATTAAAAATAAGAGATTTAATTCAAATTATCTACAGCTACGAATTCAATGTTTGGGCTCTTAACTAATGCTTTATTATTCTCTGAAACTAACTTATACTATGACCTAGCACCGGCCACCTTGAAGGGATCCCCTTCAATCCTTTGGTAGCCTTGCCAGCTTTGCTACGGGACGCTTAAGAAGGCCCAAGCTCGTTTTAACGCCGGCCACCCTGATTCGCCCGTCGTCTCCTTAAGTTCCTCCACGACCCTGCCTGTCCACCGTTGTGGAGGCGTGTTGTCCTCGTGAACCATGACGTGGTCCCCAATCCTGACGTCGTCGTGCGCCTCCTTCCACTTGCATCGCTGCTGCAGACTGTGAATGTAGTCCCTCGACCACGATAAAACAAAAGAAACTAAGTATAATCAAATATAAATATGTTTGTCTGTATGCACATACAAATTCGAAATAAAATTATATACTGCACGGCCAGCGTCTAAAAGCAGCGAAAACGTTCGAACATGTGTTTTTATGTTTCTGTCTCACTTGCACATATGCATTAAGATTGCGCTCAAATGTAAACTTTGTTACATGCTTTCATTCTTGATTATAGTCGGATTTTTATGAATCTTTTAGGTTAGGTTAGGTTAGGTTAAGCCGGACGTCCTCGAGGGACAGAGCATAGGCCAGTTATGGCCCTTAGTCAACCGGTTTGGGGAGGATTACCACGGCTTGAGGTCCTGTAGAATCTGTGCGCGCTTCGCAAACGCTAGCAGGTTACTTGCGGGTATGTTGGAGGCTTCCATCAATGAGGGGAGTATCGAGTTTCCTAGGCACCTAAGCCTCGTGCGCTCTAAGGCGTGGCAGTGGCATAGGAGGTGCTCTAGCGTCTCTGAAGAGTCTGGGTCATTGCATTTCCTGCAATTGATACTGTTGGTTATTCCCAGCTTAGTTGCATGTGCGGCAGCTAGGCAATGACCAGTGAGTATCCCGACCATCATTCTGCAGTCTTTCCTGGAAAGGTGCAGAATATATTGCGATAGTCTAGAGTTGATGTTTTTGCACATGATCTTTGAAATTCTGCATGTGCGGGTGTTTCGCCATCTATGGCTGATTTGGTTATTGGTGCTTCTCTCCAGATCACTATGTAGTGATCTTAGGGTGATGTCCACCTGATCTATCCTGTTAGTTGGTAGGTCAACGCCTGCCTTTGCCAGGATGTCTGCCTCCTCGTTTCCTGGTATGCCCTGGTGGCTGGGTACCCAGTAGATGTGTACTGACGTTGTCGTACGTAATTCATCTAGTGCTTCCCTGCTCACCTTGACGATCCGGGAATTGAGAGTAGACGACATCATGGACTTAATCGCTGCCTGGCTATCTACCAAGATGTTGACTTTATGGAAGTTGGTGCTGATTTGTTTTGCGGTCTCTGCTGCTTTTCCAATCGCAAAGACTTCCGCTTGGAAAAATGCTACAGTGGTCTGGTAGCTTGTATGTGAGTTTGAGGCTGGGGGTTTCGCAGTAAACAGCGGCCCCCACTCCTCCCTCCATTTTAGAGCCATCTGTGTATATGTTGAGCTCAGTGTGGTTGTAGCGACAGCTTTTCCAGTCATCGGGCCCAAGGTGTGCCTTTATGTGGGTTTCGAGTCTGTTTTCGGGTTTGATGTAGTCTGAGCGCGATATCATACTCCTCCCTATGGAGCTGTGCCCGTAGCTTCGTAGCGCCATGTTGCCCAGTGCTGTAAGACGTTGGGCCGACTTTGCTGCTACTAGTTTTGTTTGTAGATCCAGGGGAGGTAATCCCGTCAGGATCTCTAGTGCCTTCGTTGGGGTGGTTCTGAGAGCGCCTGTAATACAGATTAGCGATTGACGCTGTACCTTTTACAATAGGGCGAGATAAGTTTTCTTTTCCGTAGCAGCCCACCACACAAGAGCCCCATAGAGCAGTGTCGGGCGCACAACTGAGATATATATCCAGTGCATTAGTCTGGGTGACAGGCCCCATGTGCTGCTTAGCATCTTCTTGGATGTGTATAGCGCCATGGTGGCTTTCTTCACCCTTTCTTCTACATTGGCTCTCCATGTCAGTTTGCTGTCTAGCACTGTTCCTAGGTACTTAATACGGGTGCTGGGCTTTAGTTCTTTGTCGTTTAGTTTCGGGGGAGTCCAGTACGGTACCTTGTACTTCTTGGTAAAGAGGATAAGGTCCGTCTTTTCTGCATTTATATGTAGTCCGGCGTTCTCCGCCCATTTACATATCTCCCTGAGGGTCCGTTCCATTATGGAGCTGAGAGTCGATGGGCATACTCCCGTTATAATTATACCTATGTCGTCCGCATAGGCAGTTATTTTAGGGGCTCTTCTATCAAATCTCTTAATTACGTCGTCGACAACTAGGTTCAAAAGAAGGGGAGAAAGGACTCCTCCTTGAGGGGTACCCCTGTTCGCGATTTTTGTTGTGGTTGCAGTGCCCCATTCTGATTGAACTCTCCTGCAGTTCAGAAGGTTTCCAATCCAGTTGGTGATCGTTGGGTGAGAATTGGTAGTTGCTAGCTGGTCGATTATGACCTTGGTGCTAACATTGTTGAACGCTCCTGAGATGTCTACAAAGGCTCCCAGAGCATATTCGTTGTTGTACAGGGCTCGTTCTATAGTCCCCACTAGTGAGTGCAAGGCCGTTTCGACGGACTTGCCCTTGGTGTAAGCATGCTGATCAGCTGACATCTGTTCCTCTGCCGAACTTCTTATGTTGAGATCTAGCAGCTTTTCCATAGTTTTAAGCATAAAGGATGTGAGACTTGTTGGTCTGTAATCCGATGGGCTGTTGTGACTGCATTTGCCCGCTTTGGGAAGAAAAGCAACTCTTGCAGTTCGCCATTGAGTTGGTATGTGGCCCGTTTTTAGGCAGGCTTCGTAAATCTTAACCAGCCATGGGGTGACCGTATCTTTGGCGGTTTGTAGCATGGCTGGAATGATTCCGTCGATACCTGGGCTCTTTATTCTTGAGAAAGAGTTGATGGCCCATTGTATCTTCGTAGTGGTAAATAATCCTTCAGGGAGTGTGTATGATTGCTCCGTATTGTTGTGTTGTTCGTCGAACACAGGTGGTGTCGAACAACCTGGAAAGTGGGTGGTCATGAGTGCGTCCAGAGTTTCCTCGCTGCTCTCTGTCCATATACCATCTCCCAGCTTTAGTTGACTTTGAATTGGTCGCTGTTTTGACAGCAGTTTCCTAAGTCTTGCGGTTTCAGGTACCGATTCCAGGTTGGAACAGAAGTTCCTCCAGGAGTTTCTTTTGGCTTTCCTGATTTTGGACTTGTACGTTCTGAGCGCGACTTTGTATTCGTAGTGGATTATGTCCATACCGGTCTGCTTTGCAAGTTTAAACAGATCCTTAGTATTTGCTCTCTGTGTTGAGAGTTCGGAATTCCACCATAGTGGTTTCGATCTCGATTTGCATTTGGATGTTCGGCATGCGCCGTTGTAGGCATCAATCAGAGTTTTATTGACAATCGACATTGATTTCTCAATGTCTTTTGCAGATCTGATGTTGTCTGGTGGGCTGAGTTTTTCTGCCACAAGACTCCTGAACTTGGCCCAGTCAGTGTTCTTGGGGTTCTTAAACTGTGTTGGTTTGGGGTTGTGATCAAAGTCGCATTCGAATTGAATGTACTTGTGATCAGAGAATGAGGGTTTGTCTAGGACCCTCCAATTTGTTATTGCTACACCTGTTGCGAGTGTTAGGTCAAGGACGTTGGACGAAGTGGGACCTACGTATGTATGTGCCTCCCCCGTGTTAGCGAAACTTAATGTTGTGGTTAGTAGGAATTCAAGTAACGACTCACCCCTGATGTTGGTGTCGGTTGATCCCCATACGCAGTGGTGTGCGTTGGCGTCTGTGCCGACTACCAGATGCAAGTTGTTTTTGCAGGTGGTCTCAGCCACAAGTCTCACCAGTTCGTTCGGTGGTGCTGGCAGGTCATGAGCCATATAGCAGGATGCTATAATGAGGCGCATCTTCCCGTTCCCCACCATTACCGCCGTTAGGTCATCAGTGCTGTAATTAGACATGAGATAAGCGTGGAGACCTTTCCGTACAAGTACGGCAGTTCTTGTTCTGCTTACCGTTGTGATGTTAAACGCATTGTAGTTGTTCGACCTTAGTCCCGCTACCGTGTTGCCGGAGGCAATCCACGGTTCTTGGACTAAGGCCACATCGACGGGCCCTTGCTCTAGGGTCATAAGAAGCTCCGTCGATGCCAACTTTCTCTTATGCAGGTTTATTTGCAGTACCCTCATGTGTGTGGGTTACTGCATCACCCTCTGCGGATGGGTTGACTATGACCGTCAGGTCTCCGTCCTCGTCCTCGTCCGCCTCCTCATCGGAAGCTATTTCCAGTGATTGGGTGGCTTCGAGGACCGATTCAAGTCCCAAGTCCTTCTCCACCTCCCCAACCTTGAGTGTGTGCGTATCCTTGTCTCCGGGATGACGCTTCTTTAGGCGAAAATATACGCTACCAACACCCCAAGCCATCTTCCCGAAGCGTGGATACAGCACGTCTTCCGCCTCCTTGTTGATCTGGAGGATCACACTCTGGCCCCCCTCTGATGAGGAGAAGGGACCAGCATGTAATACCTTCCAGTCACTGGTTGGCACGTCTTTGTTCTGCCTCTGTAGCAGGCGAAGGGCTTGTTCGCCTTTGACCGCGATAGGGAAGAGAACTTTTGCCTTTGGTTTAGACGGGATATTTTCCCTGTCGACCACCTCCAGCAAAGCTCCATCCCATACCGCTCCGAAAGTCGGAACTACCTTCTTCAGCCAGCTAAGTGTTGGCTCGTCGTTGCACTTGAGGATCTTTGCACCGTTCAGCCACCCAGCCCCATCAAAGGTAGGCATGGGAGCCTCCGGATCCTCCTCCAGTCGTTCCATCAGCGACCCGACCAGTTTCTCGTGGACGATTTTCCATCGTTCCTCCGAGATCCTGCCGTTTTCCTCGCTGCGATCGATCAATGCCACGATCAGGTGCCGTTGCACGACATCCTTCATCGAGGCTTTCTTGCGTCTTGGTCGAGGGATGGCTCCTTTGGGACCCCTCTGCCGTTTGCAGTCGGGAGCATCTCTGCTCGTGTTGCTCTCGGCTGAGCGTTGCCTCTTTTCGGCCATCATCTCCTCGACCTTGTTGGCGTACCCACTTGTCGTTGCTCGCATCTGCGGCAACTGAGCGACGGCTTTCTTCGATCCTTTGTTCGGCCCAGGTTAACTTGGCTTTATCCTCAGGGGACAAGTCAGTTTTACCTTGAAGCCGACTCTGGATCTTCAGAGCCGCCTTGTACTGTGCCTTGGCCTTGTGCCCTTCCCTGGTTCGCTTGGGCCCTTCCCTACGCAGGGAGCTGGAACCCTGAACCGGGGAGCGCAGTAGGCTCTCTTCTTCGGTTCTCGTTACTGACGCAACGCTCTCCAGGTCCGAATCTGCGTCGATTCCGGCACCCGTGCGGATCCGCTTGTGCTTGTTGTTGTTGGCAGTCGTAGTACAACTGACATGGCCTGCTCCCGCCACGTCAGAGGTGTGACCACTGGCGACACGCAGAGAGGATTTCTCCCCCCCGTGCCCGGCGGTGGTAGCGGTCACGCCTTCCATCGACGTTTGGGCTGACATCCCAGCCCGAGTTGATTCTCCTAAACGACTTTCCATGATAGTCCATGATTAGCTATTTGGGTTCGGGTGGCCACCCCTAGTGTTTTATGCCTACCACCAGGCACCTCTAGCCATAACGTGTGTTTGGTATTCTTGACATGCTAGGGCATGCCAAGATACCGGACCGCGTCTTAGCTAGACACTGCATCGCCTCACGGGCAAGTGACAGTGCACCGTCCTTAGACGATGCAGTGTCCATTGCCCAGCCAGCACCCTCGAGGAGGGTTCAACTAGAGGATTTTTGCCAGCCAATCTTTTAAGATAGTTTAATAAAATTAGTCTCGAGATACCCATTGCTCATTGTTCGACCGATTGTTTCTATGGGATCTTTACGACATAGTGCCCAATTAAGATCAAACTTGGTCAATATTTGAAGTATATGAATATAGATGAGTACATCCTATGTGAATTTGGTTCGGATAACGTAACTTACAAAAAAGTTTTCTATACTAAAACAATTTTTACCTGCTTTTACCTTTATATGAACATAGAACGCCCTAAAGAGGGAATGTCAAAAAACAAAAACAAACTGGTACTGCTTGGGCATTTTATCTTTCATTTGCGACCTCTCGGGTTTTCCTAGCTCTCATAGTTGCTGAGATCCTTTTGTTCATATAGACGGACGGACGGACGGACGGACAGACGGACATGGCTATATCGACTCGGTTATTGATACTGATCAAGAATATATATACTTAATGGGGTCTGCCACGCCTCCTTCTGCCTGTTACATACATTCCAACGATTACAATATACCCTTGTACTCTACGAGTAACGAGTGTAATTACAATACTGTACGATAAGGCCGTCGACCTAAGAGATTTATACCTGGCGTGAGACGCATCTTGACTGACATATTGTTCGCTCCTCATCCCCCCAAATTGCCACCGGCCTTGGCGTTGCCCCAGGAGATGGAGGCGAACCATAACTGTTATACGTTTGAAAAGAAAATTTCACTTTAAGACGTGAAGGCAGTGCAAGGAACGAGTGTTGTAACAAGAACCGACAAAACCCATATCTGCAGCAAGAAAATATGTACCAGAGTCAAGAAGGCCAAGGGAAAGTCCCGCCTTTGGAAAGCAAAGAAACCAGCCAAGGCTAAGCTGGCAAGCGAAACTGGTCCATTACAAAAGGAAGTAAATGTCGAAAACAGCTCCGACATTGATTACGAGAGCGACGGTGCACTGTGGGGCAACCGGCCGGAAAATGTGGCAAAAATCATTTTTGTGAAAAATTGCGTTTGGTTAAAACATGATCATGCGTGATAAGTCCGAAATTTTTTGAATTCTGTTGCAAATTGTGGTTGTTAAAGCCCCTCAAAGTTGACCTGATTCCTGAAATGAGCCAAAAGGCATACATTTTTGTCGCAAAGTATCAACTTTGAAATTAAATTTTGTGCAAAATAATAGATCAATCTTAAAGTTGTTACTTTTTTATTTAAATATAATAAATTCTTTATTAAATTTAGTAAAAATTTTCGTTTTATTACTGAATATTCCAAAAAAGTTTAAGAAATAGACAATTTTTTGGAAGTTTTTTTTTATTAAACATGGAGATAACTTATAATGTTTACAGTTCAAGGTTTTTAATTCAAGGTACGTTTTCAATGAGTTTTTTACCTCATTTATGGATCCTACATAAACTGACCCCTTATGCACTTGTTACTCAGTTCATTATCAACTTCACAAGAGGAAACGTAAACTTTCGATTGAATAGTATTTATTAATATATTTCCGAAAGTATTGATTTGAAAATAATGGCTTCACAGAATTCTCAGTTGTTTGAAATTTTCAGAGTATCCAATGACCGGAGTGACTTTGAAGATGCTGTCCTTAGAGAACACCATATTTTAGGAGCTACTACAAAGAGCAAACCCAAATTTCATAGTTTTAATAATAACGTAAAGCAAAATGGATAATGTGCAACAGGTCAATAGATAGTTTCATTCGAAGTAATTCCGAGTGGCTAGATGACTATACCACATTCACTGACCTTGAACCACAACCCCATACTAGCAGGAGAAGAGAAGTATCAATGCTTACCAATAGGAGAGCTGTCCGAAGAAGCACAGGAGTGCAAAAACAGGGACTACAAGAAATGTAAATACTCAGACACCGGCAAGATTTCTCGAAAACGGCAAAATAAAGACTTGTTTAACATGCTGGCAGCATCTTTAAATCCGCTTGTCTCTTCGTTTAAAAACGTGCGAACCTTCAATGATTTGGAAGAGAGCAATTGTAGGTCTGAAATGATAAGTTTATTATATATTAAGCCAACTGTTGAAGATTATTTTAAGGAAAATCGACCACAATACACAATAACGTACCCAAAAATGGAAGTGCCAATATTAAGTAAATTAGCTTAAAAAACTACCCAAATCCTACTGATTAGTTATATTAATGTTACAACAATATTAAAAATATTACTTTGTGGTAAAAATAAGTATTTTAAATTTTTATTTTATACATCTAATATAGCAGAAACACTAGTGAACTTTGACCTTAAATTTTGAATCACCCTGTTAACCGATTACCCTGTTCAGACACTCATTCTAAAGCTTAATAAGTTATCTATTTAAAAGATATGATTTTTGCAAAATTTTTCGGGACGCTGCCTCAATTACATCAAGCCTTTTAAACCTCCAGAAGGTGTACGCTTGGTCGAATCCCAATTCGGTATCCAGTCCGTTCAAGGTTCGAACAGCATAACTAAATAGTGCTTGGTCCCCAGGTTTGGACAGATGGCAACATTTTTTATTTTGGACAACTTGTTCACATTTGACGGAATTTTTGGTTGTTGTTTTATTAAAACGGACCAACGCTGCTTTCAACCTGAAAGAGAGTAAGCTGCGAGCAGTGCAAAGATGTGAATTATTCAAAGATTCTTGAAAATTCTCGGCAATTTCGCGAGTACTAAAGTACTGTGTGAAGCCATTTGCAGACCCCAAGGAGTCTCTGGCTATAAACACAGCCGTTGTTGCCACCACAAGAACGGCAGGTGAATAGGTTGTTCATTCTCAACTATACCCATACCTACGAGTGATGAATGACTTTGTGGACGTGGAAGTAAACGACCGTTTAAAAAACTTGCGCGTGGACGATACGCGAAATTAATGCACATAATTAAAAGAATACGTAGAACTATATAATACATTCAACACTCAAAGAATGTTATCTAGAATGGCTTGATAGATAAGATAGACGTAACGTTTTAAGTGAGAACAAAGAAGTAGTTCCACAAACCACACGAAAAAATTATTATAGTTAGTATATAAGATACGAAATTGATTATTTTAAACACAATTAGTGGTACAAATTTGAAGGGACAAAGGAAAAAAGTTTCTAGTATGCCGAATCGGAATCGCGAAACTAATAATTAGTAGAAGGAATCAATTTCATCACTAATAAGTTTATGTAAGAATACTTTGCCAAGCATGGTTCTGCGGTCCGCAAGAAAGGGAGGTTTAATAACAAGAGTCTACTACGATACGAAGGTAATCGAATATTAGTAATCCAGGTAAGGCCCCAAGGGGCAAAATGGAGAAATTGTTTTTGTACAGCTTATATTCTGCCCTGGTGTATCGTGTATTGGGGATACCAATCACACGATCCACATTCAAGAATAGGGCATTCAAGTGAAGTGTAAAGAGTTTTTGTTGGATAGGGATCATCAAACTCCTTTGACCAACGCTTAATAAAACCCAAGACACCAAATGCTCGATTAGCAGCGTAAGAGTTGTGCTTATCAAACTTAAGTTTTGGATCGAAAAGGATACCCAAATCATTGACCGACTTTATTCTCTGCAGAGGTTGACCGTTAAGAGAATAGTTATTAAAGATAGCAGAGGCTGTTCAATGCAGAGAAATAGGTTATTTAGACGTACTTGGAACACCAGAAGGAACACAAATGTCGAATAGATTATTTAACGTATTATAAAAAAATCTGACTGCATCGCCCATATCCCTGCACATGTAAAGCCATGCCCAATCAGTTTGAGATAAAAGCTTTCATTTGTTAAAATCAGCCTTCCGAAACTGGCGAATATGCATATTAGGTCTAGAGCTAGAATCTCCCCAACGCGAAGGCAATTCCATCAACAATTGGTGATATGGATCTTCGGGAAGGGAAAGAGGAGCAATACGGGAAACAGATAAAAGGATGGATCCAAGACAAAAATAAGATCAAGCACCTTATTTAATGAATTGGGAATTCCATTTATTTGAGACAGACAAATCCCAAATAAGTGATCAAGAAAATCATACTGTGTCGTGGGTGTCATAACAGCAGAGCCACACCCAGAACCACAAGAATATCCCGTTCAGAAGTCAGGTAAGAAACAGATTGAATAGCAGAGAAATGTTCAATATGAACAGAAGTGTCAGGCGAAGGAGGAATATACGAACAAGTAATAAAAATGTAGATGTTTGAGATCTTTATCTTAACAGCAATAAACTCTAAGGTTGTGGAAATATCAAGAACAATTACTTCAGATGAATTACCAGCATCAACAGGAAAAACGAGATATACGGTCTTTTCTAAATAGTAAAAAGTTATCGCTAAAAATCTCAGTGTTAAGAATGTCAGGCCGTAACAATGTTTTGGTAAAGGCTATGACATGAAAATGAAAAGAAAAGCTAGATAAATATAGGTTGCTGAGTTTGCTACAAAGACCTCTTACATTTTAATAGGCAAGCGAGAGAGAAGAGTTTAGTTTTTTTTTGTTATTTGTAGCTGATTGGTTAGAAGAAGATAGTGAAGATAGAGAAATCGGAGTCCGATTTCGTTTTTTAGCACTATATTCTTTCACCACTAAGTGGTCCGGCCAGAGCTCTTTACAGCATATTTTGTTAAATTATTCGGCCGGAACACTTACTTTTAATGAAGAAATCTCTCGAGAAAATTTGAATTTTTCTACCGTAATGTTGGCTATAGATTTGGCCTATATAAAAGTCTTGACATCATCAGATGCAGTATCAGGGGCTAGCCGTGAAACTAAGATTTGTTTTTTCGGTCGAATACCCATGAGCGTCATTTTATTATCTACAACTGCTTTTCGAACTTATAATAGTGGTTGTTTGACTAGTTGATCAAGTCGAAATGTCATCACTGGTATGGTGATCAACAACATCTGCATTGACAGCGACTGTATCAGGGGCTGGCTCGGTGTCCGTAGGAAAACCTTCTGTGGGAAAAGTAAAATTATCATTCCTACTGACAATACTAGTTGGAGATGGGGAAAAAAGATTTATTAGAGACCGATCAGAATTAAAGAAGATATGTGGAGGAATTAATGTTCATTTGGACCAATTGACAACCTAAAAATTTCATTTTTTCTCTTTGGAGAGAGGTGAAACTATCAAACAGGTTTCTAAATCTGCCAAATAGTTCCCCAAAGCCTCTTTTAGTTTGCCTCATGCCATCACATCCCTTTTAACATTTAAGTAGCGTTATTCAGGTGCATATTACGGCCGTTAAGGCCAGAACATTATTGTGTGATACATTATCACACAGCCAGCAGCAAACATAACCCACTTTTACATAGGTTCGCACCTGTCAGTTTTTAGACCCAGTACTCTTTAAAAAAGAGTAATGGGGGACTATTAAGTTTGTCAGAAGCGAGATGTGCGTAACAGGCAGAAGGAGGCGTGGCCGACCCCATAAAGTATATATATATATATATATATATATAGTATATTCTTGATCAGCATCAACAGTCGAGTCGATATAGCAATATGCGTCTGTCTGTCTGCTAGAACCATAAAATTGACAATGAAAGTCCGATATTTTCGCGAGCAGATCAAGTTTATTTCAAATTATTGCCACGCCCCTTACCGCCCCCGCAATGAGCACAAAACCAGACACACCTACAGGTTCTTAGAGACAGCTTTAATATAATGACAGTCATTTTGAGCTGCCACGCCCCCTTTTCTCATAAGAACTAAAAAACTCTTCAACTTCAATGCCGTTTTTAAGTCATTAAATCAAATAGTTCAGTCTTGTAATTTAACATTCGCTTAGAGACTTATCATATCAAACTATCCTGAAAGTTATATCATACTCCTATGTCAAACAAGAAGTTATCACGGTTCAAAAATTATATTATTTAACTGCAAAATCACTGTATGCGCGCAACACATACAAACAAACACAGAAACATACAAACATATGTTCGAACGTTTTCTCTACCTGCTTTGGCCGCAAAGCTGCCCGGAGCCGCTGGCCGCGCCGACTAATGCTATACATACACACATATATATGAGCACACATACAAATTTGCAAATAATCGGAAGAATGATAGAAGAGGGTCGTGGTGCAACCGGTAGAGTTGCGGCGCATTATGGAACCTTCGTATGGATCGCAGGTTCGAATGCTGGAAATGACAATTGTTAATTTTTTATTTTTTAGTTTTAATTCAAAATGTAAATATTTAATTTTAATTTTTTTAATTTCATTTTAAAATTTTAATTGAAATCAAATGGGCACTACTATGGGGGTACGGGGTCTTTTACAGTCGGCTCGATCGACTGTAGCCTTTCTTACTTGCTATTATAACAGACATACATACTAGAAAAATTTAAATTTGAAGAACATCGAATGGAAAAGATTGTACTGCAGTAGAAGAAAATATAAACTTTAACAAATTTTAAATTCGTATGGAGTGTTCAAAAGAATGACAGATATACACAAGGGTTAAGTAAACAGATGCTAATTTAGAGCAAAAAATACAGCGTACTTACAAAAACAAAATGGTTTGCGCGGTAAACGAAAAATTTACCGTTGGAGATTAGGTAGCCAAACACCAACAACATTAAGATCGCGGGATAGCAGATGGGTGAAGCAAAGCGCAGTTTACAGAGAGCAGAGAGAAAGTTCGCAAGATGTGCGCTCGCGACTGAAACGTTTAAGGTGGAGAGTAGCAAGCAAGCAAAAACTGCAAGTTACAAAAACAAAGCTTATTGGGTGACAACAAAGCAAGTGCACATATAACAAACAACTTGATTTGACTAAACTTTGTTTTGGTTAATATTACAAGGAAATTATAAAATAAGTTTGTTAGTATATGTCAGAGACCTGCAACGAGTATACTCTAGTATGTTTGAACTTTTCATCAAACGATCGGGTAACGAGTATACAAACGGGCTGTCCGAAAAATGTTCGAATCACAACGATCATTTGTCCGTTTTCTGCTTGATTCGAACATGATCGTTTAATGTCAAACAATTTGGTTGCGAGCACAACGATCATCCCCATAGATCGTTTGGTAATCGTTCGATTGGATGAACGAGTATTCGAACGCAACCTGCCTGCCCGTAATTTGTACTGAAAAACGTTCGAGTATCAAGCAAGTTCGTTGGTTCGCTTGAGTTGCGTGACGTTCGCAGTGTTGCCATTTATTGGGAGGAAAATATGCTAGTTTTAGCGGAAAAGGCTAGATTGCAATAAAAAACAATAAGAAAATTGTATAAGTATATATTTTTTTTCTTCTTTTATTATTAAAAATTTTATAAACCATAATGGGAAATATAAAAAATAAAATATCTGTAATATATGTGCATTGATTTTCCCATGTACACATAAGTAAAAGCTAGATCAAGCGGGAAACAATTTATAGAGCAACACTGATGGCACGCGCAACAAGCTGAGGGTTGTTTTTGTTTTGTGTGCATTTGTGCGAGCAAGTATTGTTATGTTTGACATACCACGCATTTCGCTAATATATTTTTTTTAAGACAGAAAAACCCAAATGGAAGAGTATCTACCTGCTGCACATATTGCGCTAAATGCAAAACGCCCCTTTTACAACACTCATAGAGTCATTCTCTTGCCAAACAAGGGAATTTCCAAAAGGTCAGCCCATCTACGTTTAACTGTTGAGCTTTAGAAAGGGTTTCAGCACATTTTGATTATGTAAAAATGTTATGTATGAACAGAGTATTAAAACCTAAATTGCATTTATTATTAAATGCCAATTTATTAAAAAAAAAAACAATCTTTAATGCCGTCAAAACATTAAGTATAGTACCACCGCTGAGAATATTTCATGCAACATTTTATAAATTTCTATTTGGCTTGCTTGCAGCATGTTCCATATAACGGCAAAATACTCGAGTATATACTCGAGTAAAACGAGTATAAGCAGGCCCGCGGTACGCACACAAACGATTAAGTATCAAATTTTGTTCGAACAAAACGATCACGAGTAAGCGTTCGAGTATGCTCGAAATTTTTATACTCGCTGCAGGTCTCTGGTATATGTTTAAGTATTAATAATGATGTAGTTGACTTTAATTGATTAGAATTACGAAAGTTCTAGACTACAATAACTTTACTCGTTAGCAGCTTTTCAGTTAATATTGTGAACGTTCCGTAGTTGCAACCTATGTCGAATTGGCAATTTGAGCATTTCCATAGCCCACTCGAGGAAATAGCTAACTGTCTCAAGTTGCAAAAGGGTACAAACAATAAAGTCGAGCTGGTACTGCTTGCTGTGATCGAGTACAACAAATCAATACATTCGGTCACCAAGAAAAGTTCCTAGAACCATTGTATAATAACTTTTAGGAAATCCAGCAGAAGGATAGGGAAGAAATAGATAAGGCACAGTAAGTGCAAAACTCTGGACTTAACCCAGGTATGCAGAACAGGGTAATTGATGTTGGCGAGAAGGTACTCGTGTAGACAAATCGGAGACTTGGGAATAAGCTCAGTAGTTTTAGTTTGCTGACTTTAAAAGACTTAGTTACATTCCAGGCTGTACAGGACGCTACTGACGATACTGGTGACAGTGACAGCACGGATGACCGACTAATCACTCTCGGATTACATACCGATTTCGGACGAAAACGTGCTTGTTTGGAACGATTTTGACTTCTTAAGATACACGACTAATCTTTCCGAATTTTCACGAATGATCGACGACACTAACAAATTAACGGATATGTTTCCACAGTCCCACATGCGCAAGCTGTTGGAGGTGGATACAGAAACATGTTGTCTGCTCTTGATGTGCACCACAACCACTTCTAAGGAACGGCACTCAAGGTAGTAAAGGGCACCCCCGACGCTCAAGGCCTCATGGACTATAAAATGACTGAAGCAGATATTTTTAGATTAAACAATAGACAAATAGAAATAATTTCCAGGACCCAGACACAGATAAATTCGCTGACCGATACAGTCAATAAAATTCTTAAAGCCGTGACACCCCATAAATGAGCGCACATTAATTTTTAGCGCTCTGGCCGGAAACTGCCAGTGCGCACGGTTTGTATTTAATACGGGTACAGTCCCATAACTTCCAGCGTACGAATATAAGCGGCGAGTAATGTTCTCACTGGAAGCAGACAGTCAATACGGCAGCGAGACAGAGAATAATGTACACTAGTCGCACTCGCACGCACAGCGAGATCGGAGATAAAGAGACGAAAACAAAGAGCGACCACACGTGCGCAGTGCAATGCATGGATCGACAGAGGCTGGGCAGAGAGAGCGAGAGACAACGGCAACTACACAGCGCACACCTACAAATGCATGACTGACGTCACAGCGAAGGAACAAAAAACAAGCACATAGAGCAAGCCGCTACGTCAGAGCAGTGCAGCGGAGTCTATAGCGGCAGAGAGCAAGAGACAGCAAGCACCGCCTGCGTCGACTTGGGATTTGGGCAGCGCTGCCTAGCATATTATATTAGGCAAATGCGATCGAAGCCGGGAAAAGCGCCGTTGCATCTGTGCACACAATATGTGTGTCAAGGGCAGAGCAGCGAAATAAGCGACGTCGGCAGAGGGGAATTTTGGCAATCGACGCTCTAATTAATTGTCACTGGAGTTAGTGATTTTACGAGCTTACTATCGAGTGGACACGCAGAACGCACAGTGAAACAAGTAAATTCGCGACGGAAGAAAAAACACACAAGTGGAAACAAAAGGACACATCGGCATACGCTAAGGATTTACAGGACTACGGATATACAAGGACAACGAAGACCCCCCAAACGATCAGGAATTTAACAAAGAGCGACAAAGGTTTGGAGCAAAAAACATACGAAGCCCACCAAAATTCATATCGGTCGACAACAAGTCAGAGATAAGTGATGTGGCTGTTCCTATTAGCGATTCAATGTCCAAGCCGCCAGGCTGTCAAAAAACAAAAAAAACACTTTTTTTTATATGTATGTAGAGACCCTCCTGGGTATACCACCGCTAGACTTACATGCGAAGCTAGTGGCAGCCAAGTCGGCCCAGCGCCTCACAGCTCTAGGCTGCATGTCACTGCAGGGCTATGGTCATAGCTCCATAGGGAGGAATATGACCACAAGCTCGGACTACCTCAAACCAACCAACTGCCTTAAAGCCAGAACCCGTGTGCATTTAGGGCCCAATGACTGGAAGGATTGCCCTAGTCGGCAAGAAGGTAATTTTTGCATTTATACAGACGGCTCCAAGATGGCAGGTGGAGTAGGAGCTGCCGTATATTGTGAGCGCACCAACACCAAGCTCATGTACAAGCTCCCCGACCACTGCAGCATATTCCAGGCAGAGGTCTTTGCTATCGGAAAAGCAGCGGAGGTTGCGACTTTTCTAGCTACGGACAGTCATACAATCAACCTTATGGTTGACAGTCAGGCAGCCATTAAGTCTATGATGTCGTCTACCCTCAGCTCCAGAACGGTCAAGGCGAGCAGGGAGGCAGTAGATACACTAGGTACGACCAAGTCAGTACATATCTACTGGGTTCCCAGCCACCAAGGAATCCCTGGAAACGAGGAGGCAGACACCCTAGCGAAGGCTGGTACTGAACTACCTGAAAGTAGAACAGAGCAGGTGGCATGGTCCCTAAGATCGCTGTATAGCAAACTTGAGAGGAGCACCACCAAACTAGTAAATACAAGGTGACGTAACACCAACTCGTGCAGAACAGCGAAAATAATGTGCAGCGAATCCGATGCTAAACTTAGCCGATTCCTACTGCATCTCTCTAGGAAAGACTGCAGAATGCTAACCGGTGTGCTCACTGGTCACTGCCTAGCGGCTGTGCATGCGGCCAAACTGGGTATTACCACGGACACTGACTGCAGGAAATGTAAATACTCGAACACTCCCGAAACACTAGAACATCTACTTTGCCATTGTCCTGCCCTAGAGCGAACACGGCTAGTATGTCTAGGTGCACCGCAAATTCACTCTATGGAAGAGGCATCAAAGCGCTCACCAAAAGATCTACTGATGTTCGCGAAACGCTCCTTAATTCTCCTAGACTTTTAGCCTGAACAACCTCCGCGCCCGGACTACTAAGGGCCGCTTACGGCCTATGAACAGTACCCGCGAGGACGTCCGGCTTAACCTAACCCTAACCTATATGTATGTATGCAAACTGACACTTAATTAAACTTACACCAAAAAGTGTTGATATGACTCCCGTTGTTGCACCAATAAATGCGCCAACATCTGAACCGCCCTGTAATCTAACTTATGTGGGAATCAGTAAATTAAATTACGTAGCAGTAAAACATACACCACTCAGACTTTCAATGATTCCCACAATGCCACTGCCCGTACCATCTTCAGTATTTTCATCATATTATTCAAAGCCGGATAACTCATCACCGTCATCCTGATTTCCATTAGATTTCGTTTTATCAAAGTGATTTTGCGGCTTCAAAAGAGTTAAGGGCACATAAATTAACAATGACCACAAGTAAGTTGATAAATAACATTTATGGCAAAATACAAGTTAATGACTTATGTGTATTGTTGTAATGGTGCACTATTACCAAATAAGATGTATATTTGCTAAATGGCAAGACAATCGAACGTGTCAAAAATTATTATCATTAGCTGGACAGAAAATGGCTTTGAATCACAGCAAGGTTTTAAAAAAAAATTGTATATTTCTTCTCAACATATTTGTCGAATCAAATGCTTATAATGCAATACATGAAGAATTTCAACCATTATCATAAACGCAATTAACGCGAATCTACTTGTGTTAGATGGCGAATAGAACTTTCTGTTGTTGTTTTTGTCATATGGCTTTATCCAAGTTAACCAAACACCATTATGGGGACCTTCTCATGGAAGGAAGTGATCAAGAAAATCATACTGTGTCGTGGGTGTCATAACAGCAGAGCCACACCCAGAACCACAAGAATATCCCGTTCAGAAGTCAGGTAAGAAACAGATTGAATAGCAGAGAAATGTTCAATATGAACAGAAGTGTCAGGCGAAGGAGGAATATACGAACAAGTAATAAAAATGTAGATGTTTGAGATCTTTATCTTAACAGCAATAAACTCTAAGGTTGTGGAAATATCAAGAACAATTACTTCAGATGAATTACCAGCATCAACAGGAAAAACGAGATATACGGTCTTTTCTAAATAGTAAAAAGTTATCGCTAAAAATCTCAGTGTTAAGAATGTCAGGCCGTAACAATGTTTTGGTAAAGGCTATGACATGAAAATGAAAAGAAAAGCTAGATAAATATAGGTTGCTGAGTTTGCTACAAAGACCTCTTACATTTTAATAGGCAAGCGAGAGAGAAGAGTTTAGTTTTTTTTTGTTATTTGTAGCTGATTGGTTAGAAGAAGATAGTGAAGATAGAGAAATCGGAGTCCGATTTCGTTTTTTAGCACTATATTCTTTCACCACTAAGTGGTCCGGCCAGAGCTCTTTACAGCATATTTTGTTAAATTATTCGGCCGGAACACTTACTTTTAATGAAGAAATCTCTCGAGAAAATTTGAATTTTTCTACCGTAATGTTGGCTATAGATTTGGCCTATATAAAAGTCTTGACATCATCAGATGCAGTATCAGGGGCTAGCCGTGAAACTAAGATTTGTTTTTTCGGTCGAATACCCATGAGCGTCATTTTATTATCTACAACTGCTTTTCGAACTTATAATAGTGGTTGTTTGACTAGTTGATCAAGTCGAAATGTCATCACTGGTATGGTGATCAACAACATCTGCATTGACAGCGACTGTATCAGGGGCTGGCTCGGTGTCCGTAGGAAAACCTTCTGTGGGAAAAGTAAAATTATCATTCCTACTGACAATACTAGTTGGAGATGGGGAAAAAAGATTTATTAGAGACCGATCAGAATTAAAGAAGATATGTGGAGGAATTAATGTTCATTTGGACCAATTGACAACCTAAAAATTTCATTTTTTCTCTTTGGAGAGAGGTGAAACTATCAAACAGGTTTCTAAATCTGCCAAATAGTTCCCCAAAGCCTCTTTTAGTTTGCCTCATGCCATCACATCCCTTTTAACATTTAAGTAGCGTTATTCAGGTGCATATTACGGCCGTTAAGGCCAGAACATTATTGTGTGATACATTATCACACAGCCAGCAGCAAACATAACCCACTTTTACATAGGTTCGCACCTGTCAGTTTTTAGACCCAGTACTCTTTAAAAAAGAGTAATGGGGGACTATTAAGTTTGTCAGAAGCGAGATGTGCGTAACAGGCAGAAGGAGGCGTGGCCGACCCCATAAAGTATATATATATATATATATATATATATATAGTATATTCTTGATCAGCATCAACAGTCGAGTCGATATAGCAATATGCGTCTGTCTGTCTGCTAGAACCATAAAATTGACAATGAAAGTCCGATATTTTCGCGAGCAGATCAAGTTTATTTCAAATTATTGCCACGCCCCTTACCGCCCCCGCAATGAGCACAAAACCAGACACACCTACAGGTTCTTAGAGACAGCTTTAATATAATGACAGTCATTTTGAGCTGCCACGCCCCCTTTTCTCATAAGAACTAAAAAACTCTTCAACTTCAATGCCGTTTTTAAGTCATTAAATCAAATAGTTCAGTCTTGTAATTTAACATTCGCTTAGAGACTTATCATATCAAACTATCCTGAAAGTTATATCATACTCCTATGTCAAACAAGAAGTTATCACGGTTCAAAAATTATATTATTTAACTGCAAAATCACTGTATGCGCGCAACACATACAAACAAACACAGAAACATACAAACATATGTTCGAACGTTTTCTCTACCTGCTTTGGCCGCAAAGCTGCCCGGAGCCGCTGGCCGCGCCGACTAATGCTATACATACACACATATATATGAGCACACATACAAATTTGCAAATAATCGGAAGAATGATAGAAGAGGGTCGTGGTGCAACCGGTAGAGTTGCGGCGCATTATGGAACCTTCGTATGGATCGCAGGTTCGAATGCTGGAAATGACAATTGTTAATTTTTTATTTTTTAGTTTTAATTCAAAATGTAAATATTTAATTTTAATTTTTTTAATTTCATTTTAAAATTTTAATTGAAATCAAATGGGCACTACTATGGGGGTACGGGGTCTTTTACAGTCGGCTCGATCGACTGTAGCCTTTCTTACTTGCTATTATAACAGACATACATACTAGAAAAATTTAAATTTGAAGAACATCGAATGGAAAAGATTGTACTGCAGTAGAAGAAAATATAAACTTTAACAAATTTTAAATTCGTATGGAGTGTTCAAAAGAATGACAGATATACACAAGGGTTAAGTAAACAGATGCTAATTTAGAGCAAAAAATACAGCGTACTTACAAAAACAAAATGGTTTGCGCGGTAAACGAAAAATTTACCGTTGGAGATTAGGTAGCCAAACACCAACAACATTAAGATCGCGGGATAGCAGATGGGTGAAGCAAAGCGCAGTTTACAGAGAGCAGAGAGAAAGTTCGCAAGATGTGCGCTCGCGACTGAAACGTTTAAGGTGGAGAGTAGCAAGCAAGCAAAAACTGCAAGTTACAAAAACAAAGCTTATTGGGTGACAACAAAGCAAGTGCACATATAACAAACAACTTGATTTGACTAAACTTTGTTTTGGTTAATATTACAAGGAAATTATAAAATAAGTTTGTTAGTATATGTCAGAGACCTGCAACGAGTATACTCTAGTATGTTTGAACTTTTCATCAAACGATCGGGTAACGAGTATACAAACGGGCTGTCCGAAAAATGTTCGAATCACAACGATCATTTGTCCGTTTTCTGCTTGATTCGAACATGATCGTTTAATGTCAAACAATTTGGTTGCGAGCACAACGATCATCCCCATAGATCGTTTGGTAATCGTTCGATTGGATGAACGAGTATTCGAACGCAACCTGCCTGCCCGTAATTTGTACTGAAAAACGTTCGAGTATCAAGCAAGTTCGTTGGTTCGCTTGAGTTGCGTGACGTTCGCAGTGTTGCCATTTATTGGGAGGAAAATATGCTAGTTTTAGCGGAAAAGGCTAGATTGCAATAAAAAACAATAAGAAAATTGTATAAGTATATATTTTTTTCTTCTTTTATTATTAAAAATTTTATAAACCATAATGGGAAATATAAAAAATAAAATATCTGTAATATATGTGCATTGATTTTCCCATGTACACATAAGTAAAAGCTAGATCAAGCGGGAAACAATTTATAGAGCAACACTGATGGCACGCGCAACAAGCTGAGGGTTGTTTTTGTTTTGTGTGCATTTGTGCGAGCAAGTATTGTTATGTTTGACATACCACGCATTTCGCTAATATATTTTTTTTAAGACAGAAAAACCCAAATGGAAGAGTATCTACCTGCTGCACATATTGCGCTAAATGCAAAACGCCCCTTTTACAACACTCATAGAGTCATTCTCTTGCCAAACAAGGGAATTTCCAAAAGGTCAGCCCATCTACGTTTAACTGTTGAGCTTTAGAAAGGGTTTCAGCACATTTTGATTATGTAAAAATGTTATGTATGAACAGAGTATTAAAACCTAAATTGCATTTATTATTAAATGCCAATTTATTAAAAAAAAAACAATCTTTAATGCCGTCAAAACATTAAGTATAGTACCACCGCTGAGAATATTTCATGCAACATTTTATAAATTTCTATTTGGCTTGCTTGCAGCATGTTCCATATAACGGCAAAATACTCGAGTATATACTCGAGTAAAACGAGTATAAGCAGGCCCGCGGTACGCACACAAACGATTAAGTATCAAATTTTGTTCGAACAAAACGATCACGAGTAAGCGTTCGAGTATGCTCGAAATTTGTATACTCGCTGCAGGTCTCTGGTATATGTTTAAGTATTAATAATGATGTAGTTGACTTTAATTGATTAGAATTACGAAAGTTCTAGACTACAATAACTTTACTCGTTAGCAGCTTTTCAGTTAATATTGTGAACGTTCCGTAGTTGCAACCTATGTCGAATTGGCAATTTGAGCATTTCCATAGCCCACTCGAGGAAATAGCTAACTGTCTCAAGTTGCAAAAGGGTACAAACAATAAAGTCGAGCTGGTACTGCTTGCTGTGATCGAGTACAACAAATCAATACATTCGGTCACCAAGAAAAGTTCCTAGAACCATTGTATAATAACTTTTAGGAAATCCAGCAGAAGGATAGGGAAGAAATAGATAAGGCACAGTAAGTGCAAAACTCTGGACTTAACCCAGGTATGCAGAACAGGGTAATTGATGTTGGCGAGAAGGTACTCGTGTAGACAAATCGGAGACTTGGGAATAAGCTCAGTAGTTTTAGTTTGCTGACTTTAAAAGACTTAGTTACATTCCAGGCTGTACAGGACGCTACTGACGATACTGGTGACAGTGACAGCACGGATGACCGACTAATCACTCTCGGATTACATACCGATTTCGGACGAAAACGTGCTTGTTTGGAACGATTTTGACTTCTTAAGATACACGACTAATCTTTCCGAATTTTCACGAATGATCGACGACACTAACAAATTAACGGATATGTTTCCACAGTCCCACATGCGCAAGCTGTTGGAGGTGGATACAGAAACATGTTGTCTGCTCTTGATGTGCACCACAACCACTTCTAAGGAACGGCACTCAAGGTAGTAAAGGGCACCCCCGACGCTCAAGGCCTCATGGACTATAAAATGACTGAAGCAGATATTTTTAGATTAAACAATAGACAAATAGAAATAATTTCCAGGACCCAGACACAGATAAATTCGCTGACCGATACAGTCAATAAAATTCTTAAAGCCGTGACACCCCATAAATGAGCGCACATTAATTTTTAGCGCTCTGGCCGGAAACTGCCAGTGCGCACGGTTTGTATTTAATACGGGTACAGTCCCATAACTTCCAGCGTACGAATATAAGCGGCGAGTAATGTTCTCACTGGAAGCAGACAGTCAATACGGCAGCGAGACAGAGAATAATGTACACTAGTCGCACTCGCACGCACAGCGAGATCGGAGATAAAGAGACGAAAACAAAGAGCGACCACACGTGCGCAGTGCAATGCATGGATCGACAGAGGCTGGGCAGAGAGAGCGAGAGACAACGGCAACTACACAGCGCACACCTACAAATGCATGACTGACGTCACAGCGAAGGAACAAAAAACAAGCACATAGAGCAAGCCGCTACGTCAGAGCAGTGCAGCGGAGTCTATAGCGGCAGAGAGCAAGAGACAGCAAGCACCGCCTGCGTCGACTTGGGATTTGGGCAGCGCTGCCTAGCATATTATATTAGGCAAATGCGATCGAAGCCGGGAAAAGCGCCGTTGCATCTGTGCACACAATATGTGTGTCAAGGGCAGAGCAGCGAAATAAGCGACGTCGGCAGAGGGGAATTTTGGCAATCGACGCTCTAATTAATTGTCACTGGAGTTAGTGATTTTACGAGCTTACTATCGAGTGGACACGCAGAACGCACAGTGAAACAAGTAAATTCGCGACGGAAGAAAAAACACACAAGTGGAAACAAAAGGACACATCGGCATACGCTAAGGATTTACAGGACTACGGATATACAAGGACAACGAAGACCCCCCAAACGATCAGGAATTTAACAAAGAGCGACAAAGGTTTGGAGCAAAAAACATACGAAGCCCACCAAAATTCATATCGGTCGACAACAAGTCAGAGATAAGTGATGTGGCTGTTCCTATTAGCGATTCAATGTCCAAGCCGCCAGGCTGTCAAAAAACAAAAAAAACACTTTTTTTTATATGTATGTAGAGACCCTCCTGGGTATACCACCGCTAGACTTACATGCGAAGCTAGTGGCAGCCAAGTCGGCCCAGCGCCTCACAGCTCTAGGCTGCATGTCACTGCAGGGCTATGGTCATAGCTCCATAGGGAGGAATATGACCACAAGCTCGGACTACCTCAAACCAACCAACTGCCTTAAAGCCAGAACCCGTGTGCATTTAGGGCCCAATGACTGGAAGGATTGCCCTAGTCGGCAAGAAGGTAATTTTTGCATTTATACAGACGGCTCCAAGATGGCAGGTGGAGTAGGAGCTGCCGTATATTGTGAGCGCACCAACACCAAGCTCATGTACAAGCTCCCCGACCACTGCAGCATATTCCAGGCAGAGGTCTTTGCTATCGGAAAAGCAGCGGAGGTTGCGACTCTTCTAGCTACGGACAGTCATACAATCAACCTTATGGTTGACAGTCAGGCAGCCATTAAGTCTATGATGTCGTCTACCCTCAGCTCCAGAACGGTCAAGGCGAGCAGGGAGGCAGTAGATACACTAGGTACGACCAAGTCAGTACATATCTACTGGGTTCCCAGCCACCAAGGAATCCCTGGAAACGAGGAGGCAGACACCCTAGCGAAGGCTGGTACTGAACTACCTGAAAGTAGAACAGAGCAGGTGGCATGGTCCCTAAGATCGCTGTATAGCAAACTTGAGAGGAGCACCACCAAACTAGTAAATACAAGGTGACGTAACACCAACTCGTGCAGAACAGCGAAAATAATGTGCAGCGAATCCGATGCTAAACTTAGCCGATTCCTACTGCATCTCTCTAGGAAAGACTGCAGAATGCTAACCGGTGTGCTCACTGGTCACTGCCTAGCGGCTGTGCATGCGGCCAAACTGGGTATTACCACGGACACTGACTGCAGGAAATGTAAATACTCGAACACTCCCGAAACACTAGAACATCTACTTTGCCATTGTCCTGCCCTAGAGCGAACACGGCTAGTATGTCTAGGTGCACCGCAAATTCACTCTATGGAAGAGGCATCAAAGCGCTCACCAAAAGATCTACTGATGTTCGCGAAACGCTCCTTAATTCTCCTAGACTTTTAGCCTGAACAACCTCCGCGCCCGGACTACTAAGGGCCGCTTACGGCCTATGAACAGTACTCGCGAGGACGTCCGGCTTAACCTAACCCTAACCTATATGTATGTATGCAAACTGACACTTAATTAAACTTACACCAAAAAGTGTTGATATGACTCCCGTTGTTGCACCAATAAATGCGCCAACATCTGAACCGCCCTGTAATCTAACTTATGTGGGAATCAGTAAATTAAATTACGTAGCAGTAAAACATACACCACTCAGACTTTCAATGATTCCTACAATGCCACTGCCCGTACCATCTTCAGTATTTTCATCATATTATTCAAAGCCGGATAACTCATCACCGTCATCCTGATTTCCATTAGATTTCGTTTTATCAAAGTGATTTTGCGGCTTCAAAAGAGTTAAGGGCACATAAATTAACAATGACCACAAGTAAGTTGATAAATAACATTTATGGCAAAATACAAGTTAATGACTTATGTGTATTGTTGTAATGGTGCACTATTACCAAATAAGATGTATATTTGCTAAATGGCAAGACAATCGAACGTGTCAAAAATTATTATCATTAGCTGGACAGAAAATGGCTTTGAATCACAGCAAGGTTTTAAAAAAAAATTGTATATTTCTTCTCAACATATTTGTCGAATCAAATGCTTATAATGCAATACATGAAGAATTTCAACCATTATCATAAACGCAATTAACGCGAATCTACTTGTGTTAGATGGCGAATAGAACTTTCTGTTGTTGTTTTTGTCATATGGCTTTATCCAAGTTAACCAAACACCATTATGGGGACCTTCTCATGGATTGGGTCGGCCAAATCGAACTTTTTTTTCTTCCATAACACATATAACACACAATTGTATCCCTAACCATAGAACCGATCGAGCTAGGAAGTCATACATTTATTTTAGAGATATGTATGGTATGATATAATATGTATGATATTAGGTCGACACCGAACAAGTGTTCCCTTGACGCTGCCGATTAGGTGCTATCATGAAATTTCCTTAAAAACCCGACTATCAATCCTAATGCATCAGTGCAAGCGAGACTTAAACATTCAAGCACATGTTCGATAGTTTTCGCAGCCTATGTGGCGGCAGCACTGCCCGGGTTCCCTGGCTGTGCTTACCAATGGTACACATACATTCATACTGGAATCTTGGACGGTTTTATAACTTCGTTAATTCGAAGCGTAAATCATCAATGCTTCCATTTAGTGTAGTCTTTGCAATGGAAACTGCTAATTTAGAACAGGCTATCGCCGATTTTTTTGCCGGTGTTTTTTAAACGACTTACTCTAAGCTGGACTATAATTCTGATTCACCATACCTTTATCATATAAACTCCTTAAAAAGTAATTTTGCCCCAGTAATCACTGGAAGTTCGCTTTTACATACTCTAATGTCAATTAAACCAGTTTTTTTCAGTCCCAGGCTGTGTGCTAAGAAATTGTGCAGATGGCCTGTTAAAACCCCTGTATAATTCATTTACTTTGTCCGTTGAATCAGGATGTTTTCCTGAAGTTTGGAAATCATCTTACATTATTCCTCTTCACAAAAAAGGAAACAAATCTAATGTCTGCAACTATAGAGGTATTTCCAAGTTGTCTGCTATTCCCAAGGCTTTTGAGAAATTAATAACTTCTCAATTGCAACATTTCTGTAGATCCATGATTTCACCCTGCCAGCATGTGTTTGTGAAATTTAGCAAGGCTTCGACTCAATCTTTTGGGTCTTTCCTTTAACTTTACTCTTTGGATTTCGAATTACTTATGTTTTAGAACACAACAGGTATTTTTTAAAGATTCATAATCGAAATCAGTTCAATTTACTTCCGGCGTCCCACAAGGAAGCCATCTCGGTCCTTTGCTATTTATATTGTTGATAAATGATCTGCCATCTGCAATTAGTCACTCTCGGGTACTCATGTATGCCGACGATTTCAAACTCTGTGTATCGGCTTCTGAGTCTCTTCTTTGAACCAGGTTACAATCTGATCTATGTAGCTTTCAAACCTGGTGTCAAGCTAATAAATTAAATTTTAACTTTAGTAAGTGTAACCTAATGTCCTTCAGTAGGCGCCTTCCCTTGCAAAATAATTACATTCTGAATGGCAACTCTCTCAAAAGAATTGATTCGGTCACTGATTTGGGTATTCTTATGGATCCTAAGCTCAAGTTCGATAAGCATGTACTTTCAACTACAAATCGTGCTTTTGGTGTCCTGAGTTTCATAAAGCGCTGGTCGAAAGAATTTAACGATCCCTATCTAACAACAACACTATTTACGGCCTATTCTTGAATATGGATGTTGTATTTGGTCACCTGAATACAGGATTCATCAGTAGAGAATAGAATCTGTACAAAAAAAATTTCTTCTTTTTGTTAGTATTCCAGTTGAGAGCCCTTAGCTCAACTGGAATACTAACATACGCTTACCATCCTATCGTAGTAGACTTTTACTAATGAATGACCAACTAGAAATTTTCTTCCAATCTCACTGCAACCTTGTTCTACCAACTTTTCCATTCATAATCCTTTCCGAGTCCTATATAGTAACTACAACAAACTTTCTTGAGTTGTAGGTAGTTCTACTTCTACCCCCTTAATTAGAACTTCTCTTCTCCGTCACCTGTCTAGATTTTAATTAAATTAGTTTAATAATTTAAGATGTATTGTATTTGTGTTTTGGTTTTTATACTATGTGAAAGATTATGTTGGGTTTGTGCAAGAGTATGTGACAGGGGGAAGGAGGAGAGGCAGTATCTTTTTTTTTTACTCCACGTCCCATTCGACCAATATGAGGAAAAACATGAGCACGGAAAAACGTATATGTTTGTACATACAGACATATATATGTGTTATCTATTATGCTTAGATTTTATTTTTGTTTCAACGTGTTCTAATGAAAACACTTAATTTGTTTTTTTTTTATTTAAATATAGAAGCTGTACAATCATTACTTAGTACTTTAACAACACATAAATGGCAATATAAAACAAACAAGAAAGAATGCTACAGTCGCCCGGCGACTTAAGGATACCCGTTACTCAATGTTCGACCGATTGTTCCTATGGGAGCTATACGATATAGTAGTCCGATTTGTATGGAACTCGGTCAGTATATTTATATTATTGATAAATTTAATTTGTGTCAGTTTCATTAAGATAGATTGGTCAATGCAAAATTTGTTCATACTAATTTATATTTGAAGCGTATTTTTGACCGATCAGCCCTATGGGAGCTATCGATATAGTTGTCCGATTTCAAACAAACTTGGTCAGTACATGTACTTCATAGACATGTAGTCTTCGTGTAAATTTGGATCAGATAGCATAGCTAACAAAAAAGTTTTATATACTAAAACCTTCAGAACGCCCTAAAGTGGGCGTGTTAAAAAAAAAAACAAACTCGTACTGCTTGGGTATTGTACCTTTCATTTACGACCCTTTTCACCTTTCTAGCTCTTATAGTCTCTGAGATCCTTTTGTTCATACAGACGGACAGACGGACGGACGGACAGACGCACATGGCTTTATCGACTCGGCTATTGATGCTGATCAAGAATATATATACCTTATGTGGTCTGCCACGCCTCCTTCTGCCTGTTACATACATTCCAACGACTACAATATACCCTGGTACTCTACGGGTATAAAAAATACGTTGAGATTGGGAGGCGACGTAAATTGTTGTGCTGATGTATCTAGTTTGACATACTACTAAAAGGTCGGGGTGTCCCACGATTCCCTATGGCTCACTATACCCTATTTACCCCTACTTTTAAGAGATGGCGCTCTTAGCCTACTATTTACTGTACTACGGAACTCTTCCTAGTTCGCATTTCTTTTCAGTTCTTAAATCAGTTGCCGCTTGAAGTGTTGCTAAAATAAAACTTGAATTGTATAACCTTGTGGTTTGAGAAGGAAGGCGTTTCGAGGACCCTTCAATTCGCTATGTTAGCGCCCGACACAAGTGTTTGATCCAGTACATTGGAGGAGGTGGGACCTTCGTATGTTTGTATCTCTCCAACATTTGCTATGCTTAGAGTAAAGTTAGGTATGTAATCAAGTAGAGATTCACCTTTGATATTGATGTAGCGGGATCACCATACCCTGTGGTGGGCGTGGGCATCTGTTCCGGCTATAAGTTGGGCTGCGTTGGAGACGGTATCACTGGATAGTCTCTTTAGCTATTCTGGGGGTGCTGGCCTGTCGTGCGACATAAAGTATGAAGCTACTATCAGTCTCTGCTTGCCGTTTTCTACCAACACTGCTGCCAGGTCGTCAGTACTGTAGTAGTACGGCGGCTCTTGTTTTGCTTACCGTTACTGGGTAGAACATATTGTAGTTGGGTGACCTTAGCCCCGCCACGACATTGCCTGCTGCAATCCATTGCTCCTGGACTAAGGCCACGTCGACGGGCCCTTGCTCCAAGGATGTCAGGAGCTCCGCCGACGCCAACTTGCTCTAATGGAGATTTAGCTGTAGAACTCTCATCCGGGGTTACTGCTTCTCCTGTCGCAGACGGGTTGACTACCACCGTCAGGTCACCGTCTTCTTCTTTTTCCACGTCGTGATATCCATGTTTTGAGCGGTTTCGAGGATTGACTCTAGGCCAAGGTCCCTCTACACCTCCCCGGCTTGCAGTGTATGCACATCCTTGTCTTTTGGGTGCCGCTTTTGAGCCGCAGGTAGACGCTGCCTATTTCCCATGCCATCTCGCCATAGCGTGGGTACAGCATGTCTTCCGCCGTGAATGGTTTTCAACCATTCCTCGGTTATCTTGCCGTAATCGTCGCTCCTGTCAATGAAAGCCACAACAATAATATGCCTTTATGGCCACGCTGGCGTTTGCTGAGCGTCGTTGAACCGGAGACTCCTTCCGATCGAGCGCTGTTTTTTTGCTGCCATATCCACGACTTTTTTGACGTAGTCACCGGTAGACGCTCGCATTTGCGGCACCTGCTTTAAAATTACTGAGAGAAAATCTACTTTCCGTGCACGCCGCTGGTAGCGGTCACGACGTTTTGGCTGACAACCCAGCCTCAGTTGATTTCTTCAGAGAACCTTTCATAGAGTTGTTTTGCTCTTCCACTGGCTCATGTGTTGTCACCCCTTGCATTTTATGCCTACTGCAAGTCTTACTTCTAGCCATGGCTTGGAACGCCGTGGCGTATTAAAACTCCGGACATCGCCTTAGCTAGACACTGCATCGCCTCGGAGGGCAAGTAACAATGCATCATCCGGTCGGCAGTGCCTACTGCCCGGCAGGCACCCCCGAGGAGGGTTCAGCTAGAGGATTTTTGCTAGCCAGGTACGCACGTAGGGCAGGCATGTACGAAAATCGGGTTAAAATGCATGTTTCTTTAAGCACTGGTTAGTATTGTCAGGATCTATTGTATCGAAAAATCTACAAGATTAACAAATTAAACAAAGTGCAATTTCGATAACGTGTTTCATTAGGTTAGGCCGGATGTTCCCAATCGGGGACAAATCATAGTTATTCGTCACATCATTTACTGAGGAGAGTGTTGGTGTGTTAAAAAATCTTAGCCTTCTGCGCTCTTGGGCTGTGCGGTGACCTAGAAGGTGTTCATTGTTTCCTTAAATTTATTTATGCAGATTTAAGAAAGACTTTCGACTCCATTAACCACCACATCTCAATACATAAATTAAATCATTTGGCTAACTTTTTTCTTTGCTTATCGATCTACCTAAGTCGAAATTTGTTCAAGTTACTTAGGGCTTCCCACAGGGAAGCCATATCGGTCATTAGTTATTTATATTCTTAATAAATTTTTTGCCATCTACAATCAGTCACTTTTGTACCGTGTAGCTGTACAGCATTCAAACCTGACAGACGGTCAATGCTATATCGTCTTTGCTGTTGGTTCTGTTCAAGAATATATATACTTTAGGAGGTCGGCCACGCCTCCTTCTGCCTGTTACGCACGTTTCGCTTCTGAAAAACTAAATAAACCCCTCCACAATTGGTTAGTAGTTTATCTTTTCGCTTTGTACTGAAAAAAAAGGTTAAGGCTGTGATGACAGTGACAACACGCGTAAAGGAACACAGATACTAAACTAATCCTTCGGAGTTTACCCGGATGATCTACAAGTTGTTAGTAGTAGTCACAGGACACGTATGAGACTTGTTGTCCGCTCTCGATAAGCATCACCACAATGCAAATATCTTAGAGACGGTGATTAAGGTACGCACGAGACCTCGAGTACATTAAAATGACTTAAGATGAATTTGTTTGGTCAAACAATAGACAAATATATACATCTAATAAAATTCTTCTTGTACGAGACGATGCTAACAAGAAATAGAATTCTCATTAATGAAATAGGAAATCTCATATTAACTGACAAAATCCAACATAATGAATCCAAATATCCTAGATGCTGATCTTAAGTCGGTTCTCATGAATGAACTCACTGGAACAACAAGTACAAACTTATCAGATTTATTTAGTATTAAGTTATTTCAATCTTCTAATATTGTCAACATCATTTTAAAAGCTTTCGGACAACATTGCAGCAGAATTCGGAAAATTTGCGCTAAATAACTGCAAGCCAACAAACACGACACAAAACAACATCATCGAGCGAGACCTGTGCCCAGGGAAAACACACTGCGCTACGCAGCTTAGCCATTTTGAGCCCCTTACATTAGTAGACGAGGGTAAAATCATCATCAACGATCAGCCAGCTACTGTGGTTTTTGAGGACAATCCGGAGGTCATCACAGCTGGGACTCAGCTCAGCTTGCGCATGTGGGACTGTGAAAACAGTCAGGGAAAATTCCAAAAGATTAGTTGTATCCAAGAAGTTTTCGTTCTAAACAAGTACGTTTCCGTCCGAAATCGGTATTAAGTCAGTTTTGTGAAAAGTCCGTCATCCGTGCTGTCACTGTCACCAGTATCGTCTGTAGCGTCCTATACAGCCTGGAATGTAACTGAGTCTCTTAAAGTCAGCAAACTAAAACTACAAAATCAGCGAAGGTTGTCCTTGTGGGCCACCCTTTCCTTAATGAGGACTGTTGTATCTAAGTCCGCCTCGTCCTCCTCTTTGGCACAAAGCGGAGTGAGCTTATTCCCTAGTCTCCGATTTGTCTTCAAGAGTATCTTCTCGCCAACATCAATTACCCTGTTCTGCAAACCTGGGTTAAGTCCAGAGTTTTGCACTTACTGTGCCTAATCTATTTCTTCCCTATCCTTCTGCTGGATTTCCAATAAGTTATTATACAATGGATCTATGAACTTTTCTTGGTGACCGAATGTATTGATTTTTTGTACTCGATCACAGCGAGCAGTACCAACTCAACTTGAGACAGTTAGCTATTTCCTCGAGTGGGCTATGGAAATGCTCAAATTGCCAATTCGACATAGGTTGCAACTGCGGAGCGTTCACAATATTTACTGCAAAGCTGCTAACGAGTAAAGTCATTGTAGTCTAGAACTTACTCGATATCTCGTTGTCACAATAGATATGTTTGCTTTGGGGACAAATGTTCATCACCGTATGTAAAAGCGGCATTATATCTTCTATAGTGCGAAACACTATATGCTGGACCACAGCGAATTTTGAGTGTGTGTCAATGCAGGTGAGGAACACTTTGCGTTCTGTGGAAAAAGTGACGATGTGCAATATTTCACCTACTCCCGAAGGAATCGGTCTGTCCGAGTTCCTTTTTTCTAGGGCCTATTGCATTTCGCTTTTGTGCAAATTCTGCAAATCGTTCGCCAATTTTTTCATGTTCGGGAGATAGTAATCGATCATTACCTGTTTTACGTTTTCTTGTGCCGTCCTATGAGCACGATTTTGTCTTTGGCGAGAATATCCTGTCTCTCACCGCTGTTGAGAATATCAGTGAAAACATTCTTGTAATGCCCGAACTTTGTGGTGGGGAAGCTTTTCACAAGATCGTGCTGCAACCGGGCCATATCCGGCATCTCGCAGTGTATGGCATTCGCCGCATTTTGGTTAATTATGGGTTTTACCAATTCACGTAAGTCGTCGTAGTTGTTAAAATTGAGAACGGAAACGAGACTCCTTCTAAACAATCTGTTTTCTGAATCAATTTACTGGCTTCTTAGTTATTTTGATGGTCAAAGATGCTTCGCTATATATCGCGCGTTAATGTTTTGCCGGGATGGGTCATCAACTATACTCAATATAAGCACCGGTCTTGTCAATGAATGCCTTCCAACGCTTGATTTTGGCTTTAGCATTTCCCTAGACACCGAAAACGGACGTGGCTGGTGTACTGTGAAAATATATATGTCCCTAACACCATAGAGATAGTGTCGAAACTTAGCTGGGCCTTCCATGTCCTTTAGAGTGCCGGAAAATCATTTTTATCGACCGCTCATGATAAAACTGCTTTTCTTCCGTATGCTGAAGCATTGGTTGTCAGATCAAAGGGTTTTTTGAGCATCACTTTCTCTGAAGCTGTTTAGCTTCTGTTTCTGACTCTCTCATGCGCGTGATGAGCTTAAATCCGGTTTTACAGGAAACGTTTTTTATAATCTCTGCAAGAGTATATTGGGCTTGTGCAAGTATGTATCAGGTAGAAAGTGACGTGGCAGACACCCAAAATTATACATATTCCCGGTCAGCATCACAAGTTCGAACTTAGTCTCAATCGAGTACATATTTTGTCAGTCAATACAGGAATCTTTTTTTCACTGCCTCGCCTTATTCGCAAACAATAAGCTAAAAACTAGACTCACCTCGGAAAAAACTTATATTATTTGACAGTATCTCAGTAACCATGGCACTTAGTAAATCCAATTTAGGTAGGCATGTTTCTAGAGACAAGACAAATTAAAAGTTTTCGGTTTCCACGCCCTCTTTTTCCACAATAAATAAAATAATTTTCAAACTTCAATGCTTTTTTTGAGGCATTTGTATTAAAATTCGGTTCAAGACAATATATCTCAATCTATCCTGAAATAATTATGAACATCCGAAATAAAGAAACAAACAAGTAACAAAGTTTAAAATTGAGCGCTATGTTAATGCATGTTTGAAAGCGACACAGAAACCAACAAACATATGTTCGATCGTTTTCATTACCTGTGTGACGGCAGCGCTGCCCAAAAACGCTGGTGGCCTGATCAAAGGTATTCATGTAAGAAGGCGTTGAGGTGCTGCGGGATATTGCATCAGGTGTATATAGCAGTCCTCGCAGCTGTTAAAAAGCAGTTCACACTCAGCAGTTCATAAGCAGTTCACAATTAGCACAACATCTAAAGTAGCCACATACACAAGCAGTAGAGACAGAACACAGTCGTATTCGAAACGGGACAAGAGCAGCAGCAGAAACATTTTGAAGCGCAATTGTTAAATTAGATTTACCTTTAAATTTATAGCTAATATAAATACAGTGGAATCCGGTTATAACGACTCCGCTTAAAGCGTCCGTCCGGTCATTGCGACGAAAATACGATGACTTGTTTGGTCCCAATACAAGCTTGTATAAAAGGTCCTCCGCTTAGTGCGTCTCCGCTTTGAACGACAAACCGCTTATATCGACGATATTTTTCACAATTCAAGCGGCTTTTGCGACGTGCCGAAAAAAAATACAGCGAAAAAATGCCAAAAAATATAAGCATCAAACGACGCTGTGGGAAAAATATGTATGCATGTATGTATTTATTAGTGATCGGCACTCATAGGAGCGTCAACAAGGTTCTTACTCTCTCACTCCCAGTATTCTCCCATATTTTACTCTGGGATAGAGAGAGTCGAAGCACAATGCCGACGCATACAAATGTGCGTGAGTGTGCGTGTATATTCCATAGGATGTTCCGTTATATTTCTAGTTTTTACTGTTTTTTTCCAATTCAAATTTAATGCGTAAATGCTCAAAATGTGAAACATAGAGCAAAATGCAGAGAGCAAATGAATTAAATTTATTAAATATTTTGTTTTAATTTAAAACATGATAGCAATAAAAGAAAACAAATTTATTGTTCTTTGCTCGTTTCGGTTAAAGCGTCTACCGGGTATAACGACGTAAAATCGTCGGTCCCTTGAATGTCGTTATAACCGGATTCCACTGTAATTAATATTAAATAAACATACAACTACATTTGGGGGCTCAACCAATTAAATACCAACATCTTCATATACGTAAAACGAAATTTGCACACATCATCGTGGTTGTAAAAATATCCGTTATATTCGTCAGTGTTCAAAGCCGAACAACCTTGCTTCGCTGAACAGTGCACCCACACGGAGTAGAGGTGGGCATGGGCTGGGTTTTTGTCGGGTACCCGTGGGTGTGGGCAGCAAAATCAAGTATCGGGTTGAGTGCGGACGGATATGGGTTAGGTTGCTCAACCCGAACATTAACTTGGAATTATTTTATTATATCCTTGAAGAGGGTATATTGCTTTTGTCACGAAGTTTGTAACGCATTGATGAAGGCGTTTTCGACCACAATAAGTATATATATTCTTGATCAGCATCAACAGCCGAGTCGATATAGCCATGTCCGTCTGTTACTATGCGAATTAGTCTCTCAGTTTTAAAGCTATCTTAATGAAACGTGGTGCACATGTGTATTCCCTTTGCACACAGATCATTTGTTAAAATCGGACAGATCAGATGACTATATCATACAGCTCCCATAGGAACAATCGAATACAAAAAATTTTTATTTATACTCTCTGCTAGAGTATATTGGGTTAGTGCTAAGTATGTAACAGGCAGAAGGAGGCGTGGCAGACCCCAAAAAGTGTATATATTCTTGATCAGCATCACAAGCCGAGTCGATATAGCTATGCCCGTCTGTATGTCTGTCTGTCCGTCTGTCTGTCCGTCTGTCTGTCTGCATGTCCGTATGAACAAACAGATTTCGGAGATGGTAAGAGCTACAAATTCGAGCTTAGTCTCAATCGATCACATATTTAGTCAGTCAATACAACATTTTTTTCTTTTTTTGATGCCACGCCCCATTCGACCACAATGAGCAAAAAATTAAACACACCTCGAAAAAAATCAGTGTTTTCGGCGAATATCTTAGAAACAATGGAACTTAGGAACACCAATTTTGTTTCAGAAGTTTCTAGCGGCAGATTAAATAAAATGTCATTAAAATTTTTGAGCTGACACGCCCCCTTTTGCCAAAAGAAATAAAATAATTTTTAAACTTTAATATCCTTTGAAAGGCATTTGTTCTTATCGTACAGTGTGTAATTATACCCGTTACTCGTAGAGTACAAGGGTATATTGTAATCGTTGGAATGTATGTAACTGGCAGAAGGAGGCGTGGCAGACCCCGATATAGCCATGTCCGTCTGTCCGTCCGTCCGTCCGTCCGTCTGTATGAACAAAAGGATCTCAGAGACTATAAGAGCTAGAAAGGTGAAAGGGGTCGCATATGAAAGGTACAATACCCAAGCAGTACAAGTTTGTTTTTGTTTTTTGACACGCCCACTTTAGGGCGTTCTATCTTCATATAAAGGTAAATGTACAGAAAAAACTTGAATGTTTTAGTATAGAAAACTTTTTTGTTACCAATGCTATCTGATCCAAATTTACACGGAGACTACATGTCTATGAAGTACATGTACTGACCAAGTTTGATCGAAATCGGACAACTATATCGTATAGCTCCCATAGGACCGATCGGTCAAAAATACGCTCCAAATATAAATTAGTATGAAAAAATTTTGCATTGACTAAGCTATCATAATGAAACTGACACAAAATTTATCAATAACATAAATGTACTGGCCAAGTTTCATTCAAATCGGACTACTATATCGTATAGCTCCCATAGGAACAATCGGTCGAACATTGAGTAACGGGTATCCTAAAGTCGCGGGGCGACTATAGCATTCTTTCTTGTTCATAATTCGTGTGGAGACTAACTCCATCAAACTATCCTGAAATGTGCATTAAAATCGGACTATAAACAAGAAAACTAGAACCGTTACAATGTTGATAATTGATCGCAATATCGTGCATGAGTGCAAGCGAGATAGAAACATATAAGCACATGTTCGAAAGTTTTCGCTGCCTGTATGGCGGCAGCGCTGCTCGCGGACGCTGGCCTTGCCGAATACACACATACAAGTTCATGTACATACATATATGCATCATATATTGTCTTTCGTATGCGTATTCACATACAGACAAACAGATGTATGTTTGGTTATGCTGTGATTGTTTTAGTTTCAACTTGTTTTAATGCAAGTACAACACATTGTAATATCTCGATTCCGATTTTAATAAATTAATCGGGGAAAAATGCAGAGAGGCTTATACGGTCGGGCGTGCTTGACTGTTCTTTTCTTACTTGTTTTAACTACGTTTACCAAATGCATTTGGTATAAAATCCGATATGCAAACTAAATTTCATCAAGATCGGACCACTGTATCATATAGCTGCCATAGGAACAATCGGTTAAAAGTGTTGAAAATGCTTAGTATGAAAATTTTGAGTGATTCTTGAACGATTTGAACCAAATTCACGCAATATACATTTGTTATCAATTTCCATCTGCCGACCAAATTGGTTTTTGTCCCCCCTTTACATACACTCCCAAGTATACAGTATTATCTTCTACTCTTAAGTTACGGATGCAATTAGTAATAACAAAATTTTTTAGTGTTTCTTATATTTTACATTTAAAATGATTTACTTATTTATTTGATTAAGTTAAAATGTATTTATCAATACAATGCACACTTATTTCGAGTCTTATAACTGAAAAACAAGTAAGAAAAGTACAGTCGAGCACGCCCGACCGTATAATACTCTCTGCATTTTCCCTGATTAATTTATTAAAATCGGTCTAGAGATATTACAATATGTAGTACTTGCATTAAAACACGTTGAAACAAAAACAATCTAAGCATGATCACACATACATCTGTTTGTCTGTATGGGAATACACATACGAAAGCCAATATATGATGCATATACATGTATGTATGTATGTGTGTATTCAGCGCGGCCAGCGACTGCGGGCAGCGCTGCCGCCACGCAAGCAACGAAAACATTCAAATATGTGCTTGTATGTTTCTGTCTCGCTTGCACTCATCATTGATATGAATGCGGCAACGCTGCCGTCACATGTGCTTGTATGTTTCTGTCTCACTTGCACTCATACATGATATTGCATTCGGTTATCAATATTGTAACGCTTCTAGTTTTCTTGTTTATAGTGCGATTTCAATGCGATTTCAGGACAGTTTGATATAGTTGGTCGTCACACGAATTATAAATTACAATACTGTACTGTATTAAAGAATGCCTATAAACGGAGCGAAGGTTGAGAATTACTTTTATTAATTGTGGGATAACGGGGCGTGGCAGTCCAAAATTTTAAATGTCAATGCATTTACGCTGTCGCTGGGGACCTCCATACCAAAATTGGTGCAATTGTTATTGAGATATTCACCCAAAACACAAATTTTTTACGAGGTGAGTCTAGTTTTTTGCTCATTGTGGGCGAATGGGGCGTGGCATCGAAAAAAAAAAAAGATTCCTGTATTGACTGACTAAATATGTGATCGATTGAGACCAAGCTCGAACTTGTAGCTCTTACCATCTCTGAAATCTGTTTGTTCATACGGACAGTAGAGCTGGGAAACCATCGATGGGACCATCGATAGTATCGATGGAATTTTTGATTTGCAATATATCGATGGATATTTCTCGATGTCGATATATTGGCGATTTTCGTTGTGAGTGGCTGAAACAAAACTTGTAGGCGCTTTTAAAAAATAGAATAATTTTTCAGACTTTTTTATTTAGTGCTTTGGCTTAAGAAGTTAATGTTCTAAAAATTGGCAGTATCTCACAAAAAATGGACAAATTTATCGCAACATCAAGTAAGTATTTTTACACAGCATTTCTTAGAAAGTGAACTGATTTTATTACTTCCTAGTAACGAATTCGAGTGCAACTGCACCTTGTACGTCGAAAATTTCGGTTTTATTGAGTTTGTGCGAACTTTAGATCCAAGGTATATTTTGCCAAGCCGGAGATATTTAAAGGACGTGCTAATTAAAAAAAATGTACGACAGTTCGTTGATCATTCTCCAGAACAAGCTAAATAGAATTGAATATTGTGCTATTACAACCGACACCTGGACTTCGAGAGCCAATATTAATTTTATAACCGTTACTTGCCACTTTGTAGACAATTTTTTATACTCTCTGCAAGAGTATATTGGGTTTGTGAAAATGTATGTAACAGGCAGAAGGAGGCGTGGCAGACCCCATAAAGTATATATATTCTTGATCAGCATCACAAGCCGAGTCGATATAGCCATGTCCGTCTGTCTGTCCGTCTGTCCGTCCGTCCGTCTGTCCGTCTGTCCGTCCGTATGAACAAACAGATTTCAGAGATGGTAAGAGCTACAAGTTCGAGATTGGTCTCAATCGATCACATATTTAGTCAGTCAATACAAGAATTTTTTATTTCGATGCCACGCCCCATTCGCCCACAATGAGCAAAAAACTAGACACACCTCGGAAAAAATTGGTGTTTTAGGCGAATATCTCAATAACTATTGCACCTAGGATCACCAATTTTGGTATGGAGGTTTCTAGAGACATCCTAAATGGATTGACATTTAAAATTTTGAAGATGGCACGCCCCTTTTTCCCACAATTAACAAAAATAATTCTCCACTGTCGTTCCGTTTTGAGGCGTTTGTTAATATAGTACAGTATTGTAATTTATAATTCCTGTGGAGGCTAACTATATCAAACTATCCTGAAAGACGCATTGAAATCGCACTATAAACAAGAAAACTAGAAGCGTTACAATATTGATAACCGAATGCAATATCATGTATGAGTGCAAGCGAGATAGAAACATACAAGCACATGTTCGAATGTTTTCGCTGCCAATACACACATACATACATATATGCATCATATATTGTCTTTCGTATGTGTATTCGCATACAGACAAACATCTGTATGTTTGATTATGTTTAGATTGTTTTTGTTTCAACGTGTTTTAATGCAAGTACTACACATTGTAATAACTCTTGACCGTTTTTAATAATTTAATCGGGAAAAAAATGCAGAGAGTATTTTACGGTCGGGCTTGCTCGACTGTACTTTCCTTACTTGTTTTTTTATAAATAAATAAATATTATGATATTGTTTTTTGTTAAATATTTCAATAAAAAACAGATATATTTGCTTTATTTTAAACTCTAAATTTTCGATGGAACCATCGATAGTGTATCGATGGTTTTAACCATCGATGGTGAAACCATCGAGTACTGCCACTATCGATGGTTTCCCAGCTCTAACGGACAGACAGACAGACGGACATGGCTATATCGACTCGGCTTGTGATGCTGATCAAGAATATATATACTTTATGGGGTCTGCCACGCCTTCTTCTGCCTGTTACATACATTTTCACAAACCCAATATACTCTTACAGAGAGTATAAAAACGGCATTGGTTTGAAAATGATTTTATTTCTTGTGGTATAACTTTTAATGACAATGAACTTATGCAGTCGCTAGGAACCTACCTGCATACCAAAATTGGTTACTGAGATATTCGCCAAAAACATCGATTTTTCTGATGTGTGTCTTTTTGTGGGCAAATAGGGCGTGTCACAAAAAAAAAAAAAAAAAAATTCTTGTATTGAATGACTAAATATGTAGTCGATAATGACTAAGTTTAAACCTGTAGGTCTTTCCATTTTTGAAATCTGTTTGTTTATACGGACAGACGGATAGACAGACAGATAGACGGACATTGCTATAGCGACTAGTCTTATGATGCTGATATATACTTAATGGTGTCTGACATGCCTCCTTCTGCCTGGTACATACTTTTGAACAAACCCGATATACTCTTGAAAGGGAGTATAACAATAATCTGTTTCGTACTTATATGCTTTGTGTATGAACGTGGTCATGTTCTTATGCACAATTTTCAATATAGCAGCCTTCAGCTCAACATCAAGCAACTACAACTTGCATTACAAATGTTAATTTGTTTATTTGGAGGATAGCAAGGACGCCAAGAAGGCATATGTACTTATTTTTTATTTGATATACCGCTCATTATATGACTTGGTATTGGTCCTCTACCTGCAAACATATGAAGTGGTATCGTATTTCTCATACTCAGCGAACTGTTCGAGCTAGGGTGCTTTGACGGACAAAACATTTATGTGCATCCTTCTCGTATGTCAATAAGAGACCCATACATCATTAATTTTATTTTTGCGCTTCCACAATAGATAGTAAAAATTAAATGTTTTGCAGAAAAACGATGTTGGTTTTTTTTTTTTTGAGCTGCTATTTCGTTAACGCAATGTGCAATCTTGAGAATAATTGAATGAATAAGCAAGACAGCCAACAGTCGAGACAGCCAACTGTAACAGACCCTTTGGTCGTTCTTCCACACACTTTTCCATTCACGTAAGCAATATTTTACTGATTTGTCCTATGGGAGCTGTAGGATATATGTAATTGTCCGATTCAGATCAATCTTAGTGTAGATAGCAACAATCAAGATATACACATAATATGCGAGTTTAGATAGCTCAACGAATACTACATGACTTCATTTTAAATTCATTTAAATTCCTAATGTTCGACCGATTTGACCAATGGGTACTAAGTATAAACTATCCTTTATGGATCAAACTTGGTGAGAATAGTTGAAATCATACTATATTTCAGGTAACATTTGAGTTTGGTTGCGATCGATCAACTTAGGCTGATGTAAAAATTTGTATTTTACTTCTAATCGAAGGATGGACAGATAAACGGATATGGCTATATCCGGCTGTTTATGCTGATCAAGAATATTTATTCTTTTTCTTTATATGTAGGTTTTGGAAATGCGCAAATTTCGTTTTTGAAAAACCGAAAGACCCAAGCTGTTAAATACAAATCGTAGCCAATGTGATTGGGTAATGTAAATCATTAATTTTACAATATCAGTATGTTTTCGATTATGGTTGCCTTTTTGTTTTTTTGTGCACATATATTTTTCAAATTAGTAGAGAGGTATATTAAGTGTCTGATGCAAAATGTGTGTATCAGACAGAAGGAAGCATTTCCGACCTCATATACATATTGTATACAGTATAGTACATATAGTAAAGTCCGTGTACTTTGCGAGCAGATTAAGTTTATTTCATTGAATTGCCATGCCACTTACCGCCCCCGCAATGAGCAAAAAACCAGACTCCTCAGAAAAATCGATGTTTTTTTTTTTGTTATTATCTCAGTAACTGCTTGGGAATACCAATTTTGGTACACAGGTTCCAAAAGACAGCATGAATAACATTTAAAATTGTGGGCTGCCAAGCCCCCACTACACACTTTTCAAATGTTAATGCCGTTTTTGTATTTATTCCAATCTTACAGTGCTGCAATTTAACACAAGAAAAAATGCTGTAGTCGCTTTGCGGCTTTAGGATACCCGTTAGTCAGTTTAAATATGCTATTAACAAAATAATGTAAGTGCAATTGTTTAGGTGATGGATAAGATAGTTTGATATGCACAGAACACTTTCATACAAATTCATGTTTAGAGCATATCTTCGACCAATTGTACTAATGGGAAATACAGCTCAAAAAAAAAAAAAAAATGCGGGCGCATTTATGACTGATTTCAGACGTATAAAGAGTCAAAAAAGACTCCAATATGATCAGAAATTTCTTAAAATGCTCAGTGGGTATAACGCCCTAAAGTTGGCGTGTCAAAAACAAAAAAAAACTTGAATTGCTTGGGTATTGGGTATTGGGTATTGGGTATTACCTTTCTAGCTCTTATGGTCTCTGAGATCGGACATGGCTATATCGGCTCGCCTATTGATGCTGATCAAGAATATATATACCTTATGGGGTCTGCCACGCCTCCATCTCCCTGTTCCATACACTCCAACGGTTACAGTATACCCTTTTACTCTACGAGTAAGGGGTATAATTAGTTTAGAGACTAGTTACATATACTAAACTATACTGAAAGTACAGTACTGAAAGCGCAATTTCAACGTGAGTGCAAGCGAGATAGAAACTTACATACATATGTATGTTCGAACGTTTTGGCTGTCCTGCCAGCAGACGCTACCCGTAAAGATTAATACGTAGTATGTATCAGAGACGTGCAACGAGTATACAAATTTCGAGTATACTCGAACGCTTACCCGTGATAATTTTGTTCGAACAAATTTGATACTCGATCGTTTGTGTGCGTACCGCGCGCGTGCTCATGCTTATTTTATTGTATTTTAAAACATATTGCAAGCAAGCAAAACTAAAACTTTTAATATTTTGCATGAAAGATTTTCATCGGTTGTACTAGCTAAATGTTTTGACAGCGTTAAAGAATGTTTTTTGAAATAAATTGACATTTAATAATAAATGAAATTTTGTTTTTAATACTCTGTTCATACATAAGTTTTTTACAGAATAAAAATGTGCCGATTTGTAGAAGTCTGCATTACAATATATTATAGAATCCCTTTCTAACGCTCAACAGTTAAACGTAGATGGGCTGACCTTTTGGAAATTCCCTTGTTTTGCAAGAGTTTGACTCTATGAGTTTTGTGAAAGGGGTGTTTTGCATTTAGCGCAACATGTGCAGCAGGTAGACACTCTTCTCTTTGGGTTATTCTGTCTTAAAAAAAATATTAGCGAAATGCGTGGTATGTCAAACATAACAATACTTGCTCGCGCAAATACACACAAACAACAAGTAAGAAAAGTACAGTCGAGCACGCCCGACCGTAAAATACTCTCTGCATTTTTTCGCGATTTAATTATTAAAATCGGTCCAGAAATATTACAATGTGTAGTACTTGCATTGAAACACGTTGAAACAAAAACAATCTAAGCATAATCACACATACATCTGTTTGTCTATATGGGAATACACATACGACAGACAATATATGATGCATATATGTATGTATGTATGTGTGTATTCAGCGCGGCCAGCGACTGCGGGCAGCGCTGCCGCCACGCAAGAAACGAAAACATTCAAACATGTGCTTGTATGTTTCTGTCTCGCTTGCACTCATACATTGATATTAATGTGGCAGCGCTGCCGTCACATGTGCTTGTATGTTTCTGTCTCACTTGCACTCATACATGCTATTGCATTCGGTTATCAATATTGCAACGCTTCTAGTTTTCTTGTTTATAGTGCGATTTCAATGCGCCTTTCAGGTTAGTTTGATATAGTAAGTCTTCACACGAATTATAAATTACAATACTGTACTATATTAAAGAATGCCTAAAAACGGGGCGAAAGCTGAGAATTTTTATTTTATTAATTGTGGGAAACGGGGCGTGGCAGTCCAAATATTTAAATGTCAATGCATTTAGGATGTTGCTAGGAACCTCCATACCAAAATTTGTGATCCTAGGTGCAATAGTTATTGAGATAATCGCCTAAAACACCAATTTTTCCCGAGGTGTGTCTAGTTTTTTGCTCATTGTGGGCAAATGGGGCGTGGCATCGAAAAAAAAAAAGATTCTTGTATTGACTGACTAAATATGTGATCGATTGAGACCAAGCTCGAACTTGTAGCTCTTACCATCTCTGAAATCTGTTTGTTCATACGGACAGACAGACGGACAGACAGACAGACAGACAGACGGACAGACGGACAGACGGACAGACGGACATGGCTATATCGACTCGGCTTGTGACGCTGATCAAGAATATATATACTTTATGGGGTCTGCCACGCCTCCTTCTGCCTGTTACATACATTTTCACAAACCCAATATACTCTTGCAGAGAGTATAAAAACAACCCTCAGCTTGTTGCGCGTGCCATCAGTGTTGCTCTCAAAATTGTTTTCCGCTAGATCTAGCTATTCATATGTGTACATGGGGAACCAATGCACATATATGACAAATATTTTAGTTAGTTAATTAATTAATTAATTAAACTTAATTTTAACTTAAAATTTTTGTCGTTTTTAACGTTAAATTGTACTCTTATTTTTAAACTGTTTATTTTAAATTACTTAAATTTAATTTATTTTTCTTTTTATGTCGACTGCTCATAGTCTGACAATAAATAAATAAATAAATTTCTTTTTTTATAATACACATTATCATTTATAAATTTATTAGTAATAAAAGAAGAAGAAAAATAAATATTTAAACAAATTTCTTATTATATTTCATTGGAATTTAGCCTTTTCGTTTTTTCCCCCCTAGAACTGGCATATTTCCCTCCCAATAAATGGCAACCCTGCGAACGTCACGCAACGCAAGCGAACCAACGAACTTGCTTGATACTCGAACGTTTTGTACTGATATTATTACAATGACCAGCACTTGTATTAGAAGAAGTTGAATCAAATAAAAACTAAGCATAATAGAAGAAAGATCTGTTTGGCTGCATGCACATACACATTCATTTGACATTATATGTGTGCACAAATACAGTAGAACCCGGTTATAGCTACTCAGCTTAAAGCGTCTGTCCGGTCATTGCGACGAAAATTCTATGACTTTTTGGTTACCTTCTCCTTGCTCTCCGTTAATCATCTTTTGATTAAAGCGTCTACTGGGTATAACGACGTAAAATTGTCGGTACCTTGAGTGTCGTTATAACCGGATTCTACTGTACATGAATGCATGTGTAGCATTGGTCGGCACAGAAAGCGAACGCGGGCAGCGCTGCCGCCACGCAGGCAGCGAAAATGTTCGAACATGCGCTTGTATTGTTTTTGTATCGCTTGCACTCATTGCATTGTCTATGTGTTTAAAAGCAAACTTTGTAATGTGTTTTCTTTTTTGTTTTAGTTTTCCACTCGAATTATAATTTACAATTGAGAATTAAGTTGAGAATTATTTATATTAAATGTGGCAAAAGGGGGCGTTCAGTTCAAAATTAAAATGTCAATGCTTTTTCGCTGCCGCTAGGAACCTCCATACCAAAATTGGTGATCCTAGGTGCCAAACTTTCGCCGTAAACACCGATTTTTCAGAGGTGTGTCTAGTTTTTGCTAATTTTGGGCGATACGGGCGTGGCATCGAAAAAAAAGATTCTTGTATTGACTGACTAAATATGCGATCGATTGAGACCAAGCTCGAACTTGTAGCTCTTACCATCTCTGAAATCTGTTTGTTCATACGGACAGACAGACAGACAGACAGACGGACATGGCTATATCGACTGGGCTTATGATGCTGATCAAGAATATATATTCTTGATGGGGTCTGCCACGCCTCCTTCTGCCTCATTTGCAAAAGCCCAATATACTCTTGCAGGGAGTATAAAAAGGGGAATGAATTGAAAAACGTCATTTCGCAAACGCAACTTATTTCTGAATTGTCCGGTGTGCCAAAATTGTATATCTGGAGAATTTCTTTCGTTCGGAGTCTCATCCCCTTTTGATGTCATCCTTAATTTTTATATAATTAATATGAATTTTTAAAGTCAGCCTTTAATTTTTAAATTACATTATTCACCTAAGACTTTTGTAAGTTTTCTTGGTATGGTATGTATAAAATAATATCCAATATTAGCTGTTATATATTCTAATCCGTTTGAAGTCCCTCACAGCAAATCGTCGTCTTCAGGCCTGTCGATTACCATAAAGTATTGTCAGCTGTATCAACGTATGTAAGAATAAAATAAAACAGAGTGAGTTTCAACAAAACACTAAATTATATATGGCAGCTAACCAACATTAAAAATATTGAAAAGTAATATATCATACATACCAAACCAAAACAAATCTAAAAGCAAACATACACTGCAGCGCCTTTCTTCGCTTAAGTTTATAAATTCCTGAAGCATGTATGTTCGCTTTTGAAATCCTTTTGTGACTGATAAGCTGATCTCAGTAGCCTTTTTGTAAAGACAGCTTATCCAGGAAAATGAATTTTGAAACCAGCGATTGGTTGTCTTTCTAGTTTATATCTCAAGAATCATTATGAATTAAAAATCTCCGCTCTAATGGGCACCTAAAGTAAACGTTGTTGCATTGATTTTAGGGTAAAGACATGCGGCTTCAAAAGTCTTTACAAGTTGGGAGGGTAAAGAAGAAGGACCTTAACATCATATTTCTTCCTTAAAGATTGTCATTCTGGCCGTTGTGCTGTACCCTTATGGTTATCATCCTTGTCCTAATCCAATTCTGTCTACAATTTTAGTTATGTGGCACAGCAGCTAACTAGGAGGCAAAGTACCCACCCCACTTTCCCTGAGCTCTAGTCGACCCCGTAGGCAGAGTACGTCTCCAGTCTGCTGCACACTTCATGTGTTCGTTACAGTCTTACCATCTCTGAAATCTGTTTGTTCATACGGTCGGACAGACAGACGGACGGACGGACAGACAAACGGACATGGCTATATCGACTCGGCTGTTGATGTTGATCAAGAATATATATACTTTATGGGGTCTGCCACGCCTCGTTCTGCCTGTTACATACATTTGCACAAACCCAATATACTGCTGCAAGGAGTATAAAAAGAATGAAAAAACTATGCTATGGCTTGAAGTCCGTTAGGGTGCGTCATGACACAATAATATATTATTGTTTCATGGGGTGCGTAAGCGCTTCGCAAAGCTTGCAGGTTTCCCAATGCCCGTTTTGAGGCATCTAGAGTATCTAGGGCTGGGCAGCGACATAGAGTTATTGCATTTCCTACAAATAGAGTCGTTCGTTATGAGTAGTTTCATCGCATGTACTGCCACCGTACAGTGGTCAGTGAGAATTATTACCAATAGGCTGCAGTCCTTCCGTGAAAGCTGCAGCTGGTGTCGAGTGGTTTCGGTGTTTGCCATTTAGTGTCGGGGCGGTCCAGTGCAGAACCTTGTACCTCTTAGTGAAGAGGATGAGGTCCGTCTTCTCCGAGTTGATATGTAAACCGTGTTCCTCCGCCTATATGCAAATCATCCTGAGTGTCTGTTTCATTAAGGAGCTGAGTGGGAACACTCCTGTTATAATTATGTTATTTTGGGGGAACCTCCATTGAATCTCATAATAAGATCGTCTAGCATAAGATTCCATAGAAGTGGTAACACAACTCCACCCTAAGAAGTTCCTCTACCTGCACTTCTAATTGTTGTTGCCGTAACCCATTCCGAATGAACTATCCTACAGTTAAGGAGACTTTTGATGCAGTTGGTTATGGTAGGGTGAGTGTCCATCGATGTCAGTCGATCGATAATGGCGTTTGTGCAGACATTGTTAGATACGCCAGAGATGTCTGCGAAGGGTCCCATTGCGTGTTATTTGTGATGTAGTGTAGAGTAGTCTCGACTGATCTGCCCTTGGTATATGCGATTTGATTTGTTTCCAGCCGTTCACCCACCTCATTTTTGATGTGTCGGTCCTGCAACTTCTCCATTATTTGAAGTAGAAAGATCGTGAGGCTGAAAGGTCGATAATCCTTTGGGCTATTATGACCACGTTTCCCAGCCTTTGGTATGAATCCTACCCTGCCTGTTCTCCAGACAGTTTTAATGTCACCAGTTCTTAGACAAGCCTTGAAAGTTTTGAGGAGCCATGGAGATACCACACCTTTGGTATTCTGCAGCATAGCTGGTATGATCGCATTGTTCTGTTTTGCAAGCCTTAACTGATCTTTATTGTTGTTTTGTTGAGTGGAGAGTTTAGTATTCCACCATGGCGGTCTTGACCTTGGATTTAAGGGTGGACATGTTTTCTGGTAGGCATCCTTAAAATCTTGGTCGCGACTATAAGTGCATGCTCCTGGTCTCCTTAGACGGCGAAGGGGAAAAGTAACTTTGCTTTCGTCTTAGTCGCGATATCCTCCCTGTAGACTCATTATCGGCTATCATCTCCTTCACCTTGTTGGCGAAGCCAACCAAGAAGAGACTCAGAAGCCGACAACCTGAGTTTGACATCGTCGGCATACATGAGTACCTGAGAGTGACTAATTGCAGATGACAGATTAATTATGAAAAATATATATAGCAAAGGACCGAGATGACTTCTTTGTTGAACGCCGGAAAAAACATAACAGATTTCGATTGTGAATCTTTAAAAAACACCTGTTGTACAACTTAAGTAATTCTAAAGCCAAAAATAAAATGATAGGAAACCCCAAAAGATTGAGTTAATGTAATAATAGGCTGTGGTTAACGGAGTCAAAAGCAAATCTGTATAAATGACATCAGTTTGCATATTTTTCTTGAAACCCTGCAGTGCAAATGTGAATTCTAACAGGTTAGTGGTAGTTGATCTATATTTCACATACCCATGCTGGCAGGGTGAAATTATAGATCTACAGAATTGTTTCAGTTGAGATGTTATTAATTTCTCAAAAGCCTTGGGTATACCAGACAACTTGGAAATACCTCTATAGCTGCAGACATTGGATTTATGTTCTTTTTGTGAAGAGGAATAATGTAAGATGATTTCCAAACTTCAGGAAAACAGTTTGATTCAACGGACAAAGTAAATAGTTTATTCAGGGCCTTAAACAGGCCATCTGCACAATTTCTTAGCACATAGCCTGGGACTCTGTTCGGTCTAGGTGAAAAACTGGTTTACCCAACCCAACACAATTTTCACGGGCTTTCGAATGTTTTATTCTAGAAATTTCACCAATTAACCTCAAATAGACAATTGGAATTAATTCATACCGCAGTGTATCCTCTTCGGTCGATTGTGCAGAGAGAAGAGACGCGTACTTTCGCGCGAATTTAACTTGACTTAGAAACTAGTGTGCCCGTATCCATTTTGGCGAAAATACATAACTTATTAATATTCGATAATTGCTTAACATCTGTCGATACCGGGATCTCGTCCCGTGACATCCTCCCCACCGTGAGGCGGCTGCTCCACATCTATATCGCCGGAGATGGGACGAGTGACTCTATGTACCCGACCCCCATTGGTGACTCGAACAACCGCTCGTCGAGGTACCCCGTCAGCTCCAAAGATCACTTCCTCAACAATTCCCAGGCTCCATTCCCGTCGAGGAATGGCGGGATCGCAGATGTAAACGATGTCGCCTTCGCTGATTGGTCGTGTGTCTGTTCCAGAACCGGTCCCTCAGAAGCCGGGCCATGGGCCATTGCCTCCTGGTTTCGCATGGTTTCGGTAACTCTTCGGCTTGTCGGGGCGTATCTGGAACGTTAGGTGCCCCTCTCAGCAGATCGTTGGGCGTCAAAGGCGCCTCCTGGTCAACGGATATGGGCAGATGTGTCAGTGGCCTGGAGTTAACAATGTTTTCGGCTTCAACCAGGAAACTCTGCAGTACATGCTCCTTCGGGGCCACTTCGTTTACCGTATGGGCCAAAACTCTCTTGACGCACTGCACCAGTCTCTCCCAGACGCCACCCTTGGCTGGGTTGTGGGGACAGTTTAATATCCACTCGACTCGCCTAGCCGACAGTTCGTCTTGAGCGCAAACCACCGCTTTTACTGGTGTCGAGCGATCATCACAAGCAGTGGTCCGAAGTAATCGGGACCGGTGTACTTGAACGGCCATCCTCCTGGTGTCAGGCGGTCCTGAGGCAGTGGGCCCATTAAAGGTGGCACTGGGTTAGCTCGTTGGAGTTTGCACAGACTACAATTCCAGACGACGCGGTATAATACCCGCCGCATCTTTGTTACCCAGAACTTCATCCGAATCTCGGTGATAGTGGCGTCCGCATTTTGATGCTTCATCCTCTCGTGGTAGTGGCGCACGATTAACTCTGTCAATGGGTGCTTGTGCGAAAGGACGATCGGTCTTCGGGCTCCATAAGGCAGGCTTTGGGCTGCGTCGATCCTTCCGGACGCGAGTACGACCATTGCGTCATCAAGGTAGGGTAGCAGTCCGTTCAATTCGCTCTGGCGCGCGATCGGCTTGTTGGCATGGCAAATCATTCAATTCGGACGGAAACGCCTGCCTTTGAGCACGACGGACCAGCATGCGTTCGGCTTCGTCACATTCGGCTGCCGTGAGACCATGCCGTTCAAGATCATCTCGTTCCTTACGGCACCGGCTTATGAATCTAAGCACCCAGGCCAGAGTCCTTAAGAATCGGCTATACTTTGAGAACCTGTGATAATCTACAAATTTGTCGTTATCGAGAACCAGCGTGAACTCACAGGGTAGCTCCTCAATGTCAGGGGAAGTTCGTAGTCCTCAGCTTCGACTGTTGCCAGCGGCCACAGTTCTTCGGACTGCCGTAAGAAATCAGTCCCACAGAGCCATCGTGACTCCCGGCTGGTGTCTGCCTTCCTCGCGGCCGAGTTGCATCGTCCGCTACATTGTCGATCGTTGGGACCCATCTCAATTGCGATGCGTCGGTGGACTCCAGGATCTCTGTGACTCTGTTACCGACAAACTGTTTGTATTGTCGGTGGGTGCTGCCAATCCATCGCAACACGGTTTTGGCGTCTGTCCATAGGAGTATGTTACTTGCCGCCAAGCTGTGGCCTTGCTTTACAACTCCAATCCAATAACTCCAATCGCGTAACCAATATGGTCCTCATAGGCGCACATTTCGTTTTGGCGCTCACAAATCATACTCTTACATTCCCATTCTGGTAGGTGGCTCTCCAGTATGCCACAGTTGCGTGCGCTGGCTTCGGAGAAGACGTGCAGCTAGATTGATCTCACCGTCCCTGATCCGAAATAGTGGCGTGAGCATCGGAACAAGTCCACATCTCTTAGCTGGAGGCGCCATCTCTGAAATGCGCTGTTGAGGTCGTCAGGTAGAGGTTCGTCCCATGAAACGTTTCGTCGCCAGATCTCTCGTATTACTAACTCGGCGGTAATCATGGAGCAGCTCAGGAAACCCATCGGATCAAATGTCGACATAATCAAGCTAAGAAACTGCCTTTTGGTAGGCACGCCTTCCATGATTCTTTGATGCTTTATGTTGAATCTGAATTCGTCGGTTGCCGGCTGCCAGTACATCCCGAGAATCTTTTCTTCTGCTTCAGGCCACCCAACTGTATCGTTGACTCCCTCTTGGCCCAAGGATTGGATGACTTTCAGCGAGTTAGACGTGAAGTGACGTAACTCAAACCCTCCTGTTGCATGTATTTCTCTGACTTTGGCAGAGACTCATATGGCTTCGCTCTCGGTAGCGAAACTGTCCAAGTAGTCGTCCACGTAGTGGTGATCCGTTAAAGCCTTGACAGCACGTGGACTCGTTTGTCCATAACCATTATTCTGAAAGGGCCACGACATGAAATTGAAATGATCAACTTTTTTAATAAAGATTACTATGCTTTCCACGAATACCTTAACTTTTTGATAGCAAATGAGAGGGAGGAAGAAAATGGAATCGGAGTCCCATTTCTTTTCTTGGTCCGGCCAAAATTCTCAACAGCAGATTGTTTTAAAATATTTGTCAGGAACACTTGCTTTAAATGATGAAATTTCCGGGAGATATGAGAACTTAAATTTTTCCACCGTAATGTTGGCGTCTGATTTGGCCTGAATAAACGCCTTGATAGCATCTGATGTGTGGTCAGGGGCAAGACTGGAAACAAATATTCGCTTCTTTGGCGGAACACCCATAAAAATCTTTTTATCTTACACTGTAGTTCCTTCTGTAGAAGCAACAGCAGTGATAGACTTTTAAATCTGGCAAATAGGTCCCCAAAACCTTTCCTTGTGTGTTATAAAGCTCATCATGTCCTTTCGAAACCCCTAAAGGCTTCATATGTCCACTTTTAACCTGATTTAGACTCAATCAGGTGAATAATTCGGCCGTGAAGGCCTGTACATATTTCATAAGAAAAATTTTCACATAGCCAGCAGCAAACACAACCCACATTAATGTTTGTTCGAATCTGGCAATTGAAGTTATAACAGACATATATATTGGAGTTCATTGAGTATTAAAACACGATAAGAATGAAATAAAACAGTTTAGTCAGAAGCTGAATAATCACTCGTTAAACAAGTAAGAAAAGTCGAGCACGCCCGACCTTAAAATACTCTCTGCATTTTTTCCCGATTAAATTTTTAAACATTTTTTAAATCGGTCTAGAGATATAACATTGTGTAGTACTTGCATTAGAACAGGTTGAAACAAAAACTATCTAAGCATAATCAAACATACAGCTGTTTGTCTGAATGCGAATACACATACGAAAAACAATATATGATGCATATATGTATGTATGTGTGTATTCGTCGCGGCCAGCGACCGCGGACAGTGCTGCCGCCTCACAGGCAGCGAAAACATTCGAACAGATGCTCGTATGTTTCTATCTCGCTTGCACTCATTCATGATATTGCATTAAATTATCAATATTGTAACTGTTCTAGTTTTCTTGTTTATAGTTAGATTTTAATAAACCTTACTGGATAGTTTGATATAGTTAGTCTCCGCCCGAATTATAAATTACAATACTCTACGATAAGAACAAATGTCTTTAAAACGGTATTGAAGTTTAAAAATTAATTTATTTCTTGCGAAAAAAGGGGGCGTGCCAACTCAAAAATTTTAATGACATTTCATTTAATCTGCCGCTAAAAGCTTCAGTACCAAAATTGGTGTTCCTAAGTTCAATAGTTATTGAGATATTCGCCGAAAACACAGATTTTTTTTCGAGGTGTGTTTAGTTTGTTACTCATTGTGGGCGAATGGGGCGTGGCATCAAAAAAAAAATAGATTCTTGTATTGACTGACTAAATATGTAATCGATTGAGACCAAGCTCGAACTTGTAGCTCCTACCATCTCTAAAATCAGTTTGTTCATACGGACAGACAGACAGACAGACGGACAGTCAGACAGACAGACGGACATGGCTATATCGACTCGGCTTGTGATGCTGATCAAGAATATATATACTTTACGGGGTCTGCCACGCTTCTTCTGCCTGTGACATATATTCCAACGACTACAATATACCCTTGTACCCTACGAGTAACGGATATAATAATTGTAACGTAATGTCCTATAGTAGGAAAATTCCTATCTTTACTAACTATTCTCTTATCGGCCAACCTCTTCATAGAATAAAGTAGGTCAATGATTTGGGTATCCTTTTCGATCCTAAACTTAAGTTTGATAAGCTTTTGTGTCTTGGGTTTAATAAAGCGTTGGTTAAAGGAGTTTAATTATCCCTATCTAACAAAAACTTTTTAAACTTCACTTGTACGCCCTATTCGTGAATATGGATCGTATGTATGGTCTCCCCAATTCACGATACACAGGACAGAATAGAAGCTGTAAAAAGCAAGTTCTTTTTTTGCCTGTAGGGGCCATCCCTGGAATACTAATTTTTGATTACCTTCGTATCGTAGTATACTTTGTTAATAAATCTCCCTTCTCTTGCGGACCGCAAAACAATGCTTGGCAAAGTATTCTTACATAAACTTATTAGTGAAGAAATTGATTCCTTCTATCTGATTAGCCAATTAAGTTTCGCGGCTCTGATCCGGCCTACTAGAAACTTTTTTCCTTTGTCCCTTCAAACCTGTACTACTAATTGTGTTTTACGTAATCCATTTCGTATCTTTCTCGTGTGGTTTGTGTAGCCACTTCTATGCTTTCCTTTAGAACGTCTATTCTTTCGTATCTATCTAACCATTTTAGATAATATTCTTTAAAGGTTAGTATAGCACAGTGCTAATTATTTAGTATTCTTCTTTTTATGTGCATTAATTTCGCGTATCGTCCACGCACAATCCGTTTTCCACGAATCTTATCGATAATCGAAACTTTACTAACGTTCTATTCTCTTTTGGTCTGGTTAGTGCTTTCTTGGGGTTTTCCTAACCCTTTTAACCTTAATTTTAATAAATTTAATATTAAAGTTGATTTATATCTCCTATTATGTCGACTGTTCAAAGTCTGATAATAAATAAATAAATGTAGCCACAGCAGCCCGATGGACAAAAGGCCATATAGTCTGATATCTTTCCTGCTAAAAACTATGGAAAAGCTGTTAGATCTCCATATTAGAAGTAGAGTAGAAGAAAACAGCACGCCTATATAAAAGGGAAATCGGTAGAAACAGCACTGCACACGCCAGAAGCTTCAACCGAAAGGGCTTTATTCCATTAGGAGCAAACGTTCCCAATATGTCTACGAAGACATATTGGAGCGTTTAACAACGTTAGCACTGAAGCCATCATTGAGCGGCTAGTGTCGATAAACTCCCACCCCAGTATCGGACACTGCATACACAATCTTCTGAGCTGCAGGAGAGTCCAGCCGGAGTCGAGATCAGCCACAGAGATCAGAGGCGGTAATAGATTTAATTGATTTAAGAGGGAGGCCCCAAAACTAACTGCCTATGCGGACGGAATTAGCATAGTTATTACGGCTGTCTGCAAATCAACCCTTATCTCAATTATAGGAAGGACACTCAGGGAGATTTGCAGATGGGCTAGCCATGTAACGCCTACAAGAGAGACCCTACCTTCAGTGAGAAGTACAAGGTACCGCAATGGATCTCTCCGTCATTAAACGGCATCCAGCTGGAGCCAAGCTCTCAAGTAAGATACCTGGGAATGTGCAATGTTGAGGAAAGGGTGAAGAAGGCAACCGTACGCTGTACTTTCCGAAGAAGATGCTCAGCTGCACATGGGTTCTTTCACCCGGCCTAATGCATTGGGTCTACATAGCGATAGTGAGCCCAACACTGCTTTATAAGGCTCTAGTCTGGTGGCAAGGAGCAGAAAAAAAAACCTATCAAGCCTGCTTGGGAAAAGTACAAAGACAGGCGCCCTCTGCATCACAGGAGCGCTTAGACGCACTCCAACAAAAGCCCCCCTGAACCTGAAAGCCCGACTTGTGGCAGCGATATCAGCCCAGCGCCTCGCGGCACTTGGAAGTCTGATGCTGCAAGGCTATGGACACAGCGAAGTAGGGAGGAACATGCCTAGGGACACTGACTACCTAATCCCCAAAGATTGCCTAAATGTCAAGGTCAGGGCGCACTTGGGACCTCACGACTGGACTATCTGCCAGTGACAGCGTATCGGCAACGTCAACATATATACAAATGGCTCCAAAATGCCTGGAGACGTGGGAGCGGAAGATTATTCTAAAAACAGACAAGCAGACTATTCTACAAACTACTGAATCACCGCAGCAGATGATCTATGCACGATTAAGTCAGTGCACATCTTCTGAGTTCCTAGCCACCAGGGCACACCCGGCAATGATAAGGCAGACACTCTAGCCAAAGCCGGCATCGATATTCCTACGCGCATAGAAGAGGACGTCGCATTTTCACTAAGATCACTGCGAGGTGACCTAGAGAATAGCACCAAAGAAAGCATAAATCGCATGTGGAGGAACACTTCGTCCTCAGAAACCTTAAAGATAATGTGCATCGAGCACAACACTCACCTAAGCCAGTGCATCTTGCTCCCTCTGCGGAAGAAATGCAGGCTGTTGGTGTGAATACTCACGGATCACTGCCTTGCAGCTGTGCACGCAATCATAACCGGGAACTACAAGAAATGTAACGAGCCAGATACCGACAACAACCTTGAACATCTATTATGCCACTGTCCCGCCTTAGCCCGGCTAGGCTAAAATGTCTAGGAGCGCTACTACTACACAAAGTAATTAATATCATACCCAATTAATAACAATAATTATAATAAGAACATATTAAAACTAAAGTCGCGAGGGCGGCCAGTTGGACGGAAGGTGGCTGCATTATTTGCTGGGGTTTGCGCGTTAACAAGCACGTTGCTTACTGTTGCTGTGAACTTGAATGTACTGTATCGTTAGTACATCAACGTCCAAATATAATCAATAAACAGTCAAATACTTCTGATCGTACGACGGGCCCGTGGCGTCAGAGACTTGTCCGCCACTAAAACTAACCAAAATGCTACCTACAGTGGAAAGGCCGTGAAAACATTGCCGAGGTCAAAAACAGATCCGACATTGATTACGAGAGCGACGGTTTCAATTTTCTTTTTGACAGCGTTAACTTTTTGGGACAAAATCTCTGGTGCCATTCCTTCGGCGAAGAGTAGCAGGGTTCTGCCTTAAGCGTATAATAGACTCGGGCGCATCTAAAAATTACTTCAAGCCGTTTAAACATTTCGAAGGTGTTCGCCGGTCGAATCCCAATTCGTCACCCAGTCGGCAAGTTTATCTCGACGACGCCATATTTTTCAAGCATGTTGGATCGTCTTCAAAAGTTTGACGGGTGCAAATATATGATGGTGGCCCAATAAAAGTCCAAATTCTTTAAGATCAACGTCAAGAATTTGCGATTTATCAATACTAACAACGGTGCAAGAACGGACCCGGAAATGGTGAAAGCAATCTAGCAGTACGCAGAGCCGAACTTACTATTCGCAGTTAGGTCATTCCTAGGCTAAGTCAGTTACTAACGCTGCCTTATTAAAGACTTCGCCGCCTCGTATAGACAAATCGGAGACTTTGTGCCGCTTTGTGCCGAAGAGAAGGTACAGTCCTCCTAAAAGGGAAGGGTGGCCCACAAGGACGCTACTGACGATACTGGTGACAGTGACAGCACGGATGACCGACTAATCACTCTCGGATTACATACCGATTTCGGACGAAAACGTGCTTGTTTGGAACGATTTTGACTTCTTAAGATACACGACTAATCTTTCCGAATTTTCACGAATGATCGACGACACTAACAAATTAACGGATATGTTTCCACAGTCCCACATGCGCAAGCTGTTGGAGGTGGATACAGAAACATGTTGTCTGCTCTTGATGTGCACTACAACCACTTCTAAGGAACGGCACTTAAGGTAGTAAAGGGCACCGCCGACGCTCAAGGCCTCATGGACTATAAAATGACTAAAGCAGATCTTTTTAGATTAAACAACAGACAAATAGAAATAGTTTCCAGAACCCAGACACAGATAAATTCGCTGACCGATACAGTCAATAAAATTCTTAAAGCCGTGACACCCCATAAATGAGCGCACATTAATTTTTAGCGCTCTGGCCGGAAACTGCCAGTGCGCACGGTTTGTATTTAATACGGGTACAGTCCCATAACTTCCAGCGTACGAATATAAGCGGCGAGTAATGTTCTCACTGGAAGCAGACAGTCAATACGGCAGCGAGACAGAGAATAATGTACACTAGTCGCACTCGCACGCACAGCGAGATCGGAGATAAAGAGACGGAAAAAAAGAGCGACCACACATGCGCAGTGCAATGCTTGGGTCGACAGAGGCTGGTCAGAGAGAGCGAGAGACAACGGCAACTACACAGCACACACCTACAAATGCATGACTGACGTCACAGCGAAGGAACAAACAAACAAGCACATAGAGCAAGCCGCTACGTCAGAGCAGTACAGCAGAGTCTATAGCGGCAGAGGGCAAGAGACAGCAAGCACCGCCTGCGTCGACTTGGGATTTGGGCAGCGCTGCCTAGCATATAATATTAGGCAAATGCGATCGAAGCCGGGAAAAGCGCCGTTGCATCTGTGCACACAATATGTGTGTCAAGGGCAGAGCAGCGAAATAAGCGACGTCGGCAGAGGGGAATTTTGGCAATCGACGCTCTAATTAATTGTCACTGGAGTTAGTGATTTTACGAGCTTACTATCGAGTGGACACGCAGAACGCACAGTGAAACAAGTAAATTCGCGACGGAAGAAAAAACACACAAGTGGAAACAAAAGGACACATCGGCATACGCTAAGGATTTACAGGACTACGGATATACAAGGACAACGAAGACCCCCCAAACGATCAGGAATTTAACAAAGAGCGAAAAAGGTTTGGAGCAACAAACATACGAAGCCCACTGTTATATTAAATGTTCTTTTGGTGTTTTAAATAAGTACACGTCTTGTTGGTTCATTGGTTTTAAAAAGTGTGATCGTTCTCCTTTATTCAATTATATTCAAAGGCTTATTACATAGAATATTATAGATAGCTCTGCCGCTAAGAACGTCGGCAGAGAGAGAGTTGCAGTATGTATGTATGTATGTGGCTATGTATAGACATGTATATATGTACAGACGGCACATACTTGAAAAGTGTTTACGTTAGCGATCCCACGCTGCGGCCAGTCCGCATAAGTGACGGATCCTATTACTATAAACATAGCAACAAAGTGTCGTTATGTTATGAGTTATTACTCTTACTTTTAAGTTGGGCATATGACCACTTGTTATACTGTATACTCTACAATACTGTGGGCATATGCTCATTTGGCATACAACATACTACACCTCCCTTTTTTAAAAAAATAACGTAATATTATGTAGTTGAACCCTCCTCGAGGGTGCTGGCTGGGCAATGGACACTGCATCGTCTAAGGACGGTGCACTGTCACTTGCCCTTGAGGCGATGCAGTGTCTAGCTAAGACGCGGTCCGGTATCTTGGCATGCCCCAGCATGTCAAGAATACCGAACACACGTCATGGCTAGAGGTGCCTGGTGGTAGGCATAAAACACTAGGGGTGGCCACCCGAACCCAAATAGCCAATCATGGACTATCATGGAAAGTCGTCTAGGAGAATCAACTCGGGCTGGGATGTCAGCCCAAACGTCGGTGGAAGGCGTGACCGCTACCACCGGCGGGCACGGGGGAGAAATCCTCTCTGCGTGTCGCCAGTGGTCACACCTCTGACGTGGCGGGAGCAGGCCATGTCAGTTGCACTACGACTGCCAACAACAACAACAACAACAAGCACAAGCTGACCCGCACGGGTGCCGGAATCGATGCAGATTCGGACCTGGAGAGCGTTGCGTCAGTAACGAGAACTGAAGAGGAGAGCCTACTGCGCTCCCCGGTTCAGGGTTCCAGCTCCCTGCGTAGGGAAGGGCCCAAGCGAACCAGGGAAGGGCACAAGGCTAAAGCACAGTACAAGGCGGCTCTGAAGATCCAGAGTCGGCTTCATGGTAGAACTGACTTGTCCCCTGAGGATAAAGCCAAGTTAACCTGGGCCGAACAAAGGATTGAAGAAAGCCGTCGCCACTTCGATCAGTTGCCGCAGATGCGAGCAACGACAAGTGGGTACGCCAACAAGGTCGAGGAGATGATGGCCGAAAAGAGGCAACGCTCAGCCGAGAGCAACACGAGCAGAGATGCTCCTGACTGCAAACGGCAGAGGGGTCCCAAAGGAGCCATCCCTCGACCAAGACGCAAGAAAGCCTCGATGAAGGATGTCGTGCAACGGCACCTGATTGTGGCATTAATAGATCGCAGCGAGGAAAACGGCAGGATCTCGGAGGAACGATGGAAAATCGTCCACGAGAAACTGGTCGGGTCGCTGATGGACCGACTGGAGGAGGATCCGGAGGCTCCCATGCCTACCTTTGATGGGGCTGGGTGGCTGAACGGTGCAAAGATCCTCAAGTGCAACGACGAGCCAACGCTTAGCTGGCTGAAGAAAGTAGTTCCGACCTTTGGAGCGGTATGGGAGGGAGCTTTGCTGGAGGTGGTCGACAGGGAAAATATCCCGTCTAAACCAAAGGCAAAAGTTCTCTTCCCTATCGCGGTCAAGGGCGAACAAGCCCTTCGCCTGCTACAGAGGCAGAACAAAGACGTGCCAACCAGTGACTGGAAGGTATTACATGCTGGTCCCTTCTCCTCATCAGAGGGGGGCCAAAGTGTGATCCTCCAGATCAACAAGGAGGCAGAAGACGTGCTATATCCACGCTTTGGGAAGATGGCTTGGGGTGTTGGTAGCGTATACCTTCGCCTAAAGAAGCGTCATCCCGGAGACAAAGATACGCACACGCTCAAGGTTGGGGAGGTGGAGAAGGACCTGGGACTTGAATCGGTCCTCGAAGCCACCCAATCACTGGAAATAGCTTCCGACGAGGAAGCGGACGACGACGAGGACGGAGACCTGACGGTCATAGTCAACCCGTCCGCAAAGGGTGATGCAGTAACCCACACACATGAGGGTACTGCAAATAAACCTACATAAAAGCAAGTTGGCATCGACGGAGCTCCTTATGACCCTAGAGCAAGGGCCCGTCGATGTGGCCTTAGTCCAAGAACCGTGGATTGCCTCCGGCAACACGGTAGCGGGACTAAGGTCGAACAACTACAATGCGTTTAACATCACAACGGTAAGCAGAACAAGAACTGCCGTACTTGTACGGAAAGGTCTCCACGCTTATCTCATGTCTAATTACAGCACTGACGACCTAACGGCGGTAATGGTAGAGAACGGGAAGATGCGCCTCATTATGGCATCCTGCTATATGGCTCATGACCTGCCAGCACCACCGAACGAACTGGAGAGACTTGTGGCTGAGACCGCCCGAAAAAACGACCTGCATCTGGTAGTCGGCACAGACGCCAACGCACACCACTGCGTATGGGGATCAACTGACACCAACATCAGGGGTGAGTCGTTACTTGAATTCCTACTAACCACAACACTAAGTATCGCTAACACGGGGGAGGCACATACATACGTAGGTCCCACTTCGTCTAACGTTCTTGACCTAACACTCGCAACAGGTGTAGCAATAACAAACTGGAGGGTCCTAGACAAACTCTCATTCTCTGATCACAAGTACATTCAATTCGAATGCGACTTTGACCACAACCCCAAACCAACCCAGTTTAAGAATCCCAAGAACACTGACTGGGCCAAGTTCAGCAGTCTTGTGGCAGAAAAACTCAGCCCACCAGACATCATCAGATCCGCAAAAGACATTGAGAAATCAATGTCGATTGTCAATAAAACTCTGGTTGATGCCTACAACAGCGCATGCCGAACATCCAAATGCAAATCGAGATCGAAACCACTATGGTGGAATTCCGAACTCACAATACAGAGAACAAATACTAAGGATCTGTTTAAACTTGCAAAGCAGACCGGTATGGACATAATCCACGACGAATATAAAGTCGCGCTCAGAACGTACAAGTCCAAAATCAGGAAAGCCAAAAGAAACTCCTGGAGGAACTTCTGTTCCAACCTGGAATCGGTACCTGAAACCGCAAGACTTAGGAAGCTGCTGTCAAAACAGCGGCCAATTCAAAGTCAACTAAAGCTGGGAGATGGTATATGGACAGAGAGCAGCGAGGAAACTCTGGATGCACTCATGACCACCCACTTTCCAGGTTGTTCGACACCACCTGTGTCTGACGAACAACACAACAATACGGAGCAGTCATACACACTCCCTGAAGGATTATTCACAACAACGAAGATACAATGGGCCATCAACTCTTTCTCGAGAATAAAGAGCCCAGGTATCGACGGGATCATCCCAGCCATGCTACAAACCGCCAAAGATACGGTCACCCCATGGCTGGTTAAGATCTACGAAGCCTGCCTAAAAACGGGCCACATACCAACTCAATGGCGAACTGCAAGAGTTGCCTTTCTTCCCAAAGCGGGCAAATGCAGTCACAACAGCCCATCGGATTACAGACCAATAAGTCTCACATCCTTTATGCTCAAAACTATGGAAAAGCTGCTAGATCTCAGCATAAGAAGTTCGGCAGAGGAACAGATGTCAGCTGATCAGCATGCCTACACCAAGGGCAAGTCCGTCGAAACGGCCTTGCACTCGCTAGTGGGGACTATAGAACGAGCCCTATATAACAACGAATATGCTCTGGGTGCCTTTGTAGACATCTCAGGAGCGTTCAACAATGTTAGCACCAAGGTCATAATCGACCAGCTAGCAACTACCAATTCTCACCCAACGATCACCAACTGGATTGGAAACCTTCTGAACTGCAGGAGAGTTCAATCAGAATGGGGCACTGCAACCACAACAAAAATCGCGAACAGGGGTACCCCTCAAGGAGGAGTCCTTTCTCCCCTTCTTTGGAACCTAGTTGTCGACGACCTAATTAAGAGATTTGATAGAAGAGCCCCAAAAATAACTGCCTATGCGGACGACATAGGCATAATTATAACGGGAGTATGCCCATCGACTCTCAGCTCCATAATGGAACGGACCCTCAGGGAGATATGTAAATGGGCGGAGAATGCCGGACTACATATAAATGCAGAAAAGACGGACCTCATCCTCTTTACCAAGAAGTACAAGGTACCGTACTGGACTCCCCCGAAACTAAACGACAAAGAACTCAAGCCCAGCACCCGCATTAAGTACCTAGGAACAGTGCTAGACAGCAAACTGACATGGAGAGCCAATGTAGAAGAAAGGGTGAAGAAAGCCACCATGGCGCTATACGCATCCAAGAAGATGCTAAGCAGCACATGGGGCCTGTCACCCAGACTTATGCACTGGATATATATCTCAGTTGTGCGCCCGACACTGCTCTATGGGGCTCTTGTGTGGTGGGCTGCTACGGAAAAGAAAACTTATCTCGCCCTATTGGAGAAGGTACAGCGTCAATCGCTAATCTGTATTACAGGCGCTCTCAGAACCACTCCAACAAAGGCACTAGAGATCCTGACGGGATTACCTCCCCTGGATCTACAAACAAAACTAGTAGCAGCAAAGTCGGCCCAACGTCTTATAGCACTGGGCAACATGGCGCTACGAAGCTACGGGCACAGCTCCATAGGGAGGAGCATGATATCGCGCTCAGACTACATCAAACCCGAAAACAGACTCGGAACCCACATAAAGACACACCTTGGGCCCGATGACTGGAAAAGCTGTCGCTACAACCACACTGAGCTCAACATATACACAGACGGCTCTAAAATGGAGGGAGGAGTGGGGGCCGCTGTTTACTGCGAAACCCCCAGCCTCAAACTCACATACAAGCTACCAAACCACTGTAGCATCTTCCAAGCGGAAGTCTTTGCGATTGGAAAAGCAGCAGAGACCGCAAAACAGATCAGCACCAATTTCCATAAAGTCAACATCTTGGTAGATAGCCAGGCAGCGATTAAGTCCATGATGTCGTCTACTCTCAATTCCCGGATAGTCAAGGTGAGCAGGGAAGCACTAGATGAATTACGTACGACAACGTCAGTACACATCTACTGGGTACCCAGCCACCAGGGCATACCAGGAAACGAGGAGGCAGACACCCTGGCAAAGGCAGGCGTTGACCTACCAACAAACAGGATAGAACAGGTGGACATCCCCCTAAGATCACTACACAGTGATCTAGAGAGAAGCACCAATAACCAAATCAGCCATAGATGGCGAAACACCCGCACATGCAGAATAGCAAAGATCATGTGCAAAAACATCAACTCTAGACTATCGCAATATATTCTGCACCTACCCAGGAAAGACTGCAGAATGATGGTCGGGATACTCACTGGTCATTGCCTAGCTGCCGCACATGCAACTAAACTGGGAATAACCAACAGTATCAATTGCAGGAAATGCAATGACACAGACTCTCCAGAGACGCTAGAGCACCTCCTATGCCACTGCCACGCCTTAGAGCGCACGAGACTTAGGTGCCTAGGAAACTCGATACTCCCCTCATTGATGGAAGCCTCCAACATACCCGCAAGTAACCTGCTAGCGTTTGCGAAGCGCGCACAGATTCTACAGGACCTCAAGCCGTGGTAATCCTCCCCCAACCGGTTGACTAAGGGCCATAACTGGCCTATGCTCTGTCCCTCGAGGACGTCCGGCTTAACCTAACCTAACCTATGTAGTTATTTAATATAAAAATTATGTATAGGTATTATTTTTATTTTTATATCTTTATATATTATGTTGTATAAAAAAAAATTTTTTTTTTTTTAATTTAAATTTTTTTTTTGGTTTTGAAATATATATATATACATATTCTTTTTTTTTTGTTTTTATTTATTAATCTTTTTTAGCCTATCCTTATGAACTTTTTGTTCCTTATTTTTCTTATTCTTGATAATTATATTATTATTTTTTTCTATACTAATAACCTCAACTGCTATATCCTCCTGGTCTCCTTTAGTTCTTTCCACAATGCGTAAAGCAGTTAGGAATCTGTTTAGAGATAGCTTTTTGCCATCAAATTCAGGTACTGAAGAGGAGACCTGTTTCACGTATTCCCTATCTAGGGCTACTTGATTAGCCATTGTTATATCTGTATTTTCCTGGAGCGTTTCAATATCACTTTCACTATCTGAATTGATTATTGGTTTAGACTCGTCCAATTCTTCTAACTGATTCTCGTCGAATTCAGCTAGCTGATTTGGATTTTCTGAGATTGTTATTACAATACTTCGTCTAATACAAATATTATGCAATCTTGTTTGTAAAGTTTTTATAATTTTCTGACATTGATTTTCATGCTCCTGTGTCAATTTAGCATTGACTTTGTTTATTGTTTTTACTATGTTATTATATTGAGCTGTTAATATTTGCGCGTGATGTATCAACGTATCTGATTTTATTGTTTTGTCAGAATTGATACATTTGTATGATTTCTCGAATTTGTCTTTATATTCATTTATTTTCTTCGCTAATGCATTCCATTCCATTTTTTTTTTAATAGAAAATGGAGTTTTTAGCGGTGTATGCGCAGCATCAATATGGTTTCTGTGCCTAGTATTGCAAGTGTTTCGCTGATAGTGTTTTCCATTACATAAGGTAATGTACTTAACACCATGCCCTTTTCAGTTTTGGAACAACCGATTAATGGGCTTGCAAAACTTTGAAAAGTTTCTATGTATTCATTTTCGAATTCAGTTATTTAAATAAATTCGCGATGTTTTTGCAATATTTGTAATGCATTTATTGTAAAATTTGGTTCTTTATTATAGATTTCGTTTATTATGCTTATCATATTATATCATTTCTAAATTGCCTGCTCTACTTGCGTATCTTTTCTTTATGCACTTATTGTGCAACTTATATAATTTAGTCAGAACATTTGCTAATAAAAGAACAACAATTATTATAAGCATAACCGTTATTACTTTTAAATCTACTGAGACAGTTTCCACATTATTAATGACATTTGCGGTTGAATCCTCTACTTTTGATTCGTGGTCTAACATATTTTCTACTTCTAATATATTATCGTCTTTTGAGATTGCATTCGAAAGCATCAAATTTGAATTTCGAATTTTTTTGTTTTTTTTTTTTGAAAAGAATATAGATATATATATATTATATTGTATTAAATGTATTTATTTATTTAAAAAAAATTTTTTTTTTTTAATATTTTTTTTTTTTATATAATTTTTCTAAATATATCCATTTCATAGTAGTGTATTCCTATTCGATCAACACAGTGATCTCCTTTCTAATGTGTCGTATGGCTTCACAGGCCACACTCTACTACGAGCAACGCGATTATCGCTCAGTATTACAAATAGTTCATAACATTTCATTTGTGTTTAGTTTACATTACAATTATAGTACAATTTTTTTTTTTTTTTAGATTATCAAAAATATATTTTTTTTTTTAAAATTAAGCTGCGCGCTCTCTGAAGCGCTGTCGGTCCCTGAAGATCCCGTTGGCTTAACTTGGTACGTTAAACGGTGCCGGTGCTGGTCATCGCACAGGCTGGTGGGGCGCCGGTGCTGGTCTTCTTGAAGCAGGTGTAATTGCAGTACGGGGACCTCGATCGGGACAGAAATGGTCCAGGGCAGTCCGCAGGGCATTTCTTCTCTGGTTTAGTGTTGAGGTCTTTCTTTTGTGGCACTGGTTGAAATACTTTAGCGTTTATTATTGGTATATTTTTTAAAGTGCTTTCATTCGTAGATGTTGAGCTTTTGTATTTTTGCTGAATTGACTCGATATTGTCGATTTCAGCGTGTATTTTATTGCCTAATTCCCAACTAATTGTTGTGTTGGGGGCATATAACAGTTTTAGGAGTTTGGCTTTTCTTTCCTTAAGCCTTTTTTGTACTCCACTGCGCCTATTTTTTGGCATTGCTCTTCACCTCTACTTACTCAGTATTTCCAGTCACTTTTTGTCGATGATGTATGTTTAATGCTTGTTGTTGCCGCTGCCGCTGCTTCACCTCCAGTTGTTGTAGTTTTTAATGCATCTTCAGTTTTTGTTGGTTTTTAGTTGTATAGAATTTTTCCATTTCACATGTTACCTCAACATGCTCGGGTCCTGTCACGGTCGCCATGTTATATTAAATGTTCTTTTGGTGTTTTAAATAAGTACACGTCTTGTTGGTTCATTGGTTTTAAAAAGTGTGATCGTTCTCCTTTATTCAATTATATTCAAAGGCTTATTACATAGAATATTATAAGATAGCTCTGCCGCTAAGAACGTCGGCAGAGAGAGAGTTGCAGTATGTATGTATGTATGTGGCTATGTATAGACATGTATATATGTACAGACGGCACATACTTGAAAAGTGTTTACGTTAGCGATCCCACGCTGCGGCCAGTCCGCATAAGTGACGGATCCTATTACTATAAACATAGCAGCAAAGTGTCGTTATGTTATGAGTTATTACTCTTACTTTTAAGTTGGGCATATGACCACTTGTTATACTGTATACTCTACAATACTGTGGGCATATGCTCATTTGGCATACAACATACTACACCACCATAAAAGTCCACGTGGTAAGCCTAACATATAAAACAACATAATTCATAAAATAACTGAGCGTGTGCGGATAGGCCATTTGGGCTTATCTTATATATATAAGTTAAGCCTATCTGTACCGGGCCGGGTACAGACGGCGATGTTACCTAAGGTATGACATTTGATGAGTTGCTTCAATTATCCCCAGGATACACGTCGACTTCCTGTCCTCCAAGTGTACAAATAATAGTTCAACAATTTGTTTAATTCACGTAGTTTTATTATTTAAATTTGTTTAGGTTCTTATCAGAGAAGATACAATTGCAAACGTTGATTCTCCGCTCGGGTTAAACGAGTTCTGCCCAAGCCGGCCGGCTTGGGTTCACATCACACCTCTTGGCCACTAGCGTAGCCGCCGACGGTGCACATGCCGTTGGAGTCAGCAATTTGACTCCCCATGTTGTTGTTGTTGTTGCGTTGCGCAAGTGCCGGAAATCTGACTCTGCACTTGCGATCGTTGCCGGTCAGCTCTTGGCCGAAAAGTGTCGATGCAGCAAAATGGTGCGTCCGATACTGGGTCATCGACGGCGCGTGTGTCGTTGGCTCTGCGCGGGGTGTGGTGACGACGGGAATGGTAACGCGGCGGTCGTTGCCCGCGTAAACTCCCTTACTCAGCGCAGGGGGCGCCGAGGTAGGAGAGAGTTTTGCTGGTGTTAACTCCTCCCCTTTCAAATATCTGCGTCCCGCAGATTACTGGTGTTTCGCGGTGGTCGGTGATGTACTCTGAGCTTCTAACTCAGGTAAATCACCGCGGTGTTTTGGTATACCCTTCGTTGACGTTATCTTCCTCCAGATGACGTACAGGCATAATATCAAGGTGGCAGCTACAAGTACTTCGACTACCGTGGAGAAGTAGATTTTTTGGGACATTCTTGACAACTTCCTCAAATTCTCCAGGCCAACCGTAGTGTTCCCAATCGATAAGCACTTTCCAAGTACAGCGTAGGTTTCCTGGGGGCTTACGGCAAGCTTTTTGGATTCCAAGACCACTTGCATGCCGTTGTTGACTACTGGGTAAAGCAGCATCAGCCGGTATCTCTCCTGCGTTACCTTGGGCATCGTCAGCACGTACAGAAGAGTCGTCCCATTGGTGAGAATTGATGGTCGCGAGAACTCGACCGCCTCCACCACGTTCTGATATGGGAGACTTTCCATTTCTTCAAGCAAGAGTTCCACTTCTTCCCGGTCGAGCAAGTTAGTATTGACGACAGAGGTTTTTGCCAGCTGGCATGCCCTTGTCACTTCGTCGATCTGATTGGCCAAAATTATCGATTTATGCAAAACCGTCGTCGCTGTGTGAGTTTCTCCATCGATGGCGTTCATTCTAGCGGTGACCTCGTTAAGCTTCCGTAGGGATTCGTGGGTCGCGTCGAACAACCTTGTGTTTATCCTGATCTGCTGGTTGCTGTTGCTCTTCACGTCGTCCTGTGACTGGAGAATAGCATTCCAGTCTGAAGCGTCTGGTGAGCCAGCGACCCATTTCCATGCTGATCCTAACCAGTCTATGGATCGTGGCCTGCGCGTCGTGGTCATCCTGGTGATTCCGTCCGCAGCCCTCTTGAGGTGATGATCCGCCAAGGCCCTGATCCTTTCGTCGCTAATCCTGGAAGCCTCTTCCGCAGTCCTCTCGATGCTCCGCTGAAACTCCTCCAGGTTGATAACATGAGCGAGTTTAAAAACTCCGTTTATGCGCCACACGATTCCTTGTTGCAGCGGGACGACGGGGGCATTATATCTGAAGATGTGAAGAGCTCTTGCGTAGTTGAGGACAACCACCCTTGGGATATAAGCGTTACTTATTTGTTTTATATTTTACTTATTATACTGCGTATGTGTAAGTGTTTTTTTGTGTTTTCATATTTTTTGTGTTTTTATATTTTTTGGTGTGTTTTTTTTATTATTTTTTTTGTTTTTTGTGTGGTTTTTGTTTATAATGTTTAATGTGTTAATGTTCTTAATATACAGGGAGGTTGTGAAGCGTAACTTTTTATCTAAAAGTGGCAAAGTGTACTCAATTCTCTCCTTTAGTTTCTTATATCTGATTTGTGGAAAATTTTCCCAGATTGGGTTTTAACTGTAACCCTCCTATCCTCTTGAACTTCCTCCGGCTTGAAGCGTTGTTTCTCCTTGCTTTTATTAGCAACGTATACCCTGTCGCCAGCGTCATATGACTGTGGGGTCGACCTAGATCTATTCTACTCCTCTATGCGCGACTTCCAACGTTTTAACTTTGCATTGTAATTTCTATTACTCAGGGCAAACGTTAAAGGTTGGTGATCCGTGGGTTATCTAGGGCCCAAACTATTGCGAGCATTTCCTTCTCGTTGGTGGCGTAGTTTTCTTCCGTTTGATTTAACGAACGGGAGATATACGCGATTTGTTGCCGTCTTTCTGTGAAAGCACAGCACCGATAGCATAGTTGGAAGCGTCCGTTGTTAGGTGGAATGGTTTGTCGAAATCGGGGAAAGCTGTTCTGTTCTGTTCCTAGAAGAGAATTAACATCATGCGAAGCCCTTGCCAAAAGAGGTATTTTGACTCCGGGTGCTATTTCGAGAAAGTCATTTTTCCTATCTATTAGGGCTTTTAAGGCTTTTAAGGTGTCATCACCTATAATACCATCAAAAGACACTAAACCCGGAAGTACGAAAAATTTTGTCAATGTGTTGTTGCCAACGGATTGGAAAAACCGACCGGTAAGGCAATGAGTGATCTTAATATTTCCTGCGGCCGATTGGACATCGAAGGGATTTTTGATGGGGGTGCTACCATCGGCTATCTTGGGGCTAATAAAGTTTTTGTTTGCACCAGTGTCTATTAAGAATTTTAGCTTAGCCCCGTCTTTGGTTCCATACCTTATGTATGGAACGCTAGAGAGGCGTCGCTCATAAAATTCGTCTCTTGCGCATTCCCCTCGATTACTTCGGGGCTACCCAGCTCTTCTGGCTGTGATGCACAGTTTAATTCGCTAGTATCCTCATTATGGTAGGTCTCCTCATAATAAGAGTCGTCCGCTGGATTTTGGCACGACTCATTGGGAGCGGACTCCGAAGAATATTCAGCCACATCTAAATTATACAACCTCTGGGCCTTGCGAAAAGGATTGAGGTTCGAGGAGCTTGAAACTAGCGTTGCCCTCCCCTTGCGCACTAAATCCTGACCGGTATGATTGTCTTGATTGGTTGCTTTCCATTTTTATGGCGGGACGAAAACCATGGGATCTTTGAGAAAACTGGGCGCTCCTAGGAGCGTAAGATTGGAAGGGTTGAGGATATCTAGGGACACCAGGGGGTCTGTAATTCACGTTAGGGGCCGAGAACTTGTCTACGTATGGGGTTGGGTATTTGGTCCCTTTCACGTTTTGCATATCTAGACAAATAGAATATGCTTCGGGCAAATTTCTAGGCCTGCGCACGATCAACCATTTTGAGATATCACCGTCCAATCCTCTAATAAAGACGTCTAGCGCTCTATCCCTAGCCGATTCTATCAAGGCGTTCATAACTTCTGAGGTGTGGTTCCCATTCTTTAGATTGTTTAATATCAGAGAGAAATGATTGTTAACCTGCATGTAAAAGGCATCCAAGGGCCTTCCCCCTTGAGTCATTAAACTCCACTGATGCTCCAAAGTGCGAGTATCACGCTTATCCGCATAGTGGAGTGCCAAAATCCGTCTAATTTCTGGCCAATCGTCATTCTGTACATCGTACGCAACGAGTGCCTTGTCGGCGCTGCCGCGAATCTTTTGTCTAACATGCAGAACTATAGATCGGTACAGGGGCCTTTCCCTAATGATATCGTACTCCTTTAAAATGGCTTCGGCTTTGCTGATCCAAGACATGTAATCGTCAACCTTTCCTTCGAAAGGCTGCAATTCTTTTACATAGTCTGGCAAAATTGCCACCTGAGTCAGCTCATATTCGTTGCGCGCTCGTGTCAACGGTGCAGCTACGACAGCGACTGGGTTAGCGCTTGCCTGCGCGGACTCTATTTTTTCTACCTTTTCTCCTAACTGCTTGAGATGGTCCTTGAAGGTGACCATCTGACCAAGCACATTACTTAAGGTGGCCTCGAATCTCGTTAGGGTCTCCTTTATTTCCTCCATACTGACAATAAACAACAATCAAGCCACCAAAAACTCAAGAACACGGGACTGTGAAATTAAAATTCTATAAGTTTATAGTTTGAAAATTACAAAAATATTTGTTACAGATTCCTTTATTTATTTTACCGAGTACTTTATACAAAAAGAGGTAATCTTGTCTCACAATGCCTGTTCTTTAATTATTTTTATATTTTCGTACGCTTCACTCACCCCTTGTTACAAGATGTTCCTTTGGTGTTCTTGGCTATGCTGACACTCACAATAGGCAGATTCTAGAGATGAAAAAAAACATTATGTTAGTATTCGGCTAAAATAGTTTTTTTGTCGTTTAAAATTTATTTGTGGGCAAGTGATTCTTTTTTTGTGCGGTGTGTTTGCTCTTTGTTTTGGCATTTGATGCCTGGTTTTTTCCATTTTCATTTTTTCTTTTCTTTCATTTTGCAACTTTGAAACTATTAACTCGGCACTGGGCACGGTGGTCCGTAGTACTCCTTTTTGGCTTCCGCCTACTAATGGTACGGATTCCCACACAACCCACTAGGCAACTCCTTCAGTGCGGTTAGCACTTGAGCGTTTCTAGCAAGCTGCCACACACCACTTTGTATGTTATATTTTCTTTTTTTTTAAAAGGGCTGCCGCTCGCAAACAAGTTGCCGCAGCGGATTTCGTTTCTTTTTTTATTTTATATTTTAACCTTTTTAACGCTCGTGAATTTAAAGCTTGATTAGTTAAAAACAAGCAAATCACCGCCGCGTGTATGTTATTCTTTTATTTTAGATTGGCGTTTTGCACTCGTCAATACTACTCGACCGAGAAGATGACCGCAGTGGGTTGCCGTTCCTTTTTAGACCCCGTACTCTTTAAAAAAGAGTAAAGGGGGTCTATTAAGTTTGTCAGAAGCGAGATGTGCGTAACAGGCAGAAGGAGGCGTGGCCGACCCCATAAAGTATATATATTCTTGATCAGCATCAACAGCCGAGTCGATATAGCAATGTCCGTCTGTCCGTCTGTCCGTCCGTCCGTCTGTCCGTCTGTCCGTCTGTCCGTCCGTATGAACACCTGGATCTTTTAAACTACAAGAGCTACAGACACCAAATTTGGAATGTAAGTCCGTTATTTTGTAGAGCAGATCAAGTTTATTTCAAATTGTTGCCACGCCCCTTACCGCCCCCGCAATGAGCAAATAACCAGACACACCTCGAAAAAATTTGTGTTTTAGGTGAATATCTCAGTAACTATAGCACTTAGGAGCACAAATTTTGGTATACAGGTTCTTAGAGACAGCCTTAGTATAATGTCATTAAAAATTTTGAGCTGCCACGCCCCCTTTGCTCATCAGAAATAAAAGACTCTCCAGCTTCAATGCCTTGTTTCAGGCATTAAATCAAATAGTACAGTGTTGTAATTTAACATACTCTTAGAGAATTACTATTTCTAACTTTCCTGAAAGTGGCATCAAAATCCTATGTCAAACAACAGAGAAATTACGGTTCAAAGTCGAAGTTATTTTAAAGCAAAATCACTGCATGCGCGCAATACATACAAACAAACACAGAAACATACAAGCATATGTTCGAACGTTTTCTCTACCTGCTGGCGGCAGCGCTGCCCGGAGCCGCTGGCCGCGCCGACCAATGCTATACATACACACATATGTATGTGTGCACATACTTATATGGAAATAATCGTAAGAATGATAGAAGAGGGGTGTGGTGCAACTGATAGAGTTGCGGCGCAATGTGGAACCTTCGCATGGATCGCGGGTTCGAGTGCTGACAATGACGATTGTTAATTTATTTATTTTTTAATTTTAATTCAAAATGTAAATATTTAATTTTAATTTTTTAAATTTCATTTGAAAATTTTAATTTAAATAAAATGCAATACTATGGGAGTACGGGGTCTTTTACAGTCGGCTCGATCGACTGTAGCCTTTCTTACTTGTTTTTTTATAGTAATTGTTTTGCGCTCGTGGATTATGCTCGCCACATTTAAGACGAACGTCACCACCGCAGCGGGTTAATTACTTGTTTATATTAGTTTCGTTGCACTTGTATTTTCATTTTTCTAAACACCGCACAATTCACATTTTTCATTTGCCACTTTTTATATGAGTATTTTTTGTTTTACATTTCTTTCTCTTTTTTTATTCACATTTTTTTATTTATTCTTAAAAGTTAAAAGGGTTCTTGCTTATGTTGAAGCAGAACTGCTCGGGCGCCAGTTAAGCCTATCTGTACCGGGCCGGGTACAGACGGCGATGTTACCTAAGGTATGACATTTGATGAGTTGCTTCAATTATCCCCAGGATACACGTCGACTTCCTGTCCTCCAAGTGTACAAATAATAGTTCAACAATTTGTTTAATTCACGTAGTTTTATTATTTAAATTTGTTTAGGTTCTTATCAGAGAAGATACAATTGCAAACGTTGATTCTCCGCTCGGGTTAAACGAGTTCTGCCCAAGCCGGCCGGCTTGGGTTCACATCACACCTCTTGGCCACTAGCGTAGCCGCCGACGGTGCACATGCCGTTGGAGTCAGCAATTTGACTCCCCATGTTGTTGTTGTTGTTGCGTTGCGCAAGTGCCGGAAATCTGACTCTGCACTTGCGATCGTTGCCGGTCAGCTCTTGGCCGAAAAGTGTCGATGCAGCAAAATGGTGCGTCCGATACTGGGTCATCGACGGCGCGTGTGTCGTTGGCTCTGCGCGGGGTGTGGTGACGACGGGAATGGTAACGCGGCGGTCGTTGCCCGCGTAAACTCCCTTACTCAGCGCAGGGGGCGCCGAGGTAGGAGAGAGTTTTGCTGGTGTTAACTTATATATATAAGTATATAGGTTCAAAGAAAGTGCCCAAGAAACTGTCCATTGTTAATCTACAATTTAGAATATTAGATACTGGGCAAAAATATATATAAAATATTTTAGTCCTACCGCTCCGCCACCACCTGACAGACCATCAATGGCAATGCCAAGGTATTTACCCAAAACGACACCAAAATTCATATCGGTCGACAACAATCCAGAGATAAGCGATGTGGCTGTTTCTATTAACGATTCAATGTCCAAGCCGCCAGGCTGTGAAACAAAAAAAAAAAACACTTATTTTTATATGTATGTATGCAAACTGACACTTAATTTAACTTACACCAAAAAGTGTTGATATGACTCCCGTTATTGCACCAATAAATGCGCCAACATCTGAACCGCCCTGTAAACTAACTTATGTGGGAATCAGTAAATTAAATTACGTAGCAGTAAAACATACACCACTCAGACTTTCAATGATTACCACAATGCCACTGCCCGTACCATCTTCAGTATTTTCATCATATTCTTCAAAGCCTGATAACTCATCACCGTCATCCTGATTTCCATTAGATTTCGTTTTATCAAAGTGATTTTAAGGCTTCAAAAGAGTTAAGGGCACATAAATTAACAATGACCACAAGTAAGTTGATAAATAAAATTTATGGCAAAATACAAGTTAATGACTTATGTGTATTGTTGTAATGGTGCACTATTACCAAATAAGATGTATATTTGCTAAATGGAAAGACAATCGAACGTGTCAAAAATTATTATCATTAGCTGGACAGAAAATGGCTTTGAATCACAGCAAGGTTTTAACAAAAATTGTATATTTCTTCTCAACATATTTGTCGAATCAAATGCTTATAATGCAATACATGAAGAATTTCAACCATTATCATAAACGCAATTAACGCGAATCTACTTGTGTTAGATGGCGAATAGAACTTTCTGTTGTTGTTTTTGTCATATGGCTTTATCCAAGTTAACCAAACACCATTATGGGGACCTTCTCATGGATTGGGTCGGCCAAATCGAACTTTTTTTTCTTCCATAACACATATAACACACAATTGTATCCCTAACCATAGAACCGATCGAGCTAGGAAGTCATACATTTATTTTAGAGATATGTATGGTATGATATAATATGTATGATATTAGGTCGACACCGAACAAGTGTTCCCTTGACGCTGCCGATTAGGTGCTATCATGAAATTTCCTTAAAAACCCGACTATCAATCCTAATGCATCAGTGCAAGCGAGACTTAAACATTCAAGCACATGTTCGATAGTATTCGCGGCCTATGTGGCGGCAGCACTGCCCGGGTTCCCTGGCTGTGCTTACCAATGGTACACATACCTTCATACTGGAATCTTGGACGGTTTTATAACTTCGTTAATTCGAAGCGTAAATCATCAATGCTTCCATTTAGTGTAGTCTTTGCAATGGAAACTGCTAATTTAGAACAGGCTATCGCCGATTTTTTTGCCGGTGTTTTTTAAACGACTTACTCTAAGCTGGACTATAATTCTGATTCACCATACCTTTATCATATAAACTCCTTAAATAGTAATTTTGCCCCAGTTATCACTGGAAGTTCGCTTTTACATACTCTAATGTCAATTAAACCAGTTTTTTTCAGTCAGACCCAGGCTGTGTGCTAAGAAGTTGTGCAGATGGCCTGTTAAAGCCCCTGTATAATTCATTTACTTTGTCTGTTGAATCAGGATGTTTTCCTGAAGTTTGGAAATCATCTTACATTATTCCTCTTCACAAAAAAGGAAACAAATCTAATGTCTGCAACTATAGAGGTATTTCCAAGTTGTCTGCTATTCCCAAGGCTTTTGAGAAATTAATAACTTCTCAATTGCAACATTTCTGTAGATCCATGATTTCACCCTGCCAGCATGTGTTTGTGAAATTTAGCAAGGCTTCGACTCAATCTTTTGGGTCTTTCCTATAACTTCACTCTTTGGATTTCGAATTACTTATGTTTTAGAACACAACAGGTATTTTTTAAAGATTCATAATCGAAATCAGTTCAATTTACTTCCGGCGTCCCACAAGGAAGCCATCTCGGTCCTTTGCTATTTATATTGTTGATAAATGATCTGCCATCTGCAATTAGTCACTCTCGGGTACTCATGTATGCCGACGATTTCAAACTCTGTGTATCGGCTTCTAAGTCTCTTCTTTGAACCAGGTTACAATCTGATCTATGTAGCTTTCAAACCTGGTGTCAAGCTAATAAATTAAATTTTAACTTTAGTAAGTGTAACCTAATGTCCTTCAGTAGGCGCCTTCCCTTGCAAAATAATTACATTCTGAATGGCAACTCTCTTAAAAGAATTGATTCGGTCACTGATTTGGGTATTCTTATGGATCCTAAGCTCAAGTTCGATAAGCATGTATTTTCAACTACAAATCGTGCTTTTAGTGTCCTGGGCTTCATAAAGCGCTGGTCGAAATAATTTAATGATCCCTATTTAACAAAAACCTTTTAACTGCCTTTGTACAGCCTATTCTTGAATATGGATCTTGTATTTGGTCACCTCAATACAGGATTTATCAGGAGAGAATAGAATCTGTACAAAAACAATTTTTTCTTTTTGCTCTAAGGGCTCTCAACATACGCTTAACATCCTATCGTAGTAGACTTTTACTAATGAATGTGCCTTCTCTTTCTGATCGTAGGACAGTGCTAGGTGTAATTTTCTTACACAAGCTTATCAATAGTAAAATTGATTCTTTTGAATTACTCAGCCAGATTAGTTTTGCTGTTCCGATCGGACTCACTAGATACTTTCTTCCCCTCTCTTTCAACCTTGCATTACTAACTTTGCTATCCAAAACCCGTTTCGAGTATTGTGTAGTAACTTCAACAAACTTTCTTGAGTTGTAGGTAGTTCTACTTCTACCCCCTTAATTAGAACTTCTCTTCTCCGTCAACTGTCTAGATTTTAATTAAATTAGTTTAATAATTTAAGATGTATTGTATTTGTGTTTTGGTTTTTATACTATGTGAAAGATTTTGTTGGGTTTGTGCAAGAGTATGTGACAGGGGGAAGGAGGAGAGGCAGTATCTTTTTTTTTTACTCCACGTCCCATTCGACCAATATGAGGAAAAACATGAGCACGGAAAAATTAATGTTTTCGGCGAATATCTCAGTAAGTATGGCACATAGGAAAACGAATTTTGGTACACAGGGTCCTAGAGACAGCATAAATGCAATGCCATCAAAAATGTTGCCACGCCCCCTTCACCACAAGAAATAAGAAACTTTTTAAATTTTAATGACTTAGGACGATGGCAGTGGTGACCAATGGAATACATACATACATACATACATAGGTGCATACATATGTATAATGTCAAACGTATATGTTTGTACACACAGACAAATATATGTTGTCTTTTATGCTTACCCTTGCAGAGGGTATAATCGGATCACTATATCATATAGCACCCATAGGAACAATCGGATGAAAAAAAAATTTTTTTAAGCTATGTTAACCAAATTCGCTCCATATGCATTTGGCATAAAATCCCGTGTGCAAACCAAATTTCATCCAGATCGGACCACTATATCATATAGCTGCCATAGAAACAATCGGTTAAGACTGGTGAAAATGCTTGGTATGAAAATTTTCTGTGTCTCTTGTATGATTTGAACCAAATTCACGCAATACGCATCTGCTATCATTATCCATCTGCCGACCAAATTTTATCCGGATCGTACAACTATATCATATAGCTGCCATAGGAACAATCGGTTGAAAATGCTAAGTATGGAAATTTTCTGTGTCTCTTGTACGATTTGAACCAAATTCGCTCCATATGCATTTGGCATAAAATCCTATGTGTATACCAAATTTCATCTAGATCGGACAACTATATCATATAGCTGTCATAGGAACAATCGGTCATTGAAAAAAAATTAACGCAATGTGCATGACTGCAAGGGTATATAATCTTCGGCTAGCCGAAGATAACCTTTTTTTCTTGTTTTTGTTTCAACGTGTTCTAATGAAAGCACTTAATTTGTTTTTTTTTTTTTTTAATGTAGAAGCTGTACAATCATTGCGTAGTACTTTAACAACACATGAATGGCAATATAAAACAAACAAGAAAGAATGCTACAGTCGCCCCGCGATTTAAGGATGCCCTTACTCAATGTTCGACCAATTGTTCCTATGGGAGCTATACGATATAGTAGTCCGATTTGTATGAAACTCGGTTAGTATATTTATATTATTGATAAATTTATTTTGTGTCAGTTTCATTAAGATAGACTGGTCAATGCAAAATTTTTTCATACTAATTTATATTTGAAGCGTGTTTTTGACCGATCGGCCCTATGGGAGCTATACGATATAGTTGTCCGATTTCAATCAAACTTGGTCAGTATATGTACTTCATAGACATGTAGTCTCCGTGTAAATTTGGATCAGATAGCATAGCTAACATATACTAAAACCTTCAGAACGCCCTAAAGTGGGCGTGTCAAAAAAAAAAAAACAAGCTCGTACTGCTTGGGTATTGTACCTTTCATCTGCGACCCTTTTCACTTTTCTAGCTCTTATAGTCTCTGAGATCCTTTTGTTCATACAGACAGACAGACGGACGGACGGAGGGACGGACAGACGTACATGGCTTTATCGACTCGGCTATTGATGCTGATCAAGAATATATATACTTTATGGGGTCTGCCACGCCTCCTTCTGCCTGTTACATACATTCCAACGACCACAATATACCCTTGTACTCTACGAGTAACGGGTATAAAAACCAAACCTCATAACGCAGTGTGAGGACTTAAAATTAATTAAATAGTTTTAATGATTTCTAATGTTTGTAGCAAGGATTTTGAGATCGAATTGCTCGTCGTAGGAGGCTCCTCTTTGCACGAATTAGATCCTTAACTTCCCTTGTGAGAACAATACCATAGCTGATGGGACGTGTCTCAGGATTTGATGCATTGTAGCGGATGATTTGTAGCGGAAGCAGCTCTTTAAATATTTGCACTCAGGAGATCAACAGCGTTCTAAATTTCTTCCCCAGAGTTAAGTGTCGAATTAAGTTGAATGGAGTCTTTAAGATGTTGTCGATATGCATTAATGTCAGTACGATTGGTGATTAACCGTGTGCATGAACGAACATAAGAACCGTTGTTTGGAAATTTACAACAAGGGCTATATGGTCAGAGTCTAAGTCCCAGTTTTGACGAATAGTTGCTTGGGAATCAGGTATCCTATAGTATAGTGCAAAATCGATGCTAGTGGGTGTGTTAGTGGACACATATGGGTATCTAGTTGGAGATCCTGTAGCAAGTATCTTAGCTCCTATGGATGTAATGGGTTCAACTAATTCTCGACCTCTAGGTGAATTATGTATGTCTCTCCACAACCAATGTTGCGCATTCCAGTCTCCACCGATTAGATATCTTTGACCGCAGGAAGTGAGTATGTCTCTGAACTGCCTTTCCTCAATTCTGTTCCTTGGTGGACAGTATATGGCGCAGAATTCTAAGTCTCCCAAACCAGTGCCAACTTTCATTTCAGACATTTAAATGTTTCCTGTTTCGATAACTTTTTGTGGAAAATGGCGAAGAGAACTCCTAACTAATACTGCAGCACCCCCAACGCCATGGTTGTGATTTGTTGGCTTGTATGCTGGATAGAAGGCTTATCCGTATATTTTAACTGTTTCCCCTCGATTAAATCTAATTTAATTATTTAAGAGTAGTATATCTATGTTGTTATTGTGCGCAAAGAGCTCAACTTCTCTGGATTTACCTGTAATGCCATTGACATTCCAGACAAGAATCTTAAAAGAACCCATTGTGGGGCAGAAGGGTTTTTATGGAGCTGGTGAGTAAATATATCCCTAGTCCAGTGCTTCAACATGTTGGCCATCTCATGAACCGTTTTATCTTATGCATTGGGCAGTTTCAGATGTTTTACGCACTCTTTCTATTTTGACTTTTTTCAGCAACCTGGTACCTGATTTCATATATATCATTGATATAAGCCCAGGGCTTTATATTGATGACGAATATATTCAGTTTTTCATCACTGTTATTTTCTGATTTTGGGTTATGTAACGTCAGAGCATCGAAACCATATTCCTTAAAATCGGCAATAATTTCATTGTTTAATGTGCTGTGGTGCAGTCCCCTGACAACAACTCGGTATGGTTTTTCTTCCTTCAGTTGATACGTATGCCAATACTGTCAAAATGACTTGCAAGTATCTTACAATCTCTGTTTTTATCACTGTCTTTTGGAAATATCATTATGTATGGCTGTTTCACCTTGATTTACTCTGACTGTTACGTTTTCCAAACTAGTAACCTCCTTAATGATTCCAAAGAGGTCATTAAGATCAGCAATACTCACAACTATTTGTGGCAGTTTTAAGGTACTGTTAAGTTGACGACAATTTTTGGACTGATGTTGCTGTTGGTTGTTGGCTGTCACACTTGCAGTACTACCTTCATTTGTAGCTCTTGAACTATCGTCAGCATAGATATCATTAGTACCATCTATGTCCCTGTCTAGCATAGCAATCCTGCTGCTAGAGTTAATATTGCTAGTGGATGCTGGGGATGAGATCAGCACTTTGTTCGATCTCTTAAGACTAACATTGGGAGAAAGAGGTAGCTCCACTGAATGTTGAAGAAGCAAGTATGGAAGAACTTTCAGAAAGGCAATCCCCTTGATTATACATAGTTTCGCTTGGGCTCACACAGCTAATTGCAGCAGTTGTGGAACATGCAGAAGTGTATATTGTATTTCTGCACTCACTAGTAAAAGTAATTATTGTTGTTATTGTGCTGAGGTTATATGTTTCAGTGCATCGAAGATGATGCCGATTAATAAACACTGTCCAGATTTCCAGTGGTGTTTTACCAGCTACTTGACACATTTTTTCATAATCAATCTGCTTGAGATCAATCAGAGAGTTGGAAGGTAGCTCATTTTCCATTTTATTGAATTTATAATATGTATTAATTTTAAAGTTAAGTTTTCACTTAAAAACAGTAAATTTCTCTTCAAGGTCAATTGTAAGTTAGATCTCTAAGCGCGGCGTTCATTGTCCCTCTTGTGCGGCTGCGCGCGGGAAGAGGGGAAATGTTTCAACCCAATGCAGTTTTATCTCACTATACTTGAGTTCTGTAATTGTAAAATTGGCGACACTGCGCGAGACAGCGTCCAAATTTACCGCTTGTGTTATTTTTAGAACACGAAGATAACAGTTAGCACAGAAAATCAGTATTTCACACTTTATTTTCCAATGCGCGACACAACCGATCTCATTGAGCTTCACTTTACAATAAAAGCACTATCCATTAGATTACCCAGACACCGATTTAAATATTATTGATTGGGAATAAAAGCAGAGAGTATTATACAGTCGAGAGCGATTGTTCTTTCCTTTTTTGTTTTTGTTTTTTAATTTAATTTTAAAACTATAATTTTTATTGGAGCAGCGTGTTTCGGATAATACGTCTGAGGCGCAGGTACGAATCCTGACAAAGTAAATTGTTAATTAACTTTTATAATATCAATTGAAAATGTAAATATATTTGGTGCTGCTGGTACGGTTGCGGCTTGTTGTTTGGCGTATAAATTATATTTTAGATGTAGTCACTCGTTTCGAATTGATCAAAACCACGAGTACCGGTGAGATTTGCAAATTGTGTTTATTAAAGGCGTCCGCCGTTCAATATGAATGATTACAAACTAAAACTACAAAGCATAAATTCTTAATCACTAAGCTATGGTCATTGGCGACACCGCCGCTGCCGTCGGCAGCGCTGTCGCTGTCGCTAGCCACACTGTTGCTGGCCGTGGTGTCGCTGCCGCCGCTGTTGTTGGCAGCCGCACCGGCAAAGTGCAGCGTTAGCGCCTCGTGCAGAGTGTTATGTTACTCGGCGGATGTTATGCAAGAATGTTGCGGGCCGCCGACTTTACTCCGCTGATCGGTAGCGTAGCCGCACTTGACACCCGAGCTTTGGATATTCTTGCTGACTGGCGTAACTGCTGATTCAGTCGCTGCGACCCCAACATCGTGAGAATACTCTTTCCATTTTGAGGTCGCTGGGAGCTCACAGTTAACTACTCCCCCCTCCAAAGACTGACCGTCCCTGGTCACGTTATAAGCCTTCTGCACCTGCTCGATCATTCGTCCCAAACGTCGGGAAGCTCGCCTTTTCTTGACGTACTGATAGAGGGCAATGCCCCCGCAAATTATTGAGCAGGTTATGACGCCCAAGCCAAACACCAACATGGATCTAGTGCCGGACGTAGCATCGTCTCTTATCTCTCTGATGTAGTTTAGATTTTCCTCATTTAGACGGTGGAGGTATGGAAGGCTTAGTATGTCACTATGACCTGTGATATTCAATAAGGGTGACGCTGCTACTCCCGGGAATCTTTCTTGGATGTTGTTGCGGTTCACGTATCGGGTTCCGTTGATCAGCGCGTAGGTGTCGAATGTAACTAGTTGAGTTCCAGATGAGATGATCTCGGTTTTATCATCGAACGCCACAATAGCTGTACGGTCGTTTATGATGATGACTCCATCGTCGACCACGGTGATGGGGTCCAGATGGCTGGGCTGAGTCACACAATGCGCCGTGCCTCCAGTGTGCAAACCTTGGGCGCAAGTTTCGCTGAGTGCCCGCTCGCAGAATACTGTCGTGGTCGTTGGCTTGCAGTTTGTGAGTGCCAGAATCTGCTTTCCGCATTCCGCTACTACGTTATCTGACAGCTGAAGGATCGTGTTATTGTGTGCGACGGGGAATATGGTGATTTTTTTGCACAGCTGACTTATTCTAGGGTATTTTATAATAATCTTAACTACATTCGTTGATTGTAAAATCTTAATACTAGATACTTCTAACAAATCAGTTATGGTCGTCCCTGTGAGTTCGTTCATAAGAATAGACTTAAGATCAGCGTGGTCTAAAATGTTCGGATTAATGATATTGGATTTTGCTAGGGTAATCGTTAACATGAGATTACCGATTTCATTAATGAGAATTCTGTTTCTTGTGAGCAAAGTCTCGTATAAACGCGAGGTGTCTGTTTGTTTATTTTTGGCAATCTTAAGAATTTTATTTACTGTGTCGGTTATCATGTTTATTTGTATCTGTGTTTTAGAATTAATTTCTATCTGCCTATTGTTGGAACTAACCAGCTGTGCCTCCGTCATTCTAATGTTCTCTAGGTCATTTGCGTCGGGGGTGCCCGCAACAACTTTAAGCGCCGTCCCCAAGAAGTCAAGGCTTCTCGCATGGCGGTGATGCACCTCAAGAGCGGACAACAGGTCTCGTACGTGTTCGGTGTCTACCTCCAAAAGCTTCCGCATGTGGGATTGCGGAAACATGTCCGTTAATTTAGCGGTCTCGTCAATCATTCGCGTGAATTCGGAAAGGTTAGTCGTATGTCTTAAAAAGTCGTTACCGTCCCAAACTAGTACAGTTCCGTCCGAGATAGGAATGTAGTCAGAGTGTGAGTAGTCTGTCATTCGTGCCGTCACAGTCACTAGTAATGTTAATATCGTCCCGTACAACCTGAAATGTGAAGCAAATCGTTAGTTCTTACTTGTCAAATATTCCTTAATCGTACAAGCTAAACCTATTAACTCAGCGAAGGTTGTCCTTGTGGACTACCCTCCCCTTAATGAGGACTGTGGTCCCCAGGTCCGCTTCAATCTTTTCTTCGATACATAAGGGCGTGAGTTTGTTGCCTAGTCTCCGGTTTGTTTTGACCAGAACCTCTTCGCCCACGTCAAATACCCTATTCTGCCTGTCTTAGTTAAGTCTGGCATTCTGTACTTGCTGTGCTCCCTCTATCCTCTTCGTAACCTTATGTTGGGTCTCTTTTGAGGCATCGTACAAGGCGTCTATTGGTCTCTTCTGAGTAACGGAATGTATTGACCTGTTATACTCAATTGCGGCCTGCAGTATGAGTTCGACTGTACTGTTTATCCCTCTTTGTAGCTTCAGACATCTGGCTATCTCTATAAGTGTACTGTGAAAACGCTCGACTTGCCCGTTCGACGTGCTGTGTAGGGGCGGGGCATTTGCTAAGTTAACGCCAAAGTTGTTTAGCAGCAGGGACGTAATCGTTTCCGACTTAAGCGATGGCTCATTGTCACAGTATATCTGTTTGGTCTGGGGAAAAACGTTCAATATCGATAGTAACGGGGGTATCAAGTCCTCTATAGTACGCGACACTATATGGTGAACTATAGCAAACTTAGAGTATTTGTCGATGCAAGTCAGAAACAGTTTGCGGTCTGTGGAGAATATGTCAACGTGAAGCATTTCTCCAGCTCGTGAAGGGATCGGCGTTCGTCCGAGCTCTTGCTTCTTCGGGTGTCTGTCATATTTCGCTTTTGAGCACACCTTACAGTTTAGGACTACTTCGTTTGCTAACTTTGTCATTTTGGGAAAATAATAGTCGGTCGTGATCTGTTTTATGTTTTCTTGTGCAGCCCTGTGGGCACGATTGTGTTCGGTGGTGAGGATTTCCCTTCTTTCACCGCTATCCAGAACATCTGTGACAAGGTGCTTGCAATGCCAAAATTTTGTGGTTGGGAAGCTTCTAACAAGTTCGTCTTGCAATCTTGCTAGGATTGGAAGCTCGCAATGGATTGCGTTCACTACGTTTGGGTTAACTATCGGTTTTACTACATCAATCAAGGTGGTCCTATCAGTGAAATTTATCACATTGCGCGTTTTTTCGCCAAACATGATATAATTTCTGTTCAGAGGGAACTGAGACTCTTCCAAGATGATCTGGTTTCTGAAGCAATTCACCGGCTTTTCAGTAGTCTCGATGGTATAGGTCAGTGATGTTTCGCTATGCATTGTAGCGGCATCTGACTCTGGTCCAGCACTCTCGAGTGCGTTCACGTTTTGCCGCGATAAGGCGTCAGCTACGTGATTCTCCTTACCGGGTTTGTAGAACAGGTTCGCCCCTGTCTCATCAATGCGTGCTTTCCAACGTTTGATTTTTGCGTTTGGGTTCCCTTCAGACACCGCGAACGTAAGTGGCTGGTGATCTGTGAAAATGTTTATGTCTTTGACCCCATAAAGATAGTGCCGAAGCTTGGCCAAGGCCCACACGATAGCTAGTAACTCACGCTCGTTAGTAGCGTAATTCGCCTCACTATCTTTCAGCGTTCGAGAAATCATGGAAATTGGTCTCCCGTTCTGAGATAAAACTGCCCCGATTCCATATGCCGATGCGTCTGTAGTCAGATCAAAAGGTTTTTTGTAGTCTGGATACATTAGCATGACGTTTTCAGATGCTAAAATGTTCCTCAACCTCTCGAATGCGTGTCTCTGATTTTCATTCAGTTTGACTTGCATTCTTTTTGATCTGTACTTGCTCACCGAACCGTTTTCCCCTTTCAGGATGTCGGAGAGAGGTTTCGCTATTGCGGCGAAATCCTTGATGTAGCAGCGGTAGTAGCTGGCTAAACCCAGGAACGACCTTACTGCAAACAGTGATTCTGGCTCGACGTAGTTCTGAATGGCTTTCACCTTTTCAGGGTCAGTCCTTGCGCCGTTGCTAGTCACAATAAACCCCAGATACTCTACGCTGTGTTTAAAAAACTGGGACTTTTCTTTGGCCACTTTCATGTTTGCGTCGCGCAGACTCTTGAGGACCCACTCAACGTGTTTGACGTGGTCCCTTTCGCTTTCGGAGAATATGATGACGTCGTCCACATAAACATAGCAAGTTTTGCCAATCTGTTCACGGAGGACATCATCAATGGTTCTTTGAAAAATGCTGCCCGCATTCTTCAGCCCAAAGGGGAGTCGACTGAACTCGAATTTTCCCCCGTTCACTGAAAACGCCGTCTTCTCCCTGTCCTCCTCCGCCAAAGTTATTTGGTGGTATCCAGACTTAAGGTCGAGCGTTGTGAAGAACTTTGCTTTACCCAGATTTGCCAGAATCATCGTTATGCTTGGCATCGGATATTTGTCAGCAATAGTTTTCTGGTTTAGTTTCCTAAAATCGATCACTAAACGTTTTTTCTTGTTGCCATTACTGTCGGTGCCCTTTTTGTCCACCACCCAAATCGGGTTATTGTATGGGGACCGCGACTTTCTTATGATACCGTTTTTAAACAGTTCGTTTATTTCTGTGGCAACAAAATCTTCCACACCTCGCGGGTATGGGTATAGCTTTGAATAGATTTCCTTCTCGTCAGTTGTTCGTATTTTAGCAACGACGGAAGTATTGTACGGCAGTGACTCGTTAGGGTCAGCAAATGCCTTATCGTTCCTTTTGAGCATTTGAAGGAACTCGGTCCTCACTGCAAAAGGCACATCAAGGTCGATAACCTTGGTGTGGTTTACATTCAAGCATTCCTGGTAATGTATCGTTTCCGATCCACCCTGGATTAAAAGCTTGTTTTCCTTCAGGCTTATGGCGGCGTTGACCTGCTTTAATAGGTCAAGGCCTATTATCCCGTCAAATGTAGAAAGGTTGTCTAGTATAAAAAAAGTCGCTGTCTGTCCAAACATTGGCAACGCGCACTTTTTGGAAATGTTGTTGGAGCCGTGAATAGACTGCACAACAAACTTCGTCTCGACCGGGACTACACCATCCAGCTGCGTTAGCGGCTTGATGTAATTTTTTGATGCACCCGTGTCAATTAACAACCTAACGTTTCTCCCTGCTATTCGTCGCCGTAGGTACGGCAGCAGGGACCTCGCCCTAAACAATTCAGGCCGCTATCTAGAAAGTTGAGGCTGTCGCCCTCACACTCGCTGTCAGTATCTATTTCCTCGGCCTCTTTGCTAGCCACCACGTTATATGACCCTTCCTTGTCTGCACCATTGGTAGAGATGTGATCTATCCTCTGGCGTCTCTGGCCCGTCATACGATCGGACGTATTCGATCGCTTGTTCGTTTGTCCCTGTTGTGGGTTAACACTTGCGTACTCCTGAGATTTCTGATAGGCGGTCTGCTGCCTATATTTTGACATTGATGGATCAACGTCCATTGGTTCTGATCTGTTATTATTAGTAGTGGCCGCAACCTGAGCAGCCTCAGCGTTTCTCTGACCCCTTTGCTTCTTAAAGGCGGGGCTCTTCCCTTGTCCAGCTTGAGCGTTAGGTCTCTGCTCTTGCTGGTTGGAATTCTGACGACTTTGATTCCTCATTTCGCCTTTATTAGACCTTTCTTCTAATCCTCTGGCGAAGTTTGTGGCAAAGTTGTACCGATCGTGGTTTGCCTCCACCTCCTGAGCCAAAGCCAAAGCGGATGGCAAATCAGGCGGGTGCGCTGCAAACAACACGTCCGTCAAGTTGCGTCTTAGTCCGGAGATAAAGACTCTTAAGGCATCGCCTCTAAACTTCTCGCACATCCCCCTGGCCAGATTATGGTCGTACGTCATGTTCGTTTTGTTAGTTAGTAAGGTGAGCTTTTTCTCGACCTCATCGTAGTACTCTAGAGTGGACATGCTGCCCTGTCTAAGGGTACCCATTTCCTGCTCTATAATGTGAATGGGTTTCTTATCAGCGTAGGTAAAATCAAGTCGCGCGATGATAGCCTCGAAGTTGAGTGCTGTATTGAATGAGGCGAGCACGGCATCGGCCGAACCCCTTATCTTATTCATTAGAATGACCATGGCTTGGTAGTGTCGTGAGCTCCCGTCATAGTTTTTGAATATTTTGTATGAATTGTGCGCTGCTTGTCGCCAAGCGACATAGGCGTCTAGGGAGCCGGTGAATTCCGGCAAACTTTTCATCGCGTCTAAAGGCTCATCACAGCGCATACCCGGGATGATTTGTGCGTCTTCGTACACCTTTATCACTGGTACAGAAATAGTTGCTCTACTTATGCGCCCTGACAGTTCGTCAATTTGCTGTTTGAATTCGGTCTTGAGGTCTGCCTCTCTCCTAACATATTCTGCTGCCTGGACTGATAAAGCAGTCTGGATAAGTGCTCGTAACTGGTCCTCGTCCATGTCTGTAGCCTGCGCTCGACCGAATTTTTGGAGCAGACTGGAAAGTACACTGTCGTCACTGTCGCTACTATTTCTTCTATAACTCATAAGTTGACACACTGTTAGTCGCCACGGGGCATAACGTAAGTAGAGATACAATTAAACATGCAACGCGAGCGGAGACAATAAAACAAACTTTACACTCGCAATTCGTTTAATTTTATCTATCTTTTTTTGTTTTAATCTGATCTTTTGGTCTTTCCCTAGAAGAAACTCACTTACATGATACTATTTTTGTCCGTCCTGGTAGTTGTCCTCGGATTTGTTCCTTTCCTTGGGATCCTCCTTATTTTTTTTCGTCACCGCTGCCCAGAGAGCTCCTGCGGATCTGGTGAACTTGGTTCTTGTTGTTTTTTTTTTGTTTTTTAGACAGCCAGCCGCTGTTTCTTTGCACTTCACTCGCAATTTCTTTTAGTTTTGTTTTTTTTTTTTTATTATTTTTTTATAACTGCCGGTTTCGCGACGCGAGAACCGTTTGCCACTTGGGTGATCGGAGATCCGTAGTTGGGCGCCAATTATATTTTAGATGTAGTCACTCGTTTCGAATTGATCAAAACCACGAGTACCGGTGAGATTTGCAAATTGTGTTTATTAAAGGCGTCCGCCGTTCAATATGAATGATTACAAACTAAAACTACAAAGCATAAATTCTTAATCACTAAGCTATGGTCATTGGCGACACCGCCGCTGCCGTCGGCAGCGCTGTCGCTGTCGCTAGCCACACTGTTGCTGGCCGTGGTGTCGCTGCCGCCGCTGTTGTTGGCAGCCGCACCGGCAAAGTGCAGCGTTAGCGCCTCGTGCAGAGTGTTATGTTACTCGGCGGATGTTATGCAAGAATGTTGCGGGCCGCCGACTTTACTCCGCTGATCGGTAGCGTAGCCGCACTTGACACCCGAGCTTTGGATATTCTTGCTGACTGGCGTAACTGCTGATTCAGTCGCTGCGACCCCAACATCGTGAGAATACTCTTTCCATTTTGAGGTCGCTGGGAGCTCACAGTTAACTTATATGTGTGATTTCGCAGGTTTGAATCCTGTCAGTGTATTATTTTGGCACGCGACGAAGAGAAGCAGAGGCGTAAGCAGCGCTGCCTAGCATCTAATTGTAGGCAAAAGCGATAGACGCCGGGAAAAGCGCCGCTGCAGCTGTGCACAAAATATGTGTGTCAAGGGCAGAGCAGCGAAAGAAGCGACGTCGGCAGAGGGAAATTTTGGCAATCGACGCGCAAATTAATTGTCACTGGAATTAGTGATTTTACGAGCTTACGATCGAGTGGACACGCACAACGCACAAGTTAAAAAAGAAAATTCGCGACGGAAAACAAGTGAAAACATAAGGAAAACATAGACAAACGCTATGGATTGACAGGACTACGGATATACAAGACAACGAAGACCCCCCACACGACTAGGAATTAGGAATGAACAACAACAATTTGGAACAGCAAAAAATAGGGAGCCCACTATAAAAAGTCCACGTCCACGAGATTAACATATAAAAGATAATAATAACAAGTAAGAAAGGCTACAGTCGATCGAGCCGACTGTAAAAGACCCCGTACTCCCATAGTAGTGCCCATTTGCATTTCAATTAAATTAAAATTTTAAAATGAAATTTAAAAATTAAAATTAAATATTTACATTTTGAATTAAAATTAAAAAATAAATAAATTAACAATTGTCATTGTCAGCATTCGAACCCGAGTTCCATACGAAGGTTCCATATTGCGCCGCAACTCTACCAGTTGAACCACACCCCTCTTCTATCATTCTTCCGATTATTTACATATATGTATGTGCACACATACATATGTTTGTATGTATAGCATTGGTCGGCGCGGCCAGCGGCTCCGGGCAGCGCTGCCGCCAAAGCAGGTAGAGAAAACGTTCGAACATATGTTTGTATGTTTCTGTGTTTGTTTGTATGCGTTGCGCGCATGCAGTGATTTTGCAGTAAAAAAACATCGACTTTGAACCGTCCTAGCTTTCTTGTTTGACATAGGATTTTGATGCCACTTTCAGAAAAGTTAGATATAGTAAGTCTCTAATGCTGTCTCTAAGAACCTGTATACCAAAATTTGTGCTCCTAAGTGCTATAGTTACTGAGATATTCGCCTAAAACACAAATTTTTTCGAGGTGTGTCTGGTTTTTTGCTCATTGCGGGGGCGGTAAGGGGCGTGGCGATCTGCTCGCGATCTGCTCGCGAAAATAACGGACTTACATTCCAAATTTGGTGTATCTAGCTCTTGTAGTTTAAAAGATCCAGGTGTTCATACGGACGGACGGACAGACAGACAGACGGACAGACGGACATTGCTATATCGACTCGGCTGTTGATGCTGATCAAGAATATATATACTTTATGGGGTCGGCCACGCCTCCTTCTGCCTGTTACGCACATCTCGCTTCTGACAAACCTAATAGACCCCTATACTCTTTTTTAAAGAGTACGTGGTCTAAAAATACCTGCTCGTTTGCGGATAGGTCATTTGGGCTTATCTTTATATACCTATATACATAAATTAAATAACTAAAATAAAACAAAAGTAAATAAATAAAATAAAACAAAAGGTAACGCGCGACATAAGTTGGTAGTGTGCATTCCTCCCCTAGTATACCGGGTGTTCCGTGCAGTGCATACGTTAGCAACTCGGAGCCGGCTACTACCAACACCGCGATCTGGTAGCTCCTCGTGGTGGTGTTTGCTAGTATTGGTGTTCCGGACTTCTACTCAATAGCCTAGTAGCCTGTATTCCTCTAATGAATGGAAGTCGTGGCTCATTGTATGCGCTGTTTTCCCTCTAGCGCCGTTCATCTCAGTCGTTCACGTGCCAGTGTCCAAGCATCGTTTGAAACTCGTGACTACTACTCAATGGGAGCAGCCTGTACTTTTCTATTGATTATAAGTCGTGATTCATCGTATGCATTGCACCGTCTACAGTAGCAGCCGTCTAAGTCATCCCGTTCCAATGCAAAAGCAACGTTTTGTACTCATGACTACTACTCAATGGGAGCAGCCTGTACTCTTCTATTGAGTAGAAGTCGTGATTCATCGTTTGTATTGCGCCTCTTATAGTAGCAGCCGGTCCAGTTGTCCCCGCGCACGTGCACACGTAACGTTTTTGGTGCTAAAGCTGGATCCCGTGACTTCAACCCCATAGAGGTAGCCTGTACTCCTCTATTGAGTGGAAGTCGTGATTCACCGTTTGCATTTCTGTGCCATGGGAGCACGAGATTTCGGTTCAATAGGGGTAGTCTGTACTTTACCTGTTGAGCAGAAATCGTGTGTCAAACCCACTGATTCTCTCGCCGCTTCGGCCGCGTTGGCCACGGGTCCAGTCAACGACTATAACGGATATTTGGTCAGTGGCTTTCTAGGACTCCGCGAATTCAGAGCCAATAACCGTAGCCGATACTCGGTTGTTGACTCAGAATCACGAATCCACGTTGGTCCCATAACTTTCGCTCCGTTTCCCGTTAGTTAGTGACCAACCAGTATCACTACGTCTTTTCACCAGGCGTCTCCAGTTAAAACTAATAAATTTTCTGTAAGTAGCCCTGGTCGGACTGAGACATACCACGGCCTAAGAAAATTCCTTACAAAGCAGGTAAAAGCAAACAGTCGGGCACTGCACAATTGTACGAAACGTTGCTAACCCGAAAAAGAATTCTCATTAAAGAAATAGGAAATCGAATGATAACGATTAGGCACATTGGCAAAATAAAACATTATTCATCCAAATTTCCTTCAATATTGTCTAAATCATAAAATATAATAGAATTAGTAAGTTGTGGTAAAAGATAAATAAATTTGCAGTTGTGCACAACAATACCATCTTGGAGCTGTCGAACAACGTTTTAGCAGTATGAGGATAACCAGTCCTGGCTGTAACCAACTGCAAACCAACAATCACGACTAAATTTTAAAACAATCGCCGAGCGGAACCTGTTAGGAATGAACAACAACAATTTGGAACAGCAAAAAATAGGGAGCACACTATAAAAAGTCCACGTCCACGAGATTAACATATAAAAGATAATAATAACAAGTAAGAAAGGCTACAGTCGATCGAGCCGACTGTAAAAGACCCCGTACTCCCATAGTAGTGCCCATTTGCATTTCATTTAAATTAAAATTTTAAAATGAAATTTAAAAATTAAAATTAAATATTTACATTTTGAATTAAAATTAAAAAATTAAAAAATAAATAAATTAACAATTGTCATTGTCAGCATTCGAACCCGAGTTCCATACGAAGGTTCCATATTGCGCCGCAACTCTACCAGTTGCACCACACCCCTCTTCTATCATTCTTCCGATTATTTACATATATGTATGTGCACACATACATATGTGTGTATGTATAGCATTGGTCGGCGCGGCCAGCGGCTCCGGGCAGCGCTGCCGCCAAAGCAGGTAGAGAAAACGTTCGAACATATGTTTGTATGTTTCTGTGTTTGTTTGTATGTGTTGCGCGCATGCAGTGATTTTGCAGTAAAAAAACATCGACTTTGAACCGTCCTAGCTTTCTTGTTTGACATAGGATTTTGATGCCACTTTCAGAAAAGTTAGATATAGTAAGTCTCTAATGCTGTCTCTAAGAACCTGTATACCAAAATTTGTGCTCCTAAGTGCTATAGTTACTGAGATATTCGCCTAAAACACAAATTTTTTCGAGGTGTGTCTGGTTTTTTGCTCATTGCGGGGGCGGTAAGGGACGTGGCGATCTGCTCGCGATCTGCTCGCGAAAATAACGGACTTACATTCCAAATTTGGTGTATCTAGCTCTTGTAGTTTAAAAGATCCAGGTGTTCATACGGACGGACGGACAGACGGACAGACAGACAGACGGACAGACGGACATTGCTATATCGACTCGGCTGTTGATGCTGATCAAGAATATATATACTTTATGGGGTCGGCCACGCCTCCTTCTGCCTGTTACGCACATCTTGCTTCTGACAAACCTAATAGACCCCTATACTCTTTTTTAAAGAGTACGTGGTCTAAAAATACCTGCTCGTTCGCGGATAGGTCATTTGGGCTTATCTTTATATACCTATATACACATTTTTTTTTTTTTTTTTTTTTCTTAATAAGAATAACATCTTTATTTGACGAAATATGTATAAATTATTAGCGCTCTATTGCCAATACGGCAACTTAATCTAATAAGAGTTTGGTTAAATTAAATTTATAATGCTATGGAGAATTTTTGGAAAGATTTTAGATTAAAAATAAGGAAATGACAATATATTTTGTTAGAATTAACAGCTAAAGTTTTAGGATTATTATTATTATTATTATTTTTTTTTTTTTTTTTTTTTTTTTTTTTTGTTAAGACAGGACCCGAATCAGCAGGTCATGAGGGTGGTGGCGCTTTAGCCTTCTTCTAATGCGGGGTCTTGCCGATCTGTGAGCTGCAATGCCAAGACGCCTGGCCAGAATGTTTGGATGAGAGTCAAGTCTGTTGAGGTATTTTTTGGCAGCCTCCTGTATCCTGTCTCCAATTTTTGGCACCCTGAGGTCGCGCTCGATGTCCCTGGTTCGCATATACCAAGGAGCACCAGTGATCTTCCTCAGCGTTTTCGCCTGGAGAACTCGCAGCTTGTTTAAATGCGTCTTAGCAGTAATGCCAAACACCTGGATAGCGTAAAAGAGTGTGGGAGCTAGGATGCACTTATAAATTTTAACTTTGTTGTCCAGTGAGAGCTTGTATCGTGGTGCAAGCAGCCAAGACATTTTTGTCATCTTATCCCGAAATGCGTGCTGCAGAGACGTGACATGTCTTTGAAAGGATAAGCTTCTGTACAAGGTGACACCGAGGTATTTGTATGCCGAGGAGTGGTGTAGTACTCGGCCATTTAGTGTAACGCCAGGACAGTTGCTTATCCTGTTTGTAAATGTCATGTTTGCACATTTATCAGCATTGATGCTCACATTCCACTTTCTAGCCCAATCCTGAAATGCATCTAGGTACTGCTGAAGTGCTCTGGTAGCTTGGAAAATGCAGGAGCTTTTTGTGAGCACTGCAGTATCATCGGCATAGGTTGCGATTAGCACATCTCTAGCTCCGAGTCCACTGATTGAAGTGTGCGTTGGCATATCCGCAGTGAAGAGTGTATATAAAGTGGGGCCTACAACGCTGCCTTGGGGAACTCCGGCTTCAATCGTTTTGACTGAAGAATTGTATCCATCAGCCGTCACGGCAAACGTGCGCCCTGCCAAGAAACTTTTTATGAGCTGAAACAGCTGCGGAGGTAGTAGACTCCTGGCTTTGCATAGAAGTCCCGGATGCCACACTCTATCAAAGGCTTGCTGAATATCCAGGAAAGCAGCAACTGCATACTCCTTATGTTCTAGAGCCTCTAACGCAAAGTTCACAACTCTGTGCAGTTGCTCTGGAGTGCCATGCTGCAGCCGGAAACCAAATTGGAACTTGGGGATCGCACGAGTAACAGCCTCTATATTGAGAAGTCTGTTAAGGATCAGCCTCTCCATCATTTTGCCCAGTGAGGGAAGAAGGCTAATCGGCCTGTAAGATTCCACCTCAGTTGGCTGCTTTCCTGGTTTAGGAATCATGATGATGCTCGCTGACTTCCAGGCTTTCGGAAAGTATCCGACGCTTAGTATACTGTTGAATATTAGCACCAGGAACAAGAGAGCTTGTTCTGGCAGTATACGTATTATTCTGCTGTCAAGCAGATCTGCGCCAGGAGCTTTTTTGGGCTTCAACTTAGACACAAGCAGCTTCACTTCTTCAAGCGTGACAGGATCGGCAGGCAAAGTCATTTGAAACGGGGTTTCAAGTCTTTGCTCAACCAAACGGATATGACTCTCAGATGCAAAATCAAGGGGTCTAAAGCGCTGTTCCAGGTTGTTGGCGAACACTTCTGCTTTCTCCAAAGCTGTGCGGCACCAGCCTCCTGCCGGGTTCTTTATGGTCGATTTTGGCGAGGCCTGTGATTTGTACCGTTTAGTCATCCGCCAAAGTGAGAAATTTGTAGAGGCATCTGAACCCATGCTTTCCAATAGATCATCAATTTGTTGTTGCTTTCTGCGTGTCAGCACTTTATGTAGTCGGTTGGCCAGCCTTCTATGGATCTGTTGAATCCGAGCATCGCCTGTTCTCGCATATTCCCTTCTGACTTTGCGTTTGAGTCTCACAAGGTTAGCAACTATGGGTGGAAGCTGAACGCCTCTATAATCTCCAGTGCGTTGTGCGTTTCTTGGTGCTGCTCTTATTGCTGCTTGCCTTATATGCTCCATAAAGCTGTTTATGGCGATATCTATATCGTCAGCTCCTTCAATATCAATGTTAAGGTCGGTAAGCTGCGTCAGATGAGCCTTAAATAACTCTACATCGGCACCACGAGCTAGTAAACTGGACCGTTGTGGCTTTTTAAGTGGCATTGTGTGTACATCAGCCAGGAGAGGAATATGGTCCGATGAAAGCTCATGCAGCGTTTTGATATTTAGCCTTGTCATGCTGAATCCTTTTACAACGAAGAAGTCCAGTGCCGATGGAGCTACCCGAGAGTTGTATGAATAGAACGTCGGTTCTCCAGTTGCGAGAACTTGGTACTGGCCGTTTGCAATGACTTCCTGCAGTGTTCTGCCTCTTGCGCAGGATCTTGCGTTTCCCCACCATGGATGCTTGGCATTGTAATCACCGCCTGCAATGAACTTGTTGCCTAGCATGGCAAAAATGGACTCTAGTCCCGCCATTATCCATCGCTCTCCAGGTGGAAGATACACGGCCGCTATTGCAACAGATCCCTCAGATGTCTGCATTTGCACGTTAGCTATCTGTCTTTTGTAGCTAGTGACGGAAGGCTGTGGACTGTGGCTAATGCTAGAGCGCACAATGACAGTAGTGCCACCTCTGCTGTTGCCGCTGGGGTGGTAGGCGTGGTAAGAAGAGTATCCAGGTAGGAATAAACGTTGTCCTTCTCGCATGTGGGTCTCGGTGGCGAGCAATACATCAATATTATGTGCAGCGAGGAATAGCCGGAGCTCTTCAGAACCCCTAGCTAGTCCTCGTGCGTTCCACAGTCCGATTTTTAATATCGGTCGATTCATTTCGGGATACGTGAGATGAGTACCTGGACTATTTCTCGGAATGCCTTATTTGCCTCCACAGTCTCCTGCACCAGTTTAAAAAGTTGGTCCATTCTATTGTTGATCTCACGAATGGAGTTTTCCAAACCCAGAAATTTACTGTCGGAGCTTGAGATAGGTGGTGATTTTAACTCTCGCTGGGACTGCATAACCGTGGTTTGTTTGAATTGATGAGCGTTACGACGGGCAACGTCGGCATATGAAATATTGCCATATAAAGCTTCAGCTGAGATAAAGCCACTAGAGGATGAGGCCTGATTATGTCTGTGGTAGACAGCATTTCCAGCAGCAGAAAGCCTTGGTCTCTGCTTAATTTTTTTTAATTTTTCTATTCTGACAGGGCAGTCTTTGTCAGTTGAGGAATGATCACCACCACAGTTGATGCACACACAGTTTTCACTTGTGCAAAGTGAAGATCCAGTCAGGTGTGGGCCGGCACACTTTGCACAAATTGGATCTCGGACACAATAATTTTTGGAATGCCCAAAGATGTGACATCTCAGGCACTGTAGAACTTCTTTTCTTCGAGGAGCACGCTCCACAGTGACTCTGTATCTGCCCAGTTGTGTAATTTTCAATACATCAGTAATATTCGGAACTTGCTTGATATTGACAAAAAACATATTTTGCCTAGTTTTGTAGTTGATCGTTGCTTCATCATCATCGTCACTGAGGTGAGCATTCCGCCAATCTGCTTTTCTCGGGCAATATATGTTGAGTACTTCATATCCGTGATCAGCAAAGTCATGTTCGATTTGTATCTTGGGAACATTTGCATGAATTCCCTTTAGTACTACAGTGTATGGCTTATCCTCTCTGAGCTGGTGATGCCAAAATTTGCAGTTTAATGTGGTTAGATGTTGAACCACTGCACGGAACGCATCGGAGTTGGCGGTGTAGATCCGTGACACTCCAAACTTGGATGTGCGGATGCTGTAATTGTTGTCACCAACACATGAATTAAGCGCCTGCTCTAGAGAATCGGGATTATTGACTTCTGGGACGCATATAGCTGGAGGCTTTGCGAGTCGTTTTGAAGCTTGTCCATTGCCATTTGTTGCACTCTGTGATTCCTCATCTACATTAGAGCCAATTTCTTGCTCCATAATGTCGTCCGCTTCTTTAGCTAAATCGGCAAAGCGGTTGTTGCTTAGCGGCGTTGAGGTTGAGGAGGATGTCAAAACCTTGGATGACACCTTGAGAAGGTCGCTGGGCTGCAGCTTAGCTTTTCGCATGGATTGAGATGCGACATCGGCCCCTTTCCGTTTCTTTCTGACTATTAGTTCAGGTGATTGAAACGGGCACTTGTTCTTATAAATTGCCTTTTGTGCCAGTTGTGTAGTTGTTTCGCTCAGCGAACGGTTGTCAGTCGTCGAAGTTGATGAAATTTTGGTCCCAGCAACGGCAGCTACAGTATACGTAGAGGTGGATGAACAACTTGCCTGGGATATTGATACGGTGCAGGTAACATTGGTTACGCTGCTAGTTACCGATGGGTAAGGGGAATTTGCCAAAAAACTGATTGGTTGGATATTTTTTGTAGAACAGCTGGCTAAGATTTGGGATCGTATGGTTACTGGGTCAGCACCAGCAACTTTCTTCATCTCCTCTATCCTTTCACGCCTATCACTAGGTAGTGAGTGAGTCGATGGAGTTCCATTCATAATTACAATTTTTTATATTTATTGCCCAATGGGCAAGCGTATGTGTTGTTTATCAAAATCGAATTAGTTATTGTTGTTTACTCCGTTTGCACAGACACCGCGCGCGACGGCGTCTAAAAATAGATTTCTGCTGATAAGCAGAACGGTAAATCGCAGAATCAAAACAAAGAGCTTAGACTTTGGTAAATTGTAACAGAAACACGACCGATCACTTTGAGTGATTGTGGCGAACTGACCTATATACATAAATTAAATAACTAAAATTAAACAAAAGTAAATAAATAAAATAAAACAAAAGGTAACGCGCGACATAAGTTGGTAGTGTGCATTCCTCCCCTAGTATACCGGGTGTTCCGTGCAGTGCATACGTTAGCAACTCGGAGCCGGCTACTACCAACACCGCGATCTGGTAGCTCCTCGTGGTGGTGTTTGCTAGTATTGGTGTTCCGGACTTCTACTCAATAGCCTAGTAGCCTGTATTCCTCTAATGAATGGAAGTCGTGGCTCATTGTATGCGCTGTTTTCCCTCTAGCGCCGTTCATCTCAGTCGTTCACGTGCCAGTGTCCAAGCATCGTTTGAAACTCGTGACTACTACTCAATGGGAGCAGCCTGTACTTTTCTATTGATTATAAGTCGTGATTCATCGTATGCATTGCACCGTCTACAGTAGCAGCCGTCTAAGTCATCCCGTTCCAATGCAAAAGCAACGTTTTGTACTCATGACTACTACTCAATGGGAGCAGCCTGTACTCTTCTATTGAGTAGAAGTCGTGATTCATCGTTTGTATTGCGCCGCTTATAGTAGCAGCCGGTCCAGTTGTCCCCGCGCACGTGCACACGTAACGTTTTTGGTGCTAAAGCTGGATCCCGTGACTTCTACCCCATAGAGGTAGCCTGTACTCCTCTATTGAGTGTAAGTCGTGATTCACCGTTTGCATTTCTGTGCCATGGGAGCACGAGATTTCGGTTCAATAGGGGTAGTCTGTACTTTACCTGTTGAGCAGAAATCGTGTGTCGAACCCACTGATTCTCTCGCCGCTTCGGCCGCGTTGGCCACGGGTCCAGTCAACGACTATAACGGATATTTGGTCAGTGGCTTTCTAGGACTCCGCGAATTCAGAGCCAATAACCGTAGCCGATACTCGGTTGTTGACTCAGAATCACGAATCCACGTTGGTCCCATAACTTTCGCTCCGTTTCCCGTTAGTTAGTGACCAACCCATCATAGTATCACTACGTCTTTTCACCAGGCGTCTCCAGTTAAAACTAATAAATTTTCTGTAAGTAGCCCTGGTCGGACTGAGACATACCACGGCCTAAGAAACTTCCTTACAAAGCAGGTAAAAGCAAACAGTCGGGCACTGCACAATTGTACGAAACGTTGCTAACCCGAAAAAGAATTCTCATAAAAGAAATAGGAAATCGAATGATAACGATTAGGCACATTGGCAAAATAAAACATTATTCATCCAAATTTCCTTCAATATTGTCTAAATCATAAAATATAATAGAATTAGTAAGTTGTGGTAAAAGATAAATAAATTTGCAGTTGTGCACAACAATACCATCTTGGAGCTGTCGAACAACGTTTTAGCAGTATGAGGATAACCAGTCCTGGCTGTAACCAACTGCAAACCAACAATCACGACTAAATTTTAAAACAATCGCCGAGCGGAACCTGTTCCCAGGTTTTACACTTAACAAAAAAGGTGCATTGCGCATCGAAGCCGACGACGACATAATCATCATCAACGATCGTCCAGCTACTTTGGTGTTTGACGACCATTCGGAGATCATCGCCACGTCTTCCGTACCTCTGCCACTTGAGTGAAGAAAGCCTCAACCACACCAGGAAGGTAAGAGACGACCCGTCCTCGCATCCGGAAACAGGTCCATATTGGCGCTTGGATCGGGCATCGTGATTTAAGAATTAATTTGTGGAAGCGTAGCTTTCCGCCAACACTTCAAGAGCAGACAGCCTTTGGAGGGGGGAGTTGTTAACTATGAACGCCCTGCTATTCAAGCCGAGAAATATTATGCTCGCGGCGTTTACGTAACACCGGCTGAGTCAGCGTTATCAGCGGTCAGCGAGAACGCTCCAAATCAGAGCGTCAAGTTCAAGTTTGACGGCCTGCGAAGCTAAGTCAGCGTGCTGCAACTTTGTTGCACAACGTGCGCTGGGTGATATGATACCCCACACGAGGCGCCAGCTTTACAGATTCTGACGCGAGGCTACCAAGAGCCAGAGTTGATCGCGACAATCTTAAGTTAGATTTTAAGATATCAAAAATTTTGCTTTTAGTTCATAATTGAATTCATATAGCGGCACACAGCCTTAAAATATATTCTTGTATTCTCGCTTAATCCCGCGACTCCTGAATGAATAGGCCGGGAACTGCTCTAATCTTCATTCATTAATATGTATGTGTATAAATATTATGGCAAACGTATATGTAGTGCATACAGACAAATATATATGTGTTAGACTATGCTTAGATTTGATTTTTGATGCAACGTGTCTAAATTCAAGTACAACCGTTTTTAATAAAATAATCATATGTATAACTGGGAATAAAATGCAAAGAGAATAATATGAGCGTGCGCGACTGTGCATTTCTTTCTTGTTATATATGAATCACTCTGCTTCTTATAGTTTTTTATACTCTCTGCAAGAGTATATTGGGCTTGTGCAAATGTATGTAACAGGCAGAAGGAGGCGTGGCAGACCCCATAAAGTATATATATTCTTGATCAGCATCACAAGCCGAGTCGATATAGCCATGTCCGTCTGTCTGTCCGTCTGTCCGTCTGTCTGTCTGTATGAACAAACAGATTTCGGAGATGGTAAGAGCTACAAGTTCGAGCTTGGTCTCAATCGATCAGATATTTAGTCAGTCAATACAAGAATCTTTTTTTTTCGGTGCCACGCCCCATTCGCCCACAATGAGCAAAAAACTAGACACACCTCGGAAAAAATCGGTGTTTTCGGCGAATATCTCAGTAACTATTTAACTTAGGAACACCAATTTTGTTTCGGAAGTTCCAAGCGGAAGATTTAATGAAATGTCATTAAAATTTTTGAGCTGCCACGCCCCCCACAAAAATTTTAAGTTTCAATACGTTTTTAAGTCATTTCTTTTTATCGTACACTATTGTAATTTATAATTCGTGTGGAGACTATCTATATCAAACTATTCTAAAAATTGCATTAAAATCGGACAATAAACAAAAAAACTAGAAGCGTTACAATATTGATAACTGAATGCAATATCATGGATGAGTGCAAGCGAGATAGAAACATACAAGCACATGTTCGAATGTTTTCGCTGCCTGTGTGGCGGCAGCGCTGCCCGCGGACGCTGGCCACGCCGAATACACACATACATACATATAAGCATCATCGTGTGTGTATTCGCATACAGACCAACAGATGTACATATGTTTGATTATGCTTAGATTGTTTATGTTTCAACGTGTTTTAATGCAAGTACTACACATTGATATATCTCGATACCGATTTTAAAAATTTAGTCGGGGAAAATGCAGAGAGTATTATACGGTCGGTCGTGCTCGACGGTACTTTTCTTACTTGTTTTGGAATGAGAAATGCGCACTATTTTCAGTACAGGATGAATCTTACATAAGATATACTGACTACCGCGAACCCCTATTTTTGTTTTAAGATCACAGGACAGAGTCTACGGACGGCCCCATCTTGAAATTTAATGAAAAAAAACGTAAATGACTAATTAGATGTCAATTTATTAGGATAAATCGCTGCAAACATGTGTAAAATTTTTGGAAAATGTGCTTTTTTAGCCTGTGAAACCATATTAACCCTATATCCCCGAACTTTGAGCATTGCCCATCCTGCTGTAAGTACGAACAATTTGTGTGGAGCAAACCTGCTGCTTCCAGACTTATAAGTGTGCTATTCATACGTACCAAGCTATTAGAATGAATACTTTTTACGACAAATACTAGTGCAGTTGAACCGTAGATTCCAGACAATCAATTTGGACTTAGGAGTCAGCATGGAACACCTGAACATTACATTGCGTTGTCACATTTTGGGCGCCCTTAAAAACCATCAATATTGTTTAGCTTTTTAAGTCATACTTGTCGGTAAGAATAGTTGCAAATGGCCAGGCAACATTATCAAATCGACCAATAAGAGCACGGTTTCCATAAGGAAGTGTTCTAGGTCCCATCTTGAACACAGCAGAAGTGTCATTGCCACTAACTAGATTACTATTAGCTACGTATGCAAATGATACAATAATACTAAGCCGTAATGAGACTCCTCAGCGATCTCAGAAAAACAAAAAATTCTTAAATGCCACAGAAAAGGAAACAGGACCCTGAGGTAACACAAGGATTTCCAATCCGAAGCTGAAATATTTAGGAGCCACTTTAGACAGAAGATTGACATTTTTTTAAAATTTTGGACTATCTGAGTAATGTGTGGCTTACATAGTCATAAATTGTGAATAATGTAATGTAATGAATACAAGCTATGAAACAAACACATCTGTTCACTCGAAGCATCACCGGCAGAAGAGAAGCCACCATTAAACACTGTTAAGACCAACGTCGAAACTTAAAAACACTTAACGATTTATCAATTAAGACTTAACATAAACCATCAATACAAATACGTCACAGCTTTTGATTTAAACTAACAAAAACAAGTAAGAAAGGCTACAGTCGATCAAGCCGACTGTAAAAGACCCCGTACTCCCATAGTAGTTCCCATTTTATTTCAATTAAAATTTTAAAATTAAATATTTACATTTTGAATTAAAACTAAAAAATAAAAAAATTAACAATTGTCATTTCCAGCATTCGAACCTGCGATCCATACGAAGGTTCCATAATGCGCCGCAACTCTACCGGTTGCACCACGACCCTCTTCTATCATTCTTCCAATTATTTGAAAATATGTATATGTGCTCATATATATGTGTGTATGTATAGCATTGGTCGGCGCGGACAGCGGCTCCGGGCAGCGCTGCCGCCAAAGCAGGTAGAGAAAACGTTCGAACATATGTTTATATGCTTCTGTGTTTGTTTGTATGTGTTGCGCGCATGCAGTGATTTTGCAGTAAAATAACATAAATTTGAACCGTAATTTCTCTGTTGTTTGACATAGGATTTTGATGCCACTTTCAGGAAAGTTAGATATAGTAAGTCTCTAAGCGAATGTTCAATTACAACACTGTACTATTTGATTTAATGCCTTAAAAACGGCATTGTAGTTGGAAAGTTTCTTAGTTCTTATGAGAAAAGGGGGCGTGGCAGCTACTAAGGCTGTCTCTAAGAACCTGTATACCAAAATTTGTGCTCCTAAGTGCTATAGTTACTGAGATATTCGCCTAAAACACAAATTTGTTCGAGGTGGGTCTGGTTTTTTGCTCATTGCGGGGGCGGTAAGGGGCGTGGCAACAATTTGAAATAAACTTGATCTGCTCGCAAAAATAACCGACTTACATTCCAAATTTGGTGTCTCTAGCTCTTGTAGCTTAAAAGATCCAGGTGTTCATACGGACGGACGGACAGACAGACAGCCGGACAGACGGACAGACGGACATTGCTATATCGACTCGGCTGTTGATGCTGATCAAGAATATATATACTTTATGGGGTCGGCCACGCCTCCTTCTGCCTGTTACGCACATCTCGCTTCTGACAAACTTAATAGACCCCTACACTCTTTTTTAAAGAGTACTGGGTCTAAAAAAAAACGGTTATGCTGCGGTGATTTGGTTTCAATCACTAGTTGTTCCTATTGTTAAAAGAATTAGACTTTAATTATTTATGGCGAATGTCACCTATATTTCCAGATTATTTGTATTTTTGTAATTTAGAACACTTCTTGTAATCTTGACGTCGGCGATCCAAGAGAACCGCGAACGATCGCAGTGTGCCCAGGATCCGCATTTCTATGAATCCATAACGCGTGCGGAAAATCGTAAAATACTAGAAAATACTATGTCTAACATTGCGTCGGTATACAATACATAATTCTAATCGATAATATTGATCGTATTCTAAACATCGATTCTTAAGGCTCTTACAACTCGGCTGTCCTGACAAGGAATCGCCTTCGATTCCTATGGGTCCGAGACTTATTATTCTAACTACCCCTGTGTTCAGTGTTGTCTTATTTCAGACATCAAGAGTTCAATTTACATCGGTTACAAGCCACAACTTCAGTTTGTAGTAGTCAAATACATAAAGTCATAAAGGAAGTTTGGGAATCTGGGAACCATCCACATCACGAATGACACATCGGTCATTGGGTAACTTTTTATGGACCACATAGGGACGGCGGTGGTGGTCCTTTCCAAAATAATCAGCGTTGTACTCCTGAGATTTCTGAATATTCTGCAGCGCGATCTTACGGACCTCTCCCAGAGTAAGGCGTCGATACAGGAATTTTCTACTCAAGGGTTCTGACACTTCGTCGATGACTTCACCCCGCTAATCAACTCCAAACAGGCAAACGGAAGGAGCAGAACTCGTAGTGGCATAAACAGCATTATTCAGGGCAAGCTTGACTTCGACAGCTGCTGCACCTAACCAGCATGATCTATCACTAATGATCAGTTGGGGTCAACAATAGTTTTCGAAATATTGTGTTTTCAAGCAATGATATGCTTCCCGGGAACTAGTGGTGGCCGCGATGTTCAACTTAACAAACTATGTAAAGGCGTCAATCACTACCAAAAAGTACTCTTTTTGGAACGGATGGACAAAACGGACCTAAATGGTCGACATGAATGGTATCCAACGACAAGAGGACCTTTGGGATGCTGTGAAGTAAAGCGTTCTTGCTTTGCGTAGAGGAAGTTGTATATGCACTTCAGACAGTTACTAATAAAATTATCTACCTGCGGATATATATACGGAAACCTGTAATGACCCATAATTTGCGTACAACAAATTAAGTGGCTAAATGACCCAATTTTTCATGTGTTGTCCTTATCACATCTCGGAATCATTTCCGCAGGGACATACAACGGCAGCACTCCATGGGGTGATCGACGGTACACAACGCCATCTTTTGACAACTTCAGGATCACGATTCTGCACCAGTTGCAATGGGAAGTCCAAATCCGGATCATAAACATAATCTACTCAGAGCGTCGACATGGGACATATTAACTTCAGAGAGATAGACAATTGTAAAATTATAGCTTTCAATAATTATAGAGCGCCCAGCGTATCGAAACGCTTCAAGCCACGTCTCTAACTCATACCAATTCGGGCGGAGAAGCAGCCTTGGAGAAATAGGACACCAGGTGCTTCTGGAGGAGCATCGCGCCAAACCCTGAGGAATTTCCATCAAAATGCAACTCTGTCTCTGACTATGGGTCAAAATTGAACAGCTTTGGCGATTCTATAAGCATGGACTGCAGCATTCGATAAGCGTCAAGACATTTCATAGAGAAAACATACGGGCTTCTCTCCTTAACAAACGGGACATCAGGCATTTTTTGTCAAAATAAGGTACAAATCGACGCAAGCACGAAAACAGACCTAAACAACGTTCTAAATTCTTGCGATCTTTCTGCACTGGGAAATATCGAATCCCTTAAAGGTGGGCCATCTTGGACGTAACCCCGGAAGAACTGGCTATGTATCCCAAATACTCCAGCTCATTGTATGCAAACGGCACGGCTCGGCCGCGGCACTTCGACAATTTATAACACAGACATCGTCTCCTTCAGGACAATTAAATGCGTCTCAAAATCTTTCGAAGCTATCAAAATGTTGTCCATTTAAATGACCTCGGTTAATCAGATCATTCAGGTCAGCTCCTCCAAACTGTCAGATGTAACAAAGGCTGTGTACTTGATCGAGCCAGGATACATCCTGACATAGTGGAACCCACTTTCCAAGTTGAGGACCGTAAAGAAGGATTTACCCCCAATATGCTGAATGCTGTCGTCTATTAGTGGAATTGGGATATGGTCACCAACGGCCTATAATCGACACATTTTCTAGGGGCATTGTCCTTCTTACAGACCGGCACAATAGCGGAAGCATACGGCGAATAACTCTTGCGAAATGTTCCGGTTGCCAATAAGTCTTCACAAGTGTGTTTCACTTCGTGGCGCTCATAATGGGACTAACGGCGAAGACGGTAAAATAATAGCGTCTGACTAGTTAACTCAATTTACATTTCATATTTCACTGGGCTTATTTGGTTCTCTGGTACGTCTTGATAAAATATCCTAATAGCTTCCTTTAAGAACGTCCGACTATGTAAAGCAAAGCAGCAAAGTTGGTTGTATGTCAAAATTGTCGTCTTCTCCTACAGGTACATGTTTGGCATTCATAATCGCTAATGCCACTTCTATTGTCTGGGCTTTCCCGACTACAAACTGCACCGACGGCGTCACGGCCGGCTTGGTAATTGCTGAGTACAACTCCGGCCCAACCACAACACGTCCGTTGTCAGTTTTATGGAATCATTATGCATCAGGACTACAGTGAGTTCTTTGGAACAGGCCCTATAGGTCTTATCGGGTCCTCTGGGCCGATCTTTGTCTCGTCCCTTAAAATGGCACAACACAATGTTGGCCTTTTTCAACATGTCCCGCCTTATTGAAATAGGCAACTACCCTCAAGACCTTTTGAATAGGATGTTGACCTTAAAAATTATACAAAATGTCCTCATAAATCCTACCTGTGATAGTTACATTTTAAATCATTACATCCCCAAAACTGCTTATATAAATATTTCCATAGCCTTATATCAAATAATTGTTGAATTTCTGACTAGATTAAGTTGTATATTAGGTAGCAGACCACTAGCCTGTGATCCAAATTTCTATAATAAAATAATAATAAACAAGTAAGAAAGGCTACAGTCGATCGAGCCGACTGTAAAAGACCCCGTACTCCCATAGTATTGCATTTTATTTAAATTAAAATTTTCAAATGAAATTTAAAAAATTAAAATTAAATATTTACATTTTGAATTAAAATTAAAAAATAAAGAAATTAACAACTGTCATCGTCAGCACTCGAACCCGCGATCTATACGGAGGTTCCATATTGCGCCGCAACTCTACCAGTTGCACCACACCCCTCTTCTATCATTCTTCCGATTATTTCCATATAAGTATGTGCACACATACATATGTGTGTATGTATAGCATTGGTCGGCGCGGCCAGCGGCTCCGGGCAGCGCTGCCGCCAAAGCAGGTAGAGAAAACGTTCGAACATATGTTTGTATGTTTCTGTGTTTGTTTGTATGTGTTGCGCGCATGCAGTGATTTTGCTTTAAAATAACTTCGACTTTGAACAGTAATTTCTCTGTTGTTTGACATAGGATTTTGATGCCACTTTCAGGAAAGTTAGAAATAGTAATTCTCTAAGCGTATGTTAAATTACAACACTGTACTATTTGATTTAATGCCTGAAACAAGGCATTGAAGCTGGAGAGTCTTTTATTTCTGATGAGCAAAGGGGGCGTGGCAGCTCAAAATTTTTAATGACATTATACTAAGGCTGTCTCTAAGAACCTGTATACCAAAATTTGTGCTCCTAAGTGCTATAGTTACTGAGATATTCACCTAAAACACAAACTTTTTCGAGGTGTGTCTGGTTATTTGCTCATTGCGGGGGCGGTAAGGGGCGTGGCAACAATTTGAAATAAACTTGATCTGCTCTACAAAATAACGGACTTACATTCCAAATTTGGTGTCTCTAGCTCTTGTAGTTTAAAAGATCCAGGTGTTCATACGGACGGACAGACGGACAGACGGACAGACGGACATGGCTATATCGACTCGGCTGTTGATGCTGATCAAGAATATATATACTTTATGGGGTCGGCCACGCCTCCTTCTGCCTGTTACGCACATCTCGCTTCTGACAAACTTAATAGACCCCCTTTACTCTTTTTTAAAGAGTACGGGGTCTAAAAAACAAACAAAACAAAACACAATAGGAAACGCAATTGCTGATTTCGGCAGGATAAACAATTTATTATTAACACTGATTTTGAATTCTGGATGTGCATAATGCATGTAACATTACCTAATGACAATAATCGGCCTCCTCCAAGGTCACGGCAGGCCATTAGTTTTGGGCGGAGAAGGTAGGATTTGGGAAATAAAGGCAACACTCGATAATGAGATCCAGTAACTCAGGGATCGTCGATCTCCTGCATCTCGGAAGCGTATCGCAAGTACCCTTCTCCGGGCTGTCGGTATCGACTTCTTTGCGCCGTAAATACTGTGCGTACGTCCAAGCTGCGCTTTCAGGTCCTTGAACCTGTGTACGGCGACTGTTCATAGGAACACCGCCGCCCCTTTATTATTTTTAAAGTTATTACATTTAAGCGCTTAACTATATTTAAAGTTGTCTTAGACACCGGCTGTGTAAGCACAAAAATTTTAATATACTAGTAAGAATTTTAATAATTTGGTTGCAATTTTTTTAAGTTGTTTGTTTATTTGTGCATTTGCATTGTCGTTTTCCAACAAGCATTCCTTTTGTAACTAAATATTCCGTCGCGTGTTACCGTCTGCTTTACTATTAGACGCGATTTGCTACCCCCATCCATTGCTATCCCTATTATGTATGAGGAATGTTACTTTTTAAGTCGTCGCGCAAGCTGTTTGGATGATTTATGTTCAGCGTATAATCAGCACCAGCTTCAGTTTCTGCGTTATTTAACCGTTAAGCTTGTCTGTAAATGCAAGCTTGTCTGTAAATGCCAACCAATGCAAGAAAAATGTAATAACCTTAATGGCCATACTATCGACCTAATCAATTCAATTAAATTCTGGCATAAAGTTGGCATGTGAGTTTTGAAGATATTTAATTGGGCCGAATTAATGAGCTTTTAGTTCATCTAAAATTTTTAATTCTAATTTCGCCTGTAATTAAATGATAACTTTACTTCCTTTCCTAAGAGAAATAAAAAAATTTTTAAAATTGCAATCCGTTTTATAGGTATTGTAATTTATAATTCGTTTGGAGACTAATTATGTCTAAGCAAACACGTAACATAGTTTACATTTGAGCTCAATCTTAATGCATGAGTGTAAGCGAGACAAAACATTCAAACACTTGTTCGATTTTTATACTCTCTGCAAGAGTATACTGGGTTTGTGCAAATGTATGTAACAGGCAGAAGGAGGCGTGGCAGACCCCATAAAGTATATATATTCTTGATCAGCATCACAAGCCGAGTCGATATAGCCATGTCCGTCTGTCCGTCTGTCTGTCTGTCTGTCCGTGTGAACAAACAGAGTTCAGAGATGGTAAGAGCTACAAGTTCGAGCTTGGTCTCAATCGATCACATATTTAGTCAGTCAATACATTTACTTTTATTTTTTTGGTTCCACGCCAAATTCGCCCACAATGATCAAAAAACTAGACACACCTCGGAAAAAATCGTTGTTTTCGGCGAATATCTCAGTAACTATGGTACTTATGATCACCAATTTTGGTTTGAAGGTTCCTAGTGACAGCGTAAATGCATTGACATTTAAAATTTTGGACTGCCACGCCCCTTTCTCCCACAATGAATAAAAATAGTTCTCAACTTTCGTTCCGTTTTTTGGCATTTGTTTTAGAGTACAGTATTGTAATTTATAATTCGTGTGGAGACTAACTATATAAAACTATCCTAAAAGGCGCATGCAGTATCATGTCTGAGTGCAAGTGAGACAGAAACATACAAGCACATGTTCGAATGTTTTCGCTGCCTGCGTGGCGGCAGCGCTGAATACTCACATACATACATATATGCATCATATTTAGTCCGTCGTATGAGTATTCGCATACAGACAAAAATATGTATTTTTGATTATACTTAGATTGTTTTTGTTTCTACGTGTTTTAATGCAAGTATTACACATTTTGTTATATCTAGACCGATTTTAATCATTTAAACGGGGAAAAATGCAGAGAGTATTTTACGGTCGGGCGTGCTCGACTGTACTTTTCTTTCTTGTTTTCAAATGACTTAGAGTATGCACGAGTATTAATCTGACTCACCCCACCGTTATCATTTAAATTCCTTCAGTTGTAATTTTACACCGGTCCTCACCAAAAGTTCGCTTTCATGTAATTTAAACGCTATAAAACCTGATTTTCACCTGGACCAGACCGAGTCCCTGTGTGCACCAGAGGGTATTATATAGTCAGACGTGCTCAACTGTACTTTTCTTACTCGATTTTTTACGGCTAACCTTTATACAGTGGTTCACAGCTTAATTGATACAGTGACTTTTTTTAAATTGTGTAACACTTTTTTATCGAAACTTTTTTATCTATAAAATTAAATTGCGAGTTGCAAGTAACAGTTTCTCAAAATTTATATTTGCGTCGCACAAGGCAAAAATTACGGCTACATGTTAAAATTAGAGCTCTCAGTCAATTTGATACAGTGTTTTCTATGTAAGTTATTCATGGACTTAAAAGATATTTTTTATTTTAAGCTATTTTTCTTATGTTTAGTTAGTCCATCTACAAACATTTTGAGTAGTTTCGGAACCCCTACTGCTGGAATAGTTTTTATATATCGAAATGGCTCTACAAACATCTATTGAAATGCGTGAACTGGTCATTCACCACTTTGAAAAGAGAGAGAGTGTGCGGAAATTTGAGCGCTTCAAACATAAAAACCGTATTGCTAATGAAGGCAGGGAAGCGCCAAATTAAATATTTGTGAGGAAAATTAATGTTAACACCATACTATCTGCCCCAAATCTGGCCAATGAGGTTGAGAATAAACAGGGGAAGTCATGTTGTCCAGAAACGATCCGTGGAGTGCTGCGCGAACATGACTTTAATGACCGAGTAGCACGAAAAAAGCTGTTAATTTCTAGAAAAAATGAGCTTAGTCGACTTGCATTGCCCAGGAGCATATTATTAAGGATTCCGGATTATGGAACACAGATTCTCGGACGAATTTAAATGAAGCATTTTCGATTCCGACGGCATGTCATATGTAAAGCCACAGTAAAACATGCAGGTGGCCACGTAATGGTTTGGGCTGGCATGTCCGTAGCTGGGGTAGGGAAGTTGGTTTTCATTGAGGGAAACATGGACAAGATGCAGTACTCAGATATTTTAAATAAAAATGTGCTTCAAAGTGCCGAAAAACTAAGTATTTCTGAAAATTTCCGTTATTATCAAGATATCGACCCAAAGCATAAGGCCAGAATAGTGCAAACCTGGCTTATATGGAAGTGCCTACATGATATGGCACCACCGGCACAGTCTCCTGACCTAAGTGGCATTGAGAATTTGTGGGCATTTTTCGACAATGGCATTCGGGATCATAATATTTCCAATAAAGAAGACCTGAAGAAACCCTTGCTAGGGTAGTGGAAAACCAGTAAGGAAAGTACAGTCGAGCAAGCCCGACCGTAAAATACTCTCTGCATTTTTTTCCGGATTAAATTATTAACAAGTAAGGAAAGTACAGTCGAGCAAGCCCGACCGTAAAATACTCTCTGCTTTTTTTTCCGATTAAATTATTAAAAACGGTCGAGAGTTATTACAATGTGTAGTACTTGCATTAAAACATGTTGAAACAAAAACAATCTAAGCATAATCACGCATACATCTGTTTGTATGCGAATACACATACGAAAGACAATATATGATGCATATACATGTATGTATGTATGTGTGTATTCAGCGCGGCCAGCGACTGCGGGCAGCGCTGCCGCCACGCAAGCAACGAAAACATTCAAACATGTGCTTGTATGTTTCTGTCACGCTTGCAATCATTAATTGCTGCCGCTCACATGTGCTAGTATGTTTCTGTCTCGCTTGCACTCAAACATGATATTGCATTCAGTTATCAATATTGTAATAGTTCTAGTATTTTTGTTTATTGTCCGATTTTAATGCACCTTTCAGGATAATTGGATATAGTTAGTCTCCAAACGAATTATAAATTACCATACTGTACGATAAGAACAAATGCCTTTAAAATAGTATTGAAGTTTAAAAATGATTTTATTTCTTGGGGAAAAAGGGGGCGTGGCAGATCAAAATTTTTAATAACATTGTATTTAATTTGCCGTTAGGAACATCTGTACTAAAATTGGTGTTCCTAAGTTCCGTATTTATTGAGATATTTGACGAAAACACCGATTTTTTTTCGAGGTGTGTCTAGTTTTTTGCTCATCGTGGGCGAATGGGGCGTGGCATCAAAAAAAAAAAGATTCTTGTATTGACTGACTAAATTTGTGATCGATTGAGACCAAGCTCGAACTTGTAGCTCTTACCATCTCTGAAATCTGTTTGTTCATACGGACAGACAGACAGACAGACGGACAGACGGACATGGCTATATCGACTCGGCTTGTGATGCTGATCAAGAATATATATACTTTATGGGGTCTGCCACGCTTCCTTCTGCCTGTTACATACTTTGCACAAACCCAATATACTCTTGTACTCTCTGCAAGAAAAATAACATATTGGTTATGTAAGGCAATAAAGACATGGACTGTTGACCAACCACAAACATTATTAAGACATATTATTTGTGAGGGCTATCTCAATGCACTACACGGTTTACCGAATCAGTTGCAGGTGGAGTTCATTGGGCGGAACTTAAACTATTGTTGACACATGACTTTGGACTACCCGTAATTCAATTTTCAAATGTGACTGAAATATGGAACGATTGTAACTATAAGCCTTTTAATAGTCCAGTGCGCTTCATTTTAATTTTCGATGAAACGAGTTTGTACTTTAAACAGCAGGTATGTAGCAGGTTTTTAGGACGTTAAAACTAAGATTTTTTGAAGAATTAGTGTTTTTAATTTGGTTGGAGCATTTTTTTTTTTAGTTTCTGAGGACTCGTTGGTCAAAATATTCCTATATCAAATCAGCTGTTTATACTGATTCCGAATATACTTTTAAACGTTAGAGACATATTCCTTCTCATGTTACCTACATTCCAGCAATTACAATATACCCTTTTACCCCAAGAGTAACGGGTATAATGAGTAAATATTTGTGTTTCATTTTACTTATTCATAGAGTTTACAAATGGTTTATATATAAGCGTGCTGCATTTGTGGACACAGTTTACTATTGAGATCCAATTTGTTATTATGAAGTATCGGCTGCTCTTGTGGCTTTTGTTGATCTATGTCTGCTCTAGCAGCAGAATCAGTGATCGGCTAAGTGAAATAATGATGAAGTTCAAATGCTTGCGAAGCATTACTGCTTATCGACGATTGGAACATAGATTGCCACCACAAGAGCTGTATTTATTGACTACATTAGGAATATTCAATGGCACTCTTCAAACCGAACGACAATTAAAACAGCATCTTGTGCAGGAAATTAAAAAGCTTGTGAATATTTCTCAAACGAAAGAGGATAATGAATTGATTCCCAATATTGAAAAACTTATACAGGAAATAGTGCGTGATCAATGTTCCCTTAGTATTCTCAGCAATGCTATAGATTTTATAGGAAATATCAAGAATGAACGGCAGTTTAAACAAGAAATGATCAGTATTCGCGAGCAGTCACGCTTAACGCAAATGGTGAAATTTGAAAACCAATCCACTGCACAACACCGACTACGAGAACGTTTGGAGCATTTGCGAAATTATCTATTGGTGCAGGTTCCTCGAATGAAAACTGATTTGGACAGCAAAATTAAATATGTACTCAACCAAATTATTAATCAAACTATTATTGATGGTCCGTTGTCAACTGCGTTTTACAGAAATTACCGTAAAAGGGCAGTAAATAGCAAAAAATTAAAAATATTAGAACAACAAAATGTTGACCTGCACATGGTTAAACCCAATATTTCCAAGGCAAGTAATCTTATTTTGCAGTTATTTGCATAGATTACCTAACAGTCTAACCCTTCTTATTTATAAATAAATTTTTTAAACAGGACAATTTTAAACTGTAAATTCAACTGCAAAAAAGATTGGAAAAAGGTCCGAACGACTTTAAACTTGAACTGCTATATTTAATATGAAAAAACTAACGTTAATTTATCACAATTTACCTTAAAACCGTGTATTCAACATCCACAATATCAAAAATTAGTTTTGTATGCGAAATACATCAAATTATACATTTTAAATATTAACACTCTCACAGTTGTATGTCGTAATTTTTTGACATATGTATTGACAACACTGGCGTGTAGCCTGATCCATTTCCTTAATAATTTGATGTATTCGAGGTTAAAGAGGTAAAAACTGTTGTCGCGATGGGTCGAGCACGCCCGACCATTGAAACAAAAATAAAATCTAAGCATAACCGAACACACATATGTATATTTGTCTGGCTGCACATACATATACGTACACATATTTTTGTATTTTTGTAAACCATTGGACTGCACGGCCAGTGGCGCAACACATGCGGCGAAAACGTTCAAACATATGTTTGTATGTTTCTGTCTCGCTTACAAATGTTAACTTTGTTGCATGTTTACTTTCTTGATAATAGTCGGATTTTTATGCAACTGTCAGGAGAGTTAGATATAACTAGTCTCCATACAAAAATTAAATTACGATTAGATCAAATGCCTTAAACAGCATTGAATTTTGAAAGGTTTTTAGTTCTTATGGAAAAAGGGGGCGTGGCAGCCCCTGGCTTTGCATTTATTAATGTATTTATGCTCATGGAACTTGTGTACCAAAATTGGAATTCCCAAGTGCCATAGTTACTGAGGTATTCGCATTTTTTATACTCCCTGCCGGGTCGATAATGCCATGTTCGTCAGTCTGTCTCAATCGACCACAAATTTAGACAGTCAATACAAGGATCTTTTTTTCTTTTGATGCCATGCCCTAATCGCTCACAATAAGACAAAATCTGGACACACCTGGTAAAAATCAATGTTTTCGTCGGATATCTCCGTAACTATGGCACCTAGGAATACCAATTTCGGTTCCTAGAGACAGAATAAATGCAATGCCATCAAAAATTTTGGGCTGGCAGGCCCCCTTTTTCCATAGGAACTAATAGAAATGTTCAAACTTCTATGCCGTTTTTAAGGCATTTGTTCTTAAAAAGTCGTTTGAAGACAAATAATATCAAACTATCCTGAAAGTTGCATAAAAATCGGACTGTAAACAAAAGAAAACACTTAACAAATTTACATTCGAGCGGGTATATTGTTTTTGTCAAGAAGTTTGGAACGCATTGAAGGAGGCGTTTCCGACCCCATAAAGTATATATATTCTTGATCAGCATCAACAGCCGAGTCGATATAGCCATGTCCGTCTGTTTCTATGCGAACTAATCTCTCAGTTTTAAAGCTATCTTAATGAAACTTGGCACAGATGTGTATTTCCTTTGCACGCAGATCATTTGTTAAAATCAGCCAGATCGGACTACTATATCATAAAGCTCCCATAGGAACAACTTTTTAAAATGTCTATTGAGCGACTTCATCCAAATTCACACAATATGCATTCGTTATCATTCCCAATGTGCTGACCAAGTTTTATTAAAATCGGGCTACTATATCATATAGCTGCCATAGGAACAATCGGTGATTGAAACCAAATTTACGCAATGTGCATGACTGCAAGGGTATATAATCTTCGGCTAGCCGAAGATAACCGTTTTTTCTTGTTTTTTTTGAAACTCTAGAGCGCGGATCAGCATATTATTGGATAGTCAGGCAGCCCTCAAATCCCTGAGGTCTGTCTCAACAAACTCCCATGCTACAAACAAATGTCGCAGATCTCTCATGATGATTGCAGCTCGATTCGATTTTCACCTCATATGGGTTCCATGACACAGCAACATTAAGGGCAACACAACTGCAGATGAGATAGCAAGGCTTGGCACAGTCTCCGCTCTCGACTCTAAGAGAGGGCAAGTTTGCATGCCAAACGCGAGTTGACCTCGTATGGGAAAACACACGCAGATGTAAAGTACCTCGTTCTACCTGGCCTGTTCGTGATGGGAAACGATCGGCCAACTAATGTTGGCTAGCCCGGAAGGACTGTTCCGACGTTTTTCGGGCCCTCAATGGTCACTGGCTTGTAGGTACATATGCCAACAGGTTATCCGCTGGTTTCCACGACTTCTGCAGAAGTTGCAGAATTGAAGAGGATGAGACATTTCCTCTGCCAATGCCCTGCAAACAGCCTCTACAACTAGCCAAATTCATCCAAGCCACTAACTGGTTTTCCATAAATTTTTCCTCCATTTATTGCCTAACACATGGTATCACAACGAGCCGAACTCGGCTGCGGTTCTGCGATCCGAAATTGAAAGAAGCTTTATAAACAAAAATTTACTGCAATTTATTATACGAATGTAAACGAATATAAGTATTCTAGCCAAGGCCCATAAGGGAAAATAGAAGAAATGGTTTTTGTACAGCTTCTATTCTGTCCTGATGTATCATATATTGGAAAAACCATACACACTATTCATATTGAAGAATAGTGATGTTTTAGGAGTTATTGTTGGGAAGGGATCGTCTAATTCCATTGCACCGCTTTTTGAAACAAAAGACAAAATAAATATATATAAAAAATAATATGTTCTTATCTAACATTAGCATTGGGTCGAAAAGCATACTCAAATCATTGACTGACTCTATATGAAGAAGTTCGGCATCAGGTTTTATAAATAGGCGTTCTTCTACTAAAGGATAATTCGTTACATTTACTGAAGTTGAGATGTAGTAAATTGATTTTACACCAAGTTTAAAGGATGTCAAGATTAATTTGTCGCCCGTTACTCAAGCAAGAGTCAGTTTGTGATAAACAAAGTTTCATATCATCGGCATACATCAAAACTCAGGTATTAGAAATAAATGAAGGCAAATCATTGATGAATAATGAAAAAGTAATGGCCCAAGATGGCTTCCTAGACTAACACCAAAGGCAAAGGCTTAGATAATGTGCCATTAAAATAAACTTTGTAAGCTCTAGAGTATAAATAGTTCGCAATTTAAAGTATAAATTTATTTGAGACTCTTAGCAGATTAAGCTTCTGTATTATGAGAGAATGACTAAGAGTAATAAAATCCTTGCCAAAATCAGTGTAAATGACATCAGCTTGCAATTTATTTTGAAACGCTTGCATAACAATGGAAGTAAACTGTAATAAGTTAATAGCAGTATATCTAGATTTGATAAGCGCATGATGGTAAGCTGAAACAATATATCTACAAAGATGTTGCAATTGAGAAATTAATAATTTCTCAAAGGTTTTTGGAATTGCAGACAACTTAGAGATACCCCTATAGTTACAAGGGTTAGATATGTTACCCCGAACTTTAAGCAAGTAAGAAAAATACAATCAAGCACGCTCCACCGTATATTACTTTCTGCTTTCATTCGCGTTTAAATGAATTAAATAGGTATACAGGTATTACTTGTAGTAGAACACGTTGACACAAATAAAACACTAAGTTTAAGCAAAGAAACATATGTTTGTTTGTATGCCCATACAAATTCATTTTACATTATATGTGTGCACATAAATTTATTTGGACGTTGATGTACTAATGGGACATTACATTCAAGTGGCCCAGCAACACCAAACAACGTGCTTGTTAGCGCGCGGAACCCTGCAAATAATGCAGCCACCTCCCGCCCAACCGACCGACGGGCGCACCGCATAACATACAGAAAGTTAGTGTTCCAGTTAAGAGCCCTTAGGACAAAAAGAAGAAATTGTTTTTGTACAGATTCTATTCTATCCTGATGAACCCTGTATTGGGGATCCATATTCCAGAACAGGCCGTACCAAGGCAGTAAAAATTGTTTTTGTTAAATAGGGATCGCTAAATTCATTCGACCAGTGCTTTATGAAGATCCGGACATCAAAAGCACGATAAGTAATTGACAAAACATGCTTATCGAACTTGAGCTTAGGATCCATAAAGATATCTAACTCAGTGATCTACTCATTTCTTTTAAAAAGGTTGCTAGACACCATGTTTGTAAACTATTTGAAACAATTGTAACTTGGTCCCAAGAAGAGACTTAGCAGCCGAAGCGCAGAACTTAACTTCGTTGGGGTATATAAGCACACGACAGTAACAGATCGCAGAGGGCAGATAATTTATGAACAATATAAATAACAAAGGACCGAGACGATTCCCTTGTAGAACACCCCAAGTAACTTGAACAGATTTAAACAAAGTGTCTATAACATAAACCTGTTGTATTCTAGAACTTAAGTTATTTGAAATCCAAAGATTAAAAATATAGAAAAGACCCAAAAGATTGAGCTTATGTATTAATAGGCTATGGTTAACGGAGTCAAAAGCTTTGCTGTATAAATGACGTCAGTTTGAAACTTTTCGTCAACACCCTGCACTGCAAATTATGTGAATTCTAACAAGTTAGTGGTAGGGATGAAATTATAGATCTACAGAAATGTTGCAATTGAGAAGTTATTAATTTTTCAAAAGCCTTGGGAATAGCAGACAACTTGGAAATATCTCTATAGTTGCAGACATTAGATTTGTTTCCTTTTTTGTGAAGAGGAACAATGTAAGATGATTTACAAACTTCAGGAAAACATCCTGATTCAACGGACAAAGTAAATAATTTATAGAGGGGTTTTAACAGGCCATCTGCACAACTTCTTAGCACACAGCCTGGGTCTGACTGAAAAAAACTGGTTTAATTGACATTAGAGTATGTAAATGCGAACTTTCAGTGATTACTGGCGCGAAATTACTATTTAAGGAGTTTACATGATAAAGGTATGGTGAATCAGAATTATAGTCCAGTTTAGAGTAAGTCATTTAAAAAAAACCGGCAAATAAATCGGCGATAGCCTGATCTAAATTAGCAGTTTCCATTTCAAAGACTACACTAAATGGCAGCATTGATGATTTACGCTTCGAGTTAACGAAGTTATAAAACCGTCCAAGATTCCAGTATGAATGTATGTGTACCATTGGTAAGCACAGCCAGGGAACCCGGGCAGTGCTACCGCCACATAGGCTGCCAATACTATCGAACATGTGCTTAAATGTTTAAGTCTCGCTTGCACTCATGCATTAGGATTGCGCTCAAATGTAAACTTTGCTACGTGTTTGCTTTCTTGTTGATAGTCGGGTTTTTAAGGAAACTTCATGATAGCACCTAATCGGCAGCGTCAAGGGAACACTTGTTCGGTGTCGACCTAATATCATACATATCATATCATACCATACATATCTCTAAAATAAATGTATGACTTCCTAGCTCGATCGGTTCTATGGTTAGGGATACAATTGTATTATATGTGTTATGGAAGAAAAACAAGTAAGGAAAGTACAGTCGAGCAAGCCCGACCGTAAAATACTCTCTGCCTTTTTTCCCGATTAAATTATTAAAATCGGTCTAGAGATATTACATTGTGTAGTACTTGCATTAAACACTTTGAAACAAAAACAGTCTAAGCATAATCAAACATACATCTGTTTGTCTGTATGCGAATACACATACGAAAGACAATATATGATGCATATACATGTATGTATGTATGGTTGTATTCAGCGCGGCCAGCGACTGCGGGTAGCGCTGCCGCCACGCAGGCAGCGAAAACATTCGAACATGTGCTTGTATGTTTCTGTCTCGCTTGCACTCATACAAGATACTGCATTCAGTTATCAATATTGTAACGCTTCTAGTTTTCTTGATTATAGTGCGATTTCAATGCGCCTTTCAGAATAGTTTGATATAGTTAGTCTTCACACGAATTATAAATTACAATACTGTACTATATTAACAAACGCCTAAATACGGAGCAAAAGTGGAGAATTATTTTTATTATTTGTGGGAAAAAGGGGCGTGGCAGGTCAAAAATTTAAATGGCAATGCATTTACGCTGTCGCTAGGAACCTCCATACCAAAATTGGTGATCCTAGGCGCAGTAGTTATTGAGATATTCGCCCAAAACACCAATTTTTTCCGAGGTGTGTCTAGTTTTTTGCTCATTGTGGGCGAATGGGGCGTGGCATCGAAAAAAAAAAGATTCTTGTATTGACTGACTAAATATGTGATCGATTGAGACCAAGCTCGAACTTGTAGCTCTTACCATCTCTGAAATCTGTTTGTTCATACGGACGGACAGACGGACAGACAGACGGACAGACGGACATGGCTATATCGACTCGGCTTGTGAGGCTGATCAAGAATATATATACTTTATGGGGTCTGCCACGCCTCCTTCTGCCTGTTACATACATTTTCACAAACCCAATATACTCTTGCAGAGAGTATAAAAAAATCGATTTGGCCGACCCAATCCATGAGAAGGTCCCCATAATGGTGTTTGGTTAACTTGGATAAAGCCATATGACAAAAACAACAACAGAAAGTTCTATTCGCAATCTAACACAAGTAGATTCGCGTTAATTGCGTTTATGATAATGGTTGAAATTCTTCATGTATTGCATTATAAGCATTTGATTCGACAAATATGTTGAGAAGAAATATACAATTTTTTTTAAAACCTTGCTGTGATTCAAAGCCATTTTCTGTCCAGCTAATGATAATAATTTTTGACACGTTCGATTGTCTTGCCATTTAGCAAATATACATCTTATTTGGTAATAGTGCACCATTACAACAATACACATAAGTCATTAACTTGTATTTTGCCATAAATGTTATTTATCAACTTACTTGTGGTCATTGTTAATTTATGTGCCCTCAACTCTTTTGAAGCCGCAAAATCACTTTGATAAAACGAAATCTAATGGAAATCAGGATGACGGTGATGAGTTATCAGGCTTTGAAGAATATGATGAAAATACTGAAGATGGTACGGGCAGTGGCATTGTGGGAATCATTGAAAGTCTGAGTGGTGTATGTTTTACTGCTACGTAATTTAATTTACTGATTCCCACATAAGTTAGATTACAGGGCGGTTCAGATGTTGGCGCATTTATTGGTGCAATAACGGGAGTCATATCAACACTTTTTGGTGTAAGTTAAATTAAGTGTCAGTTTGCATACATACATATAAAAAAAAAAAGGTGTTTTTTTTTTTTTGTTTCACAGCCTGGCGGCTTGGACATTGAATCGTTAATAGGAACAGCCACATCGCTTATCTCTGGCTTGTTGTCGACCGATATGAATTTTGGTGTCGTTTTGGGTAAATACCTTGGCATTGCCTTTGATGGTCTGTCAGGTGGTGGCGGAGCGGTAGGACTAAACTATTTTATATATATTTTTGCCCAGTATCTAATATTCTAAATTGTAGATTAACAATGGACAGTTTCTTGGGCACTTTCTTGGAACCGTTCTTGCCGAACTTAGCGCAGTAATTAACTTTATTTCTACTTATTGATTCTTATTGTTTTGCTTATCTCAATTTTAATTTAAATTTTTCTACATTATTATTATGCAATTAAACATTATCTTTTTAGGATCCGGAGGAGGTAGGACATCCACAACCATGGACGTTTACAAAAAGCTTTGTCCATAGTTTCTTTGAATCAAAGCACAGGCCCAACACAGAACAGGAACCTGATGAGCGTTACGGAAACACTAATCTACTAAACGAAAAAGAAGCAGCCAGTGCTTCGTTTTCATCGAAAAAACTTGCTAAGGAATTTTCTCCGCATTTATGGAGCAACACTCTAGGATCTTGGCTGAAGGCATCATTAGATACTCTACTCGGTCCGTTTCAGGCCTTGTCTGCTTTAGTTGCAACTAGCAGTCACTAGAAGCCGGAGACAAAATATTACATATTAATTGTTGAGTTGATTTAAATCGCATAGTAACCCTTTAATAAGTTATCATACTACATATTGGAACATACGAATTTTCAACCCTCAGAAACTCTATTATTTTTTATTGTTGATAAAAATTGGAACTTATTAAATAAAACAAAACGGGCTGACCGTTGGGTACAAAGTGTAAGCTAAAGTAAGAAATAAGAAATTCATGAAGCTTCCTTGCCAGCTGTTGCTTGCCTTGATGTCGTGCCATGCTGCTATTACTATTGCGGTAGCAAGGTTAATTGGGTGCAGACCAGAGACCTGCAACGAGTATACTCGAGTATGTTCGAACTTTTTATTAAACGATCGAGTAACGAGTATACCAACGGGCTGTCCGAAAAATGTTCGAATCACAACGATCATTTGCCCGTTTTCTGCTTGATTCGAACATGATCGTTTGATATCAAACAATTTGGTTGCGAGCACAACGATCATCTCCATAGATCGTTTGGTGATCGATCGATTGGACGAACGAGTATTCGAACGCAACCTGCTTGCCCGTAATTTCAGTACAAAAGTACAAACAAACGTTCGAGTATCAAGCAAGTTCGTTGGTTCGCTTGAGTTGCGAGACGTTCGCTTGCGTTGCGTGACGGTCGTAGTGTTGCCATTTATTGGGCGGAAAATATGCTAGTTCTAGCGGAAAAGGCTAGATTACAATACAAAATAATAAGCAAATTGTGTAAGTATAAATTTTTCTTCTTCTTTTAATATTAAAAATTTTATAAACCATAATGGGTAATATAATAAATGAAATATCTGTAATATATGTGCATTGATTTTCCCATGTACACATAAGTAAAGGCTAGATCAAGCGGGAAACAATTTGGAGAGCAACACTGATGGCACGCGCAACAAGCTGAGGGGTGTTTTTGTTTTGTGTGTATTTGTGCGAGCAAGTATTGTTAAGTTTGACATACCACACATTTCGCTAATATTTTTTTTAAGACAGAAGAACCCAAATGGAAGAGTATCTACCTGCTGCACATATTGCGCTAAATGCAAAACGCCCCTTTTACAAAACTCATAGAGTCATACTCTTGCCAATCAAGGGAACTTCCAAAAGGTCAGCCCATCTATGCTTAACTGTTGAGCGTTAGAAAGGGTTTCAGCACATTTTAATTATGTAAAAATTTTATGTATGAACAGAGTATTAAAACCTAAACAGCATTTATTATTAAATGCCAATTTACTAAAAAAAAACATTCTTTAATGCCGTCAAAACATTTAGTGTAGTACCACCGCTGTAAAATTTCATGCAAAATATTATTAGTTTCTGTTTGGCTTGCTTGCAGCATGTTCCATATAACGGCAAAATACTCGAGTATATACTCGAGTAAAACGAGTATAAGCAGGCCCGCGGTACGCACACAAACGATCGAGTATCAAATTTGTTCGAACAAAAACGATCACGAGCAAGCGTTCGAGTATACTCGAAATTTTTATACTCGTTGCAGGTCTCTGGTGCAGACCAAGTGTGTTTTTTTTGGCGTGTTTAAAACCCGTACTCTAAAAAAGTGTAGAGGGGCCTTTTAGTTTTGTCAGAAGCTGAATGTGCGTAACCGGCAGAAGGCGACGTGGCCGACTCCATAAAGTATATATATTCTTGATCAGCACCACCAGCTGGGTCGATGTAAATAGCACCGGCGGTATCTGCAAGGCTGTATGGCGTGCCATCCCCTAGCACATCACAGCGTTGCTTTCCCGTTGTGTGGCAGAGGGATATTTCCCACTTGAGTGGAAGTGCCCGCGAGTAGTGGCGCTCCTCAAGGGCCTCGACAAGGATAGCAGTAATCCAGCATCCTATAGGGGTATCTGCCTGCTGCCAGTGAAGGATGTGCTGCTCCAACGCTTGGAGCCCTTGTGTGTTTTCAGCGCATACGCCGACGATCTGCTGGTTCTCGTCGAGGAAAGGTATAGAGCCGAACTAGAGAGACGAGGAGAGGAGTTGCTGTCCGTCGTGGGAACTTGGGAAGCCGAGGTCGGAGTATCGTTCTCAACCAGCAAGACGGCAGTGATGATGTTGAAGGGGAGATTGGCCGCTTCCAGGCCACCCCTGGTGCGATTTGCAGGAGCTGCCGTACGTCATACAGTACCGGTACCTTGGCCTTAGTCCCCGAGCGAAACGCACCATATATGCCGGACTATGCCCTGTGCACTATTTGGTGCCTCGGTTTGGTATTCCGTGGTTGGGAGAGAGTCGGGGCCCAGGAGGCGCCTCATCTCCTGCCAAAGATTTATGCTCTTAGGATGCCTTGCGGTATGCCGAACAGTGTCCACCGTGGCACTGCAGGTGCTTGCTGGAGCTCCACCCTTGGACCTGGTTGCCAAGAAATTGGCAATCCTGTTCAAGGTCAAGCGTGCCCACCCGCTGGAGGATAGCGTTTGGCCGTTCGGTCTGGATCTGACGAATCTAGATCGGAGGCAGATGAGTTAAGAGAGCACTTTAATCTGGCAGTGATGAGGTACTTGTACCAATTCACGAGGTCTTACCAGAGCACTTTAATCTGGCAGACAACTCCTCGGAGAAGTCGACGGCGCCCACCCAGTACCCGGTTGTCGGAAACAAGTATGGGAAGCAATCTTTGATTGCGAACAGCCGATCCAAAGCTGTCAATTTGGTACCACGGGATGGGCTGGTGCCAAGGCCAGTCCAATGAGGTTGGCCCCCTTTGTGGGAGTATCGTGGTGGCTGTTGGTTGACCCAAATGCGGGCAGAGTTTCGGACTCAGCGTGGAGTTGCGTCATACAACCGGGTGCTGTACCCATAGACCAGCAGCGGTTTTAGATAGGCCTCTCCCTCACCAAGGGGGAATGTTATGCCCGACAGCAAGCATTCGATTTGGCACCTAAAAGCTTAAGCTTGCGGGGGCGTTGGTGGACGCTCAAATTCACCCGCTGTACTATGCGTCACATATGTGGCGCAATCGTGTACCGTGGTTGTAAACCCCTAAAGGTGGTAGACGCCACGTAATATAAACTCGACTTATGCCAGTCTGCCTGTCCAATGTCCGGATTGACATTTGGATCTTCTATACAATAAAAGTTTAAAATGATTAAGTTTATTTCAAATTGTTGCCACGCCCGCTACCGGCCTCGCAGTGTGAAAAACACTATAACTTAGAAACGACTTAGCTATCGATCAGACAACTATAGCTTATAGTTCGCATAAGACAAAATGGTTCCAAAATAAAACAAGAAAGAAAGGCTAAAAAGAATCGTGCCGACTGTAAAAGACAACGTACTGCCCTAGCAGTGCGAATTTGTATTTAATATATATTAAAATTTTAAAAGGAAATTTAAAAAATGAAAATTTTTAAATTACCACTTGGGCCACACTTCGTTCAATAATTATATCGTTTAATACTGTAGGTAAACAAAGAGTTATCTCTTCTCTTTCTACCACGTGTACATCAATTACAATTATTGAACATAGTTTTGGTGAGGAGACAGTTAGGTTAGGTTCGGCTAGTTAGAGTGGCTGCCAGTAATTAAGTATACCGGCACACATGAGCCGCATTCGGATCGTTGTGATACCATATGGGACAAATAATGGAAGGGAACTGTGTAGCTCTCATGAAAGATTTGTGGAAAACCAGTTTGCGGCTTGTATATATGTAAAGATGTATAATTATATGTGTAATGTTTATTAATCTAAGTTGATCAAATTCAAGGTTTTAATGATAAAAATAACGTTTCTTTTGACTTTTAATTTCAAAATAATAAGACGACTGCGACTCTTCATACGACTTTTCATTCAACTTCCTTCTTCGACTGCTTCTTTCAACTGACTCTATCGACTTGCCGCCTCGTCGATACTTTTCGTGCTTTTAAGCACTGCTTACCACGGATGGGCGAGTATTCAGATCCCTGGTACCACACCACTTCACATTCGGCCCTCCTGCTCATCTTCATCTGTCTCAGATGACAGGGTGTCGTCGTTGTTACTAGCGAACCTCCACAGCTTCATATTGTCAGAACTAGTGCTCGTTTCGTTCGGTCCTTCCACTTGGGCAGCTTTACGTACGTCATAGCGACCGTGTCTCTTAATCTTCGTAACTTCATATGGTCCAAGAAAACTTGCAGCTAACTTGCGGCCTGCAAAAAATTGGGTTCGCTTGATAGCAACAAGATCGCCTAGATTGTACTCATGATCCTGCTTGCGCTTCCTGTCGTAGTTACGTTTATAAGCCACCTGAGCTTCTTCAATGTTTTTTTTAGCTTCGTTACGCAAATTGTCGCGATCTGCGTTGAACTGTGTGATGAGTTCTTCGTTTATCGTTGATAAGACTCTATCTTCTGCATTTTTGTTCCAAACATCAGCTCGAACGGTGAAACCTTTATAGATGCTTGAACCTGAGAGTTCAGTGCCCTTTGCACCTGCGGAACGTATCTGTACCATTTTCCAGGTTCGTCCGTTGACAACTTTGATATTACAGCCAGGTATTCTTTGAATGCGTTGGACTTGAAAGCAGCCCCTTGGTCGCTTACAATGCGATTCGGAAAACCAAATGTGTTAGACCATTCCGTGAGATTCTTGACCACTTCTTCTTGGCCTGTTGATTTTGTTGTAAAAAGCCAAACAAACTTAGAAAACCCGTCGACCATTGCAAGAATATATTTATAAGACTTAGATGTTGAGTCTATTGGCCCCAAATGGTCAATGTGCAACGTATGTAAGGGTGTGTCTCCTTTGTCTATAACATGTAATGAACCCTCTTGTTTACCAAGTTTCTTGCTGTGAATAATACAACGGATACAATTAGCTATAAAATTTGACACCTTACGCTCCAAATGTGGGATCCAATACTGCTGCTGTATAGAGTGGATCGTCTTGCGAGTGGCAAAATGGCCAATTTCGTGAGCTTCTCGTATAATCTCCTGTTCCATTAACTTTGGTACCACTATCAAATCGTTGCCATCGATTGATCTGTACAGAAGGCCGCCTTTTAGTTTGTAGTTTTCATACGACTGCTTGAGAAGAATCACTAGTATGGCTTTTATATGATTGTCATTGCTCTGCGCCTTCTTGATTCGTGCTGACACTTCTGCCGTGATGTTATAAACCGGCTGTGGGTAGCGGCTTAAGTGATCAACATGTCGCATATTTTTTCCAGGCTTATGAACAATATCGCAAGAAAAGTCTTGCAAATACAGCACATATGAAGTAACCTCCCTTGGTACGTCTTCCTTTTTTGTGGTTTGCTTGAAAGCGGAGCAATCCGTTACCAGTTTAAAATGAATTCCAATCAAATAGTGGCGAAACTTTTTCAATGCTAAATACATAGCCTTTGCCTCTAGTATGTAACTATGGCGCTTAGCTTCTGCGGCAGACGTCTTTTTACTCCAAAAGTACACTGGGTGGAGTTTGTCGTCAAATGTTTGAAGTAACACCGCACCAAATCCCATCTGTGAAGCGTCTGTATGGAGTTCAGTAGGAGCATCTCTGGAATACAGATGTAAAACTGGTTCACTCGTCAGTAATTCTTTCAACTTCTGCAACGCTTGGAGTTCATCTGGACCAATATGGAACTCTGCGTCTTTTCGGAGTAGATTTGTCAGTGGCCTTGCAATTTGGGAATATCCTTGAATAAATTTTCTAAAAAATCCGGTGAGTCCGAGGAAGGACTGTACGGCTCTCACATTTTTTGGCGTTCCAAAGCGGCTGACAGCAACGGTTTTTTCTTTGCCTGGTCCAATTTTTCCAGCGCTAACAACATGTCCAAGGAAATTAATGCTGGACTGTAAAAAGCTACATTTTTTCCAATTGATCTTCAATTTGTATTGTGCAGCCAGTTTTAATACTTTTTCTGTTTTGGCAATGCATTCTTCAACAGCAGGTGCGTACACGATAATATCGTCCATGTACAATTGCATTACGTCATCGTTAATTAAATCTTGGAAAACATAGTTGACGAACCTTATGAACGCAGCTGGCGAGTTCTTGAACCCAAACGGTGCTCTATTGAATTCAAAAAGTCCCTCTTTCGTGACAAAGGCAGTCAAATGCTTGCTAGACTCTTTCAAGTCCAGAACTGAAAAATATGCCGCCGACTGCAATTTTTCCAGCACTTCTTCCATCAACGGGACCGGGAAACGGTCGGACAACGTCATGCTGTTAAGCTTTCTGTAGTCAATACAAATCCTTGGTGTACCATCCTTCTTTCGGACAACAACTACTCTACTTGCCACATTAGATGTTGACTTTCGTATAATTCCGTCGATCAGCCATTCCTCCACTTGCTTTTTAACTGACGCTGCCTCGCACGTGGACAATCGCGCAGGCTCCTGATGGAATGATACCATTGTTGCATCAGGGGTAATCTTTAGTTCTACTGGACACTGCATTTCCTGTTGAAGATTCTGCTTGTTTACACCTTCGATCATTTCTTCAACAGCGCTTTGATATTGTTGAGGCACTGCAACTTCGAAAATGTTGTATAAGCTTGTGTCATGCTTATCATCCTGCTTTCTAGCTTGATCATTTGAAAATGTAAATCCTTTGTCAGTGTAAGAAAAATTAAATTTTCCAATAAAATCGTGTCCGATTAAAGCTTTGCAATCCACTGCGTTATCTGGTACGATTAAAAACTTCTGCTCCGTTTGCAGTCCGTCAACTTCTACATTGGCTGTAAAATGTCCTCTCGGCCTTGTTTGTTTTTTCCTCAGGCCGCTCAACACTGCTGCACTGTTGTGTACATCGATGTTATGCAACTGCTTTACAATGCTTTCAGTTACAATTGAAACATCCGATCCTGTGTCCACAAGAAAATCGACTGCAACGCCATTAACGGACATATTTTTAACACGGCTTTGATCAATTATGGTTCGCACAACATCTTTTTGAGGACAGTTTCGAGCATAGTGTCCGTCACCATTGCATTTAAAACATTTTAATTCGGCTTTACAGTCTTTTATTTTGTGATCAGCTGATCCGCATTTGAAGCAATTCTGATTTTTGGTTTGTTGCTTGGTTGCCACGGCTTCTAATTTAGGTGCGTTATTGGTTTTGTTTTCGACTTTCGACATCTGTTCCGTTATTTCATACATTTCTCTGAGAGCTTTATATGTTTTGCATGCATATAAGCCAGCTTTGAACTCATTTTTGATGTACAAATTGTCGACTATGTAACGCAACACAGAAGATTCCTCAACGCTACCATATGATGCAATTTTTCTCATATTAAGAATGTATTCCTGTATCGACTCATGCTTGAGCTTTTTACGTTCTCTCAGCTGTTGGTGAACTTCGGCACTGTTTAGTTCGCACTCAAACTCCTCGATCAATCGATTTTTTAAGTCTGTGTAATTGTTTACATTTGCATATGCATATTTGCCTGTGCATATTTTTGTTTCTCATTCAGCTCATATGCTTCAGCGTTATATTTAAAAATTTCAAACCATCTCTTGACACCCTCTCCATTAAATTCGCAAACTACTTTTTCGAAATTAATCGGTGGTTTTACATTGTTATTTTCCCTCTGTTCGTCGGCTTGAATTTTTAGCATTAGCAGTTGCATTACTTGCTGCAATTGTGCCTGAATTTCATTGTTCGCCATATCGTTTGTTGGTTCTATTTGCTTAAATAATTCGATTTTGTTTTCTGGTTCCACTTCAATTTCTTGCTCTTCGTTTACTTCTTGATTTTCTTCTCTTTCTTCACGTAATTCTCCTGTCTCACTATTTGTCTCTTTCTGTGTCTTCGTTTTTGGCGTTCTTTTTAACGACGCCGAACTTATAACTGTTTCTAACACAAATTTTGTTCTCGCAGACTTTCGAGTTTTCTTTATGCTTGCCGGCGTTCTTGTCGTCATCGGTTACAGTTATTATTTTTTTTTTTATGACTTCACTATTTTTCACTATTCAACTGTTATTTTAAGCAGAACATCAAAATTTCATCACAACTATAGATCAGACTTAGACTTGGACGAGCCCCCAAATATAAAGATGTATAATTATATGTGTAATGTTTATTAATCTAAGTTGATCAAATTCAAGGTTTTAATGATAAAAATAACTTTTCATTCGACTTTAAATTTCAAAATAATAAGACGACTGCGACTCTTCATACGACTTTTCATTCAACTTCCTTCTTCGACTGCTTCTTTCAACTGACTCTATCGACTTGCCGCCTCATCGATACTTTTCGTGCTTTTAAACACTGCTAACCCGGGATGGGCGAGTATTCAGATCCCTGGTACCACACCACTAAACATATATTTGGCTAGTTGTAGAGGCTGTTTGTCGGCTATGTCAGACAGCCCATGTTCACTAAAGGCACCAAGGTGGCGCTGTCTAGGCGGTCCTAGGGCAGGACAATGACAGAGGAAGTGTACTACCGTTTCCGCCTCCTCTTCATATCCGCAGCTTCTGCAGAAATCGTGGTAGCCAGCTTCTAGCCTGTTGGCATGTGCCTACAAGCCAAAATGCCCAGTAAGGGCCTGGAAAACGTCGGAACAGTCCTTCCAGGTCAGCCTGCATAAATTGGCCGATCGTTTCTCATCACATATTGGCCAGGTAGAACGTAGTACTCTACATCTGTGTGTGTTTTCCCATACGAAATCAGCTAGCCATTAGAAGTGCTTGCTGATTCGGAGTCTACAGGACGCTAGAGGCATGCGAACTTGCCCTCTCTCGGAGTCGAAAGGGGGGACTGTTCCAAGCCTTGCTGGCTCGCCCGCAGTTGTGTTACCCTCAATATTACTGTGTCCTGGGACCCAGATGAGGGGAAAATTGAATCGATTTTCCATCTTTATAAGAGATCTGCGACATTTGTTTGTAATATGGGAGTTTGTTGAGATCTGAGGGCTGCCTGTCTATCAGATGGTATGCAGATCATGCACCGATAAGGGATCTCACGCTCCAGGGCTTAAAGAGCTTCTTCAATAGCGTATATCTCCGCTTTGAAGACGCTGCAGTGGTCCGGTAGTCTAAAGAATTTTGCTATCCTTAGTTCCGGACAGTAAAAACCTCCTCAAGTTCTACCGTCCACTCGAGAGCCGCAGTGTAGAAGTGGTGAGAGGAGTTTTGAGAAGGTGGACTGTGTGTCCACCATTTTCTTGGGGGAAAAACCACCTTGAAGCGAGTTGAAGTAAACTCTTTCGGAGTGCTGTAGTTTGTTATATTGATTGAGAAGGGAAGTGATGATAGAATATTAGAATGCCCTATCCCATTCGATCTCCATAAGCATGACTCTCTCATTCTAATGGCGGAGAGAAAAGCTATTTTCTTGCTCGTAATCACAAGTGAAGGAAAGTGAAGGATGTCGTCGAGGGCCTCCTGAGGGGTGGTGCTCCGTGCACCAAGAGTTAGCAGCCCAGCTAGGCGTTGAATTTTGGTAAGCTTCTATATGTTAGTTTGCTTATTAAGGGCCGGCCACCACACTACAACTCCGTATAGTAGTATGGGGCGGACTATATTTGTGAAGAGCCATCTAGTAATGAGAGGATTGAGCCCCCATTTTAGTCCTATGAATATTCTACATGTAAAGAGAGCGATGGACGCTTTCTTCGCTCTGTCTTCGATGCAGGCGTTTCAGTTTAGCTGTCTATCAAGAAAGACACCTAGGTAGGGATGGCAAAAAATAAATTAATCGGTTAATTAATTATACGATTTTTTGAACAAGAAATTATTAATTGCAATTAATAAACCCAAAATAATCGATTAATTTTTGTTGTCGGTTAATTAAAAATTGTTGAGAGTTTCAAAAATGTATGAAATTATTTATTTAAAACAGAGCTTAAAAATAACAGTTATGATAATCGGTTTCGCTTTTCGTTGGCTATGGCACCCACTTTTGAGAAAAGCCTCTCTGATGGAACAGATGTTCCAACCAAAAAGCAATATTTTTTGAGTCAATATCTGTGTCTTTAACTTGTCTGCCACTTGTGTTGAATAAATTACTTTTAACACTTATTGGCGACCACAATGAACAAGGAGGATTATTTGACTAAGGGTGGCGTACCTTTCCTTACTTATCTGGGTAGTCATGGCTTTCAATGGTGGTAGCAGTGTAATAAATTCTAATACTTACTACCTATTTTTAGTTGTTATCATTGGAGGTGGGTCTGAAAAGGTAATTAGAATTTGGCTGATGTACGTAATCAACTTTATAAAGCGATCCAATATGTAATATGTTGAGTTTCATCGCGTTTTGACATCAAGCACCATCTTTAAGATCTTTCCTGCAGAAATACCAGCCGCTGCTTGCAGTTACATTAGGCTATCAATCGCTTTGACATGCCTCTTGAACCAGGTCACAATGTCTCTACATTTTGTTATAATACTGCAGACTTCTGGAACGGACAATGAATTAGCACTGTAAAGAAGTCCAAGGGCTGGGGTATTTCTCAGTCTACCTGAGCCCTCTTTATAAGAAATTTATAAAACAAAACTGAAACCATGGAGCGAGACTAGTAGACGCTGCGATGGGCTTTTCGACTATTGTAGGGCAAGTTACGAATTGAGCGGAAAAGAGTTATTTGGCACACCAACGATGAGGAATCCCTGTTCGGTACATAGGTCCACGTAAAACGTGTTATGTCACTGTCTGCAGTCGTGGTGTACTTACACGTCAAACGTGCTAGTTTATGCCGTTGGATATCCGGATATCCGCACGTAAAACGTGATAGATTCCCCTGTCCGGTGTGTCCGCAAGGATACGCGTAAAACGCAGTATTTTTGCCTATTCGTCTTACTGTGCGTTGTCGTTGGCTATCTGCTCGTAAAACGTGCTAGATTTCGCTGTCCGCTATTTCGGCAAAGATCAGCGTAAAACGCAGTAATTTGCCCATTCGTCCCACTGTGCGTCGTTGACTGTATCTTACACGTAAGACGTGTTGATTGTCACTGTCCGTTGTATCGGCAACTACCCGCGTAAAACGCAGTTGCTTACCTATATAGCTTAGATTCTACAAATTGCTTCTAAGTGTAAATTCTTCTAAGCCGCTGTCACGATGCTCTGTCCTTTTCTTTATGTTCTCTCTTTGTAGCTTGCTCTCCTTCGCTGCCGGCGTCGTTATTTTCTGCTGTGTGGCATCGCAATGTTTTGTATGCTTTATGTTCCCTCGCTCTCGTTCGCTGCTTCTCTGCCAGCGTCGTTATTTTCGGCTGTGTGGCGTCGCAATGTGCTGGCTGCATTTTGTTCGCTCTCTCTTTCTTTCGCTGTTTCTCTGCCTGCGTCATTGTTTTCTGCTGCGTATCGTTGGTGATCTTTCTTGTGGTTCGTTGTGTGTGTAGTTGTTCCGCCGTTGCTGGTTACTCTTACTGTTGTTTGTTGTTTGCGGGTTGCCGTTTTATACCCTACCCACTTAATCTTGGGTATATGTGACTAAAACTTCAGTGGTTGTCTTAACGTAAGTGGGTACCTCCATGCTACGTATATTAACTAATAATTTCACTTATAATAATAATAATAATAATAATACTAATAATAATAACAAAAGATAATAATAATGAGTTTAATAACTGGGCCTCCTTGTGGAACGTTCGCTTATCAAGAGAGAAGACAGTGCAGATGGAGTTCTCAAAAAGAACTGAAACATGCCCGTCCGTTTGCTTAGATGGCACAACATGAAACTCTGTTTCAACAGTTAAATATTTGGGACTGTGGATGGATGAAGGATTAACCTGGAACACACATGTTAAGAAAATAGTTGGTACTATTAACACTAGACTCAAGAAAATGGACTGGCTGCTTCGTCCAACGGCAAAATTATCTTTAAAAAACAAAGTACTGTTATATAAATCTCTTATAGTTCCAATTTGGAGATATGGAGTTTCAGTCTGGGGCATTGCGGCTCGAACTCATATTAAAAAACTTCAATCACGTAAAAATAAGGCCATTAGAAGAATTGCTGGACGATTTCCATTTGCTCGAATCGTGGATATCAGGAGGGATTTAGGGATCGCCACAGTTATGTCTAAAATTAACGAAGTATCTGTTAAACAAAATATCAGGCATGACCATCACTCAAATTCATTGGCTAATGCTCTACATTTCTCAAGTCCTTCTCGTCGTTGTCTGAAAAGGGTGTTTTTGGACCAATTGCCCAAAAGGAGCATGTAGGAGCAATTTCATTCATGATCCCATTGGTTATACTTGTCTATGTTAATTTTAAATAAGTTTTTAAGTTCATTGGAATGAAACTTTTATTAAATAAATATGTCTAAAAAAAAAAAAAAAAAAAAAAACAGTATAATAATACTAATAATAATAATAACAAATGATCATAATGATAAAAATAAAAAAGAAAAATCAACCGTCGTGCTCCATGCTCAGTTCCAATGGTTCTTCACAGCATAAACCAAATTCAACGTATGTTAAAAACATGGAATGTGGCTATGTTTCCCAAATGTGTCGCACATAGCTTTAGCGCCATTGTCTGTTACCACTGCGATGATGTTGCTCCTGGGAATTGACACTTTTGCGAGTGAATCCTTTAGCACATATTAAATATGTGCAGCTGTATGTGCTTGTGTCAGTTGAAACACCCCACTATATTGTTGGCCGTTAACCAATCCATGAACAGTTATACTGATAAAGCTGTATGTCCGTAGTCAATCAGATTTGAGGCACATTACTCATATTGGTCTTAGATTTTTATACTCTCTGCAAGAGTATATTGGGTTTGTGCAAATGTATGTAACAGGCAGAAGGAGGCGTGGCAGACACCATAAAGTATATATATTCTTGATCAGCATCACAAGCCGAGTCGATATAGCCATGTCCGTCTGTCCGTCTGTCTGTTTGTCCGTCTGTCCGTCTGTCCGTATGAACAAACAGATTTCAGAGATGGTAAGAGCTACAAGTTCGAGCTTGGTCTCAATCGATCAGATATTTAGTCAGTCAATACAAGAATCTTTTTTTTTTTCGATGCCACGCCCCATTCGCCCACAATGAGCAAAAAACTAGACACGCCTCGGAAAAAATCGTTGTTTTCGGCGAATATCTCAGTAACTATGGTACTTATGATCACCAATTTTGGTATGAAGGTTTTAAGTGACAGCGTAAATGCATTGACATTTAAAATTTTGGACTGCCACGCCCCTTTCTCCCACAATTTATAAAAATTGTCCTCAGCTTTCGTTCCGTTTTTTGGCTTTTGTTTATATAGTACAGTATTGTAATTTATTATTCGTGTGGAGACTAACTATATCAAACTATCCTGAAAGGCGCATTGAAATCGCACGATAAACAAGAAAACTAAAGGCGTTACAATATTGATAACTGAATGCAATATCTTGTATGAATGCAAGAGCTGTGTGGCGGCAGCGCTGTCCGCAGTCGCTGGCTGCGTTGAATACACACACATACATACATATATGCATCATATATTGTCTTTCGTATGTGTATTCGCATACAGACAAACAGATGTATATTTGATTATGCTTAGATTGTTTTTGTTTTAACGTGTTTAAATGCAAGTACTACACATTGTAATATCTCTAGACCGATTTTAATAACTTAATCGGGAAAAAATTCAGAGAGTATTTTACGGTCGGGCGTGCTCGACTGTACTTTTCTTTCTTGTTGAAATTGCTCTTCAAACAATTTATCCAAGTGCGATTTAATCGTGTTTCTAACCGGCACTCTATATAGTGGAAAGTGTTGCTTCATTATTTTGAGGAAGACTTTGCCTGGAAAAGAATACATATAAATTTAGTAATTAATGAAAACAAAACAAAATATATAAATACCCTCCACAAACGAAAATAGCAAATTGTCCGTTGCAACCATTTTGACAATTGAATTACAATGAAAAAAATACTTATTCAAATTTCGAAGCGATTCTTACTTTAAAAGATTCCAATTGTTGTGGGTGCTTTAACTTAAGGTGCTGGATCATGTTTGTGGTGTTGTTGGAAGAATGATCTTAATGGCCACGTTCCATAGAAGTGGGTATAAAACACCCCCTTGGGGAGTGCCTCTAGTGACAAATTTAGCTGTACTGGCGTTGCCTAGAGACGCCTCCACGACTCTACATCTAAGTAGTTGGTCAGTGAGGTGGATAGTCGTAGGATCAACCAGAACAGATAATGCTTCAGTTATCGTCTCTGGGAGGATGTTGTTAAAGGCTCCCTCAATGTCTAGGAATGCTATAAGGGATTATTCTTTTAAAGGGAGAGATTTCTTTATTGTGGAGACCACCCTGTGAAGAGCAGTTTCTGTGGATCTACCTTTGCGGTATGCATGTTGTGCATCCGAAAAACTAGATCTAGGGATTTTCTATAGGAGGTGCCAACTGATAAGTCGTTCAAACACCTTGAGAAGGAAGGATGATAGACTTATTGGCTTCAAGTTCTCCGGATTGCAGTGAGATGGCTTTCCTGCTTTGGATATGGAGATTACTCTGGAGTGTAACCACGATTTAGGAATTAGCCCCGATATGAGTATACCTTTAAAAATCATATGGAGCCAGGAGGTCGCTATTTCACTCGCATGTAAGAGTTCGGTGGGAATAATACCATCCGGGCCTGGGGCTTTAAAATGTTTAAAGCTTTTAATAGCCCATAGGATGTTAGATTTGCTGATGAGGGTGAGGGAGGACCCTCAACATCTTGTAATACCACGTGATCAGACGTGAATGGGCTGTTGGAACACCCAGGGAAATGGGTTTCTAGCAGTAGTTCCAGTGGCTCATGTCCAGACGTAGTCCAGGAGGTGTCACTTCTCTTCAGAAAGCCCGTGGAGGACATAATTTGCGATAGTACCATACGTAATCTCGCTGCTTCAGAGATACATTCGATGTCGGAGCAGAAATTACGCCAGGAGTTTATTTTGGCTCTGCGGATCTCTTTATTGTATGATAAGAGGGATCGTTTGTAGTTTACCCAGGACGCTTCTGAGTTCAGGTTTTCGGCCTGGTTTAAGAGTCTCCTCGAAGTATTTCGGAGTTCTGAGATGGTGATGGACAACCAAGGAGGTTTCTTGCGTCCCCTACTCTTGCTTATAGGGCATGTTTTTCTGGTTGCCCTATTTAGGGCAGAGGTCAGAGAGGAGGCAAGTGCCTCTGAGTGATTAGCCCAGTTGGTATGAAGGGGCCAGGGAGAATCTGGGGGGATTAGACGCGCCAGATGGGAAGAGAAAATGTTCCAATCTGTCTTTTTCAGATTTCGAGAGGGAGCTACTTGAGGAATGTCAAGTAGTAATTTGGTTTCGATATAGCGATAACGAGCTTAGCTGTGAGCATGTATTTAAAAATTGACTCACCCCTCACTGATGATGGTGGGCGTTGGCATCGCAGGCAATTAGTATGTGCTTGTTCATACCATCACAGGCCTCCACAGTTTCTCGGAATATTTGTGGCGGAGCGTTGTCCTGTTCATAGCTCTTGTAAATCGAGCAGAGCACTACTTGTCGTCGTGTGCGTTCAAGACACACTGTAGTATTGTCTTCATTGCTGAAATTGTGAAGTAAGAAGATTGGCAGATCTTTAGTTGCTAATATACAGGTACGAGCTTTACCTGATACCTCTGCAGCGTACAGTTTGAAATTTGGAGTTCTCAACCCAGAAATACGGCGTCTGCATAGCCACGGTTCCGGGATGAGGACAATGTCTGCACCTCCCCTTTGCTGAGACCCCTGGCTAGGTCGCTCTCCTCGGAGACGTAACCTTCGAGAATGTCGTCCTCCGATGCCTCGAATAGTTCGGCCATGTCCAGGTCCGCCCCTTGTTTTGGACCGCTCTTGATTCTGGTGTCCGAATTGTAAATACGGATCCTGGCGTTTTTGAAACCGTATTTGATTGAGCCGTCTGTCTTTTATAACATATCCGCAGAGGCTTCATCGAGGATGAGAACGATCTGCCTGGATGGGCCTATCGCCTCCTCAACTTTGGTGACCTTCGACTTGTCTGTCGGAAGTCCCGGGTGCAGAGGGTGCGCTCAGGTTCTGCTGGCTTCGCAGGCACCCAAGCTCTGGCGCGAGGTTTGATCGGAATGTTGTCCCAGTCTACGGCTTCCAGATTGGCTCCTGGGTAGACTACGCCAAGGGATGCTACCGCCTTTTTGTAAAGGGTAGCGGAGTGGTCATCCAGACAGGCGATGGTTTTCACTCTGCCCTGATACCACTGCGCGTCTTCACAGCTGGGCAACGCACATCCGCACTCCTCGAGGATGTCCAGGAATTTGTCTTGGAGCTCATTTTCGACGAGCCTCTATTTGTCCTTTGGGCCAAGACCATCAGGGGCATCCCGGTCTAGGACACCGATGATGATCCTGTTCCAAGCGACATCCGGGAACGAGCGGGAGGGAGCAGAAACTTTGGACCTATTTGGCTGGGAGGACTGGTCTGTCCTGGAATGATCTTCGGCGGAGCGTTGTCGCTTGTTAGAGCCACCTTTCCTGGTGCTGATCTTGGGCGGAGTTGGGGAGAATGGATCTAGCCTAGCTGACTAGTTCCTTGCTCTCCTGGGTGTCGTCTTCGCTGTTTTTAGAGAGAATCAAAGCAGCACTTCTCTCGCCTATTTTCGGTGTTGGTGGAGTTGGAAGAGTTATCCCGCACTGCTCCCACTGCGGGATCAGTAGCCGCAATCTTGCTCTACATACTGGGTCCCACAGTGGGAGTAATGCGCTTGGACATATCTCCCTTTTTGGTTGCCGGTTGTCTTGCCGTAACCACCCTACCACCAACTCCTTTTTGGCTCGGGACTGGCTTGTCCTTTGCCAAAATTTTAGAGGGATTGTCTTGTCCCACCCGGTTTTTTTAAGGAGTGTTAGCCTCCGTAAAAGTTTTGTTAAGATCCATATATTGTTCCCACGAGTGTGTGGGAGAGGAATGTACGCCACGTCATAGTCCGCGATAACGTGGTAAGCCTAGGTAAAACTGGGAGTCGGCAGGCACCCAGAGTCCGCATACTAGCGATCGAGCACACCCTCGACCATGCATCCACGGGCATACGCTGTTCCACCTTTGGATTGGGGTGACTTTTTAGAGAAGTGTTCTATTTCTAGCCCGACTACCATTCGTCAGCATCCAAGGTGACATGACCGTACCATGGATCTGCTTTCAACCGCTCTCACGAGGAGAGTATAGTCGCACTTCCATTGGTATAAACAGTTACGGCAGTAAGACCGAAGTCCACTGTTCTTTCCCCTGTATATGTGATGGCTGACTGTCAAAACCGGTGTTAGTACTTAGTACTAGTATTTAATGTGCTACCATGTTACACATCTGTACCAGTACCAGTCGAGCGCACCCGGCCGTATAATACTCTCTGCTTTTATTTCCGATTATAAAATTAAAATCGGTATCCAGGCTTACAATAAATAGGACTTGCAAGGAAACACTTAAAAACAAAATAAAATGTTAGCAAAATCAAACACACATCTATGCACAAATATATACGTTTACCATTGGTCGGCACAGCCATCGAACGCAAGCAGCGCTGCCACCAAACAGGCAGCGAAAACGTTCGAACGTTTCTTTCTCGCTTAATTATTAATCTTGTTATCTTTCTAGCTTCCTTGTTTACAATCCGATTTTAATGCAACGTTCAGGTTAGTTTGATATTATTAGTGTCCACACGAATTAACAATTACAATATTGTGCGATAATGCCTTAAAAATGGCATTAAAGTTAAGAGATAAATATATTTCTTGTGGGAAAAGGGGGCATGCAGTTATGCTCTTTCTGGGAACCAGCGTACCAAAATAAGGTGTGTCATCGTAAAGTTAGAAGGATCTTGCATTGACTGACTAAATTCTGTAACGAAGTTTGCCTGAGCGTTTAAATGTCCCAAGCAACTCCAAATATCGTAGAGTACGATACAACCATAACTTCGAAACGACTAGCGCTATCGTAGCCAAATTTACACACTATGTGTATTTTACCATTGAACCTATTCTTATAAAGCTTTAATTAGACAAATCGGTTAAAAATGGGACATTTATGTGAATATATGAAGATGAGTTGTCTCATCCTAGACATACTCACATACTATGTGTATTGTACCGTTATAACTTTCTTCACTAGGATGCATCCATAGGACAAATCCGTCCAACATCGCAAATTTATATGGAACAGCGTATAAGAAGGAGTACGGGGCTTTTACATTCAGTTCGCTTTTTTAGTATTAGAAAGGTTTTAAAGGGAGAATAAAGTGAAACTTAAGTGCGGTTCTGACTGCACGTGTTATATTTCGCAAATGGGTAGCCAGAACCTACGCAACTTAATGTAGTCAGCGGCGAATAGACCGCATTCCAGATACCTGACTTTATAGGAAGTATAAGAAGCTCCCCTAAAAGCTGCCCAACAGTTTAGACAGTGTTCGCTACATGAGTGTCAAGTTTGCGACTAACAAAAGCACAACTCACAATGCCGAAGAATCGATTCGCCAGCGCCAGGAAACTCTGGCCGCGAGAATCCGCGAGCAGCAACTAACGGCGACTTCACTGGAGGCGCAACAGAGAGCAGCCCTGGAGGAACGCGTTGCACTCTTGGATGACCGCCAGGTAGCTCGAGCGACATTTCGAGCAGAAATATACGCAAATGTTGTCGTCGTGCGAACGCACTATGTTGGGAGCTTTGTGCAGCCAGCAAGCCTAGGCTAGAGGCTCCGCTACGGTGGACACAGTTGAGGGAGCCACACAGAAAGGAAACGAGATGGCATCGAGCACTCCCCGAATTTGTGGATCGCTCTCTGTAATGAGCTTCGCCGCGATCAGTTAGGCCATACGATATTAACAGACGTTACAGCAGAGATGCAACCTCGAGCGTCTGTGCAAATGCAAGGGAAACACTGAAGTCCGGGGTTGCAAGAAATATCTACAGGATTTTGCAGTGGACTTTCAGTGTTTGGGCCGCACAGTGTTTGGAAAGCTGCCCACTTACCCTGACGATAGCTTACGATGGAATCGTCCTACCAAGTGCTGATCTTATTCAGCAAACCGTGGATGATACGGAAGCAGTCGACATGACACGTGTGATTGAGGCCCAATTTCGCCGTCGACCTTTGGGTGCAGTTTTTGATATAACAGAGTCAGCTCCTATAAATCCTTAGCAAACCCCGAAAAGGAACCAATAACAATCCGAGCAACATTCCCTTCCTACAATGTTGGAAAACTGAAATTAGTCAGCCCTCAGCGCCGAAGGTTGGTTGCAAACACCAATCGCCCCAAACCGATTTAGTAACTCTAAAAACAACTCACACCTCAGGTCGAAAGCCCAAGTCAAAGGTGATGGCATCCACCACTATTTGATAGTAGTGCTACTGCGGCGCGTCACACCACGGGCCAATCAGCTAATGAACTTTTTGTCGATTGTGATTCACTGAATTCACACCATGTGGCCTGCTGCGTTTGCTGGCAAACAATCAAACGGTGTTCGCGGCAGGTAATACCTCGCTGTATATTAGATACCACACACATACGGCCTGTTGAGCAGCCGCCTCGTCGCCAGGCACATGCGCATCGCTCACTAGTCTGCCACTACCACGCGGAAGAAATCTTACCCACTGCCTCGGACAGATGACTTTTTGGAAAGGCTATTTGCCTTGAAAAGGTCGAATATTTATCGGGACGCCAGTCATCAACTAAAGCAGCAGCCGTTGCGATTAAAGCGTTTGAAGAGTTGCAATCGAACTTCCTGAAACTTGAGCTCGCTGTGGAAGCTTATAAGTACTCTCCCATGCCTGAGCGATCAAATGTCTCTCGCAACTCCTTATACTATTCAGCACGATCGATTACTATCGATATATTGACAAAACTTTAGGCACCGCAGCTGCTGTTAGAAGAATTAGAATTCTAACCTTGACCAACACATGCATTTCTATACTCTCTGCAAGAGTATATTGGGTTTGTGCAAATGTATGTAACAGGGAGAAGGAGGCGGGGAAGACCCCATAAAGTATATAAATTCTTGATCAGCATCACAAGCCGAGTCGATATAGCTATGTCCGTCTGTCTGTCTGTCCGTATGGACAACCAGATTTCAGAGATGGTAAGAGCTACAAGTTCGAACCAATTCTCAATCGACTTCATTTTTGTCAGTAAATGCAAGAATCTTTTTTTTTATGCCCCGCCCCATTTACCCACAATGAAGCAAAACCTAAACACACCTCGGGAAAATTAATGTTTTCGCCGAATATCTCAGTAACTCAGGCAGTTAGGATGACCAATTTTGGTACGGGGGTTCCTAGAGACAGAATAAATGCAATGACATCTTTATTGGTTTGCCACGCCAGCTTTTCCCAGAGGAACTAAAAATTATTCATTTGTTATTGTAGAGTGCTGTTATTTAAAAGAATTTTGGAGACAAATAATATAAAATCGGACCATATACAAGAATTAAAACACGCAACAAATTATACATTTGAGCGCATAGGCAATGCAATAAGTGCAGGCGCGACAGAAACATACAAGCGCATGTTTGCACGTTTTCGCTGTCTATGTGGCGGCAGCGCTGCCCGCGTTCGCTGGCTGTGTCGAATAATACTACACATACATATATATATATATATATATATATATATATATATATATATACATGCACACATATAATATCAAACATACACATCATACAGACAAACAGATGTTTCTATATTTATATTTAGTTTTTATTTTTTTCAACGTATTCTAATATATTTACTAGCCATTGTAATACCTGGATGCCAACTTAATTAATTAATTTAACTAATCGGAAAAAACGCAGAGGGTATTATACGGTCGGGCGTGCTTGATTGTACTTATCTTACTTGCTAGTTTTAGAGTTTTCAGAGAGAGAATAAAGTGAAGCTTGAGTGAGGTTCTAACTGCACGTGTTATTTTTATACTCTCTGCAAGAGTATATTGGGTTTATGCAAAGTATGTAACCGGCAGAAGGAGACGTGGCAGAACCCATTAAGTATTTATGGGCACATATCTCAGTTCCTTAAGACAGCATAAATGCAATGCTGTCAAAAATGATAGACTGCCACACCCCCTTTTTTCATGGGAAGTAACAAACTTTTCAAACTTGCATGCCGTTTTAAAGACATTAGTTCTTATCATACAGTTTTGTAATTTGTGCGGAGACTAATTATATCAAATTACCCTGAAAGAACGGAGGATTTTTTAACGGTACGGACGATTTTTCACTGCTACCGAAGGTTCGAAAATGATTTCAACTGGGGCTGGGATGTCAGCCCAAACGTCGGTGGAAAGTGTGACCGCTACCACCGGCGGGCACGGGGGGGGAGAAATCCTCCCTGCGTGTGGCCAGTGGTCACACCTCTAACGTGGCGGGAGCAGGCATAGTCAGTTGTTGTACCACTGACACAAGAAACAATCTGACGCGCACAGTTGCTGCAGTCGGTGCAGACCTGGAGAGCGTAATGTCAGTGACAATGACGGAAGAAGAGAACCTACTTCGCTCCCCAGCGCAAGGTACCAGTTCCCTGCGTAGGGAAGGGCCTGAAAGTTCGAGGGAGGGACTGTTGGCTAAGGCGCAATACAAGGCGGCCCTGAAGATCCAGGGCCGACTCCAAGGCATTGCTGACTTGTCCGAAAAGCACAAAGCCAAGCTAGCCTGGGTCGTGCAAAGGATTGAGGAGAGCCGCCGCCACTTCTATCAATTGCCGCATATGCGAGCAAAGATAAGTGGTTTCGCAAGCAAGGTTGAGGAGCTATTGGCCGAAAAGAGGCAACTCTCGACCGAGAGCAACCAGAGCAGAGATGCTCCGGTTAACAAAAGGCAGCGCGGAACGAAAGGTGCTATCCCCCGCCCGAGACGCAATAAGAAGAAAACAATGAAGGATGTCGCGAGAAGGCATCTCATTGTAGCTCTGATAGACCGCTGCGACGAGAACGGCAAAATCTCTAAAAATCGCTAGAAAGCAGTTCATGAGAAGTAAGTCGGGCTGTTGCTGGAGAAGATGGATGAGGAGCCGGAGGGTCCTATGCCCACATTGACAGAGCAGGGTTGCTCAACGGATCCAAGATTATAAGCTGTGGGGGTAGTCGACAGTGAGCATATACCGTGAAAGCCTAAAGCTAGGATTCTCTTCCTCGTCGCCGTTCAAGGAAACCAGGCGCTAAGGCCACTGCGCCAAAACAAAGATGTCCTGTCGACGTATTGGAAGGTGATGCATGCTGGTACAGTCTCCTTATTAGAGGAGACAGAGGACATCCTCTACCACCGTTATGGGAAAATAGCCTGGGGCCTGGGTAGCGTATTCCTACGGCTAAAGAAGCGTTATCCTGGAGACAAACATACGCATACGCTACAATCTGGGGGGGGGGGTAAAAACGGATCTGGGCAACGATACTGTCCTTGACGCCACCCAGTCGCTGGAGATAGTCTCGGATGTGGAGGCAGACGATGAGGACGGTGACCTGACAGTCATAGTCAAAACGATGATTTCGCATTATCTGGATGGTCATCAGAACACAACCCTGCTCCCAGAGTTCAGCTTAGCGATCAACTCGAGTGTATCCGATACGACTGGTTATAGCCCCGCTTTTCTCATACGCTGCCGCTGATCTCGCTGGCAAAGGAGACCTAGAAGCAATTTGCAGAATTTAAGCTCGTTAACTTGGTTTTTCGCCGGAGCAACGACAAGCAGCAGACATGGAGGTAAGCGTGGTTGCCGATTAGGGAGGTTAGATTAGGTCAGGTTTTGTTGAGACGGTGAGCGGAGTAATAAGTATTAAATCAAACAAGAAAAGAAAAAGGAACATAAACGTAAAACACTGCAACGATATCACCGGGATTATTAATTCTACAACTAACCAAACATCGACGCACAGTAGGACGGATGAGCAAATTACTGCGTTTTACGCGTATATTTGCTAACACAGTGGACAAAGAGGGCTAGCACGTGTAACGTGCCAACCATCACCAACGACGCACAGTGAGACAAATAGGTAAACCACTGCACTTTACGCGGGTAGTTGCCGATACAACGGACAGTGACAATCAACACGTCCGTCCTACGTGTAATATACAGTCAACGACGCACAGTGGGACGAATGGGCAAATCTATCACGTTTTACGTGCGGATAGCCAACGACAACGCACAGTGGGACCGGAAGGAAATTACTGCGTTTTACGAGGATATTTGCCGACACATTGGACGGCGAAAATAAGCACGTTTTACGTTCCAATACACCACGACTGCGGACAGTGGGACATGACACGTTTTACGTGGACCAATGCAACGTACAGGCGACTCCTCATCGTTGGTGTGCCAAATCAAACTCTTGTCCACTCATTCGTAATTTGCCCTATTATATTCGCTTAGCACATCACAGCGCCTATTATTCTCGCTCCATGGTTTCAGGTTTTATAAATTTTTTATAAAGACGACTCAGGTAAACTATTATTCTCGCTCCATGGTTTCAGGTTTTATAAATTTTTTATAAAGACGACTCAGGTAAACTGGGAAATACCTCAGCCTTAGAACTTCTTTGCAAACATACAAAACAAACTGGTTTAAAAGTATTAAAAATTGGGATTTATATACACGTGCTTGAAAGAAAGAGTTTAATCAGTGTTTATTTAAATTAGCCGTGCCAACTATCAGGCGAAGTGTGGTCCAAGTGGTAGAGGTATATGTCATCATTTCTCGTAATTGTATGTAAGCCTGTGATCTGCGGTTCGTGTCCGGGCACAGACAGGTATTTTCTTTATTTTTGTTATTTGTTGAATTTTTCCTAGCAACTTTTTTTATTTCAATTATAAATATTATATTAAGAATTTTAACACATCGGTCAAAAGGTCCCCGGTTTGACAAATAGATAACTTCTTTTGAACAAAAAATACATAGTGGATCCAAGGAACAGACCCTTGTCAAACTTGTATGTAATTTGAATCATTACTGTGTGAGTTATTGAAGATTCCGTGATGCTATTTCTGTTATTTTTTGAACAATGGAAAAAGAGAATTTTGTGTGCTTATTAAACACTGATTTTTGATGGGGGTAAACACCGTTGAGGCAAAACAGTGTTTAGACAAACATTATCGCACCTCTACCCCAAGCAAATCAACAATTATCGACTGGAATGCTGATTTAAAACGCGGTCGTACGGACACCGACGATGCACACCGCTCTGGTCGCCCAAAGAGGGCAGTTGTCCTTGAAAAAATTAAGCAGGTCCATAAATTGGTTTTGTCCAACCGTAAATTAAAGCTGGATGATATTGCTGATATCGTAAAGATATCCAATGGGAGTGTTATTACAATTTTACACGATTATTTTCCATGCGAAAGCTCTGTTCGAAGTGGTAAGTAATAATTCCTACATGAAGATATGCAATATCAAAGCATAGCTCGCTGTTGACCGTTTTTCTTCTTGCGCTCTCGTTGTGAGAACAATCGAAAAGGTTCATACTCTCTCGCTGTGAGCAAGAGACTCTTGCTGTCTTCATATTTTATGTTGTCTGTTAAGCTCTATTGTGTGTCACTCTTTCAATGAGCAGTGCGAAAAGAGCGGAACGAGAAACGCTCGCACAATGAGACTCAGCAAAAGACCGATCGACCGAAAACTCAACGAAAACGGTCGTTTGTTTAATTTAAATTTATTTCCAAATATTTAGTTTTTTTTTCACATTGTATTTAGAAAAACATATTTTTTTAACAAGTTCCATTCCATATTCCTTTTAAGACACTTAATTCGCGATCGCAATAAATATCTTTCGTCTGCAAAACAGACGCTTGATGATTTTCTTGCCTATGCGTGTGAATGTAAGTTAACACCGGCAGAACTCTCTCCTACCTCGGCGCCCCCGCGCTGAGTAAGTGAGTTTACGCGGGCAAAGACCGCCGCGTTACCACTCCCTACGTCACCCACACCCCGCGCAAAGCCAGCGACAAACGCGCCGTCGATGACCCAGTGTCGTGCACACTATTTTGCTGCATCGACACTTTTCGGCCAAGAGCTGGCCGGCAACAATCGCAGGGTGCGGAGTCAGATTTCTGGCACTTGCTGACTCCGTCGGCAAGTGCAACGGAGGTATGATGTGAACCCGTTTGACCAGAGTCGAGAACCAACGTTTGCAATTGTCTTTTCGCTGATAACAACTTTAACCAATTTGAATAATAAAATTACATGAACTGAACGAATTGTTGGAATTATTATTTCATACACTTAGAGGACAGCAAGTCAACCTATATCCTGGGGATAATTGAAGCCACTCAGCAGATGTCATACTTAGGTAATATCGCCGTCTGTACCCGGCCCGGTACAGATAGGCTTAACTTGTATATTAATACAAAAAAAAATCTTTTGGCTTCACACTGTGATACGGTCTTTGAACAACCAGATCGAAACAAAATAGAAAACAAGTAAAAAAAAGTACAGTCGAACACGCCCGACCGCAAAATATTCTCCGCAAATCGGTCTAGAGATATAATAATGTGTAGTACTTGCATTAAAACACTTTAAAACAAAATTAATCTAAGCATAATCAAACATACATCTATTTGTCTGCATGCGAATACACATACTGGTGACAATATATGATGCACATATGTATGTATATGTACATGTATGTGTGTATTCGGCGAGGCCAGAGTCCGCGAGCAGCGCTGCCGCCACACAGGCAGCGAAAACTTTCAAACATGTGCTTGTATGTTTCTATCTCGCTTGCACTCATGCATGATATTGCGATCAATTATAAATATTGTAAAGATTCTTGTTTTCTTGTTTTTAGTCCGATTTTAATGCAACTTTGAGGATAGTTTGATATACATAGTTAGTCTCCACACGAATTATAATTTAACTTACTGTACGATAAGAACAAATGCCTTTAAACCGGAATTGAAGTTTGAGAACTATTTGAATTTTTGTGGCAAAAGGGTGCGTGGCAACTCAAAAATTTTAATGACATTGCATTTATGCTGTCCGTACCAAAATTGGTGTTCCTAAGTGCCATAGTTACTGAGATATTCGCCGAAAACACCGATTTTTTTTCGAGGTGTGTCTAGTTTTTGGCTCATTGTGAGCGAATGGGGCGTGGCATCAAAAAAAAAAAAAGATTCTCGAACTTGTAGCTCTTACCATCTCTGAAATCTGTTTGTATATACGGACAGGCAGACAGAAAAAACTTTATTTTGTAAGGTAAGGCTTGCATATACGATTTAAAGTCCCGGAGAAATTATAAATGAAAATACACCCCGCCATGACATACAAAGGAAGGCAATACAAGGTTAATTTTCATCGAAAATTTACATAAAAGTTGACTGTCCCAAGCACGGATACGGAAATACAAAAGATGGAAACACATCTAGGAAATCTTTTAAAAATGCTGAGTTGTCATCTGAAATAACAGGTGAGAACTTTGAAGTAATTCGAAAGCTGGCAGTGATTCTTAATGTTATTAATTGCAGAGAAATGATTAATGGTACAAAATTTTCTGAATACGCATTAATGACATCAAAATTTATTACGCAAATGTATTCGGAGACACATTACACAGGATTTTGGCTTGTGAAAAGGAGTTAGTTGAGTATCAATGCTTACCAATTGAAGAGCTGTCCGAAAAAGCACAGGAGTGCGGACTACAAAAAATTCTGATAATCAAATATCTGCAAGATCTCTCAAAAAAGGCAAATTGAAGACTTGTTCAACATGCTGGCAGCAATTTCAGATCCCCTTCCTCATCGTTTAGAAACATGCGAGCCCCATGAATTTGGAAGAGAGCAATTATTGCTCCGAAATGCTAAGTTTATTAGACATTAAACCCACTGATTAACATTTTAATTATTTTAAGGAAAATCGACCACAAAATAAATACTAATATTAATATATTACCTCAAAAAAATGTACCCAAAAATTTTACTGGCAATATTAAGTAAATTAGCTTAAACAAGTAAGATAAGTACAGTCGAGCACGCCCAACCGTAATATACTCTCTGCATTTTTTCCCGATTAAGTTATTAAAATCGGTCTAGAGATATTACAATGTGTAGTACTTGCATTAAAACGCGTTGAAACAAAAACAATCTAAGCATAATCAAACATACATCTGTTTGTCTGTATGCGAATACACATACGAAAGACAATATGATGCATATGTATGTATGTGTGTATTCAGCGCGGCCAGCGACTGCGGGCAGCGCTGCCGCCACACAGGCAACGAAAACATTAGAACATGTGCTTGTATGTTTCTATCTCGCTTGCACTCATACATAATATTGCATTCAGTTATCAATATTGTAACGCTTCTAGATTTCTTGTTTACAGTCCGATTTTAATGCACCTTTCAGGATAGTTTGATATAGTTAGTCTTTACACGAATTATAAATAACAATACTCTACAATAAGAAGAAATGCCTATTGAAATTTAAATAGTTTTTAGTTGCATTGTGAAATTGGGGCGTGGCAGTCCAAAATTTTTGATGGCATGGCATTTATACAGTCTCTAGGAACCTGCATACCAAAATTGGTGATCCTAGGTGCCATAGTTACTGAGATATTAGCCGAAAACACCGATTTGTTCATACGGACAGACAGACAGACAGACAGACGGACAGACAGACAGACAGACAGACGGACAGACGGACATGGCTATATCGACTCGGCTTGTGATGCTGATCAAGAATATATATACTTTATGGGGTCTGCCACGCCTCCTTCTGCCTGTTACATACATTTGCACAAACCCAATATACTCTTGCAGAGAGTATAAAAACTACGTTAAACATATTGATAAGTTGTATTAAGTGAGCTTTGACCTTAATTTTGAAGCACCCTGTTGGCCGATCACCCTGTTTCACATTCATGCGAAAGCTTAATAAAATTTATATTAAATGCCATTTAATTCTTTCTAATACGTTCATTGGTTCAGGTATGATTTATTTTAAATTTCGGCCGGCTGCCCCACTGTGCGTCGTTGGACTCATGCACGCTTTTATCGAGTGCATTTAAATTTTGCCATGATAAAGCATCGCCAGATTTGTTAACAAGATTCGCCCTTACTCTACAATGCGCTCGATGTCAGAAAGAGGTTTTTCTATGGGTGTGAAATTTGTATTAAAGTCACGTTAATATCCAGTTTACTCTAGGAACGACCGAATTATGAATAGTAAATCTGGCTCTGCAGTTTGCTGGATGGTTCCCTTCTCAGGTTCCTTTCGTGCGTCATTATTTGCCACAATAAATCCCAAGAATGCGATATAATTTGTGAAGAACTGGGAGTTTTCTTGGGACCCACACGACATGATTGATATATTCTCTTTCGCTATCGGAAAGAATGACGTCGAAGGCCAGCGACAGAATTTAAACTTTTGGCCGCTTACCGAATAATAAGCTCTTTTATGTCATTAACTGCAACTGGCACTTGTATGTCAAGAAGCTTTGAGAGATTCACATCCTAGCAATTATGGTAATGAGTCTTTTCTGAAGCACCACCATCATACCTTTCTCAGGCTAAAAGCCGCATCGGTTTGTTTTTAACAAATCGAGGCCAATGATGGCGTCAAATGTGGACAAATTGTCAAAAAAAAAAAAAAAAAAGTTGCCATTGGTCCAAACATCGGTTTATTCCACTTTTTGGTTTTGCTGTTCAAACTTTGATTGGACTGGATGACCAAGTGAGATTCGATCGGGCGCACATCATTGTATTTCCCGAGCCTTGAGTATTTCGAAACTTTACGGGTTCTATCCTTGATGAACTACCTTTTTTTAGGGTGAGTTACCCTCTTTGTAACTTAATTGCTAATATTTTACCCTGTAAATCTGAGCATTAAATATCTGCTCCTGAGACCGGTTGCTATGGCGGAGATGTTGAAGAGACATAACGAGCTTCATGCGACACACTGATAGAGGCTTTGGGGAACTACTTGGCAGATTTAAAGGTCTGTCCGATAGTTTCCTAGCTTTGGATAAGTAGTTTAAAGACCTTAAAGTCATAAATGAGTCTCCAAAGCGTAAAAAGGCCAATTTTAGATTGTCCATTGGCTCCAATGAACTTTCAGTCCCTCATCACATACCCACAACCTCCACACCTTCCCTAATAAATTTTTCATCCCCATCCCCAAATCTAATTGTTAGTAGTGATGACAACTTTATTTAACCCACAGAAGTTGTCCCCACGAATCCTGATGTAACAGTTTCAGATTCGATAAGTATCAATACTGTTGCAGAGGAGAGAACTAAGCAATGAGTCTATCAGAGCTGTTGTTTCTACGGAAGTAACTTCTGTGTCTCATAAAAAAACTTTTGTAGGTGTTCCACCAAAAAACAATTATTTGTTTCTAGGCTTGCCCCTGCTACCACATCGGATAATGTCAAGCCCTTTATTGAGACTAAACCAGAAGCCAACATTATAGTGGGAAAATTTAAGTTCTCCTATCATAGAGAAATTTCTTCATCTAAAGTGAATGCACTGCCTTCTAACCCTGCCCCCGCCACTGACTCCGAAAAAAACTAGCCTACTACTACCTCCCTCTCGTTTGCGTATCAAAATGTACGAGGTCTTTGTAGTAAGCTTAGCAATATGAATATAAATAGTCTGTTTTTTCCACTTCATGTCGTGGCCTTTTCTGAAACATGGTTAAGGTCCGATGTTGTAGACTCTGAAATCCTTTCCAATAAATTTGCTATCTTTAGAAAAGATCGAACACCTTGCCGAGGTGGTGGTGTGTTTATTGCCGTCGATGTCAACTTATCAGGAAGAAGCAATAATTGATGGCTCTATGGATTTTTATTTTGTTGCTATAAATTTATGCCTAAATAACATTAGAGCTTTCATAACGTGCTCTTATATTCCTTCTTCTTCTGACTCTTATCTTTATTCATTACACTTTTCTGCTGTTAAATCAGTTTTCTCTATGCAATCAGATTGTAGTTTTTGTAGTTCTCGGCGATTTAATATTGCAGATACAACTTGGATATCGTGTCCCGACTCTGCGGTGTTGACCCCTACGCACCAGCACGATTTTCTTGACGATCTGTTTGGAATTTCAATGCTTTAGACCATTGCTATTCCAAACTCTTTAGATAGAATGTTTGATTTGATTTATGTTTTGGATCTATCCTGTTTTTCTGTTTCTCGTATCATAGCCTGATATAATCCTGAAGATCCTTATTACCCGACTTTGGATATATTGATTAATTTACCTGCCCGGGTGACCCGGACTAGTAGTAAATCTACTAAGCGATCTCGTCAGTTTCGGAAAGCATACTTTAACAAGTTGAATGTTCTGCTATCCCAGACTGACTGGTCCCGGCTGTTCATGTGTAGAGATATGGATAGTGCAATCACAACCTTTTATTATACCTTGAATTCCTTACTTGATGTCTGTGTTCCGCTTTGTGTTCCAACTAGGTCTAACAAGTCTGTTTGGTTTACCCGTGAATTAACATTGCTTTAAATAGAAAGTCGAAATTTTAAAAGAGATTCAGGAAGCTGGCTCTTCCTTGTATCTTTCTCGATATCTGATTGCTCGATCTGATTTCTATGTTCTGAATAACCGTTGTTATAAGGATACCTTACTGATTGTGGGCAACAGTTCCAAAAGAATCCGAAACAGTTTTATAACTTCGTTAATTCAAAGGGTAAATCATCAATGCTTCCATCTAATGTGGTTTTTGTAAGAGAAAGTGATAATTCAGATAAGGCTATCGCCGACTTATTTGCCGACTGGACGGAGTCCCTGGCTGTGTGCTTAAAAACTCTGCAGACGGCCTGTTAAAGCCCCTGTATAAACTATTTACATTATTCGTTGAATCATGCTGTTTCCTTGATGTTTAGAAATCATCTTACATTATTCCTCTTCACAAAAAACGAAACAAATCCAATGTTTGCTACTATAGAGGTATTTCCAAGTTGTTTGCTATTCCCAAGGCTTTTGAGAAATTAATAACTTCTCGATTGCAACATTTCTTTAGATCCATGATTTTACCCTGCTATTATGGGTTTGTGAAATATAGATCTACTACCACTAACCTGTTAGAATTTACATAATTTGCACTAAAGTGTTTTGAGAGAAAATTGCAAACTGACGTCATTGACACAGATTTTAGCAAAGCTTCCGACTCCGTTAATCACAGCCTATTAATACAATAAGGATTTCAAATTGTTTAAGTACTAGAACATAACAGGTTTATTTTATAGACATTTTGTCTAAATCTGTTCTAGTTTCTTCGGGTGTTCCACAAGGAAGTAATCTCGGTCCCGTGTTTTTTGACCGCGTACTCTAAAAAAGAGTAGAGGGGTCTATTAAGTTTGTCAGAAGCGAGATGTGCTTAACAGGCAGAAGGACGCGTGGCTGACCCCATTAAGTATATATATTATTGATCAGCATCAACAGCCGAGTCGATATAGCAATGTCCGTCTGTCTGTCTGTCTGTCCGTCTGTCCGGATGAACACCTGGATCTTTTACACTACAAGAGCTAGAGCCACGAAATTTAGAATGAAAGTCCGTTTATATGTCAGGCATGTTTACTTCAAATTTTTCCACGCCCCTTACCGCCCCAGCAATGAGCAAAAAACCAGACACACCTCGAAAAAAAATTGTGTTTTGGGCGAATATCTCAGTAACTAGGAGCACCAATTTTTGACAGCTTTAATATAATGTCATTCAAAATGCCACACCGACTTTTCTCATAAGAACTAAAAAACTTTCAAACTTCAATGCCGTTTTTAAAGCATTTGTTCAAATAGTACAGTGTTGTAATTTAAAATTCGTTTGCAGACTTATCATATCAAACTATCCTGAAAGTAACATTATAATCCTATGTCAAACAAGAGAGTTATAACGGTGCCGCAGGTGCCGCAAATGCAAGCATCTACCGGTGACTACATCAATAAAGTCGTGGATATGGCAGCAAAAAAAAAGCGCTCGAACGAAAGCACCGGCAGCAAGGAGGCTCTGGCTCAAGGAGGCTCAGCAAACGCCAGCGTGGCCATAAAGGCGCTATCCCCCGGCCTAACAAAACAAAAAAGAAGGCCACAATGAAGAAAGACACTGAACGACACCTGGTTGTGGCTCTCATAGACAGTGGCGACGATGGCGACAAGATAACCGAGGATTGGTTGGAAAATCATTCACGGCGGAAGACATGCTGTACCCACGATATGGCGAGATTGCATGGGAAATAGGCAGCGTCTACGTGCGGCTCAAGAAGCGGCATTCGGAAGACAGGAATGCGCATACACTGAAAGAAATGGCGGTCGGTTCAGATGATGAAGGCGACTACGAAGAATAAGACGGTGACCTGACGGTGGTAGTCAACAACTCTGCGACAGGAGAAGCAGTAACCCCGGAAAATTTTGCAGCTAAGTCTCCATCAGAGGAAGTTTTCCATAGCCTTGGAGCAAAGGCCCGTCGACGTGGCCTTAGTCCAAGAGCCATGCCGCCGTACAAGTACGGAAAGGCATTCACGCTTATCTAATGTCTAATAACAGTACTGACGACCTGGCAGCGATGTTTCTGGAAAACGGCAAGCAGAAACTGATAGTATCTTCATGCTATATGTCGCACGACAGGCCAGCACCCACAGAAAAGCTAAAGAGACTATTCAGTGAGACCGTCTCCAACGCAGCCCAACTGATAGTCGGATCAGATACCCACGCCCACCACAGCGTATGATTATCCCACGACATCAATATCAGTGGTGAATCTCTTCTTGATTACATAACTAACTATACTTTTAGCATAGCAAATGTTGGTGAGGTACACACTTACGTAGGTCCGACCTCCTACAATGTACTGGATCTCACACTTGTTTCGGGCGCTACAATAGCGAAATGTCTAAAGTCAGCTGAAGCTTATTAACGGTGTCTGGACTGAGAGCAGTAAGGAAACTCTTGAAGCTCTTATGTCCGCCCACTTTCCGGAATTGGTCGAGCTACCGGTGTGGTGACTACCAACTCTTACGGAGATATTCACAGAACATAGGATGCGATGGGCCCTTGACGCCTTTACGAGCATAAAGAGGGCGGGTCTAGACGGCATCATTCCAGTCATGATACGGACCACAACTAATTTCATAGAAGAGGGGACTGGACACCTCCCTGGATGCCCTGAATGCCCCTGGTGACGAATTTGGTTAGGCTGACTATACCAAGAGAGGCCTTTATGATCCTTTTGGTCAGCAGTTGATCAATAGTATTTGTTGGCAGCCTCCGAGGCGTTCTCGCTAAGAACAACTAATACTTCTATTGTTATTGCTTGATGCTTCTATTATTTACTAACCGTGCATTAATACTTTATAGACTGTTGCCGACAATGAAAACCATGAATACAAGGACATATACAAAGTTATGGTTTTCTGACAATATTTATTCATCCTACTTAACTTACTTGAGTTCAGTCACACCGACCTTCCTACGTCCATCAGATCAGCTAGCTCTTCCTCGGTGACTTAGTTTGGGCAGCATTTTTGTTTGTCATCTGATTTGAAGATACGGATATAGTATATTTTGAATCCGGAGGCTACAGATCCATCCATATCCTCCATAATTTTCAATGAGGCCTCGTCAATGGTCAGTAAGACCTGCCTCGACAATTCCACACTTGCTTCCACCTTAGTAACCTTCCAAATGGCTGTCGAAAGGTCCGGGTTGCATATTTGTAACAGTCGCAGAATCCTGCAAGGAAACTCAGACCGTGACGCGATGATAGTAGACGAGGACCCTGGTGGACTGTCTCGCTTACACTCATGCATTAAGATTGAGCTCAAATGTAAACTCTGTTACGTGTTTGCTTAATTAGACATAATTAGTCTCCAAACGAATTATAAATTACAATACCTATAAACGGAATGCAATTTTGAAATGTTTTTTATCTCCCTTAGGAAAGGAAGTAAAGTTATCATTTAATTACAGGCGGAATTAGAATTAAAAATTTTAGATGAACGAAAAGCTCAATAATTCGGGCAAATTAAATATCTTCAAAACTCACATGCCAACTTTATGCCAGAATTTAATTGAATTGATTAGGTCGATAGTATGGCCATTAAGGTTATTAAATTTTTCTTGCATTGGTTGGCATTTACAGACAAGCTTGCATTTACAGACAAGCTTAACGGTTAAATAACGCAGAAACTGAAGCTGGAGCTGATTATACGCTGAACATACAACATCCAAACAGCTTGCGCGACGACTTAAAAAGTAACATTCCTCATACATAAAATTGCCAATACCAACAACACTCAGATCGCGGGATAGCAATGGATGGGGGTAGCAAATCGCGTCTAATAGTAAAGCAGACGGTAACACGCGACGGAATATTTAGTTACAAAAGGAATGCTTGTTGGAAAACGACAATGCAAATGCACAAATAAACAAACAACTTAAAAAAATTGCAACCAAATTATTAAAATTCTTACTAGTATATTAAAATTTTTGTGCTTACACAGCCGGTGTCTAAGACAACTTTAAATATAGTTAAGCGCTTAAATGTGATAACTTTAAAAAAAATAAAGGGGCGGCGGTGTTCCTATGAACAGTCGCCGTACACAGGTTCAAGGACCTGAAAGCGCAGCTTGGACGTACGCACAGCACAGAGGAGGTATTTACGGCGCAAATTTACTGGATCTTATTATCGAGTGTTGCCTTTATTTCCCAAATCCTGCCTTCTCCGCCCAAAACTAATGGCCTGCCGTGACCTTGGAGGAGGCCGATTATTGTCATTAGGTAATGTTACATGCATTATGCGCATCCAGGATTCAAAATCAGTGTTAATAATAAATTGTTTATCCTGCCGAATTCAGCAACTGCGTTTCCTATTGTGTTTTTTTTTTGTTTGTTTTTTTATTATTATTTTATTATAGAAATTTGGATCACAGGCTAGTGGTCTGCTACCTTATATACAACTTTATCTAGTCAGAAATTCAACATTTATTTGATATAAGGCTATGGAAATATTTATAATAGGGTACATACATAAGCAGTTTTGGGGATGTAATGATTTAAAATGTAACTATCATAGGTAGGATTTATGAGGACATTTTGTATAATTTTTAAGGTCAACATCCTATTCAAAAGGTCTTGAGGGTAGTTGCCTATTTCAATAAGGCGGGACATGTTGAAAAAGGCCAACATTGTGTTGTGCCATTTTAAGGGACGAGACAAAGATCGGCCCAGAGGAACTTACTGCAGTCCTGATGCTTAATGATTCCTTAAAGCTGACAACAGACGTGTTGTGGTTGGGCCGGAGTCGTACTCAGCAATTACCGAGCCCGCCGTGACGCCGTCGGTGCAGTTTGTAGTCGGGAAAGCCCAGACAATAGAAGTGGCATTAGCGATTATGAATGCCAAACATGTACCTGTAGGAGAAGACGACAATTTTGACATACAACCAACTTTGCTGCTTTGCTTTACATAGTCGGACGTTCTTAAAGGAAGCTATTAGGATATTTTATCAAGACGTACCAGAGAACCAAATAAGCCCAGTGAAATATAAAATGTAAATTGAGTTAACTAGTCAGACGCTATTATTTTACCGTCTTCGCCGTTAGTCCCATTATGAGCGCCACGAAGTGAAACACACTTGTGAAGACTTATTGGCAACCGGAACCTTTCGCAAGAGTTATTCGCCGTATGCTTCCGCTATTGTGCCGGTCTGTAAGAAGGACAATGCCCCTAGAAAATGTGTCGATTATAGGCCGTTGGTGACCATATCCCAATTCCACTAATAGACGACTGCATTCAGCATCTTGGGGGTAAATCCTTCTTTACGGTCCTCAACTTGGAAAGTGGGTTCCACTATGTCAGGATGTATCCTGGCTCGATCAAGTACACAGCCTTTGTTACATCTGACAGTTTGGAGGAGCTGACCTGAATGATCTGATTAACCGAGGTCATTTAAATGGACAACATTTTGATAGCTTCGAAAGATTTTGAGACGCATTTAATTGTCCTGAAGGAGACGATGTCTGTGTTATAAATTGTCGAAGTGCCGCGGCCGAGCCGTGCCGTTTGCATACAATGAGCTGGAGTATTTGGGATACATAGCCAGTTCTTCCGGGGTTACGTCCAAGATGGCCCACCTTTAAGGGATTCGATATTTCCCAGTGCAGAAAGATCGCAAGAATTTAGAACGTTGTTTAGGTCTGTTTTCGTGCTTGCGTCGATTTGTACCTTATTTTGACAAAAAATGCCTGATGTCCCGTTTGTTAAGGAGAGAAGCCCGTATGTTTTCTCTATGAAATGTCTTGACGCTTATCGAATGCTGCAGTCCATGCTTATAGAATCGCCAAAGCTGTTCAATTTTGACCCATAGTCAGAGACAGAGTTGCATTTTGATGGAAATTCCTCAGGGTTTGGCGCGATGCTCCTCCAGAAGCACCTGGTGTCCTATTTCTCCAAGGCTGCTTCTCCGCCCGAATTGGTATGAGTTAGAGACGTGGCTTGAAGCGTTTCGATACGCTGGGCGCTCTATAATTATTGAAAGCTATAATTTTACAATTGTCTATCTCTCTGAAGTTAATATGTCCCATGTCGACGCTCTGAGTAGATTATGTTTATGATCCGGATTTGGACTTCCCATTGCAACTGGTGCAGAATCGTGATCCTGAAGTTGTCAAACGATGGCGTTGCGTACCGTCGATCACCCCATGGAGTGCTGCCGTTGTATGTCCCTGCGGAAATGATTCCGAGATGTGATAAGGACAACACATGAAAAATTGGGTCATTTAGCCACTTAATTTGTTGTACGCAAATTATGGGTCATTACAGGTTTCCGTATATATATCCGCAGGTAGATAATTTTATTAGTAACTGTCTGAAGTGCATATACAACTTCCTCTACGCAAAGCAAGAACGCTTTACTTCACAGCATCCCCAAGGTCCCCTTGCCGTTGGATACCATTCATGTCGACCATTTAGGTCCGTTTTGTCCATCCGTTCCAAAAAGAGTACCTTTTGGTAGTGATTGACGCCTTTACATAGTTTGTTAAGATGAACATCGCGGCCACCACTAGTTCCCGGGAAGCATATCATTGCTTGAAAACACAATATTTCGAAAACTATTGTTGACCCCAACTGATCATTAGTGATAGATCATGCTGGTTAGGTGCAGCAGCTGTCGAAGTCAAGCTTGCCCTGAATAATGCTGTTTATGCCACAACGAGTTCCACTTCTTCCGTTCGCCTGTTTGGAGTTGATTAACAGGGTGAAGTCATCGACGAAGTGTCAGAACCCTTGAGTAGAAAATTCCTGTATGTAGAATATTCAGAAATCTCAGGAGTACAGCGCTGATTATTTTGGAAAGGACCACCGCCCCGCAGTCCAGTATGAGTAAGGCGACTTTGTAGTTATACGAAACATAGATACGACTGCAGGTTCAAATATGTGTAATTCGCTACCGCTGTCCCTATGTGGTCCATAAAAAGTTACCCAATGAAAGATATGTCATTCGTGATGTGGACGGTTCCCAGATTCCTCCAAACTGAAGTTGTTACCGATGTAAATTGAACTCTTGATGTCTGAAATAAGACAACACTGAACACAGGGGTGGTTAGAATAATAAGTCTCGGACCCATAGGAATCAAAGGCGATTCCTTGTCAGGACAGCCGAGTTGTAAGAGGCTCAAGAATCGATGTTTAGAATACGTTCGATTAGAATTATGTACTGTATACCGACGCAATGTTAGACACAGTATTTTCTAGTATTTTACGATTTTCCGCACGCGTTATGGATTCATAGAAAAGCGGATCCTGGGCACACTGCGATCGTTCGCGGTTCTCTTGGATCGCCGACGTCAAGATTACAAGAAGTGTTCTAAATTACAAAAATACAAATAATCTGGAAATATAGGTGACATTCGCCATAAATAATTAAAGTCTAATTCTTTTAACAATAGGAACAACTAGTGATTGAAACCAAATCACCACAGCATAACCGTTTTTTTAAGACCCAGTACTCTTTAAAAAAGAGTATAGGGGTCTATTAAGTTTGTCATAAGCGAGATGTGCGTAACAGGCAGAAGGAGGCGTGGCCGACCCCATAAAGTATTTATATTCTTGATCAGCATCAACAGCCGAGTCGATATAGCAATGTCCGTCTGTCCTTCTGTCTGTCTGTCCGTCCGTCCGTATGAACACCTGGATCTTTTAAACTACAAGAGCTAGAGACACCAAATTTGGAATGTAAGTCCGTTATTTTTGCGAGCAGATCAAGTTTATTTCAAATTGTTGGCACGCCCCTTACCGCCCCCGCAATGATCAAAAAACCAGACCCACCTCGAAAAAATTTGTGTTTTAGGCGAATATCTCAGTAACTATAGCACTTAGGAGCACAAATTTTGGTATTCAGGTTCTTAGAGACAGCCTTAGTATAATGTCATTCAAAATTTTGAACTGCTTTCCAACTTCAATGCCGTTTTTAAGGCATTAAATAAAATAGTACAGTGTTGTAATTGAACATTCGCTTAGAGACTTACTATATCTAACTTTCCTGAAAGTGGCATCAAAATCCTATGTCAACCAAGTGAGAAATTTCGGTTCAAATTTATGTTATTTTATTGCAAAATCACTGCATGCGCGCAACACATACAAACAAACACAGAAGCATATAAACATATGTTCGAACGTTTTCTCTACCTGCTTTGGCGGCAGCGCTGCCCGGAGCCGCTGACCGCGCCGACCAATGCTATACATACACACATATATATGAGCACACATACATATTTGCAAATAATTGGAAGAATGATAGAAGAGGGTCGTGGTGCAACCAGTAGAGTTGCGGCGCGTTATGGAACCTTCGTATGGATCGCAGGTTCAAATGCTGGAAATGACAATTGTTAATTTTTTTATTTTTTAGTTTTAATTCAAAATGTAAATATTTAATTTTAATTTTTTTAATTTCAATTTAAAATTTTAATTTAAATAAAATGGGCACTACTATGGGAGTACGGGGTCTTTTACAGTCGGCTCGATCGACTGTAGCCTTTCTTACTTGTTTTTGTTAGTTTTAGGACTGGTTATCCGCATACTGCTAAAACGTTGTTCGACAGCTCCAAGATGGTATTGTTGTGCACAACTGCAAATTTATTTATCTTTTACCACAACTTACTAATTCTATTATATTTTATGATTTAGACAATATTGAAAGAAATTTGGATGAATAATGTTGGATTTTGCCAATGTGCCTAATCGTTATCATTCGATTTCCTATTTCTTTAATGAGAATTCTTTTTCGGGTTAGCAACGTTTCATACAATTGTGCAGTGCCCGACTGTTTGCTTTTACCTGCTTTGTAAGGAAGTTTCTTAGGCCGTGGTATGTGTCAGTCCGACCAGGGCTACTTATAGAAAATTTATTAGTTTTGACTGGAGACGCCTGGTGAAAAGACGTAGTGACACTATGATGGGTTGGTCACTAACTAACGGGAAACGGAGCGAAAGTTATGGGACCAACGTGGGTTCGTGATTCTGAGTCAACAACCGAGTATCGGCTACGGTTATTGGCTCTGAAATCGCGGAGTCCTAGAAAGCCACTGACCAAATATCCGTTATAGTCGTTGACTGGACCCGTGGCCAACGCGGCCGAAGCGGCGAGAGAATCAGTGGGTTTGACACACGATTTTTGCTCAATAGGTAAAGTCAGACTACCCCTATTGAACCGAAATCTCGTGCTCCCATGGCACAGAAATGCAAACGGTGAATCACGACTTCCACTCAATAGAGGAGTACAGGCTACCTCTATGGAGTAGAAGTCACGGGATCCAGCTTTAGCACCAAAAACGTTACGTGTGCACGTGCGCGGGGACAACTGGACCGGCTGCTACTATAAGCGGCGCAATACAAACGATGAATCACGACTTCTACTCAATAGAAGAGTACAGGCTGCTCCCATTGAGTAGTAGTCATGAGTACAAAACGATGCTTTTGCATTGAAACGATTTATAATCAATAGAAGAGTACAGGCTGCTCCCATTGAGTAGTAGTCACGAGTATCAAACATTGCTTGGACACTGGCACATGAACGACTGAGATGAACGTCGTTAGAGGGAAAACAGCGCATACAATGAGCCACGACTTCCATTCATTAGAGGAATACAGGCTACTAGGCTATTGAGTAGAAGTCCGGAACACCAATACTAGCAAACACCACCACGAGGGGCTACCAGATCGCGGTCTTGGTAGTAGCCGGCTCCGAGCTGCTAACGTATGCACTGCACGGAACACCCGGTATACTAGGGGAGGAATGCACACTACCAACTTATGTCGCGCGTTACCTTTTGTTTTATTTTATTTATTTACTTTTGTTTTATTTTAGTTATTTAATTTATGTATATAGGTATATAAAGATAAGCCCAAATGACCTATCCGCAAACGAGCAGGTTTTTTTAGTCCCCGTACTCTTTAAAACAGAGATTTGTCAGAAGCGAGATGTGCGTAACAGGCAGAAGGAGGCGTGGCCGACCCCATAAAGTATATTTATTCTTGATCAGCATCAACAGCCGAGTCGATATAGCAATGTCCGTCTGTCCGTCAGTCTGTCTGTCCGTCCGTCCGTATGAACACCTGGATCTTTTAAACTACAAGAGCTAGATACACCAAATTTGGAATGTAAGTCCGTTATTTTCGCGAGCAGATCAAGTTTATTTCAAATTGTTGCCACGCCCCTTACCGCCCCGCAATGAGCAAAAAACCAGACACACCTCGAACAAATTTGTGTTTTAGGCGAATATCTCAGTAACTATAGCACTTAGGAGCACAAATTTTGGTATACAGGTTCTTAGAGACAGCCTTAGTATAATGTCATTCAAAATTTTGAGCTGCCACGCCCCCTTTTCTCATAGGACCTAAAAAACTCTCCAACTTCAATGCCGTTCTTAAGGCATTAAATCAAATAGTACAGTGTTGTAATTTTACATTCGCTTAGAGACTTACTATATCTAACTTTTCTGAAAGTGGCATCAAAATCCTATGTCAAACAAGAAAGCTAGGACGGTTCAAAGTCGATGTTTTTTAGACCCCGTACTCTTTAAAAAAGAGTAAAGGGGGTCTATTAAGTTTGTCAGAAGCGAGATGTGCGTAACAGGCAGAAGGAGGCGTGGCCGACCCCATAAAGTATATATATTCTTGATCAGCATCAACAGCCGAGTCGATATAGCAATGTCCGTCTGTCCGTCTGTCCGTCCGTCCGTCTGTCCGTCTGTCCGTCTGTCCGTCCGTATGAACACCTGGATCTTTTAAACTACAAGAGCTACAGACACCAAATTTGGAATGTAAGTCCGTTATTTTGTAGAGCAGATCAAGTTTATTTCAAATTGTTGCCACGCCCCTTACCGCCCCCGCAATGAGCAAATAACCAGACACACCTCGAAAAAATTTGTGTTTTAGGTGAATATCTCAGTAACTATAGCACTTAGGAGCACAAATTTTGGTATACAGGTTCTTAGAGACAGCCTTAGTATAATGTCATTAAAAATTTTGAGCTGCCACGCCCCCTTTGCTCATCAGAAATAAAAGACTCTCCAGCTTCAATGCCTTGTTTCAGGCATTAAATCAAATAGTACAGTGTTGTAATTTAACATACTCTTAGAGAATTACTATTTCTAACTTTCCTGAAAGTGGCATCAAAATCCTATGTCAAACAACAGAGAAATTACGGTTCAAAGTCGAAGTTATTTTAAAGCAAAATCACTGCATGCGCGCAATACATACAAACAAACACAGAAACATACAAGCATATGTTCGAACGTTTTCTCTACCTGCTGGCGGCAGCGCTGCCCGGAGCCGCTGGCCGCGCCGACCAATGCTATACATACACACATATGTATGTGTGCACATACTTATATGGAAATAATCGTAAGAATGATAGAAGAGGGGTGTGGTGCAACTGATAGAGTTGCGGCGCAATGTGGAACCTTCGCATGGATCGCGGGTTCGAGTGCTGACAATGACGATTGTTAATTTATTTATTTTTTAATTTTAATTCAAAATGTAAATATTTAATTTTAATTTTTTAAATTTCATTTGAAAATTTTAATTTAAATAAAATGCAATACTATGGGAGTACGGGGTCTTTTACAGTCGGCTCGATCGACTGTAGCCTTTCTTACTTGTTTTTACTGCAAAATCACTGCATGCGCGCAACACATACAAACAAACACAGAAACATACAAACATATGTTCGAACGTTTTCTCTACCTGTTTTGGCGGCAGCGCTGCCCGGAGCCGCTGGCCGCGCCGACCAATGCTATACATACACACATATGTATGTGTGCACATACATATTTGCAAATAATCGGAAGAATGATAGAAGAGGGGTGTGGTGCAACTGGTAGAGTTGCGGAGCAATATGGAACCTTCGTATGGAACTCGGGTTCGAATGCTGACAATGACAATTGTTAATTTATTTATTTTTTAATTTTTTTAATTTTAATTCAAAATGTAAATATTTAATTTTAATTTTTAAATTTCATTTTAAAATTTTAATTTAAATGAAATGCAAATGGGCACTACTATGGGAGTACGGGGTCTTTTACAGTCGGCTCGATCGACTGTAGCCTTTCTTACTTGTTATTATTATCTTTTATATGTTAATCTCGTGGACGTGGACTTTTTATAGTGGGCTCCCTATTTTTTGCTGTTCCAAATTGTTGTTGTTCATTCCTAATTCCTAGTCGTGTGGGGGGTCTTCGTTGTCTTGTATATCCGTAGTCCTGTCAATCCATAGCGTTTGTCTATGTTTTCCTTATGTTTTCACTTGTTTTCCGTCGCGAATTTTCTTTTTTAACTTGTGCGTTGTGCGTGTCCACTCGATCGTAAGCTCGTAAAATCACTAATTCCAGTGACAATAATTTTGCGCGTCGATTGCCAAAATTTTCCTCTGCCGACGTCGCTTCTTTCGCTGCTCTGCCCTTGACACACATATTTTGTGCACAGCTGCAGCGGCGCTTTTCCCGGCGTCTATCGCTTTTGCCTACAATTAGATGCTAGGCAGCGCTGCTTACGCCTCTGCTTCTCTTCGTCGCGTGCCAAAATAATACACTGACAGGATTCAAACCTGCGAAATCACACATATACGCCAAACAACAAGCCGCAACCGTACCAGCAGCACCAAATATATTTACATTTTCAATTGATATTATAAAAGTTAATTAACAATTTACTTTGTCAGGATTCGTACCTGCGCCTCAGACGTATTATCCGAAACACGCTGCTCCAATAAAAATTATAGTTTTAAAATTAAATTAAAAAACAAAAACAAGAAAGGAAAGAACAATCGCTCTCGACTGTATAATACTCTCTGCTTTTATTCCCAATCAATAATATTTAAATCGGTGTCTGGGTAATCTAATGGATAGTGCTTTTATTGTAAAGTGAAGCTCAATGAGATCGGTTGTGTCGCGCATTGGAAAATAAAGTGTGATCTACTGCTTTTCTGTGCTAACTGTTATCTTCGTTTTCTAAAAATAGCACAAGCGGTAAATTTGGACGCTGTCTCGCGCAGTGTCGCCAATTTTACAATTACAGAACTCAAGTATAGTGAGATAAAACTGCATTGGGTTGAACATTTCCCCTCTTCCCGCGCGCAGCCGCACAAGAGGGACAATGAACGCGGCGCTTATCTGCTAAAGAGATCTAACTTACAATTGACCTTCAAGAGAAATTTACTGTTTTTAAGTGAAAACTTAACTTTAAAATTAATACATATTATAAATTCAATAAAATGGAAAATGAGCTACCTTCCAACTCTCTGATTGATCTCAAGCAGATTGATTATGAAAAAATGTGTCAAGTAGCTGGTAAAACACCACTGGAAATCTGGACAGTGTTTATTAATCGGCATCATCTTCGATGCACTGAAACATATAACCTCAGCACAATAACAACAATAATTACTTTTACTAGTGAGTGCAGAAATACAATATACACTTCTGCATGTTCCACAACTGCTGCAATTAGCTGTGTGAGCCCAAGCGAAACTATGTATAATCAAGGGGATTGCCTTTCTGAAAGTTCTTCCATACTTGCTTCTTCAACATTCAGTGGAGCTACCTCTTTCTCCCAATGTTAGTCTTAAGAGATCGAACAAAGTGCTGATCTCATCCCCAGCATCCACTAGCAATATTAACTCTAGCAGCAGGATTGCTATGCTAGACAGGGACATAGATGGTACTAATGATATCTATGCTGACGATAGTTCAAGAGCTACAAATGAAGGTAGTACTGCAAGTGTGACAGCCAACAACCAACAGCAACATCAGTCCAAAAATTGTCGTCAACTTAACAGTACCTTAAAACTGCCACAAATAGTTGTGAGTATTGCTGATCTTAATGACCTCTTTGGAATCATTAAGGAGGTTACTAGTTTGGAAAACGTAACAGTCAGAGTAAATCAAGGTGAAACAGCCATACATAATGATATTTCCAAAAGACAGTGATACTTACAGAGATTGTAAGATACTTGCAAGTCATTTTGACAGTATTGGCATACGTATCAACTGAAGGAAGAAAAACCATACCGAGTTGTTGTCAGGGGACTGCACCACAGCACATTAAACAATGAAATTATTGCCGATTTTAAGGAATATGGTTTCGATGCTCTGACGTTACATAACCCAAAATCAGAAAATAACAGTGATGAAAAACTGAATATATTCGTCATCAATATAAAGCCCTGGGCTTATATCAATGATATATATGAAATCAGGTACCAGGTTGCTGAAAAAAGTCAAAATAGAAAGAGTGCGTAAAACATCTGAAACTGCCCAATGCATAAGATAAAACGGTTCATGAGATGGCCAACATGTTGAAGCACTGGACTAGGGATATATTTACTCACCAGCTCCATAAAAACCCTTCTGCCCCACAATGGGTTCTTTTAAGATTCTTGTCTGGAATGTCAATGGCATTACAGGTAAATCCAGAGAAGTTGAGCTCTTTGCGCACAATAACAACATAGATATACTACTCTTAAATAATTAAATTAGATTTAATCGAGGGGAAACAGTTAAAATATACGGATAAGCCTTCTATCCAGCATACAAGCCAACAAATCAAAACCATGGCGTTGGGGGTGCTGCAGTATTAGTTAGGAGTTCTCTTCGCCATTTTCCACAAAAAGTTATCGAAACAGGAAACATTTAAATGTCTGAAATGAAAGTTGGCACTGGTTTGGGAGACTTAGAATTCTGCGCCATATACTGTCCACCAAGGAACAGAATTGAGGAAAGGCATCCGTCCGTCCGTCTGTCTGTCTGTATGAACAAAAGGATCTCAGAGACTATAAGAGCTAGAAAAGTGAAAAGGGTCGCAAATGAAAGGTACAATACCCAAGCAGTACGAGTTTGTTTTTTTTTTGACACGCCCACTTTAGGGCGTTCTGAAGGTTTTAGTATGAAAACTATGCTATCTGATCCAAATTTACACGGAGACTACATGTCTATGAAGTACATGTACTGACCAAGTTTGATTGAAATCGGACAACTATATCGTATAGCTCCCATAGGGCTGATCGGTCAAAAATACGCTTCAAATATAAATTAGTATGAAAAAATTTTGCATTGACCAATCAATCTTAATGAAACTGACACAAAATAAATTTATCAATAATATAAATATACTGACCGAGTTCCTTACAAATCGGACTACTATATCGTATAGCTTCCATAGGAACAATCGGTCGAACATTGAGTAACGGGTATCCTAAAGTCGCGGGGCGACTGTAGCATTCTTTCTTGTTTGTTTTATATTGCCATTCATGTATTGTTAAAGTACTAAGTAATGATTGTACAGCTTCTATATTTAAATAAAAAAAAAAACAAATTAAGTGCTTTCATTGAAACAAAAATAAAATCTAAGCATATTAGATAACACATATATTTGTCTGTATGTACAAACATATACGTTTGACATTATACATATGTATGCACCTATGTATGTATGTATGTATGTATTCCATTGGTCACCACTGCCATCGTCCTAAGTCATTAAAATTTAAAAAGTTTCTTATTTCTTGTGGTGAAGGGGGCGTGGCAACATTTTTGATGGCATTGCATTTATGCTGTCTCTAGGACCCTGTGTACCAAAATTCATTTTCCTATGTGCCATACTTACTGAGATATTCGCCGAAAACATTAATTTTTCCGTGCTCATGTTTTTCCTCATATTGGTCGAATGGGACGTGGAGTAAAAAAAAAAGATACTGCCACTTCTTCTTTCCCCTGTTACATACTCTTGCACAAACCCAACATAATCTTTCACATAGTATAAAAACCAAAACACAAATACAATACATCTTAAATTATTAAACTAATTTAATTAAAATCTAGACAGGTGACGGAGAAGAGAAGTTCTAATTAAGGGGGTAGAAGTAGAACTACCTACAACTCAAGAAAGTTTGTTGTAGTTACTATATAGGAATCGGAAAGGATTATGAATGGAAAAGTTGGTAGAACAAGGTTGCAGTGAGATTGGAAGAAAATTTCTAGTTGGTCATTCATTAGTTAAAGTCTACTACGATAGGATGATAAGCGTATGTTAGTATTCCAGTTGAGCTAAGGGCTCTCAACTGGAATACTTACAAAATGAAGAAATTTTTTTTGTACAGATTCTATTCTCTACTGATGAATCCTGTATTCAGGTGACCAAATACAACATCCATATTCAAGAATAGGCCGTAAATAGTGTTTTTGTTAGATAGGGATCGTTAAATTCTCTCGACCAGCGCTTTATGAAGCTCAGGACACCAAAAGCACGATTTGTAGTTGAAAGTACATGCTTATCGAACTTGAGCTTAGGATTCATAAGAATACCCAAATCAGTGACCGAATCAATTCTTTTAAGAGAGTTGCCATTCAGAATGTAATTATGTTGAAAGGGGACTCGCCTACTGAAAGACATAACGTTACACTTACTAAAGTTAAGATTTAATTCATTAGCTTGACACCAGGTTTGAAAGCTACATAGATCAGATTGTAACTTGGTTCAAAGAAGAGACTCAGAAGCCGATACACAGAGTTTGAAATCGTCGGCATACATGAGTACCCGAGAGTGACTAATTGCAGATGACAGATCATTTATGAACAATATAAATAGCAAAGGACCGAGATGGCTTCCTTGTGGGACGCCAGAAGTAAATTGAACTGATTTCGATTATGAATCTTTAAAAACACCTGTGGTGTTCTAAAACTTAAGTAATTCGAAATCCAAAGAGTAAAGTTATAGGAAAGACCCAAAAGATTGAGCTTGTGTATTAATAGGCCGTGATTAACGAAGTCGAAAGCCTTGCTAAAATCTGTGTCCATGACGTCAGTTTGCAATTTTCTCTCAAAGCACTTTAGTGCAAATGATGTTAATTCTTACAGGTTAGTGGTCGTTGATCTATATTTCACAAACCCATGCTGGCAGGGTGATATTATGGATCTACAGAAATATTGCAAACATTAGATTTATGTCCTTTTTTGTATCCTTTTTTGAAACAGCATGCCCACAGTCAGTAAGGTGTTCCTTATAACAACGGTCATTCAGAACATAGAAATCAGATCGAGCAATCAGATATCGAGAAAGATACAAGGTAGAGCCAGTTTCCCTGAATCTCTTATAAAATCTAGACTTTCAATTTTTAAGCAATGTTAATTAACGGGTAAACCAAACAGGCTTGTTAGACCTTGTTGGAACACAAAGCGGACCAGTCAGTCTGGGATAGCAGTACATTCAACTTTTTAAAGTCGGCTTTCCGAAACTGACGAGATCGCTTAGTAGATTAACTACTAGTCCGGGTCACCCGGGCAGGTAAATCAATCAACACTTCCAGAGTCGGGTGGTAGGGATCTTCAGGATTTGATAAGGGTTTGATTCGGGATACAGAAAAACAGAATGGATCCAAAACAAAAATCAAATCAAGCATTCTATCTAAAGAGTTTGGAATATCATTGATCTGAAGCAATGAAATTCCAAACAGATCGTCCAGAAAATCATGCTGAGTCGTGGGGGTCAACACGGCAGAGTCTGGACACGAAATCCATTTAGTAGCAGCAATATTAAAATCGCCAAGCACTATAAAACTTCGATCGGATAACATAGAGGAAACTGATTTAACAGCAGAAAAGTAAAGTAAAAGTAAATAAAGAGTAGAGTCAGAAAATGGAGGTATATATGAGCAAGTAATGAAGACACTAATGTTATTTAGGCATAACTTAATAGCAACAAATTCAATATCTACAGAGCCATCGATTGTTACTTCTTCCGAGGATAAGTTAACATCGACGGCAATAAGCACACCACCGCTTCGGCGAGATGTACGATCTTTTCTATAAATAAAGAATTTATTGGAAAGTATTTCAGAGTCTAAAACATCGGGCCTTAACCATATTTCAGAAGAGGCCATGACATGAAATGGAAAAGACAGACTATATAAATACAAATTGCTAATCGTACTACGAAGACCTCATACATTTTGATAGGCAAACGAGAGGGAGGAAGTTAGTTTTTTCCGGATCAGAAGCGGGGACAGGGCTAGAAGGCAGTGAAATCGCAGTCCGATTTCTTTTCTTTGCTGTATACTCATTTTTTATGAAATTATCCGGCAAAAATTCTTTGCAGTTCGTTTGGGCCAATGGACAATCTAAAATTGGCCTTTTTACGCTTTGGAGAATCATTTATGACTTTAAGGTCTTTAAACTACTTATCCAAAGCTAGGAAACTATCGGACAGACCTTTAAATCTGCCAAGTAGTTCCCCAAAGCCTCTTTTAGTGTGTCGCATGAAACTCATAATGTGTCTTTCGACATCCCTACAATCTTCACATGTCCACTTTAAACCTGATTTAGACTTAATCAGGTCGACAATCCGGCCGTTAAGGCCAGCACATTTTCATGTGAAACATTTTCACATAGCCAGCAGCAAACAAAACCCACTTTAACGTGAAGAAGGCATACGTGGTTGAGGTAATTAATATAAGCAATGAATATAATTAAATAGAATATGTAAAAACTAATAAGCACTGTTGAAAAATTTACTTAGTTGAAAAATACGAAGGCAAGCTTAATCTTAAGGTTAAACACAAAAACAAATTATGCGCGGGCGCGGCGACCGAAAAGAAGAAAACGGAATTACCGGCCAACACCAAAATAAGATAATAGAGCAAGGTAAGAGCGCGACGGGAGCGTAAATATAGAAGAGAGCACGATGAGAGCATAAAGATAACGCCGAGATAATGTTTACACAAACGGCGTAAAATTACAAGAACAATTACACAGCGACAAACCAACGCAGAAATAATTAACGGAATGTTAAGCTGTGGAATTGTGGTTGCTTTGAACACAAAATTATTAAAATTGGCTTCAAAATGTATTAAAACAATGTGTGTCAACACAACCGATGTAGCACACAATGTTGCAAAAGAATTAAGCCAGAAATATGATACACGTTAGAGCGTTTAAAGGAGAAAAACTTGAAAACAGATAGAAGCGATGTAAAACACGTCCGTCAGTGAAAGCGAATCGAATCGATTCGAATGCTTATGTATGCTTATGTATACATTCTTGATCATCACAAGCCGATTGTGTATAGCCATGTCTGTCTGTCCGTATGAACAAACATATTTTAGTACAGTGTTGTAGTTTAACATTCGTTTTGAGATATATCATATCAAACTTTCCTGAAATTTTCATAAAAATCCTACTATTAACAAGAAAACTATCACGTAACAAAAGTTTATTCAACTGCAATATCAGTGTATGCGCGCAAGCGAGACAGAAACCTACAAGCATATTCTCGAACGTTTTCGCTGCCTATGTGGCGGCAGCACTGCCCGCAGACGCTGGCCATACCGTGTTATACATACATACATATCTATATGCATACATACAAATAATTTCAAACGAATTTGTATGTGCATACATAGTGTCAACGTGTTCTAATTCAAGTACTATCCATTCTTGATCAGCATCAACAGCCTAACTGATTCTATAGCGGTGTCTGTCTGTTTATCCGTCCGAATGAACACCTGGATCTTAGAAACTATAAGAGCTAGAGACACCAAATTTGCAATGAAAGTCTGTCTATTTCGCGATCAGATCAAGTTTTTTTCAAATTGCTGTCACACTTGGAATTGACTTGAGCTATCTGGATAAAACTCACAATGTACGTATATGGTAGCATTGAGACTATCCTCACTAACTTTATTCTGGATCGAGTCGAGTGATTGGAACTTAACTTACATATTATGTGTATGGTACCATTGTAACTGTCCTCACTCAGTCAAACCCAGAGCGGACAACAAAAGCTTTAAGCTCCCATACTATAAATCGGTCAAAAATTACTTATTTTTATGGTGGAATGTGCACATGAACGGGTACGGTTGCTTTTACAGACGGCTTGCTTGACATTAGTAAGTAAGAAAACTAATTTCAATTAAATTCGCGTAAATAAAAAATAACGAACTTAACTGATTTTCCAACAGTGTATGTAACCCTTAAATAGATTTATATCCTCAAACGAACTGTATCTTTTTATTTCCATAAGTTATCCAAAACTAATGTGAGTTAAAATATTGTTCCATTTTTTAAAATTAACAAATGGAACATTATACCTACAAGCTCCAGTAGGTTTCTTACTTGAGCGATCTCTTTGGCTGTGGCATAAATACAATCTTCGCATTTATCAATGTATTTTGCAAGCTCAGAAAAGGCGGCAAACAAATTCTTTTCTTTTATGTTGTGGTCTGAAAGTCGTGACTCTAACATACATAAAACTTCGTTCTTCATTTCGTTACTTTATCAGAAAATCAAATCCATAATCTGACAGATTTGTTGATGCCTGAGTGCGTGTTTGTTTCCATTATTAACATATATACTTTATTATTGGCCAATAATTTCAAACAAATTTAATCAATCTTTTTCTGCTTCATTAAACCCTGTGTATATTGGGTTTGTGCAAACTAGTCTTAATCGTCTGTCCGTTCGTATGAACGTCAAGTTATCCGAGACCAAATTCACATATTATGTGTAAATTACTATTGTATTTATACTATACTAACTATGTATATCCTATAGCTCCCATAGGCCAAATCGGCCAATAATAGGTCATTTGTATGACCTCTTGCTTTGTCGCGTTTTGTTGTCATTCATTTATCGATACCAGTTCTAAAGTTTATTTGAGCGATTCATTATCGCTAAGTTTATAATAAACAAGTAAGAAAGGCTACAGTCGATCGAGCCGACTGTAAAAGACCCCGTACTCCCATAGTAGTGCCCATTTGCATTTCATTTAAATTAAAATTTTAAAATGAAATTTAAAAATAAAAATTAAATATTTACATTTTGAATTAAATTTAAAAAATTAAAAAATAAATAAATTAACAATTGTCATTGTCAGCATTCGAACCCGAGTTCCATACGAAGGTTCCATATTGCGCCGCAACTCTACCAGTTGCACCACACCCCTCTTCTATCATTCTTCCGATTATTTGCATATATGTATGTGGGCTCATATATATGTGTGTATGTATAGCATTGGTCGGCGCGGCCAGCGGCTCCGGGCAGCGCTGCCGCCAAAACAGGTAGAGAAAACGTTCGAACATATGTTTGTATGTTTCTGTGTTTGTTTGTATGTGTTGCGCGCATGCAGTGATTTTGCAGTTAAATAATATAAACTTTGAACCGTGATAACTTCTTGTTTGACATAGGAGTATGATATAACTTTCAGGATAGTTTGATATGATAAGTCTCTAAGCGAATGTTAAATTACAAGACTGTACTATTTGATTTAATGACTTAAAAACGGCATTGAAGTTGGAGAGTTTTTTAGGTCCTATTAGAAAAGGGGGCGTGGCAGCTCAAAATTTTGAATGACATTATACTAAGGCTGTCTCTAAGAACCTGTATACCAAAAATTGTGCTCCTAAGTGCTATAGTTACTGAAATATTCGCCTAAAACACAAATTTTGTAGAGGTGTGTCTGGTTTTGTGCTCATTGCGTGGGCGGTAAAGGGCGTGGCAATAATTTGAAATAAACTTGATCTGCTCGCGAAAATAACGGACTTTCATTGTCAATTTTATGGTTCTAGCTCTTGTTGTTTCAAAGATCCAGGTGTTCATACTGACGGACGGACGGACAGACGGACAGACAGACAGACGGACATTGCTATATCGACTCGGCTGTTGATGCTGATCAAGAATATATATACTTTATGGGGTCGGCCACGCCTCCTTCTATCTGTTACGCACATCTCGCTTCTGACAAACCTAATAGACCCCTATACTCTTTTTTCAAGAGTACGGGGTCTAAAAAAAGAAAAAAACAAGAAAGAATGCTACAGTCGCCCCGCGACTTTACGATACCCGTTACTCAATGTTCGACCGATTGTTCCTATGGGAGCTATACGATATAGTAGTCCGATTTCTATGAAACTTGGGCAGTATATTTATATTATTGATTTTATTATTTTGTGTCAGTTTCATTAAGATAGCTTAGTCAATGCAAAATTTTTTCATACTAATTTATATTCCGCCCATCCTCTAATTCTGTTTTTTTTTTCCACATATTACTGATAGTTGTGTGCATTCTTCAATTAACACCTGAAAGTCTTCTTTTTCAACTGGGCCTGACAACATTTCAAAATTTGTGCTTAAGGAGTGCCGTTCTTCTATAATAAAACGTCGCTTCATTTTCTTTATTCATTGCATAACAAGAAAGAAAAGTACAGTAGAGCACGACCGGCCGTTAAATACTCTCTCCATTTTTTTTCGCGGTTAAATTATTAAAATCGGTCTAGAGATATTACAATGTGTAGTACTTGCATTAAAACACGTTGAAACAAAAACAATCTAAGCATAATCAAACATAAATCTGTTTGTCTGTATGCGAATACACATACGCCAGACAAAATATGATGCTTATATGTATGTGAGCATTCGGCGCGGCCAGCGACTGCGGACAGCACTGCCGCCACGCAGGCAGCGAAAACATTCGAGCATGTGCTTGTATGTATCTGTCTTGCTTGCACTCATACATGATATTGCATTCAGCTATCAATATTGTAACGCTTCTAGTTTTCTTGTATACAGTCCGATTTAAATGCACCTTTCAGGATAGTCTGATATAGCTAGTCTTTGCACGAATTATAATTTACAATACTGTACTATATAAACAAATGCCTAAAAACGGAACGAAAGTTGAGAATTATTTTAAATAATTGTGGGAAAGGGGCTTGGCAGTCCAAAATTTTAAATGTCAATGCATTAACGCTGTTGCTAGGAACCTCCATACCAAAATTGGTGATCCTAGGTGCCATAGTTACTGAGATATACGCCGAAAACGCCGATTTTTTTCGTGGTGTGTCTAGGTTTTTGCTCACTGTGGGCGAATGGGGCATGGCATTGAAAAAAAAAGATTCTTGTACTGAGTGACTAAATATGTGATCGATTGAGACCAAGCTCGAACTTGTAGCTCTTACCATCTCTCAAATCTGTTTGTTCATACGGACAGACGGACAGACAGACAGACAGACAGACAGACAGACAGACAGACAGACAGACGGGCAGACGGACATGGCTATATCGACTCGGCTTGTGATGCTGATCAAGAATATATACAACACATCGTTCACGAAGTCCCGAGGCAAATAAGAAAAACACATTTTTTTCTCAAAATTCGATTTTATTCATCAACATAGTTTCCTTCGAGAGTGATACAGTCGGTCCAACGTCTTTCTAACATTTCAATACCCTTCTTAAAAAATAATTTGTCTTGGCTTGCAAAATACTCCTCACATCCAGTGATCACCTCATCGTTGGAGTGAAATTTTCTTCCCGCGAGCCATTTTTTCAGTTGAGAAAATAGCCAAAAGTCGCTGGGGGCCAGATCTGGGGAATATGGTGGATGCGGCAGCAGTTGGAAGCCCAGTTCGTACAATTTCGCCATCGTTCTCAGTGACTTGTGACACGGCGCGTTGTCTTGGTGGAAGAGGATTTTCTTGCGCGCCACGTGCCGCCGTTTTTTCGCGACTTCGCTCTTCAGTCGCTCCAGCAAATTGATGTAATATTCGCTGTTGATCGTCTTACCTTTTTCTAAATAATCAATGTAAATTATACCCTGACTATCCCAAAATACGGAGGCCATGACTTTTCCAGCCCATTGTTGCGTCTTTGGTCGTTTCGGTCGGCTTTCACCGGCCGCTGTCCACTCAGATGACTGACGTTTCGATTCCGGTGTGTAGTGGTGGATCCATACTTCATCCATAGTAATGTACCGACGAAAAAATTCCGCTTTATTGCGCTTGAAAATGTCCAGACACTCCTCCGAAGCCTCAACGCGTTGTTGTTTCTGGTCAATGGTGAGCAAGCGCGGCACCCCAAAATAGCATTCGCATATGCAAATGTTCATGCAGAATTGTGAAAGCACTGCCTTTTAATATCTTCATGATGTCAGAAATCTCCTGCAACTTCACTTTGCGGTTTTCCACGATGATTTTGTGGGCCTTTTTGACGATTTCTGGTGTAACTACCTCATTTGGCCTTCCACAACGTTCGGCGTCATCGGTGCTCGTACGACCGCACTTAAATTCAGAAAACCAACGTTCGACAGTTGCTTTTGATGGGGCGGAGTCCGGGTAACACTTATCGAGCCATTTCTTGGCTTGCACGGTATTTTTTTTCATCAAAAAACAATGATAAATCAAGACGCGAAATTGCTTTGCATCCATGGTTTATGCAACTACCGAGAGTAGCGTCACTAAAAGCTCGGTAACTTCTTACCTACTGGACGAAATATAATAAAAATTTTTCCCGTATCATCTGAAAGATGGCGCTAGACGATGATATAAATGAATTTTTGTTACTGGCGCGATTTGACAAAAAGCCTCGGGACTTATTGACCGATGTGTTACTTTATGGGGTCTGCCACGCCTCTTTCTGCCTGTTACATACATTTGCACAAACCCAATATACTCTTGCAGAGAGTATAAAACAAGTAAAATCGTTGGTCCAACATTTGTTGCAAGGGTTAGGAAAACCCCAGGAAAACACTAACCAGACCAAACGAGGATAAAATGTTAGTAACGCGGCGATTAATGATTGCGCGGAGATCGGATTGCGCGTGGACGATACGCTAAATTAATGCACATAATTAAAATAATACATAGTACTATACATTACATTTAACATTCAAAGAATATTATCTGGAATGGTTAGATAGGTAAGAGAGAAGTGACGTTCTAAGTGAGAACAAAGAAGAGGCTCCACAAGCCAAAAGAGAAAGACTATTATAGTTAGTACATAAGATACGAAATGGATTACGTAAAGTTTAATTAGTGGTACAGGTTTGAAGGACAGTGGAAAAAAGTTTCTAGTAGGCCGGATCGGAATCGCGAAACTTATTTGGATAATCAGATAGGAGGAATCAATTTCTCCACTGATAAGTTTATGTATGAATACTACGCCAAGCATTGTTTTGCGGTCTGCAAGAGAAGGGAGGTTTTTTAACAAGAGTCTGCTACGATACGAAGGTAATCGAATATTAGCATTCCAGGTAAGGCCCAGGTAAGGTACAGCTTCTATTCTGTCCTGGTGTATCGTGTATTTTGGAGATCACACAAACGATCCATATTAAAGAATAGGGCGTACAAGTGAAGTATAAAGAGTTTTTGTCAGATAGGGATCATCAAACTCCTTTGACCAACGATTAATAAAACCCAAGACACCACAAGCCCATTAGCAGCGAAAGAGATGTGCTTATCAAACTTAAGTTTTGGATCGAAAAGGATATTAATTAATATTATTAATAATAGGAGTTCTCCTACTAAAAGACATTACGTTACATTTATTGAAGCTTAGATATAGTAAGTGAACTTTACACCAGGTTTTACATTTTATTTTTTATTTTTATTTATTTATTTATTGTCAGACTATGAGCAGTCGACACAAAAAGAAAAATAAATTAAATTTAAGTAATTTAAAATAAACAGTTTAAAAATAAGAGTACAATTTAACGTTAAAAACGACAAAAATTTTAAATTAAAATTAAGTTTAATTAATTAATTAATTAACTAACTGGGGAAGAATTACAAAAATTAGAAACGTTGGTCCAACATTCGTTGCAAGGGTTAGGAAAACCCCAGAAAAAACACTAACCAGACCAAACAGAAAAAAAAAAATTAAAATAAATAAAGTCAAGTGTTAGTAACGCGGTGATAAACGATAAGGCTCGCGAGAACGAGATACGCGATAACGATAAAAAAAGAAGTATATTAAAAGATACTACGATTGACTAGATAGGTAAGAAAGAAGTGACATTCTAAGAGAAGACAAAGAAGTGGCTCCACACACTACATGAGAAAGACTATTATAGTTATTACATAAGATACGAAACGGATTATGCAAAGCATAATTCGTGGTACAGCGTTGAAGGGACAAAGGAAGAAAGTTTCTGGTATTTCGGATCGGAACCGCAAAACTAATTTGGCTAATTAGATACGGAGAATCAATCTCACCATTAATTAATTTATGTAAGAAAACTACACCAAGCATGGTTCTGCGATCCAAAAGGGAAGGAAGGTTAATTAACAAGAGTCTACTACGATACGAAGGTAATCGAAAATTAGTATTCCAGCTAAGGCCCCTAAGGGCAAACAGAAGAAATTGTTTTTGTACAGCTTCTAATCTCTCCTGATGAACAATGTATTGGGGAGACCATACACACGATCCATATTCAAGAATAGGGCGTACAAGTGAAGTATACAGAGTTTTAGTTAGGTAGGGATCGTCAAATTCCTTAGACCACCGCTTTATGAAACCTAAGACACCAAAAGCTCGATTAACAGCAGAAGATATGTGCTTATCAAACTTTAGTTTTGGATCGAAAAGGATACCCAAATCATTGACCGACTCTATTCTCTGAAGAGGCTTGCCGTCGAGAAAGTAGTTATTAAAGGTAGGTATTCGCCTACTATAGGACATTACGTTACATTTACTGAAATTAAGATGTAGTAGGTTAACTTTACACCAGGCTTGAAGTGTGTCGAGATCACTTTGTAGACCGTGACTCAGGCCAGAGTCATCTCTTGACAAACAAAGTTTCACATCATCGGCATACATCAGAACCCGGGAACTAGAAATAGCTAAAGGTAAATCATTAATGAATAATGAGAAAAGTAAAGGCCCCAAATGGCTTCCTTGAGGAACACCCGAGGTAACACGCACGGGCTTGGATAATGTGCCATTAAAATTAACTCTTTGAGTTCTTGAACATAAATAGTTCGCAATCCAAAGAATTAATTTATCTGGAAATCCAAGCAAATTAAGTTTATGAATTAATAGACAATGATTAACAGTATCAAAAGCCTTGCTAAAGTCAGTGTAAATGACATCCGTTTGCAATTTATTTTGAAACCCCTGTATCACAATGGAAGTAAATTCTAATAAGTTAGTGGAAGTAGATCTATATTTCATAAACCCATGCTGGCAAGGTGAAACAATAGATCTACATAGATGTTGCAATTGTGAAGTTATTAATTTCTCAAAAGTTTTAGGAATTGCAGACAACTTAGAGATAACCCTATAGTTGCAAGTATTAGATTTAGTACCCTTTTTATGAAGGGGAATAATAAAAGATGCTTTCCAAATGTCAGGAAAGGAGCACGACTCAACAGACAAATTAAATAAGTTATACAAAGGTTTCAAGAGGCCGTCGGCACAGTGTCTGAGCACACAACCAGGAACACCATCTGGACCCGGGGAAAAGACAGGTTTAACAGCCTTTAGATCACTCAAGAGCGATTCTTCAGTGATCAATGGCCTAAAATTACAATTAGAGGCATTCACACTGTAGGGATAAGGTAAATTTAGATTATTTTGATGAATGCAATAAGTTGATTGGAAAAAATCAGCAAATAAATTGGCTATAGCCTGATCAGAGTTAGCAGTCTTATTGTCAAAGACCATTGAGGAAGGAAGTGTTGATGAATTGCGCTTCGCATTAACGAAGTTATAAAAAGTTTAGGATTACTTCGAAACTGCTGACCACAGCTCCTAAGGTAATTCCGATAGCACAGGCTGTTCAATGCAGAGAAATCAGATCGAGCAATCACATAACGAGAGAGATCCAGGGAAGAGCCAGATTCCCTGAATTTCTTATAAAATTTAGATTTAATGTTTTTTAAACGTGTTAATTCCCTTGTAAACCAAATAGGTTTTTTAGACATAATTGGAACACAAGATGGAACACAAAGGTCAAATAAATTATTTATAGTAAGATAAAAAAATGTGACTGCTTCATCCACATCCCGGCACTTGAAAAGCCAAGACCAGTCAGTTTGGGATAAAAGCTGATTTAACTTGTTAAAATCAGCCTTCCGAAACTGGCGAATACGCTTTTTAGGTCTCGAGCTGGACTTTCCCATTTGGGTAGGCAATTCCATCAACAATTCCAAAGTCGGATGATATGGATCTTCAGGAAGAGAAAGGGGAGCAATACGGGAAACAGATGGAAATGTTGGATCTAGGACAAAAATAAGATCAAGCATCTTATTTAATGAATTGGGAATGCCATTAATTTGAGATAGAGAAATCCCAAATAAATGATCAAGGAAATCATTTTGGGTCGTGGAAGTCAATACAGCAGAGCCTGGAGTAGAGATCCAGGTAGTTCCTGCAATATTAAAATCACCCAGAACTACGAGGATATCCCGATCAGAAGTTAAAGAAGAAACAGATTTGATAGCTGAGAAATGTTCAAAATAAACAGAACTATCAGAAGAAGGAGGAATATAAGAGCAAGTAATAAAAACGCTAAAATTTAAAATATTGAGCTTTATAGCAATAAATTCTAAGTCTGTAGAAATGTTAAGATTAACTACTTCAGAGGTAAGATCAGCATCTACAGCAATAAGTACACCACCACCACGACGAGAAGTACGATCATTCCTAAAAATGGAAAATTTGTCGCAGAATATCTCTGCATTAAGAATGTCAGGCCTTAACCAAGTTTCAGTAAAGGCAATGACATGATAGGGAAAAGAAACACTAGATAAGTAAAGGTTGCTAAGTTTGCTACAAAGACCTCTTACATTCTGATAGGCAAGCAAGAGGGAGGAGTTTAGTTTTTTTTGTTATTACCAGCTGATTGGTTAGAGGAAGAAATAGAAGGTAACGCAATCGGAGTCCGATTTCGTTTTTTAGCAGTATATTCTTTCACTACTAAGTGGTCCGGCCAGAACTCTTTACAGCATATTTTGCTAAATTGTTCGGCCGGAACACTTATTTTAAATGAAGAAATCTCCCGAGCATAAGAAAATTTGAATTTTTCTACCGTAAAGTTGGCTATAGATTTGGCCTGTATAAAAGCCTTCACATCATCAGATGTAGTATTAGGGGCTAGCCGTGAAACAAAGATTTGTTTTTTCGGTGGGATACCTACAAGAGTCATGTTATTATCAACCACTGTTATCTCAATGTTTGAACTTATAACACTGGTTGATTGACTAGTTGATCCAGTCGTAATGTCATCATTGGTATGTTGGTCAACAACAACCGCATTGACAGCGACAGTATCAGGAATTTGCTCGGTGTCTATAGGAATAACTTCTGTGGGAGACGTAAAATTATCATTCCTACTGACATTGCTATTTGGAGAAGGGGTAGAAAGATTTATTAGAGAAGGATCAGAATTTATGGAGATATGAGGAGGAACTAAAAGTTCATTAGGACCAATCGACAACCTAAAATTGGCCTTTTTCCTCTTTGGAGAATCATTCAAGAGGTTCATACTCTTGAAGTCCTTATCCAACGAGGAGAAACTATCAAACAGGTTCTTAAATCTGCCCAATAGTTCCCCAAAGCCTCGTTTAGTTTGCCTCATGAAGCCCATAATATCCCTTTCAACATTCCTGCAAGACTCACATGTCCATTTAATACCCGAATTGGAGTTAATCAGGTCGATAATACGGCCGTTCAGGCCAGCGCATTTTTCGTGTGATACATTATCACACAGCCAGCAGCAAACATAGCCCACCTTAACATTGGTTCGCACCTGGCAGTTTTTATTATAACAGACATACATAGTAAAAATTTAAATTTAAACAACAAAATGGAAAAAAATTATACTGCGATAAGAAATAAATAACACAAAAGATTATAAGATTAGCAATTTGTATCGAGTGTTAAAAAGAATGACGGGTAAACACAAGGGTTAAATAAAACAGATGCTAAGCTAGAGCAGAACTACAGCGTACTTACAAAAACAAAAATTGATTTGCGCGGCAAACGAAAAATTTACCGTCGGAGGTTAGGTAGCCAACACCAACAACACTTAGATCGCGGGATAGCAGAGGGGTGAAGTAAAGCGCGGCTTACAGAGAGCAGAGAGAAATGACGCGCGAGAGTAATAATCTATTTATAGATTGCGCTCGCGACTGAAACTATGTAAGCGGAGAGTAGCAGGCAAACAAAAATTGCAAGTTACAAAAACAAAGCTTGTTGGGAGACGACAAAGCAAGAGCACAAAATAAACAAACAACTTGCTTTGACTAAGCTTTGATTTGGTAAATATTGCAAGGAAATTATAAAATCTGATTGTTAGTATATATTAAACTTTGCGTTTACACAGCCGGTGTATGACACAATGTATTATTAATGATGTAGTTTACTTTAATTGATTTAAAGACAGAAAAATCGACGAAAAGTAACTTTTACACGAGGAAAGAAAAAAACACGTCCGTTTGCAAAGCGAGTGCGAAGCGAATATCATCGGCATCATCAGAGCCCGGGAATTGGATATTGCAGAAGGCAAATCATTTATGAATAATGAAAAACGTAAAGGCCCAAGATGGCTTCCTTGAGGAACCCCTTCGAGGACTTAATTGGGACCCTAATCTTCGCCTTCCAGTCTACGCCAACAGATTATTGTTCCTGAATCTTCCATCCCTTATTAATCGTTGGAGAGTTCTTGGAGTTATTTTCATACATAATTTTATATTTGATGATATCTGCTCCCCATCCCTTTTAGAACGCCTTATTTTTAATATTCCATCCAGGGCAACCAATTAAAACCTCGAATTGACCGCCTTACATGCATTATTATTTGCTTTTATTTTTATTACGCCAATGAAGGCTGATAGTTTTGTTATTTAATCTCTGTTGTATCCATAAGCAATCTAATGAAGGCCTGTAGTTTTGAGCATCTGAAATATTAATTCTATTTTCGATTCGATTCGCTTTCCATTTGATTCGATTCGCTTTCGCTGACAGACTTGTTTTACATCGCTTCTATCTGTTTTCAAGTTTTTCTCCTTTAAACGCTCTAATGTGTATCATATTTCTGGCTTAATTCTTTTGCAACATTGTGTGCTACATCGGTTGTGTTGACACACATTGTTTTAATACATTTTGAAGATCATTTTAAATATTTGTGTTCAAAAGCAACAACAACATATATATATATATAAATAATTATATATAATTGGCCATAACACCCCTAACGGGGCACAGCCTGATGCACAATTTGCCTCCACGCTTCTCTGTCATGTGCGTGACTTCGCCAGCTGGTAACACTAAGTGCTGCTAGGATTACATCCATCTGGTCCTTCCAACAGCGAACCACCGAATCAAAAAGAGAGCGAGGTGGAGTTAATATGTCCACTTCTCCGTATATAGAGCTCGTCGTTCCACTTGATGCGATAGATATCGCCAACGCAAAACCAAATCGACACTTACCACCTGTTTGTCGATAATTGTATCATGGTGCAGACCAGTGATGGCCATTTTTTTCGGAAAAAAAAAGGCCAAAATGGGAATAAAGGCTGATAAATTAAAAAAGAAACAATAAGGCATCTGTTGCATCCAAAACGGATCAACTGGGGAAATAACCACCCAATGGGGAAAATATGAACACGATTTGCATTCAAAAAAAAAGGCCAGATTTCCGGATAGGGGCTGTTTGATATTTTTTCCGGACGAAGCACAGATCTGCCCGGAAAAGCCAAAAGGTTGGCATAACTGGTACAGACGTTTCCAGTGGAAAATTTCCACACCTGACGTAAATTTACATTGTGTAGGTCTTTTTGTTCAGTTCGTCTTGAACGATGAACGAATTGATTAAACTAGTTCACAGAAAAAAAATGAACAGATGAACTCACTCAGCAAACTAAACAAAAAATTACGAACTCTAGTTTCGTTATACTATAGAATGGACAATAGCGAACGAACTAAACGACTGAGCTACAATCTGGGACAACATTTGTTCCTTCACTTAAGGGAATAGTTCAATCGAACATATGCTGAACAATACGATACAACATAGAGTTGGGATTTTTAGTTCAATTTGCTGAGTAAGTTCAATCGTTCATTTTCTTTCCGTGAACTAGGTCAGTCAAATCGTTCATCGTTCATGACGAACTGAACAGAAAGACTTAATTATCTAAATCGTTCATCGTTCATGACTGAACAGAAAGACCTAATCATCTAAATCGTTCATCGTTCATGACTGAATAGAAAGACCTAATCATCTAAATCGTTTATCGTTCATGACTGAAAGACCTATTCATCTAAATCGTTCATCGTTCATCGTTCATCGTTCATGACTGAATAGAAAGACCTAATCATCTAAATCGTTCACGATACAAAATGACCGACATAAAATAAATAGGTCTTTATATTAAATAAATCAGGATAGTTAGTTAGATCGATTAATAAAAACAATGTTACTTTTAAAAAAGGGAATATTTTTTTAGGATATTTTTACTTAGTATGTAAAGCCATTTATTAAAAGGAACTTTAGTTACAAAAAATAAAAAAATAAAAATTCATCAAATTACACTTAAATTAACTGCCACTATTATTTAGGTGAAACAAAAAAAATAATACATTTACATTTGAACTTATATAACAAGCTACATATTGCTATGTAAAAATGTAAGCTTGTCTACCTTATCCGGTAGCAAAAGGCAACGTCTATCAGAAATTATCTGACCTGCAACTGAAAACGATCCTCCCGATCCAACTACGGGCCAAGGCCAAACTAATTGTTAGATGCTTAAGCTTCAAATGGCGCGCCAAATTGCTTTGCGAGACACCAGTTATGCTTAGACTGGACTTGCAATATATGCACTGGCCAGTCTTTCCACCCTCGCTTCCAATAAAGTGGTTCCAAATATTACTACGCTTGCGTTTTGACATTTTCTTAATATTATTACTTATGAAACCAAAAAGCAAGATGTACAAAAATATTTCAAAAGCAACGGTTTCCATATATTAAATGAACGACATCGTTCACGAAGAACTGAATATGTTCAGTCGTTTATTTTACTGACCCGTTCATTTGAACTTATTCAGAACGAAACGACACAACACCACAAAGAATACTTCAATTGCTTTTGTTTGTTCACGCGCAACACAAAATAACTTCGGAAAAAAGAACAGCAAAATTAATTTTATTTAAATAAGTATAGTATATGGATTTAGTGTTGAGAGTTTCTGTTTCCAAAAGTGCGATAAAATAAACTTCGCGTGAAACGACAATAGTTTAAAAAACTTTTCACACATCATGAATACCGTAAGTGAAACTTGAAATAATCCAATTTTTGTAGCAATCAGTTTATTTCTGAAATCTATTAAGGACTTAGCGCTTAGTTCCAAAGAAAATGCTTCTGTGGAGCTTAATGCCAGCCCTGAAGATCAAAGACGTATCTGGGTCGGAAATCTGGACTCTCGCATTAACGAGTAAGTAAACTCTAATATTACATCAAATTAAACTATTTATATTGTGGTAATATATGTATACATTATATTTGTCAATTATTGGTTTCAACTTCTCAAACTTATGCAAAAATGCGGCGCTATTGAAAAGTTTGATATGCTGTTTCACAAGGGAGGACCCATGGTCGGACAGACCCGCGGATACGCTTTTGTCACATTTACAAATAACGAGGGAGCAACAAACGCTATTTTGAAGCTAGATGGCACTAAAGTAGGCAGTCGTTCTATAGTAGTTCGCCTTGCTAGGAATATCAAATATGTAAGTTTCCGAGTCAGAAATGGGATGACTAAATTCTGTTATACAATATTTTAAATTCTTAAATTTTGCATCTCTGGCTTTTAACAATCGGTCATAGATATACATCATTTGTTAAAAACGTAATTAACTACATTTATTAAAAATTAATCGCGCCGGTCTTTAATAAATAGTTACGCGGATTTTAAGTTACATTGGTACTCTTTCCAGGATGATTTACAAAGACCAAAGCGTAGGATTGAAATACCTGCACTAGGAAGTGGCAAACGTGAAGAAAGGATAAGCAAGGGTGAAGCTATCCGCGCCATAGAAGCCAAACTTAAGAGTCTGGAGAGGCAAAAAGATGAAACCTTAGAACTGAACTCTGCTGTATGCGAGCCTAGCAAACCATTCATTCAGCGCTATCAATTTAACAAGGAACGCTCCGAGATTCATGGGAAGCACAGTAAAATAAAATCCTCTACACCATATCGACAATATACTAAACGCCGCTGAATCAAGCCGGACCTACTATGTTAAGATCATATAATTTTGTTTGCGTCCAGTTTACTTTTATATATCGTGCTCTTTTATTGGTACTCTATTTGGGTATTGTCTCGAATTACCACGCATTTCGTTTGGCATTCGCAGTATTCCAGGGTATGTTACTTGACTAGGTTTTTAAAATGCAACGGTGTGCAGAACAGTGCACAACATTCGCAGTATTGTTTTTTGTCAGACGTGCTTCGACATTTAGTTCCACTCTATAATAAAATAAAAAAATAAATTCTAATAAGTTACGATATCATTTTAAAGCCATATAAACACGTGTTGACTGTGTTGCATAAAGGGCATAAGGAACATATGTACACATTTATAATAATCAAATGGCATTTAGTAAATTGGATGACACGAGACTTGCATTACTCAATACAAGAGTCCGAACGATCAAAACAAGAAAGAAAGGAGCATGCGCCACTTTTTAATACTCTGCTTATATTATTAAATCGGTATCCAGGTATGACAATGAATAGTACTTGTATAAGGACACGTTAAAACAAAATCCAAGCATAATTAAACATACATATATTTATATGTTTGTATATGTTTGCTTCGCATAAAAACAGACGGACCTGGTTGTATCGACTCGGCTGTTGATGCTGAATATATGTATATAGTATACCTAATGGTCTCGGAATCGCCTCCTTCACTGCGTTACAAGCTTCGTGATAAAAACATAATATATTCTGCAAAGGTATAATAAAGTCGAGCACGCCCCACCGTATAATACTCTGCATTTGATTCCCGATTCTATAGAATTCAAATATTAATATGTATTAGTTACTTTATATTTATATATATATGCGTGCAAAAAGAATACTCATCTGTACCAAATGTCGTCAAGAATCTATAAAACTATATACATAATATGTATTACATATGTAGTTAAATATAATCATGATGAAACTTATAACTATAACTGGATTACAGCCTAGCCATTAGTCAGGAACAGTGTTGCTTACGCTTTCACTTAAAAAAAAGGCTAGATGAACTAAAAAAAAGGACAAAAAAGGGACAAATTTTCAAAATAAGCGGACAAAAATGTTTCTTGTACAAAATTTAGTTTTTTCAATCTTTCTTTTTTCATCCAATGCATATCATACGTCGTAAACAGTAGTATTTTCCTCGTCACTCCCTTGAGCGAAGCACACGTTCCGGTTAGTGGAAGACAACTATGGCAACGTGAGCAGTTTCTACGTAACCCGAACCTAGAGGAATAATATTGAATTTATTTACAAATTCACTGCACTTGCAGTACGCAAATCTGGATCTGGATTTCGGCACTCCCAATTCTTAAAACCATGAAAACTAAACCACGATTCTCGAAATTTCTGTTTATCTGTCTCTTTTAGCATGTTGAAACTTTTAAACGCTATATACAGATATTTGATATGTTTGATGTCGATTTCACGCTTAGAAAACATTCAAATATATTTATTGAAATCAGATAAACAATATTAATGCGATAACATCTAGTAACAAATAGTAACAAGTAGTAAATTAACAAATTTTGCAAGCAATTTAAAATAATCAAAAAAGGACAAAAAAAGGATATGTTTAGGGAACGTTTTAAAAATTTTCCGGCAATTACAATTTGAACAAGAAAAAAAAGTTATCTTCGGCTAGCCGAAGATTATATACCCTTGCAGTCATACACATTGCGTTAATTTTTTTTCAATGTCCGATTGTTCCTATGGCAGCTATATGATATAGTAGTCCGATCTAGATGAAATTTGGTCGGCAGATGGATAATGATAACAAATGCGTATTGCGTGAATTTGGTTCAAATCGTACAAGAGACACAGAAAATTTTCATACTAAGCATTTTCACCAGTTTTAACCGATTGTTCCTATGGCAGCTATATAATATAGTGGTCCGATCTGGATGAAATTTGGTTTGCACACGGGATTTTATGCCAAATGCGAATTTGGTTAACATAGCTCAAAAAAAATTTTTTTTTCATCCGATTGTTCCTATGGGAGCTATATGATATAGTGATCCGATCTGGCCGATTTTAACTGTTCTGCGTGCAAAGGGAATACACATCTGTGCCAAATTTCGTCAAGATAGCTTTAAAACTGAGAGACTAGTTCGCATAGAAACAGACGGACAGACGGACATGGCTATATCGACTCGGCTGTTGATGCTGATCAAGTATATATATACTTTATGGGGTCGGAAACGTCTCCTTCAATGCGTTACAAACTTCGTGACAAAAACAATATACCCTCTGCAAGGGTATAAAAAGAACAGATCTATCCGGAAAAAGACAAGTTGGCAACACTGGTCGGGAATCATCTCAACGATCGGCCGGCTCCTGTGGTGTTTGACAACAATCCGGAAAACATTTCAGCTGGGTCTCAGCTGGTCACGTTCGACACTTTGCACTAATCAATAGAACTAAGTACGCAACCGCAACAACATCAAAGAGAGGTTCCCAGGGGTCGCAACCTCGCCAATGCTGCGGGTCACAATGCCAAACAAAGAAGATAACCTCAACCATATAAGGGAAGTAGGAGACGACGTGTATCTGGAACCAGGTCCTTGTTGGCGTTTGGATCGGCCAAGTCCGGGCGTGAAGTTTAACACCGTCTCCGGTCTGCAAAGCTAAGTCAGCGTCCCGCAACTTCGTTGCACCCCACATGAGGCGCAAGCATTGCAGATTCTTCGGTGTGACTACTAAAAGCCTGCGTCAACTGCGGCAGCGCGCCGCCAACCTTAAGTTAGATTTCAAGATATCAAACATAGTACTTTTAATTTATAAATAAATTTATTTAGTGGCACATGTATTCGGGCTTAGTCTCGCGGTTTTTATTTAAACGGTAGGAAATTATTTTTGTCACGCCCACTTTAGCGCGTTCGATTTTGTTCTATCATGTACTGACCAAGTTTGAACCAAATCGGACTACTATATCGTCCCTATACTAATCGGTCAAAAACAAGCTGCAAATATAAATTAGTATAAAGAAATTTTGCATTGAATAAGCTATATTAAACAAAAACACAGAATACATTTGCCAGTAACATAATCATACTGACCATGTTTTATCCAAATCGGATTGCTTTATCATATAGCTCCCAAAAGAACAATCGGTCGAAAATATGATCTAAATATGAATTTGAATGAACATTTTCTGTGTTTAAGAAGCTATCACCTAAACAATTAAACTAACATTACTTTGTTAGTAACACATTTTAGTTGAGTAACGGGTATCCTAAAGTTGGGAGGCAATGATAGCATTCTTTATTGTTTTTATATATATTTAAGCTGACTAAAAACTTTAGCGATTATGTAACTAGTTAATTACTAAATTATGTTAAAAATTAAAAATAATGATTTACTTTAAAACTAACATTTTAAAACTCAACTTAACTGAACATAAAGAAGAAAGAAATTAGTTAGTCTCAGGAAAAGGCGAAGAAATCAATCCAACATTCAACGTTACAAAAAGAGAAGTGGAGCAGATTTCACAAATTTATAATTTATAAAGGAAATTACTTCTGGGAGTCATCCTATGAAAAGTAAAAGAGCAAAAGTCTGCACTGACTCAATTAATACTTGCCTTTAAAAGTGTCGACGAAACCAGACGTATGAAAAATATTCAAGAATGGGGGTTACTAGAAATGTGTAATGAATTTTGCTGACACAGGAATCAATACTGTATTCGATTTGCTTTCGCTGACGGATGTGAGTTATATCGCACTCAATCTTGCCTACTTCTTCGATTAAACTCTAATAATTGTTGGATTTTTCTTGTTTAAAATCATGGCAACATTGTGTAAAACATTGGTTGTGTTGAAAAGCATTGTTTAAATAAATTATAACGCTAATTTTAAATAATTTGTGTTAAAGGCAACAACAGCTCCACAGTCAATTATTCTGCTTGCCCTAACATATCGTTTGTGTAAAACTTATCTCGACGCTATCTTCGAGGTCACATTTGTTCTACAGCGCTCTTTTATACCATTGAACTACGGGAAAAAAGTACAATATTTTGCCATTAATCAAATTTTGTTGTTGTCTCAAATCGCCAAACAAGAATTTTTTTCCAATTCTAAATTCATTAGAATTAAAATATATTTTTTTAATTTTTAGGGACTATTCCTATTATTTGATAATTTTACAAAGTCACCGGATTAAGAGTTGCATTGCAACGTGAAAAAGCGCGCTAAATAGATCGCAACTTTTCAGCTGTATTAAATTAATCGCATAAATTAAAAGTTAATATGGAAAAAGTTAATAAAGGTATGTATAATAAGTGTCCGTAGTGATTTTGTATACTGTGTTTTTGTGTAACTGTGCAATGTGTTGTTCATGTGTATTTTTTAGCTTAACCCTAACAAATATGTTTGTGTTCTGTGGAGTATTACTTTAACAGTTCTCGCTAGGCCTCGGCAGTTTTACTTAAGGGTAATTAACTAAACCCTATACTATAAGGTTCAATTAATAAATTTTTCCCGTTTTTATACTCTCTGCAAGAATATATTGGGTTTGTGAAAATGTATGTAACAGGCAGAAGGAGGCGTGGCAGACCCCATAAAGTATATATATTCTTGATCAGCATCACAAGCCGAGTCGATATAGCCATGTCCGTCTGTCTGTCCGTCTGTCCGTCCGTATGAACAAACAGATTTCAGAGATGGTAAGAGCTACAAGTTCGAGCTTGGTCTCAATCGATCACATATTTAGTCAGTCAATACAAGAATCTTTTTTTTTTTCGATGCCACGCCCCATTCGCCCACAATGAGCAAAAAACTAGACACACCTCGGAAAAAATTGGTGTTTTGGGCGAATATCTCAATAACTATTGCGCCTAGGATCACCAATTTTGGTAGGAAGGTTCCTAGCGACAGCGTAAATGCATTGCCATTTAAATTTTTGACCTGCCACGCCCCTTTTTCCCACAAATAATAAAAATAATTCTCCACTTTTGCTCCGTATTTAGGCGTTTGTTAATATAGTACAGTATTGTAATTTATAATTCGTGTGAAGACTAACTATATCAAACTATTCTGAAAGGCGCATTGAAATCGCACTATAATCAAGAAAACTAGAAGCGTTACAATATTGATAACTGAATGCAATATCTTGTATGAGTGCAAGCGAGACAGAAACATACAAGCACATGTTCGAATGTTTTCGCTGCCTGCGTGGCGGCAGCGCTACCCGCAGTCGCTGGCCGCGCTGAATACAACCATACATACATACATGTATATGCATCATATATTGTCTTTCGTATGTGTATTCGCATACAGACAAACAGATGTATGTTTGATTATGCTTAGACTGTTTTTGTTTCAAAGTGTTTAATGCAAGTACTACACAATGTAATATCTCTAGACCGATTTTAATAATTTAATCGGGAAAAAAGGCAGAGAGTATTTTACGGTCGGGCTTGCTCGACTGTACTTTCCTTACTTGTTTGATGTAATTGCGTTTGGTGAGCATGAGACGTCTCCAAATAAAGCTGGGCTTAAATATTTAAATTATGAAAATGCAGGATGTCGTTTAAAAAGAAAGTTAGCACCAGAGCTTGCGTCAAACGAAAATTACGAAACTGTACTATTAATACACGCTGGTTCGATTTCGGCAAGGAAGTCGAATGAAAAAAATGTTGATTTCTTATTAAACAAATCTACGGGTGCTAAAGGACTTAACATTAGCAATGTTCGAAAAAAAACTTGAAGCAAATCCGCTGAACCCAATAAGCCCGGAAAGAGCGTTGGCGTTCCTCATAGAAAATGGGTTGACGAAACTGCAATACATGAATATCAAAGTTTCTTTACAACACGTACTGGATCATACTACGGACCATATTTTTACTATGCAAGAGGAGGTTCTCGAGATTTTATCGGACATATCGTATTGTAAATTTATAGTTAGCTATGGATTTGACGGTTCAACAGGCCAAAGCTGCTACAAACAAAAATTTCAATTTGATGAACCTACTTCTCTGGAGCATTCTTTGTTTGTAACAACAATCGTTCCGTTGAAACTCACTGATAAATTGGAACGACTAATATGGATTAATAGGACACCCCAGTCTGTTAGATTCTGCCGGCCGTTAAAACTGGAATTTGCCAAGGAAAGCTCGAACCTTATACTTAATGAAAAATCCAGTTTGGTCAATCAGATTATAAATGTTGAAGATCATTTGAATGTTTACAAAGACAAAATAGTGCATACCAAATACGATATGCATTGCACGCTTATTGATAGAAAAGTTTTAAACATTTTGACCGGCACCAACTCATGCCAGTCCAGTTCTTTGTGTGGAGCCAAGCTGACTCAAGTATTGCATACAAAATATATTAATTCGTCAATCATTAATGATAAAAGCAAGAATTTACAATATGGAGTTAGCCCACTTAATGCGTGGATTAGATTTTTAGACCCCGTACTCTTTAAAAAAGAGTATTGGGGTCTATTAAGTTTGTCAGAAACGAGATGTGCGTAACAGGCAGAAGGAGGCGTGGCCGACCCCATAAAGTGTATATATTCTTGATCAGCATCAACAGCCGAGTCGATATAGCAATGTCCGTCTGTCCGTCCGTCTGTATGAACACCTGGATCTTTTAAACTACAAAAGCTAGAGACACCAAATTTAGAATGAAAGTCCATTTATGATGTACGCTGATCAAGTTTATTTCAAATTGCTGCCACGCCCCCTACCGCCCCCGCAATGAGCAAAAAACCAGACACACCTCGAAAAAATTTGTGTTTTAGGCCATGTTACATGCCACTTTTTTATACTCTCTGCAAGAGTATATTGGGTTTGTGAAAATGTATGTAACAGGCAGAAGGAGGCGTGGCAGACCCCATAAAGTATATATATTCTTGATCAGCATCACAAGCCGAGTCGATATAGCCATGTCCGTCTGTCTGTCCGTCTGTCCGTCTGTCTGTCCGTCTGTCTGTCTGTCCGTCTGTCCGTCCGTATGAACAAACAGATTTCAGAGATGGTAAGAGCTACAAGTTCGAGCTTAGTCTCTATCGACTCGATATTTAGTCAGTCAATACAAGAATCTTTTTTTTTTCAATGCCACGCCCCATTCGCCCACAATGAGCAAAAAACTAGACACACCTCGGAAAAAATTGGTGTTTTGGGCGAATATCTCAATAACTATTGCACCTAGGATCACCAATTTTGGTATGGAGGTTCCTAGCAACAGCGTAAATGCATTGACATTTAAATTTTTGGACTGCCACGCCCCGTTTTCCCACAATTAATAAAAGTAATTCTCAACTTTTTAGGCATTCTTTAATATAGTACAGTATTGTAATTTATAATTCGTGTGAAGACTATCTATATCAAACTATCCTGAAAGGCGCATTGAAATAGCACTATAAACAAGAAAATTAGAAGCGTTACAATATTGATAACTGAATGCAATATCTTGTATGAGTGCAAGCGAAACAGAAACATACAAGCACATGTGACGGCAGCGTGCAAGCGAGACAGAAACATACAAGCACATGTTTGAATGTTTTCGTTGCTTGCGTGGCGGCAGCGCTGCCCGCAGTCGCTAGCCGCGCTGAATACACACATACATACATACATGTATATGCATCATATACTGTCATTCGTATGTGTATTCGCATACAGACAAACAGATGTATGTTTGATTATGCTTAGATTGTTTTTGTTTCAACGTATTTTAATGTAAGTACTACACCTTGTAATATCTCTAGACCGATTTTAATAATTAAATCGCGAAAAATGCAGAGAGTATTTTACGGTCGGGCGCGCTCGACTGTACTTTTCTTACTTGTTTTTTATTAAATTCTATGGGATACATTTAAAACTAATTCTAACAAGTAAGAAAGGCTACAGTCGATCAAGCCGACTGTAAAAGACCCCGTACTCCCAAAGTAGTGCCCACTTGCATTTTATTTAAATTAAAATTTTCAAATTAAATAAAAAAATTTAAATTAAATATTTAAATTTTGAATTAAAATTAAAAAATAAATAAATTAACAAATGTCATTGTCAGCATTCGAACCCGCGATCCATACGAAGGTTCCACATTGCGCCGCAACTCTACCAGTTGCACCACACTCCTATTCTATCATTCTTCCGATTATTTGCAAATATGTATGTGCACACATATATATTTGTGTATGTATAGCATTGTTCGGCGCGGCCAGCGGCTCCGGGCAGCGCTGCCGCCAAAGCAGGTAGAGAAAACGTTCGAACATATGTTTGAATGTTTCTGTGTTTGTTTATATGTGTTGCGTGCATACAGTGACTTTGTAGTTAAATAACATAAATTTGAGCCGTGATATCTATCTTGTTTAACGTCGGATTTTGATGTAAATTTCAGGATAGTTAGATATGATAAATCTCTAAGCAAATGTTAAATTACAACACTGAACTATTTGATTTAATGCCTTAAAAACGGCATTGAAGTTGGAAAGTTTTTTAGTTCTTATGAGAAAAGGGGGCGTGGCAGCTCAAAATTTTTAATGGCATTATACTAAGGCTTTGTGCTCCTAAGTGCTATAGTTACTGAGATATTCGCCGAAAACACCGATTTATTCCGAGGTGTGTCTAGTTTTTTGCTCATTGTGGGCGAATTGGGTGTGGCACCGAAATAAATAATATTCTTGTATTGACTGACTAAATATCTGATCGATTGAGACCAAGCTCGAACTTGTAGCCTTACCATCTCTGAAATCTGTTTGTTCATACGGACAGACGGACATGGCTATATCGACTCGGCTTGTGATGCTGATCAAGAATATATATACTTTATGAGGTCTGACACGCCTCCTTCTGCCTGTTACATACATTTGCACAAACCCAATATACTCTTGCAGAGAGTATAATAAATAAATTAACAATTGTCATTGTCAATTGATTTCGATCAAACTTGATCAGTACATGTAGTTCATAGACATGTAGTCTCCGTGTAAATTTGGATCAGATAGCATTGCTATACTAAAACATTCAAGTTTTATCTGTACATTTTCCTTTATATGAAGATAGAACGCCCTAAAGTGGGCGTGTCAAAAAACAAAAACAAACTTGTACTGCTTGGGTATTGTAGCTTTCATTTGCGACCCCTTTCACCTTTCTAGCTCTTATAGTCTCTGAGATCCTTTTGTTCATACAGACGGACAGACGGACGGACGGACAGACGGACATGGCTATATCGACTCGGCTATTGATGCTGATCAAGAATATATATACTTTATGGGGTCTGCCACGCCTCCTTCTGCCTGTTACATACATTCCAACGATTACAATATACCCTTGTACTCTACGAGTAACGGGTATAAAAATTAAAAGAACTGTCAAATTCTTACAAACGGCAAAAAAAATCAAGAGCAACTCTTCATATTTAGATTAATTTAATGATTAGATTTTGCTTACACACTTGGTAAAGGAAAAAATTTAGGGATCAAATCAGGGTCAAATTGAAAAAACCAAAAGAATCCGAAATTAAATTTAAGTCTAACGAACATCCAAAAAAAAAATTTCATGTCTCTAGCTCATAACTTGGAATTAATGTCAAAAAAATGGGATTTTTTTCCATAGTGCATTGTAAGTGTTGGCCGGTGGTGCCGGTTTTCTGAAAATGTTTCATATGAAACATGTGCAGGGCTCAATGGCCGAATTATTTCCCTGGTAATGTCCAAATCAGTTTTAAAGTGAACATGAGATTCTGATTCTTAAATGCGAAAAAACTACAAATTTTCAATTGTCGATTGGCCCTAATGAACTTTTGGTCTTTCCTAACATACCCACTAATCAATTTTTTATTCCCATCTCTCAACATAGCAGTTAGTAGAGATGACAACAAGTGTACAGCCTGCCTTTCAGTGAGCAAATGAGAATCGCGTTCATTCTTTATCCTTTACATATAAAAAATACAGCTACACAATAATTAAGATTACTTTATTTAGTTTAGAGCAAAACTTACATGAAATACTGAGGAATTTTAGAAACAGACGCACATCTGAGCTAAGACAACAGTATCAGAGTATTCAGATGTTGGGCACTCTCTGTCATTGGCCTTTGCAAGTCTAAACACAATGTTATGGTTTGCCCCATTTTAATTCATACTGCAAACTAAGTTCGGGGACATGACGCTGATATTGACGACTCATAAATCCAATTGAAGGTTCATTATTAAATTCCTTACAGGTAAAATTTTGTTATTTTTTAAAACGTTTTGATATACTGAGAATTTCTTGTAGCATATTCTAGAAGCTATTTAATTGATATACTTTGTCTCACAAATATTTTTGTAAGCATTGGTGGGAATATTTATTAATATTTATTACTGGAAATTTTTGAATTTTTTTCAATTCAATTTAAAATGTCGCAGTGGTCATATATTTTAACAAAAGCCCCGGCTTATGAGCAAAGACATACTATTTAAAATGATTTACCTAACCCATTAATTTAATAAGGATCATGTTTAGGACCAAGAAATTATATTATATTTTAAAGATACACTTTTTAGACCCCGTAATCTAAAAAAGAGTAGAAGGGCCTATTAAGTTTGTCCAAATGTTATGTTTTAGACGAATATCTTCAATAAACTTCAATGCCGTGTAAGGCGGGTTGCCAATCCTGTCTTACATGGCGATTACTAGTTATAAGAAGGAAATAATAAGTAGCAATAAGGAATATGAATGAATTATTAGTAATAAGAATATGAAGTATAATTGTTAATTTAATGTTAAGAATAGGAATTTAATTATAAGTAATCGAATAGGTAGGCTATCGATAGGAGTTAGGCGATGTCTGCAGCGCCCTCTGTCAGGAGCGTAAGGAGCGGCTTGATGCAACTCTGAACGAAAGCTCTGTGGTGAAGAAAGAGCTTTCGTGGTGGAGTTTTGTCAAGGCAGCTTCAACGCTGTTAGATCGAGAGCGCTGCAGACACTTTGCGATGGACCGGCGAGCACATTAGACGTGGAACAAAGAGAACAAGGAGGAAGAAAACGTGAGTAGAGAACCGTTAGGGCCAGTGCGACGATAGGGAACGAATAAATGGTGCGTGAGAGGAAATAAGAAATAAAAAAGAAAAGAGAAAAGGAAAACCAGCGACGCGTTGTTAGTGGGCTGGGTGAATAAAATTAGTGAGTTTTCGTTGGCCATATCCCTACTCCCGTTACTTTCCGTTTCGCTCGAGAACGGCAGCGACTCTACGGCGCCCCTAGAGTTGCAGCCTTCTCTTGCGAATCAACGCCGTCTTCCGCTGGGTACGATCGTGGTCTCTTGGCGCCCCAGAGCCACGATTGCATACTCGCAAGACGTGTCCTTCCCTCGTGTGTAACGACTCGCTGAGATCAACGGCGGCGCCCCCCGTTTGGCTCTTGCGTCTGTGCCTCTCCCATCCATTCGCACACTCTTCGCTGGAGAACAGCGGTGTTCGCCAGAGTACCTCGACGTCCCGCTTCGATCTCGCAGAGCGTCGCATCGCATCGCTGAGAACAACGGCGGCGCCCCCCGTTTAGATCTCGCATGCGACTACCCCATACCCTGTATTGCCCCTCGCACGTGACCGGCGGCGGCTGCCAGAGTACCTCGGCGCCTCGCCTCGATCTCGTGGAGCATTACAACAGCTCGCGTGGAACGACGGCGGCATCCCCGCCTCGCTCTCGCGTCTTGCATTCCCCCGCCCCCTCCTCCACTAATCACATCCCCGCTGGCACGTTTTTCCCCGTCTGCAGCGTCTCCGCGAATGTTACAAATTTCTTGTAAGATTCGAGCCCTGGACAGACTGAGATCTGTACCCCGGCTAGAACGTTTCCTTACAGCCGTTTTTAAGGTATTTGTTCATATAGTACAATATTGTAATTTAACATTCGTTGGGAGACATATCATATCTATCTATCCTGAAAGTTGCATAAAAATCTTACATTAAACAAGAGAGCTATCACGATTCAAAGTTTATGTTATATTCTTTTTATACTCTCTGCAAGAGTATATAGGGTTTGTGCAAATATATGTAACAGGCAGAAAGAGGCGTGGCAGACCCCATAAAGTATATATATTCTTGATCAGCATCACAAGCCGAGTCGATATAGCCATGTCCGTCTGTGCGTCTGTCCGTCCGTCCGTCCGTATGAACAAGCAGATTTCAGAGATGGTAAGAGCTACAAGTTCAAGCTTGGTCTCAATCGATCACACATTTAGTCAGTCAGTACAAGAATCTTTTTTTTTCGATGCCACGCCCCATTTGCCCACAGTGAGCAAAAAACTAGACACACCTCGAAAAAAATTGGTGTTTTGGGCGAATATCTCAGTAACTATTGCACCTAGGATTACCAATTTTGGTATGGAGGTTCCTAGCAACAGCGTAAATGCATTGACATTTAAAATTTTGGACTGCCACGCCCCTTTCTCCCACAAACAATAAAAATAATTCTTAACTTTTGTTCCGTTTTTAGGCATTTGTCCATGTAGTACAGTATTGTAAATTATAATTCGTGTGGAGACTAACTATATCAGACTATCCTGAAACGTCTAACTGTATACAAAAAAACTAGAAGCGTTACAATATTATTGTCATTCGTATGTGTATTCGCATACAGACAAACAGATGTATGTTTGATTATGCTTAGATTTTTTTTGTTTTAACGTATTTTAATGCAAGTACTATACATTGTAATATCTCTAGACCGATATTAATAATTTAACCGCGAAAAAAAATGCAGAGTATTTAACGGTCGGGCGTGATCGACTGTACTTTTCTTTCGTGTTTTTATATCCTTGCAGAGGGTATATTATTTTTGTCACGAAGTTTGTAAAGTACATATATTCTTGATCAGCATCAACAGCCAAGTCGATATAGCCATGTCCGCCTGTCCGCCTGTCCGTCTGTTTCTATGCGAACTTGTCTCTCAGTTTTAAAGCTATCTTAATGAAACTTGGCACAGATGTGTATTCCCTTTGCACGCAGATCATTTGTGAAAATCGGCCAGATCAGATGACTATATCATATGAAAGCTCCCATAGGAACAATCGGACGAAAAAATTTTTTTTGTGAGCTATGTTAACCAAATTTGCTCCATATGCATTTGGCATAAAATCCCATGTACAAACCAAATTTCATTCAAATCGGACCACTATATCATATAGCTGCCATAGGAACAATCGGTTCAAAATGCTGAAAATGCTTAGTATGAAAATTTTAGTGTGTCTCTTGAACGATTTGAACCAAATTCAAATATGCATTATCATATTTCATCTGCCGACCAAATTTCATCCAGATCGGACTACTATATCATATAGCTGCCATAGGAACAATCGGTCACTGAAAGCAAATTAACGCAATGTGCATGACTGCAAGGGTAAATAATCTTCGGCTAGCCGAAGATAACCGTTATTTTTTGTTTTTGTTTAGTTTAGCACACAAACAAAAACACCACTGGTTTTTTTTATTGGACGTCGATGTACTTACGGGACAGTACATTCAAGTGGCCCAGCAACACCAAGTAACGAGCTTTTTAGCGCGCGGAACCCTTCAAGTAATGCAGCCACCAACCGATAGAGGGGCACACCGCATAACGTACGGCTAACGATAAACGCGAAACGAATTTATTTGAAAGAACTTAAAATGACTAAAATCAAAATACAATACATCTTAAATTATTAAGCTAATTTAATTAAAATCTAGACAGGTGACAGAGATGAGAAGTTCTAATTAAGGGGGCAAAGTTGGTAGAACATGGTTGAAGAGAGAGTGGAAGATAGTTTCTAGTTGGTCTGATCGGAACAGCGAAACTAATCTGGCTGAGTAATTCAGAAGAATCAACTTCACCAATGATTAGTCTGAGTAAGAAAATTACATCGAGCACTGTCCTACGATCAGACAGAGAAGGCACATTCTTTAGTAAAAGTCTACTACGATAGGATGGTAAGCGTATGTTAGTCTTCCAGTTGAAAGCCCTTAGGGCAAAAAGAAGAAATTGTTTTTGTACAGATTCTATTCTCTCCTGATGAATCCTGTATTGAGGTGACCAAATACAACATCCATATTCAAGAATAGGGCGTACCAAGTCAGTAAAAAGTGTTTTAAATTCTTTCGACCAGCGCTTTATAAAGCCCAGGACACCAAAAGCACGATTTGTAGTTGAAAGTACATGCTTATCGAACTTGAGCTTAGGATTCATAAGAATACCCAAATCAGTGACCGAATCAATTCTTTTAAGAGAGTTGCCATTCAGAATGTAATTATGTTGAAAAGAGACGCGCCTACTGAAGGACAATACGTTACAATTACTAAAGTTAAAATTTAATAAATTATCTTGACACCCGGTTTGAAAGCTAGATAGATCAGATTGTAACCTGGTTTAAAGAAGAGACTCTGCAGCCGAAACACAGAGTTTAACGTCGTCAGCATACATGAGTACACGTGAGTAACTGATCGCACGTGAGTAACTGCAATAGCAGTGTATGTGCGCAAGCGAGAAAGAAACGTATGTTCGAACGTTTGCGCTGCCTGCCCGCAGACGCTGGCCGTGCCGACCAATGCTACACATACACACATACATATATGTATATGTGCACACATACGTATAATTTCAAACGAATTTGTATGTGCATGCAGACAAATAGATTTATGTTTAAATAAACTTCGTTTTATTTTTGTTTACACGTGTTATAATAAAAATACTATTCATTGTATGATATAGATACGGATTTAATTAATTTAATCGGGAATAAAAGCAGTTAGTATTATAAAGTCGGGCGTGCTTGCCTGTACTTCTCTTCTTGTATGAACGGACGTACTTACGTCAGTCAGATTAAGTTTATTTCAAATTGTTGCCACGCTCATTACCGACCCCGTAATTTGTAAAAAATACTGTGTCCTCACCAAAAACGATGTTCAATAATTGTAATTTATGTACACGTGGTAGAAAGAGAAGCGATAACTCTATGTTTACGTAATAAGCGGACTAATTGTTGAACGAAGTGTGGCCCAAGTGGAAGAGATGCCTAGCTTTATTTTTCGTACTTGAATGTAAACCCAACGTCTGCGGTTCGAATCCCGGCGCAGACAGCCGTTTCATATTTTCTTATATGGCACAAATTTATAATATGTTAATAAAGATAATCGGAAGTTTCTTAAAAGTGGGGCGTGGTGGAAGTGGTAGAGTTCCGACTTGTTCTGGAACCTTTGTCTGAGGTCGCGGGATCAAGAGCAGACAATGAGAATTGTAAATTTAATTTTTTAAATTTCAATTCAAAATGTAAATTCTAAATTTTAATTTTATGAATTTCATTTTAAAATTTGAATTTTAATGAAATATAAATGCTATGGGAGTACGGGGTCTTTTACAGTCGGCCCAATCGACTGTAGCCTTACTTACTTGTTTTTTCTTATTCTATTGAAACTTGCATCTATTGCTGTTTTATTTTTGCGCTCTCTAAACAACAAAATTTCTTTGCTTATTTTCCTGCTCTACTGCAATTACTCTCGCTCTATTCGTTTTGAACTGATCGGTCAACTCAATAATTCACAACAAGACAAGACGTTCACGAAATTAAATAAATAAATGTTAATTCTTACGATATGTATTATTGATAACGGCGCGCAAAAAGTTACTGAAAAAGCTCTGCAGCCCCCAACAACAGGTTTTAACAGAATATGCATAACATTATTCTAGATACATTTGTTGTAGAAACCGTACAATCATAAATTAGTAACATAACAACACATGACTGGTAAATATTATACAAAAAACCTAACCTTATTACGCAGTATGAGGACTTTAAGTTTTAATAGACTTAATTATTTATTAAGTTCTTGGCAAAATCTTGCCTTTTAAGCCGCCTTAGAGGTCGGGAAGGGAGATTGCGGTGGTTGCATCTGTGGCTGAGCAGAATCGAAGTATCGATAAGTGTTGGTAATTAATCGCACACTGTTCTGCTCAGCTGGAAGTGGCCATACTCTAAAGGGAAAATTAGAAGAGGATAGGGTAGGAATAAGTGGGACAGAGGGAGAGAAGAGAGAGCAAAGTGGCCGAGCGGAGACGGCCGTTGACTCTAAGGAACCGTTGCATGGAAAAGGAATATGAGGATTAAGATTTAGAATTATGCATAGCATTAGGTGGCCTTAAAGTCAACGTGAGAGTTGGTTTTTGAGATCGGCACGAGACAGATGCGTGGCCGGATCGTCGTCGTGTTTTTTGCTTGGTTTTTGGGGTCAAAGTCTAGTGGTTATGTATTTATTTTTATGTGGTGTCCGTGGGAACTAAACAAATAAAATAAAATATAAGTGTACGACAAATAATTGTGACATCACTGTGCGTTGACAAAACGTATCACTCGTTAAAATGGTCAAACCATAAATGAACATTTAAATAGATAATGTGACACCACTGTGCGTTAACAAATGCAAACAAATATATTCAAAATCTATTTTAAGTTACAAATAAAAACAAAATTAAAACTCTAGTTGGTTTGCCACCACAATGCAACCACAAAACGAAAAGCACGACTAAAACCTCAACACGTTTCAAAGACAACATTAATTAAAACCCACAACAACAACGACCGCAACACCAACAACTATACCGTCTGGCCGTTGGGACGACAACAACAATATGGCAGCAAAAACAGTGACCGGAGGACGGCCGTAACGGTGGCGTCACACAGCATTAGCTGTACGCGCCGGCATAGAGGACGGACGTGGTGAGCTGTGTCGCAGACAGCAGTAGTTTTGTTTTTTGTTAAATTGAAATTTTGTGTAGTTTTGTTCTTAAAAATTAAGGAATATATAAATTTTTATACCCGTTACTCGTAGAGTACAAGGGTATATTGTAATCGTTGGAATGTATGTAACAGGCAGAAGGAGGCGTGGCAGACCCCATAAAGTATATATATTCTTGATCAGCATCAATAGCCGAGTCGATATAGCCATGTCCGTCTGTCCGTCCGTCCGTCTGTCTGTCCGTCCGTCCGTCCGTCCGTCTGTCCGTCTGTATGAACAAAAGGATCTCAGAGACTATAAGAGCTAGAAAGGTGAAAGGGGTCGCAAATAAAAGGTACAATACCCAAGCAGTACGAGTTTGTTTTTGTTTTTTGACACGCCCACTTTAGGGCGTTCTATCTTCATATAAAGGAAAATGTACAGATAAAACTTGAATGTTTTAGTATAGAAAACTTTTTAGTTAGCTATGCCATCTGATCCAAACTTACACGGAAAGTACGTGTCTAGGAAGTACATGTACTGATCAAGTTGATCGAAATCGGACAACTATATCTTATAGCTCCCATAGGACCGATCGGTCAAAAATTCGCTCCAAATATAAATTAGTATGAAAAAATTTTGCATTGACTAAGCTATCGTAATGAAACTGACACAGAATAAATTTATCAATCACATAAATGACCAAGTTTCATCCAAATCGGACTACTATATCGTATAGCTCCCATAGGGACAATAGGTCAAAAATTTGCATTTAATATGAATTTGAATGAAAATTTTCTGTATTTACCAAGCTATTTTAATGAAACTGATACAGAATAAATTTATCAATGACAAAAAAATAGTGACCAAGTTTCATTCAAATCGGACTACTAAATCATATAGCTCCAATAGGAACAATCGGTCGAACATTGAGTAACGGGTATCCTAAAGTCGCGGGGCGACTGTAGCATTCTTTCTTGTTTTAATCTCTTATAATATTTATTTAATTTTTATACTCTCTGCAAGAGTATATTGGGTTTGTGAAAATGTATGTAACAGGCAGAAGGAGGCGTGGCAGACCCCATAAAGTATATATATTCTTGATCAGCATCACAAGCCGAGTCGATATAGCCATGTCCGTCTGTCCGTCTGTCTGTCCGTATGAACAAACAGATTTCAGAGATGGTAAGAGCTACAAATTCGAGCTTGGTCTCAATCGATCACATATTTAGTCAGTCAATACAAGAATCTTTTTTTTTTCGATGCCACGCCCCATTCGCCCACAATGAGCAAAAAACCAGAGACACCTCGGAAAAAATCGGTGTTTTCGGCGAATATCTCAGTAACTATGGCACCTAGGATCACCAATTTTGGTATGGAGGTTCCAAGAGACTGAGTAAATGTCATGCCATCAAAAATTTTGGGCTGCCACGCCCCCTTTTCCCATAGGAACTAAGACACTATTCAAAATTCAATACATTTTTATGGCATTTCTTCTTATCTTAGAGTATTCTAATTTATAATTCGTGTGGAGACTAACTATATCAAAGTATCCTGAAAGGTGCATTAAAATCGGACTATAAACAAGGAAACTAGAAGCGTTACAATATTGATAACTGAATGCAATATCGTGTATGAGTGCAAGCGAGATAGTAACATACAAGCACTTGAGCGGCAGCTCTCAATGTATGAGTGCACGCGAGACAGAAACATACAAGCACATGTTCGAATGTTTTCGCTGCCTGCGTGGCGGCAGCGCTGCTCACAGTTGCTGGCCGCGCCGAATACACACATACATACATATATGCATCATATATTGTCTTTCGTATGTGTATTCGCATACAGACAAACAGCTGTATGTTTTATTATGCTTAGATTGTTTTTGTTTCAACGTGTTTTAATGCAAGTACTACACATTGTAATAACTCTCGACCGTTTTTAATAATTTAATCGGGAAAAAAATGCAGAGAGTATTTTACGGTAGGGCTTGCTCGACCGTACTTATCTTACTTGTTTATTGGTATTTTTATTATTATTTTTTTTTATATTTAAATTATAACATTGTTTGGTACTATATTTTCTCGTCGGCCTCTTTTTCCGTTGCTCTTTTTGTGCTTTGCCAATAATTAATTTGTATCTTTCGTACATGCCAATATAATTCGTTTTGGCACTGTCCGGCCCCCTATGCCCCTTAGAGATATTAGGGTGTACTACGTACCCCCAAGACCCCTTTCTCTATATAAATATAAGGCGATGAACACATAAATAACAAGTAAGAAAAGTACAGTCGAGCACGCCCGACCGTAAAATACTCTCTGCATTTTTTCGCGATTTAATTATTAAAATCGGTCTAGAGATATTACAATGTGTAGTACTTGCATTAAAACACGTTGAAACAAAAACAATCTAAGCAAAATCACACATACATCTGTTTGTCTGTATGCGAATACACATACGAAAGACGATGTATGATGCATATACATGTATGTATGTATGTGCGTATTCAGCGCGGCCAGCGACTGCGGGCACGCAAGCAACGAAAACATTTAAACATGTTCTTGTATGTTTCTGTCTCGCTTGCACTCATACATTGATATGAATGCGGCAGCGCTGCCGACACATGTGCTTGTATGTTTCTGTCTCACTTGCACTCATACATGATATTGCATTCGGTTATCAACGCTTCTAGTTTTCGTGTTTATAGTGCGATTTCAATGCGCCTTTCAGGATAGTTTGATATAGTTAGTCTTCACACGAATTATAAATTACAATACTGTACTATATTAAAGAATGCCTAAAAACGGTTCGAAATTTGAGAATTACTTTTATTAATTGTGGGAAAACGGGGCGTGGCAGTCCAAAAATTTAAATGTCAATGCATTTACGCTGTCGCTAGGAACCTCCATACCAAAATTGGTGATCCTAGGTGCAATAGTTATTGAGATATTCGCCCAAAACACCAATTTTTTTCGAGTGTGTCTAGTTTTTTGCTCATTGTGGGCGAATGGGGCGTGGCATCGAAAAAAAAAAGATTCTTGTATTGACTGACTAAATATGTGATCGATTGAGACCAAGCTCGAACTTGTAGCTCTTACCATCTCTGAAATCTGTTTGTTCATACGGACAGACGGACAGACAGACAGACGGACATGGCTATATCGACTTGGCTTGTGATGCTGATCAAGAATATATATACTTTATGTGGTCTGCCACGCCTCCTTCTGCCTGTAACATACATTTGCACAAACCCAATATACTCTTGCAGAGAGTATAAAAAGGAAAGTGAGCGAGATGACATAAACATTTGCTTATGGGTGGCGCAACGAATTATTTGAATGTTGCCGCCACATGTAGGGTGGGTACGTTGCGGCAAAACATCGATGCCGCCCATAGAGATGTCCTATAGGTGTGTAGTGTTAGTAGTGTTTGTTTAAGTAGAAGTGGTGATGTAGAGGTCTACAATCGATGAATGTGGATTGTACGCTCGGTGGGCACTGGTTAACAACCCCGCCCTGAGGCGAATGAGCTAGCCGCGGTAGCCACAGGGATGACAAGCCGAGTCGTAACACGGTGTCTCAGCAATCTGTCTCTGTATATACTGGAGTGTCTACTAATTTGTCCTTCGACTGTAAACAGTTTTAAATCTCTATGTAGAGTAGAAGCTCGTAAAATACAGGAACAGTTGGTCATATGTTTTAGAACTCAATTTTGGAGTACCGGAATGCGTTAATAACATGATTTGGCTGCAATCCCCCAAAAACTGCACTCCATACATATCGGGAGTATACAGTGCACGTATACTGCTCTCTTGCACCTCTTTGTCAAGGTGCTCCATTTATTGTTAGCCATCGCAGTTGTAGCAGTCTTTGGCTTTAAGGTGAGGTCCAAAGGTAACGCACTTTTCCAAATACGACCTTCAAAGTCTGTAGTACGGTGCAGGAAGGAGGCTTTTAATTGGGTTCAGTAAACCATCGTGCCACACTCTATCAACGTAGACAGCGTTGGAGTACACTAAGTATCAAAGGCTCGCAGGATATGCTATACCAATCTATGTACCTGATCCACAGTCCCGCGTCCCTCTCGAAAGTCAAATTGGTGATCCGGCAAGATATTGCAGTGGCTTTTAATTGTGAAGATCCTCTTGACAAAAGTACTTTCCCATAATGTGGACAGGGAGGGTAGAAGACTTATTGGTCTGAAAGATTCAGGGTCAGCTTCTGGTTTGTCGGCTTAAGGATTCTAGCTAGCTTTCATTGCTTTGGAAATGCTTTAATTCTTATAGCATTAAAAATTAACACTACATGAGGCAAGGCCTTCAGCGTGGCATTGCAAATTCTGTCGATACCCGGAGTTTTATTTTTTGGCACTACAGTGGTGTCTGTAATATTTGATCGATCTCCCTAGTCTGCACTATCGCCGTAAAATCAAAAGCAGTGAAACGAGCCTCTAGATGGTATCCAAAAGCGTTCGCATGTTCCTCTTCGTGTTTTTTTTTTTGTGGAAAATGCCGAAGAGAACTCCTAATTGCAGCTGGTGTTGCCACGTTAGGAATTGTTGGTTTAGTTGTTGTTGCTGTTTTTGCTGTGATTGTTGCGGCTTACTTTGGTACATATTAGTATGCCCAGGAGCCAGACTGTTAGTCCGTTTCTTTGTGTGAAAGCCTGTAGCTCGTCGGAGATACTCCTGGTACCTCTAACATCCTAGGTTAATTGCCATACGACTTCCTCCACAAATGGTCGGTTCGTATTGGGGACGTGAGCATAGTTTGGTGAGATGGTCTCTATCACAACGTGCACAATTGGAATGGCGACGGCAGTATTTGGCAGTGTGACCGTACTCCCACAACTTACACATTGCTCTATTTCAGGTGTTTTACGCATCATTTCTACTGTGTCTTTTTGTCGATAAAGGGTCTTGATTTCATATATATCATTAATATTTGCGCATGGCTTTATATTACTAAAGAATATATTCAGTATAACATCTTGCACTCTCTGCAAGAGTATACTGGGTTTGTGCAAATATATGTAGCAGGCAGAGGGAGACGTGGCAGACCCCATAAAGTGTATATATTCTTGATCAGCATCACAAGCCAAGTCGATATAGCCATGTCCGTCTGTCTGTCCGTATAAACAAACAGATTTCAGAGATGGTAAGAGCTACAAGTTCGAGCTTGGTCTCAATCGATTACACATTTAGTCAGTCAATACAAGAATCTTTTTTTTTTTCGATGCCACTCCCCATTCGCCCACAATGAGCAAACAATTAAACACACCCCGAAAAAAATCAATGTTTTAGGCGAATATCTCAGTAAATATGGCACTTAGGAAAATAGATTTTGCTGTAAAGGATCCTAGAGACAGCATAATTGCAATCTCATCATACTTTTTGGGCTGCATCGCCGCCTTCTCCCGCAAGCAATCAAATGCTTTTTAAGCTTCAATGCAGTTTTAAAGGCATTAGTTCTTATCGTACAGAAATTTATAACTCGTGTGGAGACTAATTACATCAAACTATCTTAAAAGTTGCATAAAAATCGGACTATTATCAAGAATGCTAGGAACGTTACAAGGTTAATAATTGAACACATTATCAATGTATCAGTGCAAGCGAGATAGAGCGCGGCCCGCGGCCCGCGTTCGCTGGCTGTGCCGACCAATACATACATATATGCAAATGTAGGTGCAAACATATAATGTCAAACGAATTTGTATTTGCATACAAACAAATGAATGTTTGTTCGGTAATGCTTAGAATTTATTTTTGTTTCGACATGTCCTTATAAAGGTACTATCTATTGTGATACCTGGATGCCGACTTGATTAATTTAATCGGAAATAAAAGCTGAGAGTTTTATACGGTCGGGCGTGCTCGACTGTACTTTCCTTACTTGTTAGTATTATAAGATCGATTGCACGGGTTTTGGAAAAATATCGAGGGAGGGCACACTAGCATGGCTCACGGTCTCTTTTCAGATACCGACGCCATTGGACTTGACTAAAAGAAGAAAATTTAAGTCTGGCATATAAAGTGTAAGCTTTAGGTTAGGTTAGGTTAGGCCGGACGTCCTCGAGGGACAGACCATAGGCCAGTTATGGCCCTTAGTCAACCGGTTGGGGGAGGATTACCACGGCGTGAGGTCCTGTAGAATCTGTGCGCGCTTTGCAAACGCTAGCAGGTTACTTGCGGGTATGTTGGAGGCTTCCATCAAAGAGGCGAGTGTTGAGTTTCGTAGGCACCTAAGCCTCGTGCGCTCTAAGGCGTGGCAGTGGCATAGGAGGTGCTCTAGCGTCTCTGAAGAGTCTGGGTCATTGCATTTCCTGCAATTGATACTGTTGGTTATTCCCAGCTTAGTTGCATGTGCGGCAGCTAGGCAATGACCAGTGAGTATCCCGACCATCATTCTGCAGTCTTTCCTGGGGAGGTGCAGAATATATTGCGATAGTCGAGAGTTGATGTTTTTGCACATGATCTTTGCAATTCTGCATGTGCGGATGTTTTGCCATCTATGGCTGATTTGGTTATTGGTGCTTCTCTCCAGATCACTATGTAGTGATCTCAGGGGGATGTCCACCTGTTCTGTCCTGTTAGTTGGTAGGTCAACGCCTGCCTTTGCCAGGATGTCTGCCTCCTCGTTTCTTGGTATGCCCTGGTGGCTGGGTACCCAGTAGATGTGTACTGACGTTGTCGTACGTAATTCATCTAGTGCTTCCCTGCTCACCCTGACGATCCGGGAATTGAGAGTAGACGACATCATGGACTTAATCGCTGCCTGGCTATCTACCAAGATGTTGACTTTATGAAAGTTGGTGCTGATTTGTTTTGCGGTCTCTGCTGCTTTTCCAATCGAAAAGACTTGTGTGACTTGTGAGTTTAAGGCTGGGGGTTTCGCAGTAAACAGCGGCCCCCACTCCTCCCTCCATTTTAGAGCCGTCTGTGTATATGTTGAGCTCAGTGTGATTGTAGCGACAGCTTTTCCAGGTCGGGCCCAAGGTGTGCCTGTATGTGGACTTCGAGTCGGTTTTCGGGTTTGATATAGTCTGAGCGCGATATCATGCTCCTCCCTATGGAGCTGTGCCCGTAGCTTCGTAGCGCCATGTTGCCCAGTGCTATAAGACGTTGGGCCGACTTTGCTGCTACTAGTTTTGCTTGTAGATCCATGGGAGGTAATCCCGTCAGGATCTCTAGTGCCTTCGTTGGGGTGGTTCTGAGAGCGCCTGTAATATAGATTAGCGATTGACGCTGTACCTTTTCCAATAGGGCGAGATATGTCTTCTTTTCCGTAGCAGCCCACCACACAAGAGCCCCATAGAGCAGTGTCGGGCGCACAACTGAGATATATATCCAGTGCATAAGTCTGGGTGACAGGCCCCTTGTGCTGCTTAGCATCCTCTTGGATGTGTATAGCGCCATGGTGGCTTTCTTCACCCTTTCTTCTACATTGGCTCTCCATGTCAGTTTGCTGTCCAGCACTGTTCCTAGGTACTTAATGCGGGTGCTGGGCTTGAGTTGTTTGTCGTTTAGTTTTGGGGGAGTCCAGTACGGTACCTTGTACTTCTTGGTATAGAGGATGAGGTCCGTCTTTTCTGCATTTATATGTAGTCCAGCGTTCTCCGCCCATTTACATATCTCCCTGAGGGTCCGTTCCATTATGGAGCTGAGAGTCGATGGGCATACTCCCGTTATAATTATACCTATGTCGTCCGCATAGGCAGTTATTTTAGGGGCTCTTCTATCAAATCTCTTAATTAGATCGTCGACAACTAGGTTCCATAGAAGGGGAGAAAGGACTCCTCCTTGAGGGGTACCCCTGTTCGCGATTTTTGTTGTGGTTGCAATGCCCCATTCTGATTGAACTCTCCTGCAGTTCAGTAGGTTTCCAATCCAGTTGGTGATCGTTGGGTGAGAATTGGTAGTTGCTAGCTGGTCGATTATGACCTTGGTGCTAACATTGTTGAACGCTCCTGAGATGTCTACAAAGGCACCCAGAGCATATTCGTTGTTGTGTAGGGCTCGTTTTATAGACCCACTAGCGAGTGTAAGGATGTTTCTACGGACTTGCCCTTGGTGTACGCATGCTGATCAGCTGACATCTGTTCCTCTGCCGAACTTCTTATGCTGAGATCTAGCAGCTTTTCCATAGTTTTAAGCATAAATGATGTGAGACTTATTGGTCTGTATTCCGATGGGCTGTTGTGACTGCATTTGCCCGCTTTGGGAAGAAAAGCAACTCTTGCAGTTCGCCATTGAGTTGGTATGTGGCCCGTTTTTAGGCAGGCTTCGTAAATCTTAACCAGCCATGGGGTGACCGTATCCTCGGCGGTTTGTAGCATGGCTGGAATGATCCCGTCGATACCTGGGCTCTTTATTCTTGAGAAAGAGTTGATGGCCCATTGTATCTTCGTTTTGGTGAATAATCCTTAAGGGAGTGTGTATGATTGCTCCGTATTGTTGTGTTGTTCGTCGAACACAGGTGGTGTCGAACAACCTGGAAAGTGGGTGGTCATGAGTGCATCCAGAGTTTCCTCGTTGCTCTGTGTCCATATACCATCTCCCAGCTTTAGTTGACTTTGAATTGGTCGCTGATTTGACAGCAGCTTCCTAAGTCTTGCGGTTTGAGATACCGATTCCAGGTTGGAACAGAAGTTCCTCCAGGAGTTTCTTTTAGCTTTCCTGATTTTGGACTTGTACGTTCTGAGCGCGACTTTGTATTCGTCGTGGATTATGTCCATACCGGTCTGCTTTGCAAGTTTAAACAGATCCTTAGTATTTGCTCTCTGTGTTAAGAGCCCGGAATTCCACCATAGTGGTTTCGATCTCGATTTGCATTTGGATGTCCGGCATGCGCCGTTGTAGGCATCAAGCAGAGTTTTATTGACAATCTACATTGATTTCTCAATGTCTTTTGCAGATCTGATGTTGTCTGGTGGGCTGAGTTTTTCTGCCACAAGACTCCTGAACTTGGCACAGTCAGTGTTCTTGGGGTTCTTAAACTGGGTTGGTTTGGGGTTGTGATCAAAGTTGCATTCAAATTGAATGTACTTGTGATCAGAGAATGAGGGTTTGTCTAGGACCCTCCAGTTTGTTATTGCTACACCTGTTGCGAGTGTTAGGTCAAGAACGTTGGACGAAGTGGGACCTACGTATGTATGTGTCCCTCCGTGTTAGCGATACTTAATGTTGTGGTTAGTAGGAATTCAAGTAACGACTCACCCCTGATGTTGGTGTCGGTTGATCCCCATACGCAGTGGTGTGCGTTGGCGTCTGTGCTGACTACCAGATGCAAGTTGTTTTTGCAGGTGGTCTCAGCCACAAGTCTCACCAGCTCGTCCGGTGTTGCTGGCAGGTCATGAGCCATATAGCAGGATGCTATAATGGGGCGCATCTTCCCGTTCTCCACCATTATCGCCGTTAGGTCATCAGTGCTGTAATTAGACATGAGATAAGCGTGGAGACCTTTCCGTACAAGTACGGCAGTTCTTGTTCTGTTTAGTCCGGCTACCATTTTACCGGAGGCAATCCACGGTTCTTGGACTAAGGCCACATCGTCAGATCTCCGTCCTCGTCGTCGTCCGCCTCCTCGTCGGAAGCTATTTCCAGTGATTGGGTGGCTTTGAGGACCGATTCAAGTCCCAAGTCCTTCTCCACCTCCCCAACCTTGAGTGTGTGCGTATCCTTGTCTCCGGGATGACGCTTCTTTAGGCGAAGGTATACGCTACCAACACCCCAAGCCATCTTCCCAAAGCGTGGATACAGCACGTCTTTCGCCTCCTTGTTGACCTGGAGGATCACACTCTGGCCCCCCTTTGATGAGGAGAAGAGACCAGCATGTAATACCTTCCAGTCACTGGTTGGCACGTCCTTGTTTTGCCTCTGTAACAGACGCAGGGCTTGTTCGCTTTTGACCGCGATAGGGATGAGAACTTTTGCCTTTGGCTTAGACGGGATATTTTCCCTGCCTACCAACTCCAGCAAAGCTCCATCCCATACCGCTCCGAAAGTCGGAACTACCTTCTTCAGCCAGCTAAGTGTTGGCTCGTCGTTGCATTTGAGGATCTTTGCACCGTTCAGCCACCCAGCCCCATCAAAGGTAGGCATGGGAGCCTCCGGATCCTCCTCCAGTCGTTCCATCAGCGACCCGACCAGTTTCTCGTGGACGATTTTCCACCGTTCCTCGGAGATCCTGGGGTTTTCCTCGCTGCGATCGATCAGTGCCACGATCAGGTGCCATTGCACGGCATCCTTCATCGAGGCTCTCTTGCGTCTTGGTCGAGGGATGGCTCCTTTGGGACCCCTCGGCCGTTTGCAGTCGGGAGCATCTTTGCTTGTGTTGCTCTCGGCTGAGCGTTGCCTCTTTTCGGCCATCATCTCCTCGACCTTGTTTGCGTACCCACTTGTCGTTGCTCGCATCTGCGGCAACTGATCGAAGTGGCGACGGCTTTCTTCGATCCTTTGTTCGGCCCAGGTTAACTTGGCTTTATCCTCAGGGGACAAGTCAGTTTTGCCTTGAAGCCGACTCTGGATCTTCAGAGCCGCCTTGTACTGTGCCTTGGCCTTGTGCCCTTCCCTGGTTCGCTTGTGCCCTTCCCTACGCAGGGAGCTGGAACCCTGAACCGGGGAGCACAGTAGGCTTTCCTCTTCAGTCTTCGTTACTGACGCAACGCTCTCCAGGTCCGAGTCTGCGTCGATTCCGGCACCCGTGCGGGTCAGCTTGTGCTTGTTGTTGTTGTTGTTGGCAGTCGTAGTACAACTGACATGGCCTGCTCCCGCCACGTTAGAGGTGTGACCACTGGCGACACGCAGAGAGGATTTCTCCCCCCGGTGCCCGCCGGTGGTAGCGGTCATGCCTTCCACCGACGTTTGGGCTGACATCCCAGTCCGAGTTGATTCTCCTAAACTACTTTCCATGGTAGTCCATAATTAGCTATTTGGGTTCGGGTGGCTACCCCTAGTGTTTTAGGCCTACCACCAGGCACCTCTAGCCATGACGTGTGTTCGGTATTCTTGACATGCCAGGGCATGCCAAGATACCGGACCGCGTCTTAGCTAGACACTGCATCGCCTCAAGGGCAAGTTACAGTGCACCGTCCTTAGACGATGCAGTGTCCATTGCCCAGCCAGCACCCTCAAGGAGGGTTCAACTAGAGGATTTTGCCAGCCAAAGTGTGAGCTTTATTACTAAGGAAATATATTCGGTTTTTTTTCATTTTAGAAGTGAAATTACCGCACGCCTACGACCATCTGCGAAGGAAAGTGGTGACGAAGGAGGATATTGTAAAGCTGCTACGAGCACCAGGCATCGAGGTGTCAATGTCTGGCACTGGAGTGAGCCTGCGCGCAGCCGGTGGCGACAACAGATGTGACAGCCGAGACGGTTTCCAAAACAGCCAATGTTGAGAGCACCAAGATGTCGATCACCACTTCCGCACGTGCCAGCGGTAAAGACGCCAGAAACAACGCCCCGGCAATGAGAACCAGGTCCGCTTCGGTTCCGCCCCCAAATACGGGCACGGAGACGACGACCACAGCCGTTCTGGATAGATCGACGACACCTTGGATAGAGTCGGTTAATACAAAAGACGCAGAGATGCATACGCACGTGCCACAGCGAGACGACGCCGCCGGTGTCACCGCCACCAAGTCGATGCCGACACGGCAGGGCTGGGCTATTGACACCAAACATCACTGCTGCTGCTGCTGCCGTTCCTGCCGCCACCGCTCAGAATGCCCCGCCAGTCACGTCCCTAACGGATGCTGCCCTCCATGCCGCTACCACACCAAGTACGTATACCGAAGTAATGAATACCCCGATGATTGGGGCCACCGTTGTGTCTTCTTCCACCCAAGCCGGTGCGCCTGCCGCTGCCCTTGTGGCCACAGCCTCCATCCCAACCGGGTGGAAGCACGCAGGCCCGGTATGATACCCCCGTTGGTGGGGTATCGTCGGCAGAGGGAGCAATCGGTAACTCTGGACCTACAGTTAGAGGAGTGCACGAAAGGAGGCCCTGGAGCTGCAGTGCCAGATTATGGAACTGCCAAATAAATTGAACAACAATGGGATGCCCTCCTCCCTGATTACATATGTAAGTGTAATTGAGACCATGATGTCAACATGTATAGGCGACAATGCGTACGACGTACGCATATAGATGGCGAATCTGGAGGATGCCCGCGATCTCCTCCAGCTCGATGACCGCATGCGCCTGGTGGCCTTCTGACGAATGCTACGCGGAACGTCGACCGGATTTCTACTTTTCTGGATCGAAAAAGTGTGCTGTGAGAATCAAAAGTATTAATTGAACGTAATAGGAGTTTTCCACTATCGGTATTTTAGCGTTGCGTTAGTACTTTCTACCGATCTAAAAAAGAATTAGTCGGGAGGCTGTTCAATATAGCGAGGAATCAGCAAGATTCCTAGTTCAAAGTGTTGCAGCTGTGCGAGCTCATCAGCAGAATGCCGGAATTTGGATATCTCATTTATATAATAATTTATAAAAATTATAGTTAATTCTAATTTATACATAACGGCTTCATTGTGTTTGTATTACTGTGTTAGTATGTTGGGTTGTGTATTTTTGCATTGATTTTATTTTATACATTAAAAATTGAAAGATAAACCAATTTGTAAACAGAAAACGTTAGTTCAGTTTAAATTTATTAATTGAAAGACATTTAATTGTTGCATGTATTTTTAGGCGCAGCGGTGGATGAGTCCCGTGATTCAGAAGAAGAAAACAAAAACGCGGGAACTGCTTAAAACTCGAACCTTTGGATTTTTTTTGATAAGTCAAAGGATGGCACCACTGCAGTGAGTCGAAAGTGTGGGCAGTGTTCTTCCTTTTACAAACAAAAAATATGAGGCAAATTCGCAACGCAAAATTAAAATTGACGACGCATTACCGGAGTTTGTGGCTACTAGATTGCAGCCCTGTAGCCAGGTAGACGAGTAAGGCTTTCGCAAATTTTGTCGAGTGCTTGACCCACACTACGAATTGCCGTCTAGAACGTCATTAAAAAAGTTCGAATTAAGAACTGGTATGTGTCAATGAAGATCGCGCTGAAGAATATGTTGGACTCGAAGGAAAATGTGGCCATGACGACTGACTTGTGGACATGTGTGGCAAGTGAGTGCTACATTACAGTGACGGTATTCACAATATTCGGCGGCTTCTACTCCTACCGTCATCTTGGAGCCGTCTGTTTATAAATGTATGTGTCCTTCTTGCCTACCAGTGCAGGATCACCTTTCGTCTAGCCCGAAGTGTGCCCGAATCTAGACTTTCAGACAGCTGAGTCGCTAGGCAGATTAAGCTGCTACTAGCGTTGCTTTCAGTTTCAATGGAAGTAGACTCAGCAGGGTTTCTAGAGCTTTGGTGGGGGTCGTTCTTGGAGCGCCTGTGATGCATAAGAATGCTTGACGCTGAGCTCTTTCCATTAAGGAAGATCTACCTTCCTTCTCTTTTCCGTAGCCTGCCAACAAAAGGTACTCCGTGGATCAGCGTTGGGTGGGCAATTGAGTCTGGATGCAGGCCCCAAGAGCAGCTGAGACTCTTCTTGGATGCATACAAAGCCATGCTTGCCTTTTTCACCATTTCCTCAATATTGGGTCTTCAAGTCGGTTTGCTGTCCAACACTATTCCCATGTACTTTATGTGGGTGCTCGGCTTTAGGTTTTTACCGTTTAGCATCGGTGGGATCCAGCGTGGTGCATGATACTCCTTGGTAAAGAGGATGAGGTCCGTCTTTTCTGCATTGATGTGTAGTACGGCTCACTTATATATCTCCCTTATATTATGATGCTGAGAGTAGATGGGGATTAGAATCGGGGTTAAGACTCCTCCCTGGGGGTGCCTCTGTTCGCTATTCTTGTCGTTTTACCTGCGCGCCAGTTTTACTCGATTCTCCTGAACCCTAGGAAATTTTTAATCCAGTATGTAATGGTTCGGTGCGTATCGATTTCCGCAGCCTGTCATAATGTCGTTGGTACTTACAATGTTGAATGCACCTGATATCTCTACGAAGACTGCCTGCGGAAATGTTTTACTGTGGAGCGCCTTCTCAATGGAGCCGACTAGTGAATGAAGTTCCGTTTCAACTGACTTACCCTTCGTGTAGGCGTGCTGGTAAGCTATAATCCATTCTCCAGCTTAATTTCTGATTTGAGGCATGATTCCGACCAGCCATGGAGTGACCACGTCCCTGGTGGCTTTAAGCATTGCCGGTAATATGCCATCCATACCAGGACTCTTAATACTTGAGAAGGATTTCAAGCCCCATAGTAATGCATAGTATGCGAAGTGTGTTGTTGCTCCTCTTCTACGTGAACAAGCAGGAAAGTGGGCGGACATGAGAGCATCTAGAGGTTCTCCGCTGCTCTCTGTTCATGTCGCGTCGTCGAGTTTCAATTGGCTTTGGATAGGCGGCTGTGTTGACAGCAGCTTCCTCAGTCTTGCGGCTTCTGGCACTGACTCCAGATTAAAACAAAGGTTTCTCCTCGATCTTTTTTTGGACTTTCAAATGACAGTCTTGCAGGCTTCACATCATATCCAACTCGGTGTGCTTTGCGAGTTTGAATAGATCTTTGGCACTTCCCCTTAGCATTGAGAATTCGGTATTACACGGTATTCCTTGTTAAACTGAAAGATCGTATGCTGGCCCCCCTCTGCTGGAGAGAAGGTACCCGCATTTAATATCCTCCAGTCGTTGGTTGGGACATCATTGTTTTGTCGTTGAAGCAACCGCAGGGCCTGGTCTCCTTAAACAGCAATCGGGAAGAGCACCTTCGCCTTGGGGTTGGACGGAATATTCTCCCTGTCCACCACTTCTGACGTGCCGCAACATGTCAGGGTATGGGACCACGCCTTAGCTAGACACTGCTTCGCCTCGGAAGGCATCAACTCGTCGCCCGGGACAATGCAGTGTTCATTGCCCAGCCGGTACCCTCGTTAAGGGTTCAGTGAGAGGATTTGTGCCAGTAATTTTGTTTTAAAAAACGCAAATTTAATATATTTGTTCAGAGTTTTTTTCATTTTTTTTACCTTTTTGTCATCGATTATAAAAATAACGATTGATAGCGGCTCGCAAAGGTAATGGAACATGTATTTAATTCAGTGGTTCGATTATATGAACAAGTTGATAGTGTTTTATAAGTCATTTAATTTGTTTGGTGAAAGTAAAGCGATCAAAATGTCAAAAATTCAGTAATAGTTTTTACGTTTTTTTCAATAAATACCTATATAAGGTGCGCCACTAAGTTCCCGCTGTTTGTCAATAGATGCTGCCAGCAGTGTGTGCTAGTCGATTCTAGCTAAAGCACTGCATTAATGGCAAAAAAAATCACATTTAAAAGTAAAATGTCAAAATTGAATTGAGTGATTATTAGTAGAAAACTAAAATGAGAATGAGTGAGTAAATGAAGTCGTGTTTCACTCAGCTGCCTAAAAATAAACCAGAAAAAAACGTAGTGGGTCAGCGAGCAGTAGTAGTAGTAAAATGTTGTATTTTGGATACATTCAAATATTGACAGCTGTTATCCCCTCTGTATGTTTGTCTGTGTACGTATAACAAAAGAAATAAAGACGGTCACAACTAATCAAACACAGAACAAGTAAGGAAAGTACAGTCGAGCACGCCCGACCGTAAAATACTCTCTGCATTTTTGCGCGATTTAATTATTAAAATCGGTCTAGAGATATTACAACGTGTAGTACTTGCATTAAAACACGTTGAAACAAAAACAATCTTAGCATAATCAAACATACATCTGTTTGTCTGTATGCGAATACACATACGAAAGACAATATATGATGCATATATGTATGTATATGTGTATTCAGCGCGGCCAGCGACTGCGGGTAGCGCTGCCGCCACGCAAGCAACGAAAACATTCAAACATGTGCTTGTATGTTTCTGTCTCGCTTTCACTCATACATTGATATGAATGCGGCAGCGCTGCCGTCACATGTGCTTGTATGTTTCTGTCTCACTTGCACTCATACATCATATTGCATTCAGTTATCAATATTGCCACGCTTCTAGTTTTCTTGTTTATAGTGCGATTTCAATGCGCCTTTCAGGATAGTTTGATATAGTTAGTCTTCGCACGAATTATAAATTACAATACTGTACCATATTAAAGAATGCCTAAAAACAGAGCGATTTATTTTTATTAATTGTGGGAAAACGGGGCGTGGCAGTCCAAAAATTTAAATGGCAATGCATTTACGCTGTCGCTAGGAACCTCCATACCAAAATTGGTGATCCTAGGTGCAATAGTTATTGAGATATTCGCCCAAAACACCAATTTTTTCCGAGTGTGTCTAGTTTTTTGCTCATTGTGGGCGAATGGGACGTGGCATCGAAAAAAAAAAAGATTCTTGTATTGACTGACTAAATATGTGATCGATTGAGACCAAGCTCGAACTTGTAGCTCTTACCATCTCTGAAATCTGTTTGTTCATACGGACAGACAGACAGACAGACGGACAGACAGACGGACAGACGGACATGGCTATATCGACTCGGCTTGTGATGCTGATCAAGAATATATATACTTTATGGGGTCTGCCACGCCTCCTTCTGCCTGTTACATACATTTTCACAAACCCAATATACTCTTGCAGAGAGTATAAAAACACGTTGGCATTTGCTGTCAGTACATATATTCTCTCCTTCCATTTCAAAAGCCGATATTTCAAACAAAATGAATACATACGAGAGCTTCAAAAAGTTTATAAAGATGCTGCTTGAAGTAAAACAACGTGCCCAGATTTGTTTCGTCGTTTCAAAGAGGGTTATTTTAATATTTGACTACCGTCCGCGTGAATAAAAGGACAAAAACCTTCGGAGACGCTGAATTGGTGGGACCAGGCTGGTGGTATTTTTTTAATAAACTACTGGAACCAAGCGAAACCATCATCGGGGAAAGTGAAAAGTGATTCTAAAACATGACAACGCACTGCCTCACGTTTGCCAAACCCGTTTAAACCTACTTGAAAACGCTGAAATGCGAAATCCTACCCCTTCCGCCATATTCTCCAGATATTGCGCCGTCCAATTACCACTTGTTCTGATCGATGGCACACGGTCTATCTAACCAGCAGTTCCATTCATATGAAGACATCAAAAAATGACTTGATTTGTGGATAGACTCAGTTAATGATCAGTTTTACCCCGACGGTATACGAGACCTGCCAGAAAGATGGGCAAAGTAGTAGCCAGCAATGTGCAATACTTTAAATCATTCACATTTTTTCAGAATAAAGTAGTATTTTCATCCAAAAAAATGAGCGAGAACTTAGTTGCGCACCTAACAGAACTTTGTTACGTGTTTTCTTTTTATACTCTCTGCAAGAGTATATTGGGTTTGTGCAAATGTATGTAACAGGCAGAAGGAGGCGTGGCAGACCCCATAAAGTATATATATTCTTGATCAGCATCACAAGCCGAGTCGATATAGCCATGTCCGTCTGTCCGTCTGTCCGTCTGTCCGTCTGTCTGTCTGTCTGTCTGTCTGTCTGTCTGTCTGTCCGTCTGTCTGTCCGTATGAACAAACAGATTTCAGAGATGGTAAGAACTACAAGTTCGAGCTTGGTCTCAATCGATCACATATTTAGTCAGTCAATACAAGAATCTTTTTTTTTTTCGATGCCACGCCCCATTTGCCCACAATGAGCAAAAAACCAGACACACCTCGGAAAAAATTTGTGTTTTGGGCGAATATCTCAATAACTATTGCAGCTAGGTTCACCAATTTTGGTATAGAGGTTCCTAGCGACATCATAAATGCATTGACATTTAAAATTTTGGACTGCCACGCCCCTTTTCCCACAATTAAAAAAAAAAATTTTCAACTTTCGCTCCGTTTTTAGGCATTTGTTCATATAGTACAGTATTGTTATTTAGTAATTCGTGTGGAGACTATCTAAATCAAACTATCCTGAAAGGTGCATCAAAATCGGACTATAAACAACAAAACTAGAAGCGTTACAATATTGATAACTGAGTGCAATATCTTGTATGAGTGCAAGTGAGACAGAAACATACAAGCACATGTTCGAACGTTTTCGCTGCCTGCGTGGCGGCAGCGCTGTCCGCAGTCGCTGGCTTCGCTTGATACACACATACATACATATATGCATCATATTTTGTTTGTCGTTGTGTATTCGCATACAGACAAACAGATGTATGTTTGATTATGCTTAGATTGTTTTTGTTTCAACGTGTTTTAATGCAAGTACTACACATTGTACTATCTCCAGACCGATTTTAATAATTTAATCGGGAAAAAAATGCAGAGAGTATTCTACGGTCGGGCGTGCTCGACTGTACTTTCCTTACTTGTTTAATTATAGTTTGATAATATAAGTATTCTAACAAATTTTAAACAGCATCCCTGTACTATAAGCACAAGTGCCCTAAACACGGCATTAAAGTATGAACAGCTTTTAGTTCTTATGGGAAAAGGAGGTGTGCTTTTGTTGTATAAAAGATTCAGGTGTACGGACGTATAGACAGGCATACGGACGGACAGACTGATATTGCTATATCGACTCGGCTGTTGATGCTAAAATATCTTAAGTGTATGAGGTCGGCCACACCTTCTGCCTGTTACGCATATTTCGCTATGGACACAATTAAAAGACCCCTTCTCTCTTTTTTAGAGTACGGGGTCTAAAAAGAAAAGTTCCAATTTCAAAACTCTAAAACCCTCTTAGCAACTTAAGTTATCAAAAATCTTTAAAATACCTCTATAGTTGCGGTCATTAGATTTGATTCCTTTCTTTATGAAGAGGATTAATTAAAAATTGTTTCCCACCATCAAGGAAACAGCATGCATTCGCGGGCAATTAAAATAGTTCTTACAGGGGCTCTGAAAGGGCGTCTGCACAGGTTTTTAGCATACTCCATCCGGTCTCGGTAAAAAGGTGTTTGATTACGTAATTAATCAGTAGTTAATGTTTCTTTTCTTTAATTTTTTATTTTAAACATAATTTATTAATTATCTAGTGATATACTTGCGAAAGTTGTTAGTCTGCGTAAATAAATATAATAATAACTTAATTTGGGCAAGATGAACTTTCTGGCGGAACTGAATCCAACCTGGATTCTTAACCTAAAACCGTAAGTTTAAGAAAGCTGCTGTTTAAGCACTCAGTCCAAAGTCTGCTTAAACTTGGTACCTGGATGAGCAGCAGTGAGAAACTCTATTTGGAGCTACGTAAACCTACATATATCCGTTTACATATTACTTGTAGAGCCGCTAGAGTCCCTGCTAAATGCCATCATAGCAGCACAATAGATTACTGGTCAACAAGTCTCACATGTCCACTTCTTAATGGATCTCCAGGTTAGAAATGATATGGGAAGTAAGTTGATAACCAAGCGGAATGCGTACGCTAAAGGTTAATCAGTAAAAGCAGCACTGCACTCACTAGTGTTCTCAATTAAGAAGAACTTTTGTCTTCAGAAATGCTCACTAAGTGTCAACGTAGACAAGTCTAGTGTTTTCAATAATCTGAGCATGGAAGCCAAAATCAATCGACTAGTGTTAATCAGGCTGGTGAAAATCCTCTAGCTGAACCCTCCCCGATGGTGCCGGCTGGGCAATGGACACTGCATCGCCCCGGGCGACCGGTTGATGCACTGTCACTTGCCCTCCGAGGCGATGCAGTGTCTAGCTAAGGCGTGGTCCCGCACCCTTGCATGTCGAGGCATGGAGGAGTGCCGAACACACGCCATGGCTAGGGATAGCCTTGGCGGCAGGCTCTAAAAAACGCTAGGGGTGGCAACCTGAAGCTATGGAAGGTCCATACAAAAATTCAACTCGGGCTGGGATGTCAGCCCAAACGTCGGTGGAAGGAGTGACCGCTACCACCGGCGGGCACGGGGGGGAGAAATCCCCTCTGCGTGTCGCCGGTGGTCACACCTCTGATTTGGCGGGAGCAGGCCAGGTCAGTTGTAGTACGACTGCCAACAAACAAAAAAGAAAACTGAACCGCTCAGGTACCACCGTCCATGAAGACTCGGACCTTGAGAGCGTGGTGTCAATCACTAAGACGGAGGAAGAAAGCCTTTTGCGCTCTCCAGTGCAGGGACGGGCCTAAACGCACTAGGCAGGGGCAAAAGGCTAAAGCCCAATACAAGGCGGCACTAAAAATTCAAAGTCGGCTCAGTGACATAGCGAGTCTGTCCGAAGAGGACAAGGCTAAGCTAGCCTGGGCCGAGGAGAGAATTGCGGAGAGCCGCCGCCACTTTGCTCAACTGCCGCAGATGCAGGCGACATCGAGCGACTACGCCAACAAAATGGAGGAGATGCTGGCGGAGAAGAGGCAGCGCTCAGCCGACAGCAACAAGAGCCGTGAGGCTCCGACCAGCAAGCGGCAGCGCGGCCCAACAGGCCCGATCCCCCGACGGCATAACAGACGAGCCGCGATGACGGAGGTCGCCAAACGACACCTCATCGTGGCTCTGATAGACAGAAGCGACGAGAACGGCAAGATCTCGGAGGACCGATGGATAATCGTCCACGAGAAGCTTGTCGAGAGGCTCATGAGGAAGATGGATGAGGATCCGGAGGCCCCCATGCCAACCTTCGATGGTGCGGGGTGGCTCAATGGATGCAAGATCCTCAAATGCCAAGACGATCCAACTCTGGCATGGCTAAGGGTAGTGGTCCCGGCACTGGGCGCGGTCTGGGAAGGAGCACAGCTGGAGGTGGTGGACAGGGAGAACATCCCGTCCAAACCTAAGGCTAAAGTGCTCTTCCCGATTGCCGTCCAAGGCGACCAAGCCCTTCGGCTGCTACAGCGCCAAAATACGGATGTTCCATCCAGCGACTGGAAGCTGTTGCACGCTGGTACCTTCTCCCCATCGGAGAAGGGCCAGAGTGTAATCCTCGAGATCAATAAAGAAGCTGAGGACATCCTGTATGCACGGTTCGAGAAGATGGCTTGGGGTGTGTGTAGTGTATACCTCCGCCTGAAGAAACGCCATCCCGAAGATAAGAACACACACACGCTTGCAGCTGGGGAGGTGGAGAGGGACCTCGGTCTCGAATCGGTCCTCGAAGCCACCCAGTCATTGGACATCGCTTCAGAGGAGGAAGCGGACGAAGAGGACGGTGACCTGACCGTGTTAGTCAACCCGTCGACGGCAAGTGCAGATACCCCAGCAAATGAGGGTACTGCAGATAAACTTGCACAAAAGTAAGTTGGCATCGACGGAGCTCCTGTTGGCCTTGGAGCAAGGGCTCGTCGATGTGGCCTTAGTTCAAGAACCATGGATTGCCTCTGGCAACAAGGTGGCGGGACTAAGGTCTAACAACTACAGCACGTTCCATATCTCAACGGTAAGCAGACTAAAAACCGCCGTATTTGTACGGAAAGGCCTACATGCTTATCTTATACCTAATTACAGCACTGAAGATCTAACAGCAGTCAGGCTGGAGAACGATGGGGTGCATCTCACCATAGCATCATGCTATATGGCACATGACACGCCGGCCCCACCCGCAGATCTGGTCAAACTGACAGAGGGAACGGGCCAACTCATTGTCGGAACGGACGCCAACGCACATCACTGCGTATGGGGATCAACCCATATTAACATCAGAGGTGAGTCACTTTTAGATTTTATCTTAACAACAAACTTAATTATTGCAAGCACGCAGGATACACACACGTACGTAAGTCCAACGTCCTCTAATGTCCTTGATCTGACACTTGCGACAGGTGTAATCACAACTTGCTGGCGAGTCCTAAACAGCCCCTCCTTCTCGAAACACAAGTACATTCAATTCGAATGTAACTTTGATAACACCCCAAAAGAAGACAGATTTAAAAACCCACGGAACGCCGATTGGGCCAATTTCGAGACTCTTGTGTCTTGTGTCACTCTCTCTATTTAACACCATCCGCTAGACGCCTATAACGCGTCATGCCAATCATCAAGGCGGAAAGTAAGGTCCAAACGACTCTGGTGGAATGCCAAACTTGCCGTGCTGAAAAACGATGCTAAGGCTCTGTTTACGCTAGTTGAACAGACCGAAGAGCGAATGATTTGCAAAGAGTACAAGGTTGCTGTTAGATAATACAAAACCGCTATTAGGAAGGCCAAGAGGAGCTCCTGGAAGAGTTTCTTCTCCAATCTGGAATCAGTGACCGAAACCGCCAGGCTGAGAAGGCTGCTGTTTAAGCAGCCGCCCATTCAAAGCCAATTGAAACTAGACAACGGACCATAGACACAGAGTAGTGTGGAAACCTTAGAAGCTCTTAAGTCTACCCACATTTCGGTCTACGTGTCTCCCACAGAGGAGGCGCCGCAATGTTCCGTGCCACATCCCAACTTAATGGAGAACTGCACGAGTGGTATTCCTGCCCATAGCAGGTAAATGCGTCCACAGCAACCCAAAGGACTACAGACCAATCAGTCTCACATCCTTTCTGCTAAAAACAGTGGAAAAGCTGATGGATCTCAGCAGTAAAAATTCAGCTGAAAATTGTATGTCAGCCAACCAGCACGCCTATACGAAGGGTTAATCCGTCGAAACGGCACTGCACTTACTAGTCGCCTCTATCGAGAAGGCGCATCACAGTAGAACCACTATTATAGATAGACTCCAGGCGATCGATACGCACCCTACTGGATCAGCAATCTCCTAAGCTGCAGGAGGGTCCAGTCGGAATGGGGTCCGGCAATGATAACAAGAAGCGCGAATAGAGGCACTCCTCAGAGAGGAGTCCTGTCTCCGCTTCTGTGGAACTTAGTTGAAGACTACCTCATCAAGAGATTTGATAGAGGAGCCCCTAAAATAACTGCATATGCAGATGACATATGCATAATTATAACGGCAGTTTACCCATCGACTCTCAGGTCCATTATGGAACGGACCCTACGGGAGTTATGTACGTTGGCGGAAGAAGCCAGGCTACATATCAATGCAGAAAAGACGGAACTCATCCTTTTCACCAAGAGCTACAAGGTACCGCGCTGGTCACCAATGACGATAAACGGTAAGCGCCTGGACAGCAAACTGGAGAGCCAACGTTGAAGAAAGGGTGAAAAAGGCAACCATGGCGCTGTATGCATCCAAGAAGATGCTCTGTTGCTCTTGCGGTCTGTCGCCCAGACTTATGCCTTATATCTACATTTTAGTCGTCCGTCCGACAATGCCCTACGGAGTTCCCGTTTGGTGGCAAGCTACCGAAAAGAAAAACTACCTTGCCCTAATGGAAAAGGCACAACGCCAAGCGCTCATATGCATCACAAGCGCCCTTCGCACTACCCCCACCAAAGCTCTGGACACTCTTCTGGGTCTACCACCTCTGAACCTAAACGCGAAGCTAGTGGCAGCCAAGTCGGCCCAGTCGCCTCACAGCTCTAGGCTGCATTTCACAACAAGGCTATGGGCATAGCCAATACCACAAGCTCCGACTACCTCAAACTTATTAACGGCCTAAAAGTTAGAACCAGGGTGCATCTGGAAAAATTGCCCTAGTTGGCAAGAAGATCAACTCACCATTTATACAGACGGTTTCAAGATGGCGGCCAATTGAAATTCGGCCGTCTTAATATCTACCGAGTGGGCTGGATGGTTCAGACGAAACCTTCAGAGCCAGTTTTTACATGACGCGTCCACCACTACTCGAAGTTTGGTGGAACTGCTCTTAGGTCTCAGGACGCACTGGTGTGAAAGAGTGTAACGTGGTCCTGGTGGAACTTCTGTATCTATAAACATACGAACAAGGTCAAGATTCAGGTTCATGAAACACAATTATCTCAGAAGCATATCTATTTGCTGGGGTTTGTGAAACTCAGGGTCAGCCAGTTCGACATTTGCTGGGATCTTCCACCTATTGATGGGAAGATCACAATCTGGCTGCCTGCTACAAATCGATTTCAGCACCCAAAACTCGGCGCTGAACTGATCTCTCGATACACGAGACGAAACTAAAGTCGAGACTTCGCTATTTGCAATTAAACTCGACTGTCATACTGACTTGACGGTTAAGCACTTGAATCTGCGTTGAAGGCGCAAAGCTTGAGCGAGGTCTTCCGTCATGAAATTCAACTGAGACCCTGAATCCAACAAGGCTCTAGCGTTTTGTTTCTGACCGAATCTGTCTCCAACTCTAACGACCGCGGTCTCAAGAATAACTTGATCGATTTCGCTAGCAACATGATCTACATGGGCAGGATGAGCAGAAGCTTGTGATTTTTCAACGAGTGCAGGAGAACATACTCTACACTTTGACGCAGTGCAGTTGGACACTCTGTGTCCCGAGTGTAAACAAATTTTACAAGGTTGATTGGATTTCACGAAATTGAATCAGTTTTCAGTTTCCAATCATATGGTTGGCACTGTAAAAGTTGTATTTGGGTTCCACGTCCTTATCAACATTTTTACACGCAGACGACGATTTTCTAGCGTGTTTCATTTCAAATGTTTGCTTCATCTTAGACTTCGAACTTTCTTCAGCAATATTTCTTCTTTCAATATTTGAAAGCGAGCGATCAGAATCTACCATGGTATTAAACAGACTGATGAATTGCCTGTATTCCGAATGTTTACTGATGAATTTGGGCAACTTTAGTTTGGGCAAGTGAGAATGGTGATAAGGCTGAGGTACAATTTCTGATGCCTGATGCGCACTTAGGGCAGACATGTATGAAGACCGTGCCAAAATACATATTTTCTCAAGCACTGCACGGGTAGTATTGGTATTGGTATGGGTACTATTGCATCGATCTCAGACTGCAGATCCATGGCTTTGGAAATATACGAATTTATTATATCTAGCCGGCACAGAATTTCGAATTTGCTTGGAGTCACTATTTTAATTATGAGTGACCTCCTTTGACGCTCTTTGTCGCTCTCATACTTTTCCAATTTGACAATTAACTGACTTAAATGAACACTAAGGCAAGTTTCAGCGTCAACCAGCGGTTTCATTAGGGTCCGTTTTGTGTGTCATATTAAATTACTTAGAATTAAACTCTTTTCGAATACACTTAAGCGTACTATCACAAAGACAGTAAGCCGATCAATAAAGCTGGCTGAGGAAGATATTTATATGATTAAAGATAATCAGTTGATTAACAATAGTTGGGCGTTCAATATAATTTCAGACTTAAGCTTATTAAAAGATTAAAAATAAACTGAAACTTATAATATTTTGCATGAAATATTCTTAGCGGTGTTACTACACTAAATGTTTTGACGTCGTTAATGAATGTTTTTTTAATAAAATGACATTTGATAATAAATGAAATTTAGCTCAAAACTCTGTTCATACATAACTTTTTTACAGAATTGAAATGTGCCGATTTATAGAAATCTTCATTACAGTAATTTATTCAAAACCCTCTCTAACGCGCAACAGTTAAGCAGCTTAACAGCCCATTTGACCTTTTGGAAATTCCCTTGTTTGGCCAGAGTATGACTCTTTGAGTTAAGTAAAAGGGGTGTTTTGCATTTAGCGCAATATGTGCAGCAGGCTGAAACTATTCCGTTTGGGTTTTACTGTCTTAAAAAAATATAAGCGAATTGCGTGGTATGTCAAACATATCAATACATGTTCGCACAAATACACACACACATAAACAAAAAGGAATGCTATAGTCACCCCGCGACTTTAGGATACCCCTTACTTAATGTTCGACCGATTGTTCCTATGGGAGCTGTACGATAAAGTCCGATTTGGATGAAACTTGGTCGGTTTATATATGTTATTGACAAATTTATTCTTTGTCAGTTTCATTAAAATAGCTTGGTAAAAACAGAAAATTTTCAAACAAATTCATACTTAAAGCAAATTTTTGACCGATTGTCCCTATTGGAGCTATACATTATAGTAGTCTGATTTCGATCAAATTTGGCGAATTGGGCCATAGATATGAACATCCTATGTATTGTACATCCTATGAATTTGGTTCGGATAGCGTAAATAACAGAAAAGTTTCCTATACTAAAACATGCTATTTTTACCTGCTTTTACCTTTATATGAACATAGAACGCCGTAAAGTGGGCGTGTCAAAAATCAAAAACAAACCGTACTGCTTTTTATCTTTTATTTGCGACCTCTCCAGTTTTTCTAGCTCTTATGGTCTCTGAGATCATTTTGTTCATACAGACGGACGGACAGACGGACGGACAGACGGACATGGCTATATCGGCTCGGCTATTGATGCTGATCAAGAATATATATACTTTATAGGGTCTGCCACGCCTCCTTCTCCCTGTTACATACATTCCAACGAATACAGTATACCCTTTTACTCTACGAATAACGGGTATAACAACCGTCAGCTTGTCGCGCGTACCATCAGTGTTGCTCTACATTGTTTCCCGCTTGATCTAGCCTTTTTTATGTGTACATGGTTTACATTACATTACAATAGGTTATGTTAGGTTGAGCCGGACGTCCTCACGGGAACTGAAACATTGGCCGGGAATGGCCCTTAGTAGGCCGGTCGTGGAGGTTGTCAGGGCTAGTCCTGAAGAATTTGGGAGCGTTTCGCGAACGCTTGTAGGTCTTTTGCCGGGCACTAAGATACCTCCGCCATTGAGGGAATTTGCGGTGCGCCTAGGCATCTTAGCCTTGTTCGCTCTAGAGCGTGGCAGTGGCAAAGCAGATGTTCAAGTGTTTCAGTGGTGTTGGGGCTATTGCATTTCCTTCAGTTCGTTTTGGTGGTAACGCCAAGCTTAGCCGCATGTTCAGCCGCTACGCAGTGACCTGTGAATACTCCAACTAGCATCCTACTGTCTTTTCGAGAGAGGTGCAGTAAGTACCGACTAAGTTGTGCATTGATCTCATTGCACATTAATTTTGTTATTCTACAAGAGGAGGTGTTCCGCTATCTTTGCTTAATACGCTTTTTTGTGCTCTTTACAAGACTGCTGTACAGCGATCTTAGGAAGTGGGCACATGCTCTGTTCTATTTACGGGAAGCTCAACGCCTGCCTTTGGTAGAATGTCTGCCTCTTCATTTCCTGGAATCCCTGGTGGCTTGGAATTCAGTAGATGTGTACTGACTTAGTCGCACATAGATCATCTAATGCCTCCCTGCTCACCTTGACCGTTTTGGAACTGAGTGAAGACGACATCATAGACTTAATGATTGCCTGACTGTAAACCATAAGGTTGATTGTGTGGCTGGCTGTACCGAGGAGAGTCGCGACCTCCGCAGACTTTTATAAGGCAAAAACCTCTGCCTGGAATATACTGCAGTGATCGGGTAGCTTGTATGAGAGCATAGTGTTGGGGTGTTCGCAGTATACGCCAGCTCCTACTCCTCCTACCATCTTGGAGCCGTCCGTATATATGTTCTGAGTGAAGACGACATCATAGACTTAATGATTGCCTGACTGTAAACCTGTAAAACCTCTGCCTGGAATATACTGCAGTGATCGGGTAGCTTGTATGAGAGCATAGTGTTGGGGTGTTCGCAGTATACGCCAGCTCCTACTCCTCCTACCATCTTGGATGGTCTTCAGATGACCTTCTTGCCGGCTAGCGCAGGATTTCCAGTCTTTGGGCCCAAGGTGCACTCGAGTTCTGACCTTTAGGCTGTTGTTAGGTTTAAGGTAGTCGGAGCTTGTGGCCATATCTCTTCCAATAGAGCTTTGCCCAGAGCTTTGTAGTGACACGCTCCCCAGTGCCACGAGACGCTGGGCTGACTTGGCTGCCACTAGTTTCGCTTGTCTAGGGGGGTAGACACAAAATGGTTGCCAGAGCTTTAGTGGGGGTAGTACGAAGAGCACCTGTGATGCACAGGAGTGCTTGGGTTGTGCATTTTCCATTAAGGCAGGGTATGTCTTCATTTCGGTGGCCTGCCACCACACGAGAACTCCATAGAGCAGTGTAGGTCGGACGACTACGAAAATTCTTAATTCAAATTTTCCATTGGAATTTAAACAAGTAAGAAAGGCTACAGTCGATCCAGCCGACTGTAAAAGACCCCGTACTCCCATAGTAGTGAATGAAATTTAAAAAATTAAAATTAAATATTTACATTTTGAATTAAAATTAAAAAATAAATAAATTAACAATCGTCATTGTCAGCATTCGAACCCGCGATCCATACGAAGGTTCCATATTGCGCCGCAACTCTACCAGTTGCACCACGACCCTCTTCTATCATTCTTCCGATTATTTGCAAATATGTATGTGTGCTCATACATATGTGTGTATGCATAGCATTGTTCGGCGCGGCCAGCGGCTCCGGGCAGCGCTGCCGCCAAAGCAGGTAGAGAAAACGTTCGAACATATGTTTGTATGTTTCTGTGTTTGTTTGTATGTGTTGCGCGCATGCAGTGATTTTGCAGTAAAATAACATGCACTTTGAACCGAAATTTCTCTCTTGTTTGACATAGGATTTTGATGCCACTTTCAGGAAAGTTAGAAATAGTACGTCTCTAAGCGTATGTTAAATTACAACACTGTACTATTTGATTTAATGCCTTCAAAATGGCATTGAAGCTGGAGAGTTTTTTAGTTCGTATGAGCAAAGGGGGCGTGGTATAGTTACTGAGATATTCGCCTAAAACAAAAATTTTCTCGAGGTTTGTCTGGTTTTTTGCTCATTGCGGGGGCGGTAGGGGGCGTGGCAACAATTTGAAATAAACTTGATCTGCCTGACATAATAACGGACTTTCATTGTGAATTTCATGGTTCTAGCTTTTATAGTTTAAAAGATCCAGGTGTTCATACGGACAGACGGACATGGCTATATCGACTCGGCTGTTGATGCTGATCAAGAATATATATACTTTATTGGGTCGGCCACGCCTCCTTCTGCCTGTTACGCACATATCGCTTCTGACAAACTTAATAGACCCCCTTTACTCTTTTTTAAAGAGTACGGGGTCTAAAAACTCCCTGGACTCGAACCCGCGTCTCAGACATGTTTGGGAAGTGTTCGATTATCTGCATTTACAAGTAATAGTTTTTTGTTATATAAAAAAAAACAAAAGAAATGAATCTAATATGCATTTTACGCAGACTATAGGTTTACATTCAATTATGAAAAACTTCACAATTCATTTCTACCACTTGGGCGAAGTGTGGCTTTATGATTGGAGCAACCAATGAAGGTAAGCGTACGATATCTCTTTTATTTTAACCACGTGTACATAAATTACAACTATTGAACAATGGTTTTGGGGAGGTGACCACAGTTGAGAAATCGAAAACAAATTTAATTAAATAAAACAATTGCAAGTTTCAAAAAATTAAAATTTATCTGACTTGACAAAACGTAGAGGCTGGCAGCGTACGTGCGTAGTTTATGCGAGACGAAATTACAAAATGACTCCCGCTCGCGACAGCTGCACTGCCGAATGATTTTCAGACTTACGTGCTAGCTTAAGTATAAGAGATTCAGTTTAATTTATCTTCTAAGAAATATGTTTAGAATTCAATGTTTGTCTCTTAACTAGTACTTCATTATTCTCTTATACTAACTTATGCCATGACCCAACAGCAGTTTTTAAACATTTGCGAGGACGGAGCATGGCAACTATTTAACAGAAGCTTGATCGTTCCTTACAAGAAAGTATAGTACTTTTAAAAGCAATTTCAATTTTTTTTAATTGCTATTAGCCACAAATCTAGCAACTTTTTGGCTTGTGTCCGCCCGCCTGATGCTCACCCGGCCTATACTTGGAATCGAACAACTACACCATATTTGGCGCGAGATGGACTGATACCGATTAGTTATGTAGTTATAATATGTATCGATAGTGACTGTTAAAGTTTCGAATTTGGTATTATGTTTCTCAACTAGTTGAGTATACTTAAACGCTTGTATTAGAAGTTGTTAGCTTTCTTTAAAACGCGCGGAATGGAAATGTGGAAATGCCTATGTACTAAACTGTATTTCAACAGAATGAAATCCTACTCCTCCTGATTCTGCTCTACATTTCACCTAACCAACCACTACCGTGTATGGGTGGATCGAGGCTACCAAGTAACGTCCCTTAGTCAACGACAAGCGTTTTGTCCTTTTTATTCGCATACCGCAATGTGGCGTTTCACTTATTCGCCGTTATTGTAAAATTGGAACAGTTCGCTCTTCATATCAATAACATGATGCGGCGTTGCGATCATTTGCAGCCCTAATGGGATTAGGATTACAAGGATTATTTCTATGTTGAGCATATTTTTAAATCGAAGCATGTAAAAAAATCTAAATATATATTTATTTATTTACACACATACAAATGTATGTTTTAAACATGAGTCACTCTGCTTCTTTTTGTTTATGTGGAAAAAGCGCACTACTATGAGAGTACGAGAAACTTGACAAAACGACATTCTGTCTTTCTGTCTCAAACTTTACCACCCTTCTAAAAAACTTTGTTCGCTTCCCAAAAATCTTTGTTCAAATCACCATAATTGCAAAACGTCTTGAGGTTTCTTGACCAATCCACACAATGGTACCCAATACACCTATTGCCACCAAGGCCAAATAGGTAGCCTTTGTTACTTGTTTTAAATAAGAGAACTTATAATAACCATTTATTTATTTGTCTAATTTAAACTCATCGAATATATTTTTATTTTGTTAGAACGTAAATTTATAAATCTTTCTTAGATATTAAATTTATATGCAATATATGTAATTTTGCTTCCCGAAATGTTTAAAATTAAAATATTTATAGAAAAATATCAATCGATTTAAAGGAGTAAACTTATAAATTATATGCACGACTAATGTCTTTTGGGCCTGTGCTGAATCCATCGCTAAAATTAAAGAAAAAATCATTATACATTTCACCCGTTGGGTGCAAAAAACTGAAAGTACTCGTTTCTTTGGCATCCGTACATTCAAATCTCCTGTCTTTTGAAGAACAAAGTGATTGGGTATTGCTTTTTAGTGTTTTGAACTGAGCTTGTTTAACTACCCGTTTGTATTCAACATTTTGTACCAAATCTTCATTTTGTATAGAATCATTAGACGACAGAAAATTTGTAAATGACCGTTTGTGCAGAGAATTATTAGATTCTACTAAACTCGAAGCTGCAGAAACATCTGTATCTCCATCAATTGACAGATTTAGCTGGGGCAACATATTGACGGTTTCTTCTATAGGAATAATACTGGTATTAGTCATATATTCCAATGAAGATTCTAAGTTTATAAAATTAGAAGAAAATTGGTTTTCTTTTTTTTCAATTACAACATTAAGAGAAGATACTGAATTTTCGTCTATAATAAATGCAGACGACAGTGGGGCAAAGTGCACTTGCTTTGTAAGATTTTCAGAGTCGATGGATCCGAACTGATATCGATTAGCCACTAATATAGAACGGAGAGGTGAGCCCATATTCTCCATATAAGTGAGTTTATTTTTACGTTTAGTAGCAAGATCACTAGAATTTTTTAATTTTTCTGTAAGAAAGTCCACTGCTGATTGCAGGGCTATCGAATTATTTCTATATTGAAAATCAAGGCTTCTTTTGTCAAAATCCCGTCTATATACTGATGACAAACACGAGTATGGTATTTTTAATAGCACAATCTATTTGGAAGACGATGATTAGTTAAAAGATATATTATCATAGTATAAAAAAGCCTTACTGCGTTCAGATCTTCAATTTTCCTGCGTAGCTGAACTAATGATATAATCTCATCGTAACGCTGCTGTGATATATTCCGTTGGTATTGAACTTCTTGATTTTCCAGTTCAAAGTTTGAATATTCTCGAGCTTGTTTCAAGAACGATTGGCTTATACGAAAATCTTTAACTAAATAAATTATTGGATAAATTATGTTAAAATTTACACTTATAATATGTAAAATAAACAAGAAAGAATGCTATAGTCGCCTCGCGACTTTAGGATACCCGTTACTCAATTTCAATTTGTTATGTGACAATATGTGATAATAAAATATGTTCACTCGTTTAGGTGACGGACACTAGGAAATTTGATTTGATTAGGGGTCATTTGATTTAAGCTCGATGGCGGTAATATCAAACGATATCAGTGATTTTAGTACGGACATAAGAGGTAACGATTTTTGAGGCTAGAGCGCTCACTCGTAGCTTGGTTGGTTCGATCCATTATCGCTGGAGGACATATTTTTTAGTAAATAAAAAAAAAAAACAGTTGTCAATACTTATGCCAGCATACATTTTTGAATTGAGGACGTAATTGTTTGCTACATTTCGACTCCAATCGAATTTTAAATACCAATCGAATTTAAAAAACAAATACCTCAAATACGACATGCAAAATTTTGTATATGTATGGGAAAATGGGCAGTGAAAGCGCTTGGAACACTTGTACCAAAATTGGAATTATTAATTGCCATATTTACTGAGTAATCCATTAAAACATCGATTTTTCGCGAGGTGTGTCTGGTTTTGGACTCATTGTGGGCGTGGCATCTAATATGACTAAATATGGAGTCGATACTAAGTTCAAACTTGTAGCTCGTATCATCTCTGTTCACACGGACAGATAGACAGACGGACATGGCTATATATAAACTTTCAAATATATACTTTATCTGAAGTCAAAAGAAACGCATCTACGCAAACAATAAAAGAGGAGGTCCAATGCCAAATCATCAAATAGCAATCACATCTATGTATGTTTGTGTTTTATTTTTTTTTGTCACGATGTTTGTAACGCATTGAAGAAGGCGTATCCGACCCCATAAAGTTTATATTATTCCATAGGAACAATCGATTAAAATGCTTAGTATGAAATTTTCTGTCTATTGAGCAATTTTATAAAAAAATTTTCACGCGATGTGCATTCGTTATCATTCCCAATGTGTTGAACAAATTTCATTCAAATCGGACGACTATATATATATATATATATATATATATATATATGTAACTGCCATAGGAAGAATTGGTAATTGAAACCACATTAACGCAATATGCATGCAAGACTGCAACGGTATTTCATCTTAGGCGAGCCCAGGATAACCGTTATTTCTTTTTTCAATTTAAAGTTTTTTTGAGTAACTTTTTTGGCTTTTCGGATTTTTATGCAACTTTTAGGATAGTTTGATATACTTAGTATCCTTACGAATTATATATTTCAATAATGTACAATAAGAACAAATTCCTAAAAAACGTGATTAAAGTTTATTATTTTACCAAAATTTGTCGTCCTAAGTGTCATAGTTACTGAGATATTCGCCAAAAACACATATTTGTTGCGAGGCGTGTCCAGGTTTTGCCTCATTGTGGGGCGTGGCATCAAAATAAAAAAAAAATTGTATTGACTAACTAAATATGCCTAAATTTGAGCTTGTAAGGCTTACCATTTTTATACTCTCTGCAAGAGTATATTGGGTTTGTGAAAATGTATGTATTCTTGATTAGCATCACAAGCCGAGTCGATATAGCCATGTCCGTCTGTCCGTCTGTCCGTCCGTATGAACAAACAGATTTCAGAGATGGTAAGAGCTACAAGTTCGAGCTTGGTCTCAATCGATCACATATTTAGTCAGTCAATACAAGAATCTTTTTTTTTTTCGATGCCACGCCCCATTCGCCCACAATGAGCAAAAAACTAGGCACACCTCGGAAAAATTTGGTGTTTTGGGCGAATATCTCAATAACTATTGCACCTAGGATCGCCAATTTTGGTATGGAGGTTCCTAGCGACAGCGTTAATGCATTGACTTTTAAATTTTTGGACTGCCACGCCCCGTTTTCCCACAATTAATAAAATAAAAATTCTCAGCTTTCGCCCCGTTTTTAGGCATTCTTTAATATAGTACAGTATTGTAATTTATAATTCGTGTGAAGACTTACTATATCAAACTATCCTGAAAGGCGCATTGAAATCGCACTATAAACAAGAAAACTAGAAGCGTTGCAATATTGATAACCGAATGCAATATCATGTATGAGTGCAAGTGAGACAGAAACATACAAGCACATGTGACGGCAGCGTGCAAGCGAGACAGAAACTTACAAGCACATGTTTGAATGTTTTCGTTGCTTGCGTGGCGGCAGCGCTGCCCGCAGTCGCTGGCCGCGCTGAATACACACATACATACATACATGTATATGCATCATATGTTGGCTTTCGTATGTATATTCCCATACAGACAAACAGATGTATGTGTGATTATGCTTAGATTGTTTTTGTTTCAACGTGTTTTATTGCAAGTACTACACATTGTAATATCTCTAGACCGATTTTAATAATTAAATCGCGAAAAAATGCAGAGAGTATTTTACGGTCGGGCGTGCTCGACTGTACTTTTCTTACTTGTTGAAATATGTTTGGTTTTGTTACTACATGGATGATTATACACAAATGTTTCAAAATATTTAACATTTATATGTATGTACATACATACCTATTTTACGACGTTCCAGAGCAGTATTGCGTTCTGACTCTTTTTTTTGCAGCTCCTTTATCAAATTAAGCTTATCTTGCACTTCGTTTTGCTTGCGAAAAATCAGTAAACCCAACACGCTTTTAACCCCGTTGTCATCGAGAAATCTTACTAGTTCATGTAGACTATAATAGACAATATTCAATATGTTCAGGTAATTGCGGAAGTTCTCTCTTCTTTCTTGCATAATGTGCGATGTTTCGCGCACTACCATAACATCAACACTTAAGTTGTATACACTTTTCTGGAGTTCTGAAAGAGCGAAGAAAACTTGAATTACAATATACATATGTACATACATACATAAGGCTATAAAAAAGGAAGTTTATTACGGTCTTTTGCTTGACACATTGCCTTGCTTTTATTTAATGAATCCTCAAGTTTTGGAAATATCTGGTATGCATACTTTATATTTTGCATATTAGCAATATAGCGAAGTACACGTGGTATGCTTGCATTCGACATATGTATTAACTATTTTCCCAAAATGTTGAAGTAAATCATATTTTTGAGCCTAGGATCAAAATATGTATATGTTAAACATAAAATCGATAAGGGGACTCCATAAACTAGTTTAGATTGGTTTTCAGATAAATTCAGTATCAGTGATTTATTGTTTTTAATTGGTTAAATAATTAATGTCACTGGTTAATCGGCGTCTCAATGTAACAAATTAGTATTAAACACATGTTGCCAGTGTTATTAGATAATTCATCGCCAAAAAAAAGTTAATTTGTATGGATCAAGGTATCAAAAAAACCAAAAACGGCTCGACGAAGTCATGCAAGTTATTTTATATAAGTTTTTATTTTGTATTGTGGAGGCTTTATTTAACCATCCTCAAAAGATTGACATATGTGGTTTTTCTTATTAATTAGTAACTGTTAACAGCAGCTTGTGCGTGTTGTTCTTGTGAGTTCATTTTGATACTGAAGGGCACGCGATCTACTGCAAGAGGTACAGCTTGCCCTTCGTAACGCTATTGCATTTTTACCAATCGTCGTTACCCACGTCAGCAATCACATGGAGCTTTAAGCATTATGTTATCAGCTAAGAACAGCTTTGTGGGATCAAAGCTTCGAGTGATAACTTTTAAGCCTCGGTATCGAATATATTTATAACACTTTGGAGCTACAAAGCTTTATATGATAACTTGCATATTGCGTTATTTTGGTTTCAATTACCAATTCTTCCTAAGGCAGCTATATGATATAGTAGTCCGATTTAATAAAATTTGTTTAACACATATGGAATGGTAACGAATGCACATTGCGTGAATTTGGATGAAATCGCTCAATAGACATAAAAAAATTTCATACTAAGTATTTAAATCGATTGTTCCAATGGAAGCTATTATTATATAGTGGTCCGATCTGGATAAAATTTGGTCAGCCGATGGAAAATGGTATTGTATGCATATTGCGGAAATTTGGTTCAAAGACGCACAAAAAATTTTATACTAAGCATTTTCAACCGATTGTTCCTATGTCATCTGTCGCGAGACGGACCGATAGCGATTAGCAATGAAATTATAATAAGTATCGATAGTGACTGTTAAGGTTTCGATGTTTCGAACTTCGAATTATGTTTCCCGACGTGTTGGTCACACCGAGTATATTTAAGCGCTTGTATTGGAAATTGTAAGCTCTTTGTGAAAACGCCGGACGTCCTCGCGGGTACTGTACATAGGCCGTAAGCGGCCCTTAGTAGTCCGGGCGCGGAGGTTGTTCAGGCTTAAAGTCCAGGAGAATTAAGGAGCGTTTCGCGAACATCAGTAGATCTTTTGGTGAGCGCTTTGATGCCTCTTCCATAGAGTGAGTTTGCGGTGCACCTAGACATACTAGCCGTGTTCGCTCTAGGGCAGGACAATGGCAAAGTAGATGTTCTAGTGTTTCGGGAGTGTTCGGGTTTTTACATTTCCAGCAGTCAGTGTCCGTGGTAATACCCAGTTTGGCCGCATGCACAGCCGCTAGGCAGTGACCAGTAAGCACACCGGTTAGCATTCTGCAGTCTTTCCTAGAGAGATGCAGTAGGAATCGGCTAAGTTTAGCATCGGATTCGCTGCACATTATTTTCGCTGTTCTGCACGAGTTGGTGTTACGCCACCTTGTGTTTACTAGTTTGGTGGTGCTCCTCTCAAGTTTGCTATACAGCGGGGACCATGCCACCTGCTCTGTTCTACTTTCAGGTAGTTCAGTACCAGCCTTCGCTAGGGTGTCTGCCTCCTCGTTTCCAGGGATTCCTTGGTTTCTGGGAACCCAGTAGATATGTACTGACTTGGTCGTACCTAGTGTATCTACTGCCACCCTGCTCGCCTTGACCGTTCTGGAGCTGAGGGTAGACGACATCATAGACTTAATGGCTGCCTGACTGTCAACCATAAGGTTGATTGTATGACTGTCCGTAGCTAGAAGAGTCGCAACCTCCGCTGCTTTTCCGATAGCAAAGACCTCTGCCTGGAATATGCTGCAGTGGTCGGGGAGCTTGTACATGAGCTTGGTGTTGGTGCGCTCACAATATACGACAGCTCCTACTCCACCTGCCATCTTGGAGCCGTCTGTACAAATGCAAAAATTACCTTCTTGCCGACTAGGGCAATCCTTCCAGTCATTGGACCCTAAATGCACCCGGGTTCTGGCTTTAAGGCAGTTGGTAGGTTTGAGGTAGTCCGAGCTTGTGGTCATATTCCTCCCTATGGAGCTATGACCATAGCCCTGCAGTGACATGCAGCCTAGAGCTGTGAGGCGCTGGGCCGACTTGGCTGCCACTAGCTTCGCATGTAAGTCTAGCGGTGGTGTACCCAGGAGGGTCTCTAGAGCTTTGGTTGGGGTAGTGCGGAGAGCGCCTGTAACGCATATGAGCGCTTGGCGTTGTGCCTTTTCCATTAAGGCAAGATAGGTTTTCTTTTCGGTAGCCTGCCACCACACGAGAACTCCATAGAGCAGCGTCGGACGAACAACTGAGATATAGATCCAATGCATAAGTCTGGGCGACAGACCCCAAGAGCAGCTGAGCATCTTCTTGGATGCATACAGCGCCATGGTTGCCTTTTTCACCCTTTCCTCCACATTGGCTCTCCAGGTCAGTTTGCTGTCCAGCACCGTGCCGAGGTACTTCACGTGGGCGCTTGGTTGTAGGCGCTTACCGTGAATCATCGGTGGGAGCCATCGCGGTACCTTGTACCTCTTGGTGAAGAGGATGAGGTCCGTCTTTTCGGCATTGATATGTAGCCCGGCTTCTTCCGCCCAGTTACATACTTCCCGTAGTGTCCGTTCCATAATGGAGCTGAGAGTCGATGGGCAGACTCCTGTAATAATTATGCATATGTCATCCGCATATGCAGTTATTTTTAGGGCTCCTCTATCAAATCTCTTCAGGAGGTCATCTACTACTAAGTTCCACAGAAGCGGAGACAGGACTCCTCCCTGGGGAGTGCCTCTCTTTGCGCTCTTTGTAGACTTAGCTACCCCCCATTCCGACTGAACTTTCCTACAGCCTAGCAGGTTGTTAATCCAGTTCGTGATGGTTGGGTGTGTATCGATTGCCCGGAGTCTATCGATAATAGTGTTAGTGCGGACGTTGTTGAATGCACCTGAGATGTCTATAAAGACTCCTAGTGCGTATTCTTTGTTGTGAAGCGCCTTCTCTATGGAGGCGACAAGTGAATGCAGCGCCGTTTCGACGGATTTTCCCTTCATGTAGGCGTGCTGATTGGCTGACAGAGAGTCTTCAGCCGAATTTCTTATGCTGAGATCCAGCAGCTTTTCCATTGTTTTCAATAGAAAGGATGTGAGACTGGTTGGTCTGAAGTCCTTTGGGCTGCTGTGGCCACATTTGCCTGCTTTGGGCAAGAATACCACTCGTGCAGTTCTCTATTGAGTTGGGATATGGCCCGTTTTGAGGCAGGCCTCGAATATTCTAACTAGCCATGGGATAACCACGCTGTTGGTGGTTTGTAGCATGGCTGGAATGATCTTGTCTATACCGGAACTCTTTATCCTTGAGAAGGATTTGACTGCCCACAGTACTTTATGCGATGTGATTAGTTCATTTGGGAGGTCATGACGCACGGAGTCCTGCATTTCCTCCTCTGTGGGAGGTACGCAGCCCGGAAAGTGGGTGGACATTAGAGCTTCTAGAGTTTCCTCACTGCTCTCTGTCCATGATCCGTCATCTAGTTTCAGTTGGCTGTGAATAGGCGGCTGTCTAGACAGTAGCTTCCTTAGCCTGGCGGTTTCGGGTACTGACTCTAGATTGGAGCAGAAACTCCTCCAGGAGCTTCTCTTGGCCTTCCTAATAGCTGATTTGTATGATCTGAGAGCAGCCTGGTACTCTTCGTAGACCATTCTCAGATCGGTCTGTTTGGCTAGCTTGAACAGAGCCTTAGCATCATTCCTTAGAGCGGATAGTTCAGCATTCCACCATAGTGGTTTGGACTTGACTTTCCGTCTAGACGGTTGGCATGACGCGTTAAAGGCGTCTAGCAAAGTGGTGTTTAGCAGTGAGAGTAACTGTTCAATGTCCCTCACCGACTCGATAGCACCCGGTTGGCCTAATGCCGTAGACACGAGGGTCTCGAATTTGGTCCAATCGGCGTTCCGAGGGTTTTTGGATCTGTTTTCTTTAGGGGTGTAATCAAAGTTGCATTCGAATTGAATGTACTTGTGATCCGAGAAGGAGGGTTTGTCTAGCACTCGCCAGTTTGTTATGACTACACCTGTTGCAAGTGTAAGATCAAGGATATTGGAGGAAGTTGGTCCTACATACGTGTGTGTTTCCCCCGTGTTAGCAATACTTAGGTTTGTTGTTAGGATAAAATCTAAGAGTGACTCACCCCTGGTGTTGATATCGGTTGATCCCCAAACGCAGTGGTGGGCGTTGGCGTCTGTTCCGACAATGAGTTGTTTGGATTTCTCCACCAGTTTAGCCAGTTCTGCGGGTGGAGCCGGCTGGTCATGCGTCATATAGCACGATGCCACTGTAAGGTGCACTCCATCTTCTTCCAGCCTGACTGCAGTTAGGTCTTCGGTGCTGTAATTAGTCATAAGATAAGCAGGCCCTTCCGTACGAGTACAGCGGTTCTTATTCTGCTTACCGTAGAGATGTAAAACGCACTGTAGTTGCAGGACCTCAGCCCAGCCACCATGTTGCCAGAGGCAATCCATGGCTCCTGGACTAAGGCCACATCGACGAGCCCTTGCTCCAAGGCCAACAGGAGCTCCGTCGATGCCAACTTGCTTTTATGCAGGTTTATCTGCAGTACCCTCAGTTTGGGTGACTGCACCTGCCGCAGACGGGTTGACTATCACAGTCAGGTCACCGTCTTCATCGTCTGCCTCCTCGTCCGAAGCTATGTCGAGTGACTGGGTGGCTTCGAGGACCGACTCAAGGCCAAGGTCTCTCTCCACCTCCCCAGCTGCCAGTGTGTGCTCATTTTTGTCCTCGGGGTGGCGCTTCTTAAGGCGCAGGTACACACTGCCTACACCCCATGCCATCTTCCCGAATCTCGCGTATAGGATGTCCTCCGCTTCCGTGTTAATCTGGAGGATTACATGCTGGCCCCCCTCTGATGGGGAGGAGGTACCCGCATGTAGCATCCTCCAGTTGCTGGTAGGCACATCCTTGTTCTGCCGTTGGAGCAATCTTAAGGCTTGGTCTCCTTGGACGGCAATCGGGAATAGCACCTTCGCCTTTGGTTTGGACGGGATATTCTCCCTGTCCACCACCTCCAGCTGGGCTCCCTCCCAGATTGCGCCCAGTGTCGGGACCATCAGCCTTAGCCAGACGAGTGTCGGCTCGTCGTTGCATTTCAGGATCTTGGCTCCATTAAGCCACCCAGCACCATCAAAGGTAGGCATGGGGGCCTCCGGGTCCTCGTCCATCTTTTGCAACAACAGGCCGACCAGCCTCTCATGGACGATCTTCCAACGATCCTCCGAGATTTTGCCGTTCTCGTCGCTCCTGTCGATTAGAGCCACAATGAGGTGTCGTTTGGCGACATCCGTCATCGTGGCTCGCTTTGCGTGCCTTCTTGGGATCGCTCCTTTTGGGCCTCGCTGTTTTTTGCGGACTTATTGCTGTCGGCGGAGCGCTGCCTCTTCTCGGCCAGCATCTCCTCCATTTTGTTAGCGAATCCGCTCGTTGTCGCCTGCATCTGCGGCAACTGGGCGAAGTGTCGGCGGCTTTCTTCAATCCTTTCCTCGGCCCAGGCCAGCTTAGCCTTGTCTTGTTCAGACAGACTTGCTGTGCCATGGAGCCGACTGTGGATTTTCAGCGCCGCCTTATACTGCGCTTTCGCCTTGAGCCCCTGCCTGGTGCGTTTAGGCCCTTCCCTACGCAGGGAGCTGGAACCTTGCACCGGAGAGCGCAGCAAGCTTTCTTCCTCAGTCTTCGTCACTGACAAAACGCTCTCAAGGTGCGAGTCTTCTAGGACTATGGTACCCGAGCGTGTCAGCTGGTGTCTGTTGGCAGTCGTAGTACATCTGACTTGGCCTGCTCCCGCCAAGTTAGAGGTGTGACCACTGGCGACACGCAGAGAGGATTGCTCCCCCCCGTGCCCGCCGGTGGTAGCAGTCACTCCTTCCATCGACGTTTGGACTGACATCCCAGCCCGAGTTGATTTTCCTTTCAGACCTTCCATGTTGCTATAATTCCTCCATCCGGCTCATTTGTTCAGGTGGCCACCCCTAGCGTTTTTTAGAGCCTGCCGCCAAGGCTACCCCTAGCCATGGCGTGTGTTCGGCACTCCTGACATGCCGCAGCATATCAGGGTACGGGACCACACCTCAGCTAGACACTGCATCGCCTCGGGGGCAAGTGACATTGCATCAACCCGTCCCCGGGACGATGCAGTGTCCATTGCCCAGCCGGCACCCTCGGGGAGGGTTCAGTTAGGGGATTTGTGCCAGCCAAGCAGTCATCGCGGTAAGAATTAAGTCATAAAATATGAACATGTGTATAAATTATATTTCAACAGAATAAAATCCTCCAACTCTTCCTCCTCTTCAAGCGTCAAATATCGTGTATGATTGGAACGAGGGTTCCAAGCAGCTTCCCTTCATCAACGACAAGCGTTTATTTCTTTTATTCGCATACCACGATGCGGCGTTTCGCTTATTCACCGTTATTGTGAGATTGGAACCGTTTGTTCTTCTTTTGATACCACAAGCCGCGTTTCGTTTATTCGCTGCTTGTGAACTTGAAGTCTGCAAGAACAACCTGCGCTGGAGATTGAGCGTGGTGCGGCGGTTGAAACTGCGGCCTGCACGTGTAGTAGTGACTACTACGCAACATAAGCCTAAGCACCCACCCAGCTAGAGAGTGGTCAGACTCCTGAGGGAATGCCAACCCAACATTCACCCAGAAGAAGTCCTAGCCTACTTGACATGGAACAGACGACCACCACTGGAGTTGCAACGATGACGGCGACACCAACGGTGAGGATTGCGTCAAATGAGCCGCAACCACAGCATACACCCAGTGCATCTGGAGGTCTGAGTATGCCGGTCGCCGCTGAGACTACACGGATGGGACAAGAAGTGTGTACACAGTCCAATAAGCCTGAAAAGACACACAATAATGACACCCAAGTTGCGAGTCTGCTAGAGGATCGCAACGTTGGAGAAAGAAATTCGGAACGCATCGACGAACCAAGTGCGAGTAAGTACCGCAAACGATACCGTTGGACCCGAAAACATTGGAGTGAGCAGTGCAACTAGCACGCTGCCGCCATCTTTGCCTGGAAACTTGCCGTTATGTGAGAGCGAGAATCAACCGTTGCAAAGCAGCATGGCAACAGCAGTGAGTGAAAATGTACAGCTGCCATCGGGCAGCAATGCACTGCTGCAAAATAAGGAGGTTATGTCAACACATATGACCGGGAGATTACCGACGTATTTGTGTGCATCATCTACGCGCATTAATGGAATGGCACAACCATCATCGAGCTGTCATGTGACTATGAGTCATTCAAAGCCAAACTACGTGGAGCAAGCAACAGCAGGGTGCGCGCCCTTGAACATAAGTCCGAGGGAAACCTTGACGGCACTGACACCATCCACAATTGTTTGCGGAGCCACTATGCCGATGATGAGGACGACACGTAAACTGCCGGATCTTCCTGAATTTGGAGGCCAGCCCGAAGACTGGCCCATATTTTTCCATGCGTATACGGAAACTACAGCAGCATACGGCTGCACAGATTTGAAGAACAATCTAAGATTGATAAAGGCCTTGAAAGGAGAAGCAAGAGATACAGTTAAATCGTTGCTCATCCACCCAAGGACGGTAAATGCGGTGATTGATCAACTGCGCTTTAGGTATGGAAGACCGGAGCACCTTATCCGGAGCCAACTTCAAAGCGCTCGTGAAGTACAACCTTTTCAGGAACACCAGTTGACACGTATTATACCGTTTGTTACGTGCGTGAGCAATCTCGCCGCATTCCTACAATCAATCCCGAATGGGGAACAACATTTAGGAAATCCTACCTTGATCGAGGAACTGGTCACCAAACTGCCAACAACTAGAAGATGGGAATGGGCTAGATTCTGCGCTACACTGAATACTTACCCGACGGTCGTGCATTTCAGTAGGTGGCTGAGCGAACTCGTAAAGGTAAAGGAACCCAAACGTCGAGTGCTACACGTAAGTGCTGACAAACAAGATGATGACTGGAGAAGGTGTCCAATATGCAATGGACAGCATGGTGTCATATATTGTAAAGAGTTCAACCGAGCTTCGCCACCAGCAAGGTGGAGGTATGTGAAGGAGCACCGATTATGTTTTTCGTGTTTGCGTGGCGGTCACATGCAAGATCCTGCCGTGGAGACAAGAACTGCTGAGAAAATGGATGCCACGGAAGGCATCACCGCCTGCTACACGAAGCTTTGAATTCCTCTAGAAGATCACCACCGCCGGCCAGGCAGATACCTAGAGACGAAAGAGGAAGAAGTTCATCGGATTCACGTAGAATCGCCAGCCGAGACACGCCACCAAGGGCCATTGAAACGGCGCCTGAGAGGAACCTAAGTTGTGTCGATCCAAATGGAATGCGGCTACTATTCCGCATATTGCCTGTGACTCTTTTCGGTCGAGGAAATAAGCGGGTAGACACGTACGCACTCTTCGACGAAGGCTCCTCTGTGTCCATGATGGACGACGACCTTCGACGTGAATTGAACCTGGAAGGTGAACGACGACAACTCAATATCAATTGGTTTGGGGGTAAATTCGCCCAAGAACCAGCTACCGTGGTCAACCTTCAAGTTAGTGGAACTGGGAAAGACCACCGATACGGCCTCAAAAATGTGAATTCGTTTCATAACTTGAGTTAAGTAAGCGACTACTTCGAGATAGAGAACTTTGGTGTGAAGCTTTCGCCGCCGGTCGCAGCCGACGACAGAAGTCAGAAGATGCTCGAAGACACCACGGGGAGAGTCGGGCAACGCTATCAAACCGGACTGCTATGGAAAAATGATAAAATTGTGCTCCCGCCCAGCTATGAGATGGCGCACAAAAGGCTTATCAACATTGAGAAAAAGATGAAACGTGATGTACAATTCGCACAAGCCTACACGCGGATTATGAACGACTATGTAAGTAAAAGGTACGCCAGGCGATTGGAACGCCACGATGTCGACATGGGCAACGTCGACAAAATATGGTACCTGCCACACTTTCGAGTTATGAATCCAAACAAGCCGGGAAAATTGCGCCTTGTATTCGATGCGGCTGTCAAAGTGGGCGACGTATCGTGAAACTCCGTACTGGACAAAGGCCCACAGCACTACAAACCACTTCCAGCTGTACTATTCCACTTCCGGGAAGGTGCCATAGAAGTTTGTGGAGACATAAAGGAGATGTTTCATCAGGTGCTGATAAGGCCGCAAGACAGATGTGCTCAACGGTTCCTGTGGCGGGATGGTGATGATCAACGAGACCCGGATGTGTACGAGATGAGTGTAATGACATTCGGAGCAGCCTGCTCACCATGTGCCGCACAGTATGTAAAGAACCTTAATGCGCTACAGTACCAAAATACGGACGCACGAGCAGTTAAAGCCATCACCGACTACCACTACGTGGATGACTACGTGGATAGCTTTGCTACGGAAGCGGAAGCCACCGCCGTGTCGAGCCGCGTGAAAGAGATACATGCGAACGCTGGGTTCGAGTTATGTAAATTTGCTTCCAGCTCACTACAAGTGATTGAGGCCTTAGGCCAAAAGGGAATCGCAGAGGACGTCGGATGGTGTGACGCTGAACAAAAGATATTGGGAATGTACTGGCAGCCAGCCACGGATGAGTTTAAGTTCAACGTGACATTCCATAGAGTACCGAGCAGCGTATTGGAAGGCAAATAATCCCTTAGGATTATTGAGCTGCCTTATGATTACCGCCAAATTGCTGCTGAGAGAGATTTGGCGACGTGAAGCTAAGTGGGACGAATCACTACCGGATGGACTTTCCGATGCCTTTGAGAAATGGCGTCAAGAAATCGTTAACGTTGGAAAATTTCGATGTCCACGTTACTACTACGGCCCTGGAGTAATAATGGATACGCAACTACATGTATTCGTAGATGCTAGTCAATCGGCATTTGCGGCAGTAGCCTATTGGAGGGTTACAACCAGCAGCGAGGTACGCGTACGTTTTATATGTGCTAAAATGAAATGTACTGTACCATTTAAATATACTGCACTGTATTATTTTGGACCACTGCTCGTATCGTCTGGACGACGTAAAGTGAAGCGGTGGGTCGCCTTGTTTACGTGCCTGACAACAAGAGCGATACATTTGGAACTGGCGCACGATCTCTCGACAGACTCCTGCATCATCGCAATGAGAAATTTCCTTAGCCGGCGCGGACCAGTATTTAGACTGCGCAGCGACAATGGTAAGAACTTCGTAGGGGCCGATAGAGAGGCCAAGCGGTTCACAGATGTTTTCCAGAGAATACAGGATGAACTGTCTACCAAGGGAGTAGAGTGGCTCTTCAACTGCCCAGCGAATCCATCTGAAGGAGGAGTCTGGGAGAGAATGGTACAGTGTGTAAAACGAGTACTTAACCACACACTACGGGAGTTGGCGCCTAAGGAGCATGTATTCCAAAGTTTTTTGATTGGAGCGGAGAACTTCGTAAATTCTCGTCCGCTTACCCATCTGCCAATATCAATAGACCAAGAAGCGCCTCTGACACCGAACGATTTGCTAAAGGGAACGGCCAACCTGCCAGACGTACCCGGCATTGAGAGCAAGGAGCTCACGCAATGCACCACTAGGAAGCAGTGGCGTATAGCGCGCCTGTTGCGCGATCGATTCTGGAAGAGATGGGTCTGTGACCTACCTACGCTTGTTCGCCGAGAGAAATGGTGCCGGAGCACCACACCGATGCGCGCTGGAAACGTAGTATTTGTATGTGACAAAGCATTGCCACGCAGGGAATGGCGAAAGGGTATCGTGGAAGAAGTCTACGCGGGACCAGATGAAGTGGCCCGACGTGCCACTTACGCGTTGCTGATCGAAACCATGTCTGAACGATAACGCGTCCCGTTTTTAAGCTTGCCATTCTGGACGTGAGTGAAGTAGATCCTTCACGGGGGTGGGGATGTCGCGAGACGGACCGATAGCGATTAGCAATGAAATTATAATAAGTATCGATAGTGACTGTTAAGGTTTCGATGTTTCGAACTTCGAATTATGTTTCCCGACGTGTTGGTCACACCGAGTATATTTAAGCGCTTGTATTGGAAGTTGTAAGCTCTTTGTGAAAACGCGCGAAATGGGAAGCAGTCACTGCGGTAAGAATTAAGTCATAAAATAAGAACATGTGTATAAATTATATTTTAACAGAATAAAATCCTCCAACTCTTCCTCCTCTTCAATCGTCAAATATCGTGTATGATTGATGTAGTCGTCCGATCTCGATGAAATTTGATTTGCACGTGGGACTTGACATAAAAAGCATATTGGATGAATTTGGTGGAGACAGCTCCTATGAGAGCAATATGATATAGTGACCCGTTTTTAAAATAAAATTGTTTAACATCATTATCTATTTTAACATGTTTAGCAGCATTAATAAGTTTTTATACTCTCTGCAAGAGTATATTGGGTTTGTGAAAATGTATGTAACAGGCAGAAGGAGGCGTGGCAGACCCCATAAAGTATATATATTCTTGATCAGCATCACAAGCCGAGTCGATATAGCCATGTCCGTCTGTCCGTCTGTCTGTCTGTCTGTCTGTCTGTCTGTCTGTCTGTCTGTCTGTCTGTCCGTCTGTCTGTCTGTCCGTCCGTATGAACAAACAGATTTCAGAGATGGTAGAAGCTACAAGTTCGAGCTTGGTCTTAATCGATCAGAAATTTAGGCAGTCAATACAAGAATCTTTTTTTTTTTGATGCCACGCCCCATTCGCCCACAATGAGCAAAACACTAGACACACCTCGGAAAAAATCAGTGTTTTCGGCGAATATCTCAGTAACCATGGCACCGAGGATAACCAATTTTGGTATGAAGGTTCCTAGCGACAGCGTAAATGCATTGACATTTAAATTTTTGATGCCACGCCCCATTCGCCCACAATGAGCAAAACACTAGACACACCTCGGAAAAAATCAGTGTTTTCGGCGAATATCTCAGTAACCATGGCACCGAGGATAACCAATTTTGGTATGAAGGTTCCTAGCGACAGCGTAAATGCATTGACATTTAAATTTTTGGAGTGCCACGCCCCTTTTTCCCACAATTAATAAAAATAAATTTTAACTTTCGCTCCGTTTTTAGGCATTCTTTAATATAGTACAGTATTGTAATTTATAATTCGTGTGAAGACTAACTATATCAAACTATCCTGAAAGACGCATTGAAATCGCACTATAAACAAGAAAACTAGAAGAGTTACAATATTGATAACTGAAAGCAATATCGTGTATGAGTGCAAGCGAGATAGTAACTTACAAGCACTTGAGCGGCAGCGCTCAATGTATGAGTGCAAGCGAGACAGAAACATACAAGCACATGTGACGGCAGCGCTGCGGCATTCATATCAATGTATGAGTGCAAGCGAGACAGAAACATAGAAGCACATGTTTGAATGTTTTCTTTGTTTGCGTGGCGGCAGCGCTGCCCGCAGTCGCTGGCTTTCGCTATATATATTGGCTTTCGTATGTGCATTCGCATACAGACAAACAGATGTTTGTTTGATTATGTTTAGATTGTTTTTGTTTCAACGTGTTTTAATGCAAGTACAACACATTTTAATATCTCTAGACCGATTTTAATAATTAAATCGCGAAAAAATGCAGAGAGTATTTTACGGTCGGGCGTGCTCGACTGTACTTTTCTTACTTGTTTATTATGTCTTTAGTAATTTGAATAATTTTATCAATATAATTTATAAATATAGATTCTAAGTCTTTTAATTTATCAGTAAACTGGTCTGACAGCTTTATAAACCCTCCGTGCGATACCTCATCCACATACATAAATGCAGATTGCGCTAACTCATTAGACAGCCCTAATTTTCTAGTTAGTTTATCCATAATGTAGTTTGCAGCTACATATGTTGTTGGCAATCTCTATTTCCAACTCTTCCGACCACCCTTTCCACTTCTCTTCATCGGGCTTATTCTCTTTATTGCCATTTTTATACTCTCTGCAAGAGTATATTGGGTTTGTGAAAATGTATGTAACAGGCAGAAGGAGGCGTGGCAGACCCCATAAAGTATATATATTCTTGATCAGCATCACAAGCCGAGTCGATATAGCCATGTCCGTCTGTCCGTCTGTCCGTCCGTATGAACAAACAGATTTCAGAGATGGTAAGAGCTACAAGTTCGAGCTTGGTCTCAATCGATCACATATTTAGTCAGTCAATACAAGAATCTTTTTTTTTTCGATGCCACGCCCCATTCGCCCACAATGAGCAAAAAACTAGACACACCTCGGAAAAAATTGGTGTTTTGGGCGAATATCTCAATAACTACTGCGCCTAGGATCACCAATTTTGGTATGGAGGTTCTTAGCGACACCCTAAATGCATTGCCATTTAAATTTTTGACCTGCCACGCCCCTTTTTCCCACAAATAATAAAAATAATTCTCCACTTTTGCTCCGTATTTAGGCGTTTGTTAATATAGTACAGTATTGTAATTTATAATTCGTGTGAAGACTAACTATATCAAACTATTCTGAAAGGCGCATTGAAATCGCACTATAATCAAGAAAACTAGAAGCGTTACAATATTGATAACTGAATGCAATATCTTGTATGAGTGCAAGCGAGACAGAAACATACAAGCACATGTTCGAATGTTTTCGCTGCCTGCGTGGCGGCAGCGCTACCCGCAGTCGCTGGCCGCGCTGAATACAACCATACATACATACATGTATATGCATCATATATTGTCTTTCGTATGTGTATTCGCATACAGACAAACAGATGTATGTTTGATTATGCTTAGACTGTTTTTGTTTCAAAGTGTTTAATGCAAGTACTACACAATGTAATATCTCTAGACCGATTTTAATAATTTAATCGGGAAAAAAGGCAGAGAGTATTTTACGGTCGGGCTTGCTCGACTGTACTTTCCTTACTTGTTAGTTATGTTGAGATTGAGCCAGCTGTCGTAGTTCTCCTCACCAACATTTCCGTTACCGGATAGCAACTCTTTATTATTGGCCGAACAATATTTAAAGATTATTATTATATTAAAATAATTAAATAAACACCTAAAACACAGAACTGAACATAACTACCAACATTCACAATTCATACTTTGCTGAAACATAAATCTAAACATTTTACAATTAATATTTTTAAAATCAATTATTTGCTAATTAATAAATTGTTTTAGTTTTGTCTTACCTACAATGTATTTTTTAAATCTATACTTAAACTGTAGCGGAGACGGATGGTCATGTTGTCCACCCTTCGCCCGCATGGCTCCGAAAAAAATTTGTACAATGTCTTGATTTAGCCGACTTGTCAAAATAAACTCCATTCCGTACTTTTCATTACAATAGGCATGCAATCCATCAAGAGATGCATTGTTTATTAGTATCCCTTTTGGGAATGGGAGCTTATGGGTCTTGCCGAATATACTAGTACTCATAATCTGAGAAATCTTTTTAAAAATGTCTCATTGCAGTTCGAGCTGCTTGCCATAAGGCTGAGTAGTTTCGATGCAGTTGGACGTTGACAGCTTTGAATTAAAACGTCGAACCAATCATTTAGGAGTTTAAATAAATCAGAGGTTTCAACTGCATTTTGAACTTCATAGCTTAAAGAGTAGCAGCGTCTGAAGGCACCAGCGGTAGTATTAGAAAATAATTGTGTTGCTAATTTAACCTTTTGCTTGGCAAAAGAGCGAACATTTAAAAGACTCTCATTGACTTTGAACAATATTGTTACATCTGTTTTACAACAGTGAGTTATCGTTTGTTCGACAGTCGACTTGGTCAATATATGTCCGTTTATACGTAAACCAGAATCCAAATAATGGTTACGGACAAGCTTTATTAGATGTGGTGCATCTGAAAACACGAAAATTTTAAGGTCTTCATCCGCGGGATGGCCAAACTAGGTTTTTTCTAAAATATAATTTAAAAAAATTGAAAACTTATCTTTGATTTCATTCATAATAAGAAATGTTATTATTACCTTACCTTCAGATATACCGAGAGCCATAATCTTTGGTTTCCAGTACCCGGATCGGAGACAATTGATACCACAGAATATCCTCGTCTGTGTAGTTTTATTATTAGTTCATAAGGAGTTGGCTCGTCCATTCTGGTATCATAGACAAAAAACACTGGCTGCTTCCACGATTTTTTAAGTCCATCGCAAGTTGTACGTATTCTCTTGGCTTATAATTAACGTCCGCTGAACTGTCGTACTCGAATGTACCAGCAACCTTCATTTCCTCGAATGCCAATACGCAAAGCTTATCTGCCGTATCCATATCCATTCTATCCATAAGATCGATGACCACATCTAGGGAACCAGTCTATATTTCCACGTTTGACAACCATATATAATGTTGCCCGACAAGGTAAGGGGAATCCTTTTCGGATAGATGGTTATATGCCTTAAGGCCAGCTGTATGAAGGCACATAGCCCATGATATGTCATCTGAATTAAATTCTGACATCTTTCCACCACTCTTTAAAATTTTTACTTGGGTCTGTGAAAATGTTACTCAAAGATTCCTCTAACTGCTCTGCGTCCTCTAGCAGCTTACGTAATCTCTGTACTTTATCCTCCAAAGCACGAATCTTTTGTCTCAGACTCTTCATTTCTATGGACATTGAATGATTGAGCACTGCGTCCCTACAAGGCAGTTTCATTATTGTTTACATATACATACAAATGTACAAAAAGATATATATATTTTCACACGCTAAACTTACTCAGTTTGTGTACTCGCATTTGCGTAGCCTTCTTTAATACTTTCATCCTCTTTCTCTCTTTGCAGAACGGCATCATTGTTTCAGCGTCTCTTCTTTCCCTTGGGAGCAGTCTTCCAATGAGACGCATTAAAATGTGTATCACATACTTGCGAATTTTTACTAAAGCTGCACTCCAGGCTTTCCTCCCAGATGATGAATGATTTTCACTCCCGGAACATTCTTGCGGCAAAAGTAGCTATAGTTCATTTTTTTGTGCACGTTTGGGTTAATACGAAAAATAAAACGAGAATATCGTCCGCAGATAACCTTTCTCTCCGACAAGCAAACGTGCACTGGCAAAAGAACTAGATGATGAATGATTTTCACTCCCGGAACATTCTTGCGGTAAAAGGAGCTATAGTTCATTTTTTTTGTGCACGTTTGGGTTAATGCGAAAAATAAAACGAGAATATCGTCCGCAGACAACCTTCCTCTCCGACAAGCAAACGTGCACTGGCAAAAGAACTGGTAAACCCGAAGGCAAAGGCAGCCGAGTAGACTACCTTACTTATTTTGCAAAGGTGTAGAGAGAATACTCATCGGTGAACAGTTTCAACAAGATAACTTTCAAACTGAGAGACTAGTTCGCATAGAAACAGACGGACAGACGGGCGGATGTGGAGACAGATGCACATCGCTATATTGACTCGGCTGTTGATGCTGATCAATAATATAGATATGTATTTTATGGGGTCGTAAACGCCTCCTTCAATGCGTTACAAACATCGTGACAAAAGCAAAATAAAAAGCAAAAAGTTATGTATAATCTTACGTCAGTTTGTCTTAACTAACTTTCATATACGTTTGACATTATATGTATTCATATACATATACACACTATAGGTCAAACGACCGATTGATTTGAATAATGTCATATTTTCAAGTTTATCAAATTTGCAAATTGTTGTTGCCAATTCATTATTAATAACCAATGAATTTTAACAGAATTAAAACCGGGGCGAATTCTGTTAAGATAACAGCTCCTTAACAGAGCTGTTATACATAACGCAAAGCATTTTTCACCGCTGCCGCCATACATGCAAAGAAAACGTTCGAGCATGAGTTTGTATGTTTCGCTTGTACTCATGTCTTTGCTTTCAATTATTAATGCTGTAACGTTTCTAGCATTCTTGTTTGAAATGAAAAATTATCAGCTGTGCCAGTCCTTCTTTTTTCCACGCTCCGTCTACTTAATTATTCCGTAAATCTGGTTTGTGCAAAGTCGGTTTTATAATCTACATATTTTATTAATACAGCGTCTTAGCTGTGTTTTAGTTTGTGCAGAGCAATAATAAGTATGTGTGTTTGTACGCTTGCACTCAATTCTCTTTGCGCTTGCGTCAACGCATTGCTTTTGTTGTTTAACTGTTTCGCGAACATTTGTTTTTGCATTTTTAGCGAATTCTGATTGCGATGGTCGTTCCCAGCTTGTATTGAGTTGGAATGTGACTTTTCACGTATATGTACAATACTTAAAAAAAAAAAACAATTCCTCACATTGCGCTCACTCGCTAAGAAGCTAAGCGCTTATTTTGATATCAGTGCGGACTTGCTTAGCGAATGTGACAGTTCCCCTTTCCACCCTTTATATACAAGGTTGCGCAAAAGAATTCATCCGATGTTGTTTGGCTCTTATTTTTTTCCTAAATGAAAAACTGCGATTCTGTTTTTTGATTATGTTTATTTAGACCTTTAGAATTAATTGTGTTAAGTCGAGAAGATGATATCGGACAAATGGGCGCCGTCACAATTGATTGCCATTCGGGCTCGTTTTATGGCATTTTCCATCACTTCGGCGAGCGTTTCGGGCGATAAATTCTCGCATTCGTGTCGGATATTTTCCTTGAGGGCTTCCAAGGTCTCAGGCTTGTTGATGTCAACACGGGACTTCAAAAAACCCCATAAAAAGAAGTCCGGGACCGTTAAATCGGGCGATCTGGCGTGCCAGTGCAAATCGCCAAACGCGAAATTATGCGACCGGAAACGCGTCCTTCAGAATGTCGGTTGTGGCTCGTGCAATGTGTGCTGTTGCTCCGTCCTGTTGGAACCACATGTCTACCAGTCCGAATTCGTCCAGTTCAGGCAGAAAAAACTCGGTTAACATTGCACTATAGCGCGCACCGTCCACTGTTGTCGTTTGACCCCCGGTGTTCTCGAAAAAAAATGCCCGATGACTCCTCCAGCGTGAACAGCGCACCACGCAGTCACTTTGAGCGGGTGTAATGGCTCCTCGTGCATCACTCGCGGATTTTCGGTTCCCCAGAAGCGATAATTTTGCTTGTTCACGTACCCGCTGAGGTGAAAATAAGCCTCATCGCTCATTATGATTTTGGTCGAAAAATCGTCCACTTCGGTGTCGAGATTGAGGATAGCTTGGGCATAAATTACACGCGTTTGGCGGTCGGCAGGCAGCAGCTGATGCACGGACTGAACTTTGTAGGGGAACATGTTCAAATCTTTTATCAAAATTCGTTGCAGGGACCGGATGAGGCCGAATTGCGTGGAACGTCGTCTGGTCGATGTTTCGGGGCTCATTTCGACGTCCTCGGCTACAGCGGCGATATTCACGGCAGAACGGGCGCTCCGGGGCCGGCCACTTTTGGCAACGTCTCGTGTGGTCCCATAATCTTCAAGGTTAGTGGCTAAACGGCGCAGTGTTTGCGCAGTCGGTGTCGGACGGCCGGGAAATCGGTGACGAAATTCGCGCTGCGCCAACACCACGGACGAATTGTTACGCAAAAAAATAGACACAATTATTCCGCGTTCTTTGGGAGTGTATCGCTCCATGGCTTATTCAATTGTATTCTGTATCTGTCTAGTCCACAAATGTCAAAACAGATTTGACATTGGTGGCCATTTGCAAAAATGAGAGCATCTTCCAATAGAGTGATTTCTTTTGCGTCAACTTGTAACTGTGGTACCTGGCTATACTTTAAATGCAGCTAATCCAAGCTCAAAAAGTCCTCTAAGACAACGTATCATACACCCCATTACTACTCATATTGTAGTTCAGCCTTCCATGCTTACGGTCAAGGCTCCATGTAAGCAGATACGACTATTGAGTCTGTTGCAGCATTTATCGCTAGCAATACTCCTGGCAGCTTTCCAAATTGAAATTGATGCCGCTATTGTTACTTTTTTTTTAGCATTTTCGCTCTATGCAACTCGTTTCTATATTCCGCCATCTACTGAAATGTCGATTTATTTGCAGCATTTCAATTTCATCAAAGAAATATTTAGTCACATTCGTGATTGTGATATCTTTGTGACCCTAGGTGATTTTAACTTTCCAAACGTTTCCTGGACGTTTCTTGACATGTTTAATTTCATTCCGACAACCAACAATGACTTTTTATATAGTTTGATTGATATTCCTTTTTTTCAAGTCAATCATGTATCTAATCGCTTAAACCGGATGCTGGATCTGATCTTCGTTAATGATTCATTCAGTGCCATCGTCAACTATCTTCTCCCGTAGTTATACCTGAATTTTCTTTTCATCCTACTCTTGAAATGTCCTTGTCTATACCTATCTTAACCCATTCACATTCTTCTTTCTCTACCAAGTCGAGCCTTTGCTCTCGCAAAGCAAATTTTTCTTTGCTAAATCAACTGAGTCTAGCTACCGACTGGTCTATACTATACACCACTAATGATATAACCATAGCTGACGAGTATTTTTATAACATTTCAAACTTAATCTTTGATGTCTGCATTCCACTCCTTGGTTCTTTTCAGACTATTTAAACTAAAAAATCGCAATATATTTAAAAAAGTTTTAGTAGACAGATTCTAACTCCTTAAACTTCTTAATGTATTCTACAGTAAAAGCTGACTTTTCTGAATTCTCGTTGCCATGAAGTTTATCTCGTTCGTTGCAAGACTAAATTTGCGCGTGATCCTTAATAATTCTAGAACTTTGTTAATTTTAAACGTCTAGTTTACCTACTAACTTCTCTTACCCCAAAAACTCAGATTCTTTAATTATTTTTTTTTCCACATGTTACTGATACTTGCCTGCTTTCTTCAAGTAACACCTTAAAGTCTTCCTTCTCTTCTGGGGCTGACAACATTACAAGTTGTGTTCTTTTGGAGTGATGTTTTTCTATTTTAAAACCTCTCTTAATTGTTTTTAACCTATCTTTGCAATCCTTTATCTTTACTACCCCATGGAAATAGTCTTACATCATCCCACTGCATTAAAAAGCGTTCAGGTCGGATAAACCAAATTACAGGGGAATTGCGAAGTTGTCTTGCGAAGATAACTACATCGAGTTTGCAAACACCTCTGCAATTCAATTTTCTCCCCTGCCCAATACGGGTTTATTAAGTTCGGTCGACTTCGACCAATCAATTTGAATTTAGAATGCAAACTGATGTAATCTATACTGACTTCAGTAAAGCGTTTGACTCTGTTAATCATATACTCCTTTCACAAAAACTTAGTATTTTAGGATTTCCACCTTCCTTTCTTCTGTGGATATCATTTCATCTAACAGGTAGGACCCAAACGGTTTTCTGGTTTTCCCCAATCCTTGCAACGAATGTTAGATCGATTTCTTTTCTTTTTGTTCCCAGATTAATTAATTGATTAGTTTAATTAACTTTTTTATTATTTTTTCAGTAAATATAAATTTTTAATAATGTAAATAATATTATATTCATTAGTTATATATATATGTCGTTCCCTGCAATCCACCACTGGCTGCCTTCAACAAACCCAACAGAATTTTCATGGGCTTTCGGATGTTTTATTCTAGAAATTTCACCAATTAACCTCAAATAGACAATAGGAATTAATTCATACCGCAGTGTGTCCTCCTCGGTCGATTGTGCAGAAAGAAGAGACGCGTGCTTTCGCGGGAATTTAACTTGACTTAGAAACTAGTGTGCCCGTATCAATTTTGGCGAAAATACATAACTTATTAATATTCGATAATTGCTTAACATCTATCGATACTCGGATCACATCTAAAACGGCTAGTTTGGAGACGGGACAGTGACTCTGTGTACCCGACCCCCATTGGAGACGAGGGTAACCCGTCAGCTTTAGAGATCACTTCAACAATTCCCAGGCTCCATTCCCGTCGAGGAATGGCGGGATCGCAGATGTAAACGATGTCGCCTTCGCTGATCGGTCGTGTGCGCGCACACCATTTCTGCCGCCTCACAAGGGTCGGCAGGTATTCGTGGACCAATCTCTTCCAGAACCGGTCCCTCAGCAGCCGGGATATGGGCCATTGCCTCCTGGTTTCGCATGGTTTCGGTAACTCTTCGGCTTGTCGGGGCGTATCTGGACCGTTAGGTGCCCCTCTCAGCAGATCGTTGGGCGTCAAAGGCGCCTCTTGGTCAACGGATATTGGCAGATGTGTCAGTGGCCTGGAGTTAACAATGTTGTCGGCTTCGGCTGTTGCCTGCGGCCACAGTTCTTCGGACTGCCGTAACAAATCAGGCCCGCAGAGCCATCGTGACTCCTGGCTGGTGTCTGCCTTTCCTCGTGGCATAGTAGCATCGTCCGCTACGTTGTCGATCGTTGGGACCCATCTCCATTGCGATGCGTCGGTGAACTCCAGGATCTCTGTGACTCTGTTACCGACAAACTGTTACGTCGGTGGGTGCTGCCAATCCATCGCAACACCGTTTTGGCGTCTGTCCATAGGAGTATGTTACTTGCCGCCAAGCTGTGGCCTTGCTTCACAGCGTCCATTAAGCGCGTGCCCAGCACAGCGGCTTGTAACTCCAATCGCGTGACCGATATGGTCCTCATAGGCGCACATTTCGTTTTGGCGCTCACGAAACATACTCTTACATTCCCATTCTGGTAGGTGGCTCTCCAGTATGCCACAGTTGCGTACGCTGACTCGCTGGCGTCGGTGAAGACGTGCAGCTGGATTGATCACACCGTCCCTGATCCGAAGTAGTGGCGTGAGCATCGGAACAAGTCCACATCTCACATGAAACGTTTCGTCGCCAGATCTCTCGTAGTACTAACTTGGCGATAATCATGGAGCAGCTCAGGAAACCCATCGGATCAAATGTCGAAATAATCAAGCTAAGAAACTGCCTCTTGGTAGGCACGCTTTCCATGATTCTTCGATGCTTTATGTTGAATCTGAATTCGTCGGTTGCCGGCTGCCAGTACATCCCGAGAATCTTTTCATCTGCTTCAGTCCACCCAACTGTATCGTTGACTCCTTCTTGGCCCAAGGATTGGATGACTTTGAGCGAGCTAGACGTGAAGTGACGTAACTCAAACCCTCCTGTTGCATGTATTTCTCTGACTCTGGCAGAGACTCATATGGATTCGCCCTCGGTAGCGAAACTGTCACGTAGTGGTAATCCGTTAAAGCCTTGACAGCACGTGGACTCGTTTGTTGATGACGCAACGATTTTAGCGTCATCGCATGATGTGCAGCACTAGGAGAGCAGGCTGCTAAGAACGTCATCACCTGCATCTCGTACACATCTACATCTCGTCGTTGATCTCCGTCTCGCCACAGGAATCGTTGCGCACACCGGTTCTTAGGTTGTACATTGACTTGGTGGAACATTTCTCTAGTGTCGCCGGTGAATTCAACGGCGCCCTCTCTAAAGTGGAGTAGAACGGCAAGTAGCGACTTGTAGTGCTGTGGTCCCTTTAGTAATTCCGAATTCAGCGACACCGGCCGCGTCAAAGACCAGTCGAATATTTCCGGGTTTATTCGGATTCGTAACCGCAAAGTGCGGTAGGTACCAAAGTTTGCCGTTGCTGTCTACATCGCCCCCCTCGCGTTCGTCGTGTCGAGCGATTCCCTTATTCATGGAGTCGTTCATCATTCCTCTGTATGCTTGCGCAAATTGAGCGTCTCGTTCTATTTTCCTTTCCACATTTAGGAGTCTGTGCAAAGGCCCGTCTGGTAACGTCCGCACGATTCCACCGTCGTGCCGTCCAGAATTTTCTGTGCTCGTATGTCCTCATCTGAGGGAGCTAAAGGCGCTGGTTTGTCTCCGAGGCTCTCTAGTTCGAAATGCTCCTAAACCATCCTATGGATTGCGTCTTTCCTTGTTGTTGCAAGTAAACATGGACTTGACGCGGAGTTGTGTTGATGTTTGTGGAGTGTCCCGGAGACGTCCCATCCCAGCTTGGTGGCGGCAACGTACGGCCCTCGATTGGTGATCCCCCATGTCCTATTAGGATCCTGGGTACAGCATTAGTGTAGGACTTAACAGGCAGGCGTGCTTGAGGGTTCATTTTCTCTAGCTCGTCCTTATTTAAAGTCTGCATGGGTAAATTCAAACTTCCCACTGCATGCACGTCCTCAAACTGTATTTCCTACGCTGCAGCTTCACCATCTTTGTAGGCTCTTGGGTCGGCATGTCTTTGAACCATTTGACGTCGAGTTGACTGCTTTCGACGTTGAGATCCAGGTCATTCAAGAGCGTTTCATCGATCATAGTCACCGACGAGGCTTCGTCAAACGCCCTGTTTGTACGTGTCTAATTGTGGGCTGCTTCCGAATAACGTCACTGGCACTATACGAAAGAGTACTCGTGTGGTGCTAGAGTTGACCCAACTGCGGAGCACATCTGGAACCCGTTGGCTCTGGTTGTGGTTGCTTATATCCGTTGGCCGTCAAACGTATGCTCGTTGGGATTTTGAAGCGACGTGTTGGCTGCTCCGGTTGACTGTGGCTGGGTTTATTACCAGTCTCGTGAAGGAGTTTATGATGTACCCGTTGGCATCTGTTTGTATGACACCTGTCCTTCACGTTACACGCTCGGGCTGTATGCCTAGGGCAGAGGCACAGAAAACATAGATGGTACATTTTGGCTATTTTCCATCTAGCGGAAGGTGATAAGTGGATAAAGTCCTTGCAGTTGGCTATGTCATGTAGCTCCTGACACATCGAGCAGGATTGATTTTCATCCACGGGTGGCGTGCTGTCTTTGTACGTGGTGTTGGTGTACAACAAGCGGCGTCTGTTCTCCATATATATATATATATATATATATATATATACATATATACGCATAAAAATTTTACCAATTGATAAATACTCCCGACTGCTTTTAGTTTGCGTATAAAAATAAATAAATAAAACCCTTGGATAGCAACGTCCTCCAAAACGGAATCCATGGTATAACCAGGAGGCGACTGCTGCACACGCCGGCTACAGACGAATGCTGCAAGCAGGAGCTACACTAGCAGTGGTAGATTTTTATATTACGCGTACAAGCAGGAGATGGAAAGGATTGAGTGTGAGAAGTTGGAGAATAGCACTAGCAGGAATGATGCTCGAAATTTCTACCGAAGGGTCTACAAAGGTTTTATTATGTTATGAGGGATCACTTTGCACGTCTTTTGGGTGAACACTATCATGAGTTTGACGGAGAATGTCCACTTACCACAATCAGATAGGAGGCGTTGAATCAGATATCCCTAGCCATACAGAAGTTGAAGGCGCAATTCAGCGACTTCAGAACAAAAAGCATCGGAAGCGAACGAACTACCGGCTGAATTGTTTAAAGCTGGAGGCGATGCTTTGGTAGGGTTTAGGCACCAACTCATTTGCAACGTATAGCTAGCGGAAAGCATGTCCAACTATTGAAACCTCAGCATGATCTGCCCTTTCATGCAACGCAATGCACCAGCTATCGCGGAATTAGTCTTCTTCCTGTCGCGTTCAAAGTTCTAACGAGCATAATGTGTAAAAGGCTTATGCCATAAGCGGCTTTTGTCCTGGTAGGTCTACAGTCGACAAGATCATCACACGTCGCCAAATCCTGGAAAAATCACACGAAAACCAAATCAACACCTACCACCATTTTGCCGATTACAAAGGCAACAGCTCTTTAATCTGCTGATGGAGAGTGTCATAAGGAAAGCTGGAGTACATCGGATGAACTCAAATACTGTTAAACAAATGTGTTCAGATCTTTAGTTACGCTGATGATATTGATATCATTGGTCGTACCAAAAACTGTTAGCGTTTGCGGAATCTACCGTATCATGTATAATGGCGTGCTGCAAGAGCTATACAGCGATGTGGAAATAGTTAAGCTGATTAACATTCAGCGTCTACCCTGGCTTGGGCACATTGCCTGTATGGAGGGAACAACTATAGCTCGCTGGCGGACAACGTAGGAAACGAAGACCTCAAGCATTTTGGAGGGATTATATTGGTGCTATTCTGGCAACACTGGGTGGCACCAGCTGGTGGAGTCGAAACAGGACCGAAAAGCTTGGAAGCAAATTATGTATAACTCTGAACTTCGTTAGGGGTGTTCATGCCATTGAAAGCTCTACTTGGGAATAGCTCCGTCTGGCGGACAATTTTCTGAGCCGGACGAATTTTATGGTCCCAAGTTTCTATGCTTGATTTTCATACAAAATCCGTTTCCTTGGGCTTCCTTTATACAAAAAATTCGTATATTAGGACCCATGCTGTACGGAATATAAAGGCTGGGAGAAGAAATTGGAGTTCATTAGTTGGGGCGGGGCCAATGAATGAGAGGATACTTCAGTGCGGACAAGTAGAACACATGTAACAAGGAGGGAATTACTGGGTCGCCGCGACGTTATCATTCTCATCCTGCAACAGAATAAGCTTGGATACGGGTCGTCGGATGGATCCACGCGAAGTCCGAACGTCGACGACGCGTACCAAACCGTCAGCGCCAGAGTGGTTGTGGTCCACTCGTCCCAAACGCCATTTAGTGGGAGACATGTGATTCTCGGACACGATCACCAGATTGCCAACCTGGAGACTGCGGGCTTGAGTCTTTCATTTGTCCTTTTGTGGAGCTCTTGAAGGTACTCATGCTTCCAACGGCGACTGAAATTAAGATGTTTATCACAGAAATGGGCTCGGCGAGGATCTCAGGTTCAGCAATGAATACGAAGGCCCCACCGACCAGGAAATGTCCGGGACTCAACGCCAAGAGATCCGATGGGTCCTATTCATGAGAGAAATGGACCGAAACTTGAGGAGTGCTTCGATGCGGCACAGGAGGGTGTACTTTTTTCGAAAGTGTACTTTATATCCGCCGTGGACATTTAGAATAGGGCCTTAAAACTCTTAATCCAGGCCGCCACGAATTTCTAGGAAGTGTGATCAGACGTCGCCTCTAGATGGATTGCCTTAGTGCTAGAACACACGAGAACGCAGACGTACCCTTTGATAGTGAGAAAGTCCCACCCAGTGTACCGTTGACGGCGTCGATGAATGACGCAGGTCTTGCATCCTTGCACGGAGCCTTAACAAAGTTTTTACGCAAGAACCGCACTATTAGCTTACTGCCGCCATGCAGTGTAAAGCAATTTGCGAACTTGACAAGGATGCGAGTGAAATGGGCGTCCTAAGGAAGAAACCCAAAGAACGGAAGAGGGATTGGATGACGCTCGTCCTTGCTAAGGCTCAGCTGCTCTTAGTCGCCCGCAGGAACGCAGGACACTGTGCTTATCCAGGAATGGATTTAAATTAAGCAGAGAGTTGGAAGGCGGGATGGGCCTCTTCTAGACGAAGTCTCGAATTTCCAGGGCGTACTTTTGGTGCTGAACGAGACGCACAAGGAACCGTTCGGCAGTTAGCAACTCGTCCTTGGTGAGTTGTAAAGTGTCAGGCGTAGATACGTGCTGGAGAAGCGAGCCGCTGAATATAAGCGGTGACACTCAGCGCTCTATCGTTATCTGAGAAGCGATCGCTGAAATCGGCAGTGGAGTCGTGCGTTGCTGTGTGGCATTGGGTATCTGGATGATTTTCCTGAGAAGCCAGATTTCAGATGCTTGCAGGAGCCAATCCGGCCCGTGCCACCATTGACTGTTGGCCGCTAAATCGGAAGCGGGGATGCTGCGACACGCGAGATCAGCTGTATTGTCTTCCGACCAAATATGAGACCAGTTGTGGACGCTGGCGCTCTTGGATATACTGGAGACTCGCTTGGCAACGAATGTGAACCAGCTGCAGGGGATTGTTAACACTTGTCAACACTATGGTAGATTCAGTCAGTTTGTAGCAGGGCGGAGAGAGACTGCAGTACGTCGGGGTAGCGGCTTGCCGACGTTCCAATTGCAGGTGCAATACTGCTGCGGCTGCGCTGCAATAAACGAGAAAGGGGGGTCGAGCTCGTCGCGACAAGAATGGCAAAATAAATGAGCACACACGAGTTGTTGGTTGCAACACCGAAACTTTTCGAATCTTTATTTTTTTAATGAAAAGAATGACAAGTAATTGTCAGTAAAAAGTTTATGGCGATACCCTTGTTGAAAAAAGTACTGATCATGCCAGTACAGTGTGACCAGATCTCACTCAGGCTAGAATAACGAGAATTTGCTTCCATCTAGTAACTGCGTCTGACGACGTCACACTTCCTGGCGTGAACATGCCGCCCCCCATGCAAGAACTGCAACAATCCGCCTGGGTGGGGGATGGCTGCGTTCTGGATCGCCTAATTGCCGCAGGACCCAGAGAGGACCCACCCGAAAATGGTGCTCTGGGCGACAGGAAATTTCCCAGCACTGGGAAGACAGCCAGCCTGGATGACATGTGGATAGACAATGGACGCGACCGACGGCTGGTGGAATTGCGGATCAGCCAGTACCAGGTTTGTGAATTGATTCCGCACGGTCACGAATATTTCGCGCACTGGGGTGCGGATCCGTAAGTCCATTTCAACCCTCAACACGATTTCCCGACGGAAGTTCGGGGCAGTGGGAGACCCTAGGATTGCCATGCAGGCACGTTCAACCCCTACGCAGGTGATTGACAATCCCAGCGCCTTGGCGAAAGATGCATTGATGCGGCTCTCAGGCGCACAAGCATTTAATACGCCGCGTGCCTCAAACTGCTTCTAACCGTTGCCGACTCGGACGAGGGCCGTGGGCATCACCATCGTAGCCCGATGCTGGAGTAATGAGGTCAACGTCGGTGCTCTGGCTGAACCGACTTGATGACCATGGACCTCGGCAGGAGGGGAAGACCGTCGCACGACGTTCCTCTCGGTACGGACCGCCGGTAGCGGGTGACAGGATTAAGCTGTCGTGTCGACGGATCGTTGATTTGGATCAACGTATTATGATTCTGCCCGCAGTTTCGACAGCTGTCACTGCTGTGACAGGTGTACTGCCAGCAGTCGTTTGTCCGCGCGAAGATTGAGAAATCGCCGACATTGGCGGAGCGCATGAGCGCCCCGGCACACCCAACAACGGTATGAGTCAACTCCTTGGTTGCTTTGGAGCCATCACGGTGTTACTGTCTGTCAAACTAGAAGGAGACGATCAATTGTTAAAGACGGCCATCTCGTCAAAAAAGAACAATACGGCAGAATGAGACACACAAACACGACATAGGAAGAGATGGCTGTGCTACTTAGGAGAGGTAGTTCCGGGATCGCTGAGGATTAGAATCAACTTCGCGCACTAGACCGTCGGAGCCCGGATAAACACCTTCAACGCGTCCAAAGCGCCATTCAGTGGGAGGCATATATATCCTCATTATATAACGACTACATCATCTTTTTGAAGATTGCAGCTCGGATGCTGCCATTTGCTTCGCTTATGTAGCTCCTTCAAGTATTCGTCCATCCACCGACGACAAAATTGATGATGTAAGGCCTTAAGGCGCTGCCATCGAATAATTAGGGACATCGGTTCTTCATGGATCTCAGGCTCACCCATGGCCAGAATTGGGCCTCCAGTGAGAAAATGAGCTGGGCTTAACGCATGCAAATCAGTCGACTCCTTGGACATAGGGGAAATAAGTCTAGAGTTCAAGCATGCCTCCACTTTACACAATAAGGTTGAAAGTTCCTCAAAGGTGTACTTAACTCCGGAGTTGGACTTGTAAAAGAGAGCCTTCAAGTTTTGACTCCCGCCTCCCACAAACCACCCATGTGAGGGGCGCTTGGTGGAATTCCCATGAGAGAATCTGAGATCCGTGAGTCCGCGTGACGGATTGTTTGGTGGCCTCCAAGAAGTCTTTGCCTAAAGACGTAGACGCCCCGACGAAGGTTTTCCCATTGTCGGAATAAATGCGTTGGGGACACCGAAGTCTCGCTGTAAAGTGGGAAAACGCTGCGAGGAATTACTCGGACGTGAGGTTAGATGTAGCTTCCAGATGGATGGCCTTGGTGGTGAAACACACAAAGACACAGACGTAACCCTTGGTAATTAAACAGGCCCGTCCCGTGAAGTTCTTAATTTCGAATGGACCTGCGAAATCGACACCGGTATGTGTGAAGGGTCTGGAGAAGATTACGCGATCGCGTGGAAGATGTCCCATTAATTGCGAATAAAGCTGGCGGTTATACAGAATGCACCGCTTGCATTCGTGAGACTGAGCTTTTATTAAGTTTTTGACCTTAGGAATCCAGAATTTGGAGCGGAGTACTCGGAGCATAAGTTGTCTCCGTGAAGTGTGATCTGATGAGTAAATCGTACAAGCAGCCGAGCTAGACTGGAGTTGAATGGCAGAAATACGGGGTGCCGCCCATCATTGGTGAGTGATTCCGAGGCTTGCAGTCGTCCGCACGCACGGATGATGCCATGTTGATCCAGAAACGGATTTAAGTTGAGCACCGCGCTCGATGAAGGAATGGGACGTTTGTCTTGCAGGCAGCGGAGCTGTGTGGGGTACTCTTGCTGCTGTGTAACCGCAATTAAACGTCCCTCTGCGGCGACTAGCTCTTCATGTTGATGATTCAGGGTCGGGTAGGAGTGTATTTTTCGGCAAACGAAGCGCTGGACATAAGTGACCACTCGTAAGGCCTTGCCAATGTCGGAAAATCGTTCAAGAAGATCGTTCGACGGAGGAAGATTAGCCGTGTGACATTGCACTCGTTGCTCGATCTCTGTCTCCGGTATAGCACCTGACGGCCAGTATTCGGGCGATTGACGGAGCCACTCTGGGCCGTGCCACCACAAATCACTAGCAGCCAGGCCAGATGCGGATACGCCACAGCTCGCTAGGTCAGCGGGGCTATCTTCAGAGCGGACATGTGCCCAATTATCGATAGCGGTCACCTTAGACACGGCAGCTACCCGATTGGCAACGAAGGTCGTCCATCGGCATGGTGGTTTTTGGAGCCATGCCAACACTATGGTGGAGTCGGTCCAGAAGAAGGATTGGACAGGCTGAATGGGAAGGTTGCTAACGATGGCCGAATACAGGTCAGCCAGGAGAACTGCCCCACATAACTCGAGGCGCGGGAGCGAGAGAGTCTTGACCGGGGCTACCCGGGTTTTTTCGGCGAGTAAATGAACGCTAATGTGGTGCTTATTTTGCACCCGTACGTAAAGCTCCACGCCATAGGCCCTTTGGGATGCGTCACTAAGCCCATGTAGCTGCCATTGCGTCTCTCAAAAAAACAGTCTCTATCCACCTGGGAATATGGATGATTGGAAGGCCAGAATAGTCTTCAAGGAAAGCATGCCATTGCTGCACAAAACACGCTGGAAGTGTGTCATCCCAACCAATCTCGGTGAGCCAAATTTGCTGCATAAAGATTTTGGCACGGATGACGAAGGGGGCTAACCAACCGGCTGGGTCGAAAAGCTTAGCGATTTGAGACAAGACTATTCGTTTAGTAATTGTTGTTTGAACCTTTGGTTCGAGCGGAACAAAGAAGAAGCAGTCTACCGTCGCCTTCCAGCGAATGCCTAGAGTTTTTGCGTGACTGGCATCCTCGATCTCAAGAGAATCATCACGTAGCAGATAATCCTTAGGGATAGCCAGAAGCAAAGCCTTATGGTTGGTCGTCCATTTTCTTAAAGGAAGGCCCGCTAACTGTAGAGCATCTCGAAGTTGCTAGAAAGCGGCATAAGCATCCTCTGGAGTGTGGGCTCCGGCAAGGACATCATCAACGTTCATGAAATGCCGTAAAATGTAGCTCGCTTTTGGGTAGGTGTTCTTGACGTCTTGGGCAAGCTGTAGAAGCACTCGAATTCCTAAAAAGGGCACGCAATTGACACCGAACGTAACTGTTTGGAGCTCATAATCAGTGAGTCGTGCATGCTTATCCCGGAAAAGGATTCGCTGGAAGGGCGTATGCTTTGCATCAACCATGATTTGTCTGTACATCTTCGTTACGTCAGCGTTGAAAACATAGCGGAAGAATCTCCACTTGAGGATCTGCAACGTGAGGTCGGCTTGAAGTATTGGGCCGGTATGCAAGACATCATTGAGGCTGATTCCATTCGTGGACGGACAAGATGCGTTAAAAACCACGCGGGTTTTAGTTGATGTACTTTCTGGCTTGAACACAGCACGATGCGGTAGATAAAAATTTAAGGTGTCGGTTGAAGGCGGAACTCGGATCATTTGACCCAACTCGATATATTCTTGCAGGATAGCTTTATAAGTGCTGCTTAAAAAGGGGTTTTTTTTTGCAAACGAGCCTCATTCCCTATGAATTGAACCAGGGCAATCGATCTTGAATGTCCCAGCTCAATGTTCTGCGGAGCCTTGAATGACAATGACACAATATATCTACCATCGCGCCTCTTTCTGGTGATGTCGAGAAAGTATTTTTCGCACTTAATATCTACTTCTCTTTCCAGTTTTACTGGAAGATCTTCCACCTCCCAAAACTTGGTGAGAAGTGTGTCCAGTCCGATCTCTGGGGTAACCGACACCTGTGTGGACAGACACGATACGGATGATGATGGCTTGCTGAGGATCGGACCACTAAGAACCCACCCGAAAATGGTTTCTTGTGCAAGCAGCGAGCCACAAATCTGAGTTTGGACCCCATTCAAGAGAATAGAAGGAAGTATGTTAGCCCCAATTAACACATCAATTTGTGAGCTTCGATGAAAAAGCGGATCAGCCAATTGGAGATTTGGAAGATCCTGGATTATACGGTCAGGAGTGGAAACTGACGGAAGGGCGCTGGTCAATCGAGTCAATACGAGGGCTACTGTGTCAATGCACAGAGAGTGCTTGGTAGGCGGAGTGAATTGCAAGTGGCACGTCTTCTGAGAACGGGCGGATACCGAGCCGTTAAGACCACTGACTTGCGCCGTGACAAGTCGATAGGCCCGTGTAATTATGTGGAACATACGTTCGGAAATGAAAGTGCCCTCCGATCCGGAATCGATTAGAGCGCGAGCTTGGTAGCTGGTTCCCAAATGCTAAATGTTCACCATAGCTGTGCCTAGGAGGACTCCCCGAGTGGCAAAATAATTTTGAACTTCCGCCGGTGGCTAAAGTGGATCAGCCTGATTGACAATCATCTTGTGCTGGTGCGGAGGCGGCGCTTGCTTCGGGTGAACCACCTTGATGAAGGAGGGTATGATGGCGAGCTTGGCAACTGCGGCAGCTATGAGGACTCGTGCAGACTCGCAGTTTACAGACTTGTAGTTTAATATTGACTGTGGCTTCAAAGGAGTGAACATTAGTCGGAGGCTTTCTTAGAACTGGAAGCGACGCTGTGGTGGTTGACGGCCCGTCAATGGCTTCCAGCGTACGAAAACGGTCAATTAGGAAGTTGTTGAAGTCCTGCCATGACAGAAGCGCTGCTTTATCAAGAAGGGATTGCTCCCGCTGGGTCCGAAAGATTTTGAGATGTTTGGAATTGCACGAGTACACTAACACATTGTCCCAATTTGTAATACTGATGCCAGAATGCTCTAGACCAGTCAGCGCCCCGTGAACGGTGCTCTGCAATTCCTTTAGGGCAGCTCCGGATTCATGAGCCATGGAAGCAATGCCAAAGATGACGTTAAGTTGGCTCGTGCCAAAGATGACGTTAAGTTGGCTCGTGACAAACAGGCGTTTGTTTTCAAAACGTTAGCCGAGACTATGCCACGCCGAGAGAAATCCGTCATTAGTTAGAGGAGACACAATGGCTTTCGCTTCGCCACGAGTTTTAGCATTAAGGTGGAAAAGCTTTTTGACAGGACTGAGACTAGGATTGTTTACATACATGGCAGTAAATAGATCCCGGAATGTGGGCCATTTCAGGTCATCCCCGGTGAAAACATCGATTTCACAAGGCGGCACCCGGCATCCGCGAGAGTTCGTTGACACGGTGGAAGATTGCGCAATCGCGACGGTATTCGTAGCGGTAATGGAATCGATCGCTTCACCGAACCGACTAGCACACCGCTCATACATGGCATAGCAGTACTCGTGCTTGGCCTGAACGGTGGCTAGATCAATTTTGCTCTCCTCGCTGTCGGACGACGAAAGCGCCTTTACAGTGTTGCGATAGGTCACCTTAATCTCGTCCCAGATGGACTTAATTTGGTCCAAGCGCACTTGCCAAATTCGAAGCAAGGAGAACTCATCGTCACTGTATCCGACTCGGGGCTCGAATTGGCTCAATTTGTCGGAAACGGTTATGTAGTCGGACAAGGACATACTGGCTGTGTCTCGCAAACGCTGGGAAATGGACCTCGTGACCGCTTGGGGAGCTGATACAGTAATGCTTGGCGCTGAACGGAGGGCAGTGCCGAGAGAATAATTCGAGCGGAACGTTGCCTGAGAAGAACGAGGCTCAGAAGAGGCTCGTTTGGGAGCACTTGCCTTCAAAGTGATAGGCCGGGATGTGCTTGGAGCGTCAAGGGTTGACGGAAAACGCTTAATTATGGAAGGAGGGACGGAACCCTTTGGTTTCATCAAGGGGGTAGTTGGCGGAGTCGAACGACGAGATTTCGCAGTACGATCGTTCTTCGGAGAGCCTCGGGGCATAATCTATCCGGGCGGAGAGGATGCTCAAAAGGGATTAAGCCTACGGATGGCGAGGATAGTGTTCTTTGGGGAAGCAAACAGAGGTCGAAGTATGTTCTGTATATATGTATATATATAGTGGACTGTATTCGGATGGATGCAGAAAAGGAATGACAGCACGACACGAACCCAATAAAACATAACGACAAAACCAAAACGATGAAGGAAATTCGTAGCTTATTACAATGTTTATAGTTTCCCCCGTTTTTTTTTTTTTTTTTTTTTTTTATATACATATATTTATATTTTCTTTTTACATATGGAAAGCAAATACTCCGATATTTTTGTGTTTATTCAATGTAGACGATAAATATACCGATGTTTTTTTTTTCTTTTTAATAATGATGGATGTTGGATATCGATGGACGCTGTGTAGAAAAAAAAAAATTTCATAGAAAGTAACACGTCGATAGTTTTAGTACAAACAGGCAGTAAACACGCCGATAGTTTTTTGTCGATGGATAGTTTGGCCAAACGGATTTGTTGAACCGATATTTAGGACTCGCTCAAGCTCGGACAACCATTAATCGGCATTTGCACCACAAGAAATAGCTGTGAGATTTTAGGTGGATTTTATTCAACGATGAGAAGGAGGAATACCACTATTCTTTTCTCAGATCACTTGGGTAAATAAATGTGTGTGGAACGGCACTTGGCCAATGGACACTAAACTAGAGTACACTTATGTCTACCGAATATTAGCATGCCACAGGGACAATAGTGGAACAAAGGAATACCACTAATGTTTTCGCAGCTGTTGCTTTAGGTGGATTTTTCATATGTGTGAAATGCACTTGCACAAGGGGCAAAAATTTAAGACATTAATGCCCACACTGCGCATTGGCTTACTACTGTTCTCAGCTGGAATATAACCAAAGCACTGTGGACAATCGCTGGATAGCACAGCTGTTTCACGTGCGGTTATGTATGGCTGGTGCCTGTAGAAATGACTATACTTATCAGTTCCTCCACCGATGAAATTGTAGCGAGGGGATTTACATTATCCGGCTCGAAGGACCAATGTTTGTAGCAGGGCGAAGAGAGGCTGCAGTATGTCGGGGTAGCGGCTTGCCGGCTTTCCAATTGCAGGTGCAATACTGCTGCGGCTGGGCTGCAATAAACGAGAAAGGGGGGTCGAGCTCGTCGCGACAAGAATGTGTAAAGTAGTGTTTCGAGCCGGGGTACAGATCTCAGTCTGGCCTGTGGTTCGAAGCTTATAAGAAAATTTGTTAGTTCTGCGGAGTCGCTGCGGACTGGGAGAAACTAGCCGGAAGGAGGTTAGGGACGAATTACAGATACGCACGTTACGCGAGATTAAAGCGGGGAGCGCCACCGCCGTTCTCTGCCGGTCACTGCGTGTCTCTGCGAGATCGAAACGGGGTGCCAGGGTACCGTGGCTACCTCATTGTTCTCGAACAGATCGTGAAGGAACGCCCCGCGAGATCATGACGCGGTCCCAGGATGCCTTGGGAAGCCGGCGTCGCTCTTGGCGATCAGCAATGGAGTATCCCGCGAGATCAGGATGCGGCGACGGGATGCCGCGGCGGCCACCGCCGTTCTCAGCGTTCAACAAGGATAGTATCTCGCGAGATCTAAACACGGCGCCAGGATGCCTTGGCGGCCAGTGTTGTTCTCTGCGTGTAGAAGAGAGGTGTTTAGGGTGACCGAAACGCAGCGCCAGGATACCATGGCGGCCGCTGTTGTTCTCAACTTTTAGGTGAGGGATGTTTCGCGAGATCAAGACGCGGCTCCAGGATACTTTGGAATGCCGGCGCAGCTCTCTAGCGAAACGTGTCGAAAAGGTGTGGGATGAGCGCACTACTGTCGCCCACTTAATACGCAAATTCGGTGTTTCTTTACTCTGTTTGCTTTATTATCTTTATTTCGCACACGAGCCCTGCTACACTGGTCTCTTTTCCACTTCACTGCCCTAACGGTTCTACTCACTTGTTTTCTTAAGTGCGCATCAGCGCACGTCTGTTCTATTCGTCGGTCGATCGCTCATTAATTTTCATGCTCTCTGTCGAGCAGCGCGAAAGCCGTCGCGATACCAATTCACAACGAAACTCTCTCTTCATCACGGAGTGTTTCATGCAGAGTTGCACCCGACCGCTCCCCGAACCGTCGACAGAGGGCGCTGCCTACCTTGTCTAACTCTTATCGATATTTCCTATCGGTAACTATAGAACTAAATAACAATTCATGGACTTCTCTTAAATCTAATCTTACGAACTATTAACTTATTACTACAAAGGCTTATGTATGCTCTAATGCTTACTAACTACAAACTCCATGATTCTCTTATAATTAACGATAACTAACTACAAACTTCATGATCAACGCTTACTAACTACAAACTCCATGGTTCTCTTATAATTAACGCTTACTAACTACAAACTTATCGCTACAAACATGTAAGGTGGGTGTTATGGGCCCCGCCTTACAAATGACAAGTAATTGTCAGTAAAAAGGTAATAAAGGTAATGGCGATACACTTGTTGAAAAAAGTACTGATCATGCCAGTACAGTGTGACCAGATCTCACTCAGGCTAGAATACCGAGAATTTGCTTCCATCTAGTATCTGCACCTGACGATCACACTTCCTGGCGTGAACACAGTCCATTGATGGAAAGATGACGATTGCATTTGGGGCTTCGGAATTACGGTCGCCTAAAAATCAGCGAGCAGAACCGCACCGCAAAGCTATAGTCGGGGTAGCGGAACAGTCTTGACAGGGGCCACTCGGGTCTTAGCCGTCAAGAGATGGACACTCACATGGTCTTGATGCCTGACCCGCACATACAGGCATGCTTCATACGCCTTCTGGTAAGCATCGCAAAAACCGTGGATGAAGTGAAGTGCGTCACCCCACCCGAGTTCCGTCGTGGGGTTGTTCGGTGGCTATGGGAAACTGCAACCGCGGAAGACCCAGCAGGAGCGGGAGAATTCTGATACCAATCTGGATACCTCCCGTGGTGGTGTGTGCTAGTATTGATGATCCGGACTTCTACTTTTACGAGCTTACGATCGAGTGGACACGTGCAACGCACTAGAATAAAGTAAATTCGCGACAAAAGAAAAAAAAACAAGTGGAAACGCAGGATACATTGGCATACGCTCAGGATTGACAGAACTACGGATACAGGACAACGAAAACGAACTTCTACTCAATATGTGCAGCCTTTACTCGCCTATTGAGTGAAAGTCGTGATTCATCGTATGCATTGTGTTCGCCCTTGTAGTCATTTATCTCTACTGGTTCCCCTCCCTCGTGCAGTGTATACGTTTTCATATCCGCGCCGGCGACTCCAAGACCGCAATTTGGAAGCCTCTCGTGGTGATGGATGCTAGTGTTGGTGATCGTGATTTCTACCGCATAGGGGTAGCCCTTACTTCCCTATCGGATGGAAGTCGTGATTCCTCTTTTGCGTTGCTTTCTCTCTAGCGCCGCACAGTGGGGCAGCGGGCCGACAAATTTTGCAAAAATCATATCCTTTGAACCAGGGGAGGTATTCGAACAAGTTAAAAAGCATTAAATAGATAACTTATTAAGCTTAAGAATGAATGTCTGGGTGATCGGTCTACAGGGTGCTCAATTAAAGGTCAAAGTTCGCTAATGTTTCTGCCCATATAAGACGTATAAAATAAAAGCTTAAAATACTTAGTTTTATCACAAGATAATATTTTTCATATTGTTTTAACATTTATATAACCTATCAACAGGTTTTGGGTAGTTTCATAAGCTAATTTTTAGACCCCGTACTCTTTAAAAAAGAGTATAGGGGTCTATTAAGTTTGTCAGAAGCGAGATGTGCGTAACAGACAGAAGGAGGCGTGGCCGACCCCATAAAGTATATATACTCTTGATCAGCATCAACAGCCGAGTCGATATAGCAATGTCCGTCTGTCCGTCCGTCCGTATGAACACCTGGATCTTTTAAACTACAAGAGCTAGAACCATAAAATTGACAATGAAAGTCCGTTATTTTCGCGAGCAGATCAAGTTTATTTCAATTTGTTGCCACGCCCCTTACCGCCCCCGCAATGAGTAAAAAACCAGACACACCTCGAAAAAATTTGTGTTTTAGGCGAATATCTCAGTAACTATAGCACTTAGGAGCACCAATTTTGGTATACAGGTTCTTAGAGACAGCCTTAGTATAGTGTAATTTTGAGCTGCCACGCCCCCTTTTCTCATAAAAACTAAAAAACTTTCCAACCTCGATGCCGTTTTTAAGGCATTAAATCAAATAGTACAGTGTTGTAATTTAACATTCGCTTAGAGACTTACTATATCTAATTTTCCTGAAAGTGGCAAAGAGAGAAATTTCGGTTCAAAGTGCATGTTATTTTACTGCAAAATCTGCGCGCATGCAGTGACACATGCAAACAAACACAGAAACATACATACATATGTTCGAACGTTTTCTCTACCTGCTTTGGAGGCAGCGCTGCCCGGAGCTGCTGGCCGCGCCGAACAATGCTATACATACACACATATGTATGAGCACACATACATATTTGCAAATAATCGGAAGAATGATAGAAGAGGGTCGTGGTGCAACTGGTAGAGTTGCGGCGCAATATGGAACCTTCGTATGGATCGCGGGTTCGAATGCTGACAATGACAATTGTTTATTTATTTATTTTTATAATTTTTAATTCAAAATGTAAATAATTAATTTTAAAGTTTCATTTTAAAATTTTAATTTAAATAAAATGGTCAATACTATGGGAGTACGGGGTCTTTTACAGTCGGCTCGATCGACTGTAGCCTTTCTTACTTGTTTTAATATTGGCACTTACTTACTTTTGGGTACATCATTTTGAGGTTATTTTTACAAATTAGCATTTTGTGGGCGAATTTCCTTAAAATGATCTTCATCTAGCCACTCCGAATTCCTTCGAGTAAAATTATCTACTGTTTATCTACCTGTTGCACATTATTCATTTCCCCTTAATGTTATTATAACAAGAAAGAACGGTACAGTCGAACACGCCCGACCGTATAATACTCTCTGCATTTTTTTCCCGATTAAATTATTAAAATCGGTCTAGAGATATTACAATGTGTAGGACTTGCATTAAAACACGTTGAAACAAAAACAATCTAAAACAATCTCCATCTGTTTGCCTCTATGCGAATACACATACGAATGACAATATATGATGCTTATATGTATGAATGTGTGTATTCGGCGCGGCCAGCATCCGCGGGCAGCGCTGCCGCCACACACGCAGCAAAACGGTCGAACATGTGCTTGTATGTTTCTATCTCGCTTGCACTCATACATGATATTGCGTTCAATTATCAATATTGTAACGCTTCTAGTTTTCTTGTTAATAGTCCGATTTTAATGCACATTTCAGTATAGTTTGATATAGTTAGTCTTAACACGAATTGTAAATTACAATACTCTACGATAAGAAGACATGCCTTAAAAACTTATTCAGCTTGAATAGTTTCTAGTTCCAATGGGAAAAGGGGGCGTGGCAGCCCGAAAATGGAATGGCATTAATTCAGTCTCTAAGAAGCTCCATACCAAAATTGGTTATTCTAGGTGCCATAGTTACTAAGATATTCGCCGAAAACACAGATTTTTTCCGAGGTGTGTCTGGTTTTTGGCTCATTGTAGGCAAATGGGGCGTGGCATCGAAAAAAAAAAGATTCTTGTAGGCCAGAAATAAAGAATAGTTGCCCTGGAAACTCTGCGTAGGGAAAGAAAAACGGAGAAGGGTCTTGAAAGAAACCCACGACCAACCTTCCGCCGGACACCAAGCAATTTGGAAGACTACGAAAAGTGTGTTGCAGAGATACTTTTGGCCAGGGCTATTTCGAGACGTGGCCAAGTACGCGCGAAACTTCGAAACCTTTAAGAAGTTTAAGGCCAGTCAGCTGAAACCACCAGGAGAGATGCGCACGAGGGATGTCCAGGAGCCATTCAAGGTACTTTGCGCGGATTTTGTTAGACCACTTCCCAGATCGAAGCAGGATCATACGATGCTTCTGGTCTTCTTTGACCACTTTAGCAAGTGGGAGAACGTGTACCACTGAGGAATGCTACAACGGTTCGGCGTACCTCAGACATTTGCATGCGACAATGGAACCAAGCTCACCAGCCGGGAGGTCGAGGCCTTCTACAAACGAATGGAAATGGACTTGATGCACACCGCACCATATACGCCCCAGCAAAATCCAACGAAAAGAGCAAATCGGACCGTCAAGCAACTGATCAATGCAACTGGGATGCTAAGCTTAGCAATCAACTCCAGCGCATCGGTTAACAGTAGATATAGCCCGCCATAATTGGTGCAAGGAGGCGAGCCCAGGCTGCCAAAAACGCTATGCAATGAGGTTAAGCCCAGGTTCGCATCCAGAATGGCGCGACTAAAGATCGTCGAGTAGCGAGGCACGCTAGGCAGTATTCTTCACAGTCCATAAACACGTAACTCTAATCATCTCCGTTTACAGATCAATATGACGCCCACCCCGAATAGCAACCACCCGAAGACAACCTTGGCCAGTTCGCCAATCGCACGTCACCCGAGAGCGCATGCCGGACAGGTCGCCGCATCCGTCCATCAGGTTATGGACGTTTGCCTCGGAGTAACGGGTACTCCACTTCGAGCTCTACGGCAGCAGGTGATCGGCCTGGTGACGCCACCACGACCCCCGTCGACGCTGAGCTTTGAGTTGAGTTCAGCTACTTTGAACGTCCTAAGGCAGGAGTTGGAAGGCCACCACGAACGGTAACAGCCGAGGAAGGCGAAGACGTCGGGATGGAGGAGCAGCCGAAGCCGGAACCGCCGCTATTCGACAGGAGGATCGCCAACTTCGCCCACCGAGCCATTATGCCACCTCGAGCTCGAATGGAGCCAACGGGGGACGCTTGCTTTATAACCAAACACAATTTTTCTTTTTGCCGTACGCTACCATCACAAAAACGATTTTTGCCACGTTTTCCGGCCGGCTGCCCCACAGTGCGCCATTCATCTCAGTCATTCACGTGCCAGTGCAAAAGCAACGTTTGATGCTCAATGGGAGCAGCCTGTACTCTATCCATTGAGCAGAAATCGTGTGTCGAAAAAACTGATTCTCTCTCCGCCCCGGTCGCGGTGGCCACAGGCCCAGTCAACGACTATAACGGTATTTGGTCGTTATTCTGGGTGACGTTGAGCTATCTCGGAAACCTCCAATTCAGAGCCATCAACCGCAACCGATACTCGGTTGTTGTTTCAGCATCACGAGTCCACATTGATCCCAAAACTCTCACTCACTCTCCCATTAATGAGTGGCAGAGAACAAGAGACGGCGAGCGGCCGCCTGCGTCGACTTATGAGTTTGGCACGCGACAGAGATGAGCAGAGGCGTCAGCAGCGCTGCCTAGCGTCGAATTGTAGGCAAATGCGATCAACGCCGGGAAAAGCACCGCTGCATCTGTGCACAAAATATGTGTGTGTCAAGGGCAGAGCAGCGAAAAGAGCGACGTCGGCAGAGGGCAATTTTGGGCAATCGACGCTCAAATTAATTGGCACTGGAGTTTAGTTTTTCAACGGGCTTATGAACGAGTGGATGCATCGAGGCACAGTGACAAAGTCGCGAAAACACAGAAGTGACACGTGGGAAAACTACAAGAGACATCAGCATACGCAAATGATTAACAGGACTACAGAAAGACAAGGACAACGAAGACCCCCCACACGATCAGGAAATTGACAACAACAACTTGGAACAGCGAAACTAGGGAGCCCACCACAAGAATCCACGTGGTGAGCTTAAAATAATAAAAGATTAATTAACATAAAACTATACGTGTGCGGATAGGCATAGGTTTAAATGATACACATATGAATATATAGAGATCAAACAAATAAAAGAAACGCAAGAAGGCATATAAACTAACGACGACAAGCAAATTAATAAAATAAAAACAACAGTGACGTGCAATAGTAAACAGGGTGTTCAGTGCAGTGTATACGTGAGTGACTCCACGCCGGCGACTGCCAAGACCGAAATCTGGAAGCCTCTCGTGGTGGCGTGTGCTTGTGTTAGGGATCCGGACTTCTACGCAATAAGAGCAGCCTGTACTCTCCTATCGCGTAAAAGCCGCGATTCATCGTATGCATCGTGTTCACTCTAGCACTTGTTTTCTCTCGGTTGGTTTCCCACGCAGTGCATACGTGAGCAACTCCGCGCCGGCGACTACCAAGACCCCAATCTGGTAGTCTCTCGTGCGACGTGCTCGTGTTGGTGATCCGGATTTCCACTCAATAGGGGCAGCCTGTACTCTTCTATTGAGTGAAAGTCGTGATTCATCGCATGCGTTCTGTTTACACTAGCAGTCGGTTCTCTATTGGTTCCCCTTCCCAGTGCAGCGTACATTGGCAACTCCACTCCGGCGGCTACCAAGACCACGATCTGATAGCGTCTTGGTGGTGCACACTAGTGTTGGTGATCGTGAATTCTACCGCATAGGGGTAGCCTGTACTCCCCTATCGGATGGAAGCCGCGATTCATCGCACGCATTGTTACCCTCTAGCACCGATCATCTCAGCAGTGCAACAGCCACGCTTGATACTCGCGCCTACTATTCGATGGGAGTAGCCTGTACTCTCCTATCGCATAGAAGTCGTGAATCATCGTATGCATTGCTGCGCTTACAGTAGCAGCCGTTTCAGTCGTCCCTGCGCCAGTGCAACAGCAACGTTTGATAGTCGCGCCTACCATTCGATGGGAGTAGCCTGTACTCTCCTATCGCATAGAAGTCGTGAATCATCGTATGCATTGCTGCGCTTACAGTAGCAGCAGCAGTCGTCCCCGCGCCAGCGCAACAGCAATGGTTGGTAGCCGCGATTACTATTCGATGGGAGCAGCCTGAACTCTCCTATCGCATAGAAGCCGTGAATCATCGTTGGCATTTCTGTCCCGTGGGAGCACGAGTTTGAGGTTCAGTAGTGGTAGCCTGTACTCCACCTACTGAACTGAAATCCCGAACACCGCGAATCCGGAGCCATCAACCGTAGCCGATACTCGGTTTTTGTTTCCGAATCACGAGCCCCATTGAACCCAAAAACTCTCGTCCACTTCCCCATTCGTCAGTGGCCAGTCCATCATCGCGCCACTGCGTCTTTTCACCAGACGTCTCAACGGCCACGAGTACCCAGCGTCGCGTCGCTGCCGACGTCGACGCAGCTTAAGCAGAAGCCTACATAAGCGAAGCAAAAGGGTAATAAGGGGACAGTCGTCAGCAAGCACTCGAGAATACACAGAATACCACAAGGGGTATTAACAGGAATATTACAAGGATTATTACAAAGGAATACAACGAGGATTATTAGCGAAGAAGTCTACAGCCATGGGTGTGCAATGGATATCCTATCGCCGTAAGAGTGAGCTGCAAGCAATCCTGAAGGAGTTCGGTCGAGATCCAGAAGGCACCGTGGAAGAATTGCGGAGTCGTCTCGATGCTTTCGCAAGTCAACCGGAGCTACCCAAGGAAGCCGTGCAGAGGCTCGCCGAACTAGAGCTTACGCTCGGAACAACACCGACGCCGGAGAATAAACCCAGATCCCGTGGTGTGTCTCCAGTACCATGAGAATGTTTGGCTTTACCAGGGACGAGTCACGCTGGCACCGCGAGCATTGTACAGGAGCACACACACCAGCCGACGTTACGGATCCCCGGTTCACAAAGCGAGCGTAGTTTGCAACTCGGTTTCGTGGATCGACTGCGGATATGGGGCGTCTTCTTTGACAGAGGAGCGGCCGACCCATTGCGTTTCATCGAACATCTGGAGGATATGATCGCTATCTACCAAATCGATACGCAACAGCAATTGATGCCAGCAATCGCTGGGTTGTTGACGGGACCGGCGGCCGAGTGGTTCCGAGTCACCAGGATGTACACAGGGACTTGGCACGAGTTCAGAAGAGATTTCTTGGAATTCTTCTTGCCACCACGCTATTTCCAAAGACTAGAAGACGAGATACGGGATAGGATGCAACGTTCTGGTGAGCCAATCACCTCGTACCTTCTCAGCATCCGGGTCATAATGCGCCGTGCTGCGTACACAGAGGATCAGGAACTGAGTCGGATTTACCTGCTTCCTGAGTACCAGCTCTACACGAGGCGACACGAGTTCTCCACGTTGGCCCAGTTGACCAAGTTGATCACGACTTTCGAGGACGTGAAAGCACGAGAAGCCGCGCGCTCTAAGAGCAGCATGGAGCATCGTCGTACGGAGAGGACTACCAAGCCAAGCAGTAGTTCAGAGGCAAGCAATCAGCGGATACAAGAAGCGGAGGAATGCATTGACATCCGCCGCGCATGTAGAAACTGCGGACAAGTGGGACACTTTAGCCGAGAATGCCAAAACGCCCGACTGAACTTTTGCTGGGATTGTGTTCGACGAGGTGTTCGGACAGTGGACTGCTGTCGAGTTAAAACATCAAGAAACGAAGTGCGCTCCCAACCGTCGGGCGAACGGCTGGCGACAGCGCAACCAACACGCCACTAACAACTACAATGAGATTCGAGCGAGGGAGAGACCAGGCCTTGGTAGCTACGATTGACACAGGGCAACGAGGAGCTTCGTGAGCGCAAAGGTGGCACAACGCATCGCTACTTCATCGAATAGACGCACTGTACGGAGCAGAATATGTTTGGCTGATGGAACAAGAAAAGAAGTGACGGAAGCGCTCATGGTTCGGGTGCAGCTGGGACAGCGACACCTGACCTTACCAATGCTGGTGCTGCCGCGTTTAGAGTGCGGCCAGGCCCAACTCCAACTACCACCTACCACGGAAGCGACAACTATACCTAGCGCCCGGAGTATACGTACCGTGCCCAACGGTACAAAGGCAAGCCCAGTACTACGTCCAATCTGTGATGTAGCCAGGAGGAACAACCCGTTCCGGAAACCACGACGAGAGACCACAGAGCACAGCGACAAAGCCAACTATTTGAGTACCATAACTGGAGATCAGGTACCAGACACGGAACGCGAGTGGGTGGATGACTTTATGCAGCAGGAGCTGGCCAAGTTCGACGAAGTCACCGGGGTCACCCACATCGCAGAACATCGTATAGTACTTAGGGACAACCGTCCCATCAAGCAGCGGTATTATCCGAAAAATCCCGCAATGCAAAGATCATCGATGACCAGGTAGACGAGTTGCTTCGGGATGGACGGATTGAGCCTTCGAGAAGTCCACACAGTGCTCCCATAGTACTGGTGGGAAAAAAGACCGGAGAGATGCGGATGTGCATCGATTACCGGCAACTTAATGCGCAGTCTATTCCCGATGCGTATCCACTACCAAGGATCAACCATATCCTAGAGAAGCTTCGAAACGCGAAATATGTTACTACGTTTGACCTGAAGAACGGGTATTGGCAAATACCCATACCGGATGATAGTAAGGAGTGCACGGCGTTTACAGTCCCCGGTCGGGGTCTCTACCATTGGAAGGTGATGCCGTTCGGATTGCATTCCGCACCCGAAAGATTTCAGCGCGCTTGCATGGAGTTACTGGTCCCGATATGTAACCGTATGCGTATGCATACTTGGACGATATAATCGTCATCGGAGCTACGCTGAAGCAATATGCCGAAAACTTGCGACAGGTGTTCAGACGACTACGTTACGCAAGGCTCAGGCTCAACCGAGACAAGTGCTGCTTCTTCCAGAAGAGCCTTGATTACTTGGGACACGTCGTCAGCGAAGAAAAAATCCACACCGACCTGGCAAAGATCGAAGCGGTCAAAGCGTTTCTGCCACCTACCGACGTGAAGGAGCTTCGCCGATGCCTGGGTATCGCGTCATGGTATCGCCGTTTCGTACCCAACTTTACCAGCCGAGGAACTGAAGGCCCGACTCACGAAGGCACCTGTGCTTGCATGTCCGGACTTTACGGAAAGCTTTACACTACAGAGGGATGCCAGTTATTATGAACTGGGCACCGTGCTCACACTGCGAATTGAAGGGACCGAACGAGTCATCTCTTATGCCAGTCGACGGTTATCATTGGCCAAAGAAAATTACTACACTACCGAGAAGGAGTGTCTCGCCATCGTTTGGACGATTCGTAAGCTCCGTTGTTACCTGGAGGGCTACGAGTTCGACGTTATCACGGATCATCTTGCGCTAAAGTGGCTTAATTCCATCGACAACCCCACGGGACGGATTGCGCGATGGACTCTCGAACTCGAACAATACCGCTTCGTTGTGCATTATCGACGAGCAAGCCAGAACATCGTGGCCGATGCTTTATCTAGGCAACCACAGCAGACACTACAGCATCTGACCGAGGAGCGCTTGCAGTGCTAGAAGCAAAAAAGAAGAAACCGGAGAAGTACCCTGACTACGTGCAAGAGAAAAGTCAGTTTTACCGACGATCTACCCGTAGCCCGGACGACGAAGAATACGTGCCCTGGAAACTCTGCGTGCGAAAGAAAAACGGAAAAGGGTCTTGAAAGAAAGCCACGCCCAACCTTCCGCCGGACACCAAGCACTAAGGCGGTGCCACCACGAACGGTAACAGCCGAGGAAGGCGAAGACGTCGGGATGGAGGAGCAGCCGAAGCCGGAACCGCCGCTATTCGACAGGAGGATCGCCAACTTCGCCCACCGAGCCATTATGCCACCTCGAGCTCGAATGGAGCCAACGGGGGACGCTTGCTTTATAACCAAACACAATTTTTCTTTTTGCCGTACGCTACCATCACAAAAACGATTTTTGCCACGTTTTTCGGCCGGCTGCCCCACAGTGCGCCATTCATCTCAGTCATTCACGTGCCAGTGCAAAAGCAACGTTTGATGCTCAATGGGAGCAGCCTGTACTCTATCCATTGAGCAGAAATCGTGTGTCGAAACCACTGATTTTCTCTCCGCCCCGGTCGCGGTGGCCACGCGCACAGTCAACGACTATAACGGTATTTGGTCGTTATTCTGGGTGACGGTGGGCTATCTCGAACACAGGGAATTCAGAGCCATTAACTGTAGCCGATACTCGGTTGTTGACTCAGAACCACGACTCCACGTTGATTACAAAAATTCTCGCCCATCGTCATGTCACTACGTCTTTTCACCAGGCAACTCCAGACGACTCAAACCTTATAAATTTTCTGTGAAATACCCCTGCCATAGAAACTTCCTTATAATGTATAATTTTTCAAAAATAAGAATAAGTACGAATTTAATACTATCGGTAGTGGCCATAAACAATCAATGGTGGCGCAAAAAGTAAATATTCGATACCTCGATAGTGCCATCGATTTTTTTCCAGCTCTATTGCGTCGGATATCGACGTAATTCGAACATTCTTTGAATAGCCCGATAAACTGATCATTTTTCGATCTTTTGGTAAAAATTTCAAACATGCTCAAGTATACTTGTTGCAGGCTCCTGATGTGCACAAATGTTTAAAAAAAACAAGCCAAGAAGTTTTGTCAGAACAGAAAAAAAATAGATTTTACCATTCAAAGAGAGATACACAAAGCAATATTTCTCTGGATCAGCAAAAACTTAGAGATTATAAAATGTGTTTTCATAAACTACACAAATATTAATCAATATGACTGGTAAAAATGTTCTTAAATCATTATTTTAAATTGATAGATGTTATCAACAATCCTGATTTGTTGGATGGCTACTTTTAAGGCAATTTCAACAAAAATTAAAAAAAAAAAAAAAAATTAAATAAAAGTTATTTAATTGCTGAAAAGTGTATATTTGTTACCGTCAATTAATTTTCCGACAAAAGTTGGTAAAATGTATTGCATCGATGTCGCTATTGATCATTCAAAAAAATTTAATTTTAGCAAACGTCAGGCTAAGCACCTCACTTATATGAGGAAAAACTACATAGTGAAATGCCTTAGCAGATTAGCTATTTTAGAAGAAATTTAGGTACTTTCTGCCCTTCACTTATAATGAAATAATTTTAGCAACACTGCTTTGTATACAGTTCGTCATGAACGATGTGGTTTTAAAGTCGTTCTTTTTCGCTCGACACAAACAATTCTCGGACAAAATATGAACGAATGAACTTACTCAGTAAATTGAACTAAAAATCCGAAATCTACTGATTAAGTTACACAAACTAACATAAAATTTCAAACGATTTTCAAATCGTGGATTTAGTGAATTTTATCTAAAAAAGGTAAACACCGCCCCTAAATACGGAAAAGGTTCGTTCATTTAATTTAGTTTAATCGAACTTTTTTCTAGACGGTTTTATGCAACTCTCATCGAAATCGCTTTGGTTCTTTTCCGCTCGAAAAATTTCTCAATTAATAAACAAATTTTAAGTTCCTGTTATAGCATTTGAATTGTGTTTGCATACATATAGGAATAAATTCTTTATAAATTTTTTGTTTCATTTGCTGCAATATTAAAAGGTATGTAATACATGGTGATATTCACATACATATCTGCATCAATATACATATATTGATATCTGCACACATATGTGTGTATGTATGTAAAATTAAAAACATTAAGAAAATATAGTCGATTAAAAAATAACAAAGTCTTCGGCTGCGTTGATGTCATGATTAATTATTTGTACACAAATGGAGTCTTTTTAATTTCGAATTGCTAATAACAATTTTGCAATTGTTTAATAATGTACCAAACTTGGGTTCTTGCGCTACGGCATTCATAATATACATATGTACATTCATATGTATGAACATATGTAAATGTTTCGTGATTGCTTCATGCGCGATTGCGTGCCAAATTGCTAAAGAACTTCACCAAGTTTTTATAGATTTGATTGAACCCAGTACTAAGATAGAGCATAGAGGTAAGTAAAGTTTGTCAGAAGCTAAATATTTCTAACAGGCAGAAAGAGGCGCTTCCGACCCCACAAACTAGAGGTGGGCATGGGCTGGGTTTTTGTGAGGTACCCGTGGGTATGGGCAGCTAAATCTAATTTCGGGTTGGGTGCTGGCGGCTTAGGTTGCTTACCCCGAAAATTAACTTGGAATTATTTTATTTTTCATTCCTATTATTTATTAATAAATATATGTACAGCTATGATAATTGGCACAAAAAAAATTCGAAGTTTCAAGAATAAATTTTTAATTTAAAAATAGAATTATTAAATAAAAGTCGCATACCATTTTGTAGCTTATTGTATTAATTTAAAAAAATTAAACAAACAAAAATTCTAATTAGGTTTAAAACAAAAATAATATAATTTAACAAAAGAACTCAAAAATTTCCTGGTCACGTAATTGGCACATTTTTAAATAACTTTTTTTTCAACTCTATGAATGTTTTATATAAAAACTAAATTTAAAGTTAGTACTTTGTAGTTAGTCCATTATTTATAATTTTGCATTTAGTATGAATTTGTATGAAAATTTTCTATATTTACCAAGCTATCTTAATGAAACTTATACAGAATAAATTTGTCAATAACATAAATGTACTGACCCAGTTTCATACAAATCGTATGACTATATCGTATAGCTCCCATAGGAACAATCGGTCGAACATTGAGTAACGGGTATCCTAAAGTCGCGGGGCGACTGTAGCATTCTTTCTTGTTTTCTTTTTGAAATACCCAGAAATTTACAAATTGGCTATTTTTTACACGAGATTTAGGTATAAGGCACAGAAAAAAGTAAAAGTTAAAAAAGTAAAAGTATATTCCCTCTTATTAAGTTTTTTAATGAAGTAAATGAGATGGAAAACAGTGTCTTAAAACAACGCGTTTTCTACCGCCTTAAGGCGCGTGGAAGGCATGTGTGCTTAAGTCAATGTAACTTCGGAAATAATTATCCAATCGAAAAATCTTATTGTACACATATTCTTAAAATGTGTATCTTTCATTTTATATTAAAAAAAAATTCACGCAGATATGTTCCTGAAATAAGCTCCTTAACTTGCGTAACTTGTTATAGTTACAGTTGCGTCATTGATAATGATGTCATCGTCGTCTATCAGCATTACTTCCTTCAGGTGTCTGGGCCGAGGAATGTATTGTGCCAGCGTAATAGCCAATTGAAGTTGAGCGCAGTTTTATAAATTCAGCTCCTTGTAGAACGTACTGCCCACCGCCGCCTCGCATTTTCCAACCGCAAAAAAATCTGCACGGCAGTCTACGATGAGGTTTGTTTCCTCTACAACTCTGCCAGAACGTTACGAGAAAAACGTTAATCTTTTTACTTACTAACTTAGGTATAGGGTATTTAATTAAGAAAAATAATAAATCAATACTTTGGAAGGCCTTCATAGTAGTTACATCTAATACGACTGTTATACTAATATTTGTAAATTGCTTAAGTGCCATCTCCTGAACATCGAAATTGTCTAGCATTGCATGACTGATCAAGTTTATTTTTAAAAAAAGGTTATAGCCAGAATCATATTTTGTAAGTCTGATATACTAATTCTTTTTTTTTTTTTTAGCTTAAATTGACTTGTATAAGTGGTAAAAGTCAATTTTTATCGACATAATCCGACTATGTGTAGTTTCTGAGGTTCTAATGGCCTCACCAGCATTAATACTAACCTGAAATGAAATAACTGATTTTACTTTTTTGTAGCTTACTCTCTAAGATTGTCCTTATCGACCATCTTCACCTTAATGAGAACTGTCAATCTAAGGCCTGCCTCTATTATGCCTTCAACGCATAGTGGTGTCAGCTTATTACCTAAGCGCTTGATTGATTTTACCCGTACTTTATCACTTACGTCATATTCTTTTTAAATTCTGTTTTTATTTTCCTGTTCAATTTTTTTTCTTGTTTGTTTGAATGGATGATATCAATCGTTTTTATTTTATTTGCCGAATGAATAGTTCTACTGAATTCTATGGTGAAAAGAAGAATCAAACCGACGGTTGCTATGAAACACTTTGACTTGGCCGTTGAAGAAACTGTTGGAAGGATGTGCATTTGCGATTTGAATATTTAAGTTTGACAAAATCGACTTAATTGTTTCTGAATATTATCGCAGTAAATGGTATGAATATTGAAAAGTGATTTACAAGTTGCAAAAGTGGACTATTAATTTCAACAATAGCTCTTGGGCAAGTTGTGAGGAAGTATTTTTTATCTGTAGAAAGTACATAGTCATGTAAACGTTCTCCTGAAAGGGTGGTAATGGGTGTTTCACCTAACATCTGTTTTATAGGATGTTTTAAACATTTTCCTGTACCGCTCGGTGAGCTCTTTTGAAAACGATTTTTTTTTGATCGATTTTGTCGGTAATATCCGCCATTAGAGTATCGAGAAGTTGTTGACGGAAAAAGTTTAATCAGGTTGTTTGGTAGATCACAATAAATTCCATTGACTGCGTTCACTACATTTTGCGATGTTTGCTTAAGAGTGCTCATATCTGAGATTTCTATAATGGTTCTCGTTCTGCTCGTAAATTGTAAGATCGTTTTTATAGTCTATGCAAGAGTATATCGGTTTGTGATAATTAAAAAATATTCTTTATCACATGCCAGATTTCAGCGATGGTAAGAGCTACAAGTTCGAGCTTGGTCTCAATCGACTACATATTTAGTCAGTCAATACATGAATCTTTTTTTTTTTTTTTTGATGCCACGCCCCATTCGCCCACAATGGGGCAAAACCTGCACCCAGCTCGGGTGTATTCGTCGAATATCTCAGTAACAATGGCACCTAGGATGACCAATTTTGGTATGGAGGTTCCTAGCGACAGTGCAAAAGCATTAACATATCAAATTTTGGACTGCCACACCCCTTTTTCCCACAATTAATAAAAATAATTCTAGCTCTTGCCATTTCTGAAATCTGTTTATTCATATGGACAGACAGACGGACATGGCTATATCGACTTGGCTTGTGATGCTGATCAAGAATTTATATACTTAATGGGGTCTGCCACGCCTCCTTCTGCCTGTTACATACATTTGCACAAACCCAATATACTCTTGCAGAGAGTAAAAAACACGTAACAAAGCTTTCATTCGAACGCAATGTCAATGTAAGTACAAGCAAGATAGAAACATACAAGCACATGCCCGAAAGTTTTCGCTGCCCGTGTGGCGACAGCATTGTCCGCAGACGCTTCCCGTGCCGATCAATCATATACATACATATATATGTGCATATTAATTTGTGATTACAGACAGATTTTTCGATTAAACTTAGTTTTTATTTAATTCAACGTCATCTAATACAAGTACTATTCATTGTAATATCTGGAACTGATATAATTAATTTAATCGAGAATAAAAGCAGAGAGTATTTTACGGTCGACCGTGCTCGACTGTACTTTCTTTTTCTGTTTTTATAAGGGTCATTGAAATTTTTTTTTTTTTATAAACCGTAAACGATTATCAAATTTCAATAATTTTTTTAACTGATATTTGTTTGAGTAATATGTTTCACTGCGAGCATGTGAAAAAAAATGTTTAAAAGTGCTTAATTTCAGCCCGTGAAACCCACTTAACCCCTTAACTGGTTCGCTTTTTTCCACAAATAGTTGTCCACTTCTGTCTACAAGCTACTTTTTTTGCATCTGCATCCCACAATTACACAATGTAATTAATGAAAAAACAACTATCATATTTCATTTTTACCTGACCAATAGCAGTAAAAATGTAAAGCCAAAACAACAAACAAAACGAAATAATGTTGAATACTTTTTAAAAATTAGATCATGTCAAAATACAACGTGCGTAATTTTTAAAATTGTTCCTTCATTGTCAAAATGCAATGTGCCTACTTCTTTTTGTGGGGGTGTTTAAAGAGCTAAGTATACATTGACGAGCCCCATACCATAGATCAGCTCAACGCCAATATTCGCTGCTAGTTAAAAGCTTTGTTGGGTCACACGAGGTTAATTTATTTATTCTTTTTCTTTGGTTTTTTGTTTCTTGTTGGTGCCTTGTGGTGGAGTTTTTATTTCGATAAAATCCTCCCTTAATGGAGAAATAATAGATGTTTCACCACTAGACGAAATTAAAATATATCATTTACGCTTTATCTAACATGTTCCTATATTCCTCCATCCTCTGAAATATCGATTTTTTTGCTGCATTTCAATTTCATTAACGAAATATTTAGTCACATTCGTGATTGTGATTTCTATGTGACAATTGGTGAGTTTAACATGCCAAATGTTTCCTCGACTTTTTCGACATGTTTAATTACATACCCTCACTCAATAATGACTTTTTGTATAGTTTGATTGATATTCCTTTTTTTTCAAGTCAATCATGTATCTAATCGCTTAAACCGGAGCTCATCTTCGTTAATGATTCATTTAGTGCCATTGTCACTAGATCTTCTGTAGTTGTACCTGAAGATTCTTTTCATTCTACTCTTGAACTGTCGTTGTCTATCCCTAGCTCAGCCCATTAACCTCCTTCTTTTTCTTTCAAGTCGCGCCGTAGCTGTTGTAAATGAAATTTTTCTTTGCTAAATTAACAGATTCTTGCTACCAACTGGTGTATACCATACAGCGCGAATGATACATATTAACATAGCTGTCGAGTACTTTTATAAAATTTTAAATTTACTCTTTGATGTCTGCATGCACAGTGTTGTCAAGTCCGTTTCACGTAAATCGCCTTGGTTCTCACCAAGACTATCCAACCTAAAAAATCGATATATTTTAATAAGTTTAAGCAGACAGGTTTTAGCTTAGATTATTTTAAAGTAAAAGCAGCCTTTATCCTTCAATGCTATGAAAATTATCTCGCTCGTTAGAAGACTCAATTTGCCCGCGATCCTAAAAAAAAATTCTATAACTTCGGTAATTTTAAACGTAAATCTAGTATTTCACCTTTATTCTTTCTCTTTCAATACCAGTAAAGTAAGATAGGACTCGGATCTTTGCTAACTTTTTTCAATCTACACATACCTCTAGTTTGCCTACTAACCTCTCTTACCCCTATAAACTCTCATTCTTCCTGCTTTCTTTAATTAACACTTTAAAGTCTTCCTTCTCTTCTGGGCCTGACAACATTCCAAGATGTGTGCTTAAGGAGTGTATTATCTTATAAGGATCCCCTGGATCATGCGTTACTACAAGATGATCTCAACTCAATGCATGACTGGTGCATAATCATTTATACCTTTCGTGATAGTTTTGGCACACATTTATATTGGTCTGGTTGTGTCTTTCTGGGATTTTCCTAATCTTTGCAACGAATGTTGGATTCATTATTTTTTTATATATAATAACGTAGTTTGTAAGTTGTTAAACCGAAGCTACGGAGTACAGATATAAATCTAGACTATCTTATGCTATGTTCTGGGGACGTTGAGCAAACCTCGGCGTTGAGCTTTTAATGTTTGGGCTTTCAACTTAAAGAGCTTTTGGCTCTTAGGTAAACAAAGTGATCTTGATCTTTAAGAGATTGAGATTTAAGAGAATTCTGCTAGCCAGGATTTGTGCAACGTCAGCAGTTTTAACCCCAATGGTGGGAACAGCGATTCTGGCGAATTGTTTATATTTGATAAGTTCGTGGGAAGCCAGAATTGTTATTGTCACCATTTGATTATTTTATAATGTTTAGCTTAAATCTGTGGGAAAGGAATGTGTACAATTTCTTCAATTTCATTTTCATTTTGATCTAACTCTGTATCTTTTTGAATATTTGATTGTATGTTTGGGGTTGATTGTTTTTTGTTCTTATAATTTACTATAGTTTTGTGCGGAATATTTTTATATTTAAAGATAATGTACAATATTAATGCAATAAAAATTATTATTAATGTTGTTATCGTTATTATTTGGAACATGTTAAACAATTTTGTTGTTGACAATGGTTCTAATTTAGTTACATTATTATTTATGTAAACTGTCTGTGTGTAATCTAACATAGTGTTAGTTATTAATATTTCATCTAATTGGACTGAACAATTTAGGGCTTTCATCATATTGTTTCCTTCAATAAGTATTTCTCCATTGATACAATTTTGATTTAATACAGTTTAAGATTAGTTCCATGGTAACATAATATTTGGTTCTACGTACTTAATTTCATAGTTTTTGTGTGTTTTTGCATATCTGCATTCTGTTTTATTTTGATTTAATATTCCAGTGATACATTTGTTCATAACTAAATCTTTATTTGTTACTGTAAATGCTTTATTATTTTGTAAGTAGTAAGTGTATTTATAATTTCGCGTGGAATATGGGAAATGATTAAAATTTCATTAGTAGTTGTTTTTAACCAAGTTGATGTTTTAATATTTATTATTTTTTCAGCGTTTCAATGTGATAGTGAGTCATATTTTAGTAACTTAGGGTTGAATATACCAAGCCTGGTTAGTTGCATTCCTAATTCTATATCTTCAATGTATTCTGTGAATTCCTGTAAATTGAAAATTAGTATGTCAAGTCTTTGTTCTGCTTCGTGGGTGACACTTAAACTGTTCATTACTTCAATTCCTTTATTAACAGCTTTTATTACTTCATTTAATTCATTAGCTTGAACACTATTATCGGAATGGTTGTCTATCTTTGATTGTAATTCTTCTTTGTCTTCCTGATTTAGAGTTCCGAAAAGGTATTTATAAAAAGTATTTTATTTTTGCTAGTATTTCAAATTCTTTTGTTTGTTTCATAAGATTATTATAAGTTTCAATGTTCCTGTTTGAAATATAAGATATCCATTCTTAGAGTTAATAGGATTGAAATTCAAGTTCTGTCCCTTTATTGGGGATATAAAGTAAAGTAGCATGAATGTTATAATTAGAGTTGGTAAATTATGAAGAGTTACCATTGTGATTCGGGTTATTTGTTGATCTGGAATTATCATATTTTCTTTTATTAGTTACTTTCTTATATATTGATTTATAATGAGTTATCTTTCTACCTCTGTTAACTTCTTCATAATGTTTGTCATCTATTTGTGTTATATTTCCTGTTTGTTTAAATGGGCTTGTGGATTTAGATCTTACTAATGGTGATTCCCTATACCTAGTATCTATTTCAAACTCGGTTCTATTTTCATTAAGTCTTTCTGTTTTGTTTTTTCTTATTTAGTTGTGTATCATACTCAGGAGTTCCTGCGTAGATGAAAATATCTGCTAGTGTTCTACCAGTCATGTTATGTTTAATCTTATGATTATAAGTATAAAGTATTATTTCAAATCTAATTAGTTACTTTTTTCGAATTCTATTTGTTTTTTAAAATAGTTTATTGGTCTTTCTGTCAGTGAAATGTGATTTTGGTTGTCCTCTTGGGCGCTATGGATTGTTGCTACAGTTACGTCAGAAGTTTTTCCTAACAAGTTTTCTTCAATTTTTATTCTGGATGAAGCGTCTGCAACATAGATATATTTGACTGGTACATATTTAATATGATAGTCAAATTCATTTAATTTGTTTTTCCAACGTTGCAATTTCATGTTTGGTTCTTTAATATTGTTAAGCCAAACAAGTGGTTTGTGATCACTGAGGATCTCGAATTTTCTACCGTAGAGATAAGATCGAAAATATTTAGTTGCCCAAACGATGGCTAAAAGTTCTTTTTCAATTGCTGCATAGTTAATTTCGTGTTCGTTTAAAGTTCTGCTTGCGAAACAAATGGGTTTTTGATTTTGAGACAATAGCTATGTTGCTGGCATCAGTTGTAAGACAAAATTGTTTCTCGAAATTTGGATAGGCTAATATTCGATCGGATTAATTTTTCAAAAGCAGAAATGTAATTCGGTTCGTTGGTGTTTATAATTGCACCTTTTTTTAATTTTAAAGTCTTTGGCTTTACAACGTGTGCGAAGTTAGGAATGAATTTCCTATAATAACCGCAAAGGCCTAAAAATGATTTTATTTCCTTGGGTGTTTTTGGTATTGGAAAGTTTTGTATGGCAAAGATTTTTGTTGGATTTGCTTTAATTCCCTCTGTCGTTATTATATGTGCAAGGAATTCCGTTTCTTTTTTAAGAAATTCGCATTTGTCTCAATTGTAATTTTAGGTTTGCTTCACGAAGTTTTGTGAAAACCTTTTTTAATGATAAAAGGTGTTCTTCCAACGAAGTGGAATACACTATTATATCATCCATGTATACAAGGCAATCTTTAAAGATTAGATCTTCTAACAGATTGTTCATGCAACGTTGAAATGTTGCTGGGGCATTTTTCAACCCAAAAGGCATTCGAGTGTATTCGTAATGTCCATTTTAGTTGAAAAAGCTGTTTTTAGTATACTTAGTGGGTTCATTTGTATCTGATGAAATCCTTTTGCAAGGTCAATTGTGGTGAAATACTGACATTTTCCAAGTTTGTCTAGTATTTCATCCATGACCGGAATAGGATATTTATCATCAATTGTTATTTCATTTAAGTTCCGATAGTCAATAACTATACGAAACTTTTCTTTACCTGATGCATCACGTTTCTTTGGCACAATCCAAATTGGTGAGCAATAAGGCGAGTTTGATTTGCGAATTATACCTTGTTCAATCATTTCTTTAATTTGTTTATCGACTTTTTCGTCGAATGTTAGCGACCATATAGCTTTTGGATTGGGTCTTCGTGTTTAGTTTGGATGACATGCTTAATTGTATTGGTGAAAGTCAAATTTTCACTTTCTTTGTACTGAATGTCACTAAACTCATAAAGAATTTTGGTAAGTTTTGATTTTTTTTCATTGTTCAGGTGCTCTAATCGAAATTGGTTTGTTTCATTTAGTTCATTGTTTATAGAGTAATTAACATCTATATCATTTGTTCGGGGCGGATCAAGGCATTGAAATGCAGAATTGTCCTTAACAGAACCCTCACGATCATATCTCATTTGAAATGAATGTTCATTTAGGATAACTTTTCTATTTGTAATCAATTTTTGCTTCACATGAATCTAGATATTCTCTACCTAGTAGAATATCGTAATTGTCTGAGAAGTCGTGTAGATAAAATATTTGGTGAGTGGGACAAAGTTTACTAGGGGCAAAAGATACACAATTTTTTAATTGAATAGTGCCATTTATTGTTTGCACATTTAATTGGCAATGTTTAATAGGAAAGTTTAAGAAATTTTGTTTTATAATATTGATGGACGAACCTGTGTCAATTACACAGTTAGTGCTGTCCATTCATAACTACTCGAATGATAGGATTCATTCTTCTTGGTCCGAGGCTCCTGGATGAAAATTTTCGGAAATTTCCATTTTGGAGTGACCACTTGTATTTTCTCGCTGTCTCTTAACAGGAGGATTCGAAGGTTTTTGGTTTTGATTGTGGTAATTCATTTGGTTTTGTGATCTAGCTTGATCAAGATTTTGTTTGAATTCTTTATATAATGCTTGATTATTTACAGCATTTTCTTTTGGTTTATTGCTTGGGTTTGAATGGTTTAAATATTTAGGACTTGGATAATAATTTTGATTAGTTCCCTTTCCACGGTTGTCATTATTAGGTTTGTTGTATTTTGAATTTTCGTTATTTTGGTTAGTACGTTCGTTAAAGCCATTTTCGTAAAGTCCTTCACGTTGAGCTACTTGTTTAAGTTTTGAAACAGTGGTAATGTCATGTCTAGCTAAGGTCATGAATATTATGTCAGGTAGTTTCCTGGTGATAGCGTCTTTAATAGTATTGTTCATTGCGATTGTGTATAATATTGTGTTTTGTGGTTGGTTTTCTAACATAAGCTTATTAGATATAACAAAAGACTTATACTCTAATTCTTCTACAAACTTACGGATTCTATTATTATAATTGGTGTTTGTGTCTTAAATTCGTCGATCAAGGCACTCCTCAGGTCTCTTCAGTTGGTCGCAGCTGACAGTTAGGAAACACGTTGGGCTGCTCCAGATGTCTGCCTTTCTATTGCTCCGAATAGAATGCTGTGCTGTCTTACATCTTGGGTCGGGTACAGTTGCATAATGAAATCAATCCTTCTTATAAAGGCAGTGAGTTCCACCGTTTTTCCATCGATGATGGGCACTTGACGTATCTCTCCTAGTGCTTGTTTGAGGTGCATCTCAGAAGTTTCCATCGTTTCTGTTGTTGTCATGTTGTTTTTATTTTGTTGTGAAGTTTTTTATTAATATCATTTTTTTTTATTAATTTCAGTTTATGTTTTTTCACAAAAATTTTTGATGTTGATAGTCATTTCAGGGTTTTGTTTACTTTTGTTGGGTTGTAAGGATCTTACGTTTACAGGGATCAATATAATGATATGAAAAGTCTGGAAATAAGTCCTTATTTACAGTTGTTCAAAATAGTTCACAGGATTTATTTATTAACAGAACACTGGTGTATTGCAAGTTTTGCGCGTTATTCTTAATATGGCAATTATGTTTTCGATGGCGGTCGCACTTTGACTGTGGGCCACGATTAATAATTGGGTTGTTAAGTTTTAGCACACGCGTTGATTCTTTTGCGGATATCAGAAAATTGTTTTCCAAAATTGTAATGTTCTGAACCGGATCACTTTTTTGCAGAAAATTTGCTTGTTAAATCCTAGAGTCACTTGGTCGTGCAAGAGTCTCTATAAGCGGATCTAAAAGGACCGATTTCTGTTACTTGGATAGTTCCCGATATCCTACCGGCTGCGCCAATAACGTAGTTTGTAAGTTGGTTATTCAAAAAATATAATTTATTTTTCTTAAACCGAAGCTACGGAGTACAGATATAAATCTAGACTAACTTATGCTATGTTCTGGGGACGTTGAGCAAACCTCGGCTTTGAGCTTTTAATGTTTGGGCTTTCAACTTAAAGAGCTTTTGGCTCTTATGTAAACAAAGTGATCTCGATCTTCAAGAGATTGAGATTTAAGAGAATTCTGCTAGCCAGGATTTGTGCAACGTCAGCAGTTTTAACCCCAATGGTGGGAACAGCGATTCTGGCGAATTGTTTATATTTGATAAGTTCGTGGGAAGCCAGAATTGTTATTGTCACCATTTGATTATTTTATAATGTTTAGCTTAAATCTGTGGGAAAGGAATATGTAACATAAATGAAAAGTGTGAGCTAGGCGTATTGTATGGGTACATATGTCTCTACATATGTTACTATATATATATATATATATATATATATATATATACAAATATATATATATATATTTTTTTTTTTTTGTTTTTACCAATTAATTAATACTTACGACTGCTTTTAGTTTGCGTTAATAAATAAATAAAAAATTTCTTTATAGCTCGGTAAAGTATTCACATATTACATTTCAGAGGCAAAATAATTTAGAAATACTAGAAGCGGTGTAAATCGTATTGACCATGGATGCAGCTACTTTGCTTGGCGATCCACAAGTGGCAGTTGCTTCTGAAGTGCCCACCACATCATCTAATTGTGCCGTCTCATCAGCCGCCAGTCTTCCGGAATACGTAGGCACAGACGCTATTGGAATAACAAAAGAGAAAACTGATGACACAACAAAAATGAGCGAATCGTCCTATTCCTTTTCTGGCAGTGCTCTGTCTAGCGGTTATGTTAAAGAACTCAATGAGACGGTCTCAGCTGCAGAAACCTTATCTGCAAATGAAACAACATGCACTAAAACTAACGAAAAAGACAAAGACCAAAATGATGAATCACTATACGAATGCAATATTTGTTTGGACACAGCCAAGGACGCTGTGGTAAGCATGTGCGGTCACTTATTCTGTTGGCCTTGCTTACATCAGTGGTTGTTGACACGACCTAATCGTAAACTTTGTCCTGTGTGCAAAGCAGCTGTTGACAAGGACAAGGTAATACCGCTCTACGGCCGTAACAGTACACGCCAGGAAGATCCTCGGTAAGCTTGAAACTAATTTATGTCTCTAATACACAATTAACTTTTTCCAATTCAGTAACAAAGTGCCCCCACGTCCTGCTGGCCAGCGTACAGAACCGGATCCAGCGCCAGGCTTTCTAGGATTTGGTTTTGGTGATGGCTTTCACATGTCATTTGGCATCGGTGCTTTTCCTTTTGGCTTTTTTACATCAACGCTTAACCTGGGCGAACCACGTCCTGCACGTTAGTCCAAATGAATATTAGCAATCTATTGGGCGTGAAAAAAATATTACTTTTTTCTACTTTTAGCAGCTAACCGACGTACCACACAGTATGTTCATGAGCAGACACTGTCCAGGCTGTTTCTATATCTTGCCTTTCTCTGCATTGGTTGGCTATTGTTTGCTTAGCAACTCTAATATATTAAAAGCATTAACAATAATAAAAAAATAAATTCCAATCAATAACATGTTGCTTAAACGCAGCAGCATATTATTAAAAGTATATCCCAACCACCAAATTTCGTGTTATTATTTTCTAATATGTACTTGAATTTCAAAATCATAAAAGGACACAATTTTATCCAAATTAAATTAGATGTATGAAATAAACTATGTATCGGCTTGACGTTCAACAAAAACTAAATGTATATTATAATAAACAATAAAAAACGGTTAGTTAATCAGTCTCGACTCCATATTTTTATACCCTTGCAGTCATGCATATTGCATTAATTTGGTTTCAATCATCAATTGTTCCTATTGTAGCTATATGGTATATGCTTTCGATCTGGCCGTTTTTAACAAATGAAAATACCAGCGTTGAAAATGCTCTGCTACAGCGTAGTTTTTCGTTTTGCTCTCGCTACCGCTCTGAGTTTTGTCGAGAGCCGTAGCAGAGCTATGCTATGCTCTCATCTCGCTCTCTGTTTTGTGCTACTGATACGGCTACGCGTAGCACATCTTTTTTTTTTTGCTACTTGCTACAGCGGTAGTTTGTTGCGTGTCAGAGCTGAGAGCTCAGAACCGAAACACACACGAGAGCCGTAGCACAAAAAAGAAAAGCATTTGCTATGCTCTCAATTCGCTCTCTGTTTTCTGCTACTGCTACGGCTACGCGTAGCACATCGTTTTTTAGACCCCGTACTCTTTAAAAAAGAGTAAAGGGGGTCTATTAAGTTTGTCAGAAACGAGATGTGCGTAACAGGCAGAAGGAGGCGTGGCCGACCCCATAAAGTATATATATTCCTGATCAGCATCAACAGCCGAGTCGATATAGCAATGTCCGTCTGTCCGTCCGTATGAACACCTGGATCTTTTAAACTACAAGAGCTAGAGACACCAAATTTGGAATGTAAGTCCGCTATTTTCGCGAGCAGATCAAGTTTATTTCAAATTGTTGCCACGCCTCTTACCGCCCCCGCAATGAGCAAAAAACCAGACACACCTCAAACAAATTTGTGTTTTAGGCGAATATCTCAGTAACTGTAGCACTTAGGAGCACAAATTTTGGTATACAGGTTCCTAGAGACAGCCTCAGTATAATGTCATTCAAAATTTTGAGCTGCCACGCCCCCTTTTCTCATAAAAACTAAAAAACTGTCCAGCTTCAATGCCGTTTTTAAGGCTTTAAATCAAATAGTACAGTGTTGTAATTTAACATACGCTTAGAAACTTACTATTTCTAACTTTCCTGAAAGTGGCATCAAAATCCTATGTCAAACAAGAGAGAAATTTCGGTTCAAAGTGCATGTTATTTTACTGCAAAATCACTGCATGCGCGCAACACATACAAACAAACACAGAAACATACAAACATATGTTCGAACGTTTTCTCTACCTGCTTTGGCGGCAGCGCTGCCCGGAGCCGCTGGCCGCGCCGAACAATGCTATGCATACACGCATATGTATGTGTGCACATACATATATGCAAATAATCGGAAGAATGATAGAAGAAGAGTGTGGTGCAACTGGTAGAGATGCGGCGCAATATGGAACCTTCGTATGGATCGCGGGTTCGAATGCTGACAATGACGATTGTTAATTAATTTACCTTTTAATTTTAATTCAAAATGTAAATATTTCATTTTAATTTTTTTAATTTCATGCATAGCATTGTTCGGCGCGGCCAGCGGCTCCGGGCAGCGCTGCCGCCAAAGCAGGTAGAGAAAACGTTCGAACATATGTTTGTATGTTTCTGTGTTTGTTTGTATGTGTTGCGCGCATGCAGTGATTTTGCAGTAAAATAACATGCACTTTGAACCGAAATTTCTCTCTTGTTTGACATAGGATTTTGATGCCACTTTCAGGAAAGTTAGAAATAGTAATTCTCTAAGCGTATGTTAAATTACAACACTGTACTATTTGATTTAATGCCTTAGAAAAAGGCATTGAAATTGGAGAGTTTTTTAGTTCCTATGAGCAAAGGGGGCGTGGCAGCTCAAAACTTTAAATGACATTGCATTTAGGCTGTCTCTGGGAACCTGCGTACCAAAATTGGTGCTCCTAAGTGCCATAACTATTGAGTTATTCGCTTAAAACGCAAATTTTTTCGAGGTGTGTCTGGTTTTTTGCTTATTGCGGGGGCGGTAGGGGGCGTGGCAACAATTTGAAATAAACTTGATCTGCTCGAGAAAATAACGGACTTACATTCCAAATTTGGTGTCTCTAGCTCTTGTAGTTTAAAAGATCCAGGTGTTCATACGGACGGACAGACGGACAATGCTATATCGACTCGGCTGTTGATGCTGATCAAGAATATATATACTTTATGGGGTCGGCCACGCCTCCTTCTGCCTGTTACGCACATCTCGCTTCTGACAAACTTAATAGACCCCCTTTAATCTTTTTTAAAGAGTACGGGGTCTAAAAGGTTATCTTCGGCTAGCCGAAGATTATATACCCTTGCAGTCATGCATATTGCGTTAATTTTTTTTCAATGACCGGTTGTTCCTATGGCAGCTGTATGATATAGTAGTCCGATCTAGATGAAATTTGGTCTACACATAGTATTTTATGCCAAATGCATATGGAGCGAATTTGGTTCAAATCGTACAAGTGACACAGAAAATTTTCATACTGAGCATTTTCAACCGATTGTTCCTATGGCAGCTATATGATATAGTTGTACGATCCGGATAAAATTTGGTCGGCATATGGATAATGATAACAAATGCGTATTGCGTGAATTTGGTTCAAATCGTACAAGAGACACAGAAAATTTTCATACCAAGCATATTCACCAGTTTTAACCGATTGTTCCTATGGCAGCTATATGATATAGTGGTCCGATCTGGATGAAATTTGGTTTGCACACGGGATTTTATGCCAAATGCATATGGAGCGAATTTGGTTAACATAGCTCAAAAAAAATTTTTTTTTCATCCGATTGTTCCTATGGGAGCTATATGATATAGTCATCCGATCTGGCCGATTTTAACAAATGTTCTGCGTGCAAAGGGAATACACATCTGTGCCAAGTTTCATCAAGATAGCTTTAAAACTGAGAGACTAGTTCGCATAGAAACAGACGGACAGACAGACGGACAGACGGACATGGCTATATCGACTCGGCTGTTGATGCTGATCAAGAATATATATACTTTATGGGGTCGGAAACGTCTCCTTCAATGCGTTACAAACTTCGTGACAAAAACAATATACCCTCTGCAAGGGTATAAAAAGGTTTTTAGTAAACTGATAAATTTGTGCAAAGCGATATTGATGAATTAATTGCATTCCCTCTGGTTCAGCTGGTAACCCTTATATGTACATGCTATATCATTTTATATGGTGTGAGATTTTTTTTAGTGTTAATTATGGGCAAATGTAAACGCGAACTGCCACGCCTCTTTCTACCTGTTATAATTAATTTTCACAAACCCAATATACTCTTGCAGAGAGTCAATAAATTTGTTTTAATAGCCGCAGGCACGCTGCCAAGCCATTCCGTGTAATGCACAGTCCAAATAAATGGTCATATAAATTTAAGTTGTAACTTGTTTTCCAAAAATAGGTATGGCTTTACTGCTTAAAATTTTTAGCTCGTGTTATAAAATGGGATATTTTCCTACCGCTTGGAAGATGGCTTTAGTTACTATGATACTGAAACCATGCAAACCAGTGAATGTGACGGATTCATAAAGGCCAATTAGCCTGCTTCCTGTAATGGGTAAAATTTAAAAAAATGGAACTAGCAAGATTGCGTTGCGAGCTGGACAATTTGGAAATTGTTTCTAATTTCCAGTTTGATTTTAGAACTCAGCACAGAACGACCTTACAATAATATAGAGTTGTTGAAGGAATCCTTAAAGGATATGAAAGAAAGGAGTATGGTGCTGCGGTTTTTTTTTTATATCCAACAGGCTGTGTCTGGCATGATAGCTAGCTTATTAATCTGAAGAGCTTTTCTTGGTAATTGTTTAATATAAGGGCCTCAACCACAAAACGAACGTTATAAAAATCTTTTGGCGGTCTCTTCAAAGTTTGAAAATACAATACTTTTAAATCTAGTAACTTTGGAAATTATGAGAAAATGATTTGAATCAAGTAACCTTTTAAAAAAAACATGCACCAGCAATAATGCAGCTGTCAAAATTTGTGGTAAATTTTTCATTCGTCTACCATACGATAAAATGTTTTGTGCGTGCTGTTACCCAAAATTGTCTGAAATGGTGTCAGTGGGCCTGACCGAAGAAGTTTTCTTCAGAAACGCCGTGTGATACTGACGGAAAATATATGTAAACAATGTGAAAATAAGTGCAAAACTACTATCGAAAAAAAACAAAGTTACATTACGATGCAGGACATACCTCAATGCTAAGGCAGGAAAAGAAAAGCATAGTCCAATGCAATTTCATGCAATTTAGCCGCAGGTAAAATTTTTTTTAATAAGAATCGCGTAACTTTTTTTTAAATTTTGCTTGCGGCTCTACTTTCTCCATCCCGTGGAGGATCGGAACAGATGGAGGCCCTAGACCAATTACCCCCTTACCGCGTGTTTTATGTAAAGAAGTAATATTAGTGATAGTAGTGGCCGCCAATGTCAAATCTGTGTTGACATTTGTGGACTAGACAGATACAGAATACAAGTGAATAAGCCATGGAGCGATACACTACCCAAGAACGCGGAATAATAATAATAAACGCGTTCCCGGGTCGCTTAATTTCGCGTTTTGGCCGAAACGCTCGCCGAAGTGATGGAAAATGGCATAAAACGAGCCCGTATGGCACGACGGCGCACATCGGCGATATCATCTTCTCGACTTAACACAATTAATTCTAAAGGTCTAAATAAACATAATCAAAAACAAGTAAGAAAGGCTACAGTCGATCGAGCCGACTGTAAAAGACCCCGTACTCCCAAGACATTCGAACCCGCGATCCATACGAAGGTTCCATATTGCGCCGCAACTCTACCAGTTGCACCACGACCCTCTTCTATCGTTCTTCCGATTATTTGCATATATGTATGTGCACACATACATATGTGTGTATGTATAGCATTGGTCGGCGCGGCCAGCGGCTCCGGGCAGCGCTGCCGCCAAAGCAGGTAGAGAAAACTTTCGAACATATGTTTGTATGTTTCTGTGTTTGTTTGTATGTGTTGCGCGCATGCAGTGATTTTGCTTTAAAATAACTTCGAATTTGAACCGTAATTTCTCTGTTGTTTGACATAGGATTTTGATGCCACTTTCAGGAAAGTTAGAAATAGTAATTCTCTAAGCGTATGTTAAATTACAACACTGTACTATTTGATTTAATGCCTTCAATAAGGCATTGAAGCTGGAGAGATTTTTAATTCTGACGTGCAAAGGGGGCGTGGCAGCTCAAAATTTTGAATGGCTTTATATTAAGGCTGTCTCTAGGAACCTGTATACCAAAATTGGTGCTCCTAAGTGGTATAGTTACTGAGAAATTCGCCTAAAACAAAAATTTTCTCGAGGTTTGTCTGGTTTTTTGCTCATTGCGGGGGCGGTAGGGGGCGTGGCAATAATTTGAAATAAACTTGATCTGCTTGACATAATAACGGACTTTCATTGTGAATTTCATGGTTCTAGCTTTTGTAGTTTAAAAGATCCAGGTGTTCATACGGACAGACGGACAGACAGACAGACGGACATGGCTATATCGACTCGGCTGTTGATGCTGATCAAGAATATATATACTTTATGGGGTCGGCCACGCCTCCTTCTGCCTGTTACGCACATCTCGCTTCTGACAAACTTAATAGACCCCCTTTACTCTTTTTTAAAGAGTACGGGGTCTAAAAAAACAGAATCGAAGTTTTTCATTTAGGAAAAAAATAAGAGCCAAACAACATCGGATGACTTCTTTTGCGCCACCTTGTATTATAATTTGCAAATCATAGTTATCTTTTAAAAGAAAAATAAAAAAAAAAAGATTTTTTAATCTAGAAAACTTTGTAAAATATGCGCTTTATTGCAAATAAATTTCGCGAATGCACTTTTTCAAAAAATGCAATTATTTGCATTCCGACATGCAATAACACAGCTCACTAAACTAAAGTTTTTTTTTGTATAGTTTTTCAATGAATGCTAGATACTAGACTCAGTTTTTTTTTGACGTGCAATGCTACGACTACTGGAGATACCATTCATTTTTTGACGATCAGGGGTATGAATAATGGTTTTTTGTTTTAATAATGTTCGTTTTTTTTGATAATCAATTCATGGGGAGCTTGATTTAAAAGAATATTATGACAGAATTTCAAAATGTAACTAGGAAAGGTACAGTCAAGCACGCCTGACCGTTTAATACTCTCTGCTTTTATTTCCGATTAAATTAATTTAATCGGTATCATGGTATTACAATGACTAGTACTTGTATTAGAAGACGTTAAAAAAAATAAAATCTTAGTATAATTGAAAAAACATCTGTTTGTATGTATGCACACACACATGCGTTTGACATTCTATGTATGCACATATACATATATGTAACAATGGGATGGAACGCAACGGGATGGCAGCCCCATATATGGTGGGAACGAAGGGATGGAACGCAACGGGGTGGCAACCCGATGCATGGAGGAGAGAAGAGAAGAAGAAAAGAGCAGTAGTAAAGAAGTCGTTGTCGAGCGTGGCTGTTGAAGATCTTAAGTCCCGAGTACATAAGTTGAAAGTTGTTCGTACGTTGTGGAAGGAGTCATCAAAGTCGTATTGCGGCATTCAGTTTTTGAAATTGATCATTTGTTTCTATTCACTTGAACTTTGTAATACCTAACTTAACTATTCATTGAATCACTGATTAATAAACATTCTACATTTGGGGGCTCAACCGCCTGGTGATTAGACAATTAATGATCAACTCGTAGTGACCAAATAAAAATAATTCAACGTGTAAAGCCAAGTCGTAGAAAAAAAAAAAAAACCTTTCAATTTAAAAGCATGTGTGAAGAAGAACAAAAGAGACATGGTGCAATCACGCGATCGCAGTCTAATAGAGGTACCGCAATGTGCGAAAACGAACAAGGCAGAACACAAAAGCACGCAGAAGATGATACAGAATTTTACGAAGCAGCAATAGACAGAATGCAAATAAACGATATGCAAGCAGAAAATAATAGAAGCCTGCAACAAATTATTTAGTTGCTAACGTTAAAAATCCAGGCTGATGAAATTACACAGAGAGAGCCGAAAATCAGTGGTGAAAACTTCAGTAAAGTAGTGCCAGACTTCGATGGTTATAATATGCAGGTTGAATATTGGTTCACAAATTTCGAGCAGAACGCAGACGCATATGAACTCACCGAAAAACAAAAATATGTTCAAGCCCGTGGGAAAATGACAAATTTGGCCAAACTATTCTTGGAGTCTGTTGTAGTTAATAACTATTTGGATTTAAAAGCTGTTGTCATTGCTGAATTTAAACGCACACTAAGAAGCGCTGACATACACACGAAGCTAAGGGAAAGAAAAATCAAGAAAGACGAACATTTTCTCGAATACTTGCTGAATATGAAAAAAAATGCAGCACAAGGGATTGTTGATGAAGAGTCTGTTATAAACTATATTGTCGATGGATTGAACATGAAATCGGAATATAAGTTTGGGTTATATGGATGTAAAACATACCAAGAGCTCAAAGATAAAATTGACACCTATGAGCGCAAGTGTAACATCGAAAATGAAAATAAAGCATACACTGGTGGCAAGAATAACAGGCCAACTACACGCTGTTTTAATTGTGGCGCAGCTGATCACATGAGAAAAGACTGTAAATCAGAAACAAAGTGCTTTAAATGCGAAGGTGTGGGACACATCTCCAAAAACTGTCCACAAAATGTTCAAAATATCAACGTAGTCAAGGAAGACAAACGAAACAAAGAGATATCGTTGAATGGTGTTAGAGTTAGCTGTTTAGTCGACACTGGCTCGGATGTCACATTAATTCGCCACTGTGTGTTCAAAAAGTTATCAGACGTTACGTTGGAGAAATGCTGTTCAATTCTACGTGGCCTGGGAAATAGCAAGACGCAACCTCTAGGAATGTTCATTGGCGTTATAGGCGTAGATGATTGCGAAACAGAGCAGAAACTCTGATCAGCATCAACAGCCGAGTCGATATAGCAATGTCCGTCTTTCCGTCCGTATGAACACCTGGATCTTTTAAACTACAAGAGCTAGAGACACCAAATTTGGAATGTAAGTCCGCTATTTTCGCGAGCAGATCAAGTTTATTTCAAATTGTTGCCACGCCTCTTACCGCCCCCGCAATGAGCAAAAAACCAGACACACCTCAAACAAATTTGTGTTTTAGGCGAATATCTCAGTAACTGTAGCACTTAGGAGCACAAATTTTGGTATACAGGTTCCTAGAGACAGCCTCAGTATAATGTCATTCAAAATTTTGAGCTGCCACGCCCCCTTTTCTCATAAAAACTAAAAAACTCTCCAGCTTCAATGCCGTTTTTAAGGCTTTAAATCAAATAGTACAGTGTTGTAATTTAACATACGCTTAGAAACTTACTATTTCTAACTTTCCTGAAAGTGGCATCAAAATCCTATGTCAAACAAGAGAGAAATTTCGGTTCAAAGTGCATGTTATTTTACTGCAAAATCACTGCATGCGCGCAACACACACAAACAAACACAGAAACATACAAACATATGTTCGAACGTTTTCTCTACCTGCTTTGGCGGCAGCGCTGCCCGGAGCCGCTGGCCGCGCCGAACAATGCTATGCATACACGCATATGTATGTGTGCACATACATATATGCAAATAATCGGAAGAATGATAGAAGAAGAGTGTGGTGCAACTGGTAGAGATGCGGCGCAATATGGAACCTTCGCATGGATCGCGGGTTCGAATGCTGACAATGACGATTGTTAATTAATTTACCTTTTAATTTTAATTCAAAATGTAAATATTTCATTTTAATTTTTTTAATTTCATGCATAGCATTGTTCGGCGCGGCCAGCGGCTCCGGGCAGCGCTGCCGCCAAAGCAGGTAGAGAAAACGTTCGAACATATGTTTGTATGTTTCTGTGTTTGTTTGTATGTGTTGCGCGCATGCAGTGATTTTGCAGTAAAATAACATGCACTTTGAACCGAAATTTCTCTCTTGTTTGACATAGGATTTTGATGCCACTTTCAGGAAAGTTAGAAATAGTAATTCTCTAAGCGTATGTTAAATTACAACACTGTACTATTTGATTTAATGCCTTAGAAAAGGCATTGAAATTGGTTTTTAGTTCCTATGAGCAAAGGGGGCGTGGCAGCTCAAAACTTTAAATGACATTGCATTTAGGCTGTCTCTGGGAACCTGCGTACCAAAATTGGTGCTCCTAAGTGCCATAACTATTGAGTTATTCGCTTAAAACGCAAATTTTTTCGAGGTGTGTCTGGTTTTTTGCTTATTGCGGGGGCGGTAGGGGGCGTGGCAACAATTTGAAATAAACTTGATCTGCTCGAGAAAATAACGGACTTACATTCCAAATTTGGTGTCTCTAGCTCTTGTAGTTTAAAAGATCCAGGTGTTCATACGGACGGACAGACGGACAATGCTATATCGACTCGGCTGTTGATGCTGATCAAGAATATATATACTTTATGGGGTCGGCCACGCCTCCTTCTGCCTGTTACGCACATCTCGCTTCTGACAAACTTAATAGACCCCCTTTAATCTTTTTTAAAGAGTACGGGGTCTAAAAAGGTTATCTTCGGCTAGCCGAAGATTATATACCCTTGCAGTCATGCATATTGCGTTAATTTTTTTTCAATGACCGGTTGTTCCTATGGCAGCTGTATGATATAGTAGTCCGATCTAGATGAAATTTGGTCTACACATAGTATTTTATGCCAAATGCATATGGAGCGAATTTGGTTCAAATCGTACAAGTGACACAGAAAATTTTCATACTGAGCATTTTCAACCGATTGTTCCTATGGCAGCTATATGATATAGTTGTACGATCCGGATAAAATTTGGTCGGCATATGGATAATGATAACAAATGCGTATTGCGTGAATTTGGTTCAAATCGTACAAGAGACACAGAAAATTTTCATACCAAGCATATTCACCAGTTTTAACCGATTGTTCCTATGGCAGCTATATGATATAGTGGTCCGATCTGGATGAAATTTGGTTTGCACACGGGATTTTATGCCAAATGCATATGGAGCGAATTTGGTTAACATAGCTCAAAAAAAATTTTTTTTTCATCCGATTGTTCCTATGGGAGCTATATGATATAGTCATCCGATCTGGCCGATTTTAACAAATGTTCTGCGTGCAAAGGGAATACACATCTGTGCCAAGTTTCATCAAGATAGCTTTAAAACTGAGAGACTAGTTCGCATAGAAACAGACGGACAGACAGACGGACAGACGGACATGGCTATATCGACTCGGCTGTTGATGCTGATCAAGAATATATATACTTTATGGGGTCGGAAACGTCTCCTTCAATGCGTTACAAACTTCGTGACAAAAACAATATACCCTCTGCAAGGGTATAAAAAGGTTTTTAGTAAACTGATAAATTTGTGCAAAGCGATATTGATGAATTAATTGCATTCCCTCTGGTTCAGCTGGTAACCCTTATATGTACATGCTATATCATTTTATATGGTGTGAGATTTTTTTTAGTGTTAATTATGGGCAAATGTAAACGCGAACTGCCACGCCTCTTTCTACCTGTTATAATTAATTTTCACAAACCCAATATACTCTTGCAGAGAGTCAATAAATTTGTTTTAATAGCCGCAGGCACGCTGCCAAGCCATTCCGTGTAATGCACAGTCCAAATAAATGGTCATATAAATTTAAGTTGTAACTTGTTTTCCAAAAATAGGTATGGCTTTACTGCTTAAAATTTTTAGCTCGTGTTATAAAATGGGATATTTTCCTACCGCTTGGAAGATGGCTTTAGTTACTATGATACTGAAACCATGCAAACCAGTGAATGTGACGGATTCATAAAGGCCAATTAGCCTGCTTCCTGTAATGGGTAAAATTTAAAAAAATGGAACTAGCAAGATTGCGTTGCGAGCTGGACAATTTGGAAATTGTTTCTAATTTCCAGTTTGATTTTAGAACTCAGCACAGAACGACCTTACAATAATATAGAGTTGTTGAAGGAATCCTTAAAGGATATGAAAGAAAGGAGTATGGTGCTGCGGTTTTTTTTTTATATCCAACAGGCTGTGTCTGGCATGATAGCTAGCTTATTAATCTGAAGAGCTTTTCTTGGTAATTGTTTAATATAAGGGCCTCAACCACAAAACGAACGTTATAAAAATCTTTTGTCGGTCTCTTCAAAGTTTGAAAATACAATACTTTTTAATCTAGTAACTTTGGAAATTATGAGAAAATGATTTGAATCAAGTAACCTTTTAAAAAAAACATGCACCAGCAATAATGCAGCTGTCAAAATTTGTGGTAAATTTTTCATTCGTCTACCATACGATAAAATGTTTTGTGCGTGCTGTTACCCAAAATTGTCTGAAATGGTGTCAGTGGGCCTGACCGAAGAAGTTTTCTTCAGAAACGCCGTGTGATACTGACGGAAAATATATGTAAACAATGTGAAAATAAGTGCAAAACTACTATCGAAAAAAAACAAAGTTACATTACGATGCAGGACATACCTCAATGCTAAGGCAGGAAAAGAAAAGCATAGTCCAATGCAATTTCATGCAATTTAGCCGCAGGTAAAATTTTTTTTAATAAGAATCGCGTAACTTTTTTTTAAATTTTGCTTGCGGCTCTACTTTCTCCATCCCGTGGAGGATCGGAACAGATGGAGGCCCTAGACCAATTACCCCCTTACCGCGTGTTTTATGTAAAGAAGTAATATTAGTGATAGTAGTGGCCGCCAATGTCAAATCTGTGTTGACATTTGTGGACTAGACAGATACAGAATACAAGTGAATAAGCCATGGAGCGATACACTACCCAAGAACGCGGAATAATAATAATAAACGCGTTCCCGGGTCGCTTAATTTCGCGTTTTGGCCGAAACGCTCGCCGAAGTGATGGAAAATGGCATAAAACGAGCCCGTATGGCACGACGGCGCACATCGGCGATATCATCTTCTCGACTTAACACAATTAATTCTAAAGGTCTAAATAAACATAATCAAAAACAAGTAAGAAAGGCTACAGTCGATCGAGCCGACTGTAAAAGACCCCGTACTCCCAAGACATTCGAACCCGCGATCCATACGAAGGTTCCATATTGCGCCGCAACTCTACCAGTTGCACCACGACCCTCTTCTATCGTTCTTCCGATTATTTGCATATATGTATGTGCACACATACATATGTGTGTATGTATAGCATTGGTCGGCGCGGCCAGCGGCTCCGGGCAGCGCTGCCGCCAAAGCAGGTAGAGAAAACTTTCGAACATATGTTTGTATGTTTCTGTGTTTGTTTGTATGTGTTGCGGGCATGCAGTGATTTTGCTTTAAAATAACTTCGACTTTGAACCGTAATTTCTCTGTTGTTTGACATAGGATTTTGATGCCACTTTCAGGAAAGTTAGAAATAGTAATTCTCTAAGCGTATGTTAAATTACAACACTGTACTATTTGATTTAATGCCTTCAATAAGGCATTGAAGCTGGAGAGATTTTTAATTCTGACGTGCAAAGGGGGCGTGGCAGCTCAAAATTTTGAATGGCTTTATATTAAGGCTGTCTCTAGGAACCTGTATACCAAAATTGGTGCTCCTAAGTGGTATAGTTACTGAGAAATTCGCCTAAAACAAAAATTTTCTCGAGGTTTGTCTGGTTTTTTGCTCATTGCGGGGGCGGTAGGGGGCGTGGCAATAATTTGAAATAAACTTGATCTGCTTGACATAATAACGGACTTTCATTGTGAATTTCATGGTTCTAGCTTTTGTAGTTTAAAAGATCCAGGTGTTCATACGGACAGACGGACAGACAGACAGACGGACATGGCTATATCGACTCGGCTGTTGATGCTGATCAAGAATATATATACTTTATGGGGTCGGCCACGCCTCCTTCTGCCTGTTACGCACATCTCGCTTCTGACAAACTTAATAGACCCCCTTTACTCTTTTTTAAAGAGTACGGGGTCTAAAAAAACAGAATCGAAGTTTTTCATTTAGGAAAAAAATAAGAGCCAAACAACATCGGATGACTTCTTTTGCGCCACCTTGTATTATAATTTGCAAATCATAGTTATCTTTTAAAAGAAAAATAAAAAAAAAAGATTTTTTAATCTAGAAAACTTTGTAAAATATGCGCTTTATTGCAAATAAATTTCGCGAATGCACTTTTTCAAAAAATGCAATTATTTGCATTCCGACATGCAATAACACAGCTCACTAAACTAAAGTTTTTTTTTTGTATAGTTTTTCAATGAATGCTAGATACTAGACTCAGTTTTTTTTTGACGTGCAATGCTACGACTACTGGAGATACCATTAATTTTTTGACGATCAGGGGTATGAATAATGGTTTTTTGTTTTAATAATGTTCGTTTTTTTTGATAATCAATTCATGGGGAGCTTGATTTAAAAGAATATTATGACAGAATTTCAAAATGTAACTAGGAAAGGTACAGTCAAGCACGCCTGACCGTTTAATACTCTCTGCTTTTATTTCCGATTAAATTAATTTAATCGGTATCATGGTATTACAATGACTAGTACTTGTATTAGAAGACGTTAAAAAAAATAAAATCTTAGTATAATTGAAAAAACATCTGTTTGTATGTATGCACACACACATGCGTTTGACATTCTATGTATGCACATATACATATATGTAACAATGGGATGGAACGCAACGGGATGGCAGCCCCATATATGGTGGGAACGAAGGGATGGAACGCAACGGGGTGGCAACCCGATGCATGGAGGAGAGAAGAGAAGAAGAAAAGAGCAGTAGTAAAGAAGTCGTTGTCGAGCGTGGCTGTTGAAGATCTTAAGTCCCGAGTACATAAGTTGAAAGTTGTTCGTACGTTGTGGAAGGAGTCATCAAAGTCGTATTGCGGCATTCAGTTTTTGAAATTGATCATTTGTTTCTATTCACTTGAACTTTGTAATACCTAACTTAACTATTCATTGAATCACTGATTAATAAACATTCTACATTTGGGGGCTCAACCGCCTGGTGATTAGACAATTAATGATCAACTCGTAGTGACCAAATAAAAATAATTCAACGTGTAAAGCCAAGTCGTAGAAAAAAAAAAAAAACCTTTCAATTTAAAAGCATGTGTGAAGAAGAACAAAAGAGACATGGTGCAATCACGCGATCGCAGTCTAATAGAGGTACCGCAATGTGCGAAAACGAACAAGGCAGAACACAAAAGCACGCAGAAGATGATACAGAATTTTACGAAGCAGCAATAGACAGAATGCAAATAAACGATATGCAAGCAGAAAATAATAGAAGCCTGCAACAAATTATTCAGTTGCTAACGTTAAAAATCCAGGCTGATGAAATTACACAGAGAGAGCCGAAAATCAGTGGTGAAAACTTCAGTAAAGTAGTGCCAGACTTCGATGGTTATAATATGCAGGTTGAATATTGGTTCACAAATTTCGAGCAGAACGCAGACGCATATGAACTCACCGAAAAACAAAAATATGTTCAAGCCCGTGGGAAAATGACAAATTTGGCCAAACTATTCTTGGAGTCTGTTGTAGTTAATAACTATTTGGATTTAAAAGCTGTTGTCATTGCTGAATTTAAACGCACACTAAGAAGCGCTGACATACACACGAAGCTAAGGGAAAGAAAAATCAAGAAAGACGAACATTTTCTCGAATACTTGCTGAATATGAAAAAAAATGCAGCACAAGGGATTGTTGATGAAGAGTCTGTTATAAACTATATTGTCGATGGATTGAACATGAAATCGGAATATAAGTTTGGGTTATATGGATGTAAAACATACCAAGAGCTCAAAGATAAAATTGACACCTATGAGCGCAAGTGTAACATCGAAAATGAAAATAAAGCATACACTGGTGGCAAGAATAACAGGCCAACTACACGCTGTTTTAATTGTGGCGCAGCTGATCACATGAGAAAAGACTGTAAATCAGAAACAAAGTGCTTTAAATGCGAAGGTGTGGGACACATCTCCAAAAACTGTCCACAAAATGTTCAAAATATCAACGTAGTCAAGGAAGACAAACGAAACAAAGAGATATCGTTGAATGGTGTTAGAGTTAGCTGTTTAGTCGACACTGGCTCGGATGTCACATTAATTCGCCACTGTGTGTTCAAAAAGTTATCAGACGTTACGTTGGAGAAATGCTGTTCAATTCTACGTGGCCTGGGAAATAGCAAGACGCAACCTCTAGGAATGTTCATTGGCGTTATAGGCGTAGATGATTGCGAAACAGAGCAGAAACTCGTCGTGGTTCCTGATAACAATATGGAGCATGACTGCCTACTTGGATACGATTTTGCGTCAAAGTTCTGTTTAATATTGAACAGAGGAGAGTTCAAGTTCACAAAGGTGGCAGCGCGACCAGACAGCGCTGAACCAACTGAGCTAAGTATTTATAACATTGTTGAGGACGAATGTAACATAAATGCTCCCCGCAGTTTATACCATTGATAGAATCGATAATTACGGGTTACACGGCATCGACTTCACCTTTTGAGTGCCCCGTGCGAATGAAGATAGTGCCTGACGGGCAGTTAAAGCTGTTCCATCATCAACCAACTCGCTATACGCCCGAGGAGTCGGAGGTGGTGAAACAACAGGTCGGCGATTGGTTACACAAGGGTATTGTGCGCAAGTCGACATCGAATATTGCAAGCCGAGTTGTGATCGTCAAGAAAAAGGACGGATCGAGCAGGGTATGCGTGGACTTTCGTCAACTAAATTCCATGATGCTCAAAGATTGCTTCCCGGTACCGTTGATGGAGGACGTGTTGGAAAAACTGCAAGCAGCAAAGGTTTTCGTGGTCATGGATTTAGAAAATAGTTTCCTGCATGTACCTATTGAAGAGAGCAGCAGAAAGTACACAGCGTTTGTCACCAAAGAAGGATTGTATGAGTTTTGTCGTGCACCTTTCGGATTCTGCAACTCACCAGCTGTGTTTAATCGCTTCGTCAACTGTATTTTTTATGATTTGATTGCCAACGACGTTATGCAGTTATACATCGACGACATTATCATATACGCACAATCAAATCAAGAATGTATCAATAAGATGAAATCCGTACTTACTGAAGCTGCAAAGTACAACTTACGTATTAAATGGAAAAAGTGTCACTTTCTTCAGAACAGGATAAGTTTTCTGGGACACACAGTTGAAGGTGGGAAAATATGGCCTGGTCATGAGAAAACACAAGCCGTTCAAAAGTTCAACTTGCCAAAAAATATAAAAGGTATACAATCGTTTTTGGGGCTAACCGGATTCTTTCGAAAGTTCATAAAAGGTTATGCACAGATAGCACGTCCCTTAACAGATCTCTTAAAAAAGGATGCAGTTTTTAAGATGGAGACGAATGAGCTTAAAGCCATAAGTACACTGAAAGACGCACTTTCAAATGAACCGGTGTTACGGCTATATTGCCCAAATGCGAGCACAGAACTCCATACAGACGCGTCTAAAAGCGGATTTGGGGCAGTTTTGCTACAGAATTTCGAAGGAAAACAACACCCGGTGTTTTACTGGAGTAAGAAGTCTTCACCGAATGATGAAAAACGTCATAGTTATATACTCGAAGTTAAAGCTGCTTACCTTGCAATGGAAAAATTTCGGTACTATCTTCTTGGAATACGTTTTACGTTAGTTACCGACTGCGCTGCGTTTACACAAACAGTCAAGAAAAAAGATATACCACGGGAAGTCGCCCAGTGGATTTTGGCCATGCAAGATTTTAATTTCGATGTTAGTCACCGGCCTGGAGAAAAAATGCGTCATGTTGACTGTCTTAGTCGATATCCCCAAGATGTGCTTGTCATATCGTCAGAGATTTCACCACGTATCAAAGCCGCTCAACGGAAAGATGATTATATAAAGATGATTCTAGAAGTGCTTAAGTCTCACCCTTACGAAAACTTTAACCTTAAAGGCGGAGTTCTGTACAAACATGTAGCTGGAAATGAATTGCTGGTGGTACCAAAGAATATGGAACACGAAGTTATCCTTGAGGCGCACAGCAATGGTCATTTTGCGTCACAAAAAACAATGCATGCCGTACAACAACACTTTTGGATACCACACTTGGAAAGAAAAGTCGGCCAGGTAGTCAACACATGCATTCAGTGTATTCTGGTCAATAAGAAGTTGGGAAAACAAGAAGGCTATTTATACTGCATCAATAAAGGAGATCAGCCGTTACACACGCTGCATGTCGATCATCTAGGACCCATGGATAGCACAGCAAAGCAATATAAGTTTATTTTCGGAATGGTTGACGCATTTACTAAATTTGTATGGCTGTTCACAACTAAAAGCACTGGATGTGAAGAAGTACTTAAGAAGCTAGAGGATTGGTCAAAAATCTTCGGACATCCATCACGAATAGTCAGCGACAGGGGTGTCGCTTTCACTTCAAACAACTTTTCGGATTATGTTAAAAGTAATGGAATTGAGCATGTGTGGACAACTACAGGAGTTGCACGGGGCAACGGTCAAATCGAAAGGGTCAACAGGTGTATTTTGTCAATTATTAGCAAACTGTCTGCAGATGATACATCAAAATGGTATAAATTCGTACCAGAGGTACAGCGAGCCATTAATTCACATGTTCACGGGTCAACCAAGAAGACTCCGTTTCAGTTGATGTTTGGAGTTGAAATGCAATGTAAGCTCAGTGACAAACTAACAGCACTGTTGGATCAAGAATGGATAAACGAGTTTGACAATGATAGACAGAAATTAAGGGAGGAGGCAAAGAACAGTATTGTGCAAGCTCAGAAGAAGTACAAGGAGAACTATGACAAAACACGAAAAGAAGAACACTGTTATAAGGAAGGTGACTTGGTGGCAATACGACGCACTCAGTTTACGGCGGGCAAAAAACTTGCAAGCTCCTTTCTTGGCCCATATGAAATAATTAAGGTCAAGCGCAATGGCCGGTATGATGTCAAGAAGGCCGCAAATGTGGAAGGTCCATCCATAACTTCTACAAGCAACGACAATATGAAATTGTGGAAATACGTAGTTGTCAACGAGGAGCTGTTGTCGTCTGGGTCAGAAGACAGTGATCAGGATGACCGAATGTAACAATGGGATGGAACGCAACGGGATGGCAGCCCCATATATGGTGGGAACGAAGGGATGGAATGCAACGGGGTGGCAACCCGATACATGGAGGAGAGAAGAGAAGAAGAAAAGAGCAGTAGTAAAGAAGTCGTTGTCGAGCGTGGCTGTTGAAGATCTTAAGTCCCGAGTACATAAGTTGAAAGTTGTTCGTACGTTGTGGAAGGAGTCATCAAAGTCGTATTGCGGCATTCAGTTTTTGAAATTGATCATTTGTTTCTATTCACTTGAACTTTGTAATACCTAACTTAACTATTCATTGAATCACTGATTAATAAACATTCTACATATATGTATTGTAGAAGGACTATGCACGGTTACCACAGTTGGCGATTTGGAGCCAGAACTGCCAACTTTTTTCGCATTGGGCTCTTTGGCAATTTTATTTAGATATTGGCTCCTTTTCAGTAAAAATAAATGTAATTCAAACATTGCTCAACCTTTCTTATAACGCAGTTTAATAAAAACCAAACCGAGAAATAACTTAGACCAGTTTTTTGGCTTATTTTTAATGAAATTGGCTCTTTTTAAATTTATTTGTCGAATTTTTAAAATATTAAGTGGTTACCGTGGGCCCAGGCATCACACGGTCATACTCAATCAGCTGTTAGAATATAAGTATAAGTATAGGAGTATATGCATGATCAGAAGAACGAGGAGTAAGAAGAGAATGCGAACGAATTTAGTTTAGATGAAATTACGAGAAAGAGCAGAAGCTTTAAAAGTATAAACAACAAGAGGCAGGGTGAAATTTAAAGTTTGTGACCGAATGAATTAACCGTGATTATTTAAAATAGAATTAAATATTTAAGTAGAAAACTACACTTGTGAAATAAACCTTTAAATATAATACTACAATCTCAGAAGTGGGATAATGGACGCCACAATAAATCCTGAATATTTTTCAACAACTGAAACGGTGGTTGTCTGAAAGAAACATGCCATCGACTGGTACAAAGACCGAACTGGCAATTCGATTGAACACTGTCCATGTCGAAACGCGAGGCCTGTTGCCCCCATTAGAAGGTCAAGATCTGGATCGCCGAAAATCTAGAATGCGTCCAAGAAGAAAATTTTGCAATCGGCGTCATTCAACAAAACATCGGGGCTTTGTTGAAACCATTGCTACATCGTCTCTTACCCATAGAGGCACAGCTACAAAATAACGGAACGATGGCAGAAAATACACCAAGATTGGAAGCTGGTTAAATAGATGCGCGAGTAAACGAGACATTCACAGGTTTCGACAAAAAACCGTCTGTGTGTTTCACTCTTGCAAAATAAGTGTTGCCAGACTTCAACAGCGATACTTGCGCAAAAAAATGAATCGTGCAGCTGAAAAATGTTACCGAGATTTATAATCTAAGCAATATTTACGTACGACTTTTGTTCATCTGCAAGATGAAAGCGAACGCTCAAAAGTTGCTTCACGCAGAACAATCTCGCATAAGGGAGCCGGTCGCCATACTGTTCCAACAGCTGATCGCAACATTTGGTGACAAAACTTCAAAAGCTGAGATGCGTCGACTTTCCAAGCCACGCAATTCGCAAGTCTTAGAAACTTTTGCGGAATACTTGAATGAGAAGCTGGTGACGTTCACATCGACGAAGATAAGATGCTAGATCAGGTGATCGGGGGTATAACTGACAATAGCATGCGCATCCAATCCGTTTGCAAAACTTCTCTAGTCCAAGGCAAATGATGCACGCATTCAGAGGCGATAGACAACATGCAGCAAGAAGATAGGCGAATAGACATACACTGTCGTAATTGCAATTCCAGAAGTCATCTATACAAGGAGTGCAAAAAACCAAAGCGTAAGACAGGGTCATGCTTTCGTTGCGGTGCTACAAATTAATGGGTGGCCAAATGTCCTCTCAGAAATGGCGCAGAGAGCAAAACAACTAAAGACACCAACAACAGCTATGTAAGATTATTAGAAATTAATTTTGTTGACAGTCCTAACAACCCATTAAATGCAGCGAACCTCATAGATTCGAGGAGTCCAGTATCAGTAATTAAACGTTGTCATTGGCCAGAAGATGCTTATTTATATCCCTTTAAAAATTTTTATTTCGGGTTGAGCAAAAGTCAGCTCACAACATATGGACAAATATTATGTTATATAACAAAACAAAAGATACATTAAAAATTTATTTTCATTTAATCGCTGTTCCTAATGAATGTATAAGCCATGCTGTTGTTGCTTGCAATTTAAACATTGATTTAAGTTAAGTTAAAATAGAAGCGGCGGTGAAAGCTGAAAAGCCTATAGGCCACACGTGCATAGAAATCCGGACGGAAAAATACGACAAGACAAACGCACAAAATGAAAGAACCATTAATGTTAACATGAGTCAAAATGTAAAAGACACATCGTGTAAACGACGATCAAGACAATGTAAATTTTAGGATGAGTGATGATGTTAGGATATTGAAGAATAAGTGCGACAAATGTGTAAAAGCAAACAAGACTTAACACAAAGCCAAAGTAAAAGAAATTGTTAGTGACTGCAAAACTGTTAGTGGGGGTACGACGCACAGTGGGGCAGCTGGGCGAAAAATTTTGCGAAAACCATTTTTTTACCAGTGGAGGTAGTTTAAACAAGTAAGAAAAGTACAGTCGAGCACGCCCGACCGTATAATAGTCTCTGCATTTTTCCCCGATTAATTTATTAAAATCGGAATCGAGATATTACAATGTGTGGTACTTGCATTAAATAATGTTGAAACAAAAACAATCTAAGCATACTCAAGCATACATCTGTTTGTCTGTATGTGTATATATATGATGCATATATGTATGTATGTGTGTATTCGGCGCGGCCAGCGTCTGCGGGCAGCGCTGCCGCCCCGCAGGCGGCGAAAACATTCCAACATGTGCTTGTATGTTTCTTTCTCGCTTGCACTCATGCATTGATATGAATGCGGCAGCGCTGCCGTCACATGTGCTTGTATGTTTCTGTCTCACTTGCACTCATACATGATATTGCATTCAGTTATTAATATTGCAACGCTTCTAGTTGTCTTGTTTATAGTGCGATTTCAATGCGCCTTTCAGGATAGTTTGATATAGTTAGTCTCCACACGAATTATAAATTACAATACTGTACTATATTTAAGAATGCCTAAAAACGGAGCGAAAGCTGAGAATTACTTTTATTAATTGTAAAAAAACGGGGCGTGGCAGTCCAAAAATTTAAATGTCAATGCATTTACGCTGTCGCTAGGAACCTCCACACCAAAATTGGTGATCCTAGGTGCACTAGTTATTGAGATATTCGCCTAAAACACCGATTTTTTTCGAGGTGTGTGCTGATCAAGAATATATATACTTTATGGGGTCTGCCACGCCTCCTTCTGCCTGTTACATACTTTGCACAAACCCAATATACTCTTGCAAAGAGTATAACAATAACAACACCTCAACGATACAACAACAACAATCAGCAGTTACATCTACAACAACAGCCACAACACAAAACAAGTAAGAAAAGTACAGTCGAGCACGCCCGACCGTATAATAGTCTCTGCATTTTTCCCCGATTAATTTATTAAAATCGGAATCGAGATATTCCAATGTGTAGTACTCGCATTAAAACATGTTGAAACAAAAACAATCTAATGTGTATATATATGATGCATATATGTATGTATGTGTGTGTTCGGCGCGGCCCGCGTCTGCCTGCGTGGCGGCAGCGCTTGCACTCATACATGATATTGCATTCAGTTATCAATATTGTAATGGTTCTAGTTTTTTTTGTTTATTGTCCGATTTTAATGCACCTTTCAGGATAATTGGATGTAGTTAGTCTCCACACGAATTATAAATAACAATACTGTACGATAAGAACAAATGCCTTTAAAATGGTATTGAAGTTTAAAAATTATTTTATTTCTTGTGGAAAAAGGGGGCGTGGCAGATCAAAAAATTTTAATGACATTGTATTTAATCTGCCGTTAGGAACATCTGTACTAAAATTGGTGTTCCTAAGTTCCGTATTTATTGAGATATTTGCCGAAAACACCGATTTTTTCCGAGGTATGTCTAGTTTTTTGCTCATTGTGGGCGAATGGGGCGTGGCGTCAAAAAAAAAGATTCTTGTATTGACTGACTAAATTTGTGATCGATTGAGACCAAGCTCGAACTTGTAGCTCTTACCATCTCTGAAATCTGTTTGTTCATACGGACAAACAGACGGACATGGCTATATCGACTTGGCTTGTGATGCTGATCAAGAATATATATACTTTATGGGGTCTGCCACGCCTCCTTCTGCATGTTACATACTTTGCACAAACCCAATATACTCTTGCAGAGAGTATAAAAATTTAAAAGCAATTAATATTATTAAGCTTTAGAATGAATGTCTGAACAGGATGATCTGTCAACAGGGTGCTTCAAAATTTAAGGTCAAAGTTCACTTATGTTTCTGCCCATTTAAGACGTATAAAATATAAATTAATTAGTTTAAACATTAAAAAACATCAATATACTTTACGTAGTTTTTTAAGCTAATTCACTTAATATTGGCACTAACATTTTTGGGTACATTATTCTGAGGTTATATTTACAAATTAGCATTTTGTGGTCGATTTTCCTTAAAATAATCTTCAACAGTTGGTTAGTATTTAATAAACGTAGCATTTCGGATCTATAACTGCTCTCTTCCAAATCCTTGGGGGTTCGCATGTTTCTAAACGATGAGATAAGTGGATCTGAAGATGCTGCCAGCATGTTGAAAAAGTCTTTATTCTGTTGTTTCGAGAGATTTTGCAAATATTTAATTATCTGAATATTTTGTAGTCCTTGTTTTTTCACTCCTGTGCTGTTTCGGACAGCTCTCCAAATGGTAAGCATTTCTACTCAATTACCTCCTTTCCACAATCCAAAATCCTGTGTAATGTTGGTGTAAGTTTTTTCTCCGGATACATTTGCGAAAAAAGGTTTTATGTTATTAATGTGTATTCAGAAAAATTTGAACCATTTATTATTTCATTACAATTATTACCATTTAGAATCACTGCCAGCCTTCGAATTACTGCAAAATTCACACCTGTTATTTCAGATATCAACTCAGCAATTTCAAACAATTTTCTAGATGTGTTTCCATTGTTTGTATTTCCGTATCCGTGCATGCGACAGTCAACTTTTATGCCAATCTTCGATGAAAATTAACCTTGTATTATTGCCTTCCCTAGGCTGGCACAAATCCCCTAACTGAACCCTCCCCGAGGGTGCCGGCTGGGCAATGGACACTGCATCGTCCCGGGGACGGGTTGATGCAATGTCACTTGCCCCCGAGGCGATGCAGTGTCTAGCTGAGGTGTGGTCCTGTACCCTGACATGCTGCGGCATGTCAGGAGTGCCGAACACACGCCATGGCTAGGGGTAGCCTTGGCGGCAGGCTCTAAAAAACGCTAGGGGTGGCCACCTGAACAAATGAGCCGGATGGAGGAATTTTTCAGCAATATGGAAGGTCTGAAAGGAAAATCAACTCGGGCTGGGATGTCAGCCCAAACGTCGGTGGAAGGAGTGACTGCTACCACCGGCGGGCACGGGGGGGAGCAATCCTCTCTGCGTGTCGCCAGTGGTCACACCTCTGACTTGGCGGGAGCAGGCCAAGTCAGTTGTACTACGACTGCCAACAGACACCAGCTGACACGCTCGGGTACCATAGTCCTAGAAGACTCGGACCTTGAGAGCGTTTTGTCAGTGACGAAGACTGAGGAAGAAAGCTTGCTGCGCTCTCCGGTGCAAGGTTCCAGCTCCCTGCGTAGGGAAGGGCCTAAACGCACCAGGCAGGGGCTCAAGGCGAAAGCGCAGTATAAGGCGGCGCTGAAAATCCACAGTCGGCTCCATGGCACAGCAAGTCTGTCTGAACAAGACAAGGCTAAGCTGGCCTGGGCCGAGGAAAGGATTGAAGAAAGCCGCCGACACTTCGCCCAGTTGCCGCAGATGCAGGCGACAACGAGCGGATTCGCCAACAAAATGGAGGAGATGCTGGCCGAGAAGAGGCAGCGCTCCGCCGACAGTAACAAGAGTGCGGAAGCCCCAGTCCGCAAAAAACAGCGAGGCCCAAAAGGAGCGATCCCAAGAAGGCACGCAAAGCGAGCCACGATGACGGATGTTGCCAAACGACACCTAATCGTGGCTCTAATCGACAGGAGCGACGAGAACGGCAAAATCTCGGAGGATCGTTGGAAGATCGTCCATGAGAGGCTGGTCGGCCTGTTGTTGCAAAAGATGGACGAGGACCCGGAGGCCCCCATGCCTACCTTTGATGGTGCTGGGTGGCTTAATGGAGCCAAGATCCTGAAATGCAACGACGAGCCGACACTCGTCTGGCTAAGGCTGATGGTCCCGACACTGGGCGCAATCTGGGAGGGAGCCCAGCTGGAGGTGGTGGACAGGGAGAATATCCCGTCCAAACCAAAGGCGAAGGTGCTATTCCCGATTGCCGTCCAAGGAGACCAAGCCTTAAGATTGCTCCAACGGCAGAACAAGGATGTGCCTACCAGCGACTGGAGGATGCTACATGCGGGTACCTCCTCCCCATCAGAGGGGGGCCAGCATGTAATCCTCCAGATTAACACGGAAGCGGAGGACATCCTATACGCGAGATTCGGGAAGATGGCATGGGGTGTAGGCAGTGTGTACCTGCGCCTTAAGAAGCGCCACCCCGAGGACAAAAATGAGCACACACTGGAAGCTGGGGAGGTGGAGAGAGACCTTGGCCTTGAGTCGGTCCTCGAAGCCACCCAGTCACTCGACATAGCTTCGGACGATGAGGCAGACGATGAAGACGGTGACCTGACTGTGATAGTCAACCCGTCGGCGGCAGGTGCAGTCACCCAAACTGAGGGTACTGCAGATAAACCTGCATAAAAGCAAGTTGGCATCGACGGAGCTCCTGTTGGCCTTGGAGCAAGGGCTCGTCGATGTGGCCTTAGTCCAGGAGCCATGGATTGCCTCTGGCAACATGGTGGCTGGGCTGAGGTCCTGCAACTACAGTGCGTTTTACATCTCTACGGTAAGCAGAATAAGAACCGCCGTACTCGTACGGAAGGGCCTACATGCTTATCTTATGACTAATTACAGCACCGAAGACCTAACTGCAGTCAGGCTGGAAGAAGATGGAATGCACCTGACGGTGGCATCGTGCTACATGGCGCATGACCAGCCGGCTCCACCCGCAGAACTGGCTAAACTGGTGGAGAAATCCAAAAAACTCATTGTCGGAACAGACGCCAACGCCCACCACTGCGTTTGGGGATCAACCGATATCAACACCAGGGGTGAGTCACTCTTAGATTTTATCCTAACAACAAACCTAAGTATTGCTAACACGGGGGAAACACACACGTATGTAGGACCAACTTCCTCCAATGTCCTTGATCTTACACTTGCAACAGGTGTAAGCATAACGAACTGGCGAGTGCTAGACAAACCCTCCTTCTCGGATCATAAGTACATTCAATTCGAATGCAACTTTGATTACACCCCTAAAGAAAACAGATCCAAAAACCCTCGTAACGCCGATTGGACCAAATTCGAGACCCTCGTGTCTACGGCATTAGGCCAACCGGGTGCGATCGAGTCGGTGAGGGACATTGAACAGTCACTCTCACTGCTAAACACCACTCTGCTAGACGCCTTTAATGCGTCATGCCAACCGTCTAGACGGAAAGTCAAGTCCAAACCACTATGGTGGAATGCTGAACTATCCGCTCTAAGGAATGATGCTAAGGCTCTGTTCAAGCTAGCCAAACAGACCGATCTGAGAATGGTTTACGAAGAGTACCAGGCTGCTCTCAGATCATACAAATCAGCTATTAGGAAGGCCAAGAGAAGCTCCTGGAGGAGTTTCTGCTCCAATCTAGAGTCAGTACCCGAAACCGCCAGGCTAAGGAAGCTACTGTCTAGACAGCCGCCTATTCACAGCCAACTGAGACTAGAAGACGGATCATGGACAGAGAGCAGTGAGGAAACTCTAGAAGCTCTAATGTCCACCCACTTTCCGGGCTGCGTGCCTCCCACAGAGGAGGTAATGCAGGATTCCGTGCGTCATGACCTTCCAAATGAACTAATCACATCGCATAAAGTACTGTGGGCAGTCAAATCCTTCTCAAGGATAAAGAGCCCCGGAATAGACAAGATCATTCCAGCCATGCTACAAACCACCAACAGCGTGGTTATCCCATGGCTAGTTAAAATATTCGAGGCCTGCCTTAAAACGGGCCATATCCCAACTCAATGGAGAACTGCACGAGTGGTATTTTTGCCCAAAGCAGGCAAATGTAGCCACAGCAGCCCAAAGGATTACAGACCAATCAGTCTCACATCCTTCCTACTGAAAACAATGGAAAAGCTGCTGGATCTCAGCATAAGAAATTCGGCTGAAGACTCTCTGTCAGCCAATCAGCACGCCTACATGAAGGGAAAATCCGTCGAAACGGCGCTGCATTCACTTGTCGCCTCCATAGAGAAGGCGCTTCACAACAAAGAATACGCACTAGGAGTCTTTATAGACATCTCAGGTGCATTCAACAACGTCCGCACTAACACTATTATCGATAGACTCCGGGCAATCGATACACACCCAACCATCACGAACTGGATTAACAACCTGCTAGGCTGTAGGAAAGTTCAGTCGGAATGGGGGGTAGCTAAGTCTACAAAGAGCGCAAAGAGAGGCACTCCCCAGGGAGGAGTCCTGTCTCCGCTTCTGTGGAACTTAGTAGTAGATGACCTCCTGAAGAGATTTGATAGAGGAGCCCTAAAAATAACTGCATATGCGGATGACATATGCATAATTATTACAGGAGTCTGCCCATCGACTCTCAGCTCCATTATGGAACGGACACTACGGGAAGTATGTAACTGGGCGGAAGAAGCCGGGCTACATATCAATGCCGAAAAGACGGACCTCATCCTCTTCACCAAGAGGTACAAGGTACCGCGATGGCTCCCACCGATGATTCACGGTAAGCGCCTACAACCAAGCGCCCACGTGAAGTACCTCGGCACGGTGCTGGACAGCAAACTGACCTGGAGAGCCAATGTGGAGGAAAGGGTGAAAAAGGCAACCATGGCGCTGTATGCATCCAAGAAGATGCTCAGCTGCTCTTGGGGTCTGTCGCCCAGACTTATGCATTGGATCTATATCTCAGTTGTTCGTCCGACGCTGCTCTATGGAGTTCTCGTGTGGTGGCAGGCTACCGAAAAGAAAACCTATCTTGCCTTAATGGAAAAGGCACAACGCCAAGCGCTCATATGCGTTACAGGCGCTCTCCGCACTACCCCAACCAAAGCTCTAGAGACCCTCCTGGGTACACCACCGCTAGACTTACATGCGAAGCTAGTGGCAGCCAAGTCGGCCCAGCGCCTCACAGCTCTAGGCTGCATGTCACTGCAGGGCTATGGTCATAGCTCCATAGGGAGGAATATGACCACAAGCTCGGACTACCTCAAACCTACCAACTGCCTTAAAGCCAGAACCCGGGTGCATTTAGGGTCCAATGACTGGAAGGATTGCCCTAGTCGGCAAGAAGGTAATTTTTGCATTTGTACAGACGGCTCCAAGATGGCAGGTGGAGTAGGAGCTGTCGTATATTGTGAGCGCACCAACACCAAGCTCATGTACAAGCTCCCCGACCACTGCAGCATATTCCAGGCAGAGGTCTTTGCTATCGGAAAAGCAGCGGAGGTTGCGACTCTTCTAGCTACGGACAGTCATACAATCAACCTTATGGTTGACAGTCAGGCAGCCATTAAGTCTATGATGTCGTCTACCCTCAGCTCCAGAACGGTCAAGGCGAGCAGGGTGGCAGAAGATACACTAGGTACGACCAAGTCAGTACATATCTACTGGGTTCCCAGAAACCAAGGAATCCCTGGAAACGAGGAGGCAGACACCCTAGCGAAGGCTGGTACTGAACTACCTGAAAGTAGAACAGAGCAGGTGGCATGGTCCCCGCTGTATAGCAAACTTGAGAGGAGCACCACCAAACTAGTAAACACAAGGTGGCGTAACACCAACTCGTGCAGAACAGCGAAAATAATGTGCAGCGAATCCGATGCTAAACTTAGCCGATTCCTACTGCATCTCTCTAGGAAAGACTGCAGAATGCTAACCGGTGTGCTTACTGGTCACTGCCTAGCGGCTGTGCATGCGGCCAAACTGGGTATTACCACGGACACTGACTGCTGGAAATGTAAAAACCCGAACACTCCCGAAACACTAGAACATCTACTTTGCCATTGTCCTGCCCTAGAGCGAACACGGCTAGTATGTCTAGGTGCACCGCAAACTCACTCTATGGAAGAGGCATCAAAGCGCTCACCAAAAGATCTACTGATGTTCGCGAAACGCTCCTTAATTCTCCTGGACTTTAAGCCTGAACAACCTCCGCGCCCGGACTACTAAGGGCCGCTTACGGCCTATGTACAGTACCCGCGAGGACGTCCGGCTTAACCTAACCTAACCTATTGCCTTCCCTATTTGTCTGTCCTGGCGGGGTGTGTTTTCGTTTATAATTTCTCAGGGACTTTGAAGCGTATATACAAGCTTCAAAATAAACTCCATACTTGCCAAATTGAATGAATACGGATAAAACCCTAACAAAATAAAGTTTTTTAGGGTTACTAAATTAGGTATAACTTTCAACATGATCTTACGCAATTTTTTTTAGTCAAATTAAAATTCGAGAATTTCGCGTATTTGCCTGCGCTTTTCTTCTTCCATACCTGAGCCGCGCATTTTTAGCGCGAGGTTGGGTTCGTTTTATGACTCTAAATTCTAATCGGGCAAAGGAAATTAAATAAACATATTAGAAGAATGTTTATTCTATCATATGTACATATATAGTTTCATTCTAAACATCGTTGAACATTAGAAGTTATGTACATGTTAAAATAATTTTTACTAAATTTAATAAAGAATTAATAAAATGTTAATAAAAAAAAAATAACAACTTTAAGATTGGTCGATTATTTCGCCCAAAATTCAAGTTCAAAGTGGATACTTTGCGACGAAAATTTGTGCATTTAGCACATTTTTAGGATATAGATCAACTTTGAGGGGCTCTACCACCAAAAATTTATAAACCGTTTAAAAAAAAATTCAGATTTATCATCCATGATCATTCATCATGATGAACGCAATTTTTTTTTTTTGTAGTACGCTACCATCACAAAAATGATTTTTGACACGTCCTTCGGCCCGCTGCCCCAGTGTGCGACGGTTAGTGATTGTAAATCTGTTTGTGATCGTAAAACTGTTAAAGAACAGAAATCGATTGCAATGAGAATGTTAAAACTGTTATTGCAATAGAAAATGTGAAAGAAATGGTTAAAGCAGTGAACAATGGAAGGAATTCTGAAATAATAGATGACGAAATGGTAGATAATAGAAAACAAAATAAGACCGTTAAAATACTAGAAAATATTAAAATTGCTGAAAATAAAGGAGAATTTGATAAGGACCAGCTAAGTGGGAACGTTGAAAAAGACATGCTGAAAATATATTATGTGGACATGGAACAAAATTAAATGGAATACATAATTGATGAAAAAGTTAAGTACTAAAATTTCAGAATTTAGTGGAAAATAGTTACAGATAAACCATTAATTAGATGTGAAATGAACTTGAATATAGAAAAGTCAAAAAGTCTAACTAGTGAAGAAGAAAACGGAAGATTATGCATAGATTTTAGAAAATTTAACAAGGTTCCTAATCAAAGACAACTAATCCTTGCCGTTAATTTATGATTTATTAGATGGACTTGGTAACAAGTCAAAACTGGATCTGAGATATGGAGACTTTCACGTGTTCGTAAACGAAGAATCGATAAAGTTCACTGCATTGACAACGCCGCTTGGGTAATATGGAATTAAAAATTGCATCTCGTGTCTTTCAAAGGTTTATAAAGTATTCGATCACATGATAAAGAAAAGCAAAGTTATTGTGTACATGGACGACATAAGGGTAGCTAACTCTGACAAAGATGAACATTTGAAAACGTTAAGGGAAGTTTTTAAGCGTTTAGTTCAAAATAAACTGGAATTACTTTTAGATTAATGCGAATTTTTGCAAGAAATTATAAAATATTTAGGGTATTCGTTATCAAGGAAATGTATTGCAGCGGACGATAAGTGAGTAGAAGCAGTCAGAAATTTCCCAGTGTCATACAATCCACATTCGGTAAAGAGCTTCTTGGGTTTGTGTTCATAATTCCGCAGATTCATTAAATATTTTTTTTTAAATTCGTAGCCATTATAAGACCTCTTGATAAAAGAAAGACTATTTCGGTTCGGGGAAAAGGAACTAGATTGCTTTCTCAATCTTAACGAAAAATTAATCCAACAACCAATGTTATTGGGGGCGGTTTCGGGGCGGTGTTGTTACAAAAAAAAAAAAAACCCGATGATAAGGTGCTTCTAGTGTTTTATTTCTTAAAACGTTCTACAGAAGTTAAGTCAAGATATCATAGTTTCGAATTGGAAACGTAGGCAATCATATATGCCTTAATAGATAAATACCAGATAGATAAATACTTACAGGGTAAACATTTCCAAATAATTACAGACTGCAATTCTTATACACTTACTCTAAATAGATACATAGGCCAGGAAAGAAAATGCAACACGTCCATGCGTTGAGTAGTTGCAATCTGGTAATGGTTATTCAGACAAATAGTTTCGAAGACAATTTTGTTATTTGCCAGGGAAAAGAGCCCGAGTTAGCAAAGATAAAACAGTTATTGAAGAAATCGGAACACAAGATTTTTGAAATGCGGAACGGAGTAGTGTACAGAAAAACAAATGATAAAAGACTATTATGTTATGTTCCAACAGAAATGGAGGACCATGTGTTATACAAATACCATGACGGGCACATAGGCCGTGTTGGTTCCCAAATGTTAAAGAAAAGGCAGTGAGGCACATAGAAAATTGTTTAAGATTTGTGGCATTCACCCCAAACAACGGCAAGGGAGAAGGATTTTTAAATAGCATTCTAAAAGGAAATAAGCCGTTCGAATTCATATTGACCACTTCGGACCAGTGGAAACAGGAAGATCAAAAAACATATTTTTATACCCTTGCAGAGGGTATATTGTTTTTGTCACGAAGTTTGTAACGCATTGAAGGAGACGTTTCCGACCCCATAAAGTATATATATTCTTGATCAGCATCAACAGCCGAGTCGATATAGCCATGTCCGTCTGTCTGTCCGTCTGTTTCTATGCGAACTAGTCTCTCAGTTTTAAAGCTATCTTGATGAAACTTGGCACAGATGTGTATTCCCTTTGCACGCAGAACATTTGTTAAAATCGGCCAGATCGGATGACTATATCATATAGCTCCCATAGGAACAATCGGATGAAAAAAAAATTTTTTTTGAGCTATGTTAACCAAATTCGCTTTCGCAAATTTCATCCAGATCGGACCACTATATCATATAGCTGCCATAGGAACAATCGGTTCAAAATGCTAAAAATGCTTGGTATGAAAATTTTCTGTGTCTCTTGTACGATTTAAACCAAATTCACGCAATACGCATTTGTTATCATTATCCATCTGCCGACCAAATTTTATCCGGATCGGACAACTATATCATATAGCTGCCATAGGAACAATCGGTTGAAAATGCTTAGTATAAAAATTTTGTGTCTCTTGTACGATTTGAACCAAATTCGCTCCATATGCATTTGGCATAAAGTCCTTAGTGTACACCAAATTTCATCTAGATCGGACTACTATATCATATAGCTGCCATAGGAACAATCGGTCTTTGAAAAAAAATTAACGCAATGTCCATGACTGCAAGGGTATATAATCTTCGGCCAGCCGAAGATAACCTTTTTTCTTGTTTCTAATGATTAATGGATTGATGGATCTGAGCTAAACGATAATAAGACACGTACAATATAGATGAGAGAAGAAAATAAGGAGAAATTAATTAGCAACAGTCACAAACATATAACGAAGAATATTATAATAGAAAAAAGAAAAAGCCAACAGAACACGAGGCAGGGGATTATGTTACGGTGAAAAACTTTGACAGCACTGTAGGAGCGTCCAAAAAACTTATACCTAAACATAAGGGACCATACGTAATCAACAAAGTACTCAAAAACAATAGATTATTCTTAAAGATGTCGAAGGTTTTCAGCTTTCATGTAATCCTTATCAAGCGGTATGGAGCGGGCAAAATATGAAACATTGGATTAGAAAAACTCAATGTGTAAATTTGTAAAATAGCAGATAAGTAACAGAATATATTTCTGTAAAAATAAAAGTAATATGAATAATATTTGTACATACAACTGTTAAATGTAATTAAAAACCTATAAGTAATGTTTACCTATTAAGTTTCAAAAAAAAAACAAACAAAAACTTGCAGTTTAAAGTTTAAGTTTGAAAAAAAAGGATAAAAGAATAAAAGAGTTTAATATGTTTAAATTTGTAAAATAGCAGATAAGTTACAGAATATATTTCTATAAAAATAAAAGTAATATAAATAATCATTGTACATACAATTGTTAAATGTAATTTAAAACCTAGAGGTAATGTTTACCTATTAAGTTAAAAAAAAAAAAATTTTCAGTTTAAAGTTTAAGTTTGAAAAAAAAAAAGGATAAACAAATAAAGTTTAAATAGAGTCATAGAACAAGTTAGTTTCAGAGAATAATGATCTATTAGTTAAGAGACAAAACATTGAACTCGTAGACGTAGATAACTTGAATTCAATCTCTTGTACATTATGTAAGTTAAATTGCATTCGGCAGCGCAGGAGTCGCGAGCGACAGTTGAGTTTTTAGTTTCGTCTCGTTTTAACTGCACGCACGCTGTCAGCTTACACTTTTGACAAAGTCTAATAAATTGTAAAGTTTTTGAAACTTGCAATTGTTTTATTAAAGTAAATTTGTTTTTGATTTTCCAACCCCGTACTCCCATTGTAGTGCGCATTTGTATTTATTTAAAATATAAAATTAAATTTAAACAATAAAAATGCTATATTTACATTTTGAGTTGAAATTTAAAAAAATTAAATTAACCATTCTCATTGAAAGCATTCGATCCTGCGACCTCAGACGAACGTTCTAGAATGCACGGCAACTATACCAGTTGCACCACGCCCCACTTTAAAGAATCCTCCGATTATCTGCATTTTTATGTTATACATTTTTGTTATATAAGAAAAATAAATGAAACGGCTCTTTGCTTTTATTCCCGAGTAATTTAATTAAATCGATATCTAGGTTTAACAATTGATAGTACTTGCATTAAAACAGGTTGAAACAAATAAAAGCTTAGTGTAATCGATGAAACATCTGTTTGCTTGTATACACATACATATACGTTTGACATTATGTGTATACACATATATGTGTGTGTATGTATAACATTGGCCGGCACTGCCAGCATCCGCCGGCAGCGCTGCTGCCATAAATGGAGCGAAAACGTTAGAAAATTTGCTGGTTTCTGTCTTGCTTGCAGACAAGCAATAACGTTGCGCTCATATATAAACTTTGTAACATGGTGAGTTCTCTTGTTTATAGTTGGATTTTCATGCAACTTTCAGGATAGTACGATATGGACAAATGTCTTTAAAACGGTATGGAAATTAGAAATTATTTTAATCCGTTCACATTTCGGGGGCGGTAAGGGGCGTGTCAACAATTTGAAATGAATAAAATAATCTTTATTGTAAACATAGAAAGTTATGATCATGGCTATATGAATTTTTTTATTGACAAAACATACTTACACCATAAGCATACCTGTGCTATGTGTCGCATAGATGAACCTCCACGATAAATATCCAGCTGTAAGTAGAATTTTATTTATTGAAAGACTCTTTTCGGGTGTTACGCACTTTATTCCCGTCAAATCTCATAAATTCCTTTGAGTATAAATATTTTAATAAACGATGATAGATCAATGGTTTGTCTGTTTTTGAAGTGGTTATAAAAGCTAATTAAAATAAACCGCTGTTTTCACATAGATTTCATGCATATTCCACTGTTCTAGAAAAATTAAGAAGACAAGGATGGGTCTGCTATGAAGAAAAGAGCCGAGTTTAAATGTATTATTTGACTGTGTATTTGTGTTCGTCTTGATTTCTGCTTATAGGTTAACTTATAAAAACTTTTTATAAATACTGTAAAGCGCTGGGCAAAGTATTTCTCACTTTGTTTAATTTATGGAAACATAGTGTGAACATTTCAAAAAAACGCATTGTTAGTTAACAGAGGTTACCATAAATCCAATTACTTAAATTTTATTTTTGGATTCTTTTTATGTGTTGCTTGTCAATTAATTTAATTAATTAATTAATTTCGTATTTCTATGTTTATTTTATTAATCATTACATAAATGGGTTTGCTCTAGAACTTAGTTTATACATGTTTATTATAAAACAACCCGAACTTGTTTCCCTTTCGGTTTTTGGTACATTTTTAACTCTCCAAATCCAAATTTCCTAAACTTTACGCAGCCATTCTATTAAACTTAGTTTTGAGAAGCCCAGGCAGAAGCGAAGCACATGCACAAAGGGTTAACACACCCATTGACGTCCAGGAAAATGCCTCACTTGAACTACTCATTTTTTGCAATGTTTTGCCCGCCTGTATTGCGATCACCGATGGAGGCGCGACGCCACAAAAAGTACCCAAAGCAAACGTGTAGAGGGGAACTCCAATTACAGGTGATGCTAGATTAATGAACCAATTAGGTAATAAAGGAGTCATGCGCAGAAAAAGCATGTAATTGAAGAGGCTATCACGATACTTGTCCACACGCCTGGACCATTCGCTGGTCTTCTTTGGCCAGAAATGACGTATAAGGCGGCGTCCAACCAAATTTGATAGTGTATAGCAGAGCGATGCTCCCAGTGCTGAGCAGAAGCATATGAGGAACAGTGCAATCGGAAATTTGTATAAGAAACCAAGTAAGATGGATAGGAATAATGAACCGGGTATGGCAAATGTTTGAAGGCTTTTAAATTTACAAGTTAAGGAAACCAATAAAAATAATTAAGCACTCATTGTGCTACGACTTTTCGTTTCGTCTATATCCATTTCAAACAAGAAAAGTTCATTCGCGTACGCCCGACCGTTTAATATTCTCGGCATTTTATTCTCGATTTTTTGATTATAGAGTGCAGTGGACAGAAGTGGACCACTCAAATTTTTCTGAAACTACTTACATCTTTGTCAAACCGTGCATGTAGATTATTTTATTTGGACATGATCTAATATATAATAAGTATTCGGAGGTTATTAACCTAATTTTGTGGTGTTCAGGATATTGTGCCATAAATTTCACGTGATTCGGCAATGGATTTTCACTGCCTTTGTTCAGGTAAATTTACAATATGATTGTTTACGATATCACCTTAAGGATCTAACGTGTTTTTCTCTGTGTTGTGATTGTGGGACGCAGGTGCAAAAAAATGAGCTGGTAGACAGAATTTGACCATTATTTGTTGATAGAAATTAACCACTGGTCTTACTCCTAACAGTGGATTATTTCTAAAAATTATTTAAGTGTCTAATTTACTTATTTATAGTTTCAATGTCGTTACGTTTCTAGATTTCTCGTTTATTATAGGATTTTTATGCAACTTTCAGGATAGTTTGATAGTTTCGTGGGCTGCAGGATTCCCCGTTAAAGTCTCAGGTTGAAGTATTTTATTAAGTTATCTTTTGAATAGCCTTTGCTGTTTTTTCAATAGTTCGCCAAATGAATTCAAAGATTTGACAATATAGAGGGTGGTTTTCAATGTAAGTACATAATGCTCTTTATGGTTGACTTTCCCAGGTACAAGTACGGTTGTCACCTAATTTTTTTAAAATTCGCCAAATAAATTTATACAAGAGCTAATTTCGTTAAAAAGGAGCCAAATACACTGCATTTTTTTTTAAGTTATGTTGTTTTTTACCTCTAATTTAGCTAATGTCTCATGAAAGAACACAAAACTTTAATTTTAATATAACATTGGTAACGTAATAAGATCTAAGTTATATCGAACAGTTTTTCCTATCAAAAGTTGTATACCTAAAAAAAAAATAGGAAGTAAGGCTACAGTCGATCGAGCCGACTGTAAAAGACCCCGTACACTAGTGCGCGTTTGTATTTCATTTAAATTAAAAAATTAAAATTTTATATTTGCATTTTAAATTGGAATTTGAAAATTTAATTAACAATTCTCATTGACAGCATTCAAATTTTTTTTTTATATAAGATAAATAAATGAAACGACTGTCTGTGCCAAGATTCGAACCGCAGACACATGCAACACTACCATTGGGCCACACTTCGTTCAATAATTAGATGGTTTAATAATGTAGGTAAACATAAGTAATACGTTTGTAATTTTATTTATGTATGTAGAGCGAAAACTTTAAAACTTATGCATTAAGGGAGGTTTCTGCTTTGTTGGATCCAAAAAGTCGAAATTTTTTTTTTTGCACTTTCGGATAGATACGTGTTTCGAGAATACGTGTATAAAGTTTTATGGCCATATCTTTCGAATTGCGGAAGATATTCCCTATAGAAAATCGGGCGCTCGAACGATTTCCTGCTCAATTTAAACTTTGAACGCGTTTTACTCGAAACAGTGTTTCTCGACCTGATGGAAGTGATAACTTGCGCAAAAATTAAGCAATCGCCATGAAACTTTTTACACATGTTCACAGATAGTGTTCGCATAATTTAGACCTTGTTCATGAAAAAATATTAAAAATTGTGGTCTACAAAAAATAATTAGTAAGTCAAAAAATGGCAAAAATTGAACTTCAATGTTCAAATGCTTATAACTTTTGAATTTTTCAAGCTTTTTTTAAAGTAGTGGTCTAAATTATGCGCTTAAGTGTATAGATTGATAAAATGTTTAATTTGTCTGTTTGAGATTATCCTACGGGACGGGAGGATTTCCATCAGCGAGACACACTATGAACGATGCGCCGCTATTTTGGAACGCCCCCTTCCGCCCCGCTTTTGTTTTGTGATTTAAAAATATTTTTAAAATAAAGAATAAGCAATAATTAACTTGATACAAAAAGTTTCAACTCAATATCTATTAGAGTTTTGCCAAAAAAAAATTTTTAAAAAATACCATACAAGCTTACCATACAATTATTATGTTTTAGATTTATAATCGAAGAGAATAAATCAGAATTTTAAATTTTTTCCCAAACGTATTAATTATTATAAAGGTATCGAAGTGATGCTTTTCTATTTCTCGCATGTGTTTTTGCTTCAACTTGTTGTTCTGCACGTACAATCGATTGTAATACTTGGACACACTTTTATTCATATAATCTTTTAATGGTTTTCAGTTAGTGAAAAATTAGTATTTTTTTAATTTCATATTTTTAATGTAAATACATTTAAGTAAACAGTCAGTCAATCCGATCATTACTTTGGAAGTTACACGCATATATTTAACGCCAAAAACGGCTAAACCGATTTGTTGAACTATACTATCTAGAGATTATTCGAGATTTTTTTTTTAATGAATTTCGCGCTTTTAATGAGATGGTAAAAACGCAATCTTCAAATTATTCAACTTTTATGCTCATTCCTTCGATTAATCTATGGATTACAAAATTCACTATCATAGTTCGTTTGACTTTTTTCATTTGATGAACCACCTCAGCGGTATAGTAGTCACCGAAAAACACCTATTTTAAAAAAGGTCCCCGGAGATCAGGCACCGTTATATATAAAAAAAAAAATATATTCAATGTTCATATAACATGTGTAAAAATGCTTAAGAGAATAAGTTAAGAAGTGCATCCAGAATTTTTTTTTGAAAAACAGCTTTTAGAAGGGCTTCTAACTAGATGAAACCTCTTAATCGGGAACAAAATGTCCGGGAGTGCTCGACTGTACTTTTTTTTCTTGATCTCTGAGATTTTGTTCATACAGTGGGACATGACGACGTCGACTTTACTCTTGATGCTGATTACAAATTAATGTTATTTTGTGCCGAGAAGTCTTATCTTCTTAGCTACATACATACAGAGCATTACTGTGATACGTATTTTTGCATTACGAATAACTTTAAATAATGCCTATTTCTGTATTTAATTAACTAAATTATTATTATAATTATTTCGCTCATAAGGCCCTAGAGTGGTACTAAGTTATAATAGATTTATACGCCAAAAATGAGAACGAGACCGATTACTAGAGCACGCAAGTGTGTTTTCGGAATATACTCACGCCACAGTTGACGTTTGCCGTAAAAAGGATACAATACATATACGACGACAACGCCGAGCATCACTTGAAAGTAATACTTATCTTTATAACTATCTAAGACTTTTGCAAGCATTTTAGCATCTTGTATATCTCGAGGTATTTTCAAATGTTGCTTTTCAGAGCTGCAAAAGATACGATATGACATAAAAACAAGTAAGATAAGTACAGTCGAGCTCGCCCGACCGTATATTACTCTCTGCTTTTAGTCCCGATTATATTAATTAAATCGGTATACAGGTATTACAATGGATAGTACTTGTATTAGAACACGTTGAAATAAATCAAAACTAAGTAAAATCGACGAGACATCTGTTTGTCTGTATGCACATACAAATAAATTTGACATTATATGTGTGCACATATATATGTATGTATGTCTAGCATTGGTCGGCGCAGCCAACGAACGCGGCCAGCTCTGCCGCCACACAGGCAGCAAAAACGTTCGAACATATGTTACATGTGTGTGTGTTTCTGTCTCGCTTGCACACATGCATAGACATTGAGTTCAATTTGCAATGGTGTTACGTTTCCATCTTTCTTGTTATAGTCTCCAAACGACTTTTAAATTACAGCACTATACTATAAGAATAAATGCCTTAAAAACGGCTTCGAAGTTTGAAATTTTTTTTAGTTCCTATGATGGCATTGCAATTATGCTGTGTCTAGGAAGCTGTGTACCAAATTGGTGTTCCTAACTGCCATAGTTACTGAGACATTCTCCGATTTTTTCGAGGTTTGTCCAGGTTTTGCCTCATTGTAGGCGAAGGGGGCGTGGTATTGTATTGACTGACAAAACATGTAGTCGATTGAGACTAAGTTCGAACTTGTGGCTCTTACCATCTCTGAAATCTGTTTGTTCATACGGACAGACGGACAGACTGACGGACATGGCAACGTCGACTAGGCTTGTGATGCTAATCAAGAATATATATACTTAATGGGGTCTGCCACGACTCCTTCTGCCTGTTACATACTTTGCACAAACACAATATTCTCTTGCAGAGAGTATAAAAAACAAGAAAAAAAGGTTATCTTCGGCTAGCCGAAATATGCCGAAATGCATATGGAACGAATTTGGTTCAAATCGTACAAGAGACAGAAAATTTTCGTACTAAGCATTTTCAACCGATTGTTCCTATGGCAGCTATATGATATAGTTGTACGATCCGGATAAAATTTGGTCGGCAGATGGATAATGATAACAAATGCGTATTGCGTGAATTTGGTTCAAATCGTACAAGAGACACAGAAAATTTTCATACCAAGCATTTTCACCAGTTTTAACCGATTGTTCCTATGGCAGCTATATGATATAGTGGTCCGATCTGATGAAATTTGGTTTGCACACGGGATTTTATGCCAAATGCATATGGAGCGAGTTTGGTTAACATAGCTCAAAAAAAATTTTTTTTTCATCCGATTGTTCCTATGGGAGCTATATGATATAGTGATCCGATCTAGCCGATTTTAACAAATGTTCTGCGTGCAAAGGGAATACACATGTGTACCAAGTTTCATTAAGATAGCTTTAAAACTGAGAGACTAGTTCGCATAGAAACAGACGGACAGACGGACATGGCTATATCGACTCGGCTGTTGATGCTAATCAAGAATATATATACTTTATGGGGTCGGAAACGTCTCCTTCTATGCGTTACAAACTTCGTGACAAAAACAATATACCCTCTGCAAGGGTATAAAAATGAACAAAAAGAGATATTAAAGTGAGGAATAATACGTGTGCTTGTCAACAATAGTTTGGTGTTGTGTAACTCCTGTATATACGTGACTGTTAACTGTCAGTTTATCGACTATGAGTGCATACCCGGAGTTTAACAGAATGTCAGAAATGTATACATTTCGAAAGTAACATTTTGATTGCTCTGCTCACTTACTTTTTCAATTCCGGAAATAATGCATAAACATACAAAACTGAAGTTAAGCTTGCTACGAATATTAAAACGACAATGACCAGAGATTTCTTTGTAGCTTTTCGCTCGTCGGCAGACATCGCATGTTTTTGTGACTTTGCTGTTTGCTGTTGTTTTAGTTGCTTTTGCAGATCTTGTGGGTGCAGTTGATTCAGTAACTTATTTTTGCCATCCGTATTATGCTGGCTGCGTTTTCTTAGCATATTTTCAGTATTTCCTGTGAAAAACACAAACGGTAGTACAATGATGTTTAATGCAATATTGCCGCTTACCACAACTGGATTTATAACCGCTTATATTTGCACTTTTTGTATTACAAGTAACAGAAGACTCCTAACATTTCACATTCCTAAAATTAACCAAATAGTTTAATTGGAGCTTACACTTTTGTGTATTGCTTTCTCTTGATGTGTTATTTGTGTTATGTATATGGGGTTACATATACTGGGTTTTGATTATGCATGGAAGCCGCTCACACTTCCAAATAAGTAATTTTAAAAAAAGGGTACTGAGCTTTCAGCACTATTTCGCGTTATACTCGAATGTAAAAATTGACTGTTTATATGTAAAAGCAATGAGTTACCACCCACAATTGGAAGAGCGGAACTATCGATGGTCGGTAGGAATGACACGACTAATCGAAATGTTACAATTGAACGATTATAATCTTTAAAATTGCGATTTAATTTAATATCGTAAATTAGGTAAATATTTGTTTAAATAATAATCGATTATTTACAAATCAATCAAATGAATTTGTACATCGCTCATGGCACGTTTCTTCTAATCGTCAAATTATCCGAATTTTGCATCAAGTGTTCAAGTGTTTTTGAAGAATTTGGAAAAAATTAAAAATTGCCTCCAACACGCAGGTTTGGAAGTCCAGTCCAGATGATAGCACTGGGAGCTACAGTGACCCGTCGTTTACAGATTAAATGGAATTTGATTAAATTAAAAAGAAAGGACACCGACACACCACACACACAAGATGAACTTACGTATAACCTAAATACTCCAGTTCTTGAGCTTAAACGAGATATAGTTAGCGCCTAAGAGGAGATGAAGACGAAGGATTCCAAGTTGTACACCCTGTTCCTGTGCCACAGCCAACGAGAAGAGAAACCGGCTCACTACAAGTCGATTATGAAAGCTGTTATAGTTAAGCCCAGTTTTAAATAAATAATGTTATATAATTTTGAAATATTTTAAATGGTTTTAAAAATAACCGATAACAACATTTTATTGATTAATCGATTTTGTTTCCATTAATTTATTACTTAAACAAATAAGAAAGGCTACAGTCGAGCGAGCCGACTATAGAAGACCCCGAACTCCCACAGTAGTGCGCATAAAATTTTAAAATTACATTTACAAAATTAAAATTTAATATTTACATTTTCAATTAAAATTTAAAATATCAAATTAACGATTGTCATTGTCAACATTCGAACCCGCGATCCATACGACGGTTCCATATTGCGCCACAACTCTACCAGTTGCACCACACCCCTCTTCTATCATTTTTCCGATTATTTGCATATATGTATGTGTGTGTATATATGTGTGTATGTATAGCATTGGTCGGCGCGGCCAGCGGCTCCGAGCAGCGCTGCCGCCAGCAGGTAGAGAAAACGTTCGAACATATGTTTGTATGTTTCTGTGTTTGTTTGTATGTGTTGTGCGCATGCAGTGATTTTGCAGTTAAATAACATCAACTTTGAACCGTGTAGCTCTCTTGTTTGATATAGGATTTTGATGTTACTTTCAGGATAGTTAGATATGATAGGTCTCTAAACGAATGTCAAATTTCAACACTGTACTATTTGAACAAATGCTTTAAAAACGGCATTGAAGTTGCAAAGTTTTTTAGTTCTTATGAGAAAAGCAGGCGTGGCAGCTCAAAATTTTGAATAGCTTTATACTAAGACTGTCTCGAGGAACCTGTATACCAAAATTTGTGCTCCTAAGTGCTATAGTTACTGAGATATTCGCCTAAAACACAAATTTGAAATAAACTTGATCTGCTCGAGAAGACAATGAACTTTCATTCCAAATTTGGTGTCTCTAGCTGTTGTAGTTTTGAAGATCCAGGTGTTCATACGGACGAACAGACAGACAGACGGACATTGCTATATCGACTCGGCTGTTGATGCTGATCAAGAATATATATACTTTATGGGGTCAGCCACGTCTCCTTCTGCCTGTTACGCACATCTCGCTTCTGACAAACTTAATAGACCCCTTTACTCTTTTTTGAAGAGTACGGGGTCTAATTATCATATGATTAATTAACCGCATACATTTTTTTTGCCATCCCTAAATGGTTGGACACTTTCGAGCCACCATAGATAGTAATTTCATAGAGGTGGAGAACAATCGATGGCACAATCGCCACTATCGATAATTCGGCGATTTCGAACCACAATCTATTGCATAGGGCTCTTTTGAAGCTTCTGCTTCTTGCTAGAGCTAGGTTACTATCGATTATGGCGCCATTAGATATTTTCGATGTTTTGAAAGCAAAAATTCGCTACTATCGATGGTGGGTTTTTTGATAAAGGTTTCAACAAAATTTTGACAAAATTGACAAAATCTTTGAACCTCTTGCAAATTTTATAGCTTTAATCAATAATATAAGTGAGTTTAACTTTACAGGAACAGTTGTTAACACAAACAAAATATAGTGCAAAATTAAAATAACACATATTAAATACAATAAGTATCATTTAAAAAAAATTATCAAATAAGTTTGCTGTATTTAATTCATGTGACTACAATTTTGCTTTAGGTATTTCTTAACTTACTATTAACAAATAATTAAATTATTTCATACATTAAGTTACAAATACACACATAACCTAATTTAATTTATGAAAACAAACTTAACTTCTATTAATTTTGGTAAATTAAAATTAAATTAACATATCGCTATATCATTACATATGTTATACTGTCTATAGTGGCAAAAAACAATAAATAATGGCACAATAAATAAACGTTCGATACCTCGATAGTGCTATCGATATTTTCTTGCTTTGTCCCGTATTGATTCATATATCGTTCTTTTGCTCATTTGAGTGACTCAATATGGATAAAAGTATAGTCAGCTACAATACTAAATAATCGGAAAGTTACTTTGCTCAACTTTGCTTATAGTAGTTTATTTGTTCACAGACGATAATAATTTGTAAAATATTAATTAATTTTAGTTCATAATATTAATTTCAATATACATTATACCGGGCAACGGGGTACAGGGACCCCAACGTACAAAAATGAATAAAACAAATTCGATGCATCGGTAATCGCTATCTGCAGGATTTCCCCGCTTCCCTGGGGTTCTTTCAATAGTTTGCCAAAGAATCCAAAGTTATAGCAAAAGAATAACCCATGAAATGCTTTAATAAGTAGGAAAAACAAAGCGTAAACGTTCGCGTCCACTCACGCATTGACATAGCGATATTTGGAAAATATTTTATTATATTGGTATTCCTGAGTGCCATAGTAATTGCGACATTCGCCGAAAATATCAATTTTTTTTCCGAGGTGTGTCTAGTTTATTGCGGGCGAATTGGGCGGGCGTATGGGACGTAACATTAAAAACAAGAAAAACAAGTACAGTCGACCGTAAAATACTCTCTGCCTTTTTTCCCGATTAAATTATTAAAATCGGTCTAGAGAAATTACAATGTGTAGTACTTGCATTAAAACACTTTGAAACAAAAACAATCTAAGCATAATCAAACATACATACATCTGTTTGTCTGTATGCGAATACACATACGAATGACTATATATGATGCATATATGTATGGATGTTTGTATTCGGCGCGGCCAGCGACTGCGGGCAGCGCTGACGCCACTCAGGCAGCGAAAACATTCCAACATGTGCTTGTATGTTTCTATCTCGCTCGCACTCATACATTGATTTTGCATTCAATTATCAATATTGTAACGCTTCTAATTTTCTTGTTTATAGTGCGAATTCAAAAAAAGTTTTTGTATTGACTGACTAAATATGTGATCGATTGAGACCAAGCTCGAACTTGTAGCTCTTACCATGTTGCATCTGGGACTGATCAGAATCGGAATATCGATAGGTGTTGTCAACGCACACTGCTTAGCTGGATGTGGTCATACTCGGTGGGGCGGGGTGGATGTTAATATAAGAGTTAGGGTATAAGAGTAGGAATAGGAAAGTGTGAGAGAGAGCATAGTGACTGAGCGGGGGCGGCCGTTGACTCTAAGGAACCGTTGCATGGAAGAGGGAATAGGAGGAGTGCAATTTTGAATTGGGCATAGCAACAGGTGGCCTTAGAGTCAACAGGAGAGTCATTTTTTGCGATCGGCACGAGCAGTTGCGTGGCCGGATCGGTCGGAAAATTTTGTTGTGCGTTTGGTGTACGTTCGGTGTGTCGTTTGGAGTGTGCGTTTGCTAAGTCTAGTGGTTATGTTTTTTTCGTGCGTCCCTAAAAAATTGAATTATATTAAATTAATCCAGCACATAACATATACGTAAGACCAACAATTGTGACACCCGACAAATGTAAAACACGTTAAAAGTGTCGAGCAATAAATGAACATGTATCAGCAACAACCACAGTGGGACAAATAAGACAAGTGACAAAATCAAATTAAATACACGATAACATTTATGTGCAACAATTGCAAACACATTACACATGCAAAAACTACACAAACATTTAAACAGATTATTTGTTAGACAACCACGGTGCAACGACACGTAACACAAAGACCAAACGAAAGCTTAAGAAACCAAAGACAATAAAAATAAAAAAAAAATTAAAACAAGAAAGAATGCTACAGTCGCCCCGCGACTTTAGGATACCCGTTACTCAATGTTCGACCGATTATTCCCATGGGAGCTATACGATATAGTCATACGATTTGTATGAAACTTGGTCAGTACATTTATGTTATTGATAAATTTATTCTGTATCAGTTTCATCAAGATAGCTTGCTAAATACAGAAAATTTTCATACAAATTCATACGAAATTTTTGACCTATTGTCCCTATGGGAGCTATACGATATAGTTGTCCGATTTCTATTAAACTTGGTCAGTATATATATATTATTGATTTATTTATTTTGTATTATTTTCATTAAGATAGCTAAGTCGATTCAAAATTTTTTCATACTAATATATATTTGGAGGGCGTGTTTGACCGATCGGCCCTGTGGGAGCTATACGATATAGTTGTCCGATTTTGATCAAAGTTGGTCAGTACATGTACTTCATAGACATGTAGTCTCCGTGTAAATTTAATTAGATAGGATTGCTAACAAAAAAGGTTTCTATACTAAAACATTTAAGTTTTATCTGTACATTTACCTTTATATGAAGATAGAACGCCCTAAAGTGGGCGTGTCAAAAAACAAAAACAAACTCGTACTGCTTGGGTATTGTACCTTTCATTTGCGACCCCTTTCACCTTTCTAGCTCTTATAGTCTCTGAGATCCTTTTGTTCATACAGACGGACGGACGGGCAGACGGACGGACAGACGGACATGGCTATATCGACTCGGCTATTGATGCTGATCAAGAATATATATACTCTATGGGGTCTGCCACGCCTCCTTCTGCCTGTTACATACATTCCAACGATTACAATATACCTTTGTACTCTACGAGTAACGGGTATAACAACAACAACAAACATAGGAACACTTATTCCCGCAACAAAACAAAAATAAATAATAATAACAACAACAACATATTAGCGAGAACCGCAACAACAACAAGTACAGTCGAGCACGCCCGACCGTATAATAGTCTCTGCATTTTTCCCCGATTAAATTATTAAAATCGGAATCGAGATATTACAATGTGTACTACTTGCATTAAAGCATGTTGAAACAAAAACAATCTAAGCATACTCAAGCATACATCTGTTTGTCTGTATGTGTATATATATGATGCATATATGTATGTATGTGTGTATTCGGCGCGGCCAGCGTCTGCGGGCAGCGCTGCCGCCCCGCAGGCAGCGAAAACATTCCAACATGTGCTTGTATGTTTCTGTCTCGCTTGCACTCATGCATGGATATGAATACGGCAGCGCTGCCGTCACATGTGCTTGTATGTTTCTGTCTCACTTGCACTCATACATGATATTGCATTCAGTTATTAATATTGCAACGCTTCTAGTTGTCTTGTTTATAGTGCGATTTCAATGCGCCTTTCAGGATAGTTTGATATAGCTAGTCTCCACACGAATTATAAATTTCAATACTGTACTATATTTAAGAATGCCTAAAAACGGAGCGAAAGCTGATAATTACTTTTATTAATTGTGGAAAAACGGGGCGTGGCAGTCCAAAAATGTAAATTTCAATGCATTTACGCTGTCGCTAGGAACCTCCATACCAAAATTGGTGATCCTAGGTGCACTAGTTATTGAGATATTCGCCGAAAACACCAATTTTTTTCGAGGTGTGTCTAGTTTTTTGCTCATTGTGGGCGAATGGGGCGTGGCGTCAAAAAAAAAAAGATTCTTGTATTGACTGACTAAATTTGTGATCGATTGAGACCAAGCTCGAACTTGTAGCTCTTACCATCTCTGAAATCTGTTTGTTCATACGGACAGACAGACGGACATGGCTATATCGACTCGGCTTGTGTTGCTGATCAAGAATATATATACTTTATGGGGTCTGCCACGCCTCCTTCTGCATGTTACATACTTTGCACAAACCCAATATACTCTTGCAGAGAGTATAACAACTATATCGTCTGGCCGTTGGGACGACTACAACAACAGGCAACGACAACAACAATATAACAGCGACCGGAAGACGGCCGCAACAGTGACGTCACGCAGCATCAGCTGTGCGCGCTAGCACAGAGAACGGAGTGTGGTGGAGTGTGGAGTGTGGTGAGCTGTGTCACCCAGACGGCTGTAGTTTTGTTTTGTTTTGTCCTAAGTTTGTGTATTTTATTCGTCTTCATGTGTTGCTGTAATATTTTGTAATATTTATTTAAAAGTTCTTTCCTTTTTTTTTTATTTTATCTCCCATATTGTTTTGTCATATTTTTTCTGGTTGACCCTTTTCTGTTGTATTTTTTTGTTATGCGCCAATAAGTAATTTATGTATTTGGTACATGCAAGCATAATTGATATTGACACCGTCCGGCCCCCTATGACCCTTAGAGCTCTTAGGTTATAATAGGTACCCCCGAGACCCCTTTCTCTATAAAAATACTAAGGCACTAAACAACAAACAAAAAGGAAGACAGAAAGATTTAGACAGTGATGAAAATTAAATAAATGGATATAATTGAATAAAACGAATGTAAACAAATCTAGGAAGTATATATATATATATATAAGAGACAATGTTTATTAAATTTAATGTAAATAAATATGTATACTTTGAATGTTAGAATGAATATGCGTGAGTAATTTGTTTATGGGAGGGGGATTGCATAGCGTGGAGTAAGCGAGCTGACGGAACATTTGTTTATGGGTGGCGCAACTAACAATTTGAATGTTACCGCCACAGGTAGGGTGGGAGCGTTGCGGCAAAACATCGAGGCCGACGATTGAGATGGTCGATAGTTGTTTAGTGTTGGTATAATGTAGTAGTGGTGAAGTAGAGGTTCTACAATCGATGATTGTGGATTGTACGCTCGGTGGGCTTTGGTTAACAGCCCCGACCTGAGGCGAAGGAGCTAGCCGCGGTAGCCCCAGGAAGGACAAGCCTAGTCGTAACAACCATCTCCGAAATCTGTTTGTTCATACGGACAGACATACGGACATGGCTATATCGTCTCGAGTGTTGATGCTGATCAAGAATATATATACTTTATGGGGTCGGAAACGCATTCTTCAATGTGTTAAAAACTTCGTGACAAAAAAATATACCCTCTGCAAGCGTATAAAAAGTACAAACCGTATAAAATTAATTAAGTCGGTGTCTAGGTAAAACAATTGATAGTAAATGCATTAGAACAGGTTGAAACAAATAAAAGCTTAGTGTAATCGATGAAACATCTGTTTGCTTGTATACACATACATATACGTTTGACATTATGTGTATACACATCTACATGGTGAGTTCTCTTGTTTATAGTTGGATTTTCATGCAACTTTCAGGATAGTTCGATATGGACAAATGTCTTTAAAACGGTATGGAAATTAGAAATTATTTTAATCCGTTCACATTTCGGGGGCGGTAAGGGGCGTGTCAACAATTTGAAATGAATAAAATAATCTTTATTGTAAACATAGAAAGTTATGATCATGGCTATATGAATTTTTTTATTGACAAAACATACTTACACCATAAGCATACCTGTGCTATGTGTCGCATAGATGAACCTCCACGATAAATATCCAGCTGTAAGTAGAATTTTATTTATTGAAAGACTCTTTTCGGGTGTTACGCACTTTATTCCCGTCAAATCTCATAAATTCCTTTGAGTATAAATATTTGAAATAACGATGATAGATCAATGGTTTGTCTGTTTTTGATATGTATAAAAGCTAAATAAAATGAATCTCTGTTTTCACATAGATTTCATGCATGAAATCATGCAAAATTAAGAAGATATATATGGGTCTGCTATGAAGAAAAGAACCGAGGTTGAATTTATTATTTAACTGTGTATTTGTGTTCGTCTTGATTTCTGCTTATAGGTTAACTTATAGGTTAACGTCACGGAACACGATTACAATTGTTAGAATTTTAGTACAAATACAATCAACAACAACACTGGACAATAACAGCAATACAAATATTTATGTATTTTTGCCATAAAATATATATTATACACACCTTGACCTTTGTTTTCCATACTTAATATATTTAACTGGATAATAACATACGGACACTGATCGATTGCAAAAAAAAGGTAAAGTTTTCGCGATAATTTTAACACTCAATATCTGGTTGCCATCAGCTGACTTTAAGAGGTTGCCACATAAAGAGAGTTGCCACTCAGCGAAAAATTTTTTTTTAGCTTATTGAAGTGTTTACTATTAATACTTTACAAGTGGTGCCCGAGCAGGGACTCTGGAGACGTAGGGAGGCGCAACACAATTACGACTTAAAAAATCGTGAGTCCGCGTACTAGCGCCGGCTAGGAATTTTTTTTTAGTTGTGTTAAACAAAAATAGGAGAAAATAGAGAGAGTTTTCCCCTCGCATTGTTAGTTGGCACGAGTTAGCCAGTCCCACACCATTGGTTGAATTTTGTTTTGAGAAAATAAAGTGCGCGACTGCTTAATCGAAAAAACTCTTTAATACCCTAACTTTGTTTCTGTAGCGGTGGATTAGGCAAGCGAAACCAAAGTGTAGGGAAGGGGAACATAAAACAGAGGGGGGAATTGGTGCTGGCAATTTCGGCGCGTCGGTATCTGCTAGAGCACGTGCGCTGCTACCAAGCATATCACACGTGCATACATTTCGGTGATGAGTTAGGCTACAGTCGCCCCGCGACTTTAGGATACCCGTTACTCAATGTTCAACCGATTGTTCCCATGGGAGCTATACGATATAGTCAAACGATTGGTATGAAACTTGGCCAGTACATTTATGTTATTGATGAATTTATTTTGTATCAGATTCATTAAGATAGCTTGGTAAATACAGAAAATTTTCATAGAAATTCATACTAAAAGCAAATTTTTGACTGATTGTCCCTATGGGAGCTATACGATATAGTAGTCCGATTTGTTTGAAACTTGGTCAGTATATTTATATTATTGATACATTTATTTTGTGTCGGTTTCATTAAGATAGCTAAGTTAATGCAAAATTTTTTCATACTAATTAATATTTGGAGCGTGTTTATGACCGATCGGCCCTATGGGAGCTATACGATATAGTTGTCCGATTTCGATCAAACTTGGTCAGTATATGAACTTCATAGACATGTAGTCTCCGTGTAAATTTGGATCAGATAGCATTGCTAACAAAAAAGTTTTCTATACCAAAACATTCAAGTTTTATCTGTACATTTTCTTTATATGAAGATAGAACGACCTAAAGTGGGCGTGTCAAAAAACAAAAACAAACTTGTACTGCCTGGGTATTGTACCTTTCATTTGCGACCCCTTTCACCTTTCTAGCTCTTATAGTCTCTGAGATCCTTTTGTTCATACAGACGGACAGACGGACGGACGGACGGACGGACAGACGGACGGACGGACAGACGGACATGGCTATATCGATTCGGCTATTGATGCTGATCAAGAATATATATACTCTATGGGGTCTGCCACGCCTCCTTCTGCCTGTTACATACATTCCAACGATTACAATATACCCTTGTACTCTACGAGTAACGGGTATAAAAAGGAGAGCAATCGAAGTAAGCCACAGTCCAGCACAAGGGAACATATATTGTAGCGGACCATGGAGGAAAAAAGGGCACTGGAGAAGTGATCACAAAGAGAAGTGACCGACCAAGTGCGGGATGAGCTACGATGGGCAGGCCGACGCGCTCGAATTCCTCGAAATCCTCGAGCAGTGCGCCGCCACGTACACATGTAAGGGGCTGTAAGCGAGGTGTTCGTCGACAACGCGGCTAGTTCGTTCCTCACAAGCGGAGGAACGCATCATGGGCCTCCGCAGGGAATTCCTGGAGTTTTTCCTGCCACCCCAGTATTTTGAACGACTTGAAGACCACATCAGGTCGCGCCGCCAACGTCCCCGGGAGAACTTCAAGCAGTACCTGGTGGAGATCCGTATGCTTATGCGCGGCGCAGGTAACACGGCGTCGCGGGAACTACACCGCGTCTACGAGAACGGTTGTTCGTGCGCAGGCACGACTTCTCGTCACTGGTGCAGCTGACGCAAATGGCGGCAGAACTGGAAGATGTTTGGGAGCAAGAGGCCCGAGGCGCGTGGGGCTTTGGCGAGTCTCTATTTGCAGACATGCAGAGCAGACCGCCGAACACATTTCGGCCAGAGATGACAGGATTGCAGCGGGAGGAGCCATCGAAAAGAAGGACGACATATGGGGAACGACTCAGGCCGCCCCTCATGACAGGAGGAGGGCAGCTCCTACAACCCGAACTCCAGGCAATGAACGTACCAACGGGAATGGAAGGTGTAATGAACGTAGCCAATGGAATGGTAGCTGGCCACGAAACGACGGAGACGTGGGATCTCCACGAGAACCGCACGCCTCTCGAGAGCACGATAACACCAACATACACAACATAAACATACCGCCACCCCGATGAGATGCCAAGACTTCAGCGGCGTCGGATGAGGGCGAGGAGGCGTGTAGGCACAGGAGAAGAGAAGCGGGAAGAGAGCGAGATCATGCGGAAACCCGAGATTGATGTCTCCGCGGGTGAGTTGGAGCAGAAAATATCAAGTGGGGCGCAAGGGGCGAGGCCGAGGTCCCCCAAGGGCGCAAATGAGCGAGATGAACGCAGCGGTGTCGAGCAAGAGTTTTCGGTTCATTAGTGGTAGCCTGTGCTTTACCTATTGAGCAGAAATAATGTGTCGAATCCACTGATTCGCTCGCCGCCCCTCGACGGTAGGCCATCCCGAATAGCGCGAATTCGGAGCCATCAACCGTAGCCGATACTCGGTTGATGTCTCCGAATCACGAGTCCCATTGATCCCAAAAGCTCTCGTTCTCTTCCCCAATAATCAGTGGCCAGCCCATCTTCGCTTCACTGCGTCTCTTCACCAGGCGTCTCAACCTAATAAAGTTTCTGTAGGTAGCCCTGGCCGGACTGAGACATACCCCGACCTAAGAAACTTCCTTACAACTTGTATTAGAACACGTTGAAATAAATCAAAACTAAGTACAATCGAAGAAACATCTGTTTGTCTGTATGCACATACAAATATATTTGACATTATATGTGTGCACATATATATGTATGTATGTCTAGTATTGGTCCGGGCAGCCAACGAACGCGGCCAGCTTTGCTGCCACACAGGCAGCGAAAACGTTCGAGCATGTGCCGTCTCCAAACGACTTTTAAATACAGAACAACACTATAAAAACAAATGCATTTAAAACAGCATCAAAGTTTGAATAGTTTTTTAGGTCCTATGGGAAAAGGGGACATGGCAGCCCAACATTTTTGATGGCATTGCAATTATGCTGTTTCTAGGAACCTCTGTACCAAAATTGGTTAACTGCCATAGTTACTGAGATATTCGCCGAAAACATTGATTTTTCCGAAGTGTATCCAGGTTATGCCTCATTGTAGGCGAATGTCATAAAAAAAAAAACCTTGTATTGACTGACTAAATATGTAGTCGATTGAGGCTAAATTTGAACTTGTAGCTCTTGACATCTCTGAAATCTTCTTGTTCATACGGACCGACAGACACACCAACAGACGGACTATATTGACTCGGATTGTGACGCTGATCTGTATATGTCGAAGAATAATCTATAACGTCATCACTCATCATGATTGTATTTTCTAATTTAATCGAAAATGAAAAGTTCAGCACGCACAGAGTTGCAATTTGTGTTGTCGCTTTCTTTTCTCTATTTTGATTGCCTCATCTCTACAACGCTCTCTTCGTCTGTGTCTCTGTGCTTGCTTTCTTCACACCTTTTCTATTCTTCTCTTTCATTACTGACAGCTAATTGCACCACGCTCGGTTGAGACAACTATATTGCTCTCGAACATCGTTGTGTTTTCCGTCTCGACCAGCACCAAAATATTCAAACGCCGTTATTTGTCAATTCTCTTTTATGCTCTAGTATTGCTTTATTCTTAATATTAATATAATTTTATTATCGATTATAATCGTAACGTAAATAAAAATGAATATTTTGCTATTCATCGCGAATTTCTCTTAAATTAACATTAAATAAATATAAATCTTTGACATATACTATATAAGGGTCTGCCACACCTAATTCTGCATGTTGCATGCTTTACACAAACCCAATATACTCTTGCAGAGAGTATAATAACATGTATAGAATCTTAAATTCAAAAAATTTATTACACAGAGGATAATGAGCTATTGCTGATAAATTTCAATAGAATAGCATCTTGATTTCTCGACCCCATAAGGTATATATATTCTTGATCAGCATCAACAGCCGAGTCGATATAGCCATGTCCGTCTGTCCGTCCCCTTACCGCCCCCGCAATGAGCAAAAAACCAGACAAACCTCGAAAAAAAATTTGTGTTTTAGGCGAATATCTCAGTAACTATAGCACTTAGGAGCACCAGGAGCACCTGGTATACAGGTTCTTAGAGACAGCCTTAATATAACGCCATTCAATTTTGAGCTGCCACGCTCCCTTTGCTCATAAGAGCTAAAAAACTTTCCAACTTCAATGCTTTATTTAAGGCACTAAATCAAATAGTACAGTGTTGTAATTTAACATACGCTTAGAGACTTATCATATCTAACTATCCTGAAAGTTACATCAAAATCCTATGTCAAACAAGAAAGCAATCACGGTTTAAAGTCGATGTTATTTAATTGCAAAATCACTGTATGCGCGCAACACATACAAACAAACACAGAAACATACAAACATATGTTCGAACGTTTTCTCTACCTGCTTTGGCGGCAGCGCTGCCCAGAGCCGCTGGCCGCGCCGACCAATGCTATACATACACACTTATATATGTGCACACATATATATATGCATATAATCGGAAGAATGATAGAAGAGAGGTGTGGTGCAACTGGTAGAGTTGCAATGTGGAACCTTCGGCGCAATGTGGAACCTTCGTATGGATGGCGGGTTCGAGTGCTGACAATGACAGTTGTTAATTTATTTATTTTTTAATTTTAATTCAAAATGTAAATATTTAATTTTAATTTTTTAAATTCCATTTTAAAATTTTAATTTAAATAAAATACGAATGGGCACTACTATGCGAGCACGGGGTCTTTTACAGTCGGCTCGATCGACTGTAGCCTTTCTTACTTGTTATTTATGTAACCTTAGGATTGATTTTAAGATATCAAGCATTGTACCTTTAGTTTATAACTAACTACCAGAAACTTACGTTCGCGGTGTCTGAGGGAAATCTTACCGCTAAAATCAAGCGTTGTCTGGCACGAATTGATGAGACAGTGGCTAATATGTTTTTTAAATCCGGTTAGGAGGATCACGTAGCTGATAACCTATCACGGCAATGCATTAACGCGCTTGTCTGCGCCGAGCCCGAGTCGTATGCTGCAACGATAGCGAAGCACCCTTGACGTATTCCATCAGAACAACTGAGAAACCAGTACATTTTTTCAAGAATCAGATTGTTTTGGAGACTATCGTTTCCCTCTAACGAGTAACTATTTCATGTTCTGCGAAAAAAAAGCGTTACGCGTCAATTTTACCAACAAAGTTGATTTACTTGATACGGTGAAACCAATAGTTTACCTAAACGTGGTGAATGCTGCGAGCTGCCGGTTCTGGCCCGGTTCCAGCATGATCTGCTAAAAAGCTTTAAAACCACAAAGTTCTGGCATTGCTGACATTCTCATCAGCGGTGAGGGACGGGATATTCTGGCAACACAGTCGTGCTCATGGGGCGGCCAAGAAAACGTAAAACAGGTAATATTTGACTTTTATTTCAAGAAAATGGAAAAATTTGCGAGCGAGATAGTTCTCAATTACAGGATTTGCATAAAAGAAAAGTATGGCAGGCAGCCTAGAAAGCATGTACAGACGCCAATTCCTTCGCGAGTAAGTGAATTGTTGTACATCGACATTTTCCCACAGCTCGCAAATTGTTCCTCGCCTGCATTGGCAAAAACTCAAAGTTTGCTGTGGTCCAGCATATAATGTCTCGTACTATAGAACGTTTAATACCGCATTTACTCACGGTCATGATCATTTTTCGCCAGACCAAATAGATTCATTGTGATATTGAGCCATTCATTAAGTCAGACAATATAACGACATCATTCATTAATAGTTTTGGAGTTAATATTGTGAACGTTCTACCCTTGCACAGTACGACGAATGGCCATGTTGAACGTTTACATAGCAAACTCGAGGATATAGTGATCAAGCATAACAAATCAACACATTCGGTCACTAAGAAAAAGCCCATAGACACATTGTATGACAAGGATAGAAAAGCACAATTATCCAGACAAACATAAAAACAAATCGAAGAGTAGGGAACAAGCTCACTCCGCTTTGCACCGAAGAAAAGGTATAGGCCCATAGACACATTGTATGACAAGGATAGAAAAGCACAATTATCCAGACAAACATAAAAACAAATCGAAGAGTAGGGAACAAGCTCACTCCGCTTTGCACCGAAGAAAAGGTATAGGTCTTGGGGACAACAGTCCACATAAATTTACTAGTATTAGTTTGTAGACTATAAGAGAGACTGTACCGCAGAATATGTTACATTCCAGATTGTACGTAACGCTACTGGTGACAATGACAGCATGGATGATGGACTTTTCACACACCCGGACTACATACCAATTTCGGACGAAAACGTACTTGTTTGGGACGGTTATGACTTTCGTTATTTACCCGAATGATCGACAAGACCAACCAGTAGACGGACATATTTCCACAGTCCCAAACGCGCAAGCTGTTGAAGCTGAATACAGAACGCGTACGAGACTTATTGTCCGCTCGGCATGACAAAAATGCTTGCTGGACTCTTCTCGAGGGTATCGGCCGGGAAATGGACAAGGCTATGAGGCTTTGTCATCATGTCATCCTGTAGATAAGTAAGGAAGCTGAAGATATGCTCCATCCACGCTACAACAAGATGGCGTGGTGAATAGGAAGCGTCTATCTGCGCTTGAAAATACGGCATCCAGAAGATAGGGATGCACGGTGACGACGAAGAGGATGGTGATCTGGACGAAGTAGCCAACCCATCCGTAGGTGAATCCTTCCACTAGCACGCGTATTTTAGAAAAATCGGAAGATACATTACTGCATAAGCTAATAGCCTCCATAGAAAGGGCTTTTCACCATTGAAAATACGTACTAGGTGTCTTCGTAGACATATTGGAATCGATCAACAACGTAAGCACTGAAGTAATCACCGAGCGGCTAGTGTCAATACACTATCACTCCATCTTCACACTCTGATTTCGCAGTCTCCTAAGCTGCAGCCACAAGTGACCAGAGGAGTAAATAGAAGCACCGCTCAAGGCGGAGTCCTATCCCCTCTTCTGTGAAACTTTTTGGTAGACGAGTTAATTAAGAAATTGGGTAAGGATCCCCTTTAAATCTTGCATATGCGGATGACATAACCATTATTCTTACGGGTGTCTGCCCTTTAACCCCCAGCTCCATTATGGGAACGACAATCAGGGAGACGTACAGATGGGCAATTAATGTCGGTCTGCATATCAACGCGGACAAGTCGGACCTCAAGGAATAGGCCCGGGCGTACTGACTACCTGCTCCCCAAAGAATGTTTTGAAGTCAGAGTCAAAATACCCCTGGAACCCAATGACTTGGCGACATGGCAGCAACGGCTAAGAGGACATGGGTATATAAATACAGATGGCTGTAAAATGTCCGTAGACATAGGAGCCACGGTATAATGCGACAATCATGTCACCATCTTCCAAGTAGAAGTGTGCGCAATCGGGAAAGCAGCAGAATCAGCAACAAATACGGACACAAAAATACGCAACATTAATTCCCTAGTGAATAGTCAATCAGCAACCAAGTCTATGCTATCGTCAACTCTGAGCTCAAAAATTATTAAGACGAGCAAAGCAGTGCACATCTACTCGGTTCCTAGCCAGAAGGGAATGCCTGGAAACCAACAGGCAGACAGTCTAGCTAAAGCTGGCCTCGAACTTCCTAGTCTCATCTCGCTGAGATCACATCAAAGTGAACTTGAGCCAGGCACCGAAGAGGACACATGGAGGTACACTACATCCTGTAGAAACGCAAAAACAATGTGCAGTAAGCACAACACCCATGTCAGCCGCTATATACTGTACTTTTCACAAGTCAGCTGCACATGCAACATTACAACATGCCACTGTTCCGCGTAAGCCCGCACTAAGTTAAAATATTTATTAACACAAATACTAAACGCACTCAAGGATGCCTCGAAAAGAGAGCCCGGGGAGCTATAGTTTAGATTAAACAAAAGACAAATAGACATAAACTCCAGGACCCAGACACAAATAAATTTACTGACCGATACAGTCAATTCTTAAAGCAGCTAAGAACAAACAGACGGACACCGGCATTTCTCTGAGTAGTTGCACGAAATAGAATTCTCTTTAAAGAAAAATAAATCTCACGCTAACGACACAACAGCTTAGTCAGCGAGAACGCGCCAAGTCGGGGAGTTAAGTTCAACGCTGTCGTCGATAACACCGCACACGAGGCGCAACATTTGCTGGTTTTTACGGTGAGTATTCTCGCTTAGTCCCACGACTATATCATATAGCTGCCATAGGAACAATCGGTTGAAATTTTCTGTGTCTCTTGAACGATTTGAACCAAATTCACGCAATATGCATTTGTTATCATATTTCATCTGCCGACCAGATTTCATCCGGATCGGACAACCATATCATATAGCTGCAATAGGAACAATCGCTTAAAATGCTTAGTATGAAAATTTCATTTCGATTTCGATTTCATCCAAATTCACACAATATGCATTTGATAACATTCCAAATGTGCTGACCAAGTTTCATTAAAATCGGACTACTATATCATATAGCTGCCATAGGAATAATCGGTCATTGAAAAAAATTAACGCAATGTGCATGACTGCAAGGGTATAAAATCTTCGGCTAGGCGCAGATAACCGTTTTTTCTTGTTAATATTATCATTGCTTTGGTGACGTTATTTAGTAAGGAGGTGTGGCAGTTGAATTTATGGTTTGATAAACATTTTATAATCTGGATCATTTTTTCTAACGAAATTTTTAGGGATTTTATGTGGTCGTGAAAGTATTTATTGTTGATGTGGATGCCTAAGAGTTTCAAGCAGTTAACATTTATTAACTGATAGTTTGTTGTAAGGATGCGACATGAGCAGTTGTGTTTGAGACAGATGTGTAGTTGCTTGCATTTTGTAGGGGATAGTTGCGCTTCAGCGTATTCACACCATTCTGATACTTGGGAAAATAGTGTGGATAGGTCTATCTTTTGGTTTTTGATATTAGGGATATTTATGAAAAGGTTGAAGTCGTCAGCATATAAGCTTACTTGGATGCAGGGATATAATTGAGTTGAGTTTGTTGAAAGCGATGATGAAGAGGATAACCGAGAGGGGGAGCCTTGTGGGATACCGTTGTGTAAGGGGTGTGCTGATGAGTAGTTGTTTCCTATTTTTGTTATAATTTTTCTATTAGTCATAAAGTTTTTTACGTAGTTGAAAATATTGGGTCCAATGTTCCATGTTTTAAGTTGGTCGAGTATGGTGTGTAGTCTTATTCTGTCAAATGATTTTGTTAAGTCAAGCGAGATTATTGATGAGTGGTTTCTTTTTGATTGCTTTCTACATATTAGATGGTCTAGAAAAAGTAGACTACCTATAGTAGATTTGCCTTTTTGAAGCTGACTTGACTGTTGTGTATAAGTTTGCCGTTGTTGACAAACCACCAGTCTTTTTGCAACAAGTTTGTCGAGCACTTCAGATAAGCAGGGGATTAGTGAAATTGGTCGGTAAGAGTTTAAATCGGATTTTGGAGAGGATGGTTTAAGTATTGGGATAATTGTGCTAGTTTTGTACGATAGTGGGATACAAGTTTTAAGGATTCAATTTTGAAGATAAATTATGCGGGTCTTAGTACCGTTGTCTATGTTCTTTATCATAGCATAGTTGATTCTGTCTTGGCCCGGTGTTTTGCCAGATATTGATTTGATTGCTGCATTGAATTCTAGTGTTGGGATATCATTTTCTATGGCTAATGCTTTTTTGTTTTTTGTGAATGTGGGTTGTAATGCTAATATGGCGCGATTAGATGAGGAACAGGTTGTGGAAAAGTTGTTGTCGTTGAATGCGTCTGACCAGTTTTTGCAAAAAATGTTTGCGTTTTCCGATCTGTCGGTGGTGTATTGGGATGAGATTGGGTTGAGGATGCAGTGAATGATTTTAGTGGTATTGAGGCCGCAAAAGCGCCGAATGTTGTGCCATATATTTTGTGAGGAGGTTTGTGGATTGATTTGTGCGCTAAAAGTGTTCGCGCTAGCTGTGTTTGCTATTTTTAACGTGCCTCGGAATATGGCATTGTATTTGTATTTAATTATGTTTTCTGTATTAAAATTGTGTTTTAAATTTCTCCACGATCGTATCTTGTTATAACGTAACAATTGGAGTTCATTGTTCATCCAGGGAACGTTTTGTGGGTGGTTTTGGGGGATGATTGGGGAATTTTAAAGTGAGCTGCGGTGCAAATGATATTTTGAATGTTGCTGTTTCTTTGTTTATATTGTTGCTGATTGGTATTGTTTCAGTTATCTTTTGGCCAGGAGGAGGATGTTATGAATTTGGCTAGCGTTTTGCCTCTTTTGTTGTTAGGGTTTGAGCCCCACATTTGGTGCCTGCTGTTGAAGCCACCAGTTATAATTTTTGGCTTATTTGTGTTTTGAAGGAATAATTCTAGCTGGGTTGTGGTGAATTTTTTTTGGGGTGGTATGTAGAATGATATTATTTTGAATGGGATTTTCGATAGGATTTCAACTTCGATAGAGTCAAAATCTTGATTAAGTTGGATAACTTTGTGTTCAAGACTATTGTGAATGACTAGGGCGACGCCTCCGGAAGTGGTCGTGGATGAGATCTTAGTGAATATGGTGTAATTGATTGGGGTAGGAATTGATGAGGTAATTTTAAAGTGAGTTTCTTGAAGGCTTAATATTTGTGGGGAGAATATTTTAATTAATAGTTGTAGCTGGTCGTAGTTGTTGAGGTAGCCGTGAGAGTTCTATTGAATTATTTTAATCATAACTTAAGGATTGAGCTTTTTTTTTGTAATTTTTTTTTTCTTTTTGAGAGTAAGTATTTTGTTGGCTTTTTGTTATTCTGAGGTGTCTTCGTTAATCAAGTAGGATTCGTTATCTATACTGGTTGGATTGTGTATAGGCTTATTGTTGCCTTTGTAGTCATTTTGGTGTTTTATGGTTTGAGTGTAGTTTGCTGATGTTGGGTTATTGTTGTTTTTTTTTTTAAATATTCTATGTTTGTTGTTGTGGCTTGATTTTTGGTTGCCTCTGAGGCGTATGGGTTGATGTCTTCTTCGTATTGAACAAGTTTTCTTCTTTGGGGTTGCTGCGCATGGTTTGTTGGGTTGGTGGTTTGGTTGTTGCGGCGTATGATGAATGTGGAAGTCTGTGTCTTTCATTGTATATTTGTTGAGCTTCTTTATTTGTTGTCCTGTCAATTGTCCGTATGGCCTAAATTTCTTTGTTTTTAGTAAAGTGGGGACATTTGGGGTCGAAAATGCTGTGCTGATGGTTCTGCAGGTTGCTCTCTTTGCAGTTTATGCAGCTTTTGCTCTTGGTGCATTTCTCTTTTTCTGCTTGCTTGGGATCGGTGGTTCCCCAGTCTAGGCACATTTTTTCGCATTTGCAGAATTTAGTTTAATTTTTAATTTAATTTAGTGGAATGTACGGGCATATGTTGACTTTTTGATAACCAATTTCAACTTCTTCTGGTACTTAGCGGAGATTTTTACAGTATATGATACCTTTGGAGTGGTTTCGTGTATTGTGTTCGGACACTTCTACATTTTTCGTGGTGTCGAATGCAATGAGTTGTATGAGTTTCATGGCTTGTAATGCTGTTTTTGTTTTGATTATATACGATCCGTTTGCTAAGAATTTGCACTCTTCCACATCACCACTGCACAAGTTTTCTATACTTTTTTTTAAGCGTTTTGTCTTCAACGGTGCGTTTTATTATTAAGTATTTGGGTCCTATACAAAGATTAGTTAGAGTTTTTATTTAGTGAATTTTAAATTGTAGGGTATTGGGCCTGCTATGCAGGCCAGGTGGTTCTCGCATGCTGCGGTTGTTGTACATTTAGTTAGGTTGTTGTTTTTTCCCATTAGATAGTTATCGGTAAAATGTTTCGCACCATGATTTAGTTTTTGTAAGTTTATGGGTTTTGTTTTGACTTGTTCTTTTTAAAAGTTAAACGAGGCAAGCGTGGACACGTCTGCTCTGATTGACTGATTAAATCGAACTGGCTTGAGATTATTTAAATCTTCAATTGTATCAGAATCCAATTAATTTAAGTAAACGCAACTCTTACTTTACAGCTAAATAGCTGATCAAAGACGATTGTTTAGTATCGTAGTATAAGCTCATTACTGGATCAATAACATAAGAAATATAATAAGGAAAATAATGAATTGTTAGGATAAGCTTAAATTAACGATAGTATTGAATTGTCTAGTAATGTATCGAACTCTTATACTTAAGCTAGTCTGTCAGTCGAATTTGCATTCGGCACTGCGGCTGTCGAAAGCAGCAGTTAGTTCATTAATTTGTCTCGCTGTAACCACACACACGCTGCCAAGCCTTTCAGCGTTTGCCAAGTCCAACAAATAATTTGTATTGTTTATGAACTTGCAATTTGTTAGATCCCGTACTCTTAAAAAAAGAGTAGAGGGATCTATTAGGTTTGTCAGAGGCGAAATGTGCGTAACAGGCAGAAGGACGCGTGGCGGACCCCATAAAGTGTATATTCTTGATCAGCATCAACAGCCGAGTCGATATAGCAATGTCCGTCTGTCCGCCCTTCCGTCCGTCTGACTGTCTGTCCGTCTGGATGAACACCTGGATCTTTTAAACTACAACAGCTAGAGACACAAAATTTGTAATGAATGTTCATTATCTTCTCGAGCAGATCAAGTTTATTTCAAATTGTTGCCACGCCTCCTACCGCCCTCTCAATGAGCTAAAAACCAGACACACCTCGAAAAAATATGTGTTTTAGGCGAATATCTCAGTAACTATAGCACTTAGGAGAACAAATTATGGTATGTAGGTTCCTCGAGACAGCCTAAATATATTGTCATTCAAAATTTTGAGCTGCCACCCCCCCTTTTCTCATAAAAACTAAAAAACTCTCCAGCTTCAATGCCGTTTTTAAGGCTTTAAATCAAATAGTACAGTGTTGTAATTTGCCATTCGTTTAGAAACTTATCATATCTAACTTTCCTAAAAGTTACATCAAAATTCTATGTCAAACAAGAGAGTTATCACTGTTTAAAGTTTATGTTATTCAACTGCAAAATCACTGTATGCGCGCAAGCGAGAGAGAAACTTACAAACACATGTTCGAACGTTATCGTTGCGTGTATGGCAGCAGCGTATTTATATTTTATTTATATCAATTTGTTGCCACTCCCCTTACCGATCACTCAAATTGTAAAAACTACTGTTCCCGCACCAAAAACTATGTTCAATAATTGTAATTTATGTACACGTGGTAGAATGAGAAGGGAAAACTCGTTGTTTACGTACAGTATTAAACGATCTAATTATTGAACGAAGCGAGGCCCAAGTGGTAGAGATGCCGTTATTTTTCGTACTTGAATGTAAACCTAAGGACTGCGGTTCGAATCTCGGCACAGACAACACAGCCGTTTCATTTATTTTTCTTACATAACAAAAATTTATAACATGTAAATGCATATGATCGGAAAGTTCTTAAAAGCGGGGCGTGGTGCAACTGGTAGTGTTGCGGCACGTTCTGGAACCTTTATCTGACGTCGCGGGTTCGAGTGCCGACAATGACATCAGTTTATTTAATTTTTTAAATTTCAATTCAAAAAGTTAATTTAAAAATTTTCATTTTTTAAATTTCCTTTTAAAATTTTAATTTACATTAAATACAAATTCGCATTACTAGGGGAGTACGGGGTCTTTTACTGTCTGCTCTATCGACTGTAGCCTTTCTTACTTGTTATACTCTCTGCAAGAGTATATTGGGCTTGTGCAAATGTATGTAACAGGCAGAAGGAGGCGTGGCAGCCCCATAAAGTATATATATTCTTGATCAGCATCACAAGCGGAGCCGATATAGCCATGTCCGTCCGTCTGTCTGTCTGCCCGTATGAACAAACAGATTTCAGAGATGGTAAGAGCTACAAGTTCGAGCTTGGTATCAATCGATCACATATTTAGTCAGTCAATACAAGAATCTTTTTTTTTTTCGATGCCACGCCCCGTTCGCCCACAATGAGCAAAAAACCAGAGACACCTCGGAAAAATTGGTGTTTTGGGCGAATATCTCAAAAACTATTGCACCTAGGATCACCAATTTTGGTGTGGAGGATCCTAGCGACAGCGTTAATGCATCGATATTTAAAATTTTGGACTGCCACGCCCCTTTTTCCCACAATTAATAAAAAAATTTATTAAATTTCGTTCCGTTTTTTAGGCTTTTGTTAATATCGTACAGTATTGTTATTTATAATTCGTGTGAAGACTAACTATATCAAACTATTCTGAAAGGTGCATTGAAATCGCACTATAAACAAGAAAACTAGAAGCGTTACAATATTGATAACTGAAGGCAATATCATGTATGAGTGCAAGCGAGACAAAAACATACAAGCACGTGTTCGAATGTTTTTGCTGCCTGCGTGGCGGCGTCTGTTTTAATGCAAATACTACATATTGTAATATCTCGATACCGATTTTAATAAATTAATCGGGGAAAAATGCAGAGAGTATTATACGGTCGGGTGTGCTCGACTGTACTTTTCTTACTTGTTTTTAATTAATTTAGCTTACGAATTTTCATTGGCGCCCGAGCAGGGACTTTTAATGGTGATCGTTGGTATTTAAGAAATTTCAAGGCTTGATTGTAGTGTGTGTCGGTTTCAATAAATTTGGATTTTGGATTTTCCCTGGAGCTGTTGACGTTGGTGGAAGTTTGGATGAGAACAGGAGCCGAAGACACTTGAGTCCACACATAGTCATCGTTGAAATAATCCCAGAAATGTTCCCAAGAGCGACGCTTCTGTTGATGAGGTAACAGTGCCCAAACGAGTCAGGGCATAGGAGAATAGAGAAAATGCAAGCGTAGAAGCGACAAATAATTCATATTCGTAAACGTACATAGAAAAGTACTGCTCCATTGGATGCAAATAAAAGATATTGCGTTTCTGCACTGATATATACATTTGTGATTTATTGAAAGGCTATATGACGCAAAACACACCAATCGAATCAAATAAATATACATAAATAAAACAAACGGTTAATAACTTGTGCAAATAAACATAGTTATATTATTAGATATTTTATGTGTTAATGAATCCAATAAATACCGCGACACATTCTAACGGTAACGTTGATTTTATTTAAAGACAATGCGGGAATTTAGGTTCACGGCTTGCTTTATTCAAGAACAACTTAAGAATAACAGATATCTGCTCAATAGATAATAATGAAAGTTCTGTTTACAGGGATTTGAATGTTTACAATTTGGGGGTGACCGCTAAAAGCTGGGAACCAAGAGTTGTGCGATTTCTCAGCTTTTGAGTGTGAGCCAAAATATGCTGATCGAGCGGTTTTCGATCGTTGCTGATCGATTGGGTGAGATGCGCCGGTTAGGCTTCTCTTTGTTTATGATCGCCGAAATTGTCTACAAGTGCAGCTTGGGAATGTTTATAGTAGTGCAGCTTTGGAATGTTTATAGTTGGGGAATAGTTTTTGATGTGGAATTTGACGTCTAGGCTGCTATGTACTTTTGTTATGTTTAATGTAGATACATATACATATCAACATTAGCCGTTCCTCTTTAATTTCGGTATTCGCCAATGTTTATATGTTCAGTGGTGGATTTTTTGTTCTTTGCACATCATTTGCATATAAGTAAAGCGCAGTTCGCGTTTACATACATACATACAGCCGTTGGAGTTTGGCTTGCTGTAGTTAACTTGTACTTTGTTAATTCTTTACTTTGATTCTGGTTTGCTTTGATTTTGCTTTACTTTGTTTGCGTCAACGCTGCTTATACATACATATATACATAAGCGCTAGCAAACATACAAACGTACGCTGATTATCTGCAATCTTTATACTCTCTGCAAGAGTATATTGGGTTTGTGAAAATGTATGTAACAGGCAGAAGGAGGCGTGGCAGACCCCATAAAGTATATATATTCTTGATCAGCATCACAAGCCGAGTCGATATAGTCTTGTCCGTCTGTCCGTCTGTCTGTCCGTATGAACAAACAGATTTCAGAGATGGTAAGAGCTACAAGTTCGAGCTTGGTCTCAATCGATCACATATTTAGTCAGTCAATACAAGAATCTTTTTTTTTTTCGATGCCACGCCCCATTCACCCACAATGAGTAAAAAACCAGAGACACCTCGGAAAAATTGGTGTTACGGCGAATATCTCAGTAACTATGGCACCTAGGATCACCAATTTTGGTATGGAGGTTCCTAGAGACTGAGTAAATGTCATGTCATCAAAAATTTTGGGCTGCCACGCCCCCTTTTCCCATAGGAACTAAGACACTATTCCAAATTCAATACATTTTTATGGCATTTCTTCTTATCGTAGAGTATTCTAATTTATAATTCGTGTAAAGACTAACTATATCAAACTATCCTGAAAGGTGCATTAAAATCGGACTATAAACAAGGAAACTAGAAGCGTTACAATATTGATAACTGAATGCAATATCGTGTATGAGTGCAAGCGAGATAGTAACATACAAGCACTTGAGCGGCAGCGCGCAATGTATGAGTGCAAGCGAGACAGAAACATACAAGCACATGTTCGAACGTTTTCGCTGCTTGCGTGGCGGCAGCGCTGCTCACAGTCGCTGGCCGCGCTGAATACACACATACATACATACATGTATATGCATCATATATTGTCTTTCGTATGTGTATTCGCATACAGACAAACAGCTGTATGTTTTATTATGCTTAGATTGTTTTTGTTTCAACGTGTTTTAATGCAAGTACTACACATTGTAATATCTCGATACCGATTTCAATAATATAATTCGTGGAAAATGCAGAGAGTATTATACGGTAGGGCGTGCTCGACCGTACTTATCTTACTTGTTTTTTGTTGTTGTTGGTAGATCGCATCGTTGCCTACGCAAGCGCTGTTGTTGTTGGTTGATCGTATCGCTTGTCTACCTGCGCATGCGCTGTTGTTGCCTTTTTCAGTCGAACAATCCGAAAATCGCTTATCAGTTGATTTTTTTTTGGCGCTGGTGCGTTTGCGTAGATTGTTATTTGTTGATGTTGACAACTTTCAGCGCTCATCTGCATACGCTTGCGTTCCGTTAGTTGCTGTTAACTCTGTTATTCGAGAAGTTTAGTTAGACAGCGGATTATCTTTAAACGTCTAATCATCTCAAAATATAATGATCACCTACTGTCTTTGCGATCGTACACTTACGTGCATTCGAATAGAGTCAAATTCTTAGAAATTTAATATGGCACACAAAACAGACCATTATGCAACCGTTCTGGTTGACGCGGAAACTTGTCTTAATGTACGTTTAAGTCAATAATTTGTTAAATTGGAGAAAGTAGAGAGCGACTTATTAATAAAATTGTGACTCCAAGTAAATTTGAGATTCAGTGCCGGCTAGACATACTACATTTCCAAATTTATGGATCTGCAGTCAGAGATCGATGCAATAGATCCTGACAATACTAGCCGTGCAATGCTGCATGTGTTGGATCATAAACATAAGTTAGAATAAGGAAAATAATGAATTGTTAGGATAAGCTTAAATTAACGATATTATTGTCCAGTAGTGTATCTAACTCTTATACTTAAGCTAGTCTGGAAGTCGAATTTGTATTCGGCAATGCGGCTGTCGCGAGCAGCAGTTAGTTCGTATCTTCGTCTCGTTATAACCACACACACGCTGCCAAGCCTTTTCGCGATTGCTAAGTCCAACAATAAATTGTAACGCTTCAGAACTTACAATTTGTTTTTATTTAAACATTGTTTTGGATTTTTCAGAATGGTAGATTCTGATTGCTCGCTTTCAAACATTAAAAGAAGAAATATTGCTGACAAAAGTTCGAAGTCTAGGTCGAAGAAAACATTTGAAATGAAACACGCTAGAAAATCGTCGTCTGCGTGTAAAAATGTTGATAAAGACGTGGAACCCAAATACAACTTTTACAGTGCCAACCATATGATTGGAAACTGAAAACTGATTCAATTTCGTGAAATCCAATCAACCTTGTAAAATTTGTTTACACTCGGGACACAGAGTGTCCAACTGCACTGCGTCAAAGTGTAGAGTATGTTCTCCTGCACTCGTTGAAAAATCACAAGCTTCTGCTCATCCTGCCCATGTAGATCATGTTGCTAATCGAAAATTGAATAATTGAAAATCGATCAAGTTATTCTTGCGACCGCAGTCGTTAGAGTTGGAGACAGACTCGGTCAGAAACGAAACGCTAGAGCCTTGTTTGATTCAGGGTCTCAGTTGAATTTCATGACGGAAGACCTCGCTCAAGCTTTGCGCCTTCAACGCAGAATCAAGTGCTTAACCGTCAGTATGACTGTCGAGTTTAATTGCAACTAGCGAAGTATCGATTATAGTTTCGTCTCGTGTATCGAGAGATCAGTTCAGCGCCGAGTTTTGTGATCAGATTGTGATCTTCCCATCAATAGGTGGAAAATCCCAGCAAATGTCGAACTGGCTGACCCTGAGTTCCACAAACCCCAGCAAATAGATATGCTTCTGAGATTATTGTGTTTCGTGAACTTGAATCTTGACCTTGTTCGTATGTTTATAGATACAGAAGTTCCACCAGGACCACGTTACACTCTTTCACACCAGTGCGTCCTGAGACCTAAGAGCAGTTCCACCGAACTTCGAGTAGTAAGGGACGCTTCGTGTACGAAAACGTCGTCACACTTTCTCAAGAAATTACTGGTTGGACCTGCATTTCAGAGGGATCTAATTCTTTCACTTTGAAGGTTCCGTCTGAATCGACCTGCTCTCACGGCAGATATCAAAACAGGCGAATTTCAGTTGCCAAAATGGTTTTGAAACCATTCTAAAGTATTAGAAGAAGTCGGAAATGAGAAACTTAGTATTTCCAATGATGCCGATTCGACAAGAACGCTTGACGTGAGGTAGACACCAAGATTTTTTGCTTTTTGGTATCAACTAGTTGGTAGCTTCGCCAAATTAAGTCCCACCGAAAAACATTATTCGAAACTTTTGCGTATTTGTTGGCCCAAATATACGCAATTAACCGTTGTCGAATCGAGAGTGCGAGTTTCTGGAATGATTCAGAAGCCGCACTACTTTGTATGAATATTACCCCTTCATTACTAGCAACACTTGTAGCCAATCGAGTTTATAATTGTTTTGAAGTTATGAAAATGTTTTTTTTAGACCCCGTACTCTTTATAAAAGAGTAAAGGGGTCTATTAAGTTTGTCAGAAGCGAGATGTGAGTAACAGGCAGAAGGAGGCATGGCCGACCCCATAAAGTATATATATTTTTGATCAGCATCAACAGCCGATTTGACATAGCCATGTCCGTTTGTCTCTCCGTATGAACAAGCAGATATCAGAGATGGTAATAGCTACAAGGTCAAACTTAGTGTCAATAGCCTGCATATTTAGTCAGTCAATAAAAGATTTTTTTTTTTTTTGCTGCTGCGCCCCATCCGCACACCTCGGAAAAAAAATTTTTCGGCGAATATACCAAGCTTATCAGCATGCGCAGCCGGTAGACAGTGGCCAGTGAGTACTCCGATTAGCATCCTAGAATCTTTCCGAGAGAGATGCAGTAGGAATCGGTTAAGTTGTGCATTGAACTTGTTGCACGTTATTTTGGTTATTTTACAAGAGGTGGTGTTTCGCCACCTCAGATTTATTAGTTTTGTTTTGTTTCTCTCGAGACTGCTGTTCAGCGTTTTTATGGTCGTGGCCACGTACTATGTCTCCTCATGTCTAGGGATTCCTTGGTGGCTAGGGACCCAGTAGATATGGACTGACTTGACTATGTAAATTTATCTAATGACTCCCTGCTCACTTTGACCGTTCTGGAGCTGAGAGTAGACATCATAGACTTAATGGCTGCCGGACTGTCGACTATAAGGTTGATTGTGCGACTTTCCGTGGCTGGATGAGTCGAGATATCCGCTGCTTTTCCAATGGCAAACACCTCCGCCTGGAATATGCTGCAGTGGTCGGGTAGCTTGTAAGAGAGCTTGGTGTTAGGCTGTGCATAATATACGCCAGCTCCTACTCCACCCGTCATCTTTAAGCCGTCCGTATAAATGGTGAGATGGCCTTATTGCCCACTAGGACAGTTTTTTCAGTCATTGGGCCCTAGATGCTCCTGGGTTCTAACTTTAAGGCATTTAATAGGTTTGAGATAAGCGGAGCTTGTGGCATGTGGCTATACCCATAGCCTTGTTGTGACATGCAGCCTAGAGCTGTGAGACGCTGGGCCGACTTGGCTGCCACTAGCTTCGCGTTCAAGTTCAGAGGTGGTAGGCCCAGGAGAGTTTCCAGAGCTTTGGTGGGGTTAGTGCGAAGGGCGCTTGTGTTGCATTTGAGCGCTTGGCGTTGTGCCTTTTCCATTAAGGCAAGGTAGTTTTTCTCTTCGGTAGTTTGCCACCACACGAGAACTACGTAGGGCAGTGTCGGACGGACGACTAAGATGTAGATCCAATGTATAAGTCTGGGCGACAGACCCCAAGAGCAACAGAGCATGTTCTTGGATGCATACAGCGCCATGGTTGCCTTTCACCCTTTTCACCCTTTGCTGTCCAGGCGCTTACCGTCTATCGTCTTTGGTGACCAGCGCGGTACCTTGTAGCTCTTGGTGAAGAGGATGAGGTCCGTCTTATCTGCATTGATATGTAGCCTGGCTTCTTCCGCCAACGTACATCACTCCCGTAGGGTCCTTTTCATAATGGAGCTGAGAGTCGATGGGCTCCCGTTATAATTTTGCATTTGTCATCTGCATATGCAGCTATTTATAGGGCTCCTTTATGAAATCTCTTTAAGAGATCATCTACTATTAAGTTCCACAGAAGCAGAGACGGGACTCCTTCTTGGGGAGTGCTTCTATTTGAGCTTCTTGTAGACGTTACTAAACTCTATTTCGTCTGGACCCTCCTACAGCCTAGCAAATTGCTTGAATGCATGCATGTCTATGACGACTCCTAGTATTCTTTACTACGTAGCGCCTTCTCTATGGAGGCGACTAATAAATGCGGTGCCGTTTCGACGGATTTACCCTTCATGTATGTGTCTTCCTTCGAACTTTCTTGTTGAGATGTTGTGTCCAACTCTTCAGTAAAACGCAATGAATTGCATTCACAGTTGCGCGTCGAACCGAGGGGGATGGTTGGGTTGCGGCGGGGGGTTTTATTCTGATGATATTTAATTAACATTAGATGCCTAACATACAAGTGTCTACGTACCGCAGTAACTCCTACTCAGGCCAAGAAATAACGAAAAAAGAGGCCGAAGCTAGGTTTCCTGCGATATTTAAAGCAGTTCCTTTACAAATGTGCCCGTGTGACGATTCCATTGCAATCCCCTTGTACGTAAATACTAAAAAATACTGATCTCTAAGATTCGGAGTACTCGATATTTAAACTTAAGTATCGATTACTCCCTTTTTATCGATATCCACCATACGTCCCGCGACAATGTGAGACTGATTTGGATTTACCTGAATTGGGTAGGAATACCACACGTGCAGTTCTCCATTGAGTAGCGAAGTGGCCTGTTATGAGGCAAGCCTCGAATATTTGTAGTATGGATGACCACGTTTTTGGTGGTTTGTAGCATGACTGGAAAGATCTTGTATATACCCGGGCTCTATATCCTTAAGAAAAATTTGATGGCCCAAAGTTCTTTGTGCGTTGTGACTAGTTATCTTGGAAGATCGTGACGAACGAAACATTGCGGCGCCTACTCTGTGGGAGGCAGAGTTTCCACACTATTCTCTGTTCATGGACCTGCGTTGGACCTGCGCACGTATGTGCATCCCTCGTGATAGCAATACTTAAGTTTATTGTTAGGATAAAACCTAAAAGTGACTCACCTCTGGTGTTAATATCGGCTGATCTTCATACGCAATAGTGGGCGTTGGCGTCTGTTCCGACAACGACTTAGTTGGCTTTCTCCGCCAGTTTAGCCAGTTCTGCGGGTGGGACTGGCAGGTCGTGCGCCATGTAGCATGATGCTACTGTGAGATGCACCCCATCGTTCTCCAGCCTGACTGCAGTTAGATCTTCAGTGCTGTAATTTTTCATAAGATAGGTATGCTGGCCCCCTCTGAGGAGAGAAGGTACCAGCATGTAACATCCTTCAGTCGCTGGATGTAACATCCTTCAGTCGCTGGATGGAACATCCTTATTATGTCGCTGTAGCACCCGTATAGTTAGGTCTTCTTGAAGAGCAATCGGGAAGAGCACCTGTCCACCACATCCAGCTGGACTCTTTTCCAGCCTGCGCCCAGTGTCGGGACCGTCAGCCTTAGCCATCCCAGTGTCTGCTCATCGGTCCATTTCAGGATCATGGGCATGGGGGTCTTCGGATCCTCGTCCATCTTAGGCTAACAATTAGCCGACCAGCTTCTCGTGTACGATCTTCCATCGATCCTCCGAGATTTTGCCATTTTCGTCGCTTCTGCCAATGAGAGCCACAATAAGGTGCCGTTTGGAGACATCCGTCATCGTTTCTCGCTCTGCATTCCTTCTGGAGATCGCTCCTTTAAGGCTTCGGTGTCTTTTGCTGACTAGAGCTACCCTGCTCCTGTTGCTATCCGCTCGTTGTCGCCTGCATCTGCGGCAACTGAGTGATAAATCGGCGACTTCCTTTCTCGGCCCAGGCCAGCTTAACCATGCCCTGTTCGGACAAACTCGCTGTGCAATGCAGCCGACTCTGGATTTTCAGCGCCGCTTTGTATTGCGCTTAGCCTTGTGCCCTTGCCTGGAGTGTTTAGATCCTTCCCTAAGCGTGGAGCTGGAACTTTGCACCGGAGAGCGCAGCAGGCTTTCTTCCTCAGTCTTTAATACCGACACAACGTTTCCAAGGTCAAGGTCATCGTGGACAATGGTACCCGAGCGGGTCAGTTTGTGACTGTGGTAGTCGTACTACAACTGAAATCATAAATAACGTCATAACTTAGAATCGTGACCAAATTTACACAGTAGGTATATGGTACCATTATAACTATTCTCACAAGTTTGCTCCAGATCGGACATCTATAGCCTATAGGTCCTGTAACACAAAAATATTATAAATATTTGGCCGGATAGTAATTATTATTCAAGACAACACGTCTATTTAGTTTCACGTCGGCGATCAAAGAGAATAGCAAAATCAGAATAGTGTGCACAACTTCTGTATTTCCTGAGATGCCATAATGCGTGCAGTCGATCTTAGAATACTACATTACAAAAATACTTAATTTTAATCGATAATAGTAAACTCATTCAAAATCGCGCTCGAATACCAGGGACCCCAGTATTCATATTTAGTGTTGCCTTCTTTCCGGCGAGACGATCTAGAACTTCAGCTTGGACACAGTCCAGGACTCCGTCATAGGGCAGTTGGGTAATCTGGTAATCGTCCACGTCTCGAATTACATATTGGTCATTGTGTAAATTCTATGGACCACGTTAATGCGGAGCATAACGCTTAATTCATTTTCAATTTGTCCCTGACGTCGTGTCTACGTCTTGTATGACTACATAGTTTCTTTATTTATACTGGACTCCGGCGCGGTGATGCTTCCCGAAATACTCAGCATTGTACTTCTGATTACTAACGGGCTCTGATCAAGAAATTTACTACTTAAATATTCTAAAATCTCATCGATGACCACATCCGGCTGTTCAACGACAAACAGACGGCATGAACAGCATTATTCAGAGCAAACTTGACTTTCAGAAGCTGCTGCACCCAGTCAGCATGGCCTGAAGGCTCCGTCAGCTAGCTTAATATCGGACTCAGGCTAACACGGCTAACGCTTTCTACCTGACCAGTGGCCCGCGGAGAAGCAGTGGCATTAAAAAAACGCATAATATTGTGCGATTGCACGAATTCAGCAGAGGTGAAGTAGGTGATCATGGTCTTCCAGATCATTACTTAACTTGACAACGTCAGGATCACGATTTTGCGTTAGATGTAGCTGGAAGTTTGCACTGTCTCTAATCTACTCAAAGCGTCAATATGCGGCATATTCACTCCAGAACGATGGACAATTGTGTATTAATTATAGGTTTCCAGCAAGAGCGCCCAACGGTCAATTTTTTGCGGAGGATCCTCTATTCCTTAGAGTCAGTGTTAACGAGTTGCAATCGGTTACAATTATGAACGGAATGAAATTAAGATATGTCGCGAAACGCTTCAGGGTATAAATAACAGTTTACTTCTTCTGCTCATAGCTATGTAGTTTGGTTTCTGGCGCGTGGTCTGTTTTGGAAAAGTAGAAGACCAGTAAAATTTGCCATCTTTCCGTTTCTGTAGGAATACCGCCCCAAACCCTGAGAAGCTCGCGTCACAATGCAGCTCGGTCTCTGACTTCCTGTCATAAATGGACAGCACTGGCGCTTCTATGAGCTATGACCGCAGCATTCGGAATGCGTCAAGGCATTCATTGGAGAAAGCACAGGGGACTTCTTTCCTCAACAAACGGGACATCGAGAAGGTAATCTTGGCCAAATTTGGTACAAATCGACGAAATTATGAGAACAAACCCAAAGAACGTTCTAGCTCCTTGCGATCTTTCGGCATCTACGGCTTATTCCCGGCAGAATTTGCTAGGTAACCCAGATACTTGAGTTCATGGTATGCGAAACGGCACTTCGCCAACTTTAAGTCTCCTTCAGGTCACTTATGTGAGTCTCAAAATCTTTTGAAGCTATCAAAATATCATCCATATAAATGACTAGCTGACCTCGGTGAATCAGATCCTTCAGAGCAAAGTAAACGAACCTGGCTAACTCTTGAAGGCCATTACACTTGATCGAGTCCGGATGCATCTTTACGTGATGAAATCCGCTTTCCCAGACGAGCACTATAAAGGATTTGCCCCCAAGATTGTTGTTCAGCGGCCGATAATCGGCATTCTTCTTAAGGGTATTCTGGACCGGCTCAATAGCGGAAGCATATGGTAAATGATTCCAGCAGCGGCTCTTGTCCGACCACTACATGTCTGACTGCAGTTTTGGGGAATCATTATACATCAGGGATGCAGTGAATTTACTGGGACAGTCCCTATAGGTCTCAAAATATCCTCTGGGGCAATCTTGTCGTAACGGCTTGCTTGCCTTTTTAATAAGCTGATCTTCGTCCTTACATTATATTTCGTCACGTTTTATTTTTTTCTTTGGATGCACTTGGTATGTTATTTAATGTTATTGATGAATAACTTGGTGCCTCTCCTAAAAACATTGTGTAAACGATGCTTTCGCTTAGATCCTAAATATATTTGAAAAGTATGAAATAAAAATGTAAACAAAATATTAATTAATTATTTGAATTTTCTTAGGTTCCCATTTATACAAACGAGCTGCTTTAAATTGCATCCGATCTGAAAGAGCAAAGGAAGAATTTCTGATGGAGGATTTTTTGACGCATATTCCCTATCAAATGCATTAAAAATGAGCAACTTAATGTTCCTGAGGAGCAGCCACGTCCAGGTCGAGATCTTAAGGTACCCTATGTTCTTGTAGCGGATAATGCATTCGCATTGAAAAGATACATAATGAAACCATATCCATTTAGAAATCAACCAGCTCCAAACTACCGTTTAACTAACGTCTTTCCAGAGACAGAAGAGTGGTAGAAAATGTTTTTGGCATAATGGCAAACAGATTTCGGGTTTTAAGAAAGCCATTGAAACTAGGGCCAGAAAAGACAATTTGCAAATTGCGCATTACATAACTGGTTGATGGCCAAGAAAGAGTCAAAACAAAAATATGCTCCGAATGAAGTTGAATGGAAGTTAATAAAGAAGAGGTAACAGGAACTTGTCGTAACGATCTGACGTTAGAAGGAAACTGCATACCAATTTAGAGAAGTACGCAAAACTCTACTGAAGCAAAGGATATTCGTGAAGAATTTAAACATTTCTTTGTGTCGCCTGATGGTGAAGTGTCATGGCAATATAAACATATATGAAATAAGCAATTAGTCTGATATTTTCAATAAATTGTATTACTTACCAAATTTTAAATTTTCTAATTATTTCCGTCGTCTTATTGAAAACTCGCATTTGCTGGTATAGTTGCCCGATGTACCCTGGCCACTCTTTGTTTGCTTCACTCTGCGCACCTCTTGCAAAAATTAAGTGCAAAAATTTTTGTTTTTATTTTATCATCACCTTTTTCTAATTTTTCACCTATTTCGCGATAAGGATTTTGCTTTTTATACTTATTTGTATAGTATGCTGACGAAACATCCCATAAAACTGAAAACTTCTCGTGCAATTCAATTAATTCAATCATTTTCTCGCGATCCCGCATTTTGCTTTGCTTACTGCAAGATTGCGACTGAAAACAAACATCACATGCACACAAGCAAGCAACTGACGCAACCAAGTTAACGGTAAAATTCTGTATTCAGACGACATGCAAAAAAAGTTGCCGCAAACAGTTATTGCAAATTTTTTGTTTGCAACAATATGTTTACACTCTTGTTCAAACGCTCAAATTTGATTGCAGCAATCAACTTTCTGCAATTTTTTTGCATCGTGTGTACCTAGCTTTAAAGATTTTTATTATAATTCAAAAACACGTCTATCCGGTTTCACGTCGAACGAGGGCAAAATCTAAACAGTGTGCTTTTCTATTTCCTGAGATGCCATAACGCGTGCAGCAGATCTTAAAATACTAAAAAATATTACATTTAACATTGCGTCGGTTATTAGTTCAAACCTTTTACACTTCCATAGGACAAATCGGTCAAATACAAAAAATTGGTATGATGTAATATTTGATAAGCGATCGAAACCAAACGTACAGTATGTGTAAATTTTTTGTATTTAGTTAGTTTGAGTTTTAGTTTTCCGATCAAACTGGATGAGGTTGGTATCACACAGCACACGGTGTAGGTTTGGTCACGATAGCTTGAGTTGTTTTTGAGTTATTGTATTTTCCATGATTTGCGGGGGCGGTAGGTTCGTGACACAAATGAGAAATAAACATAACCATGTCTGACATATAGACGGACTTTTATGTCAAATTTGGTGGCTCTTGTTCTGGCAGCTTAAAAGATCCAGGTATTCATTATCATTATCATTATCATTATCATTTGTAAAGTAGTGTTTCAAGAAAATTTGTAAGTTCTGCGGAGACGCTGCGGACTGGGAGAAATTAGCCGGGAGGAGATTAGGGACGAATTACAGATACGCACGTTACGCGAGATTAAAGCGGGGAGCGCCACCGCCGTTCTCTGCCGGTCACTGCGTGTCTCTGCGAGATCGAAACGGGGTGCCAGGGTACCGTGGCTACCCCGTTGTTCTCGAACAGATCGTGAAGGAACGCCCCGCGAGATCATGACGCGGTCCCAGGATGCCTTGGGAAGCCGGCGTCGCTCTTAGCGATCAGCAAGGGAGTATCCCGCGAGATCAGGACGCGGCGCCGGAATGCCGCGGCGGCCACCGTCGTTCTCAGCGTTCAACAAGGATAGTATCTCGCGAGATCTAAGCACGGCGCCAGGATGCCTTGGCGGCCAGTGTTGTTCTTTGGGTGTAGAAGAGAGGTGTTTTGCGAGACCGAAACGCAGCGCCAGGATACTTTAGCGGCCGCTAATGTTCTCAACTTTTAGGAGAGGGATGTTCGCAAGATCAAGTCGCGGCTCCAGAATACCTTGGAATGCCGGCGTAGCTCTCTAGCGAAACGGGTCGAAAAGGTGTGGGATGTTAAGTAGGATAGGAGGAGGTGTCCATATTAGCGCACTACTGTCGCCCACTTAATACGCAAATTCGGTGTTTCTTTACTCTGTTTGCTTTATTATCTTTTTTTCGCACACGAGCCCTGCTACACTGGTCTCTTTTCCACTTCACTGCCCTAACGGTTCTACTCACTTGTTTTCTTAAGTTCGCATTAGCGCACGTCTGTTCTATTCGTCGGTCGATCGCTCATTAATTTTCATGCTCTCTGTCGAGCAGCGCGAAAGCCGTCGCGATACCAATTCACCACGGAGTGTTTCGTGCAGAGTTGCACCCGACCGCTCCCCGAACCGTTGACAGAGGGCGCTGCCTACCTTATCGATATTCCTATCGGTAACTATAGAACTAAATAACAGTTCATGGACTTCTCTTAAAACTAATCTTACGAACTATTAATCTTATTACTACAAAGGCTTAATTATGCTCTAACGCTTACTAACTACAAACTTCACGATTCTCTTATAGTTAACGCTTACTAACTACAAACTTCATGATTAAACGCTTACTAACTACAAACTCTTATAATTAACGCTTACTAACTACAAACCTATCGCTACAAACATGTAAGGTGGGTGTTATGGGCCCCGACTTAACCCCCCCTCTCACTCTCCCTCTCTGACTCCTGCCGACCATTCGTCGCCGAGCCGCGGGTCGTAGAATGGGTGTCCTCGCCGTGGGTATCGGGGGTGATAGCCCTCGTCTCGTGGCTCTGTGGTGTCGCTCTCCGCGTCTTCCGCATTGGCCAAGTCTTCGTCGCTGCTTATTATGATCGGGTCTTCCTCCATTGTTGCGTGATCTGTGGGCTCGTAAAAGATAGTTACTATTTCAGTCTCGACTTCCCTATCCCTACCAGCTCTGATGGCCATCGATGAACTGTGCTATCATGGTCTTTACGGTCCTGTTGGTCCTCTCTGTGGAATTTTCCTGTGGGCAGTAAGGGGCCGTATATTGCATGGCCACTCCCAGAGACTCCATGTACTTCCTAAAGGCCCTGCTTGCGAACTGCACTCCGTTGTCGCAACCGAAGGTCCTTGATATTCCGAAGTGGCACAATATCCTCTCGCGAAACGCGTGCTGCAACAATGGTGCGGTTGCCCTTTTTAGTGGGACTAGCTGTACCCACTTGGAGAAGGCGTCGTGGAAAACTAGCAGTATCGTGTTGCCGCGTCTCGAGCGAGGAAGGGGTCCAACGAAGTCCGCACACATTACTGCCATTGGCTCGGCCACCTGCCGGGTCAGCATTCGTCCCGCCGGCTTCTTTTGCTCCGTCTTATATCTTTGACAACATGGACAGCACTTAACATACCTTGCTGTCTCCCTGAACATGCCCGGCCAGTAATAACGCTGTGCCAGCCTCGATGCCGTCTTTCTCACTCCTTGGTGTCCGGCGGTCGGGGCGTCATGGCAATCTTCCAGCACACGTTTCCTCTGATCCTTTGGCACGCACAACTTCCAAGGAATGTAGTCTTCGTCGTCGGTCCTTTGTCCCATGTTCCTGTATACCTGCCCGTTCTCCTCGATGTAGCCGGGGAGAGAATCAGGACTCAGCCGGAGAAATTGGCTGAGTCCTGATTCTCTCCCGCATCTTCGCTATCCAGCTGCAATGGGGGCCCTTGGCTGCCACTTGCTGGCATGAATCCTGGGGTTGCCGAGAAAGTGCGTCCGCTACCGCGTTCAGTTTACCCTTGCGATATCTTATGTCGAACTGCTGCAATTCCAGGGCCCATCTTGCTATCCTTCCAGACGGGCTCTCGATGGAGTTGAGCCATTTGAGCGCCAAGTGACCCGTCACCACCTCGAATCGATAGCCCTCCAGGTAGCACTGCATCTTCCTGATGGCCCAGACTATCGCCAGGCACTCCTTCTCCGTTGCCGAGTAGTTCTTCTCCGCAGCCTGCAGCTTCCGACTAACACTCTCTCCTCCTCGCCAAATGTCTGCGTCAAGACGGCCCCTATACCGTAGTCGCTCGCATCCGTCTGCAGCAAAAACTTGGCCGCGAAGTCTGGACACGCCAACACCGGGGCTGTCGTCAGCTTCTCCTTTAGTTCCTGTAACGCCTTTTCCTGTGCATCTTTCCAGGCCCATTTCTGGCCCTTCCTGAGGAGGGATGTCATCGGCTCGACCAGCGTTGCGAAGTTTGGCACGAATCTCCTGTACCAGGATGCCATTCCTAGGCATTGTCGCAATGTTTTTAGATTGTGGGGAGCCTGAAGGTTACTTTCAGCGCTCACCACATGATCTAAGTACTCCAGCCTCTTCTGGAAAAATCGACATTTCTTCCTATTTAGTCTTAAATTGGACGTGCTGCTCCTTCGTGGCTCCCGTAACCACAATGTCATCCAAGTATGCGAAGGCGTGAGGCTCCATCTCTGGTCCTATTACGGAGTCCAAGGCTCCCTGATATGTTGCTCCGGCCGAATGTAAACCGAACGGCATCACCCGCCACTGGAACAGTCCTCTCCCTGGCACGGTGAAAGCTGTGCATTCGCGGCTATCCGCAGCCATAGGAATCTGCCAGCATCCCTGCTTCAAGTCCAGCGTAGATATGTATCGGGCGTGTCGCAACCTCTCGAGGATGTGATTTATGCGAGGGACTGGATAAGCATCCGGGATGGAGTGCGCGTTGAGCTGCCGGTAGACCACGCACATTCGCCACTCCCCAGTCTTTTTCTTTACCAAGACTATCGGAGCGCTTTGCGGACTGCGCGACTTCTCGATGGCACCTGCTCGGATGAGCTCGTCTACCTGCTCGTCAATCACCCTCTGTATCGCTGGGTTCTTCGGGTAATACCGTTGCTTCAGCGGCTTATCGTCCCACTTTCGGATGCTATGTTCCGCGATGTGCGAGACTCCTGACAGCTCCTCTAACAATGCCAGCTCTTTCTCCGGGAACTCCTTAACCTCTGGTTCAAGGTCGGCCGGCCAATCCGCTTCTTCGACCCAGGACTGCTCTTTTTCATGCTTTGCCTCCTCAGCCCTTGCCCCCGGCGTTCTGTCTCCCGTGTGGTCCCTCGTTCTTTTCGGCTCGCTGGTCGTCCTCAACGCCGCGGGCCCCTGTGGGCTCGTGCTCGCTCCCTGCGTTGTGCATTCCTGACACGCTTGATTTCTCGTCCTCTTCCGGCGCCGCCCTTATCGTCCTACCGCCCTTATCGTTTTCCCGGCGAGATTTATGTTGAACCTGTACGCTCTGCTGAGTTGCACCGCGGACCCATCTGCGAGTCGGATCCTGGCGTCCACCTGGAGCCGCTCGCCCTTGACCATTCGCTCCTGTAGCCATTGCTCCTGTGTCGACCGTCGCCATTGCTTCGTGGCCGCCGATTGTTACTCTGGCCACAATCTTCCCGCCGCTTACCACCATTGGTCCGCTTATTGCCTGGAGTTGGGGCTCAAGTCGCGACCCTCCTCCTGGTCTGAGGGGCGCCTCGGGCCGTTTCCCGACTCAGCTCTCTCGCAGCACTCCTTGCTGTTGCGGCAGATGCGGCAGAAAACAGCCTGGGCATTGGTGCATTCCCTGGTCGAATCCAGCGTTGCTGTGCAGGGCGGTGCTCAAACTCCGTTGCCATCTGGGTCGCTAACGACGAGAAGTCATGCCTGCGGACGTACAATCGGTACTCCGGGGCGGCATTCTCGTACACTCTGTACAGCTCCTGTGCCGCACTGTATCTCGCTCGACGCATGAGCAGACGTAACTCCACCACGTAGTCCTTGAACTTGTCCTGTGGGCGTTGCCGGTGAGCGCGTATCGGATTCTCCAGGCGCTCAAAGTATTGGATGTTGCGGCGCGCTGCTCAAGTATTTCTAGGAATCCTAGCGCAGGAATCCTCTGGCCGCCGTACCTCATTCCCCATTTACGCACCTGATCCGCTACTCCCCTCTGATTCAGTGCTTCTTCTGATTGTCCGCCTAGCGAGAGTGCTCTTTCTTCCACCCTTATCTCTGGTGGGCGCTTCAGGGCTTGAGGTGGCGGCTTCCATGATTCCGGTTGGGGTTGCTCGTACAAATGTGATCGCCTTAGGTCGGGCTCGGATTTTTGATGTGGCCGTCCGCCGAATTCACTTGAGAGGGGCTCAACCAGCTTCCCATAGTGAGTCTCAAGCTCGCTGAGCCTGTCCCATACCTCCCTACTATGGTCGCCTCCCTGTATGTAGGACGAAATTTGGTTCCGTAGTTCCTAGACGCGGCATTCCTTAACCAGCCCCAACTCTTGCGAAATCGCCATCAGTTCCTCCTTACGACGATAGTGTACCAATCGCACGCCTACTACTGGGTTCGGGGGTTCGCCTAATTCCATAGCGAATACTTCAAGTTTTATTTTCGTTTATTAGTCGAAACAAGTGCTAAGTGCTCAAGTGCTAACCGCACTGAAAGAGTTGCCAAGTAGGTTGTGTGGGAATCCGTACCATTAGTAGGCGGAAGCCAAAAAGGAGTACTACGGACCACCGTGACCAATGCCGAGTAAATAGTTTCAAAGTTGCAAAATCAAAAGAAATAAAAAAAAATGAAAATGCACCAAATGCCAAATAAAGAGCACACACGAAGCACAAAACAGAATTGCTTGCCCACAAACAAATTTTAAATGACAAAAACCTATTTTATACCGAATACTAACATAATGTTTTTTTTTTTCATCTCTAGAATTTGCCTATTGTGGGTGTGGGCATAGCCAACAACACCAAAGGAACATCTTGTAACAAGGGGTGAGTGAAGCGTACTATGCTATAAAAATAATAAGAAAAAGGCATTGTGAGACAAGACTGTCTCTTTTTTTTACATTAAGTACTCGGTAAAGTAAATAAAGAAATCTTTAATTGAAATTTTAAAAATTCCCGTGTTCCTGAATTCGCTTGGTAGCTTGATTGTTGTTTATTGCCAGTATGGAGGAAATCAAGGAGACCCTAACGAAATTCGAGACCACGTTAAGTAATGTGCTTGGTCAGATGGTTATCTTCAAGGACCACCTCAAGCAGTTAGGAGAAAAGGTAGAAAAAATAGACTCCGCTCAGGCAAGCGCTAACCCAGTCGCTGTCGTAGCTGCAACGTTGGCACGAGCGCGCAACGAATATGAGCTGACTCAGGTGGCAATTTTGCCAGATTATATAAAGGAATTGCAGCCTTTCGAAGGAAAGGTTGACGATTACATGTCTTGGATCAGTAAAGCGGAAGCCATTTTAAAGGAGTACGATATTATTGGGGAAAGGCGCCTGTACCGGTCTATAGTTCTGCATCTTAGACAAAAGATTCGCGGCAGCGCCGACAAGGCACTCGTTGCGTACGATGTACAGAATGACGATTGGCCAGAAATTAGACGGATTTTGGCACTCCATTATGCGGATAAGCGCGATACTCGCACTTTGGAGCATCAGTGGAGTTTAATGACTCAAGGGGGAAGGCCCTTGGATGTCTTTTACATGCAAGTTAACAATCATTTCTCTCTGATCCTAAACAATCTAAAAAATGGGAATCACACCCCAGAAGTTATGAACGCCTTGATAGAATCGGCTAGGGATAGAGCGCTAGACGTCTTTATTAGAGGATTGGACGATGATATCTCAAAATGGTTAATTGTGCGCAGGCCTAGAAATTTGCCCGAAGCATATTCTATTTGTCTAGATATGCAAAACGTGAAAGGGAGCAAATACCCAACCCAATACGTAGACAAGTTCTCAGCCCCTAACGTGAATTACAGACCCCCTGGTGTCCCTAGATACCCTCAACCTTTCCAATCTTACGCTCCTAGGAGCGCTCAGTTTTCTCAAAGATCTCCTGGCTTTCGTCCCGCCATAAAAATGGAAAGCACCCAATCAAGACAATCGTACCTCCGTCTCCCTTTTGGCTTAAAAAACGCCCCATCCATTTTCCAAAGAATGATTGACGATGTGTTAAGAGAACACATCGGCAAGATTTGCTACGTTTACATAGACGACATCATAGTCTTCAGCAAGGATTATGAAAGCCATTGGGAAAATCTTCGGACAATATTTAATAAACTAAAGAATGCAAGGTTACAGGGGAACCTAGAAAAATCTAACTTTTTACACTCACAAGTAGAATTTCTAGGTTATATAGTTACATCAGACGGAATCCGCGCTGATGAAAAAAAGGTGAAGGTCATCAACGCCATGAAACCGCCGTGTAATGTGAAAGAACTTAACAGCTTCTTAGGGATAACCTCGTATTATAGGAAGTTTATTCAAGATTACGCAAAGGTTGCAAAACCTCTGACTAATCTTACTCGAGGAGAGAATTCAAGAGTAAAAGCATCTCAATCGAAGAAAATACCGATTGAGCTTGACGAATAAGGTTTACAGGCCTTCGAGGACCTGAAAACTATCCTTTCGTCATCGGAAGTGCTAGCTTCCCCGATTTCGACAAACCATTCCACCTAACAACGGACGCTTCCAACTATGCCATCGGTGCTGTGCTTTCACAGAAGACGGAAACAAAGACCGACCAATCGCGTATATCTTCCGTTCGTTTAATCAAACAGAAGAAAACTACGCCACCAACGAGAAGGAAATGCTTGCAATAGTTTGGGCCCTAGATAACCTTCGATCGTAACTCTATGGGGCGAGATCCATCAAAACATACACGGATCACCAACCTTTAATGTTTGCCGTGAGTAAACGTTAAAACGTTGGAAGTCGCGCATAGAGGAATACAATTGTGAACTAGTTTACAAACCTGGAAAGTCTAACGTCGTAGCTGACGCTCTCTCCCGGATCACATCGCACGTTAACCACCTAGGTTCAAACATAGCAACGGCATCGGAACATAGCTCGGATTCAATGGCCACAGTCCACAGTGCTCTACAAGACCCATTTGACCTAATTCCGCATGTCGAGGTTCCACTTAATGTGTACAGAAATCAGATAATATTTGATCCAAATAGGTCAGAATACGCTTGCGAAATCCCACACACTGGGTATGCTCGCCATTTAATACCGATTGACAGTGACTCAATACGAAATCTAAAAATCACCCTTAGGTCTTACTTAAAACCGCTAATAATAAACGATATTAAGATGCCTGAGGCATACCTACAATATTTACAGCTATGCTACTTGAAGTCATTCACTAAATACAAAATCCGTATAACGCAACGATTAGCTGTGGATTTGAATGATGACGAGAACATTTGTAAGGTAATTGGTGACGAACACTCTAGAGCGCACAGAAACCCTAAAGAAATGAAAATCCAAATCCTTGAACAGTTTTATTTCCCTAGGATGGCAAGCCGTATCAAAACACAAGTCTCTTCTTGCCAAGTTTGCAAAACATACAAGTACGAGGAGCACCCGAACAAACCGGAACTACAACCGGCACCAATTCCCGCATATCCGTGCGAAATATTACATGTCGATCTATTCATGCTGGAGAAACTAAAGTTTCTAAGCTGCATAGACAAATTTTCTAAGTTTGCTCAACTTTTCCCTGTGGAATCTAAGTGAGCAATTCACCTGCGCAAAAGGTTGACAGAAGTCCTCCATTATTTCACGGCTCCAAAAACACTTGTGTCGGATAATGAAAGAGGCATACTTTGTCCAACCGTGCTGAACTATTTGCAGTCTTTGGGGATACAGGTATTCTATACCCCAACGCAAAAAAGTGAGGTTAACGGGCAGGTAGAAAGATTTCACTCGACATTCCTCGAGATGTACCGATGTTTGAAGAAAGACAACCCTACATTGAAATTTAAGGAATTAATTCCAATAGCCGTAGATACAATAAATCTGTCCATTCGTTAACGGGTCGTAAGCCAGTCGATATCTTCTTCGATCGCTGTTCCCGGATTAATTATCAAGGGTTAACAGACTTCAAACAACAAACGCAAGAAGACATTCGAGGTTTGCTCCAGCATAGGCAGGTTATGACAAACACTAGGTTGAATAGAACTAGGTCGACCGCACAGTCATATGACGCTGGCGACAGGGTCTATGTTGCTAATAAACAGATCAAAAGCAAGGAGAAACAGCGTTTCAAGGCAGAGGAAGTTCAGGAAGATAGGAAGGTTACAGTTAAAACCCAATCTGGGAAAATTTTCCACAAATCAGATATAAGAAACTAAAAGAGAGAATTAAGTACGCTATGCCACTTTTAGATAAAAAGTTACGCTTCACAAGCTCCCTGGAAATTAAGAACACTAATAAAAAAAATATAAATAAACAAGTAAGAAAGGCTACAGTCGATCGAGCCGACTGTAAAAGACCCCGTACTCCCATAGTAGTGCCCATTTTATTTAAATTAAAATTTTAAAATGAAATTTAAAAAATTAAAATTAATTATTTACATTTTGAATTAAAATTTATAAAAATAAATAAATTAACAATTGTCATTGTCAAACTTGATCTGCTCGCGAAAATAACGGACTTACATTTGGTGGCTCTAGCTCTTGTAGTTTAAAAGATCCAGGTGTTCATACGGACAGACGGACATTGCTATATCGACTCGGCTGTTGATGCTGATCAAGAATATACATACTTTATGGGGTCGGCCACGCCTCCTTCTGCCTGTTACGCACATCTCGCTTCTGACAAACTTAATAGACCCCTATACTCTTTTTTAAAGGGTACGGGGTCTAAAAACCACACAAAAAATATAAAAAACGCAAAGAAAATATAAAAAACCACAAAAAAAATATAAACACATGAAAAATACACAAAAAAACACTTACACGTACACAATAGAATAAGTAAAATAAAGAACAAATAAGTAACGCTTATATCCCAAGGGTGGTTGTCCTTAACTACGCAAGAGCTCTTCACCTCTTTATGATCCCCCCGTCGTCCCGCTGCAACAAGGAATCGTGTGGCGCATAAACGGAGTTTTTAAACTCGCTCACGTTATCAACTTGGAGGAGTTTCAAGATTAGTGACGAAAGGATCAGGGCCTTGGCGGATCATCATCTTAAGAGGGCTGCGGACGGAATCACCAGGATGACCACGACGCGCAGGCCACAATCCATAGACTGGTTAGGATCAGCATGGAAGTGGGTCGCTGGCTCACTAGACGCTTCAGACTGGAATGCTATTCTCCAGTCACAGGACGACGTGAAGAGCAACAGCAACCAGCAGACCAGAAGACGGTGGCATCCCCAGGTTGCTAAAGGGAGACCATGCCACATGCAACTTCCTGAAGAACGATCGGCAGATCGTTGAACTGGTCGACGATGGGACCATCTTCATATCCACCTTCAACGGCACCATTGGTGGAACTTCGGGTGAGCACCACCTGGAGGGATCATTTGTCATACAGTACGCCAACGAAACCGTAACAATCGGGAACAGGAACTTCAGCAGTTACTCAACGACCCACATAATGGCAATGCCGGCGGTATTAACAAAAATAACAGCTGCGGGACACAAACTATCACTGGAGTACGTGCACGACTTTGGCCTGGAGAATTTGAGGAAGTTGTCAAGAATGTCCCAAAAAATCTACTTCTCCACGGTAGTCGAAGTACTGGTAGCTGCCTCCTTGATGTCATACCTTTACGTCATCTAGAGAAAGATAACAATCAACGAAGGGTATACCAAAACACCGCGGTGATTTTCCTGAGTTAGAAGCTCAAGGTACATCACCGACCACGGCGAAACACCAGTAATCTGCGGGACGCAGATATTTAAAGGGGGAGGAGTTAACACCAGCAGAACTCTCTCCTACCTCGGCGCCCCCTGCGCTGAGTAAGTGAGTTTACGCGGGCAACGACCGCCGCGTTACCACTCCCTACGTCACCCACACCCCGCGCAGAGCCAGCGACACACGCGCCGTCGATGACCCAGTATCGTGCACACTATTTTGCTGCATCGACACTTTTCGGCCAAGAGCTGGCCGGCAACGATCGCAAGGTGCGGAGTCAGATTTCCGGCACTTGCGCAACGCAGCAACAACAACATGGGGAGTCAAATTGCTGACTCCGTCGGCAAGTGCAACGGAGGTGTGGTGTGAACCCAAGCCGGCCGGCTTGGGCAGAACTCGTTTGACCAGACTCGAGAACCAAAGTTTGCAATTGTCTTTTCGCTGATAACAACCATAACCGATTTGAATAATAAAATCACATGAACTGAACGAATTGTTGCAACTATTATTTCATACAGCGTTTGCAAAAACTACTCCGTAGCAGCAAGAGCAACAAAAATTGTGCTATGCTCTCGCTATCGCTCTGAGTTTTGTCGAGAGCCGTAGCACAGCCGTAGCCTATCGATCGAAAATATGTGCTCTGCTATGCACTCAGCTCTGACACGCAACAAACTACCGCTGTACCAAGTAGCAAAAAATAAAACGATGTGCTACGCGTAGCCGTAGCAGTAGCAGAAAACAAAGAGCGAGATGAGAGCGTAGCAAATGCTTTTGTTTTTGTTCTACGGCTCTCGTGTGTGTTTATGCTCTACCTTGAGTAGTAAGCGATTGCTTTCAAAACCGCATTTATGTTTTGGAATGGTTCGTGCTATCACTTCATAATAATTGCATCACACTGCATGACAATTTTTCTTTGAAATAACTATAATTTATTAATTTACTAATGTGTGTGTGTTTTCGTAAATTTGATTTATAATGCAGGGAAAGAGTGACTTGCTTATAGTTATTAGCGTCGCTGGGAGGTTGGTGGCGGCATCATAGAAACATCATCGCAAAAGCCAAAATTCGATATAAAGTTAAGTAAATATTCCTTGGTTATTGGATGCTTGATACTTTCCACGACGGCTATAAGATATGCACTTGAAAATTGACTGTGACATATGTTTGTTTACAAAACTTACAGACTGCCGTATTAAAGCTGTTGGGCATCTTCTTGTCGGTACGCTCGCGCATAAACTCCCAATTTCCAAAATGATTTCTAGTGCATTCAACAATTTTGTTATCCAGCTCGCGTATTTCCTTAGTTAGTTTTTGAATTCGACCGAATGGCGCGTCATGACCACCAACATAGAGAAACCCGACCTTTTTTGTTAGCAACCTTTAAAAATAAGAAGTATAACGAGAAATGTTAGTTTGAAAAAATCTGTGCAATATTAATAAAAAGTACTGTTGAGCACAATCGACTTAAACTATTGATATGTAATATAAACATCATGAAAATTTTGAATGCCACATTTGCCAAAAAAAAACAAGTAAGAAAGGCTACAGTCGATCGAGCCGACTGTAAAAGACCCCGTACTCCCATAGTAGTGCCCATTTTCTTAAAATTAAAATTTTAAAATGAAATTAAAAAAATTAAAATGAAATATTTACATTTTGAATTAAAATTAAAAAGTAAATAAATTAACAATCGTCATTGTCATCATTCGAACCCGCGATCCATACGAAGGTTCCATATTGCGCCGCAACTCTACCAGTTGCACCACGACCCTCTTCTATCATTCTTCCGATTATTTGCAAATATGTATGTGTGCTCATACATATGTGTGTATGTATAGCATTGTTCGGCGCGGCCAGCGGCTCCGGGCAGCGCTGCCGCCAAAGCAGGTAGAGAAAACGTTCGAACATATGTTTGTATGTTTCTGTGTTTGTTTGTATGTGTTGCGCGCATGCAGTGATTTTGCAGTAAAATAACATGCACTTTGAACCGAAATTTCTCTCTTGTTTGACATAGGATTTTGATGCCACTTTCAGGAAAGTTAGAAATAGTAAGTCTCTAAGCGTATGTTAAATTACAACACTGTACTATTTGATTTAAAGCCTTAACAACGACATTGAAGCTGGAGAGTTTTTTAGTTCCTATGAGAAAAGGGGGCGTGGCAGCTCAAAATTTTGAATGACATTATACTAAGGCTGTCTCTAAGAACCTGTATATCAATTTTGTGCTCCTAAGTGCTACAGTTACTGAGATATTTGCCTAAAACACAAATTTTTTCGAGGTGTGTCTGTTTTTTTGCTCATTGCGGGGGCGGTAATGGGCGTGGCAACAATTTGAAATAAACTTGATCTGCTCGCGAAAATAACGGACTTACATTCCAAATTTGGTGTCTCTAGCTCTTGTAGTTTAAAAGATCCAGGTGTTCATACGGACGGACGGACAGACGGACATTGCTGTTGATGCTGATCAAGAATATATATACTTTATGGGGTCGGCCACGCCTCCTTCTGCCTGTTACGCACATCTCGCTTCTGACAAACTTAATAGACCCCCTTTACTCTTTTTTAAATAGTACGGGGTCAAAAAAAACTCTTGTACAGTAGTCAAAATTTATAATGTAAATAGTTTTAATTTTAAATTAAACATTTCAACATTAAAATAAATTTTCCTGCTTATTGGAAATCGAAAATCGTTGCAAACTTAAGTGCAATTGCTTGTGTGCGGGACTAAAATCTTCGTGCTCAGTATTGGTAGGTCTATTTCTTCTTAACACGTTTCAATGGAATTCTAGTGTTCAGCAAATGTAAACACAGTACTTCGTGGAGAGGTTGTTACGAAACTGATTTATTCCCTTCGGTTTTGTAACACAATTGTTGTTATTTCTATCTAAACTCTCTGAAAAAGTATTGCAAAGTATGCAACAGGCAGATGGAGGCGTGGCAGACCCCATAAAGTATATATATTCTTGATCAGCATCACAAGCCGAGTCGATATAGCAATGCTTGTCTGCCTGTTATTATGAACATACAGATTTCAGAGATGGTAAGAGCTATGTACATGTTCGAACTTATTATCGACTACTTATTCAGTCACTCAAAAATCCAACTATAAACAAGAAAGATGGAAACGTAACACCATTATAAATTGAACTCAATGTCAATGCATGTGTGCAAGCGAGACAGAAACACACAAACATATGTTCGAATGTTTACGCTACCTGTGTGGCGGCAGCGCTGCCCGCGGACGCTGGACATACATACATATATATGTGAATATATATAATGTTAAACGTGTTGTATGTTTCTTCGATTAAACTTTATTTTTTATTTGTTTAAAAGTGTTCTAATATATGTACTATCCATTGTAATACCTGAATACCGATTTAATTAATTTAATCGGGAATAAAAGCAGACAGTATTATACAGTGGGTCGTGGTCGACTGTACTTTTCTTACATTCTTACATTTTGCATTGCAATACCTGGATAATAATTTTAATATGCAATTTTATAAAGTGCAGAGAGTATTATACGGTCGACTGTGCTTACAGTCCTTTCCTTTATTTCTTTTATAATATATATATAATATATTTTATAATTTATAATATTATAGGCATATATTGTTCTTTGGGTCAAGCTTACGGTGTCAGCATTGACATTTTTTGTCAGCATTGACACTTTGTGTCAATAGTGACACTCAGATTACGAGTTTTTTGTGCAATCCAATTAATCTGGCTGATTAATTCGGATGAATGAAATTCACCGTTGATTAGTTTGTGCACGAAAATTACACCGATCATTGTCCTAAGGTCACACAAAGAGGGAAGATTTATTAGTAAAACTACTACAATAAGGCGGTTTGCATTTATAAGTATTTTAGATGAGGGCTTTAAAGACGATATGAAGGAATTATGTTTGTATAGATTCTAATTTATCTTGATGTATTCTGTTTTGCGGAGCCCAAACTAACTTGAAAAGATTTCGACAATGTTTCTTTAAAATAAACCTTGTGTCCTAAAATTTAAGTAATTCGAAATCCAAAGATTGATGTAATTAAAAAAAGATTGAGTTTATGTATTAACAGTCCGTAATTAACGCAGTCAAAAGCCTTGCTAAAATCTGTTTAAATGATTTTAGTGGTAGTATATCTAAATTTCACAAACCCATCTTGACAGTTTGAAATCATAGATCTACAGAAATGTTACAGATGACAAGTAATTAGTTTTTTCAAATATCTTGGGAATCGCTGACAGCTTGAAAATACAAATTAAATTTTATTCATTTTTTTGAAGGGAACAAATTTAAGATGCTTTCCAAAAATCTTAGGAAATATCATGATTTAACGGACAATGTACATAATTAGCATAAAGACTTAAGAGGTGTTCATAGATAGCTTAGTCAATGCAAAATTTTTTCATACTTATTTATGTTTGGAGCGTATTTTTGACCGATCGACCCGACCCTATGCGAGCTATACGATATAGTTGTCCGATCAAACTTGGTCAGTACATGGACTTCCTAGACATGTATTCTCCGTGTTAATTTGGAACAGATAGCATAGCCAACAAAAATGTTTTCTATACTAAAACATTCAAGTTTCCCTGTGCAGTTACCTTTATATGAACGCCCTAAAGTAGGCGTGTCAAAAAACAAAAACAAACTCGTACTGCTTGGGTATTGTACCTTTCATTTGCGACCACTTTCACCTTTCTAGCTCTTATAGTCTCTGAGATCCGTTTGTTCATACAGACGGACGGACGGACAGACGGACATTACTATATCGAATCGGCTATTGATGCTGATCAGGAATATATATACTTTATGAGGTCTGCCACGCCTCCATCTCCCTGTTACATACATTCCAACGATAACAGTATACCCTTTTACTCTACGAGTAACGGGTATAAAAACGGTTATCTTCTGCTCGCCGAAGACCAAATACCCTTGCAGTCATGCATATTGCGTTACTTTGGTTTCTATCACCGATTGTTCTATTGGGAATAATAACAAATGCATATTGCAAGAATTTGGTTCAAATCGTTCAAGAGACACTCAAAAACTTTATACTAAGCATTTTAAGCATTTGCAACGATTGTTCCTATGGGAACTATATGATAAAGTCATACGATCTGGCTGATTTTAACAAATCATCTACGTGCAAAGAGAATACACATCTGCACCTAGTTTCATTAAGATATCGACACGGCTGTTGATGCTGATGAAGAATATATATATGGTTTCGGAAACGCCCCCTTCAATGCAATACAAACTTAGTGACAAAAACAATATACCCTCTGCAAGGGTATAAAAATAGTTAATAGTAATTACGTAAAAGCAGACTTTAAAAGATTACTGGTGCAATATTACAATCAAAATGTTTACATGCCAGAATTATAATTCTGCAGTTTAAAGATTACTGGTGCAAAATTTCAACGAAAATGTTTACATACCAGAATTATAATTCAGCATATTATAAGTCGGTTGAAATATTGTGTTGTGTCGATAGAGTCCGGACAAGAAATTCAGTTGCTTCTTGCAGTTATGAAATCGCCGAGAACATTAAGAAAACCACGATTGGATAGCATAGAGGAGTCAGTATCGACTCCATATTCAGGCAGTCAATACAAGAATTTATTCTTTTTTTCGATACCACGCCCTATTCGAACACAATAAAAAACGAAAAAAGAGTACGGGGTCTAACTAGACACATCTCGGAAAAATTGATTTTTTTTGGCGAGTATCTCAGTTCCTAAAGACAGTATAAATGCATTGAATGACAATAACATTACAAATTTTAGTCTGCAACGCCCCTTTTCGCCATAAGAAATACAAGATTTCAAATTTGTAAAGCGAGTGAGACTGAAATTAGTTCGAAAGTTTACGCTGCAAGTGTGCTGCTTGCGGACGCTGGCCGTACCTACCAATAGTATACATACATATATTTGTGCATATATATAATGTCAAAAGTATTTTTTGTGCATACAGACAAACAGATGTTTGTTTCAATGAGCAGAGAGTATTATACGGTCGGGCGAACTCGTCTATACTTTTCATCCTTCTTAGCAACAATTAATGACTCTTTGTATACTAAAAACCTAGAGTTCCATGATATATGTATGTCAAAAATCCAAAATTCAATATTTTAAATATTTTATTTTAGTCACGATGTCTGTAACACATTGAAGAGGCGTGGCCGACCTTATTAAGTATATATATTCTTGATCAACATCAACGGTCGAGTCGAAATAGCTATGTCCATTTGACTATTTTGATAAAACTTCGTTCAGGTGTGTATTTTCTCTGCAAGCAGTTCATATGCAGAAATCTGTCAAAGTGGACCACTATATTATTTAACAATGGTTAGAAAAAATCAGATAAATTATTATTGAACACTATTGAATAATATCAACCAAATTTACACAAGATCATTTTCCATCAGATTAGCACATTTCATCCGGAACTGACCAAAACATCTAGCTACCAAAAAAATAATTCGTATTTGAAACCAAACTAAAGCAATATGCGTGACTTCAAGGGTATAAAATTTTAGGCGTGTCGAAGGGTTTCTTATTGTTTTCCCTAACTTTCTCCTGTATATGGTTCTTTTTTTTTTTTGGGTGAACCTGTTACAAGATGTCTTGACTACAACGAAGGTTCAGTATTTAAAGTCACAGGACATTGTGTCTTAACGGTCAAAATTTTAAAAATTTCTGTGAACAAAATCATAAATCACTAATGAAATGTGAACTTATTAACCTTTCAATTATTTCAGTATAAGAAATTACAAAACTTTTTTTTATAAAGAGCTTTTTTTCGGCTCTGAAACCGGTTACATAAAAAGTTGAATCAAAAAAATTAGCTAATTTTTCTGAAATGTTAATTGCAATTTTTTTTTTTTGAAATAGCAAACACAATACTTTGGTAACACTTTCAAAGAAATAAAACAAAATTTTAATTACTAAAAATTAAGGAGTTATTCTGCAAGGCGAACCATTTAACCGAATACTCAAGATGAATGTACTTTAGTGTACTTAAGCCAATCAGTTTCTTAACAAAATTTTTATACCCGTTACTGTCCGTCTGTATGAACAAAAGGATCTCAGAGGCTATAAGAGCTAGAAAGGTGAAAGGGGTCGCAAATGAAAGGTACAATACCCAAGCAGTACAAGTTTGTTTTTGTTTTTTGACACGCCCACTTTAGGTCGTTCTATCTTCATATAAAGGAAAATGTACAGATAAGACTTGAATGTTTTAGTATAGAAAACTTTTTAGTTAGCAATGCTATTTGATCCAAACTTACACGGAGACTACATGTTTATGAAGTACATGTACTGACCGTGTTTGAACGAAATCGGACAACTATATCGTATAGCTCCCATAGGACCGATCGGTCAAAAATACGCTCCAAATATAAATTAGTATGAAAAAATTTTGCATTGACTAAGATATCTTAATGAAACTGACACAAAATAAATTTATCAATTACATAAATGTTCTGACCAAGTTTCATCTATACGGACTACTATATCGTATAGCTCCCATAGGGACAATAGCTCAAAAATTTGCATTTAGTATGAATTTTTATGAAAATTTTCTGTATTTACCAAGCTATCTTAATGAAACTGATACAGAATAAATTTATCAATAACATAAATGTACTGACCAAGTTTCATACAAATCGTATGACTATATCGTATAGCTCCCATAGGAACAATCGGTCGAACATTGAGTAACGGGTATCCTAAAGTCGCGGGGCGACTGTAGCATTCTTTCTTGTTTTTTATACAATAACTAACCACGTTGACATGAAAAGTAAATTTATTTGGGATCAAAATTAAAAAAATATTGAAAAAAACCTTTCGCATTAAATAGATTGATCAAGTATTCGAGATTGTAAATACGACAAATGAATATAACAAAATAATTTGTTGTAAAAATGGGTTGATTAGTTTTCAAGTTATCGTGATCACCGCAACAGTTGAAAAAAAAAACAAGTAAGAAAAGTACAGTCGAGCACGCCCGACCGTAATATACTCTCTGCATTTTTTCCCGATTAAGTTATTAAAATCGGTCTTGAGATATTACAATGTGTAGTACTTGCATTAAAACACGTTAAAACAAAAACAATCTAAGCATAATCAAACATACATCTGTTTGTCTGTATGCAAATACACATACGACAGACAATATATGATGCATATATGTATGTATGTGTGTATTCAGCGACTGCGGCCAGCGCTGCTGCTACACCAGCAACGAAAACATTCGAACATATGTTTGTATGTTTCTATCTCGCTTGCACTCATACATTGATACGAATGCGGCAGCGCTGCCGCCACACAGGCAGCGAAAACATTCGAACATGTGCTTGTATGTTTCTGTTTCGCTTGCACTCATACAAGATATTGCATTCAGTTATCAATATTGTAATGCTTCTAGTTTTCTTGTTTATCGTGCGATTTCAATGCGCCTTTCAGGATAGTTTGATATAGTTAGTCTTCACACGAATTATAAATTACAATACTGTACTATATTAACAAACGGCTAAAAACGGAACGAAAGTGGAGAATTATTTTTATTAATTGTGGGAAAAGGGAGCGTGGCAGTCCAAAATTTTAAATGTCAATGCATTTAGGATGTCGTTAGGAACCTTCCTACCAAAATTGGTGATCCTAGGTGCAATAGTTATTGAGATATTCGCCGAAAACACCGATTTTTTCCGAGGTGTGTCTAGTTTTTTGCTCATTGTGGGCGAATGGGGCGTGGCACCGAAAAAAAAAAGTTTCTTGTATTGACTGACTAAATATCTGATCGATTGAGACCAAGCTCGAACTTGTAGCTCTTACCATCTCTGAAATCTGTTTGTTCATACGGACAGACAGACGGACAGACAGACGGACATGGCTATATCGACTCGGCTTGTGATGCTGATCAAGAATATATATACTTTATGGGGTCTGCCACGCCTCCTTCTGCCTGTTACATACATTTGCACAAACCCAATATACTCTTGCAGAGAGTATAAAAGCCACTTCATAACAATCGCGTTTAAAGTTTTGTGTCAACGTGGTCTACGGATGGAAGCTGCGCGCTGCAAACGACAGTAATTTGAAAACCTGTAATCCGATATGGATAAAATTTTTAGAATAGGCAAAAAATTCGATTTGCGAGCCCCAACTTTAAATGTATGGAAGAAATACATGAGTTGAATGAATTCTTTTTCATGCTTTGGTCCCTAGATTGGCATCTCTTAACTTGCTGAATCTGAAAATAATGTCTATTGCTAATATTTGTAGTTTGATAAATTTGATTTAATTGAAATTGCTATAAATTTTAAGCAAACCAAACCGTGTTTTCGTTATCTTACCCTTCGCCACGTTCTGTAATAATTTTAAGCCGAAAGTCAACAGAGTTTAGTTCATGAGGTTTCCATTTAAATACGTCGGGGCATACACCGGCTGTGTACGGCTGTTGTGATGGTTGAAAAATGAGCCCGTCGGGCTCGTGGGTTAACGAACGAAAGAACTTCTCACCCAATAATCTAACTGAAGTTCGTATGTCCCAAAAGTCCTTGTTTCGCACGCTAAAGGGCTCTAAGGAGCGGTTTATTATACCGTGCTTCATTGCCAGAATACGTGGACCTGTGACATTTTTAATATTACTGAACAGCACACAGACAACATATGGCATAAGAATGAGTACCTATGACATCGCGTTTAATGTAATCCAAACGATTTGGATAAAATGGCTCTTCGCGAACATCTCTTCCAGCAAGGCGTACAATGTCGTATACAAGAAAACGTGGTGTTACCGTCTCGCCAACTTTGTCTAAAACCATCTCCTGAAAGTAAATTAAAAAGTACAATACAATAAGTAAAACAATATTTCTTCACTTACACCATCGAGAAGCGTACCATCTAGATGCTCGTGAAGATTTTTGGCGAGTACAAATGTCACATTTTCTACTTTAAAACAAGAATTATTTCGATCAAAGAAGTAGACTTCCTCGTGACCATCTATGAGCATCATATAACGAGTCCCATCCGCTTTCCATGACACTCTATACGGTATCTCGCTGAGTCTCTTAATATTGTGTCTATCCATCGATACCGGTTGAGCACCTGGAAAGCCATTTGATTGCCACTTGCACCAGTCTTGCACTTTATGCTGCAAAACAGAAAGACGGGGCTGATCCGCCACGTGCCGCACACCTGGAACACCTGCCATGAATACTGCATTCTTAACAATTAACTCGCGCCTTCGCTTCTTTTTTTGTGAGACTTCGCCTTCCTCCTTATTTGAATTAGCATCATCATCCTCGTCTAATAAACCGGCACTTGCTGCTGCAGCTGCTTGTTGGGAAGTGGAAGAGCAGCTGTCATCGAAGTTTCGCTTTCTACTACAACTGCCAATTTTATCGCCACCATCGTTGTCGTCAAAACCTAGCTCCCAAGTCGGCTGCTCAGGAGCTAGTGGAGCATCCTCCTCGTCTTCATAGCGTCGAAAGAGTTCGTTTATATAGTCTTGCTTATATATTCCGGGCGGTCGAGCATTCGCAAACACAGCAAGGGCAGCTTCTACAGAGCAGTCAAGGCGTTCTACCATATATGAGATAATAAGAAACCCTGTTCGATTAAAGCCATGTGTACAGTGTACAGCAATCACATCAAAAGGTCGCTCATTAATAAAGTTATCAACTAATTCTATAAAACTGTGAGTCTGCTCTGGTGAGGGTGTTTCGCCATGACCGCGACACTGCAATTTGATGTATTGAGCACCGCGTTCCTCAACCGAGCTGCGATCGTAGAAACGCTTTGTGTTTGTCAAATCAATCCACAGTCCGAGCTTAAGCTAAAATATGATAACGGCGAAAATATTCACAAATATTTATATATCCTTGATAGAAAGAGATGCATTTTACCTTAAGAGTTTTGCAATAATCAAACACCATCTCGGGACGAAAGGTGCATTCAATGGGCATTTTGTCTTGAAAAGACTCATTGAGAGGAGTCTTAAAGGCAAGAAATCGCTCTGATATAATTAACGTACTTTTTCGCGGACAATACAGCCAACGGTTTGGCAACGGGCCTGAGCCCCTTTCGCGTTGTGAAAGTGACATCCTGAACGAAGAGCGGAGTCGTTGGATTAGACACTAAGAACAACCAAATTCGTCGATGTTGTGTTAAACTACAAACAGAGCAGGTATAAATCACTTTCAGTATCGCATAAACTTTTTCACTTACTCTGATTGCGCCTTTTCCTTCTTTTTATTATTGGAAAAATTGGATATTTTTCTCACAAAACGATATAGCTTTATCGAATTTTCAGGAACAAGTTGGACTGAACTCAAGCTATCGTTCCGATGGGAACAAGTTCAATACAAGGGGTCAATGAAATGAACTGAGCTTGTTCACTCATTCTTGCATATTATCGTTTCAATTCGTAAGTTGCTCGGAGCAAACATATTATATTTTAATATACATTGTTGCTTGTTGCATAAATATTTAGTCGAATACCCTTATCGCCATGAACAGCAAAAAAATTATCGTCACTGGTATGCGACTAACTGCATTAGATTTCTTCTTAAAACGCATATTAAAAACTATTTTTACTATTCAAATATGAAATTATTTTGAGCATTGCAGAATAACTATGTACTTTTTTTAATTAAACACTTTGTGATCACAGCTAGATTAAATAAATTATTTTTTAATTAACTGTTAACCATCTATTTCCTAAATGTATTTATTTAGTATATTAGGTTTGTGCAAATGTATGTATGGCCCGACATCGATGTAGCATTGATATATCGATGTTGCAAGCAAAATAAACAAAAAATCGATGTTTTTTCCCGATGATCGATGTTTAAAATATTTGTTGGTTCTTTATGCAAAATTCATTCGATCAATAATTAATAACATTTGCAGATCGGGCATGACAAGGCACTTAAAAAAAGCTGCCAAAAATATTTATGCGTGCCAGCAACATCCACTGAGAGTGGGAGGATGTTCAGCAAAGCTGGACTTATTGTTAGTGAAAAGGGAAGCTCATTAAAAGCTAAAAATGTCGACATGCAAGTCTTCATTAATAAAAATGATTGGATTTCATATGAGATCTATTAATATATAATTCGGTAATGTTTCCCATGTTCAGATTAACCTTAAACAATAATATTAATAACACTTTAATTGCAGATTTTAAAGGATGAGTAATTTGAATAAGCGCCCATTGACGTCTATGAAAGACGTATCATCATTATACTCTCTGCAAGAGTATATTGGGTTTGTGAAAATGTATGTAACAGGCAGAAGGAGGCGTGGCAGACCCCATAAAGTATATATATATTCTTGATCAGCATCACAAGCCGAGTCGATATAGCCATGTCCGTCTGTCTGTCCGTATGGACAAACAGATTTCAGAGATGGTAAGAGCTACAAGTTCGAGCTTGGTCTCAATCGATCACATAGTTAGTCAGTCAATACAAGAATCTTTTTTTTTTTCGATGCCACGCCCCATTCCCCCACAATAAGGCAAAATTTGAACACACCTCGGAAAAAATCATTGTTTTGGGCGATTGTCTCAGTAACTATGACACATAGGATCACCAACTTTGGTAGACAGATTCCTAGAGACAGCATAAATGCAATGCTATCAAAAATTTTGGACTGCCACTCCCCCTTTAGCCACAAGAACTAAAACAATTTTTAAACTTCGATACGTTATTAAGACTAACTATATCAAACTATCCTGAAATGTGTATTAAAATCGGCCCATAAACAACAAAACTAGAAGTGTTACAAAATTGATAATTAAACGCAATATCGTGAATGAGTGCAAACGAGATAGAAACATACAATCGCATGTTCGAAAGCTTTCGCTGCTAGTGGCGGCAGTGCTTCCCAGCGGACGACGGCCGCGGAATACACACATACATACGTATATGCATCATATATTGTCATTCGTATATGTATTCGCATACGAACAAACTGTAAGATAGTTATTTTTAATTCATTTCGATATTTAAGTGTTGGCAGACGTCGTTAGAGTATTTTAGCATTTAAGTAGTTTTGTATATACGCGTTTCTGGAATGGCAAAATATGGTGGTTGGTCACACCGACTTCCATATTCGGTCTCTTTGAATCGAACCGGCAAATCGAGTAGATGATAGAATTAATACATTGAGAAATAAACCTTATATTTTATATACATCGATAACTAATTGCCGTCTTTTCTAGGAGTTAACAACTCAGAAGTGGGATACCCACACGCCCAAGCCCATATTGGGCAGTTAAGGGTACAAAGGAAGAATTGTGCAAAATTCTACGTGCTGTTTCCGTTGCTGCGCCTGCTGTTTTTCCTGTTGCTGCTGTTGCCGTTGCTGCGCCTGCTGTTGTTCCTTTTGCTGCTGTTCCTGTTGCTGCTGTTGCTGCGCCTGCGGCCGTTCCTGCTGCTGTACCTGCTGGTGGATGGTGCCGTGTATCGCCGATCGCCTGCTGATGTTCTGCAGCTTTATGTCCCAGCCGAAATGATTCAGAGTGTAATCAGAACAATTCATGAGAAGCTAGGACAGTTAGCCACTGCAAAGTGCTGTGCACAAATTAAAAGCCATTACTGGCTCCCGTATATGAAGTCGCAGGTCTATATCTTCAATAGCAACTGTTTGAAGTGTATCTATTATTCCTCCTCCACTCAGAGCAAGAACGCCACTCTGCATAATATTCCTAAAGTCCCCTTGCCTTTCGACACCATCCACATTGATCATTAAGGTCCGCTTCCTTCCGTTCGTTCCAAGAAATTCGTGAAGCTATATCCTGCTGGAGACGCAGTACTTCGCCAACTACAGCCGTCTCCGACGAATTATCAGTGATAGAGGTACATGTTTCACGTCTGCCGAGTTTGCCGATTTCGTGCGATCGTACAATATTGTTCATGTTATGAACGCTACTGCCTCCTCGCGAGCTAACGGCCAGGTCGAACCATTCGAGCATTCCGACTGGGTCCAACAATTGCCCAAAGTAGAGTTCGCCTTAAACAATTCCGTTCATTCCACGACTAGTTTCGCCCCTGCTGTCCTTCTGTTCGGTGTCGAGCAACGAGGTCCTGTGCTGGATGAGTTATCCGAGTCCCTGAGCAGTCGGTTCCTTGACCAGAACGTCACTCTGGGGGAAGTCCGAAAAATTGCCTTGCAGAATATTTTGAAGTCGCAATAGAATATAACTCAGCATATTTTGGAAAACATTACCGTCCTGCCGTCCCGTATGAAGAAGGTGATTTCGTAGTTATTCGTAATGTGGACACTACCGCGGGTGTCAATAAGAAATTTCTCAAGCGTTATCATGGTCCTTATGTGGTTCATAAGAAACTGACGAATGATGGGTAGGTCGTCCGTGACATTGACTGCTCCCAGATCACGCAAGTGCCTTACGATGGTGTCCTAGAGGCTTCTAAACTAAACTTAAACTATGGCTCGTACCCGACGAAGACTCCATTTCGGACGCCCCGAACAAAAGCAACACTGACCAGGGAAAAGGGTAATTCATAAGACGAGCCTTTGTATCTCATAGAAGGGAGGCCGATTCCTTGTCAGGACGGCCGAGATGTCAGATAGTTATTTTTAAATCATTTCGATATTTAAGTGTTGGCAGCCATCGATAAGTTTTTTGTAAAACTCTTTCAGTATTTTAGTATTTAAGTAGTTTTGTATATACGCGTTTCTGGAATGGCAAAATATGGTGGGTGGTCACATCGACTTCCATATTCGGTCTCTTTGAATCGAACCGGCAAATCGAGTAGAAGATAGAATTAAAACATCGAGAAATAAACCTTATATTTTATATACATCGATAACTAATTGCCGTCTTTTCTAGGAGTTTACAAAACATGTGTATGTATGTATGTTTGATTATGCTTAGATTGTTTTTGTTTCAACGTGTTTTAATGCAAGTACTACACATTGTATTATCTCGATACCGATTATAATAATTTAATCGGGGGAAAATGCAGAGATTATTATTCTATCGGGCGTGCTGGACTGTACTTTTCTTTCTTATTAAACAATTAATTCTAATTGATTTTTTAGATTGATTAATTAAGAGATGAGGGGCTTATTAAGTTTGTCTGAAGCGAAATGCGCGTAACATGCAGAAGGAGGCATGGCCGTAAGTGTATATTTTTGATCAGCATTAACAGCCGAGTCGATAAAGCTATGTCTGCCTGTGCGTCCGTCCGTTTGAACCCCTGGATCTTTTAAATTACAAGAGCAAGAGTCACCAAATTTAAAATCAAATTCCGTCATTTTCGCAAGCAGATCATGTGTATTTAAAATTGTTGCCAAGCCCCCGCAATGAGCAAAAACCAGATGCACGTCGTACAAATCTATGTACATATGTAACTATGGTACCAATTTTGGAGAGCCAATTTCAATGCCGTTTTCAAGGCATTTTATCATATAGTACAGTGTTGTAATTTAATATTCCTTTAGAGACATATAATATCGAACTATCCTGGAACTTTCATACAAATCCTACTATCAACAAACGAGCTATGACGTAACAAAGCGTATGTTATTATACCCGTTATTCGTAGAGTGCAATGGTATATTGTAGTCGTTGGAATGTATGTAACAGGCAGAAGGAGGCGTGACAGACCACATAAAGTATTTATATTCTTGATCAGCATCAATAGCCGAGTCGATATAGCCATGTCCGTCTGTATGAACAAACGGATCTCAGAGACTATAAGAGCTAGAAAGGTGACAGAGGTCACAAATGAAAGGTACAATACCCAAGCAGTACGAGTTTGTTTTTGTTTTTTGACACGCCCACTTTAGGGCGTTCTATCTTTAAATAAAGGTAAATGTACAGATAAAACTTGAATGTTTTAGTATAGAAAACTTTTTTGTTAGCTATGCTATATGATCCAAACAGATACATTCAAACCCATGTTAGAACGTTTTCGATGGATGTGTGGCGGCAGCGCTGTCTGCAGACGCTGGCCGTACCGACCAATAAATACACACATATATATGTGCATACATCTAATGTCAAACGAAATTGTATGTGCATACAGACAAACAGATTTACATATATTCGATTAGCATATGTATGTTCGATTGTACTTAGTTTTTTTTGTGTTTCAACGTGTTCTAATACTAGCACTATCCGCTGTAATACTTTGATACCAATTTATACTTAATCTATACTTTCTTGTAAGGACGGTTCAATTTATGTACGATGTATGTCAATTACAGCATTGTACGATTACAACAAATGTCTTAAAAAAAGCATTAAAGTTTGAAAAGTTTTTGAGTCTTATTAGAAAAGGCGGCGTGGCAGCCCAAAATTTTTAGTGGCATTGCATTGACGCTCTTTCTAGCCACCTGTGTATTGGTATTCCTAAGCGCAATAGTTACTGATATATTCGCACAAACATACATTTTTATACTCTCTGCAAGAGTATATTGGGTTTGTGCAAATGTATGTAACAGGCAGAAGGGAGCGTGGCAGACCCCATAAAGTATATATATTATTGATCAGCATCACAGGCCGAGTCGATATAGCCATGTCCGTCTGTCTGTCTGTCCGTCTGTCTGTCCGTATGAACAAACAGATTTCAGAGATGGTAAGAGCTACAAGTTCGAGCTTGGTCTCGATGCCACGCCCCGTTCGCCCACAATGAGGCAAAAACTTGACACACCTCGGAAAAAATTGCTGTTTTGGGCGAATATCTCAGTAACTATGGCACCTAGGATGACCAATTTTGGAATGGAGGTTCCTAGCCACAGTGCAATAGCATTGACATATAAAATTTTGGACTGCCACGCCCCTTTTTCCAACAAATAATAAAAATAATACTCAGGTTTCGTTCCGTTTTTAGGCATTTGTCAATATAGTACAGTATTGTAATTTATAATTCGTGTGAAGACTAACTATATCAAACTATCCGGAAAGGTGCATTGAAATCGCACGATAAACAAGAAAACTAGAAGCGTTACAATATTGATAACTGAATGCAATATCATGTATGAGTGCAAGCGAGACAGAAACATACAAGCACATGTTCGAATGTTTTCGCTGCCTGCGTGGCGGCAGCGCTGCCCGCAGTCGCTGGCCGCGCTGAATACACACACACATACATATATGCATCATATATTGTCTTTCGTATGTGTATTCGCATACAGACAAACAGATTGATTATGCTTAGATTGTTTTTGTTTCAACGTGTTTTAATGCAAGTACTACACGTTGTAATATCTCGATACCGATTTTAATAATATAATTCGTGGAAAATGCAGAGAGTATTATACGGTAGGGCGTGCTCGACTGTACTTTTCTTTCTTGTTAGAATAGCATTGCCTAATATGTTTTGGGTTTATTACATTTGATTTAGCGAGGGTTACCATCAGGTTGCCGACCGTGTAAATGAGAATTCTGTTTCTAGCTAGTTATGTTTCGTATATCTTAAAAGTATTAAAATTTAATGAGTTTAGTGACCTTGTTCGACACGCCCGACCGTATAATACTCTCTGCAATTTTTCCCCGATTAAATTATTAAAATCGGTCTAGAGATATTACAATGTGTAGCACTTGCATTAAAATACGTTGAAACAAAAACAATCTAAGCATAATCACACATACATCTGTTTGTCTATATGCGAATACACATACGAACCCAATATATGATGCATATACATGTATGTATGTATGTGTGTATTCAGCGCGGCCAGCGACTGCGGGCAGCGCTGCCGCCACGCAGGTAGAGAAAACATGCAAACATGTGCTTCTTTGTTTCTGTCTCGCTTGCACTCATACATGATATTGGATTCAGTTATCAATATTGTAACGCTTCTAGTTTTCTTGTTTATAGTGCGATTTTCATGCACCTTTCAGGATAGTTTGATACAGTTGGTCTCCACACGAATTATAAATTACAATACTGTACTATATGAACAAAAGCCTAAAAACGGAACGAAAGTTGAGAACTATTATTATTAATTGTGGGAGAAAGGGGCGTGGCAGTCCCAAATTTTAAATGTCAATGCATTTACGCTGTCACTAAAAACCTTCATACCAAAATTGGTGATCCTAGGTGCAATAGTTACTGAGATATTCGCCCAAAACAGCAATTTTTTCCGAGGTGTGTCTAGTTTTTTGTTCATTTTGGGCGAATGGGCCTTGGCATCGAAAAAAAAAGATTCTTGTATTGACTGACTTAATATGTGATCGATTGAGACCAATATCAAACTGGTAGCTCTTACCATCTCTGAAATCTGTTTGTTCATACGGACGGACAGACAGACGGACAGACGGACATGGCTATATCGACTCGGCTTGTGATGCTGATCAAGAATATATATACTTTATGGGGTCTGCCACGCCTCCTTCTGCCTGTTACATACAATTTCACAAACCCAATATACTCTTGCAGAGAGTATAAAAAAACTATTCAATGATTTAAAATTTTAAGTTCACTTAACCCCTTATAATATGCAATATCGTCACGGGCGACCAGATAACCTGGGATGAGGGTTCTGAAGCTCAACCTTCATAAGAGCAAGTTAGCCTTGGAGAAAGGGCCCGTTGATGTGGTATTAGTCCAGGAGCCATGGAATGAAGCGGGCAATGCCGTGGCGGGGCTAAGGTCAGTCAACTACAACACGATCTACTCTTTAACGGTAAGCAAAACAAGAGCAGCCGTACTAGTATGGAAAGGCATATCTAATGTAAAACTACAGTACTGACGACCTGGCATCAGTATTGCTGAAAAACGACAAGCAGTGACTGATAGTAGCTTCATGCTTTTTGTCGCACGACAGGCCAGCACCCCCGGAAGAGCTAGAGAGACTATCCAGCGAAACCGTCGCCTACGCACACCATCTGATAGTCGGAAGATATGCCAATGTGGGGTTTCCCGGCATCAATATCAGTGGTGAGTCTTTTCTTGATTACAATCTAAGCATAGCAAATGTTGGCGATGTACACACTTACGTGGGTCCCACCTCCTCCAATAAACTGGACCTCACACTTGTGTAGGGCGCTAACATAGCAAAACGGAGGGTTCTCTAAACACCCTCCTTATCAGACCACTAGGTAATACAATTGAAGTGTAATTTTAGCAACACTTTAGAAGGCAACTCATTTAGGAACCCCCGAAATGCGAACGGGAAAAAGTTCCGCAGACAAGTAAATAGTAGGCTAGGAGCTCCGTGTATTCTAAGGTCTGTGCACGATAGAGTCATCTCTACTTACCCTAAAAAAATTGAGGCTACCCAGGTGGAGATCGGAGCTTTCTACCCAATAAAAAAATCATAAAGATATGGTCAAATTAGCCAAGCAGACTCAGGAGGAATTAGCGTACAACGAAAACAAGATCCTGAAAAGAGAATTTAAGCACAAAATATAAAAAGGCAAAAAGGAATTCCTGGAGGAGCTTCTGTTACAACTTAAAATCGGCGCCCAAAACAGAAAGGCTTTGAAGGCTGCTATCCGAGCAGCCCTCCACCCAAAGTCACCTTCCGCTTAATAATGGTGTCTAGACTGAGGTCAGTTAGGAAACTCTTGAAGCTCTTATGTCCGCTTACTTCCCGGAATCAGTCAAGCTACCGGATGGGACAGAACACCAGAACATCCCGTGTGGTTACTATCTTCTCCCAATGTAGATATTCGTTGAACAAAAGATGGGGCCTTGATTTATTTACCAGCATATAGAACCCGGGCTAAACGGCATCATTCCAGCCATGATACAGACCACAAAAGATGTGATAGTTCCATGGATGCTCACGATATTTAGAGCATGTCTTAATACAGGCCATATAACTACAGAATTTAGAGCCACTCGATTAGCGTTCCTACCCAGAGGAGGCAAATGCAGTCACAGCAACCTGAAAGACTACAGGTCGATAAATCTCACATCCTTTATGCTCAAAACTATGGAGAAACTGATGGATTTCCATATCAGAACCAGTGTAAGAAAGAAGCTGCCTACCAATCAACACGCATCCACCAAAAGAAAATCAGTAGAAACAGCTCTACAGCTCGAGAGGGCTTTCTACCAACAGAAATACGCACTAGGTGTCTTTGTAGACAGGTATGGAGCGTTTAAAAACGTAAGCACTGAAGCCATTTATTAGTTGACACACCAACAACTATGTAACACTAGATTAACGGCCGCGAGCTTATTAAGTGGACACTCCAGCCACTGTGTAACAAGTGGTACGCAGACCGCTGGAAGGACAAACAAACAGAGATCAATACCTTTTATATTTTTAAAAGTCACCCATGAGCTAAAATCATATAACCATCTGGTGTAAACTGATGCATGCGCTCTTGTATGCTTAAGTAATCGTTACCACATGTTTATAGTCCAAAGACAATCACTCTATCGATCTTTTTTACGCTTATCCCTAAAAAACGTGTTACACTGTGTAACAACTTAAGGTTACAAAACTACGACTATATTTTGGAATTATCACAATTTGGATACTAAATATTTTGGTTAAGTTGTTTTTGTTTTTATCGTCAATTGGTTACTTTTGATTAACCATGACAGCGCTCGACCATTTGAAATAGAACAAAGGTTCTTGGAAGTAAACAATAGCTTATTAGTGTATATCGACCACCTAAAGGGTGTGAGTAGAGGCATATCCAGCTAAACGCAAATAAAATATCCGAACTTGTAACATCATGGCTACCAACGATCTAAGACGATCAAGCTAAAATTTGCGAGCCGATACAGGCGTCGTAATGAACTAAAAAAATGATGCGACTGAACGAAAACAAAGTCCCTCTTATTACACTGATAAGAAGAATCAGTTATCTAATATATTGAAAATTTGTATGAACAGAATTGCCAAGTTAAATGCTTAGTTGGAGATATACCAATAAAGCATCAATATTTTGAGTCCAATTATTTCACGAATAAAAATAAAGTAGTTGAAATGTTCATGAGAGAGTTCAACGCAAATTTAAAAGATATTGGTGCACTAGATACCAGTCGCATTGTGCCTCTTATTCGGTAACAAAATGTTATGCTGAGTTCATTAGCCAGAATATATATAGTTTGGACAATTTCACAGCAGCAGAAACAGCTGTCTTAAGAATTCAAGCAGCAAACAGTGCGGAATGCTGCCACGGGTATTGGTTGGAGCGATGGAGGTTTGCGTGTCCACCCACAACAGACGGTATGTGCGGTTGCGGCGCTGCGTCGGACACTTACAGTACAATATCTCCATCGCCCAACACTCGAAGGTGTGCGTGAATGAAATCCTCCAGCACCTTCTCATAACCGCCTGACCGCAATGTACTGCGAGAGGAGTAGCGCAAAGTAAGCAGCACAAGACAGTGTGTTGGCTAACTCTAGCAACAGCGCGATCATAGGCGGGGAGACAACACATTCGCAGTGCCCAGAGAGCAACAACGCTGGATCAGAACAAGAGAGGCGCAAAAGACAGCGGAGAGCGGCCATGGCATTTGTCACTAACTCACGCACACACGCATCGACGTCGCCATTGCATGCGCCATAGCTGCCAGCCATGGAATGTTTCGGAAGGATCCCTAAGCGCTGAGTAAAGGGTCGAAAATTTGCGACAAGCATCAGCAGAGGAGATAGAGAGAAGCAGCGCTGCCGGCCTGACCTACACTACGTTAAATAGCTGAGTAGACGCTGCCGAAAATAATTAGGCGACGCAGTACCATCGTCTACTAGTTTTGAAACAATTACAAGTACGAAAAGAATATAACAAAGCAACGACGAAGTAAAGCCAAAGGGGCCACGCGGCGGCACAACAGAAGTGAAATCAACGACGAAGGAATAAACTAAAACACAGACGACCACCGGAACGATTTTGGGATTAGGAAAAAACAACTACGAACAGAAAACGACCCAGTTAGCCATACGGAATCCGCAGCCGAGTGATATCTAAGCACCCCTTAGTAAAGCAGGGGCCGTCAGCCGTCGGATATACAGGGGGAAGGACAGTGGACGTCAGTCTTACTGCCGTAACTGTATATACCGACCGAAATGCGACTATACTCTCCTCGCGAGGGCGGCTGGAAACAGATCCATGGTAAGGTCATGTCTCTGCCATGGATGCTGACGAATGGTAGTCGGGCTAGAAGTGGAATACTTCTCTAAATAGTCACCCCAATCCAAAGGTGGAACAGCATATGCCCACGGATGCATGGTCGAGGTGGTGCTCGATCGCTAGTATGCGGACTCTGTGTACCTGCCGACCCCCAGTTTCATTCAGGCTTACCACGTTATAGCGGGCTATGACGTGGCGGACATACCTATCCCGCACACTCGTGGGATCAAATATATGGAGAATCTTAAAAAAAACATGGAGCCCGGCACTCCTCTAAAAAGCCGGATGGGACAAGACCATCCCTTAAATAAAAAATCGAAGGACAAGCCAGTCCCTAGCGCAGACGCTAAAAGGTTGGTACCGGCAAGCCAACCGGCTACCAGCCTGGGGGTGACACTGGAGAGCGCCTCCTCTGCTAAGGGCTTTGGTACGCAGAGCACTAGTGCGGCTGCCATGCCTGGAACAGGAGAGGCTCTCGAAGGCGTCGCCGCCACAAACAGCAACAAACAGGAGAAGAAAGCGTCCTTCCCGGACAAGCGTAGGGCAGCTTTCATCCTATCAAAGGAAGGAGGAAATGGCTCCGCAGAAATCGAGGAGCTTCTAAACTGGGCCCGATCAGTCCTACCAAACTTCCAGCCTCCCAAGACAGGGAAGAAGAAGGCTGTAAGTAGCAACAAGCGTCAACGATGGGCTGAAGGAAATGTGTCGCAAGCCAAGCGATCCAAGGCAGCTCTGACCCGCTCCTTCGCAGATGTTGCGAGAAATAAGGTTCTCGTCGGAGTCCTAGACTTGGGCTCCTCCGATTGTCTTGTTCCTCGCGACAAATGGAGAATGGTGGAGAATGAGCTGCAGGACAAATGCCTCAGCATCCTCGAGGAGAGTGGGGGCGCTCTGCCTACCTGTAAGGACCCGGGGTGGCATCAGGGCCGGGTGAAAGCTATCGCCTGTCGGGATGCTCGCTCCGTGGACCTCTACAGGAGGGCAGTCGCCTCTCTCGGGGAGGTCTATCCAGGCGCAAAGCTAGACGTTGTGGATTGGGATGAGGTACCCAGCAACCCAAGAGCGAGGTTATGGGTCTCCGCCAAGCCAGCTGAACCCGAGAAGATCCTGCGGTTGCTTCAGATCTGCAATCCTACACTTCCTACAGCAAATTGGAAAGTTGTAAGGGTGGAAGAAGCAGTTGGCCTCTCGAGACAGGTAATTCTGACTCTCGATGAGGCCGCCGCAGAGGCTCTAGCCAAAACAGACGGTACGGTCACGTACGGCTTCAAGATGGCGCATATCCGCCTCTTTAAAGCTGATGCCAAAAGCAAGGGATCAGTGCCAAGAACTGACCCCGAGCTGCAGGATCTCGAAAAGGAAATCGGATCTCTGGATTGAGAACCCCAAGCCATAAGCTATATGCAGCGAAGGTGCAGGTAAGGCCCGTACTTGTATTCTAGCAAGTAAAGACATGCCAATCTTCTTACTGCCTAATTTCAGCAACAAGACAACACCACTGTATGCCTAGAGCGAGGCGATGTAACAGTGGTCTTCTGTTCCGCCTACATGGGGCATGACCAACAGGAACCCCCCCCCCACCACAGCTCCTAAGGGAAATAGTGGCATTATGCGACAGATCGACCAAAGATCTGCTTAAAACCTGCGACGCCAACGCTCACCATCATCAGTGGGGAAGCACTTATACAAATATAAGGGGTGAGTCACTTTTTAACTTTATACTCTCCTCCAAACTGACAATATGCAACAAGGGTAACGAACCGACCTTTATCATTAAGAACAGACAGGAGGTATTGGACCTTACTCTTGTGTCCACCTCCCTAGTACAGCGCATCGCGTCGTGGCGTGTTCTCACGGAACACTCTATCTCAGACCATAGATACATTGAGACTTCTGTATCTCTCGAGATTCCCAAAGCTGTCCCTTTCAGGAACCTGAAAAGGACAAATTGGAACATTTTCCAATCGTGCCTCACGCGCACGATTCCCCTGGAGCCGCCCATGCCTCAGGACATGGGCGGGACCAGTCGTATGGAATACTTAGTATCCTCCTTCACATCTGCACTAAACCGGGCTGCGCATAAAGCTTGTCCGATTAGCAGAAATGCAGGACGCACCAAGTCCCCATGGTGGACCCACTCACTAAATGAGCTGCGGAAAATATCAAGATGGCTCTTCAATCAAGCTAAATACCATGACTCAGCAGAAGCATGGGGCAGCTACAAAAGCTCTCTGTCAGCCTATAACAAATAATTACGTTAAGCCAAAAGAAACTCTTGGCGTAAGTTCTGCTCAAGTGTTGAAGATACCTCAGAAGCCGCAAGACTTAGGAGAATACTATCTCACACTACTCCCTCTCTGGGTTTCCTCAAGCGCAGCGACAACTCCTGGACCTCGGACAGGGTGGAGTCGCTGGAGCTGCTGATGCACACCCACTTTCCAGGATGCTCTGATAATCCTTTCCCTCCCTGACGCTTTTTACCCGCCGATGGGGACGGTCCACCCCTATCGTTAATCAGCAGAGGCAATATATCGGGAGCAATTAAAAGTTTCAAACCCTTTAAATCTCCTGGACCAGATGGTATCATTCCAGCCCACCTTATCCATGCTGGGGAGCTGGCACTAAACTGGCTACACCAGATTTTCAAAGAAATTCTCCTTTTCGGAACCATTCCTAAAACTTGGCTACGCTCCAAAGTAGTTTTCATTCCAAAGGCAGGGATACCATCCCACTGCAACCCAAAGGATTTTAGACCAATAAGTCTATCGTCCTTTCTTCTAAAGACTCTAGAAAGGCTCTTATACTGGCATCTACTGGTCAAGATTCCTAGAGAAAGTTTCTCCAGCTCACAACATGCATATCGTAGAGGCAGGTCAACAAAAACCGCCCTGCATAGCATAGTTTCGCACATCGAAAGATCGCTCTCCTTCAAGGAATACTCTCTAGCACCGTTTCTTGACATTGAGGGCGCTTTCAACAATATTCTGCCAGAACCCATAACCACAGCCCTGGCATACATGGGAATCGACTCCATTTCTATTGGCCTCATTGATCAATTGCTAAGTGCAAGGATCATTGAAGCCTCGTTAGGAGATACCAAATCCTGTAAATTTGTCAATAGGGGCACTCCCCAAGGGGGCGTTCTCTCTCCTCTTTTATGGAACGTTGTGGTAAACGACCTTCTCAGCTCTCTGGAAGGAGGCGGATGTAAGGTTGTGGCCTATGCGGATGACGTTGCCATAATTTTCTCAGGCAAGTTCCCACAGACCCTATATGACCGGATGAGCAACTCATTACTCTACCTATCAAACTGGGCCACTAGAAATGGTCTAGGAGTAAATCCAAGCAAGACCGAGCTGGTTTTCTTCACAAACAAATATAAAATCCCACTTCTTAGACTTCTCTCTCTTCAGGGAGAACGTCTCAAGTTAAGCGACAAAGCTAAATACCTTGGTGTTTATCTTGACAGGCAGCTAAACTGGAATGCATGCATAGAAGACAGGGTAAGAAAAGCCTACGTAGCCCTCTTCACATGCAGTAAGACAATTGGTCAAAGATGGGGCCTGAGTCTCCACGTCACCAGATGGCTATATACGGCCGTTGTCCGCCCTATTCTTCTATACGGTGTGGTCGTGTGCTGGACGGCACTAAGGAAAGCAACCACACTATCCAAACTCAGTAAGATCCAGCGTATGGCAGGACTTTTATCTTGGGCGCCCTTCGCTCTACGCCAGAAGAGGCTATCGACGCTATTCTATACCTTCCACCATTAGACATAATGGGCAAGAAAACAGCCACCCTCTCTGCCATCAGAATGAGAGAGGCTAACCTATGGAGCACGAATAGGATAAGTCACTCAACCATAATGTCTGAGCTTCCTTTTGAAATCTCAAATACGGATTACTGTATCCCAACAGAGTACACAAACACCCCTTTTAGGGTGGCTTTCCCTTCAAGGGAGGAGTATAATAATAATGGCCGTCCCTTCTTAAACGCCTCCATCCACTTCTACACCGACGGCTCAAGAGCGGAAGACAGAACGGGTGGGGGAATCTACTGCGAAGAACTTGGCATTGCTAGTTCTCTCAGACTACCAAACCACTGCAGCGTTTTCCAGGCGGAAATGTTTGCCATCAAAGAAGCGCTTGAGACTGCAAAACAATGCATACCGTACAGTTGCAGAATATGTGTCCTATCAGACAGTCAGGCAGCACTTAAATCACTTAAGTCTGTCTCTTCCAATTCCAAAATCAACAACGAATGTCCCAGATCTCTGACGGAAATGGCGGAGCAATGCAAAATCCACCTCATCTGGGTCCCTGGCCATAGTGACATAGAGTGAAATTGCGGTGCAGACGAGCTCGCTAGAATGGGCACAGTCTCCCCTCTTGGTAATGAGAGAGAGCAAGTATCCATGCCTTTGGCGACTTGCAGACTTAACATCGATAAACACTTCGAACACCTAGCTGACCTGGGGTGGAAATCCACCCCCAGGTACAGGATATCTCGCAGCATCTGGCCTACCCGATCAAATGACTCATCCTCCAGGCTCTGCAGGCTCACTCGAGCAAACTGCTCTGCTGTTTTTCGTGCAATCACTGGCCACTGGCTTGTGGGCATACATGCTTCTAGACTGTCGGCAAATTACCACGACTTCTGTCGCAGCTGTGGAAATGAGGAAGAAGATGAAGCGGTGGCACACTTTTTCTGTTCTTGCCCAGCTCTCAGTCATCACAGGCACCGTCATCTCGGTGCCTACCTATTAAACGATCTGTCTGAACTTTCCCAAGTTCAGCCAAATCTACTCTCTCGGTTCATTCACGCCTCTGGATGGAGCTCTACAGAGGCTGGCTCTTAGACCCCATTTAGTTTCTAGCTCCTAAACCCTCCACCCAGATCCCCTCAGGTAGCACAACGGGCCGACTTTCGGCTCATGTGCGCTGGTGTTCTTGACACCAGCAACCACCTAACCTAAACTAACCTAGTATAACAAACCGCCGGGCTGCTTAATTAAAACGTTAACCCTTTATATGGCACGAGCAGTGCTGCCAACTATTCAGAAGGTGAAAGAGCTAAATCAGCTTTTGAAAAAGCTAGAAACAGCTAGAAAATTTTAAAATACAGCCAGATTAAAATATCTTTGTTTTGAGGCAAATTCTTATATATTTTTAAATAATTAGCATTGGGAGACAGTCGTCGAAAACGGTAATATTTTCCTACTCGGAAGTGTACGCTTCGTTTGTACCTATTTGATTTAGGTACTTTGAGAGCACCTCAAAATTGTGGCAACATTTATTTGCCATTCGCAGTCTATATCTGTTAATATTGATTTGCCAATCCTTAAGCAAAGGATCTTGCATCCAAACCGCTAGAGTCTTTTGCTTATAGACATTTTCAATTTTATGAACTGTTCCGGCGCAATGTGATTCTCAATTTGTGACATTCTTTGCTAGTGGTGGGAAAGCATATTTTAGTCTGACAAAGTTGTATTGATAACAAGTAATTCTTGTGCATTTTATACAAGTGTCAGAGAGTTGCCAGAAATTAGATAAAAGCTAGGATGAAGCCAATTCATATTTTTAAACAAGTAAGAAAGGCTACAGTCGATCGAGCCGACTGTAAAAGACCCCCTACTCCCATAGCAGTGCCCATTTTATTTAAATTAAATTTTTAAAATAAAATTAAAATTAAATATTTGCATTATGAATTAAAATTTAAAAATAAATAAATTAACAATTGTCATTGTCAGCACTCGAACCCGCGATCCATACGAAGATTTCATATTGCGCCGCAACTCTAACGGTTGCACCACACTCCTCTTCTATCATTCTTCCGATTATTTGCATATATGTATGTGCACACATATATATGTGTGTATGTATAACATTGGTCGGCGCGGCCAACGGCTCCGGGCAGCGCTGCCGCCAAAGCAGGTAGAGAAAACGTTCGAACATATGTTTTGTATGTTTTGTGTTGCAGTAAAATAACATCGACTTTGAACCGCTTTAGCTTTCTTGTTTGACATAGGATTTTGATGCCACTTTCAGGAAAGTTAGATATAGTAAGTCTCTAAGCGAATGTTACATTACAATACTGTACTATTTGATTTAATGCCTTAAAAACGGCATTGAAGTTGGAAAGTTTTTTAGTTTTTATGAGGGGGGCGTGGCAGCTCAAAATTTTGAATGACATTATACTAAGGCTGTCTCGAAGAACTTTTATACCAAAATGTGTGCTCCTAAGTGCTATAGTTACTGAGATATTCGCCTAAAACACAAATTTTTTCGAGGTGTGTCTGGTTTTTTGCTCATTGCGGGGGCGGTAAGGGGCGTGGCAACAATTTGAAATAAACTTGATCTAAAGCTCAAATTTTTGAGCTACCACGCCCCCTTTGCTCATGAGAACTAAAAAACTTTCCAACTTCAATGAAGTTTTTAATGCATTAAATCAAATAGTACAGTGTTGTAATTTAACAATTGCTTAGAGACTTATCATATCTAATTAACCTGAAAGTTACATCCAAATCCTATGTCAAACAAGAAAGCTAGAACGGTTCAAAGTGCATTTTATTTTACTGCAAAATCACTGCATGCGCGCAACACATGCAAACAAACACAGAAACATACAAACATATGTTCGAACGTTTTCTCTACCTGCTGGCGGCAGAGCTGCCCGGAGCCGCTGGCCGCGCCGACCAATGTTATACATACACACATATATATGTGTGCACATATATATATGCATATTATCGGAAGAATGATAGAAGAGGGTCGTGGTGCAACTGGTAGAGTTGCGGCGCAATGTGGAACCTTCGCATGGATCGCGGGTTCGAGTGCTGACAATGACAATTGTTAATTTATTTATTTTTTAATTTTAATTCAAAATGTAAATATTTAATTTTAATTTTAAAATTTTAATATATATAAAATGCAAATGGGCACTACTATGGGAGTACGGGGTCTTTTACAGTCGGCTCGATCGACTGTAGCCTTTCTTACTTGTTACATATACAATCATATTGTTATTATCCGAACAAAAAATAACAAAAAACAAAAAAGAATGCTACAGTCGCCCCGCGACTTTAGGATACCCGTTACTCAATGTTCGACCGATTGTTCCTATGGGAGCTATACGATATAGTCATACGATTTGTATGAAACTTGGTCAGTACATTTATGTTATTGATAAATTTATTCTGTATCAGTTTCATTAAGATAGCTTAGTAAATACAGAAAATTTTCATACAAATTCATACTAAAAGCAAATTTTTGACTGATTGTCCCTATGGGAGCTATACGATATAGTAGTCAGATTTGTATGAAACTTGGTCAGTATATTTATATTATTGGTAAACTTATTTTGTGTCAGTTTCATTACGATAGCGTAGTCAATGCAAAATTTTTTCATACTAATTAATATTTGGAGCGTGTTTTTAACCGATCGTCCCTATGGGAGCTATACGATATAGTTGTCCGATTTCGATCAAACTTGGTCAGTACATGTATTTCATAGACTTGTAAACTCCGTGTAAATTTGGATCAGATAGCATTGCTAACAAAAAAGTTTTCTATACTAAAACATTCAAGTCTTATCTGTACATTTTCCTTTATATGAAGATAGAACGACCTAAAGTGGGCGTGTCAAAAAACAAAAACAAACTTGTACTGCTTGGGTATTGTACCTTTCATTTGCGACCCCTTTCACCTTTCTAGCTCTTATAGTCTCTGAGATCCTTTTGTTCATACAGACGGACAGACGGACGGACGGACAGACGGACATGGCTATATCGACTCGGCTATTGATGCTGATCAAGAATATATATACTTTATTTGTCTGCAACGACTCCTTCTGGCTGTTACGCACATCTCGCTTCTGACAAACTTAATAGACCTTTTTTAAAGAGTACGGGGTCTAAATATCAGCGCCTAATGACAACGATGTGGAAATCGTAAAAAATTCAAGGTTGCTCTGAAATCAGGCTTAATTAATATAGTTCAAGGCAATCTAAAAATGTTTCATAACATTGCCCTATTTTTGTTTCCGCCCACAAGTAAACTGTAGCAATTTTCTGAAGTAGAGAAGGAAGAAACGATAAAAGGCGATGCGATGGATTATCACATAAAATACAACACTGTGCCAATTGATGTTATTCCATGCAACCACGAAGTAGATGCTATTTTCGCTCACTATGCAATGAAATGAGATCATATCAAACAACAAACAACAATTCCCCCTACTCTATAAGGTAGACTGTAAGATGTTTACCGTACAGCGAGTACTGCAGCATCCGAAAGATCCTTTTCTGTTGGTAAGAACCTAATCAATTATAAACGCTGTAAAATTTAAACAAATGACGATATGGTGAATAAGATTATGTTCTTGCACTCTAACATTAACATTTTAAATAATGGATTCTTGGATTTTTAGGTTTTTCATTAACGGTGCAAAGTTGCAACCACGGACGAACAATAAAATAATATTTGTGCACTCGAACATAGAAATTGTGTATAAAGTGTCATCAATAACAACCCACTGTACACCAAAATAGTGTGCAGTTTTAGTATACTCATGAACTTCTGTACAGCATGTGAGTGAGTGAGACAACTAGCTGTCGATACAGACATTTATACAACATTCACTTACACTCATTTAAACTGTGTACTAAAAAGGTGTACAGATTTTTATAATGAATGATTCATTTGCCATTTGGATGTATTCATCCAGATGTTTAATTTGTGTCCTGTGCCTCAGTGATAGCCTCGAAAACAAAACTTATTGACTTCATTGCACTACTTATTTATTTTATTGTTAAGGATCAGAGAATTGTAACTACTTGAATCACCACTATGATCGGCGATGAGTAAATAAACAAGATAAATTATATCAATTAAAAAATTTAAGGATATATAGGATTGTTAACAAACTTACAGCTTTTATGATTTGAACCGTCACATTTTCCATTTCGGCACATTGTTGTGGACTTTGATTGTTTTCAAGGGTGTATTAACGATGGATTGATAAAAGTTTGATAACCAGTCGGATCCTTAATAAAATAGAAGAATAGAAACTATAAGCACGATTATATATATATATTTGGTTTAGATGCTGATTCTACTTAAGCATCATGTAAATTATTTTAAAATCAATCATGGTATATCAGGACTCATTTTATTTCCATGTTTATTATTACAGGCGGTGATAAACATTTACGACAATTTTTAAAGTATACGATTAATGTATACGATTATTGTTTACTGAATTTCGCATTCCCGAAAAGTTGTGCCTCTTTATTCAATAACTAATGCAAGCTAAAGTAACAAGAGGTTTATTTCTAAATTATAATTAGCATATTAAGTAGCGTTTTCTAACTCACACGTTATTCATGACCGTATATTACTCTTAGTATTTTATTCGCGATTATATGATTATATTATGAAAATTAGTAAAGACAAATTAGTACTTGCATTAGAACTCGTTGAAACAAATAAAACCTAAGTGTAATCGAACAAACATCTGTTCGTATGCACATTCTTTATGTTTCAACGTGTTTTAATACAAGTAGTATCCATGGTAATACTCGGATACCGATTTTATTAATCGGTATGGAAAAATTCGCCCTACTATAAGAGTAAGGGGTCTTTTACAGTCTGCTCGATCGATTGTAGCCTTTCTTACTTCTTTACACATGGCTCGGAAAATTGGGGTGTTTCATTCAAAATGTGGGGTTTATGCGAACAGACACGGACATCGCTGTATCGACTCGGTTGTTGATGCTTTTCAATAAATATGTATTCTTTATAGGGTCGGCTAGGCCTCCTTCTTTCAGAAGCTGCCTTAATATAACAAAGCTTTCATCGAAAATATTTAGCAAGTGTTTTAATATTATTTATTTTTCCAACGTAGAATCAGTTTACTTTGACAAAGTAGAAACAGTCTTTAGTAACTAGAAACTAAAATAAATATGTATGCCGAATAGCCCTCTATCAGCCTTTCGTAGTACAGGCTCCGCATTTACAATTAGACTACGAATCACATGTCTTTATATATGCGTTTGTTCTAGTCTGATTGAGTAACATGCTATTTCGTCTAATTATTTGACATAAGCAGCGCATTATTAGTCTTATAAAAAAATATTTGTAAATCCTCGATTGGTCTATTCTCCTCTAGCAAACGATCCAGCTTCAGAATAGACAACTTAAAATACCAGTAATCGGCAAACTGCAATGTATTGGAAATTATAGTATTAAATTTATTGAAGCAACTGTTTTGAGGTACTTACCGCATTTTGATAATCATTGCCAATGGCATCGCAACGACTTACGATAATACTAATAGGATAATCGAGTTTTTCACTGCATCGAATACGATAAATGTCATGCAGTACTTTGCCACTAAGTTGGGGGCAGTCGATAAGGTACAGCTCTGAGAGGCTTGGACACTTTTTGATTATATCCACAAGTTGAAACTCTTTAAGATCAAGACAGCCACTCAGTACAAGATAGTTAACTACACGCGGTATATTCAGCACGTTAATCTGATGATCTTGAAAACAACAATTGTTCAGCACCAAACCTTCCAGACGTTTGCAACGACCCAATCCAGAATCAAGTATCCAAAAAGGGCTTTCAAAGCCGGCACAGTTGAGTTGTATAATCTCCACAGCATCTGATTTCATCTCGATCACGTGGCGCATGCATTCAATCGTAAGCTGGGGTGTTTGCTGACCACCAGTAAGCTCGAGCAAATGTAGTACAGGCAGAGATAATATTTGATCTCGCGCCTGCTGAAAAAGCTTTATAGGCAATGAAATATTTTGAAGACGCTGGCCGTACCGACCAATAAATACACACATATATATGTGCATACATCTAATGTCAAACGAAATTGTATGTGCATACAGACAAACAGATTTACATATATTCGATTAGCATATGTATGTTCGATTGTACTTAGTTTTTTTTGTGTTTCAACGTGTTCTAATACTAGTACTATCCGCTGTAATACTTTGATACCAATTTATACTTAATCTATACTTTCTTGTAAGGACGGATGTATGTATGTCAGGCAGATCAAGTTTATTTAAAACTGTTGCCGTAATCCGTCCTCTCAAATGTATTAGAACTATGGTCACCTCACCAAAACTATGTTCAATGGTTGTAATTTATGTACGATGTATGTCAATTACAGCATTGTACGATTACAACAAATGTCTTAAAAAAAGCTTTAAAGTTTGAAAAGTTTTTGAGTCTTATTAGAAAAGGCGGCGTGGCAGCCCAAAATTTTTAGTGGCATTGCATTGACGCTCTTTCTAGCCACCTGTGTATTGGTATTCCTAAGTGCAATAGTTACTGATATATTCGCACAAACATACATTTTTATACTCTCTGCAAGAGTATATTGGGTTTGTGAAAATGTATGTAACAGGCAGAAGGAGGCGTGGCAGACCCCATAAAGTATATATATTCTTGATCAGCATCACAAGCCGAGTCGATATAGCCATGTCCGTCTGTCTGTCCGTCTGTCTGTCCGTCCGTCTGTCCGTATGAACAAACAGATTTCAGAGATGGTAAGAGCTACAAGTTCGAGCTTGGCCTCAATCGATCACATATTTAGTCAGTCAATACAAGAATCTTTTTTTTTTTCGATGCCACGCCCCATTCACCCACAATGATCAAAAAACCAGAGACACCTCGGAAAAATTGGTGTTTTCGGCGAATATCTCAGTAACTATGGCACCTAGGATCACCAATGTTGGTATGGAGGTTCCTAGAGACTGAGTAAATGTCATGTCATCAAAAATTTTGGGCTGCCACGCCCCCTTTTCCCATAGGAACTAAGACACTATTCCAAATTCAATACATTTTTATGGCATTTCTTCTTATCGTAGAGTATTCTAATTTATAATTCGTGTAAAGACCAACTATATCAAACTATCCTGAAAGGTGCATTAAAATCGGACTATAAACAAGGAAACTAGAAGCGTTACAATATTGATAACTGAATGCAATATCGTGTATGAGTGCAAGCGAGTTAGTAACATACAAGCACTTGAGCGGCAGCGCGCAATGTATGAGTGCAAGCGAGACAGAAACATACAAGCACATGTTCGAACGTTTTCGCTGCCTGCGTGGCGGCAGCGCTGCTCACAGTCGCTGGCCGCGCTGAATACACACATACATACATACATGTATATGCATCATATATTGTCTCTCGTATGTGTATTCGCATACAGACAAACAGCTGTATGTTTTATTATGCTTAGATTGTTTTTGTTTCAACGTGTTTTCATGCAAGTACTACACATTGTAATATCTCGATACCGATTTTAATAATATAATTCGTGGAAAATGCAGAGAGTATTATACGGTAGGGCGTGCTCGACCGTACTTATCTTACTTGTTTATATTTGGAGCGTATTTCTGACCGATTGGCCTTATGGGAGCTATACGATATAGTTGTCCGATTTCGATCAAACTTGGTCAGTACATGTAATTCATAGACATGTAGACTCCGTGGATCAGAAAGCCTAGCTAACAAAAAAGTTTTCTATACTAAAACATTCAAGTTTTATCTGTACATTTACCTTTATATGAAGATAGAACGGCCTAAAGTGGGCGTGTCAAAAACAAAAACAAACTCGTACTGCTTGGGTATTGTACCTTTCATTTGCGACCTCTTTCACTTTTCTAGCTCTTATAGTCTCTGAGATCCTTTTAGATCCGGATAGAGCTTGTATTAGGAAACGTTGAAATTAAAATTAATTAGAAGCATAATCGAACATATTTTTGTCTGTGTGTTCATGCACATACATACGTTTGACATTATATACAGTGGCTCGCAGCCTATTTCAACCAGCACTTAAAAAAAACTTTGATCCGCTATAAAAACTAAAGTAGAAAAGATAATCAAAATAACTAAACGCATGGCTTATTTGGAACTGCCCCCATGTAATGCAGCCACCGGCACAGTCACCAGACATCAATGTCATTGAAAACCTGTGGGCAATTTTGGACACAAATGTCCGTAAACGGAATATCCGAAACAAAACGGACTTAAAAACAGTTCTAGTTGAGGAGTGGTCCAAAATCACCCCAGATGTGACACGAAAATTGGTGGAATCCATGCCAAAAAGGCTAAAAATGGTTGTAGATAATAAGGGCGGGCACACAAAATATTAAAAAAAATTTTTTTATCTTATAAGTTTGTTCTAGATTTTACTTAGGCCAACTGGTTGAAATAAGATGTGGCCTCATTTTTGGTTGTTACTTTAGTTTTAAATTGTTAAAAAATATTAAAAAAATATATAAAAAATAAATGAAGTATAATTTAATAAGTTTAAACATATATTTAAAAATATGCGTTTAGTTATTTTGATTATCTTTTCTACTTTAGTTTTTATAGCTGATCAAAGTTTTTTTTAAGTGCTGGTTGAAATAGGCTGCGAGCCACTGTACATCTATGTTCACCATTGCACACTGGGAGGAATTGCCAAATATGTGGCATAAAGTCGAAAATTTCATTGAAGCAATTAAAAATTGTATTTTAATATTTTAAAAGAAGATTCCCCAAAAAATTCCGTAAAATTGATTTTTAAAGCCAGGGTATATAGAGTAAATAACAAAAAAACAATTTGTGTTAAGATTTGTTTTATGATATATATTATATTTATATTGTTTTGTATTGTCCCAAAAGATAGAAATCCAGTGCTATGTGTTCATATTATGTGGAGTAGAACCTTACCTTCTGCGATATGTTATGTACGTGAAAATAAAGTACAAAGTGTGTATTAAAAGTTAGTAATAATCCTGTTTGAGGCCTTTTGCGGCTCTTTCGCTAATTAAAATTTGTAGATCAAATTAAGTTCTGATGCGCAACGCTGACAGTAGGCTGTCTTGGAGAAAATGCGCCTGAAACCAAAATTACATTTTACAAGCGTGACCGGTTACTCTACACAATTTACGGATAAATAACAAGAGCCCGTCATCTTTATATATTAAGAAAAGAGTAGCTCGTCTTAGAAACGACCCATTTTAATTTCCTCTTAAATATTTAACTTTATAATTATCAAATATACCAAGTTTTAGCTCGATATCTGCGTTATTCAACTTTATGCCACTTATTTGGCAATTCCGCCCAGTGTGCACTGTTAACATAGCGTTTAATTATCAATTTTGTTACGTTTCTAGTTTATAATCGGATTTTTATGCAACTTTCAGGAGAGTTTGATATAATAAGAAAACAAACGTATTATAAATTAAAATACTAAACGATAAGAAGAAACAACTTAAAAATGGCATTGAAGTTTGAAAATTATGTTATTTCTTCTGGGAAAATGGTTCATGGCAGTTCAAAACTTTAAATGTCAATGCATTTATGCTGTCTCTAGGAACCTGTGTACCAAAATTTATATTCCTTAGTGCTATAGTTACTGAGATATTCGCCGAAAACACAGATTTTTTCCGAGGTGTGTCCATGTTTTGCCTCATTGTGGGCGAATGGGGCGTGGCATATACATTTGCACAAACCAATATACTCTTGCAATATACTATTGCAGTTGATCTGAATGGTCTTGATAAAAAATTTATTATTTGTTTGGGAAATTGTTTTCGGGAAATTAAATTAAGGGAATAATAAATTGGTAAATCGATTTGTCTCATGGTGCTCCTCAAAATTGAAGAACTGGTTGACGAACAGATAATTCTATATAACTTGGGAGTTGATATTTATCAGCATGCAGTCTTTGTATATTTCAAATGGGTTGTTATATTTTGACAAGCCCAATAAGCTCTTTAACGCTTTTAATGAGAGAGATTTAAAAATACTTGTATATGTTTGGAAAGATATGTAAATACATTTCCACAAAATTTTAGTTTATACAAACTATTTGGTAATAGCATGGACATAGAAGAACACATCACAATTAAACCAAGTAAATTTCAGCAAGCAAGTCTCCATTAGCCCCACTCGCAGTGCATGGAAGTGCCATGATGGCACCCATCCCACAAGTAAACCGTACGATATAAAGGGTTTGCCTTCAGTATAGACGATTTACAAACGGTCATTGCGAGTAAATATGTCAAGTGCAGGTGACCAGCAAAACAACAACAGTTGCAAACAGAAAAAACAAGAAAGAGAAGTACATTTGAGTACGCCCGACCATGTTATACTCTAAATAACATTTTTGTATATAAACATATAAACATACATATCTATACCGTTGGTCGGTACTGGCAGCGTCAGTGGGCACGTTCTTTCATATGTTGTATGTTTCTGTCTCGCTGGCACCCTAAATTTTGTTACGTGCTTTCTTTCTTGATTACAGTCGGTTTTTTTGCCACTTTTAGAATAGTTTGATATAATTTGTGCTCAAACGAATTTTAAATAACATATACATATAACAATAGTGTTCGATAAAAAAGTTTACAATAAGTTTATTTTCTTATGAGAAAAGGGGGCGTTGTAATTAAAAATTTTAAATTAAATTGCATTTATGCTGTCTGTATGAATGCCCATAGTGCCACAGTTACTGAGATATTTGCCAAGAACATCTATTATTTTTTCGAGGTGTGTGTAGTTTTTGGCCTACTGAGGGCGAATGGGGAGTGGCATCGCGAATTAAAAGTTTCTTGTATTGATTGACTTGTTGATTAAACTTGTAGCTCTATATCTAAAATCAGTTTTTTTATACGAACGGATAGACAGACATACGGACATTGCTACATATATCGACTCGGCTTGTGATGCTGATCAGTTTGAAGTCTGACACGCCTCCGTCTGCCTATTACATACTTTGAACAAACTCATTATTCTCTTTCAAAGAGTGTTTTATAAGAAAAGAAGTACAGTCGAACTCACTAGACCGAAAAATACCGTGTGTTATTAAATTTATTTATTTATTTAAGAGCTTACTTATTGATAGTGAAATTACAGGCTGTGAAATTATAGGTGTTAAGTTATTTTGTGGACAAGACTAACAATTAGCATTAAAACAAATTAGCGCATTTATCATTAATCCTTATCAATGGAAACATTTTATGAATGCGACTATTCACAAAGAGGCAAATATTTTTTTCCAAAAAATTATAAACTAATATAATAAATATATTAAATTAATAATATAATTTGAATAAATATAAAATTATAAAAATTAATGAGTCAAATTGTTATTAAACCTTAAAAAAAAAACAACAACAAAAAACCGTTAATGCGCAAACGCATAGATGGTTTAAGAGCACTTAGAAATATGAAACTAAATATCTATTTGAGAAATTAAGAATAATTTCTACAACAAATATTTGGAAAATAAATTTTTTAGTTTGAAGCTTTTTACGGATATATTTATAATCATTACATCCACATAATGAACAAAAACATATTTTGAATCCGAAAATATCTCTATCAGCATGTAACATACCCAAAAAAATCTAATTTAACCCTTACACAGGGTATAAAACATGAACAATGACAGGCCATGGAAAGTTACAAAAATTAAAAGCGAAAACGCACAGTGCTCAGAAACCTTTCACCCATTGGTGGATGCGTTTCCGGTTGCACTCAGTGGCAAACGATTCTCTGTGAAAATTGGTCTACTGAATTATGCAGCATCAATTGACGAAGTAGTCAAGCTGTCAGTGCCTCCATTAAGTCCCATCCATTGGAAAATGTACCAATGCTGTGGAGAACACATTGCAGGAAACAGCAAGCATTTATTGCGCTCTTTAAAGTTTAAAGAAACAAAGATAGGAATGATACAGTTTTGTTGCTATGGTTCAACTAACACATACAAGTTGTCTCCTTTCGATCCTTTTATCTTTTGGGAGCCAAATGGTTTGGTTGTCCTATCCGAATCTCATTTGGTATATAGATATACACATCACGTGTTAGTCCCAAACTCTGTTGTTGTTAAAATGGAATGGGCGCAGCGTTTCAAGCGAGTTGTCATGATGGCATTTTAAATTACACTACGAACTATTAAGATATAGAAATTGCAAAATTTTTTCGACTTTTTGGAACTATAGGATATAGTTTCAAGCCATATATATTATGTGTCAATTTGGTCACGACAGCTTTAAAAGATTACAAGTCATATGTAGTTCTACAAAACTGTTTTTTACAGCTTTCGCTGACGGAGGTGTTTTACATTGCTTCTAACACTTTTTCAGTTTTTGATTCTTTGGCTTAATCCCTTTGCAACATTGTGTGAAACATTGCTTAACAATTACACAGCAAAACATTGTGTTTGTTTGTCACTGTGAAATTGTTCTTGTAATTTTACGCCGTTGCTTGTGCTAACATTTTGTCTGTGTAGAATTTATCTTATCGCTATCTTCGTGCTTTCTTCTTTATTTACGCTCTCGACCCGCTTTCACCGCTTTCATTATACCCGTTACTCGTAGAGTACAAGGGTATATATTGTAATCGTTGGAATGTATGTAACAGGCAGAAGGAGGCGTGGCAGACCCCATATGGTATAAATATTCTTGATCAGCATCAATAGCCGAGTCGATATAGCCATGTCCGTCTGTCCGTCCGTCTGTCCGTCCGTCCATCCGTCTGTATGAACAACAGGATCTCAGAGACTATACGAGCTAGAAAGGTGAAAGGGGTCACAAATGAAAGGTACAATACCCAAGCAGTACGAGTTTGTTTCTGTTTTTTGACACGCCCAGTTTAGGGTGTTCTATCTTCATATAAAGGTAACTGTACAGATAAAACTTAAATGTTTTAGTATAGAAAACTTTTTTGTTAGCAATGATATCTGATCAAAATTTACACGGAGACTACATGTCTATGAAGTACATGTACTGACCAAGTTTGATCGAAATCGGATAGCTCCCATAGAGCCGATCGGTTAAAAACACGCTCCAAATAAAAATTAGTATGAAAAAATTTTGCATTGACTAAGCTATCTTAATAAAACTGACACAAAATAAATAAATCAATTATATAAATATACTGACCAAGTTTCATAGAAATCGGACTACTATATCGTATAGCTCCCATAGGGACAATAGATCAAAAATTTGCATTTATGAATTTGTATGAAAATTTTCTGTATTTACCAAGCTATCTTAATGAAACTGGTACAGAATAAATTTATCAATAACATAAATGTACTGATTAAGTTTCATACAAATCGTTTGACTATATTGTATAGCTCTCATAGGAACAATTGGTCAAACATTGAGTAACGGGTATCCTAAAGTCGCGGGGCGACTGTAGCATTCTTTCTTGTTTAATCTGTGCTTATTTAGCTTCTGCATGAGTCCCAATATGTATGTCTGTTAAAAATCCAATTGCCTGGTTCAAAGAAATGTTATGGTGGGTTTTGTTTGCTGCTGGCTATGTAAAAATGTTTCACATGAAAAATGTGCTGGCCTCAACGGCCGAAATATTGACCTGATTGAGTCTAAATCAGGTTTAAAGTGGTAAGCTTCACGATACATAATAGGAGAGGCTTTGGAGACCTATGTTATTTGGCAAATTAAAAGTCTGTCCGATATTTCGCACGAACTAAGGATATGGATAAGGATGAGAAATTTATAGATTTAAAAGTATTGAATGATTCTCCAAAGCGTAAAAAGGCCAATTTTAGATTGTTGATTTGTTCGCACCTTCTTTTATACAATTTGTAGCCCAATTTCCGAACACTACAGTTTTTAGTGATGACAACTTTATATTACCCACAGATGTTGTCCCTACGAACCCCGAAATAATAGTTTCTGATTCGTTAGTTGTAGGTGTTCCACCAAAGAAACAAATATTTGTTCCCAGGTTTGCCCCCATATCAGATGATGTCAAGACCTTCATTCAGGCCAAATCAGAAGCCAACATGGAAAAATGTAAGTTCTCATATCTTCGGGAAATTTCTTCACTTAAAGTTAGTGTTCCTGCCAAATATTTTAGCACAATCTGCTGTAAAGAATTTTGGTCGGACCACTTAATAATACAAGAGTATACAGCGGAGAAAAGAAATCCGAATCCGATTTCATTGACACCGAATTCTGTCCCAGCTCATTTGCCTATCAAAATGTAAGATTTCTTTGTAAAAAACTTAGTAATCGTGATTTGAATAGTCTGTCATATCTAATTCATGTCATTGCCTTTTCTGAAACATTCCTAACTCTGAAACTATTTTCAAAAAATTATCTATCTATAGAAATGATCGTAAAAAGTAATAACCGATCGTAAATTTCTTGTAGTTCTCAGCGATTTAAATATTGCAGGAACTACATTAACCTTCGACTCAGCACGATTTTCTTGGTTTCTGTTGAATTTTATTGTTTCAGGTCAATGCCATCTCAAACTCTTTAATAGAATGCTCGATCTCATTTTTGTTTTGGATCCATGCTGCTATTCTGACTTTCATACCACACCCTTATCCAATCCACTCGACTCTGGAAGTGTAGAATGATTTACCTGCGCCGGTGACCTGTACTAGTACTACTGTACTGTACTACTTAGCGATCTCGTCAGTTTCGAAAGAACGATTTTAATCAATTAAATGTACTGTTATCTCTCTCGCTAACTTATTGCTCGATATGATTACTCTATTTCGAATGACCGTTGTTATAAGGAATACCTTACTGATTGTGTACCTTACTGAAACTGCTATTTCAGATCAAGCTATAGCCGATTTATTTGCCGATTTTTTTTAAACGACTCACCCTACCCTTATCATTTAAATTCCATCAATTGTAATTTTACACCAGTCATCACTGAAAGTTCGCTTTTGTGTAATTTAAAGGCTACTAAACCTGTTTTTCACCTGGACCAGACGGAGTCCCTGGCTGTGTGCTTAAAAACTGTGCTGACGACCTTTTAAAGCCCCTGTATAAACTATTTACATTGTTCGTTGAATCATGCTATTTCCCTGATGTTTGGAAATCATCTTACATTATTCCTCTTCACAAAAAAGGAAATAAATCTAATGTTTGCAACTATAGGGGTATTTCCAAGTTGTCTGCTATTCCCAAGGCTTTTGAGAAATTGATAACTTATCAATTGCAACATTTCTGTAGATCCATGATTTCACCCTGCCAGCATAGGTTTGTGAAATATAGATCACTAACCTGTTAGAATTTACATCATTTGCACTAAAGGGCTTTGAGAGAAAATTGCACACTGAAGTCATTTACACAGATTTTAGCAAGGCTTTCGACTCCGTTAATCACGGCCTGTTAATACACATGCTCAATCTTTTGGATCTTTGCTATAACTTCACTCTTTGGATTTCAAATTACTTAAGTTCTAGAACACAACATGTTTATTTTAAAGACACTTTGTCTAAATCTGTTCAAGTTACTTCGGGTGCTCCACAAGGAAGTCATCTCGTTCCCTTGTTATTTATATTGCTCATAAATTGCTCTGCCTTCTGCGATCAGTTACTCACGTGTACTCATGTATGCCGACGACGTTCAGCTTTGTGTTTCGGCTGCTGAGTCTATTCTTGACACCAGGTTACAATCTGATCTATAAGTTTTAAAGTCGATCACTGATTTGGGTATCCTTATGGATCCAAGGCTTAAGTTCGATAAGCATTTTTTGTCAATTAATAATCGTGCTTTTGGTGTCCTGGGCTTCATAAAGCGCTGGTCGAGGTAATTAACGATCCCTATTTAACAAAAACACTTTTTACTACCTTGGTACGCCCTATTCTTGAATATGGATCTTGTATTTGGTCCCCCCAATACAGGATAGAATAGAATCTGTACCAAAATAATTTCTTTTTTTGCCCTACGGGCTCTTAACTGGAACACTAACATACACTTACCATCCTATCGTAGTAGAGTTTTACTAATTAATCTTCCTGAATTGTCTGATCTTAGGACAGTGCTCGGTGTTATCTTCTTACACAAATTTATAAATGTTATAATTGTTTCTTCTGAATTATTCAGCCAGATAATTTTCGCTGTTCCGATTAGACCAACTAGAAACTTTCGTCCACTCTCTCTTCAACCTTGTTCTACCAACTTTGCCATGCATAATCCTTTCTGAGTACTATGTAGTAACTACAATAAACTTTCTTGAGTTGTAGATAGTTCTACTTCTACCCACTTAATTAGAGATTCTCTTCTCTGTTACCTGTCTAGGTCTTAATTAACGTAGTTTAATAATTAAAGATGTATTGTATTTCGTTTTTAGGAACATAAAACATAAAATGAGTTCTAACAAATAAATTCTTTTTGCGTTTATCGTGAGCCGTACGTTATGCGGTGTGCCCCTCGGTCGGTTGGACGGGAGGTGCGAGCTTTATTCGCAGTGTACTATCTCAAAGAGATCGATATGACAGATTCGGAAGACTGTTGCCGCGGTAGCTTGCGAGCACATTGGAAAGTGTTTCACAGATGTAGTCGTCGTTTAAATGCACTACGATAAGAGTCTTGCGCGGGCACCAAGGCTTTGACAGACGACCAGGATAAGCTTTTAATAATGCAGTAGCCCGTCGTTGGCCGACACTTCACCAGAGATGCAACCATGCGATTATTTTTAGATCCCGTACTCTAAACAAAAAGTAGAGAGAGTATATGTATGTATATGGCCAGATCGGTATACATACTTGCATCTTTAAGCGTTTAACATAGCTCACACTAAACTAAATGAGTAATTTTTTTTTTAATTACTTATTTTATTCCGTAATGTTAATAAACAGTAACAATTCAGTGCTCAAAAAGAGTATATGTGTTACTCTCGGAACACAACAGATTGGCGACGAAGATAAAAGCAAAACCGCAAATCGATGTACAGTTCTTTTTGTGTAGTTTCGTGTCGGTAGTCCATCGGAGGTAAAAGTAAAAAAAAATTTTTTAGCAAAGCCGCAAAATTACATTTTGTGTAAAATCACATCAATATATGGTAAACGAACAAATTAACACTCAGTTGCTGTCTAAGCAACAACAACAATTATTTAAAAAATAATATGAGTTTATGGAACATATTTGCAAAATAATGGTAGCAATTCAAGTCGTCCGGGTGAATTGGCTATATATCCGCCGTTTACAGCATTCAACAAAGACTAACATAATTGGGAATCTTATTTGCAACAATTATCGCAATATTTTATTGCATATACAGTTAGTGCAGAATAGAAGAAAAAGTCATACTTTTTATAGTGAATAGGTACCGAAATTTTCGAACTAATTCGAAATCTGTTCGGAAGTGAAAATCTCAACGAATTTACATACAAGCAAATAACTGAGAAATTAAGGGAACATTACCAAACGAACAAAACGACATATAGTCGTTGCTCGATACGAATTTTTCAAACGAAAAATGCGGAACTCATAAACACATAGAGAATTGGTAGACGATTTGCGAGATCACTAGTGTCACTTTGTATGCAGAGTCGAAGGATGTTCAACAAACTTTGTAGAAGAGATGATTCGTGATCAAATCATTGTGCACACGACTTTCGACATTGTTCGCACAGCAGCACTACAAAGTTACAGCCAACATTGCAAGACATTCTAACAATTGAAGAATATATATAATATAATAAAGAATTTTGATATTGGCCGAACCAGTACCTACGTTTGTATGTATTAACGGGCACCGTCCCGTTACTGCCAGCCGGCAGTGTACGGCGAGAAGAGAGCTTCATAAGCAGCACAAGACAGTGTGTTTGCTTACTCTAGAAACAGCGCGATCACAAATGGGGGAGACTACACATACGCAGTGCGCGGAAAAAGGACGCTGGATCAAAGCAAAGAGAGGCGACAAATGCGCAGTTGATCGCATAGAGCGACGTCAGGTAGAGCAGTCACAGCATTGGTCGTTACGCACGCACAATGCTTAGCAACAAAGCTGGCTGCAAGCCATAGAATGTTCGGGAAGAGAGCCTAAGCGCTGCCAATAGCGCCGAAAATGCGATGAGCAGCAGCGGCAGAGAATAGAGAAAGCAGCGCTGCCGGCCTAACCTACATAAAGATCAATGGCTGGATATACGCTGTCGATGCTGACAACGCCGACGTCGACGCAGAGAAAAACAATTAGGCGACGGTTTGCATGCTGGCAGAATTTTTGGCACGCGCCAGTTTATATTGAGCAAGCGAAAAAGAAACATGTGCGAAAATCGACAGCGAATTGCAAGGCCACGCGGGGGTACAAGTAAACACGTTTGGAAAGCAGTCAACGAGGGAGCAACAAGAAAAACGAAGACAACCACAGAAACGATATAGGACACGGAGAAGACAACAACGACCAAGACGACCCAGTTATAAACCACGGATTTCGAAGACCCCCTCGCCGATCAGGAACGACCTAGAAAGTGACGACGTACATATATTGACGACGAGGTGATTCACGAGAGTCCCTTAAAAGGGTTTTATGTGTGGTTAGGAATGCCGCGCCGAATAAACAACACAGCGCAAGTAGTTATCCATAGGAAAAAAAATAGAATTTCAAGTGAAACAATTAAAAAATAAATTAATTTAACAGTGAACGCTGAAACAAAAACAAGCATATCGTCATGTGCCAACATTTTTATAGGAATTAGTGCAACAGTGACTATCCTTCCAGTGTCAAACCGAGGGAAAATCGCCCGCTATGTGTGGCCGTAGCGTCTGTTGGCTGCTGAGACGGAATACACCGATAGTGACCGTGGTGCGAATCGTTACTGAGCCTGACTCCAAAGTCGACCGACCAACCAATCGCTATTGGGGCTTCGAACGATTAGCTGTTGAAGGGTTCGTGTCGACATCGGGTGTGTTCCGTTCTTGCAACCGAAGCGTTTGCTGGTTGCCGAAGCGAAATACATCTGAACCAATCCAGGCAGAATATATCGAGGCTTTCCTACGTGTCCGCCGGACCCGCCAATTGCTATTTTGGTTATCGGCCGTTTAACAATTGTTGGAACCGGTGTAAGGCGTACCCGCTTCCTAAGTCGTAGCGTCTGCTGGCTGCGGAAGTGGAGTGCATCTGACTATACTACACCGGTTTCGGACAGTCTCGGCCGACCCGACAACACCCACAGTAGCTGCGGCTAAGTAGTTGCTGTACGAGTTAGCGCCGACACAAAGGGTATTCCGTCTTTCTAAGCTGTAGCGTCTGCTGGCCACGGAAGGATAGAGATTGCTCAGATCCGTCCGTCGCGAAGTCGACACCCAACATTCGAACGTGCACTGCTAGGTAAATTTTTTTGTTTGTCCAAGAAAGCATTGATCGCCCGTTTCTTTTGCGCCCTGCCGTTCTTTACTGGTGTTTTTTGCACAAATATAAATGTTCTGTAAAAACAGCCCTGACGGGACTGAGACATGACTTGGCCAAAAATTGAGTCGTTACAGTCTACTGTTTTCGGAGAAATGAAAATTTAATCAGTATCTGTAAGGTAGAAAATGCACACTAATCACAAATCTCAACGGCAAATCTCAAATTGGTAACGATTTTCAATCCAAGCAAGCATCTGCCTACAATGACGACAAACAGACTCCAACATTAGGCAATCATACTCATGTCATACAACTTTGACATCAAATATCGTTCTACCACAGCACACGAAAATGCAGACGCACTATCACGTCTGCAGATCAGCACAGACGAAGAGTTCGACAAAAATGAAGCATGCTACAATATTGTCGATATTACGCCTACGATAAGAAGCGCCTAAAGAATGGCATCGCACTAAAGTAGGTTTACAGTTTAATTTCAACTGATTGGCCAGAGAATACACAAGATCCTGAAATGCAGCCATATTTCAATCTCCGATTTGGTGTTTCAGTTGACAGGGATTTGCCATGTCTATAAGCCGACTACATTCGCATCATTATTCCTCGTACAATGCGACACGATATACTTAAACTTTTACATGATGGTCATTGGATCATATTAAAAATGAAACAGCTAGCTCGACAACATGACTGGTGGCCAGGCATCGACGATGACATCGAAAAGCTAACAAAGTCTGCAAGACTTTGCATATGTAAGGTGACTAATCAGTCTCCAGCTAAAGAGTTCCACGGTTGGCCAAAAACCAACATCTGCCTGGGAGAGAATACACATTGACTTCGCTGGTCCCATTTTTGACTTAATGTGGCTAACATGTGTAGACGCATGCTTCCAATTTCCATTTGTGACGTAAATGTCTTTAACAACAATAGCATATACTATAAAAGCCTTAACTAATATATTTGCCATTGAGGGCTATCAAAAAACTATAGTCAGGAACAATGCAATGCAGGGACAATCAAGCATAGATACACAAACAACACAGCCGTTACCAAGGATCTTGTGTCTTATCGTTTTACATCAAACGCATATGGTAAAATACCCGCAGAACTACTTAATGGACGTCCAGTTCGCACACTCCTGACCCAACTTTTCGAGAAGCCAATCCAAAATCTACAGCAGCAACATAAATATATATATACCGATTAGTAGGTCGAATCATCCGCACATCCAAAGTGTTTATCAAGCGCCATATCAACCAGTTAAAGCCCAGAACAAGGTCAGAAGAAAGATACAAATTCGATTAATCCGCCGCATATTGGTATGCAACCAATTGTCCAGTGAGAGCTTGTATCGTGGTGTAAGCAGCCAAGACATTTTTGTCATCTTATCCCGAAATGCGTGCTGCAGAGACGTGACATGTCTTTGAAAGGATAAGCTTCTGTCCAAGGTGACACCGAGGTATTTGTATGCCGAGGAGTGGTGTAGTACTCGGCCATTTAGTGTAACGCCAGGACAGTTGCTTATCCTGTTTGTAAATGTCATGTTTGCACATTTATCAGCATTGATGCTCACATTCCACTTTCTAGCCCAATCCTGAAATGCATCTAGGTACTGCTGAAGTGCTCTGGTAGCTTGGAAAATGCAGGAGCTTTTTGTGAGCACTGCAGTATCATCGGCATAGGTTGCGATTAGCACATCTCTAGCTCCGAGTCCACTGATTGAAGTGTGCGTTGGCATATCCGCAATGAAGAGTGTATATAAAGTGGGGCCTAGAACGCTGCCTTGGGGAACTCCGGCTTCAATCATTTTGACTGAAGAATTGTATCCATCAGCCGTCACGGCAAACGTGCGCCCTGCCAAGAAACTTTTTATGAGCTGGAACAGCTGCGGAGGTAGTAGACTCCTGGCTTTGAATAGAAGTCTTGGATGCCACACTCTATCAAAGGCTTGCTGAATATCCAGGAAAGCAGCAACTGCATACTCCTTATGTTCTAGAGCCTCTAACGCAAAGTTCAAAACTCTGTGCAGTTGCTCTGGAGTGTCATGCTGCAGCCGGAAACCAAATTGGAACTTGGGGATCGCACGAGTAACAGCCTCTATATTGAGAAGTCTGTTAAGGATCAGCCTCTTCATCATTTTGCCCAGTGAGGGAAGAAGGCTTATCGGCCTGTAAGATTCCACCTCAGTTGGCTGCTTTCCTGGTTTAGGTATCATGATGATGCTCGCTGACTTCCAGGCTTTCGGAAAGTATCCGACGCTTAGTATACTGTTGAATATTAGCACCAGGAACAAGAGAGCTTGTTCTGGCAGTATACGTATTATTCTGTTGTCAAGCAGATCTGCGCCAGGAGCTTTTTGGGCTTCAACTTAGACACAAGCAGCTTCACTTCTTCAAGCGTGACAGGATCGCCAGGCAAAGTCATTTGAAACGCGGTTTCAAGTTTTTGCTCAACCAAACGGATATGACTCTCAGATGCAAAATCAAGGGGTCTAAAGCGCTGTTCCAGGTTGTAGGCGAACACTTCTGCTTTCTCCAAAGCTGTGCGGCACCAGCCTCCTGCCGGGTTCTTTATGGTCGATTTTGGCGAGGCCTGTGATTTGTACCGTTTAGTCATCCGCCAAAGTGAGAAATTTGTAGAGGCATCTGAACCCATGCATTCCAATAGATCATCAATTTGTTGTTGCTTTCTGCGTGTCAGCACTTTATGTAGTCGGTTGGCCAGCCTTCTATGGATCTGTTGAATCCGAGCATCGCCTGTTCTCGCATATTCCCTTCTGACTTTGCGTTTGAGTCTCACAAGGTTAGCAACTATGGGTGGAAGCTGAACGCCTCTATAATCTCCAGTGCGTTGTGCGTTTCTTGGTGCTGCTCTTATTGCTGCTTGCCTTATATGCTCCATAAAGCTGTTTATGGCGATATCTTTATCGTCAGCTCCTTCAATATCAATGTTAAGGTCGGTAAGCTGCGTCAGATGAGCCTTAAATACCTCTACATCGGCACCACGAGCTAGTAAACTGGACCGTTGTGGCTTTTTAAGTGGAGGAGTATGGTCCGATGAAAGCTCATGCAGCGTTTTGATATTTAGCCTTGTCATGCTGAATCCTTTTACAACGAAGAAGTCCAGTGCCGATGGAGCTACCCGAGAGTTGTATGAATAGAACGTCGGTTCTCCAGTTGCGAGAACTTGGTACTGGCCGTTTGCAATGACTTCCTGCAGTGTTCTGCCTCTTGCGCAGGATCTTGCGTTTCCCCACCATGGATGCTTGGCATTGTAATCACCGCCTGCAATGAACTTGTTGCCTAGCATGGCAAAAATGGACTCTAGTCCCGCCTTTATCCATCGCTCTCCAGGTGGGAGATACACGGCCGCTATTGCAACAGATTCCTCAGATGTCTGCATTTGCACGTTAGCTATCTGTCTTTTGTAGCTAGTGACGGAAGGCTGTGGACTGTGGCTAATGCTAGAGCGCACAATGACAGTAGCGCCACCTCTGCTGTTGCCGCTGGGGTGGTAGGCGTGGTAAGAAGAGTATCCAGGTAGGAATAAACGTTGTCTTTCTCGCATGTGGGTCTCGGTGGCGAGCAATACATCAATATTATGTGCAGCGAGGAATAGCCGGAGCTCTTCAGAACCCCTAGCTAGTCCTCGTGCGTTCCACAATCCGATTTTTAATATCGGTTGATTCATTTCGGGATACGTGAGATGAGTACCTGGACTATTTCTCGGAATGCCTTATTTGCCTCCACAGTCTCCTGCACCAGTTTAAAAAGTTGGTCCATTCTATTGTTGATCTCACGAATGGAGTTTTCCAAACCCAGAAATTTACTGTCGGAGTTTGAGATAGGTGGCTAAGCTTTTCACATAACTCTCACTAAGCTATGTTAAGTAGCATAATTATGTTAGATGCTTTAATCTCCTGATGTTAAAAAACAGTCACAATTCATAGGACACAACACATTATGTGTAATATATACACATATATGTCGGAGAAGGCTCAACGTTTTCCATATCCATCGTAAAGTTAGTCTGTGCAGCGAGTCGCAATGTGTATACGTGTTCTCTTCTCTTCTTCCTCTTCTCCTGTTTGACAGTCCCTGCTGCCAATATTCAGTTTTTTAACACACACCATTGCGCCACACGCAGTCCATATAGCCGTCTTGCTCGGACCTCGCCTTTTTGCATTTCTTAGTTTACGAAGGTATTTTAAGGAACACTATCTTTGTCTCCTTCTACATGAAGTCTTCCTGCGTTTCTCAACACTAACTAAGTTCTAAATATAGTATTATCAAAAGCTTATGTTATTAACATTAGTCCCATCTATATAATATTTCTGTTATAAATCTACGACATACACATATAAGTATTTTTTATCGAGTCCCGAAAACTGTATCCTACATCTTTCATAGACGAAATTTGTTTAAAAATGGGTATTTGTATAAATAAATTTGGTTTTAATTTAGTGATTGCAACCAGACATCATGGACATGTTATGATTAACTAAATCCATACCAAATTCGGCCGGACTCAGACAATGAAACTGGTTTAAAAAAGGTGATGGTGTGTGTTAAAACAATACATTTATTTATATTAACTTGCAGTCAAAGAGTAAACTCTTTATTTAACTACATGGTCAAGTAGTAGAGGTGCCTGTTATTATTTTTATACCAGTTACTCGAAGAGTAAATGGTTATACTGTAATCATAAGAATGTGTGCAACAAGAAGAAGGAGGCGTGGCAGACCCCATAGAGTATAGTAAGTACTATATATATTCCTTATCATAGCCATGTCAGTCTGCCCGTCTGTCCGTCCGTCCGTCTGCATGAACAAAAGGATCTCTGAAACTATAAGAGCTAGAAAGGTGAAAGGGGTCGCAAATGATATTTACAATACCCAAAAAGTACAGGTTTGTTTTTTGTTTTCTGACATGCTCACTTTAGGGCATTCTGTCTTCATATAAAGCACATAGTCCATTTGCTTGGGTATATTCCTTCCAATGGCTCGTTTGCTCATTTTTCTGTAGCGTCAGACTTCCTATTGCTGTCAGGCGCTCTGCTGACTTTGCCGCTTCCGGCCGGGCTTAAGGGTCTAGTGGAGGAGTCCCTAGCAGTATTTGCAGAGCTTTTGTTTGAGTACTTCTGAGCGCTCCTGTGATGCTGAGGAGGGGGAAATCCATTGTGGTACCTTTTACTTTTAGTGAAGAGGATGAGGTCCGTATTGCTCGTGTTCATATGTAGGCTGGTATTGTTAGCCTATCTACCTATGTATCTCCTTGAGAGTTCTTTCCATAATAGAGTTGAGAGTTGATGGGCAGACATCCGTGATAATTATGCTAATGTCATCCGCGTATGCAGTTATTCTAGGGCCTCCTTATCAAGTCTCTTGATTAAGTCGTCTACTTTCAAATTCCACAGCCGACGGGATAGGACTCCATTTGGGGGCGCCTCTGTTCAGTTTCCAGAGTGTGATGGTTGGATGGGAGTTTACTGACAGTAGCCCTTTAATAATGGTGTTCATTTGTCGGTGAGGCTTCTGTTTTTATACTCTCTGCAAGAGTATATTGGGTTTGTGAAAATGTATGTAACAGGCAGAAGGAAGCGTGGCAGACCCCATAAAGTATATATATTCTTGATCAGCATCACAAGCCGAGTCGATATAGCCATGTCCGTCTGTCCGTCTGTCCGTCTGTCTGTCCGTCTTTCCGTATGAACAAACAGATTTCAGAGATGGCAAGAACTACAAGTTCAAGCTTAGTCTCAATCGATCAGATATTTAGTCTGTCAGTACAAGAATCTTTTTTTTTCGGTGCCGCGCCCCATTTGCCTACAATGAGCAAAAAACTAGACACACCTCGGAAAAAATTGGTGTTTTCGGCGAATATCTCAGTAACTTTGGTACTAAAGATCACCAATTTTGGTATGAAGGTTCCTGGTGACAGCGTTAATGCATTAACATTTAAAATTTTGGACTGCCACGCCCCCTTCTCCCACAATTAATAATAATAGTTCCAAACTTTCATTCCCTTTTTTGGCATTTGTTTATATAGTACAGTATTGTAATTTATAATTCGTGTGGAGACTAACTATATCAAACGATCCTGTAAGGTGCATTGAAATCGCACTATAAACAAGAAAACTAGAAGCGTTGCAATATTGATATTGATTTGCAGGTTTTCTCTACCTGCGTGGCGGCAGCGCTATCCGCAGTCGCTGGCCGCGTTGAATACACACACACATACATACATATATGCATCATATTTTGTCATTCGTATGTGTATTCGCATACAGACAAACAGATGTATGTTTGATTATGCTTGGATTGTTTTTGTTTCAACGTGTTTTAATGCAAGTACTACACATTGTAATATCTCTAGACCGATTTTAATAACTTAATCGGGAAAAAATTCAGAGAGTATTTTACGGTCGGGCGTGCTCGACTGTACTTTTCTTTCTTGTTACACTTGAGTAAAACCAGAGAGTCTTTAAATACCTAGAAAACTATGTCAATTATTTGGATGAGTATCAGAACGTTCAGAGAGTGCATTGTATGCTAAGAATTTTTCTTGAGTACTTAAGGATACTAGAGCGCATACATCAGTTTACACCAGAGTGACCTCTAGAAATCGGAATGGGTCAGCGACGGTTGCGTGTCGGTGGTAATGATCTATGTTTGTTTGTCTTTCCAGCGGTCTGCGTACTACTTGTTACACTTTACATGTTCCCGCCCGTTGATCTACTGTTACGAAGTTGTTTGTGTGTCAACTAACATACACCCGGCAGTTGAACAGAAGTTCAATAATTATTTGCGTAAGGTTTGTCAAAGAAGTTGACTGCAACATTGATTAGGGTGATGGAATGTCTGATAGTGGCATCTCCTCGTGTTGATTGTAGGTCGTTTGATTTCTCCTATTTTTCGTGTGTCGTTTAATTATGTAAGTTATGCATATTAGCATAACTATTCCAAATGTGATGTGGGACATTATAACGTGTCGTAGAGTTGGTGCCCTGTAAACGGTATTTTAATTTTTCCGTTTTGTTTTGTTTTGTTCTTTTTTGCTTTAACTTTCATTTGTGTTATTTTATTAACGTCAAAGTTTCAAATTTTTGATGAACTCGTGGTTAGACCATGCGTGACGAAGCTAATGACTGAGTTACGTATAGTGCAATCAGAGTCTGCAATCAATAGACCAGATCCTTGCAAGCTGATCAACTCTGCCAGATTTTTGAGACAGTTGATAAATCCATCATTATTTGGGTGGCAAAAATCCATTGATTGTGAGATGTCGTGTTTAACCATAAAAATGTTTGGTTTGTATATGTGACTTGACATTATGGTGATGTTTAGTCGTTAAATAGTAGAAACTCACAGCATTGATCCATGGAAAATACTGTTTGCTTGTTGTGACAAATGTATTCATTATTGTTTAATTGAAAACAACTTGACCAGTCTTCTCGTGAAAGTCCGTCGAATTGATCTCGATGACTATTGACTCCAATCAATGTTCGATCGATTCTGATGAATTTTAATGCCATAACTGCACTTAACTGGAATATGAACGAGGTTGTAGGTTTATGCGAATCACAGTGAGTTGGGTTGTGAGAGAGATGTACCATTGAAAGAGCAAAAGACGGATGGTTTCATTGGTCATGTTAAGTGTTTGTGTCTCAAACAAATCCAATTGTTTTGAGATAATCCCTTCGTTTCGTTTTTAAATGTCAACATGTAATTTTCATTCGGCTTCACCATCTGAATAAATTGAGCCCTTGTCAATGCGTAATTGGAATCTAGGTTTTCAAATAGGCTGCTAGCAATGTTTCCGATGATGTCGAAAGGTGATCGTCGGTTTCTGGTCGGTTTAAAAAATCCGTTTTTCCATCTTGAGTTCTTCTGAGAAATGTTTGAAGTGCTGATACATTGTTGGCAGCCAGAACTGGTCAGTATTTTTAAGCACAGTTCACCCTCTCTTTATGTTGTTTCTGAAAACCTTTTCATATCTTCCCAATATAGTGGCAGATCATAGTATGCAATTATTTTCATTTCGGATATAGTGAAGCGACTCGTTCCTATCCTTTCGAAGTATAGTACAGGTTTTGTACCAAATTGCGTAATATTTACCGATTTCGCAAAGTTAGCGGTAGTAACATATACATTATCATTACTGTTGTGACTAGTGACGGTAGTTCGGATGTCTTGTGCTTTTTAGAGACAGTATCCTTGGTGGGAGTGAAGCCTTCTTCTGGTTGTGATGCCCGTTTTTGAAGTAACTCCGGTTTGAATACATTTTCTGGTAGCAGTGGGTACAGTTTGAGTATTTCTGTCCGTATGATGCCTCTATGAGTTTTAACGATCTCTCATCTCACTAGTTTGTCTGGTCCAAGGTAAACCTTGATGATCGTTTGTCGTTTGTTAGATTTAATTTTAAAAACATAATGTATAAAAAATTTTAAAAGAACAACGAAAATTGCTGTAAAAAAAAAAATAACAAAAGTTTCCCACATCTAAAGTTATTCAAGCAACTGACGGCGCATCTTGTAGATAGATATTAGATATTTCGAGGACTATCGGGTCCAAAAATTGTGTCGGAGTTTTGAAGAATGGTCCCATTATTGACGAATTTTTTTATTTGTTGGTTCACAGTGTACTTGGCTTACTAAAGTCTCCTGGTGTGATAGCCTTTAGATCGTTGAAATCCGATCAATGTGTTGTTAGTGACCTTGAGTTTAATATGGCTTCCACTTCCGCGATCATTGTGTTCAATTCTTCGATCGTGAGTGATGCTGTTTCCACACTTATTTGTAAAATTGTTTTTAAAGATTTGACTGTTGCTTCCCATAAGCCTCCGAAGTGAGGAGCACGTGGTGGAATAAAACTGAAGTTGATTTTTAATTTAATGCAGCGCTCAGTGATCTCATCATTAGCCTTTCTGGATAAGATTGTTCATTAAGTTCCTTCAAATGATTGCAACCGCCCTCGAAGTTTGTTGCGTTGTCACAATATATGGTGTCGATCCTTCCTCGACGTGCCAAAAAGCGCTTGAGCGCACGTATAAATGCAGCTGTTATCAAATCATGAACCAACGCTAGATATACTGTTTTGGAGGCGAAACAGCCAAATACGGCTATGCCTTATCAGGTTTCTTTCGTCTGACCTTATTGTGTATTCAGTAAAGTCCCCAGTAATTTACTCCGCTGACTGAGGGTAGGACTCCCATCATTTGTTTTAAACCGGAGGGTCGGAACCTTCGACATCGAACACAATTCTTCAAAACGCTTCTTGGAACGGAGGTGCCACTCAAGATCCAGTAATTTTGTGGTGAATAGATAAAAGTTCCAACCGAGCGCAGTGCATGTTCGTGAGTTTCTTTGACTATCATTTTTACAATTGAGTCATTTTATGGCAGTAAGACTTGGTGCTTTGCTGTCTCAGGAAGTCTTAAATCGTGATGGGATGTAGACTCCCGAATGGACAGGTCTTGGTGACAGATCCTTTCTTGACCATGTCATAATATTCTAGAAATGCATTTTGTTGTACATTCCTACATTTTGTTTGTACGGAATAAATATGCGAGCCTCTTACAGTTTATGCAGGTTTTGCTGCGTCGTTACTGTTATGTTTTTTGCATAGCAGAAACTACGCATAAAGGAGTTGCTGTGTCCCATGTTGTACAAGTTCTAATCTTTGCCAATGTATATACTTGCAACAGTCAAATTTTGTTTTGTTTCTAAAATTAATTTCAAGGTAGACAACGGAGTCGAAGGAGTTTGCGTTAGCCATTAGAATGATGGCCCGGATAAAAATATTGGACCGTAAAACCAAAGTTTATGGGCCCATAATTGATCGGCTGATATTCCTCGTGATAGGACGTCAGCGCGATTTTGATTACTCGGTACGTGTCTCCATTGTCGTGGAAATGTTAATTCCAATTTTCGATATTCGATTTGCTACAAATGTATGAAAATTGTAGGCTGGAGCCTTTATCCAGGAATAAACAAGAAAGAAAAGTACAGTCGAGCACGCCCGATCGAAAAATTTCCTCTGTATTTTTACCGATGAAGAGAGAGATTTCATAGTGGAGTTGTATCAGGACAGCTTCCACGCTGCTCGATGGAGAGCGTTGCCTGCACTTTGCGATCGACAGGAGAAGAAGGTAGACGTGAGCACCGAGCGAAACAAAAGGAAAAAAACTGTGAGTAGAATCCGTTAGGACCAGTGCGACGAAAGTTGCACTAGAGTTGCACTCTGCTCTCGCGAATCAACGCCGACTTTCGCTGAGAACAATCGTGGTCTCCTGACACCCTTGAGCCATGACCGCAAACGACGACTCGCTGAGATCAACGGCGGCGCCCCCCGTTTCGATCTCACGGAGAACAATGGCGGCGCCCCCCGTTTCGATCTCGCGGAGAACGACGGCAGACTCCCCGCCTCGATCTCGCGCCTCGCCCGCCTGTTCCCACGCCTGTATCAGCCCCTGTAGACCGGTAAGCTTTCCCCGCCTGCATCGTCTCGGCGAATGTTACAAATTTCTTTTAAGATTCGAGCACTGGACAGACTGAGAGCTGTATCCCGGCTGGAACGCTTCCTTAAAACATAATATGGAAATAAATCATTATCACACCTGTACTCATTTAAAAGCATCAACGCGTGAACGATTTAATAGAAACGTTAAGAATCTAACATGGAAAATGTTAAGCTACCATGGAAATTGCATTTGGGTGACCAAGTTGCAGCAATTAATAAAAACTTACATCAATACATATCACCGTACTATAAAAATTAAGCCTAGGTTTTTTCGCTGAAGTATATGAACCAAATTGGACAGCTGATTTATTTAGAATTATAAAAATTCAATCGACAGATCCAGTCACATATTTTTTTAAAGATTATAAAAATGAACTCATGTAGGGTTCATTTTATGAAGAAGAACTTCAACGAGTTAAGGAGAAAGCGCATACCTGATTAAAACGAGAAATTATAAAAACTGAAGAAAATAAAGTTTTTGCTAAGTGGTTAGGTTTTGATGAGTCATATAATTCCTGGATTGATAAAAAAGATATAATTAAATAAAAGATTTTTTTTTATTAGGTATACATATTCACAAGTACTTTATATACTTACAAGTGTTGTTATATATTAAGTCTTATCTATGAATTAATGTTTTGACATATTTTACAAATTTGTGCGTTCAAACTTATTTTATTGAACTTGATGTTACAAATCATTTTTCATCTTTATAATTTAAAGAAATTTTAACAATTTCTAAAAACAGCTCATGCCCTCAACTTGTTATTACTTTCTGTTTACCATAATAAGTTTTTCGTTTTCGAATACTTTCAAAATAGTCAGAGTGGGGCAGTTTGGTAGCAACGCTTTTATTTGTGACACCTTTAATTTTTTGAATTTGTTTGTCCGCGGTCCCTTTACTGTTTTCTACCTTGTAGAAATAAGGTTTTTCCATTAAGCCTGCAAAAGATTTCATAAACTTTCCTGCATTTTCATCTTCAAAAAAAAAAACCTAACTCTTTATTGCGTGCTGGAATTATGTTAAATGAATTCGTAAAGCTATAATTGGATGTGTTAAAACGTTCTGGATTTGTTTTTATGGGCCGTATAAATAATCTAAGTCGGTGGATTTTTTATGCTTAAGAAATTATAATAATAATCATACATAAGCCATTTCGACAATTCTAAGACAGTTACTCCTATATAGATTGGTTTATCACAACGAATGAGCGTTTTTTTGTTCTGAAGTGCTGCTAAGTCATCACCGAAAAGGTTCATGCTTTGCAAACTGTACATTGCAACTAACTGCCTGAAGCTGAATTTTGCTTGGAACGGTAATCAGTAACTAGTCGTATTGAACGGCTTTTCTCTACTTTTTCCATAGTTTTGCCGTAAATGGCATTATTCTTCAACTAATTTTTTTTTCAAACTCATTATACCCTTGCAGAGGGTATATTGTTTTTGTCACGAAGTTTGTAACGCATTGAAGGAGACGTTTCCGACCCCATAAAGTATATATATTCTTGATCAGCATCAACAGCCGAGTCGATATAGCCATGTCCGTCTGTCCGTCTGTCTGTCCGTCTGTTTCTATGCGAACTAGTCTCTCAGTTTTAAAGCTATCTTAATGAAACTTGGTACACATGTGTATTCCCTTTGCACGCAGAACATTTGTTAAAACCAGATCGGATCACTATATCATATAGCTCCCATAGAAACAATTTTTTTGAGCTATGTTAACCAAATTCGGTCCATATGCATTTGGCATAAAATCCCGTGTGCAAACCAAATTTCATCAAGATCGGACCACTATATCATATAGCTGCCATAGGAACAATCGGTCATTGAAAAAAATTAACGCAATGTGCATGACTGCAAGGGTATATAATCTTCGGTTAGCCGAAGATAACCTTTTTTTTCTTGTTTTTTTATGATTTTCTATGAGAGTTGTTCAAGTTAATGGTATGGCTCAAGCCAACTTCGCACACTGGGGCAGCGGGCCGAAAAACGTGGCAAAAATCATTTTTGTAATGGTAGCGTATGACAAAAGGAAAAATTGCGTTTGGATAAGAAATGATCATCCAAACTTGCTCGCATCAGTGCGAATTTCTGTCTCTAAATTTTGATTTTACAATTTAAGCACTGGCCCATTTATCAATGTTGCTTTTAGTTGCTGAAAAGAAATTTGCTCTACATCCACCAATTTAAATGGTTTATCATTGCGAAGTAAATCAGTTAATGGTTCTGCCATTACTGCATATCTTTCGACGAACTTCCGAAAATATGAAGTGAGCCCTAAAAATCGTTGTACTGTCTTTTTATCTTTTGGTAAATTTGCCAGAGTCTGCGTCTTTTCTTTACTTGGAGCAATAGTACCATTCTGTAATATGTATCCTAAGAAATTAAATTTCTCTTGTAACAACTGAAACTTCGAACAATTTATTCGTAACCCATTTTTTCCTGCAACGTTCAGCAATCTCTCCAACATTGTCATACCTTAGTTCAAGCCTTTACTAGGAATAATAACGTCGTCCATATAAACGACGACATCACTAATCTGGATTAACACGTGCATAAGTGTCATTATGATGAGATTGAAATGCCAAATGGTACATAAACAAATTCATACTGTCCATTCTGATTTACAAATGAAGTGTATTTTTGCGAACCTTCTTCGACTGTTACATGAAAAAATCCATTGGTAAAATCTAGTGTACTAAACACTTGAGCACCCTGCAATTTCCCAATTACTGAATCCATGTTAGGCATGAGAAAATTATCGGGGATGACCTTCTCATTCGGTTTACGGTAGTCACAAAGCAATCTTTTCTTGCCGTTCTTTTTCGCAACTAGGACAACTGGTGGAGCAACTCCGAAACACTTGGTTTTATGATTTTCTCATCGAACCACTCTTCGACCTGCTTGTCTACAATTTCCTGATCGCAAACTGCTATACGTCTCAGATTTTGATACACTGGTAACTCATCTGTTAACAGAAGTTTAATTTCGACTGGCGAATTTAGGTTTCGAACTGCTTTGTAAGAATTTATGAGTTTCGAGACACTTCTCTGTTACGTCGGGTTCAAATGGGCAACTCTACATCAGTTTTCCCAACCTCTTCATTCAAACTCGACATACACATACTTCTCAACTCATCTTGAATTTCGCAACACGAATTATCGTCAATATCGACCCTATTTTGGACTTTATTTTCCAGTATCATTCCACGTTTTGTAACTTGCAAATCAACGAAATTCAAAATCGTCCTGACGAGAATTGTTTTAAACGCGAAGTCTTCATCTAGTACAACATGAAATTCTATGTTCATTTCAATGTTATCTATCTTTGCATCTATCATAAACCCTCCAAATGTCATAATTTGACTGTTTCCAATGTCATTTAAGGTCTTACTACAACAAGTAAACTTTCTTTTTATCAGCTTTTGATAGATAGACTTTAGATTTTTTAGACCTTTGCAAATCACTGAGGCATAAACTATGTCCTTTAACTCTAGTACAGAAAGGGTAATTGTACTCGACGATTTTGGCACAAGCTTTTCTTGTTGATGACATTTGCTGAATTTGTTTGTTCTACTGTGGTTTCGTTCCTGCACTGAGCAGCACTGTGTTCTGGTTTTCCACATTTAAAACAAGAAAACTGGTTCTTCGGAAAATTCTTAATAATGTGCGAGTCAGCACCACATTTAAAACATTGTGGCACCTTATTTTTTTTAGATCCACTTCTCACGTCACTTTCTCTCCTTACAGCATTCAACTCAGATTTATTGGATTGCGCGCTTGGATTACGAAAGTTCTGAAAGTTCTCTATATGACCTTTTAACTGTTTGATTGATACAACAACGATTTATTTAGTTTCGAGTCTGGCATCCCTTCTATAAAATATTCGATTAAGCTTTCTTCGTCTAGATTAGTGTGCTTTGAAGTTTCCATCAACACACTCCGATATTCCAGTAAAGTTTCGCCCCTTTTCTGCTGTCTCTTTTCTAATTTCTTGAGGATCTCTGCTGATGTCAATTTCACTTCAAGTTCACTTTGTAATGCATCTTTAAGTTTCCCCCAATTATTTATACGTTTTTGAATAAACGACTTAGCAGCACCCTGAAGAAGTTGTTTGGCGTACACAAATAATTGCAAATCGTTCCATTGTACCGTTACTCTTCCGTCTTCAATATCGAAAGTTTTTAAGCCATCAAACTTATTAACGCTATCCTTAACATCTTTCAAAGTGATCCACGATCTACCTTGTTCTGATCTACCCAGTATTGATTGACTCACTGTCGGAATTATCATCGACTTGCAAGCCAAAATGTTCGAAAATTCTTGCTTGTAGTTCTGCTGCAATTCCAACGACGAGCAACATCACTACTTGGACTTCTTCGTCATTCACGATCGTCTGCTGTGCACCTTCCTTTTTGCATGTGTGCGCCGCTTATAGCAATGCGTACACACAAAAGTCTATTTCACCAGAATTCGTCTCTTCGTGTATCCAGAGCGTCTCTTTCTAAAGTTTTTGTTGTTGTTGAATGCACACAACATTTATTTCGCCACAGTTCTCAGAATTGCGTTGCACGAAGCGTCACTTTCTATCTCGCACGCACCTTCAGTTATATTTTTTCGACAAGCACCAACACCAACTTTTGCAATTCAGCTCTGTTTAAATGTTTAAATTGTAACTGGGATCATCTCAATTGACCCCACATTTGTAGAATTTCCGCAAATAATTTTGGCACGCTCTTAAGTAAACAAAATTTTTCCCGCCCTTTTTAGTTTCGTACGCATGTAATCAAACGGCTGACATTTAAGGGCTGTTAAAATTACAGGGATGCATAAAAACAATTAAAATCTTTTGATTCATTTTAGTCAAAGTATATATGTACTATTCAAAATTTATTATTAAATTAGGTTAACTTTCTATAAAAAATGTGAATTTTCGTTGAAAAATCAACTCGCTGGCCCAATGTGCAATGCACTGGCTTGCGAGGATTTTCATCATTCATTTTGAATGCATTTTCAATAGCTGTCAGCACCCTCCGATCGGCAAATTTTCGCGGTGCTCATCATGGACAGTAATGCCTCTTCATTACGTGTCTTTTCTATCAAAACGTCATTATATTTACAGCCGTTCCCATTGTAAAGACAATTGCTGTGTGTTTATTGGTCGAACACTGGCAACTGTTAATTACTGGCGAGCAAACAACATTTCTATGATTAATCCACTTCCGGCTTCTGAGTATGTGTGTTTGCATCCATTGTTTAGCATAGTCACATAGAGTGTGCTAAATGCCACCAGTAGCGTCCTTCCCCTCCGCGTGCTACCCAGGCAGGCCAACAAATATTACAGGGAAATGAGCCATCACATCACGCGTTAGGTTATCTAATATATCTGAGAATAGTTGGAAAGCAATGCTGGGCGCAATGAAGCAGCTATATACGTATGTAGATTTCCCCACATTTGGCCCTTAATTAGCCTTTAGTTGTTCTGAATTCGTTCAGCTGCATAGCAGGGTTCGCGCAGCTCCAAACTGATGCGCTTGCACTTCCATTTTGTATCCAGTTTCCCCTTCCGTCTTGAGAAACATGGCTCGCTCAATATAGCAACATAGCAACTTCACGTACTGTTTGCATTAAGAGGTCCTGTGCGGCTCTGCAATTATTTAGGTAAAGCTGCAAGAATCTAATTTTTAATATTATTGGCTGTCTTCACGAATAGCGGGCACCCTTTATTTAGAGTATGGTGGCCTGTCTTTTGCACTCCAACTCTAGTGCAGAGTACAGCTGGGCTTATTTGTGCAGGTCGTAAAGGCATGGTCCTCGCCACCGCATCGTGCTGACGTATGTCATAACTGTGGGCACTTATAATATCTTTGCGGCTCCACTATTGTGCAAACGGATATTCCTCATCTCACATAGCTTGCCGACTATGTCGTTTGGCAGCAGCATGGTCGCTATCGGGTGACTTAGTAGGCTGGGTGTGTGGGTGTCTTCATCTTAGTCATCTGCAATAACACTTATCCTGCGGCAGTGCGCCTTACACCACGCACATGTTTTATATAGTCGACAGCATTTTTGCACTTCACCAGATTTGCGTCAGGCCGATTCGTGCACTTTTGAGTTTTCTATTACTTCGTCATCGATTTAACCGTTTGCCATTTTTGGCCCCCTTTGCTGGCCACACTTATCCTTTTGCTTAGACTTGGCTCCACTCACCACATGACTGTGCGTCATTCAGTTACTCGGCGTACCAGCTTCTTTGTTCCCTGCCGGCTGTTCTTCTTTGTCTTTGGTGCGTAGTCCCGTTTTGGCAGGGATTCGTATTGGCTGAACAAGAGAAAGCGTGGTATGGGAGCCGTTTCCATAATTGCCCTCTGCTTTGGAGCTTCCTTGGCGTTGCTTTTGTTGCTGGGGGCTTGCAGGCGAATCCAACACCTCTAGATATTGGCTGACAGATAATTGTTCATTATCTGTTTCAACCTTGCATACGCCGGCTTCTGCTTGAGGGGACATGCCCAACTGCGGGTTTCTTCTCCATGGTCAGATATATGAGATCACTCTGGACTTCACCTAGCTTCTCTGTCAAATCTCATTAAAAGGTCATCTACTACTAAGTTCCACAGAAGCAGAGACGGGACTCCTTCCTGGGGAGTGCTTCTATTTGAGCTTCTTGTAGACGCTGCTAAGCCCCATTTCGACTGGACCCTCCTACAGCGTAGCAACTTGCTGATCCAGTGCGAAACGGTTTGGTGTGTATCGATTGCCTGGAGTCTATCGATAATATTGTTAGCGCAGTCGTTCTTGAATGCATGCATGTCTATGAAGACTCCTAGTATACTACGTAGCGCCTTCTCTATGGAGGCGACTAATGAATGCGCTGCCGTTTCTTCGTTTCGCCCTTCAGAAAAATGCAATGAATTGCATTCACAGTTCCGCGTCCAACCGAGGGGGATGGTTGGGTTGCGGCGGTGAGTTTTATTCTGATGATATTTAATTTACATTAGATGCCTAACAAACAAGTGTCTACGTACCGCAGTAACTAATACTAAGAGGCCGAAACTAGGTTTCCTGCTATATTTAAAGCAGTTCCTTTACAAGTCTGCCCGTATGACGATTCCGTTACAATCCCCTCGTACTTAAATACTAAAAAATACTGATCTCTAAGATTCGGCGTACTCGATATTTAAACTTAAGTATCGATTACTCCCTTTTTATCGATATCCTCCATACGTCCCGCGACATCCCGGCGACTATATTCTCTGTCTCGGTCAAGAAGCTATACAGCACATGCTCCTTCGGCGCCACCTCCTTGACCATGTGGCGGAGCACTCTCTTGACGCATTGCACCATCCTTTCCCAAACGCCGGCTTTGCAGGATTGAGTGGGCAGCTGGAGACCCATTCGATGCGTCTGGCCGACAGCTTATCTTGTATCCTTTCAGGCTCGAACACCTTCGTAAACCGTCTGGCTTTATTGTCAGCTCCCACGAAGTTTTTTTTTTCTTTCAGCCTGACTGCAGTTAGATCTTCGGTGCTGTAATTAGTCATAAGATAAACATGTAGGCCCTTCCGTACGAGTAAGGCGGTTCTTATTCTGCTTACCGTAGAATTGTAAAACCCACAGAAGTTGTTGGACCTCAGCCCAGCCACCATGTTGCCAGAGGCAATCCATGGCTCCTGGACTAAGGCCACATCGACGAGCCCTTGCTCCAAGGCCAACAGGAGCTCCGTCGATGACAACTTTCTTTTATGCAGGTGTATCTGCAGTACCCTCATCAGTTAAGGTGACTGCACCTGCCGCAGACGGGTTGACTATTACGGTCAGGTCACCGTCTTCGTTTGCCTCCTCGCCCGAAGCGATGTCGAGTGACTGGGTAGCTTCGAGGACTGATTCGAGACCAAGGTCTCTCTCCACCTCCCCAGCTTCGAGCGTGTGCGCATTCTTGTCCTCAGGGTGGCGATTTTTTAGACGTAGGTACACACTACCTACACCCCATGCCATCTTCCCGAATTTCGCATACAGGGTGTCCTCTGCTTCCTTGTTTATCTGGAGGATTACATGCTGGCCTCCCTCTGAAGGGGAGAAGGTAACCGCATGTAGCATCCTCCAGTCGCTGAAAGGAAACTTTGTTTTGCCGTTGGAGCAACCTTAGGGCTTGGTCTCCTTATACGGCAATCCGAAAGAGCACCTTCGCCTTGGGCTTGGACGGGATATTCTCCCTGTCCACCACCGCCAGCTTCGCACCTTCCCAGATTGCGCCCAGTGTCGGGACCATCAGACTTAGCCATCCGAGTGTCGGCTCATCGTTGCACTTCAGGATCTTGGCTTTATTGAGCCACCCAGCACCACCAAATGTGGGCATGCGGGCCTCCGGATCCTCGTCTATCTTTTGCAACAATAGGCCGACCAGCCTGCATCTGCGCCAACTGGGCAAAGTGTTGGCCAGCTTAGCTTTGTCTCGTTCGGACAGTTTTGCTGTGCCATGGAGCCCATTGTGGATTTTCAGCGCCGCTTTATATTGTGCTTGAGCCCCTGCCCGGTACGTTTAGGCCCTTCCCAACGCAGGGATCGGGAACCTTGCACTGGAGAGCGCAGCAGGATTTCTTCCTTGGCAGTCGTAGTACAACTGACCTCGCCTGCTCCCGCCAAGTCAGAGGTGTGACCACTGGCGACACGCAGAGAGGATTGCTCCCCCCGTGCCCGCCGGTGGTAGCAGTCACTTCTTCCCCCGACGTTTGGGCTGACATCCCTGGCCGAGTTGATTCCTCTTGCAGACCTTCCATAGTTGCTGAGAACCTTCTTCCGGCTCATTTATTCAGGTGGCCACCCCTAGCGTTTTTTAGAGCCTGCCGCCAAGGCTACCCCTAGCCATGGCGTGTGTTCGGCACTCCTGACATGCCGCAACATGTCAGGGTACGGGACCACAGCTTAACTAGACACTACATCGCCTCGGGGGTAAGTGACATTGCATCAACCGGTCGCCCGGGACGATGCAGTGTCCATTGACCAGCCGGCACCCTCGGGGAGGGTTCAATTAGAGGATTTGTGCCGACTCGGTTCGTTGAGCAAAAGGGTATATTGTAATCGTTGGAATGTATGTAACAAGGAGAGGAGGCGTGGCAGACCCCATAAAGTATATATATTCTTGATCAGCATCAATAACCGAGTCGATATAGCCATGTCCGTCTGTCCGTCTGTATGAACAAAAGGATCGCAGAGACTATAAGAGCTAGAAAGGTGAAAGGGGTCGCAAATGAAAGGTACAATACCCAAGCAGTACGAGTTTGTTTTTGTTTTTTGACACGCCCACTTTAGGGCGTTCTATCTTCATATAAAGGTAAATGTACAGATAAGACTTGAATGTTTTAGTATAGAAAACTTTTTTTGTTGGCAATGCTATCTGATCCAAATTTACACGGAAACTACATGTCTATGAAATACATGTACTGACCAACTTTGAACGAAATCGGACAACTATATCGTATAGCTCCCATGGGGACGATCGGTCAAAATAAAAATTAGTATGAAAAAATTTGCAAATGCAAATTCCTAGACACAGCCAAGGCCACGCCCCCTTTTCTCATAAGAACTAAAAAATTTTGAAACTTCAATGCCGTTTTTAAGGCATTTATTCATATATTACAGTGTTGTAATTTAACAGTCGTTTGGAGAAATTTCATATCTAATTATCCTGAAAGTTGCATAAAAATCCTTCGTTTAAGAAACAGCTATATGTATGTAAAGATATGAGCATGTATACCATAGGTCGCTACCGCCAGTGTCCGCAGGCAGCGCTGCCGCCACACAGGCGACGAAAGCATTGGAACATGTGTTTGAATGTTTCTGTCTCGCTTACACTTATGCATTTAGATTGCCCTCAAATGTATACATTGTAACGTGTTTTCTTTTTTGTTTATAGTCCGATTTTAATGCAACTTTCAGTATAGTTTAATATAGTTAGTCTCTACACAAAATAATTAAAATCCAACAGTCCACCAATTTTATGGCAATGCAGTTATGCTGTCTCTAGGAACCTGTGTAACATTTGCGTACAATTTGAATTTTCTAAGAAGACATACAAAATTAATGAAAAATTATGAATTTCCACCCAACATAATGTGTAGAACAATGCTCGCATATTAAATCATAAGACATATGCTCATATAGGTATTAAATTGATTTTAGACTGATTCAAGTGTATTGAATCGTGCCCACTTGAAACCAAATTTAGATAAGTCCGATATCAACGAAAGTTGGTCAAGTGGTGTCAAATGACTTTTTACACGTACCCTGTGAGTTTGGTTAAGGTAGCTTCAAAATCAATAATTATTCTCATTCTAAGTAAAATATGACCTTTGACATCAAATTTAACCTCCTTCCAAATAAAATTTCGCATAACGATGGGAGAGATACATGTAAATACATAAATTTCCATGATTATTTGCCAGGCAGATTAAGTTTATTTCAAATGGTTGCCATGCAACTTACTGCCCCCGCAATGAGCAAGAAACCAAACCGAAAAAATCTGTGTTTTAGGCTAATTTCTCAGTCACTATGGCAAGAATTTTGGTATGCCATTGTAAAATGTTTTAAGTATGTGAATATCGATAATGTATGTAATATCGATAATGTATGTAATATCGATAATGTATGTAATGCCGATACATCGTTAAGCAAATAATGTTAAGTATTAATTAAGTAGAGTCGTCTAGGATAAGTATCGATTAACGGATTTTTTAAAACCTGCTGACAGGATGACATTAGGATAAGACTGATCTTGATTCCCTCTCTTTTTCGGTAACCGTATTGAGAGGCAGACGTGTTCTGACTCTGCTCTCATCGACTTATATAAAAGCTGAAGCTAACCAAAGAACCAAATACCAAATTGATCTAATTTCCTGCCTTTTACAGCCATATAGTTTTAATTTAACATTCGATTGGAGAAACATCATATCAAACTATCCTGAAGGTTGCATAAAAATCCTAATATTAACATGAGAGCTATAACGTATCGAAGTTTATGTTTATTATCTGTTATTTGAATGCAGAAAGAATTCGCATTTTTTAAGTCGTCCATTAAGACATAATTGAATTATTGCAAGTTATATTGGTGCATTTAAAATTATAATATGTAATAAACCATTCATTAAAGAATAAATTATAATAAGAAAAACTACAAGTGAGGGCTCAACCAGGATAAAAGCCCAAGGTGACATACAATAAATTAATTCTTATGAAATTCGAGAAAGATCGACAGCACGCTAAAATCCAAAATTATGTGTGTTCAGTTGTGAAATCGTCGGTGGGATCACATGGTGCACAAATCAACGGACTTGGAAGGCAGGCGGTAGAAAGCTGGAAAGCATCATAAGGGTGTCAACAATAGCACGTAAGGGAGCGAAGCAAGATAGTGAACGTCAGGAGCAAAATCAACAGACAAGGCGGATTAGCAACATCTGGTTGTTGGCTACATTGCATTTAGCTTGGGTGATAGTAAAGCTCAAGTCACGTATGAGATACACATTGTGAAGAAATTCCGAAAATACAGCGAGTGGGCACAGACGACTGCTTACAGAACAGAGAGCTGGAAGTTAACAGGACTACGTTACTAACGTTCGAAATCAATCGAATATCAACTTTAATTTCATCAAGAAGTAGTGTTAAGTAATACAGATATATTTGATATACATTTTCGATAAATTCTAAGTTCGATATTTAAGAGAAAAACCTGCAAAATGTTATTAGACGACATAATGGGTTTGCGTTGCGCAGATTTGCGTAATAAGTTATCGGAGCTTCGATTAACAACTGGCAGTGTTAAGCGTAATTTGCAGAACAGATTATTAGCTCATTACGGTCATCATGATGAGAAAGAAAATGAAGACGATGACGATGAAGTTGTAACTGCTGAACAGGGATCAGTACATAACGAACCCACTATGAATTCCAGTATTGGAAACAAGCCATGGTTCACATTGAATGACGTAGAAGGCAGAGTGTCAAAGTTTAATGGGAATGATAGTGCCGTTATAACCAAGTGGGTTGAAAAAATTGGAAGAGTGTGCAGCAACAGTACCGTGGAATGGATTGAAACTTTTTGTGTATGCCAAACAGTTACTAGATGGGGCAGCAAAGTCTTTTGTACGTAGCTTGAGTGAGGTAGGGAACTGAGATTCTTTAAAATGTGCTCATTTTTTGAAGAGTTTACAGTAAAATTGTCATTGGCAAAAAATACACCGTATTTTACATAAAAAAGAAGAATTTTTACAAGAATTTTTATACGCATTGATGGAAATTGCTAAGCCAACTCATTCAGACGATGCCAGTGTAATGGAATACTTTGTTGCATGAATTCCTGAAACACGATGAAATAAAGCCATGTTGTATCAAGCTAGGACTCTAAAAGAGTTGAAATATCAGATTGATGATTATAAGAAATCTCGTCGAGGATCAGAGCAAAGTTGTATCAAGAACTGAACACAGGAAAGAAAAAGTGACAAATCTGATAAAGAGTCGACTATTGGGAAGACTAAAAAGTGCTTTAAGTGCGGAGATGGGTCACACATGAAGAAAGATTGTCCAAAGAAGTAATTTGCATGCTTTAAGTGCGATAAGCCAGGACATCGAGCTGCAGATTGCAAATTGAAGGTAGAAGCTAGAAGGAATACTGAGTCAAACGCGCATATTGTTCAGGAGCAAATTTTGTCAAAGCCATCAAGCATATTCACTTCTTCAGGTCTTGAGTTTAAGGACATCCGTTTCCAAGGTTTTGATTTAAAAGGTCTTGTATACACAGGTGCTGATGTATGTCTGTTGCGTAGAATCGTATTGTTAAACATAGGAAATTTGTCGTTAAGCGGTCGCGAAAAATGTTTAAGTGGACTAGGAGGAAGCCAGGTTTTTATGTTAGTTACGTTTGTTTTGATTGAAATTCAATTAGAATTTCACGTGACTTCCGATGAAGATATAAGTTTCGAGGCTATTCTGGGAAGGACTAATCTAAAACATGTTGATCTTTAGGTTACGCTATCAAAGTGAGTGATATTGTCGAGAACTATCTTTAACGTAGAAATGTGAACACACCTTCAAAGATGAAGATTATTTTGAGTGACAAGATTCCAGGGTATCAGCATCCGAAACGTCTTGTTATTTGTGAACAGGAGATAGTGGATAAACAGATTAAAGAGTGTAATAAGACCTAGTACCTCAGAGTATGCATCACCTATGGTGTTGGTAGCTAAAAAGAATGGGAAATAGCGCTTTTGTTGTGACTATAGGAAGCTTAACGAGAAAATTATTCGAGATAATTTTCCTATGGCTCAAATGGAAACAGTGTTGGAAATACTTCAGGGAGATAAAGTATTCACGATATTAGATTTAACCAACGGTTTCTTTCACGTGCCTGTAGAAGCAGAATCTCAGAAATATACACCGTTTGTAACGCAAGAAGGACAGTACGAGTTTCACTTCGTACCATTTGGAATATCGAACTAACCATCAGTGTTAACGCGTTTTATTATGACAGTACTGCGAGACTTGGTGAAAAGTAATGATGTCGTCGAATACATGGATGATGTTATCGTTCCAAGTATTGACATTGATACCATCTTATATGTCATTTTCGAAAGATTAGGAAAGGTGTTGAAAGTAGCAGCGGAAAATGGAGCAAGTGTCAACTATTACAGAAGAATGTGAACTTCTTAAGTTATATTATTGAGAATAATACTATTACGCCAAGCGATGAAAAAACAAAAGCAGTAGCTAATTTTCCGGTACCTGGAAACAGAAAAGCAGTTCAGGGACTCTTGGAATTAACATTATATTTTAGGAAGTTTATCGAAAGATATGCAATTAATGCTAAGCCTTTGTCGTATATGATACGAAAGGATACCAAATTGAAGTTCAAAAAAATACAATAGATTGCATTCGAGAAGCTTAAAGCAGCGTTGATGAATAGACCTTTATTGCAGTTGTATTATCCAAAATTGGTCTGTTTCATCCTCTGCAGTATATGTGTCGTAAGACTAAGCTATGTGAGGATAGCTATCCGGCTTAAGATCTTGAGGTATAAGCAATTATAGAATTACTGACTAAATCGCGTGTTTATTTGCCAGGAAATAAGTTAAAAATTTTAACTGATTGCATCGCTTTTACAATGACCATGAAAAAGAAGTTCCGCTAAGAGTAGCGCGTTGGGCATTGTATTTACAGGACTTTAACTATGTTATTGAACATCGTTCGGGAACAAAGATGAGACATGTAGATGCTCTAAGTTGTGTAGCTTGCTATATGTTATCTGAAAACGTCGTGCATCACCTTAAAGAGACACAGCTGACAGATGATTGGGTAAAGTCCGTAAGACAAATCGTGGAAGAACGGGCTAACGAAGATTACTATATTGAAAATGATGATTTGCTTGAAGACCAAAGTCGAGAGCTTATTGTTGTTCCAGAACAAATTGAAAACGAAATAATATCAATTGCGCATCGGCAGGGACATTTTTCGGTCAAGAATACTGTGGATTTAGTTAAAAAATCGTATTTTATTCGTAAATTAATGGAAAAAGTATCGCGTAGATATTGCATTGAGTGTATAATTAATGTTAACGAAAAATCTAGAAAGAAACAAGTAGGAAAGGCTACAGTCGAGCGAGCCGACTATAGAAGACCCCGTACTCTCATAGTAGAGCGCAGAAAATTTAAGAAATTCATTTACAAAATTAAATTTTAATATTTACATTTTGAATTAATATTTAAAAAATTAAATTAACAATTGTCATTGTTAGCATTCCAACCCCCGATGCCAGACAAAGTTTCCAAATGCGCCGCAGCACTACCAGTTGCACCACGCCCCACTTCTAACATTTTTCGGATTATCTGCATTTACATATATATAGCATTATGTATAGCATTGGTCGGCACGGCCGGCGTCTCCTGGCAATGCTGCCGCCACACATGCAGCGAAAACATATGTTCGAACATATGTTTGTATGTTTCTGTCTCGCTTGCGCGCATTCAGTGATATTGCAGTTAAATAACATAAACTTTGATCCGTGATACCTCTTTTGTTAAACGTAAGATTTGTATGCAACTTTCAGGATGGTTAGATATGATATGTCTCCAATCGAATGTTATATTACAACACTGTACTATTTGAACAAATGCCTTTAAAACGCTATTGAAATTTAAAATTAGGCAGCTTCAAATTTTTAATAGCAATGGATTTGTGCTGTCTCTAGAAACTTACATACCAAAATTTGTGCTCCTATGTGCCATAGTTACTAAGATATTCGCCCAAAACACAAACTTCTTCGGGGTGTGTCTGGTTTTTTGCTCATTGCGGGGGCGGTAGAGGGCGTGGCAACAATTTGAAATAAATTTGATCTGCTCGAGAAGATAATGGACTTTTGTTCCAAATTTGGTGTCTCTAGTTGTTGCAGCTTAAAAGATCCAGGTGTTCAGACGGACAGACACAGACAGACGGACATTGCTATATCGACTCGGCTGTTGATGCTGATCAAGCATATATATACTTTATGGGGTCGGCCACGCCTCCTTCTGCCTGTTACGCACATTTTGCTTCTGACAAACCTAATAGACCCCTCTACTCTTATTTAGAGTACGGGGTCTAAAAATAATACCAGGCATCTCTACCACTTAGACCACACTTCGTTCCCATAGAGCTGATCAATCAAAAATTCGCTCCAACTAGGAATACATATGAAACAAGAAAGAAAAGTACAGTCGAGCACGCCCGACCGTAAAATACTCTCTGCATTTTTTCCCGATTAAGTTATTAAAATCGGTCTAGAGATATTACAATGTGTAGTACTTGCATTAAAACACGTTAAAACAAAAACAGTCTAAGCATAATCAAACATACATCTGTTTGTCTGTATGCGAATACACATACGAAAGAGAATATATTATGCATATACATGTATGTATGTATGTATGTGTGTATTCAGCGTGGCCAGCGACTGCGGGCAGCGCTGCCGCTACACAAGCAACGAAAACATTCGAACATATGTTTGTATGTTTCTATCTCGCTTGCACTCATACATTGATATGAATGCGGTAGCGCTGCCGCCACACAGGCAGCGAAAACATTCGAACATATGTTTGTATGTTTCTGTTTCGCTTGCACTCATACAAGATATTGCATTCAGTTATCAATATTGTAACGCTTCTAGTTTTCTTGTTTATCGTGCGATTTCAATGCGCCTTTCAGGATAGTTTGATATAGTTAGTCTCCACACGAATTATAAATTACAATACTGTACTATATAAACAAAAGCCAAAAAACGAAACGAAAGTTTTTATTAATTGTGGGAGAAAGGGGCGTGGCAGTCCAAAATTTCAAATGTCAATGCATTTACGCTGTCACTAGAAACCTTCATACCAAAATTGGTGATCATAAGTACCATAGTTACTGAGATATTCGCCGGAAACACCGATGTTTTCCGAGGTGTCTCTAGTTTTTTGCTCATTGTGGGCGAATGGGGCGTGTCATCGAAAAAAAAAAGATTCTTGTATTGACTGACTAAATATCTGATCGATTGAGACCAAGCTCGACCTTGTAGCTCTTACCATCTCTGAAATCTGTTTGTTCATACGGACAGACGGACAGACAGACGGACAGACGGACATGGCTATATCGACTCGGCTTGTGATGCTGATCAAGAATATATATACTTTATGGGGTCGGCCACGCCTCCTTCTGCCTGTTACATACATTTTCACAAACCCAATATACTCTTGCAGAGAGTATAAAAATTATGCATTGACTAAGCTATATTAATAAAACTCACACAGAATTCATATTTCAGTAACATAATCATTCTGACCAAGTTTCATGGAAATCGGGCAACTTTATCGTGCCGCTCCCATAGTGTCGATTAGTCAAAAATACGCTACGTATATGAAAAACTTTTTAGTTGAAGAAGCTATGCTAATCAAACTCACAGGTATCCTAAAGTCGCGGCCAACTATAGCATTCAACTACTACTTTCGAGATATCGTTTTATATAAATGTTTTTTTATCCTCTTTTCAAGAGTATATTGGGTTTGTGCAAATGTATGTAACAGACAGTGAAAGCTCTACTCGCGGACAGCTCCCTTAGCCGAACTTATTATAGTCCCAAGTTTTTTGGCATGATTTCCATACAAAATCCGTTCCCGTTTCTCGTTGAATTTTTTCTATGAAACATTTTAAAAACGGGACTTGGATTTTTGTCAAATTTTTTTGGTGTCTTACGCTAGCTTGCTTTTACCTAGAATCATTTCCTAGTTGGTTTTTGAATGCATCGAAATGGCACCGCGAATAACAATTAATAAACCTGATTAAAGTGAAGTTGATTTAAGCGATTCAGATGATGAGATTATTGTACAGCCCACTGACTCAATAAAATCGTACGGAAAGGCATTGCAACAAAAAATAAGGAGTTTTATGGAATCAGCAAACGTTTTATATACCTTGTCACACCTTCAACATTTTTCAAAGCCGCATTGAGTACTTACATCTTGTGTTTTAATACCTGGATACCGATTTAATTAATTTAATCGGGAATAAAAGCAGAGATTATTATGCGGTCGGGCGTGGTTGCCTTCTATGTAAACCTAAGATCAGCGGTCCCGGCAAAGGACCCTGCATTTTTTAAATTTCATTTTACAATTTTAATTTTAATTTTAATTTATATACCATCGAATTAAAAAATAATGTTGTATACATATATAAAACGATTTTTTCTATGCAAAGCATGTTTTTTAAACAAGTCATATAAGAAAATCGAAATTTGTATTTAATTATTTACACACAAACATACACATGTATGTTTTAAACAAGTAAGAAAAGTAAAATCGATCACGCCCGACCGTATAATACTCTCTGTTGTAATTCCCGATTAAAACAATTAAATCGGCGTCCAGGTATCACAATAGATAGTACTTTTATTATACTCTCTGCAAGAGTATATGGGGTTTGTGAAAATGTATGTAACAGGCAGAAGGAGGCGTGCCAGACCCCATAAAATATATATATTATTGATCAGCATCACAAGCCGAGTCGATATAGCCATGTCCGTCTGTCCGTCTGACCGTCTGTCTGTCTGTCCGTCCGTATGAACAAACAGATTTCAGAGATGGTAAGAGCTACAAGTTCGAGCTTGGTCTCAATCGATCACATATTTAGTCAGTCAATACAAGAATCTTTTTTTTTTTCGATGCCACGCCCCATTTGCCCACAATGAGCAAAAAACCAGAGACACCTCGGAAAAATTGGTGTTTTGGGCGAATATCTCAATAACTATGGCACCTAGGATCACCAATTTTGGTATGGAGGTTCCTAGCGGCATCCTAAATGCATTGACATTTAAAATGTTGGACTGCCACGCCCCTTTTTCCCACAATTTATAAAAATAATTCTCAACTTTCGTTCCGTTTTTAGGCATTCTTTTATAAAGTACAGTATTGTAATTTATAATTCGTGTGAAGACTAACTATATCAAACTATCCTGAAAGGCGCATTGAAATCGCACGATAATCAAGAAAACTAGAAGCGTTACAATATTGATAACTAAATGCAATATCATGTATGAGTGCAAGCGAGACAGAAACATACAAGCACATGTTCGAATGTTTTCGCTGCATGCGTGGCGGCAGCGCTGCCCGCAGTCGCTGGCCGCGCCGAATACACACATACACACATATATGCATCATATATTGTCTTTCGTATGTGTATTCGGATACAAACAGATGTGTGTTTGCTTAGATTGTTTTTGTTTCAACATTTTTTATTGCAAGTACTACACATTGTAAGGTATCGATACCGATTTTAATAAATTAATCGGGAAAAAAATGCAAAGAGTATTTTACGGTCGGGCTTGCTCGACTGTACTTTCCTTATTTGTTAGTATACGTCGAAACAAAACTAAATTCTAACCATAATCGAACAAACATTCATTTGTCAGTATGCACGTACAAATTTGTTTGACATTATATGTATGCACATACATACATATGCATGTATGTATCTGTAGGTCGGCACAGCGAGTGCGGGCCGCGCTGCCGCCACACAAGCAGCGAAAACATTTGTACATATGTTCGTATATATCTGTCTCGCTTGCACTCATACATTGATATTGTGTTCAATTATTAATCATGTTATCTTCCTAGTTTTATTGCTTATAGTCCGATTTAAATGCAACTTTCAGGATAGTTTGATGTAATTAGTCTCTACAGGAGTTTTAAAATACAATACTGTACGATAAGAACTAATGCCATTGAACAGCATGCAAGTTTAAAAAGGGGACGTGACAGTCCAAAATTTTTGATTGCATTGCATTTATGCTGTCTCTAGTAACCTCAATACCAAAATTGGTCTTCCTTAATGCCATAGCTACTTTTCCCTAGGTGTGTCCAGGTTTTGCCTCATTGTGGGCGAATGGGGAGTGTCATTGGAAAAAAAAGATGCTTGTAGTAAGTGACTAAATATGTAGTCGATTGAGACTAAGATCAAACTTGTAGCGCTTACCATCTCTGAAATCTGTTTGTTAATACGAACAGTCACACAGACAGACAAACGGACATGGCTATATAGGACTCGGCTTGTGATGCTGATCAAGAATATATATACTTTATGGGGTCTGCCACACCTCCTTCTGCCAGTTACATAATTTGCACAAACCCAATATACTCTTGCAGAGAGTATAATTTGAATCACTCTTCTTCTTGTTCAGGTTTCTTGTTTGTTTTGAAAAATGCGCACTACTATGAGAGAACGGAGTCTTTTACTGCCGGCTCGCTCGATTGCAGCCTTTCTTACTTGTTATTTATTTTCAAATACCTCCACTGGTTCAAAATATATGATTTTTGCAAAAATTTTCCCCCTGCCCCACTGTGCGATGTAGGTTTCAGTTCAGAGTTAAGTTAAGTTTTATTGAAATATAATCTTAATTCAAATGCCCAAATACAGTCAGCAGCTTCATGAAAAGAAAACGAGTGTAACTTTAACTAAAGTGTGAAACCGCAGAAACATCAGTAGCAGAGGGTGCCTTAATAGGTTGAAGCAAGTTTTGCAGTAGAACAGACAATTCTTGCTCACGTAAAAAAAATTATTATTATAGGCTTGCCAATGTCAGGAAAATTGTCTCTTATGATGAAGCACGAACAAAAATCAATTTGGCAAGAAGTTGGTAAAAATAACTTAATGACTTGCCCAATTACGTGCCAGACCACGTCGGTTATGTCGGAAGCAGGGGCTGATGGACGTCTGATTTGACTTAACGCAAATTTTTTTATGCAAAACAAACATTTTATTCTGATGCTCTACATGCCGCCAGAAAACAACATAATGGGGCTGATCAATGACTTCAACTTTATAGTGACTCACAAAAAATGTAAAGTATTTCACATAGCAGTTTCATTTACCATTATGATTTTTTAATAGTAACTATCAAAAATCTAATTTCAAGTAGGATATAAGCACGAAATATAAACTGTTTTGTACACATTTAATAAGCATTGAATAAGCATTAATATTTGACACAGCGATGCTACTGTGTAAATATAAGTTTATTTATAATTAAGCTTACGACGAAATTTCTGCAAAGGTCTGTCTTATTATAGCAATTAAACTGCACATTAATGTTAATACTTTTAATATTCGAACACAATTGTTATAAAATACCATATCAAATGATCTTATAAATATATTGCGTGGTTCGGATCAAAGTGAACAATATGTGAATATCTTTAAATATATATAACTATTTGACTCAAATCTTTCGGCCAACACATTATATACCCGTTAATCGTAGAGAACAAGTATTGTAGTCGTTGGAATGTGTGTAACAGGCAGAAGGAGGCGTGACAGACCCCATGAAGTATATATATTCTTGATCAGCATCAATAGCCGAGTCGATATAGCCATGTCCGTTTGTCTGTCCGTCTGTATGAACAAAAGGATCTCAGCAACTATAAGAGTTTGAAAGACCCGAGAGGTCGCAAATGAAAGAAAAAATGCCCAAGCATTACAAGTTTGTTTCTGATTTTTGACACGCCCACTTTAGGGTGATCCATGTTCATATAAAGGTAAAAGCAGGTAAAAATAGCATGTTTTAGTTTAGAAAACTTTTTTGTTAGTTACGTTATCCGAATTCAATTCACTTAGGATGTACACATCTATGGCGTTCATATACTGACCAAATTGGACTACTTTATCGAATAGCTCCCATAGGAACACTCGATTAAAAATTTGCTTTAAGTATAAAATTGTATGAAAATTTTCTGTATTTACCAAACTATCTTCATGAAACTGACACAGAATAAATTTATCAATAACATAAATATACTGACCAAGTTTTATACAAATCGGACAACTATATCGTATAGCTCCCATAGGAACAATCGGTCGAACATTGAGTAACGGGTATCCCAAAGTCGCGGGGCGACTATAACATTCTTTCTTGTTATACTCTCTGCAAGAGTATATTGGGTTTGTGAAAATGTATGTAACAGGCAGAAGGAGGCGTGGCAGACCCCATAAAGTATATATATTCTTGATCAGCATCACAAGCCGAGTCGATATAGCCATGTCCGTCTGTCTGTCTGTCTGTCCGTCCGTATGAACAAACAGATTTCAGAGATGGTAAGAGCTACAAGTTCGAGCTTGGTCTCAATCGATCAGATATTTAGTCAGTCAATACAAGAATCTTTTTTTTTCGGTGCCACGCCCCATTCGCACACAATGAGCAATAAACTAGACACACCTCGGAAAAAATCGGGGTTTTCGGCGAATATCTCAGTAACTATGGTACTCAAGATCACCAATTTTGGTATGAAGGTTCCTGGTGACAGCGTAAATACAATGAAATTTGAAATTTTGGACTGCCACGCCCCCTTCTCCCACAATTAATAATAGTTCTCAACTTTCGTTCCATTTATTGGCATTTGCTAATATAGTACAGTATTGTAATTTATAATTCGTGTGGAGACTAACTATATCAAACTATCCTGAAAGGTGCATTGAAATCGAGTGCATGAAATTTGGTTTGCACATGGATTATGCCAAATGCATATGGAGCAAATTTGGTTAACATAGCTCATCCGATTGTTCCTTTGGGAGCTATATGATATAGTCATCCGATCTGGCTGATTTTAACAAATGATTTGCGTGCAAATGGAATACAATTTGTGGCAAGTTTCATTAAGATAGCTTTAAAACAAGTAAGGAAAGTACAGTCGAGCAAGCCCGACCGTAAAATACTCTCTGCATTTTTTTCCCGATTAAATTATTAAAAACGGTCAAGAGTTATTACAATGTGTAGTACTTGCATTAAAACACGTTGAAACAAAAACAATCTAAACATAATCAAACATACAGATGTTTGTCTGTATGCGAATACACATACGAAAGACAATATATGATGCATATATGTATGTATGTGTGTATTGGCAGCGAAAACATTCGAACATGTGCTTGTATGTTTCTATCTCGCTTGCACTCATACATGATATTGCATTCGGTTATCAATATTGTAACGCTTCTAGTTTTCTTGTTTATAGTGCGATTTCAATGCGTCTTTCAGGATAGTTTGATATAGTTAGCCTCCACAGGAATTATAAATTACAATACTGTACTATATTAACAAACGCCTCAAAACGGAACGACAGTGGAGAATTATTTTTGTTAATTGTGGGAAAAAGGGGCGTGGCATCTCCAAAATTTTAAATTTCAATCCATTTAGGATGTCTCTAGAAACCTCCATACCAAAATTGGTGATCCTAGGTGCAATAGTTATTGAGATATTCGCCTAAAACACCAATTTTTTCCGAGGTGTGTCTAGTTTTTTGCTCATTGTGGGCGAATGGGGCGTGGCATCGAAATAAAAAAAGATTCTTGTATTGACTGACTAAATATGTGATCGATTGAGACCAATCTCGAACTTGTAGCTCTTACCATCTCTGAAATCTGTTTGTTCATACGGACGGACAGACGGACAGACGGACGGACGGACAGACGGACAGACAGACGGACAGACGGACATGGCTATATCGACTCGGCTTGTGATGCTGATCAAGAATATATATACTTTATGGGGTCTGCCACGCCTACTTCTGCCTGTTACATACATTTTCACAAACCCAATATACTCTTGCAGAGAGTATAATGAGAGACTAGTTCGCATAGAAACAGACGGACAGACAGACGGACATGGCTATATTGACTCGACTGTTGATGCTGATCAAGAATATATATACTTTATGGGGCAGAAAACGACTCCATCAATGCGTTACAAACTTCGTGACAAAAACAATATAACCTCTGCAAGGGTATAACAAGTAAGAAAAGTACACCCAAGCATTCCCGACTGTATAATATTCTTTGCTTTTATTCCTGATTAAATTAAAACAAGTAAGATAAGTACGGTCGAGCACGCCCTACCGTATAATACTCTCTGCATTTTCCACCGATTATATTATTAAAATCGGTATCGAGATATTACAATGTGTAGTACTTGCATTAAAACACGTTGAAACAAAAACAATCTAAGCATAATAAAACATACAGCTGTTTGTCTGTATGCGAATACATATACGAAAGACAATATATGATGCATATATGTATGTGTGTATTCGGCGCGGCCAGCGACTGTGAGCAGCGCTGCCGCCACGCAGGCAGCGAAAACATTCGAACATGTGCTTGTATGTTTCTGTCTCGCTTGCACTCATACATTGAGCGCTGCCGCTCAAGTGCTTGTATGTTACTATCTCGCTTGCACTCATACACGATATTGCATTTAGTTATCAATATTGTAACGCTTCTAGTTTTCTTGTTTATAGTCCGATTTTAATGCACCTTTCAGGATAGTTTGATATAGTTAGTCTCCACACGAATTATAAATTAGAATACTCTACTATAAGAAGAAATGCCATAAAAATGTATTGAATTTGGAATAGTGTCTTAGTTCATATGGGAAAAGGGGCGTGGCAGCCCAAAATTTTTGATGGCATGACATTTACTCAGTCTCTAGGAACCTCCATACCAAAATCTGTCTGTCCGTCTGTCTGTCCGTCCGTATGAACAAACAGATTACAGAGATGGTAAGAGCTACAAGTTCGAGCTTGGTCTCAATCGATCACATATTTAGTCAGTCAATACAAGAATCTTTTTTTTTTCGATGCCACGCCCCATTCGCCCACAATGAGCAAAAAACTAGACACACCTCGAAAAAAAATTTGTGTTTTCGGCGAATATCTCAGTAACTATGGCACCTAGGATCACCAATGTTGGTATGGAGGTTCCTAGCGACAGCGTAAATACATTGACATTTAAAATTTTGGACTGCCACGCCCCTTTTTCCCATAATTTTAATAATTTAATCGGGGAGAAAATGCAGAGAGTATTTTACGGTCGGGCCTGCTCGACTGTACTTTTCTTTCTTGTTTTATTTTTCGTACTTGAATGTAAACCTGTTGTCAGCGGTTCGAATCTTAGCCCAGACAGCCAGTTTTGAATGCTGACAATGAGAATTGATAATTTAATATTTTAAATTTCAATTTAAAATGTAAATATAAAATTTTATTTTTTTAAATTTCATTATAAAACTTTAATATAAATTAAACACAAATGCGTACTTCTATGGGTGTACGGTGTCTTTAACAGTCGGCTCGATCGACTGTAGCTTTTCTTATTTGTTTCATAATGTCTGCGATTTTTTGTTTTTGTGGTACACATTTATTTATAATCTTTTGAAAGTGCCTGAAATTCCGTTACATAAAAATTGCATTTTAAAGCATGACATTGAATAAAAGGTTTCCGTGATTCACACAAAATGTCAAAGGCACCTTGGTGGAAGCAAAGCTATGGTGGCTTGCGAGTATTGGCGCCGGAATAAATGGATTTGCAACCAGGAAATGCATTTTCATTTTGGAGCGGAAGTAGCTGCAAATTAGGTTTTAGTTTTGAGAATATGATAAATCTGGATGCTAGGAGACAATTTATGCTTGGAACTGCACACACCTACTCCAGGGTCCAAGTTAAAGTTTGTCTGCATTTAAATTGAGTCATTCCAAGGCTAGCAGCAGTACTACATGTGATTAAGCCCCTTACCCAAAAAGAGTACCCGGATCTAGAGGGTTTATTAGGAGCGAAATGTGCGTACAAATCGGAAGTAGGTGGTAACAACCCCAAATAGAGCAGCGTACTATATCAGCATCAAGAACCGGTTCGATGAAGCAATGTTGGATGGTGCGTCCCTTAACTAAAATTGAATTACGTCGTTTTCATAACACCATAAAGCTTGTAACAAGGGTTGTATATACATAGGTATGTTTCATTCTCTGAATGGTAGGCAGCACTGATCCCAACCATATTTGGTCCAGATAAGACAACTATATCCTATAGCTTTCCAAGTCCAAGTCGGTCGTCAATTCCTCTTTTTAATGAAAACTAGAAAGAATGCTTTAGCCTCCTCGCGACTTTAGGATACCTGTTAGTCAATTTCAATATTTGATTAACAGTAGGGTATAATTATAAAATTAGTGCAATTGTTTAGGTGATGGATAGATAGCTTGGTAATCAGAGTCAATTTTCATACAAATTCATGTTAATATAGTAATCAATATGATTAGATTATTGATGAATGTATCCCGTGTTAGTTTTATTAAGATAGCTTGGAAAATACACAATTGTTTCTTGCTTGTTCATATTTAGGGGTAATTTTTGGGCGATTCTGGGGAAAAAATCCTATAGACGTAGCTGTCCGACGTGAATAGACATAGATTGACATGTAAATCCTGTGTGAATCAACAGCCGAGACGATATAGCAGGGCCGTCTGTGTGTCGTCCGTATGAACACTTGGATTTGCTTAACTACAAGAGCTGGAGCAACCAAATTTGAAATGAAAGTCAGTCTTATTTCACTATAGACACACAGTATGTGTATATAATTATACAAAGTATCCTCACCAAATTCGGTAGGTGCTTAAAAGAAGAGAGTTAAATAAATATATTCATTAGCCGTGATAGTTATCAAGGGACAGTTTATCGTACTTGTATGTAAGCTTATGGTAAGCGGTCCATAACAAACAAGTAAGAAAGGCCGATCGAGCCGACTGTAAAAGACCCCGTACTCCCATAGTAGTGCCCATTTGAATTTTAAAAATTAAAATTAAATATTTACATTTTGAATTAAAATTAAAAATTAAGTAAATTAACAATTGTCATTGTCAGCACTCGAACCCGCGATCCATGCGAAGGTTCCACATTGCGCCGCAACTCTACCAGTTGCACCACACCCCTCTTCTCACATATATATGTGTGTATGTATAGCATTGGTCGGCGCGGCCAGCGGCTCTGAGCAGCGCTGCCGCCAAAGCAGGTAGAGAAAACGTTCGAACATATGTTTGTATGTTTCTGTGTTTGTTTGTATGTGTTGCGCGCATACAGTGATTTTGCAGTTAAATAACATCAACTTTGAACCGTGATAACTTTCTTTTTCGAAATAGGATTTTGATATAACTTTCAGGATAGTTGGATATGATAAGTCTCTAAACGAATGTCAAATTACAACACTGTAATATTTGAATAAACGCCTTGAAAACGGGTTGAAGTTGGAAAGTTTTTCAGTTCTTATGAGAAAAGGGGCGTGGCGAATGGCGTTATATTAAGGCTGTCTTTAGGAACCTGTATACCAAAATTGGTGCTCCTAAGTGCTATAGTTACTGACAAATTCGCCTAAACAAATTTTTTCAAGGTTTGTCTGGTTTTTTGCTCATTGCGGGGTTGGTAAGGGGCGTGGCAACAATTTGAAATCAACTTGATCTGCCTGACATAATAACGGACTTTCATTGTGAATTTTAAGGTTCTAGCTTTTGTAGCTTAAAAGATCCAGGTGTTCATACGGACAGACGGACATTGCTATATCGACTCGGCTGTTGATGCTGATCAAGAATATATATACTTTATGGGGTCGGCCACGCCTCCTTCTGCCTGTTACGCACATCTCGCTTCTGACAAACTTAATAGACCCCTATACTCTTTTTTAAAGAGTACGGGGTCTAAAAATTTTTACATATAAAGCAGATAATTGGACCCTCCACAAACGCGAAAGCGCGCGTGTTCGAGTTCAGACAGGGAATTTGGTCTATTAAATTTTAAAATTTTTATTGAAAATGTACATTAAGAATTTTCATTAAAGCAGGCGTTGGGGTTGCGGTTTGTTGTTTGACGAATATGCATGTTTGAGGTTGCCGGTCGAATCCTGTCAGTGAATTTGTTTTTATTTTTTTTAGACCTCGTACTCTTAAGAAGTCTAGAGGGGTCTATTAAATTTGTCAGAAGCGAAATGTGCGTAACAGGCAGATGGAGGCGTGGCCGACCCTTTAAATCAAATATATATTCTTGATCAGCATCAACAGCCAAGGCGATATAGCAATGTCCATCTCTCTGTCTGTCCGTGTGAACACCTGGATATTTTAAATTACAAGAGCTAGAGCCACCAAAATGAAAGTCCGTAATATGTCAGGCAGTTTATGTTTAGTTCAAATGGTTGCCACGACCCTTACTGCCCCCGCAATGAGCAAAAAACCAAACCGAAAAAACCTGTGTTTTAGGCAAATATCTCAGTCACTATGGCACCAATTTTGGTATGTTATATGGTTTTAGTTTAACATTCGTTTGGAGAAACATCATATCAATCTATCCTAACTAGTTTAACATTCGTTTGGAGAAACATCATATCAAACTATCCTGAAGGTTGCATAAAAATCCTAATATAAACATGAGAGCTATAACGTATCGAAGTTTATGTTTATTATCTGTTATTTGAATGCAGAAAGAATTCGCATTTTTTAAGTCGTCCATTAAGACATAATTGAATTATTGCAAGTTACATTGGTGCATTTAAAATTATAATATGTAATAAACCATTCATTAAAGAATAAATTATAATAAGAAAAACTACAAGTGAGGGCTCAACCAGGATAAAAGCCCAAGGTGACATACAATAAATTAATTCTTATGAAATTCGAGAAAGATCGACAGCACGCTAAAATCCAAAATTATGTGTGTTCAGTTGTGAAATCGTCGGTGGGATCACATGGTGCACAAATCAACGGACTTGGAAGGCAGGCGGTAGAAAGCTGGAAAGCATCATAAGGGTGTCAACAATAGCACGTAAGGGAGCGAAGCAAGATAGTGAACGTCAGGAGCAAAATCAACAGACAAGGCGGATTAGCAACATCTGGTTGTTGGCTACATTGCATTTAGCTTGGGTGATAGTAAAGCTCAAGTCACGTATGAGATACACATTGTGAAGAAATTCCGAAAATACAGCGAGTGGGCACAGACGATTGCTTACAGAACAGAGAGCTGGAAGTTAACAGGACTACGTTACTAACGTTCGAAATCAATCGAACATCAACTTTAATTTCATCAAGAAGTAGTGTTAAGTAATACAGATATATTTGATATACATTTTCGATAAATTCTAAGTTCGATATTTAAGAGAAAAACCTGCAAAATGTTATTAGACGACATAATGGGTTTGCGTTGCGCAGATTTGCGTAATAAGTTATCGGAGCTTCGATTAACAACTGGCAGTGTTAAGCGTAATTTGCAGAACAGATTATTAGCTCATTACGGTCATCATGATGAGAAAGAAAATGAAGACGATGACGATGAAGTTGTAACTGCTGAACAGGGATCAGTACATAACGAACCCACTATGAATTCCAGTATTGGAAACAAGCCATGGTTCACATTGAATGACGTAGAAGGCAGAGTGTCAAAGTTTAATGGGAATGATAGTGCCGTTATAACCAAGTGGGTTGAAAAAATTGGAAGAGTGTGCAGCAACAGTACCGTGGAATGGATTGAAACTTTTTGTGTATGCCAAACAGTTACTAGATGGGGCAGCAAAGTCTTTTGTACGTAGCTTGAGTGAGGTAGGGAACTGAGATTCTTTAAAATGTGCTCATTTTTTGAAGAGTTTACAGTAAAATTGTCATTGGCAAAAAATACACCGTATTTTACATAAAAAAGAAGAATTTTTACAAGAATTTTTATACGCATTGATGGAAATTGCTAAGCCAACTCATTCAGACGATGCCAGTGTAATGGAATACTTTGTTGCATGAATTCCTGAAACACGATGAAATAAAGCCATGTTGTATCAAGCTAGGACTCTAAAAGAGTTGAAATATCAGATTGATGATTACAAGAAATCTCGTCGAGGATCAGAGCAAAGTTGTATCAAGAACTGAACACAGGAAAGAAAAAGTGACAAATCTGATAAAGAGTCGACTATTGGGAAGACTAAAAAGTGCTTTAAGTGCGGAGATGTGTCACACATGAAGAAAGATTGTCCAAAGAAGTAATTTGCATGCTTTAAGTGCGATAAGCCAGGACATCGAGCTGCAGATTGCAAATTGAAGGTAGAAGCTAGAAGGAATACTGAGTCAAACGCGCATATTGTTCAGGAGCAAATTTTGTCAAAGCCATCAAGCATATTCACTTCTTCAGGTCTTGAGTTTAAGGACATCCGTTTCCAAGGTTTTGATTTAAAAGGTCTTGTATACACAGGTGCTGATGTATGTCTGTTGCGTAGAATCGTATTGTTAAACATAGGAAATTTGTCGTTAAGCGGTCGCGAAAAATGTTTAAGTGGACTAGGAGGAAGCCAGGTTTTTATGTTAGTTACGTTTGTTTTGATTGAAATTCAATTAGAATTTCACGTGACTTCCGATGAAGATATAAGTTTCGAGGCTATTCTGGGAAGGACTAATCTAAAACATGTTGATCTTTAGGTTACGCTATCAAAGTGAGTGATATTGTCGAGAACTATCTTTAACGTAGAAATGTGAACACACCTTCAAAGATGAAGATTATTTTGAGTGACAAGATTCCAGGGTATCAGCATCCGAAACGTCTTGTTATTTGTGAACAGGAGATAGTGGATAAACAGATTAAAGAGTGTAATAAGACCTAGTACCTCAGAGTATGCATCACCTATGGTGTTGGTAGCTAAAAAGAATGGGAAATAGCGCTTTTGTTGTGACTATAGGAAGCTTAACGAGAAAATTATTCGAGATAATTTTCCTATGGCTCAAATGGAAACAGTGTTGGAAATACTTCAGGGAGATAAAGTATTCACGATATTAGATTTAACCAACGGTTTCTTTCACGTGCCTGTAGAAGCAGAATCTCAGAAATATACACCGTTTGTAACGCAAGAAGGACAGTACGAGTTTCACTTCGTACCATTTGGAATATCGAACTAACCATCAGTGTTAACGCGTTTTATTATGACAGTACTGCGAGACTTGGTGAAAAGTAATGATGTCGTCGAATACATGGATGATGTTATCGTTCCAAGTATTGACATTGATACCATCTTATATGTCATTTTCGAAAGATTAGGAAAGGTGTTGAAAGTAGCAGCGGAAAATGGAGCAAGTGTCAACTATTACAGAAGAATGTGAACTTCTTAAGTTATATTATTGAGAATAATACTATTACGCCAAGCGATGAAAAAACAAAAGCAGTAGCTAATTTTCCGGTACCTGGAAACAGAAAAGCAGTTCAGGGACTCTTGGAATTAACATTATATTTTAGGAAGTTTATCGAAAGATATGCAATTAATGCTAAGCCTTTGTCGTATATGATACGAAAGGATACCAAATTGGAGTTCAAAAAAATACAATAGATTGCATTCGAGAAGCTTAAAGCAGCGTTGATGAATAGACCTTTATTGCAGTTGTATTATCCAAAATTGGTCTGTTTCATCCTCTGCAGTATATGTGTCGTAAGACTAAGCTATGTGAGGATAGCTATCCGGCTTAAGATCTTGAGGTATAAGCAATTATAGAATTACTGACTAAATCGCGTGTTTATTTGCCAGGAAATAAGTTAAAAATTTTAACTGATTGCATCGCTTTTACAATGACCATGAAAAAGAAGTTCCGCTAAGAGTAGCGCGTTGGGCATTGTATTTACAGGACTTTAACTATGTTATTGAACATCGTTCGGGAACAAAGATGAGACATGTAGATGCTCTAAGTTGTGTAGCTTGCTATATGTTATCTGAAAACGTCGTGCATCGCCTTAAAGAGACACAGCTGACAGATGATTGGGTAAAGTCCGTAAGACAAATCGTGGAAGAACGGGCTAACGAAGATTACTATATTGAAAATGATGATTTGCTTGAAGACCAAAGTCGAGAGCTTATTGTTGTTCCAGAACAAATTGAAAACGAAATAATATCAATTGCGCATCGGCAGGGACATTTTTCGGTCAAGAATACTGTGGATTTAGTTAAAAAATCGTATTTTATTCGTAAATTAATGGAAAAAGTATCGCGTAGATATTGCATTGAGTGTATAATTAATGTTAACGAAAAATCTAGAAAGAAACAAGTAGGAAAGGCTACAGTCGAGCGAGCCGACTATAGAAGACCCCGTACTCTCATAGTAGAGCGCAGAAAATTTAAGAAATTCATTTACAAAATTAAATTTTAATATTTACATTTTGAATTAATATTTAAAAAATTAAATTAACAATTGTCATTGTTAGCATTCCAACCCCCAATGCCAGACAAAGTTTCCAAATGCGCCGCAGCACTACCAGTTGCACCACGCCCCACTTCTAACATTTTTCGGATTATCTGCATTTACATATATAAAGCATTATGTATAGCATTGGTCGGCACGGCCGGCGTCTCCTGGCAATGCTGCCGCCACACATGCAGCGAAAACATATGTTCGAACATATGTTTGTATGTTTCTGTCTCGCTTGCGCGCATTCAGTGATATTGCAGTTAAATAACATAAACTTTGATCCGTGATACCTCTTTTGTTAAACGTAGGATTTGTATGCAACTTTCAGGATGGTTAGATATGATATGTCTCCAATCGAATGTTATATAACAACACTGTACTATTTGAACAAATGCCTTTAAAACGCTATTGAAATTTAAAATTTTTTTAATTCTTATGAGATAAGGGGGCGTGGCAGCTTCAAATTTTTAATAGCAATGGATTTGTGCTGTCTCTAGAAACTTACATACCAAAATTTGTGCTCCTATGTGCCATAGTTACTAAGATATTCGCCCAAAACACAAACTTCTTCGGGGTGTGTCTGGTTTTTTGCTCATTGCGGGGGCGGTAGAGGGCGTGGCAACAATTTGAAATAAATTTGATCTGCTCGAGAAGATAATGGACTTTTGTTCCAAATTTGGTGTCTCTAGTTGTTGCAGCTTAAAAGATCCAGGTGTTCAGACGGACAGACACAGACAGACGGACATTGCTATATCGACTCGGCTGTTGATGCTGATCAAGCATATATATACTTTATGGGGTCGGCCACGCCTCCTTCTGCCTGTTACGCACATTTTGCTTCTGACAAACCTAATAGACCCCTCTACTCTTTTTTAGAGTACGGGGTCTAAAAATAATACCAGGCATCTCTACCACTTAGACCACACTTCGTTCCCATAGAGCTGATCAATCAAAAATTCGCTCCAACTAGGAATACATATGAAACAAGTAAGATAAGTACGGTCGAGCACGCCCTACCGTATAATACTCTCTGCATTTTCCACCGATTATATTATTAAAATCGGTATCGAGATATTACAATGTGTAGTACTTGCATTAAAACACGTTGAAACAAAAACAATCTAAGCATAATAAAACATACAGCTGTTTGTCTGGCAGCGAAAACATTCGAACATGTGCTTGTATGTTTCTGTCTCGCTTGCACTCATACACGATATTGCATTTAGTTATCAATATTGTAACGCTTCTAGTTTTCTTGTTTATAGTCCGATTTTAATGCACCTTTCAGGATAGTTTGATATAGTTAGTCTCCACACGAATTATAAATTAGAATACTCTACGATAAGAAGAAATGCCATAAAAATGTATTGAATTTTGAATAGTGTCTTAGTTCATATGGGAAAAGGGGGCGTGGCAGCCCAAAATTTTTGATGGCATGACATTTACTCAGTCTCTAGGAACCTCCATACCAAAATTGGTGATCCTAGGTGCCATAGTTACTGAGATATTCGCCGAAAACACAGATTTTTTCCGAGGTGTCTCTGGTTTTTTGCTCATTGTGGGCGAATGGGGCGTGGCATCGAAAAAAAAAAAGATTCTTGTATTGACTGACTAAATATGTGATCGATTGAGACCAAGCTCGAATTTGTAGCTCTTACCATCTCTGAAATCTGTTTGTTCATACGGACGGACAGACAGACGGACAGACAGACGGACAGACGGACATGGCTATATCGACTCGGCTTGTGATGCTGATCAAGAATATATATACTTTATGGGGTCGGCCACGCCTCCTTCTGCCTGTTACATACATTTTCACAAACCCAATATACTCTTGCAGAGAGTATAAAAATTATGCATTGACTAAGCTATATTAATCAAACTCACACAGAATTCATATTTCAGTAACATAATCGTGCCGCTCCCATAGTGTCGATCGGTCAAAAATACGCTACATATATGAAAAACTTTTAAGTTGAAGAAGCTATGCTAATCAAACTCACAGGTATCCTAAAGTCGCGGCCAACTATAGCATTCAACTACTACTTTCGAGATATCGTTTTATATAAATGTTTTTTTATCCTCTTTTCAAGAGTATATTGGGTTTGTGCAAATGTATGTAACAGACAGTGAAAGCTCTACTCGCGGACAGCTCCCTTAGCCGAACTTATTATAGTCCCAAGTTTTTTGGCATGATTTCCATACAAAATCCGTTCCCGTTTCTCGTTGGATTTTTTCTATGAAACATTTTAATAACGGGACTTGGATTTTTGTCGAATTTTTTTGGTGTCTTACGCTAGCTTGCTTTTACCTAATCATTTCCTAGTTGGTTTTTGAATGCATCGCAATGGCACCGCGAATAACAATTAATATAACTGATCAAAGTGAAGTTGATTTAAGCGATTCAGATGATGAGATTATTGTTTTTTTTTTTTTTTTTTTATTAGACATATTTATTTAATAAATGTTTCATTCCAATGAACTTAAAAACTTATTTAAAATTAACATAGACAAGTATAACCAATGGGATCATGAATGAAATTGCTCCTACATGCTCCTTTTGGGCAATTGGTCCAAAAACACCCTTTTCAGACGACGACGTGAAGAACTTGAGAAATGTAGAGCATTAGCCAATGAATTTGGGTGATGTTCATGCCTGATATTTTGTTTAACAGATACTTCGTTAATTTTAGACATAACTGGCGATCCCTAAATCCCTCCTGATATCCACAATTCGAGCAAATGGAAATCCTCCAGCAATTCTTCTAATGGCCTTATTTTCACGTGATTGAAGTTTTTTAATATGAGTTCGAGCCGCAATGCCCCAGACTGAAACTCCATATCTCCAAATTGGAACTATAAGGGTACTAAGGGTGTTAGTTGACACATCAGCCAATGTGTAACAGTGGATCAGCGGCCGGGAGTATGTTAAGTGGCCACACCAGCCGGGAGCATGTTAAGTGGCCATACCGGCCTCTTTGTAACGAGAGACATGCAGACCGCTGGAGGGAAACCCAAACAAGGATCAACACCATCTGCACGCACCCGTCGTGACCCTCTTTCTATTGTAGCTCTACCCATGCGCAGACATCGTATTACCATCTGGTGTAAACTGATGTAGGCGCACTTGTATCCTTAAGTTTTAATCGTTACCACATGTTTGTTAGTTCTAAGATACTCATCCTATGTAACATTTGATCCTTAGACTGTAAGCAAAAGGGTATATAAGCCCATACATTGTTCCAATAAAATCAGTACTCAAGAAACATTCTTAGCGTGCAATACACTCTCTGAACATTCTGATACCCATCCGAATAACTGGCTCAAAGTGCTAGGTATTTGAAAACCCTCTGGTCTTACTCAAAGTGTAAGAACGGAAAACTCACTGACAAGTGAACATTTGGTGACCCCGACTATTTAGAAACCCAGTCAAATCTGATTTCCCCCACCAGTGGTAAGAGTCAGACAAGACTAATACGGACTTAACTTAGGTCAAATCAGAATCCCCCACCAGTGGTAAGATTCCGAAGAGACAAGGACAATTGACAACTACAAATTTAGTTAGGCAAATTTGAAGCTGACAACTCAACAGAAACAATCTACGAGATTATTGGAGTAATCTCATAGATCTGGTAAAATTGTAATTTACGCTAATCCTTAAGAAAAGTGTTACACTGGGTAACAACTTAAAGATTACACATTACAACAGAATTTTGGAACTACCACATTTTGGATTCCAAATATTTTGGTTAAATTGTTTAACCATCTCACCCTCAATCAGTTACATTGGAGTAACCAGGAATACGCTCGACCATTAAGTTTGAACAAAGGTTCAAAGAAACAAGAGTTTATTAGTGTATATCGACTACTTCAAGGGTGTGAGTAGAGGCATATCCAGCTACTAGCAAATCAATTATCCTCCAACGGGTCTATACACTAAGACAACGAACTTGTAGACATCATGGCTACCAACTCAAGTTTGGAAACGATCTTGGACGATCAAGCCAAAATTGGCGAGCAGATACAGGCGTTCATTAGGAATTACAAAAAGGATTCGACTGAACGAAAGCACAGGACTTCCTATTACACTGATAAGAAAAATCAGTTATCTAATTTATGGAAGATTTTTATGGACGGTAATGCCAAAGTTGAAAGCTTGATTGGAGATACACCAATAAAGCATCAATATTTTGAAACCAACTACTTCTTAAATATAAAAGAAGTAGTTGAAAAATGCATGAGAGAATTCAACGCGAATTCTAATAGTACAAGTCGCATTGAGCCTCTCATGCGGCAACAAAATGCTATGCTGAGTTCATTATCCAGAATAATGAATCAGATATCGCACACGTCTCATAAACAAGTTATAAAGAGCCTATGGAATCAAATCACTTCGATTCACTATGAGATTTATCGGGAGTTTGAAAATCCCACAGAATTTGGCTAAAGCTTAGAAAATTTTACTTCAGCAGAAACAGCTGTTTTGCGAGTTCAAGCGGCAAACAGTGCTGAGACAACAAACACGGTACAGAGCAACCAAAATGCAGCGTTGCAACTACCAAAAGTCGCCATACCCAAATTTGATGGCGACTATTTAAAATGGCAACAGTTCCATGACTTATTTTTAAAAATGATTCATGAAACGTCATTACCCACAATTCAAAAGATGTGGTATTTAAAAGCTAATCTTTCTGGAGAAGCTGAAAGATTAATTCGCCATTTGTCATTGACAGAGTCTAATTATGAGACTGTCTGGACAATGTTGCAAGATCGTTTTAATAATAAACGAGTCCATTGCACAGCGATATTACAGAAATTGTTAGATCAACCTAACATTTCAAATGACGGAGAAGTAATTAAAAACTTCCATGAAAACATTCATGAAAGTTTGGCTGCCCTCATAAATATAGGTGTCACAACGGACACCTGGGACCCACTCCTGCTTGTTATTTTGACAAAAAAGTTAGATCGGTTGAACCACACGCTCTATGAGCAATCTCTTAAAAATACAAGAGAGCTTCAGCCGATCAAGGAATTTTTAGCGTTTCTGGAGCAGCGATTCTTAGCTTTGGAAGCTATTGGAGGGAAGGCAGCAACCATAAAGGAAAAACATAGAACATGCGCACAAACTTCAACAAACCGAACACCCACATGTCCGTTCTGCCAACAATGTGGCCATAAGTTGTATGCCTGTGAAAAGTTTTAAATCACAGAAAGTCAACGAAAGATTGGAATCGGTGCAGAAGAAGAAAATCTGCATGAATTGTTTCGCCAATGACCACTGGGCTAAGTTCTGCAAAAGAAGTTGTTGCCTCAAATGCGACAAAAAACATCACACACTTTTGCATTTGGAAAACAACTTGAACAAGGCAGCTATAACATCAGTTTCCGCAAATCTGGAAAAAACACGTGATTACGTGTAATTGGCAACAGCTCGGGTTATTATTCAAGGAAACTATGGACAATTCGGTGAATTTCGTGCATTACTCGATTCGGGGTCGCAAGTCAACCTTGTGTCAGAAAGGGTGATTAAGCGACTATTGTTAAAAACGACAGAGTCATCGTTGCGCATAGAGGGAATTTGGAGGCCAACCCAAAACCAGCCGACAAAGGGTAAATGTCCTCATGAAATCAAGAAATAATGATTTCATGACGAGACTGGAGGCATTTGTATTGCCACACATCGTTGCTGATCAACCGACTCAGCACATTAAGGGATCGCTGTTGAAATTGCCTAATAATATATGTTTGGCAGATCCAAATTTCAACAAACCAGGCAAAATCGACATCCTCCTCGGCGCGGAGCATTATTACTCCCTATTAATTCCAGAAGCGCAAAGAAAAAAGACGGGATTGCCGGCAATGCACAATACAGAACTTGGATGGGTTATAGCAGGAAAAATCAAGGCATCATCAAATAAGTCATCCACTTGTGCCGTTGCAACGTCAAAGGAAACACTGGACAAGGCCATCGAAAACTAACCTTTCTGTGAAAACCCTTCAGAGCTGGGGGAGTCTTGCGTAATCGCTACACGACGTTTTCTAGCTCTGGAAAGAAGATTGGAACGTGAGCCAGAAACACAAAAGGGCTACAGAGAATTCATGGCTGAATACGAATCTCTAGGCCACATGAAGGAAGTAGGGAAACATCTAATTCCCAAAGCACACTATTTCATTCCGCATCATTGTGTATTGAGGCCGGAAAATACAACTACCAAATTACGGGTAGTATTTGACGCATCAGCAAAAACATCGACGGGAAAATCTTTAAAAAGCATACTGCACGCTGGTCCGACGGTACAAAGCGACTTATTAGCCATTTTGCTACGCTTTCGTACTCATAAATACGTTTTCACCGCAGACATCGAGAAAATGTACCGTCAGGTTTGGATCAATCCCTAGGATCAATTCCACCAGATGATTGTTTGGAGACATCATCGAAACGAACCGTTAAAGTACTATCGGTTAAAAACAGTTACGTACGGTACAACTTCACCACCGTACATGGCTACAAAATGTTTAGAATATTTAGCAAAATTAAATAAAGCTAAATATAGTTTTGGAGCGGAAACCCTGGAAAGGGACTTTTACGTAGATGACTGTTTGACTGGTGCTGATTCTTTGCCAGAAGTCATGCAAATGCAACAGGAGCTCAACACACTACTCAAATCAGCAGGCTTCAAACTTCGGAAGTGGTGTGCTAACAACACCAAAATAATGGAAACGATTCCCCAAGAAGATGTCATATCAAGCTATGATTTGACGGATGCAGTGGGAAATTGCAGCATTAAAACCCTAGGCATCGTCTGGATGCCCATGAAGGACCAATTCTGCGGAAAGGCACCAGAACTGACAACAAGACATGTAACGAAACGCATTGTAGCTTCCGAAAGTGTGCGGGTCTTCGATCCGCTAGGATTATTCTCTCCTATAACTGTGAGATCAAAGATATTTATGCAAGCACTATGGAAGGAAGCGATAGGATGGGATGATGTACTCCCATCACAGTTGCAACAGGAATGGCAAACATACAAGGAGGATCTTCAACAACTGAATGAAATAAAGATACCCAGAAACGTATACAATGGCCAGGTTCCTATATCAAAGGAAATCCATACGTTTGTGGATGCGTCAGAGAGGCGTATGGAGCAGCCGTGTATGTGCGAGCAGTACACAGAAACAAACGTGTGACTGTTCAACTACTATGTGCCAAGTCAAGAATAGCTCCCATCAAACTGTCTACAATTCCACGACTGGAACTATGCGCAGCTTTAGTTGGAGCTGAGCTTGCGGAGAAGGTGAAGCTGGAACTAAATCTAGACATAGCAACACCGATGTGTTATTGGAGTGACTCAAAGGTGGTTTTATCCTGGATAAAAGCTCCGTCCTACAACTTCCACACATTTGTAGCGAATCGGATAGCAAAAATTCATTACCACGACAATGGAGATATGTCCCAAGTGCCCAAAACCCCGCTGACGTCTTATCACGAGGTATATCGGCAGCTCAACTAAGGACCCATTCACTTTGGTTTTACGGTCCAATATATTTATCCGGGCCGGCATCCCAATGGCCAACACTAACTGTTTCGATTCCATTGTCTACCTTGGAATCAAACTTGGAAAAAAGGCAAAATTTGACTGTTGCAAGTACATCCATTGCCATAGGACAGGATTTGTACAACATGAAGCACAGCAACTCGTTTAGCAAGCTTCAACGCATTATTGCGTATATGCGTCGTTTCTGCCACGCAAGTAACAGAACAGCAACGACGCAGCTAAACTTAAAAGAATTGGAAGAGGCGCGCATGTTTATTCTGCGAAATGTACAACAAAATGCATTTCCTGAATATTACGATACGGTCAAGAAAGGAACTGTCTCGAAGGCCTGCCCGTTCGTGAGTCTAAACCCCATAATGAAGAATTCACTCATTGTAGTTGGTGGACGCTTGGAAAATTCTCGACTTCCTGAGACAGCAAAGCACCAAATCTTGTTGCCATAGAATGATCCCATTGTAAAAATGATTGTTCATGAAATTCATGTACAGAACATGCAATGCGCTCCGTTGGAACTTAGATCCATTTACCAACAAAATTACTGGATCTTAAATGGCACATCTCTTCCCAGAAGCATAGTGAGGAATTGCGTTCGATGCCGAAGGTTCCAACCCTCCAGCTTACAACAAATGATGGGAGTCCTACCCTCAGCCAGAGTAACTCCATCAAAGCCATTTTCTCACAGCGGAGTGGATTACTGTGGACCTTTCTGGATCCACCACAAAGTCAGAGGAAAGAAACCTGACAAGGCATATATAGCCGTATTTGTCTGTTTCGCATCAAAGGCAATACACCTGGAGTTGGTCAACGATTTGACAACAGCGGCATTCATACGTGCACTGAAGCGCTTCTTGGCTCGTCGAGGAAGGATCGACACCGTGTATTGTGACAACGCAACAAACTTCGTAGGAGGTTGCAATCAATTGAAGGAACTAAAGGAAGCAATATTATCCAGAAAGGCTAAAGATGAGATCACTGAAAGCTGCAATAAACTGAAAATAAATTTCAGTTTCATTCCACCATGTGCTCCTCACTTTGGAGGCTTATGGGAGGCAGCAGTAAAGTCAGCAAAAAGCATTTTAAAAAGAAATGTGGAAACTGCATCACTCACGTTCGAAGAATTGAACACAGTGATTGCGGAAGTGGAAGCCATATTGAATTCAAGGCCACTGACACCACATTCATCGGATCCCAACGATCTAAAGGCGATCACACCAGGAGACATTCTAATCGGTGAGCCTTTAGTAAGTCAGGTACACTGCGAACCCACTAGTACCACAATCCGTCAACAATGGGACCATTCGTCAAAACTTCGACATAATTTTTGGACCCGATGGTCCTCGGAATATTTAAGTGGACTACAAGGGCGACATAAATGGCATTTACCGTTGCCCAATGTCTAGGAAGGAACACTGGTATTAATAAAGGAAGATAACGTTCCCAGTATGCAATGGCCCATGGGTAAAATCATCAAGGTTTACTATGAATCAGATAACCTAGTGAGATGCGCAGATATAAAAACCCAAAGAGGTGTCATACAGAGGGAAATCCTCAAACTGTGCCCACTGCTACCAGAAGACGAAATCATAGCAGAGTTACCTCAAAAACGGGCATCACCACCAGAAGATGACTCCACTCCCACCAAGGATACTAGTTCCAAAAAGCGCAAGACATCTGGACTACCGTCATTAGCTACAACGATAATGATAATGCTGATGATACTACCGCTGGCACTTGCGAAATCGGTAAACATAACTCAATTTGGAACAAAACCTTGGATATACTTCGAAAGGATAGGAACGAGTCTCTTCACCATATCCGAATGGAAGATCATTGCGTACTATGATTTAGCGCCATATTGGGAAGATATGAAACGGTTTTCAACCACAACAGAAAGAGTGGGTGAGCTGTGCTCAAAATTACAAACCAGTTCGGCCTGTGAAACGATGTACCAGCATTTTAAACACATTGAAGAGGAACTCAAGATGGAAAATGGATTCCTCAAACCCACCAGAAAACGACGATCACCATTGGACATCATTGGAAACATTGCTAGCAGCCTATTTGGAGTTCTTGATTCAAGCTACGCAATATATGGCTCAAGTAATCGATAAGGTGAAGGCGAACGAGAATTACATGTTGACATTACTAAAGAATCAAACATCAGTAATAGATGCAACTATAAACATTTTGAAGCGAAACGAAGGAACCATCTCGAAACGATTGGATTTGTTTGAGACACAAATAGTTACCATGGCTAATGAAACCAGCCGTCATTTGCTCTTCCAATGGTACATCACACTCACAACGCAACTCACTGTAATTGGCATAAATCTACAACGAATACAGACTGAAATTGCCGTTACTTAGTATAGACAAAATGGAACTATACAACCTGGTTCCCATTCCAGTGAAGAGCAGTGATGGGATGAAACTAATTAAAATCGATTGAGCAGTGATTGGCGTAAATAGTCATCGAGATCAATTTGTCGGACTTTCACAAGACGATTTTTCAAGATGTTTTCATTTTAACACTGATGAATACATTTGTCACAACAAGCACGCAGTATTCTCCATGGAACAAGCTGTGAGTTCCTTCTATTCAACGACAAAACATCACCGTTATGTCAAGTCACATACACCAACCAGACATTTTTATGGTTAAACATGGCATCTCATAACCAATGGATTTTTGCCACTCAAACTACGATGGACTTATCAGCTGTCTGCAAAAATCAGACAGAGTTGATCAGCTTGCAAGGATCTGGACTTTTGACTGCAGACTCCGATTGCATTATACGTAACGCAGTCATTAGCATAGTTACGCATTGCCTAACCACAAGCTCAACAAAAAACGCCTACATACGCTTTGGGAACTTTGACATAAATAGTACAACACAGCCCACAGTTCAAACCAAAATGGACAAAATAAAGGACAATGAATTAGCGCGACTCCAGTCAGAGCTGACGCCAGCCGGAAAAATGAAATAACCCTTTGACATTTCACCAACTCCACGCCATGAAATAATGTCCCACGTCACATTTGGAATAGTTATGCTAATATGCATAACTCACATCATAAGACGACACAGGAAAAACAGGAGAAAACAGACGACCAACAATCAACACGAGGAGATATCACTTCCAGAGATTCGATCCCTTCAATCAACGGTGCAGCCAACAACTTCATCACCAGCCAACGGTCCGGTTTCAACATCCAACAAACTTTAGTTAATTGTTGAACTGCTGTTCAACGGCCGGGAGTATGTTAGTTGACACATCAGCCAATGTGTAACAGTGGATCAGCGGCCGGGAGTATGTTAAGTGGCCACACCAGCCGGGAGCATGTTAAGTGGCCATACCGGCCTCTTTGTAACGAGAGACATGCAGACCGCTGGAGGGAAACCCAAACAAGGATCAACACCATCTGCACGCACCCGTCGTGACCCTTTTTCTATTGTAGCTCTACCCATGCGCAGACATCGTATTACCATCTGGTGTAAACTGATGTAGGCGCACTTGTATCCTTAAGTTTTAATCGTTACCACATGTTTGTTAGTTCTAAGATACTCATCCTATGTAACATTTGATCCTTAGACTGTAAGCAAAAGGGTATATAAGCCCATACATTGTTCCAACAAAATCAGTACTCAAGAAACATTCTTAGCGTGCAATACACTCTCTGAACATTCTGATACTCATCCGAATAACTGGCTCAAAGTGCTAGGTATTTGAAAACCCTCTGGTCTTACTCAAAGTGTAAGAACGGAAAACTCACTGACAAGTGAACAATATAACAGTACTTTGTTTTTTAAAGATAATTTTGCCGTTGGACGAAGCAGCCAGTCCATTTTCTTGAGTCTAGTGTTAATAGTACCAACATGTGTGTTCCAGGTTAATCCTTTATCCATCCACAGTCCCAAATATTTAACTGTTGAAACAGAGTTTAATGTTTTGCCATCTAAGCAAACGGACGGGCATGTTTCAGTTCTTTTTGAGAACTCCATTTGCACTGTCTTCTCTCTTGATAAGCGAACGTTCTACAAGGAGGCCCAGTTATTAAACTCATCAACATAAATTTGCAGCTTCTCGAAGCAAGCCTTGGTGAATCACTAAAACATATTACTGCTGTATCATCTGCATACGTGGCTACTAAATGTTCAAATCCTCTGGAACTGGCATATCGTGTGTGAATATGTTGAAAAGTGTTGGGCTTAAGACGCTACTTTGAGGAACTCCTGCTCTAATAGGTTTGTCTGAAGACATGCAGCCATTCACCTGTACAGCAAAACCTCTTCCCTCTAACCAAGACGCAATAATTTTGAAGATTGACATAGAAGCAAAACGTTTCAGTTTAAATAGCAAGCCATCGTGCCAGACACGGTCAAAGGCCTGTTGGATATCGAAAAAAACAGCAGCACCATACCCTTTTCTTTCATATCCTTTCCCGTGTCCCCCGACTGTCCCCAGTCGTCCTGTGTTGAGGTCTAAAACCAAACTGAAAATTACGGATAATTTTCAGATTATCCAACTCATTACACAATCTTGCCAGAATCAGTTTTTCGAATATTTTACCCATTACAGGAAGTAGGCTAATTGGCCTGTAAGAATCTGTCACATTCGCAGGTTTACATGGTTTCAGTATCATAGTAACCAAAGCCTTCTTCCAAGCGATAGGAAAATAATCAATTTTGAAGCATGAGTTAAAGTTACCAAGTAGTGACGAAATGCCTTCATCTGGAATAGTTTAACAACTCTTGAATTAATTCCATCATAACCAGGTGCCTTTCTTGACTTTAGCGAATTTATCACACACAAAACATCGTCTAAAGAAAACGGAATAGGCTCTTCACTTGACAACGAATCCCTTTGAAACTCGATGCCAACATCAACAACTACATCAGGTGGAGCAATTAAAAAATGAGTAAATCGGTTTTCCAGATCAACAGCAAATAATTCAACTTTCTCTGCATTCAATAGCATATCCTCAAAAAATTTACGGGACGCCAGGCGCTTCCATTCTCTGTTGTCAGCCGGGTTACCCAAACGGATCCACCGTTTTCTTATTCTTCTTTTGTCTCTTATAAAAATTTTCATTTCATTATCAGCAGTGTAAACAAGCCCTGAGTTCCCCGGGGAGCTGACTCGACCCGTTGCCTGTATGGCTGCTTCTTTTATTATGGATGTGAGCTTTAAAATTTCTGTATCAATATCCTCTGTGCTTAGCATTGCAGTGTTATCTTGGACTTGAGTAGATATGTAATTTTTAAATGCAGCTATATCGACTTTGCCTGAAAGTAATGGTCTTCTTAAACATTTTGCATGAGCATCTTGGCCAAGAGTTATGATTAAAGGGATGAGATCGGAGCTCAGCTCACAATGACCAACAATAGAAACTGCCGAAGAAGAAATTCCCCCAAATAATCCAAAATCCAAGGCATTAGGGACTCTAAGTCTGTCATAAGGGAAGCATGTGGGTGAGCCTGTAGCACAAATATTAATTGTCGATGACATTACGTATTCCCTCAAAACCCGGCCTCGAGGACATGAAACGGAACATCCCCACATCTGATTCTTCGTATTAAAATCTCCTGCAATCAGAAATTTTGGTCCAAGCGATGATAGTATATTATTCAATTCATTCAACGTAAAAAGATCCGGATGTAAAGCGGGTCGGAGATAAATAGCAGCAACTACAAAATCGCCATAATCTAATATTGATGCCCACCACTTGTCCAAAATTTAAACGGATATTAACACACGGATAATGTGAAATTTTAGATTTAACCAGTATACAGGCACCTGCAAAGCTACAGTCCCCCGGCTAGTTAGCAACGTATATTGAATATCCAGGAATTCTTAGAAACGATCTGTTATTAAAATGTGATTCTGAAATAAGCATCACGTCAATGTACTCCTTTTGCATCCATGCGACGAGCTCAAGTTGATGTTTGATAAGCCCGTTCGCATTCCATACTCCTATTTTTAATTCATTCATTAGCAATCAATGGCACATGAACACGAGGAAGTGAGGACAACATCTGAATGATTTTCGCCATACCGTCTTGCATGGAGAGTACTGCAACACTTAATGAATTCCGCCAGTTCAGCAAATCATCTAGCTGCTTCTGCAAATTTTCCATTTTTAACTGAAGATCAGTGACATTAACGGGTTGAGAGATGTGATAATGAACAGTGTCATTAATTGGTCCGGAGGTAGACATAAGATTTTTATCTGCATAACTGCTTGTAAGCGAGTTTTGAGTGTTCTTATTTGTAATGGGTGTATTAGTTTTAACAGGCTGGGGCAGCTTTGAACCTTGGACATATTTGGAATTTGACGGACGAATAGAATTAACAGACGAACATAAGTTTTTGGCAACATCAGAATATGATATTCCATCAGTGACTTTGGGTGACAAGCTTGAAGTAGGACCAATAGGAGAAACCTTTAAACGACTTGCAGAGAATTTGGCTTCAGCCTTTTTATAAACTGGACATCCTTTCCAATTTGCAGTATGATTCTCAGTACAGAGGGCACATTTGGCTGGCAAGTCCTTAGATGTAGTGCACTCCACAGATCTGTGATTAAGTCCACATTTTACGCACCTTGGCTGGTTAAAGCAGTAAGCTTGAGTGTGTCCTAAGCTTAAGCATCTATGACATTGGGGTAGAACAGGCTTAGAATATGGAGGTTCGATTTTAACGATTTCATGACACAGACGATTTATATCGAAGGCAGCTTTGTTGTTGTTATTTGGCTCCAACTCAACAAAGAAGAGATTCATCGGTTTTTGTGTAAACTTGTCTATGACGACGGGGGATGAACGCACCTTATGCCCAAGAAGGGCAAAGGCATGGACGATCTCCTGTTTGTCTGTTCTATGATATAGTCCTTTAACCACAATACGAAAACCCCTATTCTCTTTCAGTTGCCAAGAGTGCCAGGATAAATCGGGCTTGGAATTAAGCCACTTCGATAGGGCACGATAAGAATCAGAATTCAAAAGATTAACTCGAATATAATTGTTCGGTAGGTTTTTGATGTTAAAATTATTGCCACAGATCCTTATTATCTCCTTCTTAAGCAACACAAAGTCAGATATCTCATTAATTATGATTGGCGGAGGCTTAAAGGTGCGAGGATTAGGGTCAACTACCGACTTAATACTATATTGCACGTCATCTACAATTGCCACATCCGACTCATCCGGAGCATCTTGTAAGATGGCAAACCTGTTAGATGAACGGACTGAGAGAGAATTCATTGTTTTTGAATTGACCACATTCATTACAGATGGATTAACGTTTGACTTCTTTCGTGAAGATGGAGAATTCGGCAAATCAGGAAAATCTTGATTATTAGTTTTATCAGTAGTTGGTTTAATAGTAACGCCAGTTAAGGACGGATTAGATCCAAAGTCGCAAAAAGAATCTTCCGAATCACTTGAAATAGCTGAATTAATGGAACGCCTGTCATCATTACTCAAAATTCTTTTGTCAGACCGATCCGAAGATACAAGCTGCCTGGGTCCTTTCTTAATAAGATTTTGAACAACAGATGGTCTTATATGCATATTCTTCAGGGTTACATCCCGGGCATCAATCTTGGACGACATCCCCAGGATACCCCAATTGGGGAACCCAAAAAATAGGCGAGAATCGAAAATCCAGAAATTAAAACAGAAATTTTGAAAATCTGGAAAATAAAATATATTATATAATATATATTATATAAATATATTAAAAAAACAAGTAAGAAAGGCTACAGTCGATCGAGCCGACTGTAAGAGACCCCGTACTCCCATAGTAGTGCCCATTTTCTTAAAATTAAAATTTTAAAATTAAATTAAAAATTAAAATGAAATATTTACATTTTGAATTAAAATTAAAAAGTAAATAAATTAACAATCGTCATTGTCAGCATTCGAACCCGCGATCTATACGAAGGTTCCATATTGCGCCGCAACTCTACCAGTTGCACCACGACCCTCTTCTATCATTCTTCCGATTATTTGCATATATGTATGTGCACACATACATATGTGTGTATGTATAGCATTGGTCGGCGCGGCCAGCGGCTCCGGGCAGCGCTGCCGCCAAAGCAGGTAGAGAAAACGTTTGAACATATGTTTGTATGTTTCTGTGTTTGTTTTGCAGTAAAATAACATGCACTTTGAACCGAAATTTCTCTCTTGTTTGACATAGGATTTTGATGCCACTTTCAAAAAAGTTGGAAATAGTAAGTCTCTAAGCGTATGTTAAATTACAACACTGTACTATTTGATTTATGCCTTCAAAAAGGCATTGAATCTGGAGAGTCTTTTAGTTCCTATGAGAAAAGGGGCGTGGCAGCTCAAAATTTTGAATGACATTATACTAAGGCTGTCTCTAGGAACCTGTATACCGAAATTGGTGCTCCTAAGTGCTACAGTTACTGAGATATTCGCCTAAAACACAAATTTTTTCGAGGTGTGTCTGGTTTTTTGCTCATTGCGGGGGCGGTAAGGGGCGTGGCAACAATTTGAAATAAACTTGATCTGCTCGCGAAAATAACGGACTTACATTCCAAATTTGGTGTCTCTAGCTCTTGTAGTTTAAAAGATCCAGGTGTTCATACGGACGGACGGACAGACGGACAGACGGACATTGCTATATCGACTCGGCTGTTGATGCTGATCAAGAATATATATACTTTATGGGGTCGGCCACGCCTCCTTCTGCCTGTTACGCACATCTCGCTTCTGACAAACTTAATAGACCCCCTTTACTTTTTTTTAAAGAGTACGGGGTCTAATAAATTTATTTATGGAAATAGTCAGATCACACGAATCCAAAACACGAAAAATATTTTCCGATAGCACACAAAAATAGTTTTCACAAAACAGTTCCAAAAAATTTTATAATTTTCAGAGCTCAAAATTCAGGTGTGATCACAATGAGGAGATTATTGTACAGCCCACTGACTCAATAAAATCGTACGGAAAGGCATTGCAACAAAAAATAAGGAGTTTTATGGAATTAGCAAACGTTTTATATATTTTATCACACCTTCAACATTTTTCAAAGCCGCATTGAGTACTTACATCTTGTGTTTTAATACCTGGATACCGATTTAATTTATTTAATCGGGAATAAAAGCAGAGATTATTATGCGGTCGGGCGTGGTTGCCTTCTATGTAAACCTAAGAACAGCGGTTCGAGTCCCGGCAAAGGACCCTGCATTTTTTAAATTTCATTTTACAATTTTAATTTTAATTTATATACCATTGAATTAAAAAATAATGTTGTATACAGAGATAAAACGATTTTTTCTATGCAAAGCATGTTTTTTAAACAAGTCATATAAGAAAATCGAAATATGTATTTAATTATTTACACACAAACATACACATGTATGTATGTTTTAAGACCCGACCGTATAATACTCTCTGTTGTAATTCCCGATTAAAACAATTAAATCGGCGTCCAGGTATCACAATAGATAGTACTTTTATTAGTACACATCGAAGCAAATACCTTAAAAACAGCATTGAACTCTGAAATTTTTTTGTTTCTCATTGGAAATGGTGGTGTGACAGTAACAAAATTTTTAGTGCATTTATGCTGTTTCTAGAAACATGTATACCAATAATTGGTCTTCCTGAGTATCATGTTCGCAAAAATCATAAATTTTTCCAAGGCGTTTCTGGTTTTTTTTTTCCATTACGGGGGCGGTAGAAGGCATGTATACAATCTTGGACTGCGTACACTATTGACGGACTTTCATCCGAAATTTGGGTGCTCTAGCTTTTGTAGTTTAAAAAATCCAGGTGTTTATACGGATCGACGGACAGACAGACAAACATTGCTATATCGACGCGCCTGGTGATGCTGATAAAGAATATATATTCTTTATGGTTTCTGTCACGTCTTCTTCTGTCTGTTACATACTTTCCACAAACCCAATGAACTCTTGCAGGGACTCAGTTGAATTCTGACAGTCAAAGTGAACAGACGGGCTGACGGACGGTTGTTCTAGTCGTTATCAGTTCTCTATTGTCATTTTACAATTGTTCGCTTTTTTACCGCAAATGTGAAAATTGTAAACATTTAAAGCAGAATTCCAAGGCAAAGGGTTTGAAAGTGCTTTATTTTGGTGTTTTGGTGATTATGATCAGCACACACCGATAGTGTTCTCTGATTGGTCAGTCAAACAGAATAATTTTCAAGGAACTCCATTCTTTCACGGATATAAATACCAATAGTGCTGCATACTTTCAGGCTAGCTCAGAAATTGCTATGGCACTGAAGACCTGGTCTATGGTTGTCCGCAGCGTGGCTGCCGGTAAATGGACGCGGTTGAGAAGGTAGTGAAGGAGGTAAGACCTTCTCTATGTGTACGAGTGATTAAGGTTAAAGCAATGCGAGACGTCTGTGTAAATATTCGCACGCTATCTGTTGCCGAACGAAATTGGCCTGAATGTAACAGTGAATAGGAAATTGGGACCGAAGGTTGTTGTCCATGTTGTTCACTCGAAAATTACTCCTGACGAGCTCATGAGTGATTTGTTCGAGAGAAACTTGAAGGACAAGATGAGTGCCGAGGCATGTAAGAATGGTCTTAGGGTGGTAATGATGGCTGATGGCTCAGTCAACGATGTCCTGGAGGGTGCTGAACTGCTGGAACTTGAACCCTTCCACATTAAGTGGTTCTCGTTCGGAGTAAGAAGCTTCAATTCGGTAGTGGGATATTTCCGCTGCTTAGGCTTTAACCATAAAGTCACGGAATGCAAGGCCAAAGAGGATGTCTGTCGTCGCTGCACTTAATGCACTTAACTCCTGTAACTGTGCGTTCAAGGGTAAGCCTTCGGGACATTTAATGAAGTCTCTGGTATGTCCGATATGTGTCACGGGCGAATGCTAGACTTTCAGGGATCGTATGCAGTAATGTGCGATGTTGGGGCGATTATGTGTGAATAGCGCAGTATAGTTGCTTTAAGGCAATATTTTCGATGTTGCTGATATATTGAACATTCTCAAAGTTCAACCTCTGAAGATATTGCATACTCAGAATCTCTTGGTGGTCATTTATATTTAGAGTAGCCGATATTGCCGAACCTGGGTGTCGTCGGATCATGTGTTTTGTGTTTTCGTACAGAGACCCATTTACGTAAATCTCCTCGTCAAACGTAAGCAAAAATGTGCCATGGGTGACTTGTTCCGTGCCGTTGTCCATTCGTATTATAGCTGGGACGGGTGTTACAATGTGCTATGCTATGAGAGTAGCGGTTCAGTTTCCAATAGGTAAAATTTTCCTGTCACACTTTGCCACGTTGTTGTTTTCAGCGAATTAAAGTATAGTTTCATTATGTTGAACGGAAAACATGGTTATTTTCTTTTATATTAGGTAAAGAATAGAATAATTAAAAAGTGTACAAAATTATGATCTAATAATACATTAAAAGCTGTTTCAAGTAAGCCAGCTATGGTTATATCTGTGGAGTGCTAATCCAAAATTCGCTTTAGGTCATAAGAGTCAAGAATTGCTGGGTTTGTGATTTTGATTTTTGCGAGTCTAATGGACAAGTTCCGATATTATTGTTCTATTTCTTGTGAGTAATGTTTGGTAGAGGTATCCAGTTTCGATAAATTTTATTTGTTCAAAGTCGTCAAAATCAGAGGTCCCTGCAACTTCTTTTAAGGATGTTCCTAAGATGTTTATACTTCTAGCTTATCTATGGTGGATATTTACTGTTTCTAGTAATGATCTAATGTGACCTCAGTCTTATTCAAGAATCTGTTTCATGTGTGACTGCGGAAAATGAATCATTTTTCCGGTTGTTGTTGCTACTAGAAGCATAAAGCATAGAATCCAAGTCCTAGTAAAAATACAGAGTAGAATAGGTACTTAGAAGGATAATTATTTTTTTTCCTTGTTTACCAAGTCGTTTATTTAGTTTCATGAGTACTTTGTCGCCTATTTGGAAAGTTATATATCTTCTGTCCGTACATATTCTGAATTGAATAATTTTATTTCCGGCTTCTGTTCTTAATATATTATTTTTGAAATCTAAGGTGCTGTTTACTTTGCTTAAAAGATCAAGCCCAATTATTCCATCAAAGCTTGACAAACTTGGAAGTAGAAAAAAATGTAGAAGTGGTATTGAAAATATGCATAAGGCATTTCTTAAACAGAAGTGGTATTGAAAATATGCATAACGCCTTTCTTTTTAATTGGGTTGCAGCCATGAAGTGACTTTACTATGGAATTTGTTTGATGTAGTTTTTCGAAGCGCCAATGTCAATTAATAACTTTACAGTTCTTCGTTCGCTCTATCGTTCGCTATACAAACGGGAATTATATCTAAAAAATTAACCTCCTGAAGCTCATATTTATCTTAGATATCTGCTACTTCAGACTTTTTCATTTTGTGAAAGATGATTAATTTGGGCAGGAGCATTTGAATTGCCTTGGTTCCGAAATTGCGTCGGTCGCCGGAATCGAGATGAACTGTCAATGTCCATAGGTTGGGGTGGTTCTGATTTCACTATCGGGCTATTGTTTTGGACTTTTGGTCTGTAAAATGGAGTTTTTGTGTGATCTGGGAGAGCTTTTTCAAAACTGGGTTGGGTGTTCTGTCTCTGTTCGTAACGTTGAGCCTTATCTTTGCGACTTTTTGCAAAACTCCTGGCGAATTGATAGCGTTCATGGTTAGATTCAACTTCCTGCGCCAAGGCCAAAGCTGATGGTAAATCTTTGGGTCTCGCAGAGAAGAGAATGTCACTAAGGGATTTCTTAGTGCCTGAAATGAATACTCTGAGCGCATTGCCTCTGTATTTTTCATTAAGAGAAGCAGCTCATTGTGAGTCGTATGTCATCATTGTCTTGTTTATTAGTAGTGTTAGTTTCTTTGCAATTTGCTGATAGTTCTGGATTATTGTTAGATATTGCTGAGTTAGGACAGAGAGCTCTTGTTCTATTACATGAAACTTTGTTCCTAAGTAAACCCAATGCCATAAAATGCTTTGGGGTTCCCGGATATCTTTCATACATTTTAAATACAGTATGAGCGGCCATTCGCTAAGAAACATAATTTTCTGGCTTTCCTTCAAAATCAGGTATCGATTTTACTAAATCTAATGTTCCTTCATACCGTTCATCGTCAATTAATTCTGCCTCCGGAAATTCTTCAACCTCGGGTACGGACACTGAAATATTCCTAAGCTTGTTTCGAATTTCTTCCACTTTTTATACTCTCTGCTTTCTGAGTATATTGGGTTTGTGCCAAGCATGTAACATGCAGAAGAAGGCGTGGCAGACCCCATAAAATATATATACTCTTGATCAGCATCACAAGCCGAGTCGACATAGCCATGTCCGTCTGTCTGTCCGTATGAACAAACAGATTTCAGAGATAGTTAGAGCTACAAGTTCGAGCTTTGTGTCAGTCGATCACATATTTAGTCAATCCAAATTTTTTTTTTCCATGCCACGCCTCATTCGCTCACAATGAGCAAAAAAATTAGACACACCTCGAAAAATATCGGTGTTTTCGGCGAATGTCTCAGTAATTATGGCACCTAGGATCACCAAATTTGGGTATGGAGGTTCCTAGCGACAGCATCAATGCATTGGCATTTACAATTTTTGACTGCCACACCCCTTTTCCCACAATTAACAATAATAGTTCTCAACTTTCGTTCCGTTTTTAGGCATTTGTTCATAAAATACAGTATTTTAATTTATAATTCGTGTGGAGACTAACTATATCAAACGATCCTGAAAGGTGCATTGAAATCGCACTATAAACAAGAAACTAGAAGCGTTACAATATTGATAATTTAATGCAATATCAATGTATGAGTGGAAGCGAGACAGAAACCTACAAGCACATGTTCAAATGTTTTCGCTGCCTGTGTGGCGGAAGCGCTGCCCGCTGTCGCTGGCCGCGTCGAATACACACATACATACATATATGCAGCATATATTGTCATATGTGTATTCGCATGCAGACAAACAGATGTACGTTTGATTATGCTTAGATTGTTTTTTTTCAACGTTTTTTGATGCAAGTACTACACATTGTAATATCTCTAGACCGATTTTGATAATTTAATCGGGAAAAAAATGCAGGAAGTATTTTACGGTCGGGCGTGCGACTGTACTTTTCTTTCTTGTTTATCAAATAAACGTGCCTGATTTTCATGTGCAATGCTTACAGATCTAACTGCGTGATCGAGCAGAGCTTTTATTTTCCTCACTAAATGACATTTTAGTTTTTATTTGTTCGGGCACTAATTTTTTTTTTTATATTTTTTATTAAGCTTCCTATTCTTTCACTCATAAGATTTATTTTCTTTATAATTTATTTTGAGAAACATTTTGTACACAAAGATTATCATAAACACTTTAGGTTTTCTTTAACTCCAATTTTTTATTTTTATTTATTATTTATTTTTATTAATAAGCACTCCACTAACATTTCTTAGTGTTGTGTAGTTTTATACGTATTAAAAACTGTGGCTTTTATTGCTTCTGCGTCTGTCGCCCGCTTTGTTGTCCGTCTACAAGTCCAACGATGTCGATCCAACGATGTTGCCTTCTTACTTCTTGTGGACTGGATGAGTAGGTTTGTACCAATTGTTGGGTGCCAGTTTATAGTTTAATTCCTTGGTTTGTTACTTGTATTGCACAGAGTAAGAACACTGGATAAATTCTTTACGGTTTGCTTTATTAGTCAAACTCAAACTAAACTCTAGAATACAAAATGTTCTTATTGAAGGCTAGCCCTGACCTATAATCGCTGTGTCAGCGATTATGTTAAATGGATTGTATTTCGGACCCGCGACGTCGCCTGGTATATCGACGGCGGTGCTGTGCAGAATTCCCACGAAACATTGTTGCAGCTTTGCTGATCATGCAGAATTGCAGGTGTTCACTTTCAACTGGTCAGATGTGTTAACTTGTATGCATGTGTGCCGTACTGTCTCTTTGGAGGCAGTGCGGATATTGTTGGGTGCTATCACTCTTGACTTCGAGGTACGGCGTCAAGCTACGCTTTTCAGGATTAGTAAGCGGTTGACATTGCTATAGGGTGAATGGTTAGCTAATAGGGATGTTGATAGCTTAGGGCTTAGGGAAAAGGGTTATTAAATGTTTTAACTTACCTGTATATTCGGGACGTTCCGATTGTTGGTAGCCGACCGGACTTCAGTGTTAACCTCAGTCTGGGATTTCTGCTCACTGATCACTGTTCTCTCAATGCATGGAATCGTTGTGGTGCATGTGTAGTTGCCTGCGCATTGGCAAGCGGTTACTATGTAACTTTACTGGCAAAAAATCTTTAAATTTACGAGTCTTGACCAGAGGACTTATCTGGTACCACGGGTGCTTTGGTTGACGGAGACGGTCTCGGCCTATCTGCCCATTCACTAAACTCCTTATGTATTTCTTTGGGGTTTAGCTGACGTTCTGTAGTGAAGGCTTAATCCACGGACACAGGAACTAGTTGGCCGCGGACACGTTCAGTTTTTGTCATTGGTAGCGGCCCTTCGGGAAGAATAGTGGTGATGCGGTCTAAGCTTTAGCTCGGCGTGGAGGTTTAGATAGGCTTCGATCCCCAACAAGGAGGCTTGGCACTTGCGCAACAAGGTTTCACGAGGGCGACGATTGACGCTTAATTCATTTCAGTGCTTATACCGTGAAATTAAGCTAAACCGGCACGATCATGTAAAACTCGCAGACTCATACTCTTGCAGATAGTATAAAAAGAATTGGAGGATGAGAGAATGTAAGAATAACATACGTTAGAAGACACACTAGAGGCGTACGCAGATTGAAAAATTTGTAACCTTCGACCATTTATATTTTTAACGACGATCAAGACGTACAATAAACCAACATCGTCCGAGGTTCGGGCGAGAGCGGTAGCGGGGCAGGATCCTCTGGTTCCCTAGCTCATTCGGGAGTGCGGGGGGGTTCGTTGCTACTTCTCGTCCTTGGTACATAAAGTTTAAGTTAGGATTCCTACAAAAGTAAAAGAGGAGCTGTACTCCCAAACATGGCAAAAATCACCATGGCCAAACAACAAAACGAAAAAAAAAGGAAAACTCATCCTATTGCTAAAAGAGGCGAGGTCTATGGTGTCAGTTGACACTCGCATTCTCTACCCTACCCAACCATGATCCTTCCAAGACAGTTGAGAAAGATCCCCAAAGAGAAAGGCTTTCTACCCCATCACGTTAACAAGTCACAGGAACGTTAAAATCTAACACATCATAAACTTCATCTCAGAACAGAATATAGACAAAATGATTTGCAAACATTATAATATTGAATTTATTACTAATTTTCAATCCGAAACAAGGGAGCCTTCGAAAGTGAATTCAATAACGTTAGCATAGTTGATCGACAGTGTGTATACAGGCTAAAATTCTTTTCTTTTCAGTTGACATTTTTCTTTCAGATTACATTTGTTTTTTCTTAAGAATTCATTGTGTTGTTTCGTTTTTGTTTTATATATCTATCAATTCTAATTATTTATACATACTTATAAGTTTTGTTTTAGTTTATGACATTAATTCTTATTCAATTTTTCTTTTTTCCAAAAATTTTACAATAGATTTAATTCAATTGCACTGAACGGTTGTTTATTTTAACAAAGCTTTAAATTAAATTTTTTTTTTCAGGAAAATGAATGTATCTTGAAATGTTTGTTTTATGTTCTTTCTAATTTCTAAAAATTTTTGTGTTTCCTTTCTGTAGTGCATTTAATTTTCTTTTGTTTCATAGGTGCATAATAAGTTTTATTTTTATTTTTGTATCTTTATATATTTTTCCTAAATTTTTGATTAAAAGAGGATTTTTTTTTCTTTGTTCAATTTTTTTTGTGCACTGTTAATTCGAAAAGTTTTCATTACATTTTAGTTTTTTTTTTTTCTTTTAATTTAAATTCTGCACTATGTTACTTTTTATAGCTTTACAAAAATATCGCTTGTAAGTTAGTACTCAATATTGGAAAAGATTAGCAAGGTGACTTAGGTTAAGTCCACAGGTATTTCAGATTCACTGAAATCAATTTTTTTTATGCACTTACATGACAAAAATTCCAACGTTGAAAGGCCTTCCATCGGTGGTGTCGTTTGATGTCACAGGTTAGGTTAGTATTTTGTTTTTAAAATGTACATGCGATATTGAACGATTTGGTGCACAAAGAACCCATTTGATTTTATAACAATATATAATATTTTTTTTTTTTTTTTAATTTTCTTTTCTAACAAACATTTCAAGCAACTTTCAATTTAATTTAATTAACTTTAATTACTTTTTTTTTCAATTACTTTTCTTTTCTTTTTATCATTGTACGTTAATATGTGGCACCAATATATGCAAAATTTTCGCTATGTCTGGTTAGGGTTCTTGCCAAACTTTAGACGTTTCGTTTATATTAAAGATTTAGATTTAGGTTAAAGCACTAGCACGACACTTGGATCTGAGATCGATGATACGGGATCTTGGTCACAAGACGGTTCAGTTTTCCTGGAGGCACTTTGCAGGGGACAAGCCTGTCCATGTAGTGGCTGGCAGAGTCACGGTGCACTTTAAGATCGGGTTCCGCATCAGATATCCCAAAACAGATAATACTGGTGCGCGTATAACGCACTCCAAAGAAATTATTAGGCCCGCACCAATTGCTGGCAATATCAGCTTTGATTGCCAAAAGCAATGACGCGGGAGGGGGAACGTATTATGCTCAACCCCCGGCTGAGAAACGAAAAAACCAATTACTATGACTGATATTTGCTAAAGAAATATTCAATCGATGGCATACCTTTTATTAAGCAAATGTCAATATGCTTAAATTGTGAGACTCCTAAGGTCCAAATACGTCGATGGCTGCGTATTAATCCAACGCAGCTTACAGATTAGATTGCAACAATCTAACCTTTAATTCCCACTCAGAACTTTAATAGTGACACTAGCACTGACTTGGCTGGCTTCAAAGGCGGAAAAGAACAATTTTGGCCTCCAATTAGAATTTATAGCGTCCAATTCCAATGAAAAAATACAAAGCTCTCTCACCAATGTGCAAAGTTGGCTGCGCTGCTTAGCAACACAATCAGCATGCGTGCGCAGCTTAGAAGCTTTTATGCAGCAGCCAAGCTTATGCTGCGGTTGCAGAACTGGGTCAAAGCTCTCGGATAAAGCTTTCGGATAATGTGCAGCGAAATCAAAGCTTTTGATACTTGTTGCTATTGATCACTCGTTTTGCATGTTTTGTATCTTTAGTTTGCATCTTTGAAATTCTTTGACTATATGACGACCATTACACCACCCGATAATATACATACCACCGTTAGACAGAATATTAGCGGGAAATCGCTTTGCTTTCTAAAATTGTTTTATTGCTTTATATCTTTAGCATGGAAAGTACCAACTTCACGACCTTGTAAATCCTCCAGTAAATAAAAGGAACTACCTAGTTTCTTTTTAACTCTACACTTTACAAATTGAGGTGCAAGCTTAGCATTATAGTTATGGGCAAATTTACTGAGTGTAAAATTGCGGCGGAAAACTTCTTGACCTTCTGTAAAGGAGACTGGCGTACAGCGCAAATTATATTGTCGTTCATTTCGTTCATGAGCCTTTTTAATGTTAGATTGAATGTCCTTCCTTAACAAAGCAAGGCTATCCGATCTAAATAGGGGTACTAGAGGTTCTTCCAATAGGGACAATTGCTTTATATCCAATCCAAAAAGAGCACGATAAGGTGAACAACCTAACGACTGGTGCAACGAGGATCGTAATGAGCAAGATATACTCGTAAGATTTTCATCCCAATATGTTTGGTCTTGCTTTAAATAGGATCGAATCGCGGCTAGTAACGATCTATTTACACGCTCAGCAGCATTGCTTTGTGGAGAATATAGAGCAGTATAGACATGTCGTATTCCTAGCTCTGTCAAAAAAGCATTGAATTCGTTAGCCTTAAATTGTGTTCCATTATCACTAACAATTGTTTCGGGGACACCAAAGCTGTGAAAAATCTGTTTAAGCAAGAATTCTCTAACAGCATCAGAGGTGAACTTTTTCAAAGGCTGCAGCCAATGAAATTTGCTAAAATGGTCTAGCACGATCAACAATCCAACATGACCTTGCTTACTCCTTGGATACGGTCCTAACAAGTCTATGTATAATCTCTGGAAAGGTCTAAAAGTAGGACTTTGAGATCCCATCGGAGGGCGAAGTGTATAGTTTGGAGCTTTGGACTCTTTACAAACAACACAGTTTCGAACATAGTCTCGCACGTCTTTAGCTAAACCAGGCCAGAACAAATTTTTGCGCAATTTTTCAATTGTCTTTTGCATACCCGAATGGGCGGACATCAGACTATCATGCGCTTGTTTCAGCACGTCGGCTTTAAGTTGATCAGGCACCCAAAGTTTCCATGACAATTTCTCTTGTACTTCGTCTCCTGACGAATGCTCAGTACGAATGTACAGGTATGAGTCAATAATTTTTATATCCGGAAATCTGGCACTGTTTTGCTGAAATTTGTTTTTCAGGAGTTCATAACTTTCCTCCTGAAAAGCAGTGGACTTCAAATCGATTACAGGGCTCATCTCTAAAGATGCTATATCGTTTTCTGGCAATCTAGATAAAGCGTCTGGCACTATGTGTTCTTTGCCTTTGCGATGCGAAATTGTAAACTTAAACTGCTGCAACCGAAAAATCCAGCGGGCTAAGCGGCCTGAAACATTTTGTTGTCTCATCAACCAAAGAAGGCTCGAATGATCCGTTACAACTTCGAACTCCTGGAGTTCTAAGTAACAACGAAACTTTTCAATTGCTAATATCACCGCTAAACATTCGCGTTCTGTAACACTATAGTTACGTTGGGCTCTACTCAGTTTTTTGGACATGAATGCGACTGGTTTCTCTTCCTTTTCGGGAGACAGCTGTACTAAGACGGCACCAATTCCATAATCACTGGCATCGCAATGCAAAAAGAATTTTTCATCAAAATTTGGATTTTGTAGCACTGGTGAAGACGTTAAAACCGACTTCAGTTTTTCCATGGCCACTTGAGCTTCCGGTGTCCAAACAAACTTTTTCTTGGACGACAAAACATCGGTTATTGGACAAGCTAAATCAGCAAAACTATTTATAAAGCGACGATACCAACCACAAACGCCTAAAAAGCCTCTTACTTGCTTAAGATTTCTTGGAGATGGCCAATTCTGAATACACGCAACCTTATCAGGATCGGTACATATCCCTCCGCTACCAATAACATAACCGAGATAGTTAACTTTAGTAACGGCAGAATGGCTTTTTGCGACATTTAACGTCAAGTTGGCTTTTCTTAACTGTTCGGCTATTCTAATCAATATCGATAGATGAGTCGAAAATTCTTCTGAAACTATACAAAGATCATCTAGATAACCAAATACGCAGTGTCGAAGATCTGGAGGAATTATTTCATCAATTAGCCTACACATGGTTGAGGGTGCATTGCACAGACCAAATGGCATGACCTTAAATTGATAAAGAGGCCTTCCTGGAACAGTAAATGCCGTGAGGGGCTTTGATTCTTCCGAAAGTTCAATCTGCCAATAAGCATCTTTCAGATCAAGTTTTGAAATGATGTTTGCCTTCGGCAACCTAGAAAATATACCCTCGATCCTTGGCAGTGGATAGGCATCTTTCTTGGTTGCATCATTAAGTTTTCGCGCGTCCAAACAAAGTCGAACTTTATTCGGCTTTACAACAAGCCTCATTGGAGAACTCCAAGCGCTGGTGGATGGCTCGATGACACCAAGATCTAACATACGATCGATTTCTGCATACAATAGTTTTTCCACAGCTGGACTTACGGGATAAAAGCGTTGTTTAACCGGCATAGCGTCTCCTACATCAATATGGTGACGTATTAAAGCAGTACGTCCCAATTTTTGAGCAGCATCTGGAAACAGTTGCTTTACTGCTTTAAGTTGTTGCAATTGAGCGCTACTTAACGGATATTTATCTGGGTCGCCCAAATCTATATTATTTGTATCGACCTCCAAAGTATTAATGACGTTTGGAGCTAAAGCGAATATTTTCCAAAAATCATGCCCAAGAATTAAGTCTTGCTTGATTGTGGGTATGACATGCAATGTCATGGGTTTAGAAATAGATTGGTATGTCATATCAATTTTTAAAATTCCAATTACTGATTGAATATTACCATCAGCAGTTTTCGCACTCGATTTGATAGGCTTAAAGAAAGGGCAATTAGAAAAATCGGTTTGTGCCAATGTAGATCCTATACAACTTATATTTGCACCCGTATCTAACAAACCTAATTTGGTAAATTCCAAAAACGATACTTCTGCATAGGTGCGCATATCTTTGGGATCACTAAAGATAGTAGAAACTAACAAATTACGACTTTTCTTAATATTACTATAATAATTTTTCAACCTCATAATACGCTTATTCTTTACAGAACCTACTTCATTAAATATTCTGTTTCTTACATCTAAATATTTTTCAAGTTTTTCTTCAGGACGAGGAAAACGTAAATCTACTCTAGGGGTGCCTTGTTCATTGAAACACGTTCCCTTTTTATACTCTCTGCAAGAGTATATTGGGTTTGTGAAAATGTATGTAACAGGCAGAAGGAGGCGTGGCAGACCCCATAAAGTATATATATTCTTGATCAGCATCACAAGCCGAGTCGATATAGCCATGTCCGTCTGTCTGTCCGTCTGTCTGTCCGTCCGTATGAACAAACAGATTTCAGAGATGGTAAAAGCTACAAATTCGAGTCTCAATCGATCACATATTTAGTCAGTCAATACAAGAATCTTTTTTTTTTTCGATGCCACGCCCCATTCGCCCACAATGGGCAAAAAACCAGAGACACCTCGGAAAAAATCGGTGTTTTCGGCGAATATCTCAGTAACTATGGCACCTAGGATCACCAATTTTGGTATGGAGGTTCCTAGAGACTGAGTAAATATCATGCCATCAAAAATTTTGGGCTGCCACGCCCCCTTTTCCCATATGAACTAAGACACTATTCAAAATTCAATACATTTTTATGGCATTTCTTCTTATCGTAGAGTATTCTAATTTATAATTCGTGTGGAGACTAACTATATCAAACTATCCTGAAAGGTGCATTAAAATCGGACTATAAACAAGAAAACTAGAAGCGTTACAATATTGATAACTAAATGCAATATCGTGTATGAGTGCAAGCGAGATAGTAACATACAAGCACTTGAGCGGCAGCGCTCAATGTATGAGTGCAAGCGAGACAGAAACATACAAGCACATGTTCGAATGTTTTCGCTGCCTGCGTGGCGGCAGCGCTGCTCACAGTCGCTGGCCGCGCCGAATACACACATACATATATGCATCATATATTGTCTTTCGTATATGTATTCGCATACAGACAAACAGCTGTATGTTTTATTATGCTTAGATTGTTTTTGTTTCAACGTGTTTTAATGCAAGTACTACACATTGTAATATCTCGATACCGATTTTAATAATATAATCGGTGGAAAATGCAGAGAGTATTATACGGTAGGGCGTGCTCGACCGTACTTATCTTACTTGTTAGTAGTGCTATGTTTTAAACAAACTTTTTCTGTCACTGTTTCTACACCTTTGGGGGCATCCGACTGTTGTTGGATGCTCCCTTCTGTCTGTTTTCCGTCTGCCTACGGATACATTTTGTACACTGTGGCTTATATACATTGGGAGTACCACATCCATAACAAAAAACTCTCCTATCTTGGAGACAGTTTTCCCAAATATGCCCTTTTTCTTCACAATTCCAGCATGTAAAGTTTGCATGGGCTTTCTGTAAATCGGCAATTTCGGATTCATATAAATCTGAATAATCCTCTACATTTACTTCAGGACAAGCGTTTTCTAACTCGCATACTTGACGACGAAGAGCGACAGGCTTTGCACGAGAAAAAGTTTCCTGACGACAATTTAAATCCTTTGTTAAGTTTTCGCTCATTTGAACTAAACGACGTAACTGACCAACCGAACCGATAGATTGGTAGAGCAAATTGTGACGCATTTCGGGCAACAGGTTATTTTGTAAAATCTCGACTAACTCTCCTTCCTCGATTTTGAGACCATACTTGTCTATCAAGGATGCTACCGAGTCATGAAACTGTACAAAAGTTTCTCCCAGTTTTTGCTTTCTAGCTCTCACTAGTTCTTTACTCATAAACTCAGAACGATAGTCCTTATATTGCTGACGAAGAGCAGCACAAAATTCTGACCAAACAATACGATCAACTTGCTTGTGAAATGTCCAAAACCAATCTCGGGCTTTACCAATAAACAAGATATGCAAATGCTTACAAAGGCCCATAAAATCGCTGTCCAAAGTTTCCTCAGTTAGAACTTTGACACGGTAAACAAATTCTTCAACTCCAAGTCCTTCGGGGGATCCATCAAAGTGCAAATTCCACTTTTGGATAATGTCAGCCGTTTTGCGGTTGTGAATCGTCGAACTACTGGGCGAATACGCAACGGGAGTTGGGACGAAAGATCGTTGTTCATTTATTGTAGGGCGAGAATTGATTTGCAAAGACGAAATAATTCGTGTGACTGTTTGTTCGATCATTTGTTGAATAGCCGAGTAATCCACGACAGGATATTGACCAGCGTTGGCAGATCGAATTGGCCTACCTCTACGACGAGTATTAGTATTTCTGGGAGAAGCATTGGCATTTTGATTCGAACTATGACTTGCATCTAACCCAGAAATCAAGACATCACTACCTTCCATTGACCTTTCAGGGGGATTAGGAATGATAACGTTACGATTTTGGTTCAAGGATTTGGATAAATTTCGGGTAACCATTCTTGAACTTGATGGCGCTGCTGATGCAGCAGTTTGCTTTGGAGCCGGCGAGCAGTTGCCGATAACCAATTTTATATTTGCAGGATTTATTTCTGCATTACATTCAGGACATTCTAAATGGTGTTCGAGCCACTGTTCCAAACAAAGTTTATGGAAGTTATGTGTACAAGGCGTGCAATAACACTGCTGAGTGATGTTCATGTCTTGCTGACAAATTCGACATAAGCTTGTAGATTTCTCTACTGACTGAGAGTTTGGTGGACTTCGAGAAACTAGAGACATTATTTTTTTTTAAAAAAAAAAGAAATTACTTTCCTTTGTTCCTTATGTGACTTATATGTTAACATAAAGGGGTGAAAGCCATTTGATTTTAAAAACAATAAGACGGTGTTTAAATTGGGCTATTGATACTACAATGGCTATAGAACTATTATGAGAAAATGTTTCATACGACATAATTAATCGGCAAGGATACGCAACTTTCGGCATATGCACAAGTTCCAGACAAAAATTCTATCATACTTTACAACTTTACTCAAACAATCCTATTAAAACCACTTGCTATGACTTGATAGCTATTATGGATCATTTCGATTGTGGAGGCAACATCTTTCCGAGGAACAATCAGTACAGATATTGCAGCTGGGCCAAATATTCAGTATTCTGAAATTGTATCTGACAGATTCACCAACGACAATTAAAATAAATACAAAATACTAAAAACCATACGAAAAACAAAAATGAGCCTGGGTGTGGAGCATAACATATCCTTATATAGCTGATCTTAGCGCTATATTCTATTATTTTTATTTTTATTTTTTTTTTTTTACCATTCATTTATAATTAGTTAAGTGCAGCATGGAAAGTTCGGCATGGAATTCTTTCTTAGAATCTCCAGCATCGTTGACCTCTTAACAGACTTAAACCATTGTATTACTATATGCGGAAGAACGACCAAATCAATCAGTTCAACATCAGCATAAGCCTTACAAAAAAAATAAAGTAAATATCACTCAAAGGGAAGTTAAACTAACTCACGTTGCAGCTAGCTGCAATTCAGTAAGTTAACAATAACTCAGCTAAATAGCCATATGTTAAAAAAAAACCTCAAAACTATACCCAATCAATGAGTAAATTTAATAACTAATGCTCAATTCTAAGCATTAAAATGGATGTTATGTTAAGCTGCCCCACGTTTTGGGCGCCAAAAATTTATGTAACCTTCGACCATTTATATTTTTAACGACGATCAAGACGTACAATAAACCAACATCGTCCGAGGTTCGGGCGAGAGCGGTAGCGGGGCAGGATCCTCTGGTTCCCTAGCTCATTCGGGAGTGCGGGGGGGTTCGTTGCTACTTCTCGTCCTTGGTACATAAAGTTTAAGTTAGGATTCCTACAAAAGTAAAAGAGGAGCTGTACTCCCAAACATGGCAAAAATCACCATGGCCAAACAACAAAACGAAAAAAAAAAGGAAAACCCATCCTATTGCTAAAAGAGGCGAGGTCTATGGTGTCAGTTGACACTCGCATTCTCTACCCTACCCAACCATGATCCTTCCAAGACAGTTGAGAAAGATCCCCAAAGAGAAAGGCTTTCTACCCCATCACGTTAACAAGTCACAGGAACGTTAAAATCTAACACATCATAAACTTCATCTCAGAACAGAATATAGACAAAAATAATTTCCAAACATTATAATATTGAATTTATTACTAATTTTCAATCCGAAACAAGGGAGCCTTCGAAAGTGAATTCAATAACGTTAGCATAGTTGATCGACAGTGTGTATACAGGCTTAAATTCTTTTCTTTTCAGTTGACATTTTTCTTTCAGATTACATTTGTTTTTTCTTAAGAATTCATTGTGTTGTTTCGTTTTTGTTTTATATATCTATCAACTCTAATTATTTATACATACTTATAAGTTTTGTTTTAGTTTATGACATTAATTCTTATTCAATTTTTCTTTTTTCCAAAAATTTTACAATAGATTTAATTCAATTGCACTGAACGGTTGTTTATTTTAACAAAGCTTTAAATTAAATTTTTTTTTTTTCTTCAGGAAAATGAATGTATCTTGAAATGTTTGTTTTATGTTCTTTCTAATTTCTAAAAATTTTTGTGTTTCCTTTCTGTAGTGCATTTAATTTTCTTTTGTTTCATAGGTGCATAATAAGTTTTATTTTTATTTTTGTATCTTTATATATTTTTCCTAAATTTTTGATTAAAAGAGGATTTTTTTTTCTTTGTTCAATTTTCTTTGTGCACTGTTAATTCGAAAAGTTTTCATTACATTTTAGTTTTTTTTTTTCTTTTAATTTAAATTCTGCACTATGTTACTTTTTATAGCTTTACAAAAATATCGCTTGTAAGTTAGTACTCAATATTGGAAAAGATTAGCAAGGTGACTTAGGTTAAGTCCACAGGTATTTCAGATTCACTGAAATCAATTTTTTTTATGCACTTACATGACAAAAATTCCAACGTTGAAAGGCCTTCCATCGGTGGTGTCGTTTGATGTCACAGGTTAGGTTAGTATTTTGTTTTTAAAATGTACATGCGATATTGAACGATTTGGTGCACAAAGAACCCATTTGATTTTATAACAATATATAATATTTTTTTTTTTTTTTTTTAATTTTCTTTTCTAACAAACATTTCAAGCAACTTTCAATTCAATTTAATTAACTTTAATTACTCTTTTTTTCAATTACTTTTCTTTTCTTTTTATCATTGTACGTTAATATGTGGCACCAATATATGCAAAATTTTCGCTATGTCTGGTAAGGGTTCTTGCCAAACTTTAGACGTTTCGTTTATATTAAAGATTTAGATTTAGGTTAAAGCACTAGCACGACACTTGGATCTGAGATCGATGATACGGGATCTTGGTCACAAGACGGTTCAGTTTTCCTGGAGGCACTTTGCAGGGGACAAGCCTGTCCATGTAGTGGCTGGCAGAGTCACGGTGCACTTTAAGATCGGGTTCCGCATCAGATATCCCAAAACAGATAATACTGGTGCGCGTATAACGCACTCCAAAGAAATTATTAGGCCCGCACCAATTGCTGGCAATATCAGCTTTGATTGCCAAAAGCAATGATGCGGGAGGGGGGAACGTATTATGCTCAACCCCCGGCTGAGAAACGAAAAAACCAATTACTATGACTGATATTTGCTAAAGAAATATTCAATCGATGGCATACCTTTTATTAAGCAAATGTCAATATGCTTAAATTGTGAGACTCCTAAGGTCCAAATACGTCGATGGCTGCGTATTAATCCAACGCAGCTTACAGATTAGATTGCAACAATCTAACCTTTAATTCCCACTCAGAACTTTAATAGTGACACTAGCACTGACTTGGCTGGCTTCAAAGGCGGAAAAGAACAATTTTGGCCTCCAATTAGAATTTATAGCGTCCAATTCCAATGAAAAAATACAAAGCTCTCTCACCAATGTGCAAAGTTGGCTGCGCTGCTTAGCAACACAATCAGCATGCGTGCGCAGCTTAGAAGCTTTTATGCAGCAGCCAAGCTTATGCTGCGGTTGCAGAACTGGGTCAAAGCTCTCGGATAAAGCTTTCGGATAATGTGCAGCGAAATCAAAGCTTTTGATACTTGTTGCTATTGATCACTCGTTTTGCATGTTTTGTATCTTTAGTTTGCATCTTTGAAATTCTTTGACTATATGACGACCATTACAAATTTTTACCGAGACATCGGAAGCAGCCTCACTTAATTTACTGGAATTGGAAAAGAAAGAAAAGGGGAAAGCAGATTTGGGTTCAGAATTAACAAAGTTGTAGAATTGTTTAGGATCACTCGTAAGTTGAGTCTTGCAACGTACCGGATAACTTTTATAGCATTGAGAATTATAAAAGGTAATGGCTGTGATGAGTCATAAGCAAAGGTAGTTAGCATAATGAAAAATAATGAAACCTACAATAATGAAATTAATGATTATCCGATAGGATAAGTGGATTTGTTATATTTAAGCTCTTTCGTAAGTTTTTTGTATTCGAAATTGCAGCTGTCGCGAGCGGAAAGAAGTTTGTCAATCGTTTTTGTCAACCACACTCGCGCTGACTAGCATCTCCGCGATTGCCTGTGTAACAATAAATTGTAACGTATTTTTTAATTACAACTTGTTTTGTTTAAAATTTGTTCCAATTATTTATTGGCGCCTGAGCAGGAATTTTTAATCGCATTCGTTGGTCTATTAGATATTTTAAGGCTTGGGTTTTCTGTTCGTGTAGGCTGTGGCCAAAGTAGACGTTTTGAAGTTGCACCGCCCATAGTTGAAGACACTGGGGTCACCACACATAGCCATCTTGAAAACAATACCTCGAATTGAGCCCATGAGTGACTCTTCTGATGATCAGGTAACATGCAAAAATGAGTCAGTGTTTTGAAGAATATAACAAATAAGAAAAGTACAGTCGAGCATGCCCGACCGTAAAATACTTCCTGCATTTTTTTCCCGATTAAATTATCAAAATCGGTCTAGAGATATTACAATGTGTAGTACTTGCCTTAAAACACGTTGAAACAAAAACAATCTAAGCATAATCAAACATATATCTGTTTGTTTCCATGCGAATACACATGCTTTTGACAATATATGAGGCATATATGTATGTATGTGTGTATTCAGCGCTGCCGCCACACAGGGAACGAAAACATTCGAACATGTGCTTGTATGTTTCTGTCTCGCTTGCACTCATACAAGATATTGCATTCCGTTATCAATATTGTAACGCTTCTAGTTTCTTGTTAATAGTGCGATTTCAATGCACCTTTTAGGATAGTTTGATTTAGTTAGTCTCCACACAAATTATAAATTACAATACTGTACTATATGAACAAAAGCCTAAAAACGGAACGCAAGTTGAGAATTATTTTTATTAATTGGGGGAAAAAGCGGCGTAGCAGTCCAAAATTTTAAATGTCAATGCATTTACGCTGTCACTAGGAACCCTCATACCAAAATTGGTGATCATGAGTACCATAATTACTGAGATATCAAGAATATATATACTTTATGGGGTCTGCCACGCCTCCTTCTGCCTGTTACATATATTTGCACAAACCCAATATACTCTTGCAGAGAGTATAAAAAGGAAAATCAATCAAACAATCTAAAAAGTCATTATTGTACTATTGTCACTATTCGTATGTAAAAGTTTTTAAAGGGTGTTTTTTTAGAGGTTAGGTTTTCAAGATGAAATCAAACGTATATAATTTAATGTTATTGCCATGAATTTAGCTTTAATTTAAAGATAAGTGTTTGCCATTATGTTTTAAAAATGATTTCGGGCAAGTGGCCGCCGCGCCTGGCTCGAATAAATTCCAGCCGAGAGACCCAATTTTAGACTACTTTTTGCAGCAATTGGGGCCGTATGTCAGCAATAACGCGCCGAATATTCTCTTCCAAGACTTCAATCGTCTCGGGCTTATCTGCGTAGACAAGCGACTTCACATAGCCCCACAAGAAATAGTCCAGCGGTGTTATATCGCACGATCTTGGAGGCCACGCCACAGGTCCACGGCGCGAAATAATGCGCTCACCATAAGTTTCCTTCAATAAATCGATTGTTGCGTTGGCTGTATTGCATGTAGCGCCGTCTTGTTGGAACCAAAGGTCGTCCACATCAACATCGTCCAATTCAGGCACGAAAAAGTCACTAATCATGGCTCTATAGCGCTCTCCATTGACTGTAACATTATGGCCGGCTTCATTTTTAAAGAAATATGGACCAATGATTCTCTCTGCCCATAGAGCACACCAAATAGTGACTTTTTGAGGATGTAACGGCGTCTCCGCAATGGCTTGTGGATTATGTTCACTCCAAATGCGACAGTTTTGCTTATTGACATACCCATTCAACCAAAAGTGAGCTTCATCGCTAAACCAAATCTTCTTGTGAAAATCGGGATCAGTGGCCATCTCGTTTTGGGCCCATTCACCGAATGTGCGAGGCGCTTCATGGTCGTTCGGCTTCAATTCTTGTTCGAGTTGGATTTTGTAAGCCCGCAAACCAAACCTGTAACCTTCCGCAAAATCTTCCATAAAGTGGATGGGCACATCTCCAATTGCTGCGCGCGATGGCGGGTGGACTCATTCGGGTCTTCCTCGATACACTGCTCCACAGCAGCAATAGCGTCTTCGGTGCGCACTGTACGACGTCTCTTACGATGCGTATTATCCACTAAAGTAAACGTGGTGCGAAACCGATCCATGGTTAATCGAATTAGTGACTCTGATGGACGATTATGTCGACCGAATATTGGACGCAGCGCGCGATGCGTCTCTCGAACCGAACCATTACTTTCGTAATAAATTTGAACGATTTGCAAACGTTGTTCAGGTGTAAGTCTATTCATTAATGAAATGGCAAACCAAACTGAGCATAAATCAACTAACAGCTGTCAAAAAGACCATCTACGAAAAAAGTAGTGCCAACTTGAAAACCTAACCTCTAAAAAAAACACCCTTTACTTAGACTCAAGACCCCTAATATTCTGATACAGAATGAAAAGTTGGTAAGAGTCTAGTTTTTTAGGCTGGGGCCGCTTGAGACGGAACACTAGTCGGATGTGTGACAAGAGTTGAACGAGTTCTATTCTTCTGTTTAAACTCTATAAGGAGACCAAAATTTTAAAATGGACACGCTGCCAGGAGTTTTGGTAGCGATAAGTGCCGCAATACACTCAATAGTCCTGTTTGCGGAAAGCCTAGATATAAATATCTGCTTCTGTGGAGACACCAGTAAGCAGGGGAGGCTTGGGTTAGCAACATTTGACGAATTGCCAGGTACCACAGTTATATTAGGTGGTGAAGGGGGAACTGCGGTGGTTGCAGAATATTAACTGTTACAAATAATACGAGGACTCTTCAAGTTTTTACTCGTAGCCTTTACTCCACTAACAGCCACCGACTTCATCATAACGGGTGATGCGGTTACGACGGGGACAGGTAGTGCCGGGAAAGCAACGTTGGCACATGAGGGTCGACCTGGTACTGGAGATGTTGCAGGAGGAATGGATGAATTGGGAGGTGAGGAGTAACGGGGATAGGGAGAAAAGGATAAAAGGGAAGGCCCATTATACAAAGGTGACGTAAGTAGTGAACCAGGAGGGAGATGTAAAGGTAGATGCTGTTGTGAATTCAACATCTTGTCAGGTGGTGTCTCAAATTTATATCCAACATTACCTAACTTCGCAGAGCAATGAATTTTCCGGAATCCGTATGAACAAACAGATTTCATTGATGGTAAGAGCTACATGTTCGAATTTAGTCTCAATTGACCACATATTTAGTCAGTCAATGCAAGAATCTTTTCTTTTTTTGGATGCCACGCCCCATTCCCTCACAATGAGGCAAAACCTGAACACATCTTGAAGAAAAAAACACGGTGTTTTTTGCGAATATCTCAGTAACTATAAAACATGTGAACACCAATTTTGGAACACATGTTCCTAGACACAGCATAAATACAACGCATTTTCTCAAATGGTACTGTATTCTTATTTGAAATTCGTTTGGAGACAAATAATATTAAACTATCCTGATTAACAGTGTTGCCAACTCATAAAAAAACAAGTAAGAAAGGCTACAGTCGATCGAGCCGACTGTAAAAGACCCCGTACTCCCATAGTAGTGCCCATTTGCATTTTATTTAAATTAAAATTTTAAAATGAAATTAAAAATTAAAAAAATTATAATGAAATATTTACATTTTGAATTAAAATTAAAAAGTAAATAAATTAACATCATCATTGTCAGCATTCGAACCCGCGATCTATATGAAGGCTCCATATTGCGCCGCAACTCTACCAGTTGCACCACGACCCTCTTCTATCGTTCTTTCGATTATTTGCAAATACATGTGTGTATGCATAGCATTGTTCGGCGCGGCCAGCGGCTCCGTGCAGCGCTGCCGCCAAAGCAGGTAGAGAAAATGTTCGAACATATGTTTGTATGTTTCTGTGTTTGTTTGTATGTGTTGCGCGCATGCAGTGATTTTGCAGTAAAATAACATGCACTTTGAACCGAAATTTCTCTCTTGTTTGACATAGGATTTTGATGCCACTTTCAGGAAAGTTAGAAATGGTAAGTCTCTAAGCGTATGTTAAATTACAACACTGTACTATTTGATTTATGCCTTCAAAAAGGCATTGAATCTGGAGAGTCTTTTAGTTCCTATGAGAAAAGGGGGCGTGGCAGCTCAAACCTGTCTCTAGGAACCTGTATACCAAAATTGGTGCTCTTAAGTGCTATAGTTACTGAGATATTCGCCTAAAACACAAATTTTTTCGAGGTGTGTCTGGTTTTTTGCTCATTGCGGGGGCGGTAAGGGGCGTGGCAACAATTTGAAATAAACTTGATCTGCTCGCGAAAATAACGGACTTACATTCCAAATTTGGTGTCTCTAGCTCTTGTAGTTTAAAAGATCCAGGTGTTCATACGGACGGACGGACAGACGGACATTGCTATATCGACTCGGCTGTTGATGCTGATCAAGAATATATATACTTTATGGGGTCGGCCACGCCTCCTTCTGCCTGTTACGCACATCTCGCTTCTGACAAACTTAATAGACCCCCTTTACTCTTTTTTAAAGAGTACGGGGTCTAATAACTACCGCGAAATTTTAATACCGCGCAGTTTGACAAACATATTCACCTTACTTTTTGCCCACAGTAGTATTGCATTTGTTCAAAGTATGTAAAAGGCATAAGGAGGCATGGCAGACCACCCCCTCCCACCCGAACAATACTATGTTTTTGGCAAATATCTCAGTAACTATAGCATATGGGAACACCAATTTTGATATTAGGCTCGTAACGACTGCGTAATTGAAATCTCATTAAAAATTTGGCCCTCCATGCCCGATTTTTCCTCAAGAATTACAATATCCTCAATGCCGTTTTTAAGGCATGTACTCTTATCGCGCAGTATTGTTATTTATAATTCGTTTAGATACTAACTATATCAAACTATCCTGAAAGTTGCAGAAAATCCGACTATAAACACGAAAGTTAGAAACGTCATAGCTTTGATAATTGAACTCAATGTAAATGCCTGTTTACAAGTGAGACAGAAACATACAAGCATATGATCGAACGTTTACGCTGCCTGTGTGGCAGCATCGCTGCCAGAATTTTTCATAGTTTGCGACTACATACCTCGGTCAGCGGGAAGTTCTGAGCAAGATTTTGACGTTTTCCCAATGAGAATTGCGCGCTGCTCTGTTCCGCTAGTAAATCACAGTTTTATAAGAATTTTTATAGCATGTTCCGTTGGTTTTGCTGCTTAGACATATAAAGTTCTTATGCGAACTGTTAATATTTTACGAAATTGCTGAAATATTTTAACAGCCAGAAGAAATGCTGCTAAGAATAATTCTTATTTTATAAATTTAATAGAATGATACAAGTTATTGTTATATTTACATTCATTCATTCATGAATCAGAAGGTTTCTTTTAATGTTTGTATCATAATAACTTCAAAAGAAAAATAAATATTAATATTATTATTATTATAAAACATATATTCGCAGGCAGCGCTGTCGCCACACATGCCGTGAAAACGTTCGAACATACAATTCTATATTTCTGTCTCGCTTGCACTCATGCATTGGCATTGTGTTCGATTGTTTATGTTGCTACTTTTCTAGCTTTCTCGTTTATAGTCCGATTTTTATGCAACTTTTAGGATAGCTTGATATAATTATTCTCCATACGAATTATATATAATACTGTACGATAAGAACAAATGCCTTAAAAATGGCATTCTAGTTTGAAAGTTTATGATTTCTTGTGGGAAAAGGGGTCGTGGCAGCCCTGGGTATGGCAAAACGAAGTTAGGTTTTCACTTTTAGGAACTACATTTGTGCGAATTATTTGCGCGAAAAATATACTTTTCTCATACAAATTCTCCTATTCCAAGGGGACGTCAGGAGTTAATCAGGCGGAAGAGGTAAAATGTGTTGTTGAGAACACAACACCTTGTCACCTTTTTACCATATTGACCATCGCAATCCACCAGGATAACAAAAATCACGCTCAGTAAGACCTGCACATATAATGGGCATTATACTATCGCACGGCCACCAGTGCACATAATTTATTTAGTCACTCTCATGAGATGGACCGTATGTTAAAAAGCCTCTGAGACGCTTTAATATAAAATAAGTTCAATATTTTGCTTCAATGCACATTGATATCGAATTCGTACAAACCAGATTTAGTCTATCAATTAGCACAAATAGAACATTAAATAGAGTTTAATTAAAATTTGCAAATTTAAACAAAAACTAGAAGTAGACGGAAACGGACGCAACCAAACTACGGTTTGGTTCGGACCGGACAACTATATCCTATAGTTCCCGAAACACGACTGTTGCTTAACTACTTATTTATTTTATTATGACTAACAAAGCTTTACTTTCATCTTAACGTTTTAAAATACATATAAGTTACCGGGCTTGAACATACATATGATTGCCGAAAACGGTACGATGAGTAAAGCATTAGCCGTGTCTTTACTTATACTTCCTGAGATTTATTGCAATGCATTTTATTTTGTTCGATATAATGCGTGTTTTTAAAATAAGCAAAAATTTGCATACAAAATGTTATGTCATGTTATAATGTTTGCCAGGTGTTCTTGCTTAGATTTGACCAGTCTTTCAGCTAACTTTAAATTGGCAGTTTGCCAGCGATGCTCAAAATGTAATGTGCGTGCCATTTATCTGACAGCCTAATTGACACCGTAAAAGAACAAAAACCATTTAATGAGATGACTGCTATGTCCATAGCTATTGCCTGTTATTAACCGATTAAGTACGAAATAAAAAAGTATGACTATCAGCTGTAAGCTCGTTTATCGTGGGCTGACTATCCATTTTCTACTTATTTCCGGCACTAGCTGTGGCTCAAAAATATCATTGTGTTTTGAATCTCGATGCAATCGCACCACCATGTCCTTAATTGAGTTTCTAGTCCAACAAATAAAGTGGTAATTTAAGGATACAAATTTCAAAAAATTTAAAATATTTTTCTTTACAGCTAGATAGTTTACGTTCTAAAAAATATGTCTCGAAAAGAATTTTTTTGAATTTTAAATTATTTTTGAAGTTACAGCTGTTCTTATGACGTGATTGTTATGCCGCATTGAGCAGACAGTTTTACACTTAAATGCGTTTCTCTAGAAACTCCTTTTTTCAATTCGGTCACACAATATTTCAAATTTTAATCGACAGATTAACTTGACATTTGATATGATTATTGTTAGAATATCGAACATAAATCTGTTTGTCTGTAGGCACATAAAAATTCTTTTGACATTATGTTCGTATGTTTCTGTCTCACTTGCACTCATGCATTAAAATTGCGCTGAAATGTAAACTTTGTTACGTGTTTTCATTCTTGTTAAAAGTCGGATTTTTATGCAACTTTCAGGATACTTTGACAAATAATATCTCGGTTTTTTTTATCGGCTTGTCCAATAGGAGCTACAGGAAAATGTAACTTAATTATTAACTTAGTTTGTTAGTTGTAGCTCTTATAGTCTCTGGTATCTACATATTTGTTCGTACGAACGGACTGTTGCTGCTCTATGGAGTCAGAAATGCTTCTATCTGTCGTTATGCACATTTCGCTTCAGACAAACTTTATAGACCCCTTTACTCTTTTTTAGAGTACAGGGTCTAAAAATATTCGGAATCACTCACCAAAGCTTATTTAAAATAAGTAAGTATTTAAAAACCTTTGCTTTAAAGTGTCGAGTGGAGTGTCGGTATTTGGGCGCGCGTATGGGTATAAATTTTTAAGTCCTCGCCGCGCAAAAGTAGGCTACCGTTATAACGGTGACTTATTGACTGTTGAAAGGAGGAGAAAGTATAGAAAACACAATTTTCTTCACCATGGTCAAGATACTGAAAAAACAGTGTGGAAGTGTCGGCGTCAGCCTCTTTAGTTGCTTCCCCTGCGACTTTTTGCTGAATTTTTGCCTCGGTTGACGGCCATCGCTGTGCCCGCCGCTCCTAATGCTCCTGCCGCTGCTGCTTCTGTTGGTTCTGCCGCTGCGGCATCTGAAATTCCTGCCGCTGCTATTGTTCATACCGCATCGACAGTCCCATGTTATGCTGTCGCATCTCCGGTGATGACTTAGATACCCTGTTGATCAACTTACGGAAACAGAAAAAAGCAATGTAACTTCAACAGCAAATCGGCAGCTTGCAGCAACAGCTGGGTACATTTGCTGAGAAACCACAGCAACGGGTCACAGATGTAGCTTAGTTAAATCTATGGTGCCCCGCTTTTCGGCAGATAACGATAAAGATAAGTGGTTCCGTGATTTAGAAGATGCGTTCTCCATTCTTCAGTTCGATGTCCGTTTGCGCTTGGTTGGAAGGTTGACTTTGTAGACCTTAAGGAGGCGTTAAAGAATTCAGCACATCACGCAGCTCACAAGAAGTTAATGCATTGTTGCGTAACAGTCGTTTTGAAGTCTGGTGAGAGCTATCTTCGCTAAACGAGTAGTAGTCATGATCATCGATGGTCTTCATGATAATTCACCTGCTGTGGATATGCTGTACTCTGCTAAAACTGTGCGTGACCTGAAACCCCTGCTGAAGATATACGAAAGACGTTGACATCAATCTGCCGCTACAAAACAAGAAGTTGTCGTGAGTCGCCCGAATCCCAATCCGAATAATTGCCCTAAGCCCATACGACCAGCTAACTCTTGCTTCAAGCGTGGCATCGCGGGTCATGTGTACCGCAACTGCCCGACTCGAATGGCTACAGCCGCCTACACCAAAGCTGCTGATGTCGACACTACGAACGTTCCGCATACTTCTCCGGATCATGCTGATGCTGTAGTGGACAAAGTTAAATATCTTAAACTGGTGTGTGTTGCTTTTATATCAGATCGTTTGAAGAGCATGTGAGTCTAATATTTTTATACCCGTTACTCGTAGAGTACTGTACTGTACTGTATTGTAATGTATGTTTGTTGGAATGTATGTAACAGGCAGAAGGAGGCGTGGCAGACCCCATAAAGTATATATATTCTTGATCAGCATTACAAGCCGAGTCGATATAGCCATGTCCGTCTGTCCGTCCGTCCGTCTGTATGAACAAAAGGATCACAGAGACTATAAGAGCTAGAAAGGTGAAAGGGGTCGGAAATGAAAGGTACAATACCCAAGCAGCACAAGTTTGTTTTTGTTTTTTGACACGCCCACTTTAGGTCGTTCTATCTTCATATAAAGGAAAATGTACAGATAAGACTTGAATGTTTTAGTATAGAAAACTTTTTTGTTAGCAATGCTATCTGATCCAAATTTACACGGAGTTTACATGTCTATGAAGTACATGTACTGACCAAGTTTGATCGAAATCGGACAACTATATCGTATAGCTCCCATAAGGCCAATCGGTCAGAAATACGCTCCAAATATAAATTGGTATGAAAAAATTTTGAATTGACTAAGCTATCTTAATGCAACTGATACAGAATAAATTTATCAATAACATTCTCGATCATTCTGAAGTCTCTGTGAGCTGCCGTCTAGTATATTCCCCGTTAAACTGCCGTGGTTTAGGGAACAATCTAATTGTCTCCCTTCAATGTGCCATATGTATGTCTTTATTTATTTATTTTATTGTCAGACTATGGGCAGTCGACACAAAAAGAAATATAAATTAAATTATTGTAATTTAAAATTAAAAAAATATTTAAAAAATAAGATTAAAATTTACGTTAAAAACAAAAAAAGTTTTCAAATTGAAATTATAAATTAAATTTAAGTTTAATTAATTAATTAGCTAGCTGGGGAAATATTACAAACATAAGAACATTCCAACATTCGTTGCACGGGTTAGGAAAACCCCAGAAAAACACTAACCAGACCAACCAAAAAAAGTAAATAAAATCAAATGTTAGTAACGCGGTGATAAATGGTAAGGCACGCGGGAAAGAAATACGCGAGAACGATAAAAAAAAGGATATTAAAAGATACTACGATATAAAATTAAAGGAAAACAATACTATGTTGATTAATGTAAGAGAGAATTTTTTTTTGAAACCCCTGTATTACAATAGAGGTAAATTCTAATAAGTTTATGGTAGTAGATCTATATTTCATAAGCCCATAAGGTTAAGCAATAGATCTACAAATATCTTGCAATTGAGAAGTAATTAATTACTCAAAAGTTTTAAGAATTGCAGACAACTTCGAGATACCCCTATAGTTACAAGTATTAGATTTAGTACCCTCTTTATGAAGGGGAATAATAAAATATGCTTTTTAAATGTCTCAACAGACAATTTAAATAAGTTATTTAAAGGATTCAAGAGGCAGTCGGCACAGTTTCTGAGCACACAACCAGGAACTCCATCTGGACCTGGGGAAAGGACAGGTTTAACAGCCTTTAGATCACTCAAAAGCGATTCTTCAGTGATCAATGGTCTAAAATTACAATTAGAGGCATTTACACTGTAGGGATAAGGCAAATTTAGATTATTTTGATGAATGCAATAAGTTGATTGAAAAAAAATCGGCAAATAAATCGGCTATAGCCTGGTCAGAGTTAGCAGTCTTATTTTCAAAGAGCATTGAGGAAGGAAGTGTTGATGATTTGTTCTTCGAATTAACGAAGTTATAAAACCGTTTAGGATTCCTTCTGAACTATTGCCCACAGTCAGTAAGGTATTCTTTATAACAACGGTCATTCAAAACAGAGAAATCAGATCGAGCAATCACATCACGAGAGAGATCCAGGGAAGAGCCAGTTTCCCTGAATTTCTTATAAAATTCAGATTTAACATTTTTTAATCGTGATAATTCCTTTGTAAAGCAAATAGGTTTTTGAGACATACTTGGAACACAAAGGTCAAATAAATTATTAATAGTAAGATAAACAAGTAAGAAAAGTACAGTCGAGCACGCCCGACCGTAAAACACTCACTGCATTTTTTCGCCATTTAATTATTAAAATCGGTCTAGAGATATTACAATGTGTAGTACTTGCATTAAAACACGTTGAAACCAAAACAATCTAAGCATAATCACACATACATCTGTTTGTCTGTATACGAATACACATACGAAAGACAGTATATGATGCATATACATGTATGTATGTATGTGTGTATTCAGCGCGGCCAGCGACTGCGGGCAGCGCTGCCGCCACGCAAGCAACGAAAACATTCAAACATGTGCTTGTATGTTTCTGTCTCGCTTGCACGCTGCCGTCACATGTGCTTGTATGTTTCTGTCTCACTTGCACTCATACATGATATTGCATTCGGTTATCAATATTGCAACGCTTATAGTTTTCTTGTTTATAGTGCGATTTCAATGCACCTTTCAGGATAGTTTGATAAAGTTAGTCTCCACACGAATTATAAATTACAATACTGTACTATATGAACAAACGCCTAAAAACGGAACGAAAGTTGAAAATATTTTTTTATTAATTGTGGGAAAAAGGGGCGTGGCAGTCCAAAATTTTTAATGTCAATGCATTAACGCTGTCGCTAGGAACCTCCAAATTGGTGATCCTAGGTGCTATAGTTACTGAGATATTCGCCGAAAACACCGAGGTGTGTCTAGTTTTTTGCACATTGTGGGCGAATGGGGCGTGGCATCGAAAAAAACAGATTCTTGTATTGACTGACTATATATGTGATCGATTGAGTTCAAGCTCGAACTTGTAGCTCTTACCATCTCTGAAATCTGTTTGTTCATACGGACAGACGGACGGACATGGCTATATCGACTCGGCTTGTGATGCTGATCAAGAATATATATAATTTATGCCTGTTACATACATTTTCACAAACCCAATATACTCTTGCAGAGAGTATAAAAAATGCGACTGCCTTATCCATATCCACAGTCAGTTTGGGATAAAAGCTAATTTAACTTGTTAAAATCAGTTTTCCGAAACTGGCGAATACGCTTTTTAGGTCTCGAGCTGGACTTTCCCATTTGGGTAGGCAATTCCATCAACAATTCGAAAGTCGGGTGATATGAATCTTCAGGAAGAGAACGGAGAGCAATACGTGAAACAGATGGAAATTATGGATCTAAGACAAAAATAAGATCAAGCATCTTATTTAATGAATTGTGAATGCTTTTAATTTGCGATAGAGAAATCCCAAAGAAATGATCAAGGAAATCATTTTGGGTAGTGGAAGTCAGTACAGCAGAGCCAGGAGTGGAGATCCAAGTAGTTCCTGCAATGTTGAAAACACCCAGAACTACGAGGATATTCCGATCGGAAGTTAAAGAAGAAACAGATTTGATAGCTGAGAAATGTTAAAAATAAGCAGAACTCTCAGAAGAAAGAGGAATAAAAGAGCAAGTAATAAAAATGCTAACATTTAAAATATTAAGCTTTATAGCAATAAATTCTAAATCTGTAGAAATAATAAGATTAACTACTTCAGAGGATAGATCAGCATCTACAGCAATCAGTACACCACCACCACGAATTAAGAATGGTGGCGCTGTCGCAAAGATTGCCCGGTGGGCACTGTTGGTAGAAAATTATAATTACACAATTGTTCATCGTTCTCAAGTTTGTATGCCAGTTGACTCAAAAGGTGATAAGAATGGTGATGTCCCTGAGTTCAAGCCACGAGATAGTGTAGTGTACCGCCGATCACCGAACAATGTACTTAAACTTTATGTCCCTGCTTAAATAGTGCCGTACGTGTTCATGAAAAATTAGGTCACTTTTCGAACTATAAATGTTGTTTGCAGATCAAGAAGCATTACTGGTTTGCTTACATAAAGTCTTATGTCAATAACTTTTTTAGAAACTGCCTTAAGTGTAGGCGAAAGTGTGGTATAGAGGGAATTTTTTGTTTGTTATAATTTTATGTTTAAAATTTCTATAGTGAAGAGGATGAAATAAGATATTTTTAGACCCCGTACTCTTTAAAAAATAGTAGAGGGGTCTATTAAGTTTGTCAGAAGCGAGATGTGCGTAAAAGACAGAAGGAGGCGTGACCGACCCTATAAAGTATATATATTCTTGACCAGCATCAACAGCCGAGTCGATATAGCAATGTCCGTCTGTCTGTCCGTCCGTATGAACACCTGGATCTTTTAAACTACACCAGCTAGAAACACTAAATTTGGAATGAAAGTTCATTATCTTCTCGAGCAGATCAAGTTTATTTCAAATTGTTGCCACGCCTCCGAGCGCCCCAGCAATAAGCAAAAAACCAGACACACCTCGAAAAAATTTGTGTTTTAGGCGAATATCTCAGTAACTTTAGCACTTAGGAGCACAAATTTTGGAATACAGGTTCCTCGAGACCGTCTTAGTATAATGACATTCAAAATTTTGAGCTGCCACGCCCCCTTTTCTCATAAAAACTAAAAAACTTTCCAAGCCCAATGCCGTTTTTAAGGCATTTGTTCAAATAGTACAGTGTTGTAATTTGACGTTCGTTTAAAGATTTATCATATCTAACTATCCTGAAAAATACATCAAAAGCCTATGTCAAACAAGAGAACTATTACGGTTCAAATTTTACGTTATTTAACTGCAAAATCACTGTATGCGTGCAGCGATGCAGACTCATACAAACATATGTTTGAACGTTTTCATTGGAATGAAAGTTCATTATCGTCTCGAGCAGATCAAGTTTATTTCAAAATGTTGCCACGCCTCCGAGCGCCCCAGCAATAAGCAAAAAACCAGACACACCTCGAAAAAATTTGTGTTTTAGGCGAATATCTCAGTAACTTTAGCACTTAGGAGCACAAATTTTGGAATACAGGTTCCTCGAGACCGTCTTAGTATAATGACATTCAAAATTTTGAGCTGCCACGCCCCCTTTTCTCATAAAAACTAAAAAACTTTCCAAGCCCAATGCCGTTTTTAAGGCATTTGTTCAAATAGTACAGTGTTGTAATTTGACGTTCGTTTAGAGATTTATCATATCTAACTATCCTGAAAAATACATCAAAAGCCTATGTCAAACAAGAGAACTATTACGGTTCAAATTTTACGTTATTTAACTGCAAAATCACTGTATGCGTGCAAGCGATGCAGACTCATACAAACATATGTTTGAACGTTTTCATTGGAATGAAAGTTCATTATCGTCTCGAGCAGATCGAGTTTATTTCAAATTGTTGCCACGCCTCCGAGCGCCCCAGCAATAAGCAAAAAACCAGACACACCTCGAAAAAATTTGTGTTTTAGGCGAATATCTCAGTAACTTTAGCACTTAGGAGCACAAATTTTGGAATACAGGTTCCTCGAGACCGTCTTAGTATAATGACATTCAAAATTTTGAGCTGCCACGCCCCCTTTGCTCATGAGAACTAAAAAACTTTCCAACTTCAATGCCGTTTTTAAGGCATTTGTTCAAATAGTACAGTGTTGTAATTTGACGTTCGTTTAGAGATTTATCATATCTAACTATCCTGAAAAATACATCAAAAGCCTATGTCAAACAAGAGAACTATTACGGTTCAAAGTTTACGTTATTTAACTGCAAAATCACTGTATGCGCGCAAGCGATGCAGACTCATACAAACATATGTTTGAACGTTTTCTCTACCTGCTTGGCGGCAGCGATGCCCGGAGACGCTGGCTGCGCTGACGAATGCTATTCATACACACATATATATGTGCACACATACATATCATTTTAAACGAATTTGTAGCATGTAAATGCAGATAATCGGAAGAATGATAGAAGAGGGGCGTGGTGCAACTGGTAGAATTGCGGCGCAATATGGAACCTTCGTCTGAGATCGCGGGTTCGAATGCTGACAATGACAATAGTTAATTTAATTTTTTCAATTTTAATTGAGAATGTAAATATTAAATTTTAATTTTGTAAATGTATTTTTAAAATTTTATGCGCACTACTATGAGAGTACGAGGTCTTCTATAGTCAGCTCGCTCGACTGTAGCCTTTCTTACTTGTTTTACATAAACTAATCGAAAATGTTGATATCCTATGAGTTACCGAAAATGGCCAAAATTGAAAATCGTGGGCTAAGGTCGGGAACTTCAAACCACATTATAAATTACAAATCTTGTAGAAAATTTATATAATCTTTATTTTAAGTCATATTAACTTACATCTGAAGAGTAAATATGACATATAAAAATGTTTCGAATAAAAAACAAGAAAGAATGCTACAGTCGCCCCGCGACTTTAGGATACCCGTTACTCAATGATCGACCGATTGTTCCTGTGCGAGCTATACGTTATAGTCAAACGATTTGTATGAAACTTGGTCAGTTTATTTATGTTATTTATAAATTTATTCTGTATCAGTTTCATTAAGATAGCTTGGTAAATACAGAAAATTTTCATACAAATTCATACAAAATGCAATTTTTTGATCTATTGTCCCTATGGGAGCCATACGATATAGTAGTCCGATTTCTATGAAACTTGATTTATTATTATTTATTTATTTATTTTGTGTCAGTTTCATTAAGACAGCTAAGTTAATGCAAAATTTTTTCATACCAATTTATATTTGGAGCGTGTTATTGACCGATCGGCCCTATGGGAGCTAAACGATATAGTTGTCCGATTTCGATCAAACTTGGTCAGTACATGTAGTTCATAGACATGTAGTCTCCGTGGATCAGATAGCATTGGGAGTGTCAAAAAACAAAAACAAACTCGTACTGCTTGGGTATTGTACCTTTCATTTGCGACCCCTTTTACCTTTCTAGCTCTTATAGTCTTTGAGATCCTTTTGTTCATACAGACGGACGGACGGACGGACGGGCGGACGGACGGACGGACGGACAGACGGACATGGCTATATCGACTCGGCTATTGATGTTGATCAAGAATATATATACTTTATGGGGTCTGCCACGCCTCCTTCTGCCTGTTACATACATTCCAACGATTACAATATACCCTTGTACTCTACGAGTAACGGGTATAAAAATTATTCAACAAAGTGAGAAAAAACAAGAAAGAATGCTACAGTCGCCCCGCGACTTTAGGATACCCGTTACTCAGTGTTCGACCGATTGTTCCTATGTGAGCTATACGATATAGTCATACGATTTGTATGAAACTTGGTCAGTACATTTATGTTATTGATTAATTTATTCTGTATCAGTTTCATTAAGATAGCTTGGTAAATACAGAAAATTTTCATACAAATTCATACGAAATGCAAATTTTTGACCGATCGGCCCTATGGGAGCTATACGATATAGTTGTCCGATTTCTATGAAACTTGGTCAATACATGTATTTCGTAGACATGTACTCTCCGTGTGAATTTGGTTCAGATAGCATTGCTAACAAAAAAGTTTTCTATACTAAAACATTCAAGTTTTATCTGTACATTTACCTTTATATGAGGATAGGACGCCCTAAAGTGGGCGTGTCAAAAAACAAAAACAAACTCGTACTGCTTGGGTATTGTACCTTTCATTTGCGACCCTTTTCACCTTTCTAGCACTTATAGTCTCTGAGATCCTTTTGTTCATACAGACGGACGGACGGACGGACGGACGGACGGACAGACGGACAGACGGACATGGCTATATCGACTCGGCTATTGATGCTGATCAAGAATATATATACTTTATGGGGTCTGCCACGCCTCCTTCTGCCTGTTACATACATTCCAACGATTACAATATACCCTTGTACTCTACGAGTAACGGGTATAAATAGTCAAGTTATTATTATTGTTATTGTTAAGGAAAACTCAAGTCCGCGTCACACTCTCGGCAAAAGATAAGGCTAATAGTTGTGTTGGAGAATTTCATATGATATAATCGTTGACCATTTTTTTGTTACATTTAATTGTGTTGTTTCTGTGAGTTGCAGACAAATGGTGAAAAACCACGATTTTCATCAGAGTCATAACTTCCCACTTTATCCCAAAAAAAACTTTCCCACTTTACCCCGACACCACATTTCATGCAAATCTTTTGCATTCTACAAATTGTACTTTAAGGAATGCATTGAATGTACTTACGAACTGTTTATCTCAAGAAATAGTAACGAAAGTAATGTGCAAACTTTGGAAAATGAAATTTCAAAGCCACTTGGAAACATTGAAAACTGTCAGAAAGCACAAACACATTTCTGAACAGATGTCAGTAGGTTATGACATCCGTACTTTGATAGTTTGCCCGGGAATTGCTACAAAGTTATAATGCCACATTACACAGTACTCCAAAGACAGCACTTCCGTTTGTCAAAATTCACATAGATCTTTTGGTTTCCCTTCCGTCTGTTCAATCTAGAAAGAAGTTATAATTGATGCTTTCATTAGAATTGAAAAACTTTATTCTGCCGCCACTATCAGTTCTCGAGAAGCGTGTCATACTTTAGAAACGCAATTTTCCAACTATAGTCGGCCTAATTATTAGCGATCGTGAAATATGTTTTATATATACTGAATTCCGGGATTCTCATCACATTATTCATGTACAAAATGTCGCTGCCTTCCATTGGGCAAACGGTCAAGTTGAGCGTGTCATATGCTCAGTAAGCTAATAAAATCGTTGAACCATGTGGATTGGGTAACTCCGTGCATTCTTGAACCCAGTGAAAGGTCCGTTAATAATGTTCTTTCCTCAGTTGATCCTCGTACCATTGATTTACAAAATACAATAAGTCCCTGGAACATAATACCGAGTATTTTAGTAGACATCATCTTCCAGCGGTGTATTATTAAGTAGGTGATTTTGTACGTAGAGCGAAGCTCTCAAGTATGATACATAGGGACGGTGCTGAACAGCAAAATCACGTGGAAGTGCAATGGTGAGGAAGTAGTGAAGAAGACAACCGTAGCGCTGTATGCATCCAAGAAGATGCTCAGCTGCACATGGGGTCTTTTACCACGCGCTAAGGACTACCCCAACAAAAGCTCTGCAAACACTGCTAGGGATTGCCACCCTGAACAAGAAAGCCCGACTTGTGGCAGCGATGTCATCACAGCGCCTCGCGGCACTTGGAAGCCTGACGCGGCAAGGCTATGGGCCCAGCGAAATAGGGAAGAACATTGATTACCCCCCAAAGATTGCCTAGATGTCAAGGTCGGGGCGTACTTGGGACCTAACGACTGGACTATCTGCCAGCGACAGCGTTTCGGCCCCGTGAACATATAAACGAATGGCTGGAGGAGTGGGAGCCGCGGTTTACTTCGACAACCCGATCACCAGATTATCTTACAAACTACCAAACCACAGCACCTTCCAAGCAGAAATGTTAGCAATCGGGAAAGTGGCGGAACTGGCAATGCATATAGACACATATGTATGCAATGACCATATACAAGTTGATAGCCAAGCGGCAATAAAGTATATGACGTCGTCAATTCTGAGTTCCAGAACTGTTAGGGTGATCAGGGAAGCATTAGATGATCTCTGCATGACCAAGTCAGTGCACATCTACAGGGTTTCAAGCCACCAGGGCATACACGGCAATGAAGAGGCAGACACTAGCCAAAGCTGGCGTCAATCTCCCTACGAGCATCTAACAAGACGTCTCAATTTCACTGAGATCACTCCGAAGTAATCTGGAGAAGACTACAAAAAATGCATAAATCGAACGTGAAGGAACACACCGTCCTGCAAAACTACAAAAATAATGTGTAATGGGCACAACACTCACCTCAGTCGGTAAATACTGCGCGTTCCGCATAAGAAATGCAGTCTGTTGGTGGGTATGCTCACGGGTCATTACCTTGCAGCTGCGCATGCAATCAAGCTTGGCATAACCGACAATGCGAACTGCAGGATATGCAACGTGCCGAATACCGACGAAACCCTCGAGCAACTCGTATGCCACTGCCCTATGCTGAAGTGTCTAGGAATGCCACTACTACATTCACTCACGGATGCCTTCAAAAGAGAGCCCGGTGAGCTGAAGCCCCTTGCTAAGCATGCTCGTATCCTGTTAGACTACAAATAACAGGTCCACTAAGGGCCATTTACTTGCCTATGCACTGCTCTCTTGAAGTGCGTCCTGCTTAACCTAAACTAACCTTGTAGTCGTAAAAAATGTGGATACAACAGCTGTATGTAATTTGTATGGAGACTAATTATAATCAAATAATCAAAAGAGAAAGAAATTATCAGCTGTGCCGGTCGTGTTTTTTCAACGCTCCGTCTATTTTATTATTTCTGCCTTATTTCGTGAATTTTAATATGAAATTTTTAAATATTTTACTTTGTGATACCCTAAATCTGGTTTGTTCAAAGACGTATTTAGTGTGCATTTTGAGCAAAACATTACATTTTTATTAATACAGCGTCTCAGCTGCGTTTTTGTTTGTGTCCGTGTTTTGCTGCGACCTTTGATTCCTTTTCCTTGCTCTGCTGAGCAATAATAAGTTTGTGTATATGTTCGCTTTCACTCAATTTCTGCTTGCGCCCACGCATTGCTTTGGCATCACAAGCCGAGTTGATATAGCCATGTCCGTCTGTCTGTCCGTCTGTCTGTCTGTCTGTCCGTCTGTCCGTCCGTATGAACAAACAGATTTCAGAGATGGTAAGAGCTACAAGTTCGAGCTTGAACTCAATCGATCACATATTTAGTCAGTCAATACACGAATCTTTTTTTTTTCCGATGCCACGCCCCATTCGCCCACAATGTGCAAAAAACTAGACACACCTCGGTGTTTTGGGCGAATATCTCAGTAACTATAGCACCTAGGATCACCAATTTTGGTATGGAGGTTCCTAGCGACAGCGTTAATGCATTGACATTAAAAATTTTGGACTGCCACGCCCCTTTTTCCCACAATTAATAAAAAAATATTTTCAACTTTCGTTCCGTTTTTAGGCGTTTGTTCATATAGTACAGTATTGTAATTTATAATTCGTGTGGAGACTAACTTTATCAAACTATCCTGAAAGGTGCATTGAAATCGCACTATAAACAAGAAAACTATAAGCGTTGCAATATTGATAACCGAATGCAATATCATGTATGAGTGCAAGTGAGACAGAAACATACAAGCACATGTGACGGCAGCGTGCAAGCGAGACAGAAACATACAAGCACATTTTTGAATGTTTTCGTTGCTTGCGTGGCGGCAGCGCTGCCCGCAGTCGCTGGCCGCGCTGAATACACACATACATACATACATGTATATGCATCATATACTGTCTTTCGTATGTGTATTCGTATACAGACAAACAGATGTATGTGTGATTATGCTTAGATTGTTTTTGTTTCAACGTGTTTTAATGCAAGTACTACACATTGTAATATCTCTAGACCGATTTTAATAATATAATTCGTGAAAAATGCAGAGAGTATTATACGGTCGGGCGTGCTCGAGTGTACTTTTCTTACTTGATTTCTTTTGTGCTCTCTAATATTAAAAGAGTTTATTTTGAGTGAAATAGCCTGGGCCTCCCCTCTTATCGTTTTCTCCCTCTCCCCGTAACTCTTCATCTCCCAATTCACATGTTCCTCCTGCAACAACTCCAGTACCAGACCGACCGTTGCTTTCCCGGCACTGCCTGTCCCCCCCGTAATCGTCTCATCACCCATTATGATAAAAACGGTGACTGTTAATGAAGTTAAGGCCACGAGTAAAGACTCAAAAAGTCCCCCTATTCGTCGTACCATTTGATCTACTGCCACTCCCGCAGTTCCCCCTTCTTGATATTTATATCTAGACTATCTGCCGACACGACTATTGAGTCAATTGCTGCATTTATCGCTAACAAACCCCTGGTAGCGTCTCTATTTCAAAATTTAATTTCTCTGAGTCTATAGAGATCTCATCTTTTAAGATTAATGCGTCCCCTGAACTGTTTCCTGTCAAATGCGATCCACAGTTTTGGCGTCCTCATATCACTCATATTCACGAGTTTAAACAGAAGAATATAACTCGTCCAAATTCTGTCACCCTTCCGACTAATGGTCCTCAAGCGGCCTCAGTCATAGCCTTAAAAAACTATGCTATGACCAACTTTTCATTCTGTATCAGAATGCAAGGGGTCTGGGGTCTAAGCTAAAACAGGTACATAAGAATGATTTATCTTCCTTTTTTTTAAGTCAAACATGTATCTAATCGCTTAAATCGGATGCTGGATCTCGTCTTCGTAAATGATTTACCAGTGCCGTGGTCACTAGATCTTCTCCTGTAGTTGTACCTGAAGATTCTTTTTACCCTACGCTTGGACTGTCTTTGTCTATCCCTAACTCAACCCATTTACCTCATTCTTTCTCTTCCAATTCGCGCTTTGCTTTCGCAAAGGAAATTTTTCTTTGCTAAATCAACTGATTGTTGCTACTGACTGGTCTGTACCATATGGCACGAAAGATATTAACATAGCTGTCGAGTATTTTTACAACATTTTAAATTCAATCTTCGATGTCTGCATTCCTTATAGTGTTGTAAAGTCCGTTTCACATAAACCGCCTTATAGTGTTGTAAAGTCCGTTTCACATAAACCGCCTTGGTTCTCACCAAGATTATCCAACTCAAAAAATAAAAAATCCAAATGTTTTAAAAGGTTTAAGCAGACAGGTTCTAACTTAGACTTTTTAAATTATTCTGAAGTAAAAGCAGCCTTTACCCTTCTTAATTCCCAATGCAATGAAAATTATCTCGTTCGTTGCAATACTCAATTTTCGCGTGATCTTAAACAATTCTATAACCTTGTTAATCTTAAACGTAAATCTAGTACTTTACCGTATTCTCTGTTTTTTAATTCCAGTAAAGTAAGTGAGGACTCGGCCGCTTCCGATTTCTTTCCTAACTTTTTCAATCTACTTACACCTTTAGTTTGCCCACTAACCTTTCTTACCCCTATAAACTCCCATCCTCTAATTCTGTTTTTTCCGCATATTACCTATAGTTGCATACTTTCTTCAATTAATACCTTAAAATCTTTCTTCTCTCCTGGCCCCGACAACATTCCAAGTTGTAAGCTTAAGGAGTGGTGTTCTTCTATAATAAAACCTCTATTAATTCTGCATAAAAAGGGCTGCAAGTCGGATATATCCAACAGCAGGGGAATTGCGAAATTGTCAGCAATCCCTCAGCTCTTCGAAAAGATAATAACATCGATGAAAAAGTCGAAATCGAAAATATTTGTGAAGAAAAACACTTGTAAGTTCTTGAACGTTACAAATTTATTGACTTGTCAAACGCGGAGAGACTGGCAGCGTGCGTGCGGTGTTTACGAAATGAAATTAACAACTGGCTTGTCGCTGCCGCCAGCTGGACTTCCGAATGCAATTTGAGCTTACAGACCAGCTTACAGTATAAGAGAATCAATTCATTTTTACCTAACGCTATCAACTCATTTTGTCTCTTAACTAATACTTAACTAATACTTCGTTATGATCTTATACTAACTTATGCTATGATCCAACACCGGCCACCTTCAAGGGATCGCCTTCAATCCACTGGTAGCCGTGCCAGCTTCGCAATAGGGCGCTTGATAAGGCCCATGCTGGTCTTAACGCTGAAGACCCTGACCCGCCCGTCGCTTCCTGGAGTTATCTCCACGACTCTGACCGTTGCCCACCGCTGGAGGGGCGTGTTGTCCTCGTGTACCACGACGAGATCCCCCACTGTGACGTTGTCGTGCGCCTCCTGCCACTTCCCTCGCTGCTGCAGACTTTGGACGTAGTCTCTCGACCACGCTTGCCAGAAGCGCTGTCTGAGCTTGGACAGCAACTGCCACCTGTGACAGAACGAAATGCCGCTGTCTGGTCTCTCTCGCTCGAATCCTTGCGGCAGCGAACGAAGCGGCTGTCCTATGAGGAAATCGCCTGGGGTGAGTGCCTCTCCGTCGCTGATATCGCTGCCTAGCGGTGTTAGAGGCCTGGAATTGAGAATGGCCTCCACGTCTGCCAGGTGCCCTCGGACCTCGCTCTCCGTCAACGACGCGCTGCCTATTTGTCGCACGAGGAGGTGCTTGGCTGACTTCACCGCCGCCTCCCACAGTCCTCCGAAGTGCGGCTCTTTCGGAGGAATGAATTTCCACTCCATCCCTCGTTCCGCTGCGTATAGCTGCAGCCTGCTTTGCTGGTGGTTGAACGCGTCTTGGAACTCCCTCAGCTGGTTGTTCGTCCCCACGAAATTCGTCGCATTGTCCGAGTATAGCCGGACGGGTATGCCACGTCGCGCGCTGTAGCGGTGTGTATTGTACGTAAAAATGATTTAGTGGACATGGCTGCTACAAGTTCCAAATGAACAGCCTTCGAAGCAAAACAAACGGCAATGGACGGCAATATACATGTTAATTGGGGCTCGTCCTCTAATCCTCAGCGAGACGTTGACTGGACCACAAACATCTACCCCACAAACATTAAATGGTCGAACCGCGGCAAATCGATCCGCCGGCAAATTTCCCATGATTTGCTTCATTAACTTCGGTTTATACCTGAAGCAATGGACGCATTTCCGCACTATCTGAGCACATTCACGTCGAGCATTCACGAGCCACATCCTCTGCCTGAGTAGTGCGATCATCGTCTTTGCTCCTGCATGGCAATTGCCAATGTGCAACTCTCTCAAGTACAGTTGCACAAGCAAACAATTTTTTGGCATAAGAATAGGAAATTTCCCGTCATATTCTAGCGGTGCATTTGCTAGTCTGCCTCCTACTCGTATTAACGATACTCGCCTTCCACACTCTTCTGATTTATGAATAAAGGGAGTTAATGATTGCAAACTTGGTTGCACGGTGTTACCCTTCTTTAGTCTATCAAACTCCACCTTAAATTCTGCTCGCTGAACTAGTTCCAGCAGTTTTAAAAAAGCGAAGTTCAATTCCTTTGGTCCTAGTTGGACAGTGTGTATCTCTTGTTTTGACCTTGAAACGAATCTGTACATGTACGCAACTATTCGGACCAACTTGCGACATGACGAAAACCGGGACACACACTCAGGTAACCGACTCGAACTGCTAACTGAGCAGACGAGCGCTGACTTTTTGACCTCACTCTCTTTTAACTCCTTCGGTATGTTGAAATGTTCATTGTGAGGCCATTCTGTGTCGTCCTCGCAAAGAAATTGAGGGCCTTCGAACCATACTGACTGCAACAGTTCTTGAACGTCACAACCTCTCGACGCCAAATCAGATGGATTGCTTGATGTTGGCACATGTCTCCAATATACTTTAGGTGTCATCTCTTGGATGCCTGCAACTCGATTGGCTACGAATGTTGCTAATGTTGAAGGGAAGTATTTTTCCAATGTAGTGTGATTTCTGAGTCAGTCCAGAAATTCACACTCTCGATTCGACATCAATCCAACATATGCTGTATAAAGGACCACAGTTGAGCTAACATAAAAGCCGCACACAATTCAAGTCTGGGAATGGACTTGGTTTTGAGTGGAGCGACTTTTGCCTTTGCCGTTAGCAACCGGCAGACAGTGTTGGTACCGTCGTTAGCCCGAATGTAGATGCAGCAGCCGTAAGCTTGACTGGATGACCGCCGTCTTCTACAAACTAAGGATGGTTCGAAAACCATTTTGCCAATTGAAAACCGCCCGATTCGAGAATTTCGGGCACTTGTTTCGGATGCTGGATCTCGTCTTCGTAAATGATTTACCAGTGCCGTGGTCACTAGATCTTCTCCTGTAGTTGTACCTGAAGATTCTTTTTACCCTACGCTTGGACTGTCTTTGTCTATCCCTAACTCAACCCATTTACCTCATTCTTTCTCTTCCAATTCGCGCTTTGCTTTCGCAAAGGAAATTTTTCTTTGCTAAATCAACTGATTGTTGCTACTGACTGGTCTGTACCATATGGCACGAAAGATATTAACATAGCTGTCGAGTATTTTTACAACATTTTAAATTCAATCTTCGATGTCTGCATTCCTTATAGTGTTGTAAAGTCCGTTTCACATAAACCGCCTTGGTTCTCACCAAGATTATCCAACTCAAAAAATAAAAAATCCAAATGTTTTAAAAGGTTTAAGCAGACAGGTTCTAACTTAGACTTTTTAAATTATTCTGAAGTAAAAGCAGCCTTTACCCTTCTTAATTCCCAATGCAATGAAAATTATCTCGTTCGTTGCAATACTCAATTTTCGCGTGATCTTAAACAATTCTATAACCTTGTTAATCTTAAACGTAAATCTAGTACTTTACCGTATTCTCTGTTTTTTAATTCCAGTAAAGTAAGTGAGGACTCGGCCGCTTTCGATTTCTTTCCTAACTTTTTCAATCTACTTACACCTTTAGTTTGCCCACTAACCTTTCTTACCCCTATAAACTCCCATCCTCTAATTCTGTTTTTTCCGCATATTACCTATAGTTGCATACTTTCTTCAATTAATACCTTAAAATCTTTCTTCTCTCCTGGCCCCGACAACATTCCAAGTTGTAAGCTTAAGGAGTGGTGTTCTTCTATAATAAAACCTCTATTAATTCTGCATAAAAAGGGCTGCAAGTCGGATATATCCAACAGCAGGGGAATTGCGAAATTGTCAGCAATCCCTCAGCTCTTCGAAAAGATAATAACATCGATGAAAAAGTCGAAATCGAAAATATTTGTGAAGAAAAACACTTGTAAGTTCTTGAACGTTACAAATTTATTGACTTGTCAAACGCGGAGAGACTGGCAGCGTGCGTGCGGTGTTTACGAAATTAAATTAACAACTGGCTTGTCGCTGCCGCCAGCTGGACTTCCGAATGCAATTTGAGCTTACAGACCAGCTTACAGTATAAGAGAATCAATTCATTTTTACCTAACGCTATCAACTCATTTTGTCTCTTAACTAATACTTAACTAATACTTCGTTATGATCTTATACTAACTTATGCTATGATCCAACACCGGCCACCTTCAAGGGATCGCCTTCAATCCACTGGTAGCCGTGCCAGCTTCGCAATTGGGCGCTTGATAAGGCCCATGCTGGTCTTAACGCTGACGACCCTGACCCGCCCGTCGCTTCCTGGAGTTATCTCCACGACTCTGACCGTTGCCCACCGCTGGAGGGGCGTGTTGTCCTCGTGTACCACGACGAGATCCCCCACTGTGACGTTGTCGTGCGCCTCCTGCCACTTCCCTCGCTGCTGCAGACTTTGGACGTAGTCTCTCGACCACGCTTGCCAGAAGCGCTGTCTGAGCTTGGACAGCAACTGCCACCTGTGACAGAACGAAATGCCGCTGTCTGGTCTCTCTCGCTCGAATCCTTGCGGCAGCGAACGAAGCGGCTGTCCTATGAGGAAATCGCCTGGGGTGAGTGCCTCTCCGTCGCTGATATCGCTGCCTAGCGGTGTTAGAGGCCTGGAATTGAGAATGGCCTCCACGTCTGCCAGGTGCCCTCGGACCTCGCTCTCCGTCAACGACGCGCTGCCTATTTGTCGCACGAGGAGGTGCTTGGCTGACTTCACCGCCGCCTCCCACAGTCCTCCGAAGTGCGGCGCTTTCGGAGGAATGAATTTCCACTCCATCCCTCGTTCCGCTGCGTATAGCTGCAGCCTGCTTTGCTGGTGGTTGAACGCGTCTTGGAACTCCCTCAGCTGGTTGTTCGTCCCCACGAAATTCGTCGCATTGTCCGAGTATAGCCGGACGGGTATGCCACGTCGCGCGCTGTAGCGGTGTGTATTGTACGTAAAAATGATTTAGTGGACATGGCTGCTACAAGTTCCAAATGAACAGCCTTCGAAGCAAAACAAACGGCAATGGACGGCAATATACATGTTAATTGGGGCTCGTCCTCTAATCCTCAGCGAGACGTTGACTGGACCACAAACATCTACCCCACAAACATTAAATGGTCGAACCGCGGCAAATCGATCCGCCGGCAAATTTCCCATGATTTGCTTCATTAACTTCGGTTTATACCTGAAGCAATGGACGCATTTCCGCACTATCTGAGCACATTCACGTCGAGCATTCACGAGCCACATCCTCTGCCTGAGTAGTGCGATCATCGTCTTTGCTCCTGCATGGCAATTGCCAATGTGCAACTCTCTCAAGTACAGTTGCACAAGCAAACAATTTTTTGGCATAAGAATAGGAAATTTCCCGTCATATTCTAGCGGTGCATTTGCTAGTCTGCCTCCTACTCGTATTAACGATACTCGCCTTCCACACTCTTCTGATTTATGAATAAAGGGAGTTAATGATTGCAAACTTGGTTGCACGGTGTTACCCTTCTTTAGTCTATCAAACTCCACCTTAAATTCTGCTCGCTGAACTAGTTCCAGCAGTTTTAAAAAAGCGAAGTTCAATTCCTTTGGTCCTAGTTGGACAGTGTGTATCTCTTGTTTTGACCTTGAAACGAATCTGTACATGTACGCAACTATTCGGACCAACTTGCGACATGACGAAAACCGGGACACACACTCAGGTAACCGACTCGAACTGCTAACTGAGCAGACGAGCGCTGACTTTTTGACCTCACTCTCTTTTAACTCCTTCGGTATGTTGAAATGTTCATTGTGAGGTCATTCTGTGTCGTCCTCGCAAAGAAATTGAGGGCCTTCGAACCATACTGACTGCAACAGTTCTTGAACGTCACAACCTCTCGACGCCAAATCAGATGGATTGCTTGATGTTGGCACATGTCTCCAATATACTTTAGGTGTCATCTCTTGGATGCCTGCAACTCGATTGGCTACGAATGTTGCTAATGTTGAAGGGAAGTATTTTTCCAATGTAGTGTGATTTCTGAGTCAGTCCAGAAATTCACACTCTCGATTCGACATCAATCCAACATATGCTGTATAAAGGACCACAGTTGAGCTAACATAAAAGCCGCACACAATTCAAGTCTGGGAATGGACTTGGTTTTGAGTGGAGCGACTTTTGCCTTTGCCGTTAGCAACCGGCAGACAGTGTTGGTACCGTCGTTAGCCCGAATGTAGATGCAGCAGCCGTAAGCTTGACTGGATGACCGCCGTCTTCTACAAACTAAGGATGGTTCGAAAACCATTTTGCCAATTGAAAACCGCCCGATTCGAGAATTTCGGGCACTTGTTTGCATATATTTTCCAATGTTTCGATATCGTCAGCTCCCGTAAGCATATCATCGACGTAGAAATCATTGCAAATGATTTCTGAACCAAGAGCATGGGTGTTCGTATAACTCAAACCCAGCTCGTGCAAACATCTGATGGCCAAAAACGGTGCGGACGCAGTTCCATAAGTCGCCGTGTTTAATTGATAAACTTGGAGCTCATCTGATGGGTTTCCCGCCAAGAAATTAGCTGAAATTGTCGATCGTCATGGGATATGCTAACTTGACGATACATCTTTTTAATATCTGCCGTGAGGGCATATCGGCTCAGACGGAACCTTAGACAAAATTAGATCCCTCTGAATAGTAGGCCCTACCATGAGCAATTCATTTAGAGAGTGGGACGATGTCGTCTTACAAGACGCGTCAAACACTACTCGAAGCTTGGTGGAACTCCTTTCAGGTCTCAGGACGCACTGGTGTGGAATGACGTAGTGTGGGCCTGGAGGAACTTTTGTACCTAAAAGAGACATGTGACCAAGGTTGAGATACTTGTTCATAAAACTCGTGTACATTTCCTTATGTTCCAAATCCTTGGAAATTCTACGCTCTAATGCGGGAAACCTTCTTTTGGCTGTTTCAAAGGAGGAGCCCAGCACTTGGGGATAAGTCTTAAAAGGCAAGCTGACCTGAAATCGTCCGTTCGAGAGTTGGTGAACACTGTCCTTAAATTTTTGCTACTTTGACAATGCATTTGTCTCTGGGATAGCTTCCAGCTCCCAGAATCTATCTACCAGAGCTTTCAGCCTATCTTCGCTAGTAGGACGCATTACTGCGCAGCAAACAGGGCTTTGGGTATTCATTTTCTTGCATCGCCCGGATGCTACCCAACCGAACACTGTCTTTTGCAGCAACGGACCGTTTTCTGCCAATCGAATTTGTCCAGTGCACAACAAATCAAAAAAGGAGTCGGCTCCCAGCAGCAGATCAATCCGCTGTGGCTTATAAAATTTTGGGTCAGCCAACTCTATGCTTGACGGAATCTTCCACCGATGAATGGGAAGATCATAGTCAGGTTGTCTGCTCGTAATCGACTTTAGCACCCAGAAATCGGTGCTAAAATGATGATTCGATACTCGCGATGACACTACTGTCGATACTTCGCTTTTCGCTACTAGACTCGACTGTCCTACTGATATTACAGTTAAGGACTGCCTCTTGCGCTGGAGCCGCAAAGCTTGAGCCAGACTTTCTGTCATGAAATTTACTTGAGAACCAGAGTCTAATAGCGCTCGAGCGCTTGATTCTGACCGAATCTGTCTTTTACAGTTATCACTGCCGTTGCCAGGAGCACCTGATCGACTTCGCTAACCACGTGATTAACTTGGGCAGGATGACCGGACACTTGCTGCTCTGCGGCTGTGTATTTATGCAGGAGAGTATTATGTGGGCGAGAACATACTCTACACTTTGACGCAGTGCAATTGGACACTCTGTGTCCTGAATACAAACTATTCATACAAAGTTGACTAGATTTCACGAAATTGAATCTTTCGTCAACTGGCAATGCTGCAAATCCCTGGCAGTTTCCAACCATATGGTTGGCACTGTAAAAGTTGCATTTGAGTTCCATTTCTTTCTCGACATTCGTGCATGCAAATGACGACTTTTTTGCATATTTCATGTCGGATTTCTGCTTTATTCTGGACTTTGAACTTTCTTCAGCAGATAAGTGCTGATATCGCCTGTTCAAAGCCATAACGCAATCGGCCCATTTCGGCAATATGTTATAGTCCAGTTGCTCCTCATACTTCGATTTCGTTTGCGGATCAACCTTTGACATGACTATGTGTATTAGAATTGCGTTAGCGAAATCTTCCTCATTCCCAACCGACATTAGCGAATCGAAAATTGCCGACACTGAGTCAACCATTGTTCGAATTCCGAGTGTCGATGGCTTGGACATCGGCTCAATGTCGAACAACTGAGCGAGAGTGTCAAAAAAAATCAGGCATTTGTTGTCGTACACTCGACTTAAACTTTCTTATGCCTTTGGGTAATTAGCGTCAGAGACCTGGAAGGCTCTGATGGTCCCTAACGCCTCATTCGATAAGCACGAAATCAAATGATTGAATTTCTCAATATTTGATAGCGAGCGATCGGAGTCTACTAAACTGTTGAACAGACCGATAAATTGTCTGTATTCCGAATGCTTACCACTGAACTTGATCAACTTAAGTTTGGGCAGGTGAGAGTGGTGAGAGAGTGGAGGCACAGTTTCAGATGCCTGGTACGCACTAAGGGCAGACATGTATGACGATCGAGCCAAAATACACGTTTCCTCAAGCATTGCGCGGCTAGTATTAGCTAATTAGCATACGTATGTATGTATGTATGTTGCTAGTGCTTATGTATGTATAAGCAGACAAACGATGCGATCAACAAACAGCAACAACAACAGTGTACGTATGCGCGGTTCGCTGTACATACATATATTTCGTGGATTTCGATTTGCGTTAGTAACAACGGTGATTGAACAAACATACGCACACACAGGGTACCCGCTTTTACTTATGTGCAGATTTGAATTAAACGACAAAGCAAAGGTCAAAAACCACCACCGAACAACCGTCGATCAAAACGAATAGCGGAATCAAGAGAACGGCAATATGTAGATATGTATGTATATGTAAGTTAACTGTGAGCTCCCAGCGACCTCAAAATGGAAAGAGTATTCTCACGATGTTGGGGTCGCAGCGACTGAATCAGCAGTTACGCCAGTCAGCAAGAATATCCAAAGCTCGGGTGTCAAGTGCGGCTACGCTACCGATCAGCGGAGTAAAGTCGGCGGCCCGCAACATTCTTGCATAACATCCGCCGAGTAACATAACACTCTGCACGAGGCGCTAACGCTGCACTTTGCCGGTGCGGCTGCCAACAACAGCGGCGGCAGCGACACCACGGCCAGCAACAGTGTGGCTAGCGACAGCGACAGCGCTGCCGACGGCAGCGGCGGTGTCGCCAATGACCATAGCTTAGTGATTAAGAATTTATGCTTTGTAGTTTTAGTTTGTAATCATTCATATTGAACGGCGGACGCCTTTAATAAACACAATTTGCAAATCTCACCGGTACTCGTGGTTTTGATCAATTCGAAACGAGTGACTACATCTAAAATATAATTGGCGCCCAACTACGGATCTCCGATCACCCAAGTGGCAAACGGTTCTCGCGTCGCGAAACCGGCAGTTATAAAAAAATAATAAAAAAAAAAAACAAAACTAAAAGAAATTGCAAGTGAAGTGCAAAGAAACAGCGGCTGGCTGTCTAAAAAACAAAAAAAAAAAAAAAACAACAAGAACCAAGTTCACCAGATCCGCAGGAGCTCTCTGGGCAGCGGTGACGAAAAAAAATAAGGAGGATCCCAAGGAAAGGAACAAATCCGAGGACAACTACCAGGACGGACAAAAATAGTATCATGTAAGTGAGTTTCTTCTAGGGAAAGACCAAAAGATCAGATTAAAACAAAAAAAGATAGATAAAATTAAACGAATTGCGAGTGTAAAGTTTGTTTTATTGTCTCCGCTCGCGTTGCATGTTTAATTGTATCTCTACTTACGTTATGCCCCGTGGCGACTAACAGGGTGTCAACTTATGAGTTATAGAAGAAATAGTAGCGACAGTGACGACAGTGTACTTTCCAGTCTGCTCCAAAAATTCGGTCAAGCGCAGGCTACAGACATGGACGAGGACCAGTTACGAGCACTTATCCAGACTGCTTTATCAGTCCAGGCAGCAGAATATGTTAGGAGAGAGGCAGACCTCAAAACCGAATTCAAACAGCAAATTGACGAACTGTCAGGGCGTATAAGTAGAGCAACTATTTCTGTACCAGTGATAAAGGTGTACGAAGACGCACAAATCATCCCGGGTATGCGCTGTGATGAGCCTTTAGACGCGATGAAAAGTTTGCCGGAATTCACCTGCTCCCTAGACGCCTATGTCGCTTGGCGACAAGCAGCGCACAATTCATACAAAATATTCAAAAACTATGAGGGAGCTCACGACACTACCAAGCCATGGTCATTCTAAGGAATAAGATAAGGGGCTCGGCCGATGCCGTGCTCGCCTCATTCAATACAGCACTCAACTTCGAGGCTATCATCGCGCGACTTGATTTTACCTACGCTGATAAGAAACCCATTCACATTATAGAGCAGGAAATGGGTACCCTTAGACAGGGCAGCATGTCCACTCTAGAGTACTACGATGAGGTCGAGAAAAAGCTCACCTTACTAACTAACAAAACGAACATGACGTACGACCATAATCTGGCCAGGGGGATGTGCGAGAAGTTTAGAGGCGATGCCTTAAGAGTCTTTATCTCCGGACTAAGACGCAACTTGACGGACGTGTTGTTTGCAGCGCACCCGCCTGATTTGCCATCCGCTTTGGCTTTGGCTCAGGAGGTGGAGGCAAACCACGATCGGTACAACTTTGCCACAAACTTCGCCAGAGGATTAGAAGAAAGGTCTAATAAAGGCGAAATGAGGAATCAAAGTCGTCAGAATTCCAACCAGCAAGAGCAGAGACCCAACGCTCAAGCTGGACAAGGGAAGAGCCCCGCCTTTAAGAAGCAAAGGGGTCAGAGAAACGCTGAGGCTGCTCAGGTTGCGGCCACTACTAATAATAACAGATCAGAACCAATGGACGTTGATCCATCAATGTCAAAATATAGGCAGCAGACCGCCTATCAGAAATCTCAGGAGTACGCAAGTGTTAACCCACAACAGGGACAAACGAACAAGCGATCGAATACGTCCGATCGTATGACGGGCCAGAGACGCCAGAGGATAGATCACATCTCTACCAATGGTGCAGACAAGGAAGGGTCATATAACGTGGTGGCTAGCAAAGAGGCCGAGGAAATAGATACTGACAGCGAGTGTGAGGGCGACAGCCTCAACTTTCTAGATAGCGGCCTGAATTTTTTAGGGCGAGGTCCCTGCTGCCGTACCTACGGCGACGAATAGCAGGGAGAAACGTTAGGTTGTTAATTGACACGGGAGCATCAAAAAATTACATCAAGCCGCTAACGCAGCTGGATGGTGTAGTCCCGGTCGAGACGAAGTTTGTTGTGCAGTCTATTCACGGCTCCAACAACATTTCCAAAAAGTGCGCGTTGCCAATGTTTGGACAGACAGCGACTTTTTTTATACTAGACACCCTTTCTACATTTGACGGGATAATAGGCCTTGACCTATTAAAGCAGGTCAACGCCGCCATAAGCCTGAAGGAAAACAAGCTTTTAATCCAGGGTGGATCGGAAACGATACATTACCAGGAATGCTTGAATGTAAACCACACCAAGGTTATCGACCTTGATGTGCCTTTTGCAGTGAGGACCGAGTTCCTTCAAATGCTCAAAAGGAACGATAAGGCATTTGCTGACCCTAACGAGTCACTGCCGTACAATACTTCCGTCGTTGCTAAAATACGAACAACTGACGAGAAGGAAATCTATTCAAAGCTATACCCATACCCGCGAGGTGTGGAAGATTTTGTTGCCACAGAAATAAACGAACTGTTTAAAAACGGTATCATAAGAAAGTCGCGGTCCCCATACAATAACCCGATTTGGGTGGTGGACAAAAAGGGCACCGACAGTAATGGCAACAAGAAAAAACGTTTAGTGATCGATTTTAGGAAACTAAACCAGAAAACTATTGCTGACAAATATCCGATGCCAAGCATAACGATGATTCTGGCAAATCTGGGTAAAGCAAAGTTCTTCACAACGCTCGACCTTAAGTCTGGATACCACCAAATAACTTTGGCGGAGGAGGACAGGGAGAAGACGGCGTTTTCAGTGAACGGGGGAAAATTCGAGTTCTGTCGACTCCCCTTTGGGCTGAAGAATGCGGGCAGCATTTTTCAAAGAACCATTGATGATGTCCTCCGTGAACAGATTGGCAAAACTTGCTATGTTTATGTGGACGACGTCATCATATTCTCCGAAAGCGAAAAGGACCACGTCAAACACGTTGAGTGGGTCCTCAAGAGTCTGCGCGACGCAAACATGAAAGTGGCCAAAGAAAAGTCCCAGTTTTTTAAACACAGCGTAGAGTATCTGGGGTTTATTGTGACTAGCAACGGCGCAAGGACTGACCCTGAAAAGATGAAAGCCATTCAGAACTACGTCGAGCCAGAATCACTGTTTGCAGTAAGGTCGTTCCTGGGTTTAGCCAGCTACTACCGCTGCTTCATCAAGGATTTCGCCGCAATAGCGAAACCTCTCTCCGACATCCTGAAAGGGGAAAACGGTTCGGTGAGCAAGTACAGATCAAAAAGAATGCAAGTCAAACTGAATGAAAATCAGAGACACGCATTCGAGAGGTTGAGGAACATTTTAGCATCTGAAAACGTCATGCTAATGTATCCAGACTACAAAAAACCTTTTGATCTGACTACAGACGCATCGGCATATGGAATCGGGGCAGTTTTATCTCAGAACGGGAGACCAATTTCCATGATTTCTCGAACGCTGAAAGATAGTGAGGCGAATTACGCTACTAACGAGCGTGAGTTACTAGCTATCGTGTGGGCCTTGGCCAAGCTTCGGCACTATCTTTATGGGGTCAAAGACATAAACATTTTCACAGATCACCAGCCACTTACGTTCGCGGTGTCTGAAGGGAACCCAAACGCAAAAATCAAACGTTGGAAAGCACGCATTGATGAGACAGGGGCGAACCTGTTCTACAAACCCGGTAAGGAGAATCACGTAGCTGACGCCTTATCGCGGCAAACGCACTCGAGAGTGCTGGACCAGAGTCAGATGCCGCTACAATGCATAGCGAAACATCACTGACCTATACCATCGAGACTACTGAAAAGCCGGTGAATTGCTTCAGAAACCAGATCATCTTGGAAGAGTGTCAGTTCCCTCTGAACAGAAATTATATCATGTTTGGCGAAAAAACGCGCCATGTGATAAATTTCACTGATAGGACCACCTTGATTGATGTAGTAAAACCGATAGTTAACCCAAACGTAGTGAACGCAATCCATTGCGAGCTTCCAATCCTAGCAAGATTGCAAGACGCACTTGTTAGAAGCTTCCCAACCACAAAATTTTGGCATTGCAAGCACCTTGTCGCAGATGTCTCCTCACCACCGAACACAATCGTGCCCACAGGGCTGCACAAGAAAACATAAAACAGATCATGACCGACTATTATTTTCCCAAAATGACAAAGTTAGCAAACGAAGTAGTCCTAAACTGTAAGGTGTGCTCAAAAGCGAAATATGACAGACACCCGAAGAAGCAAGAGCTCGGACGAACGCCGATCCCTTCACGAGCTGGAGAAATGCTTCACGTTGACATATTCTCCACAGACCGCAAACTGTTTCTGACTTGCATCGACAAATACTCTAAGTTTGCTATAGTTCACCATATAGTGTCGCGTACTATAGAGGACTTGATACCCCCGTTACTATCGATATTGAACGTTTTTCCCCAGACCAAACAGATATACTGTGACAATGAGCCATCGCTTAAGTCGGAAACGATTACGTCCCTGCTGCTAAACAACTTTGGCGTTAACTTAGCAAATGCCCCGCCCCTACACAGCACGTCGAACGGGCAAGTCGAGCGTTTTCACAGTACACTTATAGAGATAGCCAGATGTCTGAAGCTACAAAGAGGGATAAACAGTACAGTCGAACTCATACTGCAGGCCGCAATTGAGTATAACAGGTCAATACATTCCGTTACTCAGAAGAGACCAATAGACGCCTTGTACGATGCCTCAAAAGAGACCCAACATAAGGTTACGAAGAGGATAGAGGGAGCACAGCAAGTACAGAATGCCAGACTTAACCAAGACAGGCAGAATAGGGTATTTGACGTGGGCGAAGAGGTTCTGGTCAAAACAAACCAGAGACTAGGCAACAAACTCACGCCCTTAAGAAAAGATTGAAGCGGACCTGGGGACCACAGTCCTCATTAAGGGGAGGGTAGTCCACAAGGACAACCTTCGCTGAGTTAATAGGTTTAGCTTGTACGATTAAGGAATATTTGACAAGTAAGAACTAACGATTTGCTTCACATTTCAGGTTGTACGGGACGATATTAACATTACTAGTGACTGTGACGGCACGAATGACAGACTACTCACACTCTGACTACATTCCTATCTCGGACGGAACTGTACTAGTTTGGGACGGTAACGACTTTTTAAGACATACGACTAACCTTTCCGAATTCACGCGAATGATTGACGAGACCGCTAAATTAACGGACATGTTTCCGCAATCCCACATGCGGAAGCTTTTGGAGGTAGACACCGAACACGTACGAGACCTGTTGTCCGCTCTTGAGGTGCATCACCGCCATGCGAGAAGCCTTGACTTCTTGGGGACGGCGCTTAAAGTTGTTGCGGGCACCCCCGACGCAAATGACCTAGAGAACATTAGAATGACGGAGGCACAGCTGGTTAGTTCCAACAATAGGCAGATAGAAATTAATTCTAAAACACAGATACAAATAAACATGCTAACCGACACAGTAAATAAAATTCTTAAGATTGCCAAAAATAAACAAACAGACACCTCGCGTTTATACGAGACTTTGCTCACAAGAAACAGAATTCTCATTAATGAAATCGGTAATCTCATGTTAACGATTACCCTAGCAAAATCCAATATCATTAATCCGAACATTTTAGACCACGCTGATCTTAAGTCTATTCTTATGAACGAACTCACAGGGACGACCATAACTGATTTGTTAGAAGTATCTAGTATTAAGATTTTACAATCAACGAATGTAGTTAAGATTATTATAAAATACCCTAGAATAAGTCAGCTATGCAAAAAAATCACCATATTCCCCGTCGCACACAATAACACGATCCTTCAGCTGTCAGATAACGTAGTAGCGGAATGCGGAAAGCAGATTCTGGCACTCACAAACTGCAAGCCAACGACCACGACAGTATTCTGCGAGCGGGCACTCAGCGAAACTTGCGCCCAAGGTTTGCACACTGGAGGCACGGCGCATTGTGTGACTCAGCCCAGCCATCTGGACCCCATCACCATGGTCGACGATGGAGTCATCATCATAAACGACCGTACAGCTATTGTGGCGTTCGATGATAAAACCGAGATCATCTCATCTGGAACTCAACTAGTTACATTCGACACCTACGCGCTGATCAACGGAACCCGATACGTGAACCGCAACAACATCCAAGAAAGATTCCCGGGAGTAGCAGCGTCACCCTTATTGAATATCACAGGTCATAGTGACATACTAAGCTTTCCATACCTCCACCGTCTAAATGAGGAAAATCTAAACTACATCAGAGAGATAAGAGACGATGCTACGTCCGGCACTAGATCCATGTTGGTGTTTGGCTTGGGCGTCATAACCTGCTCAATAATTTGCGGGGGCATTGCCCTCTATCAGTACGTCAAGAAAAGGCGAGCTTCCCGACGTTTGGGACGAATGATCGAGCAGGTGCAGAAGGCTTATAACGTGACCAGGGACGGTCAGTCTTTGGAGGGGGGAGTAGTTAACTGTGAGCTCCCAGCGACCTCAAAATGGAAAGAGTATTCTCACGATGTTGGGGTCGCAGCGACTGAATCAGCAGTTACGCCAGTCAGCAAGAATATCCAAAGCTCGGGTGTCAAGTGCGGCTACGCTACCGATCAGCGGAGTAAAGTCGGCGGCCCGCAACATTCTTGCATAACATCCGCCGAGTAACATAACACTCTGCACGAGGCGCTAACGCTGCACTTTGCCGGTGCGGCTGCCAACAACAGCGTCGGCAGCGACACCACGGCCAGCAACAGTGTGGCTAGCGACAGCGACAGCGCTGCCGACGGCAGCGGCGGTGTCGCCAATGACCATAGCTTAGTGATTAAGAATTTATGCTTTGTAGTTTTAGTTTGTAATCATTCATATTGAACGGCGGACGCCTTTAATAAACACAATTTGCAAATCTCACCGGTACTCGTGGTTTTGATCAATTCGAAACGAGTGACTACATCTAAAATATAATTTGTATATGCACGCATCAATATATTTACACAAATTTGATTATAATTTGAATATATTTCTTTATTTTTAGTTTTTTCTCGTTAAATGTTTTGCTTCGAATTATTCTATAAATCACATTTATCAGTGTCGAAACGCAAGGTCTGTTATGTGCAATAAAGGGAGCGGTACTTAATTATGTACATATGTATTATTTGCCGTTTCTATGCACTTTCACCTATGCACTGACTCGTTTGGGCACTGTTACCTGGTCATCAGAAGAGTCGCTCATTGGCTCAATTCTGGGCATTATATTCCAAGAAGTTTCCGCAACAATAGTGGTCCAACTCCAGAGATCGCGTTCGTCCAGCTCGAAAGGGAACAGCTCAAAGAATCCGGCAGCAGTACAACACCGAAACCAACACACACGCACACCAAGCCTCGAAATGTCTAATAATCAGACCGACAACCGCGTAAGAAAGTCCCTGCTCGGGCGCCAATGCAAAATCGAAATCGAAAATATTTGTGAAGAAAAACACTTGTAAGTTCTTGAACGTTACAAATTTATTGACTTGTCAAACGCGGAGAGACTGGCAGCGTGCGTGCGGTGTTTACGAAATGAAATTAACAACTGGCTTGTCGCTGCCGCCAGCTGGACTCCCGAATGCAATTTGAGCTTACAGACTAGCTTACAGTATAAGAGAATCAATTCATTTTTACCTAACGCTATCAACTCATTTTGTCTCTTAACTAATACTTCATTATGATCTTATACTAACTTATGCTATGATCCAACAATCGACTTTGCAACACCTCTGAAAGTCAATTATCTCCCTCGCCCAACACGGGTTTGTTAAGAGTCGGTCGACTTCGACCAATTTATTAAAATTTACCTCTTTTGTTAATGAGGCATTCCTTAATAGAACGCAAACTGATGTCATATACACTGACTTTAATCAATCATTTGGCTCTGTTAATCATAACCTTCTTTTACATAAATTTAGTATCTTAGGTTTCCCTCCCACCCTGTGGATATCATTATATCTAACAGGTAGGACCGAAAGGGTTATGCTTAGATCAGCAATATCTAAATCTGTTTTCGTTACTTCTGGAGTTCCCCAGGGTAGTCACCTAGGCCCATTGTTTTTTAATTTTTTTTTAAACGACCTTCCCTCTTCACTATCCCGTTGTCGCATACATACATACGCAAATGATGTGAAATTATTATTATCGTACAATGCCCCCAGAAGCAGTTTTTACTCTTTGCACTTAGAGGTCTTAACTGGGACCCTAATCTTTGCCTTCCATCCTACACCAATAGGCTCTTACACCTTTATCTTCCGTCCCTTCTTAATCGTTGGAGAGTTCTTGGAGTTATTTTCCTTCACAGGCTTATTGTTGGTGATATCTGCTCCTCATCTCTTTTAGAACGCCTAAACTTCAATATACCAACCAGGGCAACCAGGTACTACATCCCTTTATTCCTTCCTACATGCACTACTGATTACGCTTTGGACAATCGTTGTCGGGTATTATGCGCTCAATATAACGAATACTATAGAATTATTGATACATCTCTTTCTCTTTCCCATCTTAAAGCTTCACTTTACAGCCAACTCCGTTATATCTCTGATCTCCAGGGGCAGCATGTTTGGCATCTTTGCCATTCATGTGTTCCTTTTAATCAGATATCTTCGTGATACATTGGCATTGATCTGGTTGGGCTTTTCTGGGTTTCCCCCAATCCTTGGAACAAATGTTGGATCAATTTCTTACCTTTTTTTCCAGATTAACAATTAACTATTAACTAATTGATAATTTAATGAAATAAATTTTTTTAATATTTTCAGTTAAATTATTTTTTTTTAGACCCCGTACTCTTTAAAAAAGAGTAAAGGGGGTCTATTAAGTTTGTCAGATGCGAGATATGCGTAACAGGCAGAAGGAGGCGTGGCCGACCCCATAAAGTATATATATTCTTGATCAGCATCAACAGCCGAGTCGATATAGCAATGTCCGTCTGTCCGTCCGTCCGTATGAACACCTGGATCTTTTAAACTACAAGAGCTAGAGACACCAAATTTAGAATGAAAGTCCGTTATTTTCGCGAGCAGATCAAGTTAATTTCAAAATGTTGCCACGCCCCTTACCGCCCCCGCAATGAGCAAAAAACCAGACACACCTCGAAAAAATTTGTGTTTTAGGCAAATATCTCAGTAACTGTAGCACTTAGGAGCACCAATTTTGGTATACAGGTTCCTAGAGACAGCCTTAGTATAATGTCATTCAAAATTTTGAGCTGCCACGCCCCCTTTTCTCATAGGAACTAAAAGACTCTCCAGATTCAATGCCTTTTTGAAGGCATAAATCAAATAGTACAGTGTTGTAATTTAACATACGCTTAGAGACTTACTATTTCTAACTTTCCTGAAAGTGGCATCAAAATCCTATGTCAAACAAGAGAGAAATTTCGGTTCAAAGTGCATGTTATTTTACTGCAAAATCACTGCATGCGCGCAACACATACAAACAAACACAGAAACATGCAAACATATGTTCAAACGTTTTCTCTACCTGCTTTGGCGGCAGCGCTGCCCGGAGCCGCTGGCCGCGCCGACCAATGCTATACATACACACATATGTATGTGTGCACATACATATATGCAAATAATCGGAAGAATGATAGAAGAGGGTCGTGGTGCAACTGGTAGAGTTGCGGCGCAATATGGAACCTTCGTATAGATCGCGGGTTCGAATGCTGACAATGACGATTGTTAATTTATTTACTTTTAAATTTTAATTCAAAATGTAAATATTTCATTTTAATTTTTAATTTAATTTTAAAATTTTAATTTTAAGAAAATGGGCACTACTATGGGAGTACGGGGTCTTTTACAGTCGGCTCGATCGACTGTAGCCTTTCTTACTTGTTTTTTTTTATTTTTTATAGTCATAAATAGTCATTTTAATTACAAATATAACTTTATATTTTCGTTATACTCGCGACTGCACTAAGTCTGCGTTAATAAATAAAAAATAAAATAAAATAAAAGAATAAATAAAATATCAAACTATCCAGAAAGTTGCACAACAATTCGACTATAAACAAGAATGCTTGAAACTTAACAATATCAATAATTAAACTCAATGCATGTGTGCAAGCGAGACAGAAACAGGGAAACATATGTTCGAACGTTTACGCTGCTGTTTATTTTTTTATTCGGTCGTTGATGTACTAACGGAGCTAACGTACATTCAAGTGGCCCAGCAGTAACAAGCAACGTGCTTGTTAGCGCGCGGAACCATGCAAATAATGCAGTCACCTCCCGCCCAACCGACCGAGGGGCACACCGCATAACGTACGGCTAACGATAATAATAAAAACTAAAAACGTAATACATTATATCTTAAGTTATTAAACTACGGTAATGAAGATCTAGACAGGTGACAGAGAAGAAAATTTCAAATTAAGGGGGTAGAAGAAGAACTACCTACAACTCGAGAAAGTTTGTTGTAGTTACTACATTGGACTTGGAAAGGATTAGGGATGAAAAGTTGGTAGAACAAGGTTGAAGAGAGAGTGAAAGAAAGTTTCTTATATTATTTGGCTCAATAATTCGGATAAATAAATTTCACCATTGATTAGTTTGTGTAAGAAAATTACACCGAGCACTGTCCTACGATCAACAGAGAGAGAAGATTAATTAGTAAAAGTCTACTACGATAGGATTCCAGTTAGTATTCCAGTTGAGAGACCTTAGTGCAAAAAGAAGAAATTGTTTTTGTACAGATTCTATTCTATTCTGATGATTTTGGCGACCAAACGCAACATCCATATTCAAGAATAGGCCGTACCAAGGCAGTAAAAAGTGTTGTTGTAAAGTAGGGATCTTTATATTCTTTCGACCAGCTCTAAATGAAAGCCAGGACACCAAAAGTGAGTGATGCTATTACTCTTGTGTAGGATGATTGGGTGCTTTGTAGAAAGGGGTAGCGTCGAGCTAAGTAGGCGTCCACCTACACGTGGTGATTGGCAAAAGTGTGCGCAGCTAGGAGCTATTTTGTAGCGCTGCCTGTTGAGCAGTTGATTGCCATCCTGTTGAAACATGTTTTGAGTAAAGCAAAGGCAAAATGTGCGTGCTTTGATATTATCTTTGAATGAGAGTGCGCCTAAAGTTCGTAGAACGTAAGCCACGAAGCGTTGAAATTTTGTCCAGGAAATGCGATGCATTAGGTCGTCAAGTAGGAAGACTGCAGCATGGGGAGCTGCCTTAGTTAGCAGTGTCGATTTCTTTACTTCTTCAGGGTATTTAAGCTGACTGTTAACAACTTCAGTGTAACTCTGTTTTTTAAGTTCCTTAATTGCGGTGATATTGATCCGATATTTTTGGCTTTGTGTTGCCAAGTTTTTTGATAGCTGAATGCCCCATTCCAAATCGTTTTTGATTTGTGGCGATGGCAGTGATCACCCATGCAATCGATGCAGAATTAGCTATTTTGTTAACTTTGTTGTCCAGCTTATTACGAGTAATTATTGTCCACACATGAACTGTGCCCTACAGGATGTTTGTACAATATTTTTGCGTGCTGTAGGTATAGTTGACTTGATGTACCCTAATGAAAAAATACACGATGTGACCGTTTGTCACCGTTTGTTTGTTGCCTGCATTGTATTAGTTAGTGATGTCTGCCACAACAATGTCTACAAGCATGACTTGGTTCATATTTCGGTAACGTCTCAGGCCTTGGACAATTAAGTTAAATTAAGCCGTTAAGCCGGAAGTCCTCTTGGAAAAGAGCATAGACTAGTTACGGCCTTATTCAACCGGTCCAGTATTATTGAAGCCAGAAGTCTAGGAAGATCTGGGAATGCTTTGCGAACGCTAGCAGGTCCCATGCTGGTATATTAAAGGCCTCATTCATTAAGGGGTATATTGGTTTGCCTACGCACCTTAGTCTTGTGCTGTTTGGGGCAGGATAGTGGCATTTTTTTACCCTTGCAGAGGGTATATTGTTTTAGTCGTCACGAAGTTTGTAACGTATTGAAGGAGGCGTTTCGGACCCCATAAAGAATATATATTCTTGATCAGCGTACCGAGATTTAATCTGGTTCCCGCTGCTTTGCAAAGGTTTCTGCTTGAAAGATAATGCAGTGATCCAGTTAGTTTTAAATTTGAGTTTTCGCAGTATAAAGTGGCCCAACTCCTCCGCATAGGCAGTTATCTTTGAAGATCCTCTATCCAATCTATTGATTAGATTCTCAACAACAAGGATCCACAAAAGAGGGGACGGAACTCCTCCTTTTGGGGTACCTCTGTTTGTGATTCTGGTTGTAGTTTCAACACTCTCACTCAACGATCCTGCAGCCTTGAAGATTTTTGATCCAATCGGAGATTGTTGGACTATTGACCCCACTACCGAATGTAGATCCGTTTCGATGGACTTACTCATGATGTATGTATATTCTGATGCTGAGATCCATCAGCTTCTCTATACTTTTTAGCATAAAGGACTTAAGACTCTAAAAGGTGAGGTAAAATCTATAATCACCTAGGCTATTTTAACTGAATTTTCTGGATTTGGAAACATATGGAAACCTGTCAATTTTCCAGTAATCAAGTTTTATAATCTCATCAATACTAGCGCTCATTATTCTTGAAAAAAAAAAAAAAAAATAGCCCACTGTATTTTGTGTGCAGTGAGTAGCCCTCTGGGAGTGAGTTATCTTACTGCATAATGTTGTGTTGCTCGTCTGTTATTGGACGAATTAAGCATCCCGGAAAGGGGTAGACATTCGGAGTTTCCTTGCGGCTTTATGTCGACATTCCGTCTTCCAGTCTTAGTTGACTAAGTTGACAAATATTGCTCTGCTTACCATTGAGATGTTAAAGGCATAGTAATTGTTTGACCTTAGTCCCGCCACCATATTGGCTAAAGCAATTCATGGTTCTTGAACTAAGGTCCTTTCGCTAAGGTCAGAAGGATTTCCGTCGACGTCAACTTGTTTTTATGTGGCTTTATTTGCAGTTTCCTCATGAGTCGGGTTCATTGCATCGTCTTCAGAGGACGGGTTAACCATAACCACCAAGTCACCGTCCTCATAGTACTGGGTGGCTTTGAGGACTTAATCACACAGAAGATCCTTCTCCACCTCCTTAACCTTGACTGTATGCGTTTCTTTAACTCCGGAATGGGGATTCTATAGGAGAAGCCGTGGATAAAGCAAGACTTTTTAATCCTTATTAATCGGTAGGACTGTATGTTTGTCCCCTTCCAATGAGGAGAGGGTACTGGTATGTAACACTTTCCAGTCGCTGACTGGCAGTTTTCTGTTCTGCCTCTGGAACAGTACCAGGGCATGGTCTTGCTGAATCACGATTGGGAAAGAACTCATGCCTTTGCTTTGACGTGATACTTTTCCTGTCGACCATCTCCAGCAGAGCTGCCTCCTACAATGCTTCCAAAGTCAGGACCATCTGCCTTAACCAGGTGAGCGTGGGCTCATCATTGAATTTGAGGTATTTTTCACCATTAGGCCACCCAGCACCGTCGAAGGCAACCACATTGGGGCCTCAGGATCCTCCAGCACTCGCTGTAGCAGTAACCCGAACACTATCTTGAGGAAAACGCGAAATTAGGCGACCCGGAAACGCGTTTATTATTATAATTCCGCGTTTTTGGGGAGTGTATCGCTCCATGGCTTATTCACTTGTATTCTGTATCTGTCTAGTCCACAAATGTCAAAACAGATTTGACATTGGCGGCCATTTCCAAAAATGAGAGCATCTTCCAATAGGGTGATTTCTCTTGCGCCACCTTGTACATGAGCCCCGAATTGGTTTTCATTAGATTGCGGTAGGGGGTGTGCCTTGGTACCAGAATTGAGATTATTGTCTCGATATATCTATGGTCAGAGAAGGAGTGTTCCTCCAGCACCTTCCAAGATACTAGCCGAGATTCAAGGGAGCTGGATAAAAGGGTCGGGTCCAACACCTCTTGTCTATTTTTTATAATGATGGGGAGTTCGTTACCTCAATTGCAGATAACTAGCTTGGTCGATAGGAGGAAGTTAAAAATAGACTCACCCCTATCATTAATGTCAGTGCTGGCCCACTGGGCAAGGAGAAGCATCTGCAGGATGCTTAGGTTCATCGTGAGACTTAGCTTCCACCACTGTGACGTTGATGACTGAGTCATCCTCCTCCAATTCTTCTAACTTAGCCACTCCGACCCTTCTAAGCCCTCTAGCAAGGTCGCTCTCTTCCGAGACATACCAATCTAGTATGTCTTCCTCTAGGTCCATAGTGTCTGATAGCTCCACAAGCTCCTCTTCAGACACCTTCTTAGAGCATCCCTTGTTCCTAGCATCCACTTTGAAGATGCGTATAGGGGCTCTCTTAACGCCGTAGGACACGAAACAACCCATTTTGACGGGGAGCTGCGCTGAGGCCTCATCAAGAGTCAGTAAGACCTGCCTGGATAGACCCACAGCTTCCTCCACCTTGGTGACCTTCCAATTGGCTGTTGGAAGGTTGGGGTTGCATATCTGTAGCAACTTTAGGATTTTCCCGGACTCCGATGGCCTTCCGAAAACCCAGACCCTGGCGCGAGTGTTGCTGGGAACACAGTCCCATTCAGCCACTTCCAGTTTGGCTCCCGGATATACTTTCCCGAGAGAGGTGGCCGCCTTCCTGCATAGGTCCACGGAGCGAGCATCTAGACAGGCGATGGCTTTCACCCGACCCTGATGCCACCCTGCGTCCTCACAGGATAAAAGCTGCCCTCTTCTTTTCTTGATAGGACGCTTTTTCTACTGTTTACTTTGAAGGTTGGCATCAGAGGCACCTTTGTTCGCCGTCCCAGTGTCCAGCAGAGCAGCCGCAATAGTGCTCAGCGTACCGTTGCTTTCTACATGGGAGGTTTCCTTGGGTGTCTCCATCTGGTCGGTTGCCGGTTGTCTTGCCGGAAGCCCGTTTCCAACATGCTTTAGTGTGCTGTGGACTTAATCGATACTTAACATTATTTGCTTATCGACATATCGGCAGTCTCTTAACATTACATACATAATCGATATTCACGTATTTAAAACATCTTACAACTCGGCCGTCCTGAAAAAGAATCAGCCTCCATTCTACTTAGGAGTGACATCGGGGGGCGCGGTGACTTCGGGAGCGCATCAGCAAATACAAAGCGGAGGAACACGTTGAATGGCGGCAGGAACACTGAGACGGCAGCGGGATCACAAATGCTCTTCATGGTAGATATCGTTATCATGGTCGGGGCGGTCCATCAAGTCACATCGTTCAGAGCAGCGGCGTCGGGTAATGTAGTCTTTGCACACTCTTCCAAGATAGTCGGTACATACGAGGCAGCAGTGGTCATCTGGACTACTGGGGCGGCGCACCGGCGGCGGAGGCGGCATTTGAGGCGCAAGTCAGCAGAGTGGCAGAATGATCATCGGTTGGGTGAGCACCAGGCCGGCGGACACAAGTCGGCACGGCAGTCGAAGAACAGGCGGTGGAGTCTTCAGGCGGGCGGACACAATTCTCCAAGGTAGTCGGCACAGCGGTGACTGAGCCAGCAGCTGAAAATACACTTAGCGGAGGGGCTGCTGAAGCAGCGGTCGGCTTGTGCTATGCTCTCATCTCGCTCTCCGTTTTCTGCTACTGCATCGGCTACGGGTAGCTCATCGTGTCATTTTTTTGCTATTTGCTACAGCGGTAGTTTATTGCGTGACACAGCTGAGAGCATAGCAGAGCACATATTTTCGATCGATAGGCTACGGCTCTCGACAAAATTCAGAGCGGTAGCGAGAGTATAGCACAAATTTTGTTGCTCTTGCTGCTACAGAGTAGTTTTTGCAAACGCTTGTGCAAACAATAAATCACAAAACAAATAGAGGCTGATGCAATATTATAGTTATTATGAAATTATCATTATGGTGATATTCCCAAAATACCTATACACTCACACATGAATATTTAGTAAGCGCCGACATATACAAGGTGGCGCAAAAGCAGTCATCCGATGTTGTTTAGCTCTTATGGCTCTTTGTATATGTATCCATTGTTTTAAACTTTAAATTGCAAACGTTTCACCACTATTTGCACTTGCTTCTGGCTTGATTCAATCACTTTCCTAAATGATCAAAGGATATCAATGTACTAAAGATGCTGACCACTTTATTTTGAAAATTAATTAAAACTAAAATGAGAAAAAATACATAACCAAAATATTACACTGACTCTCCCCTGCTTGCATTGCAAGCTCTTAAAGATCTTCATTATAGTACAATCTTTTGCCACATATAATTGTGTCAAAGTTCTCAAAATCTCAGCTTGAATAAGCTTTGAACTTAGATAAACTAAATCATAATTTAGTTGTACGTCAGTGAACTGACGAGGCAGTACATTCAAATAGCCCAGCATCACTAAGCAACGTGCTTGTTATCGCGCGGAACCCTGCAGACAATGTAGCAAACTCGCCCCCAACCGGCCGAGGAGCAAACCGCATAACGTACGGAATCGCGGAAATAATATATTAGTTCAGTAAATTACAAAATATACAGATATATTACGACCAGCTCCTTATGAACCCGAGGACACCAAAAGTACGATTAGTAATTGGCAAAACAAACTTTATCTTTGAATCCATAAGAATACCTAAATCAATGACCGACACAATCCTGTAAAAAAGTTGATATTCTGAATATAATTGTTTAGAAAGGAAAGTCGCCTACTGAAGGACATTTCGTTAAAAAAACAATGCTTAAGATTTAATAAATTAGCTTGCCACTAGGTTTCGAAAGCTGTAGAGATAAGATTGTAACCTGATTCCAAGCAGGGACTCAGTAGCCGAGACAGAGAGTTTAACGTCGTCGGCATACACGAGAACCCGAGAGTGACTGTTGGCGAATGGCAGATCATTTATGAACAATATAAATTGCGAAGAAACGAGATGGCTTCCTTGTACAACGACCGAAGTAACCTGAACAGATTTCGATAATGTATTTTTAAAATACACCTGTTGTGTTCTAGAACTTAAGTAATTCGAAATCCAAATAATAAAATTAAAGGATAACCCCAAGAGATTGAGTATATGACCTTTGACTCCTTATGGTCCAAGTAAAAAAATCGGTTAAATAGTCTTCAGATTACGTAGAAGCGAACTTTCAGTGATGATTGGTGCCCAATTACAATTTAAAGAATTAACATGGTAAGCTGAAACAGAAATGTACTCCTGCACACTATAAACGGATAAATTATCGAAGTTAGATAATCGTCTGGAATTCCTCCGGAACAGTTTCCAACAGTCAGTAAGGTATTCCTTGGAACATTTTTTTTACCCTTGCAGAGGGTATATTGTTTTTGTCACGAAGTTTGTAACGCATTGAAGGAGGCGTTTCCAACCCCATAAAGTATATATATTCTTGATCAGCATCAACAGCCGAGTCGATATAGCCATGTCCGTCTGTTTCTACGCGAACTAGTCTCTCAGTTTTGAAGCTATCTTGATGAAACTTGGCACAGATGTGTATTCCCTTTGCACGCATATCATTTTTGAAAATTAGCCCGATCGGATGACTATATCATATAGCTCCCATATAAAAAATCGAATGGAAAAAAAATTTGTTTTTAGCTATGTTAACCAAATTTGCTCCATATGCATTTGGCATGAAATCCCATGTGCAAACCAAATTTCATCCAGATTGGACCACTATATCATATAGCTGCCATAGGATCAATCGGTTCAAAATGCTGAAAATGCTTAGTATGAAAATTTTCTGTGTCTCTTAAACGATTTCAACCAAATTCACGCAATATGCATTTATTATCATATTCCATCTGCCGACCACTATATCATATAGCTACCATAGGAACAATCGGTTAAAATGCTTAGTATGAAAATTTTCGATGTCTATTGAGCGATTTCATCCAAAATCACACATTTGTTAACATTCCCAAAGTGCTGACCAAGTTTCATTTAAATCGGACTACTATATCATGTAGATGCCATAGGAACAATCGGTCATTGAAAAATTAACGCAATGTCCTTGACTGCAAGGCTATATAATCTTCGGCTAGCCGAAGATAACCTTTTTTTCTGTTTTTTTTTTTGCAATAATAACCAACGGGTAAACGATACACAAAGTGGATCGCAGACTACATTGAATCAATCAACACTTCCAAAGTCGGTTAATAAGGATATGGAGGATTCGATAAGAGAATGATACGGGAAAACTGGATGGATCCAAAACAAAAATCAAATCAAGCATTCTATTTGAAGAGTTTGGAATAGCATTAATCTGAAGCAATGAAATTTCAAACAAATTATCAAGAAAATCGAGCTGAGTCGAAGAGGTCAAGAAGTCAGGGCATGAAATCTGTGTAATTCCCGTATTATTAAAATCGCCAAGAGCTACAAGTAAATTACGATCGAATAGCTTAGAGGAGCCTGAGTTAACATGATGAAAAATAAATTAATTAAACATAATATAACAGCAACAAATGCAATAGTATGCACAGAGCCATCAGTTATAACTTCTTACGATAATTTTTATACTCTTTGCAAGAGTATATTGGGTTTGTGCAAAATATGTAACAGGCAGAAGGAGGAGTGGCAGACCCCATAAAGTATATGTATTCTTAATCAGCATGATCTTCAGAATAAATTTCTATCCATCCTTGAGGAATGTGGAGGAGCTCCACCGACTTGTGAGGACGCAGGGTGTCATCAGAGCCGGGTGCAATCCATCGCGTGTCCATTCCCAGTAACCCATGCGCTGGGTCTCTAGCGGAGCCCGAGAAAATTCTTCGACTATTGCCGGTATGCAACCCGAACCTTCCATGGGTCTGTAAAGGCCACATTTTTGGTTTGGTGACCTCTGATTTCAAGCTGTACGCAGCTGAAGTAACAGGTAAAGCCCGTACCTGCATTCTAGCACGTAAAAATATGCCAATCCCTTACTGCGACGAAGAACACAGTTATCATAGAGCGATACGAGGGCTCTGTGATCTGCTGCTCCTCCTACATGGGACATGATTAGCCCGACAGACTGTGTCACTTTTGAAATCTTATTTGCAAGCTGTGCTAAACACATAGATAAATCGGAAAATTCTGATCAGATATTGAGGATACCTCTAAGGCGGAAAGATTCAGATAGGTGCTTTTCTTATCTTCACTCTCACTCAGATTTCCAAAGCGCTGTGGCAACGGCTTGACGTCAACCAGTGAAGAGTCACTTGAATTGCTGGCGAAGGCCCATTTTCCGTGCTGCAGCCGGGAAACCTTCCTATCAAATTGGGCTACGAGCAATGGAATAGGGGTTAACCCTAGTAAAACAGAATTGGTTTACTTTACTAACAAATACAAAATTTTACCACTTAGGCACCTCTCTTTGCGCGGGGAATCACTAAAGCTAAATGGAAAAGCTAAATATCTTGGTGTATACCTTGATATGAAACTTAACTGGACTGCTTGAATAGAAGACAGACTCAGGAAGGGCTCAGTCGCCCTTTTCACATGCAGGAAGACAATAGGACTGAAATGGGGCCTAAACCTTTATATCATCCATTTGCTTTACATTACCGTCATTCGCCCCATCCTCTTATACGGTTTTGTAGTCTGGTAGCCCGCCCTCAAAAGGAGGACCACTCTAGCTAGATTTACCAAAATCCATCGCATGGCAGGAGTCTTCACCCTGTATGCACTGCGTACCATCCCCGTGGAAGCCACATACGCCATTCTGCACCTCCTCCCAGCGGACATCATGGTAAGGAAAAAACCTAATCTATCTGTGTAGTATCGTAGCTATCCATTGACATAACATAATCATCGCATATAAATATCTTCACTATAAATTAACATTAATTAACATTTAGAACATAATTACCGAACAGAATACTGGAACGGTTTTCTTCAATTTTGAGGTATTTGATCCACATGTAACGACACTTGGACGATGGGTGAAGCGTCTGGAAACAGCAATGGATATCTACGGTTGCGATCAAGCAAACAAGCCGAAAATATTACTGCACTTTGTTGGCGCCACAACATACAATGCGCTATGCGATAAACTAGCACCAGTTACGCCAGAAGAAATGGATCTTAAGGGCATTTCGGATATGCTATCTGAGCATTACGATCCAAAGCCGAATGAAATTCTGGAGAACTACAGGTTCAATATGCGTAAGCAGAAGGAGGGAGAGACGTGTTCCGAGTTTTTAGTAGCTCTACGACGCATGTTTTCAAATTGCATGTTTGGAGACTACTTAAATACAGCATTTCGAAATTAATTTAATTTTTGGATTGGCGAATCAACGATTGCAAAAAACGACGCTTGAAAAAACTTTGACGTTGGCAGAAGCGGTCAGCATGGCGATCGCGTATGAAGCAGCTGAAAAAGGAGGAGAAGAGATCCATACACAAAGCAGCGAAAAGAATGCACGTAAAAAGAAAAGGAAATAAAAGTGTGAATCAGCAAACAAAGCAAGAAGGGCGCACAAAGGAAAATAGAAAATGTTTTCGATGTGGCAACGCTAATCATATTGCAAATAAGTGCTAATTTAAAGACGCCAAATGCCATTCTTGTGGAAAAATTGGACATTTAAAGAAAGTTCGCATGAAAGAGAAGAAACAAGTAAATCAAGTTGACGGAAATTCAGATCTAAAAGTTCACGATATGTTCCACATAAATAATAAATCGGAGATAAATGCCAAAAGAGCTAAGGTGGAATACGAATGCACGGTTGACAACGCAAATATACAATTTGAGATTGACACAGGCTCACCGGTTTCGATAATGAGTTTACAAGACTCAAAGAAGTATCTACCTCATAATAGAGTAAAAAAGTCCGACACGGATTTAATAAGCTATTGCGGCACAGCGATAGATTGTTTGGGTTTTACAGTGGTATAAGTTAAAACCGAAAAGGGATCAGTGGATGCCAAGCTGTACATTGTGCGTTCTAATCGAAAACCTCTGCTAGGACGGGAATGGTTACGGGACATTGAAATAGACTGGTAGTCTATAGTCGTTTCGTAATTTTCTTTCTATAGTTCTTGGCTCATACTCTTTCACGCAATTTACCTGTAGTCTATTCTTTAACAGGTCTTAAAGAACAGGTCTTAAGACCTGTTAAAGAATAGACTACAGGTAAATTGCGTGAAAGAGTATGAGCCTAGAACTATAGAAAGAAAATTACGAAACGACTATCCTTAAGTATTTTCTTCAACGCTGCGAAAGATAGTGGATATCCAAACACATTTACATCTAAAGCCTACAGCCAAGCCAAAATTTTTAAAAGCTCGACGAGTTGCACTTCCATTGTGGGAGGCTGTAGAAGAGGAATTGAAAAGCCAAGTGGAGCAGTACGCATATGTGACGACTACAAGGTCACGTTGAGTCCAGAGCTGTTAGTGGACAGGGTGTTTGTCCCACCATAGAAGAGCTTTTCAACAAAATGGCAAATTCTCTAAAATTGATTTGTCAAAGGCTTATCTCCAGCTGGAAGTGTATCCAGAAGACAGGCATTTGATGACGCTTAATACACATAAGAGGCTTTATCAACCTACACGATTAATGTTTGGTCTTGCTAGCGCGCCAGCAAAGTGGCAAAGACTGATGGAACAAGTGTTTGGAGATATACCAGGAGTATCAGTATTTTTGGATGACATTAAGATAACGGCTGAAAACGATGAAATTCATGTGCAGAGATTAGAAGAAGTTTTCAAGCGATTGGATAAATACAATATGCGTGTGAACTAGGAAAAATGCGAGATCATGACTCTATTGAGTATTGTGGGTAGTAAGTAAACGCAATTCAAGAGGTGAAGATGCCAAGTAATAAGGAAGAAGTGCGAGCATTTTTGGGTCTGATAAATTACTGCGGTAGATTTGTTCAAAACCTAAGCACCATTACGAAGCCTTTAAATCAGTTACTTCAAGACGGCGTGGAATTCAATTTTGACCAAAATTGCAGGAAAGCATTCGCCGAAATGAAACGTCAAATGCAAACAAATACTGTTTTAACATTCTACGATCCTAGCGTTAAAATAATCTTGGCTGTTGACGCTAGTCCAATAGGCGTCGAAGCAGTTTTGAGTCATGAATACAAAAATGGCACCGAGAAACCAATACAATTCGCGTCGCAGACGTTGAGCAAGGTGCAGCAGCGGTATAGTCAGGTGGACAAGGAAGCGTATGCTGTAATTTTTGGAGTTCGCAAGTATTACCAATATTTATATGGAAGGAAATTTACGCTTGTAACAGATAACAAAGCAATTGCTCAAATATTTTCACCACATAAAGGACTACCTGTATTATCAGCGACACGAATGCAGCATTACGCCATATTTTTGGAGCATTTTGATTTTGAAATCCGTTGCAAGCGATCAAAAAAAAATGCGACCGCAGATGCATTGTCAAGATTGCTCATGGAAGACAGGGAAAAGCTCACCGAAGAAGCTGACATCATAGAAGATGAGTTGATAGATTATTTACCAGTTACAGTAACGGAGCTACGGGAGGCAACAAAAAACGACAACGAGGTTAAAGTATTATTGCAGTGCTTGAAGTATGGTCGAGATGGAGAAAGCAAGGATCGTTTTGGAATTCCTATGACAGAGTTCAGTCTACACAACGGTTGTATAATGCGCGGAATTAGAGTTTACATCCCAAAGCTATTGCAGAAGAAAATGCTTGACGAACTACATACTGCACATCTGGGGATGACTAAAATGAAATCGCTTGCACGAGGGTACTGTTGGTGGTATCAGATGGATAAAGATATCGAAGCTCTTGTCACAAATTGTTGTGCATGCCAAATTACGCGCACAGAGCCTAGAAAGATACCTACACAAGTATGGAAGCCAGCCAAACGTCCATTTGAAAGAATAGATGTTGACTTCGCGGGGCCATACTTGGGAAAATAATTGTTGGTGATGGTCGACGCATATTCAAAGTGGCCAAAGGTACTTGTCATTCCAAATATAACAACGCAAACAACAGTTGAAAAATGTAAAGACATATTTGCAATTTTAGGAATACCAGAAGTTTTAATCAGCGATCACGGTAAACAGTTCAATTCGGAGATATTCAAGAATTTCTTTAAATAAAATGGTATTATTCACAAACAAGGTGCACCATATCATCCAGATACAAACGGACAAGCGGAAAGATTTGTTCAAACTTTCAAGAGCAAGCTTAAAGTGGCCAAATGCACCGGTAGCAACATAGCTGAACATCTTCCAAGAATCCTAATGGCGTATCGTCGAGCAATACATCCAGCTACTGGCAAATCACCTTCAATGCTTATGTTTGGAAGGCAAATACAATCTCGATTAAAACTTATTTTACCACAAAACGAAAAGAATCACCAAGAGTACAAGCACCCAGTAAAAGTTTTTTCTGACGGAGAGAGAGTCGAAACCCGAGACTATTTTGGCACCGACAATAGCAACTTGCTACAGTCATCAAGCAGTAGGGCGCTATTCACTATCAAGTGCGCCTGGATGATCAACGCATATGGAAACGTCATGTGGACCAACTGCGTAGAGTTGGCAACAACATTAGCGATGTTCAACTTAATAGCGAACTGGTGCTGCATTGGAAGCCTATGACAAATAAATTAACGAAACCAACTCCAGTCAATATCATACCTGTAGAACGAGAAGCCAATACCGATCTATCAACGACCAGACAACAAACCACACCTGAGGCATCAGAAGATCTTTCGGAGCAAACACCTATAGATCCGGACAAAATAGCTGCTCATGAAGTTGAAAAGCGTCGGTCGACGAGAATTAAGAAACCACCAACGCGTTACCGGGCGGAGCAAATAAATAAAGAGGGGAGAGATGTAGTATCGTAGTTATCCATTGACATAACATAATCATCGCATATAAATATCTTCACTATAAATTAACATTAACATTTGAGTATTATGTAAACGAAGCAGTTATGAAATAAACCTGATCGAAGAAAGACATAACAATCTGCAATAAGGATGCATTCAAAATTCCGATTATTGTATACCCTCAAATGATACTTATACCCCATTTACAGTGGTATTTCTAACTAGAGAGGCCTGGAGAAAGGGCTCTCTCAACCTAAATACCTCCCTTCAATTCTATACTGATGAATCGCGCTCAGCTGGTCATACAGGCGGGGGTTTATATTGCTCTGGGCTAGGGATTGCCTAATCCTTCAGAATGCCTGATCATTTTTGCGTATTTGAAGCTGAAATAATGGTCATTTAAGATGCTCTTAACATTTTCAATTCTGAAATCTTCTACATCAGTCAGGCAGCCCTCTAATAAATAAAATTTGTATCTAACATCTCTAAACTACTAACAAATGTCGCAGATCTCTACTGGAGATGGCTGAACAGCTCGACATTGTGTGTTGCAGACGAACTCTAAAGACTGGGAACAGTTTCCACTCTCGGCCTTTAGACTGTCCGTCAACTCACATGACTTCTGCAGAAGTTAAGTCACTGCCCAGCCCAAAGACAAAGACAGCGTTTTCAACAATTAACCAGAGTACAGTTCTGAACATACATCCGGGCCACAGGATGAAATCACATTGTGGGTGAAACATCTCCTGTTTCAACTACATTATAAACAAAGATCCCGCATGGTATCATAACGTGCCGACCTATGGCCAATGTATGGTGGTGCTGTTTTGCACCAACAGCCACCTTACCTAACCTATGGAAGGAGAGCTTAGATTGGGATGAGAGCTTGCCGCAATCTCATTTTTCTTCCTGGATCAAGATCGTCGAGCGAATTTCAGTTGTTCCCAGCCTCAGGTTTTTGCGCTCTTTGATCTTTGACACAAAATGGTAAGTTCATTCTTTCTGCGATACAAGTATATTCGCCTATGGCGCATACGTATACATCCGTTCCGAACTTTTTGTAGAATTCACGACAAGATTACTATGTGCAAGGTCGATAGTAGCGCCACTCAAAACGCTTACCATCCCGAAATTGGAGCTATCAGCCGCACTCCTTCTTTCGAAACGTGAGCATCTCTTAGAGCTTGCTATTCAAATTTTATTGCTGGTCTAATTCAACTGTAGCGCTAGGCTGGATACGCGAAACACCATCATATTTTAAAGTTTTTGTATCCAACAGGGTCTCGCAGATTCAAGAGCGAGCAAAGGGAATGAGTTTTCTAACAGCAAGCTTTTGCTTCAAGGACGCACTAGAACTAACAGAACAATGCTTGCTTGCCAGTAAGCCTCTTCAGTCATAGAGTCGGTTTCGATCGCTTCACCCCTTTGTGGCTCATCAGGGACTAATCCGTTTTCGGTGACCGGTGCAAAATTCGGACCCCGATTATGAAGCTAAGTATTCGCTTCTGTTGCCTAAATATCATCTGGTTACGGCCCCCTTAGATTTTTATCATGTCAGATTTCTTCATTGCGGTCCGCAGAGTATGCTTGCTTCTCTACGTCAATGGTATAGGCCCATTCGAGAAATAACAAGTAAGAAAGGCTACAGTCGATCGAGCCGACTGTAAAAGACCCCGTACTCCCATAGTAGTGCCCATTTGCATTTTATTTATATTAAATTTTAAAATGAAATTTAAAAAATTAAAATTAAATATTTACATTTTGAATTAAAATTAAAAAATAAATAAATTAACAATTGTCATTGTCAGCATTCGAACCCGCGATCCATACGAAGGTTCCATATTGCGCCGCAACTCTACCAGTTGCACCACGACCCTCTTCTATCATTCTTCCGATTATTTGCAAATATGTATGTGTGCTCTTACATATGTGTGTATGTATAGCATTGGTCCGAGCAGCGCTGCCGCCAACAGGTAGAGAAAACGTTCGAACATATGTTTGTATGTTTCTGTGTTTGTTTGCATGTGTTGCGCGCATGCAGTGATTTAGCAGTAAAATAACATCGACTTTGAACCGTGTAGCTCTCTTTTTTGACATAGGAATTTGATGTAACTTTCAGGATAGTTAGATATGATAGGTCTCTAAACGAATGTCAAACTTCAACACTGTACTATTTGATTTAATGCCTTTAAAACGGCATTGAAGTTGGACAGTTTTTTAGTTCTTATGAGAAAAGGGGGCGTGGCAGCTCAAAATTTTGAATGACATTATACTAAGACTGTCTCGAGGAACCTGTATACCAAAATTAGTACTCCTAAGTGCTATAGTTACTGAGATATTCACCTAAATCACAAATTTTTTCGAGGTATGTCTGGTTTTTTGCTCATTGCGGGGGCGGTAGGAGGCGTGGCAACAATTTGAAATAAACTTGATCAGCTCGAGAAGATAATGAACTTTCATTCCAAATTTGGTGTCTCTAGCTTTTGTAGTTTAAAAGATCCAGGTGTTCATACGGATGGACAGACAGACAGACAGACGGACAGACGGACATTGCTATATCGACTCGGCTGTTGATGCTGATCAAGAATATATATACTTTATGGGGCCGGCCACGCCTCCTTCTGCCTGTTACGCACATCTCGCTTCTGACAAACTTAATAGACCCCTATACTATTTTTTAAAGAGTACGGGGTCTAAAAACGGTCGCATAAGTTATCAACAAGTGCATTCGTTGCTTCAGTCTACGCCCTAAATTGGGCATGCATATAATGACACCTTTGCCAGAGGACCGCGTGCAGCCAAGTGACGTCAACGGCACTGACTTCTGTGGACCATGTTAATTTAACTCAGAGATCAGAAACAGGCCCCCCGGTAAGATGTGTTTGTCTGCTTCGCTACCAAGGCAACGCATTTGTAGCTGGCCGACGACTTATCTACTCCATCTTTTATAGCTGCTGTGAAACGTTTTATCACTCTTCTAGGCAAGCCCTAGACTGGTCCGGTTGGTCCAATAACGCTACGAGCTTTATTGTTGCCAAAAACGAGCTCGCTGAGCCAAGGCATTTTATCCTTACCAAAGCCATGTCGTTGGAGAATGCTTGGCACTCGGCATCAATTGGCATTGTATTCCTCCTCGTTCTCAAACTGTGAAACTAGTTAAAAAGTTTTTAAATAACGTAAAACCGAACATTCAGTGATTATTTGTGGAAAACTTCAAATTTTGAAGATTCTAATCACACAATTTTAAAAGTGTTGATTAATTAACATTGTTGGTGTTGGATCATAAACATAAGTTAGAATTAGGAAAATAATGAATTGTTAGTATAAGCTTAAATTAACGATAGTATTGAATTATCCAGTAGTGTATCGAACTCTTAAACTTAAGCTAGTCTGTAAGTCGAATTTGTATTCGGCAATGCGGCTGTCGCGAGCAGCAGTTAAATTTTTTCTTCGTATCACGCACGCTGTCAAGCCTTTCCGCGATTGCTAAGTCCAACAATAAATTGTAACGTTTCAGAACTTGCAATTTGTTTTTATTTAAGCATAGTTTTGGATTTTTCATTGGCGCCCGAGCAATCGCGTTCGTTGGTCTATAACACATTTCAAGGCTTTGATTTTCTGTGTGTGTCGGTTTCGATAATCTTGTTGTTTGATGCCCCTGGAGCTGTGGAACATATTGGAGTTTTGGATTGGAACTGCCAGGAGTTAAAGATACCCACATAGTAATTGTAGAGATAATCCCAGAATTGAGCCCAAGAGCGACTCTTCTATTGATCAGGTAACAGTGCCCAAACGAGTCAGTGCATTGGAGAATAGAGAAAGTGCAAGCGCAGAAGCGGCATAATACATATAAATGTACATAGAAACGTGCTGCTTGTTTTTTTTTAATTGCTGTTATCTCTATTATTCGAGAAGGTTATTTAGCCAGCTGATTATCTTCAGTATTCTACACCTTACATCTTAAATTATATTGATCGCCAACTGTTGTTAATCAACTGATTATCTGTAAAAATTTGATTATCTTCCTCAGCCAAGTTTGTTTATTGGCTGATTATTATTGGGTTTGTACACTTACGTGTATTCAAATAGAGTCAAATTGATTAGTTAATATGGCGCACAAAGCAGATCACAATGAGACTGTTGTGGATGTCGACGAGAGTTGCCTTAGTGCGCGTTTAACCCAATTGTTCGCACAATTAGAGAGAGTTGAGGCTGACATTGAGCGTCAAAGAATGTCCCTAGTTAATAAATTGGTGAATCCTAGTACATTCGAGATACAGTGGCGACTCGATTTACTCAATACATACATTGCTAAGGCAATGAAATTACAGTCGCAAATCGATGTGATAGAGGAAACCTGCATTCTTGCACGGTCATCATATTTGGCAGCTCTTAGCAATTTTGAAGTTGTTGACCGTGGTCCAGTGTCTCACCATTCTCTCTTACATAAATTAAAGTTGCCCAAATTCAGCGGTAAACATTCGGAATGCAGACAATTTATCGGTCTGTCAACTCTGCATAAACTGTTTGTATGCAGGGCACAGAGTGTCCAACTGCACTGCGTCGAAGTGTAGAGTTTGTTCTAGTCCTCACAACACTCTCCTTCACAAATACGTACCCGTAGGAATATCACAAGCCTCTGCTCATCCTGCCCATGTAGATCATGTTACAAGCGAAATCGACCAAGTGATCCTTGCAACTACAGTTGTTACAGTTCGAGACAGATTCGGTCAGAATCGAAATGCTAGAGTCTTGTTGGATTCAGGCTCTCAAGTTAATTTTATGAAGGAAGATCTCGCACAAGCCTTGGGCCTTCAGAGCAAAAACAAGATCTTAACTGTAAAGTCGGTTGGACAGTCGAGTTTGACTGCAAAAACCAAAGTATCGACAATAGTTTCATCTCGTGTATCGAGATACCAGTTCAGCACCGAGTTTTGGTTGCTGAAATCAGTTTGTAGCAGGCAGCCAGATTGTGATCTTCCAATAGGTCGAAGATGCCAGCATATGTCGAACTGGCTGATCCTGAGTTCCACAAACCCCAGCAGATAGATATGCTTCAGGAGCCGACTCATTTTTTTAAATGCTTTGTAATGGACAAATTTGACTGGCGAAGGGTGGTCCATTACTACAAAGGACGTTGTTTGGTTGGGTGGCATCAGGGCGGTGCAAGAAAATGCATACTCAAAGCCCAGAATGCTGCAAAGTGATGCGACATAGAGATGTTCAATTTTAAGACAGTGTAGATCGACACTGTGAAGTTGAAGCTGTCCCAGAGACAAGTGTTTCGGCAAACTATTCTGCAGAGCAAATCGTTTGCAAACAAAGTTGTCGGGTCAGCGTTCGTAAATTGGCGACTGGACTATTTGGTTTCAATTTGACTTTCATGACTGATCCCAAAGTCGTCACAAATTACCAAGAGACATGCACTTTCCATGAATTTGGAAGTCCAAGATGTATATTTGAGTTTCACGAACGTGAATATTGACCTTGTTCGTATGTTCATAGATACAGAAGTGCCCCCAGGATCAAGTTACACTCACACCAGTGCGTCCTGAGACCTAAAAGCAGTTCCACCAAACTCCGAGTAGTAGTGGACACGGCGTGTAAGAAAACGTCGTCACACTCTCTTAACGAATCCCTGATATTCAGAGGGATCTAATTCGTTCATTTTGTAGGTTCCGTCTGAACCAAGCTGCCCTCACGGCATATATCAAAACGGTCGAATTTCAATTGTCCAAATGGTTTTCAAACCATTCTAACGTGTCAGAAGAAAGCGGATATAAGAAACATTGGATTTTTAGTGATGCCGATTTTACAAGAACGCTTGGAATGAGGTGGACACCAAGCTTGGATACTTTTCATTATCACTTGATTGGTAGATTCGCCAATATGAGTCCCGCAAAACGAAAAACATTGCTAGAAACTTTCGCGTGTATGTTAGCCCAAATATACGCGTTTCACCGATGTCGAATAGAGAGTGCGAGTTTCTGGAATGATTCAGAAGCTGCACTACACTGTATAAATATTTCGCCATCCAAAAGATGGCCAATTATGTATCTTGGAAACATGGACAGACTATATCAAATCTAGCTGATTTGTGGTCAAGATGGTGCGAAGTTTAGAAACTCAAATCTCGCCATAAACTCGAACCAATTGTTGATTATATGTATCGATTCAGATATTCGAGATTCGATTTTTTCTGTCGAGAATAAAAAATTTAGCTTTGCTTTTCTGATTCTGCTGCAACTAGCTCAGCGAGCAGAGTTCATCAAGCAACTCGTTAAGCCAAAAAATGGTGATATTGGGCATTCATTTTTGCAATCGCCGATTAATAAGTCAGACGATTTAGGTAGACGAATCTCTGTGATTCACTTATGGTGCCACAAATATGTTGACTAAAATAAGAGGACGAGCTCCGATAAAAGTGTATATTTCGGTGTTCGTGTGTTTTGCATCAAAGGCTGTTCGTATTAAATTTATAGCAAGATCCACTAACCCTCTCATTTTAACAGCTCACGTAACACTCCAGTCCAGAGATACAGTGAGAAGACGACACATGTTCGTGAGGAACCTGGTCATGCTGCAGATCAGCAGTGCGTCGCTCACAAAGGGCGATTTCCGACGCCACCTGACCGACGTGGTGGCCATCCTCGTCCCAAGCCCGCTGACTCCATTGGACACTGGAGAAGCGCTCACGCCAGGGCTACTAAGGGATTGAAGGCGATCGCTTCAAGGTGGCCGGAATGTTGGATCATAAACCAAAGTTAGAATAAGAAAAATAATGAATTGTTGGGATAAGCTTAAATTAACAATAGTATTAAATTGTCCAGTAGTGTATCGAACTCTTATAACTCTTATACTTAAGCAATGCGGCTGTCGCGAGCAGCAGTTAGTTAGTTTATTTGTCTCGCTGTAACCACACAAACACTGCCAAGTCTTTCCGCGTTTAACAAATATATTGTAACGAATATGAACTTGCAATTTGTTTTTAATTAAATCGTCAGTTTTGGAAAGACATTTTAACAAGTCAAATGTATTGTTATCCATATCTGTCTGGTTCCGGGTGTTTAAGAAATGAGACATGCATCGTGCATTTTGACATATATTTTATGGTGATATAATGTTATATAATATATGTATATATACGTATTCATAGTTGTGCGCATTTTCCATACAAACATAGAAAGAGAAGGAGCATCAGAGTGATTCATGTTTTATATACTTACATATGTGTATAATTCGAAGCTTATATTTGAATTTAACCGTACTTAATTTAAAACTTTGGATAGAAATGATTTGCAGAATACTACTACAAGAGCACTTTCTTCGAGTGGATGTTCAGTCAGAATAAAATTTGAAGTTTTACACCATGGGGCTGCGTCAACGCCAACGGCTTCAGGTTTACATGTAGCAGCGTCAACGAAACTTTGTGAGTAGTTGTTGCTAGTACATTTTTTTAAAAAATTGGTTCAATCTTGTTTTGTTCCAAAAGCGTCTGTATCATGATACCAGGACGCTGCTGTGGATGGGGCGATCCCACTTCTGATGAAGGAGTTGGTTGAACGTTTTCCATATCCATCGAATCCTTGCAGTAACGTCTGTATTAAGGAACACTATCCGTGCGTATTTCTAACAAGTCTTCCTAGTTGCAGTGCTGCCATTTTTACTTATTTAAGGCTAGATCTAGCTTACTTGAACACTGATATGCTTGAAAATTTTGTACAAGTACTAGCCATTGTAATACCTGGATACTGATTTAATTCTTTTAATCGGGAATAAAAGCAGAGGGTATTATACGGTCGGGCATGCTCGACTGTACTTGCCATTCTTGTTCCTGTATGTTATAATTGTCCGATTGTCGAATTTGGATTTAATAATTATATACACATTATGTGTTGTCATTTTTTTTTTAACAAAAAAAAGCTAGATTAGTGTAAAACACAAGCCAAAAAAAAGCAGAATCCCTAAAAAAAAAAAGTGATTTGCTTAAAAATTTTCCCTTGTACAAGAGTTATGACATTTTACTAACGTTCTATTTGTGAACTGTTTGAAGCTCAAAAATACTCCAAGATTAAAGTGACACTCCTAGATTTCCCGCCACCCGCTGTTTTGGAATGTTTCCAGCAATTGCACTTTTGAAAAGCTAGATCTGACGGAAAAAAAGTGGAAATGGTAACATTGTACACATACTGTGTGAGTTTGGTTGGATTATCGATAGGGGTTTAGAATAGGCAGGCGGAGCTCTCTATGGACAGTGCGGGGAGCGGTCGGGTGCAACTCTGCACGAAAGTTCTGTGGTAAAGAGAGAGCTTTCGTGGTGGACTGGCATCGCTGCAGTTTCCGCAAGGAGAGACAGAAAGCTTCGCCTCACTTTGCGACCACACAAGAAAGAAGTCGGACGTGCGATAAAGGAACGCCATAGCGAAAGGGAAGTGGGTGAGTAGAACCGTTAGGGAACTTTTCAGAACCGGTGCAGCGAACCTGCGTAAAAAAATAAAGGATATTAAGAACACAAGAAACGGAAACATATTGTGCGTGTTAATTAGTGGTCATTCAAACGTCACGTGAGAATATCCCATATGATTCCCATCCCGTCTCACCGTAGTGTTATGTTCCCATTCGCTAGAGGATGGAAGAGAGAATCTCTTTCACTCCGTTCGAGAACCTTGTCGACTTCTGCGGCATCCCCGGAGTCACGTTCTGATCTCGCGGAGCTCTTTGTAATTCCATTCTTTCAAGGACATCGTTGGCTTCCGCGGCATTTGCGAAGTCACGCCACAATCCTACGAAACACCTTGGCAACCTGATGAGAACAACGGTGGTATCCCTGTTTTGATCTCACGTCCCGCTTTCTTCCCTCTCTGGTCATTCCTAACCCCATTCCGGGCAGTTTTTCCCGTTAACCACGTCTCCACAAATGTTACAAATGTACTTGCAAGATTTGAACTAAAACACTTTCTTCCAATGTCGTCATAAATTTTTTTAATTTTTGAACGATTATTCCTATGGTTGCAATATGCTATTAATGTCCGATCGCGATCAAACTTGGCGAGAATCATATCATACACGTACTGTGTTTTTGGTCACGACAGCTCTGATAGAAAGGAGGTTGTAGTGTAATAGTTTTTGTAAACAGTTTTTTACAATTTACGCGGCGGTAGGGGCCTGACAAAAATTTGAAATAAACTTTATCCACATACACTATAGAAAGACTTTAATTCCAAAGTTAGTGGCTCTAGCTCTAGTAGTTTAAAAGATCTAGGTGTTCATACGGACGGACGGACGGACAGACAGATAGACATTGCAATATCATGTCGGCTGTTGATGCTGATTAAGAAATTATGTATATAGTTCATAGGGCTGCAAAAGCATCCTTCTACTTGTAAGGCACGTTTGACTTTTGACAAACTTAACATAGCTTTCCACTCTTTTTAAGAGTTGGAGTCTAAAAACACAAAAAGAAAAGTACAATCGAGCTCGCGTGACCGTACAATACTCTCTGCATTTTTTTTCCCGATTATATGATTATACATATTATTAAAACATATATTTATATGTATACATATACATATTCACTATTACACAACAATAATACATTTGTATCTACATATATACATATACCATTGGTCGACACGGACAGCGTCTTTAAGCTGCTGTGCCTCCAAGCAGGCAGCGTAAACGTTCGTCTATATGTTTGTATGCTTCTCCCTCGCTTAGTTTGATATAATTACTGAACGATAAGAACAAATGCCTTGAAACGGTATGCAAACTCGAAAAAATGGGTATGGCTGCCAACATTTTTCATGACATACATATTTTATGCCGCCTCTTGGAACCTGCGCATCAAAGTATTTATTCTAATGTGCTATTGTTTCTGAGATATTTGTAAAAAACAAGTAAGAAAAGTACAATCAAGCACGCCCGACCGTATAATACTCTCTGCACTTTTTCCCGATTAATTTATTAAAATCGGTATTAGGATATTACAATGTGTAGTACTTGCATTAAAACACGTTGAAACAAAAACAATCTTGTCTGTATGCGAATACACATACGAATGACAATATATGCTGCATTTAAGTATGTATGTGTGAATTCGGCGCGGCCATCGACTGCGTGCAGCGCTGCCGCCAGCAGGCAGCGAAAACATTCAAAAATGTGCTTGTATGTTTCTGTCTCACTTGCACTCATACATGATATTGCATTCAGTTATCAATATTGTTACGCTTCTGTTTTTATTGTTATAGTGCGATTTCAATGCGCCTTTCTGGATAGTTTGATGTAAGTAGTTAGTCTCCACACGAATTATAAATTACAATACTGTACTTTATGACCAAATGCCTAAAAACGGAACGAAAGTTGAGAATTCTTTTTATTAATTGTGGGGACAAGGGGCGTTGCAGTCCAAAATTTTAAATGTCAATGCATTAACGCTGTCGCTAGGAACCTCCATACCAAAATTGATGACTCTAGGTGTCATTGTTACTGAGATATTCGCCGAAAACATTGTGGTCGAATGGGGCGTGGCATAAAAAAAAAAAGATTCTTGTATTGACTGACTAAATATATAGTCGATTGAGACTAAGTTCGAACTTGAAGATCTTACCATCTCTGAAATCTGTTTGTTCATACGGACAGACAGACAGACGGACAGACGGACATGGGGTCTGCCACGCCTTCTTCTGCCTGTTACATACTTTGCACAAACCCAATATACTCTTGCAGAGAGTATAAAAACATTTTTACAATCAAGTTTATGGTAACGATGTGAATAGTACGATTTCCATCAATAATAATGAGATCCTAAACAAATAAGCCGAACTTTCATAAAAATATGTTCTCCATTAAATTATTTGATGATATAAAAATATCGCAAACTGAATTTCTATTGTACGATAAATCAATAGATGTATATTGTGCGAACATTAAAATTTAATATTTACAAATACTCATTTCATCAATGAGAGTAAATAACTTTATAAGTATATTAAGAATATTTATTTATCAGAATATTCTTAGCAGAAAATAAAAAAAAATCATTTGGAGATATTGTCAAACTTTGTTTATGCTTGTACCGTCGGCATATAATTCATTCTGAAATCTACAATATATATATTATACAAACAATTTTACGAGTTTTTTTTACTTGGTGTGAGATTTTATGGACTAGGCCATGTGAGAAAGATATACGTCAAGGCACCGAAATGAATTTGGGTCAATAGGGTCGCCAGACCTGTGTCAAATCGGTAACATCATCTCGCGCTGATTCGTCAATAACTACATTTTGATGTTGCCGATGCTCCTCCAATTGATTCTGCGTTTCTTGATGGTTCTGATGGTGTGTATGATAATTTTGTGATACGTTTTCCGCAACATGCTCAGCAATTGAAACAGCTGTTGGTTGTTCCTGCTCTCCCAACACACTGACCCCACCACCAACACCTAATCCTATCTCAATACTGGACCGGTTCCCATTGACTGAGCTTATAGTCATGTGCGGATCTGAAGCCAGGTACTGTTCCAGCTTCTCACTGCTGTGAAGATGCAGATGTATCTGGTTTTGGTTAACTGTAGAGTAAAGTTGTGGGTATAGCACGACTGGTGGCGGTGGCGCGCCGGCATGGCCGCCGGCGCCTCCATACTGTGCAGCAGATGCAGAACAGCTATTATATTGAAAATTATTAAATCCGTTTGACCAGGCCGCCGTATTGTTATATGATGCTGGGGTCGTTCCATAGCTGATCGATTCCAGGTCCATCTTGGGACCAGAACTTCCGTATCCAACAGAGTTAGCCATTTGATATGGATCAGCAGATAGTCCATGCACATCCGGAAGTATCGTCGATACATGATAATTTCCTGTATCCAGTGTTGCTATATCAAAGGCCCCCACGGAGTTACTGTACTGATTAACCGCCGCGGAGCTTGGTCCTGGCACTATCGCTGCAGACTGAGGCTGGGGCGGCGGTGGTAATGCCACCTGCATGTGGTGACCATGGTGGTGATGTGATGTATGGCTTTGGGAGTGCGAGTGAGTGTGGGTGTGATGCGTATGATGATACGGTACACTGATACCTAAAGGGCAAAACACATTGGCACTAGAACTCGTCGAACTCGTCCATTCAGTTGAGCCAATCATGTCGGATTCTGCAATAAAGGAAATAATAAACATGTGTACATTGATAGAAATATGGGAACTCCTAACTAGTTATATACAACAAAACAACTAAAAAAGTGTACAGTCGAGAGAGCCGACTGTAAAAGACCCGATTCAACTATGACTATCCTCACCTAGTTTGATCCCAATCGGACAACTATATCTCCCATATTACAAACCGAAAATTGTTTATTTGTATGGTCGACTTGTTGGATTGTATTCCAGAGCCTCCGATGTCTTACACCAAACTAATGTTCAAAAAATATGTTACCGTTCAAGCAAAGATTAAATGAATTAAAATTATTTCGATGGAGCTAATGAAACAAACTAGTACAAATATTGTCCACAAACAAAAACAAGTAAGAAAGGCTACAGTCGAGCGAGCCGACTATAGAAGACCCCGTACTCCCATAGTAGTGCGCATAAAATTTTAAAATTACATTTACAAAATTAAAATTTAATAGTAACAATTTCAATTAAAATTTAAAAAATTAAATTAACGATTGCCATTGTCAGCATTCGAACCCGCGATCTCAGACGAAGGTTCCATATTGCGCCGCAACTCTACCAGTTGCACCACGCCCCTCTTCTATCATTCTTCCGATTTTCTGCATTTACATGCTACAAATATATGTATGTGTGCTTATATATATGTGTGTATGCATAGCATTAGTCGGCGCGGCCAGCGGCTCCGGGCAGCACTGCCGCCAAGCAGGTAGAGAAAACGTTCGAACATATGTTTGTATGTTTCTGTGTTTGTTAAATAACAGAGTAAAATAAAAAAATAATAGTTAAATAACATAAACTTTGAACCGTGATAACTTTCTTGTTCGAAATAGGATTTTGATATAACTTTCAGGATAGTTGGATATGACATAAACGAATGTCAAATTACAACAATGTAATATTTGAATAAACGCCTTAAAAACGGCATTAAAGTTGGAAAGTTTTTTATTTCTTATGAGAAAAGGGGGCGTGGCAGATCAAAACTATTAATGTCATTGCATGTAGGCTTTATGGGTCGGCCTATACTCTTTTTTAAAGAGTACGGGGTCTAAAAACTACTAAATTATATGTCGAGCAAAGTAACATCGATTATTTTGCTTCTTAGCTTTAGCTCGTTATAAATTCATCGTTAAATATCGCTCACGGGAACAAGAAAGAACTTGTGACGGTAGAAAAATAAACATACTAGACTTTAGCTCGTTTGAACAAAGTGCGGTTAAAGACGACATGGGTGACCGAAAAAATGATCGCCACAAACTGTTAAAAAATGCCACCAGGAAAGAAGAAAAATTGCTGCAGAAAAGAAAGCGGATCTTAACACAGTATTATCAAAGACACGAAAAATTGGCACTTTCTTAATCACTCCTCAAAACATAACTAAGAAACCTACGGTTCCCGATTCCACTTGTAGAACAAACAAAATTTCTAAAAATAATAATGTAAGTAATGAACCATCTGCAGGGAAAATTCGCTAAGTACGTTGCTTTCTTATAGTTTTTAAGAAAATAAAGTACGAGATAAGATTCTCATATAATTTAATTTTTGTCACTGGGATACCTAGCCCTATTTTGGAGGCCCCGTGATATAAATGTTGTAAGTCCGGCCCTGGTTACCATATGTGTGCAACCGAGATAGAAACATTCGCATACAATACTCTTTTGAGGGGTTAAATGGGTTTTAGAATGTTTTTGCTTATAAAATATTTACTATATTCTCTTAAAATTTTGACGAAAACGTTTTTTAAGCCGTTTGATACGATTTCTCAAAATGTTTGAACACTTGTTCTACATGGTGCAACTGGAGCTGAGCATATCGATAAGTGTTGGCGAAGTAAGCGTACACTGTTCTACTCAGCTTGGTCCCTAATAGTGAAAACCTAACTTCGTTTTGCCATGGACGTGGTCGCGAAAGTAACTGTGAAATTGATCGAAACCAAGAGATAGTTCCGTCGAGGTGTGCGAGCCCGCCCCTACCCCGTACAAGTGACTTTCACAAAAGGAAATTTTCCTCAGCAGCATTTCAATTTGATTTCTTACTAGAACTCCAGCTGGATTTTCATCACCCTCCCCCTGCATAAAATTAGGAAAATATTCAAAATTTCACAAACTCATTTATTATTTCACAATGTATTTATATAATATAATTACTAAAATGGGTTTTACATTTCGAGAAATTTTTTATAAATCTATATTAGAATATTGAAAACCGGAACCTGGTTCGCTCTCAAGGTTCATCGCCTTTGAGCCGACATCCATCTATAAAAGATTGCATCTGAAACAAAAATTAAAACTTTTATTATTTGTATATTATTAAAAATATATAAAACTTACTTATATCTTCGAGTAAAACTGCAAAGTTCTTATAGTTACGACTGCTTTCCTAGTGACGGAATTGACGAACTTGAATTTTATCACCCGTGGCACACGCAGACATAAAATTGATAAAAAGATGTATTATTTTACAAAATTTTATATTTTTCATAGAAACTATTAAAGCAGATGAAATAAAAGCACTTTTAATGTTCAATTATTTGTATAAAACTTACCTTTTCACATTTTTCGAAATCTATTTACCAGCCGCGGCACATACACAGAGAGCTGCAATCTCAATCAACATATATCGTGAAACCGGTACACACATTGACAGCCCTAAGTATTTATCGATGACAGCGGTCGTTTTTATCACTTCTTAAAACGTAAAAAGTGCATTGTTTTTTTTTTTTTAACTATTTATTAAATTAATAAACAATTTTTAAAATGCATTAAATAGTTTTAAATTATTTGGCAACACCAAAACAAAACACTAGTTTTGCCGACTTTTTGATAGTTAGCCTGCGTCACCTGCGACTTTTAAAAAAGCCATTTATCAATTTTTAATAAAATAAATAAAAAGTGCTTTTATATTAGAATAAGGAAATGTTGTTACTTCCCAAATACCTACTTACTTTTCTCCTAAAATTTAAATTTGATAAATTACTCAAATTTCAATTTTAATAGATTTAAATAATCTACTTATTATAATAATAATAATAATTGTTATTTTGAAGTAATTATGATATATACCTATTTTACTATTATGAATGAAAATATAACATCACATAACTTTTATCATTCTATTAATAATACAATATAAGAATTATTCTTACCAGAAATTATTCGATACAAGGGTTTTTTGCACAAGTACTTTGAGCTTCTAAGCAGCAAAACCAACAGAACAAGCTTTAACAAGAAAGAATGCTATAGTCGCGCCGCGACTTTAGGATACCCGTTACTCAATGTTCGACCGATTGTTCCTATGGGAGCTATACGATATAGTAGTCCGATTTGCATGAAATTTGGTCAATATTTTTATGATATTGATATTTATTTTGTGTCAGTTTCATTAAGATAGCTTCGGCAATGCAAAATTTGTTCATACTTGTTTACGATATAGTTGTCTGATCGATCAAACTTGGCCAGTACATGTACTTCCTAGACATGTACTCTCCGTGTTAATTTGGATCAGAAAGCTTTTCTATACTAAAACATTCAAGTTTTATCTGTACCTTTACCTTTATATGAAGATAGAACGCCCTAACGTAGGCGTATCAAAACAAGAAAGAAAAGTACAGTCGAGCACGCCCGACCGTAAAATACTCTCTGCATTTTTTCCCGATTAAGTTATTAAAATCGGTCTAGAGATATTACAATGTGTAGTACTTGCATTAAAACACGTTAAAACAAAAACAGTCTAAGCATAATCAAACATAAATCTGTTTGTCTGTATGCGAATACACATACGAAAGAGAATATATTATGCATATACATGTATGTATGTATGTATGTGTGTATTCAGCGTGGCCAGCGACTGCGGGCAGCGCTGCCGCTACACAAGCAACGAAAACATTCGAATATATGTTTGTATGTTTCTATCTCGCTTGCACTCATACATTGATATGAATGCGGTAGCGCTGCCGCCACACAGGCAGCGAAAACATTCGAACATATGTTTGTATGTTTCTGTTTCGCTTGCACAAGATATTGCATTCAGTTATCAATATTGTAACGCTTCTAGTTTTCTTGTTTATCGTGCGATTTCAATGCGCCTTTCAGGATAGTTTGATATAGTTAGTCTCCACACGAATTATAAATTACAATACTGTACTATATAAACAAAAGCCAAAAAACGAAACGAAAGTTTTTATTAATTGTGGGAGAAAGGGGCGTGGCAGTCCAAAATTTCAAATGTCAATGCATTTACGCTGTCACTAGAAACCTTCATACCAAAATTGGTGATCATAAGTACCATAGTTACTGAGATATTCGCCGGAAACACCGATGTTTTCCGAGGTGTCTCTAGTTTTTTGCTCATTGTGGGCGAATGGGACGTGGCATCGAAAAAAAAAAAGATTCTTGTATTGACTGACTAAATATGTGATCGATTGAGACTCGAATTTGTAGCTTTTACCATCTCTGAAATCTGTTTCACGCCACGCCCCTTTTTCCCATAGGAACTAAGACACTATTCAAAATTCAATACATTTTTATGGCGTTTCTTCTTATCGTAGAGTATTCTAATTTATAATTCGTGTGGAGACTAACTATATCAAACTATCCTGAAAGGTGCATTAAAATCGGACTATTAACAAGGAAACTAGAAGCGTTACAATATTGATAACTGAATGCAATATCGTGTATGAGTGCAAGCGAGATAGTAACATACAAGCTCTTGAGCGGCAGCGCTCAATGTATGAGTGCAAGCGAGACAGAAACATACAAGCACATGTTTGAATGTTTTCGCTGCCTGCGTGGCGGCAGCGCTGCTCACAGTCGCTGGCCGCGCCGAGTACACACATACATATATGCATCATATATTGTCTTTCGTATGTGTATTCGCATACAGACAAACAGATGCATGTTTTATTATGGTTAGATTGTTTTTGTTTCAACGTGTTTTAATGCAAGTACTACATATTGTAATATCTCGATACCGATTTTAATAATATAATTCGTAGAAAATGCAGAGAGTATTATACGGTAGGGCGTGCTCGACCGTACTTATCTTACTTGTTTGTTAGTATTTTGGTAATTTTTGGCTTATAAGATTCGGAACACACGGGCATAGAACCTACTGACTATTTGTCCCAACTCTGTGTCGAACAGTTTCTTGCCGCCACGCAAGAAACGAAAACATTCAAACATGTGCTTGTATGTTTCTGTCTCGCTTGCACTCATACATTGATATTAATGTGCAGCGCTGCCGTCACATGTGCTTGTATGTTTCTGTCTCACTTGCACTCATACATGATATTGCATTCGGTTATCAATATTGTAACGCTTCTAGTTTTCTTGTTTATAGTGCGATTTCAATGCGCCTTTCAGGTTAGTTTGATATAGTAAGTCTTCACACGAATTATAAATTACAATACTGTACTATATTAAAGAATGCCTAAAAACGGGGCGAAAGCTGAGAATTTTTATTTTATTGATTGTGGGAAAACGGGGCGTGGCAGTCCAAATATTTAAATGTCAATGCATTTAGGATGTTGCTAAGAACCTCCATACCAAAATTTGTGATCCTAGCTGCAATAGTTATTGAGATATTCGCCTAAAACACCAATTTTTTCCGAGGTGTGTCTAGTTTTTTGCTCATTGTGGGCAAATGGGGCGTGGCATCGAAAAAAAAAAAGATTCTTGTATTGACTGACTAAATATGTGATCGATTGAGACCAAGCTCGAACTTGTAGCTCTTACCATCTCTGAAATCTGTTTGTTCATACGGACCGACGGACAGACAGACAGACAGACAGACAGACAGACGGACAGACGGACATGGCTATATCGACTCGGCTTGTGACGCTGATCAAGAATATATATACTTTATGGGGTCTGCCACGCCTCCTTCTGCCTGTTACATACATTTTCACAAACCCAATATACTCTTGCAGAGAGTATAAACAAGAAAGAATGCTACAGTCGCCCCGCGACTTTAGGATAGCCGTTACTCAATGCTCGACCGATTGTTCCTATGGGAGCTATACGATATAGTCATACGATTTGTATGAAACTTGGTCAGTACATTTATGTTATTGATTAATTTATTCTGTATCAGTTTCATTAAGATAGCTTGGTAAATACAGAAAATTTTCATACAAATTCATACGAAATGCAAATTTTTGACCGATCGGCCCTATGGGAGCTATACGATATAGTTGTCCGATTTCTATGAAACTTGGTCAGTATATTTATATTATTGATAAACTTATTTTGTGTCAGTTTCATTAAGATAGCTTAGTCAATGCAAAATTGTTTCATACTAATTTATATTTGGAGCGTGTTTTTGACCGATTGGCCCTATGGGAGCTATACGATATAGTTGTCTGATTTCGATCAAACTTGGTCAATACATGTATTTTGTAGACATGTACTCTCCGTGTGAATTTGGTTCAGATAGCATTGCTAACAAAAAAGTTTTCTATACTAAAACATTCAAGTTTTATCTGTACATTTACCTTTATATGAGGATAGAACGCCCTAAAGTGGGCGTGTCAAAAAACAAAAACAAACTCGTACTGCTTGGGTATTGTACCTTTCATTTGCGACCCTTTTCACCTTTCTAGCACTTATAGTCTCTGAGATCCTTTTGTTCATACAGACGGACGGACGGACGGACGGACAGACGGACAGACGGACATGGCTATATCGACTCGGCTATTGATGCTGATCAAGAATATATATACTTTATGGGGTCTGCCACGCCTCCTTCTGCCTGTTACATACATTCCAACGATTACAATATACCCTTGTACTCTACGAGTAACGGGTATAAAAACAATTTTTATCTGTACCTTTACCTTTATATGAAGATAGAACGCCCTAACGTAGGCGTATCAAAAAAACAATCAAATTCGTACTGCTTGGGTATTGTACCTTTCATTTGCGACCCCTTTTACAGACGGACATGGCTATATCGACTCGGCTATTGATGCTGATCAAGAATATATATTTCTCAATTCCCAATTCTCATTGGGAAAACGTAAAAATCTTGCTAAGAACTTCCCGCTCACCGAGGTATGTAGTTTCTAAAACTGAAAAATTCTGTAACACAGCTGTACAGAATTAGGAGAAAGCTGAATCAAATTTCAACTGAGTGCAGGCACAGCAGAACGCAGGAGAAGGTGATAGGCTAGTTGGAGGTGCGTATGGTGGCTCAATTAATGCAATTATGGATGCTGGTGTCTTACAGGCAAGCACTACATCTAATTTAAACATCTTTCCTGTACGGGAATCGGATGCGCTAAAGGCATCAACAAGCGCAGACATTGGTTCTAGCAAGGATATAGCTAAACGAACGGAATAACTAGATGATGATATGGTAGCAACGTGGGTGGTCAAATAGTCACAAAAGTTGGCTTGAGTCATCATCAGGTCGTCTCAAAAAGAGATGGATTTGAAGCTGGATAGCTAACAATAGCAGCTGCTGTTGACACAAACTACGGCAAACCTTGTTATAGCAGTAGGGCGCTATGTACGGTAACCGTACAACTGCAGACGGAAAGTATGGCTTAAGTATATGATATGTAATGACCAATATTGGTAAATCCTATATGGTATGGCACGGTAGAACCAGCATTTTAAATAAACAAGATGCAACACAAATGGTCTCAATGAACATGTCACGTGGATCGAAATCGCTCAATTTTATAGATTTGCCAGAGTTTACTGTAAAAACTGAGGACTTGCCTGTTTTCATCACGATGTCCAGGGAATCTTCAGCAGCGTATGGAGTTACTTATTAAGAGTCAGTTGGGATTGGCTGGTGAGATTCGTCCGATTAATAAGAGCAATTTGGAGAGATTAGTACCATTAGCCTCAAAAGTTGAACATTTTGAAGCATTTCTTCAGTCAGCTAATGGAATGCAGCATTTACAGAACCCTGTACTTCTGGAGCAACTTGTAGAAAAAAATCCATGAAATGGTTACAACCAGTCAGAAGTCACAAACAAAGAGTGGTCAGAACAATGCACAGAGAGACAAAATAATTTATCGTTAATATGTAAAGTAGATTCCCTATATATGAAAAATCAACAAATGTTTTTGCTTTACATGCAATCCTGTCATTGTTATCAAGCTTCAAAGTTAAGTGATTAGTCAGCTGACACTTGAAAAAAATTACGCGAAAATTTTTACTCACTTTGTGCGCTTGACAAATTTTAAAAATTAACTATTGTGTAAAACTGATTTTGAAGGCCAGGGTATGTAAAATAAATTACATAAAAACAATTTGTGTTAAAATTTGCTATTGTTATATATGTATCAGAGACCTGCAACGAGTGTACTCAAGTATGCTATAACTTCTCATCAAACGATCGGGTAAAGAGTAATTCAGCGGGTGGTCCGAAAAATGTTCGATTAACAACGATCAGTTGCCTGTTTTCTGAATAATTCAAGCCTCATCGTTTGATATTAAACAATTTGGTCGCGATCAGAACGATCAGCCCAATAGGTCGTTTGCTTTTTCGTTCGATTTTAACCGAACGAGTATCCGACACAGCCTGCCGGACCGTCTTTTCAGTACAAAACGAGTAACAAGCATGTTCGTTGGTTCGCTTGCGTTGCGTGACGTTCATAGTGTTGCCGTTTATAAAGAGGAACATATGCTTGTTCTAGCGAAAAAAAAGCAAAAAGGCTAAATTTCAATGAAAAATAATTAGAAAAGTGCTTAAATATATATTATTCTTTTATACTCTCTGCGAGAATATATTGGGTTTGTGAAAATGTATGTCACAGGGAGAAGGAGGCGTGGGTCAGCATCACAAGCCGAGTCGATATAGCCATGTCCGTCTGTCTGTATAAACAAACAGATTTCAGAGATGGTAAGAGCTACAAGATCGAACTTAGTCTCATATTCACAACATATTTAGTCAGTCAATACATTTTTTTTTTTGTTTTGATGCCCCGCCCTATTTGCCCACAATGAGGCAAAACCGGCACACACCTCGGAAAAATTAATACTTTCGGTGAATATCTCAGTAAGTATGGCAGTTAGGAACACCAATTTTGGTACACAGTTTCCTAGAGACAGCATAAATGCAATGACATTACATTTTGGACTGCCACGCCCCTTTTCTTATGAGAAATAAAAAAAAACTTTTCAAACTTGCATGCCGTATTGCGAACGTTTTCGCTGCCTGTGTGGCGGCAGCTTTGCCCGCAGACGCTGGCCAATGGTATACATACAAATATATACATATATGTATGTATGTGCACACATATAATGTCAAACGAATTTTTATGTGCCTACAGACAAACAGATTTATGTTCGATTATACTTAATTTTAAATCATCGTGTTTCAACGTGTTCTAATACAAGTAATACCTGTATACCGATTTAATAAATTTAATCGGAAATAAAAGCCGAGAGTATTATACGGTCGGGCGTACTCGACTGTACTTATCTTTCTTGTATATCATGCATATTCTAACAATAATCATATCAAGTGTCAATTCAATCTGTCGATTAAAATTTGAAATATTGTGTGACCGTATTGAAAAAAGGAGTTTTTAGAGAAACGCATTTAAGTGTAAAACTATCCGCTCAATGCGGCATAACAATCACGTCATAAGAACAGCTGTAACTTCAAAAATAATTTGAAATTCAAAAAAATTCTTTTCGAGACATATTTTTTAGAACGTAAACTATCTAGCTGTAAAGAAAAATATTTTAAATTTTTTGAAATTTGTATCCTTAAATTACCACTTTATTTGTTGGACTAGAAACTCAATTAAGGACATGGTGGTGCGATTGCATCGAGATTCAAAACACAATGATATTTTTGAGCCACAGCTAGTGCCGGAAATAAGTAGAAAATGGATAGTCAGCCCACGATAAACGAGCTTACAGCTGATAGTCATACTTTTTTATTTCGTACTTAATCGGTTAATAACAGGCAATAGCTATGGACATAGCAGTCATCTCATTAAATGGTTTTTGTTCTTTTACGGTGTCAATTAGGCTGTCAGATAAATGGCACGCACATTACATTTTGAGCATCGCTGGCAAACTGCCAATTTAAAGTTAGCTGAAAGACTGGTCAAATCTAAGCAAGAACACCTGGCAAACATTATAACATGACATAACATTTTGTATGCAAATTTTTGCTTATTTTAAAAACACGCATTATATCGAACAAAATAAAATGCATTGCAATAAATCTCAGGAAGTATAAGTAAAGACACGGCTAATGCTTTACTCATCGTACCGTTTTCGGCAATCATATGTATGTTCAAGCCCGGTAACTTATATGTATTTTAAAACGTTAAGATGAAAGTAAAGCTTTGTTAGTCATAATAAAATAAATAAGTAGTTAAGCAACAGTCGTGTTTCGGGAACTATAGGATATAGTTGTCCGGTCCGAACCAAACCGTAGTTTGGTTGCGTCCGTTTCCGTCTACTTCTAGTTTTTGTTTAAATTTGCAAATTTTAATTAAACTCTATTTAATGTTCTATTTGTGCTAATTGATAGACTAAATCTGGTTTGTATGAATTCGATATCAATGTGCATTGAAGCAAAATATTGAACTTATTTTATATTAAAGCGTCTCAGAGGCTTTTTAACATACGGTCCATCTCATGAGAGTGACTAAATAAATTATGTGCACTGGTGGCCGTGCGATAGTATAATGCCCATTATATGTGCAGGTCTTACTGAGCGTGATTTTTGTTATCCTGGTGGATTGCGATGGTCAATATGGTAAAAAAGAAAACAATTACTCTTATTGCGGTCACTCGCTTAAAAGCTATGCAGTGTTTTTGATATTTTTGCAGACTTGCTAAGTGAATATAAATTCGAGACTTCCGCTGACAAGGTGTTGTGTTCTCAACAACACATTCTACCTCTTCCGCTTGATTAACTCCTGACGTCCCCTTGGAATAGGAGAATTTGTATGAGAAACGTATATTTTTCGCGCAAATAATTCGCACAAATGTAGTTCCTAAAAGTGAAAACCTAACTTCGTTTTGCCATACCCAGGGCTGCCACGACCCCTTTTCCCACAAGAAATCATAAACTTTCAAACCAGAATGCCATTTTTAGGGCATTTGTTCTTATCATACAGTATTATATATAACCAGTGTAGAGACTAATTACATTAAACTATCCTAAAAGTTGCATAAAAAGGACTATTAACAAGAAAACTAGAAGCGTAACAACATTAACAATCGAACACAATGCCAATGCATGAGTACAAGCGAGACAGAAATATACAATTGTACAAGCATACGCTGGCAGTGCTGACCAATGGTACACATACAAACATATTTATGTGCACACATATAATGTCAAACGAATTTGGATGTGCATACAGTCAATCAGATGTATGTATGTATGTTCGATTAAGCATAGATATTATTTTTGTTTTAACGTGTCCTAATATAAGTACTATCTACTGTAATACCTGGATACCGAGTTTAATAATATAATCGGGAACAAAAGCACAGAGGCGTGCTCGACTGTACTATTCTTACTTGTTTTCTTTATTATTAGTAAAACTAAAAACCATAATGTATAATATAAACAAGTAAGAAAGGCTACAGCTAGCCGACTGTAAATACCCCGTACTCTCATAGTAGTGTGCATTTTTCTATACAAACAAAAAACATAAAGAAGAAACAGAATGAGGAGCAATCCTTGTATTATATTCCAAAATTAACATTTGAATTTAACTGTATTTAAATTAAAATTAAAATTTTAAAATGAAAGTTTAAAAATAAATGCAATGAGAGGATTCGATCACGCAGTTTCGAATAAATACAAATACGCAAATAAATAAATACATATAGTACATAAATATGAATGTATGATGACATATGATGTCAAACGTATATGAATGTGCTTTAAGACAAGCAGATGTATGATTATCTTTTGTTTTTTTTTTTTTTTGTTTCAACGTGTTTTATTTCAAGTACTATCTATTGTAATACTCGCATACCAATTTAATTAATTTAATCAAGAATAGAAGCAGAGAGTATTAAAAGGTCGGGCGTTCTTGACTATACTATTCTTTCTTGTAAGGACGGACGTACTTATGTCAGGCAGATCTAGTTAATTTCAAATCGTTGCCACGCTTCGTCCCCGCAATTATTTAAAAACTGCGGTCACCTCACCAAAAACTATGTTCAATAATTGTTATTTATGTACACGAGATAACTTTATATTTACCTACATTAGCACCGCTAATTTTTAAACGAAGTATGGTCCAAGAGATAGAGGAGATGAATGGAATAACTTTTCATAATTGAATGTAAGGTCTGCGGTTCGAATCCCGGCACAGAACAGGCATTTTATTTGTTTTTGCTATATAACAAAAAACTATGACATGTAAATGCAGATATTCGGACAATTCGGAAACGTAAAGCGTGGTGAGACTGGTAGGGTTGCGGTGTGTTCTCGAACCTGCGTCTGAGGCGCGCTGTCAGTGACTATTATACCCTTGCAGAGCGTATATTGTTTTTATCACCAAGTTTGTAACGCATTGAAGGAGGCGTTTCCGATACCATAAAGTATATATATTCTTGATCAGCATCAACAGCCGTGTCGATATAGTCATGTCCGTCTGTTTCTATGCGGATTAGTCTCTCAGCTTTAAAGCTGTCTTAATGAAACTTGGTACAGATGTATATTACCTTTGCATGCAAAACATTTCTTAAAATTGAGTATGAAAATTTTTTTGTGTCTATTGAGCGATTTTCATTTCTATAAATTTCAATGTCCTGGCCAAATTTCATCCAATTCAGACTAATACATATATCATAAAGCTACCATATGAAGAATTGGTGATTGAAACCAAATTAAGGCAATATGCATTACTGCAAGGGTTTTTTCTTGTTTGCATTTGATTTGCTTATGTAAGCCAGCTGCATGAAATAAAAGTTTGGTATTATTTGTATTACTTATAGCTACATCGCCTTCTAGTTTTCTTTTAAGACGGAGACCTGCTTGACTTTATTGTCCAAAACAATTTGTTAGCGCATTGATACCCACTGTGCATGCTTGTTTCTGAATGTGCGCATATTTAGGCTACACTTTTGCAGATTCGAACAATGCTAATATTGAAACTTTTGATTAACTTATTAATCTCACTTATATTATACCCTGTGAGGCTAGATTGGGTTTGTGCGTTCAAGCGTTGACCGTATGTCCGTCCGTATGAACGCCGAGATATCCGAGATGGTAAAAGCTAGAAACTCCAAATTTGGTACATAGACTACTTTAATGTGCAGGTAGATCATGCTTTTTTTTAAATTTAGAGAAATTGTAAAAAACATATTGAAAACACGAAAACTTGAAAACAAATAAAGCTATCGAGATCAAATTCACATATAATGTGTGAAATTATCCACACTTTGTTTGGTCCGTATCGAACAACTATATCCTATAGCTTAGTGCTGGGCCCAACATCGGTGTAGCATCGATATATTGATGTTGCAACAAAATAAAAAACATTGATGTTTTCTCTCGATTATCAATGTTTTGAAAATGTTCCCTCCAAAAAATTTGTTGGTTCATTATGCAAAATTCATTCGATCAATAATTAATAACATATGCAGATCGCGAATGACAAGGCACTTAAAAAAGCTGCCAAAAATATTTATACGTGCCAGCAACATCCACTGAGAGTAAGAGGATGTTCAGCACAGCTGGGCTTATTGTCAGTGAAAAGAGAAGCTCATTAAAAGCTAAAAATGTCGACATGATAGTCTTCATTAATAAAAATGATTGGGCCTCATAATTGGGCCATATAATTTGGTAATGTTTCCCATGTTCAGATTAACCTTAAACAATAATATTAATAACACTTTAATTGCAGATCTCAAAAGATGAGTAATTTGAATAAGCGCCCATTGACGTCTATGAATGACGAATCATCATTTTATTTACGACTGACACTTATAATTAGACCCCGTACTCTTTAAAAAAGAGTAATGGGGGTCTATTAAGTTTGTCAGAAGCGAGATGTGCGTAACAGGCAGAAGGAGGCGTGGCCGACCCCATAAAGTATATATATTCTTGATCAGCATCAACAGCCGAGTCGATATAGCCATGTCCGTCTGTCTGTCTGTCCGTCTGTCCGTATGAACACCTGGATCTTTTAAACTACAAGAGCTAGAACCATGAAATTCACAATGAAAGTCCGTTATTATGTCAGGCAAATCAAGTTTATTTCAAATTGTTGCCACGCCCCCTACCGCCCCCGCAATGAGCAAAAAACCAGACAAACCTCGAGAAAATTTTTGTTTTGGGCGAATATCTCAGTAACTATAGCACTTAGAAGCACAAATTTTGGTATACAGATTTTGAGCTCCCACGCCCGCTTTGCTCATAGGAACTAAAAAACTTTCCAGCTTCAATGGCGTTTTGAAGGCATTAAATCAAATAGTTTAGTGTTGTTATTTAACATACGCTTACACTTACTATTTCTAACTTTCCTGAAAGTGGCATCAAAATCCTATGTCAAACAAGAGAGAAATTACGATTCAAAGTCGATGTTATTTTACTGCAAAATCACTGCATGCGCGCAACACATACAAACAAACACAGAAACATACAAACATATGTTCGAACGTTTTCTCTACCTGCTGGCGGCAGCGCTGCCCGGAGCCGCTGGCTGCGCCGACCAATGCTATACATACACACATATGTATGTGTGCACATACATATGTATATGCAAATAATCGGAAGAACGATAGAAGAGGGGTGTGGTGCAACTGGTAGAGTTGCGGCGCAATGTGGAACCTTCGCATGGATCGCGGGTTCGGTGCTGACAATGACAGTTGTTAATTTATTTATTTTTTAATTTTAATTCAAAATGTAAATATTTAATTTTAATTTTTTAAATTTCATTTTAAAATTTTAATTTAAATAAAATGCACTACTATGGGAGTACGGGGTCTTTTACAGTCGGCTCGATCGACTGTAGCCTTTCTTACTTGTTTCATTATGTTTTTGTTATTAGCTCTAAATCTAATATAAAATATAATTTGAAATTTTTAACAATATAAACATTGATTTCGTTTAAAAAAAACAAAAATTGCGATGTTTCATCGATACTTGAATTTTTTGTCTGAAAAACATCGAAACATAGTTTTTTTTGTTGAAAAACATCATAACATCGATGTCACCAAACATTGATGTTTCTCCAGCACTATAGCTCACTATAGCTATGGTATAGCTCCCATGGGTCAAATTGGTCGAAAATAAGACATTTGTATTAAAATATGTGTGTGAGCGAGACAGACATCATCGACACCTATCCTTTACTTCATTTAAGCGATTCATTTTCGATGAGCTTAACGAACGATATCGAGTTTGATCTGCTGTTCAGCTGTATCGTTGGAGTTGCGTTTACTAAAATTAATTGGATTTCTGATACAATTGAAGATTTCCAAAATCTGAAATCGAGATCGGACTTCTCACAGGGTATCTTACGGTATGTATTTTGATTCTTGTTTATATTACACATTCTGGTTTTTTAATTTATTAATAATAAAAGAAAATGAAAAATATATATTTAAACAATTTTCTAATTATTATACTCTCTGCAAGAGTATATTGGGTTTGTGAAAATGTATGTAACAGGCAGAAGGAGGCGTGGCAGACCCCATAAAGTATATATATTCTTGATCAGCATCACAAGCCGAGTCGATATAGCCATGTCCGTCTGTCTGTCCGTCTGTCCGTCCGTATGAACAAACAGATTTCAGAGATGGTAAGAGCTACAAGTTCGAGCTTGGTCTCAATCGATCACATATTTAGTCAGTCAATACAAGAATTTTTTTTTTTTCGATGCCACGCCCCATTCGCCCACAATGAGCAAAAAACTAGGCACACCTCGGAAAAATTTGGTGTTTTGGGCGAATATCTCAATAACTATTGCACCTAGGATCGCCAATTTTGGTATGGAGGTTCCTGGACTGCCACGCCCCGTTTTCCCACAATTAATAAAATAAAAATTCTCAGCTTTCGCCCCGTTTTTAGGCATTCTTTAATATAGTACAGTATTGTAATTTATAATTCGTGTGAAGACTTACAATATCAAACTCACCTGAAAGGCGCATTGAAATCGCACTATAAACAAGAAAACTAGAAGCGTTGCAATATTGATAACCGAATGCAATATCATGTATGAGTGCAAGTGAGACAGAAACATACAAGCACATGTGACGGCAGCGTGCAAGCGAGACAGAAACTTACAAGCACATGTTTGAATGTTTTCGTTGCTTGCGTGGCGGCAGCGCTGCCCGCAGCGCATGGGAACCAGCGAACATGCTAACGTTTTGTGTGACTGGTTGTGTCGGATATTCGTTCGGTTGCAATCGAACGATCAGCAAACGAATTATGTGGCTGATCGTTATGATCGCGACCAAATTGTTTGATATCAAACGATCAGGTTTGAATCATTCAATCTCGCAAACGGGCAACTGTTGTAAATCTAAAATTTTTCGGACAGCCCGTTTAAGTACTCGTTACCAGTGTTTCCGAAACTTTTTCAGCACAAAAAAAATATAACTGTCTTCAAAAATAGCTAAAAAAAAAAAAAAAGGTGGCTAAAATGAAAACAGTTTTTTGCTTATGAAACTTCAACGTTATTAATCCAAGATAACAACGCTTTTAAAATTTGCCTTTCTAAGGTACTTTGCTGGAACGACATTGTCGAATCATTATTTTCTGTGTCTGCGTAATTCATATCTATACTTCTTATGAAGAGTGACGCTTGCAAAAAGACATTAACTTTTTAATGATATCAATGAAGATATTGATGCAAATGGTGTTCAAAAACTTCTCTCAAAAAAGTATCTAAGCTAACAAATATACAACCAAATCCGAAATATGTTCACTTTTATTTCAGCTAATTTCAACTTTTGAAATTGGCTAGGTTTGTACCGAATTGCTGATTTAAAATAGTTTAGCCTTAAAAAATAGCCAGATCTAGCTACAAAGTAGCTATCGATCGTTTGATGAAAAGTTCAAACACACTCGTTGCAGGTCCCTGACACATACATATGTATGTATGATCATATATACAAATATATTCGTGTTCGATTAAGCTAAGTGTATAAGTAATTTTATGCAAGCACTATCCATTGGAATACCCAGACCTCGATTTTAATATAATAATCGGGATGTGTTGCAAAATTTTGGGAAGCACCATACGCTACATTGAAGAAAGAAATAAGAAAAAATAAAAAAAAATCTAGTTAAAACAAGAAAGAATGCTATTGTCGCCCCGCGACTTTAGGATACCCGTTACTCAATGTTCGACCGATTGTTCCTATGGGAGCTATACGATATAGTTGTCCGATTTTTATGAAACTTGGTCAGAATATTTATATAATTGATAAATATATTCTGTATCAGTTTCATCAAGATAGCTTGGTAAATACAGAAAATGTTCATACAAATTCATACTAAAAGCAAATTTTTGACTGATTGTCCCTATGGGAGCTATACGATATAGTTGTCCGATTTGTATGAAACTTGGTCAGAATATTTATATTATTAATAAATTTATTTTGTGTCAGTTTCAATACGATAGCTTAGTCAATGCAAAATTTTTTCATACTAATTTATATTTGGAGCGTGTTTTTGACCGATCGGCCCTATAGGAGCTATACGATATAGTTGTCCGATTTCGATTAAACTTGGTCAGTATATGAACTTCATAGACATGTAGTCTCCGTGTAAATTTGGATCAGATAGCATGGCTAACAAAAAAGTTTTCTATACTAAAACATTCAAGTCTTATCTGTACATTTACCTTCATATGAAGATATAACGCCCTAAAGTGGGCGTGTCAAAAAACAAAAACAAACTCGTACTGCTTGGGTATTGTACCTTTCATTTGCGACCCCTTTCACCTTTCTAGCTCTTATAGTCTCTGAGATCCTTTTGTTCATACAGACGGACAGACGGACAGACGGACGGACGGACAGACGGACGGACGGACAGACGGACATGGCTATATCGACTCGGCTGTTGATGCTGATCAAGAATATATATACTTTATGGGGTCTGCCACGCCTCCTTCTGCCTGTTACATACATTCCAACGATTACAATATACCCTTGTACTCTACGAGTAACGGGTATAAAAACATGAAAATAGTTGTTTAATTAGACCCCGTACTCTTTAAAAAAGAGTAAAGGGGGTCTATTAAGTTTGTCAGAAGCGAGATGTGCGTAACAGGCAGAAGGAGGCGTGGCAGACCCCATAAAGTATATATATTCTTGATCAGCGTCACAAGCCGAGTCGATATAGCCATGTCCGTCTGTCCGTCTGTCCGTCTGTCCGTCTGTCTGTCTGTCTGTCTGTCCGTCTGTCCGTATGAGCAAACAGATTTCAGAGATGGTAAGAGCTACAAGTTCGAGCTTGGTCTCAATCGATCACATATTTAGTCAGTCAATACAAGAATTTTTTTTTTTTTCGATGCCACGCCCCATTCGCCCACAATGAGCAAAAAACTAGAGACACCTCGGAAAACATCGGTGTTTCCGGCGAATATCTCAGTAACTATGGTACTTATGATCACCAATTTTGGTATGAAGGTTTCTAGTGACAGCGTAAATGCATTGACATTTGAAATTTTGGACTGCCACGCCCCTTTCTCCCACAATTAATAAAAACTTTCGTTTCGTTTTTTGGCTTTTGTTTATATAGTACAGTATTGTAATTTATAATTCGTGTGGAGACTAACTATATCAAACTATCCTGAAAGGCGCATTGAAATCGCACGATAAACAAGAAAACTAGAAGCGTTACAATATTGATAACTGAATGCGATATCTTGTGCAAGCGAAACAGAAACATACAAACATATGTTCGAATGTTTTCGCTGCCTGTGTGGCGGCAGCGCTACCGCATTCATATCAATGTATGAGTGCAAGCGAGATAGAAACATACAAACATATATTCGAATGTTTTCGTTGCTTGTGTAGCGGCAGCGCTGCCCGCAGTCGCTGGCCACGCTGAATACACACATACATACATACATACATGTATATGCATAATATATTCTCTTTCGTATGTGTATTCGCATACAGACAAACAGATTTATGTTTGATTATGCTTAGACTGTTTTTGTTTTAACGTGTTTTAATGCAAGTACTACACATTGTAATATCTCTAGACCGATTTTAATAACTTAATCGGGAAAAAATGCAGAGAGTATTTTACGGTCGGGCGTGCTCGACTGTACTTTTCTTTCTTGTTTTAAGCCGAAAAAGCTAAAGCTAAAAGTTGTTAATAGGCTACATTTGAAGCTATAAGCAAATAATTATTTTTCAAGCTATTTGAATTTAAAATCAGCTAAACCTACCTTAAAATATGCTAACATGGCAACACCGCACCGGTGGTGCAGCAGTTAGTGGGCCAAAAGATTAATTCAAAATTAATTTTTTTGTAATACTAAACTCACATGTAATCTGTGGCATGGGTTAAAACAATTTTCAAAGAAAAGTATGCCTTTGAAAGCACAGCTAGGCCAATAAAAATAACAGCAGGATGTCCTTCTCTAACTTAACACTTTGCGCAGAGTCAAGTGTAAAATTTGAGATATTAAATATACTCAATTCCACCCGTCAACCCCTTAAACCATTACTTTTATGCATTGGAACTACTAAAAATAAAATACAAATGGAATTAAAAAGCACTTCCGACCCCATAAATTATATATATTCGAGATCAGCATCAATAGACAAGATGCCAATGACTATAAAAGATAGAGCAAACAAAGTTTATATAAAGTTGTCATGTCACGCCCCCTACAACCCCCAGCAAATTGTAAAGAACTATTTTCAAAATACCAAAACTTAAAAACTATTAGAGCTATCTTGAAAAACCATTTTAAATGATCAGGATAGGACAGGTCGAAAATATAATACTTGCATAGAAAAGTTCCTTTTAATTAGTACGGAGTCTTTTACAGTCGACTTGCTTGGCTGTAGCCTTTCTTACTTGTTTTGTTCGAATGGCAGCTCTATTATATAATCGTCCGCTTTGAAGAAAACTTGATCATGATGTATATATTATTGGCGTATGTATTCTGTGTGAGTATGATTAATATAGCTTAGTCAAAGCAAAAGTTTTTCATATTAATTCCTATCTGGAGCTAGTATCAAAGTTAACAAAAAAGTTTTCTATACTAAAACATGCAAGTTATACCTGTACATTTACCTTTATATGAAAATAGAACGCTCAAAAATAGGAGTGTCAAAACACAAAAACAAACTTTTACTGCTTGGGTATTGGGTATTTATTTGCGACCTCTTTCACCATTTTAGCTCTTATAGCCTCTGAGATCCTTTTGTTTATATAGACAGACGGATATGGTTTTATCGACTCGGCTTGTGATGCTGATCACGAATATATATATTTTATGGGGATTTCCACGACTCTTTCTGCATAATTTGCACAAATCCAATATACTCTTACAGAGAGTATACAATTTTCTGTACCAACTGAATATATATGGAATCGATAATCAGTAAATTCCAACTTGTTGCTCTGATTACCTTTTAAATCTGTTTGTGTATGCAGACAACGGGACATGGATATGTGCTGATCGGAGAATAATTCAAAGAAATAATAACAAAATCGAAAAAAATGCACTTGCACCAACACCAGGAAAGAATACTACTGCTGGATCATAAGCATTGAAAGTTAGCATAAGGAAAAAAAGAATTGTAGAATTGTATAAGCTTAAAGTAAAGAAATTATTGAATTGTCCAGTCGGGTAACAAATTCTTTTACTTAAGCTAGCTTGTAAGTCTAGTTTGCATTCGGCAGTGCAGCTGTCGCGAGCGGCAAGCATTTCGTATTTTTGTCTCGTTATAACCACACCTACGCTGCCAAGCCTTTCCGCGTATTGCTTAGTCCAAATAAATTCTAACGTTTATGAACTTGCAGTTTGTTTTAATTAAATAAGTTTTTGATTTTTCATATGCGCCCGAACAGGGAATTTAATGGCGTTCGTTTGTCTTTAAGACATTTCAAGGCTTGGTTTGCAGTGAGTGTCGGTGTCGGTAAAATTGTTGTTGGAACTTTCCTGGAGCAGATGATCTTAGTGGAAGTCTGGAATTGTCAAAGTCATTTTGCAGATAATACCCAAAACTGAGGCCATGAGAGATTCTTCTGACGACTATGTAACAGTAAAAGCGTAGAAGCGGCATGATTGATATATATTATTGTCACAGACAAGTATTGTTAATCGGCTGATTATCATTGGGTGTAGTACATTTACTTGCATTTGAACAGAACAGGGTTTTTGTAAATTTATTCTAGCGCACAAATCAGACCCAAATGGAATGGCTCTCATCGATGAGGAACTTGCCTTACAGCCCGATTATGCCATTTTTAATGAACAATTTACAGCCGATTAGAAAAAATAAAGAGCGACAAAGTACGCCAAAGGAGTTCACTTATTAATAAAATGGTGACGTCAAGTAAAATCTAGTAAGTAAAAGCTAGGTATTCTAAATTCATACATTTCAAAAACTATGAATTTACAGTTAGAGATCGATGCAATGGATCCTGACAATACTAGCCGCGCAGTGCTTGAGGAGACTTGTATTCTGGCCCGATCCAGTTTCTCACCACTCTCACTTGCAAAACTAAAGTTGCCTAAACTCAGTGGTAAGCACTCTGAATATAGACAATTTATCGGTCTTTTTATTAATTTGATAGACTCTGATCGCTCGCTATCAAATATTAATTAGTTCAATCTTTTATTATCCTGTTTATAAGGCGAGGCGTTAGTCACCATCAGAGCTTTCCAGGTATCTGATAGAAAAGGCATTAGAGAGCCTGAAAGCCATGGATAATAGGAATTCGTACAATGGTGGACTCAGTATCAGCAATATTGGTTGGAGATGAGCAAAATTTTGCAAATGCACTTTTGATTCGTATTGTCATGTTGAAGGTAGATCCTCATACGAAGTCGCTGACATGGGCTGACTGTGTTTTGGCTTTTAACAGGCGATATTAGAATTTGTCTGCTGAAGAAAGTTCGAAGTCTAGGATGGAGCAAACATTTGATATGAAACTAAAAAATCGTTGTTGTTTTACAAATGTGGAAAAAGCAGTTTAACCCACATGCCAGTTTTGCAGCGCACACCATATGATTGGGAATTGTCCAGGATTCGCAGCATTGCCAGTTGACAAAAGATTTAATTGCGTAAAATCTAGTCAACTTAGCATAAGCTGCTAGCATTCAAGGCACAGAGTGTTCAACTGCACTGCGTCGAAGTGTAGAGTTTGTTCTCGTCCTCACAACAATCTCCTTCACAAATACGCACCATCGCAAGCCTCTGCTATTAAAATCGATCAGGTAATCCTTGCATCTGCAGTTAAAGTCTTCTTGGATTCAGGCTCTCATGTTAACTTCATGACGGAAGACCTCGCTTAAGCCTTGCGCCTGCAACGCAAAAACAAATGCTTAACCGTAAAGTAGGTCGAACAGTCGAGTTTGATTACAAAAAGCAATGTATCGACAATAGTTTCGTCTCGAGTATCGAGAAATCAGTTCAGCGCCGAGTTTTGGGTGCTGAAATCAGTTTGTAGCAGGCAGCCAGATTGTGATCTTCCCATTAATAGGTGGAAGATACCAGCAAATGTCGAACGACCTGACCCTAAATTCCATAAACCCCAGAAAAAAAGATATGCTTCTGGAAGCCGACTCCTTTTTAGACCCCGTACTCTTTAAAAAAGAGTAAAGGGGGTCTATTAAGTTTGTCAGAAGCGAGATGTGCGTAACAGGCAGAAGGAGGCGTGGCCATAAAGTATATATATTCTTGATCAGCATCAACAGCCGAGTCGATATAGCCATGTCCGTCTGTCCGTCTGTCCGTCTGTCCGTATGAACACCTGGATCTTTTAAACTACAAAAGCTAGAACCATGAAATTCACAATGAAAGTCCGTTATTATGTCAAGCAGATCAAGTTTATTTCAAATTGTTGCCACGCCCCCTACCGCCCCCGCAATGAGCAAAAAACCAGACAAACCTCGAGAAAATTTTTGTTTTAGGCGAATATCTCAGTAACTATAGCACTTAGGAGCACCAATTTTGGTATACAGGTTCCTAAAGACAGCCTTAATATAACGCCATTCAAAATTTTGAGCTGCCACGCCCCCTTTGCTCATCAGAAATAAAAGACTCTCCAGCTTCAATGCCTTGTTTCAGGCATTAAATCAAATAGTACAGTGTTGTAATTTAACATACGCTTAGAGAATTACTATTTCTAACTTTCCTGAAAGTGGCATCAAAATCCTATGTCAAACAACAGAGAAATTACAGTTCAAAGTTGAAGTTATTTTAAAGCAAAATCACTGCATGCGCGCAACACATACAAACAAACACAGAAACATACAAACATATGTTCGAACGTTTTCTCTACCTGCTGGCGGCAGCGCTGCCCGGAGCCGCTGGCCGCGCCGACCAATGCTATACATACACACATATGTATGTGTGCACATACTTATATGCAAATAATCGGAAGAATGATAGAAGAGGGGTGTGGTGCAACTGATAGAGTTGCGGCGCAATGTGGAACCTTCGCATGGATCGCGGGTTCGAGTGCTGACGATGACAGTTGTTAATTTATTTATTTTTTAATTTTAATTCAAAATGTAAATATTTAATTTTAATTTTTTAAATTTCTTTTGAAAATTTTAATTTAAATAAAATGCAATACTATGGGAGTACGGGGTCTTTTACAGTCGGCTCGATCGACTGTAGCCTTTCTTACTTGTTTGACATGCCTTGTACGAGAAACTTTAGATTGAAGAAGAGTGGTCCGTTGCTACAAAGGATGTTGGGTGGCAACAAAGCTCTCGGGACGGAGTTCGTAAATTGCCGACTAGACACTTTGGTGTCAATATGACTTTCATGACTGATCCAAAAGTACTGGATTCGTCGCAAATAGCCAAAATATATGTACTTTCCATGAATAAGAATCTTGAATTTGGTCGCATGTTTTTAGACCCCGTATTCTAAATAAAGGAGAGGGGTCTATTAAGTTTGTCACAAGGTTAATTTCAAATTAGGAGCCAATTTTGATTTTTAAGGCATTTGTTTATAAAGTACAGTGTTTTTATTTAATATATAATATTCGGTTGGAGACAAATTTTATGCTATTTAACTGCATTATAACTGTGTGCGCGCAAGCGAGACAGAAACATACAAACATATGCTGAAAAGTTTTCGCTGCCTGTGTGGCGGCAGAAGCTAGCCGCGCAGACCAACCCTTAATATATATACATATGTATGTGCATACATACATATAATTTTAAGCAAATTTTTATGTGCATGCAGAAAAACAGATTTATGTTCGATTAAACTTCGTCTGAGCTCGCAGGTTCAAATGCTGACAGTGAGAATTTTTAATTTAATTTTTTTAATTTCAGTTCAAAATGTAAATACAAAATTTTACTGTTTTTAATTTTAATTTAAGTTAAATACAAATGCGCACTACTATGGGAGGAGGGTGGCTTTTACAGTCGGCTCGATCGACTGTTGCCTCTCTTACTTGTTTATAGATACAGTAGTGCCACCAGGACCACATTACGCCCTTTCACACCACTGCGAATAGTAGTGGAAACTTTTTTAGAAACTTTCGCGTATACGTTAGCCCAAATATACGATTTAGCCGATTTGTCGTCAAGAGGGTGTGAGGCAGTGTTGCCGAAACTTTTTCAGCAAATGTAGCTAAAGCGAGGGCTTAAAGTAGCTAACTTTCTTCAAAAATAGCTGAAAAAGTAGCTAAAATGAAACCATTTTTTTTTTTTTGTTGAATATTATTATTATCCCATCGATGACCACCAACTTATCATTTTCAACGTAATCGCTTTTATAATTAGCCTTTATAAGGTACTTTGCTGGAACGTCATAGTCGAAACAACATTTTCAATTTTCAATTTGCACATGACACAGCTTGGCCTATATCTTGCACTTGCAATAAAAACAGAACAGTTCAGTTGAATATGTGGTCACTTTTTTCTCCCAGTCTTAAAATTTTATTTTGGCTTTGTAAGTTTTCGGAATTTTTAACATTAAAAGCGATTAAAGATATTAATTTTTTGGGTGACCGTTATCGACAAAGAAATCGATGCCGAATGGTGCTGGAAAATTTCTCTCAAAATTAGGATCGAAGCTAACACATATACAACCGATTCCGATATTTGTTCAGTTTCATTTCTGCTAATTCTAACTTTTGAAAATAGCTAGACTTGTAGCTAATAGCTGTTTTAAAATTTTGGTAGTAATCGGCCTTAAAAAGTGGCCAGATCTAGCTACAAAGTTGATGATTCGGCAACACTGGTGTGAGGCTCAGAAACTCCTTTGGCTTTCTGCAAGGCTTAAAGACAACCCCAAGGGTTAATAGAAAAATCATTTCTCGTTTGCTTGGCAAGTTTTCAATCGCTTCAGATGTCGGACAATTTTGGAAGACGGAACTCTTTGATTCATTTAGGTGTAGGTTCATGCTGCAGATAAGCAGCGCCTCGCTAGCAGAGGGCGATTTCTGACGACACCTGAACGACGTGGTGGCTATCCTCGACCCAAGGCCGCTGACTCCATTGGACATTGGAGAAGCGCTCACGCCAGAGCTACCAAGGGACTGAAGCCGATCCCTTCAAGGTGCCCGGAATGTTGGATCATAAGCATTGAAAGTTAGGATAAGGAAAATAATGAATTGTTAGTATAAGCTTAAAGTAATAAAATTATTGAGCTGTCCAGTAGTGTAACCAACTCTTATACTTAAGCTAGCCTGTAAGTCTAGCTTGCATTCGGCAGTGCAGCTCTCGCGAGCGGCAAGCAGTTCGTATTTTCGTCTCGTTATAACCACACATACGCTGACAAGCCTTTCCGCGTATTGCTTAGTCCAAATAAATTCTAACGTTTATGAACTTGCAGTTTGTTTTAATTGAATCAGTTTTTTGATTTTACAACTACAGTGGAACACGCCCGACCCTATATATTTATACATATATTTAAATAATATAATCAAATAATATATATACATATATGCGCCATATTTTGCGATACCATTTAAAACTTGAATTTTTCTGCTGTCTTGACGCATCATTTCCGTCTATTTTTTTTACCATGAATCAAGTAACACCGATACAACGGCCAAAAATTGTTAAGTTGCATTTCAAAAATTGGTCCTTTATTGTCATAACGCAACATGCCCACAAACGTTTATACCCATGTGAAACACGGCTTTCACACACCACAATTTGCAATTTAGTGCAAAAATTTATGGCTTCGAGCAGTTGTGAGACATATTGGATACCCAGGAGAAAGAGACCAAGGCGTTCAAATGAAAATATCGCTGCCGTAGAACGCAAAGTTCGTGAAAACCCAAACATATCGTAACGATAAATGGCGATCACTACAGAGCGATGCTGCGTAACTTAGTTTTTCCGCAAACGACTAAGAATGACATGGCTCACTTCTGGTTTCAATAGGACGGAGTGACAGCACACACTAGCCTCGGTTCAATTATGCCACTCAGCACGATGTTCGACCGACGCATCATTTCGACTGGCCGCCACGCTCACCCGATTTGTCATTAGTAGATTGCATTTAATGCGGGTATTTGAAGAGCAATGTTTACATTAACCATATCTCAGCTCAAAGCGAATATTCGCAGGGAAATAACGATTATTACCACAGAGACGCTAGAAAATGTGATGCAAAATGCACGAAAATTGGCATCTTTTTACATAAAAAATATAGATTGTTATTTGTTAGATATTAATTTTAAAACATAAAGTAAAAAAAATGCAAAGAAAAATACTAAATATTTGTAAAAAAATAAATTAAACAAGTAAGAAAGGCTACAGTCGAGCGAGCCGACTATAGAAGACCCCGTACTCTCATTGTAGTGCGCATTTGTCTTTAATTTAAATTAAATTTTAAAAAATTAAAACTTATTATTTACATTTTGAATTAAATTAAATTTTACAAATGACACTATCATCGTTCTAACCAGCGATCTCAGTCGAAGTTTCCATAATGCGCCGCAACTCTACCAGTTGCACCACGCCCCACTCTTAAAATTCTTTCGATTATCGCACATGCTACAAATTCGTTTGATATTATATGCATGTCTGCACACATAAGTCATCGGGCAGCGCTGCCGCCAAGCAGGTAGAGAAAACGTTCGAACATATGTTTGTATGTTTATCTTTCGATTGCGCGCATACAGTGATTTTGCAGTAAAATAACATAAACTTTTAACCTGTCCTGAAAGTGACATCAAAATCCTACGATAAACAAGAGAGATATGTTTATCGTAGGATTTTGATGTCACTTTCAGGATAGTTAGATATAATAAGTATAAAAACGAATGTTAAATTACAACACTACTATTTGAATAAATGGCTTACAAAGTTTGTTAGTTCTTTTGAGAAAAGGGGGCGTGGCGGCTGAAAACTTTTAATGTCATTGCATTTAGGCTATCTCTATGAACATGCATACCAAAATTGGTGCTCCTAAGTGCCATAGTTATTCGCTTAAAGCACAAATTTTTTCGAGGTGTGTCTGGTTTTTTGCTCATTGCGGGGGCGGTTAGGGGCGTGGCAAACTCTTGAAATAAACTTGGTGTGCGTACATCATCAACGGACTTTCATTCCAAATTTGGTGTAGCTTATGTAGTTTAGAAAATCCAGGTGTTCATACGGACGGACGGACGGACAGACGGACATTGCTATATCGACTCTTTTTTAAAGAGTACGGAATCTTAAAAGGGTTTTCGACAAAAATGTTTTACATGAATTTAAATTGCGCTCCTTGATAAGTTGTGTTCTGCGTGTAAATTTCTTGATTGTTATCGGATATTTTGAAAGTTTTTGATATAATGTCTCCAAAAGATTTTTATATTGCAATACGGTACGACATGAACAAAAGCCTTATAAAAGTACGCAAATTTGCAAATTATTTTATTCTTGTATAGCATTTTTATACTCTCTGCACGAGTATATTGGGATTGTGCAAATGTATGTAACAGGCAGAAGGAGGCGTGGCAGACCCCATAAAGTATATATATTCTTGATCAGCATCACAAGCCGAGTCGATATAGCCATGTCCGTCTGTCTGTCTGTCCGTCTGTCTGTCTGTCTGTTTGTCTGTCTGTCTGTCTGTCTGTCCGTATGAACAAACAGATTTCAGAGATGGTAAGAGCTACAAGTTCGAGCTTGGTCTCAATCGATCACATATTTAGTCAGTCAATACAAGAATCTTTTTTTTTTTTGATGCTACGCCTCATTCACCTACAATGAGCAAAAAACTAGACACACCTCGAAAAAAATCGCTGTTTTCGGCAAATATCTCAATAAATACGGAACTTAGGAACACCAATTTTGGTACAGATGCTCCTAACGGCAGATTAATGTCATTAATTACAATGTCATTAAAATTTTTGATCTGCCACGCCCCCTTTTTCCACAAAAAATAAAATAATTTTTAAATTTCAATACCATTTTAAAGGCATTTGTTCTTATCGTACAGTATTGTAATTTATAATTCGTGTGGAGACTAACTATATCCAATTATCCTGAAAGGTGCATTAAATTCGGACAATAAACAAAAAAAACTAGAACCATTACAATATTGATAACTGAATGCAATATCATGTAAGAGTGCAAGCGAGACAGAAACATACAAGCACATGTTCGAATGTTTTCGATGCTTGCGTGGCGGCAGCGCTGCCCGCAGACGCTGGCCGCGCTGAATACACACATACATACATATATGCCTCATATATACACACATACAGACAAACAGATGTGTGCTTGAGTATGCTTAGATTGTTTTTGTTTCAACATTATTTAATGCAAGTACCACACATTGTAATATCTGGATTCCGATTTTAATAAATTAATCGGGGAAAAATGCAGAGAGTATTATACGGTCGGGAGTGCTCGACTGTACTTTTCTTACTTGTTAATGTCGTAGCGTTTGTGGTGTCTCTAGCAATATGGTATTCCTAATTGGTATTCCTAAGTTCCATAGTTACTAAGATATTCGCGGAAAACATATATTATCTGAAGTGTCTGGATAATCTGTTTGTTCATACGGACACACAGACAGACGGACATTTTTAGCTATATAGACTTGCCTCCTTCTGCCTTTAACATATTTTTCATATACCCAATATACTCTTGTAGAAAGGATAAAAAGACAGTCAACAATTGCATATTCACATTAAATCTTGTAACCACATAAAACGTCATCCGTGGCCAAATTAAACTCAAACCGCAAAATGACTTCCGCTTCTTGATGTGTGATGTTTCAAAAGACTCGTCAAAATGTCAGGTATTAGGTAAATCTGAAGCGTTACGTTCATAACAGACAGTAGGATGCGTCACCAATCCAATGAATACATATTTTTGGTAAGTATCAGCAGCCCAATCGATTTAGTCCGCCTGTTCTTCTGTGCGGATTAACACCTAGATATCGAAGACTAGAAGAGTTAGACCCGAAAATTTCAGAATGATTGCTCGTCCATTGGACGATCAGATAAAATGCATTTAAAATTTGTTGGTACGCCTTATTAAATTGGAAAAAAATATTTTCATGAAACTATAATTTGAAAATTACAAGAGCAATCGTTTTGCATATACATATGTAACAGTACACGCCATGAGGGATTTAACAGGAAGCAAATAAAGCAAGAAATAATGCTATAATAGTCTCGCGACTTTAGGATACCCGTTACTCAATGTTCGACCGATTGTTCCTATGGGAGCTATATGATATAGTCATACGATTTGTATGAAACTTGGTCAGTACATTTATGTTATTGATAAATATATTCTGTATCAATTTCAGTTTCAGTTTAAGATAGTAAATACAGAAAATTTTCATACAAATTCATACTAAAAGCAAATTTTTGACTGATTGTCCCTATGGGGGCTATACGATATAGTAGTCCGATTTGGATTAAACTTGGTCAGTATATGTACGCCATAGATGTGTACATTCTATGTGAATTTGGTTTGGATAACGTAACGAACATAGAACGCCCCAAAGTGGGCATGTCAAAAAACAAAAACAAACTTGTACTGCTTGGGCATTTTATCTTTCATTTGCGACCTCTCGGGTCTATCTAGCTCTTATAGTTGCTGAGATCCTTTTGTTTACGGACGGACGGACGGACAAATTTGGAATGAAAGTTCATTATCTTCTCGAGCAGTTTAAGTTTATTTCAAATTGTTGTCTCCCCTCCTACCGCCCCCATAATGAGCCCAGACACACCTCGAAAAAATTTGTGTTTTGGGCGAATATCTCAGTAACTATAGCACTTAGGAGCACAAATACAGGTATACAGGTTCCTCGAGACAGTCTTACTATAATGTCATTCAAAATGTTGAGCTGCCACGCCCCCTTTTCTCATAAGAACTAAGAAACTTTCCAACTTCACTGCCGTTTTTAAGGCATTTGTTCGAATAGTACAGTGTTGTAATTTAACATTCGCTTAGAGACTTATCATATCTAACTATCCTGCAAGTTATATCAATCCTATGTCAAACAAGAGAGTTATCACGGTTCAAAGTTTATGTTATTTAACTACAAAATCACTGTATGCGCGCAAGCGAAAGATAAACATACAAACATATGTTCGAACGTTTTCTCAACCTGCTTGGCGGCAGCGCTGCCCGGAGACGCTGGCCGCGCCCATGATACAATAATATATATATATTATATCCGATACAATAATATATATATATTATTATTTTATATATATATATATATATATATTATTGTATCATGGCCGCGCCGACGAATGCTATACATACACACATATATATGTGCACACATATGTACATATCATTTTAAACGAATTTGTAGCATGTAAATGCAGATAATCGGAAGAATGATAGAAGAGGGGCGTGGTGCAACTGGTAGAATTGCGGCGCAATATGGAACCTTCGTCTGAGATCGCGGGCTCGAATGCAATAGTTAATTTAATTTTTTAAATTTTAATTGAAAATGTAAATATTAAATTTTAATTTTGTAAATGTATTTTTAAAATTTTATGCGCACTACTATGAGAGTAAGGGGTCTTCTATAGTCGACTCGCTCGACTGTAGCTTTTCTTACTTGTTTTAAGTGAAAGCGTTGGCAACACTGATCTACGGGCAGCGAATATGTGTTTGAATGTTTCTGTCTCGCTTGCACTTATGCGTTGAGAATTACAGTCGGATTTTTATGCATCTTCTAGGACAGGATGATAAAGTATATATGTATCCAAACGAATCCCAAAAATCAATACTCTACGATAACAACAAATGCCTTTAAAACGGCATGCAAATTTTGAAAAGTTTTTTTATTTCTTATGAGAAAAGGGGGCATGGCAGTCCAATATTTTTGATGACATTGTATTTGTGCTGGTATGGGTATTCTTAAGTGCCTTAGTTACTGAGACATGGCTATATCGACTCGGCTTGTGATGCTGATCATGAATATATAAACTTTATGGGGTCAGCCACACCTCCTTCTCCCTGTTACATACATTCCAACGATTACAATATACCCTTTTAGTCTACGAGAAATGTTTTTGTAGCAAACAAACAGTTTCAGTTAGGATTTAATCTTCTGCATTCATGTGTTCTGGTGATACCAATGAAGTGAATACTAAGTGTGTCCCCCCCACTCGTGTAAATTTGAATGACTTCGGCTTTGCAACATGTTTAATTTCTTTTGCGCCTTATTTATCTCACTCATTTCTTTGAATTCACACTTTATGATCTCATACTCAAACACGTTGGATTCATTACATGCTTCGAACTCACTCAACTTAATTAAATTCAAGTTCGTTCAATTTCGCATGTGTATAGAGTGAAGACTCCTATGTAAATATGGACTTGATAGACTATAAGAACTAGAGCCACCAAAAGTATGTCGCTTGAAAATAAGGCTTATAACAGTATTTCAATATCACAAATCCTAAAGCACATGCATTTCATCTTAAAAGTCTGTTTATAAACGATTTTATAGACAAATAATTTTTTAAGCTTACCTTGCATTTGTGGCGCATTAGGTTTATATCCCAAAAATTCTGAATTTATTGTACTATTTGACGATGAAAAACTGCTACCCACGTTTTGTGAACTTGTTGTTACTATACTACAGGCTGTTGCAGGGGTGGCAGTTGATATTGTAGCTGTCGGCCCCATCGTAGATGAAGCTACCTTGGTTGAACGCCGTAGTGTTTCAAGCTCGTGAAAACTTTTTGTCAGTCCATCGATAAAAGGACGTTGCCCTAAGCCCAAAGCTCGAAAATGGGGACCACCTGGGGAATCTGTAAAATAAATCAAGAAATATTCCTATAATCGAGTCTTCACCATAGAATAATTGTTACTTAGTTTAAAAAAAAAAACAAGTAAGAAAGGCTACAGTCGAGCGAGCCGACTATAAAAAATCACAGTGGTGCCCATGTTTTCATTCAAACAAAAAGCATGAAAAGAAGTACAGTGATTGATATTCCACACTTCGCTCTATCATTAGCGCAACTTATGTAGGTGAAAATATAGTTATCTCTTTTCTCTCAACCACGTTTATTATATACATAATTTTTGGGGAAGTGACTGCGGTTTTTAAACATTTACGAGGACGAAACGTGGCAACGATTTGAAATATACTTACTTGATCTGCCTGAAACACGTCAGTTCTTATAAAACTATAATTTGTAAACTACAAGAGCAATCATTTTGCATATATGTAACAGTACAGGTGATAAGTGGTTTAACAAGAAGAAAATAAAGCAAAAAATAATGCTATAATCGTCTCGCGACTTTAGGATACCCGTTACTCAGATTTAATATTAATGTATGAAATTAATAAAAGTTCAAACGTTTAGGTGACGGACACTAGTGAGTTCGATTAAGAAAGCTTGGCCAATGAAAATATTTCGATCGTTCCAATTGCAGCAATACGATCTAGTCGTCCGATTTGATTAAAACTAGATTTCGTTTAATATAAATTAAAAATTTTAAAATTGTTACTATTAATATTAAAACTAACATTAACATTAACTGGGGAAGTGTTGCAAAAATTCAAACCACTAAAAAATGTTTTCCAACATTCGTTCAGGAAAATACGCGTAATAACAACCATAATTGGTAGTGCAGTTTTGAAGTGACAAAGTAGGGGAAGTTTCTATTAGGTCGGATGGGAACTGCTAAACTAATATGGCTAATTAGACCGGAGTAATATTGATATTTTTGTACCCGTTACTCGTAGAGTAAAAGGGTATACTGTAATCGTTGGAATGTATGTAACAGGGAGAAGGAGGCGTGGCAGTATATATGTATATTCTCGATCAGCATCACAATCCGAGTCGATATAGCCATGACCGTCTGTATGAGTATACTCAATACCCAATACCCAAGCAGTACAAGTTTATTTTAGTTTTTTGACTCGCCCACTTTAGGTCTTTCTATTTTCAAATAAAGGTAAGTGTTTAAGTAAAACTAAGTAAACATAAACTTGCTCTAGACCTCATTGTCTCAGAGACGATGGTGTTTATACAGACATGCACTGGCGCAATTCAGCTCTTGATGCTGAACAAGAATACTTTACTGTGGTCGCCAATAGCTCCATCTACCTGCCACTAATGAAACTTGTAACGTACAAAATTTTAACCACCTATGATTGTGATCAGTCCGTGAGTCAGTCAGTCAAAAAGTAAGTCATTCACTGACTTTTTTAAGTAAAGACAGATTTATAATTAAAATATGATATAAAATTTCATTGAAAACATAAAAGTGCATTTTAAAGCAAGAAAAATAAAGCTTATATTGAATTGATATGCATTACATGAATGGAAAACTCAATATGCCTCCATGAACGACATTGCCGCCTATGCAAAGCCTCATTTGAAAACCGCAAAACTTTCGGAAATTCTAGATACCACTTTAGCTTAGTAAAGTTCAATTAAGCTTGGTTCGTCGACCGTACGTCGTTTGTTGTTAATCGAAAAAAAAATAATTTTAAAGTATCTTCATACTCATCTTTCTCTTCCGAGGATTAACACATACCAGCGAATCTGTGAACGACACCACTCAGCTTTTTAAATATCTTAAAGTTAGTGTTTATGGCAAGCCGTATTTTAGACATTTTATAGTATAAAACTGTTGGTTAAAATTTTGTTGCTTACTTGTTTTGGATCGTGGTTCCCTTGGACCATCCACGGTTACTTTGATGGCTTTCGCATAGGAAGCCACCTGTGGCGGGCTCGTTGCGACGGTAATTGTAAGCGTGAAGCTTTTTCCTGCAAAAAGCAACAAAGAATGAGATGTTAAAGTCTTTTGATGATTTATGAGAGAACGAATTGACTACTGAAACCATTTGAAACTGCTCCCTGTACTCCATAAAACTTATAGTCATTTCTTCCCATCAGTACACAATGGTCCCAAAGACTATATCTACAAATATTCTCAAACTATTTATGTCTAGCATAAGCTAAAACAAGTAGAAAAACTGCAGATAAGCGAGCCAACTTTAAAAGACTAAGTAAATCAATTGCGTATTTATTCATGCAAATCAGCAATTTTCAATATCGCTCAGCTTGGTGAGGTATAATTATACCATTTACATAATGTGTAAATTAAGTCCCGAAAAGTCTAGTCGATTTTAAGTTATGGTGATGTGAAAATAGTTTTGGTAAGATAAACAAAGATATAACAATTTTCAGGGGCGGTAGTGGGTGTGACAAAAATAAACTTGATCTGCTAAACATGTTGACACACTTCCAAATTTGTAGGCTCTAGCTCTTATAGTCTCTTCAGACAAACCTATTAGACCCCTGTACTCTTTTTTAGAGTACGCCGTCAAAAAAATCAAATTAATTACCAGAATAAATGTAATAATATCAAATAAAGATCTTAATTATTTTAAAAATTTCTAAACCTTTTGGGTTTCCCCATGTTTTAAGTCATTACTCAATAGAATTACTCTACTTTGTGTTTGAAATTGGTTCGCCAGAAGAAAAAAGCTTTAAAAATAAATGAAGAATACTATTATATTTAACTCGCAATCGTATATACACACATACTAGCGCATTTCACTCAAAAAAAAGTAATAAAGAAACGGTCTCTTTTGTTATAATAAAAGATGTATGGTTTTTGAGCACTGAAACCTAATCTAATTTATGAACAATGGAAATTAAAGCAACAAATCATACCAGTGAGTTTGATCTTAATACCCACATTTCATGAATACCTCGGGAAAAAAATATGTAAGAGTTTAATAGTCCAAATGCGACTTTAGAACACCTGTTCAAAACTTCACATAAAGATATCTCAATTAGTATACAAACCTGTTCTTAAGAATTAAGATTAAAACGTGATTTTAAAGTCTATAAAAAGTTTACGCATTTAGTCAGTATTGACTTTATATTTAGTCAGTAAATTTTCGGCAGACCCGCCCCCTTTTTCCATATGAAATGAAAAATTTTTCTAATTTCCATACCGTTTTTAAGGCATTTGTTCTTATCGTGTGTGTTGTAATAATAAAAGTTGTTTGCAGAGAAATTATAGTAAATAATCCTGAAAGTGACATGTAAATCCGAATTTGATGAAGAAAGTTTCACACATAACACAATTGATAGTTGAACGCAAGGACAATGCATGTGTGCAAGCGATTTCTATGCTTGTGTTGCGGCAGCTCTGCTCATAATGGTACATATATGTACATACATACATATTTGTATGTATTTTTTTTAAGGCTTTTATTTAAATATACATATATTTTAGATTTATTAGATTTGCTTTATATCTCGGTGTGCCAAATAAGATGTTGCTCTCGACTACGGACTAAGATACATTTGTTCAACACTTTTGCTTAAAAGGGTTAAAAGTCTAGATTTTCTTGCAACTGAATTGAAACTTAAACTATTTTTTTTTTCATGACAAGTTACGGGCATTAGTATATTGTTCTATTAATTTATTTTTTATTTAGCATATTTTATTAGCAATATCAACATTCAAAATTAAAATTTACATTTACATACAAAAGAAAATCCAGGCAGTAGTTAAACAACTTATGACTAGCTACGACACGTGCCGGTTAATATGGTTAAAGACTCTTTTAATCCTTTTTTCCTATTTAGAATGCAGTCAGGTCCTTTGATATGATTAGTAAAGTAAACAGGCTAATAAACTAAGTGATAACAATCCAGATTGTTTTTGAACCGGGAAAGCGTGGCGTTGTCAGGCGACCCTTCCACAAATTCAACAAGGGTGTATTATATTTTACTTGTAGACCTTGTACTCAAAAAAAGCAAAGGGGTCTTTTGGGCTTGTCAGAAAAAATGTTGCGAATCAGGCATAAAAAGGCGAACCAAATCCCATAACGTTTTTAGACCCCGTACTTTTAGGTTTGTCAGAAGCGAAATGCGCCTAACAGGCAGACGGCGTGGATGACCCCATAAAGAATATTCCTGATCAGCAATATAGCAATGTCCGTCTGTCTGTCTGTTTGTCTGTCCGTATAAACACCTGGGTCTTTTAAAGTACAAAAGCTAGTGGAAACAAATTTGGCATGAAAGTCCGTCCTTATGTCAAGCAGATCAAGATAATTTAAAAAGTTTTGATCACCTTACAAAAATCTATGTTCAAATCACCATACGGGAACGAAGTGGCTAGAACTATCAAGACCAAGTTCACAAAATATATTGATGGAACTATTGCCACTATCCTCACTTAGCTTAATCCGGATCGGACAACTATAACTTATAGATCCCATAGGACAAATCGGTCAAAAATGGGTATTTTGTATGAAGACATCTAGTGTTAGCTGAGCTTTCGAGCTCCATCTCCTATATATTTATAGTTTTAACTATCCACCAAGTTTAAACCGGATCAGACAACTATAGCCTATAGCTCCATTAGCAAAAATATGGATAAATTCGCCCTAGAAGGAGAACGGGGTCTTTTACAGTCGACTCACTCGACTGTAGCATTTCTTACTTGGATAATAGTCAATATCAACATCGAGTCGATAAAGTGATAACAATCTAATCGATGACCAAAGTCAAATATTAATGTTTACTAAAAACGATTTCTTGGTATTTATACAACATAGTTTTAAATATCTTGTCTAAATTCGATCTGAATTGAACGACTTTGTTCCTATTTCCCTCATTGGAATATTCCGTTAAAAATTTCACAAGCCAGTTTAAAATTTGTTGATTCTTGGGATATTCAAAACATATGTATCTCAACACTATGCACAAAATACACTTTAATACTTAAAAAATTGTTGTCAGAATCAAGCAATGTATGAAGTATATTATAATTGAAAATGTTTAATGAGCCCTCTCGTTAATTGCTCCAAAAAAACTTTGGGGTCTTTTACAGTCGGCCCACTTGTATGCTAACAACGAATAAAACGATTTGTTTGTTTATTTTCTAGCTTGTCAAAATGAGTATTTTTTTATTTAATCAAAGATCGCCACATGATGTCCTTTTTGACAAGTTAAACATTTGAATTTGACATCGGGGGAATGGCATGAATATTAAGACGGGGCGTAACGAATGTGATGCACTGAAGCTGATTTTGACAATTTGGTCAGCGCTAATGCTCTTACATCATTAGCTTATTATTGCGTGCCTGTCTTTTCCTGAAGCTGCAGGGGCAGTAATTAACTTTCTGCCTTTGCGAGACAAGCTATAAAACTGGAGTGGCGAAAACACAACGGAGTAAATTTCCTGAAACAGTTGTATTTAATTAGCCAACTGCTGCCTTATTTCATATTTACATTGACCATACTTTTATTAATACGAACAGCAAGTAAAAACCGCTTATGCTATTGACTAAGTTGGTTCTGTCATGGCAAAATATTTACGTTTAATACATAGGCCAGTTCGAGTAACTAAACCGATGCACGCTGTTATGGTATTGCCTGACGAATGGAGTTTGACAACAAAAGAATCAAATTTGAAGTGAAAGTCGATCTATTCGCCAAAGCAGGTTTATTTTATATTGTTGTCACGGCTCCGGAAATCGGATAAAAACAAATTTTTAAAATAGCTAAAATTGACAATTTACTTAAGCTTCCACTGAAAACGTCATACTTTACATATCCTAACAATTATATAAGAGGTATAAAAATAATCATTTGATAACAGTGATTTGTTTGAAAAACTTGAAATATCTCAACCAGATCTCACATTGAGGAACTCTGTTTAAATTTGATGATGAAGAACCTAAGATTTGAAAGCTATTGAAGATATTGACAATGTGATACTGATGTAATTGCTGATGTCATGTAAAATGAGTACGTAGTCATTAATATTTGGCCCGCTTGACTGAAGCTTTTTATACCCATTACTCGTTGAGTACAAGGGTATATTGTAGTCGTTGGAATGTATGTAACAGGCAGAAGGAGGCGTGGCAGACCCCATAAAGTATATATATTCTTGATCAGCATCAATAGCCGAGTCGATATAGCCATGTCCGTCTGTCCGTCCGTCCCTCTGTATGAACAAAAGGATCTTAGAGCCCATAAGAGCAAGAAAGGGGAAAGGGGTCGCAAATAAAAGGTACAATACCCAAGAAGTCCGAGTTTGTTTTTGTTTTTTGACTCGCCCACTTTAGAGCGTTCTATCTTCATATAAAGGTAAATGTACAGATAAAACTTGAATGTTTTAGTATAGAAAAAGCTATCTGATCCAAATTTTCACGGAGGCCACATGTCTATGAAGTACATGTACCGACCAAGTTTGATCGAAATCGGACAACTATATCGTATAGCTCCCATAGGGCCGACCCGTCAAAAACAAGCTTCAAATATAAATTAGTATGAAAAAATTTTGCATTGATTAAGCTATCTTAATGAAACTGACACAAAATAATAAAATCAATAATATAAATATACTGACCAAGTTTCATAGAAATCGGACTACTATATCGTATAGCTCCCATAGGAACAATCGGTCGAACATTGAGTAACGGGTATCCTAAAGTCGCGGGGCGACTGTAGCATTCTTTCTTGTTATACACGTTACTCGTAAAGTACAAGGGTATATTGTAATCGTTGGAATGTATGTAACAGGCAGAAGGAGGCGCGGCAGACCCCATAAAGTATATATATTCTTGATCAGCATCAATAGCCGAGTCGATATAGCCATGACCGTCTGTCCGTCCGTCTGTCCGTCTGTATGAAAAAAAGGATCTCAGAGACTATAAGAGCAAGAAAGGTGAAAGGGGTCGCAAATAAAAGGTACAATACCCAAGCAGTACGAGTTTGTTTTTGTTTTTTGACACGCCCAGAAAAAAGAAAATGTACAGATAAGACTTAAATGTTTTAGTATAGAAAACTTAACTAACTTTTGTTAGCCATGCAATCTGATCCAAATTTACATGAAGACTACATATGTAAGAAGTACATGTACTGACCAAGTTTCATACAAATCGGCCTACTATATCGTATAACTCCCATAGGGACAATCAGTCAAAAATTTGCTTTTAGTATGAATTTGTATGAAAATTTTCTGTATTTAACAAGCTATCTTAATGAAACTGATACAGAATAAATTTATCAATAACATAAATGTACTGACCAAGTTTCATACACATCGTATGACTATATAGTATAGCTCCCATAGAAACAATCGGTCGAACATTGAGTAACGGGTATCCTAAAGTCGCGGGGCGACTGTAGCATTCTTTCTTGTTTAAGTTGTCTTTTATTTATTGACTCAAATTAGGCACACGTTTCAAATAGCCAGAGACAAGAAAGAATGCTATAGTCGCATCGCGAGTTTAGGATACTATTTACTAAGATTAAATATATGATTTAGAAGGTGATATTTATATTTAGTTTTCCGATTTGATCCGATCTGTTTTATATTTACACTAACGTAGAACGACCTCTGAGAGTATTTTGTTCATAAAGACGGACAAACGGGCACGGCTATTGACGCTGATTTAGAATATATATACTTTCTGGTATATATACAACATAATTTTACTCTAAGAGTAACGGGTATAATAATAGAAAGTTCGTCAAAGTTTAGAGAGTTACTTACCTCTACCGCTACGTCCCACGAAACGCAAATCATTAAATTTGGCAACACTATTTTTCATCTGAGCAGTATAGTTTCGCAATTCGGCACAGCAGTTTTCATCGTTACCCGCCCTTATAGTGACATATGTACCATCACCGACGTCTGCCAGGGCGACTACTTTAAAGGCTAACGGCAGAGTTTTGTTTGAGCGCCAATGGGTGGGAAGAGCGGAACAGAGATAGTACGGATTACTCGTTCGCACTATAAATTAAAGAAGATATTCAATTTAATTATAATGCTTTGCAAACAATAAATTTCAAATATTTTAATTTTACTCAATCTTGAATTTTGAACTTGATTTCAAGTAGTTCAAATTAACATAAACAATGGAAGCTCCTAAAAGAAAAGTGTGATGCTTTCAATTACTATGGAAGGGGGATAACCGTCCAAAGGGCTGACTAGAGCTAAAAACAAAGCCCTAAAATACATATGAACTGTTTTTTTTATACAATGGATGGTTTGGGAATGGAGGACTGAAGGGAAGTGCTTATCACAGATATACAGGGACATTTTATAGGTTTTATGTCAATATTCGGCTCATTGGATCTTGAGGATGGTTTATAAGACCATTTTATAAGACCATAACTATAAAACTAACTTGACCAAAGGTGGGTGATTTGTATAAAAACGCACGGTGTAAGTTTTGTTAAAATCAGTCATCAAGATTTTAACGAAACTTACACATTATCTGTATAATACGAATATAATTATTCACATCAATATTGATCAGCATTGCTTTATCCTATAGCTTTCGAAAACTATTGTTGTTGAAAAATACGAGCACTAGAATGAGTTCGGAGTCTTTTAAAGTCGGTTTGCTCAATTGTAACAATTCTTATTTATTTTACCTACAAACAGGTACTTGGCAAAAGGCAAAACAAGCCTTATATGTATTTGCAACGCATGACAGATTATAATTTTTTTTTTAATTTATTGGAAATTGTCTTTTGTTTTACAAGTTATTAAGATTTCACGAATAATAACGAAACAGCAAATGGCTACAGTCGTCTGATAAGTGTGCTTAAATAGTATTTCAAAAGAAGCAGATGAATCGAATGGCTGACTTGGGTATCAATAACACTTATTGACATTATTTCTCGGGATATTAAATAACATTTGCAACCAAGAAAACCAAAGAAGTGTAGGTGATATAATGATATCTATTATTGACAATTGACACGCGTTAATAATTTAATCTGAACCCTTACTAAATTTGCATTTTGCATTTGCATATCAAATTTCAACGAGTTATGATTAACTAGCCAGGTCCGTAAAAGCTTCGTTTGCAAGAAAACTTGAATATTCCTTCTTTTCGTCGTATGTCAGTTGTCAGTGTGTTCAGAAAATTAGTTCTTGAAAGATAATTTTCTTACCTAATTCGCCGGGATGTTCCTTCTGTCTTTCCAACACAAATCTTTCCATCCATAGTAAATCCTGATGTACTACATCGATATTGTTATTATTATTGTTATTATTATTATTATAATTATTATTATTATTATTATTATTATTATTATAATTATTATTATTATTATTATTATTATTATTATTATTATTATTATTATTATTATTATTGTTATTAGTATTATTATTATTATTATTATTATTATTATTATTATTATTATTATTATTATTATTATTATTATTATTATTATTATTATTATTATTATTATTATTATTATTATTATTATTATTATTATTATTACTTTTATTTTTGTTTCTGGTACTATTTTTGTTACTACCAATATGAATACCATTGGCAGTGACATTGGTGGATTCAACTGTTGGTGAGCCGCTGCTAACACTGCTCGCAGGTACTGCCTCGCACATGGTTGATGTGTTAGCTTCTTTGTAATCTGCGAGTGCTGACCAGCTCGATCCTGTTGCTGATGCCGATGATGTAACCATGTTCAAATACTTATGTTACCTTATCTCCATCTGTGCGCTACACGGCTATCAATAATTGCATCCACTGTCAATACGAATACTGTTGTTCTTTATTGGTCCTATTATTGATGCGTACAAATGTTAAATATGCTGTGATGGCTGGCAATGCAAATGCATTAGATGTAGGCGTCGCTCTAAATTAAATTCGCGTCAACGTAACGATTTCGTTCAACTTTTTCTGCGGGTGTCGCTCTGTTGTTCTGGTTAAGATATTGAATTGTTGTTTCCGTCCTGCTATCGCTTTCGGAAACTTTGTTTAGCTAAGCTATTTTTATCTTAAAACTTGTTATAGTTTGTCATTCAATCACATGCACAAAAACACAATTTCACAAGCTAACAAAAAAAAAATATATACATATATATATATATATATAAATAATAATATATATATAAATATATCTTTTAACTTTCCTTGTCTATCCACATACATATACACCTTGATAAAACTGCGTAAATCATGCAGGACCAATCAATGACACAGTAACAAAATCATACGAGCAAGATATTTTTATTAAAGTTTATAATTATGAATTCAATAATTTCTGGTAGTTTTTATTCATTGATATTTTGAAAATGAGACAGAATTCAGTTTTGGAATTTAAGACACAACGCTTGAATATTAATGAGATATGTGCATTGGATTTTTAACAAACAAAATAATTTAAAAAAAAAATTCAGGTGCGCCCGTATGTCGATCTAAATTGTAACTGACACCTAAAGTGGCCTCCAGTGCCGACTTAACCCTTACAGCAATCAACAGCGGACAGCTAAGCCGAGCTCAAAATTCAGTCTTCGTCATCGACGCGATGGTAATATGTAGTAAAAGTTCCCTGTTCGTGTCGCTGTTGATGTGATAAGCTTTAAGTATATGCTGCCAATTCTTTCAGTCGCTGTTTATATTCCCGGTCTTGTGCCTTCTCTCGTATATTGTATTCAGCAATTGACGATTGCATAGCTGAACTTGCCATTCGCTCTGTCTGCTTCAACTTTTGCTCAGCAGTGCGGCTGCGTCGACGACAGCCAATCAAAAGCAAGTTATTCGTGTATTGTACGCACACCATTATATATCAAACAAGTACTGATTGGCCAAAGAATATATGTACTTAATATGAGCCTATCTGCACGAGTGTGGGTCTGTGTTGAACTACTCGGTGTAAAGGCGTGTGGAAGGTATATGTATTTGCTTTATTTCAGGGGTGTTGATAAATGCTTACTATTGGGAGGAGCCATCTCTTAAAGTGCTACCAATTGGCCTAAACTGTTCTTGAAACGCACTTCGTATTCAGCTCGTTAAATTTTGTACATGTGTTCGACATAAGATAAGTGTGCATCAACATAGAAGAGAACAACTCTCAGGTTTGAGATATTCAGCATATTAGTCAAAACTCACTTGTGTTATTTTATACTAAGTAAACAAGTAAGATTTAGAACAATGGTTAATTCTCATAAAATTATTCACTTTGTAGCCCAAGTGCTGATATTATTGCGATAAACCCGATTGGCCTGCGGTCAAATTACATTTGCGGTTCCATTAAAGCAACCCAAGAATTTTTTAAGTTGAATAATAAAAAAAAATGTGACATGTTTTTAATATTTAACGGGACAACTGATATAAGATTAGCTTGGCTTAAATATTTATTATTTATTTGATTATTTTAATACCAGCATATTCGAAAACAAATTACAAGTTAAATAATTTGTAATATTTTGAAAATTTAAATTTACTTATATACAGAAATAAATCTAAATAGCCCGCGTAAATTTTAAAATAAACCCGCAGCTGACATTGTATTGACATTGAGTCATAAATTATAATACAGAGGTAATTATGCTTTTATAACAGCAAGCAGTATTTAATTATTATATATATATATATATATATACATATGTATATGTACATTAATATTGGAATTAAATGCTGCTGGCTGTTATAAATGACTAGACTTAAAGTAAGTACTTGGTAGCTGCTCTAATAACTTCTAATAAAGGACTAGCTACATATAGCTACATATATATGTATATATGTACATATATACTGTTGGCAAGTAGCTTTTGGTGGTGAGTACCAAGAATCGCGGACTTCAGACCACAAATCATCAATATTATCGAACAATTTCCTTAAAGTTGGCAATTTTACTTTATTGCAAAGGTTTTCGAGATCTATAGCAGCGAAATCTAGCGGTAGCCTCTCCAGAAGCCGTACATTTTCCTCTATCAACCACTTCGTCATAATATTTACGAATCCTTTGGGTCCTTCTACTACATAAATGTCCAGTTAATCGCCATTTTATAAAGAGCATAAGGATGCATTGCAGTTGATGGGATGGGAATCTTCACGAGCGGATCATCGCTAGGCCACGAAAACACACATCAACACATGGCTTCAACGTCCTTGTTGTGTAGCGGGGATTGAGAAATTGGTTTTTTGTACGATGCAAAAATGTATTACTATTATTTTTTACGCTATAGCACATTTTTCAAAAAGCGCAATATTTTTTTTTAATTTGGATTTAGAGTAGGGCTATCCTTTCTTAAAATTTATCTTTCACAGGCCAGATATCCTTCAATTTTTTCGCCCAAAGATAAATGCTTCGATTAGACATCTCGGCCCAAGTTTCCTTAATACTTTAAGATCGTATTTAATATTGAGTTCTAACATTTTGTCGCTCATAGACTTAAACAGGTCAGCACGACACTTGCGCGCCATGATCCTGGTGACACGGTAATTAGTTTTTCCAGGCTTTGGACTTATAGTTTTGCGCTTTTCAGTTTAATTTTGGCTTGTTACAATCCATTTATTTGGATAATGGCACCATATAGCCATATATGTAGCTATGTAGCCATAAAGCTATATAGCCATGTCCGTCTGTCTGTCTGTCCGTATCAACAAAGAGATTTCAGAGATGGTAAGAGCTACAAATACAAACTTGGTCTCAACCGGCTACATATTTAGTCAGTCAATACAAGAATCTTTTTTTTGTATGATGCCACGCCCCCTTTCCTTACAATAAGCAAAAAACTAGACACACCTCGAAACAAAAACTATGTTTTAGGCGAATATCTCAGTAAGTATGGCACTAAAGAAGATAGGTTTTGGTGGGCAAGATCCTAGAGCCAGCATAATTGTAATCTCATCTTACTTTTTGGGCTGCCACGCCCCCTTTTCTCACAAGATCTCAAAAAAAAAACTTTAATGCCGTTTAAAGGCCGTTTTTAACTCGTATAGAGACAAATTACATCAAACTATCCTGAAAGTTGCATTAAAATCGGACTATAAACAAGCTAGAAACGTAACAAGATTAATAATTGAACACAATATCAATGTACGAGTGCAAGCGAGACAGATATATACAAACATGTGTTCGAACGTTTGCGCTGGTTGTGCAAACCAATACATAGATACATGCATATGTATATGCATACAGGCAAATGAATGTTTGTTCGATTATGTTAAAATTTATTTTTTTTTCGACGTGTCCTAATAAAAGTATTATCTATTGTGATACCTGGATGCCGCTTTAATTATTTTAATGGGGAATAACAGCTAAGAGTACTATACGGTCGGGCGTGCTCGTCTGTACTTTTCTTACATGTTTGAAATTAGCCTTAAATCTTATTTCAGGTTTTAATGACAGAGCAGAAAATTTCCTAAGTTTCTTATTTAATTATTTATTTATTGTCAGACTATGGGCAGTCGACACAAAAAGAAAAAAAAAAATTAGATTAAAGTAAATTAAAATTAACAAAATATTTAAAAATAAGACTAAAATTTACGTTAAAAACGAAAAAAGTTTTCAAATTAAAATTATGAATTAAATTTAAGTTTAATTATTTATTTCGTTAAGTGACTGGGGAAGTATTACAAAAATTAAAAACATTAAGAAACGTTGGTCCAACATTCGTTGCAAGGGTTAGGAAAACCCCAGAAAAACACTAACCAGACCAACAAAAAAAAAAATGAAAAGAAAATAAAATCAAGTGTTAGTAACGCGGTAACGGTAAGGCACGCGGGAACGAAATACGCGGGAATGAAATAAAAAAAATATAACAAAGTACATTAAAAGATACTACGATATAACTGATTGACTAGTTACGTAAGAGAGAAGTGACATTCTAAGAGACGACAAAGAAGTCGCTCCACCCACTACATGAGAAAGACGATTATAAGATACGAAACGGATTATGTAAAGCATAATTCGTGGTACAGCGTTGAAGGAACAGAGGAAGAAAGTTTCTAGTATTTCGGATCGGAACCGCAAAACTTATTTGGCTAATTAGATACGAAGAATCTATCTCACCATTAATAAGTTTGTGTAAGAAAACTACACCAAGCATGGTTCTGCGATCCAAAAGGGAAGGGAGGTTAATTAACAAAAGTCTACTACGAAACGAAGGTAATCGAAAATAAGTATTCCAGCTAAGGCCCCTAAGGGCAAAAAGAAGAAATTGTTTTTGTACAGCTTCGAATCTCTCCTGATGGACAATGTATTGGGGAGACCATACACACGATCCATATTCAAGAATAGGGCGTACAAGTGAAGTAAACAGAGTTTTAGTTAGGTAGGGATCGTCAAATTCCTTAGACCACCGCTTTATGAAACCCAAGACACCAAAAGCTCGATTAGCAGCGGAAAAGATATGCTTAACGAACTTTAGTTTTGGATCGAAAAGGATACCCAAATCATTGACCGACTCTATTCTCTGAAGAGGCTTGCCGTCAAGAAAGTAGTTATTAAAGGTAGGTATTCTCCTACTATAGGACATTACATTAGATTCATTAAATCTAATAGAAATACTAAATGGCGAAAATAAGCCTAAATTAAACTTAACGTAAAGCGCGTGCGAAAAGTCTTATTAGCAATGAACAAACATGGAGCTATACGATATAGTGGTCTGATTTTTATGAAACTTGGTCATTATATTTATGTCATTGATTTTTGACCGATTATTCTATGAGAGCTATACGATATAGTAGTTCGATTTGGATTAAACTTGGTCAGTACATTTATGTTATTGATCAATTTATTCTGTATCAGTTTCATTAAGATAGCTTGGTAAATACAGAAAATTTGCATACAAATTCATACTAAAAGCAAATTTTTGAGCGATTGTCCCTATGGGAGCTATACGATATAGTAGTTCGATTTGGATTAAACTTGGTCAGTACATTTATGTTATTGATCAATTTATTCTGTATCAGTTTCATTAAGATAGCTTTGTAAATACAGAAAATTTTCATACAAATTTATACGAAATGCAAATTTTTGACAGGTCGGCCCTGTGGGAGCTATACGATATAGTAGTCCGATTTGCATGAAACTTGGTCAGTATATTATACTCTCTGCAAGAGTATATTGGGTTTGTGCAAAGTATGTAACAGGCAGAAGGATCAGCATCACAAGCCGAGTCGATAAAGCCATGTCCGTCTGTCCGTCTGTCTGTCTGTCCGTCTGTCTGTCTGTCTGTCTGTCTGTGCGTATGAACAAACAGATTTCAGAGATGGTAAGAGCTACAAGTTCGAGCTTGGTCTCAATCGATCACAAATTTAGTCAGTCAATACAAGAATCTTTTTTTTTTTGATGCCACGCCCCATTCGCCCCAATGAGCAAAAAACTAGACACACCCTGAAAGAAATCGGTGTTTTTGGCAAATATCTCAATAAATACGGAACTTAGGAACAGCAATTTTGGTACAGATTATCCTAACGGCAGATTAAATACAATATCATTAAAATTTTTGATCTGCCACGCCCCCTTTTTCCACAAGAAATAAAATAATTTTTAAAATTCAATACCATTTTAAAGGCATTTGTTCTTATCGTACAGTATTGTAATTTATAATTCGTGTGGAGACTAACTATATCCAACTATCCTGAAAGGTGCATTAAAATCGGACAATAAACAAAAAAACAAGAACCATTACAATATTGATAACTGAATTCAATATCGTGTATGAGTGCAAGCGAGATAGTAACATACAAGCACTTGAGCGGCAGCGCTGCCGCATTCATATCAATGTATGAGTGCAAGCGAGACAAAAACATACAAGCACATGTTCGAATGTTTTCGCTGCCTACGTGGCTTCAGCGCTGCCCGCAGTCGCTGCTTGCGCCGAATACACACATACATACATATATGCATCATATATACACACATTAAGACAAACAAATGTATGCTTGAGTATGCTTAGATTGTTTTTGTTTCAACATGTTTTAATGCAAGTACTACACATTGTAGTATCTCGATTCCGATTTTAATAAATTAATCGGGGAAAAATGCAGAGAGTATTATACGGTCGGGCGTGCTCGACTGTACTTTTCGTAATTGTTTTTATTATGGATAAATTTATTTTGTGTCAGTTTCATTAAGATAGCTTAGTCAATGCCAAATTTTTTCATACTAACTTATATTTGGAGAGTATTTTTGACCGATCGGCCCTATGGGAGCTATACGATAAAGTTGCCCGATTTGTATGAAGCTTGGTCAGTACATGTACTTCATAGACATGTAGTCTCCGTGTAAGTTTGGATCAGATAGTATCAAAAAAGTTTTCTATACTAAAACATTCTAGTGTTTTCTGTACATTTACCTTTATATGAAGATAGAACGCCCTAAATTGGGCGTGTCAAAAAACAAAAACAAACTTGTGCTTTTTGGGCATTTTATTATACCCGTTACTCGGTAAAAATAGCATGTTTTAGTATAGAAAACTTTTTTGCTCGTTACGTTTCCCAAACCAAATTCGCCTAGGATGTACACATCTATTGCGTACATATACTGACCAAGTTTAATCCAAATCGGACTACTATATCGAATAGCTCCCATAGGAACAATCGGTCGAACATTGAATAACGGGTAAAGTCCCGGGGCGACTATAGCATTCTGTCTTGTTTTTATACCCGTTACTCGTAGAGTACAAGGGTATATTGTAATCGTTGGAATGTCTGCCACGGCAAAGAGAGCCGTGGCAGAACCCATAAAGTGTATATATTCTTGATCAACATCAATAGCCGAGTCGATATAGCCATGTCCGTCTGTCCGTCTGAATGAACAGAAGCATCTCGGAGACTGTAAGAGCTAGAAAGGTGAAAGGGGTTGCAAATGAAAGGTACAATACCCAAGCATTGCATTGACTAAGCTATCTTAATGAAAGTGACACAAAATAAATAAATCAATTATATAAATATATTGACCAAGTTTCATACAAATCGGATTACTATATCGTATAGCTCCCATAGGGACAATAGGTCAAAACTTTGCATTTATTATGAATTTGTATGAAAATTTTCTGTATTTACAAAGCTATCTTAATGAAACTGATACAGAATAAATTTATCAATAACATAAATGTACTGACCAAGTTTAATCCAAATCGAACTACTATATCGTATAGCTCTCATAGAATAATCGGTCAAAAATCAATGACATAAATATAATGACCAAGTTTCATAAAAATCAGACCACTATATCGTATAGCTCCATGTTTGTTCATTGCTAATAAGACTTTTCGCACGCGCTTTACGTTAAGTTTAATTTAGGCTTATTTTCGCCATTTAGTATTTCTATTAGATTTAATGAATCTAATGTAATGTCCTATAGTAGGAGAATACCTACCTTTAATAACTACTTTCTTGACGGCAAGCCTCTTCAGAGAATAGAGTCGGTCAATGATTTGGGTATCCTTTTCGATCCAAAACTAAAGTTCGTTAAGCATATCTTTTCCGCTGCTAATCGAGCTTTTGGTGTCTTGGGTTTCATAAAGCGGTGGTCTAAGGAATTTGACGATCCCTACCTAACTAAAACTCTGTTTACTTCACTTGTACGCCCTATTCTTGAATATGGATCGTGTGTATGGTCTCCCCAATACATTGTCCATCAGGAGAGATTCGAAGCTGTACAAAAACAATTTCTTCTTTTTGCCCTTAGGGGCCTTAGCTGGAATACTTATTTTCGATTACCTTCGTTTCGTAGTAGACTTTTGTTAATTAACCTCCCTTCCCTTTTGGATCGCAGAACCATGCTTGGTGTAGTTTTCTTACACAAACTTATTAATGGTGAGATAGATTCTTCGTATCTAATTAGCCAAATAAGTTTTGCGGTTCCGATCCGAAATACTAGAAACTTTCTTCCTCTGTCCCTTCAACGCTGTACCACGAATTATGCTTTACATAATCCGTTTCGTATCTTATGTAATAACTATAATCGTCTTTCTCATGTAGTGGGTGGAGCGACTTCTTTGTCTTCTCTTAGAATGTCACTTCTCTCTTACGTAACTAGTCAATCAGTTATATCGTAGTATCTTTTAATGTACTTTGTTATATTTTTTTTATTTCATTCCCGCGTATTTCGTTCCCGCGTGCCTTACCGTTACCGCGTTACTAACACTTGATTTTATTTTCTTTTCTTTTTTTTTTTTTTGTTGGTCTGGTTAGTGTTTTTCTGGGGTTTTCCTAACCCTTGCAGCGAATGTTGGACCAACGTTTCTTAATGTTTTTAATTTTTGTAATACTTCCCCAGTCACTTAACGAAATAAATAAGTAAACTTAAATTTAATTCATAATTTTAATTTGAAAACTTTTTTCGTTTTTAACGTAAATTTTAGTCTTATTTTTAAATATTTTGTTAATTTAATTTACTTTAATCTAATTTTTTTTTTTCTTTTTGTGTCGACTGCCCATAGTCTGACAATAAATAAATAATTAAATAAGAAACTTAGGAAATTTTCTGCTCTGTCATTAAAACCTGAAATAAGATTTAAGGCTAATTTCAAACATGTAAGAAAAGTACAGACGAGCACGCCCGACCGTATAGTACTCTTAGCTGTTATTCCCCATTAAAATAATTAAAGCGGCATCCAGGTATCACAATAGATAATACTTTTATTAGGACACGTCGAAAAAAAAATAAATTCTAACATAATCGAACAAACATTCATTTGCCTGTATGCATATACATATGCATGTATCTATGTATTGGTTTGCACAACCAGCGCAAACGTTCGAACACATGTTTGTATATATCTGTCTCGCTTGCACTCGTACATTGATATTGTGTTCAATTATTAATCTTGTTAGGTTTCTAGCTTGTTTATAGTCCGATTTTAATGCAACTTTCAGGATAGTTTGATGTAATTTGTCTCTATACGAGTTAAAAACGGCCTTTAAACGGCATTAAAGTTTTTTTTTTTGAGATCTTGTGAGAAAAGGGGGCGTGGCAGCCCAAAAAGTAAGATGAGATTACAATTATGCTGGCTCTAGGATCTTGCCCACCAAAACCTATCTTCTTTAGTGCCATACTTACTGAGATATTCGCCTAAAACATAGTTTTTGTTTCGAGGTGTGTCTAGTTAGACCCCGTACTCTTTAAAAAAGAGTAAAGGGGGTCTATTAAGTTTGTCAGAAGCGAGATGTGCGTAACAGGCAGAAGGAGGCGTGGCCGACCCCATAAAGTATATATATTCTTGATCAGCATCAACAGCCGAGTCGATATAGCAATGTCCGTCCGTCCGTCCGTCCGTATGAACACCTTTATCTTTTAAACTACAAGAGCTAGAGACACCAAATTTGGAATGTAAGTCCGTTATTTTCGCGACCAGATCAAGTTTATTTCAAATTGTTGCCACGCCCCTTACCGCCCCCGCAATGAGCAAAAAACCAGACACACCTCGAAAAAATTTGTGTTTTAGGCGAATATCTCAGTAACTGTAGCACTTAGGAGCACAAATTTTGGTATACTGGTTCTTAGAGACAGCCTTAGTATAATGTCATTCAAAATTTTGAGCTGCCACGCCCCCTTTTCTCATAGGAACTAAAAGACTCTCCAGATTCAATGCCTTTTTGAAGGCATAAATCAAATAGTACAGTGTTGTAATTTAACATACGCTTAGAGACTTACTATTTTTAACTTTCCTGAAAGTGGCATCAAAATCCTATGTCAAACAAGAGAGAAATTTCGGTTCAAAGTGCATGTTATTTTACTGAAAAATCACTGCATGCGCGCAACACATACAAACAAACACAGAAACATACAAACATATGTTCGAACATTTTCTCTACCTGCTTTGGCGGCAGCGCTGCACGGAGCCGCTGGCCGCGCCGAACAATGCTATGCATACACACATGTATGAGCACACATACATATTTGCAAATAATCGAAAGAACGATAGAAGAGGGTCGTGGTGCAACTGGTAGAGTTGCGGCGCAATATGGAGCCTTCATATAGATCGCGGGTTCGAATGCTGACAATGATGATGTTAATTTATTTACTTTTTAATTTTAATTCAAAATGTAAATATTTCATTTTAATTTTTTAATTTTTAATTTCATTTTAAAATTTTATTTAAATAAAATGCAAATGGGCACTACTATGGGAGTACGGGGTCTTTTACAGTCAGCTCGATCGACTGTAGCCTTTCTTACTTGTTTTTTGCTTACTGTAAGCAAAGGGGGCGTGGCATAAAAAAAAAAAAATTCTTGTATTGACTGACTAAATATGTGATCGATTGAGAACAAGCTCGAACTTGTAGCTCTTACCATCTCTAAAATCTGTTTGTTAAATTACAATAGTTTCGGAGATTGGTTTATACTTAGACCACAAAATCTAATGTACCCTATTTATGTTCCAATAACATTTTGTTCTTGTAATAATTCAATACCAGCAAGATCCTTAGCGGTACGCAAAATAGAGTTGTCTTTCGCAAAAGAAACATACATTAATACAACAAATACATGCAAAATGTCAAGTATTAACAACTCAACATTCACTTTCAAACTTTGAAGCAGTTCAAAAGCTCAAAAACATCAGAAAAGGGTCTGTAATGGATAAATTAAATAAAAGTTTTTCACCATTTTTAAAAAAACAAGCTAGAAAGGCTACAGTCGGGCGAGCCGACTGGCAAAACCCCTGTACTCTCATATTAGTGCGCATAAACATGAAGAAGAAGCTAAGTGATTCATATTTAAATCATACATATGTATGCGTGTAAATAAACATATAACGGCATATGTTCATACACATTACGCATAGCATTACACTTATCATTTAAGTTATACATTCCTTTCCCACAGAATTTCAGTAAACTTTATAAAACAATCATATGGTGACAATAACAATTCTGGCTTCCAACGAACTTATTAAATATCATAAACAATTCGCCAGAATCGTTATTTCCATCAATCGGGTTGAAACTTCTAACGTTGCACCAATCCTCTTTTAAATCTCAATCTTCTTCTTCAAGATTGAGATCCTTATATTTACATAAGAGCCAAAAGCTCTATTAGTCTAAAGTCCAATCAATAAAAACTTAAAGCCTAGGTTTGCTAAACGTCTCAGGAACGTAGCATAAGTTAGTCTGGATTTTTAATTTGATAAATTTTTAAGAACCGACATTAGGGTTCCATTAGGAAGTGCAGCAGGGCAATTTAGTGTATGATAATTAGCAAATCTGCACTATTGTTCTAATCAATAAAGAAGCGCGGTTCCGATCCCGACCGCCGAAAGGTCCGGGCTTACCTCTTTAGAGAGAGCCAATCCTAAGGTGTGTTTTGTTCGCCATTATTTGCGCATTTCACCTTACCCTTACTGCAGCGTTTTTGCATATAATAATGTTTTTTGTAAAATCGGATCCAGGACGGACTGAGATCTGTACCCCGGGGAAACGACCTTCTCTGAACTACGTTATTGTACACATATTTAGATCTCTTTGCATGCCTTATTTTAAAAACATGTTTTACTTAGAAAAAATCCTTGTATTATAATTTGAAAATAATATTTTAATACGTAATTTATTTAAAATGAAACATAATTTTAACAAGAAAAATTTTAAGAAGAAAAAAAAAATGCTATAGTCGCCCGGCGACTTTAGGATACCCGTGACTCAATGTTCGACCGGTTGTTCCTATGGGAGCTATACGATATAGTAGACCAATTTAGATAAACCTTGGTCAGTATATGAACGCTATAGATGTGTACATCCTATGTAAATTTGGTTCGGATAACGTAACTAACAAAAAAGTTTTCTATACTAAAACATGCTATTTTTACCTTCGTTTACCTTTATATGAACATAGAACGCCCTAAAGTGGGCGTGTCAAAAAACAAAAACAAATTTGCACTGCTTGGGCATTTTATATTTCATTTGCGACCTCTCGGGTCTTTCTAGCTCTTATAGTTGCTGAGATCCTTTTGTTCATACAGACGGACATGGCTATATCGACTCGGCTATTGATGCTGATCAAGAATAAGTATACTGAAAAATCCAAAACTATTTTTAAATAAAACAAATTGTAAGTTCTTAAACGTTACAATTTATTGTTGGACTTAGCAATCGCGGAAAGGCTTGGCAGCGTGTGTGTGGTTAAAGCGAGACGAAAACGAACTAACCGCTGCTCGCGACAGTCGCATTGCCGACTACAAATTCGACTTACAGACTAGCTTAAGTATAAGAGTTCAATACACTACTGGACAATTCAATAATATCGTTAATTTAAGCTTATCCTAACAATATATTATTTTCCTTACTCTAACTTATGTTTATGATTCAACATTCCGGCCACCTTGAAGGGATCGCCTTCAATCCCTTGGTAGCCCGGGCGTGAGCGCTTCTCCAATGTCCACTGAAGCCGGCGGCCTTGGGTCGACGATGGCCACCACGTCGGTCAGGTGCCAACGTAAATCGCCCTCTGTGATCGACGAGCTGCTGATCTGCAGCATGAATAGTCCTCCGAAGAGAGGGGCGCTCGGAGGGATTAGTCTCCACTCCATATTTCGCTTCGCTGTGAACTGAAGGCTGCTCAGCTGCCGGGAAAGTGCATCCTGGTACTTCCTTCCCAGGTTTCTGACGAACATGTGTCGCCTTTTCACTGTAACTCTGGACTGGTGTGCCACGTCGGGCAAATATGTTCACTGTGAAAAATAGAGGTTCAGTGGATCTTGCTGTAAATTCAGTATGAACAGCCTTTGATGCAAAACACGCGAACACAGAAATATACACCTTTAAGGTGGTTAGTCCTCTTATTTTAGTCAATGAATTTGTGGTACCATACAAATCCTCACATAAGGAATCACAGAGATTCGTCTACCTAAATCGTCTGACTTATCAATCAGCGATTGCAAAAATGAATGAACAATGTCAGCCCTTTTTGGCTTAACAAGTTTCCTGCTGAGCTCTGCTCGCTGAGTTAGTTGCAGCAGAATCAGAAACGCGAATCTGAATTTTTTATTCTCGACAGTATATGGTTCTACAATAGTTTTCGATCTGAATCGATACATATAATCAACAATTGGTTCGATTTTATGCCGATATTTAAGCTTCGGAACTTGACACCCTCTTGACCACAAATCAGCTGGATTTGATAAAGTCGGTGCATTTTTCCAAGATACATTATTGGCCATCTCTAGGATTCCTGCAACACGATTGGCTACAACTGTTGCTAATTGTGAAGGGGAAGTATTTATACAATGTAGTGCGGCTTCTGAATCATTCCAGAAACTCGCACTCTTGATTCGACATCGGTGAAACGCGTATATTTGGGCCAACATACACGCGAAAGTTTCTAACAATGTTTTTAGCTTGGCGGGACTTATTTTGGCGAACCTACGAACCAAGTGATACTGAAAAGTATCCAATCTTGGTGTCCACCTTATGCCAAGCGTTCTTGTCGAATCGGCATCATTGGAAATCCACAGTTTCTCATTTCCGCCTTCTTCTACTACTTTAGAATGGTTTGAAAACCATTTTGCCAATTGAAATTCGCCCGTTTGGATATCTGCCGTGAGGGCAGGTCGGTTCAGACGGAACCTACAAAATGAACGAATAAGATCCCTCTGAATAACAGGTCTCAGGACGCACTGGTGTGAAAAATTGTAATGTGGTCCTGGTGGAACTTCTGTATCTAAGAACGACATATGACTAAGGTCAAGATTCTCGGTCATGAAACTCAAATGTACATCATGGACTTCCAAATTCATGGAAAGTAGATGTCTCTTGGCAATTTGTGACGATTCCAGTACTTTGGGATCAGTCATGAAACTAAAATTGAAACCAAATTGTCCAGTCGCCAATTTACGAACGCTGACCCGACAACTTTGTTTGCAAACGATTTGCTCTGCAGAATAATTTGCCGAAACACTTGTCTCTGGGACAGCTTTAACCTTACAGTGTCGATCTACACTGTCTTCAAATCGAGCATCTCTATGTCGCATCACTGAGCAGCATACTGGGCTTTGAGTATGCATTTTCTTGCACCGCCCTGATGCCACCCAACCAAACAACGTCCTTTGTAGTAATGGACCACCCTTCGCCAATCGAATTTGTCCATTACACAGCATTTCAAAAAATGAGTCGGCTCCCAGAAGCATATCTATCTGCTGAGGTTTGTGGAACTCAGGATCAGCCAGTTCGACATTTGCTGGCATCTTCCGCCTATTGATGGGAAGATCACCATCTGGCTGCCTGCTACAAATTGATTTGAGCACCCAAAACTTGGCGCTGAACTGATGTCTCGATACACGAGACGCAACTATTGTCGATACATTGCCTTTTGCAACCAGACTCGAATGTCCTACCGACTTTACAGATAAGCTACTGTTTTTGCGTTGAAGGTGCAAAGCTTGAGCTAGATCTTCCGTCATGAAATTCACCTGAGACCCTGAATCCAACAAGGCTCTAGCGTTTCGCTTCTGACCGAATCTGTCTCGAACTGTAACGACTGCAGTTGCAAGGATCACTTGGCCGATTTCGCTTGTAACATGATCTACATGGGCAAGATGAGCAGAGGCTTGTGATATTCCTACGGGTACGTATTTGTGAAGGAGAGTGTTGTGAGGACGAGAACAAACTCTACACTTCGACGCATTGCAGTTGGACACTCTGTGCCTTGCATACAAACAGTTTATGCAGAGTTGATTAGATTTTACGAAATTAAATCCCTCGTCAACTGACAATGCTGCGAACCCTTGGCAAATTCCAATCACATGGCTTGCACTGCAAAACTGGCATGTGGGTTCAACCTCTTTTACAACATTTGTACACGCAAACGACGATTTTTATACTCTCTGCAAGAGTATATTGGGTTTGTGAAAATGTATGTAACAGGCAGAAGGAGGCGTGGCAGACCTCATAAAGTATATATATTCTTGATCAGCATCACAAGCCGAATCGATTTAGCCATGTCCGTCTGTCTGTCCGTCTGTCTGTCTGTCCATATGAACAAACAGATTTCAGAGATGGTAAGAGCTACAAGTTCGAGCTTGGTCTCAATCGATCAGATATTTAGTCAGTCAATACAAGAATTTTTTTTTTTCGGTGCCGCGCCCCATTCGCCCACAATGAGCAAAAAACTAGACACACCTCGGAAAAAATTGGTGTTTTCGGCGAATATCTCAGTAACTATGGTACTTAAGATCACCAATTTTATTATGAAGGTTCCTGGTGACAGCGTAAATGCATTGACATTTGAAATTTTGGACTGTTACGCCCCTTTCTCCCACAATTAATAATAATAGTTCCAAACTTTCATTCCGTTTTTTGGCATTTGTTTATATAGTACAGTATTGTAATTTATAATTCGTGTGGAGACTAACTATGTCAAACGATCCTGTAAGGTGCATTGAAATCGCACTATAAACAAGAAAACTAGAAGCGTTACAATATTAATAACTGAATTCAATATCATGTATGAGTGCAAGCGAAACAGAAACATACAAGCACATGTTCGAATGTTTTTGCTGCCTGTGTGGCGGCAGCGGTGCCGCATTCATATCAATGTATGAGTGCAAGCGAGATAGAAACATTGAAGCACATGTTAGCACTTTTTGCTGCCTGTGTGGCGGCAGCGCTGCCGCATTCATATCATTGTATGAGTGCAAGCGAGACAGAACATACAAACATATGTTCGAATGTTGTCGTTGCCTGTGTGGCGGCAGCGCTGTCCGCAGTCGCTGGCTGCGTTGAATACACACACATACATACATATATGCATCATATATTGTCATTCGTATGTGTATTCGCATACAGACAAACAGATGTATGTTTGATAACGCTTGGATTGTTTTTGTTTCAACGTGTTTTAATGCAAGTACTACACATTGTTATATCTCTAGACCGATTTTAATAACTTAATCGGGAAAATATTCAGAGAGTATATTACGGTCGGGCGTGCTCGACTGTACTTTTCTTTCTTGTTTAGTATTAATTATTTATGTTGTCAAATAATGTAATTAAGCATATAATTTAATATTCTCTTAATTCAATTTATTATTGTTTTGTCATATCGTTTATGTGGCCCCTTTTTTTTCCGTTGTGTTTCTTTTTATGATATGCCTATAGTCAACTGGTACATTTAGTACCCGCCAATATAAATTGTTTTGGCACTGTCCGGCCCCCTATGCCTCCTTGGAGCTCTTAGTAAGTATAAGGTTCCCCCGAGACCACCTTCTATATATTGATTCAAGGCAATAGACACACAACTAAAAAGAAAAGCACCGAAACATAGACAAAGATGATTATGCACAATTCTTTTCCAAAATCTGGGTACCGTAGTAAATTTGGTTGAACAAGCTTATCTTTCATGGTATGGAATGCATTTTCGCATTTCACTGTCCATTCAAGTGGAACATTCTTTTTACAAAATATTGTTATGTGCCGGGAATATTCGGCTAAGTTTTGTATTCGCATTTGTGGGACTGGATAATTCCTGATGACTTAATGTCATCTGGTAAAGTCCCAATATCTGAAACAGCCCTTCATGAAAAGAAAAAGAACATTTTTCTGGATGCAATTTCAGTTTGTTTTTTCTATAAAGTTTAAAAACATCTGTTTAATATTTAATCATGTGTTCTTCAGAACAACCACTTAGTCTTTAGGCTTTACTAGGCTCATCATCCTCTGAAACGATTTAGGCTCTTTTTTAAAGCAAAAGGTAATCGCGTAAAGCGATATGAGCTATTGCTCGTTGAAAGAGCCGTTTTAAATTTTTTGATTTTTCCTCAAGTTTAATTTGGTGGAACCCTTTAATTAAAACAAGGCATTCAAAGTATTTTGCTCGACCCAATTTTTTCTATTCAGAACCCAAAAGGGCTTTTTAGACCCCGTACTCTTTAAAAAAGAGTATAGGGGTCTACTAAGTTTGTCAGAAGCGAGATGTGCGTAACAGGCAGAAGGAGGCGTGGGCGACCCCATAAAGTATATATATTCTTGATCAGCATCAACAGCCGAGTCGATATAGCCGTGTCCGTCTGTCCACCTGTCCGTCCGTCCGTCCGTATGAACACCTGGATCTTTTAAACTACAAGAGCTTGAGCCACCAAATTTGGAATGAAAGTCCGTTATTTTCGCGAGCAGATCAAGTTAATTTCAAATTGTTGCCACGCCCCTTACCTCCCCCGCAATGAGCAAAAAACCAGACACACCTCGAAAAAATTTGTGTTTTAGGCGAATATCTCAGTAACTATAGCACTTAGGAGCACATATTTTGGTATACAGGTTCTTAGAGACGGCCTTAGTATAATGTCATTCAACATTTTGAGCTGTCTCGCCCCCTTTTCTCATAGGAACTAAAAAACTCTCCAACTTCAATGCCGTTTTTAAGGCATTAAATCAAATAGTACAGTGTTGTAATTTAACATACGCTTAGAGACTTACTATTTCTAACTTTCCTGAAAGTGGCATCAAAATCCTATGTCAAACAAGAGAGAAATCCCGGATCAAATTTATGTTATTTAACTGCAAAATCACTGTATGCGCACAACACATACAAACAAACACAGAAACATACAAACATATGTTCAAACGTTTTCTCTACCTGCTTTGGCGGCAGCGCTGCCCAGAGCCGCTGGCCGCGCCGACCAATGCTATACATACACACATATATATGAGCACACATACATATTTGCAAATAATCGGAAGAATGATAGAAGAGGGTCGTGGTGCAACTGGTAGAGTTGCGGCGCAATATGGAACCTTCGTATGGATCGCGGGTTCGAATGCTGACAATGACAATTGTTAATATATTTATTTTTTAATTTTAATTCAAAATGTAAATATTTAATTTTAATTTTTTAAATTTCATTTTAAGACTTTAATTTAAATAAAATGGGCACTACTATGGGAGTACGGGGTCTTTTACAGTCGGCTCGATCGACTGTAGCCTTTCTTACTTGTTTTTAACTTGTTTTTATTTGTTTGTTGAGAATGGTTTCGGTTATATTTGTTTGCATTTGTCAACGCACAGTGGTGTCACATGGTCTATTTAGTCACAGCATTTGTCGCTCTAAATGTTCATTTTATTTTATTTAAGTCACTCCTCGCATATGTGTTCGAGCGTTTATTTAGTTTTTTTTTTTCGTTTTATTTTTTGAACACACATCAAAAAAATACATAGCCACAAGACTTGAAGACAAGAACGCACACCAAACGTACACCAAACGCACAACAAAATTTCCCGCTCGATCCGGCCACGCAACTGCTCGTGCCGATCTCAAAAAAACGACTCCCCTGTTGACTCTAAAGTCACCTGTTGCTATGCACAATTCAAAATGGTAATCCTTCTATTCCTCTTCCATGCGTGTATGGCCACCTCCAGCTGAACAGTGTGCGATGAATTCACAACACTTATCGATATTCCGATTCTGCTCAGCCCCAGATGCAACATCACTCGAAGATTTGCACCCGGCTCGAGGGTGTTTATGCCTGTGAGGGAAGTGGCGCCAATATTCGAGCGCATGGGGGCTGTCCACTCTGGCTATGCCGCACCCAACGTAGGCCATCCCCAAACCCTGAGAGTCTCATTCTCTACCGACTGAGCTAGCCGGGATTATAGTCGGATGTCTTTGGCGTGAAAGACACCTATCGGTCGCCCACTCTCGTTCTCCAGTTTGAACATGTTTGCGCCCACTGCGAATTTTGCATTGAACGCATTTTTAAAATTGTTCAAGACAAAATTTCGCCGAAACACCTCCTGCCCTGGAACAAAATGGAGTTCTCTTGCTCGCTCATTATAGCGCAGACTGTTCCGCTCAAACGCCTGATGAAGATGCCTCTGTATTTTGTCTTGGATAAGCCGTTGCTTATCGGCTCGGCCTAGCGTAGCCATCTCGTGCTCACAAAGGGACTTTAGCTTACGAGCCAAAGCGTAAGCTCCGTTCAGCATCAACGCCTGAATACTGCAAAGAACGGAGTGACTCCTGTTGCTTCATGGACGCTGTTACGCAAAGCCGCCTCAATCTCCGGGAGGTAAAGATCCCATTCGCGATGGTCGTTTTCTAAATACACCCTAATCGCTGCTAGGACTGATCGATTTACTCGCCTCGCAGCATTGCTTTGGGGAGAGTAAATGGCACTTCTTAAATGAGTGATCCCATACGCCTACGTCATCTCCTCGAAAGTCATTCCTGTCTGCCATTATCAGAGGGAATTACCTCGGGCACTCCAAACTTCAAACCAGGAATTTCACTACTGACTTTGCTGTCGCATGGTTTTCAAAAATAAGAATTTTGAAAAGTGATCAACGACAATATATATTCATGCATTTCCCTTTTTCGATCTCGGATACTTTCCTAAAAAGTCGATATATATCTTCTGGAATGGCCTTTCCGTCACTATTTCTGTCCCTATTCTCACTTGCATCCGAAAATTCGTAGCCTTGACTTCATTACACACGTGGCAACTTCGGATGAAATCGGCCACTTGCACTGTCATCTTTGGCCAAAAATATTGCCTTCGCAAAGCATGCAATGTCTTTGCCATTCCTCCATGTGCCGACGTATCTTCTTCATGCGCTCTCCGGTTTAGCTCATGGGTGACCGATGCAGTAATCCAAAGCTTCCAAACACAGCCCTCAAGTTTGTCTTCCAACTTACTTGGTGACATGTGTTTGAAGATTACGACCCCTTTCACTTTCAGGTCTAACAATTGCTGCCTCAATATCCTGAACAAATTGCCTATACTCCTCGGTCTCGAATTTGTTCGTCTGGAACCCTAAAATTGCACTAGGATCCAATTCTTCATTTACTTCGGCCTCTACCGCCTCTAGACTTCGTGAGAGCGTGTCGGCCACTACATTTTCTGACCCTTTGCGATGCTCAATCACGAAGTCTAATGCCTGCAACTGTTCATAAAATATTTCCTGTTCTTCTTCGGCCACGTCAACCTCATTCACCCTTTTATGGGCATAAATCCATCGGGCCATACCTCGGCGGTGATCGTCCCATAAACGGCTTGACCATGCTCCTCCTACCGTACGCCTGCTCCACCTCGATGCACTCATCCCTCAACTGGTCTACACCTCGAGGGCATACACATAATGTGCCAGATCATCCCGGAGCCCCATTTTGATGATCTTGATGAAACTAGCTTCAGGCAGGGGTTCCCGCAACCTCGATGCGAGCTTTCGTATGGCGCAGACGAAATCGTCAGCACTCTCACTGCCGCTTTGCCTCCGCTGCATAAGCTCGTGCATCTTGTCATGCTCGGTCTGCGTTCCCCTGAATCCAGCCAATAACGCACGCTTCAGCTCGTCCCATCGCTCCACTCGAAACTGTCGCACGTGTAGCCAGTACCAATCCCTGGCCCTTCTTTTGGGTAGGAGGTGGAAGCAGCGCAGTACCTCATCCCAAGGGCACCTATACTGTCGCTGGAGGAACTCCACCCGAAAAATAAAGTCCTCGACGGAAGATTTATTATCGTCTCCGTCGAAGGACACATCCCATCGCTCCATCCTCGCCCATAGATGCCTGCCTGAAGTCCCCTCGTCTGTCCGCTCAGCCCTATTGTCACCCCACTGCGACTTCGTCGAATTTCTCCATGTTCGCGTTTGCGAATTGGCTGGCTTAAACCTAACGGGCTCATTCGGCGTCACCATTGGTGGTGGCTTTGAAACCGGATTTTGTGGGTCATCCACCGAACCTCCGCTTCTTCTAGTGCCTCAACCGGAACCTAGCTATGGCCCTGCCTCACCGTCGAACGCCAGCAGTTCCTCCTCATTGGTGCCCGCATGGAAGCGAGGCAAGCACTCTGCTACCGTCTGCTCTTGCCGTTCGCGGGGTAGATGGTCTGCGATCGGCCGGAGAACATCATTTATTGCTTTTATCACCTCCGCATCTCTTTCTGGGTGGTCTGGCATATTCCCTCGGCTTGGGACTTCAAGGAGGTGAGATGCGCCTGTGCAAGCATTGCTTTCACTGCTGATGTCTCCTCCGACCGTAGATCTGGTTTTAGCTCCTCCCTCCTTTTGCACTAGCTGACTCTGAAGGCGGTGTTTGTGCCACTGCGCCATACACCCTTGCGGAAGATCGCTCTCCCATGAGCTGTCCCTTTGGACTGCCTTCTGTCGGGCATTATATCCGTGCACGCCCTCTCCTTCAGCCATGATCACAAAAGAAAATAAAAAAAAAAATAAATCTTACCAAAGTAAATATATAAATAAATAAATAATGAACCCGCCCCTATACGAACGATAAAATAAAAAATAACAAAAATAATAAATCACAATAAAAATAAATAACAACTGTAATAAATACAAATATACTAAATAATATAATAAATCCTAAATAACAAAACAAATATAAAATAAATAACAAATTATTAGATAATACATATAAATAAGCAAATATTTTGCAATAAATGTACACACATATACGTTAAGTAACAAATATCAATAAATAAATACCAATTAATAATTTTAATTATTTACTAATATCTATAAACAAATATACATTAAATAACTTCTCCAAGTGCACAAATATTACAAAATAATTATAAATAAATAAATATTAGATAACCACACTAAGTAAATACTCACTAAAGAATATCGATTAACAGACGAATATTATTTAATAATCATAAATAAATAAATACAAATATAATAACTATAGATAAATAGTTATTAAAAAGTAAATATATATATATATAACAAATATTTTATGAATCAAAACAAATATTTTATGACTCGCACGGGTCACCGTGATCAGCCGATAGTTTTGGCCGGACAACCAGTACCAGAAAATGCAAGAAGACGCTTTACGTTACTTTACAAAAACACTTTAACAAAACGACAAAGATGTTTGATTTGCAGATCGTTTCCTTCATGTGCAATTGAAGGCGAGCGTATACGCTCCGACAAGACTCCATGAAGGACAAGTCCGTAACGCTCCCACCCTACCTGTGGCGGCAACAATCAAATTGTTAGTTGCGCCACCCATAAACAAATGTCTACGTCAGCTCGCTCACTCCACGCTATGCAATCCCCCTCCCATAAACAAATTACTCACGCATATTCATTCTAACAACAATTATGTACATATATTTTCATTACTTTTAATAAACATAGTTGTCCTAACATATATATTTCCCTATCTTCTTTAGTTTTGCTTTTCATTTTAATTTCATTTAATTTAAATTTTTGTCTTTGTCTATGTTTAGGTGCTTTCCTTTTTATACCCGTTACTCGTTGAGTACAAGGGTATATTGTAATCGTTGGAATGTATGTAACAGGCAGAAGGAGGCGTGGCAGACCCCATAAAGTATATATATTCTTGATCAGCATCAATAGCCGAGTCGATATAGCCATGTCCGTCTGTCCGTCCGTCCGTCCGTCTGTATGAACAAAAGGATCTCAGAGCCTATAAGAGCAAGAAAGGGGTCGCAAATAAAAGGTGCAATACCCAAGAAGTCCGAGTTTGTTTTTGTTTTTTGACACGCCCACTTTAGGGCGTTCTATCTTCATATAAAGGTAAATGTACAGATAAAACTTGAATGTTTTAGTATAGAAAAAGCTATCTGATCCAAATTTACACGGAAAGTACGTGTCTAGGAAGTACATGTACTGACCAAGCTTAATCGAAATCGGACAACTATATCGTATAGCTCCCATAGGGCCGATCGGTCAAAAACACGCTCCAAATGTAAATTAGTATGAAAAAATTTTGCATTGACTAAGCTATCTTAATGAAATTGATACAAAATAAATATATCAATAATATAAATATACTGACCAAGTTTCATACAAATCGGACTACTATATCGTATAGGGACAATAGGTCAAAAATTTGAATTTAGTATGAATTTGTATGAAAATTTTCTGTATTTACCAAGCTATCTTAATGAAACTGATACAGAATAAATTTATCAATAACATAAATGTACTGAGCAAGTTACATACAAATCGTATGACTATATCGTATAGCTCCCATAGGAACAATGGGTCGAACATTGAGTAACGGGTATCCTAAAGTCGCGGGGCGACTGTAGCATTCTTTCTTGTTATTTGCGGGTCTATTGCCTAAGATCTTTATATAGAGGGGGGTCTCGCGGGAACCTTATACTTTCTAAGAGCTCTAAGGGGGCATAGGGGGCCGGACAGTGCCAAAACAATTTATATTGGCGGGTACTAAATGTACCAGTTGACTATAGCCATATCATAAAAACAAACAACGGAAAAAACGGCCCACATAAACGATATGACAAAACAATAATAAATTGAATTAAGAGAATATTAAATTACAAGCTTAATTACATTATTTGACAAAATAAATATTAAATACTAAAAAACTTCACAACATCTAACTTAAGAAAGGACAAAACTATTTCCGCTTTAACAAAAGAAACAGTGCATAAACTTGAACAAAAGTTCATAAGCATAGTGTAAAGTATAGTTGTATTGTTTCGTTCAGAATAAGTTCGATTGAACTGTTCACGAACGAACGAACCAGCTAAATCCCAAGTTGTAGTTCGGTTGTTTAGTTCGTTCGTTCGTCTTAGTGTTCGTCCCATTCTAGTTCGTTTGTTCGTTCATTGATCTTGGTCCCATTTTAGTTCGGTCACTTAGTTCGTTCGATATGGTCAGTAGTGCCTCAAACTGCCAGTATGCTGTTTGATGTTTAATTTAATAGTCAAAGGCTTGATTTTAGAATCATAAAATAATAAAACTTATGTTTCCTAATTTCATTTAATACTGTAAACTCCTATAAAAGACGGCAATTAGTTATCGATGGTTATAAAATACAAAGTTTATTTCTCGGTGTTATATTTTTTGCGTCCACTCGATTTGCCGGTTCGATTACAAGAGTTTACAACTCAGAAGTGGGATCGCCAACGGGTGCTGCACGGTGCTCGGAAGCCAAGCGTGAAGCATAGTACTCACCCGTAATAACGTATGGGACGGCAGAAACCTCAGTGGCGGTAGCAGATGGAGCAGCGTAAACGGCGGTCGGCACAGCAGTAGGGACGGTGACCGGCACAACGTGCGATTGTACAGCAGCAGGCGTAGTAACAGCAGACCTCTCAGCCGACGCGGCGATAGACACAGGTAAAGCGGCAGCGCGCCTAGTGGCGGGTAAGGCAACAGGCGCAGCAACAGGAACAGCAACGGCGGGCGCAGCAACAGATGCAGCAACAGCGGGCGCAGCAACAGGAACAGCAACAGCGGGCGCAGCAACAGACGCAGCAACAGGAACAGCAACAGCGGGCGCAGCAACAGACGCAGCAACAGGAACAGCAACGGGCGCAGCAACAGGAACAGCAACGGGCGCCGCAACAGGAACAGCAGCAGGCGCAGCAACGGCCAGATGGACATTAGGCGGCGGGACACAAATCGGAATGGTAGTTGGTGCAGCACCAGCTAACATAACAGACAGCTGAACGGGTACTGGCAGGTTAGCACACTTAGCTTCGGATTGGGCAGCCGGCATCAAAGGAGTCAAGACAGGCGGCGAGGCATTCAGAATATCTTCGTGCTGGACAGCAGATATAGAAGGCGACGGAGCCATGACCGTAGCTCTGGGTTGGACCACGTGCGAGTCGGCAGGCGTGACAGCAGATTTAGCAGCAGATGTGGTTGTTGTAGACATCACAAGCTCGGACGCGGTGGCCATCGGGTTAGCTGCCTTAATGGCCTTTGCGTATAGTTTCTCCATTTTGGTCAGTATGTCTGACAGCGGCATCTCGACATCACTATCGCACAAAGTCTGAAACGTCTCCTCTTGCTCATGGTGCCATCTCCAGGGATCATGAGCAAACTTCTGGATTTTCTTCAGGTTGTGCGTAGGGCGTTGAAATATAACTCTCCTCGAGTTCATATCCCACTTCTGAGTTGTAAAAGGCTGTAAAACACATCCGATTAGTCTTCACTTTACTTATTTATTTAGATTATCTTAGCTATCGAGCAGACACGTCTGTGTTCTCGAAGCATCACCGGAAAAGGAGTCGGAATCAAGCCAGGCTTATCCTAATGTCAGCCGGTACATCATCGATACGTATCCTAGACGATACTTAATCGATAGTTAACATTATTCGCTTAACAATATATCGGCAGTCTCTTAACATACATTATCGATATTAACATATTTAAAATATCTTACAATACTTAAACTTTTTAATCTTACTATATATATGGTATATGGCAACAATAAAAAATTAACTCATATATGAAGTCTCCATATTACGTCAAACTTGCCAAAAAAGAATATATTTATTTATAAGGAACAATACCATTTAGAATGGGACCAAGATCAACGAATGAACGCACGAACGAAATGACCGTTATAGTTCGTTCGTTGAAAATTGAACTACTTCCTTTAATTGAACTACGATGTTCAATTCTAGTGTAAAGTATGTGCATCGATGGTTATTGTTAAGTCTTAATCGATATATCGTTAAATAGTTTTAAGTATCGTTGTTAGTATTAGGTGATATTAGGTAAAATGGCTGTTGGTGTCCAAGGAACACCAACCCGCATGAGCTGGAGTTCGCCCCGTTGTAATACCATGTGGGGTCAAAAGTCTGCGTCCAAGCAAAGCACAGAAAGCTGTGTAGACTGGTCTACAAATGGGTCGCACACATATTAATTCCATCCCGTGGCACGGATATAACTCGAGAGCTGTTGGGGTTGCAATACGGACAGCTCCGAGAGGTATACAGTATACCCCTAGAAATCTCATTCTATAGTGACTGAAAGCTGGGCATTGGCAGAAAAAATGCATTTCTATCTCTTCTTCATCCTCGTTTCCACAGCTTCTGCAAAAGTCGTGAGAGTTGACGGAAAGTCTGGAGGCATGGGTTCCCACTAACCAGTGACCCGTAAGAGCACGAAAGACTGCGGAGCATTTTTTACGTATTAGCATGCATAGCCTGGATGAGCGATCTTTTGACTGGGTTGGCCAAGAAAGACGAGAGGTTCTGCATCTTGAGGTGCATCATGTCTGCCAGATGTTTGAAGTGGTTTCTATCATGAGCCTGCACGTCGCCAGAGGTATGGATACATGTTCTCTCTCCGGGTCGAGAGTGGAGGCAGTTCCCATCCTCGCGAGTTCATCTGCAACAAAGTTTCCTTCTATGTTGCTGTTGCCAGAGACCCATATTAGGAGAATATCGAACTGTTCAGTCATCTCCATAAGAGATTTGCGACATTCGTTTAGTAATTTAGAGTTACTCGTTATGGACATTAAAGACTTAAGGGCTGCTTGGCTATCAGAAATGATGCTAATTCTGCACCTGTACGGGATGGCCTTAATTAAAGAAGCCCTAAACATTATAAATTCATGGCCTTAATAAAGAAAGCCCTAAACATTATAAATTCTGAGATCCCGTACAGGTGCAGAATTAGCATAATTTCCGTGTGGAGAACCCCTACTCAAGGCCTCCCTGGACGCGAAAACCACTTTGAAGAGGGTGTTTGTGTATTCCGTGGGGATACAGTATTCAGTATTTTGGATGGTAAAGGGTATTTCTGACAGAAAGTTGAAATGTCCCAGTCTATTCGACTTTCAGAGGTTGGCTTCTCTCATTCTAAGTGCGGATATGGCAATCTTTGATCCCATTATGTCCAATGGAAGGCAGTGTAGGATGGCATTGACAGCCTCGCCCGGGGTAGTTCGTAGAGCCCCCAAGGTCAAGAGTCCCGCCATGCGTTGTATCTTGTTTAGTCTGGCAAGAGCTGGCAAGAGTTTTCATAGCTGGCTATCAGACTACGACTCCATACAGGACTATGGGTCGAATAATGGCAGTGTAGAGCCACTTAGTGCTATAGGGGTTACGACTCCATTTCAGGCCTATTGTCTTTCTGCATGCAAAGAGGGCAACCGAGGCCTTGGGAGCTCTGTCATCAATGCATGCATTCCAATTTATCTTTCTGTCGATGTATAAACCAAGACATTTAGCTTTCTCACTTTGCTTCAGTGCTTTACCGCCTAGGGTGGGGAGTCTGAGTGCAGGGATTTTATATATGTTGGTAAAAAGGACTAGCTCGGTTTTGCCTGGGCCCCTTGTCCATTATTTATTTCCCAGTTGGATAAATAACGAAGAGAGTTGTTTATCCGGTCATTTAGAGTCAGGGGGAGAAGCTAATGGCAAGGTGTTCAGCATAAGCCACGACTCGGCATCAATGATTGGCTCAGAGAGAATGTTGTTGAAAGCCCCTCAATATCGAGGAACGCTATCAGAGCGAATTCCTTTAGAGAGAGGGATCTTTCTATTATAGGGACGATATCATAAAGGGCGGTCTCAGTAGACCTTCTCTTACGATATGCATGTTGAGCAGATGAAAAACAATTAGTTGGGATTCTGTCTAGAAGGTGCCAGCTTAGTGGTCGTTCTAGCACCTTGAGTAGAAATGATGAGAGACTAATGGGTCTGAAGTCTTTCGGATTACAGTATGAGGGCTCCCGGCTTTGGGAATGAAAATGACCCTGGATCGCATCCAAAGTTTGGGAATAAGGGGAAGGCTATGGGCAGTAGTATGCTGCCCTATGGGCAGTAGTATGGAGGGTGTCATAGGTTTGTCTGTGCAATCAGGAAAGTGAGCCTCAGTCAACATTGCAAGTGACTCTTCATTTGTCGAAGTCTAAGAGTTATCACTTCGTTAAAGGAAGCCCAGTGTGGGTGAGGATATGGAGAGTACTTTTCTGATTCTTGCTGCCTCAGAAGTATCCTCTATATTTGTATAAAATCTACGCCAGGAGTTGTGCTTGGCTTTGCGTAGCTCCTTGTTGTAGGAAGAGAGAGAGCTTTTGTAATTTCGCCAAGCTTCCTCAGAGCGAGTTCTCTTGGCGAAGTTGAAAGCCTTCTGGCTTTTGAACGAGCTCATCCAAGGAGGGGGTCCACCATGGAGGTCTGGTGCGGCGTGACTTTCTGCTAATTTGGCAGGCTTTAATTGAAGCTTGTTGTAGCGCAGAAGTATAGGAAGATATTTGTGGTTCAGCTTGATAGGCCAAATCTGTGTCACGTTGCCTGAGCGGAGACGAGGGGATCAGTCGTTCCAGCGTAGACTTGAAAAGCTTCAGTTTGTATTTACTTTAGGTTACGGTAGGGGATGGGTTTTGGTACCGTAAGTGCTATAATAGTCTCAACATATCTGTGGTCAGAGAAGAGGTGTTTCTCTAGAACTTTCTAAGATAGAAGACGGGATTCAAGAGAGTTCGATAAGAGGGCCAGGTCCAGAACCTCTATACTATTACTTATGTCGAAAGTGGGCTCGGTGCTACGATTGCAAACGATTAGCCTAGTCGAGATCAGAAAGCTAAATATAGACTTACCCTTGTCGTTTATATCAGTACTGCCCCACTGCTGTGCGTTGGCATCGCAGCCGATAATGAGGTCCTTGTGCCAGTTCTATTGCGTCTCTACTAGGGCTTGATCATGCCCATGTAGGAGGAACAGAAGACAACAGAGCCCTCGCTTCGTTCTAAGCAGACGGTGGTGTTATCTTCGTCGCTGAAATTAGGCAGTAAGTAGATTGGCATATCTTTACTTGCTATAATGCAGGTACGGGCTTTACCTGTAATGTCAGCTGCGTAAACCATGAAATTGAAGGTCCTCAAATCAGAGATACGGCCTTTACAGAAATATGGCTCTTGGATGAGGACCACGTCTGCTCTCCCCTGAGCGAGGAGGATCAGGAGGGCAGCGGCTGCTGCTTAACAATGGTGGAGGTTTATCTGCAGGATGCTTAGGGGCATCCTGAGATTTTACCTCCACCACTCTGACGTCGTTGACTGAGTCGTCCTCCTCTTATTCATCCAACTCAGCCACACCGACCCTACGAAAACCTCTGGCGAGGTCGCTATCCTCAGAGACGTATCCGTCTAAAATATCTTCTTATAGATTCTTTGTGTCTGATAGATCAACCAGCTCTTCTTCGGACACCTTCTTAGAGCATCCCTTGTTCTTTGCATCCGCTTTGAAGATGCAGATGTGTGCTCTCTTGAAGCCGTATGAAACGGGACCATCCGTCTTCGACTGCAGTTCTGCTGAGGGCTCATCAAGAGTGAGAAACACTTGTCTTGATAGCCCTACGGCAGCCTCAACCTTGGTGACCTTCCAGTTGGCTGTTGGAAGGTTAGGGTTACAAATCTGTAGCAACCGCAGAATCTTCTCAGGCTCCGCTGACTTCTCGAAAACCCAGACTCTAGCTCGGGGGTTGCTGGGAACGCAGTCTCAGTCAACTTACTCCAGCTTGGCTTCCGGGTAAACTTACAAAGCAGGCAATTGTTTTCACCCGGCCCTGATGCCACCCTGTGTCCTCACAGATTGGCGGAGCGCCTCCGCACTCCTCGATGAGACCCAAAATCCTGTCCCGAAGCTCATTTCCACCATCCTCCTATTGTCGCGTGGGACAAGTCTCACCCGGGGCCAGAGACCCGGTCTACGACTCCTACGAGGATTCTGTTCTTAGCCACATCGGCGAAGGTCATGGAGGGAAAGACTTTGCTTCGCTTGGCTTGCGAGCTTTGTCCTTTTGTGGAGCGCTGTCTTTTATTTGCCCCATTCTTCTTACCGATCAGTTTGGGCGGCTGGTAGTTGGGCAGGATCGACCTGGTCCAGCCGATCAACTCCGCCATTTTCTTGTCTTAATAGGACGCTTTCTTATTCTGCTTTTTGATATTATTGGATGTGGTGACACTGTTGTTCACCGCCCCAGTGTCCGACACGGTAGCTGCAATAATGCTTTGCATACCGTTGCCTTCAACTTGGGAGGTGACTTTGGATGTCCTCATAGAGTTTGTTTCCGGTTGTCTTGCCGAAAACCCCTCACCAACATGTTTGGGAGTGCTATGGCCTGGCTTGTCAATACGCACAATTGTAAAGGGATTGTCTTGGTCCTTCTGGCTTGAAATTGGAGTACCGGCCTGTATAACTCTTCCTTCAGTAACGTCCTTCTTTTCCAGTTTTTGTGTTAGATTTGTCTTATTGTTGAGTCCCACGAGTGTGCAGGAACGGAAGGTCCGCCACGCCATAACCTGCGCTGCTGACTTGCGCGTGTCATTTCTATCGTCATCAGCCCCATCCTGCATTTCGTTTTCTACCAGGTTAAGTGCCGCTATTATGTCCGTTTCGCATTTTTACGCCGATCATAAGCTCAAATGGAGATCTTTTTGTAGATCTATGAATTGTGTAGTTAATTGCCTTGTGAACTCTGGTTTTGAACTTATACCACTTTTCCGGATCATGTGAGGACAGTTTGCAGATAACGCTCAAAATTGATCAGTTAGGTTAGGTTAGGTTAGGTTAGGTGGTTGCTGGTGTCAAGAACACCAGCGCACATGAGCCGTAGGTCGGCCCGTTGTGATACCTGGGGGATCTGCGGGAAGGGTTTAGGAGCTAGAAATCTAGAGGGGGTCTAAGAGCAAGCCTCTGTAGAGCTCCATCCAGAGGCGTGAATGAAGCGAGAGAGTAGATTTGGCTGAACTTGGGAGAGTTCAGACAGATCGTTTAATAGGTAGGCGCCGAGATGACGGTGCCTATGGTGACCGAGAGCCGGGCAAGAGCAGAAAAAGTGTGCCACCGTTTCTTCTTCTTCCTCATTTCCACAGCTACGACAGAAATCGTGGTAATTTGCCGACAGTCTAGAAGCATGTAAACCCACAAGCCAGTGGCCAGTGATTGCACGAAAAACAGCAGAGCAGTTTGCTCGAGTGAGCCTGCAGAGCCTAGAGGATCGGTCATTTGATCGGGTAGGCCAGATGCTGCGAGATATCCTGCACCTGGGGGTGGATTCCCACCTCAGGTCAGCTAAATGTTCGAAGTGCTTATCGATGTTAAGTCTGCAAGTCGCCAAAGGCATGGATACTTGCCCTCTCTCATTTCTAAGAGGGAAGACTGTGCCCAACCTAGCGAGCTCGTCTGCAGCGCAATTTCCCTCTATGTCACTGTGGCCAGGGACCCAGATGAGGTGTATTTCGAATTGTTCCGCCATCTCCGTCAGAGATCTGCGACATTCGTTGGTAATTTTGGAGTTGGAGGAGACAGACTTAAGTGATTTAAGTGCTGCCTGACTGTCTGATAGGATACATATTCTGCACCTGTACGGTATGCATTGTTTTGCAGTCTCAAGCGCTTCTTTGATGGCAAACATTTCCGCCTGGAAGACGCTGCAATGGTTTGGTAGTCTGAGAGAACTAGCAATTCCGAGTTCTTCGCAGTAGATTCCCCCACCCGTCCTACCTTCCGCTCTAGAGCCGTCGGTGTAGAAGTGGATGAAGGAGTTTAAGAAGGGAGGGCCATAGTTCCAGTCCTCCCTTGTAGGGAAAGCCACCCTAAAAGGGGTGTCCGTGTACTCTGTTGGGATACAGTAGTCCGTATTTGGGAGTTCAAAAGGGAGCTCGGACATGATGGATGAGTGACCTATCCTATTTGTGCTCCATAGGTTAGCCTCTCTCATTCTGATGGCAGATAACATGGCTGTTTTCTTGCCCATTATGTCTAGTGGTGGAAGGTAAAGGATAGCGTCTATAGCCTCTTCTGGCGTAGAGCGAAGCGCGCCCAAGATAAAAAGTCCTGCCATACGCTGGATCTTACTGAGTTTGGATAGTGTGGTTGCTTTCCTTAGTGCCGGCCACCACACTACCACTCCATATAAAAGAATGGGACGGACAACGGCCGTGTAAAGCCATCTCGTGACGTGGGGATTCAGGCCCCATCTTTGACCAATTGTCTTACTGCATGCGAAGAGGGCTACGGAGGCTTTCCTTACCCTGTCTTCTATGCATGCATTCCAGTTTAGCTTTCTGTCAAGATAAACACCGAGGTATTTAGCCTTATCGCTTAACCTGAGACGTTCTCCCTGAAGAGAGGGAAGTCTAAGAGGTGGGATTTTATATTTGTTTGTAAAGAGAACCAGCTCGGTCTTGCTTGGATTTACTCCTAGACCATTTCTAGTGGCCCAGTTTGATAGGAAGAGTAGTGAGTTGCTCATCCGGTCGCATAGGGTCTGTGGGAACTTGCCCGAGAAAATTATGGCAACGTCGTCCGCGTAGGCCACAACCTTGCATCCGCCTCGTTCCAGAGAGCTGAGAAGGTCGTTTACTACTACGTTCCATAAAAGAGGGGAGAGAACGCCCCCTTGGGGAGTGCCCCTATTTACAAATTTACAGGATTTGGTATCTCCTAACGAGGCTTCAATGATCCTTGCACTTAGCAATTGATCGATGAGGCCAATAGAGAGGGAGTCGATTCCCATGTAAGCCAGGGATGTGGTTATGGGTTCTGGCAGAATATTATTGAAAGCGCCCTCAATGTCAAGAAACGCTGCAAGAGAGAATTCCTTGAAGGAGAGCGATCTTTCGATATGTGAAACTATGCTATGCAGGGCGGTTTCTGTTGACCTGCCTCTACGATATGCATGTTGGGAGGTAGAGAAGCTTTCTCTAGGAATCTTGGCCATTAGATGCCAGCATAAGAGCCTTTCTAGAGTCTTTAGAAGAAAGGACGATAGACTTATTGGTCTAAAATCCTTTGGGTTGCAGTGGGATGGTTTCCCTGCCTTTGGAATGAAAACTACTTTGGAGCGTAGCCAAGTTTTAGGAATGGTTCCGGAAAGGAGAATTTCTTTGAAAATCCGGTGTAACCAGTTTAGTGCCAGCTCCCCCGCATGGATGAGGTGGGCTGGAATGATACCATCTGGTCCGGGAGATTTAAAGGGTTTGAAACTTTTAATTGCTCCCGATATATTGCCTCTGCTGATTAACGATATGGGTGGACTGTCCCCATTTGCGGGTAATAAGCGCGAGGAAGGGAAAGGATTGTCAGAGCATCCAGGAAAGTGGGTGTTCATCAGCAGCTCCAGCGACTCCACACTGTCCGAGGTCCAGGAGTTGTCGCTGCGCTTGAGAAATCCCAGAGAGGGAGTAGTGTGAGATAGTATTCTCCTAAGTCTTGCGGCTTCTGAGGTATCTTCAACACTTGAGCAGAAATTACGCCAAGAGTTTCTTTTTGCTCTACGTAATTCTTTGTTATATGCTGACAGAGAGCTTTTGTAGTTGCCCCATGCCTCTGCTGAGTCATGGTATTTGGCTTGATTGAAGAGCCTTCTTGATATCTTCCGTAGCTCATTCAGTGAGTGGGTCCACCATGGGGGCTTGGTGCGTCCTGCATTTCTGCTAATCGGACAGGCTTTATGCGCAGCCCGATTTAGTGCAGATGTAAAGGAGGATACTAGGTATTCCATACGACTGGTCCCGTCCATGTCCTGAGGCATGGGCGGCTCCAGGGGAATCATGCGCGTGAGGCATGATTGAAAGAGGTTCCAGTTGGTCCTTTTCAGATTCCTGAAAGGGACGGCTTTGGGAATCTCAAGAGATACAAAAGCCTCAATGTATCTATGGTCTGAGAAAGAGTGTTCCGTGAGAACACGCCACGACGCGATGCGCTGTTCTAGGGAGGTGGACACAAGAGTGAGGTCCAATACCTCCTGTCTGTTCTTAACAATAAAGGTCGGTTCATTACCCTTGTTGCATATTGTTAGTTTAGAGGAGAGTATAAAGCTAAAAAGAGACTCACCCCTTATATTTGTATCAGTGCTTCCCCACTGATGATGGTGTGCGTTGGCGTCGCAGGCTATGAGCAGATTTTTGGCCGATCTGTCGCATAATGCCACTATGTCCCTTAGGAGCTGTGGTGGGGGGGGTTCCTGTTGGTCATGCCCCATGTAGGCGGAACAGAAGACCACTGTGTCATCGCCTCGCTCTAGGCACACAGTGGTGTTGTCTTCATTGCTGTAATTAGGCAGTAAAAAGATTGGCATGTCTTTACGTGCTAGAATACAAGTGCGGGCTTTACCTGTCACCTCCGCTGCATATAGTTTGTGGCTTGGGCTCCTCAAACAAGAGATCCGGTCCTTACAGAGCCATGGTTCTTGGATGAGGACCATGTCAACTCCTCCTTGGTAGGGGAGCTTCTGGTTCCATATATGATTCAACGTTGTAAACATTCATATTTTGTTCCAAAGCTTCAATGTTAGATAAACTAATAATCTTTGGGTGTTAATGTCATACGGAACTTTGAAATGAAGTCATGTCTTAGTATCAATTCGCATCCAATAGCGTAGGCACCGACGACAAAGAATTGGTGTGTTAAAGTAGCTCCATCTATCGTGAACTCTGCTTTAAATTTGTTACCAAGTTCTTTCAAGGGCATGCTTACTTACAACACCACACCACTCTTTATTAGCGAAACATCCGCACCGGTGTTGATCAACCCTTTGACTTTAACTTTCTTAATTGTTTGAACGTAAGTTGCTTGTCTGTACGCAAACTTAAAAATTGCGGTGATCCGGCCATTTTTTGACATGTGTCCAGTTTCGTTGCACCGATAACATTTTGATTGGTCCTTGCAATACAGTGTCGTAGGTACGTTTTCTTTCGGCTTTAACAACTGTGTTCGTTTGCTTTCCGATATGCTTTCATTAACGTGTGCTGTTGTTTCATAAATACCATATTTGTGTTATAGCTGCTAAAACGAACTGTAACCGTATAAAGTTTATTTATTATCACTTTTTAGCTTCAATCCATTAACGATTATTACCGTTTCCGTATAGATCATTCCACGTGCAGCGATGCATCTTATCTTTAATATGTACTTGTGGAAGCTTTATTGATCAGTTTTCATTCGCCGAGACAGCTGATTTTGAATTTTGGCACTGCAGAGATGATCGAAATTGAATTCCTCAATAAGATGACGAAGTTGTCTATACTCGATCACTGCTGTAGATTCGAGAAACAGCGTTGCAGTGGTCATTTTACCTTGAGCATGCACGTACGTTTGTTTGTTTGTTATCCCATATGCTTCGGCGTTGAGCTCAAAGTTGAGGAACCACTGTCGCACCGAAATATCTTTTGCTCTAAATTCTAAAAAGATAGTGGAAAAATTTTCCACCACCATCTTTGATTTATTTATTTTGCGAGGGGCTTGTTATAATCTTGATCCTCCAGGTGCCATGATTTCGTTCTGCGTCTCTTAGTTCTTCGTCCAACTGCAACATCGACGCAGTTTTCCCAGTTTCTTTGGCCATAATTGTTATGTTGCGCAAAACCCTCACAGGGAGTTTATTTGCAAAGTTTTTTCTCCCTTCTGGGTCGACATTTTTTTGGAAAATTGTGAAATTCACTGTTGTGAACTACGGTTGTTACTGCCTATTGCAATAAAATTGTTCCGAAATTCGCGCGCATTTCTTTCCTTCTCTTTCGCTGTGCAATGAAGTGCTGCAGTCTTACTTCACCAGTTAGAATTATTATTGAATTATATATATAAATATCTGTGTTTCATCAAACATCTGGAGGATACGATCGGCATCTACCAAATCGATTCGCACCAACAATTGATGAGAGCAATCGCCGGGTTGTTGACGGGACCAGCGGCCGACTGGTTCCGAGACACCACGATGCACGAAGGGACTTGGCGCAAGCTCGGAAGAGACTCTGCAATTTTGATTGCGGTATTTCTAAAGGTTGGAAGACGAAATACGGGATGGGATGCTACATTCTGGTGAGCTTTTCACCTCGTATCTCCTCAGCATCCAGATCATGATGCGTCGAGCCGGATACACAGAGGAGCAGGAGCTGAGTCGGATCTACGAGAACTAGCTTCCCGAGTACCAGCTCTATACACGGCGACACAAGTTCACCACGCTGGTCCCCTTGAAAAAGTTGGTCACGACCTTCGAGGACGTTAAGGCACGAGAAGTCACCCACACTAAGAGCGGCATGGAGCATCGTCGTCCAGAGAGGACAACCAAGCCAAGCAGCAGTTTGGAGGCGAGCAATCAGCGGATACAAGAAGCCGAGGAATGCATTGACATCTGCCGCACTTGTAGAAACTGCGGACAAGTGGGGCACCGAGTAAACTTTTGCTGAGATTGAGGAACGAAAGCCCGCCGCCGGTCGAACGGCTAGAGACAGCGGAACCGAAACGTCACTAGAAACAACAATGAGGTTCAAGCGAGGACGAATCGTAGCTACTGTTCGGATCGACGACCAAGGCTTGGTAGGTACGATAGACACAATGTCGACGAGGAGCTTCGTGGGGGGAAAGGTCGCATAACACATTGGTATTGAATAAACGCACTGTCCAGAGCAGAGTGACGGAACCATCAATGATTCGTGTGCAGCTGGAACAGCAAAACCTGCTGGTGCTGCCGATAATCATCGACGAAGTCTTTTTAGGAATGGATTTCTTGTGCGGAACAGATATGCATTTTGAGTGCGGCCAGGCCCAATTCCAACTTCCACCTACCACGGAAGCGACAACTACACCTAGTCCCCAGAGTACACATACCGTACCTAACGGTATACAGGGAGCCCAGTACTACCGCAAATTTGCGGGGTAGCCATGAGGAACAACCCGAGCCGCAGATAACGGCGACAAACCACAGAGGAAGACCCCAACTAAGCAAGCTGTTTGAGTATCATAACTGTGTACTAGATGTGTACAGAAGTTCGGCCAGCTGAAACCGCAGGGACAGATACTCGCGAGTGTTGTTCAAAAGCTATTTGAGGTACTCTGCGCGGAATTTTCTGCCCAGATCGAAGCGGTGTTGTACGATGGTTCTGGTCTTCTTTAATCACTTCAGCAAGTTGGTGGAACTGATACCTTTGAGGAGGGCTTCGACGGCACATCTGGACGAACATTCAGGGAGCGCATCCTATCTCGGTTCGTCGTACCCCAAACATGGAAGGGGCGAACCGAATAGTAAAGACGATGATTGCGCAATACCTAGATGGTGAGCAAAGCAGTTGGGACGCTCTACTACCGGAACGGAGCTTGGCGATCAACTCGAGCGCATCAGATAGCAGTGGTACAGCCCGCAAACTTATACAACGTTAATAGCTCCGGACCCACTTGCGAAGGAAGAATTTTGGAAGAGAAGGCAAAGCATCTGCGAGAAATCTTGAAGATGGCAACGGTGAACCTCCAGCAAGCCATCCAAGATAAAAGTCGCCGAGTCGCATTAAGACTAACTCAGATTGGTCTTACCTTGTCAACGTAACTATAACCATTTCTGTTCACAGCCCAAGATGACCCCCCTTCTGAGGAGCAACTCTGCAATGGCAACGACTTTGGCCAGCTCGCCAAGCACCTTCAATCTACAGCGCTACAGCGAATAGTTCACCGCACACGTTTATGAGGCCATGTACGTTTTCCTCGGAGTAATGGGTATTAAACCTCGGGCTTTTCGGCAGCAGGTGATCAACCTGGTGACTCCACTACGACCTCCGTCGATTTTGGAATTGGAGCAGCAAGTCGAAGGCGGGTTGCTGCACGGCATCGAACCGATGAATTCCTCTCAGGCCCGTTGACCACAAGTCGGAACACACGAGGCCTTTGCCGACGATTTGATGGACGAAGACCCGGGGCAGAAACCACCGTTCTTCGACGGGCGGCTCGCGAATCTCTCTCACCGAGCAGTCACACCACCCCGAACACGGATGGAGGCGTTGGTGACCCCAACGGGCAAGGGGCACTGACCTTGATGGTCGGCGAGAACACCGTCGGAGAGGAGACCAGCAGCACAGAGATTTACAGCGAGGAGGATGATAAAGTTGACAACAGCGAGGATAACGAGGTTGTTAGTGAGGACACGACGAAGTTGATAACGGCGAGGATGACGAGGTTGACAGCGAGGAAGATGACGAGTTTGAGAGCTGTAAAAACGACGGGGTTGACAATGGAGAGGACGAGAGCGTATGGCACCGGAGAGAGCGTTGAGATTGGTAGCGGGGATGACGCCGACGACGATGAAGACATGGAGGCTGAAGGATACAGCCCAATAAGTACCAACGAGCCTGTCACTATGCTCAAGTGGTGACACCGGAGGCAACGAGAATAACTACGGAGGACTACGAAATCCCGGAAACACCCTGTGAAGACTCTTTCGCGTGGGCCGATCCACCTTCAGCATTTGGGTCGTGGCTCTACGCAGGAGACACCGAAGCTGTGGCTGCCATGGAGAGTTGCCCGAATACGACAGCCCGCGTTGAAGCTACCCGGACACTTATCGGTGAAGTAGAGGAGCCACCCGCGTACTTGAGATCCAACGAACCAAAATCAGAAGCAGAGGCAAAGCAGCGCTGACTAGCATCTAATAGCAAGCGAATGCGACCGACGCCGAGAAAAGCCCCGTTGCATCTGTGTACAAAATATGTGCGTCAAGGGCAGAGCAAGAAAACAAGCGACGTCTGCAGAGGAAAATAAGACAAATACAGGATAACGATAAAACCTGGACAACGAAGGCCCCACCCACAAGCAGTAATTAGAAGCCAAGTATTACAGAAGGACTGACAAACGGAAGACCGCGGTGAGACTCAGAAATTAATAGACAAGTTTATGTACCGGTAGTCAATAAGGAAAAGAATAAAGAAAAGAATAAAGAAATAAATGTTAACTAACACATTCGTTATTCGTTCCCCTCGCTGAAGTACAGGGTGTTCCTTCACGAGTGCATACGTTGCCAAACGCTACGGCGGCGACTACCAAGGCCGAGATCTGGGAATCGTTTCGGCATGGTGAATGCCAACGTTAATGGCAACGATTTCTGCTCAATAGGGGAAGCCTTTACTATTCTACTGAGTGGAAGTCGTGACTCATCGTTTGCATTACCGGTATGCGGTGGTGGGTACTAACGTTGGAGCCCAAGACTTCTGCTCAATAGGAGTAGCCGATACTCTACCAACTGAGCCGAAATCGTGTGTCAGCCCACTGATTCGAGCATCATTTGCTTTTTGCCTCCGCCTTGAAGATACGGCTGTGGGCTGTTTTAAAACCGTAATATACCTCGCAAGGAGCTCCGCTGATGGCTCATCAAAGGTAGGCAGTACTTGTCTTGATAGCCTCGCAGCTACCTCCACCTTGGTGACCTTTCAGTTGATGCTGGAAGGTGGGGGTTGCATACCTGTAGCAACCGAAAAAAAATTTTTGGACTCCGCTGGCTTCGAGTCTCGGAGACCTAGACTCTTGCGCGAGAGTAACAGGGAACACAGTCCCAGTCAACCATTTAAAGTGTATCTTCTGTGTAGACTTCCCCGAGTGAGTTGACCACTTTTTTGAAGACAACGGGCATCTAGACAGGCGTTGGCTTTCATTCGGCCCTGAAGGCACCCTGCGTCCTCACAGATTCGCGGAGCGCCTTCGCACTTCTTAAGGATGCTTAGGAGCCTCTCCTGGAAGTCATTCTCCATTTGTCACGTCAGGGAAGGATCTGGTGGGGACGATTTTGCTACGCTTGGCTTGAGAACTGTGTTATTGTTGACATCGCTTATCTTTACACTCAGTTTGGGTGGCTGGTAATTGGGCAGGATTGATTGGCACAACAGATCAGCTCCTCAATCTTTGGAGTGTTGTCGGCTTCCTTAGACAGGAAGAAGCTGCCCTTTTGCTGTCCTGACAGGACGCTTTTTTATCCTGTTTGCTTTTGTTGGAGTTGGAGTCGGTGGCACCTTTGCGGTATCCGAGACGGCAGCCGTAATAATACTGCATACCGTTGCATTCTACATGGGTCGGAGGCCGGTTGTCTTGCCGGAACTCCTCACCAATTTTCTTAAGTGTGCTGTGGACTAGATTGTTTATATGCACAGTTGGACAGGGATTGTCTTGTCCCTTCAGGCTGTTCTGTTGTGGGGTTGTCATGTGTCGATCATTAGGAGTAAGCTAACCGAGAAGTGGGTTTGTTTAGGGATCGCTAGACTTGTTAGAGCTATAGCTTCTTTTCTTCCTTCTCTGTTGTTTTTTTCGCAGGTTCCCAGAGTCCACATATTAGCGGTCGAGCACCCCCTCGACCATGCATCGATGGGCATATGCTTTTCCACCTTTCGATTAGTGTGACTTTTTTTAAGAGTTTTCTAGCCCGACTACCATAAGTCAGAATCCAAAGAAGAGACATGATCGTAAAAAGTACCTACTTTCAGCCGCCCTCAAGATGAGAGAAAAGTCGCACTTCCATCGGTATATACAGTTACGGCAGGAAGACCGAGATCCACTGTTCTTCCCCGTGTATATCCGACGCATGATGGCTGGCCCTGGAGACACTCCATTTACTACGGATGTAGGGTCTGCACTCGCAACCATCGGACTACTCGACGAAAATAGCTGATACACTTCCAAACAGGATGTTGACAACTGGACTCGCTGATCCTCTGTTATGCCCTCTGCAGCGCATAGACCTATTGATTGGAGATAGCTTCATGAAGGATTTGCTATACGTCGGACAAGTCAAGCTGCTATTATCTTGCAAAACAGACAATTTGAAAGGATTGCAGACGAAGGCGGTACACACCAAGGTGGAGTATCCCTCATGGGCAAGCATTTGCCATCTGATAATGCAGCAGATGATTTGATTTGCCGCTTTTGGTAGGTTAAAAGTGTTCTGGATTGTCTGATCAAGATGACCAAGGTAGAGCTTGATTGCGAGGCGCATTTTGTAAAAATCCTTAATCGGCTTCCAACAGGTGAGCAACCGGCTACCCCGAAAGCACAGCAGCGATCGAGTGGGAGACTCTTATAAGCAGGTATTATAAGCATTTCGAAGATTTTTATCAGTAGAGAGGAAGCTACAACGCAAACCTCAACTCAATACGCAATACCGAACTTTCATTCAAGAATATTTGGGGCCAGAGTCTCAAATAGCTTATACGTATTTTTACCTCTTCACAGTGTGCTGAATGCAGAGGTACGAATCTGCGCGTCTAATTTGAAGGACCAATGCCCAGTACTACTGAATGGTTGCTAAATGAGGTGCTAATAGCTGGTCCCGTCACTAAGCGAAATTTATTCAATGTATTGGTGCGATTTTGCACATTTCATCAGCAAATTGTATCTTTGCGGTCGAGGGCCAAACAAATACCAACAATCCATTGTGGTTTTCCGGCCGAACTGAACACAGCTGGGAAAGATTTCCATTTTACCTTTTCTAATGTTAAGCTTTCGTGATTTCTCAGGTTGGTGTTGAATCTGATCCGTCGAAATTCATGGCTTTTGTTATGCAAGCCTTTTAGCATAAGGCGTTTGCATATATGTGGTCTATGTTCTCGCATTTTCTATGCTCAAAATCGCGGGAAGCCCCCGTTAAAGTTCTCACTGTCCAGGAGCTCATAGCGAAAGTCCCCGAAATATACCATTGAGACAACGACCGTAATCGATACCGTAAAATCCATGATCAACCCAGGTGTAATGAACGCAAAAATTAGTAACTTCCCAACTTTCGCTCAGATACAACATGAAATGCTTCGCTTCTTCTTAGATTTGGCATTGTGTACAAGTAATGACCGATACTACTTTCCAATAATGACAAACACGAAATCGAAATGATCCTGATTTGTAAGGTTTGCTCAAAAGCGAAATATGACACCTGAAGAAGCAGGTACTAGGGCAATCGCCAATCCCTTCCAGGCACCGGAGAAAGTATTTTTTAGCTTTCATCGACAAGTGTTCAAAAATTGTCACTGCCCAGCATATCACGGACGATCTAGGAATCCAGAGAGGCATCAACAATGCGGTTGAACTGAACCTTCAGGCAACAATTTGACACAACAAATCAATTTATTCCGGAATTCAATTGTGACCAGTGGATAAAGTACCTTGGCGGGCCGGAAGCCACCTATAAGGCAAGAAGTTTAGAAATTTTCGGACTGCAGTTAAAGAAGTAGCCGGTTAAGGTAGACGCACACACCTTCAAAACATAAAAACAACTGAAGTTCAGCTCATAGACTCAAATAGAAATCAGAATGAAATTAACTTCAGAACTCTAGAAGTCAAACGAATGAACTGTCGAACAAGGTCACTAAACTCATTATATTTTAATGCTTTTGAGATATACGAAACATAACTAGCTAGAAACAGAATTCTCATTTACAAGGTCGGCAACCTGATGCCAACCCTCGCTAAATCATATGTAATAAAACCAAAACATATGCTATTCTAACAAGAAAGAAAAGTACAGTCGAGCACGCCCGACCGTAAAATACTCTCTGCATTTTTTCCCCGATTAAATTTTTAAAATCGGTATTGAGATATTACAACGTGTAGTACTTGCATTAAAACACGTTGAAACAAAAAAAAAATTAAGTATAATTAAACATACATCTGTTTGTCTGCATGCGAATACACATACGAAAGACAATATATGATGCATATACATGTATGTGTGTATTCAGCGCGGCCAACGACTGCGGGCAGCGCTGCCGCCACGCAGGCATCGAAAACATTCAAACATGTGCTTGTATGTTTCTGTCTGGCTTGCACTCATCCATTGATAAGAATGCGGCAGCGCTGCCGTCCCATGTGCTTGTATGTTTCTGTCTCGCTTGCACTCATACATGATATTGCATTCAGTTATCAATATTGTAATGCTTCTAGTTTTCTTGTTTATAGTGCGATTTCAATGCACCTTTCAGGACAGTTTGATATAATTAGTCTCCACACGAATTAAAAATTACAATACTGTACTATATGAACAAATGCCTAAAAACGGAACGAAAGTTGAGAATTATTTTTATTAATTGTGGGGAAAAGGGGCGTGGCAGTCCAAAATTTTATATGTCAATGTTTTGCACTGTCGCTAGGAACCTCCATATCGAAATTGGTCATCCTAGGTGCCATAGTTACTGAGATATTCGCCGAAAATACCGGTTTTTTCCGCGGTGTGTATAGTTTTTGGCTCATTGTGGGCGAACGGGGCGTGGCATCAAAAAAAAAAAAAGATTCTTGTATTGACTGACTTAATATGTGATCGATTAAGACCAAGCTCGAACTTGTAGCTCTTACCATCTCTGAAATCTGTTTGTTCATACGGACAGACAGACGGACGGACGGACGGACGGACGGACAGACGGACATGGCTATATCGACTCTGCTTGTGAAGCTGATCAAGAATATATATACTTTATGGGGTCTGCCACGCCCCCTTCTGCCTGTTACATACATTTGCACAAACCCAATATACTCAACATCGCAAGTACCGATCAGCTGTGCTTACCTTGGATACAACCCTGATCGCGCCATAGCAAACAGCTTCTGTCAGTGTGCTAGTTGGCGCGTAAATCGCGCTCGTTACTTTCAAATTCAAATTAAAACTTGATCTGAGCTTGATTTAAAACTTAACTCATACCTAGTTTAAAATTTTAAATTGAGTCAAAATTTCAAGTTTGAGTGGAATCTGAAGCTACGAGCAGCGCTTTTGGTTACCAACAAAGGAAAACATGGAGGACAGAGACCCCTTCGCTAAAAGCAGCACAATGGCCCACTCGCCGGTGCTGGCCACGGCAATGGAATTAGCAACGCAGAGTGTTGCAAGCCCAGAGGAAGCAGAATGTGAACCATCGAATCTAGCTGAAGTTCACGAAAAAATCAGTGATGTCTTACACGACTTATCCGTCACGTGTATGGGACAGTGGCACAGCAATCAGCTCATCAGGCACATGGTGGTGCAGCTTGTACAACTTAACGAGGCCGCCCGGAGCATGACCCGGGGCGAATATTGCTGCACAGAGACCCAGACGGACTCTGGAAGACGTTCATTGAGATCCGTTGAATCTCAGACGTCACCGCAAAAGGAGAGCGCCATTCGGCGTGCATCCAGAAGCCACACAGCGAGCCAGGCCACTCCGAAAAGGCCCAGAGAGGCCCGAGCATGTTGACGTACAAGCGCCCCACCCAAAACCGGTAATCGAGGCGACTCAGGTCGCCCCTCCTAACGCACAAGGGGAAGAAGACCGAAAGGCGACGCCATCAGAGTGACAGGAAATACTGGCTGCACGTACGCAGATCTCTTGAAGTCGGTCAAAGAAAACGATACCCTCAAGGACATCCGTAACGACATCCAGGGCATACGCAAAGCTGCAAACGGTGACCTGCTACTTCGCCTAATCAAACGTCCCACACGTAGCACCACAGAGCTACAAAAAACTGTGAGCAATGCCCTTGGCTCAAACGCCGTCGTGAAAGCTCTCACTGAGCAGCAAAGGGTCGAGATTTGGGACTTGGACGAGACGACTACTAAAGAAGATATCATCGCAGCCATTAACGCAAAAACGGGTGGCAACCCATTCACAAGCGAGGCAGTTACAACACTACGAGCGACGAGAGATGGCCTACAAAGAGCTTTTCTTTGTCTGCCCACAGCGAGTGCCCAAGTACTGGTCCAGAAGGGGAAAATTCGCATTGGGTGGGTAATATGCAGGATTAGAGCCGTCATCCAACCACAACGGTGTTTCAGCTGTCTTGAGTTTGGACACATTGCTCGAAACTGCAAGAGTAAGGACGACATGAGAGAGGCATGCTTTAAATGCACCTTAACACCTTTACCAGAGCAGGAGGCGATCCATTATTGATCTTACTTACGCAAGTAGCCATATTGCGCGAAGAATGACTTGGAAACTGAGCGACCACTACACTGCAAGCGACCACCAAGCTGTTCTGTGCGAGGTCCACAGTGGCTCCCAACGCTCTGGCACAGCGACAAGACCACACTACAGGGATGCAACACTGGACATCCAAGCCTTCAAGGACGCAGTAAGCTCCACAGCTGTAACAGGCACTGCCGAGGAGATGGCCACCCAGCTTATGGACAGAGTAAAGCATGAAGAAGAGCTATGCTTTCACCGGCTACAGGCCAGTCTACTGGTGGAACTAGGATATAAACAGAGCCAGGCAGGACTGTATTCGTGCTCGACGATTATTCTATAGAGCCGGCGGAGGACCCAACTTTGACGAACTAAGAGCAACTTATGCCGCCAAGAAGAGACTCCTAAAGAAATCTATAAAAGATAGCAAAAGACGATGCTTCCTGGAGCTATGCGACGAGGCCGAACATGATATGTTCGGTAGAGCCTACAAAGTGGTCATGAAGAAGATGAATGCCTTCAAGTGCTCTGGTCCCTCAGAACACAGCAAACTCTTGGAAATAAACGAGACTCTGTTCCCACAGCAACAAGAGCCCCCAGTCGAAACAGAAGCACCAACACAGCAAGACATACTACCCGTCACAACGGAGGAGTTGCTCTGATTAGCAAGATCTGTCCCAAACAAGAAAGCTCCAGGACCGGACGGCATCCCTAATCGAGCTCTAAAACTGGCGATCAGTCTTCTGCCAAGAGTTTTTACGGAGGTGATAAGCAAATGTCTAAACGATGGTACATTCCCCAGGATATGGAAGCACCAAAACCTCGCGCTCATCCCGAAGCCGGGCAAAAACCCAGACGAGGCCTCGTCTTATCGCCCAATCCGCCTCCTGGATACGGCAGGAAAAATTTTCGAAGGCCTAATCGAATCTCGCCTGCGACCCGAAATCGGGGCGGTCTCTCGGATGCTCAGTTCGGCTTCAGGAAGTCGCGCTCAACTATCGATGCACTCGCCAAGTTAACTTGAACGGCCTCAAATGCCATTGAAGGGACTAGGTGGCTTGGTGGGAGCAAGCAATACTGCCTTGTAACAACACTTGACATTAAGAACGCCTTCAATTCAGCGTCCTGGGCAAGGATTCTGGAGGCAATCAGGAGTTTGAGCCTGCCTAGTTACCTCATCAACATAATATGCGGCTACCTGCGCGAACGGAACTCATACGTACCAAGTCACACGAGGAGTACCACAGGGCTCAGTTCTAGGCCCGCTGCTATGGAACATAGTGTACGACGGAATCCTGAGGCTCGATTTTCGGCAAGGTGTGGAGATAGTTGGTTTTGCCGACGACGTCGCCATCGTCACAGTGAAGAAAACCATTCCAGAAGTCGAAGAAGCAACAAATGAGGCCATTTGCTGCATCGGAAATTAGCTCAGGCTCGCAGGACTCGAATTGGCTAACCACAAAACGGAGACTGTACTGATCAGCAGCCGCAAACGAGTAGAAACAGCCCACGTTGTGGTAGGAGGAACCACCATCGCATCGCAAAGAGCTATCAAGTATCTGGGAGTCATGCTGGATACCAGGCTGTCTTTCAGAGAACACCTGGAGGCATCTCATAAGAAAGCCAAGCTAACACTGAACGCGCTGACGAGAATGATGATAAGCCACAGGGGCCCCAAATCGGCTAGTAGAAGGCTCCTCTTCAACGTGGCTAAGTCGTCTATGCTGTACGCTGCACCAATTTGGCGGAACGCTATCCACAGGTCAAGCTACATGAAAGGCTTGGTCTCAAACTTCCGTACGGGAGCCTTGCGTGTGTGTTCTGGATTGAGAACGATATCTACCGACGCGGCGATGGTCATAAGCGGCATAACCTCCGTCGAGCTGGCAGTGGCAGAGGCAAGCGATGTCTACACCAACAAGAGATCGCCGACAATGATGGAAGACATCGCCACAATTAAAAAAGTTGCAAAAGACAGACGGCAAACAGAATGGCAGACCAAATGGGACATATCATCCCACGGGCGCTGGACTCATGAGTTAATCCCGGACATCGCAGCCTGGATAGGAAGAAAGCACGGCGATCTTACCTTCCATCTCACCCAAGTATTGAGCGGCCACGGAGTCTTCAAGCCGCTTCCACCGCTTTGGCTACGAGGACGACCCACTTTGCTAAGCGTGTCACATGATCGAGAGCGCGGAACACGTCTTCTTCAATTGCCCACGCTTCTCCGCCGAGAGGGCGCAAGTGGAAGGTACCCTAGGTGTGGTACTCAACACCTCAAACCTGGTCCCAATGATGTTGGTCAGTCACCGTAACTGGGCGGCAGTTTGCACCTACGCTTATCTGCTATGCACGGAGCTACGTCGGCTGCAGAGACTTCGGAGAATGAACTCAGAGAGGCCAACGTAGGCCACCCAGACTTGCGAAGCATTGCTTCGCGGCGGTCCCGCATGTCTGGCTTTACTTACCTCCCCCCACTCCCTTTGTATATTTAATTTAATACTCCATTAATGAATAAAAAAAACAAAAAAAAAAATATACTCTTGCAGAGAGTATAAAAATGAACTCGCAGGGACTAGTGTTATTGACCTATTAGGAGTACCTAGAATTAACGTTTTAAAATCCCCTAACATCATTAAGTTCATAATCGAAAATCCTAGATTCAGCAAACTCTGATGAAAGATAACAAACTTTCCAGTCGTCTAAAATAAATTATTCTGCAACTTCATTGACACATAAAGACAGAATAGGGCCATCAAATACTAGCGGTCGCGAATTGTATTCAGACAGGAATCCAGTCATAGTAGACGATGTAATCCTCATCATTAACGACAAGCATTTTAAAAATGTATCCGTAGAACGTATTGTATATTGTCAATTTGATGATCTCGGTGTTCTTTTTATACTCTCTGCAAGAGTATATTGTGTCAGTGCAAAAGTAGGTAAGAGGCAGAAGCAGGCGTGGCAGACCCCAGAAAGCATATATAATCTTGATCAGCATCACAAGCCAAGTCGGCATAGCTAAGTCCGTCTGTCTCCCTGTCCGTCAGTATGAACAAACAGATTTCAGAGATGGTAGTAGCTACAAGTTCATACTTAATCTCAATCGACTACATATTTAGTCAGTCAATACACGAGTCTTTTTTTTTTTTTGATGCCACGCCCCATTCGCCCACAATGAATCAAACCTGGACACACCTCAGAAAATATCAATGTTTTCCACAAATATCTCAGTAACAATGGAACTTAGGCACACCAATTTTGGTATACATGTTCCTAGCGACAGCATAATTGCAATGGCAAAGAAGATGTTCTAGTGTTTCGGAAGTATTTCCTGCAGTCAGTGTCCGTGGTAATACCCAGCTTGGCCGCATGCGCAACCGCTAGGCAGTGACCAGTGAGCACACCGGTTAGCATTCTGCAGTCTTTCCTAGAGAGATGCAGTAGAAATCGGCTTAGTTTAGCATCGAATTCGTTGCACATTATTTTTGCTATTCTAGATTTTAATATTATAACCAGCAATAAAAACTGAGAGTATTATACGGTCGGGCGTGCTCGACTGTACTTTTATTTCTAGCCGATTTTTTTAGTGTGGCCACAAAAGGACGCAATAGTTTTTTTTCCATAAAATGGACACGTCACTAAATTCTTTACAACATTTTTTATTTGGTGGAATGCATATAGATCCTTTACTGGCAGGTTTCAAAGTCTTCTACAGACTTTACACACACACGTCTCGATAAAATTCTTATGGTCAAAAGTAATAAACGAAAATCAAACCTTAGCCCATATAGGGTAATCTTTCCCTATATTTTAAGTGTCAATCACTGATCCAGTACACTGCTTTCTGTTATGATTAATAACCATATTTGTCTCATCCGGCCTGTTATCTTAGATAGAAAATTTGTTAGAAGAACGGACAGTGGTGGAAGACGATTGTGTTATTATTGGATCAATAAAATGTTAATTGCTAAGAGATTCTTTGCGTGGTGATGAAGAATTTGAAATTATAGGGCGATGCGGATGAGCCGGGTAGAGTTCTATCGGAAAGGGTATCTGCGGCTCAATAAACAAATTCAGCAAAATGTACTATAAACATATATGACTGAGGGGGTCCATACAAAAATAATTTTTTGTATACTGGGTTTGTGCAAAGTATGTAACAGGCAGAAGGAGGCATGTCAGACCCCGTAAAATTTATATTTTCTTGATCATCATCACAAGCCGAAGCCTACTACATATAAACAAAACCTAGACACACCACGAACGAAAATTGATGTTTTTGGTGAATATCTCAATATTGTAATGATATGGCAGTTATGCTGAAACCTGTGTACCAAAATTGGTCTTCCTAAGTGTCAAAGTTACAGAAATATTCCCCGAAAACACAGATTTTTACCGATGTGTGTCCAGTTTGTCTAGTTTTTTGCTTATTGTGAGCGAATTGTCTGACTAAATATGTGATCGATTGAGACTAAGCTCGAACTTGTAGCTCTTTGCATCTTTGAAATAGTTTGTTCATACTGACGGACAGACGGACATGGCTATATCGACGGGTCTTGTGATGCTAATCAAGAATATATGGTCTGCCACGCCTACTTCTGTCTGTTACATACTTTGGCAAACCCAATATACTCTTCCAGAGAAACATTCTGCAACGCCGTCAAAATATTCAATGTAGTACCACCGCTGAGAATATTTCATGTAAAATGGAGTTTAACGGAAAATACTCGAGTATATTTTTTATACAGGTTGCAGATCACTTATACACACATACCTGTCTATTATTTTAAATATGAATCGCTCTGCTTCTTCTTTATGTTTTTTGTTTCGACTGTAGCCTTTCTTACTTGTTATATAAAGTAATTGATTATAATTAATAAATTCGTTTCGCCATTTTTGTTACTGTACGCTATGAGGTTGGCTGCATTGTTTGCTGGCGTCCTCGCACTAAATTCTAATCTAATCTTTGTTAATGATTAGTTTATAGCAATTATATATTTTATCGTAATTAATATGGTATAGTAATTCAACCTGGATGAAAATTAATTTGCAGACTGGGAATGATAGAAACAATCGGTTGGAAATGCTTAAAGCGTTACGTTACAAACGCCAAATTGCCAGTGCATAATTCAGGTATACATATGTATAATGGTCAGCTTAACAGAACATTAATCATAATATAGGAAGAAAATAAAGTTAATCTTAAATATATAATATCCGGTAACTGTTTTTTCTCCCTGGCGAAATGTTATAAATCATTTCAACAATTGAAAATTAATGCTTATCACTGGAATTGCATTAAAAGTTAGGTTCGTAGCTATCATCTTCAACAATGTTTGAAATCAAAAGAAGAAACCTTGTTTTAAAACTTTTCACCTTCTCCCGACAGTTTCTACTTATTGGATTCTCGCGGAGATCAACTAGAGCCAAACAGTCATTTTTTATTAGATTTTCAAGTTGGATTTCTGAAATTTTAAAACATTCGCATTTAATAAAAATTACTTGAAGCTACATTTGCAGTATTTAGTACTTACCCAAAATGTAGTTATGCCGGACAAACAAATTAACAAGCATTTGGAGCTTAAAAACAACATTGGGTATTACACTAAAAGAATTTTTTGAAATATTCAGCGTTCTTATTGCAGAAAGATTTTCAAATTCGTCTGGCAGCCCTGAGAGTTGATTTTGTGAAAGGTCTAAATCTGTAAATTTTTTAAAAATGTTTTTAAATAATATTAAGTCTTAAGTATTTAATTTTTACCTGTAATGAGTTCAAAGTTCAAAGCAAACTTTGGAGAAATAGTTTTCAGATAATTTCCACACAAACTGCAAGTCTGTAATTGAGTGTCTCGCAAAATATGAAAAACGGCATTTGGAATTTGATTTAAATCACACGATGATAAATCTACAATACAATAGTGAGAATACACATTATTATATTTATTTATTTTTTTTAAATTTTAATGTGTTATCTTAAACCAATGGTTTAATTCCAAGTCTTTTGATCCATTATTTGCCTTCTTCAAATGATTGAAAGCGCCATTAGAGCCCTGTTGAAACACATTAATGGCGTTTGGTACCATTACGTATGCATTAAGCTCCCATACACAAACATACCAATATGAAAATAAGCTAAAATTCCCATTCGTCTTTTAAACAATTTTTTTTTATATCCTTCCAGAGGGGTCAAAAAGTTTGTAACGCATTGAAGGAGGCGTTTCCGACACCATAAAGTATATACATTCTTGATCAGCCTCAACAGCCGAGTCGATATAGCAATGTCCGTCTGTACGTCCGTCCGTGTGAACACCTGGATCTTTCAAACTACAAAAGAGAGAGCTACCAAATTTGGAATGAAAGTCCGTTATTTTCGCGAGCAGATCAAGTTTATTTCAAATTGTTGCCACGCTCTTACCGCCTCCGCAATGAGCAAAAAACCAGACACACCTCGAAAAAATTTGTGTTTTAGACGAATATCTCAGTAACTATAGCACTTAGGAGCACCAATTTTGGTATACAGGTTCCCAGAGACAGCCTTAATATAATGTGATTCAATTTTGAGCTGCCACGCCCCCTTTTCTCATGAGAACTAAAAACTTATCCACTTCAATGTCGTTTTAAGGCATTTGTTCAAATAGTACAGTGTTGTAATTTAAGATTCGTTTAGAGACATATCATATCAAACTATCCTGAAAGTTGCATAAAAATCCTACGTTAAACTACAGAGCTATCACGTAACAAGGTTTATGTTATTTAACTGCAAAATCACTGTATGCGCGCAAGCGCATGCCTGTGTGTCGGCAGCGCTGCCCGGAGACGCTGGCCGCGCCGACTAATGCTATACATACATACATATATATGTGCACACATACATATATGCAAATAATCGGAAGAGTGATAGAAGAGGGTCGTGGTGCAACTGGTAGAGTTGCGGCGCAATATGGAACCTTCGTCTGAGACAGTCTCGAGGCATGGATCCCCACTATCCAGTGGACTTGGCAAGGATAGTTCTAACTATGATTTATAAAACAAGAAAGAAAAGTACAGTCGAGCACGCCCGACCGTAAAATACTCTCTGCATTTTTTCCCCGATTAAATTATTAAAATCGGTATTGAGATATTACAACGTGTAGTACTTGCATTAAAACACGTTGAAACAAAAACAATCTAAGTATAATCAAACATACATCTGTTTGTCTGCATGCGAATACACATACGAAAGACAATATATGATGCATATACATGTATGTATGTATGTGTGTATTCAGCGCGGCCAACGACTGCGGGCAACGCTGCCGCCACGCAGGCAGCGAAAACATTCAAACATGTGCTTGTATGTTTCTGTCTGGCTTGCACTCATCCATTGATAAGAATGCGGCAGCGCTGCCGTCCCATGTGCTTGTATGTTTCTGTCTCGCTTGCACTCATACATGATATTGCATTCAGTTATCAATATTGTAATGCTTCCAGTTTTCTTGTTTATAGTGCGATTTCAATGCACCTTTCAGGATAGTTTGATATAATTAGTCTCCACACGAATTATAAATTACAATACTGTACTATATTAACAACTGCCTAAAAGCGGAACGAAAGTTGAGAATTATTTTTATTAATTTATAAATTGGTCATCCAAGGTGCCATAGTTACTGAGATATTCGCCGAAAATACCGATTTTTTCCGAGGTGTGTCTAGTTTTTGGCTCATTGTGGGCGAACGGGGCGTGGCATCAAAAAAAAAAGATTCTTGTATTGACTGACTTAATATGTGATCGATACAGACCAGGCTCGAACTTGTAGCTCTTACCATCTCTGAAATCTGTTTGTTCACACGGACAGACAGACAGACAGACGGACATGGCTATCTCGACTCGGCTTATGATGCTGATCAAGAATATATATACTTTATGGGGTCGGCCACGCCTCCTTCTGCCTGTTACGCACATCTTGCTTCTGACAAACTTAATAGACCCCTTTAGTCTTTTTTAAAGAGTACGGGGTCTAAATATGGTCTAAATAGGGTCTAAATAGGGTCTAAAAAGGTAAGCATCAACTCGGAATAAAAATGGTAGAAAAGTTACAGTTCGACTTTAAAACACATCAAACTTATTTCAATGCAAATTTTTCGTTACCATAAGCATTTGAATTTATAAAATATAGTTTAGTTTTCCGATCCAGACCAAATTTGATAAGAAAATATAAAATCAGGTTATACGAATAATGCGTGAGTTTGGTTTCCTTTCCATCCTTGAAATTAAGGCCGTTTCTAGATCAAGGATTTCAAGGATGGAAAGGAAACCAAACTCACGCATTATTCGTATAACCTGATTTTATATTTTCTTATCAAATTTGGTCTGGATCGGAAAACTAAACTATATTTTATAAATTCAAATGCTTATGGTAACGAAAAATTTGCATTGAAATAAGTTTGATGTGTTTTAAAGTCGAACTGTAACTTTTCTACCATTTTTATTCCGAGTTGATGCTTACCTTTTTAGACCCTATTTAGACCCTATTTAGACCATATTTAGACCCCGTACTCTTTAAAAAAGACTAAAGGGGTCTATTAAGTTTGTCAGAAGCAAGATGTGCGTAACAGGCAGAAGGAGGCGTGGCCGACCCCATAAAGTATATATATTCTTGATCAGCATCATAAGCCGAGTCGAGATAGCCATGTCCGTCTGTCTGTCTGTCTGTCCGTGTGAACAAACAGGTTTCTAGATCACCACAGACTACAGAACATTAATGTTATTTTTATAGAAAGCCAGAAAAACTTTCAGGGATAGACAACGAATTTTTTCAATTTACCCCATATACATTTGTATTAAAAGAATGCGAATGATACTCTTACCTAGATTGCAATTTTGTGAAGCATTGTTACAACGTTCAATTACTTGTACCACTAAGTACGCCATTGTGTTCAGGTTTATATTACTAAATCTTAAAAATTGTATTTTGCTTTATTTATGTAGATACAGCCAAACGTTAATACTCATGTGGCAAGACTGAATATGAGATAGTGAGATTAAAATAGCACAGCACTGATGTGCCACTCTGAGAATACCGTCTAAATTTAGAACTAATCACAAAAAATGTAGGGGAAACCGGCACACCTACTTCCAGCAAAAGAAAAAAGTGTCGTGAAAAAATGTTTAAAGTCGTGAATGTTTGCACAACGTGAAATATGTTTCTGACCGCACCAATACATACATACATGTATGTACATTTTTGCCGCCTCTTTTTATACTCTCTGCAAGAGTATATTGGGTTTGTGCAAATGTATGTAACAGGCAGAAGGAGGCGTGGCAGACCCCATAAAGTATATATATTCTTGATCAGCATCACAAGCCGAGTCGATATAGCCATGTCCGTCTGTCCGTCTGTCTGTCTGTCCGTATGAACAAACAGATTTCAGAGATGGTAAGAGCTACAAGTTCGAGCTTGGTCTCAATCGATCACATATTTAGTCAGTCAATACAAGAATCTTTTTTTTTTCGATGCCACGCCCCATTTGCCCACAATGAGCAAAAAACCAGACACACCTCGGCAAAAAACGGTGTTTTCGGCTAATATCTCAGTAACTACGGCACCTTGGATCACCAATTTTGGTATGCAGGTTCCTAGAGACTGTATAAATGCCATGCCATCAAAAATTTTGGTCTGCCACGCCCCAATTTCACAATGCAACTAAAAAACTATTTAAATTTCAATAGGCATTTCTTCTTATCGTAGAGTTTTGTTATTTATAATTCGTGTAAAGACTAACTATATCAAACTATCCTGAAAGGTGCATTAAAATCGGACTGTAAACAAGAAATCTAGAAGCGTTACAATATTAATAACTGAATGCAATATTATGTATGAGTGCAAGCGAGATAGAAACATACAAGCACATGTTCAAATGTTTTCGCTGCCTGTGTGGCGGCAGCGCTGCCCGCAGTCGCTGGCCGCGCTGAATACACACATACATACATATGCATCATATTGTCTTTCGTATGTGTTTTCGCATACAAACAAACAGCTGTATGTTTGATTATGCTTAGATTGTTTTTGTTTCAACGCGTTTTAATGCAAGTACTACACATTGTAATATCTCTAGACCGATTTTAATAACTTAATCGGGAAAAAATGCAGAGAGTATATTACGGTTGGGCGTGCTCGACTGTACTTATCTTACTTGTTATTCCCTTTACTCGTAGAGTACAAGGGTATATTGTAATCGTTGGAATGTATGTAACAGGCAGAAATAGGCGTGGCAGACCCCATAAAGTATATATATTCTTGGTCAGCATCAATAGCCGAGTCGATATAGCTATATCCGACTGTCCGTCCGTCCGTATGAACAAACAGATTCAGAGATGGTAAGACCTGTAAGTTCGAACTTAGTCCTAATCGACTACATATTTAGTCAGTCAATACAAGAATCATTTTTTTTTTGCTGCCACGCCCCAGAAAAAATCAATGTTTTCGTCGAATATCTCAGTAACTATGGCATTTAGGAACACCAATTTTGGTACACAGTTCTTATCGTTTTTATATTCGTTTAATTTGTGTGGATACAAATAATATTAAACAATCCGGAAATTTGCATAAAACCCCGACTATAATTAAGAAAGAAAACACTTAACAAAATGTATATTTGATCGCATTGACAATGCAATGAGTGCAAACGAGACAGAAAAATACAAGCATATGTTCGAACGTTATCACTGCCTGTGTGGCGGCAGCGCTGCCGGCGTTTGCTGGTTGTGTTGACAATGCTACACATATATACATACATATATCTGTGCACACATATAATGTCAAACGTATGTGCGTGTGCATACAGACAAACAGATGTTTCTTCGATTATACTTATTTTTAATGTGTTTCTAAGTATTTTAATACAAGTAATACGAGGACACCGATTTAATTAATTTAATCGGGAATAAAATCAGAAAGTATTATACGGTTGTCGTTGCCCTACTGCACTTTTTTAGACCCCGTACTCTTTAAAAAAGAGTAAAGGGGGTCTATTAAGTTTGTCAGAAGCGAGATGTGCGTAACAGGCAGAAGGAGGCGTGGCCGACCCCATAAAGTATATATATTCTTGATCAGCATCAACAGCCGAGTCGATATAGCAATGTCCGTCTGTCCGTCTGTCCGTCTGTCCGTCCGTCTGTATGAACACCTGGATCTTTTAAACTACAAAAGCTAGAGACACCAAATTTGGAATGAAAGTCCGTTTATGATGTACGCAGATCAAGTTTATTTCAAATTGTTGCCACGCCCCCCTACCGCCCCCGCAATAAGCAAAAAACCAGACACGCCTCGAAAAAATTTTTGTTTTAAGCGAATAACTCAATAGTTATGGCACTTAGGAGCACCAATTTTGGTACGCAGGTTCCCAGAGACAGCCTAAATGCAATGTCATTTAAAGTTTTGAGCTGCCACGCCCCCTTTGCTCATAGGAACTAAAACACTCTCCAATTTCAATGCCTTTCTGCAGGCATTAAATCAAATAGTACAGTGTTGTAATTTAACATACGCTTAGAGACATACTATTTCTAACTTTCCTGAAAGTGGCATCAAAATCCTATGTCAAACAACAGAGAAATTTCGGTTCAAAGTTCACGTTATTTTACTGCAAAATCACTGCATGCGCGCAACACATACAAACAAACACAGAAACATACAAACATATGTTCGAACGTTTTCTCTACCTGCTTTGGCGGCAGCCGCTGGCCGCGCCGAACAATGCTATACATACACACATATGTATGTATGAGCACACATACATATTTGCAAATAATCGGAAGAATGATAGAAGAGGGTCGTGGTGCAACTGGTAGAGTTGCGGCGCAATGTGGAACCTTCGCATGGATCGCGGGTTCGAATGCTGACAATGACGATTGTTAATTTATTTACTTTTTAATTTTAATTCAATATGTAAATATTTCATTTTAATTTTTTTAATTTCATTTTTAAATTTTTATTTTAATAAAATGGGCACTACTATGGGAGTACGGGGTCTTTTACAGTCGGCTCGATCGACTGTAGCCTTTCTTACTTGTTTTTCTTGTTTCTACTCATTAATCGATACCATACACGGGTCTGTTAAGTCAAGAGTGGGCTGTTAACTGAATGCGATGCTTACAGCCGCGCTTTCTAACATTTCGATCATCTTCATCTAGCTCGTAGTCATCATCTGGGGATATATTACGCCTTATCAGAAGCGGACTTAGAGTACCGTTGAGTTCGCTGCGCATTGGGTATATCTTCGATAAGATATCAGTCTTAAGGTAACACCTTACTTACTATAAACGAACCTTTATAGCAAGGCTCCAATTTCCAGGAAGTTCCAGTTCCGGTTGGCGTAGCATGTACAAAGGGTAAGGTGTAAGGGTACAAAAGCTGAAATGGAGAATATCTAGTCGCTTCTCATTATCAGTCATTGGCAACATCATTAACATAATGACACGGCTTATGCGCCATAACCATTTGCTCTTGGTGTTCCCACTGCTTTTAGGATACACTTGACATTGATTTCACGTAAAATTTATCATACTCCTCTGAGGTAAATGCAGTTCCCCGATTGGATATGATTTTAGTTGGCATTCGAAAAAAGCTGGTTACTTCTCGTAGTAACCCGCATACATGGATGTTTGATGTGCTCGTTACAGCGCGTATAATGGTAAATTTCGTAAAAGCCTCAACAATTACAAAAATATGTTCATTGCGTTTAGTTTCGTTTCATCAACGTAATCTCTAAACAACTCAGGACAAGGATAAGACAATTAGCCATATATACATTCTGTTTTACTTTCCCTGGATGTGAGTGGGTTGCGCACCCAAGAAACAACCAAATGGACGCCAAGAGGGTCATTAAGATGACACCAAGCCGATCCCTGGAGAATTTGGTGTTGTAGCTGCTTTGGTACACTCCAAAGTAATTGGCTACCATGCATACGATGCAGGCCTTCTTGATCAATTACATATCATGTTCCAAAAATATAGATGACCTCAATATAGAAATAATGTATACGTAGTCACTATCTTACAATACGTTGTTTTCAAAGCGTTACAATCGGTAACAATTTTGACGGTTTTCCCAAAAGTATAATACTTAAATCTTTTTAAAGACTGCACTTCTGCTAGTGATTCGAGTTCATAGCTTTGAAGACTTCTTTCTGTGCTAGATGTTGCGAGACTGGCCACATGTGGCAAGACTCCGGCCAAGCCAATTGAACCAATCGATAACTTTCAACTACAGCCATTGCAATCAGTCTTTGTATTAAAATGTCAAAGGCTTCTTGTTGCGGCTGTTCCCACTTAAACGTTTAATTTAATTTAATGGCATAACCGGCTCTGAACACTAACGTACTTCGCTCACGTTGGTTAGTGCTGGGTACTTTGAATGGCTGGCGTTTTGACCTATCCTGGACTTATCCCTTCTGGATGTACTTAATGACCAAGAAACGTAATTGTCTGCTTGTAAGACTTACATTATTCTAAATTGGACGTTAGTGTACATTCTCCCAATACTTTCAAGATACGTCCAACTTTCGCATACATCTCATCGAATGAATGACTGCCGACTAGGGTCCCAATGTTGTGAATCATTGGACTGATACGCCCCCATTTCTCATGAGAAATAAAAAACTTTTCAAACATGCATGCTCTTTTAAAAGGCATTTACAGTTATGGTTATGTATCTCTTATGTAAGATTTTTAGAAAGCCAGCCCCAGGCTTTGATGAATTTGAATTGACAGCGAAAATGGATTACCATTTCTTCTTAATCTTCGTTTCCACAGCTTCCACAGAAGTCATGGAAACCAACGGATAGCTTATTTGCATGTGTGCCATTAACCCAGTGCTCAGTAAGAGCCTGAAGGACTGCAGAGCAGTCCTTCCGGGCCAGCCTTCATAAACTGGTCGATCGTTCCTCATCTCGAGTAGGCCAATAGGAGTTTGCTGAGACAGACCCCAGTAATTTGAGGACTGCCTGACTATCCGATAATATGCTGATCCTACATTGGTAAGGGATCTCACGCTCTAGAGTATTAAGAGCTTCCTGGATAGCATATACCTCTGCTTGGAAAAAGCTACAGTGGTCCGGTAATGTAAAGGATCTTTCGATCCCTATTTATGGGCAGTACAAACTTCCACCAGTACGACCGTCAGTACGATAGCCTTCGGTGTAGAAGTGAAGAGAGAAGTTTTGGATGGGTGAGCCGCGGGTCCAAGACTACTTTGAAGGGTGTTGAGGTGAATATTTTCTGTTTTATCGATAGAGAAGGAAGAAGGGGAGTAGCGATAGTATACTGGAGTGTCCTATTCTATTCGCTCTCCACAAGCTGGCGTCTCTTATTCGAAAGGGCCACCTTAGGAGTAATGGTTAAAACACCTAAGGTATACAGGCCGGCAAGGCGTTGAATTTCAGTGAGCTTCGTTTGTTTTGTCGGCTTATTGAGGGCTGGCCACAATACTAAAACAGTACTTTAATTTTAAATTTTTGTGGAGACTGATTATATTTAACCATCCTGAAAGTTGTATAAAAATCCGACTGAAATTAAGAAAGAAAACACATAACAAAGTTTTTATTTGAGCACAATCTTAATGCATGAGTGCAAGCGAAACAGAAACATAAAAACAAATGTTCAAACGTTTTCGAACGCTCACCACAGACGCTGGCAGCGCCGATCAATTCATACATATGTACATACATATATATGTGCACATATATAATATGAAACGTATCTGTACATATGTGCATACAGACAAGCTGATTTATGTTCAATTATACTTAGTTTCTTTTTATTTAAACGTATTCTAGTACAAGTACTATCCATTGTAATACTTGAATACAGATTTAATTAATTTAATCGGGAATAAAAAAAGAGTTTATCAAACGGTCTGGCGTTCTCGTCTGTACTTTTCTTATTTGTTCTTAAAGTCTTTGTCCTTTATAACAGGAACGTATCCATCTTGACTATGTGTATTTTACAAACTAACTGCTTTATGTTAAGTGTGATGCTATATAAACGGTAAAATGATTTGTCAACCAGGAATTTTTATAAATTCATCCTTCAATGATCAAAATTGATAGAAATTTCGCTGTTTTGGTAGATTTCCAATAGATAGTTTGAAATAACAGACAAATGTTCGTTAACCCTCTACTGCATGCCCAAAGAAAGAAACAAATTTTTTTTTGGACATATGTGTTTTTGTATGTAAAGATAACATATATTTGGACATGTTTTTTTTGGGGGGGCATAGTTTGGGGGAAAAAAATTAAGCCATATATGGCATTCTATGCATTTAGCGCTTTATAGAGCTTGCCATATGATGCTTACCTATACTCAAATTATTATTTTTTAAATAAAAAAAAATTGATATTCTTTAAAAATACTTTTAGCGAGTGTGTTTTTTAGTAGAGCAAATTAAATTTTAAATTCAGTAAAATTCACTTTCGTTCATCTGCTTGAGATGTTTGCACAAAACTGATTGAAACTTGCAATAAGGCAACATAAACAAGTAAGAAAGGCTACAGTCGAGCGAGCCGACTATAGAAGACCCCGTACTCTCATAGTAGTGCGCATAAAATTTTTAAAATACATTTACAAAATTAAAATTAAATATTTACATTTTCAATTAAAATTTAAAAATTTATATTAACGATTGTCATTGTCAGCATTCGAACCCGCGATCCATACGAAGGTTTCATATTGCGCCGCAACTCTACCAGTTGCACCACACTCCTCTTCTATCATTCTTCCGATTATTTGCATATATGTATGTGCAAACATATATATGTGTGTATGTATAGCATTGGTCGGCCCGGCCAGCGTCTCCGGGCAGCGCTGCCGCCAAAGCAGGTAGAGAAAACGTTCGAACATATGTTTGTATGTTTCTGTGTTTGTTTGTATGTGTTGCGCGCATGCAGTGATTTTGCAGTAAAATAACATCGACTTTGAATCGTAATTTCTCTCTTGTTTGACATAGGATTTTGATGCCACTTTCAGAAAAGTTAGATATAGTAAGTCTCTAAGCGAATGTTAAATTACAACACTGTACTATTTGATTTAATGCCTTAAAAACGGCATTGAAGCTTAAAAGTTTTTTCGTCTTTATGAGCAAAGGGGGCGTAAAACTCAAAAGTTTGAATGGCGTTATATTAAGGCTGTGTCTAGGAACCTGTATACCAAAATTTGTGCTCCTAAGTGCTATAGTTACTGAAATATTCGCCTAAAACACAAATTTTTTCGAGGTTTGTCTGGTTTTTTGCTCAGTGTGGGGGCGGTAAGGGGCGTGGCAACAATTTGAGACAAACTTGATCTGCCTGACATAATAACGGACTTTCATTGTGAATTTGGTGGTTCTAGCTTTTGTAGTTTAAAAGATCCAGGTGTTCATACGGACAGACGGACAGACAGACAGACGGACAGACGGACATTGCTATATCGACTCGGCTGTTGATGCTGATCAAGAATATATATACTTTATGGGGTCGGCCACGCCTCCTTCTGCCTGTTACGCACATCTCGCTTCTGACAAACTTAATAGACCCCTATACTCTTTTTTAAAGAGTACGGTTTCTAAAAAACTGGAAGTTAAATGTACTCTTAATATTTAATGTAAGCGTTTTGTAATATTGGAAAATTTAAATTTCAAAGCATATGGCAAATAAAACAAATTCTCCTAATTATATCAACAATGTTTGTACAATTTATTCATCCATTTACAATCCTTATATGTGGACACTCTGTTCCTATGGCAGCTATATGATAAAGTGGTCCGATCTGGATGAAATTTGGTTTTGAGCATGGGATTTTAAGCCAAATGCATATGGAGCAAATTTGGGTAACATAGCTCGAAAAAACCCGATTGTTTCTATGGGAGCTTTGCGTTTTTAACATATGAGCTGTGTGCAATAAGAATTCATATCTGTAACAAGTTTCATCAAGATAGCATTAAAACTGAGAGACTATTTCGCAAAGAAACAGACGGACAGGTGGACGGACGGACATAGCTACATCGTCTGGGCTGTTGATGCTAATCAATAATATATATAAACTCATTATTTAAGTCGTAAAAAGGATCAGTTGGTGGAAGTCCTTGCTCAAAAAGCCGGTTTTTTTTAATTCTAATTTCGTCATTATTGGCCGGATTACTTGGAAAAATTTTTAAAATTCATTACTTTAAAAGTAATTTAATTGAAGTTATTTTAATGCACCAAAGCTTAACATCAAATATTAGGTGCAGATTTGATTAACCACAATTTTTTTTCACTAATATATAATAGTAGATTAATTGTTTCCGATAAATGGATTAAAATTTGACCAGAAATAAACTACTTTCTTCACCAATAAGAAAATGTTACATATTCTGGTAACAAAAATTAGTTAAATGTTTTATCATCATGCATCATGCAACACAGTCATTTGAAGAGTTGCCTATCAGTTCAAAAAGAGAAGCAAAGATTGAAAACAGAGAGTTTATGAAAAATGTAAACGTTAAAGCACATTTAACAAAAACACAAATTATAAATAATTTTCAGGAAGAGAATTTATTAGAATGAAGAAATAATCCTAAAAGCTGATACATTCAACATCAAATTAAGTCACTAGCAAAAAAGAGAACTAATAATCGTATTGTTCAAACAGAAGTCAATTTATGAAACTAAGACGATCATCCCGACAAGCCGAAAAATCTAGCTCTTGAGTAAAAGGAACTAGCACAAGATCTTCCAATAGAGCAAAACTATATAAAATGGAAAACATAAAATTAATTGGATTTCCATTACCTAAACTTAGCAACTTTTAAAAATGAGTAACTTAAAGACATTTTATATTACTTTATTTAACAACAATTCTTTCAGTATTTTTCCGGACAATATACAATGTGCGTTTGCAAACATTGTAAGTATCTCTCAAAATCTAAATGAATACTGGGAAATTAGAATATCCGTACCATATTTACATGATCTTCCCCACCCTGGTATAATATTTGCTTATACTGACATAATAAAGCCTACTTGTGTTGGAGACAAAAGAACGCGATGTCTAATAGAGTATAAGGAAGTTTCCAACATTATTCAATTCAAACCAAAAAAAAAGTACAGTCGAGCACGCCCGACCGTGTAATATTGTCTGCTATTGTTCCCGATTAAACTAATTAAATCAACTAGGTGATATCTTAAGAGGATCTCGAAAGCCGCAAACGGAGCTCGAAAATTAGCGGAAGCAAACTGAAGAGTATGCGCGAGGAGCGCATCTGATCAAAGATCATATCTGATCTGTATGGAAGATTTCCAAGCGAAGCCGGCGAACAGCCGAGCGACCTGAGGTGCAGAAGTTCTTGGAGAAGATACTATCGTTATATGAGAAGTTGTTAAAAGTCTGCTCAGATTAATTACATACATAAGAAGATGCAGGTTGCCCGATTTAAATAGATTTGAGACTTTAAGTAGTATACTGCGGAACACGACGGCTGCGGAGAGCCGTGAATGCGAGGCTTTTACCGTGCCAGGATGAGGACTTCTAATAGCGAGTGATGCCCTTTTTTCGGAGAGTAGCGGCATAATTAGGACAGGTGTTTGGTGAATAACGTATCTGCATGAATCCCGACAAGGTAGAGGGAATCAGGAATCATTGAGCGCCCCACCACGACACTGCGGCAGTATTCAACCTACTGATATCAGTGCTTCTGGTCGATCTTACTAACACAGACGTCTGATGGAGAGAGAAAGCTGCTGAAAGAAAAAACTATAAAGCCACAGAGAAGAAGTGATTTTTAACGATGCATTTATAATGAGCTCAAGCTAAAAGCCAAATAAATTACTTTGCTTGGCATTTCATTTAGTATGTATTTCGTGGACGATATTTTTAATAGTTTGTTTCAGTGGCTCCATCGAAACAATTCTAATTCATGTGGTCTTTGCTTGAACAGCTACATTCTTTACAAACTTCTTTGATCATATTAGTTTGGTATAAAACAGCGATTAACATCATTTTCATTGCGGGTGGTGGAGACCCCATCGTGGTAGAGGCCCTGGGTAAGCCCCTGGCCACCATGTAAAACCGGTCCTAAGTAGTATTGTGGGTGAATACAAGCTTCAACCAAAGCCCCTATAAAAGTACACCTTTTATGTGTAAAATCAAATGCAGGCTGTTGGGCAAGTCCTATCTTAAACCTCAGCTGGTCTTATAGTACCAGGTTATATAGCCTAAATCCATCCCAAATCCAAACACACTTCCCGCACATTGGTAAAACCAACAATCACCACGAAACTTGCACCACCCACCGGAAGGGCGCCATCGATCTTTCTTCCATGTAAACGAAAATCTGTCATACAAATTCCAAAATCCTCCAATTACTGCTATGTGGGCTTGTCGTACCCGAGAATACTTCATGATTAAGGTACTCTGGTCCGATCTCGCAGATTTCGAGAGCCGATTCACTCCTTTTCGTGATGAAAATTGGCTGCCCAATTGGCGACGAGCTCCCGGACCGTACACGCGTAGGCTTTTACACAAGCGCAGCAGAGAGAGAGCGTTGCTTTAACCGTTGATTAACCAAACTAAAAGGTACAGGGGCAGGAAAACGATGGCAAGGACTACAATCGATGGAAATTGTGTTCCGAAGGAACAAAAGAATCAGTGGGCTCTGCAGATGTGGATTGACGCTTCTACCGCCAAACACCAAGGGGTGGGGAAGACACTAGAACTATAACATTTTGGCAGGAGATATGGCGGTTTTGACCCCTGACTCTCCTCCGAATACCAATACCCATTCGTGGCACCAAATAATGCACAGGGCACTGGGTCGACTGGGGTCGCTCAAGGGGTTATTTAGCGACGCATTGCTGTGCTCCATTTTAAAGCAGGCGATAGTTTCGCTTAGAAATTTCGCCGAAATACCACGGGTGTCAAACCTCGCTGAAGTATTCACAACCGGCGTCCTCACGTTCCTTTTTATCTTGTATTGGAAAATAACATCAACGCAGAGAATGACAGTAATGCAGCGCTCGTAGCACTCTTCTGTACAATGTTTTTTAGCTGTGCTATGTTTGTTTAACTAATATTTACACAAAAATTTGAAGTCATATTGTCATCATTTGTGAAAGTTATGCCGAGTTAAGTACACCGGTTTCTAAACGAGTTCACAATTTTTGAAAATTGTTAAAATTGACAACGCGATAGCTCTTCAGTGCACAGCGACATTCTAATGCGTGAGTTTTAGCGTTATAGCACCCACAAAAAAAAGTTTAAAAATAGCCTCAACGAATATAACTTACATCGAACTTAAAAATTTTTAAGTACTGGTATAAGTGCATTGCAGTAATTAATAACAAGTAAGAAAGGCTACAGTCGATCGAGCCGACTGTAAAAGACCCCGTACTCCCATAGTAGTGCCCATTTGCATTTTATTCATATTAAAATTTTAAAATGAAATTTAAAAAATTAAAATTAAATATTTTCATATTAAATTAAAATTAAAAAATAAATAAATTAACAAAAGTCATTGTCAGCACTCGAACCCGCGATCCATGCGAAGGTTCCACATTGCCCCGCAACTCTACCAGTTGCACCACACCCCTCTTCTATCATTCTTCCGATTATTTGCATATATGTATGTGTGCACATATATATGTGTGTATGTATAGCATTAGTCGGCGCGGCCAGCGGCTCCGGGCAGCGCTGCCGCCAGCAGGTAGAAAAAACGTTCGAACATATGTTTGTATGTTTCTGTGTTTGTTTGTATGTGTTGCAGGCATGCAGCGATTTTGCAGTAAAATAACATACACTTTGAACCGTTCTAGCTTTCTTGTTTGATATAGGATTTTAATGTAACTTTCAGGAGAGTCAGATATGATAAGTCTCTAAGCAAATGTCGAACACTGTACTATTTGATTTAATGCCTCAAAACGGCATTGAAGTCGGAAAGTTTTTTAGTTCTTATGAGCAAAGGGGGCGTAAAACTCAAAAGTTTGAATGGCTGTCCCTAGGAACCTGTATACCAAAATTGGTGCTCCTAAGTGCTATAGTTACTGAGATATTCGCCTAAAACACAAATTTTTTCGAGGTTTGTCTGGTTTTTTGCTCAGTGTGGGGGCGGTAAGGGCGTGGCAACAATTTGAAATAAACTTAATCTGCCTGACAAAATAACGGACTTTCTTTGTGAATTTCATGGTTCTAGCTTTAGTAGTTTAAAAGATCCAGGTGTTCATACGGACAGACGGACATTGCTATATCGACTCGGCTGATTAAGGATGCTGATCAAGAATATATATACTTTATGGGATCGGCCACGCCTCCTTCTGCCTGTTACGCACATCTCGCTTCTGACAAACTTAATAGACCCCTATACTCTTTTTTAAAGAGTACGGGGTCTAAAAAGGGAACAATAACAAATTATATCAATAATATGGAATTGCTTCTTTTATACATAAATTTCCGGAAGTTTTTTATCAAGGAGTATGTACTCAAACTTTAAATTTAAATTATTTTAAAAATTTTCTCGTAAATATCCTCATTTGTTGGGCAAGCTTAATCAGCTCGCGGCTTAAGGACACCTGTAACTCAGTTATAATATATTATTACAATGCGGTATGAAAATAATATAAGAGCAATCATTTAGTGTAGGTGATGGATAAAATAGATTGATAAACAGAAAGTTTTGATACCGATATATTTTTAGACCACATTTTCGACCGATTGTTTCCACTTGCAGATATACAATAAGTAGTCCGATTTAGACCAAACTTAATTACAACGTTCATATTCTTAGAATGTCTATGTCTTGTGCCTTTAACAAAGATATCTTGATAAACACCAAAATTCATACTTATTCATATTTTTAAACCTCTTACTCTAAAAATGAGTATGAGTCTATTAAGTTTGTCTGAAGCAAAATGCGCGTAGCATGTAGAAGGAAGCGTGGCCGACCCCATAAAGTATATACATATATTCTTGATCAGCATCAACAGCCGAGTCGATGTAGCATGAAACGACTATAACTATTGTTGGATCATATCTATTGATAGTTAGCATAAGGAAATAATGTATTGATAGTATAAGATTAAATTAAGAAAATTATTGAATTGACCTGTAATGTACGCATAAAAACTCTTATATTTAAGCTTGCATGTAAATTTAATGTGTATTCGACAGTGCAGCTGTCGCGAGCGGCAGCTCAATTCGTAATATCGTTTCGCTGTAACCACACACACGCTGCCAAGCCTTTCGGCGATTGACTGTCCAACAATTACAACAATTGTTATGTTTATGAACGTGCAATTAAAAATAGTTTCTCGATTTTTCAACTATCGTGAACAAATTCACACGGTATGTGTATGGTATCATTAAAATTTGTATAAAGGCATGTAGTGTTAGTTGAGTGATCGTATTCGAACGCACATATTATTATGTGTATGATAATATCATAACTATCCTCACCAAGTTTGATACGGATGTTTGTATGAAGACATGTAGTGTTAGTTGCGCGATTGCAACCAAACTCACCTATAATGTGTACATATATGATGATTGTAACTATCCTTAACAAACCAAATTTGCATCGCGAAAATATGTTCCCATGAAAGGTATACGATTTAGTGTTCCGATTTGAATGTTACCTTTCTAGCTCTTATAGTCTCAGAGATCCTATTGTTCATACAGACGGACATGGCTATATCGACTCGGCTTGTCAAGAATATACTATAAACAGTAGAATCCGGTTATAACGACACTCAAGGAACCGACGATTTTACGACGTTATACCCGGTAGACGCTTTAACCAAAAGGAGATCAACGGAAACCAAGGAGAAAGGGACCAAAAAGTCATAGAATTTTCGTCGCAATGGCCGGACGGACGCTTTAAGCGGAGTCGCTGTAACCGGATCCTACTGTACTTTGTGGGGTCTGCCTTCTTCCTGTTACGTTCGTTGCAACGATAACAATATACTCTTGTACTCACGAGTAACGGGTATAATAATAAACAAACCATAAAAAAAGTTTTATTTGTCATAGTATTAATACTTTTTAGGAGTAAGCATTTTTGGAATAATAACTTCATAAACACAAGACTTCGGTTTTCGTTTATTGGTAGTAATTAAAAATTGTATATTTTTACATTTCAATAATAAGCATATAAAATGGAAGTGAGAGTATGCAATGTATTATTTTGATCGAATTTAATGCTACGTTTAAATTTCTTATACATCAGAATCAGCTATGGAATGAATAATATAAGTTGTGAGTGAATACCGAAAGCACGCCATGTTACTTATCTCTAAACGTAAAAATGGCATCGAAGCCAAACAGAATGCCATTCACAAGCGACAACGAAGCCTTGATAAGTGCCAAATCACGGGTGCGCGTCCGAATCGAAAATTCCCATGCTTCTATAATAAAAATGCCACTAGCCACAAACAAAGCGCATCCCACAAAACTGAAGAAAATATCAATGCGCTTATGAATTGGTGATCGCATCAGAACACCTTTTAAATAATATAAGAAATTGTTTCGATAACAAATATTGACATAAGTATTGTACTAAACTCACCTGCAAACACGCCAATAACAACAATAATATATCCGGTAAACGTGCCAGTTGCCAAAAACGATGTCATAATGTCCCGATCATTGAAACTATAGAAATGCAATACAAGACAGGCTATGGAAAATGCCTACAGAAAAATTTGGGTAGTAAAAAATGAGTTAAGTGATTATTATTTTATTAATTTAAATATTATCACTTGCTGTTGTCACTTGCCAATGCCGCCACCCTAACGCGCCGTCATTGTCAAACTCTGGCCATTAACAGGAAAACAAGAAAGAATGATTTTGTCGACTCGCGGCTTTTGGATACCCGTTACTCAATTTCAATATGTAATATATGGGGTATTCATGGTTATTATAGGGTATAACAATGAACTTAGTGCACTCGCTTTTAAATGAAATACAGTCATATTCAAATATTAATTTCGAACATGTCTTCATACAAGTTTTTTTTATTTTTGACCGATTTGTGCGACTAGGAGCCATAGGTTATAGTTGGCCCGATCAAACTTGGTGGGGATGGAAATAATGGTGCCATACACTTGCATATTGCGTTAATTTCGATCCAATAACCAATTCTTCATATGGCAGCTATATGATATAGTGGTCCGATCTCGATGAAATTTGGTTTTCACTTGGGATTTAGAACTTAATGTATGTAGGATGAATTTGGTGGAGATAGCTCAAAATTATAATCGAACATAAATCTGTTTGCATGCACATACAAACTCGTTTCAAATTATATATATGTACATATATATGTATGTAAATATTGGTCAGCACGGCCAGCGTCTGTGGGCAGCGCTGCCGCTACACAGGCAGCGAATACGTACGAACATCTGTTTGTATATTTCTGTCCCGCTTGCACTCATGCATTTAGATTGCGCTAAAATGTAAACATTGTTACATTGTTTCTTTCTTGATTACAATCGGATTTTTATGTCACTTTTAAAATAGTTTAATACAAAAATTCTCCACACGAATTATAAATTGCAGTGCCGTACGGTAAGAACAAATGCCTTTAAAACGGCATTGAAGTATGATAAGTGTTTTATTTCTCAAAGAAAAAAGGGGCGTAACAGTCCAAAACAGGCATTGCATTTATGCTGTCTCCCGGAACTTGCGTACCAAAATTGGTATTTTCAAGTGTCATATTCGCAGAAAACATCGATTTTTTCCGTGGTGTTTCCTGGTTTTTTCTCATTGTGGGCGAATGGTGTGTGGCATCAAAAAAAGAAAAGATTCTTGTATTGACTGACTAAATATGTAGCCGATTGAGACCAAGTTTGTACTTGGAGCTCTTACCATCTCTGAAATATCTTTGTTCATATGGACAGTAAGACGGACATGGCTATATAGCTATATGGCTACAAAGCTACATGGCTATATGGTGCCGTTATCCAAATAAATGGATTGTAATACACTTGCATACATTAGTAAGGAAAGACAAAATTAAACTAAAAAGAGCAAAACTATAAGTCCAAAGCCTGGAAAAACTTATCACCATGTCACCAGGATCATGGCCCGCAAGCGTAGGGCTGACCTGTTTAAGTCTATGAACTCAATATTAACAAGTAAGAAAAGTACAGTCGAGCACGCCCGACTCTCTGCATTTTTTCGCGATTTAATTATTAAAATCGGTCCAGAAATATTACAATGTGTAGTACTTGCATTAAAACACGTTGAAGCAAAAACAATCTAAGCATAATCACACATACATCTGTTTGTCTATATGGGAATACACATACGAAAGCCAACATATGATGCATATACATGTATGTATGTGTGTGTGTATTCAGCGCGGCCAGCGACTGCGGGCAGCGCTGCCGCCACGCAAGAAACGAAAACATTCAAACATGTGCTTGTATGTTTCTGTCTCGCTTGCACTCATACATTGATATTTATGTGGCAGCGCTGCCGTCACATGTGCTTGTATGTTTCTGTCTCACTTGCACTCATACATGATATTGCATTCGGTTATCAATATTGCAAAGCTTCTAGTTTTCTTGTTTATAGTGCGATTTCAATGCGCCTTTCAGGTGAGTTTGATATTGTAAGTCTTCACACGAATTATAAATTACAATACTGTACTATATTAAAGAATGCCTAAAAACGGGGCGAAAGCTGAGAATTTTTATTTTATTAATTGTGGGAAAACGGGGCGTGGCAGTCCAAATATTTAAATGTCAATGCATTTAGGATGTTGCTAGGAACCTCCATACCAAAATTTGTGATCCTAGGTGCAATAGTTATTGAGATATTCGCCTAAAACACCAATTTTTTCCGAGGTGTGTCTAGTTTTTTGCTCATTGTGGGCGAATGGGGCGTGGCATCGAAAAAAAAAAAGATTCTTGTATTGACTGACTAAATATGTGATCGATTGAGACCAAGCTCGAACTTGTAGCTCTTACCATCTCTGAAATCTGTTTGTTCATACGGACGGACAGACGGACAGACGGACATGGCTATATCGACTCGGCTTGTGATGCTGAGAATATATAAACTTTATGGGGTCTGCCACGCCTCCTTCTGCCTGTTACATACATTTTCACAAACCCAATATACTCTTGCAGAGGGTATAAAAACCGTTTGAACTGACAACTAATGAATCAGGTTATGGTATTGGGACAGTGCTCTCGCAGAACGGCAAGCTCATAACCATGGTTTCTCGAACTTTAAAATGCAGGGAAGCAAATTACGTTACTGACATCTCTTACGTTTTTGGTGTCCGAAGAAAATTTTCCACAAGCCTGGTAAGGAGAATTACATAGCTGATGCCTTATCACGACAAAAGTAAATGCGTTCGAGAACGTCGAGCGCGAGTCAGACGTTGCTACAATTCATAGCGAAGATTTCCCCACCTATACTATTGAGACAACGACCCTTATTGATACCCTTACCCGTGAACATAAAAGAACATAATCACCAAAGAGCATAATTACGCCCATAGACTACAAGTATGACCGCTTACTACTTCACAAAAAAAAGCATAACATGACGGACAACCGAATGTTAGGAACTTGGGCAAACTCCAAACCCTTCAAGCACCGGAGCGATGCCCCACGTTGGCATCTTCCCAACGGACCGAAAGTATGTTTTAACTTGCATCGATACGTATTTCAAGTTTGCCAATGTCCAGTATATAGCATCACGGAAAATCGAGGACGTTATACCTCCTTTACTTACGAACGTAAATATTTTCCCCCAGGCATAACAGATTGCGACACCGAGCCTTTGCTCAAGTCCAAAACTAAAACGTCTCTGTTGCTAAAAAGTTTTGGGGTAAATATTCTAAATGTACCTCCATTTCACAGCACGTACGTTGTTAGAAATAGCCCGTTGTCTTAAACTCCAGAGAGGCATCAACAATACAGTCGAACTAATCCTCCAGGCAACGATTGAATACAATAAATCAAGTCACTCAGTAACTGAGAGAAGACCGATAACGGGCCGAAAGCCCAGTAAGGCGTTAGGAGCAGAAGTGAGAAAGCGCAGCTGATGCAGAACGCCCAAATCAACCAATCAAGACTAAACGCGGTCTTCGGAGTAGTCGAAAAGGTCCTTGTCAAAACAAATAGGAGGTTGTGGAATAATTTCGCTTCGTTATTCAACGAGGAAAAGTTGAAGCGGACATGGGGCCAACGGTCCTCATTAAGGGGAGGGTGGCCCATAAGGACAATATCCGTTAGATATTACAGTTAGTTATGAATGATGGGAAAAAACATTAGATCCAAACTCCAACTTACGGAAAACAACATTTCAGGTCGAGCTAGACAATACTGACAATGACGTACGGAACGGTACTGCTTCTCCTGACTAAGTTGATGGCCCGAATAACGGACTACTCCCACTCACGGACGGAGACGTACTTGTATGGAAGGACTTTGACTTTTAGTACCACACGGCCAACCGAACGAAAATTAACCGTATGGCTGACGAGACCGGAAAACTGACAGAAATCTTACAATAAACCCATATTCGTAAGCACTTGAAAGTTAACACCCGACACGAACCAGACTTGTTGGTCATCTTGTTGGTCCTTAATGGTCTTCACCGGTTGGAAAGAAGTTTAGACTCTTTGGGGACAGCAATTAAGGTGGTAGTGGCTACTCCAGACGCAAATGACTTGAAAAACATAAGAATAACTGAAGCTCAGCTGATAGTCTTAAATAGTAAACAGATTGAAATAAACTCCAGAACTCAACGTCAAATCAAAGAAATTTCGGATATGGTCAATATACTCATTAAAACACAAAAACCCTTGCTAAATCAAATATAATTAACCCAAATATTTTAGACTATGCTGATCTTAAGTCTGTTATGGCAAATAAAATCACAAGAACTAGTGTTACTGACCTATTTGGAGTATCTAGAATTAAGGTTTTACAATCACCTAATATTATTATGTTCATCCATGCACCCATCATTAACCTGATATCAGCAAACCATAGATGGAACAGATAACAACCTTTCCAGTCGTCCATAATAATCGATTTTGCAACTTAGTGACAGAATGCGGCAATCAAATACATCGGCGACATTCTGCGAGGAATCAGCCGACGACTCATAAGCCCGAATGAGGATTCATTATCAACGACAGGCCGGGGAATGTCGTCTGTGACGGGAGCAAGGAAGCCAACAAATCAGGAAACCAGGTGTTGATATTTGACTCTTACGCTCTGGTAAAGGGGACGACATTCTATACAACAACCAGAAAAATCACAATTTGCGCTTGCAACTTAAATGTTCCGGGCAATCTGTGCCAAAGCATGCAGTGTGGTGTTTTTGTGGCAATTCATAAAAGACGACGCGCATAAACGCAACCGAGGAAGGTCGGTCTTCAAAGGGGGAGTAGTTAACCATAAGCTTTTGGATTCCATAGTAAAGCATAGAATTTGCTACACGCGCTACCAAGCCGAGCTGACTTAACGTTATCAGTGATTAGCGAAATAGCATAAACAAGTTTGTCAAATTCAAGTTGCACGAATAATATGCTGCATTTCTGTGAGACCGCTACAAGTACTGACGGCTGCAGCGACAGCGCTGCTGGTGAGCTTAGGGTAGATATTAAGCTTATTTTGTTTAGTTTTAGATTAAAATTGCAATCGACGAGCAGCGGATAGCTCCTACGGTCAGGCAGCGGTACCGCCACACATGCATTAACACTGTGTTCACGTTCTGTCACGCCTCTATCTACCTTTAAAACACTTTTTACAAACACAATTTACTCTTGCAGAGAGTATAAAATATTAGAATATAATCTTTTTGTTAACCAGTTTCTGTGTGACATTCTACTTTTAACATACAAGACAGATTTCATAGTAAAAAGTGGGGCTCACTTTAACCTTAATGGGTTAAGTGGACAGAAGTAGACCACTGGCAGACGTGGACCACTCAAATTATTCTGAGACTAGTGACATTGATGTCAAACCGTGCAATATTGTATTTTGGCATGATCTAACTTTTAATAAGTGTTCGGAGGTAATTAACCAAATTTTGTGCTGTTCAGGGCATTGTGCCAAAAATTTCGCCGAAAATGTTTTAACACTTGTCGTAATTCCCTTCACTTGGCATTACATTATTACTGTTATAGGTCAGGTGAATATGCGATATGATAGTTTACGATATTACCTTCAGGGTTCAGTGATTTTTTCCCATTATTTACATTGTGTGATTTTAAGATGCATGTAGGAAAACAGTCGCTCGTAGGCTATTTGTGCATAGAAGTGAACCACTTAAACAATGTCTTTCTCCAAACTTTCTCGCCGAAATTGTTGGCACAATCACCTGAACCACACAAATTTGATCAGCGTGACATAAGGACGGACTTTCGTTCCAAATTTGGTGTCTCTAGCTCTTGTAGATCCAGGTGTTCATACAAACGAATGGACAGACAGATGGACAGAGGGACAATGCTATATCGTCAGCTGTTGATGCTGATCAATAATATATGTATACTCTCAAGGGTCGGAAAATCTTCCTTCTACCTGTTGCACATTTGGCTTTTAAAGTACGGGGTCTACAAAATTATTACATGTAAATGCTGATAATTTAGATCTTCAAAAAAGTTTGCGTTGTTAAACTAGTAGAATGCCTGCGTGTTCTGGAACCGTCGTGTGAGGTCGCGGATTAGAAACCTGACAAAGAAATTGTTTATTTACTTATTTAAATTTCAACTAAAAACGTAAATGAAAAATTTATACTGATGCTGTTGATAGGGTTGCGGTTTGTTGTTTGGCGTATATGTGTAAGGTCGCAGGTTCGAATCCTGCCAGGGATTTTTTTTCTTTATTAAATTTTTGTGCAAAAGTATGTAACAGGCAGAAGGAGGCGTGGCAGACCCCATAAAGTATATATATTCTTAATCAGCGTCACAAGACGAGTCGATAGAGTCATGAACAAAGTAATTTCAATCGACTGCATATTTAGTCAGTTAATACAAGAATCTTTTTTTTTCGATGCTACGCCTCGTTCGCCCACAAAGCAAAAATCTAGACACGCCATGTGTGGCGGCAGCGCTGACCAATGCATTGCGTTTTGTATAAGAGGAGCTGTTATCTTAACAGAATGCGACCCTGTTAAGGTTCTGTTAAAACTCATTGGGTATTCCTAATGGATTGTCAACAACATTTTGCAAATTTAACTAATTTGAAAATAAGACTTTATTCAAATAAGTCGGGCGTTTGACATATATGCATATAACATATAATGTCAAACGTATATGAATGTGCATACAGACATTCGGATAAATGTTCGATTTTACAAGTACTATCCATTTTTATATATGGATACTGATTTAATAAATTTAATCGGGAATAAAAGCAGAGAATATTATGCGGTTGCATTGCAGTTAAAAATGTTATATTATAATATATAAAAATTTTATTTAATTCAAATTTTGGAATTATGTTAGGAAATTCAACTGGAATAGAAATTACCTTGTAAAAAGTTAAAGCAACGAGATAGCGGCGTGCTCGCACAAATGAGAGACTGCACGACGGAATTTACAGTTACTTTCGTGATACTACCAATGTAAAATCGAATTAAAGTTTTCATTTAAGGGAACCTACAACCATGGAAAGGTTTGCACTGTACGTAAAATGTACGTTTTTCGCACAAATTTGAAACATTGCTATATCATCTGTGCTTTCGATTTTGGTCAAGAATATGTATACTATATGGGGTCGGAAAAGTGAGATGTGCTTTCACTTTTAACAAACCTAATAGAGCCCTCTAAACTTTTTAAGTAAGCGGTGAAAAATTTAAAAGGATCACTGGAACGAGTACGTGAACTTTTTACAGTTGGCTTGCTAAATATAAAAATTTATTATAATAATTAGAATTAAATTGATATGCTCACATCATGTGATAAAATTCTTGTATTCTCACAGGGTATCCTACGGCCATTTAAATTAATGAAAATCAGCTTAATGGCTGAATTAGTTAAATTTACGGCGATTTTGTGAAATATTCACGGCCATAGTAAATATTTTGGATAAAACTGTTAATCTTAAACTAATCCCAATTTGTTTCAGAAATCAAGCAATATATTCAAATAATTAAACAATTTAATTTTTATTATTTTTTGACGCAGAAATTTAAATCTTTACCAATTCCAAGAATTTCACTACGTTTAGTCGAGCTTTGTGTTCACTGATAGGCATTTTTAAATCCTTTGTTAAGCAATAAAAATCCTTAATTGACTGAGTTAGATTTTCAGCTACGTAGTCTGAGCTTTTTTCAGCAACGACGTGCGCTCACAATCAAAGTAGAACAATTACTGATCCGTACCCATTGCCGCAACGGATGTAATGAGTTTTAAAAATTTGTTATATTTCATAATAACAACAATCAGTAGTCATAGTCATTTAGTAGCACCCATACGGTTTTTAGTTAAACGAGAACTGAGTGATTTAATTACACTTAAGAATTGGAGGAACAATGCATTTAATTTGTAAAATTCAAGCTATTGTACCCATTACTAGTAAAGTTAACGGGTATACTGTTACCGTTTCAACGCAAAGAGAGAAAAAGACATTTCCCTCCCATAAAAGCATATGTACATATGTTTATATTCATATAAAACCATATTTATTACACAGCAAACTCAGAGCTGGCAATGCGTTCAAAATTTAGTAAAATTTTAACATATATTTGTTAGAAAAGGATAGTTCATATCATGATAAATCCATTATGTTTGAGAGAGGTGACGGTAGCTCAAATAACATATTTTTTTTGTTTCTGCACTAATTTGTGAATTTTAAATTAAAATGATTAAGTATTCTATTTATGCTAAGGGATACTCTAAATCTGGTTTGTACAAAGTCGTATTTAGTGTGCAGTGTAGCAAAATATAATATATTTTATTAATACAGCATCTCAGCTGTGTTTTTATTTGTGGTCGTATTTACTGTGACCTTTGCTTCCTTTTCGTTCCTCAGCAAAGCAATAATAAGTTTGTGTGTTTATTCGCATGCACTCAATTCTCTTTAGCGCTTGCGTCCACGCCTTTGTAGTTTAACTGTTTCGTTACCATTTGTTTTTGCTTTTTCGCGAATTCTTTTTTCGTTCATACTTGTTTATATCGAAGCAAGCTTGTGCACTCTTATTATTTTCTTGTTCTCACTTTAATATTGTAAGAGTTGTTTTAAGTGAAATGGTCTGATGCAAAAACAATTGCACTTATGGTCCATCTCGGGACAGTGACCATCCGAATTATGTGCACTGTAGTGACAAAATTATGCACATTAAATTTTTAGGTTTTACTGGGCGTGAATTCGAAAAATTCATTTACTCTGCCAAATTATGTAGTGGTGGATTGCGGTGGTCATGCCCAGTTTGTATTGAGTTGCAAGGTGATTTTTCACGTAAGTAGAACACTGTGAAAAAACAATTTTTTGCCAACGTTACTCTTCCTGCACTGCATGTCCCCCCCCGTTGATCTTCTGCGGCCACCGCATATATAATATAACTGTGGTACTTGACAATTCCTCAAATGTCGAGAATTCAAGTTCAAGGTTGGATTTACCACATTAATGTCATGGGGCACACCTGTGGGTGCCCCTAAAATAGCGCTTTATTTTATTTATTTTATTGAGAATTTTAAGTACCCAGCGAGCCTGGCGAATTTTCTGCGCAAAACTCGTCAACAGTGATTTAAAATACAGATTAGGGAGGATATCATTTTCTCTGTCGATGGTTCATTATTATTTACAAAATTATTTATAGAAATTTTGTTTGTTTCACAAGTGGAATCGTAAGCGTTCTTAGCGTAGGTTTCTCAGCGATGTTTTGATGATCAATTAGGAAAGTGTCCGATTTTCATGTACTTGATAACACTGTATCAAGACCCACTCTCTTTTATGCAACAAATGTTCTTTTTCCTAGTGGCATTTTTGGGCCCCTTGAGTTTTGTGTCTATCACTTTTTGGTCACCCATATCGTCTTTAACCGCACTTTGTTGAAACGAATCAGTGATGCTAATTTTTTGCTGAAAAAAATGGCCAAAATGTCCGTAAAACAAGGGAAACAGGCTAAAAATTAAAAACAATAAAAATGGGCTGAAAACAGAACAAAACAAAATATATGAAGAATTTTGCAAAATTATACTGAATTTACGGTACTTGCAGTAATTGGTATCGGCTTCATCGCCGCTTTTTTCTACCGTTACAAGTTCTATCTTGTTCATTTATGCGATTTTAAACGACGAATTTAACGAGCTAAAGCTAAGAAGCTTATTAATCGATAAGTTACTTTGCTCGGCATTTTATTTCTTTTGCTTGTGGACAATATTTGTACTAGTTTGTTTCGATGGAGCCGAAATAATTCATTTAATCTTTGCTTGTACGGTTACATTCTTTTCGAACTTCTTTCAACATAAGTTTGGTATTAAGCAGCGATTTACAACATTTCTCATTCCGTGTGGTGGAGGCCCTCTCGTGTCGTAAGCCCTGCGTATATGTATGAAGTCGCAGGTTCGAATCCAATCAATCAATTTTTTATTTTTCTTTAAATTTAATTTAAAATGTAAACTTTTGATTAAAAACAGTCTTATTTAAATGTAAGTTTCGTATTACAAAACAAGGTTTTTTTAGACCCCGTTCTTTAAAAAAGAGTAGAGGGGTCTATTATGTTTGTCAGAAGCAAGATGTGCGTAACAGACAGAAGGAGGCGTGGCCGACCCCGTAAAGTATATATGTAGATTCTTGATCAGCATCAACAGCCGAGCCGATATAGCAATATCCGTCCGTATGAACACCTGTATCTTTCAAACTACAAAAGCTAAAGACACCAAATTCGGAAGGAAAGTCCATTATCTTCTCAAGCAGATCAAGTTCATTTCAAATTGTTGCCACGCCCCTTACCGCCCCCGCAATGAGCAAAAAACCAGACACACCTCGACAAAATTTGTGTTTTAGGCGAATATCTCAGTAACTATAGAACTTATGAGCACCAATTTCGGTATACAGGTTCCCTGAGACAGCCTTAATGTAATTTTACTTAAAATTTTGAACTGCCAGGCCCCATTTGTTCAAATAGTACAGTGTTGTAATTTAACATTCGTTTGGAGACTTATCATATCTAACTATCCTGAAAGTTACATCAAAATCCTATATCAAATAAGGAGTTATCACGGTTCAAAGATTATGTTACTTAACTGCAATATTCATCATGCGCGCAAGCGAGACAGAAACATACAAACATATGATCGAACGTTTTCGCTGCCTGTGTGGCGGCATACATACACACACATATATACGTGCACACATACATATAATGTCAAACGAATTTTTAGCATGTAAATGCAGATAATCCGAAGAATGTTAGAATTGGGGCATGGTGCAACTGGTAAAGTTGAGGGCGCAATATGGAACCTTCGTCTGTGATCGTGGGTTCGAATGCTGACAATGACAATTGTTAATTTAACTTTTTAAATTTTAGTTCAATATTTAAATATAAAATTATAATTTTGAAAATGTATTTTGTAAAATTTTATACACACTACTATGAGAGTAAGGGGTCTTCTAAACTCGGCTCGATCGACTGTAGCCTTGTATTATCTTGAACATGCATATACAAATTCCTTTACCATATGTATGCCCATATATATGACGGGTCACTATTATTTTCGTCCATCGTTGCGCAGCGAGTTTCGATCGCACTCGAGTTCAGAACTGTACTGACTTGAGTCTGAACCTTCTTCCTTGTGCCTACCATCAAACTCGGCGACAGGGGGCTGTAATAAGTAAGAAAAGTACAGTCGTGCACGCCTGACCGTATAATACTCTCTGCTTTTATTCCCGATTAAATTAATTAAATCGGTATCCAGGTATTGCATAGTACTTGTAATTAGAACACTTTGAAACAAAAAAAAACTGAGTACAATCAAATAACATCAGTTTGTCTGTATGCACATACGAATTCGTTTGACATTATATGTATGCACATAGTTGCATATGTATGTATGTAGTATTTGGCACATTGAGCGGCTGCGGGGAGCACTGCCGCCACACAGGCAGCGAAAACGTTCGAACATGCGTTTGTATGTTTCTGTCGCGCTTGCTTTCATGCATTGGTATTGTGTTTAATTATCAATGTTCTTACGTTCTTAGCTTTCTATATTGTTCATCTCCAAACGAATTATAATTACAATTCTGAACAATAAGAACAGCATTGAAGTTTGAAAAGTGTTTTATTTCTCATAGAAAAAAGGGTCGTGACAGTCCAAAACTGGCATTGCATTTATGCTGTCTTCCGGAACATGCGTACCAGAGACCTGCAACGAGTACAAAAATTTCGAGTATACTCGAACGCTTACTCGTGATCGTTTTGTTCGAACAAATTTGATACTCGATCGTTTGTGTGCGTACCGCGGGCGTGCTTATACTCGTTGTACTCGAGTATATACTCGAGTAAAATGCCGTTATATGGAACATGTTGCAAGCAAGCCAAATAGAAATTTAGAAATGTTGCATGAAATATTCTCAGCGGTGGTACTACACAAAATGATTTGACGGCGTTAAAGAATGTTTTTTAAATAAATTGGCATTTAATAATAAATGCAATTTTGTTTTAAATACTCTGTTCATTCATAAGATTTTTACAGAATTAAAATGTACGGAAACCCTTTCTAACGCTCAACAGTTAAGCATAGATGGGCTGACCTTTTGGAAATTCCCTTGTTTGGCAAGAGTATGACTCTATGAGTTTTGTAAAAGGGGCATTTTGCATTTAGCGCAATATGTGCAGCAGGTAGATACTCTTCCATTTGGGTTTTTCTGTCTTAAAAAAATATTAGCGAAATTCGTGGTATGTCAAACATAACAATACTTGCTCGCACAAATACACACAAAACAAAAACAACCCTCAGCTTGTTGCGCGTGCCATCAGTGTTGCTCTCCAAATTGTTTCCCGCTTGCATGGCAGTTTGATTAGTATCATCAATCACAAACAAAAGTAAGGCAAATCCATTGGTTTTTCTTTAAAAATGTCAACTTGTTGACTGTTCCAAGCTTAAGGGAAGCACGTCTTGAGTTGGCGATTAGTCCAGCTTTGCTGAACATACGCTCACTTTCGGCAGATGTTGCAGGAATACATAAATCCTTTTTTGCCAGCGTTTGAAGAGCTACGTCGTTGTTGGCGTTCTGAAAAATGTATATTCATGAATATAACAATATTAATTTGTGCATTAGTGCAATAATTACCTTCCAATACGTTAGAGGATCCTCATTCTCATCCAAATTTCGACTCGAGTAGTAACTCCTCAGGTTAACTATCGAGTCAGCTCTGTCATTTTGGATTTTTTGGTCGATGTTTTTTTTTAACCCGTTGAAAAAATGGTAGGCTGGATTCGGTTGAGTTCAATGGCTTTGGGGATATATCCCTTGGTCGATGCATTAATTGATTTAAAAACGTTACTTCGTTTTCCATTATTTTCGCCGCTTTATTTGTGTGGAACGATGTGGAAAACCCTTCTTTTTTAAAACGCGGATCTAGGAGCATTCCCATCCTAGTTGGTGTGCGGTACTCATTATCTTCCAGTCGTGCCTTTATTTTATTTAACAAAAGTTCACGTATTTCTTGACCTTCATTAGTCAACAGAGTATTTTTAAAACTTTCGATTTTATCCAAGAGCTCGCAGACTAGAGGAATTATTAGGGATATTGTAACAGCATTGGCAGAACACGATTTTTTTGTTGCAACATCGAATGGCTGTAACAGATTTACGATGTCTTGCATAGCGTCGATCTCCTCTGCAGTCAAGGGTACCGGTGCCTTTGCCGTGCTCAACAGGACCTTTGCAAGGGCATTTTTTGTTGCCAGAATCCGCTCAGCATTGCAAGAGCACTATTCCATCTAGTGGGCATTTCTTGCTTTAGACTGTAGGTTTTAGCCGCTGGCAATTGCGCTTCCCGAAACTTAGCGTATGTTATGTTCGTTTGCATTTTGCAACTATTATTTGCACATTATCTAAGGCGAGGCAAACCTTCACTATCAGGTTAAGAGTATGCGCAAAACAAGGCAAATTTCTTTTCTTTATAATCTCGCACATCTTAATCATCGTTCTATCATTATCAGTGACAATTGCTGCAACTTTATTAAATATACGCCACTCATTCAAAACACTTGTTAATGAGTCTGCAATATTTTGTGCACTGTGATTAGTTTCCTCATTTAAGGTGTTAGTCGACAGCACAGCAGAACGCAATATAAATTGTTGATCAATAAAATGGCATGTCACTGTTATGTAGGACTCACTTGCCAAAGACGCCCACAAGTCAGTCGTGATGGCGACATTTTCAATCGACTCCAGCATATTCTTCAACGAGTTCTTCAGTGAAACATACCTGTTCTCCATTTGAACATTTTTTAATGTCGTTCTAGACGGCAACTCGTAGTGCGGGTCAAGCACACGACAAAACTTTCGAAAGCCTTGCTCCTCTACCAGGCTAAAGGGCTGCATGCTAGTTGCCACAAACTCCGATAATGCGTCATCAATTTTTATTTTGCGTTGCGAATCTGCCTTATACTTTTTGTTTGTAAAAGGCAGAATACTTCCAGATTTTGGTGGTAATTCCGCCTCTCGCAGCGCTGGATGCATGCGGTCTAGGTGATTCTGCAAGTTTGTGGTATTTCCACTAGTCTTGCAGGCCTTCCCACACTTCCGACACACCGCACTGGTGCCATCCTTCGTTGTCTCAAAATAACTCCAAACCTTTGACTTTTTAGCAGTTCCCGCGTTTTTTTTTTCTTCTTCAGAATAACAGGAGTCATCCACCGCAGCACCTAAAAATACATGCAACAATTAAATATCTTTCAATTAATAAATTTCAATAGCACTTACGTTTTCTGTTAACAAATTGGTCCATCTTTCACTTTTTAATGCATAAAATAAAACCATTGCAATTATTTAAAATGTTTGCATATTTAAATAAATGAGCAACTTACCCAGCCAATACCAACGCAAAGAGTGACCAGTTTTTCGATATATCGATATTAGGAAAATCGAATCGATATAATCCCAAATTCCGAAAATATCGATAAGATCGATACAGCTTCGATATTTTTGCAGCACCTACGCTCTATCCTGTGCGTGGGGTACAATATCTTAGAGGAGAGCTGTGCTCCGATGTAATTTTGTAGCTATATAAGGCCTACGATTTTAAGAAATAAAGTTAGTTCAAATTTTGTTCTCAACCATACAAGTTTTGATGTCCATTTATTCATATTTATTCGTTTAGACTTAGTTCGAACTTGTAGCTCTTACCATCTCCGAAACCTGTTTGTTCATACGGACAGACGGACAGACAGACAGACAGGCAGGCAGACGGACAGACGGACATGGCACTACATGCAAAGACACATCTGTAGCAAGTTTCATCCAGATTGATTTTAAACTGATCCAATTAAGAATCGATATTTAGAATCGATTAGAATAAATAATAGATGGGAAATAATGGGCTGCCCACTTCGCAGATCGCCGATTTCACCGCATACGAAATCCGCAAGTGGACTGCGAATCCGACACGACGAAAGGATGCAAATAGTGGCACGCCGGCGCATGTCATACATAGATTTGATGACCTGGAGGCGGGGCTTATTAAGGAGTTTGGGCGTAGGCACAGCACTGAGGAGGTGTATGCAGCCCTAAGGAAAATATGCAGACAGCCCGGAGAGGGGTATTTACGGTAGCCCATACACATACAGAAGATCGCTGTGCATTGGGCGATTAAGGTAGCTATGATTTTCTCATCGATGGATTAAGAAGAGATCCGCTGCAATCGCAATGTGGTACGCTGCCCGTACTCTTCCCGAATTGAAGAATTTGTTAGAACTTTACGATATCGTCGTCTCCAGACGGAGATCTCGAAGCAGGTGGCGATGGCGAGCAAACCGCTACCACGCAAGGCTGCGGGCACCCGGAATGCGGACAAGCCAGAAGACACATCGAAGAAAAGGTCAGATGCTCAAATTGTTCGGGATTTGGTCACTACAAAAGGCAGTGCCCAAAGCCGTACCGCATCCCGGAATACTGTTTAAAGTGTGTGGAAAGATTAGACACGTTTACAAGACTGCGAGAACTGGAGCAGCGCCAGCAGCCAGCCTGCCACGGTGGAGGGGCAGCTAGAACAATTGATGCGCTACACACGGTCGCGCTGTTCGATTCGGGAAGTTCTAGTTCATTCATCAGGAAATCGGAAATCCCGCAGTCTGCGTCCAAAATTGCTGTCCTGCCGTGACCTCGGATGAGGCCGATTATTGTCGCTTGGCAAAATTACATGCGCTGTGCGCATCAAGAAATCAATATAAACAAATGATATGTATGTTAATCCGAATTCAGCATGCCATGAAGAGCAAATAAAGCCAGTGGAATATGAAACGAAAATTGGGTTAACTAGTCAGACGCCTTTGTTTTGCCGTCATCGCCGTTTGCCTTATTATGAGCTCCAGGAAGTACGACAGAATTGTGAAGACTTACTAACCACCGGAATCATTCGCCGTAAGACAAACAAAACCTTTAGGAAACGTGTTGATTATCGGCCGCTAAATAAGATATCCGTTTGCGAGCATCTTCGCATATAAGTATCCTGATGTAGACGTTGCATACCTTACCAAAATAAGCTAAATCTCAGAAAAAAATAGCTGAAAAATAAGCTATTTTTATACCCTTGCAGAGGGTATATTGTTTTTGTCACGAAGTTTGTAACGCATAGAAGGAGACGTTTCCGACCCCATAAAGTATATATATTCTTGATCAGCATCAACAGCCGAGTCGATATAGCCATGTCCGTCTGTCCGTCTGTTTCTATGCGAACTAGTCTCTCAGTTTTAAAGCTATCTTAATGAAACTTGGTGCACATGTGTATTCCCTTTGCACGCAGAACATTTGTTAAAATCGACCAGATCGGATCACTATATCATATAGCTCCCATAGGAACAATCGGATGAAAAAAATTTTTTTTGAGCTATGTTAACCAAACTTGCTTCATATGCATTTGGCATAAAATCCCGTGTGCAAACCAAATTTCATCCAGATCGGACCACTATATCATATAGCTGCCATAGGAACAATCGGTTAAAACTGGTGAAAATGCTTGGTATGAAAATTTTCTGTGTCTCTTGTACGATTTGAACCAAATTCACGCAATACGCATTTGTTATCATTATCCATCTGCCGACCAAATTTATCCGGATCGGACAACTATATCATATAGCTGCCATAGGAACAATCGGTTGAAAATGCTTAGTATGAAAATTTTCTGTGTCTCTTGTACGATTTGAACCAAATTCGTTCCATATGCATTTGACATAAAGTGCTTAGTGTACACCAAATTTCATCTAGATCGGACTACTGTATCATATAGCTGCCATAGGAACAATCGGTCATTGAAAAACAATTTACGCAATGTGCATGACTGCAAGGGTATATAATCTTCGGCTAGCCGAAGATAACCTTTTTTTCTTGTTTTTTTTTAATTTTTATATTGGAAAAAACATACTTTATACAAAATTATATTTTTATAAAAAATAAAACTAAAACAAGAGTAATTGAAACTTCATACATTCATTTAATTAAATCATTAAATCTTCTATGTATTCTCTATGTTCCTCAGTTTCTATAGATTTAAGACAATTTTGAGAATCTTTGTAACCAACGCAAAACTTATATTGTGTCGGCTTTTTGAGACATTACCTTATGGTTAATATTGAATTTAACGTATCAACGTTCATCCTATATCTTATTTTATTTTTTATTAAATTCATTTGGCTAAAACCCCTTTCCACTTCGGCGCCCGCCCTAGGTATCAAAGGTATTTGAAGCGCAACAGAACTCAGCTTAGAAAACTGGCTGTGTCTCTGTAGCTCATTAATTTTACCCAAAACTTCATGGTGTCCCCAGTATTTTCACAAGAGACTAGTGACAATTTAGTGATGTAAGACCTCAATAGTTGCCAGACTGTTACTTTGTCAATAAATCGGTATTTGAGAAACTTTATTATGTCAACAATAGTAAAATATTGAATAAGCTGTTTCGATTCTTAAAAAGCCAGATTTGCCGCTATCCGCAATTTCCGAATTTAATTCCCAATCGCTCTTAAAAATAAGCCAGATCTGGCCAAAAATAAGCTGAAACGGAAACACTGTACCTTACTGAACTGGAGTATTTGGGATATCGTATATAGCCAATTCTGCCGAGATTACGCCCAAAATGGTCCACCTTCAAGCGATTCGAAACTTTCCCGTACCGAAGGATCGCAGGGGATTAGAGCTTTAATTAGGTTTTTACGTATTTCCGTCAATTTGTAATTAATTTGTCAAGATTGCCTTTCCAATGTCCCGTTTGTTGAGAAAAGAAACCACCTATGTATGCAATTGTCCATCGTTCTGGAGTGAGAATGCGCCATTTTGACGCTCTGAGTAGATTAGGAAAGGTGGCTTATGTTGATGATCTAGATTTGGACTTTCAAGTGAAACTGACACACTGACCTCGTACCCGAGGTAAATTGCACTTCTAATGTCTGAATTAAGGCAACACTGACCGGAAGAGTGGGTAGCATATTTAGTCTAGGATCCCTTGGTCAAGCTGAAAGGGATCAAATTAAGAATCGATGTTTAGAATAAGCATAGCATTATTGATAAGAATTAAGTATTGTATAAATTTAGTTAAATTTAGTATTTCTAGTATATTAAGATCGCCCGATACAATCAGCGAAATTAAGTGCCTTCGAACAACTCAATGTATGTTAGTTGACACACAGGCCACCATGTGGCAAGTGACACACAGACCACAGGAGCAAAAAACGTACAAAATTCTACGTGCACCCGTTGCCGACTTAATAATGTTCATAGAGGTAACCCATGCGCAGATATAATATCACCAGATGGTGTGAAATGATGTATGCACTCTTTCTATCCTATGTAATCATTACCATTTCATGGACAGTCGACGACTATAACCGATATTTGGTCGTTACTCTGCGAATTCAGAGCCATCAACCATAGCCGATACTCGGTTGTTGTCTCAGAATCACGAGTCTACGTTGGTCCCAAAACTTTCGCTCCATTTCCCATTAGTTAGTGACCAGGCCATCATCGTATCACTACGTCTTCTCACCAGGCGTCTACAGTCTCCAGTCTTTACAATATGTGGGCGGTAGGGGGTGTTAAAAAAAAAACTTTTATTTGGCCTGCGTACACCATAGTTGACCTTTCATACCAAATTTGGTTGCCCTAGCTCATTTAGACCCAGGCTTCCATACAGACGGACATTTCTATATTGACTGTTGATGCTGATTAAGAATATGTATACTTCAAACTGCAATGCCATTTTTAAGGCATTTGTTCTTATCGTACAGTATTGAATTTATAATTCGTATGGAGACTAATTATATCAAACTATCCTAAAAGTTGCATAAAAATTGGACTATAAACAAGAAAGTTATAAACGTAGCAACATTGATAGTTGAACGCAATTCCAATGTAAGTGCAAGCGAGAAACATACAAATGTATGTTCGAACGTTTTCTCTGTATGTGTGGCGGCAGCGCTGCCTGCGGACGCTGGCGTTATGTTTAACAGCTCTGTTAAGAAGCAGTTATCTTAAAAGTATGTGCCCCTGTTAAGATTCTGTTAAAACTCTTTGCGTATTCCTAAAGGATTGGGAACAACCTGGACACGGATTTTAATTTTATAATCGGGAACAACAGCAAAGAGTATTATACTCGAATGTACTTTTCTTTCTGGTTTAGAGTACGTGGTCTAAACAGCATTTGCTAAAAAGCACCTAGATAAGCCCGAATCGGTTTGGAACAATGTTGTGTTCAGCGATGAGTCAAAATTTAATATGTTTGGGTCCTATGGTGTCCAAAAGATTTGGCGGAAGCCCAATAAAGTGCTGCAAGAGAATAATATAATCAAAACAATAAAACATGATGAAGCAATTAGGTTTGGGGCAGGGCCGGATTTACCACATTGATGTCATGGGGCCTCCAAAATAGCGCTTGGTATCCCAATGACAAAAGTGAAACTGTATAAGGATCATATCTCGTACTTTATTTTATTGAGAAATCTAAGTACCCAGCGTACTTAGCAAATTTTCTGCGCGAAACTCAACAGTGAATTAAAAGACAGATTACGGAGGGTATCATTTTTCCTGCAGATGGTTCATTATTACTCGGGAACCGTAGGTTTCTTAGTTATGTTTTGAGGAGCAATTAAGAAAGTGTCCATTTTTCGTGTCTTTGGTAATACTGTGTCAAGATCCGCTTTCTTTTCTGCAGCATTTTTTCTTTTTTCCTGGTGGCATTTTTCAACCTTTGGAGGTTTGTGTCGCTCACTTTTCGGTCACCCATGTCGTCTTTAACCGCACTTTGTTGAAACGAGCAAAAGTCTAGTGTGTTTATTTTTCTACCGTCACAAGTTCTTTCTTGTTCACTTGAGCGATTTTTAACGAGCTAAAGCTAAAAAGCAAAATAATCGATGTTACTTTTCTTGGCATTTAATTTAGTAGTTTTTTCGTTTTTGAACAATATTTATACTAGTTTGTTTCATTGGCTCCATCGAAATAATTTTAATTCATTTAATCTTTTCTTGAACTGTAACATTCTTTTCGAAATTTTTTGAACATTAGTTTGGTATAAACACCGATTTAAAACATTTCTCATTCCGTGTGGTGAAGCCCCTCTCGTGGTGGACGCCCTGGGGCCTTGGTCCCACTGGCCCCTATGTAAATCCGGCCCTGGTTTGGGGTTTTTTCAGCTTCTGGAGTTGTCAACCTCGTTTTCATTGACCAAACAATGGATATACCGAGACATGCTTGAAGTAAATTTGGGTCCGAGTGTCGAGAAACTGGGCCTTAAAGACACCAACTGGCAATTTCAACAGGACAACGACCCAAAACATTCGTCCTATCTCGTGCAGGAGTAGTTATTACACCATTGCAAGTAGCTTAAAACACCGCCCAAATTGCCGGACCTAAACACCATTGAGCATGTACGACAACTTCTAGAGCGGAAGATCCGATCTAACTACATTGCTTGTGCTTGTGGGAACATACATATAACATACATATATACACATTTATCCGCGGGAAGCGCTGCAGCGTTGCGTTCATATGTTGCCCGCATTGAGATTGCGTTTAAATATAGTTAATGTTGTGCGAATTGCTTTTTTGATAATAGTAAGATTTTTATGTAACTTTTAGGATAGCATTTATCTCCAAACGAGTTTCAAAAACAATAGTGTGCGAAAAGAATATATGCCCTTAAAACGCATTTACATTTTAAAAGCAATTCAAAATTTTAATGATTTGTTTCCGAGTTGAGTCCAGTTTTTGGCTCATGTGGGCAAATGGGGCGTGGCATCAAACAAAAAATATAATTTTCTTGTATTGACTGACTAAATATGAAGACTAAATTCAAAATTGTAGCTCTTACCATCTCTGAGATCTGTTCTTTAACCCTCTACTCCCGAAGACCGCCTGCAGGTGGACAATCTTCTTCGGTGTCCCAAAATGGTTTTTAAAACGATATTGTTAAATTGTTATACAGTGGAATCCGTTTATAACGACTCCGCTTAAAGCGTCCGTCCGGTCATTGCGACGAAAATTTGATGACTTGTTTGGTCCCCATACCAGCTTGTATAACGACAAACCGCTTATATCGACGATATTTTTCATAATTCAACGGGCTATCGCGACGTGCCGAAAAAAAAAATACAGCGAAATAGTGCCAAAAAATATAAGCATCAAACGACGCTGTAAGAAAAATATGTATGCATGTATGTATTTATTAGTGATCGGCACTCCTAGGAGCGTCAACAAGGTTCTTACTCTCTCACTCCCATTATTCTCCCATATTTTACTTTGGGAGAGAGAGAGTCGAAGCACAATGCCGACGCATACAAATGTTTTCAGCGCGAGTGTGCGGGTATGTTCCGTTATATTTCTAGTTTTTTCTGCTTTTTTCCAATTCAAATTTTATGCGTAAATGCTCACAATGTGAAATCGAGAGCAAAATGCGCAAAAGAGAGCTCATTCAGTACAAGCTCAGCAATTAGGCAATGCACGCAAATAATGTCGTCAAAACGAAAATGCTTCGCTGTTGAGCAGAAAATGAAAATAATTCGGCGCCTGGAAGCCGGTGAGCGCAACATAGCTCTGGCTAAAGAGTTCGGTGTGTGCCACACTACAATTGCCACAATTAACAAAAATAAAGAAAAAACTAAATCTGTATTCAACAATAATATATTAAAGCCAATTTATTAAATATTTTGTTTTGCTTTAAAAATTATATTGTTTTATTTTAAAACCTATTGCAAACAGGACAGCTGCAAAAGAAAAACAAAATGTTTTTCTTTGCTCGTTTCGGTTAAAGCGTCTACCGGGTATAACGACATAAAATCGTCGGTCCCTTGGGTGTCGTTATAACCAGATTCCACTGTATTTATTTATTTAAGAAAATCCCAACTTTTATTTGATACCTTTTGCAGTTCACGATTGCATGAAAATCGGCTGTTAAAACCATTAAAATGTCAAATTTAGTAAAAATACCAGAAAATTAAATATTTTATACCTGGTGCAAAACGCCGAAATTAAAAAAAAAAACAAAAACAAGTAAGAAAGGCTACAGTCGAGCGAGCCGACTATAAAAGACCCCGTACTTTCATAGTAGTGCACATTAAATTGTAAAAATACATATTTAAAATAATAATTTAATATTTAAATTTAGAATTAAAATTTAAAAAATTAAATTAAATTGTCAGCATTCGAATCCACGATCTCAGACGAAGGCTCCATATTGCGCCTGCAATTCTGCCAGTTGCATCACGCCCCAATTCTAACATTCTTTGGATTATCTGCATTTACATGCTACAAATTCGTTTGACATTATATGTATGTGTGCACATATATATGTGTGTGTATGTATGCCGCCACACAGGCAGCGAAAACGTTCGATCATATGTTTGTATGTTTCTGTCTCGCTTGCGCGCATGATGAATATTGCAGTTAAGTAACATATTCTTTGCACCGTGATAACTCCTTGTTTGATATAGGATATTGATATAACTTCCAGGAGAGTCAGATATGATAAGTCTTCAAACGAATGTTAAATTACAACACTGTACTATTTGAACAAATGCCTCAAAACCGGAATTGAAGTTGGAAAGTTTTTTAGATCTTATAAGAAAAGGGGGCGTGGTAGCTCAGAATTTAATGACATTTTATTAGGGCTGACTCTGGGAACCGAAATTGTTGCTCCTAAGTGCTAAAGTTACTGAGATATTCACCTAAAACACAAATTTTTTCGAGGTGTGTCTGGTTTTTTGCTCATTGCGGGGGCGGTAAGGGGCGTGGCAAAAATTTGAAATAAACTTACCTGCCTGACATATAGACGGACTTTCATTCCAAATTTAGTGGCTCTAGCTCTTTAAGTTTAAAAGATCCAGGTGTTAATACGGACGGACGGACAGAAGGACATGGCTTTATCGACTCGGCTGTTGATGCTGATCAAGAACATATATACTTTATGGGTGCATCAACGCCTCCTTCTGCCTGTTACGCACATCTCGCTTCTGACAAACTCAATAGACCCCTCTACTCCTTTTTAGAATACGGGGTCTAAAAAAAAAAATTATTTGTAGCTGAAAACCAAATTTAAAGTGTATTGCTGCATTGGTAAGCTTATAAAAAGTGGTTTTAACAAGGAAGACAGTGTTTTAAAGATTTTTATTGGAGGTCAAAATTTCAGGCGGGGTCAACGTCTGACCCTATCTGCACGATTTAAAATTTTTTTCAGAACAAACGTTTTTTATTAAGCCAAGGCCAATGCGAAAAAAAAACTCGGGAAATAGAGGGTTAAAAAGGACAGGCGAACAGATAAGCAGTCGAACCGTCAGACATGGCTATAACGACTCTGCATGTGATTAAGAATGCATACACTTAATGGGGTCGGAAACGCCGTCATATGCATATGTTATAACTATAGTTAATATTATTTTAGAACATCAGTTAAAGAATTTTATATTTTATTTTTGATTCAAGAACTTCATACACAAAAGAAATGAACAAGTTTGTTGAAGTATCGGAATATTTTAGTAACATTTATAAATCTTCACAATCGAAGACAATAAACTAACGATAAGCCAAATATAGCCTTTTATGGAGTATGTAAAATGGTTTCAGTTCAATAACAAACGAAAACATGTAAAATAATTTTCTAAAGTGTACCATATGAAAAGTTCAATTAGATGTTTAGATTGCGATGACGAATGCTAGATGTTGTGTCTAAATATTCAGGTGAATTTTATTTTTATTTTTGCAGTCTTTAGTCATCACCCGCAGAACGCTTGACTTTTCGTTGCGTAGGACTGTGTTGGACTACCTTCGGACTGGCTTGTTTGGTCATCTTAGGTGATGTTTTTGGATTTTTTGACTTAACGGGTGATTTTTCTGCAAAAATGAACAATCGTTTAATACATGTTGGTTTAATACAACTAGCGCACTTACGCAACGCACGCAGAGTCTCCTTGGGTACCCAGTCGTAATCAATGTTGCTATCGCTGGCGGTTCCTATCTCGACAACCTTCTTTGCGGCTGCACGCTTTCGCTTACCAGTGCTTCCTAACAAATATTGCTGGCCTATAACCAGAAGAAGGACAAATATACCAGCAAGCATTACATATAGAAAGAAAGTTTCGCCATCTAAGCCCTCGTCGACCTCAGATATCAACACTGTCTCATTGAAAATAGCCTCATTGAACTGGACTCCATTAGCATCACGGTAAGCCAATGCAATATGCAGCCCGAAAGGACGGCCTGCAAACTGATCGGAAGGCAGGAACGTATACGAGATTGTTGACTCAAAGCCGGGTTTAACCTCACGGTTATATGCAACAGCCGAAAAGTTTTGAATAAAGTAGTTGAAATCCATTGGATATCGGAAAGAAGCCTCCAATGACTCGATTACAAACTCTTCTTGACCTTTGTTAGTGAAGCCAATTAGGAAATCCACTGGCTTGCCTCCTGGCAAATCTAGCTGTTGACCCGGCGTATATAGTGGTTTCGTAAACAGTAAAAAGGTGTCTGCATAGGGTGAAATATCACTGCTGACGGATTCATCATCTGCTTCTACATCCTCGCCTGTCACAGCGCCCTCATCGCTGTCAACGTCAACCAAATCATCTTCGACAGCCGCGAATACACCGGGTTTGTTATCTGCAATTTTATACAAAAACATCGCATGAGTAAGAGCGAGACAAACAAAAATATGTTAAATCATAATTTTTGACTGAGACTGCAGACGACTCGCAGTTGGTTACGCAGAACAAGACATAATTTTAAAATTGATCGATTGGGTCTCATTCAATTGCAAGAATAATTCAATTTATGGTAATGTTTAACTGTTTTTATACAATTTGCGGTGGATCGGTATAAACAGGTAGACAGGCAAACAAGCGGACATGGCTATATCGGCTGTAAAATAATCATTTAGATACATAATGGGTCGGCTACGCTTTCAAACCAAACAGTCCACTATACTCTTTATGAACACTAATTAGGCGAACAAAATATTACCAACGTGGCTCATACAATTAAAACATTTAGCAAAACCATATAATCTAATTTTTTTAAATTGGGCAAGTAAAAAAAACAAAATAAGAAATATCCGTCGCCATAAAGTTATTATCCGATTGCGATGTTTCCTAGGGAGATCAGAACTTGGCTATGGAATGCATATGTATGTACATGTTGATGCTTAAAGTAAAGCGTGGCACTCAAATTTCAAGACCCTATACTTCAGAATTTAATCCCATAGTAATTTTGGTCACGACTAAAGAAATAAGGTGTTTACAGCTACATTTTGTTATTGACTTTAGTATTATATTATTCTTTTTAGGACTATAATTATCATCATAGTCTTCCCACTTCTCTTCTTCTATTAAAGCAATTGATATGTACATATGTAGCTGAGCTACTTAACAAATAGCGTTATATTTATTTTGATGTAACCAAATACAAATTGTATTTATGTATATAATGCATGGTTTACTTAAACTGAATACTTATTTATTTACTCTCACCGCCACGTAGCCACACTTTATGCTAAAAGTGATAACACATTTATTTTGTTAATTTAATACTTACGAACTGAGAAGGTGCAAATTATAGTGGGCAACAATATTAACGTCAAAAGGTATTTCATCCTGATTAAGTATGTTGTGGTACTTTTTTTTTTTGACCAATTTTTAACAAGCAAGAGGGAAAACAACAAGAACGCACCGAAAGGCAATTCTTATCCGTCGCGTACGAAGCAATTTTCAAGAATGGGGATTGGCCACAGTGCGCAGAGCCGACGCAACACTAACGACGTCAACTTTCACTTGTCAAAATGCTACGTGGTACAGCGTCAACTGACAGTTCAGAGTTGCCAAGCATCTTCAAAATGTTGAATTTACAATTAAGATCAGTGTTGCCGAAACTTTTTCAGCAAAAGTAGCTAAAGCGAGCGCTAAAGGTAGCTAACTTTCTACAAAAATAGCTGAAAAAATTGCGTAAAATGAAACCAGTTTTCTTTTAACATTTTTCAACATTTTCAATCCAAGGTTGTTATTATTTCATCGATGACCTCCAACTCATCATTTTCAACGCTATCGCTTTTATAAATAGCCTATTTAGGGTACTTTGCTGGAACGTCATAGTCGAAACAACATTTTCCGTGTCTGCGGAATCCATATCTATATTTCTTTCGGCATGTTTAACTTTAAGAGTGACGCTTGCGAAAAGATATAAACTTTGCCATATGGTGGAAACTTTCTCTCAAAAAAAGGGTCGTAACGAACAAATATACAAATATACAATATACTATATACATATATATTTGTTCACTTTAATTTCAGCTAATTTTAACTTTTGAAAACGGCTAGATTTGTAGCTAATATGTGTTTTACAATTTTTGTAGTGCCTGCCGTAAAAAGTGGCCAGATATAACTACAAAGTAGCTGATTAGGCAGTGTTGCCATTTTGCCTATTTAAAGCTAGAACTAGATCATATGAAAACAAAATTGCTTGAAATATCACTAAGCTTTTAGGTATTTTTGAGGTAAATCGAACAAAAAGTATACTTTTTGTATCATATGTGAATCATGGTATTTGAGTATGAATTTATTTTATATTTTAGTGAAAAATTTTTGGTCCCCCTGTTAAATGGTGACTGCTGCTCTTGCAAATGTCCTCAATACTACCAATTACCGGAGAAATATTTTATTTCAATAAGTTTATAGTTTTGTAAATACACCGACTCGAATAAATATATACATATGTTGATGTTATTATCTCTGCATAAAAGACAGTTTTCGGCCGCTTTATTAATAACGTTTCTCAATATTAAACAAACAACTATCACTGCTAATTAAGTACTTGGCCGGCGAACGTTTGCTTTTAAAAAATCTTGAGTTTGACACACCTATGTTTTGTATGGTTACTGATTGAGCAAGTATTGCTAAATTCTTTACGAATAAAGATCTTATGTGAGACATATGTATGTAGTTGCGTCTTTAACAATAGCTTAATATTTCTATAGTTTTGACTTTTTGAGACCATTGAAATAAACTTGTTCAGTTTATAAGAATTTTTTGTTTTGGACACCAACATTTGTAATTAATGTAAATAATTAATTTTAATGCTTGGTTTTCTTGTTCGAGTTTAGATTTTAGACCATTTGACAAGTTTGTAACGCATTGTAGGAGGCATGGCCGATCCTTCAAAATATTTATTCATATTCTTAATCATCATCATCGACAGCCGAGTCGAGATACCAGCTATTTCTATCGATTTCTACGCGAACTACTCCTTATCTTAATGAGTGTTGCTTTTTTTTTCCCCGAGCAAAATAAGCTGAATTAGTAAAACAAGCCAAAATAAGCTAAATCTCAGAAAAAATAGCTGAAAAATAAGCTAATTGTTTTTTAAGTTTTTATATTAGAAAAAACATACTTTATGCAAAATTTCATTTTTATGAAAAATAAAACAAAAACAAGAGAAATTGGAACTTCATACATTCATTTAAATTAAATCATTAAATCTTCTATGTATTATCTATGTTCCCCAGTTTCTAAAGATTTGATACAGTTTGGAGAATCTTTGTAACCAACGCAAAACTTATATTGTGTCGGCGCAATTCGGATCTACAATTTAAAAATATTAGTTTTTGTTCTGATCCAACTATCACTTTTTGAGACATTACCTTATGGTTAATACTGAATTTAAAGTATCAACGTTCATTCTATATCTCATTTAATTTTTTTTTATAAATTCACTTGGCTAAAAACCCTTTCCACTTCGGCGCCCGCCCAAGGTATCAAATGTATTTGAAGCGCAACAGAACTCAGCTTAGAAAACCGGCTGTGTCCACCCGAGTCTCTGTAACTCATTAATTTTACCAAAAATTTCATGGTATCCTCAGTATTTTCACAAGGGACTAGTGACAATTTAGTGATGTAAGACTTCAATAGTTGCCAGACTGTTAGTTTGTCAATTAATCGGTATTTGAAAAATTTTATTATGTCAACAATAGTAAAATATTGAATAAGCTGTTTCGATTCTTAAAAAAGCCAGATTTGCCGTTATACGCAATTTCCGAACTTAATTCGCAATTGCTCTTAAAAATAAGCCAGATCTGGCCGAAAATAAGCCTAAACGGCAACACTGCTCTTAGGCACAATCAATAAAAATAAAACAAAAAAAAATGTATGACAACGATGGTTCCCAGAGATGGATTTACTTGTCTGCCAATGGAATATTGACGAGGCCATGTCGGATTGAACAAATTTTTAGAGAAATTAGCAAAATGAACAATCGGTCCAACAACTAACTCAATTGAACAACTCCAGAGGAACAAGCAGAGCAACCCAAAAAAAGCAAAATACCTGTTATGCACATACGTACATATATAATTTTAGTTTATAAAATTTAGTTAAAACATATACTTTTGTTTAAAAAGAATAGCAAAATCATGGCACAAAAACCCTATTTAAACGATTATTTGTTAAAGTGTGCCAAAGATGTAATTTGCAACTATCGGATAACTTTAGCTGATCACATGTCACAAATTTATAAACACACAAATCAACTGAAGGATTTAAATCAAAGACTACAATTAGTTACTGGGTAAAGATGAGATAATTCAGATGAGATGAGATAATGTCAGATAATTCCCATAGTGCAAACCAAGCAGCCTCTATCAATTTGCTTTCAGCTTCTCAGGCCGTATGCAAGGTAATCTACCACTTCATGTAAGTTTCACTTAACTATTGTTCTGGGTCAATTCTAAATAGTTCTGTTATTACAGACAGCATCTTCATGTAAAACTTATTGAAATTGCCGACTGTATTGACGAATTCTACCGAAGTAATATTGTGCTGGGAAATGATTTTTACCAAAATCATCGGCGATCATCAATTGACTGGAGTGCATCAATATTTCGAACGTTGAATGTGTTGCAAACTCAGGCCAAGTACTTGGAGTGGCATGCACGTTTATTGCCGCATTTTGGGCAAATACCAACTTTGAAAAAGCTCGAGAAATATTTGCAACTAATGGATCAGTTTGAGTTCATCTTTTGTATAGCTATGAGCATCGAATAAAGAACCGAAAGACATTATTTTCATAAACTCAAAAAAAAAAACATGTTACAAAGTTACATCGGCCCACTTTCAATTTACCATCAGAAAAAATATATTTGTCTTATTTTAACACTGAACAAATTTATTTTAAACAATTCAGCATTTGGTCTTTAATACGTGATTGATAGTCATATAGTTGTTTAGATCGATAATGTTGGAAGTAACTTTTGCTCTTTCTAAACGGGAATCAACGTCTGAAATGAAGTAAATGTTCTATTAATATTAATATAAAATAGTTGTTTTTAATATGAACTTACATATTTAAAACCATTTCCAACTAGCGTAGTCTTCTAGCCTCACGTTCAGACTCGAGCAATGTCAGAATATCGCCCTCACGTACTGGACCCTTAACATTGCGAATGATTTGACGATTCTGTTCGCCAAGGAACTCGACCTTGACCTGCGTGCACTGGCCTTGGGAACCTGTACGGCCAAGAACTTTCATGACGCGAGCCCAAACAACTGGCTTATCCATAGTAATGATAAGTTTCACAAAATACACGCTAGACTTGCGCTTCGAACGAACGACGTGAGTAAAAAGGAAGTAGCCCGTTTTATATTCAAGTACTTAAAGGTGGCTGCGCTACCGCACAGCGTTGCTTTGAATAAAAACGGGGCACCCAAAATATCGAATGTAATACTGTACGTCCGCACCGATAAATTTTATCCCTATCGTAATCTTATTTTTTTTTGTAGTCTTAAATTTGTTTTAATTTATATGAGCAAACTGTCTTAAAAATAGAGTAAACTGCTTTAAATTAATATAAAATATGTTATGTATTAAATTTTTTTTTTTTTAAATATTCTCCTTATTTATATAAGTTATTGATCTGCGCATAATGTCTGCATCTATTTAAAGTGCAAATTCCTTATAATACAACCTGAATTAATTAACTTAAATTCATAGGAAACGTCTGTTGCACGGTTTCAAAATTAGCTTATCGTGTTACTACTCCAGAGAGCAAAATAAATGTTACCGTAATGCTTCTTTGCGAGAACAAAGGCACTTGGCCAAAAAAGTGGCCTGCCATCCACAGTGCAGTGATTACCCAAAAAACAGAAATTAGTAAAATTAATTTCTTAAAATTAAAATCGGGAAACTGTTTTAAGTAAGTGAATATCGATTTTGCATTTACAATAATTATTGAACGCTAGTCATGTTAAATTTCGAAAATGTAGTATTATCAAGGATAAATATAAATTATCTAGTGCTGAAAACTTCCAGACAGGATGAATTCAGGAAAATATAAGATGAAAACGTGTTCTAACTCTGTTCTAGAGCTGGGAAGCTATCGATAGTGGCACCATTCGATATTTTCGATGTTTTGAAAGCAAATATTCGATACTATCCATAGTGTTAATTTCGATAGTGCTTTTGAACCTATATTAACAGGTTCTAACAATATTTGGACAAAATTGACAAAAGATTTGAATCATTTGCAAAAGTTATAATTTAAATCACTAAAATAAATAAGTTTAATTTCATTTATTATGGTTACAGGAGCAATTGTGTAATAAAGCAAAAATAGAGTCCAAAATTAAAATAAAAGAAATCAAATAAAATAAGTATAGTTTCTCAAAAATATGAATAAGTACGAATTTTATACTATCGGTAGTGGACAAAAACAATAGATGGAGGCGCAATAAAAAAATTCGATACCTCGATAGTTCCATCGATATTTTCCCAGCTTTTAGAGTTGTGCTATATTACAAATAATAAACAGACTATTTTTATTCGTTTTGAGTTGGCTGCGTGAGTATGGTAATTTACCAGCGCCATCGTGAAACACGAAAATAAATGTGTATAATGTACGATTCTTTTAAAAAATTTAATAATTTTTTACCAATATATATTATGTCTGTAATCGTAATGGATTACCTATATTATATCAATTAGTTAATATTACTGTTTTTAATTGAATTGATTACTTCACATGGTTATTCTTTAAAGTATATTACTATCCGGTCTAATTTTTGGGATTTTTGTACAATTAGTATTACCTTCACACTGCTCTCACAAAAAATATTCTTTAAGGTCGAATATAAATTATTATTAAAAGACTTAAATTGACAGATAGTAATTTAGCTTAAATGGATATGTAATGAATACAGCTGAAATACTGAAATTTTTTTCATAATTGATTTTTCAGATAATGTAACAAAAAGTCAAAAATGTTGGTTCAATCGTACAAAAACAATAGATAAGCGCTCATACCAAAAGAGCTTATAGATATAAAAAAAAAATTTGCTTCTCTGTGCGTATTTACATGTGTAAAATATTAAATATTGTAACAAAGTACATTTATTTAATATGAAGGAATACAAACTATAAATATAAAAAAATTATAACTGATCAACATTTGATTCATTCGTTGAATTTTAAAAACAAAGGAACTAAGCATTTGAACTTAATCAGTTCAGTAACTTTTCGTAAAATTAATGTCAACATGCTTTACTTTTAAGGAAACCCGTCGATTGGCTATAACAAGATCATCCTTATTGAAAATCCTCTCTGATTCCGTCGACATTAATACATTTAAGACAATCACATAAATTAATGTCGACGGAATATAAAATGTATGTTTGCACTATGGCCGAGCCATTCATCTGTAGAAATGTGGACAAATTTAAATTATTAAATAAAAATAAAATAGGTCATTTCAGTGGATAGTTACTATTATGAGCATTCCGCTGATCTAATGACTAATAAATTACTTTTGTTTAGCGACAGCATGATAACTTCTTCTCATTCGCCTCTATTGAACATAGTTTCAGAAACGTAAAAGCAAGTCAGATTCGACACCATATTTAGTCGATGTATCGCACATGATTGTTTTTATCGATATTATCGATCAATCCATTTACAAAGTTTTTATTTACAGAAGATGAATAACATCTAGTTCGGAAATGTTAAAATGGCAATTCCAGCCGTTTCACTTTGTGTTGATGTGCAAACAACTTCTTGGGCGTATGTTAAGTTGTTTATTGGAGTTCAATTGAAGGAAGTAGCTCAGTAGTTAAATTTTCAACGAACGAACTAATCGGTAATTTAGTTCGTTGCTCGACCAAAGGGCCCAACTAGAATGGGACCAAGACCAACGAACTAGAATGGGATAAAGATAAACGAACTCAACGACTAAACTACAACCTTGGGTCGAGTTCCGTCATTCACTTAAGTGCATAGTTCCATCGAAGTTATTCTGAACGATAAGATACAAACCAAAGCGAGTGCATATATCAATTGTGTTTTGACCGCCGAATTAAAACAACAAAATGAAATAGTAAGTTAGATACATATGTACATAAGCACTGCGAAATACTACAAAGTAATGACGTCAGTGTCAATGCTTAGAATTGTAAACTTAATTTAATGAAGTAGCAATGAAAAATATGTCTAACTTTTGTTTGCTAAAACTGAGACTGACTTTGACTACACAAAATTTAATTTATTTAATCGAGTGTTTGCCTTATGTAAAATAACCAATGTCAGACTCTAAAATGATTACATTTAAAGCAGGTGTTGCATTTTACTGGTAAAACGCGCAAATTAAGTTTTGTTTATACCAAGCTGCACATACCTACATACATTAATAAATAAATGGTGTAAGCTTTGCTGCTTGGAATTACTTACATATATGTATATTAACGGCTTTTATATAGAGCAATATTCGGGTGCTACTGCCAGCGCTTGTGTGTGCATATGTGTACTCATTCAAAGTGTGTTTATATCAATCACAAATTTGTATACCCTTTACTCGGATATACCTAAGCGTTGATATGTATGCAGGGTGAAGGATACTTCTCCGTCCGTAGAAAGTATATGTATATGTTCACACATCCATAAGTCTATAAATATCGGTGTTAACAGTCGAGGCGATATAGCTCAGTGCATCTGCTCTTCCGTTTTTATGTTCGAAATGATTTCTAAGACTAAAAAAAAGTATACAAATAAATTGACCAAATCAAATTTACACAAAAGGCGTTTGTCAACATGTTTCAAAAGCTATTATAGTATTTATTATTTACTATTTAATTTCGCAACTGGTGACGGTCGTTGCCAAATCCGCTTCAGTCTCCCCAAAAAGTAATAAAAAACAAGAAAGAATGCTTCAGTCGCCCCGCGACTTAAGGATACCCGTTACTCAATGTTCGACCGATTGTTCCTATGGGAGCTATACGATATAGTCATACGATTTGTATGAAACTTGGTCAGTACATTGTACTCTACGAGTAACGGGTATAAAAACAAGAAAGAATGCTAAAGTCGCCTCGTGTCTTATCATGGCATTGTGCTATGCCAATTTTAACAATTTTCAAAAATCGTGAACACGTTTAGAGACAGGTGTACTTAACTCGACATAACTTTCACAAATGGTAATAAAATGACTTAAAATTTGTGAGAATATTAGGGACATTTGAGAAAACATTGCACAGTAAAAACAATAAAGAAAGGCTACAGTCGAGCGAGCCGACTGTAAAACATCCCGTACTCCTTGTGCGCATTTTTCCATATAATTATGTAATTTTAGACCGATTTTCTAATGCGACCTATAGGCTTTAATTGGATCTGGATGATCTGGATGAAACTTGATAACGATGGTCACGATAGTTCTAGTTGATTCCAAGTTATGGTGATTTAAACATAATTGTTTTTGGGTAACTTTTTGTTTATCAACTGATAGTGATGAAACTCACGGAAATAAATGTCTTTATTCACCGAGCACTTAGTGTCGTGGGTTCCGTAAAGCGCTGGTCGATTTGCCTAACTCTGTATTACATATCTAAAAAAAAAATGTGTTTTAGTATTTTTAATTTATTTTGCAAGTTTGTTACTTTGTACGGATTGTTCTAGTTTTTTTCTAATTATTGCTTTATCCGATATCCGTTTATCGCTGATGTTCGTAATAAGTATATGCACAAATACTTAACTAAAAGGTATATGCGTACAAATTGTGGGAAGCCTGGCTACATATATCAATCTGATCTGATGACAAAAGTGATGATGGAGTCACATTAGTCAGATTATTAAATACCGAACTACACACAAATGAGTATAAATATATTATAAATTTAAGAAACATCACACAAGTTAACTCGTGCCACGTTGAGAAGTCTTAAAAAATTATAGAATCAAATATTAACACAATTAAATTTCGCCACATTTGACTGCAGTCAGAAAGTAAATTTCTCTATGGAAATCGATCAAAACCAAAAAAAACAAAATGCACAACGCACCTGCAAGAAAGAAAACGATCTCATGTTTCTACAAATGCGTCCACTAATGATGAAACTGTCGATGATTGACCAGCTACTGCTCTATCAAAACTACAACGACATACAAGAAATCTGTGATGGTGTTTGGAGAAGCACCTACAAACGCTTGGATTTTCGTCTGCTGGAGCAGGAACTATGCGGCGAGCCCTTGAACTACTTTTTAAACAGCATGCTTAATCATTTTCGGTACGTATATTTTATAGCGGATCGTCTGCAGGAAAATCTAAATGTGCTCGAGCATGCCGGAATCAAGTCACTCAATAATGTCCAGAACTGTGAGCTTATTATGTCGTTAGATCCGCTTCCGAAAAGTACTCTTAAAAATAGCTACGAAGAAGCAGGACTAGAGCGTTTTGTTGGCATTGCTTCTGTTCTCGGCGATTCAATAATGCCGCAGTGGCCGTTGCATGCTTTACCGGAGATGTTGCGCAATCTGCGTCGCCTAAAAGTACACTGTGAAGTACAAGTTCATTTCATAGAGCAATTTCCTATGCTGGAACTTTTAGTTCTTCACGGCGATGTTGCTCAGTCGGCACTAACTGGAATAATGGAGCGCTGCAAACAACTCAAACGATTGTTTATAAAATTTAAGAAACTACCTGCACATTTGCAGGGCATCGCCAGTTGTGCTCGTCTTCAAAATATTTCATTGCCTATAAAGCTTTTTCAGCAGGCGCGAGATCAAATATTATCTCTGCCTGTACTACATTTGCTTGAGCTTACTGGTGGTCAGCAAACACCCCAGCTTACGATTGAATGCATGCGCCACGTGATCGAGATGAAATCAGATGCTGTGGAGATTATACAACTCAACTGTGCCGGCTTTGAAAGCCCTTTTTGGATACTTGATTCTGGATTGGGTCGTTGCAAACGTCTGGAAGGTTTGGTGCTGAACAATTGTTGTTTTCAAGATCATCAGATTAACGTGCTGAATATACCGCGTGTAGTTAACTATCTTGTACTGAGTGGCTGTCTTGATCTTAAAGAGTTTCAACTTGTGGATATAATCAAAAAGTGTCCAAGCCTCTCAGAGCTGTACCTTATCGACTGCCCCCAACTTAGTGGCAAAGTACTGCATGACATTTATCGTATTCGATGCAGTGAAAAACTCGATTATCCTATTAGTATTATCGTAAGTCGTTGCGATGCCATTGGCAATGATTATCAAAATGCGGTAAGTACCTCAAAACAGTTGCTTCAATAAATTTAATACTATAATTTCCAATACATTGCAGTTTGCCGATTACTGGTATTTTAAGTTGTCTATTCTGAAGCTGGATCGTTTGCTAGAGGAGAATAGACCAATCGAGGATTTACAAATATTTTTTTATAAGACTAATAATGCGCTGCTTATGTCAAATAATTAGACGAAATAGCATGTTACTCAATCAGACTAGAACAAACGCATATATAAAGACATGTGATTCGTAGTCTAATTGTAAATGCGGAGCCTGTACTACGAAAGGCTGATAGAGGGCTATTCGGCATACATATTTATTTTAGTTTCTAGTTACTAAAGACTGTTTCTACTTTGTCAAAGTAAACTGATTCTACGTTGGAAAAATAAATAATATTAAAACACTTGCTAAATATTTTCGATGAAAGCTTTGTTATATTAAGGCAGCTTCTGAAAGAAGGAGGCCTAGCCGACCCTATAAAGAATACATATTTATTGAAAAGCATCAACAACCGAGTCGATACAGCGATGTCCGTGTCTGTTCGCATAAACCCCCGGATCTCGAATATTATAAGATGTGTAAAGAAGTAAGAAAGGCTACAATCGATCGAGCAGACTGTAAAAGACCCCTTACTCTTATAGTAGGGCGAATTTTTCCATACCGATTAATAAAATCGGTATCCGAGTATTACCATGGATACTACTTGTATTAAAACACGTTGAAACATAAAGAATGTGCATACGAACAGATGTTTGTTCGATTACACTTAGGTTTTATTTGTTTCAACGAGTTCTAATGCAAGTACTAATTTGTCTTTACTAATTTTCATAATATAATCATATAATCGCGAATAAAATACTAAGAGTAATATACGGTCATGAATAACGTGTGAGTTAGAAAACGCTACTTAATATGCTAATTATAATTTAGAAATAAACCTCTTGTTACTTTAGCTTGCATTAGTTATTGAATAAAGACGCACAACTTTTCGGGAATGCGAAATTCAGTAAACAATAATCGTATACATTAATCGTATACTTTAAAAATTGTCGTAAATGTTTATCACCGCCTGTAATAATAAACATGGAAATTAAATGAGTCCTGATATACCATGATTGATTTTAAAATAATTTACATGATGCTTAAGTAGAATCAGCATCTAAACCAAATATATATATATAATCGTGCTTATAGTTTCTATTCTTCTATTTTATTAAGGATCCGACTGGTTATCAAACTTTTATCAATCCATCGTTAATACACCCTTGAAAACAATCAAAGTCCACAACAATGTGCCGAAATGGAAAATGTGACGGTTCAAATCATAAAAGCTGTAAGTTTGTTAACAATCCTATATATCCTTAAATTTTTTAATTGATATAATTTATCTTGTTTATTTACTCATCGCCGATCATAGTGGTGATTCAAGTAGTTACAATTCTCTGATCCTTAACAATAAAATAAATAAGTAGTGCAATGAAGTCAATAAGTTTTGTTTTCGAGGCTATCACTGAGGCACAGGACACAAATTAAACATCTGGATGAATACATCCAAATGGCAAATGAATCATTCATTATAAAAATCTGTACACCTTTTTAGTACACAGTTTAAATGAGTGTAAGTGAATGTTGTATAAATGTCTGTATCGACAGCTAGTTGTCTCACTCACTCACATGCTGTACAGAAGTTCATGAGTATACTAAATCTGCACACTATTTTGGTGTACAGTGGGTTGTTATTGATGACACTTTATACACAATTTCTATGTTCGAGTGCACAAATATTATTTTATTGTTCGTCCGTGGTTGCAACTTTGCACCGTTAATGAAAAACCTAAAAATCCAAGAATCCATTATTTAAAATGTTAATGTTAGAGTGCAAGAACATAATCTTATTCACCATATCGTCATTTGTTTAAATTTTACAGCGTTTATAATTGATTAGGTTCTTACCAACAGAAAAGGATCTTTCGGATGCTGCAGTACTCGCTGTACGGTAAACATCTTACAGTCTACCTTATAGAGTAGGGGGAATTGTTGTTTGTTGTTTGATATGATCTCATTTCATTGCATAGTGTTTTATTTCTCAAAGAAAAAAGGGGCGTAACAGTCCAAAACTGGCATTGCATTTATGCTGTCTCCCGGAACTTGCGTACCAAAATTGGTATTTTCAAGTGTCATATTCGCAGAAAACATCGATTTTTTCCGTGGTGTTTCCTGGTTTTTTCTCATTGTGGGCGAATGGTGTGTGGCATCAAAAAAAGAAAAGATTCTTGTATTGACTGACTAAATATGTAGCCGATTGAGACCAAGTTTGTACTTGTAGCTCTTACCATCTCTGAAATATCTTTGTTCATATGGACAGTAAGACGGACATGGCTATATAGCTATATGGCTACAAAGCTACATGGCTATATGGTGCCGTTATCCAAATAAATGGATTGTAATACACTTGCATACATTAGTAAGGAAAGACAAAATTAAACTAAAAAGAGCAAAACTATAAGTCCAAAGCCTGGAAAAACTTATCACCATGTCACCAGGATCATGGCCCGCAAGCGTAGGGCTGACCTGTTTAAGTCTATGAACTCAATATTAACAAGTAAGAAAAGTACAGTCGAGCACGCCCGACCGTAAAATACTCTCTGCATTTTTTCGCGATTTAATTATTAAAATCGGTCCAGAAATATTACAATGTGTAGTACTTGCATTAAAACACGTTGAAGCAAAAACAATCTAAGCATAATCACACATACATCTGTTTGTCTATATGGGAATACACATACGAAAGCCAACATATGATGCATATACATGTATGTATGTGTGTGTGTATTCAGCGCGGCCAGCGACTGCGGGCAGCGCTGCCGCCACGCAAGAAACGAAAACATTCAAACATGTGCTTGTATGTTTCTGTCTCGCTTGCACTCATACATTGATATTTATGTGGCAGCGCTGCCGTCACATGTGCTTGTATGTTTCTGTCTCACTTGCACTCATACATGATATTGCATTCGGTTATCAATATTGCAAAGCTTCTAGTTTTCTTGTTTATAGTGCGATTTCAATGCGCCTTTCAGGTGAGTTTGATATTGTAAGTCTTCACACGAATTATAAATTACAATACTGTACTATATTAAAGAATGCCTAAAAACGGGGCGAAAGCTGAGAATTTTTATTTTATTAATTGTGGGAAAACGGGGCGTGGCAGTCCAAATATTTAAATGTCAATGCATTTAGGATGTTGCTAGGAACCTCCATACCAAAATTTGTGATCCTAGGTGCAATAGTTATTGAGATATTCGCCGAAAACAGATTTTTTTCCGAGGTGTTTGGTTTTTTGCTTACTGTGGGGGAATGTGGCGTGGCATCGGAAAAAAAAAGATTCTGATATTGACTGACTAAATATATAGTCGATTGAGACTAAATTCGTAGCTTGTAGCTCTTACCATCTCTGAAATCTGTTTGTTCATACGGACAGACAGACGGACAGACAGACGAACAGACGGACAGACGGACATGGCTATATCGACTCGGCTTGTGACGCTGATCAAGAATATATATACTTTATGGGGTCTGCCACGCCTCCTTCTGCCTGTTACATACATTTTCACAAACCCAATATACTCTTGCAGAGAGTATAAAAATACTTATCCGAAATACTCAAGTACTTGAGGGACGGTTTGCCGTCGGAAAATTGAACAGCGCGCATTAGAGGATAAAAATGGTTTTTTAATAGAGATAATGCATATAACAGGTAGCAAATTACAGTTCTCGGGTTTTGCCCAAAAATCCAAATAGGCAACATTTTTACAATATGCATTTTGAGAGTTGACATTTCTTAGATAAACGGTTTCTTTATGCCAAATTGTGACTTTAGAATACCCAGGAATATTTTGGGTATTACTCGAGTACAAAAAACCACCACCCGTGCAGTTCCCTGGTGCATACATATAATGTCAAGCGTATGTATATGTATGTGCATACAGATAAACAGATATATGTTTAATTATACTTGATTATTTTATTCCCACGTGTTCTAATACTTTAAAGCTAATTCTATCCATTGTAATACCTGGACACCGATTTTAATAATATAATCTGGAATAAAAGCAGAGAGTACTATACGATCGGGCGAGCCCAACTGTACTTTTATTTCTTGTTATGTATGGGTGATTGCGTTGAGCAAAAATGTGTCTAATATTTTGTGTCGGAAATGTTACTCAAGGCGGTGGAGTGTCGTATTTGGGCATTTTCGCGGTCACTCACGCGACTTTCGGAAGCAAAGTAATATTGTAAAAGTTAAATAAATCAAGCAAAATACATTTTTTGCACTTCACAACTAATAATATTTGTAGTATTTTGAGAGTACAATCAATGGTAGAAAAAATGAAGAGCCTTCGCTTTTTTTGTTTTGAGATATAATCCCCAAGCCGATTATCCCGAATCATCTTTAATCTCGATCTAACATACTCATTATTGATTTTTAGCTAACGTTCTTTATCTATTGGATTCATTCGCAATTTAATTCTGTACTTTGCTTTCTCTGTAATCCATCAGTTTTCGTGGGTAATTTTTATACCCGTTACTCGTAGAGTACAAGGGTATATTGTAATCGTTGGAATGTATGTAACAGGCAGAAGGAGGCGTGGCAGACCCCATAAAGTATATATATTCTTGATCAGCATTAATGGCCGAGTCGATATAGCCATGTCCGTCTGTCCGTCCGTCCGTCCGTCCGTCTGTCCGTCCGTCTGTCCGTCCGTCCGTCCGTCTGTCCGTCCTTCCGTCCGTCTGTCCGTCTGTATGAACAAGAGGATCTCAGAGACTATAAGAGCTAGAAAGGTGAAAGGGGTCGCAAATGAAAGGTACAATACCCAAGTAGTACAAGTTTGTTTTTGTTTTTTGACACGCCCACTTTAGGGCGTTCTATCTTCATATAAAGGAAAATGTACAGATAAGACTTGAATGTTTTAGTATAGAAAACTTTAGCAATGCTATCTGATCCAAATTTACACGGAGTTTACATGTGTATGAAGTACATGTACTGACCAAGTTTGATCGAAATCGGATAACTATATCGTATAGCTCCCATAGGGACAATCAGTCAAAAATTAGCTTTAAGTATGAATTTGTATGAAAATTTTGTGTTGTTTCTGTAGTTATCTTAATGAAACTGATACAGAAAAAAAATTTATCAATAACATAAATGTACTGACCAAGTTTCATACAAATCGTTTGACTATATCGTATAGCTCCCATAGGAACAATCGGTCGAACATTGAGTAACGGATATCCTAAAGTCGCGGGGCGACTGTAGCATTCTTTCTTGTTTCTTTTTTCCATGTACCGCATTTACTTTTCACTTTTATATTGATATATTGTTGGTCCATCTAAATTTGAATTGAAAAAAAAAAACTAAGCAAAAATTATTTTCTTAGAAAGGGTTGACTTACGGTCATTCACACGAAAAACTTTCGCCATGAATAGAATATTTTTTATTTGGAAACAAATGTTTATAACTTTATTTTACTGGTTGACCAATCTCACGTAATTTATAAGTTTGCGTCGACTCTTCTTAATGAATGCAAAAGTTTTGACAACCTCTGCTGTTTTTCGGTCACTTACGCGACAAAAGAATATCAGAATTAAGATAAGGAAAAATACGGTTAATTCGAGCTCTTTTCTCTCTCTTTGTAACCGTTACTTCACATATCTTCACGAAGCTCTGCGGTAAGAGAACTCTAAATGTAGTAAATATTTTAAGAAAGATGCCTATTAAACGTACCCAGTCTAAGATACATATATACAAACTCAACTTCACTCACAATTATTTTTTACATATGAGTTTTTATGGACTACGTTAGCCCAAAAATATTAAATTTCATTAATTCTTAATAATATCTAATGAAGAGGAAAGATATTCGAATCTTTTTTTGGGACTATTGGTTGACCATTGCGCTTAAATGCTTAAGGCCTTCCCCGGCCTTAACAGTAAATAAAGTCGACAAAATTCAGGAACTGTTGCAAAAAAACCGTCGTACAGCTTGTGAGAGATAGTAGATGTTCTTGATGAATCCTGGGTCAGAAAAACAAACCAGCCAAATGGCACCTGATTCTAATTGAATGAAGATAAGAAGCACGAAGAAGGTTTTTATAATTGGATGAATAAGATTAATTCGTGTAGATGTATACGACAATGGAGATTTAGTATTTATACGGAAATATATTACATACATACAGTCGTAATTGTGTCGGTCATAAATGAGTGGACACGGCTATATCGACACGTCTGTTGAAGTTGATTAACAACAAACATGTATGTATGTACTTTTTGATCTAATCTTGTAATTTCTTACATTTACATATAATTTGTATTCGTGTATTTGTATATAAACAAATTCGTGAAACAAAAATGGTTTCCTAGACTCCCTACTCAAAACGACTTTGGAGAACATATATATTCTTGTAGAGCATCAACAGTTATAGCAATGTCCGTCAGATATAATAAATAACTGTGAACATGGATTATAAGTGCTGTGACACCACATCCCTATTTTTGCCCACAAATTAATTAAAAAAAACTTTAAGATACCGAAAACTTAAACCATACTTTTTTTAATACTGACCAAGTTTGCTCCGGATCCCATAATTACTTGTCTTCTTATTTTTGACCTATTAAATGCTGTGCCGCATTAATTTAATGATTCTTCCATTTTTTTTACAGGGCCAAGTTATCAGCATTAAGCCACAGCAGAATGGCCTTTTACTGGTGGTGTCATTGGTTTTGGATTACACATCTAAGTGGTATGTATTTCGTCTTATCTTTATCAGGTGTTTTCATTAATTATTATTTAGTTCAACTTTTGCATAACGGTGATACACATGCAAGAGCATATCCTAGTCAGGATTGGTCGAATGCAGTAGGACATGAGTCTCATAGCCTCCGTCATATAATAACGTTACATCACGCTTGGAATACTCCCACTCAAACAAGTTTCACGGCCTTGAAAACTAAGATAACAGAACCGTTAAAGGTTGCTATGGACAATACCCTGCGAGAAAGTGCAATATCTGATTTCAACGATGATAACGGTATTAAAATTAATGTAAACTTATTTAGAAGAATCGTTGATGATAAACACGATAAATTGCCAAAACTGACGCAGTCACACAATCGGATCGAATTAAAGCGCTCGCGAATTACAGCAGGCAGGACTGAACCGCTGAGGAACTACACGAAATATAATCGTATCACTAGGTGAAAACAAACACATGTATAATAAGTTGAAGTCTTTGCTAAATTATGTTACTTTTACAGTATAAATACAAAAAACACAAGTTGCAGTATTTGCAGTTCGATGCGCATCAGAAGAACTAACAATGTTATTCCCGAAGTCAGTACAACGACAGAAGCTACTAAGACAACAATTATTTCGTCTGTCAATTGCACAGATCAAATAGTCGAAAATACGCCCCCCATGCCAAAGGCCATCTTAGGCTGGCAATCAAACAAGTTGTAAAATTCATTGCTTAAGTTGAATAACTCTAGTAAGGAAGATGAACTACGTAGAGCCGATAGCAAGCATAACTCGCTATTGGCTAAACTGATCTCCACAGAATATAAGCACACTAAACATAAGACACAATTTTCAAACTATACCAAAACTTTGTTAACCCATTCAGCATCTCCCACAGACACCGTTTCAGATTATAGCGCCAATGAAGGAAATGCTTCTTCTGAGGCGTTGTCCGTTCAAGTGAGTAGAATCTGGATCCTTTACATTTATAAATAGTATGAATTTTCTTTTTACATTTGTAGCGTGGTTATTTCTTAGATAGTGGTGCCATCTTGACCACTTGTTTTTCTATTTTCGGTATCTGCTGTACAATTGGTACTATTGGCATTGTTCTATATAAGCGGCGGTTTGTAAACAAACCACAATCACTCAGCGAACCCGATTCAGGCGTTTATATTGATGATAGTACCATGCGAGTAAGTATACAGATTTTTTCATTTACCTGTTTTTACGATGGTAAAATTTTTTTGACATAGGATTTTCTTTTTTCTTTTTTAATTAGGATAACTCGGATGAAATGTACAGCCTGGATAACGATTCATTTCTTAACTCGCTAGAGGCAATGACAATACAGAACTATTGGACAGACACTGTCAAACACACAAAGCTATAACCCTTACCGTTTCCTTTGAAAGACTTTTCATACTCTCTGCAATAGTATGTTGGGCTTGTGCAAAGTATGTAACAGTCAGAAGAAGACGTTAGCAGACTCCATGGCAATTGGGAGTAGACTTGCAGACTCCTGGAGAAAGCATAAATGCTAATGCATAAAATGCAAACATGTTGGGATGCCATGCCTTCTTATCCCATAAGAAATAAAAAAAACTATTCAAACTTGCTTGTGGTTTCTACGTCATTTGTTCTTATCGTACATTATTGGTATTTACGATTTGTTTAGAGACACATGTTACAAAGTTTTTAGAAACATAAAAACGCATGAACGAACAATTACGCTGCATGTTACGCAGTGCAATCCAATGCACTATGGGGCAAATTACCACTTCATCTGGCATCACACTGTTATGCCCTAAACTCAAAATGTTAAATTTAACAGTGCCATGTGCGAATAACAGCTGTTAAATCAGCTGTTGCAATCGAAAAGCGTGTAAGTTTTGTAATTTTTTCAATTGAGTTTGGTTGTTAATATTTTGTGATTGGAACACAATTAGAAGAAAATCAAGTCATGGACACTGGTTTCGCAGGTTTTCACTGTGGGTTTAACATACAAAATTGTTCAAATTGTGAGTGTGTACATTAATTCTGACTAAGTGCTGAATAAGTAAAATCCGAAGTTTGCCAAATAAGAACAATCGGGTTTATTTTAATTAGCTTTAATTGCCAGCGCGATCGCGTCTGTATGAATTTAATTTATAAATCTAAATTTAGACAATTCTAATCTTACAAATAAGCCCTTACTTTGTCGCTTTGCCGGACGACGATGGTGAAGAATGCTGATCTTGCATTCTGCGCAAGAGTCGCTTCGCACGATCACCGGTTGGGAAATCAGTACAGTTCCTGTAGTACAATTCGGACGCGTTCCTTCTTGCGGCAGAGGACAACCCATATAATGACAGTCACTAAACTGCATATACATAGCATTACTTACATCACATGGTTGAATGTGATGAGGCATGTGCCGGTGACATTAGTCTTGAGTTCGTCGTCAATGATCAATTGGGTTGGGCTCTCGTTGATAATGATGATTCCTTCGTCACCCACTGTTATTAGGGTTAAATGAGTGCGTGGAGCTCTTGTGCGTTCGTGCGTCCTGCAGCTTCTTTACAGAGAGCCAATCTTGAAGATTCGCGGCATGATTCCACCGCGGTAATTTCTCCATCACAATCTGCTACGATGTCTTCGGGAATTTGTGTAACCACTGCGGCACGTGCGACATGGAATATTAAAATCTTCTTACATATTAACTTAGGCTTCATGATTTGCGAAAACATTAATACTAGAAGCATTTAAAATTTGTGTTACGCTAGGTAAGGTTAGGTTAAGGGGTTAAGTGGGTTTCAGAAATTTTGAAACTCGATTTTTTTTTTTTTTGCTTATAAATTAATTCAATATGTTTACTATATTCTCCCAAAATTTGGAGCCGATCCGAGTAAAATTTTAAGAGATAGAGCCTTCGAAAGTTCCGCTCATTAGAGTATTTCCTTCTGAAACGTCGCAGTTAATCATGTTTTTCTCGAAAGCGTGTTTTTGAAGCTATTTGACACGATTGCTCGAACAGTTTTGAACCGATTGTTTTCAAATTTTGAACACTTATTCAATATGACCTCGTGACAAATCTGAACGAAGGATTTTTTTTTTTTCAACATTTACTATTTTTTAAGGACATTTGAAGTTCAAAATTTCGTCAAAAAAAATTCAAAACGCTGTCAAATATTCAATTTTCAATATTTTGGATTTTCCTTCGTTCAGATTCAGGGCTGAAGTGTTTACTAACAGAAAAAATTTTTTTTTTGAATTTCAGATGATCCGTTCTCCTCAAATCGTGTCAAACACGAGGGTCCTTTTTTTTTTAGTGTTCCAGGACATTGGCTCCCGTCGGCTCAATTTTAAAAATTTTTTTTATGAAACCAATTTTAACGTACAAAGGAAATGTCAATCTTGTTATCTGTTTTTTGTTCTAATAAAATATCTCACTGCAAACACCCAAAAAAAATGTTTGAAAAAGTGCTTAGTTTCAGCCTCTGAACACCACTTAACCCCTTAAGCCGGACGGGCAGTTCATAGGCCAATGATGGGCCTTAGTAATCCGGACCCGGAGGGTGCAATGGCTTGAAGTCAATTAGGATGTGGGAGCGTTTCGCAAAGGCTTGCAGTTCCCCCAGTGCCCGTATTAAGGCATCTTCCATCGAAGAGAGTTACCCCTAGGCCACTTAATCAAGTGCGTACTAGGGCTGGGCAGCGACAAAGAAAGTGCTCTAGTGTTTTCAACAAGATACTGTGTGTGTTTTCCCATACGAGGCCAGCTAGCCTTTCAAAGTGCTTGCTGTTTCGAAGCCTACAGGACGCTAGAGGCATGCATACTAGCCGTCTCTCGGAGTCGCGAAAGGCGACTGTGCCAAGTCTTGCTAGCTCATCTGCAGTTGTATTGCCCTCAATGTTGCTGTATCCTGGGACCCAGATGAAGTGAAAATCGATCTCCATGAGAGATCTGCGACATTCGTTTGTAGCTTGGGAGTTTGTTGAGACAGATCCCAGGGACTTGGGGGCTGCCATAAGCACGTCTCTCTCAATTTAGTAGTATGCGGTGAACAATAGTCGTGTAGACCCATCTAGTAATGAAAGGATTGAGCCTATGGATTTTCTGCATGTAAAGCGAGAAATGGAGGCTTTCTTCACTCTGTCTTCGATGCATGCGTTTAAATTCAACTTCCTGTCGAGAAAGACACCTAAGTACTTAGCCTTGTCGCTAAAATTTAGTAACTCACCGTGCAGAGAGGGAGTTCTGAGGCACGGGATTTTGTGTTTATTTGTGAAGAGGACTAGTTTCAGTTTTACTGTGGTTAACCTCTAGCCCATTATCTGTTGCCCACTTGGATAGTTTCAACAGGGATTCACCCATTCTATCACAAAGAGTTTTGAGAGATTTTCTAGAGAAGGCAATGGCCACATCATCTGCATAAGCCACTATCTTACACCCTCCCATGTTCAGAGTTTTTAACATACCGCTTATAGCCACGTTCCACAGAAATGGAGATAGAACCCATTTTGTGGGGTGATTCTAGTGACAAATTTAGCTACGTTAGCGTTTCATAGGGACGCCTCCACGACTCTACGTCTAAGTAGTTTGTTAATGAGGTGTATAGTCATAAGATTGACTCCTAGTAATGACAGTGCTTCAGCTATCGTCTGTGGGAGGATGTTAAAAGCTCCCTCAATGTCTAGGAAGGCTATGAGGAAAAATTCTTTTAGAGAGAGTGATTTCTCTATTATGGAGACTACCCTGTGAAGAGCAGTTTTCGTGGATCTAATTTTGCGGTATGCATGCTGTGCATCCAAAAAACTGGATCTAGGGATTTTCTCTAGAAGGTGACAGCTAATAAGTCGTTCAAACACCTTATGCAGGAAAGAGGACTTCGTGTTGCAGTTTTGGGTATGAAAATTACACTACATTGTAACCTCGGCTTGGGAAATAGTCCCGATATAAGGATACCCGTGAAAATCATTTGGAGCCAAGTGGTTGCTATGTCTCCGGGATGTATGAGGTGGGCAGAAATTATACCATCCAGGCCTGGGGATTTAAAAGGCTTGAAACTTTTTATAGCCAATGGGATGTTAGCATTGATGATAAGGTTGCGAGGCGGGCCCTCTTCATCTTGCAGAGCCACATGATTAGATGTGGACGGGCTGTTGGAACACACAGGAAATGTGTATCCTGCAGTAATTCCAGTAACTCGTGTCGCAGTCCAGGAGTTGTCACTTTTCTTGAGGAAACCCATAGGATGCGATAGTACCTTTTTTAGCCTAGCTGCCTCAGAGGTATTTTCGATGGCGAAACAGAAATTGCGCCAGGAGTTTCTTTTGGCTCTGCGGATCTCTTTATTGTAGGACGAGAGGGATCGATTGTAGCTGTCCCAGGACGTTTCTGAGTTCAGGTTTTTCGCCTGGTTGAAGAGTCTCCTCAAAGTCTTGCTGAGTTCTGAAATAGTGAAGCTGGAAACAAGAATAAGGTCTAGGACTATCTGTCTGATTTTATACTCTCTGCAAGAGTATATTGGGTTTGTGCAAATGTATGTAACAGGCAGAAGGAGGCGTGGCAGACCCAATAAAGTATATATATTCTTGATCAACATCACAAGCCGAGTCGATCTAGCCATGTCCGTCTGTCACACCACTTGAACAAACAGATTTCAGGGATGGTAAAAGCTACAAGTTCGAACTTAGTTTCACTCGATCACATATTTAGTCAGTCAATACAAGAATTGTTTTTTTTTTTTGATGCGACGCCCCATGCGCCCAGAATGAGGCAAGACCTGGACACACCTCGGAAAAAAAAAATGTTTTTGTGCGAATATTTCAGTAACTATGGCAGTTAGGAACACCAATTTTGGTACACAATGCCATCAAAAATGTTGGTCTGACACGCCCCCTTTCCCATGAAAAATATAAAACTTTTCAAACTTGCATGCCGTTTTAAAGGCATTAGTTCTTATCGTAAAGTATTGTAATTTATAATTCGTGTGGAGGCTAATTATATCAAACTATCCTGAAAGTTGCATGAAAATCCGACTGTTGACAAGAAAAAAACACCGAACATAATTAACATTTGAGAGCATAGACAATGCAATGAGTGCAAGCGAGACAGAAACATTTAAACACATATTCGAACGTTTTCGCTCCCTGTGAGGTGGCAGCATTGGACCAACCATTGGACCGAAAAATACATATGTATGGCATGCATGTGTACACATGTAATATCAACCGTATTTGTGTGAAAAATCCAAAACTATGTTTAAATAAAAACAAATTAAAAGTTCTGAAACGATACAATTTATTGTTGGACTTAGCAATCGCGGAAAGGCTTGACAGCGTGTGTGTGGTTATAACGAGACGAAGAAACGAACTAACTGCTGCTCGCGACAGCCGCATTGCCGAATACAAATTCGACTTACAGACTAACTTAAGTATAAGAGTTCGATACACTACTGGACAATTCAATACTATCGTTAATTTAAGCTTATCCTAACAATTCATTATTTTCCTTATTCTAACTTATGTTTATGATCCAACATTCATTTAATTGGTAATAAAAGCAGAGAGTATTATACGGTCGGTGTGCAGTCGAGCACATACTTATATTACTTGCTCTTATTGTATTAATTTTTTTTCATTTTATATATTTATTTTATTACATTTGTATTTAATTTTGCGTCTACCTAAGGTTGTCTCTATGGACCACCCTCCCTTGTATGAGAACCGGTGTTCCCAAATCTGCGTCAACTTTCTTTTCGACGTACAAAGGGCTTAACTTGTTGCCAAATCGTCTGTAGACCTTCACCAAAAAAAGCTCACATACCTCGAATACTCTATTCGGAGGAGTTCACCCGATTTAGTTGCATCTGCTGTGCTATATGAAGTTTTCTTATAATGTCTGGTGTGGAGTGTATTACTACAACCGGAATCATGTCCATAACCGAATGGAATGAACGATTATACTCTTCTGTAGCTTGAAGCACGGGCTCGATCGTATCTGCGATACTTCTTTGCGGGGATAATCACCGTACCATGTCACCTAAGGTACTATGGAACCATTTTGTTTGTCCATTCGATGCGCTATAGAGCGGAGGGGCTTTGTTCACATCGGTATCGTAAAGGCTTTTTAGCATGGACCTAATGGTTTTGGAATTGAACGACGCTTCAATATCAATGTGTATGTGCATTAAGACAAACAGATGTTTCTTCGTTTATATTTAGTTTTTATTTGTTTGAACGGGTTCTAAAACAAGTTATACCGGGATACCCATTTAATTCATTTAATCGGTAATAAAAGCAGGGAGTATTATACGGTCGGTGTGCTCGACTGTCCTTTTCCTTCTTCTTATTTACCTCGTTCTATTCATAATTACCAGTGCTGTCAGTTCAGCAATTTAGTTGCTACATCTTGAAATTTTTAAAAAAGATTTGCAATTTTTCTTTTTAAAATGCAATTAGCCAGAAATCTATCAACTTCTTATTTTTTCTAAGCAATTTTAGCAAATTTTGTTATAACAAGAAAGAAAGGCTACAGTCGAGCGAACCGACTATAGAAGACCCCGTACTCTCATAGTAGTGCGCAAAACATTTTAAAAATTAAAATTAAATATTTAGATATTCAATTAAAATTTAATAAATTAAATTAACAATTGTCATTGTCAGCATTCGTACCCGCTGCCCGCAGTCGCTGACCGCGCTGAATACACACATACATACATATATGCATCATATATTGTCTTTCGTGTGTGTATTCGCATACAGACAAACAGATGTATGTTTGATTATGCTTAGATTGTTTCTGTTTCAACGTGTTTTAATGCAAGTACAACACATTTTAATATCTCTAGACCGATTTAAATAATTTAATCGGGAAAAAAGCAGAGAGTATTTTGCAGTCGGGCGTGCTCGACTGTCCTTTTCTCTCTTGTTTACAATGGAAAATACATAATTTTTAGACTTCCATGACGTTTTCAAGACATTTGCTCTTATCGTACTCTATTATTATTTTTTTAGAATTTGGATGGTGACTAATTATATAAAACTATGGTGAAAGTTGCATTAAAAACGGGCAATAATCAAGAAAGCTAGAAACATACAAATTTGTGTTGAATTGATAACGCTGCTTGCGGACGCTGGCACTGCTGACTAATGGAATACATGGTATGTATGTACCAGAGACCTGCAACGAGTATACTCGAGTATGTTCGAACTTTTCATCAAACGATCGAGTAACGAGTATACCAACGGGCTGTCCGAAAAATGTTCGAATCACAACGATCATTTGCCCGTTTTCTGCTTGATTCGAAAATGATCGTTTGATATCAAACAACGACGAACGAGTATTCGAACGAATATTCGAAGGCAACCTGCCTGCCCGTAATTTCAGTACAAAAGTACAAACAAACATTCGAGTATCATGCAAGTTCGTTGGTTCGCTTAAGTTGCGAGACGTTCGCTTGCGTTGCGTGACGGTCGCAGTGTTGCCATTTATTGGGAGGATAATATGCTAGTTCTAGCGGAAAAGGCTAGATTGCAATAAAAAATAATAAGAAAATTGTATAAGTATATATTTTTCTTCTTCTTTAAATATTAAAAATTTTATAAACCATAATGGGTAATATAAAAAATGAAATATCTGTAATATATGTGCATTGATTTTCCCATGTACACATAATTAAAGGCTAGATCAAGCGGGAAACAATTTAGAGAGCAACACTGATGGCACGCGCAACAAGCTGAGGGTTGTTTTTGTTTGTGTGTATTTGTGCGAGCAAGTATTGTTATGTTTGACATACCACGAATTTCGCTAATATTTTTTTAAGACAGAAAACCCCAAATGGAAGAGTATCTACCTGCTGCACATATTGCGCTAAGTGCAAAATGCCCCTTTTACAAAACTCATAGAGTCATACTCATGCCAAACAAGGGAATTTCCAAAAGGTCAGCCCATCTATGCTTAACTGTTGAGCGTTAGAAAGGGTTTCAGTACATTTTAATTCTGTAAAAATCTTATGAATGAACAGAGTATTTAAAACAAAATTGCATTTATTATTAAATGCCAATTTAATTAAAAAACATTCTTTAACGCCGTCAAATCATTTTGTGTAGTACCACCGCTGAGAATATTTCATGCAACATTTCTAAATTTCTATTTGGCTTGCTTGCAACATGTTCCATATAACGGCATTTTACTCGAGTATATACTCGAGTAAAACGAGTATAAGCACGCCCGCGGTACGCACACAAACGATCGAGTATCAAATTTGTTCGAACAAAACGATCACGAGTAAGCGTTCGAGTATACTCGAAATTTTTGTACTCGTTGCAGGTCGCTGGTATGTACATATAAATATAAATATATGTATGTATATAAATATATTTATATGTGCATACATACATATAATGACAATCGAATATGTTTTTGGTATACAGACAAATATACATATGTGGGTTCGATTATTCATAAATAGGTATTATTTTCGTTCCACGTGTCCTAATACAAGTATACAATGGATAATTGTAATACCTGTATACCGATTTTAATATTATAATCTGGAATAAAAGCAAAGAGTATTTTACGGTCGGGCGTTCTCGACTAATTTCTTTCTCGTAAATATTTATTTCATGTATGCAGCTCCTCGCCATCTAAAAAACACTTATGTGAATCGTAAGGGCACAGGACTCATCTCTTGGCGGTAGATGGAATTCAAGTCCCTGTGTCCAGTGAGAGCACGGAAGACTGCAGATCAGCGTTTGCGTGCTAGCCTGCATAGCTAGGACGAAAGTTTTTGCGACCGGGCTGGCCAAGTGTGTCGGGAGATATTGCATCTTTAAGTAGTTTTCCACCTTAAGTCTAGTAGGTACTCAAAGTGTTTTTCAACCATGAGACTGCACGACGCCAGAGTCAAGGACACTTGTTCACTCTCGTTGACGAGAGAAGATGATTGTAACGTCGTCAGAGTAAGCCACAACCCGACGACCACCCCTTTATTCCCGCAGTTGTAAATTGACCGTCACGTTCCATAGCTTTACCGGTTGGCAGTTTATTTGTAAGGTTAACGGTCAGGTTGTTAATAAGTTCATCAGACCGCCAATGATGGGCTCGAGGAGAATGTTGTTGAAAGCCCCATCTATATCGAAGAAAGCTACTAGAGCGAACTTATTTAGAGAAAGAGAGAGATGTTTTAAGGATCGCTACATCATAAAATTGGGCATTCTCAATAGATCTGCTCTTGCAATATGCGTCCTGATCAGATGAGGAACAGGCATTTGGAATCCAATCTAGAAGATGCAAGCTGTAGAAGATGCAAGGTTCGGGAATAAAACCTGTAAGGGATGTAACTTTAAATATATGTTGTAACCAGCTGGTAAAACGGTCGCCACATGAATTAGATGAGCCGATATGGTTTCATAGAGGCCTCTGGATTGAAAGGGCTTGAAACTTTTAATGGCATTAAGATTGTTGTAATTGTTAAATAGGGTTGGTGATAGTATATTCCTTCCCATCGGTAGCAGGATGGAAGTTGTCGGAGCTTCCATGAAAATAGGAATCAACAATTCGATGGACACCTCACTGGTTCAGATCCAAAACCCAATGATGGTGATGCAAAAGAGGTCTTATAGCTCAGCTAGGCTTCTGCAGAGTTCAGTCTTTTGGCAAGGTTGAAAAGACTTCTATCTTTTATGCGGATCTTGTCTGAGGGACGAGTCAACCATGGAGGCTTGTTACGGTTTGACTTTCTGCCAAGTGGGCAGGCTTTGAGTGAAGCCCAGTCTATCGCAGAAGTGAGGGAGTATACTAAGAGTTCCGTGTGACTAGCCCAGTTCGGGTCATGCTGAATTGGCGTAGACAGAGGGATCAGCCGGTATAGCTGAGTTTTGAAAATGGCCCAGTTTGCCCTTTTCAGATTGCGGTAGTGAATGTATTTTGCTACAACGCAACGGTCCGCCCCGGGCGGCAGCAGGAGACAAGTTGATGCGTTAGCCTCAGTTGTTCCTATACTGACAGGTGCGATTCCGGCGCATTCTTTTTCGGACGTGGTCCGCTACGAGTGCTTAGACCGCCCAACGTTTTATCCGAACTACAAGCCTGTCAAAATTTAAATGATGATTGGGGTGGATCTCTTTCCTCATATCCTTGGGAAAGAATTAAAGAGGATATTGGTGGCGATTTCATTGGGCTGGAGACCATTTCCGGTTATGCGGGCGTATCCTCTTCAAATCTCACAGGCCTCGCAAAGCATTCTCGGCTCAAATGGAAGTCACACCCGAAACAAAACTTGATGAGCTGCTCACCAAGTTTTTGGAGGCTGAATATCTTCCAGCCAAGACGGAAAAGAAAGCAGACGTTATCAGTGAGCAGATTTTCCAAGAAATTACCAGGCGAGGGAAGGATGGTCGCTAGATAGTCTCCACTCCAGACCCATCCCTTTAGCTCAATCCCTGGGGAATGAAGCGCGACTCCAGAAGAATCCCTCCTTCAAAGCCCAGTGTGATGAGGTGCTGCAGGGATATGCAAAATTGGGCCATATAATTCGGGTAACTCCACCCACCGACTGCCAACATTTTGACCTTCCTCTTCACGATGTCTTTAAACCTAACAGCACTACAACCACGGTTTCTTGTCTTCAACGCCTCAAGTCCTTCCACTAGAGGTATCAGCCTGAATGACGCATTGTATACCGGCCCCACTCTCCAGGCTGACCTTACGCTGCAGGTACTTAAATGGCGATTTTTCCAATTTGTCGTTAATGTCGACATTACTCAAATGTATCGACACAGCAGCAGCAGAAATCTTCAGGACTATGAACTTCAAACTGTCACTTTCGGCGTTAACTCTGCGTCCTTCCTAGCCATCAGAGTCCTTTTGCAGATGGAGCCCGAGATGCAACTCGTGTATCCAATGGCAAGTGAAATCCTCCGTCACTATTCTTTCAAGCCTCCCCGGGTCTCAGCCGGCTACGCTCCCTAGATGACTAGAAACTCATTCCGTATTAGATTGGAATCTACATGGTTTTTGCGATTTGTCACAGAGCATGTATGTGTGTATCGTCATCCTGAGCATGTGAGTGCCCATTTCTTGACGACTTAGACCCGTGTGGCCCCAGTGAAGACTGTTTCGCAACCCCGACTAAAGCTTTGCTGTGGGGTCCTGCTCGCTGATTTGTACGCGACCGTTATTCAAGATTCGTATTCCTGTTTCTGGACTGACTCTGCAACTGGTCCACATTCGTTGCCAACTGAGTCTCCAGTATATCCAGGAGCGTCAGTGTCCACAACTGGTCTCATGTTCGGTCGGAAGACTATCCAGCGGATCTCTCGAGTCGCGGCGGTCCTGTTAAAGATTTAGCGGCCAGCAGTCTATGGTGGCACGGGCCGAAATAGCCATGGCCTGAAAACACTCGAACTTTGGCCGTCTTCTCCGTAAGATGTGCCAGATATCCAGCTTGAGCAGATTGTGCATTACCGCACCGCAACGCTCGCCTCCACTGCCGATTTTAGCGAGCGCTTCTCATATTACGGTATGGCGCATGATCACCGCTTTTATTCAGCGGTTCGCTTCTCTACACATATCCACACCTGGCACTCTGCAAATCGCCAAGGACGAGTTACAAGCTGCAGAAAGGGTCCTTGTGCGTCTCGTTCAGAAACAAAAGTACTCTCTGTAAATCCTTGACTGGCATTCTACTGTGAATCGCCATTTACTTGGTACCCGAAATCCGTCGTTTTTTTATATTTTTTCTAATTCTTTTGCCCAGTATTTTTTCACCCCTCTAAAACATAAAATAATTAATAAAGTGCGTAGAACGCGATTTTTTTTTAACAACACAACAAAAACATTCATACCTTCTGCAGCACATATTGGCACCCGCCAATTTGATCATTAGCTTTCACCCGCCTACGAACAGTCTGTACGCACATCCAAATTCGTTTGACATTATATGTATGCACCATTGGTCGGCACGGCCAGTGTAACAGAAAGCGCTGCCGCGACACTGGCATCAAAAAGGTTGGAACAAGTGTTTCAAAGTTTCTGTCTCGCAAAAACCAGTGTATTGATATTGCGTTCAAATGTAAACTTTGTTACGGGTTTTCTTACTTTTTTATTGTCGGATTTATATTCAACTATCAGGATAGTATGATATTATTTGTCTCCAATGAATTTTAAATGACAGTACTGTACTATAACAACAAATGCTTTAAAAAAGGCATTGAAGTCAGAAAAATCTTTATGAAAATCTTATGAAATCTTATGAAAAAAAGGGCGCGTGACAGCCCAAAATTTCTAATGGCATTGCATTTATGCTGTCTATAGGCACCTGTGTACCAAAATTCGTATTCCTAAGTGTCATAGTTACTGAGATATTCGCCGAAATCGCCGATGTTTTAGAGGTGTGTCTGGTTTTTTTTCTTAAAGGGGCATGGCAACCATTTGAAATAAATTTGATCTCCCTGGCATAAAGAAGAACTGAGAACCGTATTGTTACCGTAATCACTACGAATAAAAACAAGAAAGAATGCTAAAGTCAGCCCGCGACTTTAGGATACCCGTTACTCAATGTTCGACCGATTGCTCTTATGGGAGCTATTCGATATAGTAGTCCGATTTGGATGAAACTTGGTCGGTATATTTATGTTATTGATATTAGTCTGTATTAGTTTTATTAAGATAGCTTGGTAAATACAGAACATTTTCATACAAATACATAATAAAAGCAAATTTTGGACCGATTGTCCGTATGGGAGCTATACGATATAGTAGTCCGATTTGGATCAAACTTGGTCGGTATATTAACGACATAGATATATACATCCTATGAATTTGGTTCAGATAACGTAACCAACAAAAAAGTATTCTTTATTAAAACATAATATTTATTGTTATGTTAAGAACTATGGAAGTGTATTTGTTATTGGTCACACTAATTATCTCTTTTAGAGAGAAGATGTGGTCTTTGTGACAAACTTAAGAAAGCCATCGCCGTCGTTGCTGCCGCTTTAAGTTGGGCCGACTTAAATGCCGCAGCTGCAACTGCTGCTATAACCGCCGCCATCTCAAAAACACGGCCAACGTTCTTATGTGCACAGTTACTGTGCAAAATTACGAAGACCTGAAGACTGTGCTGATTCGCGAGTTTGGACGCTCACGAACCATCGAGGAAGTAGATGTAGCGCTGGGGTGCCGTCGTATGAAGCCCGGAGAGGGATATTTGTGGTACGCCATACAGATGCAGGAGATTGCCATGAGTGACATAACTCCGAAGATAGAATTCGTGGACCTGATTATCGATGGCCTCCGAGATAACTATTCCGCTGTGGGCATGTTATATGCTGCCCAAATCGTGAATAAATCAAAGACTCTTACGAAACGATACAGAAGACCTCGTGCTCAGTCTGCCTCGACGAAACAGTCGCCACTGTGAGCTGTCTTACACCTCAAAAATCAACCACTGGCCAATTTACATAGGGTATGTAAATTCAGTCGAAATTATGACAAAGCCCCATTGCATGAATCAAATCACCACAAAAATGTCCATTGAATCTCACTGCTGTATTGAATTCATTCGATTTACTTAAAGAAAACGTAAAATGCGCAGTAGTTCTTACACCAGAAAAACTAAATCGAAACCAATGATACGTTTGATCAGGTCGTAGCTGCTTTTAACGCAATTGTAATACCTGTTGTCAATAAGGATGCATTTGATATAGAGCCGACTCTTCCATCAGAACAGTCCCAAACACTGCAGTCTGTTATTTCTACCTTGTATTTGGATGTCAATTCGCAACTAATTAAACAAGTTAATTTTGAAATCAAAATAAAAGAGACTAGCTAAATCAATATATTTTGACGTTCTCGTTGTCTATTCCGTCATGAGAACAATATAGTGCGCCAAATATGTCATGAATTATTAAGTGTTGGTATTATTCGTCATAGTAGTTACCCTTACGCAACCGCTATTGTACCCGTTCGCAAAAAGGACACAACGTTAAGGAAATGTGTGTTTTCACTCGCAAACCTACACATCTGTACCTGCACATATTAGTAATCTGACTGTACCCAAAGATAGGAAAACACAAGTAAGAAAAGTACAGTCGAGCACGCCCGATATTAAAATCGGTCTAGAGATATTACAATGTGTAGTACTTGCATTAAAACACGTTAAAACAAAACCAATCTAAGCATAATCACACATACATCTGTTTGTCTGTATGCGAATACACATACGAAAGACAATATATGATGCATATATGTACGTATGTGTGTATTCAGCGTGGTCAGCGACTGCGGGCAGCGCTGCCGCCACGCAAGCAACGAAAACATTCAAACATGTGCTTGTATGTTCCTATCTCGCTTGCACTAATACATGATATTGCATTCAGTTATCAATATTGTAAAGCTTCTAGTTTTCTTGTTTATAGTGCGATTTCAATGCGCCTTTCAGGATAGTTTGATATAGTTAGTCTCCACACGAATTATAAATTACAATACTGTACTATATTAAAGAATGCCTAAAAACGGAGCGAAAGTTGAGAATTACTTTTATTAATTGTGGGTAAACGGGGCGTGGCAGACCAAAAATTTAAATGTCAATGCATTTACGCTGTCACTAGGAACCTCCATACCAAAATTGGTGATCCTAGGTGCTCTTTAGTCATTTCGCTATATTTAAATGTTTTTGCAGAAAGCATGACACTATGTCTGACGCCTTCAAATAGAAATTCAGTTTTTAAGTGATCGTTGTCGATAGTGATATTCACGCAATTCGTTTTCTTAACTATTGTTTAAAAATTTCACGCAATAATATTATAGAAACTAACAAATATGCAACCATTTTGGCAATAACTTCACTTTTATTTTAGGTAATTGCGATTTTTGAAAATGACTATATTTGAACCTAACAGCTGTTATAAACTTTATATAGCAATCGGCCTTAAAAAGTTGTCAGACTTAGCTACAAAATACAAATCTGTTTCGGCAACACTGGTATGAATATTGAGGCTCCCCAATTAATGAATTGATTGATAGATGGAATACACTTTTTTTTTATACCGGTTTACATTAACCAATGATCCCAGTATGACCAATTTAAAGCTAGATCTAGTTAATATAATAACAAATATGCTTGATAAATTATGAAAATGCTAAAAGCCATAAAACAGGCTAGTTCCAATATCGGAAGGATTTTAGGTGTTTTCTAAGGTAAATCAAACAAGAAGTATACTTTTGTACGTACTTTGGTGCATCGTGGTAATTGAGTATGAGTATGAGTTTATGCTACATTTTCCATGAAAAGTTTGGAACCTACTGTTCAAATTGGGGATCGTGTACAAAATTTTAAAATGTAAAACATTTCAAAAGATGTGTACAAAGTACATGCTTTTGTAAATACTCCTAAGACTACTAATTACCGGAGAAAAAAAAATAAAATTTAATAGATTCAATTATAAAAACATCGATTCGACTAATAAAGAATTGGATGAAATTATGTATAACACAATAACAATTGAATATATTTGGGTGTTATTTAACTTTTAGTGTTTTTTATACCCGTTACTCGTTACTGTAATCGTTGGAATGTATGTAACAGGCAGAAGGAGGCGTGGCAGACCCCATAAAGTATATATATTCTTGATCAGCATTAATGGCCGTCCGTCCGTCTGTCCGCCCGTCCGTCTGTCCGTCTGTACAAACAAAAGGATCTCAGAGACTATAAGAGCTAGAAAGGTGAAAGGGGTCGCAAATGAAGTATACAATACAATAGTATAGAAAACTTTTTTGTTAACAATGCTATCTAATCCAAATTTACACGGAGTTTACATGTATATGTACTGACCAAGTTTGATCGTATCCCGGTCATCCCGGTTTTTTTAAAGACATTCCTATCCCGCCACATCCCGATAAATTTTTGCGGGTCCCGCGGGATTCCCGAAAATCCCGTCCCGACGCCCACCTCTAGGTCAAGGTATAATCTATTATTAACGATATACATACATACATAAAAAACATGTTGGTTTTTTTATTGTCCAGTGCTAACAGTATTTTTAGCAAAATTAAATTTTTTTTTTTTTTCCGTGGAGTATTTCTAGAAATGAGCATATCAAATAATGGTTTTAAAGCAATGTGACAAGTTTACTGGAGTAATAATTTTATCTGCTCAATTCTGCTCCTTTAGAAAAGAAAATGAACCTAAAGTTCACAGAAATGTTCCATATGCGAGCAAAATGCTATAGGTGTCCGATTCGAAACAAACTTGGTCAGGATTTTTGTAATACCATACTATGGTACGGTATGGTAGGCTGCCAAATTATCGTGCTAGGAAATTAATTTTTGGGAGGCGATGGAGGCGTGGTAAAAACTCAAAATTAAACTAAACTGTTTAGTTAAAACAAATTAGGTTTCTAGCTTTATTTTTAGCCTGTGAGATGAATAATCTAGCCGTTAAATAAGTAAAATTAGATATATACAATTCTGATAATCTTATACATATGTTGGATGTTATTAAGAGTTCTATATCGGGCTTGGTAATTGTGCAAGGTATTAATGCCCGCGAAATGAAATTTATCGATAGATAATTATTCTAAGCTATTGATACTAAGGTATCGATAGTCTATCAAGCTACAACTTCCATCCCTGCCAGCAAAAAAGTGAACAATATGATTCTACTAGTCAGGCATTGCAAGATTTAAACAACATTATAATATTCAAAGGTAATTTGTAACTGGACTTGTTAATACGATTGAAAATAGGGTGAGACAGCTTGAGTCGTACGCCAGTGTTAAAGACTGCAGACGAATATGTTTATCTGCGTTGCCGATGTTGCACTGGAAACCATACAAATATACACAAATTCATCAAAATCTGGAAGTTTATTGATTTTAACCAATACATTTCAACGTGATGAAATAGTTAACTATGTGCCTCATCCACTAATGCATTTTTGTGTAAACTTTGTTGTACTAACAACAGATGAAGAGAAGTGTCCAAATGCTGTTCATGGCAAAAGAACACTAATAACAATCAACTATGTATGTATGTACATACCAGGGGCGTAGGAACCGCCGTATCTGTCGTACAATTATACCGGGACACTTGGCCCCAAAGCACGGTTGTCACTTAATTCCAAAAGAATTTAAAAAAGAGCCATTTTCATAAAAAAAGAGCCAATAATAAATTGCCTTTTTTATTTATTTTTTTACAGCAATTTTAATCAATTCCTCCTAACAGAACATAACATTGGTAACATCCAAGTTCTAAATTATTCTCAAGTTGATTTTTAGGAAAACTGAGCAAAGTTTAAATATTTATAAATAAGAATGAAAAGAAGCCAATACCAAAATCTAAAAGCCGGCTCCTTGGCTGCGAAAAAAAGTTGCCAGTTGTGGCTTTAAATCGCTAATTTTGCTAACAGTGCCCCAACGTTCAAAAATTAATAAAAAGTTGCCAAATTTTATTATTATGTTATGTTTTGAATAGACTTTCCGGTTCTTTCAATAGTTCGCCAAATGATTCTAAAGATTTTGCAATAGAGTAGGCGGATTTCAAAAAGAAAATGCGATAGAAAAAAGTGTTTTGTTTTTTAATGAGTTATCACAAACTGAGATAATTTCAAAATTCTATTTGTGTTTTGATTTATAAATTTCTCAAAGTAAACAATGATTGCAAAGCATTGCAATGTACGTTGTATATTTCGGAAAATACGACCGGAATAACTTCTGTAATTTTACGCAAAGAATAACGCATCCGTAAAGCTGCCGGCTAACGACAGTGAAGAAATCTTAGTCAATTTTGTTAGTAATTTTAATAGTATAGCATCCAATTTTCCAGAGGCTATTAGTGAACGCTGTTTATTTGAGTCCTTTCCAATTACTAGTGCAAGTGCTGAAGGAAATATTACATTCAATCTGATAAAAAAATTACTTTTTAACTTCGACGGAAAAATAACTACTGTCACTAGTGTGCATTGGGGCCGAAAATTTACAAGAATCTATGTCAGCTATATATAATTTAAAAAATCAGTTAGCCTATAAAACAATAATGAAACTATATTTTTTTATTTTGTGAGAATTCGTTGCCTTGCATAGGAGACCCCAAACAAATTTTTATATGGGGTCCCGTCAAAGCACGCTACGCCACTGGTACATACAAATGTAAAAGGAAACATGGATTTGTGAACTAAACAATATTAACTGCACAACGTACTAGATACATTAAACAGATTTCCACAAGTGTTATGCGTGGCCAACTAATCATCTGGAGTAACTTTAGAAAAGAACATACAAACAGTATCTAAAATGAGTTCTACTTTGCTCTATTGTAGGCGCAATGTACAAACAAGCATTCCTTCAGATCGCCACCAGGGAACCAAGAGTTTTGCCGATATTGCAGATATTTTTTTTGTTACCCTGATTATATGTATACATATGTATATACATACTTATAACATATATTTTGAATGGAAACATTCGGTGCTTTTGAAAGAAACATATAGGAGTTGAATTGGTTTTGCCAACAAGGTATTATGAACAATAGTTTCAATTTTGCATGATCAGAAGGTTTATTGCTCCTGATTGTCCGCAAGTGTCAACTCCTACTCCTTATCCCTTTGCTTTTGAAAAGGAGGAATCCCAAGTCCCTGGCGATGATGGTAGATACGTCAAGCCATAGTAATAGTTTATTGTCAAAGTTGATGATTTATTGTAGTCTTTTGAAGTAAAATCTCTTGCGCTGTGACTGACTAATAATTTCTTGGTGGCCTGAAATGTTTCAAAGCGTCGATGTCGCAGAGCCAGTTTTCGTCGGATGATGTTTACTATGAAAATTCCATTGTGCTCCAGACGGACTGGGACACAGTTGTTTTATTGATATTGCAGAATGTTGTCAAAATCTGCTTAGTAAGAAATAAAAAATGAATCTAACTTGCATGCCGTTTTTAAGACATTTGTCTTATCGTACATAGTTATTTGGAATTCGTTTGGTGGCAAATTATATAAAATTATTTTGAAAGTTGCATGAATATCCCACTAAAATAAAGATAGAAAATACGTAACATACACTATATTTGAGCGCAATGTCAAGCGAGTCGGAAACATGCAAACATATGAACGAACGTTTATGCTGCATGTGTGGCGGTAGCGCTGCCCGCAGACGCTTGTCGTGCCTACCAATGGTATATATAGAAACCTGAGGTAGTAATGGGGCGAAATTTTGCATCCGACTCAACCCAGCCCATGGACCAAAGAGCAAAATTTTACCCGCACCCAAAGCCTAAAAAATTTAGCAATCCGAACTCGACACGCCCGCGCAAAAAAAATTTTTTTAAGAAAATCATATTTTTAGTGCTTTCTAAATGCATAGTTGGAATTAAAAATAAAATATTTCCAAATTAATTTTCCGATTGAGCGACCTAACCCATATACGCCCGCACCCAACCCGAGATTAGATTTTACAGCCCATACCCATGGGTAACTCACGTGTACCCGACAAAAACCCAGCTAATGCCCACCTCTAATGCAAATATGTGTGTGCACACATATGTCTTGTTATACTCTCTGCAAGATTATATTGGTTTTGTGCAAAGTATTTAACAGGCAGAAGGAGGTGTGGCAGACCCCATAAAGTATATATATTCTTGATTAGCATCACAAGCCTAGTCGACGTTGCCATGTCCGTCAGTCTGTCCGTCTGTCCGTATGAACAAACAGATTTCAGAGATGGTAAAAGCTACATGTTCGAACTTAGTCTCAATCGACCACATATTTAAGGCATTTGTTCTTATAATACAGTATTTTAATTTATAGTTCGTATTGAGACCAGTTATATCAAACTATCTTGAAAGTTGGGGATAGAAATCGGATTGTAAACAAGATAGCTAGAAACGTCACAACATTAATAAGTGAAAGCAATGCAAATGCATGTATGCAAGCGAGACAGAAACATACAAGCACATGTTCGAACGTCTTCTTTGCAGTGGTGCCTGCGGACGCTGACAGTGCGTTATATGAAACAGATCTGTTAAGGAACTGTTGCGCGCCCCTGTTAAGATTCAGTTGAAACTCAATGGTTATTCCTAATGGTTTGGCAACATCATTTTTCACATTTACTTTAATCGAAATAAGACTTTATTTAAATAAACCGTGCTTTTGACTCATAGTGCAATGGTATACATATGTATATGCATACTTATAATGTCAAACGTATATGAATGTGCATTAATACAAATAGATGTACGATTGTTCATTGTTTTTTTGTTTGTTTTAGTTTTTTTCTAATGCAAGCTCTGTCCATTAAAATTCCTGGACATCGATTTTAAAAATATAATCGAAAATAAAAGCAGAGAGTGTTATAAGGTCGGGCATGCTCCACTGTACTTGTTTTTTTTTATAAATTTTGCATAAAACCTCTTAAAAATCAAGATCTTGGTTCACTTCTCTGTCCCAACTTTGTATATAAGCGCTTAAATAATCAACTGAATCCCATTAGAAATATATGTTACAAAGTTTGAAAGGTAGCTCCCATTTTCACTTAAAAAAAAGTGCCTTCATCAAAATAAATAAAATAGCTTGTTAATTCATAAAAAAATAAAAATAATTAAATCATTTCGTTCTAATAACTTTTTTTCAAGACTTTTTACCACATATTTTTGTTGTTTTATGTGATTAAGCGGGTTTTAAATCATGAATGTACATGGTAAATAAATATGCATTTCGTTAGTAGCTTGTGAAATTTGTAAAAAATGTCAAATGTCGCGGTCAATCGAGGATTTTTTTTTTTTTTATTTAATTTTTGGCGTTGAGGCCCGTATATTAGACAATTACCCATTCTTTCTTATAGGGTCATCAAATCAAAAAGAAACAGTTTTTTTTAGGTATAATAATAGTATTAGTGCAAAAATTCGGGTGACGACTCAAGAGGTACTGTTCTTTAAAAAAGATGATGTATTTGAACGAACGAAAACAAACCATTTTGAATTTTCGATTTTTGACACAGTTCTGAACTCCAAAATCCTGCGTAAGAGATTTTATCCAAGTAAGAGATTTTATGTAGAAGTGTTCAAAATTTAACAAGAAAATACGGAAATACCATTGTAGTCATGCATGATATAGTAGTCAGATTTAAATAAAAATTTGGTCAGCTCTAAGCATTTGCAACCGATTGTTCCGGAGCTATATGTATGTTGTAGTGGTTCGATCTGGATGAAATTTGGTTTGCAGTATCTAGGTATAGCAATAGATAGTACTAGCATTAAAACAGCTTAAAACAAATAAAAACTTAGTGTAATCGAAGAAATATCTTTTTGTCTGTATGTACATATATATGTGTGTATGTATTGGTTGGCACAGACAGCGCCAACATACTGCGAAGTGGTAGGCCTGAGTTAGTTTCTAAGTCTGAAAATTTCCCAACTCAAAGCTACCTATGATTTTGTATGAAAGGTTACTCACATTTCCAAATGTCCTCACACTAACGCTTACGCACCCCTAGTGGAAATCGGCTATAAGTGGTTGAGTGTTTTTTTTATTTACATGACTGACGTTCGACTGATTGATAAATATCTTGTTAATTGTGGAAGTTTACATAACTAAATAATGAAAATAATAAAAGTTGGCTTTTACAGATATCAGGCTGAAATGTAGCCAAAGTTGGACAAATTTCAGTCTTATCCATATAGAACACTGTATATAGCCTCTTAAATGAATTTCTGCAGCGACAGTAGTCAAGATTCTTGGAGAGATAATGGTATTAATATATCTAACAGACAACTACACATTATTGGAAGTAACAGTACTGGCACACCGTGTTTAAATGACCGGTACGTGTGGGAATTGAGAGCTTGCAGCCCGAGAGTGACTCCTGGTAGCACGGTATTGAATTCACCGGATTTGAGCTCAAAACTTACTTATACTTTCATGCCAAATGCACAGGCAAATGATGAACCATCTCCGACTCACACGTACTATAACCAACAGACCCATCAACATCGGATTCGCTTGGATCACAGTCCAGAATGCATCCAAATTAAACGCGGGGTAATATGGCGTTATTCTTAAATGTTTTATTTCTTTACAATTTTGTTTGTTCGATAACAGGGCTTAAAGAGGCACGAATCAGAAACGAATTTGGACACTTCTAGAAGTCAATGCCTTCAAAGTGGCGAGATTGTCGTCTTTGATGACATTGATACAAGCTGGATAAACATGCCTGTAGAATTGGAAAATTCTGATAGAGAAAATAGTGAAGATGTACTTAAGGTCACCAAAATGATTGGGCAGCTGCCGATATCTGAGTATGAGGGCTCTCCACGACGGTTTGGTAATCTGCTCGACAGTCAAGAAAAAAGTGAAACTGGGTCTTCTAAACGACCACCTGGTTTCCCGCAGCGGATCTCACAAAGCATCTGTCATTCAGATAATTATCTGGACGATATGAATGGCATTAAATCGGTGTGTAATTTAGTAGACCAGGTTGATATAGACAGAACAAATGCAGGGGTGTCGTTGAAAACTCCTACATCTGACAGATTTTATGAATTATCTGAGACCCGAAAAGTATTGGAAGAGTTCTTCAAAGTAAGTCTCGGCGGACAACTCATACAGGAAGTCATGATGATGTGGCTTTTGTTCGGAATTTTCGCACTATTATAGTACCATTTTATATTAATTTTTCTACATCATAATTTTACTATTTGCATTGCACGCAGCCACGCAAAGAAAATTTAACTACAGAGCATGCTTATATAGGTCTACGATTAGCTAGGATATCAAAGGATGAATTATACATGGTGCATCGTTCAAGCAAAATACAGGTATATAATTATTAGACAGGAATGCAAATTACATTCGAGTTTTCCCGACCTGAAATCTTAAATCCAACAAGTAATATAGGCTACAGTCAAGCGAGCCGCCTGTAAAAACACTTACTTATTCTAGGGCTCATTTTCCTTAATTTTTAACCGATTTGTCCTATGGAATCTATATGAGATAGTTGTCCGATCTAAACCAAGTTCATTGAGGATAGATATAACCATGATTTTCATATGATAGCTTAAGTAATACTAAACGCCTTCATATAAATTTCCCAAATTTTCAGACCGATTCGTTTTATGGGGGCAATAGGCTATAGTGGTCCGATCCAGATTTAACTTGGTATAAATAAGTAGTTTTAATAGTACCATACAGATAACATTTAAAATTTGTCACTGTAACACACAGAAACTATTTGAAGCTTCAAGTTGTGGTGTTATAAAAATAGTACTTTATAATTAACGGGTGCGGTCGGAGGCGTGGTATTATTCTGAATAAAGTTAATCTTCTCGCGAAGGAAACGGACTATATTTCCAAATTTGGTGGCTCTAGCTCTTATAGTCTATGAGAGCTAGGTGCTCACGGAGAGACGAACATGGCTATATCGACTTGATTGTTGAAGCTGATCAAGAATATATGTATATACTTTATGCAAGCGAAAAGCCTTCTTCTGACTGTTACATATATATTATTGATCAGCATCAACAGACTCGATTCTGACATACCTAACAGACTACTTTTTGAGTGCAGTTTCCAAAAAGCCATTATTTAATTATAGAACAAATCTTCCAGGATCACAACAATACAGATCTGCATATAGGCTCTAACAAAATTAACGACGATATGGCTGACAAAGAACCTATAAATAATTCGCCACGCCATTCTAGTAATTTTGCACTTTCACCAGACACAACGGATTACGACTTTCATTGCGGTGAATTAGATAGCCTCTCGAATGACATTAACTGTGCATCCAACGACTATGGCAACCTTTACACCAGCATGCCAGTGTTAGAGGATGGTCTAAGCAGTGGCCACGCGTCCGATACTGAAAGTAATGTTTCGGTAGTCTGCGAAAAAAAGGAACAACCGGAACAACTGCAGGAAACCGTTGACGTGTGTGAGCACACTGGAAGTAACGAGTTTGAAAATGTTTGTGTGAGTCCAGCTTTAGCTTCCAATTATGCTTTACTACCTCCGCCGCTGCCCTCTTCGCCAACTGCTGAGTTGTCGCAAAAACAGTTTAATGAACATGATATTGTGTTTAGTTCAGACATTGATTATAGTGAAATTCCTGTAGAATCACTTAACAACCTAACTTTCACAAAAAAAACTGTGGTACATAATAAAACATCAGGTAGTGCCACTACATCTCCTGTCAAGATACAAGAAACCATGAAGGAAATACGATTGGCTCTTCAGAATGCAAAGACACAAACAGGGATATTAAAATTCTACGATGAAATTTTGCCTGCAGATTCAAATTCACCCGTATGGGTACCACGAAAAAGCGTACTGACCACATGTCTAGATGAGAATGAAACCGAAACGGATCTAGAAACGGATCGACTATTAGCCCAAAAACATTTTTTAGCTGAACAAGTAAGCTCGTAACTAACAATCAGTAATTCTTAACATAATGCCAAATTGCTTTCAGACTTGTGAATTGTCTTCTCCTGCTGATAGCAGTACCAATGGTGACACCAAAAACAACGTCGGTTATGTTAATGAAGGTGATATCGACAGTAGTTTAAATCCGCAAAGCGTCTCGACGGCAATTATTTGGGAGGGCATCAGCACTTCACTATTACTCAACTCTCCGGAAGTACGCCAAAGTGCTGAGAATGCAGACAGTTCGCCAAAAAAGCTTATATATTCAAAGGGTCTTAAAAATCACATACAATCTTTCAAAGATTTGTCCAACACTGACAAAATGGCAAAGACCCGCAATAACGAGGGTATGTATAGTTAAATCTCCTAAGCTAATTATATTAGGTGTAGTGGTCCTTTTTAATAAACGTTTATGTTTTTCTTTTATCACTGCTGCACATTAAAATTTTAATTTATAAAATGGGCTGCGATGACTGCCATGTAAGTGAATCTTTTTTTTTATATCGTTTGTAATTTTTTAAAACAACATACATGTATTTATAAAATGTATTATGTAAGTAAATTACTCTTCGGCTGGATCCGGATCTCGAAGTGAAGCCAATTATATTTGAAGCACAAAATCTATGAAAATAGTGCAAAATTTAGAATCAATTCGATTTCTCTCAATATGACCTTAACTATTGACTTGAAGAAACAAAAATGAATCGCAGTCTGCCGAATGTGGCTATCTCAAGGCTAGCGTAACATTTTTTAAGGACAAATATATAAATATAATCTTGTTTGATATCAAACGATCAGGTTCGAATCATTCCGAAAACGGGCCACAGATCGTTGTGATTCTAACATTTTTCGGACAGCCCGTTGAATTACTCGTTTCGCGATCGTTTGATGAAAAGTTCGAACGTACTCGAGTATACTCGTTGCAGGTCTCTGATATATATGTATATACACTGTAATTTATAATTCGTGTGGAGACTAATTATATGAAACTAACCTGAAAGTTGCATAAAAAGAATCAAATGAAAAAAATTATAACAAATTCGCAAAATTGCCTCCATTCGCCTGGATATATATGTAATTCTTTTTTTTTATTTACTTTTTACATATGTATTCATATTTACACATTAACTTATATATTGAACTTATTTCTTGATCAATTTGATCGTAATTTGAGTCAAATTCGTTGGTCTCAATGAAATCAGCAAATGTATCATAATTTTCTTAGGTTTCAATTGGGATGCAAACACTGTCCGTCAAAAAATACTCCTTAATATGATCGCAGCCGTTTATTACATCCTCCTTTTCAGTGGTGGAAAACTGTAACAACTTGTTAGTAGGAGGAAAAAGAAATAGCGCTAGTTTGTGAAATTTGTTTAAATTTGAGGCTATTGTTGAAGAAATTTTTATATTTAATGCGAACTTGAATGACTGAATAATTTCAATATCATTGGAATCGAGTTGACAATTTTTTTTAGTTTTTACATTATGGCTTCCAGTTTGTTTTTCATTTTCAACGAATTCGTTCCTGAGTTTTTCAAATATTTGACCAATTTAGTGTAAATAGAGACGACGTTAACTATTTTCGGAATTGCTTCGATGGCTTTTTTCACAGCATTGTTTAGAAGGTGGTTAATATATAGCAGTTTTTCAAAGTGATAAAAAGTTTTAATCATGATAGACCCACGGTCAGTTACAATCACGGGATTTTCCACGTCAAGATGAAATCTGAAGCATTTCCAATTATTGCACCTAGTTATTGAATAAAAACTAATATAAATTAAACAAAATAATACATTCAATCGTAGATTAAGTTAAAATACCAGTATAAGACATTTCCTTCATCCACTTCATAGCCATTTAGCGGTCTACCAGAGCTGCATATCCAAAAATTGCGGTGAAGTGGATAATCGGACACAAAAAATTCTAATATTATTTATAATTGTTAAATACATGTACAATCCTGTTTTTAATCGATGGTCTTGTACACATATTTAATTTAACAAAATTTTTAGGGTTCTTTGGAGAAAACCGCCGTATTTTTGGTTATAAACCAGCTGGCTTATATAAAAACAAGAAAGGAAAGTACAGTCGAGCGCGGTCGACCATATAATACTCTCTGCTTTTATTCCCGATTATATTATTAAAATCGGTTTCTGTGTATCCCAATGGATAGTGCTTGCATTAGAACAAGTTGCATCAAAAACATGAAAGAATGCTATTTAAATATGTTATTGACAAATTAATGTTAGTGCATTTGTTTAGGTGATGGATATGATAGCTTGGGCAAAAAATTTTCATACAAATTTATATTTAGATCATATTTTCGACCGATTGTTCCTATGGGAGCTATACAATATAATAATCCGATTTTGATGAAACTTGGTCAACTTATTTATGTTGTTGTAGAATGTATTCTATGTCAGTTTGATTAACATAGCTTCTTCAACTTAAAAGTTTTTCATATTTTGAGGGTAATTTTGACCGATCGGCTCTATGGTAGCTATACGATTTAGTAGCCTGATTGACATGAAACTTGGTCAGAATGCATTTGTTACTGAAATATGTATTCTGTGTGAGTTTGATTAATGTAGCTTAGTCAATTCAGGATTTTTTCATACAAATTCATAATTGGAGCGGTACTTTTGACCGATTAGCTGTATGGGAGCTATACAATATACTTGTCCGATTTGGATCAAACTTGGTCAGTATATGTATGTAGATATGTAAATGCTATGTAAATTTGGTTTGGATAACGTAACTAACAAAAAAGTTTTCTATAATAAAACATGCTATTTTTACCTGCTTCTACCTTTATATAAACTAGAGCGCCCTAAGGTGGGCGTGTCAAAAAACTAAAACAAACTTGTACTGCTTAGGCATTTTATCTTTCATTTGCGACCTCTCGGTTTTTTCTAGCCCTTATAGTTGCTGAGATCCTTTTGTTCATGCAGACGGACATGGCTATATTGTCTCGGCTATTGATAGTGATCATTAATATATATACTTTATGGGGTCTGCCACGCCTCCTTCTGCCTGTTACATACATTCCAACGACTACAATATACCCTTGTACTCTACGAGTAAGGGGTATAAAAAGTTTCTTTTATTGACTTACTTAATATGTAGTCGATTGAGAATAAGTTCGAACTTGAACCTTAAAAAAGTTTGGTCTGTTAGTGTTCGATTTTTAACCGCCGGTAGATTACAGAACAAATCCTTTCTCTCTTATCGTCTATATGCCAGGCAGGTTAAGTTTATTTCAAGTTTTTACCATAAAAAGAATATTTTCATTTCACTACAATATCCAAACTACTAGAACTACCAAATTCACATGTATACTACTATTATAACTATCCACACCAAGTTTGATCCAGATCGGACTACTATATTATATAGCTCCCATAGGACAAATCGGTAGAAAAATAGGACATTTGTATGAAAACATGTAGTGTTAGTTGAACTACCGCAACCAAACTTACATATTATATGAATGGTGTCATTATAAATATCCTTACTAAGTTTGACATGGATCGGACAAAACTAAGGAAAATGCGCACTAAAAGAAGTACGGTGTCTTGTACAGTCGGCTTGCTCAACTGTAACCTGATCCTGTTTGATCCTTTACAAATGAGAATCATCATCTGTTGATTTGTAAATAAAAATATCATATAGCTGGCAGATAAGTTTTTAGTTAGAACTGTTGTCAACAGTGATAGCTTTTGTCATGTAAATATTTTACTTTGTTAACCATAAAATTTTTTTTCATATTTATTAGGTTTATTGGAACCAAAAGTATTAATAGAGGGTGTTCTCTTTCGCGCTCGATATCTGGGCTCTACTCAGCTTGTATGCGAGGGTCAACCTACAAAGTCTACCCGCATGATGCAGGCCGAGGAGGCAGTATCGCGTATAAAGGTGTGTATTTTTGAATCAAAGCTACTTCCCAAATTTTATTCCTTTTAAATTACTTAAAAATTTAGTAACATTTTTAATGCGTCTTGCTGTTCTTCCTGCTTTTGTTATAAACACATGCCGCTTATTTTTAACAAGATTAGTCTTTGGTAAGCGACACAAACATTATCAGTATTATCTATTCATGTAAAATGTCTGATTTTATAAAGTCAAGCTAATTTGACATACTTCAACACTTTTAATTTTTGACAGGCACGAGACGGCGAGAGTCAACCTAGCACAGAAGTCGATTTATTTATTTCAACCGAGAAAATAATGGTGCTTAATACAGATATTAAAGAGGTTATGATGGATCATGCTCTGCGCACAATATCTTATATAGCTGACATTGGGGACTTGGTGGTGTTGATGGCACGCCGAAGTTTTGTTCCCATTGGTGGCGGCGTCGTCCTTGACACACTTTCCAACCCAGGCCATGGCGATGTTTCGTTTAGCGAAACGTTGAAAGAAATTACTTGCACCAAAGAGAGTGGCTCCTCCAATAAACACAATCGAACACCCAAAATGATATGTCATGTTTTTGAGAGCTATGAGGCACAGTTTATAGCTCAATCAATTGGCCAGGCTTTTCAGGTAGCCTACTTAGAGTTCCTGAAGGCTAACGGCATTGAAAATGAGAGTCTGGTAAAGGAGATAGATTACCAAGAAGTCCTAAACAGTCAGGAGATTTTTGGTGACGAGCTCGAGATATTTGCTAAGAAAGAGCTACAAAAGGAAGTGGTAGTCCCTAAGTCCAAAGGCGAAATACTTGGAGTTGTCATAGTGGAAAGCGGTTGGGGCTCAATGCTACCGACGGTAGTCATTGCCAATTTGATGTCTGGTGGCGCAGCCGCTCGTTGTGGCCAATTAAACATTGGCGATCAGCTTATAGCCATTAATGGCATGAGCCTTGTTGGATTGCCGCTGTCTACCTGCCAAAGCTATATACGCAACGCAAAAACTCAAACTGCGGTTAAGTTTACTGTTGTGCCCTGCCCGCCAGTTGTTGAGGTTAAGATCCGTCGTCCAAAAGCGCTTTTTCAACTAGGATTCAGCGTACAAAACGGAGTGGTAAGTCTACTTTGTATTTAAACGCCAAAATTCTAGTACCACGTATTTTCTACAGATTTGTAGCCTTTTGCGCGGTGGCATTGCGGAACGCGGTGGCGTACGCGTTGGACACCGTATTATCGAGATTAATAATCAAAGCGTTGTGGCTGTACCTCACGACACAATCGTTAAGTTGCTCTCCTCATCCGTGGGCGAGGTATGTTGGACAGTATTGATGTCTGTTTTAACAATTTAACTTACCTTTTTCTTTTAGATTTTAATGAAGACGATGCCCACATCTATGTTTCGTTTGCTTACCGGCCAAGAGACGCCAATTTATATTTAATGAGTCTACTTTTTATTTGGGTTGTGAATTTATTTGTATTTTCTTGATTCAATCGCAATGCAATTGAATTACATGAATGTATTTTTGTTTACCTACATAAATGAAAAGTATAGTGAATGAATCTCTAATTTAATTTCTTTCCAAAATATTAAACCAAAAAAGGGCAAAACACTAAAATTGAACATACAAATACATTTTACTGTAGTGTTGCTTTTCTTTCTGTAGGATCTATGTTCTTCAGATGCCGGATCCGGACCAAATTTAGTGAGGATATGTATATAAAAACAAGAACAAAAGTACAGTCAAGCACGTCCGACCGTATAAAACTCGATGGTTTTATTCCCTTTTAAATTAATTAAATCGGTATCCAGGAATTGCCTTTGATAGTACTTGCATTAGAACACGTTGAAACAAATCATATTGAAATGGCTAGATCGACTCAGCTTGTGATGCTTGTTCACGCCAGGAAGTGTGATCGTCAGGCGCAGTTACTAGATGGAAGCGAATTCTCGGTATTCTAGGCCGAGTGAGATCTGGTCACACTGTACTGGCATGATCAGTAACTTTTTGCTACAAGGGCATCGCCATTACTTTTCTTCATCTTTTTTAAACTGACAATTATTGGTCATTCATTTTCATTAACAATAAAAATTCGAAGGTTTTCGTTGTTGCAACCAACAACTCGTGTGTGTTAATTTAACTTGCCATTCTGGTCGCGACGAGCTCGACACCCCCCTCTCTCGTTTATTGCAGCGCCGCCGCAGCAGTATTGCACCCGCAACTGGAACGCCGGAAAGCCGCTACCCCGACGTACTGCAGCCTCTCTCCGACCTGCTACAAACATTGGTCCTTCGAGCCGGATTATATATAAATCCCCTCGCTCCAGCAATTTCATCGGTGGAGGAACTGTTAAGTATAGTCATTTCTAGAGGCACCAGCCATACATAACCGCACGTGAAACAGTTGTGCTATCCAGCGGTTGTCCACAGTGCGTTGGTTATATTCCAGCTGAGAACATTAGCAAGCCAAGGCGCAGTGTGGGCATTAATGTCTTTAATTTTTTGACCCTTGTGCAAGTGCATTTTAACATATGTAAAATTCACCTAAGCAACAGCTGCGAAAACATTAGTGGTATTCCATTGTTCCACTATTGTCTCTGTGGCATGCTAATATTCGGTAGACATAAGTGTACTCTAATTTTGTGTCCATTGTGCAAGTGCCGTTCCACACACACATATTTACTTACATGATCTGAGAAAAGAATAGTGATATTCCTCCTTCTCATCGTTGAATAAAATCCACTTAAAATCTCACAGCTATTTCTTGTGGTGCAAATACCGATTAATGGTTGTCCGAGCGTGAGCGATTTCTAAACATTGATTCAATAAATCCGTTTGGCCAAACTACCAATCGGCAAAAACTATCGGCATATTTATTGCCTATTTCTACTAAAACTATCGACGTGTTACTTTCTATGAGTTTTTTTCTGCACAGCTTCCATCGAATTCCAACATCCATCACTATTACAAAAAAAAAACCATCGGTATATTTATTACATTGAATAGACAAAAAACACAACAACTATCGGAGTACTTGCTTTCTATATGTAAACAGAAAATATAAATAAATATAAAAAAAACGGGGGAAACTATAAACATTGTAAAGCTACGAATTTCCTTCATCGTTTTGGGTTTTTTTTTTGTTTTGTTTTATTGGGTTCGTGCCGCTGCTGATACGTGCTGTTATTCCTTTTCTGCATCCATCCGAATACAGTCCACTACGTATATATATAAACAAAACATACTTCGACCTCTGTTCGCTTCTCCGAAGAACACTACCTTCGCTATCCGTAAGCTTAATCCCTTTTGAGCATCCTCTCCGCCCGTATAGATTATGCCCCGAGGCTCTCCGAAGGACGATCGTACCGCGAAATCTCGTCGTTCGACTCCGCCAACTACCCCCTTGACGAAACCAAAGGGTTCCGTCCCTCCTTCCACAATTAAGCGTGTTCCGTCAACCCTTGACGCTCCAAGCACATCCCGGCCTATCTCTTTGAAGGCAAGTGCCCCCAGACGAGCCTCTTCTGAGCCTCGTTCTCCTCCGGCAACGTTTCGCTCGGATTATTCTCTCGGTACGGCCCTCCGTTCAGCGCCAAGCATTACTGTGTCAGCTCCCCAAGTGGTGACGAGGTCCACCTCCCAGCGTTTGCGAGACACAGCCAGTATGTCCTTGTCCGACTACATCACCGTTTCCGACAAATTGAGCCAATTCGAGGCCCGAGTCGGATACAGTGACGATGAAGCCCCATCGCTTCGAATTTGGCAAGTGCGCTTGGACCAAATTAAGTCCATCTGGGAGGAGGTTCAGGTGATCGCAACACTGTAAAGGCGCTTTCCTCGTCCGACAGCGAGGAGAGCAAAATCGATCTAGCCACCGTTCAGGCCAAGCACGAGTACTGCTATGCCATGTATGAGCGGTGTGCTAGTCGGTTCGGTGAAGCGATCGATTTCATCACCGCTGCGAATACCGTCGCGATTGCTCAATCTTCCGCCGTGTCAACGAACTCTCGCGGATGCCGAGTGCCGCCTTGTGAAATCGATGTTTTCACCGGAGATTACCTGAAATGGCCCACATTCCGGGATTTATTTACTGCCATGTATAGAAACAATCCTAGTCTCAGTCCTGTCGAGAAGCTTTTCCACCTCAATGCTAAAACTCGTGGCGAAGCGAAAGCCATTGTGTCCAAGTCTCCTCTAACTAATGACGGATTTCTCTCGGCGTGGCATAGTCTCGGCGAACGTTTTGAAAACAAACGGTTGTTTGTCACGAGCCAACTTAACGTCATTTTTGGCATTGCTTCCATGGCTCATGAATCCTGAGCTGCCCTGAAGGAATTGCAGAGCACAGTTCACGGGGCGCTGACTCCTCTAGAGCATTCTGGCATCAGTATTACAAATTGGGACAATCTGTTAGTGTACTGGTGCAATTCCAAACTTCCCAAAACCACTCGGACCCAGTGGGAGCAATCCCTTCTTGATAAAACTGCGCTTCCGTCATGGCAGGACTTCAACAACTTTCTGATTGACCGTTTTCGTACGTTGGAAGCCATTGACGGGCCGTCAAGCTCAACCACCACCGCGTCGCTTCCAGTTCTAAGAAAGCCTCCGACTAATGTTCACTCCTTTGAAGCCACAGTCAATGTCAAACCACAACTCTGTAAACTGTGTGGTCGTGAACACCATCCCATTCGACTTTGCCCCAGTTTTCTTCAACTATCTGTCCCAGATCGCATCACAGCAATCAAACAACAGAAATTGTGTTTTGCAAAAGGGCATCAATTGCGAGACTGCACGAGTCCTCATAACTGCCGCAGTTGCCAAGCTCGCCATCATACCCTCCTTCATCGAGGTGGTTCCCCGAAAAAAGCGCCGCATCCGAACCAGCACAAGATCGAACCATGATTGTCAATCAGGCTGATCCACTTCAGCCACCGGCGGATGTTCAAAATTATTTTGCCACTCAGACTCAGGGAGTCCTCCTAGGCACAGCTATGGTGAACATCAATCATTTGGGTACCAGCTACCCGGCTCGCGCTCTGATCGATTCCGGAGCAGAGGGCACTTTCATTTCCGAACGTATGTTCCACATAATTCGACCGGCTTATCGACTTGTCACGGCGCAAGTCAATGGTCTAAACGGATCGGTCTCCGCCCGTTCTCAGAAGACGTGCCACTTGCAATTCACTCCGCCTACCAAGCACTCTCTGTGCATTGACACAGTAGCCCTCGTATTGCCTCGATTGACCGGCGCCCTTCCGTCAGTTTCCACTCCTGACCGTATAATCCAGGATCTTCCAAATCTCCAATTGGCTGATCCGCTTTTTCATCGAAGCTCACAAATTGATGTGTTAATTGGGGCTAACATACTTCCTTCTATTCTCTTGAATGGGGTCCAAACTCAGATTTGTGGCTCGCTGCTTGCACAAGAAACCATTTTTGGGTGGGTTCTTAGTGGTCCGATCCTCAGCAAGCCATCATCATCCGTATCGTGTCTGTCCACACAGGTGTCGGTTACCCCAGAGATCCGACTGGACACACTTCTCACCAAGTTTTGGGAGGTGGAAGATCTCCCAGTAAAACTGGAAAGAGATGTGGATATTAAGTGCGAAAAATATTTTCGCGACAGCACCAGAAGGAGGCGCGATGGTAGATATATTGTGTCATTGCCATTCAAGGCTCCGCAAAACATTGAACTTGGACATTCAAGATCGATTGCCTTGGCTCAATTCTTAAGGAATGAGGCTCGATTGCAAAAAAACCACTCCTTAAACAGCACTTATAAAGCTATCCTGCAAGAATATATCGAGTTGGGTCATATGATCCGAGTTCCGCCTCCAACCGACACCTTGAACTTTTACCTACCGCACCATGCTGTATTCAAGCCAGAAAGTGCATTAACTAAAACCCGCGTGGTTTTTAACGCATCTTGTCCGTCCACGAATGGAGTCAGCCTCAATGATGTCTTGCATACCGGCCCAACACTTCAAGCCGACCTCATGTTGCAGATCCTCAAGTGGAGATTCTTCCGCTATGTTTTCAACGCCGACGTAATGAAGATGTACAGACACATCATGGTTGATGCAAAGCATACGCCCTTCCAGCGAATCCTTTTCCGGGATGAGCATGCACGACTCACTGATTATGAGCTCCAAACAGTTACGTTCGGAGTCAATTGCGCGCCTTTTTTAGCAATTCGAGTGCTTCTACAGCTTGCCCAAGACGTCGAGAACAGCTACCCCAAAGCGAGCGACATTCTACGACATTTCATGTACGTTGATGATGTCCTTGCAGGAGCCCACACTCCAGAGGATGCTCATGCTGCTATCCAGCAACTCCGGGATGCCCTACAGTCCGCGGGCTCTTCTTTAAGAAAATGGACGTCCAACCATAAGCCTTTTGCTGCAGGCTATCCCTAAGGATCATCTGCTCCGTGATGATTCTCTTGAGATCGAGGATGCAAGTCACGCAAAAACACTAGGCATCCGCTGGAAGGCGACGGCAGACTGCTTCTTTTTTGTTCCGCTCGAACCAGAGGTTCAAACAACAATTACTAAACGAATAGTCTTGTCTCAGATCGCTAAGCTTTTCGACCCAGCCGGTTGGTTAGCCCCCTTCGTCATCCGTGCCAAAATCTTTATGCAGCAAATTTGGCTCACCGAGATTGGTTGGGATGACACACTTCCAGCGTGTCTTGTGCAGCAATGGCATGCTTTCCTTGAAGACTATCCTGGCCTTCAAATCATCCATATTCCCAGGTGGATAGAGACTGATTTAGAGACGCAATGGCAGCTACATGGGTTTAGTGACGCATCCCAAAGGGCCTATGGCGCGGCGCTTTATGTACGGGTGCAACATAAGCACCACATTAGCGTTCATCTACTCGCCGCAAAAACCCGGGTAGCCCCGGTCAAGACTCTCTCGCTCCCGCGCCTCGAGTTATGTGGGGCAGTTCTCCTGGCTGACCTGTATACGGCCGTCGTTAGCAACCTTCCAATTCAGCCCGTACAATCCTTCTTCTGGACTGACTCCACCATCGTGTTGGCATGGCTCCAAAAACCACCATGCCGATGGATGACCTTCGTTGCCAATCGGGTAACTGAAGATAACCGCGCTGACCTAGCGAGCCGTGGCGTATCCGCATCTGACCTGGCTGCTAGTGATTTGTGGTTGCACGGCCCAGAGTCAATCGCCCGAATACTGGCCGTCAGTCTATACCGGAGACAGAGATCGAGCAACGAGTGCAATGCCACACGGCTAATCTTCCTCCGTCGAACGAGCTCCTTGAACGATTTCCCGACTTTGGCAAGGCCTTACGAGTGGTCGCTTATGTCCAGCTCTTCGTTTGCCGAAAAATACACTCCTACCCGACCCGGAATCTTCAACATGAAGAGCTAGTCGCCGCAGAGAGACGTTTAATTGCGGTTACACAGCAGCAAGAGTACCCCACAGAGCTCCGCTGCCTACAAGACAAACGTCCCATTCCTTCATCGAGCGCGGTGCTCAACTTGAATCCGTTTCTGGATCAACATGGCATCATCCGTGCGTGCGGAATACTGCAAGCCTCGGAATCACTCACCTATGATGAGCGACACCCCGTAATTCTGCCATGCAACTCCAGTCTATCTCGGCTGCTTGTACGATTTACTCATCAGATCACACTTCATTGAGGCAATCAACTTATGCTCCGAATACTCCGCTCCAAATTCTGGATTCCTAAGGTCAAAAACTTAATAAAAGCTCAGTCGCACGCATGCAAGCGGTGCATTCTGTATAAGCGCCAGCTTTATTCGCAATTAATGGGTCATCTTCCACGCAATCGCGTAACCTTCTCCAGACCCTTCACTCATACGGGTGTCGATTTCGCAGGTCCATTTGAAATCAAGAACTTCACGGGACGGGCCTGTTTAATTACCAAGGGTTACGTCTGTGTCTTTGTATGTTTCACCACCAAGGCCATCCATTTGGAGGCTACCTCTGACCTCACGACCGAGAAATTCCTACGCAGCGTTTTCTCGCTTTGTCGCGAGACGTCGTTGTCCCCAACGCATTTATTCCGACAATGGGAAGACCTTCGTCGGAGCGTCTACGTGTTTAGACAAGGACTTCTTGGAGGCCACCAAACAATCCGTCATGCGGACTCACGGATCTCAGATTCTCTCATGGGAATTCATTCCACCTAGCGCCCCCCACATGGGCGGTTTGTGGGAGGCGGGAGTCAAAAGCTTCAAGGCTCTCTTTTACAAGTCCACCTCCGGAGTTAAGTACACCTTTGAGGAACTTTCAACTTTATTGTGTAAAGTGGAGGCATGCTTGAACTCTAGACCTATATCCCCTATGTCCGAGGAGTCGACTGATTTGCTTGCGTTAAGCCCAGCTCATTTCCTCACTGGAGGCCCCCTTCTGTCCATAGGTGAGCCTGAGATCCATGAAGAACCGATGTCCCTAATCAACCGATGGCAGCGCCTTAAGGCCTTACATCATCAATTCTGTCGTCGGTGGAAGGACGAATATTTGAAGGAACTACATAAGCGAAACAATTGGCAGCACCCGAACCGTAATCTTCAAAAAGATGATCTAGTCATTATATATGAGGATAATCTGCCTTCCACTGAATGGCGCTTGGGACGCGTTGAAGGTGTATATCCGGGTTCCGACGGTCTAGTGCGCGTTGTTGATGTACGAACTTCGCGTGGCATCATTAAACGTCCTGTGGCGAGGCTGATTCTACTCCTCAGCGATCCCGGAATTATCTCTCCTAAGTAGGACAGCCATCCCTTCCTATGTCGTGTTTGTGTGTCTCGTTCTGCCGTATTGTTCTATCTTGACGAGAGAGCCGTCTTTAATAATTGATCGTCTCCTTTTAGTTTGACCGACAGTAATACCGATGGCTCCCAAGCAACCACGGCCCCGACATGCAGAGCGGGCCAGTCGGCGAGGAGTGGATTCATACCGTTGTCGGGTATGCCGGGGCGTTCACGCGCTCCGCCAGTGTCGGCGATTTCTTAATCTACGTGCGGAGAAATGACTGCGGGCAGTGCTGGTCAATAAGTATTGCCCCAACTGCTTGGCCCACGAACATTCGTCTGGCACCTGTCGCAGCAGTGACAGCTGTCGAATCTGCGGGCAGAATCATCATACGTTGATCCATATCAACGATCCGTCGATGCGACTGCTAAATCCTGTCACCCGCTACCGGCCGTCCGCACCGAGAGGCAACGTCGTGCGACGGTCTCCCCCTCCTGCCGAGGTCCATGGTAACCAAGTCGGTTCAGCCAGAGCACCGACGTTGACCTTATTACTCCAGCATCGGGCGACGATGGTGATGCCCACGGCACTTGTCCGAGTCGGCAACGGCCAGAAGCAATTTGAGGCACGCGCCGTACTAGATGCTTGTGCGCCTGAGAGCCGCATCAATTCATCTTTCGCCAAGGCGCTGGGATTGTCAATCACCTGCGTAGGGGTTGAACGTGCCTGCATGGCAATCCTAGGGTCTCCCACTGCCCCGAACTTCCGTCGGGAAACCGTGTTGAGGGTTGAAATGGACCTAAGGATCCGCACCCCCGTGCGCGAAATATCCGAGACCGTGCGGAATCAGTTCACCAACCTGGTACTGGCTGATCCGCACTTCCACCAGCCGTCGGTCGTGTCCATTGTCCTTGGGGGTGACATCTATCCAGATGTCATCCAGGCTGGCTGTCTGCTAAGTGCTGGGAATTTTCCTGTCGCCCAGAGCACCATTTTCGTGTGGGTCCTCTCTGGCTCCTGCGGCAATTAGGCGATCCAGAACGCGGCCACCCCCCATCCACGTCTCCGTCGGGCCAGGCGAATTGTTGCAGTTGTTGCAGGGGGGGCGGCATGTTCACTCCAGGAAGTGTGATCGTCAGGCGCAGTTACTAGATGGAAGCGAATTCTCGGTATTCTAGGCTGAGTGAGATCTGGTCACACTGTACTGGCATGATCAGTAACTTTTTGCTACAAGGGCATCGCCATTACTTTTCTTCATCTTTTTTAAGCTGACAATTATTGGTCATTAATTTTCATTAACAATAAAAATTCGAAGGTTTTCGTTGTTGCAACCAACAACTCGTGTGTGTTAATTTAACTTGCCATTCTGGTCGCGACGAGCTCGACCCCCCCCCCCCTTTCTCGTTTATTGCAGCGCAGCCGCAGCAGTATTGCACCCGCAACTGGAACGCCGGAAAGCCGCTACCCCGACGTACTGCAGCCTCTCTCCGCCCTGCTACAAACAATGCTGATATATACTTTTTGGGGTTTGCCACGCCTCCTTCTGCCTGTTACACTGGCCCAATATACTCTTGCAGACAGTATAAAAAGACATATACATAATGTATGAGCTACGTTTAAATCAATCAATGAAATCTAATTTTTTTCATACAAATAACCTTTTTTCGACCCATTTCGCACATCCGAGTATGTCCGATGTTGACTAAATTTGGTAGTAGCTTAGTGAGGATTCAAAAATATTTTTACCAATTTTAACCATTTTAAAAAACCTTGATTTGTCGTCGCCTAGCGAATGGGAAACCCGTTATTCAATTGTAATATGTTATTAACAATAGGGTGTGATAATAATAATATGGCATCAGTTTAGGTGACGTGCTATAGAGAGTTTGATTAAGATAGATTTTTAAAACTTAACCAGTATGTTATTATTATTGATGACTGCATTCTGTGTCAATTTCACTCCGGAGATACAACCCTATAGATGTAGTGCCAACTGAATCAAAATTGGTTAGTATGTATATAAGCGCAATGAACTTCAAATATAAACTAGTATAATAAGCTCTTGTGTTTATCAAGATACTTTTTCAATCGCTTCGTTCTCTTTGAATGTTTCACTTTTTCCCGCTTATTTATATTGGGTTGTGGAAAAAGAAATGTCGATCGAACCACCGCTGTGCTGTATTGTGACCATATACTTCACAACTTTTTGCGGCCGCCTTAGTTGCATTTTAACCTCTCTGGTAATAAAAACGTAAAATATGGCGAAGCTCCTGGTTGGTCGATTCCATTTTTGACGCGTTATTACTTGAAACTTGAAAGTACGATTTCAGTACTGTCAAGAAAACTTGCAGCTTAGATTATCGTCTTCAAATCGGCGTTTATTATGACCCGATACGAGTATTATAATACAAGATAAAATTAAATGTCGCCGACCATTGATAAAAAACGATATTACTTTTTCTAATAACATCTCGATATCTTTGTAAATCTATTGTTTCACCTTGCCAGCATGGGTTTATGAAAAATAGATATACTTCCTGAATAAATGGACATCAAGACTTGTATGGTTGAGCACAAAAATTGAACTGACTTTATTTCTTAAAATCCTAGGCCTTATATAGCTACAAAATAACATCGGAGCACAGATCTCCTCTAAGAAATTGTACCCCCGTACAGGATAGAGCGTGGTTTTATATTTAGGTTTATTTTTTTTATCTCAGGCTTCGTTGCCAAGCATGGGAACGGGTTGCCAGCATAGATACAAATATATTCTTAGATTAGACATTTTTGGGTTTACATAGTCTCTTAAAATAATCTCTCCGGTATTCTAGCTTCATTGCTTGAACACTTCCACTTATTAGAATTTAATTCTTTTGTTATACAGGGGTTTCAATATGTGTTTAAATTAGATGTCATGTATACTGATTTAGTGCCGTTTATCATCCTATCTTACTACATATATTTAATCTGATAGAATTCTCAAAAAAATTAACTCTTTGGATTAAGAATTATTTATGTTTAAGAATTTTAAAAGTTTATTTTAATTGCATATTGTCTAAGCCTGTGCGAGTTAACTCCGGGGTTCCTTATGAACCCATCGCCATCTCTTGGCGTTACTTTCTTATTTTTCGTTAAGGATTTGCCTTCAGTTATATCTAATTCCCGAGTTTTTATGTATGCCGATGATGTAAAACTTAGTTTATAACGGATTAACTCCTGCCCGAGGAACTGGCTAAAATATGATCGCGACACCTTTAAATCTGTTGTAAAAATAACTTACTACATCTCAACTCCAGTAAATGTTAAGTAAGGTCCATTAGTAGTAGTAGAACGCTTATCCATAATAACTACTCTCTTAACGGCGAACCTCTTCAGAGAATAGAGTCGATCAATGATTTGGGTATCCTTTTTGATCCAAAAATATAGTTTAATAAGCACATCTCTTCTGCTGCTAATCTAGCTGTTGGTGTCCTGGGTTTTATAAGCCGGTAGTCAAAGGAATTTGACTATCCCTACCTAACAAAAACTCTTTATACATTACTTGTACGTCCCTTTCTTGAATGTGGATATCGTGTATTGTCCCATTAATACATAATACATCAGGACAGAATAGAAGCTGTACAAAAACTATTTCTTCTAATTGCTCTTAAGGGCCTTGGCTGGCACACTAATATTCGATTACTTTCGAATACTTAGTGGACTTTTGTTAATAATTTCATAGAATTTTGTTAATTGTATTTCAGATCGCAAAACCATGCTTGGTGTAATTATTGTACACAAACTAATTTATGGATAAATGGATTTCTTTTATCTAATTAGCCAAATAAGTTTCGCTACTCCGATATTCAGAACGGTTGGACAAAGTAAGCGGGAATTGGTGTTGGTTGTAGTTCCGGTTTGTTCGGGTGCCTCTCGTACTTCTATGTTTTGCAAACTTGGCAAGAGGAGACTTGTGTTTTGATACGGCTTGCCATCTTAGAAATAGAACTGTTCAAGAATTTGGATTTTTATTTCCTTAGGGTTTCTGTGCGCTCTAGAGTGTTCGACACCTATTACCTTACAAATTTCCTCGTCATCATTCAAATCCACAGCTAATCGTTGCGTTATACGAATTTTTTTTTAAGTAAGACCTAAGGGTGATTTCTAGATTCCGCATTGAGTCACTGCCAATCGGTATTAAATGGCGAGTATACCCAGCGTGTGTTATTTCGCAAGCGTATTCTGACCTATTTGGATTGAATATTAGCTGATTTCGGTAGACATTAAGTGGAACCTCGACATGTTGAATTAGGTCGGATGCGTCTTGTAGAGCACTGTGGACTGTGGCCATTGAATCCGAACTATGTTTCGATGCCGTTGCTGTGTTTGAACCTAGGTGGTTAACATGCGATGTGATCCGGGAGAGAGCGTCAGCTACGACGATAGACTTTCCAGGTTTGTAGACTAATTCACAATTGTATTCCTCTATGCGCGACTTCCAACGTTTTAACTTTGCATTGTAATTTCTATTACTCAAGGCAAACGTTAAAGGTTGGTGATCCGTGTTTATTTTGATGGGTCTCGCCCCATAGAGGTACGATCGAAGGTTATCTAGAGCCCAAACTATTGCGAGCGTTTCCTTCTCGTTGGTGACGTAGTTTTCTTTCGTTTGACTGAACGAACGGGAGACATACGCAATTGGTCGGTCTTTGTTGCCTTCTTTCTGTGAAAGCACAGCACCGATGGCATAGTTGGAAGCGTCCGTTGTTAAGAGGAATGGTTTGTCGAAATCGGGGAATGCTAGCACTTCCGATGACGAAAGGATAGTTTTTAGGTCCTCGAAGGCCTGTAAACGTTGTTCGTCAAGCTCAATCGGTATTTTCTTCGATTGAGATGCTTTTACTCTTGAATTCTCTCCTCGAGTAAGATTAGTCAGAGGTTTTGCAACCTTTGCGTAATCTTGAATAAACTTCCCATAATACGAGGTCATCCCTAAGAAGCTTTTAAGTTCTTTCACATTACACGGTGGTTTCATTGCTTTGATGGCTTCCACCTTATTTTCATCAGCACGGATTCCGTCTGAGGTAACTACATAACTTAGAAATTCTACTTGTGAGTGTAAAAAAATCGATTTTTCTAGGTTCACCTGTAGCCTTGTAGCCTGTAGCCTAGAGCCTAGAGGTTCACCTCTAGCCTTCAAAATTTTAGCTTAGCCCCGTCTTTGGTTCCACACCTTATGTATGGAACGCTAGAGAGGCGTCGCTCATAAAATTCGTCTCTTCCGCATCCCCTTCGCTTACCTCGGGGCTACCTAGCTCTTCTGGCTGTGATGCACAGTTTAATTCACAAGTATCCTCGTTATGGTAGGTCTCCTCATAATAAGAGTCGTCCGCTGGATTTTGGTACGACGCATTGGGAGCGGACTTAGAAGAATATTGAGCCACATCTTAATTATACAGCCTCTGGGCTTTGCGAAAAGGGTTGAGATTCGAGGAGGTACTTGGACCACGCTTGAAACTAGCGTTGCCCGCCCCTTGCGCGCTAAAACCTGACCGGTACGATTGTCTCGACTGGTTGCTCTCCATTTTTATGGCGGGACGAAAGCCAGGGGATCTTTGAGAAAACTGAGCGCTCCTAGGAGCGTAAGATTGGTAAGGTTGAGGATATCTAGGGACACCAGGGGGTCTGTAATTCATGTTAGGGGCTGAGAACTTGTCGACGTATTGTGTTGGGTATTTGCTCCCTTTCACGTTTTGCATATGTAGACAAATAGAATATGCTTCGGGCAAATTCCTAGGCCTGCGCATGATCAACCATTTTGAGATATCACCGTCCAATCCTCTAATAAAGACGTCTAACGCTCTATTCCTAGCCGATTCTATCAAGGTGTTCATAACTTCTGGGGTGTGATTCCCATTTTTTAGATTGTTTAGGATCAGATAGAAATGATTGTTAACTTGCATGTAAAAGACATCCAAGGGCCTTCCCCCTTGAGTCATTAAACTCCACTGATGCTCCAAAGTGCGAGTATCGCGCTTATCAGCATAATGGAGTGCCAAAATCCGTATAATTTCTGGACAATCGTCATTCTGCACATCGTACGCAACGAGTGTCTTGTCGGCGCTGCCGCGAATCTTTTGTCTAAGATGCAGAACTATAGACTGGTACAGGGGCCTTTCCCTAATGATATCGTACTCCTTTAAAATGGCTTCCGCTTTACTGATCCAAGACATGTAATCGTCAACCTTTCCTTCGAAAGGCTGCAATTCCTTTACATAATCTGGCAAAATTGCCACCTGAGTCCGCTCATATACATTGCGCAACTAGACACACCTCGGAAAAATCGCTGCAGTTCTCTGATACTTATTTATTTTGTTAGATGTTTAAAATAAGTGAATATCGATAATGTATGTAATGTTAAGAGATTGCCGATATATCGCTAAGCAAATAATGTTAAGTAACGATTAAGTACTATCATCTAGGCTAAGTATCGATTATGTAGTGCTAAGCATTATCCTGCTGTCATTAGGATAAGCCTGGCTTGATTCCTTCTCTTTTTCCGGTGATGCTTCGAGAATACAGACGTGTCTGCTCGATAAAAATATTAATAAATAAGTAGATTAAACACTAATCGAGTCTTTTAACAGCCTTTTACAATTAAAACAATTTTCTTATTATTTCTCTTTGGAACTTAATCTTTTACTTTTGTGTGCATATTTAAATCAATGCACACACATATATTAACAATTTTTTTGGAATCTGGCGTTTTCGTTTTTATACTCTCTGCAAGAGTATATTGGGTTTGTGAAAATGTATGTAACAGGCAGAAGGAGGCGTGGCAGACCCCATAAAGTATATATATTCTTGATCAGCATCACAAGCCGAGTCGATATAGCCATGTCCGTCTGTCCGTCTGTCCGTCTGTCTGTCTGTCTGTCTGTCCGTCCGTATGAACAAACAGATTTCAGAGATGGTAAGAGCTACAAGTTCGAGCTTGGTCTCAATCAATCACATATTTAGTCAGTCAATACAAGAATCTTTTTTTTTTTCGATGCCACGCCCCATTCGCCCACAATGAGCAAATAACTAGACACACCTCGGAAAAAATTGGTGTTTTGGGCGAATATCTCAATAACTATTGCACCTAGGATCACCAATTTTGGTATGGAGGTTGCTAGTGACAGCGTAAATGCATTGACATTTAAATTTTTGGACTGCCACGCCCCGTTTTCCCACAATTAATAAAAGTAATTCTCAACTTTTTAGGCATTCTTTAATATAGTACAGTATTGTAATTTATAATTCGTGTGAAGACTAACTATATCAAACTATCCTGAAAGGCGCATTGAAATCGCACTATAAACAAGAAAACTAGAAGCGTTACAATATTGATAACTGAATGCAATATCATGTATGAGTGCAAGTGAGAAAGAAACATACAAGCACATGTTTGCTTTCGTGGCGGCAGCGCTGCCCGCAGTCGCTGGCCGCGCTGAATACACACATACATTCATGCATGTATATGCATCATATATTGCCTTTCGTATGTGTATTCGCATACAGACAAACAGATGTATGTTTGATTATGCTTAGATTGTTTTTGTTTCAAAGTGTTTAATGCAAGTACTACACATTGTAATATCTCTAGACCGATTTTAATAATTAAATCGCGAAAAAATGCAGAGAGTATTTTACGGTCGGGCGTGCTCGACTGTACTTTTCTTACTTGTTTTCCTGATAGAACTAGCATATTTTTCTCTCAATAAATGCGAACGTAACGCAAAGCAAGCGAACCAACAAACTTGCTTGATATTCGAAGGTTATTTACTGAATAGACGGTCCGGCGGGTTGCGTCGGACACTCGTTCGGTTGCAGGCGAACGATCAGCAAACTGGTGCTGATCAGACCTGCAGCGAGTATAAAAATTTCGAGTATACTCGAACACTTACTAGTGATCGTTTTGTTCGAACGAAATTTGATACTCGATCGTTTGTGTGCGTACCGCAGGCGTGCTTATACTCGCTTTACTCGAGTAATACATAGTTGGACATAGTTTCCTGGCTTGAGCTACAGAGTGTCTCGGCAAAAGGTTCTGAGTTGAGCGTGCTCGCCTTGAAGGTTCTAGCCGGCTGGGGCGGATGTGATCGAATTTGCCGCTTAATTTGGAGAATGACAGCGAAGTGGTCGCTGGCGGTATAGGCGTCGCTAACTTCCCAGCTCGCAGCCCCATAGTGAATAACTGACGAACGTGAGGTCGATGATGGAGCCCGCTCCGGATCTGCTGAATGTGTGTCTATCCCCGGTGCTGGAGAGTGCCACATTCAGTGAAGCAAAAGCCTCTAGTACCGCTCTGCCTCTTGCGTTGGTGGTTACGCTGCCCCATTCTTATGCCCATGCGTTAAAGTCGCCACCTATGATGACCAGGTCTTTGTCCCGAGCGTCAGCTACAAGATTATCTAGGATGTATAGATAACCTTGCATGCCAATGTGGGGTGCCAGATAGCAGCTGTAGATCCAAAACTCACCAACCTTGGCTCGCACGAAGCCCCGTGCCGAGTGCATTGACTCCAGATTTTCCTGGCTGGTGCCGCAGACCCAGAGCGTTGCCTTGCCGCATAAGTCCGTTGCGTATTTACCTCCGAACAGCTTGTAGGGTTCGCTTAGTAGGGCTATATCTATAGAGAGTTCCCGTACCGTCTGAGGCAGCAGCCGGAACGGTCTACTGCGTTTTTGCAGGAGCTTGCCACGTATCCAAACTCAAGGCACCTGTAGCATCGTTTCCGCATCGTGCGTTCCCTGACTCGACAACTGGTCCATCCTATTTTTAACTTACCTTCCGACAGCACGCGCTTGGCTAGAGTTGCTGGAAGGCTTAGTACAGCAATTTCCATACCTCCGTAACCAGTCCTAAGCGTTTTGATAGAATCAGTCTGCAGGGGAGCTTCGGAAAAGGGGGCAAGAGCCTCGATGTCGTCCTCCTTCGTGGCGAGGCAGTCGATATCTCTGATCTCGACAGAGGCTTCCTCCGTGACGGATCTGACCATCGCCTTGTCCCCAAACACAGTTCCGATGGCTTCCTTCATTTGCGTCAGGGAATCAGGGCACTTCCCATCTAGCTCCAGAGTTATTCCGTTTCCAGCCGATTTACGCACCCTCTTGACGCGATCGCACACCGCAGTTGTTAGAATATAGGCACCCAGGAATTCTTGTTTGTAAGCGCCTCCTTTGGTGTAACCGTCAATACACTCATTGAAGAGAAAAACCCACAGGCCACCAGACTTTACGACGTGATACTTGGAAATACTCATTAACCCTTGAACACTTAAGAGTAATAAAGAAAAGGGACCGGTATACAAAAGGATCTCAACTGACCTCCGTAAAGAAAGGCAATAAAATAAGTTAACAACGATTGACAGCGGACTCAATTGAAAACGATCGGTACTGGCACACTTGTTTTGACCCTAGATATTCCAGCTGTATGGCCAAAATTGGTGATCCTAAGTTCCATAGTTATTGAGATATTCGCCGAAAACACCGATTTTTGCCGAGGTGTGTCTGGTTTTTTGCTCATTGTGGGCAAATGGGGCGTGGCATCGAAAAAAAAAAAGATTCTTGTATTGACTGACTAAATATGTGATCGATTGAGACCAAGCAACAAACTTGTAGCTCTTACCATCTCTGAAATCTGTTTGTTCATACGGACAGACAGACAGACGGACATGGCTATATCGACTTGTGATGCTGATCAAGAATATATATACTTTATTGGGTCTGCCATGCCTCCTTCTGCCTGTTACATACATTTGCACAAACCCAATATACTATTGCAGAGTATAAAAATTAATATCTGGGTAACAAACACTTTTTTTTTAAATTATATTCAGCAAAAATAAAATCCTTTTTTGTACACCTATTAATTTGGCCATGAGTGTACATGTGAAGTTGGTGCTCAAGATTTTCGGAATCACATCTACATATCTGCTGAGCCTGCATCGAAAAAAACATTTGAAAACATTTAGCTTCCAAACATATAAATAGTTATTTCTTCTCGGCCGCAACAATAGCATAGTCATATTGCTTCACGAACTCTTGCATTTCTCGATTAAGTACAAGTAAAGTTTCTCGTCCAATTCCGTCTACTTAATATCCATTTTTACCAGGGTGAAAGGACAATTTCGTTCCTGTACTGTCGTTTCCCTCGATCAGCTTGATCCGATATTTCGGCATGTAAATCTACCCCAGTACATATTAATTTTTTAACGACTTTAAACTGATTCATCCGACTCTTCCAGGGTTGTATCGGAACTGAAAACAATCACGTCTGTCATTTGAAAGGGGTTCGGCAATCTGTAGTGACTGGCCGGGCTTGCCATTGCACTCGGGTGGTCAAATTATTATAAAAACATGTAAGATAGACAAAAAGACCCCGTATTCTTATAATTGTGAGCATTTTAACATACAAAACAAGAAATGCTATAGTCGCCCCGCGACTTTAGGATACCCGTTAATCAACGTTCGACCGATTGCTCCTATGGGAGCTATACGATATAGTAGTCCGATTTGGATTAAACTTGGTCAGTGTATTTATGTTATTGATATTTATTATACTCTCTGCAAGAGTATATTGGGTTTGTGAAAATGTATGTAACAGGCAGAAGGAGGCGTGGCAGACCCCATAAAGTATATATATTCTTAATCAGCATCACAAGCCGAGTCGATATAGCCATGTCCGTCTGTCCGTCTGTCTGTCCGTCTGTCTGTCCGTATGAACAAACAGATTTCAGAGATGGTAAGAGCTGCAAGGTCGAGCTTGGTCTCAATCGATCACATATTTAGTCAGTCAATACAAGAATCTTTTTTTTTTTTGATGCCACGCCCCATTCGCCCACCATGAGCAAAAAACCAGGCACACCTCGGAAAAAATCGGTGTTTTCGGCGAATATCTCAGTAACTATGGAACCTAGGATCACCAATTTTGGTATGGAGGTTCCTAGAGACTGAGTTAATGTCATGCCATCAAAAATGTTGGGCTGCCACGCCCCCTTTTCCGATAGGAACTAAAAAACTTTAATACGTTTTAAAGGCATTTCTTTTTATCGTAGAGTATTATAATTTATAATTCGTGTGGAGACTAACTATATCAAACTATCCTGAAAGGTGCATTAAAATCGGACTATAAACAAGAAAACTAGAAGCGTTACAATATTGCTAACTGAATGCAATATCGTGTATGAATGCAAGCGAGACAGAAACATACAAGCACTTGAGCGGCAGCGCTCAATGTATGAGTGCAAGCGAGACAGAAACATACAAGCACATGTTCGAATGTTTTCGCTGCCTGTGTAGCGGCAGCGCAGCCCACAGTCGCTGGCGGCGCCGAATACACACATACATACATATATGCATCATATATCGTCTTTCGTATATGTATTCGCATACAGACAAACATCTGTATGTTTGATTATGCTTAGATTGTTTTTGTTTCAACGTGTTTTAATTCAAGTACTACGCATTGTAATAACTCGATACCGATTTTAATAATATAATCGGTGGAAAATGCAGAGAGTATTATACGGTAGGGCGTGCTCGACCGTACTTATCTTACTTGTTTTTATTCTGTGTCAGTTTCATTAGGATAGCTTGGTAAATACAGAAAATTTTCATACAAATTCATACTAAAAGCCAATTTTTGACTGATTGTCCCTATAGGAGCTTTACGATATAGTAGTCCGATTTGGGTTAAACTTGGTCAGTATATGTACGTAATAGATATGTACATTCTATGTGAATTTGGTTCGGATAACGAAACGAACAAAAAAGATTTCTATACTAAAACATGATATTTTCACCTGCTTTTACCTTTATATGAACATAGAACGCCCTAAAGTGGGCGTGTCAAAAAACAAATACAAACTGGTTCTGCTTGGGCATTTTATCTTTCTAGCTCTTATAGTTGCTCAGATCCTTTTGTTCATACAGACGGACGGACGGACGGACGGACGTACAGACGGGCATGGCTACATCGACTCGGCTATTGATGCTGATCAAGAATATATATACTTTATGGGGTCTGCCACGCCACCTTCTCCCTGTTACATACATTCCAACGACTACAATATACCCGTACTCTACGAGTAACGGGTATAAAAATGCCTTAAATACGGCGTGTTTGAACATTTTATATTTCTTATGGGAAATGGGGCGTTGCAGCCCAAAATTTCTAATGGCATTGCATTTATGCTGTCTCTGGTACATATATATATATGTACGTATAAAATCCTGCGCTTATACATACATGTATATATTATATAGATTATATATATGTATATATATATATATGTATATACAATGTCTGACTGAGCATAAATGTTTTCGTTTTATGTTGTGATAAAATGATAATACCGGAAGCTAAGATTTCAAATCACATATTAAGGCTTTAAAAAAGTTTGTATACCTTACAATTGTATACCTTACAGAAATAAAATATTTTTATTTCAACATATATGTACATTCATATACAATATATACATATATATATATACATATATATAATCTATATAATATATACATGTATGTATACATATATATGTATGTATATATACATACATGTATATATTATATAGATTATATATATGTATATATATATATGTATATATTGTATATGAATGTACATATATGTTGAAATAAAAATATTTTATTTCTGTAAGGTATACAATTGTAAGGTATACAAACTTTTTTAAAGCCTTAATATGTGATTTGAAATCTTAGCTTCCGGTATTATCATTTTATCACAACATAAAACGAAAACATTTATGCTCAGTCAGACATTGTATGTAGAATACAGTTATTCTGCAATGCACAGTGACCCGTTCATCAAAATTACGTGGTAATAAGAAAAAGAAAAGACAAAAGGACAATAGATTTATTTATTCGTTTTGGGATATTTCATTCCGTCTGGAGGAGTTTTTTCATATTTTAATTGACATAATTAAGATGTCAATCGATAAATATTTTTATTTTAATGTTTTTAAACGAATCACTTTATTTATTATCTCCAAATAACACATTTTATTGTGTAATAGCTTTTGGGTAACAAATTACAAAATGAAGTAATGAATGTATATCCTATATACACTAAAAAGTTTTCGATTTTATGTAGTTTATATACGTATACTATCAATAATAAATATTAATAAGTTTAAATACTTACCAAGTAGACAGGCTTTCATACATATGTAAATATATGCAAGAGTGAATATATTGAACCCTGCTAATAAGCTAAGCAATATATGGTTAAAAATTAAATAATTATATAAAATTAAACAGAAACAGTTTTTACCTATGCATTTTCCAGGGCACAATAAATTATATTGCTTGTATGACAATTTATGATACCATCATAAATTATTAGTTTAATTATTAAAATAATTAAAAGTAAAAAAAAAAATTCTCTTAAATGTATGTATATTCTTCCTCAGAAACTAAAATTTATATTAAAATCACTTCTTCTGTTTTTAAACCTCTTTAATTCAAATCTAAGTTATAAGTAAAAGTCAAAACAGCCCACTGTGCAACTCTGCGTCATTTGTGTTTTCTGTTAATTCCTTCACAACATCTCAAAGCATGCACAACGATTCATGACGCGTTCTACGGAACTTACCTTTTAAAGAAATATGTTTGTATTCTCATGAAAGGGGTTTGAACTGAATCGTTGGGCAACGTCGTGAATGAAAAGGGTAAACCGAATTTTATGAAGAGGAAGAGAATAACTCCTACTTTGAAATCTGTATAATCTCACGAACTGAATAACCGGCCAAACAGCATTTACCATAGAGCATATAAAATAAAGTCCACTATCAGGAAAAATACATTAAAAACCTAATAATTGTTCTAGTGCCCATATTACTATACCATACAAATAAGTCATTTTTGACCTATTGGTCATCATAGCTTTGTGATATAGTTGCGCGATCCAAATCAAACTTGGTAATGATAGGTATAATGGTACAATACTCATAATACATTTGTGAGTTTGTGTTCGATAGCTTAACTAAATCTAAATTTTTTTTATACAAATGGCCTATTTTCGTCCGATTTGCCCTATGCAAGCTATAGGATATAGTGGCCCGATCCGGTTCAAACTTGGTGAGGAAAATTAATATGTGAATTTGTTTGCAATCGCTCAACAAATACTTCATTGGTTCATACAAATGACTTATTTTCGACCGAATTGTCTTATGTTGTCCGGATTACACTTGTACATGTAACGTGTAGTTTCTGAAAGTTTCTGTGTTATATGTAGGTTTACGAACACAGTCTTTTACAATTTGACGTTCAGTCTTAATTGGATTGCTCTGGATTATAGTCTCTAAGACATAGGTGGTCATACAGATGGACCAGACAGTCGGATGGATTGACATACAGTAAAACGGACATTGCTATATAGACTCGGCTGTCCCTCACGATATCAGAAATTATAAGAAGTAATACTATATTATTGCTCTAATACTATATTATAATCATACCCCAAATATCCCACAGTATCGAGGGTACTATAGCTTTCTTTCTTGTTGTTCGTGCTTGCATGTAAACCTAGAGTCTGCGGTTTGAACTCCGGTACAGGCATTTCTTTTATTTGTATTATATAAGGAAACATAATTAAATGTTTGTTTTGTTTGTTTACTTTTTAAATGTTTAATAAAAACAGTAATATTTAAATATATCCCTCACCTCGATGTTAAACCCCTATTGACTCAAAAGAAAAATGCATCAATTCAAAACAAAAACATGTCATAAAGGCACAGTCGAGCGATCCGAGCCGACCCCGTTCTCATACTAGTGCGCGAAGTTTTTTTTGTCTAAATCATTATATATTAACCGATTTGTCATAGAGCAGCTATAGGCTATAGTTGTCCGGATCAAACATGGCGAGGATAGTTATAATGGTATCAATAAGTGTGTTATACATCCGATTGCTCGAGTCGTTTTCAGGTTATGATGTTATGAAGAGGATTTTTACCAATTTGCCTTGATCTGACTGACATTAAGACTGATTTCAGTCCAAATTTCGTGGATCTAGCTCACATGGTCTCTAAGATCCTGCTGTTCTTACGGACGGACATTGATTTATCGACTCGGCTGTCAAGCTTATTTGTACTTAATGGGGTCGGACAAGCCTTTGCCTGTTACATAATTATCAAAAACACAGAGAGTATAATAACATATTTCTGGCCGTCATAAATCTTGTTTGGCTTATAAGGTAATAATTTATACCTGAAAAATTAACATCTGCCCCATCAAAAATGAATACTAACGGTAATATCTGTTTGAGTTAAGGCCGTGTTAATGAGCTAAAAACCAGACACACCTCGAAAAAAATTGTGTTTTAGGCGAATATCTCAGTAACTATAACACTTAGGAGCTCCAATTTAGTATACAGGTTCCTCGAGACAGCCGTAATATAATGCCATTAAAAATTTTGAGCTGCAACGCCCCCTTTTCTCATAAGAACAAAAAAAACTTTACAACTTCAATGCCGTTTTTAAGGTATTTGTTTAAATAGTACAGTGTTGTAATTTGACATTCAAATAAGCAGATGTATGTATGCATGTTCGATTAAAGTTTTGTTTTTGTTTCAACGCGTTCTAATTCAATTACTATCTGTTGTAAGGCTTCGATACCGATTTAATTAAATTAATCGGGAATAAAAGGAGTTAGTTAGTAAGGGCGTGCTTGAGTGTACTTTATTTTCTTGTAAGTACGGACTTACTTATATCAGGTAGATTAAATTTATATAAATTTGTTGCCACGCCCCATACCGATCCCGCAAATTGTAAAAGCTACTATCCGCTCTCCAAAAACTATGTTCAATAATTGTAATTTATGTACACGAGGTAGAATGAGAAGAAAAAACTCTTTGTTTACGTACAGTATTAAACGATCTAATTATTGAACGAAGCGTGGCAGAGATGCCTGCAGTTATTTTTCGTACTTGAATGTAATGACTGTGGCTCGAATCTCGGCACAGACAACACAACTGTTTCATATATTTTTCTAGCATAACAAAAATGTATAACATGTAAATGCATATAATCGGAATGTTCTTAAAAGCGGGGCGTGGTGCAATTTTTATATTTTTAATTTTTATATCCGTTACTCGTAGAGTACAAGGGTATTTTGTAATCGTTGGAATGTATGTAACAGGCAGAAGGAGGCGTGGCAGACCCCATAAAGTATATATATTCTTGATCAGCATCAATAGCCGAGTCGATATAGCCATGTCCGTCTGTCCGTCCGTCTGTCTGTCCGTCTGTATGAACAAAAGGATCTCAGAGCCTATAAGAGCTAGAAAGGTGAAAAAGGTCGTAAATGAAAGGTACAACACCAAAGCAGTATGAGTTTGTTTTTGTTTTTTGATACGCCCACTTTAGGGCGTTCTATCTTCATATGAAGGTAAGTGTACAGATAAGACTTGAATGTTTTATTATAAAACAAGTAAGAAAGGCTACAGTCGATCGAGCCGACTGTAGAAGACCCCGTACTCCCATAGTATTGCATTTTATTTAAATTAAAATTTTCAAATGAAATTTAAAAAATTAAAATTAAATATTTACATTTTGAATTAAAATTAAAAAATAAATAAATTAACAACTGTCGTCGTCAGCACTCGAACCCGCGATCCATGCGAAGGTTCCACATTGCGCCGCAACTCTATCAGTTGCACCACACCCCTCTTCTATCATTCTTCCGATTATTTCCATATAAGTATGTGCACACATACATATGTGTGTATGTATAGCATTGGTCGGCGCGGCCAGCGGCTCCGGGCAGCGCTGCCGCCAGCAGGTAGAGAAAACGTTCGAACATATGTTTGTATGTTTCTGTGTTTGTTTGTATGTGTTGCGCGCATGCAGTGATTTTGCTTTAAAATAACTTCGACTTTGAACCGTAATTTCTCTGTTGTTTGACATAGGATTTTGATGCCACTTTCAGGAAAGTTAGAAATAGTAATTCTCTAAGCGTATGTTAAATTACAACACTGTACTATTTGATTTAATGCCTGAAACAAGGCATTGAAGCTGGAGAGTCTTTTATTTCTGATGAGCAAAGGGGGCGTGGCAGCTCAAAATTGTTAATGACATTATACTAAGGCTGTCTCTAAGAACCTGTATACCAAAATTTGTGCTCCTAAGTGCTATAGTTACTGAGATATTCACCTAAAACACAAATTTTTTCGAGGTGTGTCTGGTTATTTGCTCATTGCGGGGGCGGTAAGGGGCGTGGCAACAATTTGAAATAAACTTGATCTGCTCTACAAAATAACGGACTTACATTCCAAATTTGGTGTCTCTAGCTCTTGTAGTTTAAAAGATCCAGGTGTTCATACGGACGGACAGACGGACAGACGGACATGGCTATATCGACTCGGCTGTTGATGCTGATCAAGAATATATATACTTTATGGGGTCGGCCACGCCTCCTTCTGCCTGTTACGCACATCTCGCTTCTGACAAACTTAATAGACCCCCATTACTCTTTTTTAAAGAGTACGGGGTCTAAAAAAAATTTTTGTTAGCTATGCTATCTGATCCAAATTTACACGGAGACTACATGTCTATGAAGTACATGTACTGACCGAAATCGGACAACTATATCGTATAGGTCCCATAGGGCCGATCGGTCAAAAATACGATCCAAATATAAATTAGTATGAAAAAATTTTGCATTGACTAAGCTATCGTAATGAAACTGACACAAAATAAATAAATCAATAATATAAATATACTGACCAAGTTTCAAACAAATCGGACAACTATATCGTATAGCTCCAATAGGAACAATCGGTCGAACATTGAGTAACGGGTATTCTAAAGTCGCGGGGCGACTGTAGCATTCTTTCTTGTTTAAATTTCAATTCAGAAAGTTAATTTAAAAATTTTCACTTTTTGAATTTCCTTTTAAAATTTTAATTAACATTAAATACAAATTCGCATTACTAGGGGAGTACGGGGTATTTTACTGCTGGCTCTATCAACTGTAGCCATTTTTACTTGTTTTTATACTCTCTGCAAGAGTATATTGGGTTTGTGAAAATGTATGTAACAGGCATAAGGAGGCGTGGCAGACCCCATAAAGTATATATATTCTTGATCAGCATCACAAGCCGACTCGATATAGCCATGTCCGTCTGTCCGTCTGTCTGTCTGTCTGTCTGTCCGTCCGTATGAACAAACAGATTTCAGAGATGGTAAGAGCTACAAGTTCGATCTTGGTCTCAATCGATCACATATTTAGTCAGTCAATACAAGAATCTTTTTTTTTTCGATGCCACGCCCCATTCGCCCACAATGAGCAAAAAACTAGACACACCTCGGAAAAAATTGGGGTTTTGGGCGAATATCTCAATAACTATTGCATCTAGGATCACCAATTTTGGTATGGAGGTTCCTAGCCACAGCGTAAATGCATTGGCATTGAAAATTTTGGACTGCCACGCCCCTTTTTCCCACAATTAATAAAAGTAATGCTCAACTTTCGCTCCATTTTTTGGCATTTGTTTATATAGGCGCATTGAAATCGCACTATTAACAAGAAAACTAGAAGCGTTGCAATATTGATAACTGAATGCAATAGCATGTATGAGTGCAAGCGAGACAGAAACATACAAGCACATGTTCGAATGTTTTCGCTGCCTGCGTGGCGGCAGCGCTGCAAGGAGTCGCTGGCCGCGCTGAATACACACATACATATGTACATACATGTACATATATGCATCATATATTGTCTATCGTATGTGTATTCGCATACAGACAAACAGATGTATGTTGGATTATGCTTAGATTGTTTTTGTTTCAATGTGTTTTAATGCAAGTACTACACATTGTAATATCTCTCGACCGATTTTAATAATTTAATCGGGAAAAAAATGCAGAGAGTATTTTACGGTCGGGCTTGCTCGACTGTACTTTCCTTACTTGTTCCTATGAGACGTATAGGATATATAGTAGTTGTCCGACTTTAACAAACTTGGTTAGTCGATCGAGCTGACTGTAAAAGATCCCGAGCTCATTAAGTTGTGAATTTTGGACCGATTTGTCTAATAGGAGATACAGGATATAGTTATTTGATCCGAACCAACTTTGGTGAGCAAAATTGTATTCGTGACATACATAGACAAAGTGTATGCGGTCGCTCAACTGAAGCTAAATGTCTTCATGCAAATTTCCTATAGTGGATCGACTTGTTCTATGGGGCTGTAAGTTAAAAAATTATGGTAAAAATTATAGAATTAGATGGACTTTCATTCCAAATATTGTGAAATTGACGAGTTTTTTTAGTTAATTAATTTTAGTAATTATACGTTTATGTGAATAAAATATAGTTTTAGGTTTCGTTTAATGAATACTCTTATCTATTTAGATCATTTTTTGTTTTATTAAATATTCTTTTAAATCTACCTAAAAAGATGCTAGAAAGTTGAAAAAACTGCTGTGCCAATAATTAAGTTCGTGGCTGCACATATATCTGCATGCACTGCACAATAAACAAACGTAACATACTCTCAAGGTATTTAATCTGTTTTTGCAAAGATTCTAATTTTATACGGATTAATTTAAATTCATATTCATTCCCGCGCTCTAACATGGTGCGAATAGTACAACTATATGAATGAAGCCTATTTATGTATGGTCCGTCGAACTCCTTAGACCATCGATAGAAAAACAAATGGATTTATACACTTAACGTGTAAGTTAGGTAGGATGTTTGAAGTTTCCATACTAATCAGAGATTTTCATCATTTTTCTCCATATTTTTCAGAAATATGATAAAGTTGTTTAATTATAAGAACCAATTGGTGTGATTCTGTCTATTAAAGGGTTTCCAGATAAAAGTGTATGTGTATTTTAAAGCAGTGCATGCACTTGCAAAAGGTGATCTTCGGGGACGCTTTAAAAATAAGAAAGAAAAGTACTTTCGAGCTAGCCCGACCGTTTAATACTCTCTGCTTTTGTTTCCGATTATAACATTAAAACCTGTATCCTTATTTAAAATGGATAGTACTTGCAATAAAACACATTGAAACCAAAAAAATCTAAGCATATTAAGAAAAAACATTTTTTTGTCTATATGCACATACATACATACACATGTATTCCATTTTGAATGTTTCTATCTCGCTTGCACTCATGAATTAACATTGCGTTCAATTATCAATGTTGTTACGTTTCTATCTTTCTTCTTTGTTGTCCGATTTGAATGCAATTATAAATGACAATACTGTGCGACAAGAAAAAATGCTTTGAAAACGGCATTGAAGTGTGCCACAGTTACTGAGATATTCGACAAAAACATCGATTTTTTCAGAGATATGTCTAGTTTTTTGCTTATTGTGGTCGATGGGGCGTGGCATCAAACAAAAAAATGTTTGTATTGATTGACTAAATATGTAGTTGATAGTCACCAAGTTCGAACTTGTAGCTCTTACCATCTCTTAAATCTATTTGTTCGTACGAAAAGACGGACATGGCTATATCGACTGGGATTGTGATGTTGATCACAGGGTCTGCCACGCATCCATCTGGCTGTTACATACTTTGTACTGTTGCAGAGCGTATAAAAAATAAAAAAAATTCACTGACAAACAACTATAGCACCCAAGGGACAAATCTGTCGAAAATTGCATAGTTGTATGGAAAAATTCGTAGCAGAAGGAGTACGGGGTATTTTACATTCGGCTTGCTCGACTCTAGCCTTTCTAACTTGTTATACTCTTAAAATTAATGTATTTAGTTATTGTTTTATTTATTGTTAATTAATTTATGTTAGAAATGTTGATTTCGTCCTTAAGTTAATAACATGGTTAAGAGATTTTAACGTGATGTGTACCTGTGTTCCAATTCCAAAGCTATAGCTATTTTAAGATTTATGAACGCATACTTGTGAAACAATACCAACTGGTCTGCAGATTTTATATTCATTTAGACCGATGCAACAATTGACTTATAATATATGTATGCATATGTAGACATAAATTTAATATATTATAAATATTTGTTTATATATGAATATGAATAGAATTGGATATGTACACATTCAAGATACATGTGTACATTTTTTCTGTTTACATTTACATTTTACATTTCCCACAGGCTAAATCATTGAAGCGATTAACATGAAGGGAGAGACAAAGAAGGTATGAGTTTCAACCCACAAGTAACAGACGACTGCAACAGCAACACAAGCAGTCAAGCCACAACAGCCGGCAAGCAACCGGCCCGAGATGCTGCGGCTGTTTAGTAACGGACAAACGTTTGCCTGGTGAACAACGAAGGCGAGCAACGAAAGAACAAAACGTGTGTGTATGTGTTTTTTTTTTTTTGTGAATGCTGCTTGTGTTTAAAAGACAACCCACGTGCGTGTGTATAATAAATTTTGTTGGATGTTTATCTTTCATTGGGTAGCTGTAGCAACATCTGCGTGTAGCAGCCTCAGCAACATGAAGTGGTGAATTGGTCGAAACGAAGAAACTCAACACATAATTTTTCTTATATCTGTTGTCGCCGCGCATGCAGGATTCGCGAAGGGGCCGTTAATAAAACAGTACAACGCTGGTCGTTGACCGAGTTGTATCGCTTTCACAGAGTTCTCATCTCCTACCATTTTTTAAGCAAGTAAACAAGCAGAAGTAAAATAACGCAATATACTCAAAGCAAAAGAGTTTAAGAAATAAAGTGTCAACAGTAGACAACAAAAAATACCCGAAACATTTACAACAACTCAGAGCGGCAGCTGTTGCATGTGGCCGCCGTGCCAGACTCAGTGACGCCGCCGCTCAGCTTAAATCGCGTGGTGTATTATTTTTTCTGTGTTTCGCTCTGTTTGATCTTCGCGTATCTCAAAAACGTTTAAAATTATTAGTAAACAGTCATTTACGTATAGGCAGTGGGAGAACGGCTGTTTGGAAGAGAATATCAAGAGTGGAACCGGAAAATCAGCTATCATCGTTTGCGGTACGAAACTCTTTGAAACTAATCGGAATATATTTAGTTGCAAAATGAAAATGCAGCTGCTATTACATTTGCCCACTGTGCTCGCATCCTTGACATTAGCCGCTATTGGTGCCAACATCAACGTCAATGATCCCTGTTACTTTGAAGGCAAGCCTCGCAAGTGCCTACCGAGCTTCGTTAACGCAGCCTATGGGAATCCCGTACAGGCTTCTAGTGTGTGTGGATCTCAGCAGCCGGAGCGCTTTTGCGAGTTCCAACGGGATGGCAGTGGCGGTGAGTGTCGTGTTTGTGAAAAAATGGATCAAAGATATGGTGCTGCTGCTTTAACGGATCTTAACAACCCAAGTAATGTGACTTGCTGGCGCTCGGGCAGCATAAATGTACCACAGGATCCAGACAGTGCGCCACCCGACAACGTTACGCTGACCCTGTCACTGCGCAAGAAATATGAACTGACCTACATTTCGCTATCGTTTTGCCCCAAATCGCCTAGGCCAGACTCCCTTGCTATCTTTAAAAGCTCAGACTTTGGGCAGACATGGCAACCATTTCAATTTTACAGCTCGCAGTGCCAAAAATTTTACGGGCGAGCTAACCGCTCAAAGATTAGCAAGTTCAATGAACAGGAAGCGCGATGCATGCATTCACAGCACGATGGAACTGCAACAGGATCTAGCCAAAGGTTCGCATTTAACACATTAGAGGGTCGTCCATCAGCCAACGATTTGGATACATCGCTAGTATTACAAGATTGGGTGACAGCAACCGATATAAAAGTTGTTTTTCATCGCCTAGAAGTGCCACCGCGCTTGCTGCTGAATCACGAGAGCTTAAAAAGTAATGCAAACAGCTTAGGCAACAAAATGAGTGTTGCTCAGGAGGAAGAAAATGGACATGACTTTGATGAACAAGATGAATACGATCTTAAAGACAATGTTAACACTGAGTACGACCAGGATGAATATGAGGAGCCAAAAAAGCAATTAGAACTTGATGATGAAGTAAATTTAAATTACGCGAGTGACGGCGACGGCAAACAACCCAAGCAAAAAAATAGCATCTACGAAAAGCAAATTCAAAATAGGCTTACTGTCGGTGCGGCGTCCGCTTTAAATCTTCCTGCTACCAAGACATCGACTTCTTCTTCGGCAGGAGCAGGCCTTACCCCACCCATACATAAGTTTCTATCCGTTTCGCATCACTATTCTGTTTCCGACTTTGCAGTGGGGGGTCGCTGCAAGTGCAATGGTCATGCTTCCGAATGTATTGCATCAACATCGAACATCAGAAGTGGCTCGGCTCATGATGCGGCTGATGAGGAAAGGGACGATGAGATGGCTACCTCGCTTCATGGCCACTTTGGACATTCTGCAGCGACGTTTCAAATAAATGCTAAGCCGACAATGTATTGTGCTTGCAAGCATAATACTGCTGGGTCAGAGTGCGAGAGATGCAAACCCTTCTACTTTGATCGGCCTTGGGGACGTGCCACTGACAACGATGCTAACGAGTGTAAGAGTGAGTACCCAAGTATATTCGATTCATAAAGCCATGTTTAATTCATAATTTTTTAATTTCAATGATAATAAGACTGAGAAATACAATTTAAACTCCCAGTTTACGATGTTCGTTACTCAGTTTAAGTATAATATTTGATTAACAATATAGTGTTTTATAATAAGTGCAATCGTTTAAATGACAGACGCAAGAAGTGTGAGACAAAATATATGAATTGTTCTTTATACTAATCGGTATTTAGCGTATATTTTTAACAAATTTTTCATGTTCCAGCTATACCACATACCGAGTTATTTACATACATACGAATACTACTTATACATATATACCGACTAAGCTGGTGCGTAGACGAGTAAATTTAAAAGTTTTTCATCACGTGAGCAAGCCACATACAGAAGCATAAACTCTTATGAGGCAGAAGTTGATATGTATAAATACATTATTTGTTAAAAATTATATTTTATTCGTATTAATTATACTTATATTTAACATGATGTGCGGATGAAATACGATTTTTTATATAATACAAATTAAATTTAATTTAAGGGGACCTTTTTATGGATTGGCTCGCCCAAAGCGATAGACAAAAACGTTGAACGCGTTTTTTTTTTCTTTCAATAAACTGTTTTTAAACAGAACTTTATCAGATTTACTTTATTCATAAACTTAATGAAAGAGAATAGTTTTTTTCTATGCCTTTCACCAGCATAAAAAATTGATAATTTCTAATATTTAAAGTATTTCAAAGTAAAACAAAAGTTAAAATATTACCATTTTTTATTTATATGCATATAACTTGGGTTCTTTTGTCTATACTACTTGACTTTAGGTATAGGGCATAGAAAATATAATAAACTTCCATTCTGTATACTTTTTATAGAGTACCACAGGCTCCACACTGTAAGTTGTGGAAACACAGAGGAAGGCGGGAAGGCTGCCATTTGGTTTTTTGTTTCGAAAAACTCTAAAATATTTGACGAATAAAATAACCAAATCCGCCAGCTCCTATGTCTTCTCACTGTCCCGCAAAAAATGATAAAACATTGTTATTTTGCCGACCATATCCATGTGAAGGTTCCCTTATAAAACAAGTCATATGTTTTTTTACACTAAATGTTTATCACGTCTGTTTTTTTTTAGAAATTTTATTTTGGCTTCCATCAAATTAAATTATTTTTATCTATTTTTGCTTGCCTTTACCTTTACTTATTGGCAAGACCCAATAAATACAGGTATATACATTCTTGATCAGCTTAAATAGCCGAGTCAATATAGTCATGTTCGTCTGTCTGAATAAATAAAATGATCTCACTGATGTTATGTAATGTAATAGTTCCTATCCTTACCAAGTCTGAACTGGATCGGACAACTTCATCCTATAGCTCCCAAAGGACAAATCTTTCAAAAATTACTTATTTATATGGTAAATTGCGCACTAGAATGAGTACGGGGTCTTTTACAGTCGGCTTGTTTGACTATACCCTTTCTTCTGTTTTCGCCAGAAGCGGTCAAAAATTAAGCCTTAATAGAAATTAGTATGACAAATATCTGTGTTGATCAAACTATCTAAATAAAACTCACTCATAATACTTTCGTCAATAATGTAAGATCAATGACCAAAAATTATCCAAATCAGACGACTATAACGTATAGCTGCCACAGAAACGATTGGTCAAAAATACGCTTAAGTATTAATAAGTAAGAAAAACTATACTAGTGTAAAACATCTAAACGATTCCACATATATTATTATCCAACCCCATTCTTAATAGGATATTAAAACTGAGTATTGGCTATTTTATCGTTGCTCACTTACAAAATGTTATTAATGATGGGATATGATAATAAAATTAGAGCTATCGTTTAGATGATAAATAAGAGAGCTTGGCAAATACAGAACATTTTCATATAAATTCATATTTAGAGCATATTTTGTTCTTATGGCAGCTATTTGATATAGAAATCTGATTTTGGTGAAGCTTGGTCAGTGTAATAAGATTACTGATTAATTATTCTGTATCAGTTTCATTATGATAGCTTGGTAAATACAGAACTTACTATTTCATTTTTTCCCGATTCTGGGGATAAAAACTTATAGACGTAATTATCCAATTTGGTTCCAGCTTGGTCAGTATATGCACGCCATAGATATGCATATCCTGTGTGAATTCAGTTGCAGCCGCTAATTAGGCCGTTTGTACAAAAGTATTTCTTCCAAATAGAAGAATTTACTTATTACCGCGGATTTACACCATAACTAAATATGCGTAAATTTATTTGGTGTTATTTACCAAGCAAAATTCGACTATAAATGACACAGCTTATACATGATCACTCTTATAGTCAGTTTATTTATGTTTTTGAGTATCATCTCTTAATTAATGATCACAGTTATTAACAATGTAGATTTCTCGATTAACCGCTGACCATTTCCGTATAGAACGGTAGCAAAAAAAAAACAAGTAAGACAAGTACGGTCGAGCACGCCCTACCGTATAATACTCTCTGCATTTTCCACCGATTATATTATTAAAATCGGTATCGAGTTATTACAATGCGTAGTACTTGCATTAAAACAAGCATAATCAAACATACATCTGTTTGTCTGTATGCGAATACACATAAGAAAGACGATATATGATGCATATATGTATGTATGTGTGTATTCGGCGCGGCCAGCGACTGTGGGCAGCGCTGCCGCCACACAGGCAGCGAAAACATTCGAACATGTGCTTGTATGTTTCTGTGTCGCTTGCACTCATACATTGAGCGCTGCCGCTCAAGTGCTTGTATGTTACTATCTCGCTTGCACTCATACTCGATATTACATTCAGTTATCAATATTGTAACGCTTCTAGTTTTCTTGTTTATAGTCCGATTTTAATGCACCTTTCAGGATAGTTTGATATAGTTAGTCTCCACACGAATTATAAATAAGAATACTCTACGATAAGAAGAAATGTCTTAAAAACGTATTAAAGTTTTTTAGTTCCTACCGGAAAAGGGGGCGTGGCAGCCCAAAATTTTTGATGGCATGACATTTACTCAGTCTCTAGGTGCCATAGTTACTGAGATATTCGCCGAAAACACCGATTTTTTCCGAGGTGTGCCTGGTTTTTTGCTCATGGTGGGCGAATGGGGCGTGGCATCAAAAAAAAAAAAGATTCTTGTATTGACTGACTAAATATGTGATCGATTGAGACCAAGCTCGACCTTGTAGCTCTTACCATCTCTGAAATCTGTTTGTTTATACGGACAGACAGACGGACAGACAGTCGGACAGACGGACATGGCTATATCGACTCGGCTTGTGATGCTGATCAAGAATATATATACTTTATGGGGTCTGCCACGCCTCCTTCTGCCTGTTACATACATTTTCACAAACCCAATATACTCTTGCAGAGAGTATAAAAATTTTTTTGTCATACTTATCATAATTTTCGACTCATCCGAGATCAGTGGAGCTATGTGAAATAGTTGTCAAATCTAAGTAATAGGATACAGCCGATCCCATAAAAATAAGGTGGTGTTTTATTTTTTAAAGATAAATGACATGGCGAGTATTTAAAGTACTCGACATCTGTTTTATCTAATATTGGATTTTAAATGTAAATAGCGGGTTACAATTTACATTTAAGCATATCCATATAATTATATATTTGTGTTTGCTGTTCAATAAAGATTGTACCTGTTTTTGCCAGGCAGAAGTTAGTTTACATCATGAAGATGAACAGCTTTACATGCGGATTGTACCCCATTTTTTCCTCAGTTTAGAGGTTATGATTCTTAAAACTGAAATTTTCCATTTTTCCGATTAAACTTGGTTAGCAGATATTCGCTATAGATTTGTACATCTTAAAGTGGTCGTGCCAAAAACAGAAAACAATCATGTAATACTTGGATATTGCGACCTCTGGGTCCTTTCTAGATCTCATATTCTCTGAGATCCTTTTGTTCATACATACAAACGGACAAACTGACAGACAGACGGACAAACAGACAGACAGACGGACATGGGTTTATCGACTCGTTATGTAATGCTGACAAAGAATATGTATACTTTATCGGGTTTGTCACGTCTCCTTCTGCCTGTTACATACATTTGCACAAACCCAATATACCCTTAAGGCGGAAAATTAAATTTTTTTTTTAAATGCATATAAATTGGGTCTTTTATATATATATATATATTTTCTATACGATAATACTCGGATTTAGATATAAGGCACATAAAATTTCATTCCCTCTCATTCAGTAAACTTTGTATAGACTTTAGTTCACTTTGGATTTTTTTTTTCTTGTTTCGAAAAGTTATAAAGTATTTGAGGAAATTATTCAAATAATCGAATCCGCCAGCTTATATGTCTATAACCCCTCAACCGCAGATTGTTGTACTGGAAGAAATAGGCATACAAAATATGAAGTGACGATTGTGCTCAATTATGTATCGCTTTAGGTGGAGTTGTAATTCTTCTGAAACATGAATGCCCATGAATTCTTAACATAATCATAGTCTGAATCGAAATCATTCAATAAATAGACTGTACAAAGAGTTGTATATCTATAGGAAATAAATAGAAAACTCGTGGTATAGAAGTTAAACTATTGTCCCAAAAGCCTCAAGTATTAAAACATCCTAATATACAAATCTGTATTTACGGTAGCAATTGACTTTGCATAAAATATTTGGTTCCAATTAAAAGCCAGCAAAGTATAGTCGAGCGACATAAGTAATACTCTTTGCATTTTATTCACGGTTAAATAATTATATTTTATAAATCGGTATCCAGGTATTACACTTTATTTGTATTAGAACACATTAAAACAAATATAAAATCTAACATGTATGTGTCTGAATGCACATACATACCTAAAATGTATACATATTTGAATTTAAAGTATCCATAGTATATATATTTATTCTTAATCAGCATCAAAAGCCAAGACAATACATCAATGTCAGTCTGTCCGTCCGTCTGTTCGCATGAACACCGAGATCAAAGGCTCTACAAGAGCTAGAGACACCAAATTTAAAATAAAAGTTTGGCATATTTGCGAGCAGATAGCCCCCGCAATGAGCACAAAATGGACACACCTCGGAAAAATCGATATTTTTGACAAATAGCTTAGTAACTATGGCACTAAGGAATACCAATTTTGGTACACCGGTTTCAAGAGACATCATAAATGCAATGCCACTAAAAATTTTCCCTTTTCCCATAAGAACTAAAAACATTTCAAAATGTAATGCCGTTTTTAAGGCATTTGTTCTTATCGTACAGTGCTGTAATTTAAAATTTAGTTTGTAGACAAATAATATTATCTTATCCTGAAAGTTATACTTATAAATCCGAATATAATTAACAAACAAAAATACGTTAGTGAGAGCGAGACAGAAATATACAAAGTTTGTAAAATAAAAATTATTTTGTATTACAAGCATACATTGTATGTCCGAACGTTTTCGTTGCTTGTGTGGCGGTCAATGGTATACGTACATACATACATATATATGTGAGTACAGATAATGTCAAATCAATTTGTATGTGCATACAGACACGCAGAAACACAATTATACTTAGTTTTTGTTCCAACGTGTTCTAATACAAGTACTAGCCATTGTAATACCTGAACACCGATTTTACTAATATAATCGGGAACAAAAGCAGAGAGTATTATACGGTCGGGCGTGCTTGACAATTCGTTTCTTTCTTGTTCTTTGTATAAAGAAGATAGGTTGTATTATTTTGAATATACAACTCAGCTTAGTTTAATTTGAAAAATTAATAAATCCAAACAGTAATAGTAGGTATACATTGGCGTTGAAATAGTATTCTCCATTTTTTCAGTTTGTAATAACTCATCGAAAAATGCTTTGCTATCTTTCACCTTTTGTTATTGAAAATTTCCCACTCAATTGCAAGATATTTGGACTCATGTGTATATTGGAAGAACTGCAAAGGCTGCTCAAAAGATCACGTAATAAGCTAGAAAGAAAAGTACAGTCCAATCACGCCCTCTCTGCTTTCACTTTCGAATATAATATTAAAATCGGTATCCGGGTGTTACAGCAGAACACATTGAAACAACAAAATTAAAGTTTTATCGAACATCCATATGAACATATGTTTGTCTCTATACACATAGTTTTTATAGTCATATAAAGAAATTGTACTCTATAGTCGCGGGTTTTTAAAAAATTTCAAAAAACATTGTATCCTTACTTGATTAAAACTATTGTCATTTTAGTGTGTCAATGCAATGGTCATGCAAGACGTTGCCGCTTTAATCTTGAATTGTACAAACTGTCGGGTCGCGTGTCCGGTGGAGTCTGTTACAATTGTCAACATGATACGACTGGACGCTACTGTCATTATTGCCGGGAGGGATACTATCGGGATGCGACCAAGTCACCAAATCATCGAAAAGTGTGCAAACGTGAGTTTACTTTCTTTTTTTTTTTTTTTTTTATTTGTTTATATACTCTTTTCAGATCTCAATATTTTGGAAAGTCGTACATTATTAAGATAAATGCTTCTAATGTTAATCTTTACAATAACTTTTTCTATCTCTATGTTTGTTCCAATAATGTTAAAAAGGCTGCGATTGCCATCCTGTGGGCTCCACTGGAAAAACTTGCAATCACTTAAGTGGTCAGTGCCCCTGTAAGGAGGGCGTAACTGGACTGACCTGCAACCGCTGTGCACGCGGCTATCAACAAACTCGTTCACATGTGGCTCCTTGTATAAGTTAGTATACTGACTACTCAAATTTCTTTGTCCGAAGGGTTACTGGTAATTCTTCCGCTTACAATTCACAGAAGTGCCCACAAATGCAAACATGATTCAAGCCGAAAGCGCAGGTGGAGAAGATAGCGATTACAACGATAGTGGTGGTTCACAGGTTGAAGAAATGAAAAAGTGTAAGTAACAGCAATGATAAAGGAGTACCGAATTGCTTGAAGTTATTTACTAATTGCAAAAAATTTACACTTGCAAAAAAAAAATTCTTAATTTTCTTCTATAATCGATTTATCTCCAAAATGGCAAGTTGCACTTATTATTAAATAATTTTGTGTATTGTTTTTATATAGATTGCGGCAAATGCAAATCCAGCCCTAAAAAACTAAATTTGAATAAGTTTTGCATGGAGGACTATGGTGTGTATGTTTATTTTGAAACTGTCAAAAATTAACTGTCGTTAAATGTTTCTCAGCTTTACTGGCCAAAGTAATTAGCCATGATCGGGCCTCTCAGGACATCAGCACCGAGAAGTTCTCAATTGAGCGACAAAATGAGATCTACAAATATGAAGTCAACATCTTAAATATATTCAAACGCAATCCCATGTCTGGTACCACCAGTTCGCTACTAGGGCGTGGGAATATGATGTTGTTAGTACCGCGGAAAAGCATTGAGTGCCAATGTCCCAAAATAAAGCTGAACAAGTAGGTGCACTGAATGCATTCTAATTTGACAATTACTAACTCTTTATGCTCTCTGCAAAAGTATATTGGTCTGTCCGTATAAACTAACCGATTTCAGAGATTGTAAGAGCTACAAAATCGAACTAAGTCTCAATCGACTACATATTTAGTCAGTCAATCCAAGTATATTTTATGTGTTTTATTTGCCCACAAGGAGCTAAAATCCAGACATACCTCGGAAAAAATCGATGTTTTCGGCGAAGATCTCAATAACTTTGGCTCGACACCAAAGTTGGTACACAGGTTTCTAGCAACTGTATAAATGCAATGTCATTAAAAGTTAAAGACTGCCCCTTTTCCCACAAGAAAGTGCAAACATATGTATGTTTCAACGCTTACGCTGCCTGTGTGGAGGCAGCGCTGGCTGCAGACGCTGGCCTTACTGACCAATGGAATATGTATATATGCAATGCATATTATGCATATACATGTGCATACATGTAATGTCGAACGCATGTGTATTAATGTAAATTTAGACAGATGTATGTATGTTCGATTATACTTTGATTTTTTTTCAACGTGATCTTATAAATGTACTATCCACTAATAAATTGATACAGATTTTAATAATATAATCGGGAATAAAATGCAGAGAGTATTATATGGTCGGGCGTACTCGACTGTATTTTTTTTTCTTCATTTTAAATATCCCTTGCATTTAGTTTAAATTATACTTTGAAATAATATGCTGTTACTTCTATTTACAGAACGTATCTCATACTTGGACGTGACTCAGAGGCAGCGCCAGGGTATTTGGCAATTGGGCATAGTTCCGTTGTATTAGAGTGGAAGGAAGAGTGGACACTGCGCATGAAGCGCTTCCAACGTCGAGCCCGGAAATGCAGTTGAATCGAACAATCAACAGAATATATTAGAGTTGATTATAATTTTATACACGTGACTAAGTATCGGGTTTTGTATAAATTGTACAGGTTACTCAAATTTCTGACCTTTTTTGACATCTTTCTTTAACTTAACGAACAAATACACAAGCACGCATAAACACTAGAAAACCCCTATCGAACTCTATTTCCTACCTACACCATATAAAACAATTTCCAATTCTTGGGTTTATCGAATGTACCTGCAAGGAAAGTGGTTTGATCTGTAAATTCTGACCGCTAAATACAGAAAGCCCTTAAAAAAAAGTTTTGCTTTTTAGTTGCACAATTAATATATATCTCGTAAACAATATATCTTAACATCATATCAATCTTGAGAGCCGGATTGAATACATTTATGCCGCAAGGGCCAGGTTTCCTGGAGGCTCTTAAAAAAAGCTCAGTATTCCCTTGATAAGAATGGATAATATATATAACACTTGATTATGTACTTGATTTCAATGAGAAATAAAAATACATAGTTTATTTAATTTTAATTTAAAGTAATTGCGGAGGATATAATTTTTCACTCTTAGAAGTGTCAAATGAGCTTAGTCAGTTTTTGATAAGTGCCCAGCATTGAAATGTACGTGCAATTTCAGATTTGGAAACGTTTAGCACGCGATACAAAAAAACGTTCAATTGATTCATCGGCCAATTTTTTAAACTTTTCTGCCAGATAGGCAAGTTGAGCCATTGAACATTTGCTATAACCTCTTCCAAATCTTAATGGTTAACTTGCATTAGATTTACTGTTGCCCTCCAAATCTTAGTTCCATAAATGTTATATCACAAAAATCTTAAAGAAAATAAAATGTTGTTTAAAATAGTTTTCAATCAACTCAATACAACGTTTAGAAAGATCAACCAAGTGTACATAAACTGCTTCATGTCACGGTTGCTTCAATGGCTGGAATATCATCGTAAAACGCCTTGAGAGATCAGGAGAATACGGAGGATGGTAGATGACCCAAATCGATTTTTCAACATAAATTCAAAGATATTTATAAAAAAGCTTTGTGTTCCGTTGTATTTTCACGACATATGAACAAAACATACTTTCATTATAAAGTAACTTTTTAACCCATCAACCGATAAACTTGCTTGACAGACCCCATAAAGTATATATATTTTCTATAGCCATGTCCGTCTGTCTGTCTGTCCGACTGTATGAACTGTATCCATCAAATTTGGATTAGCATTGAAAGCCGAATCGATAAGGCGATGCCCGATTGTGGGTACGTCCGTCCTGTATACCGTCCTTATAAACAAATAACTGTCTAAGACAATCAAAAGAGCTAGCGAACATTTGTTTAAAGTCCGTATATACGACCTGTTGCTAAACTGAATTCGAATCGGATTACTATGTCTTAGAGCTTCCACAAGAGCAATCTTTCGTATATAAGTGTTACTTGTGTAAACCTTTCTTAAAAAAAAAAACCGTTCATGACTCCTAAGGAATAATGAAATGGTCTTTTATGGTCGGCTCTTAGACTGTATCCATTTTCAGCAATTTTTTTATTATTATATTTTAAGTATAGCAACAACTTTATTATTGCTTGATGCATGTTGGATGAGAAGATTTCAATTAAGGCAAACGACAACATTTAAATCAAAACCTCTCGTTCACTTCGCAATTATTCGACCTACATATGTTAAAATAAGTCACGAAAACTGTAAAATTTGCTTACGAGATATATAAATTTGTGTAAATTTAGATTAAATATTTAATTTGCTTAGCTTTAACAAACTGTAAAACACTTTCGTGTTTAGCTAACCACTATTAACCAACACATTCTTTTGCAGGGTAATTCTACGTGTATAATGTGGTATGCGTTGTATAATTTATTTAAAATATATTACTTTTAAGCATTTTAAGCCTGTTATTTAACCAAATCTTAAGTTTAACAGAAAGTCAAGGGCGTATCCAGGTATTTGATAATTGATGCGGGTAACCCATTCATTACCATTGATAAAAAACATATCAAAGTATAACATCTCAAATGTATTATTTATTGAAAACAACTTTTAGTTTTTTAACATTTATATCTATGTGTCACGCATTCAAGAATCAAGGTAGTCGACAGAGGATAAGAAGATCTAAAAGTGTGTAAAACATTTGTCTGTTAAGGAATTTTTTCAAAACATAACATTCCAGTAGTCAAAGTCGAACAGTAATCTCAAAAAAAAAATTTTAATATTGATAGCCCGTCATCAAAGAGTAAAAGAAAAACGGGGAACTAAAAGGCTAATGGAATTAGTTGTGTTATCAATTATTTAAAATTTTTAAACGACAAAATAAAAGAAACTCATAAATTATTTTAAGGTTTCAGATAACTTCTGGCGCAATCAGAAAAAAAGCAGAGGGATTTATTATGTTTGTCAGGAGCGAAATGTGCGGAACAGACAGAGCCCATAAAGTATATACATATTTCGATCAGCTTCAACAGCCGAGTCGCTAATGCGATGTCCGTTTGTGTGTCCGTATGAACACCTAGAGCCACCAAATTTGTAAGGATTCCGTCTATTGATCAGACAGATCAAGTTTATTTCAAATTGTCGGACATCGGAAATTCTTAAAACTATTTTCACATCACCATCAAAAAAAAACGTACATACATTGTGTACATTGTACCATTATAACTGTCGGCACCAAATTTGGTCAGGATCGGACAACTATACCCTATATGGAAAACTGCGCACTAGAAAGAGTACGGGTTCTTGTACAGTCGGATCGTTTGACTGTAGCCTTCCTTACTAGTTATTTTGTGGGTTTATTATAACAAACAAACAGCTACCTACACCCCTATAGTTGACACAACTCTAATCCTAATAAAATCCTAGCTACGCTCTTGCATCATGTTATGTATGTATTTAATATTTATACTTATAAACTTGATTATATGTATCTACAGCATAAAGTATACAGAATAAAACCCTTAATATTCAAAACCAAACATAAGTGCGTAAGCGAAATATTTGTCAGAAGCAAAACAGTCGTAACAGGCGGAAGGTGTCCGAATTTATAAAGTATATATACTTGAGTATTATCAAGAGATGAGGTGATAATCGTCTATCTATCTGCCCGTATGCCCTGGATTTCAGGGATTGTAGGGTGTTGGGATTGCAGGCCAAAGATCACTTAGGTTTTTTACTTATACGCATAAAATGAAAATGAAAAATACATTTTTAGACCAAGTACTTTTGAGAAGAGTAGAGGGGTTTGTTAAGTTTGTCAGATGCGAAATGTGCGTAATAGGCAGAAGAAGGCACGACCGACCACATAAAATATATATATTCTTAATCGCTGTCAACAGCCGAGTCCGTCTGTCTATCTGTCCGTCCTTCCAGATGAACAACTGGACTTTTGCGACTATAGGAAAAGTCAGTAAATGTCAGGCAATCCAGTTTACTTCAAATTGCCACGCATCCTATCGCGCCCGCAAAGTTTAAAAACTACATTCATAACACCATAACTTGAAATGTGTAAAGCTATTGTGACCGTTATACACGTTATTTTTACAGAACCATTACTTTTTTGTTCATAAAAAAAGGGTATCGAGGTGGTGCTATTTTTTTTTCGCAACTGTACCTATCCTCGCCACCAACTATTTGCTCCGGATCGGAAAACTAAATTCTATAGCTCCCATAGGACAAATCGTTAGAATATTGCATATTTGTATGGAAAAATTCGCACTAGACGGAGTGAGGTGGCTTTTATAGTCGCTCGACTGTAGCCTTTCTTACTTGTTTAAATAGGAGAAGGTAACCCGTTTCTGTGCAAACTAAAAGGTAGAAGACTTTAGAACATGGCAAAAAAGGAACTATAGTAAATGGATTCCACAAAAAAAAAAATTTTTTTTAAGAATTTTGTGAAGTGTTTGGGAAAAAAATTTGCGTCCAGTTGTGGGCCCTCTTAAAAAATCGGCTAAAAATAAATAAATATGAAGCGAAACTGCCACAAATGAAAAGAAAATAAAAACTTAATTATTTTATAAACCGTCAGTGGCGTTAAGAGAAGAAAAGACCATTTACACTTCACGTAATTTTTTAAATCAGACGCACAATGCTTGTATGCGAGGTAGCTGGCACGCATGTTATTTGTACATCGAATAATTTTTCCAGTGTTTATTTGCATAAAAACCCTTCTTATGCATTAAAATAGGGACAACAAACGTTGTGTTAACATATGCAATGCAAATAACATACGCACTAAATAAAGAAAAACAATTGTGCCCACAACCGGATAAGACAGATATTTTTTCAAGATGCCAAAAAATTATGGAATGAATAAAATTTTATTGAAAGCGACAACTACAACTTACAATAAAAAACGATGCAAAGAAAACTAAAAACTTTCATTTTGTTTTATAAAGAATTCACACAATATTATCGGTTCAAAAACATCGTACTATCATCAAACATGACTTACTATACCCAGATCTGTAGTATATAATGCCTGTGTAAGCTTACGCAGGTGTGTCCACTACCAGAGACTGCGCACGATGATGACTTTCCCTATTTATGTTTTATGGAAATATTTCTAAATTTTGTGACAAATTGTCTTTTAAACAAATATCAACATTTGTTGTCTTATATAATAGTCTTAAAATTTTTGAACTCTAACTATTTTTTTTAAATCCTTTCGAAATGAGTGGATCTGATGGTGCTGCTTGCATGCTAAAAAAGTGCAAATACTTTCGTAACCCTCCAATTCCTAAAGTTTTTTATTAAAAAAAATATATATATATTTTCGCATTGGTCATGGTTTCAAAGGAAATTTTTGTTTGGGAAAAATATTTAATTCGCAGAGGTTCAAGCGCCTGTATCTTAAAATCAAATAAAAACCTTGAGGACATTCTCCCTTTCTAGTTTTATTATTTTTTTTAGTAAGTTAACCAATAAAGCAATACGCAGATTTTATTTGTTAGCTACGACAATTAAATCATTTTTTTTTATTTTCTTAAATTGTGGCATTTTGCAGGTAACTAATTATTTTCTATGATTTTTACAAAATTTGAGATTCGATTTTAATGCAATTGTAAGCTGCAAGAGGTACCGAATGAAAGTTTGGAATATTCTTAAATAGATAAAACAAAAAAATCAAAGAATATTGCACCCAAAATTCTTTATTTGTTTGAAAAAATTCATACTGAAATAAGTTTGCCGGATTTTAAAGCTAGCTGGCTCAACTATTCTCTTTCTTAATTTTTATAGACTTTTTAATAATATAATGTTTTTGTCAAGAAGTTTATATATTTAAAATATTTCCACTTCTGATCAGCCCAGTCCGTCTGTCTGTTTCTTTTCAAACTAGCCATTTAGTTTAAATCTTGATAAAATTTGGTACGGATGTCATATTAATGCATGTGCTAAAATCGCCTAGATCGCATGACTAATAATTATAAAGCTGCCAATTGAAACAAGCTGTTGGAAATACGTGCATTAAAGAGCATTAAATCTTCGGCTTGCCAAAGATAACAGTTTTACTTGTTAAATGATCTTGTCCGTTTGGTATGAATTGTGCCGAGCTCAAATCCAAAGTTCAGTCATTGATAAGCATAAAGGTCTTAGCTGTTGATTTTTCATTCAACATTTGAAATCGGCCTCTTAATCGGTGCAGATTAGACGCTTAATTTAGCTTAGTTGTACATAATATTTACACGTTTAACATTATGTGGACAAATATACTAAAACGATCCCGTTCTAAAGTAACGACTTGTTTTAAACGCTGGCTTAGCGCTCGCATAGTAAACGAGTCCTACATTGAGGTAAAGTTCATGGGCTCGGTCGCTCCGATATTGACCTTTCCTGGCATTTGGCTGCGGGACAATTGTCGCTGTCCCTCATGCTTCCATGAAAGTTCGCAGTCCCGTCAAATTAACTGGGACCACTTCGATACTAGTGTACGGCCATTGACGCTACACGTACATGCCGATAAGAAGCAGTTGCATGTTCACTGGAGCGATAAACACGAGAGTATATACGAGATGGACTGGCTGCAGCATCACAGTTTTAATAAGGATAATCAAATGTCATATCTTAATGATTTTTACCGACCTCGCATGATACATTGGCGGGGTGACCAATTTAAGGAGGTAGTACAGCCAATTGAGTTTGATCAAGTCATGTCGGACGACGCAGTTTTGAAGCAATGGCTGGAGGCACTTGCTATTTATGGAGTAGCGCTGTTATATGGCGCTCCGCTAGACAAGGGGGTAGTACGAAAGCTGGCAGAAAGAGTGGGATTCATCAGACGTACTACATATGGCGAGGAGTTTGTTGTTCAAGCAAAACCACAGGCTGAAAACTATGCCTACCTGTCACTTCCACTACCATTGCACACTGATCTTCCGTATTATGAGTACAAACCCAGCGTGAACTTATTGCACTGCGTGGAACAGACAAAGTCAAAAGGTGGTAGCAACCTCCTAGTTGATGCATATGAAGTTGCAGATAGTTTGCGTCATGAATTTCCGTTGGATTTTGAGCTACTGAGCCGTACGCCCGTTGACTGGAATGATATTGGCTGTGAGAATGGATATAAGTTTCATAACATTTGGCGAGCGCCAGTTATTTGGTAAACAAATCTTTTATTCATCATTTAACTATTCAATACCCCTATTTCCTCAGTTTGGATGCTGCTGGCGAGTATACACGAATTAATCACAGTGTGCCGCAACGGGACAGCCACTTTAACGTATCATTGGAACAGGTGGTGCCCTGGTACGAGTCGTATGCTCGTTTTATGAAAATGGCTCGCAAAAACGCTCACTCCTTTAGGATGCGGCCAGGCGAGGTCCTTACTTTTAACAACTTGCGGCTGTTACACGGAAGAACAGGCTATGATGACACCGAAAACAATTTGCGATACATTGTTGGTGCCTACCTTGATTGGGATATCATTTATTCGCGGTTGCGTGTTCTGAAATCACAATGAATCTCGGTGTTTAATTCGGGCCAGAAATTTATACATATGCATATGTATGTACAGTGGCTCACAGCTTAAAAAAATTACTAAATAAATTAAAATAATATTAAAATAACAAAATAGTTTAAATGCAGTTTTTAGACCCCGTACTCTTTAAAAAAGAGTAAAGGGGTCTATTTAGTTTGTCAGAAGCGAGATGTGCGTAACAGGCAGAAGGAGGCGTCGTCGACCCCATAAAGTATATATATTCTTGATCAGCATCAACAGCCGAGTCGATATAGCCGTGTCCGTCTGTTCGTCTGTATGAACAAAAGGATCTCAGAGACTATAAGAGTTAGAAAGGTGAAAGGGGTCGCAAATGAAAGGTACAATACCCAAGCAGTACGAATTTGTTTTTGTTCTTTGACACGCCCACTTTACGGCGTTCTATCTTCATATAAAGGTAAATGTACAGATAAAACTTTAATGTTTTAGTATAGAAAACTTTTGTTAGCAATGCTATCTAATCCAAATTTACACGGAGACTACATGTCTACGAAGTACATGTACTGACCAAGTTTGATCGAAATCGGACAACTATATCGTATAGCTCCCATAGGGCCGATCGGTCAAAAACACGCTCCAAATATAAATTAGTATGAACAAATTTTGCATTAAGCTATCTTAATGAAACTGACACAGATTTATCAACAACATAAAATACTGACCAAGTTTCATCCAAATCGGACAACTACATCGTATAGCTCCTATAGGAACAATCGGTCGAACATTGAGTAACGGGTATCCTAAAGTCGCGGGGCGACTGTAGCATTCTTTCTTGTTAGACCCTGTACTCTTTAAAAAAGAGTAAAGGGGGTCTATTAAGTTTGTCAGAAGCAAGATGTGCGTAACAGGCAGAAGGAGGCGTGGCCGACCCCATAAAGTATATATATTCTTGATCAGCATCAACAGCCGAGTCGATTTAGAAATGTCCGTCTGTCCGTCCGCATGAACAGCTGGATCTTTTAAACTACAACAGCTAGAGACACCAAATTTGGAACGAAAGTTCATTATATTCTCGAGCAGATCAAGTTTATTTCAAATTGTTGTCACGCCCCTTACCGCCCCCGCAATGAGCAAAAAACCAGACACACCTCGAAAAAATTTGTGTTTTAGGCGAATATCTCAGTAACTATAGCACTAAGTAGCACCAATTTTGGTATACAGGTTCCTAGAGACAGCCTTAATATAACGCCATTCAAAATTTTGAGCTGCGACGCCTCCTTTGCTCATAGGAACTAACAAACTCTCCAACTTCAATGCCGTTTTTATGGCATTAAATCAAATAGTACAGTGTTGTAATTTAACATTCGCTTAGAGACTTACTATTTCTAACTTTCCTGAAAGTGGCATCAAAATCCTATGTCAAACAAGAGAGAAATTTCGGTTCAAAGTGCATGTTATTTTACTGCAAAATCACTGCATGCGCGCAACACATACAAACAAACACAGAAACATACAAACATATGTTCGAACGTTTTCTCTACCTGCTTTGGCGGCAGCGCTGTCCGGAGCCGCTGGCTGCGCCGATCAACGTATGAGAACACATACATATTTGCAAATAATCGGAAGAATGATAGAAGAGGGTCGTGGTGCAACTGGTAGAGTTGCGGCGCAATGTGGAACCTTCGCATGGATCGCGGGTTCGAGTGCTGACAATGACAATTGTTAATTTATTTATTTTTTATTTTAATTCAAATTGTAAATATTTAATTTTAATTTTTTAAATTTAATTTTAAAATTTTAATTTAAATAAAATGCACTACTACTTTTAAAGTCGGCTCGATCGACTGTAGCCTTTCTTGCTTGTTTTTTTTTACTTATCTCAGTAGCATTTTTTATACTCTCTGCACGAGTATATTGGGCTTGTGCAAATGTATGTAACAGGCAGAAGGAGGCGTGGCAGACCCCATAAAGTATATATATTCTTGATCAGCATTACAAGCCGAGTTAATATAAGCCATGCCCGTCTGTCTGTCCGTATGAACAGACTTCAGAGATGGTAAGAGCTACAAGTTCGAGCTTGGTCTCAATCGATCACATATTTAGTCAGTCAATACAAGAATCTTTTATTTTTTTCGATGCCACGCCCCATTCGCCCACAATGAGCAAAAAACTAGACACACCTCGGAAAAAATTGGAGTTTTCGGCGAATATCTCAATAACTATTGCACCTAGGATAACCAATTTTGGTATGTAGGCTCCTAGCGACATCCTAAAGGCATTAACATTTAAAATGTTGGACTGCCACGCCCCTTTTTCCCACAATTAATAAAAATAATTCTCAACTTTCGTACCGTTTTTAGGCGTTTGTTAATATAGTACAGTATTGTAATTTATAATTCGTGTGAAGACTAACTATATCAAACTATCCTGAACACCTTTCAGGAAATCGCACTATAAACAAGAAAACTTAAAGCGTTACAATATTGATAACTGAATGCAATATCTTGTATGAGTGCAAGCGAAACAGAAACATACAAGCACATGTTTGAATGTTTTCGCTGCCTGTGTGGCGGCAGCGCTGCCGCATTCGTATCAATGTATGAGTGCAAGCGAGACAGAAACATACAAGCACATGTTCGAATGTTTTCGCTGCCTGCGTGGCGGCAGCGCAGCCCGCAGTCGCTGGCCGCGCTGAATGCACACATACATACATATATGCATCATATATTGTCTTTCGTATGTGTATTCGCATAAAGACAAACAGATGTATGTTTGATTATGCTTAGATTGTTTTTGTTTCAACATGTTTTAATGCAAGTACTAAACATTGTAATATCTCTGGACCGATTTTAATAATGTAATCGGGAAAAAAATGCAGAGAGTATTTTACGGTCGGGTTTGCTCGACTGTACTTTCCTTACTTGTTTCAATTTCATTTTAAAATTTTAATTTAAATAAAATGCAAATGGGGAGTACGGGGTCTTTTACAGTCGGCTCGATCGACTGTAGCCTTTCTTACTTGTTTTTCACAATTTTTTCATTGCACTACGGTTATAACAATTAACTAACGTTTTCTTGTGAATTGTTTTGAGGGAAAAATTACTCCAATATTAAAGGGATACACCTTAATTTTTATACTCATTGCAAGGGTATAGCCATGTCCGTCTGTCTGTCTGTATGAACAAACAGATTTCAGAGATGGTGAGAGCTACAAGGTTGAACTTAGTTTCAATCGAATACATATTTAGTCAGTCAATACAAAATTTTTTTTTTGGTGTTTAATCTAACGCCCCATTTACCCACAATGAGGCAAAACCTGGACACACCTCGGAAAAAATCGATGTTTTTGTCGAATGTCTCAGTAACTATGGCACTTTAGAAGACTTATTTTGGTACACAGGTTCCTAGAGACAGCATAGATGCAATGCCATAAAAATTTTGGACTGCCATTTCCCATTTCCTGCAATCCTTAGAATGTATGTAACAGGCGTCTCAGACCGCATAAAGTATATATGTAACATATATTCTTCATCAACATCAACAGCTGAGTCGATATAGCCAAGTCCGGCTGCTCGTCCGTCCGTCAGCTGGAAAGGTGAAAGGGGTCTCAAATGAAAGGTATATTACGCAAGCAGTTCAAGTTTGTTTTGTTTTTTGACACGCCCACTTTAGGGCGTTCTATTTTCATATAAAGGTAAATTTACATGTACAACTAGAACGTTTTAGTATAGAAAACTATTTCGTTAGCTATGCTATCTGAACCAAATTTAATCGAAAAGTACATGTCTAGGAAGTACATGTTCTGACCCAGTTTGATTCATATTCATCACCTAAACAAATGCACTTATATTATTATGTTAACAACATATTTTAATTGAGTAAGGGGTATCTTAAATTTAATAATATTAAACTGATTTGTACTTTTTGCGCCGAAGGTAGAGGAATAGCAAGGGTATGAAAAAATACGTTGTCTATCGCATGAATGGACTTCCATTTCAAAGCTAAAGGCTTTTATAGTCTTTGAGATCTCAGAGTACATACGGACGAACAGACGGCTTAAACTTGTTTCGGATGACAGGCAGACCAAGTTTATTTAAAATATTGGGTTGGGGGAAAAAAATGTATTTGTATTAGTATTTTGATGCCTTATTTAACATAGTTAGTGTTATCCAATTTAAGTCAAGTATGCACCATTCTGTCCGCAAACTTGTTTTCATTTAGAAAGAAACTTCATTGTAGAATACGCCCTCCTTATTAATAAAAAACTCTAACAACCACTTTTCGCAAGCCTCTCTTGGGCCCACCTTTGCGTCACCAAGATCATTTTGTATGGACTGGAAAAGATGGTAGTTACTTGGTGTAAGGCCGGACTAAACAGTGGATGCGATAGGACATCCCATCCGAGCTTCCATAGCTTCTGGCGGTTCGTCAAAGATGTGTGTGGCCGCTTCTGGTCAATCGCCGCCTTCAAACGATCTAGTTGCTCACAGTAGAGTACTGGAATAAGGGTCTGGACATAGTTAAGTAGTGCATTGGTAGTGTCTGGTATGTCGACTCCATTTTTGACGCGTTATATCATGAAACTTGAATGTAAGGTTTCCGTACTGTCAAGGAAACTTTTAGCTTGGACTATCGTCTTTAAATCAGCGTTTATTATGACCCGACGAGAGTATTATTATACAAGATATGCATAAATGTCGCCGAACATATGTTATAAAACGACATTTATTTATTTTCATAACACAATAACTCGGATACTATTGAAGATTTCGAGAGCAAATTTACACATGTGTTTGGTACCATTATAATTATTCCCAACATGTTTGGACCAGATCAGTTAACAATACCAACCATATGAGCAATTGGTTAAAAATATCTTGTTTGTTGGGAAAACTGCGCAGAACAGTACAGAGTCTTGTACAGTCGGCTCGCTACTAAAGGCTACAGTCAAAGCCTTCCTTTGTTGTACTTCTATTTTTATACCCTTGCAGAGGGTATATTGTTTTTGTCACGAAGTTCGTAACGCATTGAAGGAGACGTTTCCGACCCCATAAAGTATATATATTCTTGATCAGCATCAACAGTCGAGTCGATATAGCCATGTCCGCCTGTCCGTCTGTTTCTATGTGAACTAGTCTCTCAGTTTTAAAGCTATCTTGATGAAACTTGGCACAGATTTGTATTCCCTTTGCACGCAGAACATTTGTTAAAATCGGCCAGATCGGATGACTATATCATATAGCTCCCATAGGAACAATCGGATGAAAAAAAAATTTTTTTTGAGCTATGTTAACAAAATTCGCTCCATATGCATTTGGCATAAAATCCCGTGTGCAAACCAAATTTCATCCAGATCGGACCACTATATCATATAGTTGCCATAGGAACAATCGGTTCAAAATGCTGAAAATGCTTAGTATGAAAATTGTCTGTGTCTCTTGTACGATTTGAACCAAATTCACGCAATACGCATTTGTTATCATTATCCATCTTCCGACCAAATTTTATCCGGATCGTACAACTATATCATATAGCTGCCATAGGAACAATCGGTTGAAAATGCTTAGTATAAAAATTTTCTGTGTCTCTTGTACGATTTGAACCAAATTCGCTCCATATGCATTTGGCATAAAATTCTATGTGTACACCAAATTTCATCTAGATCGGACTACTATATCATATAGCTGCCAAAGGAACAATCGGTCATTGAAAAAAAATTAACGCAACGTGCATGACTGCAAGGGTATATACTCTTCGGCTAGCCGAAGATAACCTTTTTTTTTCTTGTTTCTTATCATTTAAATTGGTATTTATTAATGGCCATTCTCTGGCCAAGCGGAATTTTTTTTTAAAGAAATAATAAAAGTTATACTCCGAGCGTGCCAAAGTACAAGAAAAAATAATTAACAGGCTTGCTTAGCAGAAGGCAAAACTTTTTATCAGGACCGATGGTTTTTAAAGGTGTTGTCCCGGAATAACGAAACCAAACTACTCGATTTGTACACCTGTTACTCATTGAGTAAAAGTGTAAACTATAACAATAACTATAAAGTTAAAAAGGTATAGTTAACCATGCTGACTGTTAACCATTAGCATGGTCTATAGTCAAGCGAACTGAATGTAAAATACTCTAAACTCTTATTGGTGAGCTTTTTTGTCAGTAGGAGTTAAATGATGTAGTTGAATAGTAACAAGAAAAAAAGGTTATCTTCGACCAGCCGAAGATTATATACCCTTGCAGTCATGCACATTGCGTTAATTTTTTTTCAATGACCGATTGTTCCTATGGCATCTATATGATATAGTAGTCCGATCTAGATGAAATTTGGTGTACACATAGAATTTTATGCCAAATGCATATGGAGCGAATTTGGTTCAAATCGTACAAGAGACACAGAAAATTTTCATACTAAGCATTTTCAACCGATTGTTCCTATGGCAGCTATATGATATAGTTGTACGATCTGGCCGATTTTACCAAATGTTCTGCGTGCAAAGGGAATACACATCTGTGCCAAGTTTCATCAAGATAGCTTTAAAACTGAGAGACTAGTTCGCATAGAAACAGACGGACAGACAGACGGACAGGCGGACATGGCTATATCGACTCGAGTGTTGATGCTGATCAAAAATATATATACTTTATGTGGTCGGAAACGCCTCCTTCAATGCGTTACAAACTTCGTGACAAAAACAATATACCCTCTGCAAGGGTATAAAAATGTTCTGAAAACTTTTGCTCATAGTCATCAATACATTACACGGCTGTTAATACTGATTAACATGACAGGGAAGAATAGTAGAACACGCCCGACTATATAATAGTCTCTGCTTTTATTCCCGAATAAATTAATTAAATCGGTATCCAGGTATTACAATGGCTAGTACTTGTTTTAGAAGAACAAATAAAAACTAAGTTTAAGCGAAGAACATCTGGTTGTCTGCGTGTACATACAAAATCGTTGAAAATTATATGTAGGTATGCACATAAATATATATGTATGTATCAGAGACCTGCAACGAGGCTGTCCGAAATATGTTCGAATCACAACGATCAGTTGCCCGTTTTCTGCATGATTCTAACATGATCGTTTGATATCAAACAATTTGGTTGCGAGCAGAACGATCATCCACATAGATGCGTGCCGTTCGCAGTGTTGCCATTTATTGGGAGGAAAATATGCCAGTTCTAGCGGAAAATAAGCAAAAAGGCTAAATTCCAATGAAATATAATAAGAAATTTGTTTAAATATTTATTTTTCTTCTTTCTTTATTATTAATAATTTTATAAACCATAATGGGTAATATAAAAAATGAAATATCTGTAAGATATGTGCAGTGATTTTCCCATTTACACATAATTAAAGGCTAGATCAAGCGGGAAACAATTTAGAGAGAAACAAACAATATAATAAGAAATTTGTTTAAATATTTATTTTTCTTCTTTCTTTATCATTAATAATTTTATAAACCATAATGGGTAATATAAAAAATGAAATATCTGTAAGATATGTGCAGTGATTTTCCCATGTACACATAAGTAAAGGCTAGATTAAGCGGTAAACAATTTAGAGAGCAACACTGATGGCACGCGCAACACGCTGAGGGTTGTTTTTGTTTGTGTGTATTTGTGCGAGCAAGTATTGATATGTTTGACACACCACGCATTTCGCTAATATTTTTTTCAGACAGAAAAACCCAAACGGAAGACTGTCTACCTGCTGCACATATTGCGCTAAATGCAAAACGCCCCTTTTACAAAACTCATAGAGTCATATTCTTGCCAAACAAGGGAATTTCCAAAAGGTCAGCCCATCTACGTTTAACTGTTGAGCGTTAGAAAGGGATTCAATATTATATTGTAATGCTGATTTTACAAATCGGCACATTTTAATTCTGTAAAAATCTTATGTATGAAAAGAGTATTGAAAACAAAATATCATTTATTATTAAATTTTAATTTATGTAAAAAAACATTCTTTAACGCCGTCAAAACATTTAGTTTACTACCACAGCTCAGAACATTTCATGCAAAATATTATAAGTTTCAGTTTGGTTTGCTTGCAGCATGTTCCATATAACGGCAAAATACTCGAGTATATACTCGAGTAAAACGAGTATAAGCACGCCCGCAGTACGCACACAAACGATCGAGTCTCAAACTTTGTTCGAACAAAACGATCACGAGTAAAAGCGTTCGAGTATACTCGAAATTTTTATACTCGTTGCAGGTCTCTGATATGTATACATATATTAAACAAGAAAAAAAGGTTATCTTCTGCTAGCCGAAGATTATATACCCTTGCAGTCATGCACATTGCGTTAATTTTTTTTCAATGACCGATTGTTCCTATGGCAGCTATATGATATAGTAGTCCGATCTAGATGAAATTTGGTGTACACATAGAATTTTATGCCAAATGCATATGGAGCGAATTTGGTTCAAATCGTACAAGAGACACAGAAAATTTTCATACTAAGCATTTTCAACCGATTGTTCCTATGGCAGCTATATGATATAGTTGTACGATCCGGATAAAATTTGGTCGGCAGATGGATAATGATAGCAAATGCGTATTGCCTGAATTTGGTTTAAATCGTACAAGAGACACAGAAAATTTTCATACCAAGCATTTTCACCAGTCTTAACCGATTGTTCCTATGGCAGCTATATGATATAGTGGTCCGACCTGGATGAAATTTGGTTTGCACACGGGATTTTATGCCAAATGCATATGGAGCGAATTTGGTTAACATAGCTCAAAAAAAAATTTTTTTTCATCCGATTGTTCCTATGGGAACTATATGATATAGTGATCCGATCTGGCCGATTTTAACAAATGTTCTGCGTGCAAAGGGAATACACATGTGTACCAAGTTTCATTAAGCTAGCTTTAAAACTGAGAGACTAGTTCGCATAGAAACAGACGGACAGACAGACGGACAGACGGACATGGCTATATCGACTGTTGATGCTAATCAAGAATATATATACTTTATGGGGTCAGAAACTAGAACTGATTATGTTAAGATTGGTTTTGTTTCCACGTTTTTTAATGCAAGTACTAAACATTGTAATATCTTTTGACCGATTTTAATAATTTAATCGGAAAAAGAGGCAGAGAGTATTTTACGGTCGGGCGTGCTCGACTGTACTTTTTTTTCTTGTTTTATTATAAGTATATTTAGAATCAACTGCGACACCATATAAATGAGCGCACATAAATTTTGGCTGAAAACTGCCAGTGTGCACGGTTTGATTTAAAACGGGCACAAACCCAGTGTGTACGAAAATAAGCGCCGAGTAATGTTCTCACTGGAAGCAGCAAGTCAATACGGTAGCGAGACAGAGAACAATGTACACTTGTCGCACACGCACGCACAGCAAGTGCGAAAATAAAGAGACGAAAACAAAGAGCGACGACACATGCGCACTGCAGTGCATGGATCGACAGAGGCTGGGCAGAGAGAGCGAGAGACAACGGCCACTACACAGCGCACATATACAAGTGCATGGCTGACGTCACAGCGGCGGAACGAAAACAAGCACACAAAGCAAGCCGCTACGTCAGAGCAGTGCAGCAGAGCCTATAGCGGCAGAGGGCAAGAGACAACAAGCGGCCGCCTTCGTTGACTTGGGATTTTTGGCACGCGACGAAAGAGAAGCAGAGGCGTAAGCAGCGCTGCCTAGCATCTAATTGTAGGCAAATGCGATCGAAGCCGGGAAAAGCGCCGTGTGTCAAGGGCAGAGCAGCGAAATAAGTGACGTCGGCAGAGGGGAATTTTGGCAATCGACGCTCTAATTAATTGTCACTGGATTGAGTGATTTTACGACCTTACGATCGAGTGGACACGCAGTACGCACAGTGAAAGAAAATACACTAGTTGAAAAAACATAAGGAACACATCGACCAACACCTAAGTATTGACAGGAATACGGATATATACAAGGACAACGATGACCCCTCACATGACCAGGATTTTGACAAACAACAGTAACAAGTTGGAACAACGAGCATATGGAGCCAACCAACATTAATAAGAATAGCTGTGTGTGCGGATAGGGCTTACCATGATATATAAATAGTTATTAAACAACATAAAATAAAACCATAAAGAACAAAATGAATAAAAGAAACAAAGTCAATAAATGAAATGAAATAAAAGGTGATGCGCGATTTAAGTTAGTAGTGTGTGTGTTCCTCCTCTGGCATACCGGGTGTTCCGCGCAGCGCATACGTTAGCAACTCCGTACCGGCGACCAAGACCGCAATCTGGTAGCCCTCGCGGTGGTGTGTGCTAGTACTGGTGATACAGACTTATACTCAATGGGTGTAGCCTGTACTCTCCTATTGACCGATAGTCGTGATTCATCGTGACTATCGGTTGTTTGTCTCTGTTGGTATCCCGTGCAGTGCATGCATTAACAACTCAGCGCCAGCGACTACCAAGACCACAATCTGGTAGCTTCTCGTGGGGTGTGCTTGTGTTGGTGATCCGGACTTCTACTTAATAGGGACAGCCTGTACTCTCCTATCGCGTAGAAGTCGTGAACCATCTTATACATTGCGCCACTTACAGTAGCAGTCGTTTCAGTCGTTCCCGTGCCAGTGCAACAGCAACGTTTGATACTCGTGACTACTATTCGATGGGAGCAGCCTGTACTCTCCTATCGCGTAGAAGTCGTGAACCATCGTATACATTGCGCCACTTACAGCTGCTGATTCATTGCGTTTCATCGAACATCTGGAGGATATGATCGCCATCTATCAAATTGATACGTAACAACAATTGATGCCAGCAATCGCTGGATTGTTGACGGGACCAGCAGCCGACTGGTTTCGAGTAACTAGGATGTACGAAGTGACTTGGCGCGAGTTCAGAAAAGATTTCTTAGAGTTCTTCTTGCCACCACGCTATTTCCAAAGGCTGGAGGACGAAATACGAGATAGAATGCTCGAGTACCAGCTCTACACGCGGTGACACGAGTTCTCCACGATTGCCAGTTGACCAAGTTGATCACGACTTTCGAGGACGTAAAGGCTCGAGAAGCCGGAGAGGACTACCAAGCTAAGCAGCAGAGCAGAGGATACAAGAAGCGGAGGAATGCATTGACATCCGTCGCGCTTGTAGAAACTGCGGCCAAGTGGGACACTTCAGCCGAGAATGTCAAAACGCCCGACTGAACTTTTGCTGGGATTGTGGACGACGAGGTGTCCGGACAGTGGATTGCTGTCGAAGTAAGACATCGGGAAACGAAGTGCGCTCCCAGCCGCCGGGCGAACGGCTGGAGACAGCGCAACCAACACGTCACTAACAACAACAATGAGATTCGAGCGAGGGAGAATCGTAGCTACCGTTCGGATTGATGACCAGGCCTTTGTAGCAAAGATTGACACGGGGGACAACGAGGAGCTTCGTGAGCGCAAAGGTGGCACAAGGCATCGCTACTTCATCAAATAAACGCACTGTCCGGAGCAGAATATATTTGGCTGACGGAACAAGAAGAGAAGTGACGGAAGCACTAATGGTTCGTGTGCAGCTGGGACAGCGACACTTGCCTCTACAAGTGCTGGTGCTACCGACAATCATTGACGAAGTAATCTTAGGAATGAATTTATTGTGCGGAACAGAGATGCGTTTGGAGTGCCGCCAGGCCCAACTCCAACTACCACGTACCACAGAAGTGACCATTATACCTAGTGCACGGAGTATACATACCGTACCCAACGGTATACAGGGAGGCCCGGTACAACCTCCAATTTGCGAGGTAGCCAGGAGGAACAACCAGTTCCGGAAACCACGGAGAGAGACCAAAGAGGAAGACCTGAACAAAGCCAACTTTTTGAATAACATATCTGGTGACCAGGTACCGGACACGGAACGAGAGTGGGTGGACGACTTTTTGCGGAGTGAATTGTCCAAGTGTGACGAAGTCACCGGAGTTACCTACATCGCAGAACATCGGATCGTGCTTAGGGACAACCGCCCCATCAAACAGCGGTATTATCCGAAGAATCCAGCCATGCAACGGAAATTCGATGATCAGGTGGACGAGTTGCTTCGGGATGGACGGATTGAGCCTTTGAGAAGCCCACATAGTGCTTCCATAGTACTGGTGGGAAGGAAGACCGAAGAGGTGCGAATGTGCATCGATTATCAGCAACTTAATGCAGTTTATTCCGGTTGCGTACCTACTCCCAAGGATCATCCATATCCTAGAGAAGCTTCGGAACGCGAAATATATCACAACGCTGGACCTGAAGAACGGGTATTGGCAAATACCCATAGCGAAGGATAGTAGGGAGTGCACGACCTGTGAAGAGGGAGTCCATACTGACCCGGCAAAGTTCGAAGCAATCAAGGAGTTGCTGCCACTTACCAATGTGAAGAAGCTTCGCCGATGCCTGGGTTTCGCGTCATGGTATCGCCGCTTCGTACCCAACTTTACCAGCATTCTGCAGCCAATATCCAAGTTGCTGCGTTAAGGTCAGAAGTGGACATGGGACGTTAACCAGCAGGAGGCGTATGAAGAATTGAAAGCCCGACTCACCAAGGCACCAGTGATCGCATGTCTGGACTTTACGGAACGCTTCGCACTGCAGACGGATGCCAGCGATTATGGACTGAGCGCCGTGATTACAAGGCTGATTGAAGGGACGGAACGAGCTTTCGCTTATGCTAATCGACGGTTATCATCGGCCGAAGAAAACTACTCCACTACCGAGAAGGAGTGTCTCGCCATCGTTTGGGCGATTCGTTAGCTACGTTGCTACCTGGAGGGCTACGAGTTCGACGTTATCACGGATCATCGGGCGCTAAAGTGGCTTATAACCATTGACAATCCACACAGCTCTAACCATACCGTTTCGAAGCAAGGCCATACAATGCTTCTGGTCTTTTTCGACCACTTCAGCAAATGGGTGGAACTTGTCCCTTTGTGGAAGGCTGCACATCTGGAGCGATCTTTCAGGGAGTGCATCTTGGCGCGGTTCGGCGTACCTCAGACGGGAGTTCAAGGCCTTCTGCAAACGAATGGGAATGCAAACAACTCCAGCACATCAGATAGCAGTGGATATAGTCCGGCATTCTTAGTGCAAGGACGCGAGCTCAGGCTGCCAGGATCGCTGTACAACGAGCGTAACCCCGGACCTACTTGTGAAGAAAGAACACCGGAGGATAAGGCAAAGCACTTGCGTGAAAATTTTATGATGGCGAAGGGAAACCTCTAGCAAGCCGCTCAGGACCAAAGTCGTCACTACAATCTGCGTTGACGTCAATGAAGATCGGTGTTGAGGGATTTGGTGCCCCCGCGACAACATCATCTGTCAAAAGCTGCTGCTAGATTTGCTGCTAAGCTCGCGCCTCGTTACGATGGGCCATAACGGGCTGTGAAATTTGTTTCTCCAACAATCCTACGCATACAGAACGTCGCGACTAAAGGGCGTCGAGTAGCGAGCATAACAGACCTTAAATCGTACCATAGGAAATCACCTGAACAATCAGAAGACTTCCATCCCGATCAAGAGTCCAGTTAAACTAACCCACATCGTTCGTCAGCCCAAATACTATCCGCACGCTTGGCAGTACTCCTCACAGGCCATAAAACACGTAACTATAATCATCTCCGTTTACAGATTAACATGACGCCCACCCCGAAGAGCAACCGCCCGAAGCCAACCTTGGCTAGTTCGCCAAGCGCCCGTCACCCAAGAGCGCAGGCCGAACAGGTCGCCGCATTCGTCCATGAGTTGATGGACGTTTTCCTCGGAGTGACGGGTGTACCCACGAAGTCTACGGCAGCCGGTTATCGACCTGGTCACCACGACCCCCGTCGACCCTGAGCCTGGAGTTGAGTCCAGCCACGTAGAACGTGCTACGACAGGAGTTGGAAGGCGGATTGCTGCAGGGCATCGAGACCGGTGAGCTTTTGGCAGGCCCGGTGCCCCCACGAACCGTAACGGCCGAGGCCGACGAAGACATCGGGATGGAGGAGAATCCTGAGTCGGAACCGCCGTTCTTTAACGGGAGGTTCACTAATCTAGCCCACCAAGCCATCACGCCATCTCGAGCTCGGATGGAGACATCGGTGACCTCAGCGATCGAGGCGACTCTTTTCTCAATTTCCCCATTGAAAATGGGAATGGTCGTGAGGACGAGGATGGTGAGGATGAAGACGGTGAAGACGATGACAACGCGGAGAGCGACGAGGCTGATTGCAACGAGTGCAACAGCGAGGATGACAGCAGCGACGACGACTGCGACATGGAGGCCGAGGGGTATAGCCCGTTAAGCAGCGATGGGGCGGATCCGAGTGGATCTGACGAGAACACTGAGGGCGAAGAGGGAGAGGCAGAGGATCACGACATCCTTGACATACCGGGTGAGGAATTATTCGAGTGGCCCAAGCCACCACCGGCCAACGGATCGTGGCTCAACGCCGGAGATCCCGAAGCTGTGGCCGCCACCGAGAGCCACCCGATGACGGCAGCCCGCAACTAGCATATTCGGGCACTCATCGGCGAAGTCGAGGAGCCGCCCGCATATTTATCGTGGGTCCGGCACGAGGACTCGACTGTCGAGGGGACAGACAGCGACGCAGCAAGAACCCCGGAGCCCCGAAGCTACCCGCACTTCGAGCCCATAAGCTCGGACGAGGCCACACCTCCAAGCAGGGCTGGAACTGAGGCGGGTGATGCCCCACTGCAGCAAGCGATTGAGCCGGCAGTTACAGGGCCGATAGAACTAGAGGCCAACGCGCAACCTATGGTAGATGCGCCGGAGGAAAGGCGGATGCCGGAAGGGAGGAGGATGACAGAAGATGACCTGCCTAGCACGTCGGCCAATGCCAATGCGACCGAGACGGCAGCTGCAGGGCCGATGGAGCTAGCGCGTAATGCGCAATGTATGGTGGTCGCGGCAGGAGGACCGAACGAGCCTTCGGGGGACCAAGCCAGCACGTCAGCCAGTGACCAACAGCATGGTGGTGTTCATGCAGGACCGGCTTTTTCCATTGGACTTGGTGGAAGCGCTCACTGCTAGGCTCCGTAACCACCAGGGGAAACGGGTGTGGTTCCGGCGGACCTTGGGGTACCTGTGGTTCAACGTAGCGATCAACTGCTCGGCCCAGGTCACCGTCACGCCTCATAACACGCACATAAATTGTAAGCGCACTGGGCGAATACTGTTATAGCTGCCAGTGAGCACGGTTTGATTTAAAACAGGCACAAACCCAGTGTGTACGAAAATAAGCGCCGAGTAATGTTCTCACTGGAAGCAGCAAGTCAATACGGTAGCGAGACAGAGAACAATGTACACTTGTCGCACACGCACGCACAGCACTGCAGTGCATGGATCGACAGAGGCTGGGCAGAGAGAGCGAGAGACAACGGCCACTACACAGCGCACACATATAAGTGCATGGCTGACGTCACAGCGGCGGAACGAAAACAAGCACACAAAGCAAGCCGCTACGTCAGAGCAGTGCAGCAGAGCCTATAGCGGCAGAGGGCAAGAGACAACAAGCGGCCGCCTTCGTTGACTTGGGATTTTGGCACGCGACGAAAGAGAAGCAGAGGCGTAAGCAGCGCTGCCTAGCATCTAATTGTAGGCAAATGCGATCGAAGCCGGGAAAAGCGCCGTGTGTCAAGGGCAGAGCAGCGAAATAAGCGACGTCGGCAGAGGGGAATTTTGGCAATCGACGCTCTAATTAATTGTCACTGGATTGAGTGATTTTACGACCTTACGATCGAGTGGACACGCAGTACGCACAGTGAAACAAGTAAAGTCGCGACGGAAGAAAATACACAAGTGGAAAAACATAAGGAAAACATCGACCAACACCTAAGTATTGACAGGAATACGGATATATACAAGGACAACGAAGACCCCTCACATGACCAGGATTTTGACAAACAACAGTAACAAGTTGGAACAACGAGCATAAGGAGTCCACCCTTAAAAGTCCACGTGGTGAGCTTAATATATAAAACAAACATTAATAACAATAGCTGTGGATGCGAATAGGCCATTTGGGCTTACCATTATATATAAAAAGATATTAAATAAAATAAAATAAAACCATAAAGAACAAAATGAATAAAAGAAACAAAGTCAATAAATGAAATGAAATAAAAGGTGATGCGCGATTTAAGTTAGTAGTGTGTGTGTTCCTCCTCTGGCATACCGGGTGTTCCGCGCAGTGCATACGTGAGCAACTCCGCACCGGCGACTACCAAGACCGCAATCTGGTAGCCCCTCGCGGTGGTGTGTGCTAGTACTGGTGTACTTAGTGGTGTACTTAGTGGTGTACTTAGTACTTATACTCAATAGTGTAGTAGGCTGATGGCATACCAATAGTATGTCAACCACTAACAGTGCCATCACTAGAATTAACTGATCACTAGAATTAAGAGAGCCATAATGAGTTAACATTAAGAAGGGAGATTTCTGGCTGTCAGAACTAGCTTTTAAGAAGAAGAGATTAATCGAAAGATAGACGCGAACAACTGAAGATGTAAAGATCACTGGTGAAATAAAGAGAGAACAAAGAAAGAATTTATTAGCGTCTACAAACTTAGAAGTGGGATAGTGTTCACACCCTGGATATCAATACAAATGACGTATCAGTCGTTCAGTTGAAAAGGTGGCTCGATGCTTTGGGCTTGCCAACCAAAGGATGCAAGGCTGAACTAGTGGCGCGCATCAATGCATTACCAGCAAGTGACCGCGGCAACGTTCTAAAAGCGGAGCAGACTGGTGCGGAGGAGATGGCAGAAAACGACATGGCATCACTGGAGAAAGAACTGCCAAGGGAATTGGCGGAGATTAGCACGCCATCACAGATTCTGTCAGTATCGATACAGCGGACAGCAATTGCTGAACAAAAAGAAATTTTGCAACAGCTAACTGCGCAATTAGAGGCGTCAAAAATTTTGCTGCAAAATTTACGCACACCGACTGTCGGCGCCATATAACAGCAGCAGTTAGAGCAGGACGACAGTTGTCTTCGCGACGAAGCAAGCGTCGGTTGCGCCAACGCCGAACTTGTCGAACGCGCAAGCGACGCGCGCATTGGCAACGCCGAGACTGGTGGTGAAATAGGGGCAGACGTTTTGAATGCAGCTACAGGCCTGCCGCTCATGCAAAATGGTGAGCTGACTTCATCGCTATTTAATCTAGCAAAGGAAGTGCTCGATGAATTTCCGGGAGAGAGATCAATCAACAATTGGATTGCTCAATTAGACAACATATCGAAGCTGTACTGCTTATCCGACGTCCTGAAAGAGTTGCTCTGTATTGTGAAATTGAAAGGCGATGCAATGGAGTGGTTGTATGCAGATCCATCACGTATCGTTATGTCACTGGACGAGCTGTTAGAACAATTGAGGATCGTTTTTGGAGGCAAGCTTTCCAAGGCTGATAAGCGCCGTAAGTTTGAAGAGCGCGTATGGAGAGTATCGGAGTGCTATATATTACGAAAGCAAATGTTAACTAGCACGTGACCTAAGGCTAGACGAGGATGAGCTGCTAGACGGTTTAATAGAGGGAATACTTGCAGTTACGCACACAGGCCAAAATTTAATGATTCGAAAATCCGGGCAAGCTAATGCGAGCATTCGCAGGAGTGTTTTTGCCTAAGCAAGGCCTGCCCAACGAGAAAAAAGGAACGTCAGCAAGAGCAGCACCTAGCAGTTTGATGAAGGAAACACGTTGCTTCAATTGCACCTACAAGGGACATTAAACGAAAGATTGCTTAAAGCCGAAAAGAGAGCCAGGCTCATGCTACGGATGTGGTGCCACTGACCACCTTGTGGCAAAATGCCCGAAGAGGAAGAGTATGGTCGATAACAATTACGTAAGATTGATTAACAAACATTTTAACAATAGTGCTAAGCAGTCCATCATTGCAGAATGCCTCATAGATTCAGGAAGTCCCATATCGTTCATAAAAAACTCACGTGTTCCTATTGGAGTAGAACTTCAAACCCATACGGGAGTTTATTTTGGGCTAAATGAAAGCCAGTTAAATGTTTTTGGAAAAACCAAAGCTTATATTTTGAAAAACTCAATATATGCATATTTTTGGTTAGTAGTGGTGTCTAATGAATCTATGAGGTGCGAGAAGCGCTGGGCAGGGATTTTATGAAAAGCTGTAATTTAAACGAAGGTCTTGAGAATGATTTCTGTTGAAAAAGTTGAGAGCCCTTTATGTAAATCGGAAAATTTAATTGAATTAGAGGAATGTACAACATTAGCGGATAAATTGTTAGGCAACCACGAAGAAGATAGTAGATTGTTAGAGCAATTAGAACATTTAGACAGACAGATAGTATATGATTTCGAGCACAGTATGCTTCAAATTAGTATTTTGGACGAAGATAAGCAAGAAGTATCATGCAATATTGGAGAATCTGTTTGTTATGAGGTAAGAGAAAAATTTATAGAATTGCGGAAAGAAAAATATTTTGATGCAATCAGGCCGGTAGAACCAAAAACCATTTGCGAAATGAACATAATGATCGAGAAAGGAAAACCTTTTAGTTGTGCACCAAGAAGATTGTCCTACACTGAAAAAGAAAAGTCACAGACCATGTTGGACGAATACCTTAGAGATGGCATCATACGACCCAGCTGTTCGGAGTATGCATCTCCAATCGTTTTAGTAAAGAAAAAAACAGGAGATTTGAGAATGTGTATTGATTTCCGAAACCTTAACAAAATTATGATTAAAGATAATTGCCCTTTACCTTTAATTGACGATTTACTGAATCGGCAGTAGGAAAAGATTCCATAAAATACACTTCGTTTGTCACACCTTTAGGACAGTTCGAGTTTCTGAGAATGCCGAAAGAAAACAAGCTAGAGTTAAGACTCGATAAGTGTGAGTTTTTACAGGACAGAGAGTTAAATATTTAGGATTTTTAATTTCGGAGGAAGGTATCAAAGCAGATGATAAAGGTCTGGAGGCGGTTGAGAATTTTCCAATACCTGATAAGACTCAGGCTGTACAGATTTTTTTGGGTCTCTGCTCATATTTAAGAAGATTTATTAAGGACTTTTCAACGATTGCAAAACCATTATACGGCCTTTTAAGGAAAGACAGAAAATTTCAGTTCGGAGAAAAAGAAATGAGTAGCTTCTCAAGTTTAAAGGACAAATTGTTAGAAGCACCAGTATTGTCGTTATACAATCACAAAGAGGACATAGAGTTGCATTGCGATGCAAGTGCTATATGATTTGGGGCAGCACTACTACAGAAAAAGGAGGACGGCAGGTTACATCGTATATTTTATAGTTCGAGACGGACGACAGAAACAGAAGCAAAATATCATAGCTTCGAGCTCGAAACATTAGCCATCAATTATGCTCTTCGCAGATTTAGAATTTATTTACAAGGAAAGAAGTTTAAAATAGTAACGGACTGCAATTCATTGACTTTAACACTCAATAATCTTAATCCAAGAATTGCCAGACGGGCATTAGAAATGCAAGAATTCGACTACGAATTAGCTCACAGAGCAGGAAAGCAAATGCAGCATGTAGATGCTTTAAGTAGATGTAATAACACGATTATGGTAACAGAAGCAAATAGTTTTGAAACCAATTTAATAATATGCCAAACGAGAGATAAGAATCTGCAAGAACTTAGGAAATTGTTAGAAAAAAAATGAGCATAAAAGAGACAAAATGTTAAGTGCGATAAATAAAACGTATTGGTTTCCCAATATGAAAGAGAAGTTAGTAGAACACATTGAAAGCTGTTTGAAGTGTATAGCATTTCCACCGAAAACAGGCAAATGAGAAGGGCTACTGCAAAGCATTCGAAAGGGAAATAAGCCTTTTTAGTTAATTCATATCGACCACTATGGACCAGTAGATAATAGCCGATGCAAGAAGTACATTTTCGCGGTAGTAGATGGTTTCACAAAGTTCGTTAGACTATACACTACAAAAACGACAAATACAAAGGAAATAGTCAAGGCATTAAGAGAGTATTTTAGGGCATAGAGAAAGCCAGAACGCATCATATGGAATAGAGGAAGTTGTTTCACATCAGCAGAATTCGATCAATTTATGGAAAAGCAAAGGTGAAGCATATTAGGATTGCCACAGGATCGCCTCAAGCGAAAGGACAAGTCGAACGAATAAATAGAAGTTTGGGACCAATGATAGCAAGACTAACAGAAACGGAAAATTGACTACACTGGGACTTGGTAGTTGAAAATGTCAAAGACGCTTTAAATAACACAGAGCATCGTAGTACCAAGCAATTTCCCAGCGAGATGTTATTTGGAATGGCGCAAAAGGGAGAAATTGGTGATAGTTTAGGAGAACAATTAGAGGAGATTACACAGTTGGGGACACTAAGTACACAAAATTTAGCAGATTTCAGAGAAAAGGCAGCGCACAATATGTCTATATCGCAAGCAATAAATGAAAAACATTTTAATAAAACATAGAAGTTAGCTAACAAGTACAGAGTAGGGGACTACATAATGGTTAAAAATTTGGATAGCACAGCAGAAGTTTCGAGGAAGTTAATACCTAATCTACGTTATAGACAATGTATTGAGGAATATATGATACATATTTAATTAAAGACATTGATGGTTTTCAATTGTCACGAAATCCTTATCAGGGCGTTTGGAGTGCCAATAATATAAGGCATTGGATAAAAGATTAAATTAAGAAAAACATTTTGTAAGACTAGAAATAAGTTAAATCACTTATTGTAAATATTATATTAAGCAATCTAGATGTATCATTAGTATTAAGAAACACATGTACACACAATTAAAAAAAAATTACAAGAGATAAAGGTCTATCTCATTGTACGGATGGCCGAATTGTAGTAGGCTGATGGCATACCAATAGTATGTTAACCACTAACAGTGCCATCACTAGAATTAACTGATCACTAGAATTAACAGAGCCATAATGAGTTAACATTAAGAAGGGAGATTTCTGGCTGTCAGAACTAGCTTTTAAGAAGAAGAGATTAATCGAAAGATAGACGCGAACAAGTGAAGATGTAAAGAACAAGAAGATGAAAAGAGAGAACAAAGAAAAAATTTATTAGCGTCTACAATAGGTGTAGCCTGTACTCTCCTATTGAGGGAAAGTCGTGATTCATCGTATGCATCGTGTTCGTCCTTGCGGTCATTTCGCTATTTAGTTCGCCTCCCCCGTGCAGCGCGTTCATTAGGACTCCGCACCGGCGACAACCAGGACCACGATCTGGTAGCCTCCTGTGGGGGCGTATGCTAGTGTTGGTGATCGTGATTTCTACCGCATAGAGGTAGCCTGTACTCCCCTATCGAATGGGAGTCGCGATTCATCGTATACGTTGTTTTCCCCTCTCGCGTCATTCATCTCAGTCGTTCACGTACCAGTGCAAAAACAATGTTTGACACTCGTGACTACTATTCAATGGGAGCAGCCTGTACTCTCCTATTGCGTAGAAGTCGTGAATCATCGTATATATTCCGCTGATTACAATAGCAGTCTTCTCCGTTTTTACGTGCTAGTGCAAAAGCAACGTTTGATACTCGTGACTACTATTCGATGGGAGCAGCCTGTACTCTCCTATCGCGTAGAAGTCGTGAATCATCGTATATATTCCGCCGATTACAATAGCAGTCGTCTCCGTTTTTACGTGCTAGTGCAAAACCAACGTTTGATACTCGTGTCTACTATTCGATGGGAGCAGCCTGTACTCTTCTATCGCGTAGAAGTCGTGATTCATCGTTTGCATTTCTGACCCGTGGGAGCACGACTTTTCGGTTCATTAGTGGTAGCCTGTACACCACCTATTGAGCAGAAAGAGTAGCCAATACTCGGTGGTTGTCTCCGAATCACGAGTCCCATTGATCCCAAAATTTTCGCTCATTCTCCCATTAATTGGTGACCAGCCCATCAGCGTGTCATTACGTCTTTTCACCAGACGTCTCCAGTCAAACATAATACATTTTCTCGGCCTTAGAAAAACTTCCTATCACAACTAATATCGAAAGTTGGAGGAAATGGGCCCGCCCAATTTGTAAGAGCTGCGTATAGAAAGTGTTGTCGGACGAAGTATGTAGCGTCCGACTACAGCTGGAAGGGACAAAAATTAAACCGAGTGCAGAAAGATGCTTGGTGTGACAGTTATTAAAAGTATATATTCTTTTAGAGCACTTGTATAATATATTAATATTTCTCCTTTTATTCCTTTTTGTTATTAATAATGTGAAATTCACATGCTCGGACAAGGAAATGAACACAGCTCTTCAAAAGCATTTTGTCCATGCAAACGATAGACTGGCAAAACGTGGCGTTTAAATTAAATACCTAACTTGCAATAGCACTATCTGGCCATCAGTTGTTATCTTAAAAAATATGAATTTTCTTGCACATTATTGAAAATAGGACTCGAAAAAGAGTCATAAATGATTTAATTTTGACTCGACTAAGAGTCATAAATCATTAAATTTTGACTCGACAAATAGTCATAAATGATTTAAAGATGACTCGAGGAAGACTTTTATGAGATTAAATTATGTCTCGAAAAGGAGTCAGAACTGATTAAAAATAGGAGTCATAACCGACTCTTTCTCCCGACGAAGGTGTAATTTATGATCAGTTAATCAGCGCATATACATATGACTATTTTAATTAGTCGCGCGACTCCAAAAAGATTTATTTATTCTATGTTTACTTCAAAAATGCTTGCTGGGTTATATCGATACCATTCACAGATCTATTAAATTATCGTAAATCGTATTCGCTTTCGCTGACGGACGTGTTTTACATTGCTTCTGATTGTTTTCAAGTTTTCCTCGCTTAAACATTTTTTTTAACTTGTCAACGAAATCGGACTCCGATTTCATTGACTTCTAATCCTGTCCCGGCCTCTAATACCAGAACAAAACTAACCTCCTCCCTCTCATTAGCCTATCAAAATGTGAGAAGTCTTTGAAGTAAGCTTAGTAATCTTTACTTAAAAAGCCTGTCATTTCGTTTTTATGTCGTGGCGTTTTCCGAAACATGGTTAAGGCCAGATATTCTAAATTCTGAAATTCTTTCCAACAAATTCTCTATCTACAGAAAAGATCGTACGCTTTGCCGCGGTGGTGGTGTACTGAATGCTGTCGATGTTAATTTATCCTCGGAAGAGGTGATAACCAATGGCTTTGTGGATATTGAATTGGTTGCTTTTAAGAATGCCTATATTCCTCCACCTTCCTCCTTATTAATAAATTAAATATACTGTTATCTTAGACTGACTAATCCCTGCTGTTTATGTGTTGAGATATGGATAGTGCAATCACAATTTTTAATTATTGAATTGAATTTCTTTGAATTCCTTAATTAATGTCTGTGTTCTGCTTTGTGTTCAAAATAGGTCTAACAAGCTATTTGGTTTACCCGTGAGTTAGCATTGCTTAAAAATAGAAAGTCGAGATTTTATTTGAGATTCAGAGAAACTGGCTCTTCTTTGTATCTCTCTCGCAAACTGATTGCTCGAACTGATTTCTCTGTCTTGTAATAAGAAATACCTAACTGACTGTGGACAACAATTTCGAAGAAATCCTAGACGCTTTTATAACTTTGTTAATTCGAAGCGTAAATCATCAACGCTTCCATCAAGTGTGGTCTGTAAAAGAGCAACTGCTGATTCGGATCAGGCTATTTGCCGATTTTTTTCAAACGAGTTATAGTATGCACGAGTATAAATCTGACTCACCCTACCCTAATCATATAAATTTCTTCAATTGTAATTTTACACCGTTCATCATACGCTTCGCACTCGCTTTGCAAACGGACGTGTTTTTTTCTTTCCTCGTGTAAAAGTTACTTTTCGTCGATTTTTCTTGTCTTTAAATCAATTAAAGTAAACTACATCATTAATAATACATTGTGTCATACACCGGCTGTGTAAACGCAAAGTTTAATATATACTAACAATCAGATTTTATAATTTCCTTGCAATATTTACCAAATCAAAGCTTAGTCAAAGCAAGTTGTTTGTTTATTTTGTGCTCTTGCTTTGTCGTCTCCCAACAAGCTTTGTTTTTGTAACTTGCAATTTTTGTTTGCCTGCTACTCTCCGCTTACATAGTTTCAGTCGCGAGCGCAATCTATAAATAGATTATTACTCTCGCGCGTCATTTCTATCTGCTCTCTGTAAGCCGCGCTTTACTTCACCCCTCTGCTATCCCGCGATCTAAGTGTTGTTGGTGTTGGCTATCTAACCTCCGACGGTAAATTTTTCGTTTGCCGCGCAAATCAATTTTTGTTTTTGTAAGTACGCTGTAGTTCTGCTCTAGCTTAGCATCTATTTTATTTAACCCTTGTGTTTACCCGTCATTCTTTTTAACACTCGATACAAATTGCTAATCTTATAATCTTTTGTGTTATTTATTTCTTATCGCAGTATAATTTTTTTCCATTTTGTTGTTTAAATTTAAATTTTTACTATGTATGTCTGTTATAATAAAAAACTGCCAGGTGCGAACCAATGTTAAGGTGGGCTATGTTTGCTGCTGGCTGTGTGATAATGTATCACACGAAAAATGCGCTGGCCTGAACGGCCGTATTATCGACCTGATTAACTCCAATTCGGGTATTAAATGGACATGTGAGTCTTGCAGGAATGTTGAAAGGGATATTATGGGCTTCATGAGGCAAACTAAACGAGGCTTTGGGGAACTATTGGGCAGATTTAAGAACCTGTTTGATAGTTTCTCCTCGTTGGATAAGGACTTCAAGAGTATGAACCTCTTGAATGGTTCTCCAAAGAGGAAAAAGGCCAATTTTAGGTTGTCGATTGGTCCTAATGAACTTTTAGTTCCTCCTCATATCTCCATAAATTCTGATCCTTCTCTAATAAATCTTTCTACCCCTTCTCCAAATAGCAATGTCAGTAGGAATGATAATTTTACGTCTCCCACAGAAGTTATTCCTATAGACACCGAGCAAATTCCTGATACTGTCGCTGTCAATGCGGTTGTTGTTGACCAACATACCAATGATGACATTACGACTGGATCAACTAGTCAATCAACCAGTGTTATAAGTTCAAACATTGAGATAACAGTGGTTGATAATAACATGACTCTTGTAGGTATCCCACCGAAAAAACAAATCTTTGTTTCACGGCTAGCCCCTAATACTACATCTGATGATGTGAAGGCTTTTATACAGGCCAAATCTATAGCCAACTTTACGGTAGAAAAATTCAAATTTTCTTATGCTCGGGAGATTTCTTCATTTAAAATAAGTGTTCCGGCCGAACAATTTAGCAAAATATGCTGTAAAGAGTTCTGGCCGGACCACTTAGTAGTGAAAGAATATACTGCTAAAAATAGAAATCGGACTCCGATTGCGTTACCTTCTATTTCTTCCTCTAACCAATCAGCTGGTAATAACAAAAAAAACTAAACTCCTCCCTCTTGCTTGCCTATCAGAATGTAAGAGGTCTTTGTAGCAAACTTAGCAACCTTTACTTATCTAGTGTTTCTTTTCCCTATCATGTCATTGCCTTTACTGAAACTTGGTTAAGGCCTGACATTCTTAATGCAGAGATATTCTGCGACAAATTTTCCATTTTTAGGAATGATCGTACTTCTCGTCGTGGTGGTGGTGTACTTATTGCTGTAGATGCTGATCTTACCTCTGAAGTAGTTAATCTTAACATTTCTACAGACTTAGAATTTATTGCTATAAAGCTCAATATTTTAAATTTTAGTGTTTTTATTACTTGCTCTTATATTCCTCCTTCTTCTGATAGTTCTGTTTATTTTGAACATTTCTCAGCTATCAAATCTGTTTCTTCTTTAACTTCTGATCGGGATATCCTCGTAGTTCTGGGTGATTTTAATATTGCAGGAACTACTTGGATCTCTACTCCAGGCTCTGCTGTATTGACTTCCACGACCCAAAATGATTTCCTTGATCATTTATTTGGGATTTCTCTATCTCAAATTAATGGCATTCCCAATTCATTAAATAAGATGCTTGATCTTATTTTTGTCCTAGATCCAACATTTCCATCTGTTTCCCGTATTGCTCCCCTTTCTCTTCCTGAAGATCCATATCATCCGACTTTGGAATTGTTGATGGAATTGCCTACCCAAATGGGAAAGTCCAGCTCGAGACCTAAAAAGCGTATTCGCCAGTTTCGGAAGGCTGATTTTAACAAGTTAAATCAGCTTTTATCCCAAACTGACTGGTCTTGGCTTTTCAAGTGCCGGGATGTGGATGAAGCAGTCACATTTTTTTATCTTACTATAAATAATTTATTTGACCTTTGTGTTCCATCTTGTGTTCCAATTATGTCTAAAAAACCTATTTGGTTTACAAGGGAATTAACACGTTTAAAAAACATTAAATCTAAATTTTATAAGAAATTCAGGGAATCTGGCTCTTCCCTGGATCTCTCTCGTTATGTGATTGCTCGATCTGATTTCTCTGCATTGAACAGCCTGTGCTATCGGAATTACCTTAGGAGCTGTGGTCAGCAGTTTCGAAGTAATCCTAAACTTTTTTATAACTTCGTTAATGCGAAGCGCAATTCATCAACACTTCCTTCCTCAATGGTCTTTGACAATAAGACTGCTAACTCTGATCAGGCTATAGCCAATTTATTTGCTGATTTTTTCCAATCAACTTATTGCATTCATCAAAATAATCTAAATTTGCCTTATCCCTACAGTGTGAATGCCTCTAATTGTAATTTTAGGCCATTGATCACTGAAGAATCGCTCTTGAGTGATCTAAAGGCTGTTAAACCTGTCTTTTCCCCGGGTCCAGATGGTGTTCCTGTTTGTGTGCTCAGAAACTGTGCTGACGGCCTTTTGAAACCTTTGTATAACTTATTTAATTTGTCTGTTGAGTCGTGCTCCTTTCCTGACATTTGGAAAGCATCTTTTATTATTCCCCTTCATAAAAAGGGTACTAAATCTAATACTTGCAACTATAGGGGTATCTCTAAGTTGTCTGCAATTCCTAAAACTTTTGAGAAATTAATAACTACACAATTGCAACATCTATGTAGATCTATTGTTTCACCTTGCCAGCATGGGTTTATGAAATATAGATCTACTTCCACTAACTTATTAGAATTTACTTCCATTGTGATACAGGGGTTTCAAAATAAATTGCAAACGGATGTCATTTACACTGACTTTAGCAAGGCTTTTGATACTGTTAATCATTGTCTATTAATTCATAAACTTAATTTGCTTGGATTTCCAGATAAATTAATTCTTTGGATTGCGAACTATTTATGTTCAAGAACTCAAAGAGTTAATTTTAATGGCACATTATCCAAGCCCGTGCGTGTTACCTCGGGTGTTCCTCAAGGAAGCCATTTGGGGCCTTTACTTTTCTCATTATTCATTAATGATTTACCTTTAGCTATTTCTAGTTCCCGGGTTCTGATGTATGCCGATGATGTGAAACTTTGTTTGTCAAGAGATGACTCTGGCCTGAGTCACGGTCTACAAAGTGATCTCGACACACTTCAAGCCTGATGTAAAGTTAACCTACTACATCTTAATTTCAGTAAATGTAACGTAATGTCCTATAGTAGGCGAATACCTACCTTTAATAACTACTTTCTCGACGGCAAGCCTCTTCAGAGAATAGAGTCGGTCAATGATTTGGGTATCCTTTTCGATCCAAAACTAAAGTTTGATAAGCATATATCTTCTGCTGTTAATCGAGCTTTTGGTGTCTTAGGTTTCATAAAGCGGTGGTCTAAGGAATTTGACGATCCCTACCTAACTAAAACTCTGTATACTTCACTTGTACGCCCTATTCTTGAATATGGATCGTGTGTATGGTCTCCCCAATACATTGTTCATCAGGAGAGATTAGAAGCTGTACAAAAACAATTTCTTCTTTTTGCCCTTAGGGGCCTTAGCTGGAATACTAATTTTCGATTACCTTCGTATCGTAGTAGACTCTTGTTAATTAACCTTCCTTCCCTTTTGGATCGCAGAACCATGCTTGGTGTAGTTTTCTTACATAAATTAATTAATGGTGAGATTGATTCTCCGTATCTAATTAGCCAAATTAGTTTTGCGGTTCTGATCCGAAATACCAGAAACTTTCTTCCTTTGTCCCTTCAACGCTGTACCACGAATTATGCTTTGCATAATCCGTTTCGTATCTTATGTAATAACTATAATAGTCTTTCTCATGTAGTGTGTGGAGCCACTTCTTTGTCTTCTCTTAGAATGTCACTTCTTTCTTACCTATCTAGTCAATCGTAGTATCTTTTAATATACTTCTTTTTTTATCGTTATCGCGTATCTCGTTCCCGCGAGCCTTATCGTTTATCACCGCGTTACTAACACTTGACTTTATTTATTTTAATTTTTTTTTTCTGTTTGGTCTGGTTAGTGTTTTTTCTGGGGTTTTCCTAACCCTTGCAACGAATGTTGGACCAACGTTTCTAATTTTTGTAATTCTTCCCCAGTTAGTTAATTAATTAATTAATTAAACTTAATTTTAATTTAAAATTTTTGTCGTTTTTAACGTTAAATTGTACTCTTATTTTTAAACTGTTTATTTTAAATTACTTAAATTTAATTTATTTTTCTTTTTGTGTCGACTGCTCATAGTCTGACAATAAATAAATAAATAAATAAAATCACCGAAGGCTCACTTTTATGTCATTTAATGTTTATTTAACGTTTATTTAACCTGTTTTCACCTGGACCAGACGGAGTCCCTGGCTGTGTGCATAAAAACTGTGCAGATAACCTTTTATAGCCCTTGTATTAACTATTCACCTTGTCCGTTGAATCGTTTTGTTTCCCTGAAGTTTGGAAATCATATTACATTATTCTCCTTCACAAAAGGGAAACAAATCCAATGTCTGCAACTATAGCGGTATTTCCAAATTGTTTGCTGTTCCCCTGCCAGCATGGGTTTGTGAAATATAGATCCGCTACCGCTAGCCTGTTAGAATTTACACCATTTGCACTGAAGGACTTTGAGAGAAAATTGCAAACTGACTGATCAACGTCATTTACACAGATTTCAGCAAGGCTTTCGACTCCGTTAGTCACAGCCTGTTAATACATATGCTCAATCTTTTAGGTCTTTCTATAACTTTACTCTTTGGATTTCAAATTACTTAAGTTCTAGAACACAACAGGTTTATTTTAAAGACACTTTGTCTAAATCTGTTCAAGTTACTTCGGGTGTTCCATAAGGAAATCAACTTGGTCCCTTGTCATTTATATTGTTTATCAATGATCTGGCATCTGCGATCAGTTACTCTCGTGTGGTCATGTATGCCGAAGACGTTAAGCTCTGTGATTCGGCTGCTGAGTCTCTTCTTGGGACCAGGTTACAATCTGATCTATATAATTTTCAAACCTGGTGTCAAGCTAATTTATTAAATCTTAACGAAAGTAAGTGTAACGTAATGTCCTTCAGTAGGCGGCTCCCCTTTCTCTTTCTCTTAAAAGAATTGAGTCAGTCACTTATTTGGGTATCCTTATGGATCCTAAGCTCAAGATAAACATATATAGTCAATTATTAATCGTGCTTTTAGTGTCCTGGGCTTCATAAAGTGCTGGTCGAAAGAACTTAACGATCCCTACTTAAGGAAAATACTTTTTACTACCTTTGTACGTGTGTTGTGTAGTAACTAGAATCAACTATTTCGAGTTGTAGGTAGTTCTACTTCTACCCCCTTAATTAAAACTTCTCTTCTCTGTCACCTGTCTAGATCTTAACTTATTTTCAAGCACGAACATATTATACTAACAGAAATTAACAGCGCGGCGATTATTATAAGAAACCATGTAAACCCAAAATTTCTAATCTAAGAATATATGAGTTATCTATGCTTGCGACCCGTTTCCATGCTTGGCAACGAAGCCTAAGATAAATATACATCTAAATATGAAACCACGCTCTATCTTGTGCGTGGGGTACAAAATCTTAGAAAAGAGCTGAGCTCCGATGTAATTTTGTAGCTTTATAAGACCTAGGATTTTAAGAAATAAAGTTAGTTCAAATAAATTCCTTTCGCGTTTATCGTTAGCCGTACGTTATGCAGTGATCCGCGGTCGGTTGAGTGGGAGGTGGCTGCAATATTTGCAGGGTTCAAGGTGCTAACAAGCACGTTTCTTGGCGTTGCTGAGTCACTTGAATGTACTGTCCCGTTAGCACATCAACGTCCAAATAATCAATTTAATAAATAAAATAATTTTTCAAACTTAATTTATGGCCTCTCAATTGGTTACACGTGTTAACATATGTTTGTATGTATCTGTCTCTTGCGCACATGCAGTGATATTGCAGTTAAAGATCATAAACTTGTTTATAGTAGGCTTTTTTATGCAACTTTCAGGATAGTTTGATATGATATGTCTTCAAAAGAATTACAAGACTGTACTATTTGAAGAAATGCCTTAAAAACTGCATTGAAACTTAATATTATTTTAACTCGTAGATATTCGCCTTAAACATAGATTTTTTTGAGGAGTGTCTGGTTTTTTATTCATTGCGGGAGCGGTAAGGGGCGGGGAGTTGCAGGTGTTCATACGGACGGACGGACAGACTGACGGACATTGCTATATCGTCTCGGCTGTTGATGCTGATTAAGAATATATGAATATACTTTATATGGTCGGAAATGTTTCCTTCTACCTGTTACGCACATTTTGCATTGGACAAACTTAGCAGACCCCTAAACTCATTTTTAGAGTACGGGGTATAAAAAACAAAAACAGAACATTGATTCTAAATACCTATTGAAAGATTCTCCATTTTCAAAATTTGGTTTACTTATATGAATAAATTATAATATGAATAAGTATGAAAAAAATATGCATTGACTAAGCTATATTAATCAAACTCACACAAAATATATTTGCCAGTTGTTCACGCCAGGAAGTGTGATCGTCAGGCGCAGTTACTAGATGGAAGCGAATTCTCGGTATTCTAGGCTGAGTGAGATCTGGTCACACTGTACTGGCATGATCAGTAACTTTTTTCTACAAGGGCATCGCCATTACCTTTTTTCATCTTTTTTAAGCTGACAATTATTGGTCATTCATTTTCATTAACAAAATAAAAATTCGAAAGTTTTCGTTGTTGCAACCAACAACTCGTGTGTGTTAATTTAACTTGCCATTCTGGTCGCGACGAGCTCGACCCCCCTCTCTCGTTTATTGCAGCGCAGCCGCAGCAGTATTGCACCCGCAACTGGAACGCCGGCAAGCCGCTACCCTGACGTACTGCAGCCTCTCTCCGCCCTGCTACAAACATTGGTCCTTCGAGCCGGATATATATAAATCCCCTCGCCCCAGCAATTTCATCGGTGGACGAACTGTGAAACACGTGAAACAGTTGTGCTATCCAGCGATTGTCCACAGTGCTTTGGTTATATTCCAGCTGAAAACATTAGCAAGCCAAGGCGCAGTGTGGGCATAGGTTAGGTTAGGTTAAGCCGGACGTCCTCGCGGGTACTGTACATAGGCCGTAAGCGGCCCTTAGTAGTCCGGGCGCGGAGGTTGTTCAGGCTAAAAGTCCAGGAGAATTAAGGAGCGTTTCGCGAACCTCAGTAGCTCTTTTGGTGAGCGCTTTGATGCCTCTTCTATAGAGTGAATTTGCGGTGCACCTAGACATACTAGCCGTGTTCGCTCTAGGGCAGGACAATGGCAAAGTAGATGTTCTAGTGTTTCGGGAGTGTTCGGGTATTTATATTTCCTTCAGTCAGTGTCCGTGGTAATGCCCAGTTTGGCCGCACGCACAGCCGCTAGGCAGTGACCAGTGAGCACACCGGTTAGCATTCTGCAGTCTTTCCTAGAGAGATGCAGTAGGAATCGGCTAAGTTTAGCATCGAATTCGCTGCACATTATTTTCGCTGTTCTGCACGAGTTGGTGTTACGCCACCTTGTGCTTACTAGTTTGGTGGTGCTCCTCTCAAGTTCGCTATACAGCGATCTTAGGGACCATGCCACCTGCTCTGTTCTACTATCAGGTAGTTCAGTACCAGCCTTCGCTAGGGTGTCTGCCTCCTCGTTTCCAGGGATTCCTTGGTGGCTGGGAACCCAGTAGATATGTACTGACTTGGTCGTACCTAGTGTATCTACTGCCTCCCTGCTCGCCTTGACCGTTCTGGAGCTGAGGGTAGACGACATCATAGACTTAATGGCTGCCTGACTGTCAACCATAAGGTTGATTGTATGACTGTCCGTAGCTAGAAGAGTCGCAACCTCCGCTGCTTTTCCGATAGCAAAGACCTCTGCCTGGAATATGCTGCAGTGGTCGGAGAGCTTGTACATGAGCTTGGTGTTAGTGCGCTCACAATATACGGCAGCTCCTACTCCACCTGCCATCTTGGAGCCGTCTGTATAAATACAAAAATTACCTTCTTGCCGACTAGGGCAATCCTTCCAGTCATTGGGCCCTAAATGCACCCGGGTTCTGGCTTTAAGGCAGTTGGTAGGTTTGAGATAGTCCGAGCTTGTGGTCATATTCCTCCCTATGGAGCTATGACCATAGCCCTGCAGTGACATGTAGCCTAGAGCTGTGAGGCGCTGGGCCGACTTGGCTGCCACTAGCTTCGCATGTAAGTCGAGCGGTGGTGTACCCAGGAGGGTCTCTAGAGCTTTGGTTGGGGTAGTGCGGAGAGCGCCTGTAACGCATATGAGCGCTTGGCGTTGTGCCTTTTCCATTAAGGCAAGATAGGTTTCTTTTCGGTAGCCTGCCACCACACGAGAACTCCATAGAGCAGCGTCGGACGAACAACTGAGATATAGATCCAATGCATAAGTCTGGGCGACAGACCCCAAGAGCAGCTGAGCATCTTCTTGGATGCATACAGCGCCATGGTTGCCTTTTTCACCCTTTCCTCCACATTGGCTCTCCAGGTCAGTTTGCTGTCCAGCACCGTGCCGAGGTACTTCACGTGGGCGCTTGGTTGTAGGCGCTTACCGTGAATCATCGGTGGGAGCCATCGCGGTACCTTGTACCTCTTGGTGAAGAGGATGAGGTCCGTCTTTTCGGCATTGATATGTAGCCCGGCTTCTTCCGCCCAGTTACATACTTCCCGTAGTGTCCGTTCCATAATGGAGCTGAGAGTCGATGGGCAGACTCCTGTAATAATTATGCATATGTCGTCCGCATATGCAGTTATTTTTAGGGCTCCTCTATCAAATCTCTTCAGGAGGTCATCTACTACTAAGTTCCACAGAAGCGGAGACAGGACTCCTCCCTGGGGAGTGCCTCTCTTTGCGCTTTTTGTAGACTTAGCTACGCCCCATTCCGACTGAACTTTCCTACAGCCTAGCAGGTTATTAATCCAGTTCGTGATGGTTGGGTGTGTATCGATTGCCCGGAGTCTATCGATAATAGTGTTAGTGCGGACGTTGTTGAATGCACCTGAGATGTCTATAAAGACTCCTAGTGCGTATTCTTTGTTGTGAAGCGCCTTCTCTATGGAGGCGACAAGTGAACACAGCGCCGTTTCGACGGATTTTCCCTTCATGTAGGCGTGCTGATTGGCTGACAGAGAGTCTTCAGCCGAATTTCTTATGCTGAGATCCAGCAGCTTTTCCATTGTTTTCAATAGGAAGGATGTGAGACTGATTGGTCTGTAATCCTTTGGGCTGCTGTGGCTACATTTGCCTGCTTTGGGCAAAAATACCACTCGTGCAGTTCTCCATTGAGTTGGGATATGGCCCGTTTTAAGGCAGGCCTCGAATATTTTAACTAGCCATGGGATAACCACGCTGTTGGTGGTTTGTAGCATGGCTGGAATGATCTTGTCTATTCCGGGGCTCTTTATCCTTGAGAAGGATTTGACTGCCCACAGTACTTTATGCGATGTGATTAGTTCATTTGGAAGGTCATGACGCACGGAATCCTGCATTACCTCCTCTGTGGGAGGCACGCAGCCCGGAAAGTGGGTGGACATTAGAGCTTCTAGAGTTTCCTCACTGCTCTCTGTCCATGATCCGTCTTCTAGTCTCAGTTGGCTGTGAATAGGCGGCTGTCTAGACAGTAGCTTCCTTAGCCTGGCGGTTTCGGGTACTGACTCTAGATTGGAGCAGAAACTCCTCCAGGAGCTTCTCTTGGCCTTCCTAATAGCTGATTTGTATGATCTGAGAGCAGCCTGGTACTCTTCGTAGACCATTCTCAGATCGGTCTGTTTGGCTAGCTTGAACAGAGCCTTAGCATCATTCCTTAGAGCGGATAGTTCAGCATTCCACCATAGTGGTTTGGACTTGACTTTCCGTCTAGACGGTTGGCATGACGCGTTAAAGGCGTCTAGCAGAGTGGTGTTTAGCAGTGAGAGTGACTGTTCAATGTCCCTCACCGACTCGATCGCGCCCGGTTGGCCTAATGCCGTAGACACGAGGGTCTCGAATTTGGTCCAATCGGCGTTACGAGGGTTTTTGGATCTGTTTTCTTTAGGGGTGTAATCAAAGTTGCATTCGAATTGAATGTACTTATGATCCGAGAAGGAGGGTTTGTCTAGCACTCGCCAGTTCGTTATGCTTACACCTGTTGCAAGTGTAAGATCAAGGACATTGGAGGAAGTTGGTCCTACATACGTGTGTGTTTCCCCCGTGTTAGCAATACTTAGGTTTATTGTTAGGATAAAATCTAAGAGTGACTCACCCCTGGTGTTGATATCGGTTGATCCCCAAACGCAGTGGTGGGCGTTGGCGTCTGTTCCGACAATGAGTTTTTTGGATTTCTCCACCAGTTTAGCCAGTTCTGCGGGTGGAGCCGGCTGGTCATGCGCCATGTAGCACGATGCCACCGTCAGGTGCATTCCATCTTCTTCCAGCCTGACCGCAGTTAGGTCTTCGGTGCTGTAATTAGTCATAAGATAAGCATGTAGGCCCTTCCGTACGAGTACGGCGGTTCTTATTCTGCTTACCGTAGAGATGTAAAACGCACTGTAGTTGCAGGACCTCAGCCCAGCCACCATGTTGCCAGAGGCAATCCATGACTCCTGGACTAAGGCCACATCGACGAGCCCTTGCTCCAAGGCCAACAGGAGCTCCGTCGATGCCAACTTGCTTTTATGCAGGTTTATCTGCAGTACCCTCAGTTTGGGTGACTGCACCTGCCGCCGACGGGTTGACTATCACAGTCAGGTCACCGTCTTCATCGTCTGCCTCCTCGTCCGAAGCTATGTCGAGTGACTGGGTGGCTTCGAGGACTGACTCAAGGCCAAGGTCTCTCTCCACCTCCCCAGCTTCCAGTGTGTGCGCATTTTTATCCTCGGGGTGGCGCTTCTTAAGGCGCAGGTACACACTGCCTACACCCCATGCCATCTTCCCGAATCTCGCGTACAAGATGTCCTCCGCTTCCTTGTTAATCTGGAGGATTACATGCTGGCCCCCCTCTGATGGGGAGAAGGTACCCGCATGTAACACCCTCCAGTCGCTGGTAGGCACATCCTTGTTCTGCCGTTGGAGTAATCTTAAGGCTTGGTCTCCTTGGACGGCAATCGGGAATAGCACCTTCGCCTTTGGTTTGGACGGGATATTCTCCCTGTCCACCACCTCCAGCTGGGCTCCCTCCCAGATTGCGCCCAGTGTCGGGACCATCAGCCTTAGCCAGACGAGTGTCGGCTCGTCGTTGCACTTCAGGATCTTGGCTCCATTAAGCCACCCAGCACCATCAAAGGTAGGCATGGGGGCCTCCGGGTCCTCGTCCATCTTTTGCAACAACAGGCCGACCAGCCTCTCATGGACGATCTTCCAACGATCCTCCGAGATTTTGCCGTTCTCGTCGCTCCTGTCGATTAGAGCCACGATGAGGTGTCGTTTGGCAACATCCGTCATCGTGGCTCGCTTTGCGTGCCTTCTTGGGATCGCTCCTTTTGGGCCTCGCTGTTTTTTGCGGACTGGGGCTTCCGCACTCTTGTTACTGTCGGCGGAGCGCTGCCTCTTCTCGGCCAGCATCTCCTCCATTTTGTTGGCGAATCCGCTCGTTGTCGCCTGCATCTGCGGCAACTGGGCGAAGTGTCGGCGGCTTTCTTCAATCCTTTCCTCGGCCCAGGCCAGCTTAGCCTTGTCTTGTTCAGACAGACTTGCTGTGCCATGGAGCCGACTGTGGATTTTCAGCGCCGCCTTATACTGCGCTTTCGCCTTGAGCCCCTGCCTGGTGCGTTTAGGCCCTTCCCTACGCAGGGAGCTGGAACCTTGCACCGGAGAGCGTAGCAAGCTTTCTTCCTCAGTCTTCGTCACTGACAAAACGCTCTCAAGGTCCGAGTCTTCTAGGACTATGGTACCCGAGCGTGTCAGCTGGTGTCTGTTGGCAGTCGTAGTACAACTGACTTGGCCTGCTCCCGCCAAGTCAGAGGTGTGACCACTGGCGACACGCAGAGAGGATTGCTCCCCCCCGTGCCCGCCGGTGGTAGCAGTCACTCCTTCCACCGACGTTTGGGCTGACATCCCAGCCCGAGTTGATTTTCCTTTCAGACCTTCCATATTGCTGAAAAATTCCTCCATCCGGCTCATTTGTTCAGGTGGCCACCCCTAGCGTTTTTTAGAGCCTGCCGCCAAGGCTACCCCTAGCCATGGCGTGTGTTCGGCACTCCTGACATGCCGCAGCATGTCAGGGTACAGGACCACACCTCAGCTAGACACTGCATCGCCTCGGGGGCAAGTGACATTGCATCAACCCGTCCCCGGGACGATGCAGTGTCCATTGCCCAGCCGGCACCCTCGGGGAGGGTTCAGTTAGGGGATTTGTGCCAGCCCAGTGTGGGCATAAATGTCTTTAATTTTTTGCCCCTTGTGCAAGTGCATTTCAACATATGTAAAATCCACCTGTTCACGCCAGGAAGTGTGATCGTCAGGCGCAGTTACCAGATGGAAGCGAATTCTCGGTATTCTAGGCTGAGTGATATCTGGTCACACTGTACTGGCATGATCAGTAACTTTTTTCCTACAAGGGCATCGCCATTACTTTTTCTTCATCTTTTTTAAGCTGACAATTATTGGTCATTAACTTTCATTAACAATAAAAATTCGAAGTTTTTCGTTGTTGCAACCAACAACTCGTGTGTGTTAATTTAACTTGCCATTCTGGTCGCGACGAGCTCGACCCCCCCCCTCTCTCGTTTATTGCAGCGCCGCCGCAGCAGTATTGCACCCGCAACTGGAACGCCGGCAAGCCGCTACCCCGACGTACTGCAGCCTCTCTCCGCCCTGCTACAAACATTGGTCCCCTCGCTCCAGCAATTTCATCGGTGGAGGAACTGCTAAGTATAGTCATTTCTAGAGGCACCAGCCATACATAACCGCACGTGAAACAGTTGTGCTATCCAGCGATTGTCCACAGTGCTTTGGTTATATTCCAGCTGAGAACATTAGCAAGCCAAGGCGCAGTGTGGGCATTAATGTCTTTAATTTTTTGCCCCTTGTGCAAGTGCATTTCAACATATGTAAAATCCATCTAAGCAACAGCTGCGAAAACATTAGTGGTATTCCATTGTTCCACTATTGTCTCTGTGGCATGCTAATATTCGGTAGACATAAGTGTACTCTAATTTTGTGTCCATTGTGCAAGTGCCGTTCCACACACACATATTTACTCACGTGATCTGAGAAAAGAATAGTGGTATTCCTCCTTCTCATCGTTGAATAAAATCCACTTAAAATCTCACAGCTATTTCTTGTGGTGCAAATACCGATTAATGGTTGTCCGAGCGTGAGCGATTTCTAAACATTGATTCAATAAATCCGTTTGGCCAAACTACCTATCGGCAAAAACTATCGGCATATTTATTGCCTATTTGTACTAAAACTATCGGCGTGTTATTTTCTATGAGTTTTTTCTACACAGCGTCCATCGAATTCCAACATCCATCACTATTAAAAAAAAAAAAAACCATCGGTATATTTATCGCCTACATTGAATAAACAAAAAAACACAACAACTATTGGAGTACTTGCTTTCTATATGTAAACAGAAAATATAAATAAATATAAAAAAAACGGGGGAAACTATAAACATTGTAAAGCTACAAATTTCCTTCATCGTTTTGGGTTTTTTTTTTGTTTTGTTTTATTGGGTTCGTGCCGCTGCTGATACGTGCTGTTATTCCTTTTCTGCATCCATCCGAATACAGTCCACTACGTATATATATAAACAAAACATTCTTCGACCTCTGTTCGCTTCTCCGAAGAACACTACATTCGCTATCCGTAAGCTTAATCCCTTTTGAACATCCTCTCCGCCCGGATAGATTATGCCCCGAGGCTCTCCGAAGGACGATCGTACCGCGAAATCTCGTCGTTCGACTCCGCCAACTACCCCCTTGACGAAACCAAAGGGTTCCGTCCCTCCTTCCACAATTAAGCGTGTTCCGTCAACCCTTGACGCTCCAAGCACATCCCGGCCTATCTCTTTGAAGGCAAGTGCCCCCAGACGAGCCTCTTCTGAGCCTCGTTCTCCTCCGGCAACGGTTCGCTCGGATTATTCTCTCGGCACGGCCCTCCGTTCAGCGCCAAGCATTACTGTGTCAGCTCCCCAAGTAGTGATGAGGTCCACCTCCCAGCGTTTGCGAGACACAGCCAGTATGTCCTTGTCCGACTACATCACCGTTTCCGACGAATTGAGCCAATTCGAGGCCCGAGTCGGATACAGTGACGATGAAGCCCCCTCGCTTCGAGTTTGGCAAGTGCGCTTGGACCAAATTAAGTCCATCTGGGACGAGGTTCAGGTGACCTATCGCAACACTGTAAAGGCGCTTTCCTCGTCCGACAGCGAGGAGAGCAAAATCCATCTAGCCACCGTTCAGGCCAAGCACGAGTACTGCTATGCCATGTATGAGCGGTGTGCTAGTCGGTTCGGTGAAGCGATCGATTCCATTACCGCTGCGAATACCGTCGCGATTGCTCAATCTTCCGCCGTGTCAACGAACTCTCGCGGATGCCGAGTGCCGCCTTGTGAAATCGATGTTTTCACCGGAGATTACCTGAAATGGCCCACATTCCGGGATCTATTTACTGCCATGTATATAAACAATCCTAGTCTCAGTCTTGTCGAGAAGCTTTTCCACCTCAATGCTAAAACTCGTGGCGAAGCGAAAGCCATTGTGTCCAAGTCTCCTCTAACTAATGACGGATTTCTCTCGGCGTGGCATAGTCTCGGCGAACGTTTTGAAAACAAACGGTTGTTTGTCACGAGCCAACTTAACGTAATTTTTGGCATTGCCTCCATGGCTCATGAATCCGGAGCTGCCCTGAAGGAATTGCAGAGCACAGTTCACGGGGCGCTGACTGCTCTAGAGCATTCTGGCATCAGTATTACAAATTGGGACAATCTGTTAGTGAACTGGTGCAATTCCAAACTTCCCAAAACCACTCGGACCCAGTGGGAGCAATCCCTTCTTGATAAAACTGCGCTTCCGTCATGGCAGGACTTCAACAACTTTCTAATTGACCGTTTTCGTACGTTGGAAGCCATTGACGGGCCGTCAAGCTCAACCACCACCGCGTCGCTTCCAGTTCTAAGAAAGCCTCCGACTAATGTTCACTCCTTTGAAGCCACAGTCAATGTCAAACCACAAGTCTGTAAACTGTGTGGTCGTGAACACCATCCCATTCGACTTTGCCCCAGTTTTCTTCAACTATCTGTCCCAGATCGCATCACAGCAATCAAACAACAGAAATTGTGTATGAACTGTTTTGCAAGAGGGCATCAATTGCGAGACTGCACGAGTCCTCACAACTGCCGCAGTTGCCAAGCTCGCCTTCATACCCTCCTTCATCGAGGTGGCTCTCACGAAACAAGCGCCGCCTCCGCACCAGCACAAGATCGAGCCATGATTGTCAATCAGGCTGATCCACTTCAGCCACCGGCGGATGTTCAAAATTATTTTGCCACTCAGACTCAGGGAGTCCTCCTAGGCACAGCTATGGTGAACATCAAGCATTTGGGTACCAGCTACCCGGCCCGCGCTCTGATCGATTCCGGATCAGAGGGCACTTTCATTTCCGAACGTATGTTCCACATAATTCGACCGGCTTATCGACTTGTCACGGCGCAAGTCAATGGTCTAAACGGATCGGTCTCCGCCCGTTCTCAGAAGACGTGCCACTTGCAATTCACTCCGCCTACCAAGCAGTCTCTGTGCATTGACACAGTAGCCCTCGTATTGCCTCGATTAACCGGCGCCCTTCCGTCAGTTTCCATTCCTGACCGTATAATCCAAGATCTTCCAAATCTCCAATTGGCTGATCCGCTTTTTCATCGAAGCTCACAAATTGATGTGTTAATTGGGGCTAACATACTTCCTTCTATTCTCTTGAATGGGGTCCAAACTCAGATTTGTGGCTCGCTGCTTGCACAAGAAACCATTTTTGGGTGGGTTCTTAGTGGCCCGATCCTCAGCAAGCCATCATCATCCGTATCGTGACTGTCCACACAGGTGTCGGTTACCCCAGAGATCCGACTGGACACACTTCTCACCAAGTTTTGGGAGGTGGAAGATCTCCCAGTAAAACTGGAAAGAGATGTGGATATTAAGTGCGAAAAATATTTTCGCGACAGCACCAGAAGGAGGCGCGATGGTAGATACATTGTGTCATTGCCATTCAAGGCTCCGCAAAACATTGAACTGGGACATTCAAGATCGATTGCCTTGGCTCAATTCTTAAGGAATGAGGCTCGATTGCAAAAAAACCCCTCCTTAAACAGCACTTATAAAGCTATCCTGCAAGAATATATCGAGTTGGGTCATATGATCCGAGTTCCGCCTCCAACCGACACCTTGAACTTTTACCTACCGCACCATGCTGTGTTCAAGCCAGAAAGTGCATCAACTAAAACCCGCGTGGTTTTTAACGCATCTTGTCCGTCCACGAATGGAGTCAGCCTCAATGATGTCTTGCATACCGGCCCAACACTTCAAGCCGACCTCATGTTGCAGATCCTCAAGTGGAGATTCTTCCGCTATGTTTTCAACGCCGACGTAACGAAGATGTACAGACAAATCATGGTTGATGCAAAGCATACGCCCTTCCAGCGAATCCTTTTCCGGGATGAGCATGCACGACTCACTGATTATGAGCTCCAAACAGTTACGTCCGGAGTCAATTGCGCGCCTTTTTTAGCAATTCGAGTGCTTCTACAGCTTGCCCAAGACGTCGAGAACAGCTACCCAAAAGCGAGCGACATTCTACGACATTTCATGTACGTTGATGATGTCCTTGCAGGAGCCCACACTCCAGAGGATGCTCATGCTGCTATCCAGCAACTCCGGGATGCCCTACAGTCCGCGGGCTTTCCTTTAAGAAAATGGACGTCCAACCATAAGCCTTTGCTGCAGGCTATCCCTAAGGATCATCTGCTCCGTGATGATTCTCTTGAGATCGATGATGCAAGTCACGCAAAAACACTAGGCATCCGCTGGAAGGCGACGGCAGACTGCTTCTTTTTTGTTCCGCTCGAACCAGAGGTTCAAACAACAATTACTAAACGAATAGTCTTGTCTCAGATCGCTAAGCTTTTCGACCCAGCCGGTTGGTTAGCCCCCTTCGTCATCCGTGCCAAAATCTTTATGCAGCAAATTTGGCTCACCGAGATTGGTTGGGATGACACACTTCCAGCATGTCTTGTGCAGCAATGGCATGCTTTCCTTGAAGACTATTCTGGCCTTCAAATCATCCATATTCCCAGGTGGATAGAGACTGATTTAGAGACGCAATGGCAGCTACATGGGTTTAGTGACGCATCCCAAAGCGCCTATGGCGCGGCGCTTTACGTACGGGTGCAACATAAGCACCACATTAGCGTTCATCTACTCGCCGCAAAAACCCGGGTAGCCCCGGTAAAGACTCTCTCGCTCCCGCGCCTCGAGTTATGTGGGGCAGTTCTCCTGGCTGACCTGTATACGGCCATCGTTAGCAACCTTCCAATTCAGCCCGTACAATCCTTCTTCTGGACTGACTCCACCATCGTGTTGGCATGGCTCCAAAAACCACCATGCCGATGGACGACCTTCGATAATTGGGCACATGTCCGCTCTGAAGATAACCCCGCTGACCTAGCGAGCCGTGGCGTATCCGCATCTGACCTAGCTGCTAGTGATTTGTGGTGGCACGGCCCAGAGTGGCTCCGTCAATCGCCCGAATACTGGCCGTCAGGTGCTATACCGGAGACAGAGATCGAGCAACGAGTGCAATGCCACACGGCTAATCTTCCTCCGTCGAACGAGCTCCTTGAACGATTTTCCGACTTTGGCAAGGCCTTACGAGTGGTCGCTTATGTCCAGCGCTTCGTTTGCCGAAAAATACACTCCTACCCGACCCTGAATCTTCAACATGAAGAGCTAGTCGCCGCAGAGAGACGTTTAATTGCGGTTACACAGCAGCAAGAGTACCCCACAGAGCTCCGCTGCCTACAAGACAAACGTCCCATTCCTTCATCGAGCGCGGTGCTCAACTTGAATCCGTTTCTGGATCAACATGGCATTATCCGTGCGTGCGGACGACTGCAAGCCTCGGAATCACTCACCTATGATGAGCGACCCCCGTAATTCTGCCATACAACTCCAGTCTATCTCGGCTGCTTGTACGATTTACTCATCAGATCACACTTCATGGAGGCAATCAACTTATGCTCCGAATACTCCGCTCCAAATTCTGGATTCCTAAGGTCAAAAACTTAATAAAAGCTCAGTCGCACGCATGCAAGCGGTGCATTCTGTATAAGCGCCAGCTTTATTCGCAATTAATGGGTCATCTTCCACGCGATCGCGTAACCTTCTCCAGACCCTTCACTCATACGGGTGTCGATTTCGCAGGTCCATTCGAAATCAAGAACTTCACGGGACGGGCCTGTTTAATTACCAAGGGTTACGTCTGTGTCTTTGTATGTTTCACCACCAAGGCCATCCATTTGGAGGCTACCTCACGACCGAGAAATTCCTCGCAGCGTTTTCTCGCTTTGTCGCGAGACGTCGGTGTCCCCAGCGCATTTATTCCGACAATGGGAAGACCTTCGTCGGAGCGTCTACGTGTTTAGACAAGGACTTCTTGGAGGCCACCAAACAATCCGTCATGCGGACTCACGGATCTCAGATTCTCTCATGGGAATTCATTCCACCTAGCGCCCCTCACATGGGCGGTTTGTGGGAGGCGGGAGTCAAAAGCTTCAAGGCTCTCTTTTACAAGTCCACCTCCGGAGTTAAGTACACCTTTGAGGAACTTTCAACTTTATTGTGTAAAGTGGAGGCATGCTTGAACTCTAGACCTATTTCCCCTATGTCCGAGGAGTCGACTGATTTGCTTGCGTTAAGCCCAGCTCATTTCCTCACTGGAGGCGCCCTTCTGTCCATAGGTGAGCCTGAGATCCATGAAGAACCGATGTCCCTAATCAATCGATGGCAGCGCCTTAAGGCCTTACATCATCAATTCTGTCGTCGGTGGAAGGACGAATATTTGAAGGAACTACATAAGCGAAACAAATGGCAGCACCCGAACCGTAATCTTCAAAAAGATGATCTAGTCATTATATATGAGGATAATCTGCCTCCCACTGAATGGCGCTTGGGACGCGTTGAAGGGCTCCGGGCTCCGACGGTCTAGTGCGCGTTGTTGATGTACGAACTTCGCGTGGCATTATTAAACGACCTGTGGCGAAGCTGATTCTACTCCTCAGCGATCCCGGAACTACCTCTCCTAAGTAGGACAGCCATCCCTTCCTATGTCGTGTTTGTGTGTCTCGTTCTGCCGTATTGTTCTATCTTGACGAGAGAGCCGTCTTTAATAATTGATCGTCTCCTTTTAGTTTGACCGACAGAAAACCCGATGGCTCCCAAGCAACCACGGCCCCGACATGCAGAGCGGACCAGTCGGCGAGGAGTGGATTCATACCGTTGTCGGGTATGCCGTGGCGTTCACGCGCTCCGCCAGTGTCGGCGATTTCTTAATCTACGTGCGGAGAAAAGACTGCGGGCAGTGCTGGTCAATAAGTATTGCCCCAACTGCTTGGCCCACGAACATTCGTCTGGCACCTGTCGCAGCAGTGACAGCTGTCGAATCTGCGGGCAGAATCATCATACGTTGATCCATATCAACGATCCGTCGACGCGACTGCTAAATCCTGTCACCCGCTACCGGCCGTCCGCACCGAGAGGCAACGTCGTGCGACGGTCTCCCCCTCCTGCCGAGGTCCATGGTAACCAAGTCGGTTCAGCCAGAGCACCGACGTTGACCTCATTACTCCAGCATCGGGCGACGATGGTGATGCCCACGGCACTCGTCCGAGTCGGCAACGGCCAGAAGCAGTTTGAGGCACGCGCCGTACTAGATGCTTGTGCGCCTGAGAGCCGCATCAATGCATCTTTCGCCAAGGCGCTGGGATTGTCAATCACCTGTGTAGGGGTTGAACGTGCCTGCATGGCAATCCTAGGGTCTCCCACTGCTCCGAACTTCCGTCGGGAAACCGTGTTGAGGGTTGAAGAGGACCTAAGGATTCGCACCCCCGTGCGCGAGATATCCGAGACCGTGCGGAATCAGTTCACCAACCTGGTACTGGCTGATCCGCACTTCCACCAGCCGTCGGTCGTGTCCATTGTCCTGGGGGGTGACATCTATCCAGATGTCATCCAGGCTGGCTGTCTGCCCAGTGCTGGGAATTTTCCTGTCGCCCAGAGCACCATTTTCGGGTGGGTCCTCTCTGGCTCCTGCGGCAATTAGGCGATCCATAACGCGGCCACCCCCCATCCACGTTTCCGTCGGGCCAGGCGAATTGTTGCAGTTGTTGCAAGGGGGGCGGCATGTTCACGCCAGGAAGTGTGATCGTCAGGCGCAGTTACCAGATGGAAGCGAGTTCTCGGTATTCTAGGCTGAGTGATATCTGGTCACACTGTACTGGCATGATCAGTAACTTTTTTCCTACAAGGGCATCGCCATTACTTTTTCTTCATCTTTTTTAAGCTGACAATTATTGGTCATTAACTTTCATTAACAATAAAAATTCGAAGTTTTTCGTTGTTGCAACCAACAACTCGTGTGTGTTAATTTAACTTGCCATTCTGGTCGCGACGAGCTCGACCCCCCCCCCTCTCTCGTTTATTGCAGCGCCGCCGCAGCAGTATTGCACCCGCAACTGGAACGCCGGCAAGCCGCTACCCCGACGTACTGCAGCCTCTCTCCGCCCTGCTACAAACACCACCTAAGCAACAGCTGCGAAAACATTAGTGGTATTCCATTGTTCCACTATTGTCTCTGTGGCATGCTAATATTCGGTAGACATACATAAGTGTACTCTTATTTTGTGTCCATTGTGCAAGTGCCGTTCCACACACACATATATTTACTCACATGATCTGAGAAAAGAATAGTGATATTCCTCCTTCTCATCGTTGAATAAAATCCACTTAAAATCTCATAGCTATTTCTTGTGGTGCAAATACCGATTAATGGTTGTCCGAGCGTGAGCGATTTCTAAATATTGATTCAATAAATCCGTTTGGCCAAACTACCTATCGGCAAAAACTATCGGCATGTTACTTTCTATGAGTTTTTTTCTGCACAGCTTCCATCGAATTCCAACATCCATCACTATTACAAAAAAAAAAAAACCATCGGTATATTTATCGCCTACATTGAATAGACAAAAAAACACAACAACTATCGGAGTACTTGCTTTCTATATGTAAACAGAAAATATAAATAAATATAAAAAAAACGGGGGAAACTATAAACATTGTAAAGCTACAAATTTCCTTCATAGTTTTGGGTTTTTTTTTTGTTTTGTTTTATTGGGTTCGTGCCGCTGCTGATACGTGCTGTTATTCCTTTTCTGCATCCATCCGAATACAGTCCACTACGTATATATATATAAACAAAACATACTTCGACCTCTGTTCGCTTCTCCGAAGAACACTACCTTCGCTATCCGTAAGCTTAATCCCTTTTGAGCATCCTCTCCGCCCGTATAGATTATGCCCCGAGGCTCTCCGAAGGACGATCGTACCGCGAAATCTCGTCGTTCGACTCCGCCAACTACCCCCTTGACGAAACCAAAGGGTTCCGTCCCTCCTTCCACAATTAAGCGTGTTCCGTCAACCCTTGACGCTCCAAGCACATCCCGGCCTATCTCTTTGAAGGCAAGTGCCCCCAGACGAGCCTCTTCTGAGCCTCGTTCTCCTCCGGCAACGTTTCGCTCGGATTATTCTCTCGGCACTGCCCTCCGTTCAGCGCCAAGCATTACTGTGTCAGCTCCCCAAGTGGTGACGAGGTCCACCTCCCAGCGTTTGTGAGACACAGCCAGTATGTCCTTGTCCGACTACATCACCGTTTCCGACGAATTGAGCCAATTCGAGGCCCGAGTCGGATACAGTGACGATGAGGCCCCCTCGCTTCGAATTTGGCAAGTGCGCTTGGACCAAATTAAGTCCATCTGGGAGGAGGTTCAGGTGATCGCAACACTGTAAAGGCGCTTTCCTCGTCCGACAGCGAGGAGAGCAAAATCGATCTAGCCACCGTTCAGGCCAAGCACGAGTACTGCTATGCCATGTATGAGCGGTGTGCTAGTCGGTTCGGTGAAGCGATCGATTCCATTACCGCTGCGAATACCGTCGCGATTGCTCAATCTTCCGCCGTGTCAACGAACTCTCGCGGATGCCGAGTGCCGCCTTGTGAAATCGATGTTTTCACCGGAGATTACCTGAAATGGCCCACATTCCGGGATTTATTTACTGCCATGCTAAAACTCGTGGCGAAGCGAAAGCCATTGTGTCCAAGTCTCCTCTAACTAATGACGGATTTCTCTCGGCGTGGCATAGTATCGGCGAACGTTTTGAAAACAAACGGTTGTTTGTCACGAGCCAACTTAACGTCATTTTTGGCATTGCTTCCATGGCTCATGAATCCTGAGCTGCCCTGAAGGAATTGCAGAGCACAGTTCACGGGGCGCTGACTGCTCTAGAGCATTCTGGCATCAGTATTACAAATTGGGACAATCTGTTAGTGTACTGGTGCAATTCCAAACTTCCCAAAACCACTCGGACCCAGTGGGAGCAATCCCTTCTTGATAAAACTGCGCTTCCGTCATGGCAGGACTTCAACAACTTTCTGATTGACCGTTTTCGTACGTTGGAAGCCATTGACGGGCCGTCAAGCTCAACCACCACCGCGTCGCTTCCAGTTCTAAGAAAGCCTCCGACTAATGTTCACTCCTTTGAAGCCACAGTCAATGTCAAACCACAAGTCTGTAAACTGTGTGGTCGTGAACACCATCCCATTCGACTTTGCCCCAGTTTTCTTCAACTATCTGTCCCAGATCGCATCACAGCAACCAAACAACAGAAATTGTGTTTTGCAAAAGGGCATCAATTGCGAGACTGCACGAGTCCTCATAACTGCCGCAGTTGCCAAGCTCGCCATCATACCCTCCTTCATCGAGGTGGTTCACCCGAAACAAGCGCCGCATCCGAACCAGCACAAGATCGAGCCATGATTGTCAATCAGGCTGATCCACTTCAGCCACCGGCGGATGTTCAAAATTATTTTACCACTCAGACTCAGGGAGTCCTCCTAGGCACAGCTATGGTGAACATCAAGCATTTGGGTACCAGTTACCCGGCTCGCGCTCTGATCGATTCCGGATCAGAGGGCACTTTCATTTCCGAACGTACGTTCCACATAATTCGACCGGCCTATCGACTTGTCACGGGGCAAGTCAGTGGTCTAATCGGATCGGTCTCCGCCCGTTCTCAGAAGACGTGCCACTTGCAATTCACTCCGCCTACCAAGCAGTCTCTGTGCATTGACACAGTAGCCCTCGTATTGCCTCGATTGACCGGCGCCCTTCCGTCAGTTTCCATTCCTGACCGTATAATCCAAGATCTTCCAAATCTCCAATTGGATGATCCGCTTTTTCATCGAAGCTCACAAATTGATGTGTTAATTGGGGCTAACATACTTCCTTCTATTCTCTTGAGTGGGGCCAAACTCAGATTTGTGGCTCGCTGCTTGCACAAGAAACCATTTTTGGGTGGGTTCTCAGTGGTCCGATCCTCAGCAAGCCATCATCATCCGTATCGTGACTGTCCACACAGGTGTCAGTTACCCCAGAGATCCGACTGGACACACTTCTCACCAAGTTTTGGGAGGTGGAAGATCTCCCAGTAAAACTGGAAAGAGATGTAGATATTAAGTGCGAAAAATATTTTCGCGACAGCACCAGAAGGAGGCGCGATGGTAGATATATTGTGTCATTGCCATTCAAGGCTCCGCAAAACATTGAACTTGGACATTTAAGATCGATTGCCTTGGCTCAATTCTTAAGGAATGAGGCTCGATTGCAAAAAAAAACCCCTCCTTAAACAGCACTTATAAAGCTATCCTGCAAGAATATATCGAGTTGGGTCATATGATCCTCATGCTGCTATCCAGCAACTCCGAGACGCCCTACAGTCCGCGGGCTTTCCTTTAAGAAAATGGACGTCCAACCATAAGCCTTTGCTGCAGGCTATCCCTAAGGATTATCTGCTCCGTGATGATTCTCTTGAGATCGATGATGCAAGTCACGCAAAAACACTAGGCATCCGCTGGAATGCGACGGCAGACTGCTTCTTTTTTGTTCCGCTCGAACCAGAGGATCAAACAACAATTACTAAACGAATAGTCTAGCCTAGGTGAGCCTGAGATCCATGAAGAACCGATGTCCCTAATCAACCGATGACAGCGCCTTAAGGCCTTACATCATCAATTCTGTCGTCGGTGGAAGGACGAATATTTGAAGGAACTACATAAGCGAAACAAATGGCAGCACCCGAACCGTAATCTTCAAAAAGATGATCTAGTCATTATATATGAGGATAATCTGCCTCCCACTGAATGGCGCTTGGGACGCGTTGAAGGTGTATATCCGGGTTTTTACGGTCTAGTGCGCGTTGTTGATGTACGAACTTCGCGTGGCATCATTAAACGTCCTGTGGCGAAGCTGATTCTACTCCTCAGCGATCCCGGAATTACCTCTCCTAAGTAGGACAGCCATCCCTTCCTATGTCGTGTTTGTGTGTCTCGTTCTGCCGTATTGTTCTATCTTGACGAGAGAGCCGTCTTTAATAATTGATCGTCTCCTTTTAGTTTGACCGACAGAAAACCCGATGGCTCCCAAGCAACCACGGCCCCGACATGCAGAGCGGGCCAGTCGGCGAGGAGTGGATTCATACCGTTGTCGGGTATGCCGGGGCGTTCACGCGCTCCGCCAGTGTCGGCGATTTCTTAATCTACGTGCGGAGAAAAGACTGCGGGCAGTAGTGACAGCTGTCGAATCTGCGGGCAGAATCATCATACGTTGATCCATATCAACGATCCGTCGACGCGACTGCTAAATCCTGTCACCCGCTACCGGCCGTCCGCACCGAGAGGCAATGTCGTGCGACGGTCTCCCCCTCCTGCCGAGGTCCATGGTAACCAAGTCAGTTCAGCCAGAGCACCGACGTTGACCTCATTACTCCAGCATCGGGCGACGATGGTGATGCCCACGGCACTTGTCCGAGTCGGCAACGGCCAGAAGCAGTTTGAGGCACGCGCCGTACTAGATGCTTGTGCGCCTGAGAGCCGCATCAATGCATCTTTCGCCAAGGCGCTGGGATTGTCAATCACCTGCGTAGGGGTTGAACGTGCCTGCATGGCAATCCTAGGGTCTCCCACTGCCCCGAACTTCCGTCGGGACACCGTGTTGAGGGTTGAAGAGGACCTAAGGATCCGCACCCCCGTGCGCGAAATATCCGAGACCGTGCGGAATCAGTTCACCAACCTGGTACTGGCTGATCCGCACTTCCACCAGCCGTCGGTCGTGTCCATTGTCCTTGGGGGTGACATCTATCCAGATGTCATCCAGGCTGGCTGTCTGGCGGCCACCCCCCCTCCACGTCTCCGTCGGGCCAGGCGAATTGTTGCAGTTGTTGCAAGGGGGGCGGCATGTTCACGCCAGGAAGTGTGATCGTCAGGCGCAGTTACTAGATGGAAGCGAATTCTCGGTATTCTAGGCTGAGTGAGATCTGGTCACACTGTACTGGCATGATCAGTAACTTTTTTCTACAAGGGCACCGCCATTACCTTTTTTCATCTTTTTTAAGCTGACAATTCTTGGTCATTCATTGTTATTAACAAAATAAAAATTCGAAAGTTTTCGTTGTTGCAACCAACAACTCGTGTGTGTTAATTTAACTTGCCATTCTGGTCGCGACGAGCTAGAAAACTTAAGGCCTGACATTCTTAATACAGAGATATTCTGCGATTAATTTTCCCTTTATAGGTGATCTTTCCTCTGATTTCTACAGATTTAGAATTCATTGTTCTAAAGGTTAATATATACAATGTTTTCATTTTTATTACTCGCTTATATAGTCCTCCTTTTTCTGATGGCTCTGTTTATATGAACATTTCTCAGCTTTCAAGTCTGGTTCTTCCTTAACTTTCGATCGGGGTATCCTCGTGGTTCAGGGTGATTTTAACATTGCAGGAACTACTTGGATCTCCACTCCAGGCTCTGCTGTACTGACTTCCACGACCCAAAATGATTTCCTTGATCATTTATTTGGGATTTCTCTATCTCAAATTAATGGCATTGCCAATTCATTAAATAAGATCCTTGATCTTATTTTTGACTTAGATCCAACATTTCCATCTGATTCCCGTATTTCTCCCCTTTCTCTTCCTAAAGATTCATATCACCCGACTTTGGAATTGTTGATGCAATTGCCTACCCAAATGGGAAAGTCCAGCTCGAGACGTAAAAAGCGTATTCGCCAGTTTCGGAAGGCTGATTTTAACAAGCTTTTATCCCAAACTGACTGGTCATGGCATTTTTTTTATCTTACTATTAATAATTTATTTGACCTTTGTGTTCCAAGCATGTCTTAAAAACCTATTTGGTTTACAAGGGAATTAACACGATTAAAAAACGTTAAATCTAAATTTTATAAGAAATTCAGAAATTCTTCCCTGGATCTCTCTCGTGATGTGATTGCTCGATCTGATTTCTCTGTCTTGAATGACCGTTGTTATAAGGAATACCTTACTGACTGTGGGCAACAGTTCAGAAGGAATCCTAGACGGTTTTATAAATTCGTTAATTCGAAGAACAAATCATCAACACTTTCTTCCTCAATGGTCTTTGAAAATGAGACTGCTGACTCTGATCAGGCTATAGCCGATTTATTTGCCGATATTTTCCAATCATTCATCAAAATAATCTAAGCTTGTCTCAGCCTCTAATTGTATTTTAGACCATTGATCACAGAAGGCTGTTAAACCGGTCCTTTCCCCGGGTCCAGATGGAGTTCCTGGTTGTGTGCTCAGAAACAGTGCCGACGGCCTCTTGAATCCTTCAAATAACTTATTTAAATTGTCTGTTGAGTCGTGCTGCTTTCCTGACACTTGGAAAGCATCTTTTATTATTCCCCTTTATAAAAAGGGTACTAAATCTAATACTCTAATAGTACCAATCTAGTATCTCTAAGTTGTATGCAATTCCTAAAACTTTTGAGAAATAAATAACTTCTCAATTGCAACATCTTTGTAGATCTATTGTTTCACCTTGCCAGCTCATAACAAGTAAGAAAAGTACAGTCGAGCACGCCCGACCGTAAAATACTCTCTGCATTTTTGCGCGATTTAATTATTAAAATCGGTCTAGAGATATTACAACGTGTAGTACTTGCATTAAAACACGTTGAAACAAAAACAATCTACATTTGTTTTTCTGTATGCCAGCGACTGCAGGCAGCGCTGCCGCAACGCAGGCAGAGGAAACGTTCGAACATGTGCTTGTATATTTCTATTGATGATGATTGATGATATTGCATTCAGTTATCAATATTGTAACGCTTCTAGTTTTCTTGTTTATAGTGCGATTTTAATGCACCTTTCAGGATAGTTTAATATAGTTACTCTTATTATTAATTGTGGGAAAAAGGGGCGTGGCAGTCCAAAATTTTAAATGTCAATGCATTAACGCTGTCGCCAGAAAGCTCCAAAATTGGTCATCCTAGGTGCCATAGTTACTGAGATATTCGCCGAAAACACCAATTTTTTCCGAGGTGTGTTTAGTTTTTGCTCATTATGGACGAATGGGGCGTGGCATCGAAAACAAAAAAGATTCTTGTATTGACTGACAAAATATGTGATCGATTGAGACCAAGCTCGAACTTGTAGCTCTTACCATCTCTGAAATCTGTTTGTTCATACGGACAGTAAGACGGACATGGCTATATCGACTCGGTTTGTGATGCTGATCAAGAATATATATACTTTATGGGGTCTGCCACGCCTCCTTCTGCCTGTTACATACATTTTCACAAACCCAATATACTCTTGCAGAGAGTATAAAAAGGGTACTAAATCTAACACTTGTAACTATAGGGGTATTTCTAAGTTGCCTGCAATTCCTAAAGCTTTTGAGTAATTAATTGCTTCTCCATTGCAAGATATTTGTAGATCTATTGTTTCATCTTGCCAGCATGATGAAAAACTTTGTTTGTCACAAACTAAATCTCGCCTGAGTCATGGTCTACAAAGTGATCTTGGGACCTTTCTAACTTGGTGTAAAACTAACTTACTACTTCTTAACTTAAGTGTATGTAACGTAATGTCTTTTAGTAGAAGAATGCCTATCTCTAATAATTGCTCTCTTAATAATGAACCTCTTCAGAGAATAGAGTCGGTCAATGATTTTGGTATTCTTTCGATCCAAAACTAAAGTTCGATTAGCACATCTCTTCTACTGCTAATCGAGCTTTTGGTCTTTTGGGTTTCATAAAGCGGTGGTCGAAGGAATTTAACGATCCCTACCTAAAAAATACTCATCATACATCGCTTGTACGCCCTATTCCTAAATATGGATCGTGTGTATGGTCTCCAATACATGACAGACATCAGGACAGAATAGAAGCTGTACAAAACAATTTCTTCTATTTGCCCTTAGGGGCCTTAGGTGGAATAGTAGACTTTAGCTAATTATCCTCCCTTCCCTTTCGGATCGCAGAACCATGCTTGGTATAATTTTCTTACACAAACAAATTAATGGTGAAATATATTCTTCTTATCTAATTAGCCAATTTAGTTTTGCGGTTCCGATCCGGAATACAACAAACTTTCTTCCTTTGTCCCTTCAACGCTGTACCACGAATTATGCTTTACATAATCGTAGAGTACAAGGGTATATTGCAGTCGTTGGAATGTATGTAACATGCAGAAAGCTAGAAAGACCCGAGAGGTCGAGATGACAGATAAAATGCCCAAGTTTGTTGTTGTTTTTTGACACGCCCACTTTAGTTCGTTCTATGTTCATAGAAAGGTAAAAGCAGGGTAAAATAGCATGTTTTAATATAGACAACTTTTTTGTTAGTTACGTTATTCAAACCAAATTCACATAGGATGTACACATCTATGGCAATCGGTCAAAAACTTGCATTTAGTATGAATTTCTATAAAAATTTTCTGTATTTACCAAGCTATCTTAATGAAACTGACGCAGAATAAATTTATCAATAACATACTGACCAAGTTTCATCCAAATCGGACTACTATATCGTATAGCTCCCATAGGAACAATCGGTCGAACATTGAGTAACTGGTATCCTAAAGTCGCGGGGCGACTATAGCTTTCTTTCTTGTTTTAAATTCCTTTTTGTTTTGGGCTGGTTATTGTTTTTCGGGGGTTTTCCAAGCCCTTGCAGCGAATGTTGGACCAACGTTTCTTAATGTTTTTAATTTTTGCAATACTTCGCCAGTGAGTTTTTTAATTAAACTTAAATATAAATTTTAATGTCAATTTAAAACTTTTTTTTTTTTGTTTTTTTATTTTAATCTTTATTTTATTATTTTGTTATTTTAATTAATATTAAGTTAATTTATTTTTCTTTTGTGTCGACTGCTCGTAGACTGACAATAAATAATAAATAAAAAGTTTCATTCAAAAACAAATTGCAAAATTCCAAAATTTAAGAAGTTCAAATAAAATTAATAGACTTATAAAAAACAAGTAAGAAAGGCTACAGTCGAGCGAGCCGACTATAGAAGACCCCGTACTCTCATAGAACTGCTCATAAAATTACGTTTACTTAATTAAAGTTTAATATTTTCAATTAAAATTTAAAAAATTAATTTAACTATTGTCATTGTCAGCATTTGAACCCGCGATCTCAGACGAAGGTTCCATATTGCGCCGCAACTCTACCAGTTGCATCACGCCGGCTTCTATCATTCTTCCGATTATCTTCATTTACATACTACAAATTCTTTTGAAATTATATGTGTACATATATATGTGTGTATGTATAGCATTCGTTGGTGCGGCCAGCGTCTCCGGACAGCGCTGCCGCCAAGCAAGTAGAGAAAACGCTCGAATATATGTTTGTATGTTTCTCTCTCGCTTGCGTGCATACAGTGATTTTGCTTTTTTTGGTAGCTCTAGCTTTTGTAGTTTAAACGATCCAGGTGTTCATACGGACGGACAGACAGACAGACGGACATTTCTCAATCGACTCGGCTGTAGATGCTGATCAAGAATATATATACTTTATGGGGTCGGCCAAGCCTCCTTCTGCCTGTTACGCACATCTCGCTTCTGACAAACTTAATAGACCCCTGTACTCTTTTTTAAACAGTACGGGGTCTAAAAAAAATGATTTGAGTATTGCTGGATTAGTTAACTTATAAAAATTTGATTAAACTTGAAAGGGAGAGCATACATTTGAGGTTAAGGTACTAACGTTTGACCCTGAAGATCCAAAATCTGCACGAATAAAACCTTTTTTTAAAACAGACATTATTTTGAAGCCATGACATAAACAAAATTGTGGTAAGTACAGCTTTAACACTTAAAATGCAATACATTTAGTTATTTGGTAAGCAAAACATTTAAATTTTTTAATTTATTTATTTAATCTATTAATAAAAGTAACTCTAAGCTTGGATTCATGTATTAAGTATTCAATATAAAGTTAACTTTATTCGGTATTTAATCTTTGGTAAACCGAAAAAAACCGTTTTTCGTTTTAATCTTATAATGCATTTAAATCATTGCGACACAAGAAAAATACATTCTAAAAAGATAAAAAGGCAGCATTTCCAGATGCCAGAGTGGTAACAAAAGTATTCAAACAACTCATCTCCCATTTCCTCAGGCGCATAGGTGCTGGAATTTCTAAAGATGAAAGTGCCTCGAGGCTTCGTGTTTCCACCGAAGAGCTTATTAGATATGCCCAGTAAACAACAATTAAAAAGAAAACGGGAATAGAGAACAAGAGAAAGTATGATATAGTCGGCTCGCGACTTTGGAATACCCGTAACTAAGATTTATTATGTTAATAAGAAGGGAAATGATAATAATATTAGTGCATTCGCTCACGTGCACTCTTATTCATATTTAGAGTATAATTTCGACGAAGTGTTCCTAAGGCAGCTATACGATAATGTGGTGCGATTAAACTTATTCAGTACACATACTCCCTGGATATTTGCATTCTTTCAGTAACATACAATCAATCGATTATAGTATACCACCTTTCTCTACGAATAACGAGTTTAACTACAAACTACAAAATATACAAAAAAAAAAGTATATTTTTCTGAGGTGTGTCTCGTTTGGGCAAATTGAACGTGTCATCGAAAAAATAATTTTTGCATTAACAGACTAAATATCTACTCAGCTTGTAATGCTTTTCAAGCTCTATGTTTTTCCGATTTTTGTGTACTTGTTACACAATTTAATTGTATTTGATTTGTATTCAATATATATTTATTTACATAATATTTCTATTATTTAATACAAAAAACAAATACTACGAGTACCGGGTAGTAGAAGAAAGAGAATTCTTGCGTTCTTCTTTTATATTTGGTCCTGTTGATACGTTTCTGTGCTGATGTAGCTGATATTATTGTGCAAAGCGGACAAGTGAAAATACGCGAAAAGTAAATGAAACTTGACAGTGACCAGACAACAGGCGAGGGTAGAATATTCAACTGGTACTTGAAATTAATGCCACAGGACATGCAGGACACAAAAAGCTTTAAAATCACTGCCTAAGCTGCAGGCACATGTCAATGATTAAAACGTAAATAAGAAAAGGTAACAATCCACGAGCCAACAATGAATGACACCGTACTCCATCAGGAGTTTTCAAGCTAAGTTTTATATATTAACGAAGGCGTTGTGGGTGTTTCACAGAATACCTTTTTATATAAACAGAAAATTTGGAAACTAATTCATATTTTGAATTTTATTCCGATCGTTGCTATTGCCGCTATGAGATATAGTTTTCCGACTTGGATGAAACTTGTTCACTATGTTAGATTACGTACTCTAAACAAGTAAGAAAGGCTCTATTTGAACAAACCTATTTTATGCATATTTTATCATACAAATATCATAGTTTCGACTGATTTTTCCTATGGGAGCTGTAGGCTATAGTTGCCCGTTTCGTATTAAACTTGTTGATGATAGTTATAATGACACCAAACTAAGTAAGGGTGGTTATATTGGTACCATAAACATATTAAATGAATTTGGTCACGATAGCTTTAATAGTTTCCAAGTTGTGATGATATTAAAATTTTTTTTTTTGCAATTTGTAGGGACTGTATTGGGCGTGATCTGCCTGACATATAGACGGACATTATTTTCAAATTTGGTGGCTAATAGCTCTTATACTCTTGGAGACTGACGGACATCGCTATATGGACTCTTCTGTTGACGCTCATCATGATTTTGATCGATTGTTCCTTTGGAGCTATACGATATAGTAGTCAGATTCGATTGAAATTCGGTCAGTGTGTTTATATTATTGCTGAATGTATTCTGTCAGTTTCATTAAGATAGTTTGGTAAATACAGAAATTTATCTTTTTTTATTTTTATGTTATTTATTTATTGCCAGAAGACGGGCACTCGACACAAAGAGAAAAATAAATTAAATTAAAGTAATTTAAAATTAACAAACTATTAAAAACAAAAAAATTAAAATTTAGGTTAAAAACAAAAAAAAGAGTTTGAAATTAGGAATTAAATTTGAGTTTTATTAATTAACTAACTGGGGAAATATTACAAAAATTAACAACATTAAGAAATGTTGGTCCAACATTCGCTGCAAGGTTTAGGAAAACACCAGAAAAACACTAACCAGACCAAACAAAAAAAAAAATAAATAAATAAATAAAATCAAATGTTAGTAACGCGGTGATAAACGGTAAGTATATTAAAATATACTACGATATAACATTAAAGAAAACAATACTATGTTGATTGATTAGATAAATAAGAGAGAAGTGACATTCTAAGAGAAGACAAAGAAGTGGCTCTACATGAGAAAGAATATTATAGTTATTACATAAGATACGAAACGGATTATGTAAAGCATAATTCGTGGTACAGTGTTGAAGGGACAAAGGAAGAAAGTTTCTTGTGTTCCGGATCGGAACCGCAAAACTAAATTGGCTAGTTAGATAAGAGGAATATATTTCACCATTAATTTGTTTGTGTAAGAAAATTATACCAAGCATGGTTCTGCGATCCGAAAGGGAAGGGAGGATAATTAGCTAAAGTCTACTATTCCACCTAAGGCCTCTAAGAGCAAATAGAAGAAATTGTTTTGTACAGCTTCTATTCTGTCCTGATGTCTGTCATGTATTGGAGACCATACACACGATCCATATTTAGGAATAGGGCGTACAAGCGATGTATGATGAGTATTTTTTAGGTAGGGATCGTCAAATTCCTTCGACCACCGCTTTATGAAACCCAAAACACCAAAAGCTCGATTAGCAGTAGAAGAGATGTGCTAATCGAACTTTAGTTTTGGATCGAAAGAATACCCAAATCATTGACCGACTCTATTCTCTGAAGAGGTTCACCATTAAGAGAGCAATTATTATAGATAGGCATTCTTCTACTAAAAGACATTACGTTACATTTAGTTAAGTTAAGAAGTAGTAAGTTAGTTTTACACCAAGTTAGAAAAGTCCCAAGATCACTTTGTAGACCATGACTCAGGCGAGATTCAGTTTGTGGCAAACAAAATTTTTTATCATGCTGGCAAGATGAAACAATAGATCTACAAATATCTTGCAATGGAGAAGTAATTAATTACTCAAAAGCTTTAGGAATTGCAGACAATTTAGAGATACCCCTATAGTTACAAGTGTTAGATTTAGTACCCTTTTTATAAAGGGGAATAATAAAAGATGCTTTCCAAAATGTCAGGAAAGCAGCAGGACTCAATAGACAATTTAAATAAGGTATACAAAGGTTTCAAGAGGCCATCGGCACAGGACAGGCTTAAAATCCTTTAGATCACTCATTTTTCATTGAATTTCCCTGAATTTCTTATAAAATTTAGATTTAATGTTTTTCAACCGTGTTAATTAACGTGTAAACCAAATAGGTTTTTTAGACATACTTCGAACACAATATGGAACACAAAGGTCAACTAAATTATTTAGAGTTAGATAAAAAACATGCGACTGCTTCATTCATATTCCTGCTTTTGAAAAGCCATGACCAGTCAGTTTGGGATTAAAGCTGGTTTAACTTGTTAAAATTTGTCTTCCGAAACTGGCGTATACGCCTGCTAGGTCTCGAGCTGGACTCTTCCATTTGGGTAGACAATTCCATCAACAATTTTAAAGTGGGGTGATATGAATCTTCAGGGAGATAAAGAGGGGCACTACGGGAAACAGATGGAAATGATGGATCTAAGACAAAAATAAGATCAAGCATCTTATTTAATGAATTGGGAATGCCATTTATTTGAGATAGAATATAAGTGATCAAGGAAATCAATCTGCGTCGAGGGAATTAATACAGCAGAGCTGGGAGTGGAGATCCAAGTAGTTCCTGCAATGTTAAAATCACCCTGAACCACGAGGATACCCCGATCGAAAGTTAAGGAAGAACCAGACTTGAAAGCTGAGAAATGTTCTTATAAACAGAGCCATCAGAATAGGGAGGACTATATAAGCGAGTAATAAAAATGAAAACATTGTATATATTAACCTTTAGAACAATGAATTCTAAATCTGTAGAAATCAGAGGCACCCTATAAAGGGAAAATTATTCGCAGAATATCTCTGTATTAAGAATATCAGGCGTTAACCAAGTTTCAGTAAAGGCAATGACATGAAAAGGAAAAGAAACCCTAGATAAGTAAAGGTTGCTACAAGGACCTCTTACACTCTGATAGGCATGCGAGAGGGAAGAGTTTAGTTTTTTTTGTTATTAGTAGCTAATTGATTAATAGACTGTTAATTAGAAGAAGATAGAGAAGGTAGAGCAATTGGAGTCCGATTTCGTTTTTCAGTAGTATATTCTTTCACAACTGGGTGGTCCGGCCAGAACTCTTTAGAGCATATTTTGCTTAATTGTTCGGCCGGCACACTTATTATAAATACAAAAAATTTCCCGAGCATAAGAAAATTTGAATTTATAAACCCTAATGTTGGCTACAGATTTGACTAAAAACCTTGACATCATCAGATGTAGTATAAGGGGCTAGCCGTGAAACAAAGATTTGTTTTTTTCGATGGGATACCTATGAGAGTCATTTTATTATCTACCACTGCTTTATCGTCTTACGAACTTTTTAAACTAATTGATCCAATCCGAATGTCATCACTGGTATGTTGGTCAACAACAACTGCATTGACAGCGGCTGTATCAAGGGCTGGCTTGTAAAGTAAAGTAAAGTTATTATTCCTATTGACAATACTAGTTATAGATGGGAAAGAAGGATTAATTAGCGACGGATCAGAATTAATGGAGAAATGAGAACTAAAAATTCATTGGGACTAATTGACAACCTAAATTTGGTCTTTTTCCTCTTTGGAGAACCATTCAAAGATTCATACTTTTGAAATCTTTATCCAAAGAGGTGAAACTATCAAAAAGATTCTGAAATCTGCCAAATAGATCCCCAAAGCCTCATTTTGTTAACCTCATGAAGCTCATCATCTCCCTTTCAACTTCCCTACAAGACTCACATGTCCATTTTATACCCGCATTGGAGTTGATCAAGTCGATAATATGGCCGCTAAGGCCGGCACATTTTTCGTGTGATACATTATAACACAGTCAACAGCAAACATAACCCACTTTTACGTTGGTTCGCACCTGGCAGTTTTTATTATAGCAGACGTATATAATGGTACAAGATTTGAGAACAACCAATGGAAAATATTATACTGCGATAAAAGAATAAAACAAGAAAGAATGCCATAGTCGCCCCGCGACTTTAGGATACCCGTTACTCAATGTTCGACCGATTGTTCCTATGGGAGCTATACGATATAGTAGTCCGATTTGTATGAAACTTAGTCAGTATATGTACGCTTTAAATAAGAGTATAGGGATCTATTAAGTTTGTCAGAAGCGAGATGTGCGTAACTGGCAGAAGGAGGTGTGGCCGACCCCATAAAGTATATATATTCTTGATCAGCATCAACAGCCGAGTCGATATAGAAATGTCCGTCTGTCCGTCCGTCCGTATGAAAACCTGGATCTTTTAAACTACAAGAGCTAGAGACACCAAATTTGGAATGAAAGTCCTTTATTTTCGCGAGCAGATCGAGTTTATTTCAAATTGTGGCCACGCTCTTACCGCCTCCGCAATGAGCAAAAAACCAGACACACCGAAAAAAAAATGTGTTTTAGGCGAATATTTCAGTAACTATAGCACTTAGGAGCACACATTTTGGTATACAAGTTTCTAGTGACAGCCTTAATACAATGTCTTTCAAAATTTTGAGCTGCCACGCCCACTTTTCTCATAAGAACTAAAAAACTTTCCAATTTCAATGCCGTTTTTAAGGCATTTGTTCAAATAGTACAGTGTTGTAATTTGACATTCGTTTAGAGACTTATCATATCTAACTTTCCTAAAAGTGACATCAAAATCCTATATCAAACAAGAGAGTTATCACGGTTCAAAGTTTATGTTATTTAACTGCAAAATCACTGTTTGCGCGCAAGCGAAACAGAAACATACAAACATATGTTCGAACGTTTTCTCTACCTGCTTGGCGGCAGCGCTGCCCGGAGCCGCTGGCCGCGCCGACCAATGCTACACATACACACATATATATGTGTGCACATACATATTTGCAAATAATCGGAAGAATGATAGAAGAGGGTCGTGGTGCAACTGGTAGAGTTGCGGCGCAATATGGAACCTTCGTATGGATCGCGGGTTCGAATGCTGACAATGACAAATGTTAATTTACTGGATTTTTGCTCATTGCGGGGGCGGTAAGGGTCGTGGCAACAATTTGAAATAAAGTTAATCTGCTCGCGAAAATAACGGACTTACATTCCAAATTTGGTGTCTCTAGCTCTTGTAGTTTAAAAGATCCAGGTGTTCATACGGACGGACGGACAGACGGGCATTGCTATATCGACTCGGCTGTTGATGCTGATCAAGAATATATATACTTTATGGGGTCGGCCACACCTCCTTCTGCCAGTTACGCACATCTCGCTTCTGACAAACTTAATAGACCCCTATACTCTTTTTTAAAGAGTACGGGGTCTTAAAAATGTTTGGGTCTAAAATGTGTAATTTTAAGTTTTATGAAAGTTATTATTATACAGTTTTAAGAAATAATACTGAATCTTATTTTTAAATACAAAATCCTTAATTAAAATACAATTAAACAGGTAAGAAAAGTATTGTCGGGCACGCCCAACCGTATAATACTCTCTGCTTTTATTCCCGATTAAAATAATTAAATCGGCGGTATTTCAATAGATAGTACTTTTATTAGGACACGTCTAAACAAAAATAAATTCCAAGCATCATCGAACAAACATTCATTTGTCTGTAAGCACATACAAATTAGTTTGACAACTTGTCCTTTTTCCGGACAGATTTGTCCTTTTTATACCCATTACTCGTAGAGTACAAGCACTAACCAGAGAATACATAGATGCGTCAAACTCAAGATTTTTTGAAAGCAAACGCTTGCCTACTCATGGACCCCCAGAGAGCTTCGGCAAAAAGCCGAACGTCGTAGCGCCCCGGAGAGCCGATCGCCTCTCAGTAAATTCAATGCAGACGAAAACAAATTTAGTCTGCCACAGTCAGCGAAACGATGAGCACGGCTATGTCGCACATGTTATCAAATCACAGTCGGGTCTGTTCAAATGGAATTCTTGCATTTAAATAAATTGCTCTAAAATTCTGTTTTACAAAAAAATAATTATTTTATAAACTTTAAATAAAAAAATTTTCAACAGTTTCCAAATCGGCAGAAGTGGGACTCGAACCCATGATCATCGCACTTCGGTCGAGCACTTAACCAGCAGCGCCACGGCAACACTTGCTCTCGGTCAGCTTAAAACCCTACATATCCCTAAAATAGATTTATGACTTCCTAGCTCGATCGTTGTTTTGTCAAAAACACAAATTTTTGCAGCGAGCCGGTTGCTGAAATGTGCTGTTGCGAGACTTCGCAAAATGTGTGTATCTGGCATGCTAGAAAGAGACAAACATATAAACATAAAACGAGAGCACAAGCGACATAGCCGTGCTCATCGTTTCGCTGACTGTGGCAGACTGAATTTATTTTCGTCTGCATTGAATTTGCTGAGAGGCGATCGGCTCTCCGGGGCGCTACGACGTTCGGCTTTTTGCCGTCCATGAGTAGGCAAGCGTTTGCTTTCAAAAAATCTTGAGTTTGACGCATCTATGTATTCTCTGGTTAGTGGTACAAGGGTATATTGTAATCGTTGGAATGTATGTAACAGGCAGAAGGAGGCGTGGCAGACCCCATAAAGTATATATATTCTTGATCAGCATCAATAGCCGAGTCGATATAGCCATGTCCGTCTGTCCGTCCGTCCGTCTGTATGAACAAAAGGATCTCAGAGACTGTAAGAGCTAGAAAGGTGAAAGGGGTCGCAAATGAAAGGTACAATACCCAAGCAGTACAAGTTTGTTTTTGTTTTTTGACACGCCCACTTTAGGGCGTTCTATCTTCATATAAAGGTAAATGTACAGAAAAAACTTGAATGTTTTAGTATAGAAAACTTTTTTGTTAGCAATGCTATCTAATCCAAATTTACACGGAGACTACATGTCTATGAAGTACATGTACTGACCAAGTTTGATCAAAATCGGACAACTATATCGTATAGCTCCCATAGGACCGATCGGTCAAAAATACGCTCCAAATATAAATTAGTATGAAAAAATTTTGCATTGACTAAGCTATCATAATGAAACTGACACAAAACAAATTTATTAATTATATAGCTCCCATAGGACCGATCGGTCAAAAATACGCTCCAAATATAAATTAGTATGAAAAAATTTTGCATTGACTAAGCTATCATAATGAAACTGACACAAAACAAATTTATTAATAATATAAACATACTGACCAAGTTATAGCTCCCATAGGGCCGATCGGTTAATAATACGCTTCAAATATAGGTTAGTATGAAAAAATTTTGCATTGACTAAGCTATCATAATGAAACTGACACAAAACAAATTTATTAATAATATAAATATACTGACCAAGTTTCATACAAATCGGACAACTATATCGTATAGCTCCCATAGGGCCGATCGGTCAAAAATTTGCATTTCGTATGAATTTGTATGAAAATTTTCTGTATTTACCAAGCTTTCTTAATGAAACTGACACAGAATAAATTTATCAATAACATAAATGTACTGACCAAGTTTCATTCAAATCGGACTACTATATCGTATAGCTCCCATAGGAACAATCGGTCGAACATTGAGTAACGGGTATCCTAAAGTCGCGGGGCGACTATAGCATTCTTTCTTGTTCAAATTATATTTGCCAGAAAAATTTTAAGACGTCTCCTGTCCGGAAAAATTGCCTTTTTTATTGTATTTTATTCTTTTTTTGTCCTTTTTGATTATTTTAAATTGCTTTTTAATTTAAACTAGATGTTATCGCATTCATATGGTTTATCTGATTTCAATAAATAAATTTGAATGCAACTATGTTTTCTAAGCGTGTAATCGAAATCAAACATATCAAATATATGTATATAGCGCTTAAAAGTTTCAACATGCCAAAAGATACAAATAAACAGAAATTTTGAGAATCGTGGTTTAGTTAACATGGTTTGGGTGTGCCGAAATCCTAAAGATCTAGATTTGCGTACTGCAAACACAGCAAGAGCAGTGCATTTATAAATAAATTCAATATTATTGATCTAGGTTTGGGTTACGTAGAAACGGTTTACGTGTGCATCGTAGGCTCAATGGAGTGACGAGAAAAATACTACTGTTGACAACGTATTATACGCATTGGATGAAAAAAATGATTGAAAAAACTATATTTTGTACAAGAAACGTTTTTGTCCGTTTTTTATGTCCCCTTTTTTCAATATTTGTCCATTTTTTGTTCGTTTTTAAGTTCATCTAGCCTTTTTTTAAGTGAAAGCCTTGGCAACACTGGCACATACATACCCATGTATGTATGTATTGGTCGGCACAGCCAGCGAACGCGGGCACCGCTGCCACCACACAAGCAGCGAAAACGTTCGAAGACGTGTTTGTCTATATCTACATTGATATTGTGTTCAATTATTAATCTTGTTACGTTTTTATCTTTCTTGTTTCCAGTCCGATTTTAATGAAACCTTCAGGATAGTTTGATATAATAAGTCTCCGCACAAGTTATCAATCACAATACTGTACGATCAGAACTAATTCCTTTAAAATGCCATTGAAGTTCAAGAAGTTTTTATTTCTTGTGGGAAAAGGGGGCGTGGCAGCTCAAAAATGATGATGAGATTGCATTTATGCTGTCTCCAGGATTTGTCTTTCTAAATGCCATAGTTACTGAGATATTCGCCGAAACCACAGATTTTTTTTTTTGAGGTGTGTTTAGTTTTTTACTCATTGTGGGCGAATGGGCCGTGGCATCACAAAAAAAGATTCTTGTATTGACTGACTACATATGCGATCTATTGAGACCAAGCTCGAACTTGTAGCTCTTACCATCTCTGAAATCTGTTTGTTCATACGGACAGACAGACGGACATGGCTATATTGACTCAGCTTGTGATGCTGATCAAGAATATATATACTTTATGGGGACTACCACGACTCCTTCTGCCTGTTACATACATTCCAACAAATATAATATACCCTTTTACTCTCCGAGTAACGGGTATAAAAAGGCCAGATTTCCAGATAGGGGCTGTTTAATATTATTTCCGGAGGAAGCACTCAAAAACAGGACAGATCTGTCCGAAAAAGGCCAAATGGGCATCACTAATAAAAACTGAAGCGATAGCGGTCTTACTCATGCAAACATTTTCGAGTACAGTGGAATCCGTTTATAACGACTCCGCTTAAAGCGTCCGTCCGGTCATTGCGACGAAAATTTGATGACTTGTTTGGTCCCCATACAAGCTTGTATGAAAGGTCCTCCGCTTAGTGCGTCTCCGCTTACAACGACAAACCGCTTATAACGAGAAACCGTTTATAACGACAAACCGCTTATATCGACGATATTTTTCATAATTCAAACGGCTATTGCGACGTGCCGAAAAAAAAATACAGCGAAATAGTGCCAAAAAATATAAGCATCAAACGACGCTGTAAGAAAAATATGTATGCATGTATGTATTTATTAGTGATCGGCACTCCTAGGAGCGTCAACAAGGTTCTTACTCTCTCACTCCCATTATTCTCCCATATTTTACTCTGGGAGAGAGAGAGAGTCGAAACACAATGTCGACGCATACAAATGTTTTCAGCGCGAGTGTGCGGGTATATTCCATAGGATGTCCCGTTATATTTCTAGTTTTTTCTGCTTTTTTCCAATTCTAATTTTATGCGTAAATGCTCACAATGTGAAATCGAGAGCAAAATGCGCAAAAGAGAGCTCATTCAGTACAAGCTCAGCAATTAGGCAATGCACGCAAATAATGTCGTCAAAACGAAAATGCTTCTCTGTTGAGCAGAAAATGGAAATAACTCGTCGCCTGGAAGCCGGTGAGCGCAACATAGCTCTGGCTAAAAAGTTCGGTGTGTGCCACACTACAATTGCCACAATTAACAAAAATAAAGAAAAAATGAAATCTTTATTCAACAATAATATATTAAAGCCAAAACGTGTCAGAGCATCAACTCAAGATGAAGTTGATAAAGCATTGTTGCAGTGGTTTACAATGCAACGCAGGCGAGGAATACCATAAAAATGTATTTTGTTTTAAATATTTTGCTTTTGAATACGGAAAAAACATTGAATTAAATTTATAAAATATTTTGTTTTGATTTAAAAATTATATTGTTTTATTTTAAAACCTATTGCAAACAGGACAGCTGCAAAAGAAAAACAAAATGTTTTTCTTTGCTCGTTTCGGTTAAAGCGTCTTCCGGGTATAACGACGTAAAATCGTCGGTTCCTTGAGTGCCGTTATAACCGGATTCCACTGTATTAATGTAAGTGTATATTTTTTTCCATATTTTTTTTACTTATAGCGAAATGACTCAGATATTTTTTTTCTCATGGTTAAAATGTCGAGAATCACCAAGCTAACAAGAAAGAATGCTATAGTCCCACCGCGACTTTAGGATACCCGTTACTTAATGTTCGACCGATTGTTCCTACGGGAGCTACATATACGATATAATTATCCGATTTGTATGAAACTTGGTCAGTATGTTATTGATCAATTTATTCTATAAATTTATTTCATTAAGATAGCTTAGTCAATGCAAAATTTGTTCAAACTAATTTATATTTGGAGCGTATTTTTGACCGATCGGCCCTTTCGTTTCAGACCCCTCCACTCTTGTTTTCGAGTACGGGGTCTAAAAATGGGGTCCAAACTTATCTTTAATAGTCTGTTTGCTAGACTATACCATTTCTTATAACTAAAGAGAAAATTCATAATGTATTTGAAACTGCTGCTTACATTAAGCACATGGCCTTTGAGTGAGGCAATATGTGTTGCTTAACTTTTGTATACGTGGTTCTATATTTGTTTTTATTTGTTTATTTTTCGTTTATTTAGCAACCGCACCTCTTAGGAGCAATAAGTTGTATTGTTTAGTTTCCGTGTTTGCTAAAGCCGTCAGTGCTAATGCAATTACAAATTAAAATTTTGAACTCCACAAAATTAATTAATTAATTAATCTATTATTTCTTATTTTAAGTGTTCAGTGTAAAGACGAGTTGACCAATCAGTCCACTTTGTTCATTTATGGCCACTAAAGCCATGGCAAAAATATGTCAATTTTTATTTAGAATTGTAGTATTATGAAGTGAATTTTTGGGGTAACCCAAAATGAGCAAACGCCATAATGTACATAAAAGTATATTAGTTTTCTTGATCAGTATCAGCTGATCTGATATAGCCATTTCCGCCTATCAGTTCATGTCAATGCGAAGTAATCTCTCAGTTTGGATGCTTTCTTAAAACCGAGCCCGCTCTACACTCTGCTCTTATTACCGATTATACTACTAAAATCAGTATCCAGGTACTACAATGGATATTGCAACACTTGTATTAAACATACATCTGTTTCTCTGTATGCACGTACATACACATACGTTTGACATTATATTTATGCACATAGTATACGAGTATATATGTATATATATATACCATTGCACTATGGGGTATTTTCGCATTTTTCGGGTATTAAGTCATTTTTTTTTGTGTTTACATATTTAAACAAGTAAGGAAAGTACAGTCGAGCACGCCCGACCTTAAAATACTCTCTGCGCCTTTTCCCGATTAAATTATTAAAATCTGTCTAGAGATATTAAAATGTGTAGTACTTGCATTAAAACACGTTGAAACAAAAACAATCTAAGCATAATCAAACATACAGCTGTTTGTCTGCATGCGAATACACATACGAATGACAATATATGATGCATGTATGTGTGTATTCGGCGTGGCCAGCGACACTCGGGCAGCGCTGCCGCCACACAGGCACCGAAAACATTCGAACATGTGCTTGTATGTTTCTGTCTCACTTGCACTCATACATGATATTGCATTCAGTTATCAATATTGTAACGCTTCTAGTTTTATTGTTTATAGTCCGATTTTGATGCACCTTTCAGGATAGTTTGATATAGTTAGTCTTCACACGAATTATAAATTACAATACTGTACTATATTAAAGAATGCCTAAAAACAGAGCGAAAGTTGAGAATTATTTTTATTTATAGTTCATACGGACAGACGGACAGACAGACAGGCAGACAGGCAGACAGACAGACGGACAGACGGACATGACTATATCGACTCGGCTTGTGATGCTGATCAAGAATATATATACTTTATGGGGTCTGCCACGCCTCCTTCTGCCTGTTACATACATTTGCACAAACCCAATATACTCCTGCAGAGAGTATAAAAACTTTAAAATGTTATGATCAGTACCGGAAATGTTAATTAACAGACCGCTGTTATAGTTAACAGCTGTTAAAGTCAGCTGTTTTTGACGAAAACACGTTCTTTGAAATTGCAGCTTCTTTGAAGCCAATTTTCAAATTGAAATCATTGCTACGTAAATCAATTAAATTGTGCCAATCAAAATGGATACAACTATACGGGTTTGTTTTAAATGTACTAATATCATGTATTTGTCTGTGTTATATTAATATTTTGTACAATTTGTAAGTGTTCTTAAAGGTGCTTGTCATTCAAAATCAAATCAACTTTGGGAAGAGTTATAAAAAGAATGAAGGGGAATGAAAGTATGCGTCCAAGTGTATGTCGTAAAGCCATTAATTCTTAATTTAAAGCAGTTTGTCTCAAATTGCACTTTTCCGCACTATCGGCGCATTTCGTTTTTTTGCAGGTGGCTTTGACACTGAATCTACTATGAGCATACGATTAAAAATCATTGTTTTTGTTTATGAAATCATTTATATATTTATAAGAGTTTATTCTAAGAAAAAAATTTTAATTAATTTTAAAAGATATTTAAAAAAAAAAAAAATTGGTGGGGGGAGTTGACACGCCTACTTTTCCAAAAACCTGTATTTGATCATGGACATAATAATAATAAAAAAAAACCGTTTCCAAAAATCTGGCTTAGTTTACAAGTTATTAATAAATACCCGAAAAATGGGAAAATACCCCATAGTACATTGGTTGATCGCCAGCGTGCGCGGCCAGCGGTGCCGCCACAGAGGCAGTGTAAACATTTGCAAAACGAAAGCAAATGTTTGATCGATTGCCCCTATGGGAGCTATATTAGTCCAATTTGGATTAAACTTGGCTAGTATATGTACGCCATAGATGTGTACATCCTATGTGAATTTGGTTCGGATAACGTAACTAACAAAAAAGTTTTCTATACTAAAACATGCTATTTTTATCAGCTTTTATCTTTATATGAATATAGAACGCCCCAAGTGGGCGTAAACGAGTAACGGGTATAAAAATATTATTTTATTGACTAAATTCGCGTTTGTTGCTCTTACCATCTCTGAAATCTGATTGTTCATACGAACATACGGACAAACTAACATGGCTATATCAACTCGGCTTGTGATGATCATTGCAACATTTCGTATATGTTTTGGATTTTTGCCACAATATTTTTTTATTTTGACATTTTCTAATAAGTTTCCCATAGTAATAAAGTTCGAATTTTTTGTGGTACTGTAGCCAAGGCCGACAATGCTTTGAGTCACAATTTATTACTCTTAAGGGGCGCAGCAGCTAAGCGACTGAAAATAAACAAATAAGGACAAATATAGAACCACGTATACAAAAGTGAAATAAGACATGTTGCCTCTGCTAGGGGCCGTGTGCGCACAGCTGGCTTTTCAACACCATCAGCATCAGTTCTATTTACAAGAACACTACATTTCTCTTTCTCTAGCATTCAAAACCAAACAAGATGCCAAAAATGACTCACAAACTAAGTTTTTAGTAAAGACACGGCATCTTAATCACATAAGTGCAATCCCTATTTTTCTTGCACGCTACAGCTACTTCTGATTAATATAGAAATAATCAGAACAAGAAAGAATGATTCAATCGCCTCGCGACTTTAGGAACCGTTACTCAATTTCAAAATGATATTGAAAATGGGGTATAATAATTATTTTAGAGTAATCGTTTAGGTGATAGATAAGTTAGCTTGGTAAACATGGAACATTATTATAAAAATTTATGTTTCGAGCGTATATTGTTGTCCGATCCGATAAAACTCGGTCAGTTTGTTTATGTTATTGATAAATGTATTCTGTGTCAGTTTTAGCTTGCCAAATATAGAAATTTGTATTACTAGTTTATATTTAGGAGTCACTTTTGACCGATTCTGGAGAAAAACTCTATAATATAGTGGTTCGATTTGGATAAAACTCCAGTAAATTCCAGATAGCACATACAAAAGTAGCTATTTTAACTTGCTTTTATACTCTCTGCAGGAGAATATTGGGTATGTGCAAATTATGTAACAGGCAGAATGAGGCTTGGCAGACCCCATAAAGTATATATATTCTAATCAGCATCACAAGCCGTGTCGATAGAGCCATGTCCGTGTTAAGTCAGTTTCGACTCTATATTAAGTCAGTCAAAACAATAATATTATTTTTCGATGACACTTTCAGTCAGTTTCATTTAGATAGCTTAGTCAATGCAAAATTTTTCATACTAATTTATATTTGAAGCGTATTTTTGAACGATCGGCCCTATGGGAGCTATATGATATAGTTGTCCGATTTCGATCAAACTTGGTCAGTACATGTAATTCATAGACATGTAGTCTCCGTGTAAATTTGGATCAGATAGCATAGCTAACAATACTATACTAAAACATTTAATTTTTATCTGTACATTTACCTTTATATGAAGATACAACGCCCTAAAGCGGGCGAATCAAAAAACAAACTCGTACTGCTTAGGTATTGTACCTTTCATTTGCGACTCCTTTCACCTTTCTAGCTCTTATAGTCTCTGAGATCCTTTTGTTCATAAAGACGGACGGACGAACAGACGGACATGGCTATATCGACTCGGCTATTGATGCTGATCAAGAATATAAATACTTTATGGGGTCTGCCACGCCTCCTTCTGCCTGTTACACACATTCCAACGAGTACAATATACTCTTGTACTCTACGAGTAACGGGCTTAAAAATTAAATCAAATGTTAATGACGCGGTGATCAACGGTAAGTAACGCGGGACACGAAATACCCGAAAACGATAAGTGAAGTGAAGGCACATAAAAAAGTAAACCAAAAGAATACTAAGTACTACGATATAACATTAAAGGAAAACAATACTATGTAGATTGATCAATACAAGAACCTTTTTTTTTTCGATGCCACGTCCCATTCGCCCACAATGAGCAAAAAACTAGACACTCCTCGGAAAAAATTGGTGTTTTGGGCGAATATCTCAATAACTATTGCACCTAGGATCACCAATTTTGGTATGGAGGTTCCTAGCGACCTTCTAAATGTATTGACATTTAAATTTTTGACTGCCACACCCCGTTTTCCCACAATTAATAAAAGTAATTCTCAACTTTCGCACCGTTTTTAGGCATTCTTTAATATAGTACAGTATTGTAATTTATAATTCGTGTGAAGACTAACTATATCAAACTATCCTAAAAGGCGCATTGAAATCGCACTATAAACAAGAAAACTAGAAGAGTTGCAATATTGATAACCGAATGCAATATCATGTATGAGTGCAAGTGAGACAGAAACATACAAGCACATGTGACGGCAGCGCTGCCGCATTCATATCAATGTATGAGTGCAAGCGAGACAGGAACATACAAGCACATGTTTGAATGTTTTCGTTGCTTGCGTGGCGGCAGCGCTGCCCGCAGTCGCAGTCGCATATATTGTCTTTCGTATGTGTATTCGCATACAGACAAACAGATGTATGTTTGATTATGCTTAGATTGTTTTTGTTTCAACGTGTTTTAATGCAAGTACTACACATTGTAATATCTCTAGACCGATTTTAATAATTAAATCGCGAAAAAATGCAGAGAGTATTTTACGGTCGGCCGTGCTCGACTGTACTTTTCTTACTTGTTTTAATCAAAAAAGAAACACCCAAACGGAAGAGTGTACACCAAATGCACATATTGCGCTAAACCAAAACACCCCTTTTATAAAACTCCGTGTAGACATACTCTGGCCAAAACAGGGAATTTCATAAAGGCCAGCCCATTTACATTTAACTGTTGAGCGTTACAAAAGGTTTCAATAAATTATTGTAATGCAGATTTTTGCAAAGCGTCACATTTTAATTCTGTTAATAAACTAATGAACATAATTTTCAAAACAGAATTCACTTTATTATTAAATATCAAATTATTTTAAAAACGTTTTCAATGCCGTCAAAACATTTACTATAGTACCACCGAAGAAAATATTTCATGCAAATTAACACTATCAACATATTGTTTAACAGAAAATCGAGTATAAGCATGCCCGCGGTACGCACCCAACAATTGAGTATCAAATTTGTTCGAGCAAAACGATCAGGAGTAAGCGAATTTTAAAAAAAAAAATTGTATTGACTGACAAAATATGTAGTATATACTGGCAAAGTTCCAGGAAATGTTTGCCATGCTAAACAATTTGGCAACAATTTGAAAAGTACAGTCAAGCACGCCCGATATTATATTACTCCCTGCACTTATTCCCGATTAAATTAATTAAATCGGTATCAAGTTACGTTAAAAAACATGCACATGCAAATTCGTTTGAAATTATGTATGTATGTATGTGTATGTGTATATACTTAGCATTGGACGGCCAGCGTCTGCGCGTGGCGCTGCCGCCACACATGCAGCGAAAACGTTTGAACTTATGTTTGTATGTTTGTGTCTCGCTTGCGCACTGGACTGTGAATCCAGAGTGTAATAGTTGGGTGGGAGTCTATTGACACCAGAAGCTCGGTGATGGCTTCAGTGCTTACGTTGTTAAACACTCCCGAAATGTCTACGATGACACCTTGTGCGTATTCCTAATGGTAGAAAGCTCTTTCGATGGAGGATGGATGGAGCGATGGTGTGCTGTTCCTAAAGTTTTTCCTTTGTATAATCGAGCTGATTGGTAAACAACATTCCTCCAGCACTACTTCTAATATGGAGATTCAGAAGTTTCTCCATAGTTTTTAACAGCAAGAATGACAGACTTATTAACCTGTAGTTCTTTGGGCTGCTGTGACTGCATTTACACGCTTTGGGTAGAAATACTACTCGTGATGTTCTCCATGTGGCCTGTACTGAGACATGCTTTGAATATCCTGAGCAGCCATTGAATAATAACATCCTTAGTGTTCTGTAGCATAGCTGGAAAGGCCAGGGCTCTTAAAGGAGTCAGTAGCTAATTGTATCTTTTAATTTGATAATATTTCCAAGGGGAGTTGGTAAATAAGACGCAATATGCTGGTGCTCCGTCTCATTTGGTAGCTCAACAGGTTCTGGGAAGTGGACAAACATATAAACTCCTTGTTTCCTTACTCAGTCTAAACCCCACTGGCAAGTTTTAGTTAACTTTGGATAGAGGGTTACTTGGGTAGCAGCCTTCAAAGTTTTGCTGTTTCGGGATCCAATTCCAGTTCAGCAGTTCCCCTAGGTATTTCTTTTCGCTCTTCTAATACTATGCTAATATTCCCAGAGCTGGGTCTTGTACTCTTCGTACACTAAAACTTCCTTATAGCGCATAGGCAGTTTGCACATCTTTAGACGATTTTGCCTTTGAGCAGAGAGTTCAGAGTTCTACCAATCTTGATCTCCTTTTTAGATTGGACGGACGGCAGGACTTAGGAATGAATGCCGAAAGGTTTTGCTTACGATCGCTAGAGATGACTCTATGTCATATGCCGACCTAATTACACCCGGTGCCTCTAGTCTACTGCTCACCAGCCTATAGATCTCTTCCCAGTTCGCGTTTCGGGGGTTCCTGTATAAGTTTTCCTTGGGAGTGTTGTTAAACCTATACTCAAACGGTATTACTTTGTGGTTGGAGAGGAGGGTGTTTTTTTATTGACCCTTCATTTGACGCAAGTATTAGATCAATAATGTGGGAGGAGGTGGTACATACATACGAATGTACCTCACCAACGCTTGCGATACTTAAGAGTTTAGTATGAAATCAAAAAGTGATACACCTCTGATATTGGTGGCGGGTGCCGCCAACGCCGACTTGCACTTATGGAGGTTGAGCTACAGCTACGTACGAATTGCCTACTATGGTCAGGTCACCGTACTTTGGGCGGCTTAGCGGACCGACTCTAGGCCAAGATCCCTCTTCACCTCCACGGCTTTTAGCGTGTGTCCTTGTCTTCCGAATGCAGGAAAACTCTATCTACTCCCTTCGTCATCTTGCCGCAGCTTATGTAGAGCATGTCCTCGGCATCCATGTTTATCAACAGGATGACATGCTGGCCCCCTTGGCCGCGGAGAGAATGCCCTACAGGCCCTTCCAATCAGTTGGTACGTCCTTGTTCTGTCGCTGCAGCAGCTTCATCCCCCTTGACAGGGATGGGGAAGAATACATTCGCCTTTTGCTTTGATGGGATATTCTCCATGTCCACAACCTCCAGTTTGGCCTCTTCCCACACCTCTCACAACATAGAGACTTTTTGCTCAGCCAGCAGACTGTCGGGTCATCCTTGCATTTGAGGACCTTGGCTCCATTAAGCGACCCAGCCGCTGGATCATCCTCCATTCTCGCCTTGAGGTGATCGACAAGCAGTCCGTGGATGGTTTTCTATCCTCTATCCCCGCCTGAGTCGCCTATGCATTGCCCGGCACCCTTTGAGAAGGGTTCAGCTAAAGGATTTTCGCCATGTTCATATGGAATGTCTGACGCCATACAAACTCCCGCCGAGAAAATTCTTGAACTTCAGAGTTCTCCTAATCGAATTGAAGTGCCTTTTTAAGCGGAAGAAGTGTGATTTGGCAGCAGTGTAAAAAAATTGACTATGGCTGATGTAGAAACGATGTTCATGATATTTATCAAAAGGTCAAACGCCCGACTGATTATGTTAAATTATCTCCAATCAAAGAAACTGGTGTTGAGTCAAACGGAAGTTATTGTCAATGTACCACGTCTTTAAAATAATAGACAGCGAGTGGGACGTGCTACAACCAACATAAAGAACGCTTATCACTGATGCACCCACGAGCTGCACGCATTACTGACCAGATTTGACACATCGTGGAGGCTTGTGACAATTTGCCTGTGACAATGTGATCAAAGTCAAGACTACGCGTCTTGCTTCTTTTCTCATAATTCCATATTTTATTTTTACTCGATTTCGATTTAGCCAAAAATTTTTTAATATTACCTTGAGTAAAGTTTTCGAAACGATCGTCGCGCAGCCATCGTAGTTCTCAATATGATCTGCCCTCATTCATAAGATATTTTATATCACACAAATTTTTTTTTAATCTTTTTATAAACGACTTTCCCTATTCGCTATCCCATTGTCGCATACTTATGTATGCAGATGGTGTGAAATTATTACCATCTTACAATGACCCCCGGGATCATGCGTTACTACAAGATGAATTAAACACAATGCACAACTGGTGCACTTGAAACTCAATTTTTCTAAATGCCTGTTTATGACTTTTAACAGGGCTACTCCTTACTTAGCCAATTACTATATTGACAATGTACTCTTAAATCGTATACTGTCAGTTGGAGATCTTGGTGTTCTTTTTAGACCCCGTACTCTTTAAAAAAGAGTAAAGGGGGTCTATTAAGTTTGTCAGAAGCGAGATGTGCGTAACAGGCAGAAGGAGGCGTGGCCGACCCCATAAAGTATATATATTCTTGATCAGCATCAACAGCCGAGTCGATATAGCCATGTCCGTCTGTCCGTCTGTCCGTCCGTCCGTCTGTCCGTCTGTCCGTCCGTATGAACACCTGGATCTTTTAAACTACAAGAGCTAGAGACACCAAATTTGGAATGTAAGTCCGTTATTTTCTAGAGCAGATCAAGTTTATTTCAAATTGTTGCCACGCCCCTTACCGCCCCCGCAATGAGCAAATAACCAGACACACCTCGAAAAAATTTGTGTTTTAGGTGAATATCTCAGTAACTATAGCACTTAGGAGCACAAATTTTGGTATACAGGTTCTTAGAGACAGCCTTAGTATAATGTCATTAAAAATTTTGAGCTGCCACGCCCCCTTTGCTCATCAGAAATAAAAGACTCTCCAGCTTCAATGCCTTGTTTCAGGCATTAAATCAAATAGTACAGTGTTGTAATTTAACATACGCTTAGAAAATTACTATTTCTAACTTTCCTGAAAGTGGCATCAAAATCCTATGTCAAACAACAGAGAAATTACGGTTCAAAGTCGAAGTTATTTTAAAGCAAAATCACTGCATGCGCGCAACACATACAAACAAACACAGAAACATACAAACATATGTTCGAACGTTTTCTCTACCTGCTGGCGGCAGCGCTGCCCGGAGCCGCTGGCTGCGCCGACCAATGCTATACATACACACATATATATGTGCACACATACATATATGCAAATAATCGGAAGAATGATAGAAGAGGGTCGTGGTGCAACTGATAGAGTTGCGGCGCAATGTGGAACCTTCGCATGGATCGCGGGTTCGAGTGCTGACGATGACAGTTGTTAATTTATTTATTTTTTATCTTTAATTCAAAATGTAAATATTTAATTTTAATTTTTTAAATTTCATTTGAAAATTTTAATTTAAATAAAATGCAATACTATGGGAGTACGGGGTCTTTTACAGTCGGCTCGATCGACTGTAGCCTTTCTTACTTGTTGATAATAATTTAAGTTTCACACATCACATCTCCACAATTGTTTATAAAGCCAAGGGCACTCTTGGATTTATTAAACGCTGGTCTAAAGAGTTTAATGATACCTTCGTCACTAAACTTCTTTACACATCATGTTCATGTATCAGGTCTCCTCCTTCCTTTAAATCAGAGATTTTTCGTGATTATTTTGGCATACATTTGCATTGTTTGGGTTTTTTCTGGATTTTCCCCAATCCTCTCAACAAATGTTGGATCAATTTCTTTACTTTTTATTCCCAGATTAACTATTAACTATTAATTAATTGATAATTTAATTAACCAAATTTGTATACTCTCTGCAAGAGTATATTAGGTTTGTGCAAATGTATGTAACAGGCAGAAGGAGGCGTGGCAGACCCCAAAAAGTACATATATTCTTGATCAGCATCACAAGCCGAGTCGATATAGCCATGTCCGTCTGTCTGTCCGTCTGTCCGTCCGTATGAACAAACAGATTTCAGAGATGGTAAGAGCTACAAGGTCGAGCTTGGTCTCAATCGATCACATATTTAGTCAGTCAAGACAAGAATCTTTTTATTTTTCGATGTTACGCCCCATTCGCCCACAATAAGCAATAAGCTATCGGTGTTTTCGGCGAACATTTCAGTAACTATGGCACCTAGGATCACCAATTTTGGTATGGAGGTTCCTAGCCAAACCTTAAATGCATTGATATTAAAAATTTTTGACTGCCACGCCCCTTTTTCACACAATTAATAAAAATAATTCTCAACTTTCGTTCCGTTTTTAGACGTTTGTTAATATAGTACAGTATTGTAATTTATAATTCGTGTGAAGACTAACTATATCAAACTATCCTGAAAGGTGCATTGAAATCGCACTAACTATAAACAAGAAAACTAGTAGCGTTACAATATTGATAACTGAATGCAATATCATGTATGAGTGCAAGCGAGACAGAAACATACAAGCACATGTTCGAATGTTTTCGGTGCCTGTGTGGCGGCAGCGCTGCCCGAGTGTCGCTGGCCTAGCGACATCCTAAAGGCATTAACATTTAAAATGTTGGACTGCCACGCCCCTTTTTCCCACAATTAATAAAAATAATTCTCAACTTTCGTACCGTTTTTAGGCGTTTGTTAATATAGTACAGTATTGTAATTTATAATTCGTGTGAAGACTAACTATATCAAACTATCCTGAACACCTTTCAGGAAATCGCACTATAAACAAGAAAACGTTACAATATTGATAACTGAATGTAATATCATGTATGAGTGCAAGTGAGACAGAAACATACAAGCACATGCTCGATTGTTTTCACTGGCCCGCAGTCGCTGGCTGCGCCGAATACACACATACATATATGCATCATATTTACACACATACAGACAAGCAGATGTATGCTTGTGTAAGCTTAGATTGTTTTTGTTTCAACGTGTTTTAATGCAAGTACTACATATTGTAATATCTCTAGACCGATTTTAATAACTTAATCGGGAAAAAATGCAGAGAGTATATTACGGTCGGGCGTGCTCGACTGTACTTTCTTTTCTTGTTATAGTCATTAATAGTAATTTTTCTTATAAATATAACTTTCTATTTTTGTTAATACTCGCGACTGCACTTAGTCTACGTTAATAAATAAATAAATAAACTGTTATTTATATTCTCGGAAAATTTAAGTCATTTTATCATAGTTGTAGTTATTCAGGCAAACTGCGGTGTGGGGTCGGAGAAAACGCGATTGAAAACAGTAATGCCAACTTTAAACTATGAATCGAAATTTCCAGGTCGGATTTAAGCGAATACGAAAGTGGTTTTGGGCTAAAAACGTTAAAACTCAATGTGCTTTAATGAAAAAGATCTCAATAGCGGTTGCAACATTCCCACCTTAATCTATTGATGAAGAGGAGTAGTATGAGTCTGTGGATTAAGAGGGTATTAGTTCAACTTCTTTCTTACATCAATGACTTTGATTTTTCAGATAATTGCCCATAAATAGTCTTTTAACAAGAAGAATTTTGAGGTTGTTGGAAATTATTCGTGTTGTTTATGTCGAAAACTGGCGGACTATTATGGCAGTGTGTGTTGTGGTGTCGGAAAATCCATGAGCTTAAGAAAATCGGATAACGCTTCGAGATGGGTGTACCAAATCCGACGTAAGCTTTACACGTAAAATGTGAGTAGTTTGAATATAGGCAACCAGGAATTCTTGTTTGTAAGCGCCGGCTTTGGTGTAACCGTCAATACACTCATTGAAGAGAAAAACCCACAGGCCACCAGACTTTACGACGTGATACTTGGAAATACTCATTAACCCTTGAACACTTAAGAGTAATAAAGAAAAAGGACCGGTATACAAAAGGATCTCAACTGACCTCCGTAAAGAAAGGCAATAAAATGTGTTAACAACGATTGACAGCGGACTCAATTGAAAACGATCGGTAGTGCACACTTGTTTTGACCCTAGATATTCGAGCTGTATGGCCGCTTGTGAAAGTCACCCCTAAATCAGGTGCGCTGCACGTACACAGTACATTCATACAGTAACTGGTTTACCCTCCCTCCCGGTGTGCTCAACAGGTTTACACTAATATTTATCAATAGAAAATAGAAATCCTAGTGAAATTAGATTCATTTTCGTAGAGTTAGTTCTGATCGCTTGGTAAAAAATTTTCGCGCGGAGCGCAAAAAATAGAGGGAAAAAAGAAAAAAAAGAAAAAAAAGAGAGAGAGAACAAGTAGTTATAATATAGGCAACCGGGATGAGACTCTGATATTAAATCGGCCAAGCTGAATCACAGAATATTTGTTACGCCTGATGTTCCCCGGTTAAATCAACTGGATCCTCACTATTTATGTAGGACACAAACCATATGTCAGTTTCTCTAATCTCCGCTAGATGTCGCTAACTATAATTTTTATTTTTGATCCCCAATGGATCCTCAAAATTTAGTTATGAAACCAGGAAACCAATTTTATTTTTGATCCCAAACGGATCCTCAAAATTTTGTTATGAAACCAGGAAACCAAACCAATTTTATTTTTGATCCCAAATGGATCCTCAAAATTTAGTTATGAAACCCGGAAACCACCCCAATTTTAATTTTGGACACAACCCATGGCGCTAATAAATTCCCAAATTTCCCTAAATTTCTACTCACCGCTAGATGGCGCTAATAAATTTCCCTGTATTTCTACGCACCGCTAGATGGCGCTTTACCGCCGGAGGGGGAGGGAAATTCCCGGTTGCCTATATTATAACTACTTCCCAGTTGGAAAATTAGTACGAGAAATGTACATTTTTAGTGCGAATATCGCGCACAGAAGTAGTCCCTACCACTGACTGCCTGACTTCGTTTTCCCGTGGGCATGTCCATCAAAGTAACTGGGAAATTGCTACAAACCAACAGATTGTTCCGGCGTGCTGTAGCACTTTTGTGTGAGAACGTCGCTACTCCGTACAAAGAAAATGTAGCACAAGGAAATTTTTTTAAGCGGGCTCCAATTGGATTTCTTAAGGGAATTTCAGTTGGATTTTAATAGGATTCCCCCTCCCCCTGCATAAAATTATGATAAAATCCAAATACTGAGAATTTAAATTTTTATTTCACTTTGTAATTAAATAATATAATTTGAATAACTGCGTTCTACAAATACGAGATATTACTATAAATATATATGTATAAGAATATTGAAGAAAGCGACCTAGTTCGCTCTCAAGGTTCATCGTCTTTGAGCCGACATCCATCTATAGAAGACTGCATCTGAAACAGAGATTAAAACTTTTATTATTTGCATATTATTAGCAATATATAAAACTTACTTATATCTCCGAGAAGATCTGCAAAGCTCTTATAGTTACGACTCATTTGCTAGCGACGCAATTGACGAACTTTAATTTCATCACCCGTGGCACGCGCAGACATAAAATTGATAAAAAGATTATTTATTTTACAAAATGTTATATCCTGATATATAAATTATTAAGGCGGATGTAATTAAAGCACTTTAAATGTTAAATTATCTGTAAAACTTACCTTTTTAGATATTTTTCAATCAACTCGCGGCACATACACAAAGCAAGGGCTGCAATCTCAATGAAAATGTATCGAAAAACCGATATACGCATTGTCAGCCCTAAGTATTTTTCGATGAACGCGATCGATTCACTTTTCACTTATAAAAACATTAAAAATGCATTTATTTTATTTTAAACTGCTTAATAAATTAATTAATAATTTTTAAAATGCATAAAATAGTTTTCAGTTGTTTAGCAACACCTGAAAATATATAGATGGTGTTACCGCTTTTCGATAGTCAACCTGCCGTACTTATCGGCAATTGTTATCATTGACTTGTAAAAATTTAAAATAACAATTCTTAATACAATATAAATTGTTTATGTAAACGATAGCGAAAATGTGTTAGCAACCCAAATACTTACTGCTACCCAAAAATATTTATTTGCAAAATAACTTACATTTCAATTTCAAAAAATATAAATAATTAATTTTTATTGTTATTTTAAAGTGATCATAAAAATCGAATTAATATAAAATATCTATATTTGCATACACAGCCAAATAATAAACATTTCAATGGGTTTTGGGAGTTTAGCAGCGCCCTTTGATTGTGGGAATTTCTTTCTAGGCGTCAATAAATTCTGAGCAGCAAAAACAACAGCGGCATCTTTAAAAAAATAATCACAAAACTGCTACCTTCTAGCGGAACACAGCAGCGGGAAATTCTCACTTGTAAAACGTACAATTCTTACTGAGAACTACTGCTTGTACGATGGCTGTAGTACCAAAATCTGAAAAATTCTGTACTACAGCTGTACTGAATTTACGAACCACTGAATGAATTTCCAACTGGGTATGCATTATATAAATTGTGTTTGTAGCGGGGCGGAATGTGTGTCTGGCGTGAACATGCCGCCCCCTTGCAGAAACTGCAACAATCCGCCTCGCTCGGCAGAGACGAAGATGGGGGATGGCCGCGTTCTGAATCCACCCGAAGATGGTGCTCTGGGCGACAGGAAGTACTGGGATGACAGCCAGCCTGAATGACATTCGGATAAATGACGCCCCCAATAATAATGGACACGACCGACGGCTGGTGAAATTGCGGATCACCCAAAACCAGATTAGCGAACTGGTTCCGCACGTTCTCGGATAATATCCACACGGATACGCAGATCCTCCTCAATTCTCAGAACGATTTCCCGACGTAAGTTCGAGGAACTAGGAGATCCCAGGATTGCCATGCAGGCACGTTCGACCCTTCGCAGGTGATGGACAATCCCAACGCCTTGGAAAAAGATGAATTGATGCGGCTTTTGGGTGCACACGCACCTAATACGTCGCGTGCCTCAAATTGTTCCTGGTCGTTGCCAACTTGGACGAGGGCCGATGCATTTTAGTACGTACGCCCGGTGGCAGTAATTGGTAGTCGCGTCGACGGATCGTTGATATGGATCAGCGTGTGGTGATTCTCGCGTGCCTCAAATTGTTCCTGGTCGTTGCCAACTTGGACGAGGGCCGTGGGCATCACCATCGTAGCCCGATGTTGGAGTAGAGAGCGGGAGCGGGAGCGAGCGTGTCTTGACCGGGGCTACTCGCGTCGGACTTTGGCACGGATGACAAAAGGGGCTAACCAAACGGCTGGGTCGAAAAACTTCGCAATTTGAGACAAGACTATTCGTTTAGTAATTGTCAATTGAACCTGTGGTTCGAGTTTTTGCGTTACTGGCAACCTCGACCTCAAAAAAATCGTCATGTAGCAGATAATTCGATGGAATAGCCTGGAGTAAGGCCTTGTGGTTTGACGTCCATTTCCTTAAGAAAAGCCCGCGGAGTGCAGCGCTTCTCGAAACTGCTGGATAGCGGCATGAGCATCCTCTGGAGTGTCAGATCCTGTAAGGTCATCATCAACGTACAAAAAATGACGTAGATTATCGCTCGCCCTTAAGTAGATGTTCTCGACGTTTTGGGCAAGCTGCAAAAGCACTCAAATTGCAAAACAAGGCACACAATTTACACCGAACGTAACTTGGAGACCATATTCAGTGAGCTGTGCATTTTAGTCCCGGAAAAGGGTTCGCTGGAATGGGGTATGCTTCGAATGGACCATGATTTGTCTCACATCTTCGTTACGTCAGCGTTAAACATACCGGAAGAATCTCCACTTGAGGATCTGCAACGTGAGGTCGGCTTGCAGTCTTGGGCCGGTATGTAAAACATCATTAAGGCTGTCTCTATTCGTGGACGGACAAGATGCGTTAAAGACCACGCGGGTTTTGGTGGATGTACTGTCAAGCTTGAACACGGCATGTTGCGGAAGGTAGAAATTCAAGGTGTCGGTTGGAGCCGGGATTAGGATCATATGACCCAACTCGATAAGCTATACCAAGATAGCATTATAAGTGCTGTTTAATGATGGGTTTTTTTGCAAACAGGCTTCATTCCTTAAGAACTGAGCCAAGGCAATCGATCGAAACGCGGTTTTATCAAGAAGGGATCGGCCTTACTGGATCCGAGTGATATTGGGAAGCTTAGAAATGCACCAATACAGTAACAGATTGGCCCAATTTTCAATGCTAACACCAGAATGCTCGAGCAGTCAGCGCCCTTGAAGGGTGCTCTGCAATCCTTTTAGGGCAGTTCCAGATTCATGAGCTATGGAAGCAATGCCAAAGATGACGTTAAGTTGGCTCGTGACAAACAGGCGTTTGTTTTCAAACAATGGTTTTCGCTTTGCCACAAGTTTTAGCGTTTAGGTGGGAAAGCTTCTCGACAGGACTGAGACTAAGATTATTCACTTACATGGCAGTGAATAGATTCAAGAATGTGGGCCACTTCAGGTAGTCCCCGGTAAATACATCGATTTCACAGGGTGGCATGCGGCATTCACGAGAATTCATCGAACCGGCGGATGATTGCGTAATAGCGACGGCATTTGCAGCGGTAATGAAGACAATCGCACTTGCCACATTCAAAGCAAGCAAAGCACATCGTCACTGTGTCCTACTCGGGTCTCGAATTGGCTCAATTATTTGGAAACGGTGATGTACTCGGACAAGGATATCATAGCTGTGCCTCGCAGACGCTGGGAGGTGGACCTCGTGATAACTTGGGGAGCTGATATAATAATTCTTGACGCTGAACGGAGAGAAGGATTCGAGCGGAAAGATATATGGAGAACGAGGCTCAGAAGAGGCTGGTTGTGCTCGAACGGCGAGGTTTCGTTCAACGATCGTCGTTAGGAGAGCCCAGGGGCATAATCTATCCGAGTTGAGATACTGCTTAGAAAAGATTATGCGTACAGATCACAAGAATAGTGTTCTGCGAAAAGCGAACAGAGGTCGAATAATTTGTAGATAGTGGAATGTATTCAATGGATTCTGGAAAAAATGCCAGCACATATCAGCAGTGACTAAAATACTCTCTGCATTTTTTTCCCGATTAAATTAATAAAATCGGTCTAGAGATATTAAAATGTGTAGTACTTGCGTAAAAACACGTTGAAACAAAAACAATCTAAGCATAATCACACATACATCTGTTTGTCTGTATGCGAATACACATAAGAAAGACAATATATGATGCATATACATGTATGCATCTTTCAATAGAGAAAGAGATTATTAGCTGTGCCGGTCGTGTTTTTTCAACGCTCCGTCTATTTTATTATTTCTGCCTTAATTCGCGAATTTTAATTTGAAATGATCAAATATTTTACTTGAGCAAACTGATACCCAAAATTTGGTTTGTACCAAGTCGTTTTTAGTGTGCATTTTTAGCAAAACTATACATTTTTATTAATACAGCGTCTCAGCTGTGTTTTTGTTTGTGCCCGTTTTTGTTGCGACCTTTGCTCCCTCTTCGTTGCTCTGCTGAGCAATAATAAGTTTGTGTGTTTGTTCGCTTACACTCAATTTCTGTTTTGTGCTTGCGCCCACGCATTGCTTTGTTGTCATAACTGTTTCGTTGACATATGTTTTTGCATTTTAGCGAATTCTGTTTTCGAGCATATTTGTTTACATCGAAGTAATCTTGTGCACTCTTAAATTTTTTCTTGTTTGCTCTCTTGTTTTAAAAAGTTTATTTTGAGTGAAATGCTGCAAAAACAATTACAGTGTGGTTTGAGTTGCAAGGTGATTTTTCACGTATGTATAAAACTGTGAAAAGCAATTCCTAAAATTGCGCTCATTCGCTAAGAAGCTATGCACCGATTTTGATATTAGTGCCGACTTGCTTAGTGATTATAAGTTTGAGACTCCACCTGACAAGGTGTTGAGTTCTCAACAGCAGCTTCCCTTACCTCTTCCGCCTGGTTCGCTCCTCACGTCACCAGTGCATAATGAGCCTCCCCTTTTATCCTTTTCTCCCTCTCCCCGCAACTCATCACCTCCCAATTCACATATTCTTCCGGCAACATCTCCTGTACCTGACCGACCCTCATGTGCCGCCGTTGCTTCCCCGGCACTGCCTGTTACCCCCGTAACCACCTCGTCACCCATTATGATCAAATCGGTGACTATTAATGGAGCTAAGGCTACAAGTAAAAACCCCGCAGTTCCCCCTTCACCCCCTAATATAATTGTTGTACCTGGGAATTCCTCCAATGCCTATTCTTCTGGCTCTAAAAGCCCCCCAAGTCGACGTAACAGACATCCCATTGTTACTCCCATTGTAGCTCAGCCTCCCCTACTATCTCATCTTTTAAGATTAGTGTGTCCCCTGATCTGTTTCCTATCATATGTGACCCAAAGTTTTGGCCTCCCCATATGATTGTTCACGAGTTTAAGCTGAAGACTAGAACTCGTTCAAATCCTGTCACCTTTCCGACTAATGGTCCTCAAGCGGCCTCAGTCATAGCCTCAAAAACTAGACTCTGACCAACTTTTCATTCTGTATCAGAATGTAAGGGATCTGGGGTCTAAGTTAAAACAGTTACATAAGAATAGTTTCTCTTTTGACACCGATATTATTGCATTCTCTGAGACTTGGCTTAATTCCAGTATATCTGATAATGAAATAATGTCGTCAAAATATAATATCTATAGGCGCGATCGTCCTAATCGACGTGGTGGTGGTGTCCTTATTTCAGTAAAATCCTCCCTTAATGCTGAAATAATTGATGTTTCACCAATTGACGATATTGAAATTGTTGCCGTTAAGGTTACTTTTTCGTCTTTTGCGCTGTATGTAACCTGTTCTTATATTCCTCCATCCTCTGAAATGTCTATTTATTTTCAGCATTTCAATTTCATCAAAGAAGTATTTAGTCACATTCGTGACTGTGATTTCTTTGTGACACTTGGTGATTTTAATTTGCCAAACGTTTCCTGGACGTTTTTCAACCAGTTTAATGTCATTCCCACAACCAATAATGACTTTTAGATAGTTTGATTGATCTTTTTCTTTTTCAAGTCAATCATGTATCTAATCGTTTAAACCGGATGCTGGATCTCATCTTTGTAAGTGATTCATCCAGTGCCGTTGTCACTTGATCTTCTCCTGTAGTGGTACCTGAAGATTCTTTTCATCCTACCCTTGGACTGTCTTTGTCTATCCCTAACTCAACCCATTTACCTCATTCTTTCTCTTCCAACTCGCGCCGTTGCTTTCGCAAAGGAAATTTTTCTTTGCTTAAGACTTGCTACTGACTGGTCTGAACTTTACGGCATGAAAGAAATTAACATAGCTGTCGAGTATTTTTACAACATTTTAAATTCATTCTTTGATGTCTGCATCCCTAGTGTTGTAAAGTCCGTTTCACATAAACCGCCTTGGTTCTCACCAAGATTATCAAACTTAAAAATTAAAAATCCAAATATTTTAAAAGGTTTAAGCAGACAGCCTCTAACTTAGACTTTTTAAATTATTCTAAAGTTAAAGCAGCCCTTACCCTTCTTAATTCTCAATGTTATGAAAATTATCTTGTTCGTTGCAAGACTCAATTTGCGCGTGATCCTTAACAATTCTATAACTTTGTTAATTCTAAACGTAAATCTAGTACTTTACCCTATTCTATCTTTTTTAATTCCAGTAAAGTAAGTGAGGATTCGGCCGCTTCCGATCTCTTTGCTAACTTTTTTCAATCTACTTACACCTCTAGTTTGTCTACTAACTTCTCTTACCCCTATAAACTCCCATCCTTTAATTCTGTTTTTCTTCCGCATATTACCTATAGTTCTCTTCAATTAATACCTTAAAATCTTCCTTCTCTCCTGGCCCCGACAATACTCCAAGTTGTGTACTTAAGGAGTGCTGTTCTTCTATAATAAAGACCTCTATTAATTCTGTTTTTCCTTTCCTTAGAATTCTCTATCTTTCCTACCTTATGGAAAGAATCTTACATTATCCCACTGAACAAAAAAGGGTGAAAGTCGGATATATCCAATTACAGGGGAATTGCGAAGTTTTCAGCGATCCCTAAGCTCTTCGAAAAGATAGTTACATCAACTTTGCAACACCTCTGCAAGTTAATTATCTCAGCCGCCCAACACGGGTTTTTTTAAGAGTCGGTCGACTTCGACCAATCTGTTAGAATTTACCTCTTTTGTTTATGAGGAATTCCTTAATAAAATGCAAACTGATGTCATATACACTGACTTTAGTAAAGCATTTGACTCTGTTAATCATAACCTTCTTTTACATAAATTCAGTATCCTAGGTTTTCCACCCACCCTTCTTCTGTGGATATCATCATATCTAACAGGTAGGACCCAAAGGGTTATGCTTAGATCAGCAATATCTAAATCTGTTTTCGTTACTTCTGGAGTTCCCCAGGGAAGTCACCTAGGCCCATTGTTTTTTAGTCTTTTTATAAACGACCTTCCCTCTTCGCTATCCCATTGTCGCATACTTATGTATGCAGATGACGTGAAATTATTATTATCTTACCTCCCAGAATCATGCGTTACTACAAGATGATTTAAACACAATGCATAACTGGTGCATAACTAATCACTTGAAACTAAATTTTTCTAAATTCCTGTTTATGACTTTTAACAGGGTTACTCCTTACTTAGCCAATTACTATATTGACAATGTACTCTTAAATCGTATACTGTCAGTTGAAGACCTTGGTGTTCTTTTTGAAATAAATTAAGTTTCACACATCATATCTCCTCAATTGTTAATAAAGCCAAGGACACTCTTGGATTTATTAAACTCTGGTCTAAAGAATTTAATGATCCCTTCGTCACAAAACTTCTTTATACATCCCTTGTCCGCCCCATTCTTGAATATTGTTCATGTGTTTGGTCTCCTCAACATGCTCATACTAAAGATTTAATTGAGTCGGTGCAGAAGCAGTTTTTGTTCTTCCCACTTCGAGGTCTTATTTGGGACCCTAATCTTCGCCTTCCTTCCTACTCCAATAGGCTCTTACTCCTTAATCTTCCGTCCCTTCTTAATCGTAGGAGAGTTCTTGGAGTTATTTTCCTTCACAAGCTTATAGATTGTGATATCTGGTCCCCATCTCTTTTAGAACACCTTAATTTCAACATTCCAACCAGGGCAACCAGGTACTACATCCCTTTATTTCTTCCCACATGCACTACTGACTACGCTTTGTTTTCGTTTTCGGGTATTATGCGCTCATTTTAATGAATACTATAGAATTATTAATACATATTTTTCTCTTTCCCATCTTAAAGCTTCACTATACAGCCAACTCCGTTAAATCTCTGATCTTTAGGGGCAGTATGTTTGGCATTTTAGCCGTTCACGCGTTCCTTTAAATCAGAAATCTTTCGTGATTGTTTTGGCATACATTTGCATTGATCTGGTTGGGTTTTTCTGGATTTTCCCAATCCTTGCAACAAATGTTGGATCAACTTCTTTACTTTTTCCCCAGATTAACGATAAACTATTAATAATTTAATTAACTAAATTCTAAATTCTAAATTCTTTTAATATTTTCAGTTAAAATATTTTTTATTATATCTTTTATAGTCATAAATATTAATATTAATAATAAATAGAACTTTATATTTTGCTAATGCTCGCGACTGCATTTAGTCTGCGTTAATAAATAAATAAATGTATGCATGTGTGTATTCAGCGCGGCCAGCGACTGCGATCAGCGCTGCCGCCACGCAGGCAGCGAAAACATTCAAATATGTGCTTGTATGTTTCTGTCTCGCTTGCACTCATACATTGATATGAATGCAGCAGCGCTGCCGTCACAAGTGCTTGTTTGTTTCTGTCACACTTGCACTCATACATGATATTGCATTCAGTTATCAATATTGTAACGCTTTTAGTTTTCTTGTTTATAGTGCGATTTCTATGCGCCTTTCATGATAGTTTGATATAGTTAGTCTTCACACAAATTACAATACTGTACTATATTAAAGAATGCCTAAAAACAGAACGAAAGTTGAAAATTATTTTTATTAATTGTGTGAAAAAGGGGCGTGGCAGTCAAAATTTTTAAATATCAATGCATTTAAGGTGTGGCTAGGAACCTCCATACCAAAATTGGTGATCCTAGGTGCAATAGTTATTGAGATATTCGCCCAAAACACCGATTTTTTCCGAGGTGTGTCTAGTTTTTTGCTCATTGTGGGCGAATGGGGCGTGGCATCGAAAAGATTCTTGTATTGACTGACTAAATTTGTGATCGATTGAGACCAAGCTCGAGCTCTGTTTGTTCATACGGACGGACAGACAGACGGACATGGCTATATCAACTCGGCTTGTGATGCTGATCAAGAATATATGTACTTTATGGGGTCTGCCACGCCTCCTTCTGCATGTTACGCACATTTCGCTTTGGACAAACTTAATAGACCCCGCTGCTCTTTTTTAGAGTACGGGGTCTAAAAACATATACGATGAAGGAAATTCGGAGCTTATAACAGTGTGTATGTATTTAATTTTCCTTGTTTTATAAATATAATTTTGTTTTTCAATATGGAACCCATATATACCGATAGTTCCTTACTTGTTTCACCGATAGTTTATGCGTTTATGGATAGGACTTGTAGAAGGAATACCGAATATTATAAATTTTGTTACAACTTGAAAAAATAATAAATAATACATATATAAACATATGTTATTTTAGGTTAGGTTAAGCCGGACGCCCTCTCACGGGCAGTTCATAGGCCCGTAATGGCCCTTAGTAATCCGGTCCCCGGAGGGAGCTATGGCTTGAAGTCATTTAGTATGTGAGAGCGCTTCACAAAGGCTAGCAGTTCCCCCAGTGCCCTTTTTGAGGCATCTTCCATCGAGGAGAGTTGTGGTGCCCCTAGGCACCTCAATCTAGTGCGCTCTAGGGCCGTACAGCGACATAGAAGGTGCTCTAAGGTTTCAGCGGTGCCAGGGTTATTACATTTCCTACAGCTAGAGTCATTTGTTATGCCTAATTTCATTGCATGAACTGCCACCATACAGTGACCAGTGAGAATTCCCACCATTAGTCTGCAGTCCTTCCGTGAGAGCTGCAACAGGTAGCGAGTGCGTCGGGCATTGAACTCATTGCACATAATCTTGGTCGATTTGCATGTGGTGGTGTTCCTCCACCTCTCATTGATGAGCTTATTTGTATTTCCCTCCAGTTTGCAGTAAAGCGATCTTAGGGATATGGGAAGGTGTTGAGTTCTGTCGTTCGGCAGGTCGACACCTGCTTTTGCTAGTGTGTCTGCCACCTCATTTCCAGGTATTCCCTGGTGGCGCGGAACCCAGTAGATGTGTACTGACTTGGTCGTACCTATATCATCTAGTGCGTCTTTGCTCACCTGGACCGTTCTGGAGGTGGTGGTTGACGATGCGATAGCCTTGATAGCTGCTTGACTGTCTACCATTATATTAATATTCTGGCATTCATGGCCTAGATTCTTTGCAAATTCTGCTGCTTTTCCGATAGCAAAGACTTCTGCTTGGAAAATGCTGCAATGGTCTGGTAGCTTGTATGCCAGTTTCGTGATCGGTGTATCGCAGTACACTGCGGCTCCTACTCCTCCTGCCATTTTGGAGCCATCTGTATATATATTGAGGTGGCCGTGCCTATTATGGCACGTCTTCCAGTCGTCGGACCCGAAGTGTGTCTCGATTCGGGAAGTTAAGCTATTTTGGACTATTATGTGATCAGAGTGACCATTAAGGTTCCTTCCGATAGCGCCATGACCGTAGCTCTGCAGTGACAGGTGGCCTAGTGCAGATCCATAGGAGGTTGCCCCAGTAGGAGTTCCAGGGCTTTTGTCGGGGTTGTTCTCAGTGCACCCGTGATGCAAACAAGTGCCTGGCGCTGGGCCTTCTCCATTAAGGCCAGATAGGTCTTCTTTTCCGTCGCTGGCCACCACACAATAGCCCCATAGAGCAGTGTCGGGCGCACCACCGAGATGTAGATCCAGTGCATCAGTCGGGGTGACAGGCCCCACGAGCAGCTTAGCATCCTTTTAGATGCGTATAGCGCCGCAGTGGCCTTTTTCACCCTTTCTTCGACATTGAGTCTCCATGCCAGTTTGCTATCCAACACTGTTCCTAGGTATCTTACGTGGGTGCTTGGCTTTAGTGTTTTCCCATTGAGTGTCGGGGGAGTCCAATGCGGAACCTTGTACCTCTTAGTGAGTGTGTAAGCCGGCTTCCTCCGCCCATTTACAAATTACCTTGAGTGTCCGTTCCATTAAGGAGCTGAGAGTAGATGGGCACACTCCCGTGATAATTATGCCTATGTCATCCGCATAGGCAGTTATTTTGGGAGCTCCTCCATCAAATCTTTTAATGAGATCGTCTACTACAAGATTCCATAGAAGTGGTGATAGAACTCCACCCTGTGGAGTTCCTCTACATGCACTTCTAATTGATGTTGCCGTACCCCATTCCGACTGAACCCTCCTACAGCTTAGGAGATTCTTAATCCAGTTGGTGATGGTAGGGTGAGTATCCATAGATGTCAATCGATTGATGATGACGTTTGTGTTGACGTTATTAAATGCACCTGAGATGTCTACGAAGGCTCCCAATGCATATTCTTTGTGGTGTAGAGCATTCTTAATCGTGCTTACTAGTGAGTGTAAAGCAGTCTCGACTGATCTGCCCTTGGTATATGCGTGTTGATTTGTTGCCAACCGTTCTCCCACATCATTTCTGATGTGTAGGTCGAGCAGCTTCTCCATCGTTTTGAGTAGGAAGGACGTGAGACTGATAGGTCTATAGTCCTTTGGGCTATTGTGCCTACATTTCCCAGCCTTTGGTATAAATGCTACTTTAGCTGTTCTCCAGAGAGTTGGGATGTGGCCAGTTTTCAGACAGGCTTTAAAAATTTTAAGGAGCCATGGAGTTACTACATCTTTGGTGTTCTGCAGCATGGCCGGTATGATCCCATCCAGTCCCGGGCTTTTTATGCTCGCGAAGGACTTAATGGCCCAAGTCAATTTGTTCGGCGTGACTATGTCTGCGGGGATTTGATAGTCATTGCTTAGGGTAAGGGGATGCTCTGTCTCGTTTGACAGCTCTGTGCATCCTGGGAAGTACGTTGACATCAGAGCTTGAAGCGTTTCTTCACTACTTTCAGTCCATGTCCCGCTGTCAAGTTTTAGCTGACTCTGTATTGTGGGTTGTTTGGAGAGAAGCTTCCTCAGCCTGGCCGTTTCTGGTACTGATTCCAGGTTGGAGCAGAATTTCTTCCAAGAATCCCTTTTGGCCTTCCTAATGGAAGCCTTGTAGCCCCTTAGAGTGAGTTTGTACTCATCATGTACGGGTACCGCATTGGTCTGTTTTGTAAGCCTGAACAGATCCTTGACGTGGATTCGTTGAGTGGAGAGTGCTGTGTTCCACCATGGCGGTTTTGACCTCCTTCTCGTGTTTGAGAGTGGACATGTATTTTGGTAGGCGTCCTGTAGAGTTTTAGTCACGACTAAGAGTGCATGCTCTATTTCGTTCACTGACTCTATCTCACCTGGTTGGTCTAGTTTTGCTGACACTAGTCCCCTAAATTTTACCCAATCTGTCTTTCTCGGATTTCTGTGCCGCACTTGTTTGGGGCTGTGTTCGAAGTTAAGTTCGAACTGAATGTGCTTATGGTCAGAAAAAGAGGGTCTTTCTAGAACTCTCCAATGAGAGATAGTTATGCCTGTCGCGAGAGTTAGGTCAAGGACGTTAGACGACGTTGGGCCTACGTACGTATGTACCTCCCCCGTGTTAGCTATACTTAGGTTAGAGGTTTAAATGAAATCTAGGAGAGACTCACCTCTTGTGTTAGTGTCGGGCGATCCCCATACGCTGTGGTGTGCGTTGGCGTCTGTTCCGATCACTATTTGTGTTCCTTTGTGGGCTGCTGTCGTAAGCCGCACGAGTTCGTCGGGCGGTGCAGGCATGTCGTGGGCCATGTAGCAGGATGCTACCATGAGGCGTCTCGTTCCACTCTCCATCATCACCACTGTAAGATCGTCTGTACTGTAATTAGATATTAGATAAGCATGTAGGCCTTTCCGTACAAGGACGGCGGTTCTGGTTCTGCTTACCGTCGGTGGGTTATACGTACAGTAGTTGGTTGACCTTAGTCCAGATACCACATTGCCCGAGGCAATCCAAGGTTCCTGAACTAAGGCCACATCGACGGGCCCTTGCTCCAAGGCCAACATGAGCTCCGTCGATGCCAACTTGCTTTTATGCAGGTTGATCTGCAGTACCCTCAGCATGTGGGGTATCTGCGTCACCTGCCGAGGACGGGTTGACTATAATTGTCAGGTCACCGTACTCGTCGTCTGCCTCCTCATCTGAGACTATCTCCAGCGACTGGGTAGCGTCGAGGACCGTTTCGATGTCCAGGTCCCTCTCTACCTCTCCGGCTTTCAGCGTATGCGCGTCCTTGTCTCCGGGACTGCGCTTTTTCAGCCGTAGGTAGACGCTACCTAGGCCCCAGGCCATTTTCGCATACCGGGAATATAGGATGTCCTCTGCCTCTTTGTTGATTTGAAGGATCACATGCTGGCCCCCCTCTGATGAGGAGAAGGTACCAGCATGTAACACCTTCCAATCCGTCGACGGGACATCCCGGTTCTGTCGCTGTAGCAGCCTTAGCGCCTGGTCTCCTTGGACAGCGACGGGGAAGAGTACCTTAGCTTTAGGTTTTGACGGGATATCCTCCCTGTCGACCACCTCCAGCAAGGCCCCCTCCCACACCGCCCCCAGTGTCGGGACCTTCGACCTAAGCCAGCATAGCGTCGGGTCGTCTTTGCAGCTCATGATTTTGGCTCCGTTAAGCCAACCTGCGCTGTCAAAGGTGGGCATTGGAGCCTCTGGCTCTTCATCCATCTTCTCTAGCAACAGCCCGACTAGCCTCTCATGAACTGCTTTCCAGCGTTCTTCTGAGATTCTGCCGTTCTCGTCGCTGCGGTCAATTAGGGCTACAATGAGGTGCCTACTCGCGACCTCCTTCATTGTGCCTCTCTTGCGTCTCGGGCGAGGGATGGCACCTTTCGGACCACGCTGCCGTTTGCTAACCGGAGCATCTCTGCTCTGGTTGCTCTCGGTCGAGCGTTGCCTCTTTTCGGCCATCATCTCCTCCACCTTGTTTGCGAAACCACTTGTCTTTGCTCGCATGTGCGGCAGTTGATCAAAGTGGCGGCGACTCTCCTCGATTCGTTGCACAGCCCAGGCCAGCTTGGCTTTGTCCTCTTCGGACAAGTCAGCTATGCCATGGAGCCGGCTCTGAATCTTGAGGGCCGCCTTGTATTGCGCCTTAGCCTTCAGGCCCTCCCTCGAACTTTTTGGCCCTTCCCTACGCAGGGAGCTGGTACCATGTGCGGGGGAGCGCAGAAGGCTCTCTTCTTCCGTCATCGTAACTGACATTACGCTCTCCAGGTCTGAGTCTGCATCGACTGCAGCACCTGTGCGTGTCATGTTTAGTTTGTTTCTGGCAGTAGTACTACAACTGATCTGACCTGCTCCCGCCATATCAGAGGTGTGACCACTGGCGACACGCAGAGAGGATTGCTCCCCCCCGTGCCCGCCGGTGGTAGCAGTCACACTTCCCACCGACGTTTGGACTGACATCCCAGCCCGAGTTGAAAACTTTTCGGAACCTTCCATAGCTGAAATATATCCTCCGTACCGGCTCATTTATTCAGGTGGCCACCCCTAGCGTTGTATGCCTAACCGCCAGGCTACCTCTAGCCATGGCAATGATTCAGTGCTCTGGACATGCCTTGGCATGCCCAGTCACTGAAGCCTGCCTTAGCTGAACACTGCATCGCCTCGGAGGACAAGTGACAGTGCATCATCCAGTCGGGACGGTGCAGTGTCCATTGCCCAGCCGGCACCCTCGGGGAGGGTTCAGCCAGAGGATTTTTGCCAGCCATATGTTATTTTAATATGTTATTTTAATAAGAACCGATAGTTTACTTAATTTATGAATTTTCTATAATTTGTGTACACTAAGTTAATGCTAGATACATTGCTAGTGATCAAACAACGATGAATCGGTAATTGCACGCAAGGAGTGGTGGTGAGATTAAGAAACAGATTTTTGAACAATTTTTAGAAGGAGGAATACTACTACTTTATTTATAGCTGTTTTTGTTGTGGTAAGTTATAAGCGCACTGCACTTTCACAATGGATACACAAAAAGGAACACAAAAACCACCACGGGGGCCGTCGCTGGATGATGAGCGGAGTTGTTCCAAGTGAGGTGATGTGCGCCTAAGCCTCTATAGATACTATGCTTATCAGCTGTTCCACCGATGAACTGGCTGGGGCGAGTGAATAGCATTATCCGACTCGACGGACCAATGTTTGTAGCGGATAGGAACGTGGACGCGGTACGTCAGAGCAGTGATGTGCCGCGGCTTGAGTATAGTTGTGTGGATGTGTGTGTTATGCAGGGACAGTGTGACCAGATCTATTGCAGACTAAAATAGTTATTTTTCTGTTAAGTCAAAATTTGCTACTCTCCAACACATCACAACCAAAGTTTGGATAGAATAAAAAATGCATTAATGCGCATAATTAACCAAGTAAACAAATACTATATATATAGGCAGACCGAGACGCGCATTCACTAGCTTACACTCTAAAGATGACTTGACAGTGAATGAGTAGATACTTACATATATGTACGGCCATACACATCAAAAATAGATATAGTAGACATTGAACTACTACATAAAACTATTTCCGTAAATATCAGAAAAATAAATTAATTAAAGGATGAAGCAAATAAGCTTAGCAAAAATGAAACTATGCTTTTTATTTAAAACCGTAAAACAAACAAGTAAGAAAGGCTACAGTCGAATCCACGATCTCAGACGAAGGCTCCATATTGCGCCCGCAATTCTGCCAGTTGCATCACGCCCCAATTCTAACATTCTTTGGATTATCTGCATTTACATGCTACAAATTCGTTTGACATTATATGTATGTGTGCACATATATATGTGTGTGTATGTATGCCGCCACACAGGCAGCGAAAACGTTCGATCATATGTTTGTATGTTTCTGTCTCGCTTGCGCGCATGATGAATATTGCAGTTAAGTAACATATTCTTTGCACCGTGATAACTCCTTGTTTGATATAGGATTTTGATATAACTTTCAGGAGAGTCAGATATTATAAGTCTCCAAACGAATTAAATTACAACACTGTACTATTTGAACAAATGCCTTAAAACGGCATTGAAGTTGGAAAGTTTTTTAGATCTTATGAGAAAAGGGGGCGTGGTAGCTCAGAATTGAATGACATTTTTTTAGGGCTGACTCTGGGAACCGAAATTGTTGCTCCTAAGTGCTAAAGTTACTGAGATATTCACCTAAAACACAAATTTTTTCGAGGTGTGTCTGGTTTTTTGCTCATTGCGGGGGCGGGAAGGGGCGCGGCAAAAATTTGAAATAAACTTACCTGCCTGACATATAGACGGACTTTCATTCCAAATTTGGTGGCTCTAGCTCTTTAATTTTAAAAGATCCAGGTGTTTATACGGACGGACGGACAGAAGGACATGGCTTTATAGACTCGGCTGTTGATGCTGATCAAGAACATATATACTTTATGGGTGCATCAACGCCTCATTCTGCCTGTTACGCACATTCTGACAAACTCAATAGACCCCTCTACTCCTTTTTAGAATACGGGGTCTAAAAAAAAAAATTATTTGTAGCTGAAAACCAAGTTTTAAGTGTATTGCTGCATTGGTAAGCTTATAAAAAGTGGATTTAACAAGGAAGACAGTGTTTATAAGATTTTTATTGGAGGTCAAAATTTCAGGCGGGGTCAACGTCTGACCCTATCTGCACGATTTAAAATTTTTTTCAGAACAAACGTTTTTTATTAAGCCAAGGCCAATGCGAAAAAAAACTCGGGAAATAGAGGGTTAACAAGTAAGAAAGGCTACAGTCGATCGAGCCGACTGTAAAAGACCCCGTACTCCCATAGTATTGCATTTTATTTAAATTAAAATTTTCAAATGAAATTTAAAAAATTAAAATGAAATATTTACATTTTGAATTAAAATTAAAAAAAAAAAAAATTAACAACTGTCATTGTCAGCACTCGAACCCGCGATCCATGGGAAGGTTCCACATTGCGCCGCAACTCTACCAGTTGCACCACGACCCTCTTCTATCATTCTTCCGATTATTTGCAAATATGTATGTGTGCTCATACATATGTGTGTATGTATAGCATTGTTCGGCGCGGCCAGCGGCTCCGGGCAGCGCTGCCGCCAAAGCAGGTAGAGAAAACGTTCGAACATATGTTTGTATGTTTATGTGTTTGTTTGTATGTGTTGCGCGCATGCAGTGATTTTGCTTTAAAATAACTTCGACTTTGAACCGTAATTTCTCTCTTGTTTGACATAGGATTTTGATGCCACTTTCAGGAAAGTTAGAAATAGTAAGTCTCTAAGCAAATCTTAAATTACAACACTGTACTATTTGATTTAATGCCTTAAAAAAGGCATTGAAGCTGGAGAGTTTTTTAGTTCTGATAAGCAAAGGGGGCGTGGCAGCTCAAAATTTTGAATGGCGTTATATTAAGGCTGTCTCTAGGAACCTGTATACCAAAATTGGTGCTCCTAAGTGCTATAGTTACTGAGATATTCGCCTAAAACAAAAATTTTCTCGAGGTTTGTCTGGTTTTTTGCTCATTGCGGGGGCGGTAGGGGGCGTGGCAACAATTTGAAATAAACTTGATCTGCCTGACATAATAATAGACTTTCATTGTGAATTTCATGGTTCTAGCTTTTGTAGTTTAAAAGATCCAGGTGTTCATACGGACAGACGGACATGGCTATATCGACTCGGCTGTTGATGCTGATCAAGAATATATATACTTTATGGGGTCGGCCACGCCTCCTTCTGCCTGTTACGCACATCTCGCTTCTGACAAACTTAATAGACCCCCTTTACTCTTTTTTAAAGAGTACGGGGTCTAAAAAGACACCACTGGACAACCAATTTTATGTAGATACGTAAGACAGAAAAGAAAATACAATAACCAAAATAAACAGTGACCAACATGAATACTTAGTCGATACTAGATATTGAATGGGACCATTACAAATAGAACAAGAAAAAACGGTTATCTGCTGCTCGCCGAAGATTAAATACCCTTGTAGTCATGCATACTGCGTTAATTTGGTTTCAAGCACTAATTGTTCCTATGGCAGCTATATAATATAGTAGTCCGATTTTAATGAAACTTGGTCAACACATTGGGAATGCATATTGTGTGAATTTGGATAAAACCGCTCAATAGTTATAGAAAATTTGTATACTAAGCATTTTATTCGATTGTTCCTATGGCAGCTATATGATACAGTGGTCCGATCCGGATGAAATTTGGTCGGCAAATGGAAAATAATAAGAAATTCAAATTGCGTGAATTCGGTTCAAATCGTTTAAGAGCCACTGAACATTTTCATACTAAGCATTTTTAGCATTTGCAACCGATTGTTCCTCTACTCTGTTTTAGAGTACGAGTAAAGAAAAGAGAAAGTCTTCCACAGCAATCATTACTTTTATCGTTGACTTTTGCTGTTTTCTTTAACAAATTCGAGGATCCCATCGTGCTGATTTTTTCGTGTATCAAAGATTTATAAGATAAATACAACTAAGCGAACTTTTGTATGTCCCCTTGTAAGGAATACATATACGTTTGACAATATATATTTTTTTTCAACACTTAAACTATTTGTATATACATACATCTAAAATAGAAAATAAAATAAAACATACTATGGAAAGGGTGGGGGTAAGCCAGGCTTGCGGGACCGCCGCGAAGCAATGCTACGCAAGCCTGGGTTGCCTACACTGGGCTCTCTGGGTTAGTTCTCCGCAGTCTCTCCAGCCGACGTACCTCCGTGAATAGGTGGTCAGCGAAGGTACATACTGGTGTCCAGTTACGGTGGCTGACCAACATCTGTGGGACCAGGTTTGAGGTGTTAAGTATCACACCTAGAGTTCGCTCCACTTGCACCCTATGGGCGGATAAGCGTGGCGTACAGAACGTGTTCCGCGCTCTCGATTGTGTGACACATTGGACATAATGAATCGTCCAGTTTTGTTGTATTTTTGTTTGCGACATTTACTATTTTTATATGTAATAACATAATCAGCGTTTGCAAAAACTACTCCGTAGCAGCAAGAGCAACAAAAATTGTGCTATGCTCTCGCTACCGCTCTGAGTTTTGTCGAGAGCCGTAGCAGAGCCGTAGCACATCGATCGAAAATTTGTGCTCTGCTATGCTCTCAGCTCTGACACGCAAAAACTACCGCTGTAGCAAGTAGCAAAAAAAAAACGATGTGCTACGCGTAGCCGTAGCAGTAGCACAAAACAGAGAGCGAGATGAGAGCGTAGCAAATGCTTTTGTTTTTTGTGCTACGGCTCTCGTGAGTGTATTTTCTCTGTGTTGATTTTCTTCGTTTCTTCGCTTGTTTGTAAAATACCGTTAGTTCCTTTGTATTGAATTTTAGTAGAATGAGTTTGTCACTTTTGAATATTACCTTGATGCGTGAACATGTCTCAGCAAAGGAAGAATTTTAACATTTCAAAACATTTTGATGTAAATGGTGACGATCACGTTAAATGCAAGATATGCAGTCGAATATTGAAAAATGGTCGAATTTTTAATTTAAAAAAGCATTTACTCTTGCATGAAGTCCCAGGTGATGAAAACGAAAATGTTGGGAGTGATATGTTAAGCCTTGGCACTTCAAAAATCTCAAGAAATCAATGTATTAAAGTCAAAATAAATCGTAAATCCTTAATACGCTCATATATTGGACTTGTTACTGAAGAAGCTGTTCCATTTCACGTCCTAAATTCAAAAAACATGCGCAATATAGTTGACCCTATATGTGAAGGTTTTGAGTTAAAAAATGGTGGCAACTTTAAGTTAAATGGAAGCAAGTGCAAATCTATTCTTAAACACGTAGCTGACAATGTAAGACTGGAAATTAAACAGGAGAGTCTAAACCGACTCTTATCATTGAAAATTGATTGTCTTGGGCGTAATATTTTCGGAATCAGCGCTCAATTTATCCAAAAAAATGAAATTAAATCGAGAATCCTTGGAATGGTGGAACTGAAAGGATCTGAGTCAAGCACGTCTAAAAATCTGGCTAAAGAAATAGTTGGAGTATTAGACAAGTACGAAATTTCTCTCAGTCAAATTGTGTCTATCACTTCCGACAACGGGGCAAATATGATAAAAGCTTCACGACTTTTATCCAAATTTAACCAAAGCCATGACGATTTCGACGAAGCCGGAATTGAAGAGAACAACGATGAGTACACTAGACAAATCAACAACTTCGATAATCCAGAAAATATATATGTGGGTGAAATTCAAATATGTCGTTGCGCAGCCCACACAGCACAACTCTGTGCACTCGACGTGTCAAAAATTAATGTTGTTAGGAAGTTTGTATTGGAATGACGAAACTTAACGAAATACATTCGGAAACTGTCAAATGGCTACCGCTACTTGTTCGAGTTGAAAAGCTTTAAGTTGCCTCAGTTAGATTGCCCTACGAGATGGGGATCAACATTTACAATGATTGATAAATTAAATAGCGCAAAAAGTGTACTGTGTCTGATCGAGGCTGTGCCAAATAAATCAGATGATGAAAATTTTGAGGCAAATGAAGCTTTATGGGATTTTATAGAATCATACATTACTATAATGGCTCCTCTACAAAAGTCAATCGTAAAATTCCAAAAAGAGCAATTGCATTATGGAAATTTTTACGCTCAGTGGCTAATATGCAAATTAGAAACACAGCAAATATTGTTAACAAACTCATCCGATAAGAATTCACCAATAAATGTGATTGGGAAAAAACTTATGGACAGCATGGAAGCAAGAACAAAAGCATTGCTGTCAAATGTGGGCTTCGACGCATGCTTGTTCTTGGACCCCAGATTCCATCACACTATAAACGGCCGAAAAAAGGAAAGAGCTATTAATTTCTTGAAGATGTTATGGGAGCAAATAAAACTTCACAACCCCACTCTTAGTTCATCAGGATCAAACTGTCTAACAGACGCCGACTCTGGACACTCCAAGGGCAATAACTTCGATCTGCTGGACGACTTTTTAAGTTCTAGCATGGTACTGCCGAACGAATCAACAAATGTGTATTCAAAGATTGAATCATTAAAAATACCATTTATGAAAGCAAGTACGCATGTTTTAAATTTCTGGAAAAATAGGAAGTCCAGTGATCCTGAGCTTTACGCCCTCAGCAAAGTATGTTTTGCTATACCGCCAACCCAAGTAAGCATTAATTTTTTATTAAAAAAAAATGTAATCATAAAGTTAACATTTCTTATTAATTACAGGTTACAATAGAGCGAGCGTTTTCAACTTTGAAACTGGTGCTGTCTGATAATCGAAATCGCCTAAGTCACGAAACTTTGGAGAATATTCTACTAGTCAGGCTAAATTCCACACATTTAGATAGTGCTATAGATAATTTAAGTTTATTTGAGAATGAAAATGAAAATTAATCTTAAATATATAATATATATGTACATAAAAATATGTACATATGTCTATAATATATATGTATATGTATATACTATAAGTCCATTATTTTTATAAGTTTATGAATTTTGAATTATTATATGTTTTTAAGTTTTAAATATCTCATAATTGATAAGAACACACATACATATGTAGATATAAATGAAAATGAATGCATGGTTTTCTACTATATATATAAGTCCATTATTATTATAATTTTATTTTCAACATTGAATAAAATATGTTTTATTTATTTTAATTTTTTGTGTACATATACCTTACATGCATACAATACACTTGCTACGAAACAAGCGAAGAAAATAAGGGTTGTTTCACAAACAAACAAACACAGAGAAAATACACTCACGAGAGCCGTAGCACAAAAAACAAAAGCATTTGCTACGCTCTCATCTCGCTCTCTGGCTACGCGTAGCACATCGTTTTTTTTTTTTTTCTACTTGCTACAGCGGTAGTTTTTGCGTGTCAGAGCTGAGAGCATAGCAGAGCACAAATTTTCGATCGATGTGCTACGGCTCTGCTACGGCTCTCGACAAAACACAGAGCGGTAGCGAGAGCAAAACGAAAAACTACGCTGTAGCAGAGCATTTTCAAACGCTGAACATAATTTCTTTGTGCCTAGATTAATATGTAGATGTGTACTTGTGACTTGTCTATAAATGTTTTTTTTTTGCAGATTTAATTTTGTTTAATTTAAATATATACATATGTATGTAGGTTACAAGTAAAAAGGAAAATATTGCCGATGCCATAAAGCAAAAGCTTTGCAGTGGCATGTAAATATAAATAAAATTATGTTTTTACAAAAAAATTTATAAGAACAATTTATAAATGTATAGTTAATGTATACATTACAATGCAAATGTATAAAAACAAATATAAAAAAAATAATTACAAAGAATTTTGCGTTTTTCCCTCTTCGTTGTCTCTACTCATTTCGCACTAATTCTACAGTGGCTTAGTGACCGCTTACGCTTTTGAATGCATTCGATTCCAACACGCAAATTTTGTCGCATTTTCACTCATTCAATTCATTGTTTTTCGTTTGAACGTTGTGTTTCTGAGTAGTAAAATTCATCTATCGCGCAGGTAGCCGCATATTATGTTGAAGAGGTAAACAGGCATGCTCAAACTCCTGATTCCACCAAGCCACCTGGTCCCTTCAATGGCGTTTGAGCCCACGCTAGTTACCTTAGTGAGCGCATCGAAAGTAAAGCGCGACTTCCTGAAACCGAACTGAGCATTCGAGAGACCGCCCCGGGCTTCGATTTCGGTTCGCAGACAAATTTCGATTAAGCCTTAAAAAATGTTTGCCGGCGTGTCGAGGAGGCACCTTGGACGAAACGACGAGCCCTCATCTGGATCTTGCCCGGTTTCAGGATGAGCGCGAGGTTTTGGTGCTTCCATATCTCGGGGAATGTTCTGTCGGCAAGACATTTGTACCACGCGTCCAAATTGCTGACTTTTGGTGATGTTCCCTGTATGGTTCACTCAGAATAACCATGACTATTTTGAGCTCTCTAATTGTTTGAGCGAGCAGTTCCTGATCGGCCATGTAGGGGTTGAGTTTGAGCTGAAGGAGCCTAACCATCGTGTATTCTGTATTGCTTTACGATATGCTGGACATCTGAAACAACCCGAGACGTAGTTTGATAAGTTCGAGCTAGTGCCGTACACAAATGCTGCAGGAGGGCGTGTTTTGACACTTATTTGCTTGGTGGCCGATTTCGCCGCATTTAAAGCATGCCCCTCTCATATCGTCCTTACTTTTGTAGCTTAGAGTAATATGTCCGAACTCAAGGCATCTGCTCCTTTCTGGACCAGCTCTTGGGCACTCGCTGTGGGTAGAGATAAAATAGCTCTTTGTAGGCTATCTCACGTCACCCTTAGTGTGGTTACTGCCTCGCTGGTAAAACAATTGCCACCAAATCTCGTCCTGGTTGCGAATCCCGACCAAGGGCGTTGTTTTTTTGTAACTGTGAAGTGCCACGTGTGGGACGCTTGATTAGGCATAGTAGCAAGTCACCGTTTGCAGCTTTGCGTATGCCCTGGTTATCGTTACAAATGTCTTTGAGAGACTTGTTTTGTCTTACTTCAGTACGTGCAGCTGGTATCTCCTGTCACTCTGATGTCATCGCGTTTAGCTTGTAATCTTCTTCCCCTTGTGCGGGCTTCTGGAGCGTTAGAAGGGGCGACCTGAATGGCCTTGATTACAGGGTTTAGCTGAGCCGCTTGTGGGCCAGCATGCTCTGGCTCGCGCGATCTGCTCTTTTTTGGTGGAGTGGGTCTCTGCCGTACTGTGGCCTCTCTGGGCCTTTCGGGGCGGCGTGGCTCGTTGTGTGGCTTTTGGGTACACGTCTGATGGCGCACTCCTTTTGCGGAGACGTCTGCGATTCTATGGAATTCGATGTACGACTTTCAGAGTCCATCTGAGTCTCCTTTCAGCAGTAATCCCACTGGGTCATGCTCCGGGCGGCCTCGTTTAGGTGTACAAGCTGGACCACCATGTGCTAGCTGATGTTCCGCTGTCCCATACACGACACGGATAAGTCGTGTAAAACTTCGCTGATTTTTTCGTGATCTTCTGCTAGACTCGTTGGTTTATTTTCTGTTTTTTCTGGACTTGCAACACTCTGCGTTGATAATTCCACTGACGTGGCCAGTACCGGCGAGTAGACCTGCGCAGGGATCTCTGAAGTCCATTATTACCCATTAATACCCAAAAACGCTACTCGTAAATTCAGATTCGACTCAAACTTGAAATATAAACTCAAATTAAAACTTATAACTAAGTTTGAGTTAAATTTTTAAATCAAGACTAGATCAAGTTTAAATTTAAATTGAAAAGTAACGAGCGGAATTTACGCGCCAGCTATGCCGCGTTCACGGTTGTATCCAGGTCTAAGCTCTGTTGACCAACACTGAAGGGTGACAGGTTGAATTATGGATCCGAAGCTTATGTTTTCGGTGAAATTGAGAATGCCGCGGCACAAGCGACACCCCTCGGATGCGGTGCCTTTCCATTCTGTAAATAAGATGTACAGCTCGAACAAGAAATCGAAAATTCATTAGTGGGAGTGAGGACCAGTAACGAGACGATACTCAGACGAGGATACGTAGATACACATGTAACAAGGAGGGAGATACTGGCTCACCGCAACGGGATTGGTCTCAATTTCCAGCAGTATGATCTGGTCAGCTCGTCCCAAGCGGCATTCGTTGGGAGGCACGTAATCTTTGTCAACCTAAAGACTGCGGGTTGAAGTCTCCCATTTGTTACGACTGTACGTAATCGTGATTTCAACGGCGACAGAAACTATGATACACCGCCTTTATCCGCTGCCATCTGTTTATCACAGACATAGACTTGTCGTGAAGCTCAGGCTTTGCAATGGATACGAGAGGACCTCCGACCACGAAATTTCCGTTACTCAATGTCAAAAGATCCTCTGGGTCCAATCGTGCCAATCGAGAATGGGCTAGCGGAAGGAGTTCAGGATGTATTGTTTCGTGACCGCCACGAAGTCTCTTTTGAGCGCCTTGAACGCTCTAACAAAGGTTTTCGGTTGTCGGAGTATATTCGCTGTAGACATTGTCTCTGGGACACAAATTAAGAAAAGGCCAGAAATTACTCAATGATGAGATTATCCGTCGCCTTGAAGGTGATTGCCTTAGTTCTAAAACACACGAAAACGCAAATGTTTTCCTTCCGTAATGAGACAGGATCGTCCAGTGTACTTTTGATCTCAAAGTTGGAAATTAAAAACTTAGTACGCAAATACCGCACCATCAGCAGCCTGCCACCGTGCAGCGTAATGCAATGTACGAATTAACCAGAATACGAGTGAAATAGGTTTCGTAGGGTAGAATGATTAAGTGACGCTCCTCGTAACTTTGGACACAACTGCAGAAGAGAAGGGCGCTGTGTTTGTCCAGAATTGGATTTACATCCAGCAGGCTCGCTGAAATCGCCCGTGGCGGTGCAACAGTTAACACGCTGCTCAACTGATGTATCTGGATTATTGCACAGAAAAGCCGACCAAAATTCGGGTACTTGCAGGGTTCATTCCGACCCGAACCACAATAATCTGCTGGCCGTTAACATGGTAGCGAGGACGATGCGACTAGAGAGATTTGCTAAATTGTCTTCCGATCATACGTGGGACCAATTGTGGACGCTGGTGCGTCGTAGGCATCTCTCTTAATGTTAGCACCTACGAGGACATTATCTACATACATGTCCTCTTGCCCTCAGATAAACGTGTTGGACGTCGTGCGTCAGCTGCAAAAGCACTCCAATGGCTACGAAGGGCGCAAGGTTAATGCCGAAAATGACCAGTTGGAGCTCATAGTCCATACCGCTGCGATCTCAAAAAGTATACGCTGAAACAGAGTGTTCATAGGATTGACCAGGATCTAGCGATACATTTGCGTAATGTCAGCATTAAAAAAGAATTGGAAATTCGCCGTTGAAGTACCTGCAGTGTAAGGTTATCCTGGAGAAATTGTCCGGTATGCAAAACATTTTTCGGACTGATACCACATGTGGTATCCATCCTTCTTCCGCCTGGTAGTTTCCTGATAAATCTGCTCACAGAATACTATAGATCTTTCTTTATTATACCCTTGCAGAGAGTGTATTGTTTTTGTCACAAAGTTTATAACGCATTGAAGAAGGCGCCACGCCCCATACGCCCACAATAAGCAAAAGACTAGACATACCTCGAAAAAAATAGATGTTTTCGGCAGATATCTCAGTAACTATGGCATTAATTAAATTGACAATGTCATTAAAAATTTAGGGCTGCAACGCCCCCTTTTCCCACAAGAAATAAAACAATTTCCAAACTTCAATGTACTTATTCATTTGAGACTAATTATATCAATACTATCCTGAAAGTTGCATCAAAATCAGACTATAAACAAGAAAGCTACAAACGTAACAAAATTGATAATTGAACATAATATCAATGCATGAGTGCAAGCGAGATGGATATATACAAACATGTGTTCGAATGTTTTCGCTGTCGACTAATATATATATACATGCATATGTATGTATGTGCATACATACAATGTCAAACGAATTTGTATGTGCATACAAACAGATGTTTCTTCGATTAAACTTAGGTCTTATTTGTTTACCTGGATACTGACTTAATTATTTTAATCGGGTATAAAAGCATAGAGTATTATACTATCGGGCGTGCTCGACTGTACTTTTCTTACTTGTTAAGGTCAAGGAAAGGTACTCTCCATACTCTCGTAGGCCTCCACCACATCCAGACTTCCTGGGATTGCGGTGACTTTTTAGAGCAGTGTTTTACTCAAGCCCGACTACCTTCGTCAGCATCCCTTACTAGGAAAGTAAAATCGCACTTACATCGGTATATACAGTTACGGCAGTAATTCCGAAGTCCACTGATGTTCCTTCCCTTTTTAAATCAATTTTATAAAATTATCCATTGTTTTTAGCAACCCAAATGAGAAGAGCATCTTTGGCGTTCATTGGGTGAACACACTATGTAATATGGATTATTTATCACACGAGCGCAGTAATAGTTTTCATTGTTATACATAAATAACGCCATAATGAAAATACGCTTTTAAATGATTTTTTGCCAACAAAAATAGACACGACACAATTATTGCTACCGTTTAGGACAAAATTAAGGGGAAGAGCTGGTCTAAAGCAAAATAAAATGGGCATATTTTTATGATTTTATTTTGACGCAACAAAGGAATCAATCGAAAATCTTTGAAAAGGTTTGATAATATATGTTTCATGGTATAACGGCATACTTTTCGTAAGCAATGGACACAGCACCATTTGGCTGGCTAGGCAGACCCCATAAAGTATATATTATATTCTATATCTTATATTCTTGATCAGCATCACAAGCCGAGTCGATATAGCCTTGTCCGTCTGCCTGTCTTTATGTCCGTGTGCAAAATTAGATATCAAAGATGGTAAGAGTTGCAAGCTCGAACTTAGTCTCAATCGACCACATAGTAAGTCAGTCAATAAAAAAAAAATTTTTTTGGTGCCACGCCCCATTTGCCCCCAATGAGGTAAAACCTGGACACACCTCGGAAAAAATCAATGTTTTACGCGAATATCTCAGTAACTATAGCAATTAGGAAGACAAATCCTAGAGACAGCATAAATGCAATTTCATCATAATATTTGGGCTGCCACGCCGCCTTTTCCTTTCCCTTTCCCTTTTTCCCACAAGAAATAAAAAACTTTTTAAACTTCAATCCAGTTTTTAAGGCATTAATTCTTATCGTACAGTATTGTGATTTATAACTTGAACATGTATGTATGCACATACATATGCATGTATGTATTGGTCGGCACGGCTAACGTACGCGGGCAGCGCTGCCGCCACACAGGCAGCGTAAACGTACGACCATATGTTTGCATGTTTCTGTTGTTCGATCTGGCCGATTTTAACATATTAACTGCATGTAAAGAGAATACACATCTGTACCAAGTTTCAAAAAGATAGCTATAGAGCTGAGAGACTAGATACATTTAAACAGGCTGACAGACGGATATATGTAGCTATATCGACTTGGCAATAAAAAGAAAAACAAATATTTTTAATCTATTTTTTGGTGGTGCCACCAAATTTATTTGACATTGCGAGGAGACTAAAATTCGATTGCCAATACTCCATTTCTCCCTGCTACAGTTTTCGACAGCTTTGTCAAAGGAATTTGCTGTTTAAATTATGTGCCCTCCGTTAATTAAGAACAGTGTTAACATGAAAGAAAGTACAGTCGAGCACGCCCGACCATATAATAGTCTTTGCTTTTATTCTCGATTATAATATTAAAATCGGTGTCCAGGTATTACAATGGACACGTTGAATTCAAAATAACGGAAATCAAACAGTACAGTCGGGCTCTCCCGACCTTAAGATACCTTGTGTGAATTCCGATCCCAACCTGAGATAGAAATTTTCACTTTTCGTGTTAAATCAGTTGTATCAGAAATCCAATTAATTTTAGCACACGCAACTCGAGCAATACAAGTAATCAGCTGATCAAAATCGATTATTTTAAATTATAGTTCAGTCTCATAATAAATTTATCAATAATGAATCGCTCAAATGAACTAAAGAACTGGATTCGATAGATGAATCAGAACAAATAAATGACCTATATTCGGCCGATTTCGCATATGGGAGCTATTGGGTATAGTTGTCCGATCTTTACCAAACTTGGTATGATTAATTAAAATAGCAGTTTACAAAAAAATAACAAAAAAAAAAATGTTACAATGCGTGGCAGCCCAAAATGCTAACAAGATTGCAGTTATGCTGTCGCTAGAAACCTGTGTACCAAAATTGGTCTTCCTATGTCCTATAGATCCTGTGATAATCGCCGAAAACAGCGACTTTTCCGAGGTATGTGCAGTTATTGCTCATTGTGGGCGATTGGGGCGTAGCGTAAAAAAATGATTCTTGTATTGGCTGACTAAATATGTAGTCGATTGAGACTAACTTAAAACATGTAGGTCTTACCATCTATGAAATCTGTTTGTTCGTACGGACAGACAGACAGACGGACATGGCTATAACGACTATCTTGTAACTGCCTGTTACATACATTTGCACAAACTCATTGTACTCTTGCAAAGAGTATTAAAGAGCTAGAAGAATTAGACTAGCACAGATGGCAGGATTGCAATATGATAAAATGATACAAAATCATATAACTTAAAATTAAATTTTAATTTTTTGTATTAAGAACAATATTTTTTTTATTTTGTATATATTTTGCATTAAAATGGGTAAATCAGCCAAAAGATCTATTTAAGCAATATATGACCAAATCATATAATATGGAACCTTCATAAAATTTGCTGAAGAAATATGCTAGATGTGAGATGTTTAATGTTTTCTGTTTAGTTACGCTTGATGTCGTTTTAAAAATAATGTTTATAATAACAGCACCCAAACTCAAACATTCCGATGTGATTTACATTTACATATTATTATTTGTGTTAGTTTAAATTTTTTTTGTTTGATGATACTTTAATCTGTTTCAGGAATCCCATGACTATTTTGTTATGTCAATAACATATCGATTAAAAGAAACGAATTTGTGCGCGCCAGAAGTAGCTTGCGGAATTCGTTTCATTAGTAGCTGTATTCTATTTTGAAATATAAAGTGACAGAGATTAAGTGAAGATGGGCACAAGCTTAGATGGTTCAATATGTGTCTACTTCGTTATTTGCACAAGGAAAACAACTGACATAGACATAATCGCATCTGAGCAATATGCCAACGCATTGAAACTGATGCGTGAGCATTTATCGGATACTCAAATACGCGAAATCCGGCCAAGCGAGGGCTTTCCTCTGATTGCCGGCGGTGGGCTGACTAAAAAGGATGTCTTTGTTATGTCACATTTCGAAGGAGATCTATTCGAGCAGTTGCAAACAACACTGGCCCTAGTTTTGGGCCCGCCGTGCATTATGCAGTGTATAGTTAAGTGTGAGCCGATACCATTTGGCAGTAGTCCCATATATACAACAGCTATGCGGGACCTACATATCTCTGCAAGCGGAGTCTCCAGCAAAGAAAAAGATGAACTGAAAAAATTAATACTCTGGATGGGCGGTCATTACTTCCAAAATTTTGGGCGCAATAACACTCATTTAATTGCAAACACAATCAAATCCAACAAGTACGAGCACGCCACGCTAAATGGAGTGCCAGTTATGCATACCGACTGGGTAGAAAACGTCTGGCATTGCAGCAGAATGAAAAGTAATATAAGCGCTACTGATGAGCAATTCGAAAAGTATCGTTTGCCAACATTTTTCGGAGCAAATATCACATCCAGCGGCTTAGAAGCGACACTTAAGGATGCCGTCATGCGTCTAGTTAATGAAAACGGCGGAATTTATCACCGCGCTTTTCGCTCACAACAAGTGGACATCGTAATTACTGAACAATCTAAGACTGACTCTGAGAAGTATAAGGCAGCTGTGCGCTTCAAGAAGGACATTCTTCTGCCCGAGTGGATATTCGACAGCCATAAGCGTGGATATGCACTACCCATTAAACAATACGAGGTGCGCCCCCACAAACAAGTTTCCACACCTACCAAGCGGAACACCAACCAAATCTCTGCGGATCAAACGCATCTGTCTGACCTCTCCGGCATCAGCTTTGTGTCAGGTTCAGGCAGGCGCATGTGCAACGACAACACTACTGTGAACGAGACGCTAAACAGTAACTTTAGTACCGGCGACGGCAATAATTCTGAAAAGCAGGTTACCAAATTGGGTACGGACAACACCAGCAACAGCGAAAATCATAAGCAGCCGATTTCCTATCAAAAGACGCTTGCTGAGATTTGTCCACGAGCGGCAAAGCGGGCGGGAGGCATACTGGATGGCTGCTGTATCAACCTATGTGGGTTTCGTTCAAATGAGCGAGAAAAGCTAAATCGCGTATTGAATTTGGGCGGCGCAACACGCTATGATGATCCACACGATGGGCTTACCCACATCATTGTGGGCCAGATGGATATTGCCGCATACCGTCGATGGCAAAGCGATGGTCTGCTTGCAACGGTGCAGGTGGTCAAGCTGGAATGGCTATTAGAAAGTATTCGCACTGGTCGCATTGTTAACGAGTTTCCTTATCGCATAACCTTTCCGGAAGGCTGTGAACAACCTGTGCTTGCATCGCCTTGCAGCAAGCGCACTCTTCGCTCGATGAACCACAGCTTTAAACAACCGAAGGCGCCTATTAACAAAAAACTTTTTGAGTGTGAATTGGCAGCAGATGCTGATTCAGAAGCCCAGCCGGATCTGCTTACGCATTACTCCCAAGAGCAAGAGCCTGCCATGTCGTTGCCCGCCGCTAGCTCCACGCAGCTGTTAGTCACTTCAACCACAAATGCCATGGCGGCACCTCCAGTTAGCCCAGTCGTCGATCTAAGTGCTAGTACGCTGTCAATAGACTTTGAAAAACTGGATTATTTCATGGGCGCCTCAGTGTACGTTCACGAGACGTGCTTCAGTGACGAGCTCTATAATCAGATGGTCAGCGAATGTAAGGCAGCTCAGGGGTGCCTAGTGGCGTCAAACTATGTGGATCTTGTAGACTATGCCATTGTAAGCTTCGAACATGCCTTCGACGAGTCCATGTTACCCATCAAGGCGCGCTATATTGTTACAGAGCTCTACCTGGAAAGCTGCATGAAGCAAAACAAGCTATTGCCATTGTTGTACTACCATCGTCCAATACCGTTTAATGCACAAAAAAAGCCGCTCCGAGGCTTGATAATTGTTGTGTCTATTTATGCGGGACTGGAGCGGGACTTTATCAATGCGCTAGCAGAGATGCAAGGTGCTTCATTAAATAAGGCGTTCGTGAAAAAGGAGCGACCATTATTGGTGTGCTCCAATGCAGAAGGGTCGAAGTATGAGGGCGCTATCAAATGGGGCTATCCAGTTGTGCATGCCGAATGGCTGCTCCAGTGCGCTCATCGTGGAAAGAAGCTCCCATATGATCGCTTTAAGGTGGGCAATAGTGCCAATGATTTTCCCATTTCACCCAGGCTCAAAAAAGATGATAAAAACCATTCGCCCATAAATGCTCCTATTTGTCCTCGGGACTTGTCGCTAACAAAAGACACAACAACGCAAGTGGAGAACAAGGAGCGGGCATCACAAATAAATGCACTCGAAGTCACGCCATTACGCAACCCGCGTGTTTCGGAGTTGGTAACGGGTCTGCGCAGTGCTCGACGCCGCAGCTCTAGTGGCTCTTCAACGCAGCTAGATTCACCACATACGCCACTCAATAATAGAGGCTTCGGCGGTGGAGGAGCATGGAACTTTGACTTCCTGGAACACGTGGTGCAGCGACTTGAAACCAGCCAGGCACGCGATTGTGTGCGCCAGATAATCCGCGAGATGCGTGAAAACCAGACACCAGAGTTGGAGCGGATCCGTCGACAAGCATGTACACCGATTAATCGCCGTCAAATTTCGCGACCCGCACCGGGTATACCAAACTTTTGTATGACGCCTGAATTTCAATTACGCATGGCCGAAGACTTCGAGCGACGTTGGCGATTGCCAAAGCACCAGATCACGCCAGACACTCCCATTTCTGTAATAAGGCAGCGTGTAATGCGCATCACTTGTGAAGCTCTTGGCATAGACTTTGGTGATGAGATCAGGGAGAAACAACAAAGTGCTGAGCGACTTGAAAGCGAATCAGCCTTTCAGGCTGAACCTGTTAGATCCAGGTCACCATTAATATCCAAAACACAAATACCCAAGGTCACAGTCGACGTACATAACCAGCCAAATAAGGAGCATCCTAACGGAAGCACCATAAATTTTGACAAAATCAGTTTCGAGGAGTCAGCGTCCGGAAACTCAACGGAACTAAAGCATCTCACCGATTATATCAATAACAAAAAGTCTCGTCGCAGCAGTGTAAAGCGCAATCATGAGGGTGAGACCAAGAGCGAGTTGCAGTATGTGCAGCCATTTGAATCGGAAGGATTCCTTCAGACCGGCAGCCAAAATAATGTAGACTGGCGCGACCCTGTCGAGTTTAATGAGCTCAGCCCGAACTCTGACTTCGACTTGACCCCTGTACGCCACACAAATACACCATGCTTTAGTATTTCTTGCGGAGATGATGAAAAGAGCACGTTGGTCTTGGAACGAATTATGGGACTAGGCGGCAACATTTGTGAGAATCTTATGAACTATGATCCAGCATGCACGCATCTACTTTGCGAGAGGCCTAATCGCGGCGAAAAAATGTTGGCTTGCATGGCAGCTGGAAAATGGGTCTTAAATATTAACTATATCGAGCAATGCCACGCCCGTGGAAGTTTTATAGACGAGTCGCTCTACGAATGGGGAAATCCCAAAGCACTTAATCTATCCGACTTGTCAATAGAGGAGCAGATAATTGCTGTGGCAGCACATCGCTGGCGTACCAAACTCTCTGCTGGCGGTAAAGCCTTTCAGGGATTTCGTGTTATACTGAGTATCCACGAGCGCAATGAAGATGCAATTAAGAACGTATTACGCGCCGGGGGTGCTTGCATTTTAGAGCCAGAAACGCCGTTCTCCACTGATGCGACAGCGTCTAGTGCCACCCATTGCTTCATGGACGTAAAGAAGGCGCCACTGGCCGAACCTGACCTAATTTATCTGCAACAACATGGCGTCCGAATAATGTCCCAAATGTGGATCAATAGCTACCTAATGGGTGCGAGCAACGCCAACCTGGAAAAGTATATGGTGCAGAAATAGCATACTCTGAACCACATTTATATTTTATTTTACATTTATCTTTTTCCGTATTTCTCTACTTTTTTTGTTTTGATTTGTATATTTAAAGTTAATCGTTTTATGCTTTATTTAGTGTAAAATTAAAATTCTCTTTAATAAATTTACTCATTTTTGGATAATGCATGGGATAATTTATGTACTACCTCAATTTATTGAAGAACTCACATACATCGACCGCAGTAAAAAAAAACATATAGTACATACACTTGATCAGCGTTGTCTATCTGGTATAAGAACCATGTCCGACTGTATGATCACAGAGCCTATAAAAGCTAGAGAAACCAAATTAAGAAAAAAATTATGTTAAAAGTGAAAGAGTGGAATATATTATAAATTATTATATAATGGAACTGTGCTGTGTTTGACACATGTCGACAATTCGATCAAAATGAAGTATCATTCGACTGTAAAATTGGTCATCAATATTATCTTAATCAAATTCACATGGGGTACTCTTGCCAATATTAAAATTTTCTCTTATTCGTACCACAAAATCGCTATGCTGCCATTGGCCAAAGTTAAAAAAAAAATGTTTCTAATATGAATGTAGTAAAAAAAAAAAACTGCAACGGTGAAAAAATGTTCTGATTATTTATTTTTTAAACAATATGTACTTTAGTATCCGTCATCTTCTTAAAATATTATTATATCTTTTAGTTTAATCACCTGTTCAATCATGAGTAAAGGATCTTATATAGCCGCGAGTCGAATATAGCATTCCCCTGTCACTTACTAGTCTCATATTTAAGAAAAAGTAGAATATATATATTTGATTTTCTTTGTTTTTGGATACCAGATTAAAAATATGAATTTAATAACAATTTATACAGACATGTATTAACTATATTGGAATTTACAAATATACAAGACAGCTGGGCAGCAATAAATTTAGTTTTTGTTTAAAAATTTAGATTTTTAAAGATTAAGTACATATGTAAACGTCATTAATAATCCGGACATATGTTTTACAAGTGTTCGTAGTGTTTTTTCCAAATAATTACAGAAATATGAAACTTGTCTGCACTGCAAAACAAATAACCATATATCAAGAAAGTAGCTATACATGTGCCTAAAAAATTAGTTTAGGTAGTCCATGGTTTTGATGAACTTGACTACCGAGCCAAAGAGGGTCCAATAAAATTCATCCTCGCCAGTTAATTTTTTGCTCAAGAAACTGTTGATGTACTCAACTGTCGACAGCAGGTAGGGAGGGTTTGCCTGTCAATAGAATAAATGTTGAATCATTAAAAGAAATAAGTACAAAGTATTAAGTATTAAAGTAAAAAATGATTTTGGTAAGGAAAAACTAAAACAAAAACTTAACAAACAAGTAAGAAAGCGAGTTGACTCTTAACGACGCCGCACTCAATTTCGTGGGCATTACTAATATTTGATTTTCGACCGATTTGTTGTCCGGACCAAACTTTAGGAGAATAATTATATGTCTTCATACAAATGTCGCATTTTCAACCGACGCCATAGAGAAGCTTAGACTGTAGTTGTCCGATATAGAGAAAACTTTAGGAGCATAGTTTGTACCATATACAAAATGTGTAAATTTGGCCACGATAGTTTCCAAGATATGGTGTTATGAAAATAGTTTTTTTTTTTACCATTTGCGATGCGGTTTATACTTTATGGGGTTTGCCACGCCTCCTTCTGCATGTTACATACTTTACCAAACCCAATGTAATCTTCAGAGTATATGCAGATAATCGGACACTTCACAAACGTGCAGCGTGGTGCAACCGGGAGGGTTGCGGTGTGATCTCAAATAAAATAATAATACGGTCGGGCGTGCTCGACTATACTTCTCATTCTTGTTTAATATCGGCAATATACATGAACGTAAACACGCATTATATAACTTCTAAAATTCACTATAGGATTTATTTAACAGAATACAAGAAAAAACTTTTATCTTCGGCTAGCCCCTGCAGTCATGCATATTGCGTTAATTTGGTTTCAATCACCAATTTTTCCTTTGGTAGCTATATGATAACGTAGTCCGATTTGGATAAAATTTGGTCAGCAAATGCATGTTGCGTGAATTTGGTTAAAATTGCTCAATAGACATAGACAATTTGTATACTTAATATTTCAACTGATTATTCCTATGGTAGCTATATGATATAGTTGTCCGATCCGGATCAAATTTGGTTTGCAAATGGGATTTTATACCAAATGCATATGGAGTAAATTTTAGTTAAAACCGGTTTAAAGACACTCAAAATTTTCATACTAAGTATTTTTAGCATTTGCAACCAAATGTTCCTATGGAAGCTATATGACATAGTGGTCCGATCTGGAGGAAATGTGGTTTGCACATGGCATTTTTTACCAAATGCATAATTTGGTTAAAATATCTTTAAAAAAAATTTATTTTTTATCCGATTGTTCCTATGGGAGCTATATGAGCTATTTAAACAAATACGTGCAAAGGGAAAATACACATCTGTAACATGATGTAATTATACAAGGTGATCCCGTCTATATCCTTGATCCTTGCTCTATACCAAGTTTCATTAAGAAAACTGAGAAACTGATTAAAACTGAGAGACTAGTTCGCAAAGAAACAAACAGACATACGGACATTGCTAAATCGACTCGCCTGTTGTAGCTGACCAAGAATATATGTATACAAACTTTATGAGGTCGGAAAGCTTTCTTCTACCTGGTACACACATTTCGTTTCTGGCAAACCTAATAGACCTATTTACTCTATTTCAAAATACTGAGTCTATCTACCTCACAATCCTAATAGACGCATATTCTGCACTGAGAACAGGGCCTGAATATTTAATTTGGGGTGTAATGACCAAATTTTTTATATTTTTTCTGACAATAAAAATTTGGAACAAATTATTATGTCGCAGGGACTTTGAAAATTAAAATCATATATGTACATTAATCTTTTACCGATAACATAGGTGTATGAGTTACATATGTTAAAAGTAAAAATAATTCACTGTCACTTGATGATCCCTGTTGTTTACCTTAATGACCACATAGATTAGTACGGGTAGTACATCGTCAGCGGCAGGCACTCGTCTACTAGACATTCGCAAGAGACTCATAATGATAGAGATGCAGCTTGAAATAGATCAAATAAATTACAAAAGGGATACAACTGCAATTCAAATTGACAGTTCACTTACTGAATAATACAGCGCAGTTTTTCACGCGGCGTTTTGTAAGCTGACATGTGACAGAGCTGCTTTTGGGCAAATGACCAGGGCGCCTCCCCAAGATATTCCTCGGCAATGCAAAGCGCGGGATGAGTCGGATGCACAAACCGCTGCAGTTTGCCTATGTGTGTGGCTAGAACTTCATCTCTGGACACATCAGCATCTTCGTTGGGAAACATAACCTGCTCGTATATTTTCTCGAGCAGCAATTGTTCAATGGCATCGCGCGCTGCATCTCGCTGAAAATCATTTTGTAGCCCTAGATCGCGCAATTCCTCTAGTAAGTTTTCAATAAACTCCTCGATCAGCTCTAGTCGCTCATCACTCCCACTCATCAAAGTAAACTCTGCCTGAAAGTCTTGTAGCTTTTTCTGCTGCCGTCCCAAAAATAAACGAACTAGTGTCAGCAACATGCAACGCTGACAGCTTCGAGCCTCGTCCCGCAGTCGCTTTTCCAGCTGATCCAACTGTTCTGACCGTAACAGCAACTGTTGCCGGTACACCAGCAAGTACTGCAAATAGCTTTTTCTCCGCTCCAGATCGTGTTGCAGTTCTAAAAGCAGCTGGGCGTGTTGTGGTCCATCTAGTTGTGCCAGGCAACGCAGCGCCTCCGCCACATGCGATATTTGTGGGAGCCGCTGCAGACTAATGCACTGCGCCAACTGGATCTGCAAATACGTTTGTAACGGAGCCACATCTAATGGTCTCAGCGTAGCCTGTCGAAAATCATCACTATGCAGATCCGTTTTGGACAGAACCGTCCGTACCTTTTGCTTGACGCTACTAAACAGTATGCTTGGTAATTGCCTGTGAAAAAATTAAAAGAGACAGATAAGTATCTATATGCTATTTTAACCTATAAGTTTTACTGACTGAATTAACCCATCAGAAATAGTTTTTAAGAAAACTTAAAAAATAAATTTTTTTAGTCAGAAAAACGAAAACTCTGGCATCATTTAAACCAAGACTATTTCCCACACAACATGAAAAAACTTTAAATAATATCGTACGTCCTCTATGAGGCGCAGGATTAACAAATCGTTTTTGAATTAATTTGTATTAAATTTTACGCCATATATAGCTAAAAGAAGAAATGATTAATAATTTTATTTAATACACCTATTTCAGTGTCCAGATAAAGTTGGTTTTCCAGACATGAGTATTATTTTTTTCAATGGGCACCCGATATTTTTGAAACTCAGCTTATTCACGTTAAGACAATGTGCGCCAAAAAAAAAACGAAAAAAAGTAAATTCTGGGTACCAAGCCAAACAAATAGTAAAACAATTCATGCAGTATAAGAATTAGGTAGCCATTTTTAGTAGAAAGTGTTAGTTAGCCGTCCGAAAAAACGACATTCTGAGCACCTTAAACCAGCAGCGCTGCCGCGAAGCAGGTAGAGAAATCGTTCGAACATATGTTTGTATGTTTCTGTGTTTGTTTGTATGTGTTGTGCGCATACAGTGATTTTGCAGTTAAATAACATAAACTTTGAACAGTGATAAATTTCTTGTTTGACATAGGATTTTGATATAACTTTCAGGATAGGTAGATATGATAAGTCTCCAAACGAATTTTAAATAACAACCCTGAACTATTTGAACAATTGCCTTAAAAACGGCATTGAAGTTGGAAAGTTTTTAGTTCTTATGAGAAAAGGGGGCGGGGCAGCTCAAAATTTTGAATGACATTATATTAAGGCTGTCTCGAGGAACCTGTATACCAAAATTTGTGCTCATTAGTGCTATTGTTACTGAGATATTCGTCCAAAGCACAAAATTTTTCTAGGAGTGTGGTTTTTTCCTTATTGCGGGGGCGGTAGGAGGCGTGGCAACAATTTGAAATAAACTTGATCTGCTCGAGAAGATAATGAACTTTCATTCCAAATTTGGAAGGAATGAAATTTTCTATGCCTTATTCCTAAATGCAAAATAAAACAAGAAAAAAAGGTTATCTTCGGCCAGCCGAAGATTATATACCCTTGCAGTCATGCACATTGCGTTAATTTTTTTTCAATGACCGATTGTTCCTATGGCAGCTATATGAAATAGTAGTCCGATCTAGATGAAATTTGGTTTGCACACGGGATTTTACACTTAGTATTTTATGCCAAATCCATATGGAGCGAATTTGTTTCAAATCGTACAAGAGACACAGAAAATTTTCATACTAATCATTTTCAACCGATTGTTCCTATGGGAGCTATATGATATAGTGATCCGATCTGACCGATTTTAACAAATGTTCTGCGTGCAAAGGGAATACACATGTGTACCAAGTTTCATTAAGATAGCTTCAAAACTGAGAGACTAGTTCGCATAGAAACAGACGGACAGACGGACATGGCTATATCGACTCGGCTGTTGATGCTGATCAAGAATATATATACTTCAATGCGTTACAAACTTCGTGACAAAAACAATATACCCTCTGCAAGGGTATAAAAAGTAGATATCTTTCATTTAGGTTTTGAATGAAGTAATTCGGATGGACAGATCGAGCCATACCCATATAGTTCAGTTGGAAAACAATGTTTTGGGAAAGTCGTTTTCTTTTACCGCCTTCAAGCGCGTAGAAGCATATGCGAGTGGCTGTAACCAGTGTTGCCAACGCTTCCACTTAAAAAAAGGCTAGATGAACTAAAAAAAAGGACAGAAAAGGGACAAATATTGAAAAAAGGGGACATAAAAAACGGACAAAAATGTTTCTTGTACAAAATTTAGTTTTTTCAATCTTTTTTCCATCCAATGCGTATAATACGTCGTCAACAGTAGTATTTTCTTCGTCACTTCCTTAAGCGATGCACACGTTCCGGTTAATGGAAGACAACTGTGACAACGTAAACCGTTTCTACGTAACCCGAACCTAGAAGAATAATATTGAATTTATTTATAAATTCACTGCACTTGCAATGTTTGCAGTACGCAAATCTGGATCTTTAGGATTTCGGCACACCCAATTCTTTATACCATGTTAACTTAACCACGATTCTCGAAATATATGTTTATTTGCCTCTTTTGGCATGTTAAAACTTTTAAGCGCTATATACAGATATTTGATATGTTTGATTTCGATTACACGCTTAGAAAACTTAGTTGCATTCAAATATATTTATTGAAATTAGATAAACAATAAAAATGCGATAACATCTAGTTTAAATAAACAAATTTTGGAAACAATTTAAAATAATCAAAAAAGGACAAAAAAAAAAGGATAAAATACAATAAAAAAGGAAATTTTTCCGGACAGGGGACGTTTTAAAATTTTTCCGGCAATTACAATTTGAAAAAGGACAGATCTGTCCGGAAAATGGACAAGTTGGCAACACTGGCTGTAACTTCAATAATAACTGTCCGATTGGAAAATCCTTTTGAACACATGTTCCATCTATCGATTTGGCCGACCATGTGAAAATCCCCTTAAACCATAACAGCTAATGATACCAAATTTGGAATGAAGGTCCGGCCTCATGTCAGACGGATCAAATTTATTTAAAATTGTTGCCATGCCCCTTACCGACCACGCAACTTGTAAAAAACTATTTTTACCTAACCAAAAACTATGTTCAATAGTTGTGATTTATGTACACGTGGTTAAAAGAAAAGAGATAACTGTATGTTTACCTACATCAAGCAAAGTGCGACCCAAGTGGTGGAGATGCCAAGGGCCTTCGGTTCGAATTTCAGTAAAGAAGAGGCATTTCAATTGTTTTTGTCATATAACAATAAATTATTACATGTAAATGCAGATAATCAAAATTGTCGAACAAGTTGGGAGTATAGAGTTTTAATTGAATCAGCATGTAAGTTTGCGGTTTGTTGTTTAGCGTATATGTGTGGTTCGCAGGCTCGGATACTTTAAGGAAATTATTGGTTTATTTACATTTTTAATTTCCATTTTAAAATTTTACTTTAAATTAAATACAAATGCGCACGACTGTGAGTACTGGGTTTGCTCCAGTTGGCTCTCTGTACTGTAGTCTTCCTTAGCTGTTTCATCTTACCTTGCCAAATTTTATTAAATATTTTAAAAATGATATTAATTTTTATTGAAATTATTTTTTGTTTGTGGTTTTCTAAAGAAATTCGTTACGCTGGTGATCTTGATATCATTGATCGAACCAAACGTGATGTAACTGCGGCTTTTGAACATATCGAGAGAGAATCAAAAGCTAAGGTTGGACTCGTAGTGAATATGGGCAAAATAAAGTATATGGTGTGAAGTAACAGAGACTCGCGGCGTCTTGACTCTCATCTGGTGAAGGATTTTGTCTATTTGGGAACTGCACTGACCAGCAACAACGATGTCAGCCTGGAGATCAAGAGGAGGATCACACTTGCCAAATGAATAGCAGAGGCCTGTCTCGAAAGACAAAATTAACACTGTACAGTCAGCCTGGACAGTGACGCAGTCGGATGCAGTTGCTCTTGGGGTCTTCGAGAAAAAACTCCCAAGCATTGGCGGAAACTACCGTATAAGGTGGAATGACAAGCTGTATAAGCTAAGTGGATATAGTCATGCAAACTAGCGTCTACGCTGGCTTGGAATGTATGTAAGGGCGAAGGAGGCGTGGCAGACCCCATAAAGTATACATATATATTCTTCATGAGCATCAATAGCCGAGTCGATATAGCCATGTCCGTCCGTCTGTATGAACAAAAGGATCTCAGCGACTATAAGAGCTAGAAAGGTGAAAGGGATCGCAAATGAAAAGTACAATACCCAAGCATTACAAGTTTGTTTTTGTTTTTTGACACGCCCACCTTCGGGCGTTCTATCTTCATGTAAGAAAAATGTACATATAAATCCCATAGGAACAATCGGTCGAAAATATGCTCTAAATATGAATTTGTATGAAAATTTTCAAGCCATTTTATCCATCACCTAAACAATTGCACTAACATTATTATATTTAAATTGACACAAATAATATATTTCTTGTTTTAATTCAAAAATTTTTCTTTCTCAACGTTTTTGATTTTAAAAGTATAACTATGAAAAATTTTTAACAATTGTTTAATAAAGAATGTGAATGGAATAAAGAGTAAGCATTTAAATTAAATTTAATTTACAGTTTAAACCAAGAAAGGAAAGTGCTTTTATTCCCGATTAAATTAGATTACGTTAAAACGAAAATAAAGTCTAAGCGTAATTGAACACAAATATATTTGCCTGTATGCGAATACATATACGTTTGACATTATATGTGTGCATATATATATGTGTGGCCAGCGTCCACGGGCAGCGCTGCCGCCACACTTGCAGCGAAAATGTTCGAACATATGCTTGATGGTTTCTGTCACACTTGCGCTCCACTTGTACTCCTTCTAGAGTCGTCGGAGCCCTGACCCGTGTGCTACGCGTCGACTGGGGACTCAGTCCGCAAGCACGGCGAAGGATATATGCCGGACTCATAGTGCCTTGTGCATTATTTGGTGCCTCGGTGTGGTACAAGGTGGTGATGAGACTAGTCGGCGCCAAGAGGTCGCTCAAGTCCTGCCATCGGCTCATCCTGCTTGGATGTCTGCCCACGTGCCGAACGGTATCGACCGATGCCCTTGAAGTTCTTGCTGGAGCTCCACCGCTGGACCTTGTAGCGACGCGCCTTGCAATGCAGTTCAAGATGAAGCGGAACTACCCCATGGTAGCCGGCGATTGGCTCCACGGTCAAGACGTTTACACCCTTGATCGTGGTAGGAGGAAAGCCCTGCTGGACGAACGCGTATTGCGTGAGTGGCAACTCCGGTGGGATGACGGCGAGCACGGTCGTGTGACGCATAAGTTCATCCCGGATGTAAGCTTCGTCTTCAGCCGCCCCAGCTTCAAGTTCACGATGCATGCCGGTTTCCTTATGACTGGACATGGGTCGTTGAACGCTTTTCTGCATGCGCGTGGTCTCAGCGAGACTGCCGAATGTCCATGTGGCGATCCCATAGAGGACTGGCAACACGTGCTATGTGAGTGCCCCCTCTATGCGGATGTGCGGGACCCGGAAGGGCTTGGAATTCGGTAGTTACCATCCGGTGACTGGACTATTGCAGAGGTTGTGACGACCCCGGAGAGCATGCAACTGTTTGAAAGCTATGCCCACATAGTTTTCAGCAGGCGACGCATGCTGGTGGACAACGGAGGACCTGGAGGACCGGGCCGACCAGTGCCGGACTGACGTTAGTCTAAACTGGTAGTGGTACTGGAACCTGGACCATGCCACGAAGTCTTACCAGAGCACTCTAATCTGGCAGTGATACGGTACTTGTGCCAATTTACGAGGTCTTACCAGAGCACTTTAATCTGGCAGTGATGCGGTACTTGTACCAATTCACGAGGTCTTACCAGAGCACTTTAATCTGGCAGTGATGCGGTAATTGTACCAATTCACGAGGTCTTACCAGAGCACTTTAATCTGGCAGTGATGCGGTAATTGTACCAATTCACGAGGTCTTACCAGAGCACTTTAATCTGGCAGTGATGCGGTACTTGTACCAACTCACGAGGTCTTACCAGAGCACTTTAATCTGGCAGTGATGCGGTACTTGTACCAACTCACGAGGTCTTACCAGAGCACTTTAATCTGGCAGACAACTCCTCGGAGAAGTCGACGGCGCCCACCCAGTGCCCGATTGTCGGAAACCAGTATGGGCAGCAATCTTTGATTGCGAACAGCCAATCCAAAGCTGTCAATTTGGTACCACGGGATGGGCTGGTGCCAAGGCCAGTCCAATGAGGTTGGCCCCCTTTGTGGGAGTATCGTGGTGGCTGTGGTTGGCCCAAATGCGGGCAGAGTTTCGGACTCGACGTGGAGTTGCGTCATACAACCGGGTGCTGTACCCATAGACCAGCAGAGGTTTTAGATAGGCCTCGCCCCTCACCAAGGGGGAATGTTATGCCCGACAGCAAACATTCGATTTGGCACCTAAAAGCTTAGGCTTACGGGGGCGTTGGTGGACGCTCAAATTCACCCGCTGTACTATGCGTCACAAATGTGGCGCAATCGTGTACCGTGGTTGTAAACCCCTAAAAGGGGTACACGCCACGTAAAACAAACTACGACTTTATGTACTCCTTCTAGTGCGCATTTTCATTAATTTTCGGCCGATTTGCCCTATGGGAGCTATATTACACTTATAGTTGTTCGATCCAGATCAAACTTTGCGAACATAGTTATAATGACACCATACATATAAAATGAAAATTTCGTTTCGGTAGCAACAATGTCATATTTTTCGACCGATTTGTCTTATAGGTAGTATTGATGATACACTACATATAATGTGTATATGTGGGAACTATAGCTTTAGAAGATTCCAAGTTACGTTTACATGAAAATAGGTATTTACAATTTGCGAGTAGGTTGCTTGGCAACAATTTAAAATAAACTTGATCTGTGTACATTAGCTCTAGCTTGTATAGTATCTGAGATCTTAGGTTTCATACGAACGGACGGACAGCGCTTTATCGACTTGGCTACTGATGCTGATTACGAACATATGTATATACTCTTTGGGGTCGGAAAAGTCATCTCCCACCTGTTATGCATACTTTGCTCCAATTAAATACGGGGTCTATCAATGAAGCTAAAATTCCAAACGGATTGGGTAAACTATGGTTTTGTGTGTTTGACTCTACATATCTTTTTTGTGGTTGACTAAAATTTTAATGGGTTCCAAGCAATTGAAATCAACTTGTTTGCTTACACATTTAAGAAGTCAATCTATTTAGAAACTCAGTCAACCGTTCGGACTTGGCTACACATATTCCACTTTTAGTACTGCTCATGAATAAATTGACTATATGGGATGGTTATGTCTCTTTTTGCCTCTTATACTCATTTAACAAACGCTGTGAACGCACGCATGAAAAGAATAAATTTCTGAAAGAGGATATCACCGAATATGAGTTTTGTTTCGATTTCAGCTTTTACGGGAGAAGAAGTTTTCCCATAAAAACCTGACTCTAGAAGAAATACCGAGGAACTAATAATGCGATATTAGGCAGGAGTTGCAGAACAAACTTATGCTATGGGCAAGAATATATAATGTTATTGACGAATATTCATAAAAAAAATTGCTTACCCGCCAATGTTATTTTCGCTGTGATTTGAAGTTGACAGACTGTTTAAATGCCCATGACTATTGCCAGTAGAATCAGAGTTGGTGGCATCGCTGGAGCTGCTAACCTTGCGTCTGTATTTGGCCAATATGTCTTCGCTGCTATTATAGTAATGGGATCCCAGGCTGGCGGAGTTGGAGTTGGTATCAAAAGTGTCACTTCGCTTCTCTTCATTGACGTTGCTGTTGTGGCTAATCATGCTCAAGCGTTGATTTCCAAATGAAGAGGACTTACTGTTAGTAGTGCGACGATTCTTAAAGATACCCTGCTTTAGTTTATTTAGAATGCCGGCACTTTGCTCACGATGTACACGATTTTTTTCCTTGTCTGCGCTTGCGTCGAAACTTATGCTCTTTGGTATCGCCCCGGTGGCTTTGCTGGACTTGGATGGAGGCGTGGTCTCATCATCATGAAGATGTAGCATCGATGTCTGTGCACAAAGCAACTGCAGCTCTTGCTGTTTGTCATCATCCGTTTTGACCAGAGTCGGTAGCATAGCGTTTAACATAGTTTCGTTGTTTTCGTAGTTTAGGCTCTGGTATCGCCGCTCATTTCCACCGGCAAGAATTCCATTGCGTCGCCCGTCTATGCTCGCTGTACGTTGTTCCATGGAGATACGACGATGTTCGACTCCGCGCAAATGCTGCTCATCGCCAAACTTATCCAGCAGCTGTTGTACCAGGCCAGGCGGTTTATTCTTATCTTCACTATAATCACTAAAGTCAATCAAATCGATAAGCTGGTTACTAAGTGAAGTTGCACGGAGTTGGCTCTGCTGTTGCTTCTTCTTCTTGTGATGATGATGATGGTGGTGGTGATGGTGATGATGGTGTTGTTGCTGTTGCGGTATTGACTGCTGCTTTGTCAACTTAGGTTCCTCTAAATTAACGCTCTGATTGGAGATGCTGCTCTCGGCGGATGTCTGTCGACGCATGCAAGCGACTCCCATAAGAGGGGTGCTTTTTCGGCCATCCGCCCCGCTGCATTTGTACTGCTGCTGAAAATTGCTGTCGCCATGATAGCTGGTTCGTACAGAGCTGCGCGCAAGCGATGAGGAAGCCTGATAAGGATCATCGTAGGAATTTACAGCATCAAAAAAAGCTGAATCTTCTTGGCTACGCTCGCTGGCACTTACATTGTCATTGCCATCAGCATCGGTATTGACATCGTCGCTGTTGCCGGCCCGATCACAAACGACGGCCGTTGCAATAGGGAGGGCCTTGTCCGATTTGGCAATAATGCTGGCATTGTCATCGGTATCCATTTCAGCCAGTTTTTCGGAATCACTAGCTAGCACATCGGTGCTCCAGTTAGACTCAGAGCGCTGATCGGAAGCGTCCAGAGTTGGCGCAGCGGCTCGTGTTAGTGCCTCCACTACAAAATTGTTGTTGTCTCCGGGTAACACAACAGCGGAAGGTATAAGTGGTGTGGAAAAGTTGCGCTCCCTGTCTCTATCACGTTCACGTTGCTGTTCATTGCTGGCGTCCAGTGTATTCTCAGAATCACTGGCGAGGACATCTGTGGACCACGTGTCCGATATTATGCTTACATTTTCATCACCCTCAAACTTCTTTAGTTCGAACTTGCAAAACTTATCTTCGATGTCAGAGCGTACCTTGGAAAGAAGCATACTTTGCATTTGTGGCGTTGAAAGTTCTACGTGTGGTAGTTCTCCCATTGCACCGTCGGCGTCTGTTACCTGCGAAGCGGGTGTATCCCGACCGCTAATGTTGGGCGTTCCACGGCCGGACACATTTGCAGAAACCATGTCCGATAAATTGTCATCGTTTTCAACATCGTGCACATCCTGATCTTGTTGCTCCTCAAGGTCCAAAGAGCTAGCCACTGACTGACTTTCTGAATTCGCGGCCTCACTGATTACCTCCAGGTTATCCGAGGTTCCAATTGATGCATCATCCAGTGTTGGGCGAATCGTCTCAAACATACTGCCATCATCAGCATTGGAAGATACAGCTGCCGTTACAACCGACACAGGAGTTATTTCCTGGCCAATGCAGTTCATTTTTAACAAATCCTCCTCAGTCAGCGGTTTTAATTTACATTTAGCGGAGTCATTGTAAATGCAAAATAAGAGCACTGGCTCGTCTTTATTTGATGCCACGTCTTCTGTTATCAGTTGGACATTAGTGTCTGCTGCCGCTCCGTTGACATTGCCGCCACAAGAACTGAGGCTAGTGTTGCTTCCGCTGGGTGAGGAGAAACACTGCTCCAGGTCGCCATTGGACATGTTGGAAAGCTCGCTGGCTGATTTGCTCCCATTACCTACCTCCTGTGTGTGACTGCTGCTGACACTGGAACTGCTATTGAAGTTTATGCCTTTTGCCAGCTTGTTTTTGGTGGCTTTTCCCAGACGCAAAAGCCCTTTGTTGGTGCGCTTACTGTTTGTTTCATTAAACGAATCATTTTCGCCGCCGATCGATTCAACTATGGGCATTGAAACCGAAGTTGATCCAGTCCCCGTCTTGGGTATTCGAGACAGAATGCGTTCTAGTCGCTGCCTCTCCTCAACGGACACATTAAAATCCGCACGGGATAAGAGCAACCGAAAGAAGTTGACGAACTGATTAAGTTCACGTTGCGTAATAGCCATTTTTGAACGCTCAAAGTCGCTTTGTTGAGGAAGAATAGCGACGACATCTTCCCCACTTTGGCCTACGAGTAACATCTCCATAAGCTGGGACAGCTCGGTCACCTCATCGCTTAAAACGAAGCGCTGCAGAACATGAGCAATTTGATTTAGATTATGGCGCATCTGCTCATTGACATTTACGTCGATAATATCCTGCAGATCGGCGTTTACAATGATAGGGCATATAAAGTGTGTAAATACCAAATCCGAAAGCAGCTGCCGTATCTCATGATCAGTGTGTCTCTGCGTCTGTCGAAGCTGCTGACCAAGCGTTTGAAGAAGCCATCTCAACGAACTGGGAAAAAGTACCCAGCTCTCTTTTAAGCCTCGGACAAATGCCTCAGCGTGTGCATGGAGTTTGTCCAACGTTTCAGCATGAAATCGTTGAATATTGCGCTGATAGGTTTTACTGGACTCGTCATCGCCAAAACGACGTTGACGCTCACGTCCTGTGAAGCTTTGGACTAGCCTGTGCGGATCCACATCCAACAGAGCTTCATGGTCGCATAACAATGCCATCAATGGTTCATGTAGCGCCGCTGTTAGGAATATACGAGCAGAAAACAAAGACTCCACAAGACGCTGGTAAAGACGTGAAAAGGCACTGCCGTTTGCACGAAGTATTCGTCGCGGCTGCTCACTATTCAGTACCTGCATCTCGATTAGTTCGCGCAACAGTTTTAGCAGCAACTCCACATCTTTCGTGTTTATAGCATTACCATATAGATCTGTAGTAATTGTGTTAACAATCTGTTCCAAATGTACCGGTGGCAGTAAAGATACACGATCTGCTGTGGTCAGCGACACAGCTAACAAATAAGGCGAATTGTACAGATAGTTGAATAGATCCTCATAAGCCAGGGCATGCTAAAAAGGAAATTGTACATACATCAGAATATGGTTAAAAGTTAAGTCCTAAGTTAATTATTTGTTACCTCTAGTACGAGGGTCATTATAAATATTTAGGGTACTGCAAACAAAAACCTTAAAATTTTAAGACCCCGTACTGTACAAAATTGTAGAGGGGTCTGTAAAGTTTGTCAAAAGTCAAATGTGCCTAACAGGTAGAAGGAAGCTTTTCCGACCCTATAAAGTATATATATTATTGAACAGCAGCAATAGCCGAGTTCGTATGTCCGTATGAAAACGTGGATTTTCTAAGCTACAAATGTTAGAGCCACTAAATTTGTTATTTGCTATAGTGTACGCAGACCAAATTTAGTTCAAATTTTTACCACGCTGCTTACCGCCCCCGCAATGAGCAAAAACCGACAACTCGTAAAAATGGATGTTTTCGTCAAACATCTCAGTAACTATGACACTTAGGAATACCAATTTTGATTCACAGGTTCCTAGAGACAGCATAATAGCAATAACAAATAATATTAAACTATCCTGGAAAACTCGTAAAAATCAGACTATAAACAATAAAAAAAACACGTAAGAAAGTTTACATTTAAGCGCAATGTCTATGCATGGGTGCAAGCGAGACAGATGATAAAAACGGTTTTTGCATTAGGGAGTTCAGTTCTCGGGTTTTGCCCAAAAAAAACAAAATTTGCAAATTTTTACAATATGCATTTTGATAGTTGACAGCTTTAAGATAAAAGGTTTCCTCATGCCAAATTTTGACTTAGAATACCCATGCAACAAATAATAAAACAGGTGACCCGTAATCAACCTGTAATCTGTGGGTCACCTCGATTCTCATTAATGTGAATATTTAAATATACAATTTACTTTTGTTATCTTTTATGTAAAATTTTGATGCAATTTGCTTTACTTCTAACTTAAACTACCATTTATTAATTCATAATATCTATGTATATATACTGTTAAACTTATGCACATACTTGCATACAGACAAACTAATTTATGTTCGACTGTACTTACTTCTTTTTGTTTAAACGTGTTCTATACAAGTACTATCGATTGTTATACCTGGATACCGATTTAATTTATTTAAGCGGGATACGGTCGGGCGTGATTGACTGCACTATTCTTTCTTGTAAGGACGGACGTACTTATGTCAGGCAGATCAAGTTTATTCAAATCGTTGACTCGCTGCGTCTCGACCATGTTTAAAAATTGCGGTCACCTTACCAGACTATGTTCAATAATGCATATTGCGTTAATTTTGTTTCAATCACCAATCCTTCCTAAATCAGCTATATGATATAGTAGTCCGATTTGAATGAAATTTGTTCAAATGATAATAATGATAACGAATGGACATTGCGTGAATTTGAATAAAATCGCTCAATAGACATAGACAATTTTCATACTAAGCATTTTAATCGATTGTTCCTTTGGCAGCTATATGATATAGTGGTCCGACATCGATGAAATTTGGTTTGCACTTGGGGCTTAGAACTAAAATCATAATGGATGAATTTGGTGGAGATAGCTTAAATAATTAGCCGATTGTTCCTATAGGAGCTATACGATATAGCTACAGGTCTGGCCGGTTTTAACATATGAACTGCGTCTCTGAGAAAACACATCTTTACCAAGTTTCATCAAGAGAGCTTTTAAACTGAGAGAGTAGTTCGCATAGAAACAGATGAACAGACGGACTTTGATATATCGTCTGGGATGTTGATGCTAATCAATAATATATATACTTCATTGGTCGGAACGCCAGTGTCTGCAAGCAGCGCTGCCGCCACACAGGCAGCGAAAGTGTTCGTGCATGAGTTTGAATGTTTCTGCCTCGCTTACACGCATGAATTGACATGGTGTTCAAATATTATTGTTGTTACGTTTCTAGCTTTCATGTTTTATGCAATTTTCAGGATAGTTTGATATAATTAGCCTCCATACGAATTATAAATTACAATACTGTACGACAATAACAAATGCGTTAAAATTGGCATTGAAGTTTGAAAACTTGTTGCTTTATTGTGGAAAAAGGGGCGTGGCAGCCCAACAATTTTAACGAGAAAGTTATGCTGTCGCTAGGCACCTGCATAATATAATTGTTATTCCAAAAATTTGAAATAAACTTAACCTGCCTGACATATAGACGGACTCTCATTCTAAATTTGGTGGCTCTAGCTCTTGTAGTTAAAAATATGCATGTTTCGCATTTTTCGCTTTGGACAAACTTAATAGACCCCTCCACTCTTTTTTAGAGTTCGGAGTCTAACAAGTAAAAAAGGCTATAGTCGATTGAGCCGACAGTAAGAGACCTCGTACTCCCTTAGTTGTGCGCATTTGTATTGAATTTAATTTACGGGGTCGGTAAGGAACGTGGCAACAATTTGAAATAAACTTAATCTGCCTGACATCAGTACGTCTCTCCTTACAAGAAAAGTACAGTCAAGCACGCCCGATCTTATAAAACTCCTGATTAAATTAAATAAATCGGTGTCCGAGTATTACAGTGGATAGTACTTGTATTAGAACACGTTGAAACAAAAACTAGAAAGAATGCTATAGTTGACCCGCGACTTTAGGATACCCGTTACTCAATGTTCGACCGATTTTTCCTAAGGGAGCTATACGATATAGTAGTTCGATTGAAACTTGGTCAGTATATTTATGTTGTTGATAAATTTATTGTGTCTCAGTTTCATTAAGATAGCTTGGTAAATACAGAAAATTTTCATACATCCTATGTAAATCGAATTCGGATAACGTAACTAACATAAAAGGTTTCTATACTAAAACATGTCACTTTTACCTGCTTTTACCTTTATATGAACATAGAACGCCCTATAGTGGGCGTGTCAAAAAACAAAAACACATTTGTACTGCTTGGACATTTTATCTTTTATTTGCGACCTCTCGGGTCTTCCTAGCTCTTATAGTTGCTGAGATCCTTTTGTCCATAGAGACGGACATGGCAATATCGACTCGGCTATTGATGCTAATCAAGAATATATACTTTATGGGGTCTGCCACGCCTCCTTCTGCCTGTTACATGTATTCCAACGACTACAATATACCCTTGTACTCAACGAGTAACGGGTATAAAAACGTAGTTTAATCGAACATATGTAAATATGTTTGTCTGCATGCACATACAAATTCGTTTATAGTAGGATTTCTTGTTTATAGTAGGATTTGGATACAACTTTTAGGATAGTTAGATATGATAAGTCTCCAAACGAATGTTAAATTACTGCCATGGTTACTGAGATATTCGCCTAAAACATAGATTTTTTGCTCAATGCGGGATCGGTACGGATCGTGGTAACAATTTGAAATAAACTTGATCTGCCTGACATAATAACGGGCTATCATTGTAAATTTCGTGGCATATGTGATGGCCGACACTAAGAACGACTTTTTTTTTTTTGCTTACATGAATTAAACACACTTTTCGGACACAAAAGGTGAATGTGGTTACGATGCCTATATAAAAACAATTTTGAGTCATACTGCAACCAAGCACATCAAACTTATCGAATCACAACAACTCATCAGTAAGTGTGACAGTTTTAGCAACGTCCGATTAATTATATCTGGATCAATTGCATCGAAGGCTTGCAGTGATCCAGAAGTTTTTACAATGTCGGTCATTACAATGGACCCCTGAATTAATTTTACCATAGAGTTGCATTGTATCGTTAAGAATCGGTTTTACTCAACAACATTTCTGATTGTAGATTTTAAACCAACTATTAAAATAAATTTCCTATATGTGCTGCGATGAGCAACTTTAATGTAATTGGGTATTGTGGAAAAAAAACCAACCTCGTAGGGCAACAATTGTTTGGCATCAAGAAATGGTGTAATTTCGTAGGCACTCGCTCGGCGACAACAGGCATACGGTCCGTGTTCGGTTCTACCCAGCAACAGATCCTGCAAAGTCTGCCTTTGTTTAGCGCAGACGAATGCGAGCTAAGTTAAGGTAAAAATTAGAGTAAGACAAGTGTGAAAACAAACATATATTTTTTAAAAAGTAAAACCTGTGTTATTTTTGTTGCATTAGTTTCCAGAGCACAGGTCAGCTGTGCGAAAGCCGTTTGCTCATGCTGAATGAAGAGCTGTTCCTGACGAAGTGTGCGGGCTAGGTCCATGATCTCCAGAAGGTTACTTTCAACAGCTGGTTCCATATTGAAGGCGCACCTGTATCAAATCATTTCAAATTTAATAAGTAGAACTTTACATTCTGTTCGCGGTATGGAAAGATTAATAATATATATTTATTCTCTCTGCAAAAGTATATTGGGTTTGTACAAAGTATGTAACAGGCAGAAGGAGTCGATATAGCCATTTTCGACTGTCTGTCCGTATGAACAAACTGAATTCAGAGATGGTAAGAACTACCAGTTCGAGTTTAGTCTTTACTACATATTTAGTCAGTAAATACAAGATTTTTTTTCTATGCCACGCCCCATTCGCCCATAATAGGTCAAAAACCACACACTTATCGAAAAATATCGGTGTTTCCGGCGAATATCTCAGTAACTCAGGCACTTGGGAAGACAAATTTGCGCATGCAGGTGCCTAGCGACAGCGTAGCTGCAATCTCATTCAAACTTCTCGCAAGAAATAAAATTTTCAAACATCAATGCCGTTTTTAGGTCATTTCTTCTTATCGTACAGTATTGTTATTTGTATTTTATGTGGAGACTAACTATATCAAACTTTCCTGAAAGTTGCATATAAATCCGAATATAATTAAGAAAGAAAACACTTAACTAAGTTTACATTTGAACGTAATATCAACGCATTGTTGCAAGCGAGACAGAAACATTCAAACACTGGTTCGAACATTTCCCCTGCCTTTGTGGCGGCATCACTGCCCATACGTTTGAACGTGTTTTATTACAAGTGCTATCCATTGCAAAATTCAAATACCGATTTAATTAATTAAATCGGGAATGAAAACAGAGAGTATTACAGATCAAGTTTATTTCAAAATGTTGCCACGCTCTGACCCCGCAAATGTTAAAAAACTGCGGTCACCACACCAAAAACTATTTTCAATAATTTTAATTTATGTATACGTGGTAGAAAGAAACAAGAAAGAATGCTATAGTCGCCCCGCGACTTTAGGATACCCGTTACTCAATGTTCGACCTATTGTTCCTATGGGAGCTATACGATATAGTAGTTCGATTTGTATGAAACTTGGTCAGTGCATTTATGTTATTGATAAATTTATTCTGTATCAGTTTCATTAGGATAGCTTGGTAAATACAGAAAAGTTTCATACAAATTCATACTAAATGCAAATTTTTGACCTATTGTTCCTATGGGAGCTATACGATATAGTAGTTCGATTTGTATGAAACTTGGTCAGTACATGTAATTCATAGACATGTAGTCTCCGTGTAAATTTGGATCAGATAGCGTTGCTAAAAAAGTTTACTATACTAAAACATTCAAGTGTTTTCTGTACATTTACCTTTATATGAAGATAGAACGCCCTAAAGTGGGCGTGTCAAACAACAAAAACAAACTTGTACTGCTTGGGTATTGTACCTTTCATTTGCGACCCCTTTCTAGCTCTTATAGTCTCTGAGATCCTTTTGTTCATACAGACGGACGGACGGACGGACAGACGGACAGACGGACATGGCCTCCTTCTGCCTGTTACATACATTCCAACGATTACAATATACCCTTGTACTCTACGAGTAACGGGTATAAAAAGACAACTCTATTTTTATCTAGATTGGCCGCGGTTCCTATCAATTGAAGTGTGGTCCGAATGGTAGAAATGCCTTTTTGTACTCGCATGTAAACTTAAGATCTGCGGTTTGAATCACGGCACAGAATATTAATTATACAACAAAAAACTCTTACATGTAAATGCTGATAATCGGACACTTCGAAAACGTGAGGCGTGGTGCAACTTGCGTCGTGTTTTCAAACCTGCGTCTGAGGCGCTGGTTCGATTCAAGGCAGTGAATTTGTCTACTTAGTTCCAGGCAGTGAATTTTGTCTACTTAGTTTTTAAAATTACTCTTGAAAATTTTAATTAAGAATTTTCATTAGAGCAGCTGGACTTTTTGAATTGAACTTCTTTTTCTAATTTCATTCTAAAATTATATTTTTAGACCGCGTACTCTTTAAAAAAGAGTAAAGGGGTCTATAAAGTTTGTCAGAAGCGAGATGTGCGTAACAGGCAGAAGGAGGCGTGGCCGACCCCATGTTATATATGTTTTTAAATATGAATGTCTTTTGTTTAAATGCGCAGCACTGTGAGTACGGGGTCTTTTACAGATATAATTTTCGCATAGTAAAATGAGGAAAAGTCCCACTGTGCGGCGTCGTACTATGTAGATACAGTTCCATAAAACCTTGTATGGAACAACAAAGCCAATGAATTTATATCGATATGGATCGAATTTGGAATCGGTATAAACTAAAATCCGATTTAAGTATATAATCAGGTAAAAGAAAATGTGGGCATGCATGGTCTAGAAATATGATTTATTAACGTTATAACCATATGAACTGTAATCAAATATATTTCATAAATACTCAATTTTTGCATACAGAAAGTAGGGATGATTTTATAGATTAAACATACTATATTTAAGAGATTTTCAAGACTATAAAAACTAACTAGAGTAACCAAATTTTGTCAAAATTCTCTTAATAAAAGTCCATCCCAATTGAGCTTTTTTTTTAGAGTAGTGGGGTCTTTTAAGTTTGCCAGAAGCAAAATGTGCTTAAGAGGCAGTAGGAGACGTGGCCGACCCCATAAAGTATATATATTCTTGATCAGCGTCAACAGCCGAGTCGATATAGCGATGTCCGATTTTTTGTCTGTCAGATGTCCTGATGAACACCTGGATCTTCTATACTACAAGAGCTAGTGCCACCAAATTTTGAATGAAAGTCCGTCTATATGTCAGGTAGGTCAAGTTTATTTCAAATTTTCACCACACCCCCTACCGCCCGCAATCGTGAAAAACACCATAACTTAGAAACGACTTAAGCTATCGTGACCATTTACATAGTAGGTGTATGGTACCATTATAACTATCGTTACCAAGTATGATCGGACAACTATAGCTTGTAGCTCCCATACAACATACTAAACAGTAAGGTACACAATATGTACACGTGCTGGAAAGAAAGAGTGAAATCAATGTTTATCTACATTAGCCGAGCCATTTATCAGGCCAAGTGTGGTCCTAGTGGTAGTGTGCTGGTATGTAAAACTAAGGTCCGCAGTTCGAGTCCCGGCACAGACAAGCATTTCATTTGATTTTGTTATTTAACAAAAAAACATTACATGTAAATGAAGATAATCGGACACTTCGTAAACATGCAGAGTGGTGGAACTAGCGTCTAGAGAAGCGGGTTCGATGCCAGGCAGTGAATTTTAAATTTAAATTGAATATCTTATATTAAGTATTTTAGTTGGTGCAGCTGGTAGGGTGGCGGCTTGTTGTTTGGCGTAAATTTATATATTTAAAATTCATTTTAAAATTTAAATTAAGTACAGTCAGTTCCAAGAAAATCTAAACATGTATTTATTTATTTACACACATACAAATGTATGTTTTAAATATAAATCCCTCTGCATCTTATTCATGTTTATATTTTGTATGAAAAATATGCACATTACTATGAGAGTACGGGGTCGCTTGACTGTAGCCTTTCTTGTTTTTATACCCGTTCCTCGTAGAGTACAAGGGTATATTGTAGTCGTTGGAATGCATGTAACAGGCAGAAGGAGGCGTGGCAGACCCCATAAAGTATACATATATATTCTTCATGAGCATCAATAGCCGAGTCGATATAACCATGTCCGTCCGTCCGTCTGTATGAACAAAAGGATCTCAGCAACTATAAGAGCTAGAAAGACCCGAGAGGTCGCAAATGAAAGATAAAATGTCCAGGCAGTACAAGTTTGTTTTTGTTTTTGACACTTTAGGGCGTTCTATGTTCATATAAAGGTAAAAGAATGTAAATATCATGTTTTAGCATAGAAAACTTTATTGTTCGCTACGTTATTCGAACCCAATTCACATACGATGTACACATCTATTGCGTACATATACTGACCAATTTTAATTCAAAACGGACTACTATATCGTATAGCTCCCAATCAGTTAAAAATTTGCTTTCAGAATGAACTTATATGAAAATGTCTATATTTACCAAGCTATCTTAATGAAACTGAGACACAATAAATTTATTAATAACATAAATATACTGACCAAGTTTTATCCAATTCGGACTACTATATCGTATAGCTCCATAAGAACAATCGGTCGAACATTGAGTATCGGGTATCCTAAAGTCGCGGGGCGACTGTAGCATTCTTTCTTGTTTTTTTTTTTAAATTTTACAGCCATCTGCAGGCATTCACAACAAAAACACACACGAGACCCGTAGCACATAAAATGAAAGCATTTGCTACTTGCTTCAGCTGTAGTTTATTACGCGACAGAGCTGAGAGCATATACTTTTGATCGTTAAGTATTTGCAATCGCTGAATATAAATATCAATACCGATCTGGAACTGCCAATAATTTCTTATAAGTAGCATCTCAAGCTTTATTGTGGGAAGAGAGTACAAGTATTACGTGCATTGCATTTGGCAACCGTGAGTAAGGTGCTCGCTTGCTAAAAAAATAGCGAAACAGCGCTTTGTGTGAAAGACTATTTTAAATTTTCCACCTGCTTTTAACGTAGTCGCCAGACTAACAACATTAATATGCATGAACGTGATGTCCGACTAGAATTACAATAGTAGTCAAAACAAGAAAGAATACTTTCGAGCGAGCCAACAGTAAAACACTTCGTTCTGATTCTAGTGAGCGTTTTCCAAACAAATATGCAACGTTCGACTGATTTGTCAATGGGAGCTATATAGTTGTCCGATCTAGATAAAACTTAGTGAAGATAGATATTATGGTACCATACACATAATGTGTAAAGTTGACTCTAATAGCTCTAGTTTCCAAGTTATTATTTGGACGTTGATGTTAAAAAGAGACAGTACATTCAAGTGCCCCAGCAATACCAAGCTACGTGCTTAATGCGCGGAACACTGCAGACAATGCAGCCACCTCCCGCCCAACCGGCCGAGGGACACACCGCATAACGTACGGCTATCGAAAAGCGCGGAACGAATTTATTAATTAATAACGTTGGGGTAATGTAAAATAGTTTTTTTTACAATTTGCGGAGGCGGTAGGGGAGTGCACTAATAAATAAATAAATTTGTCCTGCTCGTGAAGTAGATGGACTTCCACTCCAAATTTGGTGCCTCCAGCATATACATACATATGTATAGTTTCTAAGATTCAGTTGTTCATACGGCGGACATTGCTATATTGTCTCGATTGCTTATGCTGATCAATAATAAAAATATTCTTTATGGGGTCGGAAATGGTTCCTAGTAAACCCCTCTACTCTTTTTTAGAACCGTTGTCTAAAAAGACGAGATAAGAAACTACACACACACATTCAAATAAAATACTTTCAGACTTACATATGTATGTATGTAGTTGTGCGCGCATGCAACTAAAATTGAGAAATACACCCACTTAAAACGCATTAAATATGACAACTGCTGCTTTAGTGTGCCTGTTGAGCCAAGTTCAAGTTGCACGAGTTAGCTTGCTTGTGGAACATTATGGTCTATTGCTGTGAGTGCTGTCGTCTTTGCCACTCATTAAGTTTTCATGTTAATCACACAAACATACGCAGAATTAATTTCAAGTGAAACGCCTATTATTTTCGCTGTGCATACTTTGGACAGCCCAACATTCACGTTTTTTAATAGTAGTTTCACAATGCGTTAATAAACAAAGGGCTTAAAGAAGCACAAGGAAAGAATTTAAATAACAAAAACAGGAGAAATTTAATAACAACACGGGTCTGGCCCAAAAAAAAAGACAATTAATTCATTTCTTATACGAACAATAATACTCTCAGTGGAATACCTAAAAGTAGTATCGATTTATAATCGTTCCATTTTGAGTCTTAACTCGTTCGTTTGAACTTTGCTGCGATCTGGGGAAAAATATAGGTATATCTCTGAATAGATCTGAATTGGCCCGAATTGGTCGATATTTACTTTGGAATACCTCCTGAAACCCAACGATGTTAGCTTTATAAAAAAATAATTATAATACGTCAATAAACTTGGCGAATTCGTTGACTGTATTTTCTCTGTCGGTATTTTTGCGTTGTAGGTAAGAACTCAAAAACAAAAATTCACAATTGTGTTTCTAGTAAAACTTTCGATAGAGTGACAAATGAGTTTGACAACCTCATAATAATTGTGTATAAAAAAAACCAAATTCTTTATTAAGCTCAATTGTTGAAGGAACCCGTTAAAATGTAATATAGACGAATACTGGAGAATGAAAACGTTTGGATGTTAACAATATCAAAAAAACTTTGCAATTCTATATTTACACCAGCAATGGTCTGTAACTCAATATGCATAACGCAACCGTGGGAACGGCCTATAAAACGATACATCGAACATCGTGAAAAACATCGCTATTTAATTTGTGTAAAACGATGTATCGATGATGCTCTGATGTTTTCTCTAGCGCTCTCAAACGCCTTTCACGATTATTTTGTTTCCGCAATAATTTGCCGACTGAAACTTATCATCAACGTTCTAATTATCTAAAAGCAATGCCAAAAGTGCGTCGAAGTCGTAAACCTCCACCAGATGGATGGGAGTTAATTGAACCTACACTGGAGGAGTTGGAACAGAAAATGAGAGAAGGTGAGCGAAAGGCTTAAACCGCTTTATTAAGTTTAATATTTTGGATGTTTACAGCGGAGACCGAACCACACGAGGGAAAACGCATTACAGAGTCACTATGGCCCATTTTCAAGATACATCACCAAAAGACGCGTTACATATATGACTTGTTCTATCGTCGTAAGGCCATCAGCCGTGAATTATACGACTACTGCCTAAAAGAAAAGATTGCCGATGCCAACCTAATAGCGAAATGGAAAAAGTCAGGATATGAAAATTTGTGTTGCCTTCGGTGCATTCAAACGCGCGATACGAATTTTGGCACCAATTGCATTTGCCGCGTGCCAAAGTCGAAGCTTGAGGAAGGTCGAATTGTGGAATGTGTACACTGTGGCTGTCGCGGTTGCTCTGGATAATAGAGAGACACTGCAATAACTTTAATTGCATTATTAATTCTATTTTTCCCTTTAGTACGTATATAAGTCGTTTGGCTTCATTTAGAGAAATTTTGAGTAGTCTGTACTTTAAAACTACGTTGTTAGTAAAAGTAAAACTCTGATAATTTGAAAATGTCACATTTGACATAATAAGTTCAACCAAATTACTTTTTGTTTAACTCTGGTCCTTCTAAACTAGCTGATCTCTTCTGTTTTCGAGACATGAGTGCAGTGTTGAGCCAGGCTAATATTTTAAATCCAGTTTGTGCGTATAAAAATCTGATCATCAAAGACTGTAGGAAATTGAATCACTAAATAGCTGCAACAATCCCAAACAAACAGATCTAAAAATTTTAATATTCATCTCTAAATATTTATATTTCCATTGTATAGCCGCCAAGATCAAATCGTTTGCAAATGGGCATTTGGGTTTTTAAACTTTTTATTAGTTTTTATTACTACGCAGTTATCATTTTTACAAAATCTATTTTTTTATAAGCTTAAAAAATACATTGAAGCCTCTAAAATAGGGTACAATAGATGTTATAGCCAAACACATTTTTTTTTAAGTGTTGACCAAGTGTTACTATGGGATGGCGAAACTTTAAACACGTTTTCTCAAAACATGAGGTTGCTAGTCGGTGTACACGATATCTTAAAAACGGCTTACAGAATCATCTAAATTATAATTTCTTGGAAACAATCGTTGCTTTTGCGAACCTGACACATGCTTTTCATTTAAGGAACAAAACAAAAAATTTACTTTTTTTTGGAAAGCTGCCATTTTGTGAAAGCACAATATTTCGATGCGCCGAGCGAATAATTTTTAGATTCGTTAATATATTATAGAAATAAGTTAAGTTTTAATACTCTCTGCAAGATTATATTGGGTTTGTGCAAAGTATGTAACCGACACAAGGAGGCGTGACAGACCCCGTCTGCCCGTCCGTCCGTCCTTTTGTATGAACAAGAGTAAAAAGTAAAACAGGTATAAATATCATGTTTTGTATAGAAAACTATCTGAAACAAGTTTCCACAGGATGTACAAGTCCATGGGGTACATATACTGACAACTACTGTATCCACAAGATTTTTTCTCCAGAATTGGCAAAAAATTACTTCTAAATATGAACTAGTACGAAAAATTTCTGTATTTAGCGAGCTATCCTAATGAAACTGATCCAGAATACAATCATTAATAATATAAACATATTCATTCGGATCGGACGAATATATCGTTAAGATGCCATAGGAACAATCGGTCGAAAATATTCTCTTAACCTGAATATTTTTGAAATGTTTGTGTGTTTACCAAGCTATCTTATCTATCACCTTAACAATTGAACTAATATTATTATCGTATTCCACTGTTTATAACATATTGAAATTGAGTAATGTGTATCCCAAAGTCTCGAGGTGACTATAGCATTCTTTCTTGTTAATGCATTTTGTATTTTACACTACAGACAAGAAAGAAAAGTACAATCAAACACGACCGACCGTATAATATTTATTTATTTATTTACGCAAACTAAAAGAAGGGGCGAGTATTAAACAATTGAAAAAAAAATATATGTATATATAAATATAATTAATAACAATAACTATAATAAAAATTAGATTTTTAAAAATTTATATTTACTAAAAGAATAAGAGTAAAACAGTTAATTTAATTGAACTATTAATTAATCTGGGAATAAAAAGTAATTGATCCAACATTCGTTACAAGGATTAAAAAAACCCCAGAGCTATCACGAAAGATCTCAGATTTAACTAAAGAATGAATGGCAGAGATTCCAAACGTACTGCCTCTGGAAATCAGGGATATAACGGAGTTGGCTAAAAAGTGAAGCTTTAAGATGGGAAATAGAGAGAGATGAATCAATTATGCTGTAGTATTCATTTTAATAGGTGCATAATATATAGTAAAATCTGATTCTGCACCGACTCAATTAAAACTTGACTACGAGGAGATCGAACACATGAACAATATTCAAGAATGGGTCGGAAAAAGGGATGTGTAAAGAAGTTCATTGACAAAGGGATCATTAAATTCCTTATACCAGCGTTTAATAAATCCAAGAGTGCGCTTGGCTTTATTTACAATAGTATGGAGATATGATGTGTAAGAAAACCAAGGTAGTCAACTGAAAGAATGCGTTCTAATGGTACATTGTCAATATAGAAAATGGCTAAGTAAGGAGTGACCCTGTTAAAAGTCATAAACAGGCATTTAGAAAATCTTAGTTTCAAGTGATTAGTTATGCACCACTTGTGCATTGTATTTAAACGTCCTTGTAATAACGCATGATTCGGGGGGTCCTTATAAGATAATTCTAATTTCTCATCATGCATACATACTGCATACATTAGTATTCTGGGTAGCGAAGAGGGAAGGTCGTTTTCAAATAGATTAAAAAATAATGGTCCTAGGTGACTACCCTAGTGAAATCTAGAAATAACAAAAACAGATTTAGAGATGGCTGATCTAAGCATAACCCTTTGGGTCCTACCTGTTGGATGAGATGATATCCACAGAAGAAGGGTGGGTGGGAAACCAAAAATGCTAAGTTTTTATAGATGGAGGTTATAATTAACTGAGTCAAACGCTTTACTGAAGTTGGTATATATAACATTAGTTGCATTCTATTAAGGAATGCTTTATTTACAAAAGAGGTAAATTCCAATAGATTGGTCAAAGTCGACCGACTGTTAATGGGCTGGGAAGATAATTGACTTGCAGAAGTGTTGCAAAGTCGATGTATTAAGCTTTTTGAAGAGCTTTGGGATTGCAGACAACTTCGCAATTCCCCTGAAATTGGATATATCCAACTTGCATCTTTTATTACGCAGTGAGATAATGTAAGATTCTTTCCATAAGTTAGGAAAGATTGAGAGTTCTAAAGTAAGGTTAAAAAGAATTTAGAAAGACAACTTTGAATGTTGTCAGGCCCAGGAGAGAAGGAAGACTTAATGTGTTAATTGAAGAAAGCAGGCAACTATCAGTATTGGGTAGGAAAAAAAAACACAGAATTAGAGGATGGGAGTTTATAGGGGTAAGAGAAGTTAGTAGGCAAACTAGAGGCATAAGTAGATTGCGAAATGAGTCCTGGAACTCCTTCACCATGTTCCAGGATTATATGGCGCCTTCTTCAAGTATCGCCTGACTGGCGTGCCACGTCGAGCTTATAAGCTGTACGCTGTTAAAATGAGAGGTTTAGTTGATTTTGCTGTAAATTCAATATGAACAGTATTTGATGCAAAAAACACCGCAATATACACTTTTGGTATGGCTCGTCCTGTTATTTTTATCAGCACATTTGTGGCACCACACAAATCTACACCTAAATGAATCAAAGAGATTCGTCTTCCAATAGCGATTGCAAACTTGCTAAGCTAGCTAAACAAACGAGTAAAGAGTTTAACCCTTCAGACGGAGCCTACAAAATTAACGAATTAAATCCCTCTGAATACCAGGACACACCAGTAATTGAGAGAGTGTGGCGACGTTTTCTTACACGAAGCGTCCACTACTAGTCGAAGTCCGGTGAAACTGCCTTTAGGTCTAAAGACGCACTTGTGTGAAAGGGTGTAACGTGATCCTGGTGGAACTTCTGTATTTATGATCATACGAAAAAGAACAAGGACGTTCGTGAAACTCAAATATACATGTTGGACTTCCAAGTTCATGGAAAGTACATGTCTCTTGGCAATTTGTGACCCCTCCAGCACTTTGGGATCAGTCAAAAAAGACAAAATGGAACCAAATTGTCAAGTCGGCAATTTACAAACGCTGTCCCGATAGCTTTGTTTGCTAAAGATGTGCTCCTCAGAAAAATTTGCGGACACACTTGTCTCCGGGACAGCTTCAACCTCACAGTTTCGATCTACACTGTCTTCAAAACGATCATCTTGTTTATGTTCCATCGTAGTAACGGACCACCCGTCGCCAGTCGAATTTGTCCATTACAAAAAATTTTGAAAAAGGAGACGGCTCCCAGAAGCATATCTATTTGCTGGGGTTAATAGAATTCAGGGTCAGCCAGTTCGACGTTTGCTGGTATCTCGCTTCATCCTAGACTTCGAACTTTCTTCAGCAGACAAACGCTGATATCGCATGTTCAAAGCCAAAACACAGTCGGCCCATTTCGGTAATGTTTTATAGTCAAGCTGTTCCTCATACTTCGATTTCGTATGAGGATCAGAGAACGTCAAGGAGCTATATCATTATTTCTTGTTTTTTATACCCGTTACTCGTAGAGTGCATGGGTATATTGTAATCGTTGGAATGTATGTAAAAGGCAGAAGGAGGCGTGGCAGACCCCATAAAGTATATATATTCTTGATCTCAGAGACTATAAGAGCTAGAAAGGTGAAAGTGTTCGCAAATGAAAGGTACAATACCCAAGCAGTACGAGTTTGTTTTTGTTTTTTGACACGCAAACTTTAGGGCGTTCTATATTCATTTAAAGGTAAATGTACAGATAAGACTTGAATGCTTTAGTATAGAAAACTTTTTTGTTAGCAATGCTATCTGATCCATTTATTTACACGAAGACTACATGTCTATGAAGTACATGTACTGACCAAGTTTGATCGAAATCGGACAACTATATCGTATAGCTCCTCCTATCTTAATGAAACTGATACAGAATAAATTTATCAATAACATAAATGTACTGACCAAGTTTCATACAAATCGGACAACTATATCGTATAGCTCCCATAGGAACAATCGGTCGAACATTGAGTAACGGGTATCCTAAAGTCGCGGGGCGACTGTAGCATTCTTTCTTGTTTTTTTTTTAAATTTTACAGCCATCTGCAGGCATTCACAACAAAAACACACACGAGACCCGTAGCACATAAAATGAAAGCATTTGCTACTTGCTTCAGCTGTAGTTTATTACGCGACAGAGCTGAGAGCATATACTTTTGATCGTTAAGTATTTGCAATCGCTGAATATAAATATCAATACCGATCTGGAACTGCCAATAATTTCTTATAAGTAGCATCTCAAGCTTTATTGTGGGAAGAGAGTACAAGTATTACGTGCATTGCATTTGGCAACCGTGAGTAAGGTGCTCGCTTGCTAAAAAAAATAGCGAAACAGCGCTTTGTGTGAAAGACTATTTTAAATTTTCCACCTGCTTTTAACGTAGTCGCCAGACTAACAACATTAATATGCATGAACGTGATGTCCGACTAGAATTACAATAGTAGTCAAAACAAGAAAGAATACTTTCGAGCGAGCCAACAGTAAAACACTTCGTTCTGATTCTAGTGAGCGTTTTCCAAACAAATATGCAACGTTCGACTGATTTGTCAATGGGAGCTATATAGTTGTCCGATCTAGATAAAACTTAGTGAAGATAGATATTATGGTACCATACACATAATGTGTAAAGTTGACTCTAATAGCTCTAGTTTCCAAGTTATTATTTGGACGTTGATGTTAAAAAGAGACAGTACATTCAAGTGCCCCAACAATACCAAGCTACGTGCTTAATGCGCGGAACACTGCAGACAATGCAGCCACCTCCCGCCCAACCGGCCGAGGGACACACCGCATAACGTACGGCTATCGAAAAGCGCGGAACGAATTTATTAATTAATAACGTTGTGGTAATGTTAAATAGTTTTTTTTTACAATTTGTCAAGCTGTTCCTCATACTTCGATTTCGTATGAGGATCAGAGAACGTCAAGGGTGTTACTTTTTAGCACCCGAATCACACTTATAAATTTAGAGTGTTTGTCACACTCACAAATAGCAAGAATAGAATAAAACACTCAAAAGCACAAATCGCTTTCCGTGTATCGTGTTTTTGTATTTCGTCACTTACTATAACGGTATGGGTACACCGAAAAATGTTGTGTAGATAAGTAAACGACACAGTGCACTCAAAACAAATGCACGAACAGCAACGAAAGATCACAAAATGCAATGCGCAATAATGCGTTCATGTTTTACAGTTATGATTTCGAGTGTCTTCACCTTTTATGCATGAGCAGGGCACTGAGCACTTATCGCTGGTTTGTCTTTTAGTGGCTTGATTTCAGTTGTTAATTGATGCCTTGGAAGGAATAAGCAATATGACTGAAACGCCGGACCCTATAGAAAGTAAAATTGATTGAGGAATATGCACTTTAGCACAAAAACATAAGGGAAGAAGCGTTATGTGAAACATTTTACTTTCCATTTTTAAAGAATCCGAAAGTGCTGTGAAAGGCCAGTGGCCAGAAGTCTCGAAAGTGTCGGCAACAGAAACAGCAGAAGCTATTGAAATGTAGTCAATGGCCTGTCCAAGATTGCCAGCCGTTTTCATCAGTAGCCGGGCCCGGATTTAAAAGCATAGTGCAGTTTTTCATCAAAATTGATGCCGCCTATGGGGATCACATAGATGTGGATGACTTGCTGCCTAGTCCATCAACGTTAAGTCGAAAGGTCCACTAACACGCTGAAGAATAAATAGGGTTGATATAGTCGGAAATTAAAATAACAGCAGATATTTCAGAATTAGCTGCCATTGTCGATATGTGGTCTGACCAATATCTACAACGAAACTTCTTAGGTTCTTTGTGATCTAATTTTTGGTTTTAAGTCAATGGATTCCTTTTCTCTAAAGAAAATATTTTAACTAAAATTAAAAGTGTTTGCTCAAAATTTCATATTGAAAACATTGACGGGATCGTATTTGCAGCGTTTGCAAAAACTACTCCGTAGCAGCAAGAGCAACAAAAATTGTGCTATGCTCTCGCTACCGCTCTGAGTTTTGTCGAGAGCCGTAGCAGAGCCGTAGCCTATCGATCGAAAATATGTTCTCTGCTATGCTCCCAGCTCTGACACGCAACAAACTACCGCTGTAGCAAGTAGCCAAAAATAAAACGATGTGCTACGCGTAGCCGTAGCAGTAGCAGAAAACAGAGAGCGAGATGAGAGCATAGCAAATGCTTTTCTATTTTGTGCTACGGCTCTCGTGTGTGTTTATGCTCTGTGATCGCAGCAAAGCAGCAAACTGAAATTTTGCTACGAAGCATGCGAAGAAAATAAGGGTTGTTTTTCAAACAAGCGAAGAATCGATGAAAAACGATCTCAGAACCGAAACACACACGAGAGCCGTAGCACAAAAAAGAAAAGCATTTGCTATGCTCTCATCTCGCTCTCTGTTTTCACATTATATAAGCATTAGAAAACAACATACAACATACAAACAACATTTAACTGCAGCAGTCATCTTTTAAACAACTGTTTATACAGACAACGGATTTAGACGAAACAGTGACGACAAGCAAAAAAATTGTAAGGTACTTCAAATAATTCAATTTGCAGCATAAGTTAAACACTTCTTTAAAGGGATCATGTCCAACAAGGTGGAACTCAAACGGCGCAATGCTGAAGTCTTTCGACGATAATTGGGTGGCTGTCAACACTATATTAAGCGAGGAGAAACAGAAAGATTGATGGTTGTCAATAGTTCAACATTAAGAATGTTAGTTGGGTTGCTGGAAAGAATTTTTAAAGAACTTCAAAGCCAATATATCAGACATCTCATCAATTTCAACATTAAAGGAAAAAATAATAAAATAAGTTGTTGGCATATATACAAAAAATTTGAACACAAAGTGGCGTTTTTTCTGTATCCTCCGGGTGCACATATTTCAAAATAAGTGATTCAACACAACATGTTTCAAGTCCAAATACATCAAGCTGTTGCAAATGGGGCTGAGCAGAATCGAAGTATCGATAAGTGTTGGTAATTAATCGCCCTCTGTTCTGCTCAACTGGAGGTGCCCATACTCGAAAGGGAAAGTTATAAGACTTAGGGTTAGTAGAAGAATAGGAATAAGACAGTCAGAGAGAGAGGGCATAGGAGGATTGGGATTTAGAATCATGCATAGCAACAGGTGGCCTTAGAGTCAACGAGAGAGTGGCTTTTTGAGATCGACACGAGACAGTTGCGTGGCCGGATCGAGCAGGAGTTTTTTGTGAGTTTGGTTTTGTTTTGGTTTTTGGTGTAAAAGTCTTTTGGTTTTGTTTTTTTTTTGTAGTCCAGTGCGGTGTCCGTGTAATAAATACTATACTTTACGATGAAAAGATACACCACGGTGTAAATAATATACAAATTAAAACTTGCAAATGCAGACTGATACACATGAAATCGCCACAGAAGAGAATTTAACAAGTTATAAATAGTGAAATATAAAATAACATTTAAAACAACAACCACATTGGTAAATATCACCGAAAAAATTTCAAGTTACCAGCACAAACAATTAAAACTACGAGTAACGGGTAAAAAAACAAAATAAAAAATCTAGTTGGTTTGACACCATAATATAAACACACAACCAAAGCACAAGTAAAATCAAAAGAAAATTAAAATAACAATAACAAACACAACAACCACAACCCCAAGAACTATACCGTCTGGCCGTTGATGCGACGACAACAACAACATCAATATAACAGTCCGGCCCCCTATGCACCTTAGAGCTCTTAGGTTGTATTAGGTACCACCGAGACACCACTTCTATATAAATCTAAAGGCGACAAAACAACAAATTAAAAGGAAAGACAGAAACAAAAGACAGAGATAAAATTTAACAAGTAAGGAAAGTACAGTCGAGCAAGCCCGACCGTAAAATACTCTCTGCCTTTTTTCCCGATTAAATTATAAAGATCGGTCTAGAGACATGACAATGTGTAATACTTGCATTAAAAAACGTTAAAACAAAAACAATCTAAGCATAATCACACATACATCTGTTTGTCTGCATGCGAATACACACACGAATGACAATATATGATGCATATACATGTATGTATGTATGTGTGTATTCAGCGCGGCCAGCGACTGCGGGTAGCGCTGCCGCCACGCAGGCAGCGAAAACATTCGAACATGTGATTGTATGTTTCTGTTTCGCTTGCACTCATACAAGATATTGCATTCAGTTATCAATATTGTAACGCTTCTAGTTTTCTTGTTTATCGTGCGATTTCAATGCGCCTTTCAGGATAGTTTGATATAGTTAGTCTCCACACGAATTATAAATTACAATACTGTACTATATAAACAAAAGCCAAAAAACGAAACGAAAGTTTTTATTAATTGTGGGAGAAAGGGGCGTGGCAGTCCAAAATTTTAAATTTCAATGCATTTACGCTGTCACTAGAAACCTTCATACCAAAATTGGTGATCATAAGTACCATAGTTACTGAGATATTCGCCGAAAACACCGATTTTTTCCGAGGTGTGTCTAGTTTTTTGCTCATTGTGGGCGAATGGGGCGTGGCATCGAAAAAAAAAAGATTCTTGTATTGACTGACTAAATATCTGATCGATTGAGACCAAGCTCGATCTTGTAGCTCTTACCATCTCTGAAATCTGTTTGTTCATACGGACAGACGGACAGACGGACATGGCTATATCGACTCGGCTTGTGATGCTGATCAAGAATATATATACTTTATGGGGTCTGCCACGCCTCCTTCTGCCTGTTACATACTTTGCACAAACCCAATATACTCTTGCAGAGAGTATAACAAAAAAAAACAAGTAAGGAAAGTACAGTCCAGCACGCCCGACCGTATAATACTCTCTGCATTTTCCCCCTATTAAATTATGAAAATCGCTCTAGAGATATTACAATGTGTAGAACTTGCATAAAAACACGTTGAAACAAAAACAATCCAAGCATAATCAAACATACAGCTGTTTGTCTGTATGCGAATACACATACGAAAGACAATATATGATGCATATATGTATGTGTGCCGCAGTCGCTGGCCGCGCTGCCGCCGCGCAGGCATCGAAAACATTTGAACAAGTGCTTGTATGTTTCTATCTCGCTTGCACTCATACATGATATTGCATTCAGTTATCAATATTTTAACGCTTCTAGTTTACTTGTTTGTAGTCCGATTTTAATGCACCTTTCAGGATAGTTTGATATAGTTAGTCTTCACACGAATTATAAATTACAATACTGTAATATATTAACAAACGCCTAAAAACGGAACGAAAGTGGAGAATTTCTTTTATTAATTGTGGGAAAAAGGGGTGTGGCAGTCCAAAATTTTATATGTCAATGATTTTGCACTGTCGCTAGGAGCCTCCATTCCAAAATTGGTCATCCTAGGTGCCACAGTTACTGGGATATTCGCCGAAAACACTGATTTTTTTCGAGGTGTGTCTAGTTTTTTGCTCATTGTGGGCGAACGGGGCGTGGCATCGAAAAAAAAAAAGATTCTTGCATTGACTGACTAAATATGTGATCGATTGAGACCAAGCTCGAACTTGTAGCTCTTACCATCTCTGAAATCTGTTTGTTCATACGGACAGACAGACGGACAGACAGACAGACAGACTCGGCTCGACTCGGCTTGTGATGCTGATCAAGAATATATATACTTTATGGGGTCTGCCACGCCTCCTTCTGCCTGTTACATGCATTTGCACAAACCCAATATACTCTTGCAGAGAGTATAAAAATTATAACGAAGTAAATCTAAAATAAGATAGAAAAATATGTTTATAAGGACAACAAAATTTTTATTAAAATAAAAGTAAATAAATATGTATGAATAAATGCTAAAATGAATATGTTCGAGTGAGTTGTTAATGGGAGGAGGATTGCGTAGCATGGAGTGATCATAAACGGACATAACTTTTGTTTATGGGTGGCGCAATGGAAATTTTTGAATGTTGCCGCCATAGCTAGGGTGGGTACGTTGCGGCTATAATATCGATGCCGCCGATGGAGATGGCCGATAGTCGTATAGTGTTAGTAGTGTTTGTGTAAAGTAGTAGTGGTGATGTCGAGGTTCTACAATCGATGATTGTGGATTGTACGCTCGCTGGGCATTGGTTAACAAGCCCCACCTGAGGCGAATGAGCTACCCGCGGTAGCCCCAGGGATGACAAGTTGAGTCGTAACAAAGCACAGAAAGCTCAACTTTATCAGAGCCAGGCTTAAGATCTGTACCAAACCTGAATTTTTGTACCCAACATTAGTTGCTGCACAATCTAATAACAAATCTAGAGAATCTCCAATCGAAGAAATAGAACAATATTATAGAGAAAGGGTTATTTTAAGTCATGATTTCGATGTATTGCAGCGGTGGAGAGCAGCGTTTGAAAATGCTCTGCTACAGCGTAGATTTTTGTTTTGCTCTGGATTCCGCTCTGAGTTTTATCGAGAGCTGTAGCAGACCCGTAGCCTATCGATCGAAAATGTTCTATGATCTTAGTTTTAAACTAACGCTGTAGCAAGTAGCCAAAAATAAAACGATGTGCTACGCGTAGCCGTAGCAGTAGCAAAAAACACAGAGCGAGATGAGAGCAGAGCAAATGCCTTTTTTTTTGTGTTACGGCTCTCGTGTGTGTTTGTGCGCCGTTTGCATGTTTGTATGTTATTTGCGATCCGTGTGGATTATGAATTGGTTCTTGTAAAACTAACTATACAAAACCCCCTAAGCAATTTGAAATAAACTTGATCTGCTCGTGAAGATGACGGACTTTCATTCCAAATTTGGTGGCTTTAGCTCTTGTAGTTTAAAAGATCCAGCTGTTAATGCTGATCAAGAATATATAAACTTAATGGGGTCGGCCACGCCTCCTTCTGCCTGTTACGCACATCTCGCTTCTGACAAACTTAATAGACCCCTCTACTCTTTTTTAAAGTACAGGGTCAAAAAACATCCAAGTCATTTCCCTTCGGGTAAAAAAATATTTGAGTAAAACAATAGCTACTCACATTTTTACGCATCCGTATTTTCTCTGGGTATGACTCGAGTACCAACAAGTAAGAAAGGCTACAGTCGAGCGAGCCGACTGTAGAAAACCCCGTACTCTCATAGTAGTGCGCATAAAATTTAAAAAAATACATTCACAAAATAAAAATTTAATAATTACATTTTGAATTAAAATTTAAAAAATTTAATTAACAATCGTCATTTTATGTATTCGAACCCACGATATCAAACGAATGTTCCAAAATGCGCCGCAACTCTACCAACTCTACGAATTACATGCTACAAATTCGTTTGAAATTATACGTATGTGTGCACACATATTTGTATGTATGTATTGGTCGGCACGGCGAGCGTCTGCGGGCAGCGCTGCCGCCACACATGCAGCGAAAACGTTCGAACATATGTTCGTATGTGTCTGTCTCGCATGGGCGCATACAGTGATATTGCAGTTAAATAACATAAACTTTGAACCGTGATAACTCTCTTGTTTGACATAGGATTTTGATGTAACTTTCAGAATAGTTAGATATAATAAGTCTCCAAACGAATGTTAAATTGAAATTGGAAAGTTTTTTAGTTCTTATGAGAAAGGGGGGCGTGGCAGATCAAAGTTTTGAATGACATTATATTAAGGCTGTCTTTAGGAACCTGTATACTAAATTGGAGCTCCTAAGTGCTATAGTTACTGAGATATTCGCCTAAAACTCAAATTTGTATACTCTCTGCAAGAGTATATTGGGTTTGTGAAAATGTATGTAACAGGCAGAAGGAGGCGTGGCAGACCCCATAAAGTATATATATTCTTGATCAGCATCATAAGCCGAGTCGATATAGCCATGTCCGTCTGTCCGTCTGTCTGTCCGTCTGTCTGTCTGTCTGTCTGTCTGTCTGTCTGTCTGTCTGTCTGTCTGTCTGTCCGTATGAACAAACAGATTTAAGAGATGGTAAGAGCTACAAGTTCGAGCTTGGTCTCAATCGATCACATATTTAGTCAGTCAATACAAGAATCTTTTTTTTTTCGATGCCACGCCCCATTCGCCCACAATGAGCAAAAAACTATACACACCTCGGAAAAAATTGGTGTTTTGGGCGAATATCTCAGTAACTATTGCACCTAGGATCACCAATTTTGGTATGGAGGTTCCTAGCCACAGCGTAAATGCATTGCCATTTAAATTTTTGGACTGCCACGCCCCGTTTTCCCACAATTAATAAAAATAAATCGCTCTGTTTTTAGGCATTCTTTAATATGGTACAGTATTGTAATTTATAATTCGTGCGAAGACCAACTATATCAAACTATCCTGAAAGGCGCATTGAAATCGCACTATAAACAAGAAAACTAGAAGCGTGGCAATATTGATAACTGAATGCAATATGATGTATGAGTGCAAGTGAGACAGAAACATACAAGCACATGTGACGGCAGCGCTGCCGCATTCATATCAATGTATAAGTGCAAGCGAGACAGAAACATACAAGCACATGTTTGAATGTTTTCGTTGCTTGCGTGGCGGCAGCGCTACCCGCAGTCGCTGGCCGCGCTGAATACACATATACATACATATATGCATCATATATTGTCTTTCGTATGTGTATTGCCATACAGACAAGCAGATGTATGTTTGATTATGCTAGATTGTTTTTGTTTCAACGTGTTTTAATGCAAGTACTACACGTTGTAATATCTCTAGACCGATTTTAATAATTAAATCGCGCAAAAATGCAGAGAGTATTTTACGGTCGGGCGTGCTCGACTGTACTTTCCTTACTTGTTTCGAGGTGTGTCTGTTTTTTTGCTCGTTGATATAAAGTTGATCTGCTCGAGAAGATTATGGACTTTCAATCCAAATTTGGTGGCTCATGCTTTGTAGATTAAGAGATCCAGGTGTTCATACAGACGGACAGACGGACATTGCTTAATCGACTCGGCTGTTGATGCTGATCATGAATATATATATACTTTATGGGGTAGGCCACGCCTCCTTCTGTCTGTTACGCACATCTCGCTTCTGACAAACTTAATAGACTCCTCTACTCTTTTTTAGAGTACGGGGTTTAAAAATACACTAGAGTGGAGAGTAGAGAAGTAGACTATTCGAGTTTCTGTGAGACTAATGACATATGTCAAACCGTGCACGTTGATATTTATATTGTGACATGATTAAACGTTTGATAAGTATTCGGAGGTTATTAGCTTCATTTCGTCGTGTTCAGGGCATTGTGGCATCAATTTTGCAGCGTAAATTTGAACGCTTATTGTATTTCACGTGATTTGGCATTACATTTTTACTGCTGTTGGTCAGATTAATATGCAATGTGATAGTGTATACGATATTATATTTAAGAGGCAAAGTGATTTTTTTTTGGTATCACAACGAGCCGAATGTCCCTCATGTGTTCCGGTATGTACTTAATTACCGGCAGCTACTCTACCTAACCTAACCTTTATTTAGTTTTTGTGGGATACATGTGCAAAACAAGGAATAAAGCACAGTCGAACACGCGCGAAAGTATAGTACTCTCTGCATTTTATTCCCGGTTATATTACTAAAATCGGTATCCAGGTATTACAATGAATAGTGCTTGCATTCGAACACGTTGAAACAAAAAAAGAGGATAAACTTACACCTGTTTGTCTAAATTTATATGTATGTACATATATGTTTACACGTATGTATTCCATTGGTCGACACGGTCAGCGTATTTGGACCAAACTTGGTCTCTAAATGTTAGCAATGGACATGTACATCCTGTGTAAATTTGGTTTAGATAGCGTGGGTAATAAATATATTGCATTTGCATATAAAAGAATTATATGATGCAGAATTTTACAGTTTTTGCACTACATGCAACTGCTTTGCAAGATGGAGACATTAGTTCCGTTATGTTCAGACCAAATAGATAACCCTTCTCTTCGACAGTGAGTAACAAGACTGCATGGCCCGTGCAAAAATAATCATGTTATAATCCCGCAACAAACGAATTATTGTTGGACCGTTAAAACATCTAAAAAAGACTCATCTATATAACTTTCAATCCAAACAATCGTCCAAATACTGGGTGGGTCTAAACAAATAAGAAGCGCTACTGTCGAGCGAGCCGACTGTAAATAAGCTTTATATAAATTTCCTTTGCGGGGTTCTGCCTGATACGCACATTTCGCTTTTGACAAACCTATTTGAACTGTGTTATCTTTTTAGGTACGAGATCAACACAGTGGTCCCCGAACAGGCAAATTTACTTCTTACCCGGATTACCCGCAGGTAAGCAGACAAGCCTGAACATGTTGTCGCCTGCTGTAAATCAGGTAAATTTGATCGCTCGAAAATGAACAAGAAAGAATGTTATAGTCGCCTCACGAGTTTACGATACCCGCTACTTAATTTAAATATGTTATTAACGAAATTATTGGGGAATGTATGCTATGTAAGTTTAATTAACACAGCTTTACCTGTACAATTATCATTACATGAAAATAGAACTCCCAAAGTAGGCGTCGCAAAAAAACAAAACAAACTTGAACTGCTGGGGTATTAAACCTTTCGTTCGCGACCCCTTTCACCTTTCTAGATCTTATAGTCTCTGAGATCCTCTTGTTCACACAGATGGACGGACGGACATGGTTATATCGACTCTTTTGATGCTGATGATGAATATATGTATATACTTTATGGGGTCTGCCAAGCCTCCTTCTGCCTGTTACATACTTTTGCACAAACCCCATATACACTATAAGTAAACAAACTTATTTAATACTCAAACATGATTTTTAACTGCATTTTAAAGTTGTATTGCGTTGCGTGACAGGCAGAAGTATGTGTGACCACCTCAACTGTAAATAGAACATTTAATTCTACTATTGCTATGGTAGCTAAGGTCCGGCCTATTTAAAAATAACATATAAGAAAATCTACAGTTTTTGATAGTTTTTATAGTAGTGTGTATTTTCCATACAAGCGAAAAACATGAATAAGAAGAAGAATATTCATATTTAAAACATACATAAATGTGTTTAAATTAATAAATACATATAAAAAATTTCATATATGCCTTGTTTTAAAAAAGAGCTTTGAATATAAATAATCATTTTATCTATAATTCGTGGCAACAATTTGAAATAAACTTAATCTGCCTGACATATGTAAGTACCTGCTTGCAGAAGGTATGTACATATATTGTTTTTGTCACGAAGTTTGTAACGCACTGAAGGTTGATCAGCATCAACAGCCGATTCGATATAGCCATGTCTGTCTGTTTTTATGCGAACTAGTATCTCAGTTTTAAATCTATCTTAAAGAAACTTGGTACAGATGTGTATATCCTTTGCCCGCAGATCATATTTATTAAAATCGGTCGGATCGGATGTCTATATCATATAGCCCCGATAGGATTAGGATCGATTAAAATACAAATTGTTTAAGTTATGTTAACCAAATTCGCTCCATATGCATTTGCTATCCCATTTGCCAACCAAATTTCATCCGGATCGAACAACTATATCATATAGCTGCCATAGGAGCAATCGGTTGGAATTTTAAGTATGACAGTTTTCTGTGTCTATTGAGCGATTTTAAATTCACACAATACACGTTTTCTATGACTTTCAATGTGCTGACCAAATGTTATCCAAATTGGACTACTATATCATACAGCTATCACATGAAAAATTGGTGATTGAAACCAAATTAACTGCAAGGTATTTAATCTGTTTTACTGGTTTTTCCTGTTTCCGATTACGCACAGCCCACTATGGAAAATAATATGACATCCATTATAAATATTGAAATAAACATGTATGAAAGTGTACACATACCATACACTAAACAGTTCAATGTTTTAAAATGATGGCAAAATAATGTTCAACAATTTCCCACACTGTCAAATATTGCAAATGAATTATTAGCTGTTCCTGCGAGCAGTGCAGCTTAACAAAGAGCATTTTCGGTGGCTAAGAATTTGATTAATTATAAACGCTGCAAATTCGCCACAAGTAATGATTTGGTCAACAGACTTATGTTTATTAACTCTAATTAATAACTATATAAGTAACCCGTAATAATAACTCTCTGAACAACAAGAACACTGTACAGTTAACAAAAAAAGAAAAGCACAGTCGAGCATGCCCAGCCGTGTAATACTCTCTGTTTTTATTCCCGATTATATTATTAAAATCGGTATTCAGGTATTACAAAAGATAGTAATTGTATTAGTTCACGTTGAAACAAAATAAAGTCTAAGCATAATCGAACACACTGTGCACCAGAGAACTGCACGGGTAGAGATTTTTAGACCCCGTACTCTAAAAAAGAGTAGAGGAGTCTATTAAGTTTGTCAGAAGCGAGTTGTGCGTAACAGACAGAAGGAGGCGTGGCCGACCCCATAAAGTATATATAGTCTTGATCAGCATCAACAGCCGAGTCGATTTAGAAATGTCTGTCTGTCTGTCCGTCCGTATGAACACCTGGATTTTTTAATTTATAAAAGCATGAAGTCCGTAATCTTCTCGAGCAGATCAACTGTTGCCACGCCCCTTAACGCCCCCGCAATGAGCAAAAACCAGACACACCTCGAAAATATTTGTGTTTTAGGCGAATATCTCAGTAACTATAGCACTTAGGAACTCCAATTTAGTATACAGGTTCCTAAAGACAGCCTTAATATAATGTCATTCAAAATTTTGATCTGCCACGCCCCCCTTTCTCATAAGAACTAAAAAACTTTCCAACTTCAATGCCGTTTTTAAGGCAATTGTTCAAATAGTTCAGTGTTGTAATTTAACATTCGTTTGGAGACTTATCATATCTAACTATTCTGGAAGTTACATCAAAATCCTATGTCAAACAAGAGAGTTATCACGGTTCAAAGTTTATGTTATTTAACTGCTACATCACTGTATGCGCCCAAGCGAGACAGATATATACAAACATATGTTCGACCGTTTTCGCTGCCCGTGTGCACACGTACATATAATTTCAAATGAATTTGTATGTGCATGCAGACAAATAGATTTATGTTCGATTAAACTTCGATTTGTTTTTGTTTCAACGTGTTCTAATGCAAGTACTTTCCATTGTAGGAGCTAGATACCGATTTAATTAATTTAATCGGGAATAAAAACAGCGAGTACTATAAAGTCGGGTGTGCTTGACTGTACTTTTCTTCTTGTAAGCACCGACGTACTTATGTCAGGGGGATCAAGTTTATTTCAAATTGTGGGCACGTTCCTTACCGACCCCGTAAATCGTAAAAAATACTGTCTCCTCAACAAAAACTGTGTTGAATAATTGTAATTTATGTACAAATGGTAGAAAGAGAGGAGATAACTTTATGTTTACCTTCATTATTGAACGATTTAATTATTGAACTAAGTGGGACCCAAGTGGTGTAGATGTCTGGTATTATTTTTCATAATTGTCTGAAACTCTAACAAAAAGTTATTACATATAAATACACATAATCGGAAGATTCTTATAAGTGGGGCGTGGTACAACTGGTAGAGTTGTGGCGCAATTTTTTAAAATTAAATTAAAAATGTAAATTTAAAATTTTAATATATTAAATTTTTTTATTTAAATATCATTTTAAAATTTTTTATTTAAATGAAATACAAATACGCACGGAGTACGGGGTCTTTTACAGTCGGATGGATCGACAGCAGCCTTTTTTACTTGTTTAATTTTGTTTGCATATTAAAAAACATTATTTTAGATACATTTATTGAACTGGTTCTTTATTAACCGTATACAAGTTGACGTTGAGTTACGACAAGATAAGAGAAAACATAAACGATTGACATATACCATAGCATTTCCCATTGGTAATAATATATTTATTAATAACATTAATACTGCGTAACGAGCAAGCTATAGAACGCCCCAAAATGGGCGTGTCAAAAAACAAAAACAAACGAACTGCTTGGATATTAATCCTTTCATTTGCGACCCCTTTCACCTTTCTACCTCTTATAATCTCTGAGATACTTTTGTTCACACAGACGGACGGACGGACATGACTATAACGACTCGTCTATTGATGCTGATCTGTCACGCCTCCTTCTTCCTGTTACATACATTCCAACGATTACAGTATACCCTTTACTCTACAAGTAACTGGTATAATAACATAAACACACTGACCAAGTATATGCTCCAAATATGAATTTGTATCAACATTTTCTGTGTTTAACAAGCTATCTTATGCATCACCTAAACAATTGCAGTAACATTATTTTTTAATACCGTATTTAAATTGAGTAACGGATATCTTGTTTTGTTTGATTTTGTTTTCGTCCATGTAATGACTTTGCGTTTGTACTCGGTGTTATCTACCATTTCTATTTATGTTATCGACAAAATAAATTCGTAAGGGTTTATATGTACGGATTTACACATCTTTTTATAGAGAAATACTTGCTTGGCTAGTATAAGACTGGCCAGTTCACAATAATATACAATTGATATAGTGTCATGCATGCGTAATGGTGTATTTAAATCACTATAAAAGTCAGGTCTGACTAGAGAACTTACAACAATTCTTAAACATGATACGTTTATGATTTTGTTATGCGTTTCAAACAAGCAAACAGGTAGTTATCTAATCCGTTTGTTTATGTGCCCATAAGCACAGGTAGATGGAATAGGTAGGCGGATACAAACAAAATAGAACGATTTATCGTTGCGATCCATAAGGGACTCTTTAGAGGGATTAGGCACCTGGTGTCAAAACGAAGACTTCACAACTAAACCTTTCGGCCTTTAAAAGCAAAACGTCAAGAACTGGATGGTAGCAATCGAAGTCCTGACTTTGAGTAGAACAGATCTAGACAACGTAGCAATAAGACAAGAGATGGAAGAGGGTAATCATTATCCACAAAAATACTTTACTAATGTTGGTCAGTATCCTGTGCATAGCGTCACTTCGCGTCAGGTTAAAATTCCGTTGTTTCGGAGCCACAAGCCGGAGGAGATTGATAAAATGGTTGAGCTGGAACTGCAGAATTTGAAGACACACTTTGCCGACGAGGAGCAGCGTTACGTTGACCAAATGCTTCTTGAAAATCCGATTGTAGTCGAAAGACGTCCACCCACAACCAGATCGGAAACAGCTTCAGCTACATTCACGGATCAGACGTCGTCCAACAGCCATGATACACAGCGTCAACGCGCAGAGTCCTGTCGCAAGTCGCGATATAACAATAAAATTAAAAAGGCTAAACTACGCTTTCGACATAAATTTGCTTGCAATCAGCTGACTGAGAGCGCCAGTGTGCTGGACTACATGCGCGAGGTAATTGCTCACGCAGAATCTCAACTTCTAGCTCGTGGTTATAATCGAGCAGCCTTGGAATGTATGCGCCAGAATTTTGGTGTTGACAGTTGCAGTACAGCGATTACATCAATAAATTATAAATTAAATTGTAAGAAATATATACCATAAACAATTATAATAATAATATTACCTAGAATTATTATTACTAAAACGAATAAAATATGAATTGCTTATACATTGGGTAAATTAAACTGCTTTACTGGGTTATAGTAGCGTACAAAGGGTATTACCAAAATTCAGTGTACTGACATCAAGAGTACCGCAAATGCACGTTTGCCCTTTTTAGGAATTTAATTTAATAGGCAGAAAAAAATTTGAGTCCGTACTCAAAATTGTACAGCGGTCAATAAGGTTTGTCAGAAGCGAAATGAGCGTCATAGGTTGAAGGAAGCGTGCTCGGCCCCATAAAGTATTCGTGTTCTTGATCAGCATAAACAGCCGAGTCGATATACATAGCAGTCCCTGTTTCGATCGTCTGTATGAACACCTAGATGTCAGAAACAATAAGAGCTGGAATTTTATGCAGATTACGTTTACTAAACACTATAATTATACCCGTTACTCGTAGAGTACAATGGTATATTGTAGTCGTTGGAATGTATATAACAGACAGAAGGAGGCGTTGCAGACCCCATAAAGTATATATATTCTTGATCAGCAACACAAACCGAGTCGATATAGCTATGTCCGTCTGTCTGTATGTCTATCTGTCCGTATAAACAAACAGATTTCAGAGATGGTAAGAGCTACAAGTTCGAACATGGTCTCAATCGACTACATATTTAGTCAGTCAATACAAGAATTTTTTTTCGATGCCACGCCTCATTCGCCCACAATGAGCAAACAACCAGACACACCTCGGAAAAAATCGATGTTTTGGGCCAATATCTCAATAACTATGGCACCTAGGATCACCAATTTTGGTATGGAGGTTCCTAGAGACTGAATAAATGCCATGCCATCAAAATTTTTGCCACGCCCCCTTTTCCAATAGGGACTAAAAAACTATTCAAACTTCAATACATTTTTAAGGCATTTATTCTTATCGTAGAGTATTGTTATTTATAATTCGTGTAAAGACTAATTATATCAAACTATCCTGAAAGGTGCACTAAAATCGGACTATAAACAAGAAAACTAGAAGCGTTACAATATTGATAACTGAATGCAATATCGTGTATGAGAGCAAGCAAGGTAAAAACATACAAGCACATGTTCGAATGTTTTCGCTGCCTGTGTGGCGGCTGAATACACATATACATACATACATGTATATGCATCATATTTTGTCATTAGTGTGTGTATTCGCATGCAAACAAACAGCTGTATGTTTGATTATGCTTAGATTGTTTTTGTTTCAACGTGTTTTAATACAAGTACTACACATTGCAATATCTCGATACTGATTTTAATCATTTAATCGGTGGAAATCGCAGAGAGTATTATACGGTCGGGCGTGCTCGACTGTACTTTTCTTACTTGTTCTATTTAAAACGTCAACAGAAAATAATAACAATGAAGATCAAATACAGTTTATTTAAATTAAAGTATTATACCTGGATGACGATTTAATTATTTTAATCGGGAATAAAAGCAGACAGTATTATACGGTCGGGTGTGCTCGACTGTACTTTTCTTACTTGTTTAAATTTAAAAACATTCAAAAAATTTAATTAGAAAAAACAATTAATATTTAAATAAACTGTATTTGATCTTCATTGTTATTATTTTCTGTTGACGTTTTAAATAGAACAAGTACGAAAAGTACAGTCGAGCACGCCCGACCGTAAAATACTCTCTGCCTTGTTTCCCCGATTAAATTGTTAAAATCGGTCTAGAGATATTACAATGTGTGGTAGTACTTGCATTAAAACACGTTGAAACAACAACAATCTAAGCATAATCAAACATACATCTGTTTGTCTGTATGCGAATACACATACACACAGATATGCGAATGCACGTACGAAAGACAATATATGATGCATATACATGTATGTATGTATGTGTGTATTCGGCGCGGCCAGCGACTGCGGGCAGTGCTGCCGCCACACAGGCAGCGATAACATTCAAACATGTGCTTGCATATTTCTATCTCGCTTGCACTCATACATGATATTGCATTTAGTTATCAATATTGCAACGCTTCTAGTTTTCTTGTTTATAGTCCGATTTTAATGCACCTTCCAGGATAGGTTGATATAGTTAGTCTCCACACGAATTATAAATTAGAATACTCTACGATACGAAGAAATGCCTTAAAAACGTATTGAAGTTTGAATAGTTTTTTAGTTCCTATTGGAAAAGGAAGCGTGGTAGCCCAAAATCTTGGCATGACATTTATTCAGTCTCTAGAAACCTCCATACCAAAATTGGTGATCCTAGGTGCCATAGTTACTGAGATATTCGCCGAAAACACCGATTTTTTTCGAGGTGTGTCTAGTTTTTTGCTCATTGTGGGCGAATGGGGCGTGGCAAAAAAAAATATTCTTGTATTGACTGACTAAATATATGATCGATTGAGACCAAGCTCGAACTTGTAGCTCTTACCATCTCTGACATCTGTTTGTTCATACGGAAGGACAGACAGACGGACATAGCTATATCGACTTGGCTTGTGATGCTATTCAAGAATATATATTCTTTATGGGGTCTGCCATGCCTCCTTCTGCCTGTTACATACATTTGTACAAACCCAATATACTCTTGCAGAGAGTATAAAAATACTTGCAATCAATTGGCGTGCATTATATTTATACTACTGAAAGTATATGATATATAAATATATGTACGTACTATACATACGATAATATCGAAACAGTCTATGACTGATCTTTAAACACATTTTGTTATTAAAATATACTGGTTAACTAAGTATAGGACACGATTAAAAATTGTTTTTATATTTCTATAATCAGACAAGAACTTGGGGGCTGAATTGCTAAATACTTTTAAAAGAAGTTGCTTAAGGCTTACTTTATATATTTATATTTTACAATTGTACTAAATAGTTCAATTCATTTCGTGTGGTTTTTAACTTGAATAAGTCTTAAAGTAACTCGATAAGCAGATCACAAGTTTTTGATTTCTTGTGGGACAAAGGGGCTTGGCAGCCCAAAAATTATAATGAGATTGCATTTATGCTGTCTCTTGGATAGTGTATACCAAATACCACAGTTACTGAGATATTCGCCTAAAACATCGATTTTATCCGACGTGTGCCTAGTTTTTTGCTTATTGTGCGCAAATTGGACGCGGTAATAAAAAAAAAGGATCTTGTATTGACTAAATGTCTGTTACATACATTGTATCGATTACAATTACCCTTAACAAGGTAGACTGGCTGCTACGGCCTAGTTCGAAGTGGTTTTTCAAAACAAGATCCTTATCCAACAAGATCCGTATTTAGAAATATTGAGTACCGAATAGGGCTCGGTCTCATATAAAAACCAGTGAGAAACAGACCCCGTACTCATTGTAGTGCGCAGTTTTCTATACATATAAGCAATTATCAACAGCCCCTTGGGATCTATGGAATATAGTTGTCCGATACTGACCAAACTGGTGGCGATAGTTTTAATGGTATCGTTAGCATAATGTGTGTGTTTGCTTGCTACTGGTCTACTAATACTACACGTCTTCATACAAATTTCCTGTTTTCAACCGATTTTTTTTATGTGAGCAATAGACTATAGTAGTCCGAGGATAGTTATAGTTAAAGTAGTCGTGAGGATATTTATACAATGATCGTTCCCAAGTTATGGTCATGTGAAAATAGGTTTTTATAGTTTGCGGAGGCGGTAGGGGGCCTTGGACCCCTCTTAATTTTTTTACAGTATGAGGTCTTAATACTACAAAAGCAGTCAAGCCTCGCTAATATAATATAATTTTACCGTGTATTTAATCCCATATAAAAACTTGGTAAGTTATATCCTTAAGTCTCAAGAAGTCTATAGTTTTCATACCTCTTTTTCTTGAGTTAACATGTGTACATAAAAGTGCCACACAAAATGTATGAGCTGCCCAAAATGTATATTTCAATTACCATGGCTAATGTGCGACAAAGAGGAAAATCAGACACCAATGTTTGCTTAAGCGAATTGTTGCTGACATAACTTGTCTCTAATTACTCTTGAATAAACAAGAAAAATTGCAGGTGTCAAAACATGACATAAGTTGTTAACCACGATTGAGTGTAACTGTATCATTCGTAATAAGTTCGCATGTTTAAACGGAGGTATGGCAAGAATTTTTCTTCGAAATCTACAGCTTGTGGCACTTATTTTGCCTATATTTATTGGAGTCAGGTCACACAAATTGCTCCAGTTGGATGTTTTGCTAGAGGAGCCCATGCGGAATATTCCCCATTTTCATATTATGCTGCGTTACTCTAAACTTCTGGATGATGCAACCAATGCTAACGCGCGCTGGTTTCTACAACTGAAGGACACAACACATTACACGCACAGCTATGATGACCAGCAACCGAATGAGATGGATAGCAGTATACTCCGCCTAAATAATCGCGAAACCATGGTCCTAGTCATTAGTTTATCCCAATTGATTTCAAATAGCGGAGCTGGTCGATCAACTCAGCGTGCCAACGTGCTCTTTTTCATCGTTGGCGACCATCAAGGTAAACTAAATCCGCAACAAAAAAAAAAACTGGAGCATAGCTGCCGACAGTTATGGATAAACTATAGAGTATACAATCGGTTCATACTCACCGATACGGACATTTGGATCTATGACCCTTTCGCACCTAGCAAAAATGCTTACGAAGACACGTTTGAGAATTCCTTTGGACGTATTAAACGATATGTTGGTGGTGAACCGCTTCCCACACTTCTGTTTCATAACATGCAAGGATATCCGCTGCGTGTACAGATATTTAAGTCTGTTTATGCGCGCCCTGTTATTGATCCCAAAACGGGTCTAATGACCCAAATCACCGGAGTCGATTGGCAAGTGGCACAAAGTCTTCGTGATCGCCTGAATTATACTATGCATCTGCAGGAACCAGACAAGAATTACTTTGGGTAAGTAAAGAACTAGATTTCGGTTTTTAAACAAGTAAGAAAGGCTGCAGTCGAACGATCCGCTTGTTAAAGACCCGTATTCATTCTAGTGCGCATTTATCCAAACAAACTAGCAATATTTAAATGAGCTTAAGGATATTGTTGTCCGACAATATCTATTTTTTTTTTCCAAACTTTGTATAAACTATTCAAATTAAATTGTGTCTGATCCCATTAAGTATACATATTCAGCATCAATGGCCGAGTCGAACTAGCAATGCCCGTCTATCTGTCCGTTTGAACACCTGGATTTTCGAAACTACAAGAACTAGAGCTACCAAATTTGAAAGGAAAGTCCGTCTATAGTGAACGCAGACCGAGTTTATTTCAAAATTTTCGCACGCCTCGACGCCCTGCTTACCGCCCTTGTAAAGAGCAAAAAACACCTGGGAAAACTCGAGGTTTTTCGCAAATAACTCAGTAACTATGACACAAAGGAATACCATTTTTGGTACACATGTTTCTAAAGGTAGCATAAATGTAATGGCATTAACAATTTTGGCCTGGCATGGCCCCTTTTCCTAAAAGAACTAAACAATTTTCGAACTTGCACGCCGTTTTTTAAAAAATTTGTCCATTGTACAGTATTGTTATTTCAAACTATTCTGACATTCATAAAAATCCGACTATAATCAAGAAATAAAACTCGTAACAAAGTTTACATTTGAGCGAAATCTTAATGCATGAATGTAAGCCAGACAGATATATACAAACATGTGTTCGAACGTTTTCGCTGCTTGTGTGGGGGCAGCGCTGCCGCGCTCCCAGACTATGCCGACCAATACATACATACATTTATATATGTGCATACTTATAGTGTCAAACGAAATCGTATGTGCATACGGACAAACAGATGGTTCTTCGATTAAACTTATTTATTAGTTGTTTCAACGTCTTTTAATACAAGTACTAGCCATTGTAATACCCGGATACCGATTTAATTATTTTAATCGGGAATAAAAGCAGAGAGCATTATATGGTCGGGCGTGCTCGATTGTACTTTTCTTATTTGTTTTTATATGATTTGTTCTATGGGAGCTTTAGGCTGTAGTTGTCGGATCCGGATCAACTTAATTCCAAATTTGGTGGCTCTAGTTCTTATAGTTTCTGGCATCTAGGTGTTTATTTGGGCGAATGGACGGGTAGGTGCTGATCGAGAATACTTTATGGAGTTTGGAATACGCACATTTGGTTTCTGACAAACCTAATAGACCCCTATATTGGAGGGTCTCTACTTTTATTGAGTACGGGGTGTAAAAAGTTTAAATAATTTTGTCTTCTTCGATTCGACTAGCATTAGCTTTAGTGTAAGTAAGGCAAACATTATTTTCAAAATTAAACCAAAATATGAACATTAAATTTTAATTTCATATTAAATGTAAATTTAGAAAATAATAATTTGAAATGAAAGTAGTATTGAAGATTACATCAATATATGGTAAATCAAAAATTTTGATTACCCTTGCTGTTGCTGCTTTTCAATATCATCTAGGCAATGCTCTCAGTTCATTAGGCCCAACTGTCCTCTCTGGTCTTCAAAACGAAGAATATGTAATGGCTTGGGCATCCGCAAGTGGCTTTTCTGTAGGAATATAAGAAGAGTAATTAGTTTTCTTTTGATTTGTTTTCGGAAGAAGTGAAGTGGGAGAAGTATCAATATATTTGGACCGTTTATGTCATTTAGGATTGTTAGCAATGGTTATACATAGTTGTTCTCAAAAATAGTTATGGGGCTATCAAGTTTCAGTTTGTAAAGTTATTTATTTATTTCGGCTATAGCTACAACTGGTTTCTTAGATTCTATCGCCCAAGCTTTATTTGTCTCAAAACCAACAAGTATTTTTTTGATGGATTTATCATTAAATTTTCTCTTTTTGGTTTTGTTATGTAAATATACTCTGGAACCAAAAACTTTTTAGTATTTTAGATTTGGCTTCCTTCTATGCTACATTTCAAATGGTGTTTTATTCGTGCCATATAACGCATTGCTTTGGGTTCTATTTATTAAATATGTAGCTGATAAAACAGCTTCTCCATAAAATGTTTTGTTAAACTTCGCTCCATGTACCATAGTACGAGCTTTTTCAGTAACTGTCCTGATCATGCGTTCCGAAACACCATTTAAATTATAACTAACTTCGTTTTCTTCACAATAGCTTTGCATGCCATTTGACAAATACTCTCTCCCATTATCTACATATATATATTTAAAACTTAAAGGTTAAAGTGATTTTCACTTTTAGCAACAAAATCCTTAAATGTGTAAATTGATCAGCAGGTGGTGTTATTAGATCACATGCACCGGATTTACCACATGAATGTCATGGGGCCAGGTGTGGTGGGGCACTCTAAAATAGCGCTTGATATCCCAGTGATAGAAATGAAATTTATTAAGAATTTTATAGAAGTACCCAGCATATTTCGCGAATTTTCTGCGCAAAACTCGTCAACATTGATTTAAAAGACAGATTACGGAGGATGTTACTTTCTCTGCCGCTGGTTCATTATTATTTACAAAATTACTTATACTAAGAAATTTTGTTTTTTCACAATGGAATCGGAAATCGTGTCCTTGATAACACTGTATCAAGACCCGCTTTCTTTTCTGCGGCAATTTTTCATTTTTTCCTAGTGGCATTTTTGGACTCTTGGAGTTTTGTGTTGATCACTTATTCGGTCGCCCATGTCCTCTTTAACCGCACTTTGTTGAAACAAACATAAGTCTTATATGTTTATTTTTCTACCGTTACAAGTTCTTTCTTGTTCAATTGAGCGATTTTTTTTAACGATGAATTAACGAATTAAAGCTAAGAAGCTTAATAATCGATAAGTTACTTTGCTCGGCATTTAATTTAGTATTTCTATTGTTTGTGGACAATATTTGTACTAGTTTTTTTCAGTGGTTCCATCGAAATTCCAATTCATTTGATCTTTGCTTGAACGGTTACATTTTTTACAAACTTCTTTGAGCAATATTTTGGTATTGCAGCGATTTACAACATTTCTCATTTCGTGTGGTTGAGGACCTCTCGTGGTGGAGGCCCTGGGGCCCTGACCCCACTGGCCCCTTTGTAAATCAGGCCCTGCACATACATCAGACTGTATTATAAACTTTTCGTAGAACTTTTATCGTTAAATTTTTGTATATGGTAATCTAGCCTGTTTCGCATTAACACAGGCTTCACAAATCTTATCAATAAATTAAATATTTTTTAATAAATCAACGTCTTCAAACATATTATTTTGTTTGATTTCCATAAATTTGCCCTTACTTATGTATGTGGCCAAGACGTTCATGCCATAACTGATAAACACTTTTATGTATCTTATTTGCCGTGTAAGCCTCATGGCATAATTTAAATTCAATAATGGGAACAGTAAGAGATCACTTTTCTTTGAAAACAATTGTTTCATTATTTCTGGATACTTCCACACCGAATATAGAATCTGCATCCCAGCATAATTCATTTTCCTTACCGAGAGCAGGTTTTTTGAAACATCTTTGCAATAAAGAACGTTTCCCATAGTGATTTTTGAGCGCCAATCGTTCTGGACTTCCATTGACCCTTTTTCTGTTGTATATATACATATATGAATAGCATTTAGCAATCGCAATTTCAATCCTCGGATTCAGTTCAATGTAGTTTATTAATAAGTTTCTGTCATTAACCATATGATCAGAAGCTCCACAGTCCAAAATAAACGCTATATTGTTTTTGTTAGATACACTTTGTAACATAAAAGCAATGCCAGTATTGGATTGTACCGTTGTTTGTGCTTGCTTCGTATTTTCTTTGTTTTGGTTGCTCTGCAATCTTTTAAAAACAAAGAAATGGTGACACTTAAATTTAATCATATTTTTTTCTTATTATTTTTAACATTGTTTTTATTTCTGTTATAACTGTTCACATTTAGGTTGGGTTAGCGTTAGCCCGACGCTCCTGAGGGGATACATTGCATAGGAAATTGGTTAGGAATTGTGTAGAATGCAGGAGAGCTTAGCAAAGGCTAGTAACTCCTCTGGCGACCTTCTGGAGGCTTATTTGAGTGTGTATAATGTGGACACTACCAGGAATTTTATCTTTGTGCGGGCTAGGACAGGGCAGTGGAACAGGAGTGTTTCGTCCGTTTCAGGGGTTTTTCTGCATTTAGTTTGTTATTCCAAATTTAGCTGCATGGGCTGCTTCTAGGCAATGACTAGTTAAAATGCTCAATCTGCATTCTCTCCGGGGAAGATGCAGGAGGTAGCGTCTGAGGTGGGCTTTTTGCTCTCCGCACATTATTCTTGAGATTTTGCACGATGTTGTATTCTGCCATCTGCACTTAAATCGCTCTTTAGCGTCCCATTCCAGTTCACTTTGCAGTGATCTTATTGTAACTGCAACACATTCTTCTGAGCTTCTTGGTAACGCACCAGCTTTGTCTAGAGCGTCTGCCTCTTCATTTCCTGGAATGCCCTAGGGGCTTCGAACCCAGTAGATGTGCACTGATTTAGTCGTACATAGTTTATGTAGGGCTTCCTTGCTCGCCCGGACCGTCCTGGAGTTCAGATATGACGACATCATGGACATGATGGCTGCCTGATTACCAGACTGTTAATCTACCAGAATGTTAATCCTTTCCCGCTCGCAAACACATTCGCCTATAAGATGCTGCAGTGATCGGGCAGATTTGAAGGTTTGTCTGATAAGGGGATTTTTGCAATACACCGGGGCTCCTACGCCTACTTCCCGATTAAAGCCGTCCCTATATATGTTAGAGTGACTGTATGGCCTTCTCAGGCCTTCCAGTCCTCGGGTCCCTGGTGTAGCCTTTGTTGAACAGATTTCAGGGAGGATGTAGTCTGAGTGTCTTGGCAGTTCCTCCCATTTGCTCTATACCGATAGGTGTTGGCGTATTTAGCTGCTACGAGCAGTGTTTCGTGGGGGTGCTTATAAGGGCTTCTGTGATGCACATGAGCCCCTGTCTTTGTGCCCTTTACATCCGTGCGAGGTATGTCTTCTTCTCAGTGGCTTGCCACCATACCAGGACCCTAAATATATTTTTTTTTTATATATGCATGCTGGCTGGTTGACAACCATTACTTATGATGTGAAGATCCAGCCGCTTTTCCATGATCTTTAGCAGAAAGAATGTGAAGCTTATTGGCCTGACTGCCTTTTCCCTTTTTAGGTAGGAACGCCTTCCTTGCCGTTTTTCATTCGGTAGGAATATAGCCGGTGTTAAAACAGGCTTTAAAAATCTTAAGCAGCCATGGAGTGATCACGCCTTTGGTGATCTGAAACGTGGCTGGAATGATACCATCAAGGCCAGGGCTATTTATGCTGGTTAAGGAGTCAATGGCCTATCCTATCTTTTGTACTGTAAACATTTCCGTTGGGAGTTGGTAATCATCACATGAAATGTTCTGGTGCTCCGCGATATCTGGTTCTCAGAGCATTCTGGAAAGTGAGTGAACATTAGAGCTTTAAAAGTTTTCTGCTACTTATTGTCCAGACACCATCTTCTAGTTTAAGTTGACTTTGTATCGAGGGCTGTTTGGACAGCAGCCTTCTAAGTCTAGCTGTTTTGGGCACTGACCCTATTTTGATACAAAAGTTTCTCCAAGAGTTGCGTTTAGCTTTCCTTATGTTTGTGTTGTAGTCTCGAAGTAGGAGCTTGTACTCATTTTAGACTAGTTCTTCCCCAGACTGGTTTGCCAATTTAAACAGTTCCCTAAGGTTTCTTTTTTGTGGAAAGAATTCTGTGTTCCACCAAGGTGGTCCTGATCTCTTCCTATCTTTAGATCTTTAGATGGGCGACACGACCCTTGGAATGCTTTCAGGAGAGTCTTGCAGACAATAGATACCGAGGACTCAATATTGACTGCAGACTGTATGTTGCCCGGCGCACCAAGTTTCGTGTACACCTGCTTTCGGAACTGTTCCCAGTCCGTGTTCTGTGGATTTCTGAATTTCGTACGTTCGGGGCTGCTGTTGAAGCTGCACTCAAACTGTACTAATTTATGGCCTGAGAATAAGGGTGTTTTAAGCACCATCCATTCTGAAACTTTTATTCAAGCGTAAGGTCACGTACATTAGCGGAGGTGTGTCCTACATGCGTGCGTAGTTTTCCCGTGTTGGCTGTGCTTAGCTTAGAATTGAGTAAGTAATCAAGAAAAGACTCACTTCTGCTGTTCGTATCGGGAGATCCCCATACGGAATTGTGGGCGTTGGTATCCGTTCCGACAATCATATGGGCTGCGTTTGATGGGGGCTCGTTGGAGACCCTTTCCATCTCTTCAGGCGGTACTGGCCTGTCGTGTGCAATGAAGCAGGATGCTACCAGCAGGCCATTTTTTACGCTCTCCAGCAACACCCCGGCCATGTCGTCAGCGCTGTAATTAAACATTAGATAAGTGTAATGGAAAGGCAGCGTACTAGAACGCCAGCTCTTGTTCTGATTGTTGTTTGTTGTAGTTGGGCAACATTAGTCTCGTCATCAAATTACCATGGCTCCAAGGCTCCGTCGACACCAACTTGCTCTTAAGGAGATTGATTTGCAGAACTCTCATTTGGAGTTTCTGCAATCATCTTCCTGGCCGGGTTGACTATCACGGTTAGCCTACCGTCCTCCCCTTCTTCGTCTGAGCCGATCGCTATCTGGGCCACTTCGAGGACTATTTCTAGGCCAAGGTCTCTCTCTAGCTCCCGGCTTTCAGCGTATGGGCATCCTTGTCTTCAGGGTGCCTTTCCGGAGGAGCCTCAGATAGACGCTACCCACTTCCCATGCCATTTTCCTATAGAGCGGGTAGAGTAGGTCCTCCGCCTCCTTGTTTATTTGGAGGATGACGTGCTTGACCCCCCTTTGCTAAGAAGGCACCATTAGGCAGGATTCTCTAATCACTTATTGGTATGACTTATTTTGACGCTGCAGCAGCTTCAGCGCCTATTCTAAATTGACAGGGATGGGGAAGAGTACCATCGCCTTTGGCTTCGACGGTTTTCAACAGTTCCTCCGAGATCTTCCCGTCGCTGCGCGGGGAACTGGTACCACGTTCGGGAGAGCGTGTTTCCGTGTTTGTGACCGATAGCACACTTTCGAGATCCAAGTTTGCTCCGACTTCGGGACCGGTGCCGGTCTTCTTGATCAGGTTTTTGGCAGTAGCTTTACAACTAGCTTGCCCTGCTCCCGCCAAGTTCGAGGTGTAACCATTGAGGACACGCATAGAGAATTCCTCCTCTTCGTGTCCACCGGTGGTAGCGGTCATGCATGCGGTCACCAACGTTTGGGCTGACAAACCCAGCCCCGATTGATCCGTTGGTTGTACCTTTCATGCTGTGGTACGTCCTCCGGCGGCTCATTTCTTGAGGTAGCCACCATTAGCATTTATGTCTACTGCCAGCCTACCCCTTGCCATGACTTTGGGTTCGTCGCTCTTGGTATGCCAAGGCATACCAACCCATCGAACCCATCGAACCCAGCCTTAGCTTGACACTGCATCGCCTCTGAGGGTAAATGACATTGCATTATCCTGTCGCCAGGGACGATGCCGTGTACATTGCCCGGCCAGCACCACCAAGACAATAACTGCTTTCAAACTGAAATATGTTATCTTAATTATTGAAAATTTCTTTTGCGGTAAATTTTGTAGAAGCAAAGCTAAGAAACGCGACATTTTTGGATTTTTCGCACTGTCAGTTAGTGTCATATTTGGGTTTTTCTTCGTCAATCACTTTAATGACTTCACACTCTGCCAATAGTGCTATAATTCGAAATTTCCAAATAGAGTACTTCTCACCGTTAAAAGGGCGTATATTTCTTATCACTTTTTTGATTCTTTGAATTTTATTTCACAATGTTTTTTTTTCAGTACTTTAATTCACTTTGACTTATTATATTAAATAAAATCGATGACTGAGCCCATAACCTATTAAAAACTCTAGTACATTCAATCAATAAATGAAACAAGTCAGTTAATAAAGTTTTATAGATTTTATATTGTTTTAACTTTCTCGATTGCAGCGGCTTGTTACATTGAGTATCAAAAACAAAAGTGAAGCAGGAACTATGAATAGCACACATACATACATAAAGTGGAAATTTACCACACCATACATTTATAGTGTCATACCTTTTAAGCTAAAGAGTAAAACGATCTATCCGTCTTGTGTTTCAATTGCGTATACATACTAATACATGCGTAACTCTATTTCACAACACTAGGAATATTGCATCAGTAATATTTCTCATTGAATACAGGTTATTCAAGGGTATATTAGTTTTAAGCAATTCTAACAAGACTTAGCATAACAGAAATCTACATTTTAAGTTTCAAATATTTTAACATAAACGTTCATGATTTTTTAATATATTAATTTTTATCAACGCAGTACATCAATAAGAGTATATTTTGCGCATTAGTATAATTAAATTACCTATACTCTGAGTTTTGTTTTTAATTTTACAGGGAGCGAAGTGCAAACGGAAGCTACAATGGAGCTATTGGGTCCATACTAAACGATGGACTGGACATTTGCTTAACTGGATTCTTTGTAAAGGATTATTTGGTTCAGGAATATATGGACTTTACGGTTGCCGTTTACGATGACCAGTTATGCATCTATGTTCCCAAAGCAAGACGTATACCTCAGTCCATATTACCCATTTTTGCAGTTGGCTATGATATATGGCTCGGATTTATTATAATGGCCTTTGTCTGTGCCTTCATCTGGCTACTTCTGCGACTGGTTAATCTGCATCTGTTTATTGTTAAGATTTCCGATCGCAAGTTATGGCAGCAGGCCTTGGGTATTGTTATAGATACGTGGGTGGTTTGGGTGCGGGTGAATTTATCACATCTGCCAGAAAGCTATGCGGAGCGAATGTTTATTGGATCTCTGTGCTTAGTAAGCGTGATCTTTGGAGCCATTTTTGAGTCAAGTTTGGCCACAGTTTACATACATCCACTGCATTATAAAGACATTATTACAATGCAGGATCTAGACGATAGTGGATTACAAGTCGTTTACAAGTATACATCCATGGCCGATGATTTGTTCTTCAGTGAGACATCGCAACTATTTGCTAACCTTAACAAGAAGCTTTGGTGGAACCGAGATCTCAATGCGGATGTAACGAATGAGGTTGCCACTGTTGGGGGCAAGGCTGGTGTATCGCGTTATTCCTCCCTAATGATGGAGTCCGCAAACTATTTGCTTCTGGAGCGCATTTGGGTGGTGCCCGAGTGTCCGAAATACTACACCATTTCGTACGTTTTGCCAAGATATGCACCATGGGAAGAGGTAGTAAACGGGCAACTACTTCGCCTACTGAATGCTGGCCTTATCCATAAGTGGATCAAAGATCAAAAATATAAAGTAACTATAAAAATGCATACTACAATTAACCAGGCCACAGGCGAGAGCAGTTTTGTTCGAGTCTTGACCATCAGTGACCTCCAGCTTGCCTTCTATGTGGTAATAGTTGGCACCTTGCTTGGCCTGCTCGCATTTCTGGTGGAACTTGCATTGTATGCCACAATTCAAAGAAAGCTTATCCGCATTTCTCCTGAATTCTAGCACTTTAACTCTAGCTTCTTTGACAAAACTGTTTTATACTATGATCCAGGAAAGTATAGCGGCTTCTAACTTACTTTATTTTTTCATAATTAAAAAATGTTCCAATAGTATAAGACAGTTCCATATATATGGCTGTAATCTAAAATGTATCTATTACCATCGCATTTGATCAACTCAAAAACTATGTGCGAAAAACTAGGTGGTGAAACAGGAGAGCTTTCTTGATGGAGTTGCATCGCGGCAGCTTCTGCACAGCTCGGTCAAACCCGTAGCAGTCACCTGGCGATTGATAGCAATAGACGGGATAGACTTCGCGCATTGGCTTATACCACTAGTTACAGGAGTGAAACTGATTCTTAACCCGCTTGCGATTTTGCAAGCATTTTTCCCTGTCAAACCCTCATAGGGACAGCTGTTATAAATACAATGCGCTTTTCTGGTTCCGATGACTCATCTCTCAATACTGGAAATAGCAATACTTGACCGATTTGCCCTAAAAAAGCAATAGTTGTCCTATCCGAACCAAATTTGGTAAAGATTAATTTAATCGTGACAAACGAGGCACTGCCATTAATAAGTGTACGTAATCTCAGAGTCGTATTGGATAAAATTTCGACATATTGATAACACTGACGTGTAGCCTGATTTCCATTAGATTTTTGTCTATTTACTTTACTTCTCTAAATGTGCACGTGCCTACAATAATTTGTTTAACGGACGGGGTGTCAAAGAAGGAGACGAAAAAGAATACTAAATGGCTGACGGCAGACTTTCGCGAAGCAAACATAAAAAATTAATGTCAAAAAACAAATAACTTATTTATTTATTTACGCAAGCTAAAATAAATCGCGAGTATTAATCAATTGCATTATATATAGAACTAATTATTAACAATAGCTGTAATAAAAGTAAAATTTTTACAAATTTATACTTAGATACTATTTTGCACCCCCTTCGCTTACAATCGAAATAGTTGAAAACAAACCAAATAAAAGACGCTTATTCACTTATTTAATTCACAGTTTGCCTTTTATTGCCTCCAAAAAGTAATTGTCTAAAAATGTGTGTGTGTTGTTCGATGTATCGATACAAGATATATCCGGTGCTGGCATTATATCGATCTTACTGCATATCTTTACAGAAAACTGTTTGTTAACAGATTTAATGTGAATTAACGTTGGTCTGCTGCGAACATCCTCCCCCATTGGGAGCTGAATGCTTTCAACTGACCTGGTCTCGATCGGCAGAACAGCGACCATATTTACAGCTCTCCTGACCAGGCCATTGCTTGTTTGTACGATGTCGACTCGCACAACTCCGTCGTCTCCAGGAATAGTGCTATGGACTCGTCCTAGAGGCCATTTTAATGTAGGTTGGTTTTCCTCCTTTGGAATTACCATGTCGCCAGGTTGCAGATTGGGCTGGGTAGAATGCCATTTTTTTCTTTCTTGTAATAAGGGTAGATAGCTAGTGCTCCAGTTTCTCCAAAAGGTCTACTGTATCCTGGATGCTGTCAACGACTTAAGCATCCGATCTTCAAGTGTGTAACGTCAGGCTCATCTATGGTGCAGTTGGATTTGCCCCACAATGACCGGGAGTCAAGGCTTGTAAAATGGCCCACAGAAATCTATGCCAGTGACGTGAAACGTGGCACTTGGCTGCACTCGGTCTCGTGGCAAGGGTGCCATGACATGCTCGCGCAATTTAGGGCGTAGCCTTAAGCAATGAACGCACTTGTTGATAACTGATGCAACCACCTTTAATCCTCCAACGGGCCAGTATCTTTGGCGTAGAGCAGGAAGCAGACTTTGCGGCCGGAATGAAGGAATCTGGCGATAGAATGTTATCAAGGAAACTGTAAACGGATGATATTAAGGCAATAGAAGCGGATGCTTCGCTTCATAGTCGAGATTAGTCCCTGAGGATCCACAAAGGGCTGCAGAGATCGAAACTGACTCTTTGTCTGAACAGGCTTGCCGGCAAGCAAGGCATAATGTTCTTTGCTAGAATGAACCAATTGGAGGCTCTTGATAAGCAGATGAGTACCCCTCTTTACGTCCTGTGTAGTGAGCTGTCCTGTGTTATGATTGTGCTCCTTGCGCAGGAGGCTACAAGGATCACAATCATAACACAGGACAGCTCACTACACAGGACGTAAAGAGGGGTACTCATTTGTTACAGTTTGTGGATAAATCTAGTGTAGCAGAGGATACTAAAACCCTGTGCCGTCGTTCTGGAAGTTCAGTCGGATTGTCCACTGCTTTTGTCCATTCGATGCTAACGTGACGTAAGAATTCAGGACCTTGAAGCTAAAGTTTGCAGTTAGACAGCTCTGCTGGCATGTATCCTCGTGATAGGATGTCGGTTGGGTTATACTGCGAAGGAACATACTTCCAGATCATTTCCTTTGTTCGCTCTTGAATCTGCGAGACCCTGTTGGATACAAAAACGTTAAAATTTGATGGTGTTTCGCGTATCCAGGCTAGCGCAACCGTTGAATCAGACCAGCAATAAAATGTGCAATTAAACTGCAAAACTTGGCAGATGCACACGAGGAGTTCCGAAAGCAGGAGTGCGACTCAGAGCTCTAGTTTCGAGATGGTAAGCGTATGGAGTGGAGCTACTCTCGATCTTGCACATAGAAATCTTGTCGTGAATCGCCTATAAAGTTCGAAACGGATGTAAACGCATGAGAGAAAGAGATTATCAGCTATGCCGGTCGTGTTTTTTCAACGCTCCGTCTATTTTATTATTTCTGCCTTAACTCGTGAATTTTAATTTGAAATTTAAAAATATTTTACTTGAGCAAAGTGATACCCCAAATCTGGTTTGTGCAAAGTCGTTTTTAGTGTGCATTTCTAGCAAACCAGCTGTGTTTTTGTTTGTGCCCGTTTTTGCTGCGACCTTTGCTTCCTTTTCGTTGCTCTGCTGAGCAATAATAAGTTTGTGTGTGTGTTCGCTTTCACTCAATTTCTGTTTTGCGCTTGCGCCTACGCATTGCTTTGTTGTTATAGCTGTTTCGTTAACATTTGTTTTTGCATTTTTAGCGAATTCTGTTTTCGAGCATATTTGTTTACATAGAAGTAATCTTCTCAAATTTTTTCTTGTTTGCTCTCTAATTTTAAAAGAGTTTATTTTTGAGTGAAATGGCCTGCTGCAAAAACAATTGCAATTACGGTCCAACTCGGGACAGTGACCAACCGAATTATGTGCACTGTTGGCTATGTGACAACATTATGCATATAAAATGTGCTGGTCTTTCTGGGCGTGAATTTGAAAAATTCATCTTCATTGCCAAATTAGGCAGTGGTGGTTTGCGATGGTCATGCCCAGTGTGGTTTGAGTTGCAAGGTGATTTTTCACGTATGTATAATACTGTGAAAAAGCAATTCCTAAAATTGCGGTCATTCGCTAAGAAGCTAAGCACCGATTTTGATATTAGTGCTGACTTGCTTAGTGATTATAAGTTTGAGACACCACCTGACAAGGTGTTTAGTTCTCAGCAGCAGCTTCCCTTACCTCTTCCGCCTGGTTCGCTCCTCAAGTCACCAGTGCATAATGGGCCTCCCCTTTTACCCTTTTCTCCCTCTTTCCGCAACTCTTCACCTCCCAATTCACATATTCCTCCTGCAACATCTCCTGTACCTGACCGACCCTCATGTGCCAACGTTGCTTTTCCGGCACTGCCTGTTCCCCCTGTAACCACCTCATCACCCTTTTTGATCAAATCGGTGACTGTTATCGGAGCTAAGGTCACGAGTAAAAACTCGAAAAGTCCCCCTATTCGACGTAACAGTCGTTCTATTGCCACCCCCGCAGTTCCTCTTCACCCCCTAATATAATTGTGGTACCTGGGAATTCATCCAATGTTTATTCTTCAAGCTCTAAAAGCCCCCCCAAGTCGACGTAACAGTCATCCCATTGCTTCTCCCATTGTAGGTCAGCCTCCCCTGCTTACGGTCGTGGCTCCCCGTAAACAGATATTTATATCTAGACTTTCTGCAGACACGACTATTGAGTCAATTGCTGCATTTATCGCTACCAAAACCCCTGGTAGCGTCTCTATTTCAGAGAGATCTCATCTTTTAAGATTAGTGTGTCCCCTGAACTGTTTCCAGTCATATGTGACCCAAAGTTTTGGACTCCTCATATGATTGTTCACGAGTTTAAACAGAAGACTAGAACTCGTTCAAATCCTGTCACCCTTCCGACAAATGGTTCTTAAGCAACCTCAGTCATAGTTTAAAAAAACTAGAGTCTTTCTTTTTGTATCAACTTTTCTTTCTGTATCAGAATGTAAGGGGTCTGGGGTCTAAGTTAAAACTGGTACATAAGAATAGTTTCTCTTTTGACACCGATATTATTGCATTGTAAGGAAGCGTTCTAGTCAGGGTAGAGGCGCCGCCGTTGATCTCAGCAAGTCGTTGCACACGAGGAAAGGAAACGTCTTGCGAGTTTGCAATCGTGGCTCTGGGGCGCCAAGAGACCACGATCGTACTCAGCGGAAGTTGGCGTTGATTCGCAAGAGTAAGCTGCGACTCTAGGAGCGCCGTAGAGTCGCTGCTGTTCTCGAGCGAAACGGAAAGTAACGGGAGTAGGGATATGGCCAACGAAAATCCACTGATTCAATTCCCACAGCCAACAAATAACGCGTGGCTGGTTTTCGTTTTTCTTTTCTCTTTTACTTTATATTATTTCTCTTTTACAATCTATTTTTCCCTGTCGTCGCACTGGCCCTAACGGTTATCCACTCTCAGTTTCATTTTTCATTTTCTTGTCGTTCGCGTCCGACTCGTTCGGTGGTTGATCGCAAAGTGCCCGCAGCGCTCTCGATCTCACAGCGTTGAAGCTGCCTTGACACAACTCCACCTTCTCTCTCTCTCTTCACCACAGAGCTTTCGTTCAGAGTTGCATCAAGCCACTCATTACGCTCCTGACAGAGAGCGCTGCAGGCCTCGCCTAACTCCTATCGATAAATATATAATTACAACTATGTAAGGTGGGATTAAGGGCCCCTCCTTACAGCATTCTCAGAGACTTGGCTTAATTCCAGTATATCTGATAATGAAATAATGTCGTCAACTTATAATATCTTTAGGCGCGATTGTCCTAATTGACGTGGTGGGGGAGTCCTTATTTCAGTAAAATCCTCCCTTAATGCTGAAATAATTGATGTTTCACCAATGGACGATATTGAAATTATTGTCGTTATGGTTACTTTTTCGTCATTTTCGCTGTATGTAACCTGTTCCTATATTCCTCCATCCTCTAAAATGACTATTTATTTACAGTATTTCAATTTCATCAAAGAAATATTTAGTCACATTCGTGATTGTTTTATCTTTGTTACACTTGGTGATTTTAACTTGCCAAACGTTTCCTGGACGTTTTTCAACAAGTTTAATTTCATTCCCACAACCAACAATGACTTTTTAGATAGTTTGATTGATCTTTCTTTTTCAAGTCAATCATGTATCTAATCGTTTAAACCGGATGCTGGATCTCATCTTTGTAATTGTTTTATCCAGTGCCGTTGTCACTAGATCTTCTCCTGTAGTGGTACCTGAAGATTCTTTTCATCCTACCCTTGGACTGTCTTTGTCTATCCCTAACTAAACCCATTTACCTCATTCTTCCAAGTCGCGAAGTTGCTTTCGCAAAGGAAAATTTTCTTTGCTTAATCAACTGATTCTTGCTACTGACTGGTCTGTACTTTACGGTTTGAAAGATATTAACATAGTTAGGTTAAACCTTTTAAGGTTCTAACTAAGACTTTTTAAATTATTCTGAACTAAACGCAGCCTCAACCCTTCTTAATTCCCAATGCAATGAAAACTATCTCGTTCGTCGCAAGACTCAATTTGCCCGTGATCCTTAACAATTCTATAACTTTGTTAATTCTAAACGTAAATCTAGTACTATACCCCATTCTTTCTTTTTTCAATTCCAGTAAAGTAAGTGAGGACTCTCCTTTTTCCGATCTCTTTGCAATCTACTTACACCTTTAGTTTGCCTACTAACTTCTCTTACCCCTAAAAACTCCTATCCTGTAATTCTGTTTTTTTTCTGCATATAACCTATAGTTGCATACTTTCTTCAATTAATACCTTAAAATCTTCCTTCTCTCCTGGCCCCGACAACATTCGAAGTTGTGTGCTTAAGGAGTGCTGTTCTTCTATAATAAAAACCTCTATTAATTCTGTTTTTCCTTTCTTTAGAATTCTCTATCTTTCCTACCTTATGGAAAGAATCTTACATTATCCCACTGAATAAAGAAGGGTGCAAGTCGGATATATCCAATTACAGGGGAATTGCGCAGTTTTCAGCGATCCCTAAGCTCTTCGAAAAGATAGTTACATCGACTTTGCAACACCTCTGCAAGTCAATTATCTCTCCCTCCCAACACAGGTTTGTTAAGAGTCGGTCGACTTTGAGGCATTTTGTTAATGAGGCATTCCTTAATAGGATGCAAACTGATGTCATATACACTGACTTTAGTAAAGCATTTGACTCTGTTAATCATAACCTTCTTTTACATAAATTTAGTATTATAGGTTTCCTACCCACACTTCTTCTGTGGATATCATCACATCTAACAGGTAGGACCCAAAGGGTTATGCTTAGATCAGCAATATCTGAATCTGTTTTCGTTACTTCTGGAGTTCCCCAGGGTAGTCACCTAGGCCCATTGTTTTTTAATCTTTTTATAAACGACCTTCCCTCTTCGCTATTTCATTGCCGCATACTTATGTATCACTTGAAATTAAATTTTTCTAAATGCCTGTTTATGACTTTTAACAGGGTTACTCCTTACTTAGCCAATTACTATATTGACAATGTACTCTTTAATCGTATACTGTCAGTTGAAGACCTTGGTATTCTTTTTGATAATAAATAAAGTTTCACACATCATATCTCCTCAATTGTTAATAAAGCCAAGGGCACTCTTGGATTTATTAAACGCTGGTCTAAAGAATTTGATGGTCCCTTCGTCACTAAACTTTTTTACACATCCCTTGTCCGCCCCATGAATATTGTTCATGTGTCTGGTCTCCTCAACATACTCATACTCAATATTTAATTGAGTCAGTGCAGAAGCAGTTTTTACTCTTTGCACTTCGAGGTCTTAATTGGGACCGTAATCTTCGCCTTCCATCCTACACCAATAGGCTCTTACTCCTTAATCTTCCGTCCCTTCTTAATCGTAGGAGAGTTCTTGGAGTTCTTTTCCTTCACAAGCTTATAGTTTGTGATATCTGCTCATTTTTTTTAGAACGCCTTAATTTCAATATTCCAACCAGGGCAACCAGGTACTACATCCCTTTATTTCTTCCTACATGCACCACTGACTACGCTTTGCACAATCGTTTTCGGGTACTATGCGCTCAATATAACGAATACTACAGAATTATTTATATATCTCTTTCCCATCTTAAAGCTTCACTTTACAGCCAACTTCGTTAAATCTCTGATCTTTTGGGGCAGTATGTTTGGCATCTTAGCCATTCACGCGTTCCTTTAAAACAGATAGCTTTCATGATTGTTTTGGCATACATTTGCATTGATCTTTTTCTCTACTATCTTAATCCAGGCAGAATAAAGGGATTGCGGCAAGCTTTCATCCCAATCCAAACTCTCCTTCCATATAGCCTGAAAGTAATGTTAATTTTTGTGATGATAGGCGCGATCGTAGAACTTGGCGATAGCTGACAAAATGCTTTTTTTTGTCCCTCGGGCGTCTTAAGCGATATTTGCAAAAAAGAACAGCAGTTCATCTGAGCTCGGATCCCAAGCCAACCTTGATGCCTTTGTGATGTCGGATCTATCGTGGAATTCCATAAGTTTTTCGCGATCTGTCTCCAATTCGCCAGTGGGAGGTTCCCGTTCGTTTGAGGTCCACTTGCGTATTGGAAATTCCCTTCGAACTATTGTAGCCGCCATTGGGAAAGCATCCTTTTCATCGTTTGCAAGCTGATGCATTGCACGGATGGCCAAAAATGCGGCAGGCTTAGTCCCATATGTAACTGTTTCCAGTTTGTATATCTTTATTTTCTCCTCTGGTGTATCCCTCCACAATATACACTGCAAATACTCGTCAGGATGTGTGACACAAACGCACCTGTACATCTTACAAATGTAATCGCAGAGCGCAACCTTACAAAGAAGAAAACGGATTCGGGTATTGAAGATTTTTGGCTGAATTGTGGGACCAGTAACAAGTTCGTCGCTTAATGAAACGCCAGAAGTAGTCTGGGCCAATCCGTCAAAAACGACGCGCAACTTTGTTGTTGTGTTGTCAGGCTTCTGAACACAATGATGAGGAAGGAAATGACATATGACCTAAATCAATGTATTCCTGGAGGAATCCTGCATAATGCTCTTTCAAGTTTGGCCTCCAATGCCTTAAAACGTGTTAAAGCGCTTTGGTAGGAGTCACCTAGCAAGACTTCCTAGCTTTAGTTGGAAGCCGAACCGAATATTGGCCCGCATTTATTCTAGTACAGCCTTCCTTGAACAGCTGCTCGCACAAAGCATCTCAATCCGAAACAAATGGCATTTCTCCAGGGAGACTTCCCAAAAAACGCTGCACAATATCACAATATTCCACTTTTCAATGTTTAAATTGATATGCGGCTGGTAATCCGTTATTGTTCGAGTGACCACCGCTGAAAACAATGCCTTGTAGAGCCCATCATACGACTGAGCAGTGACATAACCAGTTTGATCCAACGATAGCGATGACTCCCCTATTCCGGAGATGGCAATATTGGATCTCTGAGCGTTGAGCTGCAGCTGATTGGCGAATCGCGTAGTGATAAAGTTGAGTTTAGAAGCAAAGTCAAACAACGCGCGGCATGGGACGAGTTCGCCAAACCGATTCGTGCAAAACTATTGCGATTCGTAGATGTGGAAATAAGCGAAGATAAGTTTGTTGCTTGCTGATTCCTCCCACTTCTTCTGCGTGTTTTGATCCAGCTAGCGGTCGATGATGTGAATGAGCAATCCATCGGCAAGCTCAGCTGTCGATGCCATAGTAGCAATTGCCCGAAGATGTGAATTAATTCCGTCGCTCAATTCACGCAATTTTACTTAGCCCATCATCGCTGCCGATCACAGTGCTGAACATAGCATAGAAGTCCGGTCAATCCTCATAGCATCCACTGAACTTAGGCAAATTCAGCTCAGGCAAGCGCGTTTTGCGGAAATGTGATTGACTTGTGTTAAAATGCGGATCTGCCAGTGCTGTGGAATTTGCACAGCTAGACCGCGATTTTCCAAATAATTTCCAATCTCAGTGATATCTTTTACTTAGACTCCCAATATAGCTGGAAGAAGTCGGCTCTGGTGTCACTAAGAAAGCTCAAGAAGATCTAACCTCTCTAGCTTGGATTGGGAAGACTCAAGCTCAGCTCTCTATCGTCTCCAGACGGACAAGTAGATCTGGCACATTAAAGGAATCCATTTCATCAGCAAGAAATGCAATGAGCGCTTTAAGTTGTCGCTTAAGCCATGTTGACTTTGCTTTCAGAAAGTCAAGATCGCTTAGGGACAAGGGAGCGCGGCCAGCGGCATTTACTTCAATCACAGTATCGTTCATATTTGCGAACGTTCGCTATAAGAGGTCAACGCACACCGAATGGCGCGGGACTGTACTTGCAATACGTAAAGAGTTAAAGAAAAGAGAGACACAACAACAGACCGATTACTGCTATTTGTGCACCGTTTGTATGCGACTTGTGTTGCGCCGCTTTTGCTGTACTGAAATTGTGTTTAGCACAATTTATTCACTGTTTGCCTTTTATTGCCTCCAAAAAGAAATTGTCTAAAAATTTGTGCCGACGACCATATGTGTGTTTCTCGATGTATCGAAGTTAACACCAGCAGAACTCTCTCCTACCTCGGCGCCCCCTGCGCTGAGTAAGTGAGTCTACGCGGGCAACGACCGCCGCGTTACCACTCCCTACGTCACCCACACCCCGCGCAGAGCCAGCGACACACGCGCCGTCGATGACCCAGTGTTGTGCACACTATTTTGCTGCATCGACACTTTTCGGACAAGAGCTGGCCGGCAACAATCGCAAGGTGCGGAGTCAAATTTCCGGCACTTGCGCAACGCAGCAACAACAACATGGGGAGTCAAATTGCTGACTCCGTCGGCAAGTGCAACGGAGGTGTGATGTGAGCCCAAGCCGGCCGACTCGTTTGACCAGAGTCGAGAACCAACGTTTGCAATTGTCTTTTCGCTGATAACAACTTTAACCAATTTGAATAATAAAATTACATGAACTGAACGAATTGTTGGAATTACTATTTTATACACTTAGAGGACAGGAAGTCAACCTATATCCTGGGGATAACTGAAGCCACTTATCAGATGTCATACTTTAGGTAATATAGCCGTCTGTACCCGGCCCGGTACAGACAGGCTTAACTGGCGCCCGAGCAGTTCTGCTTATCAACATAAGCCAGAACCCTTCATCTAGCTTATAAGAATAAATCAAGAATGTGAATAAAAAAAAACGAAAAAAAATGTAAAACAAAATACTTATAAAAAGTGGCAAGTGAAAAATGTTAATTGTGCGGTGTTTAGAAAAATTTAAATCCAAGTGCAACGAAACTAATCCACGAGCGCAAAACAATTACTATAAAAAAGAATGACAACCCAATGTAAAATATAAAGAAAAACATACATACGAAAACCGCTGCGTCAACTTGTTTGAGAGCGCAGCCCCTAAACAAAAAGAAACAAGTAAGGAAAGTACAGTCGAGCAAGCCCGACCGTAAAATACTCTCTGCCTTTTTTCCCGATTAATTTATTAAAATCGGTATCGAGATATTACAATGTGTAGTACTTGCATTAAAACACGTTGAAACAAAAACAATCTAAGCATAATCACACATACATCTTTTTGTCTGTTTGCGAATACACATACGAAAGACAATATATGATGCATATACATGTATGTATGTATGTGTGTATTCAGCGCGGCCAGCGACTGCGGGCAGCGCTGCCGCCACGCAGGCAGCGAAAACATTCGAACATGTGCTTGTATGTTTCTATCTCGCTTGCACTCATACAAGATATTGCATTCAGTTAACAATATTGTAACGCTTCTAGTTTTCTTGTTTATAGTGCGATTTCAATGCGCCTTTCAGAATAGTTTGATATAGTTAGTCTTCACACGAATTATTAATTACAATACTGTACTATATTAACAAACGCCTAAAAATATTTTTTTTATTTTTATTAATTGTGGGAAAAAGGGGCGTGGCAGTCCAAAATTTTAAATGTCAATGCATTTAGGATGTCGCTAGGAACCTCCATACCAAAATTGGTGATCCTAGGTGCAATAGTTGTTGAGATATTCGCCCAAAACACCTATTTTTTCCGAGGCGTGTCTAGTTTTTTCATCATTGTGGGCGAAGTGGGCGTGGCATCGAAAAAAAAAAGATTCTTGTATTGACTGACTAAATATGTGATCGATTGAGACCAAGCTCGAACTTGTAGCTCTTACCATCTCTGAAATCTGTTTGTTCATACGGACGGACAGACGGACAGACAGACAGACGGACAGACAGACGGACAGACGGACAGACAGACGGACAGACGGACATGGCTATATCGACTCGGCTTGTGATGCTGATCAAGAATATATATACTTTATGGGGTCTGCCACGCCTCCTTCTGCCTGTTACATACATTTTCACAAACCCAATATACTCTTGCAGAGAGTATAAAAACATATAAAGTGGTGTGTGGCAGCTTGCTAGAAACGCTCAATTGCTAACCGCACTGAAAGTGTTGCCTAGTAAGTTGTATGAGAATCCGTACCATTAGTAGGCGGAAGCCAAAAAGGAGTACTACGGACCACCGTGCCCAGTGCCGAGTTAATAGTTTCAAAGTTGCAAAATTGAAAGAAATAAAAAAAAAAGAGAATGAAAAATACCAAGCACAAAATGCCAAAACAAGAGCACACACGCCGCACAAAAAAGAATCGCTTGCCCACAAATAAATTTTAAATGACAAAAACCTATTTTATACCGAATATTAACATAATGATTTTTTTTCCATCTCTAGAATTTGCCTATTGTGAGTGTGAGCATAGCCAACTACACCAAAGGAACATCTTGTAACAAGGGGTGAGTGAAGCGTACTAAGCTATAAAAATAATAAGATAAAGGCATTGTGAGACAAGAATCTTTAATTGAAATTTTAAAATTTCCAAAAAATACAACTATAGAATTTTAATTAAACAGTTCCGTGTTCTTGAATTTGCTTGTTAGTTTGATTGTTGTTTATTGTCAGTATGGAGGAAATAAAGGAGACCCTAACGAAATTCGAGACCACCTTAAGTAATGTGCTTGGTTAGATGGTCACCTTCAAGGACCACCTCAAGCAGTTAGGAGAAAAGGTAGAAAAAATAGACTCCGCTCAGGCAAGCGCTAACCCAGTCGCTGTCGTAGCTGCAACGTTGGCACGAGCGCGCAACGAATATGAGCTGACTCAGGTGGCAATTTTGCCAGATTATATAAAGGAATTGCAGCCTTTCGAAGGAAAGGTTGACGATTACATGTCTTGGATCAGTAAAGCGGAAGCCATTTTAAAGGAGTACGATATTATTGGGGAAAGGCGCCTGTACCGGTCTATAGTTCTGCATCTTAGACAAAAGATTCGCGGCAGCGCCGACAAGGCACTCGTTGCGTACGATGTACAGAATGACGATTGGCCAGAAATTAGACGGATTTTGGCACTCCATTATGCGGATAAGCGCGATACTCGCACTTTGGAGCATCAGTGGAGGTTAATGACTCAAGGGGGAAGGCCCTTGGATGTCTTTTACATGCAAGTTAACAATCATTTCTCTCTGATCCTAAACAATCTAAAAAATGGGAATCACACCCCAGAAGTTATGAACGCCTTGATAGAATCGGCTAGGGATAGAGCGCTAGACGTCTTTATTAGAGGATTGGACGATGATATCTCAAAATGGTTAATTGTGCGCAGGCCTAGAAATTTGCCCGAAGCATATTCTATTTGTCTAGATATGCAAAACGTGAAAGGGAGCAAATACCCAACCCAATACGTAGACAAGTTCTCAGCCCCTAACGTGAAATACAGACCCCCTGGTGTCCCTAGATACCCTCAACCTTTCCAATCTTACGCTCCTAGGAGCGCTCAGTTTTCTCAAAGATCTCCTGGCTTTCGTCCCGCCATAAAAATGGAAAGCAACCAATCAAGACAATCGTACCTCCGTCTCCCTTTTGGCTTAAAAAACGCCCCATCCATTTTCCAAAGAATGATTGACGATGTGTTAAGAGAACACATCGGCAAGATTTGCTACGTTTACATAGACGACATCATAGTCTTCAGCAAGGATTATGAAAGTTATTGGGAAAATCTTCGGACAATATTTAATAAACTAAAGAATGCAAGGTTACAGGTGAACCTAAAAAAATCTAACTTTTTACACTCACAAGTAGAATTTCTAGGTTATATAGTTACATCAGACGGAATCCGCGCTGATGAAAAAAAGGTGAAGGTCATCAACGCCATGAAACCGCCGTGTAATGTGAAAGAACTTAACAGCTTCTTAGGGATGACCTCGTATTATAGGAAGTTTATTCAAGATTACGCAAAGGTTGCAAAACCTCTGACTAATCTTACTCGAGGAGAGAATTCAAAGCAAATTAAAAGCATCTCAATCGAAGAAAATACCGATTGAGCTTGACGAATAAGGTTTACAGGCCTTCGAGGACCTGAAAACTATCCTTTCGTCATCGGAAGTGCTAGCTTCCCCGATTTCGACAAACCATTCCACCTAACAACGGACGCTTCCAACTATGCCATCGGTGCTGTGCTTTCACAGAAGACGGAAACAAAGACCGACCAATCGCGTATATCTTCCGTTTGTTTAATCAAACGGAAGAAAACTACGCCACCAACGAGAAGGAAATGCTTGCAATAGTTTGGGCCCTAGATAACCTTCGATCGTACCTCTATGGGGCGAGATCCATCAAAACATACACGGATCACCAACCTTTAATGTTTGCCCTGAGTAAACGTTAAAACGTTGGAAGTCGCGCATAGAGGAATACAATTGTGAACTAGTTTACAAACCTGGAAAGTCTAACGTCGTAGCTGACGCTCTCTCCCGGATCACATCGCACGTTAACCACCTAGGTTCAAACATAGCAACGGCATCGGAACATAGCTCGGATTCAATGGCCACAGTCCACAGTGCTCTACAAGACCCATTTGACCTAATTCCGCATGTCGAGGTTCCACTTAATGTGTACAGAAATCAGATAATATTTGATCCAAATAGGTCAGAATACGCTTGCGAAATCCCACACACTGGGTATGCTCGCCATTTAATACCGATTGACAGTGACTCAATACGAAATCTAAAAATCACCCTTAGGTCTTACTTAAAACCGCTAATAATAAACGATATTAAGATGCCTGAGGCATACCTACAATATTTACAGCTATGCTACTTGAAGTCATTCACTAAATACAAAATCCGTATAACGCAACGATTAGCTGTGGATTTGAATGATGACGATAACATTTGTAAGGTAATTGGTGACGAACACTCTAGAGCGCACAGAAACCCTAAAGAAATGAAAATCCAAATCCTTGAACAGTTTTATTTCCCTAGGATGGCAAGCCGTATCAAAACACAAGTCTCTTCTTGCCAAGTTTGCAAAACATACAAGTACGAGGAGCACCCGAACAAACCGGAACTACAACCGACACCAATACCCGCATATCCGTGCGAAATATTACATGTCGATCTATTCATGCTGGAGAAACTAACGTTTCTAAGCTGCATAGACAAATTTTCTAAGTTTGGTAAGCTTTTCCCTGTGGAATCTAAATCAGCAATTCACCTGTGCGAAAGGTTGACTGAAGTCGTCCATTATTTCACGGCTCCAAAAACACTTGTGTCGGATAATGAAAGAGGCTTACTTTGTCAAACCGTTCTGAACTATTTGCAGTCTTTGGAGATACAGGTATACTATACCCCGACGCAAAAAAGTGACGTTAATGAGCAGGTAGAGATATACCGATGTTTGAAGAAGGACAACCCTACATTGAGAATTAAGGAACTAATTCCCATAGCCGTAGACAGATACAATAACTCTGTCCATTCGATAACGGGTCGTAAGCCAGTCGATGTCTTCTTTGATCGCACTTTCCGGATTAATTATCAAGGGTTAACAGACTTCAAACAACAAACGCAAGAAGACATTCGAGGCTTACTCCAGCATACGCAGGCTATGGCAAAGACTAGGTTGAAAAGCTCTAGGTCGACCCCACAGTCATATGACGCTGTTGCTAATAAACAGATCAAAAGCAAGGAGAAACAACGCTGCAAGCCAGAGGAAGTTCAGGAAGATAGGAAGGTTACAGTTAAAACCCAATCTGGGAAAATTTTCCACAAATCAGATATAAGAAACTAAAAGAGAGAATTGAGTATGCTATGCCACTTTTAGACAAAAATTACGCTTCACAAACTCCCTGTAAATTAAGAACACTAATAAAAAATTATAATAATAAAAAAAAACCACACAAAAAATAAAAACAAAAACACACAGAAAATATAAAAAAAAACACAAAAAATATAAAAACATATAAATACACAAAAAAAAACCCTTACACGTACGCAGTAGAATAAGTAAAATAAAGAACAAATAAGTAACGCTTATATCCCAAGGGTGATTGTCCTCAACTACGCAAGAGCTCTTCACATCTTCAGATATGATTTCCCCGTCGCCCCACTGCAACAAGGAACCGTGTGGCGCATAAACGGAGTTTTTAAGCTCGCTCACGTTAACAACTTGGAGGAGTTTCAGCGGAGCATCGAGAGGACTGCGGAAGAGGCTTCCAGGATTAGTGATGAAAGGATCAGGGCCTTGGCGGATCATCACCTTAAGAGGGCTGCGGACGGAATCACCAGGATGGCCACAGCGACGACGGTCTTGCATAAATCGATAATTTTGGCAAATCAGATCGACGAAGTGACAAGGGCATGCCAGCTGGCAAAAACCTCCGTTGTTAATACTAGCTTGCTCGACCGGGAAGAAGTGAAACTCTTGCTTGAAGAAATGGAAAGTCTCCCATATCAGAACGTGGTGGAGGCGGTGAAGTTCTCGCGACCATCAATCCTCACCAATGGGACGACTCTTCTATACGTGCTGACGATGCCCAAGGTAAGACAGGAGAGATACCGGCTGATGCTGCTTTACCCAGTAGTTCACAACGGTATGCAAGTGGTCTTGGAATCCAAAAATCCGGTTGCTAAAGGGAGGCCATGCCACATGCAATTTCCTGAAGAACGATCGGCAGATCGTTGAACTGGTCGACGATGGAACCATCTTCATATCCAACTTCAACGGCACCATTGGTGGAACTTCGGGTGAGCACCACCTGGAGGGATCATTTGCCATACAGTACGCCAACGAAACCGTCACAATCGGGAACAGGAACTTCAGCAGTTACTCAACGACCCACATAATGGCAATGCCGGCGGTATTAACAAGAACTACAGCTGCGGGATACAAACTATCACTGGAGTACGTGCATGACTTTGGCCTGGAGAATTTGAGGAAGTTGTCAAGAATGTCTCAAAAAATCTACTTCTCCACGGTAGTCGAAGTACTTGTAGCTGCCACCTTGATGTCATGTCTGTACGTCATCTGGAAGAAGATAACGTCAACGAAGGGTATACCAAAACACCGCGGTGATTTACCTGAGTTAGAAGCTCAGAGTACATCACCGACCACCGCGAAACACCAGTAATCTGCAGGACGCAGATATTTGAAAGGGGCGGAGTTAACACCAGCAGAACTCTCTCCTACCTCGGCGCCCCCTGCGCTGAGTAAGTGAGTCTACGCGGGCAACGACCGCCGCGTTACCACTCCCTACGTCACCCACACCCCGCGCAGAGCCAGCGACACACGCGCCGTCGATGACCCAGTGTTGTGCACACTATTTTGCTGCATCGACACTTTTCGGACAAGAGCTGGCCGGCAACAATCGCAAGGTGCGGAGTCAAATTTCCGGCACTTGCGCAACGCAGCAACAACAACATGGGAAGTCAAATTGCTGACTCCGTCGGCAAGTGCAACGGAGGTGTGATGTGAGCCCAAGCCGGCCGGCTTGGGCAGAACTCGTTTGACCAGAGTCGAGAACCAACGTTTGCAATTGTCTTTTCGCTGATAACAACTTTAACCAATTTGAATAATAAAATTACATGAACTGAACGAATTGTTGGAATTACTATTTTATACACTTAGAGGACAGGAAATCAACCTATATCCTGGGGATAACTGAAGCCACTTATCAGATGTCATACTTTAGGTAATATCGCCGTCTGTACCCGGCCCGGTACAGACAGGCTTAACTGGCGCCCGAGCAGTTCTGCTTATCAACATAAGACAGAACCCTTCATCTAGCTTATAAGAATAAATCAAGAATGTGAATAAAAAAAAAACGAAAAAAAATGTAAAACAAAATACTTATAAAAAGTGGCAAGTGAAAAATGTTAATTGTGCGGTGTTTAGAAAAATTTAAATCCAAGTGCAACGAAACTAATCCACGAGCGCAAAACAATTACTATAAAAAAGAATGACAACCCAATGTAAAATATAAAGAAAAACATACACGCGGCGGTGATTTGCTTGTTTTTAATTAACCAAGCTTTAAATTCACGAGCGTTAAAAAGGTTATAATATAAAATAAAAAATAATACGAAAACCGCTGCGTCAACTTGTTTGAGAGCGCAGCCCCTAAACAAAAAGAAAAAACATATAAAGTGGTGTGTGGCAGCTTGCTAGAAACGCTCAATTGCTAACCGCACTGAAAGTGTTGCCTAGTAAGTTGTATGAGAATCCGTACCATTAGTAGGCGGAAGCCAAAAAGGAGTACTACGGACCACCGTGCCCAGTGCCGAGTTAATAGTTTCAAAGTTGCAAAATTGAAAGAAATAAAAAAAAAGAGAATGAAAAATACCAAGCACAAAATGCCAAAACAAGAGCACACACGCCGCACAAAAAAGAATCGCTTGCCCACAAATAAATTTTAAATGACAAAAACCTATTTTATACCGAATATTAACATAATGATTTTTTTTCCATCTCTAGAATTTGCCTATTGTGAGTGTGAGCATAGCCAACTACACCAAAGGAACATCTTGTAACAAGGGGTGAGTGAAGCGTACTAAGCTATAAAAATAATAAGATAAAGGCATTGTGAGACAAGAATCTTTAATTGAAATTTTAAAATTTCCAAAAAATACAACTATAGAATTTTAATTAAACAGTTCCGTGTTCCTGAATTTGCTTGTTAGTTTGATTGTTGTTTATTGTCAGTATGGAGGAAATAAAGGAGACCCTAACGAAATTCGAGACCACCTTAAGTAATGTGCTTGGTTAGATGGTCACCTTCAAGGACCACCTCAAGCAGTTAGGAGAAAAGGTAGAAAAAATAGACTCCGCTCAGGCAAGCGCTAACCCAGTCGCTGTCGTAGCTGCAACGTTGGCACGAGCGCGCAACGAATATGAGCTGACTCAGGTGGCAATTTTGCCAGATTATATAAAGGAATTGCAGCCTTTCGAAGGAAAGGTTGACGATTACATGTCTTGGATCAGTAAAGCGGAAGCCATTTTAAAGGAGTACGATATTATTGGGGAAAGGCGCCTGTACCGGTCTATAGTTCTGCATCTTAGACAAAAGATTCGCGGCAGCGCCGACAAGGCACTCGTTGCGTACGATGTACAGAATGACGATTGGCCAGAAATTAGACGGATTTTGGCACTCCATTATGCGGATAAGCGCGATACTCGCACTTTGGAGCATCAGTGGAGGTTAATGACTCAAGGGGGAAGGCCCTTGGATGTCTTTTACATGCAAGTTAACAATCATTTCTCTCTGATCCTAAACAATCTAAAAAATGGGAATCACACCCCAGAAGTTATGAACGCCTTGATAGAATCGGCTAGGGATAGAGCGCTAGACGTCTTTATTAGAGGATTGGACGATGATATCTCAAAATGGTTAATTGTGCGCAGGCCTAGAAATTTGCCCGAAGCATATTCTATTTGTCTAGATATGCAAAACGTGAAAGGGAGCAAATACCCAACCCAATACGTAGACAAGTTCTCAGCCCCTAACGTGAAATACAGACCCCCTGGTGTCCCTAGATACCCTCAACCTTTCCAATCTTACGCTCCTAGGAGCGCTCAGTTTTCTCAAAGATCTCCTGGCTTTCGTCCCGCCATAAAAATGGAAAGCAACCAATCAAGACAATCGTACCTCCGTCTCCCTTTTGGCTTAAAAAACGCCCCATCCATTTTCCAAAGAATGATTGACGATGTGTTAAGAGAACACATCGGCAAGATTTGCTACGTTTACATAGACGACATCATAGTCTTCAGCAAGGATTATGAAAGTTATTGGGAAAATTTTCGGACAATATTTAATAAACTAAAGAATGCAAGGTTACAGGTGAACCTAAAAAAATCTAACTTTTTACACTCACAAGTAGAATTTCTAGGTTATATAGTTACATCAGACGGAATCCGCGCTGATGAAAAAAAGGTGAAGGTCATCAACGCCATGAAACCGCCGTGTAATGTGAAAGAACTTAACAGCTTCTTAGGGATGACCTCGTATTATAGGAAGTTTATTCAAGATTACGCAAAGGTTGCAAAACCTCTGACTAATCTTACTCGAGGAGAGAATTCAAGAGTAAAAGCATCTCAATCGAAGAAAATACCGATTGAGCTTGACGAATAAGGTTTACAGGCCTTCGAGGACCTGAAAACTATCCTTTCGTCATCGGAAGTGCTAGCTTCCCCGATTTCGACAAACCATTCCACCTAACAACGGACGCTTCCAACTATGCCATCGGTGCTATGCTTTCACAGAAGACGGAAACAAAGACCGACCAATCGCGTATATCTTCCGTTTGTTTAATCAAACGGAAGAAAACTACGCCACCAACGAGAAGGAAATGCTTGCAATAGTTTGGGCCCTAGATAACCTTCGATCGTACCTCTATGGGGCGAGATCCATCAAAACATACACGGATCACCAACCTTTAATGTTTGCCCTGAGTAAACGTTAAAACGTTGGAAGTCGCGCATAGAGGAATACAATTGTGAACTAGTTTACAAACCTGGAAAGTCTAACGTCGTAGCTGACGCTCTCTCCCGGATCACATCGCACGTTAACCACCTAGGTTCAAACATAGCAACGGCATCGGAACATAGCTCGGATTCAATGGCCACAGTCCACAGTGCTCTACAAGACCCATTTGACCTAATTCCGCATGTCGAGGTTCCACTTAATGTGTACAGAAATCAGATAATATTTGATCCAAATAGGTCAGAATACGCTTGCGAAATCCCACACACTGGGTATGCTCGCCATTTAATACCGATTGACAGTGACTCAATACGAAATCTAAAAATCACCCTTAGGTCTTACTTAAAACCGCTAATAATAAACGATATTAAGATGCCTGAGGCATACCTACAATATTTACAGCTATGCTACTTGAAGTCATTCACTAAATACAAAATCCGTATAACGCAACGATTAGCTGTGGATTTGAATGATGACGATAACATTTGTAAGGTAATTGGTGACGAACACTCTAGAGCGCTCAGAAACCCTAAAGAAATGAAAATCCAAATCCTTGAACAGTTTTATTTCCCTAGGATGGCAAGCCGTATCAAAACACAAGTCTCTTCTTGCCAAGTTTGCAAAACATACAAGTACGAGGAGCACCCAAACAAACCGGAACTACAACCGACACCAATACCCGCATATCCGTGCGAAATATTACATGTCGATCTATTCATGCTGGAGAAACTAACGTTTCTAAGCTGCATAGACAAATTTTCTAAGTTTGGTAAGCTTTTCCCTGTGGAATCTAAATCAGCAATTCACCTGTGCGAAAGGTTGACTGAAGTCCTCCATTATTTCACGGCTCCAAAAACACTTGTGTCGGATAATGAAAGAGGCTTACTTTGTCAAACCGTTCTGAACTATTTGCAGTCTTTGGAGATACAGGTATACTATACCCCGACGCAAAAAAGTGACGTTAATGAGCAGGTAGAGATATACCGATGTTTGAAGAAGGACAACCCTACATTGAGAATTAAGGAACTAATTCCCATAGCCGTAGACAGATACAATAACTCTGTCCATTCGATAACGGGTCGTAAGCCAGTCGATGTCTTCTTTGATCGCACTTTCCGGATTAATTATCAAGGGTTAACAGACTTCAAACAACAAACGCAAGAAGACATTCGAGGCTTACTCCAGCATACGCAGGCTATGGCAAAGACTAGGTTGAAAAGCTCTAGGTCGACCCCACAGTCATATGACGCTGTTGCTAATAAACAGATCAAAAGCAAGGAGAAACAACGCTGCAAGCCAGAGGAAGTTCAGGAAGATAGGAAGGTTACAGTTAAAACCCAATCTGGGAAAATTTTCCACAAATCAGATATAAGAAACTAAAAGAGAGAATTGAGTATGCTATGCCACTTTTAGACAAAAATTACGCTTCACAAACTCCCTGTAAATTAAGAACACTAATAAAAAATTATAATAATAAAAAAAAACCACACAAAAAATAAAAACAAAAACACACAGAAAATATAAAAAAAAACACAAAAAATATAAAAACATATAAATACACAAAAAAAAACCCTTACACGTACGCAGTAGAATAAGTAAAATAAAGAACAAATAAGTAACGCTTATATCCCAAGGGTGATTGTCCTCAACTACGCAAGAGCTCTTCACATCTTCAGATATGATTTCCCCGTCGCCCCACTGCAACAAGGAACCGTGTGGCGCATAAACGGAGTTTTTAAGCTCGCTCACGTTAACAACTTGGAGGAGTTTCAGCGGAGCATCGAGAGGACTGCGGAAGAGGCTTCCAGGATTAGTGATGAAAGGATCAGGGCCTTGGCGGATCATCACCTTAAGAGGGCTGCGGACGGAATCACCAGGATGGCCACAGCGACGACGGTCTTGCATAAATCGATAATTTTGGCAAATCAGATCGACGAAGTGACAAGGGCATGCCAGCTGGCAAAAACCTCCGTTGTTAATACTAGCTTGCTCGACCGGGAAGAAGTGAAACTCTTGCTTGAAGAAATGGAAAGTCTCCCATATCAGAACGTGGTGGAGGCGGTGAAGTTCTCGCGACCATCAATCCTCACCAATGGGACGACTCTTCTATACGTGCTGACGATGCCCAAGGTAAGACAGGAGAGATACCGGCTGATGCTGCTTTACCCAGTAGTTCACAACGGTATGCAAGTGGTCTTGGAATCCAAAAATCCGGTTGCTAAAGGGAGGCCATGCCACATGCAATTTCCTGAAGAACGATCGGCAGATCGTTGAACTGGTCGACGATGGAACCATCTTCATATCCAACTTCAACGGCACCATTGGTGGAACTTCGGGTGAGCACCACCTGGAGGGATCATTTGCCATACAGTACGCCAACGAAACCGTCACAATCGGGAACAGGAACTTCAGCAGTTACTCAACGACCCACATAATGGCAATGCCGGCGGTATTAACAAGAACTACAGCTGCGGGATACAAACTATCACTGGAGTACGTGCATGACTTTGGCCTGGAGAATTTGAGGAAGTTGTCAAGAATGTCTCAAAAAATCTACTTCTCCACGGTAGTCGAAGTACTTGTAGCTGCCACCTTGATGTCATGTCTGTACGTCATCTGGAAGAAGATAACGTCAACGAAGGGTATACCAAAACACCGCGGTGATTTACCTGAGTTAGAAGCTCAGAGTACATCACCGACCACCGCGAAACACCAGTAATCTGCAGGACGCAGATATTTGAAAGGGGCGGAGTTAACACCAGCAGAACTCTCTCCTACCTCGGCGCCCCCTGCGCTGAGTAAGTGAGTCTACGCGGGCAACGACCGCCGCGTTACCACTCCCTACGTCACCCACACCCCGCGCAGAGCCAGCGACACACGCGCCGTCGATGACCCAGTGTTGTGCACACTATTTTGCTGCATCGACACTTTTCGGACAAGAGCTGGCCGGCAACAATCGCAAGGTGCGGACTCAAATTTCCGGCACTTGCGCAACGCAGCAACAACAACATGGGAAGTCAAATTGCTGACTCCGTCGGCAAGTGCAACGGAGGTGTGATGTGAGCCCAAGCCGGCCGGCTTGGGCAGAACTCGTTTGACCAGAGTCGAGAACCATCGTTTGCAATTGTCTTTTCGCTGATAACAACTTTAACCAATTTGAATAATAAAATTACATGAACTGAACGAATTGTTGGAATTACTATTTTATACACTTAGAGGACAGGAAGTCAACCTATATCCTGGGGATAACTGAAGCCACTTATCAGATGTCATACTTTAGGTAATATCGCCGTCTGTACCCGGCCCGGTACAGACAGGCTTAACTGGCGCCCGAGCAGTTCTGCTTATCAACATAAGCCAGAACCCTTCATCTAGCTTATAAGAATAAATCAAGAATGTGAATAAAAAAAAACGAAAAAAAATGTAAAACAAAATACTTATAAAAAGTGGCAAGTGAAAAATGTTAATTGTGCGGTGTTTAGAAAAATTTAAATCCAAGTGCAACGAAACTAATCGAAATAAGAAATTAACCCGCTGCGGTGGTGACGTTCGTCTTAAATGTGGCGAGCATAATCCACGAGCGCAAAACAATTACTATAAAAAAAGAATGGCAACCCAATGTAAAATATAAAGAATAACATACACGCGGCGGTGATTTGCTTGTTTTTAATTAACCAAGCTTTAAATTCACGAGCGTTAAAAAGGTTACACCAAAGGAACATCTTGTAACAAGGGGTGAGTGAAGCGTACTAAGCTATAAAAAAAAAGGCATTGTGAGACAAGAATCTTTAATTGAAATTTTAAAATTTCCAAAAAATACAACTATAGAATTTTAATTAAACAGTTCCGTGTTCCTGAATTTGCTTGTTAGTTTGATTGTTGTTTATTGTCAGTATGGAGGAAATAAAGGAGACCCTAACGAAATTCGAGACCACCTTAAGTAATGTGCTTGGTTAGATGGTCACCTTCAAGGACCACCTCAAGCAGTTAGGAGAAAAAGTAGAAAAACTAGACTCCGCTCAGGCAAGCGCTAACCCAGTCGCTGTCGTAGCTGCAACGTTGGCACGAGCGCGCAACGAATATGAGCTGACTCAGGTGGCAATTTTGCCAGATTATATAAAGGAATTGCAGCCTTTCGAAGGAAAGGTTGACGATTACATGTCTTGGATCAGTAAAGCGGAAGCCATTTTAAAGGAGTACGATATTATTGGGGAAAGGCGCCTGTACCGGTCTATAGTTCTGCATCTTAGACAAAAGATTCGCGGCAGCGCCGACAAGGCACTCGTTGCGTACGATGTACAGAATGACGATTGGCCAGAAATTAGACGGATTTTGGCACTCCATTATGCGGATAAGCGCGATACTCGCACTTTGGAGCATCAGTGGAGTTTAATGACTCAAGGGGGAAGGCCCTTGGATGTCTTTTACATGCAAGTTAACAATCATTTCTCTCTGATCCTAAACAATCTAAAAAATGGGAATCACACCCCAGAAGTTATGAACGCCTTGATAGAATCGGCTAGGGATAGAGCGCTAGACGTCTTTATTAGAGGATTGGACGATGATATCTCAAAATGGTTAATTGTGCGCAGGCCTAGAAATTTGCCCGAAGCATATTCTATTTGTCTAGATATGCAAAACGTGAAAGGGAGCAAATACCCAACCCAATACGTAGACAAGTTCTCAGCCCCTAACGTGAATTACAGACCCCCTGGTGTCCCTAGATACCCTCAACCTTTCCAATCTTACGCTCCTAGGAGCGCTCAGTTTTCTCAAAGATCTCCTGGCTTTCGTCCCGCCATAAAAATGGAAAGCACCCAATCAAGACAATCGTACCTCCGTCTCCCTTTTGGCTTAAAAAACGCCCCATCCATTTTCCAAAGAATGATTGACGATGTGTTAAGAGAACACATCGGCAAGATTTGCTACGTTTACATAGACGACATCATAGTCTTCAGCAAGGATTATGAAAGCCATTGGGAAAATCTTCGGACAATATTTAATAAACTAAAGAATGCAAGGTTACAGGGGAACCTAGAAAAATCTAACTTTTTACACTCACAAGTAGAATTTCTAGGTTATATAGTTACATCAGACGGAATCCGCGCTGATGAAAAAAAGGTGAAGGTCATCAACGCCATGAAACCGCCGTGTAATGTGAAAGAACTTAACAGCTTCTTAGGGATAACCTCGTATTATAGGAAGTTTATTCAAGATTACGCAAAGGTTGCAAAACCTCTGACTAATCTTACTCGAGGAGAGAATTCAAGAGTAAAAGCATCTCAATCGAAGAAAATACCGATTGAGCTTGACGAATAAGGTTTACAGGCCTTCGAGGACCTGAAAACTATCCTTTCGTCATCGGAAGTGCTAGCTTCCCCGATTTCGACAAACCATTCCACCTAACAACGGACGCTTCCAACTATGCCATCGGTGCTGTGCTTTCACAGAAGACGGAAACAAAGACCGACCAATCGCGTATATCTTCCGTTCGTTTAATCAAACGGAAGAAAACTACGCCACCAACGAGAAGGAAATGCTTGCAATAGTTTGGGCCCTAGATAACCTTCGATCGTACCTCTATGGGGCGAGATCCATCAAAACATACACGGATCACCAACCTTTAATGTTTACCCTGAGTAAACGTTAAAACGTTGGAAGTCGCGCATAGAGGAATACAATTGTGAACTAGTTTACAAACCTGGAAAGTCTAACGTCGTAGCTGACGCTCTCTCCCGGATCACATCGCACGTTAACCACCTAGGTTCAAACATAGCAACGGCATCGGAACATAGCTCGGATTCAATGGCCACAGTCCACAGTGCTCTACAAGACCCATTTGACCTAATTCCGCATGTCGAGGTTCCACTTAATGTGTACAGAAATCAGATAATATTTGATCCAAATAGGTCAGAATACGCTTGCGAAATCCCACACACTGGGTATGCTCGCCATTTAATACCGATTGGCAGTGACTCAATACGAAATCTAAAAATCACCCTTAGGTCTTACTTAAAACCGCTAATAATAAACGATATTAAGATGCCTGAGGCATACCTACAATATTTACAGCTATGCTACTTGAAGTCATTCACTAAATACAAAATCCGTATAACGCAACGATTAGCTGTGGATTTGAATGATGACGATAACATTTGTAAGGTAATTGGTGACGAACACTCTAGAGCGCACAGAAACCCTAAAGAAATGAAAATCCAAATCCTTGAACAGTTTTATTTCCCTAGGATGGCAAGCCGTATCAAAACACAAGTCTCTTCTTGCCAAGTTTGCAAAACATACAAGTACGAGGAGCACCCGAACAAACCGGAACTACAACCGACACCAATTCCCGCATATCCGTGCGAAATATTACATGTCGATCTATTCATGCTGGAGAAACTAACGTTTCTAAGCTGCATAGACAAATTTTCTAAGTTTGGTAAGCTTTTCCCTGTGGAATCTAAGTCAGCAATTCACCTGCGCGAAAGGTTGACTGAAGTCCTCCATTATTTCACGGCTCCAAAAACACTTGTGTCGGATAATGAAAGAGGCTTACTTTGTCAAACCGTTCTGAACTATTTGCAGTCTTTGGAGATACAGGTATACTATACCCCGACGCAAAAAAGTGACGTTAATGAGCAGGTAGAGATATACCGATGTTTGAAGAAGGACAACCCTACATTGAGAATTAAGGAACTAATTCCCATAGCCGTAGACAGATACAATAACTCTGTCCATTCGGTAACGGGTCGTAAGCCAGTCGATGTCTTCTTTGATCGCACTTTCCGGATTAATTATCAAGGGTTAACAGACTTCAAACAACAAACGCAAGAAGACATTCGAGGCTTACTCCAGCATACGCAGGCTATGGCAAAGACTAGGTTGAAAAGCTCTAGGTCGACCCCACAGTCATATGACGCTGTTGCTAATAAACAGATCAAAAGCAAGGAGAAACAACGCTGCAAGCCAGAGGAAGTTCAGGAAGATAGGAAGGTTACAGTTAAAACCCAATCTGGGAAAATTTTCCACAAATCAGATATAAGAAACTAAAAGAGAGAATTGAGTATGCTATGCCACTTTTAGACAAAAATTACGCTTCACAAACTCCCTGTAAATTAAGAACACTAATAAAAAATTATAATAATAAAAAAAAACCACACAAAAAATAAAAACAAAAACACACAGAAAATATAAAAAAAAACACAAAAAATATAAAAACATATAAATACACAAAAAAAAACACTTACACGTACGCAGTAGAATAAGTAAAATAAAGAACAAATAAGTAACGCTTATATCCCAAGGGTGATTGTCCTTAACTACGCAAGAGCTCTTCACATCTTCAGATATGATTTCCCCGTCGCCCCGCTGCAACAAGGAACCGTGTGGCGCATAAACGGAGTTTTTAAGCTCGCTCACATTAACAACTTGGAGGAGTTTCAGCGGAGCATCGAGAGGACTGCGGAAGAGGCTTCCAGGATTAGTGATGAAAGGATCAGGGCCTTGGCGGATCATCACCTTAAGAGGGCTGCGGACGGAATCACCAGGATGACCACAATGCGCCGGCCACGATCCATAGATTAGCATGGAAATGGGTCGCTGGCTCACCAGACGCTTCAGACTGGAATGCTATTCTCCAGTCACAGGACGTGAAGAGCAACAGCAACCAGTAGATCAGGATAAACACAAGGTTGTTCGACGCGACCCACGAATCACTACGGAAGCTTAACGAGGTCACCGCAAGAATGAACGCCATCGATGGAGAAACTCACACAGCGACGACGGTCTTGCATAAATCGATAATTTTGGCAAATCAGATCGACGAAGTGACAAGGGCATGCCAGCTGGCAAAAACCTCCGTTGTTAATACTAGCTTGCTCGACCGGGAAGAAGTGAAACTCTTGCTTGAAGAAATGGAAAGTCTCCCATATCAGAACGTGGTGGAGGCGGTGAAGTTCTCGCGACCATCAATCCTCACCAATGGGACGACTCTTCTATACGTGCTGACGATGCCCAAGGTAAGACAGGAGAGATACCGGCTGATGCTGCTTTACCCAGTAGTTCACAACGGTATGCAAGTGGTCTTGGAATCCAAAAATCCGGTTGCTAAAGGGAGGCCATGCCACATGCAACTTTCTGAAGAACGATCGGCAGATCGTTGAACTGGTCGACGATGGAACCATCTTCATATCCAACTTCAACGGCACCATTGGTGGAACTTCGGGTGAGCACCACCGTCACAATCGGGAACAGGAACTTCAGCAGTTACTCAACGACCCACATAATGGCAATGCCGGCGGTATTAACAAAAACTACAGCTGCGGGATACAAACTATCACTGGAGTACGTGCATGACTTTGGCCTGGAGAATTTGAGGAAGTTGTCAAGAATGTCTCAAAAAATCTACTTCTCCACGGTAGTCGAAGTACTTGTAGCTGCCACCTTGATGTCATGCCTGTACGTCATCTGGAAGAAGATAACGTCAACGAAGGGTATACCAAAACACCGCGGTGATTTACCTGAGTTAGAAGCTCAGAGTACATCACCGACCACCGCGAAACACCAGTAATCTGCAGGACGCAGATATTTGAAAGGGGCGGAGTTAACACCAGCAGAACTCTCTCCTACCTCGGCGCCCCCTGCGCTGAGTAAGTGAGTCTACGCGGGCAACGACCGCCGCGTTACCACTCCCTACGTCACCCACACCCCGCGCAGAGCCAGCGACACACGCGCCGTCGATGACCCAGTGTTGTGCACACTATTTTGCTGCATCGACACTTTTCGGACAAGAGCTGGCCGGCAACAATCGCAAGGTGCGGACTCAAATTTCCGGCACTTGCGCAACGCAGCAACAACAACATGGGAAGTCAAATTGCTGACTCCGTCGGCAAGTGCAACGGAGGTGTGATGTGAGCCCAAGCCGGCCGGCTTGGGCAGAACTCGTTTGACCAGAGTCGAGAACCATCGTTTGCAATTGTCTTTTCGCTGATAACAACTTTAACCAATTTGAATAATAAAATTACATGAACTGAACGAATTGTTGGAATTACTATTTTATACACTTAGAGGACAGGAAGTCAACCTATATCCTGGGGATAACTGAAGCCACTTATCAGATGTCATACTTTAGGTAATATCGCCGTCTGTACCCGGCCCGGTACAGACAGGCTTAACTGGCGCCCGAGCAGTTCTGCTTATCAACATAAGCCAGAACCCTTCATCTAGCTTATAAGAATAAATCAAGAATGTGAATAAAAAAAAACGAAAAAAAATGTAAAACAAAATACTTATAAAAAGTGGCAAGTGAAAAATGTTAATTGTGCGGTGTTTAGAAAAATTTAAATCCAAGTGCAACGAAACTAATCCACGAGCGCAAAACAATTACTATAAAAAAAGAATGACAACCCAATGTAAAATATAAAGAAAAACATACACGCGGCGGTGATTTGCTTGTTTTTAATTAACCAAGCTTTAAATTCACGAGCGTTAAAAAGGTTATAATATAAAATAAAAAATAATACGAAAACCGCTGCGTCAACTTGTTTGAGAGCGCAGCCCCTAAACAAAAAGAAAAAACATATAAAGTGGTGTGTGGCAGCTTGCTAGAAACGCTCAAGTGCTAACCGCACTGAAAGTGTTGCCTAGTAAGTTGTATGAGAATCCGTACCATTAGTAGGCGGAAGCCAAAAAGGAGTACTACGGACCACCGTGCCCAGTGCCGAGTTAATAGTTTCAAAGTTGCAAAATTGAAAGAAATAAAAAAAAAGAGAATGAAAAATACCAAGCACAAAATGCAAAAACAAGAGCACACACGCCGCACAAAAAAGAATCGCTTGCCCACAAATAAATTTTAAATGACAAAAACCTATTTTATACCGAATATTAACATAATGATTTTTTTTCCATCTCTAGAATTTGCCTATTGTGAGTGTGAGCATAGCCAACTACACCAAAGGAACATCTTGTAACAAGGGGTGAGTGAAGCATACTAAGCTATAAAAAAAAAGGCATTGTGAGACAAGAATCTTTAATTGAAATTTTAAAATTTCCAAAAAATACAACTATAGAATTTTAATTAAACAGTTCCGTGTTCCTGAATTTGCTTGTTAGTTTGATTGTTGTTTATTGTCAGTATGGAGGAAATAAAGGAGACCCTAACGAAATTCGAGACCACCTTAAGTAATGTGCTTGGTTAGATGGTCACCTTCAAGGACCACCTCAAGCAGTTAGGAGAAAAGGTAGAAAAAATAGACTCCGCTCAGGCAAGCGCAAACCCAGTCGCTGTCGTAGCTGCAACGTTGGCACGAGCGCGCAACGAATATGAGCTGACTCAGGTGGCAATTTTGCCAGATTATATAAAGGAATTGCAGCCTTTCGAAGGAAAGGTTGACGATTACATGTCTTGGATCAGTAAAGCGGAAGACATTTTAAAGGAGTACGATATTATTGGGGAAAGGCGCCTGTACCGGTCTATAGTTCTGCATCTTAGACAAAAGATTCGCGGCAGCGCCGACAAGGCACTCGTTGCGTACGATGTACAGAATGACGATTGGCCAGAAATTAGACGGATTTTGGCACTTCATTATGCGGATAAGCGCGATACTCGCACTTTGGAGCATCAGTGGAGTTTAATGACTCAAGGGGGAAGGCCCTTGGATGTCTTTTACATGCAAGTTAACAATCATTTCTCTCTGATCCTAAACAATCTAAAAAATGGGAATCACACCCCAGAAGTTATGAACGCCTTGATAGAATCGGCTAGGGATAGAGCGCTAGACGTCTTTATTAGAGGATTGGACGATGATATCTCAAAATGGTTAATTGTGCGCAGGCCTAGAAATTTTCCCGAAGCATATTCTATATGTCTAGATATGCAAAACGTGAAAGGGAGCAAATACCCAACCCAATACGTAGACAAGTTCTCAGCCCCTAACGTGAAATACAGACCCCCTGGTGTCCCTAGATACCCTCAACCTTTCCAATCTTACGCTCCTAGGAGCGTTTACATAGACGACATCATAGTCTTCAGCAAGGATTATGAAAGCCATTGGGAAAATCTTCGGACAATATTTAATAAACTAAAGAATGCAAGGTTACAGGGGAACCTAGAAAAATCTAACTTTTTACACTCACAAGTAGAATTTCTAGGTTATATAGTTACATCAGACGGAATCCGCGCTGATGAAAAAAAGGTGAAGGTCATCAACGCCATGAAACCGCCGTGTAATGTGAAAGAACTTAACAGCTTCTTAGGGATGACCTCGTATTATAGGAAGTTTATTCAAGATTACGCAAAGGTTGCAAAACTTCTGACTAATCTTACTCGAGGAGAGAATTCAAGAGTAAAAGCATCTCAATCGAAGAAAATACCGATTGAGCTTGACGAATAAGGTTTACAGGCCTTCGAGGACCTGAAAACTATCCTTTCGTCATCGGAAGTGCTAGCTTCCCCGATTTCGACAAACCATTCCACCTAACAACGGACGCTTCCAACTATGCCATCGGTGCTGTGCTTTCACAGAAGACGGAAACAAAGACCGACCAATCGCGTATATCTTCCGTTCGTTTAATCAAACGGAAGAAAACTACGCCACCAACGAGAAGGAAATGCTTGCAATAGTTTGGGCCCTAGATAACCTTCGATCGTACCTCTATGGGGCGAGATCCATCAAAACATACACGGATCACCAACCTTTAATGTTTGCCCTGAGTAAACGTTAAAACGTTGGAAGTCGCGCATAGAGGAATACAATTGTGAACTAGTTTACAAACCTGGAAAGTCTAACGTCGTAGCTGACGCTCTCTCCCGGATCACATCGCACGTTAACCACCTAGGTTCAAACATAGCAACGGCATCGGAACATAGCTCGGATTCAATGGCCACAGTCCACAGTGCTCTACAAGACCCATTTGACCTAATTCCGCATGTCGAGGTTCCACTTAATGTGTACAGAAATCAGATAATATTTGATCCAAATAGGTCAGAATACGCTTGCGAAATCCCACACACTGGGTATGCTCGCCATTTAATACCGATTGGCAGTGACTCAATACGAAATCTAAAAATCACCCTTAGGTCTTACTTAAAACCGCTAATAATAAACGATATTAAGATGCCTGAGGCATACCTACAATATTTACAGCTATGCTACTTGAAGTCATTCACTAAATACAAAATCCGTATAACGCAACGATTAGCTGTGGATTTGAATGATGACGATAACATTTGTAAGGTAATTGGTGACGAACACTCTAGAGCGCACAGAAACCCTAAAGAAATGAAAATCCAAATCCTTGAACAGTTTTATTTCCCTAGGATGGCAAGCCGTATCAAAACACAAGTCTCTTCTTGCCAAGTTTGCAAAACATACAAGTACGAGGAGCACCCGAACAAACCGGAACTAAAACCGACACCAATTCCCGCATATCCGTGCGAAATATTACATGTCGATCTATTCATGCTGGAGAAACTAACGTTTCTAAGCTGCATAGACAAATTTTCTAAGTTTGGTAAGCTTTTCCCTGTGGAATCTAAGTCAGCAATTCACCTGCGCGAAAGGTTGACTGAAGTCCTCCATTATTTCACGGCTCCAAAAACACTTGTGTCGGATAATGAAAGAGGCTTACTTTGTCAAACCGTTCTGAACTATTTGCAGTCTTTGGAGATACAGGTATACTATACCCCGACGCAAAAAAGTGACGTTAATGAGCAGGTAGAGATATACCGATGTTTGAAGAAGGACAACCCTACATTGAGAATTAAGGAACTAATTCCCATAGCTGTAGACAGATACAATAACTCTGTCCATTCGGTAACGGGTCGTAAGCCAGTCGATGTCTTCTTCGATCGCACTTTCCGGATTAATTATCAAGGGTTAACAGACTTCAAACAACAAACGCAAGAAGACATTCGAGGCTTACTCCAGCATAAGCAGGCTATGGCAAAGACTAGGTTGAAAAGCTCTAGGTCGACCCCACAGTCATATGACGCTGTTGCTAATAAACAGATCAAAAGCAAGGAGAAACAACGCTGCAAGCCAGAGGAAGTTCAGGAAGATAGGAAGGTTACAGTTAAAACCCAATCTGGGAAAATTTTCCACAAATCAGATATAAGAAACTAAAAGAGAGAATTGAGTATGCTATGCCACTTTTAGACAAAAATTACGCTTCACAAACTCCCTGTAAATTAAGAACACTAATAAAAAATTATAATAATAAAACAAAACCACACAAAAAATAAAAACAAAAACACACAGAAAATATAAAAAAAAACACAAAAAATATAAAAACATATAAATACACAAAAAAAAAACACGTACGCAGTAGAATAAGTAAAATAAAGAACAAATAAGTAACGCTTATATCCTCAACTACGCAAGAGCTCTTCAAATCTTCAGATATGATTTCCCCGTCGCCCCGCTGCAACAAGGAACCGTGTGGCGCATAAACGGAGTTTTTAAGCTCGCTCACATTAACAACTTGGAGGAGTTTCAGCGGAGCATCGAGAGGACTGCGGAAGAGGCTTCCAGGATTATTGATGAAAGGATCAGGGCCTTGGCGGATCATCACCTTAGGAGCGGACGGAATCACCAGGATGACCACAGCGACGACGGTCTTGCATAAATCGATAATTTTGGCAAATCAGATCGACGAAGTGACAAGGGCATGCCAGCTGGCAAAAACCTCCGTTGTTAATACTAGCTTGCTCGACCGGGAAGAAGTGAAACTCTTGCTTGAAGAAATGGAAAGTCTCCCATATCAGAACGTGGTGGAGGCGGTGAAGTTCTCGCGACCATCAATCCTCACCAATGGGACGACTCTTCTATACGTGCTGACGATGCCCAAGGTAAGACAGGAGAGATACCGGCTGATGCTGCTTTACCCAGTAGTTCACAACGGTATGCAAGTGGTCTTGGAATCCAAAAATCCAGTTGCTAAAGGGAGGCCATGCCACATGCAACTTCCTGAAGAACGATCGGCAGATCGTTGAACTGGTCGACGATGGAACCATCTTCATATCCAACTTCAACGGCACCATTGGTGGAACTTCGGGTGAGCACCACCTGGAGGGATCATTTACCATACAGTACGCCAACGAAACCGTCACAATCGGGAACAGGAACTTCATCAGTTACTCAACGACCCACATAATGGCAATGCCGGCGGTATTAACAAAAACTACAGCTGCGGGATACAAACTATCACTGGAGTACGTGCATGACTTTGGCCTGGAGAATTTGAGGAAGTTGTCAAGAATGTCCCAAAAAATCTACTTCTCCACGGTAGTCGAAGTACTTGTAGCTGCCACCTTGATGTCATGCCTGTACGTCATCTGGAAGAAGATAACGTCAACGAAGGGTATACCAAAACACCGCGGTGATTTACCTGAGTTAGAAGCTCAGAGTACATCACCGACCACCGCGAAACACCAGTAATCTGCAGGACGCAGATATTTGAAAGGGGCGGAGTTAACACCAGCAGAACTCTCTCCTACCTCGGCGCCCCCTGCGCTGAGTAAGTGAGTCTACGCGGGCAACGACCGCCGCGTTACCACTCCCTACGTCACCCACACCCCGCGACACACGCGCCGTCGATGACCCAGTGTTGTGCACACTATTTTGCTGCATCGACACTTTTCGGACAAGAGCTGGCCGGCAACAATCGCAAGGTGCGGACTCAAATTTCCGGCACTTGCGCAACGCAGCAACAACAACATGGGAAGTCAAATTGCTGACTCCGTCGGCAAGTGCAACGGAGGTGTGATGTGAGCCCAAGCCGGCCGGCTTGGGTAGAACTCGTTTGACCAGAGTCGAGAACCAACGTTTGCAATTGTCTTTTCGCTGATAACAACTTTAACCAATTTGAATAATAAAATTACATGAACTGAACGAATTTTTGGAATTACTATTTTATACACTTAGAGGACAGCAAGTCAATCTATATCCTGGGGATAACTGAAGCCACTCATCAGATGTCAAAACTAAGATATATCCGGTGCGGGATTAATATCGATCTCACTGCACATGTTTACAGAAAACTGTTACTGTAATATTTGTTAACAGATTTAATGTTAGTTAACGTTATTCTGCTGCGAACACTAGAAATAAAAAATAAAGAATTTGAAATTGCAAGGATTGGGAAAAACAAAGAAAACCCAAATCAGATCAATAAAAATGTATGCCAAAACTATCATGAAAGATCTCTTATTTAACAAAAGAATGAATGACAGAGATTCCAAACTTAATGCCCCTGGAAATCAGGGATTTAACCGAGTTGGTTATAAAGTGAAGCTTTAAGATGGGAAATAGAGGGAAATGAATCAATTATTCTGTAGTATTCATTATTCAGATTCTGCACTAACTCAATTAAAACTTGACTATGAGGAGACCAGACACATAAACAATATTAAAGAATGGGGCGGACAAGGGATGTGTAAAGAAGTTTAGTGACAAAGGGATCATTAAATTCCTTAGACCATCGTTCAATAAATCCAAGGGTGCGCTTGGCTTTATTTACAATAGTATAGAGATATGATGTGTAAGAAAACCAAGGTCGTCAACTGAAAGAATGCGTTCTAAGGGTACATTATCAATATAGAAATTGGCTAAGTAAGGAGTGACCCTGTTAAAAGTCACAAAAAAGGCATTTAGAAAAATTAAGTTACAATTTAAACCTCCTTGTAGTAACGCATGATTCGGGGGTCCTTATAAGATAAAAATAATTTCGCGTCATCGATATACATAAGTATGCGGCAATGGTATAGCGAAGAGGGAAGGTCGTTTATAAAAAGAATAAGAAACAATAGGCCTAGGTGACTACCCTGGGAACCCCAGAAGTAACGAAAACAGATTAAATTATTGCTGATCTAATCATAACCCTTTGGGTCCTACCCGTTACATTTGATGATATCCACAGAAGAAGGGTGGGTGGGAAATCAGAAATGCTAAGTTATTATAGATGGAGGTTATAATTAACTGAGTCAAACGCTTTACTGAAGTTGGTATATATAACATTAGTTTGCATTCTATTAAGAAATGCTTTATTTACAAAAGAGGTAAATTCCAATAGATGGGTGAAGTCGACCGACTGTTAATAAACCCGTGTTGGGCTGGGGAGTTAATTGACTTGCAGAGGTGTTGCAAGGTCGATGTGACTATCTTTTCGAAGAGCTTTGGGATTGCTGACCACAAAAATAATGGTCTTCATACTACAGACGGACAGATGTCAATTCTGATTAAGAAAACTAATATTTTATATATCGGCCAATGAGTAGGTCTAGCAAAAAAAAAACACAAGAGGTAATACATTCAGTCCAACGCCTTTCTTAACGTTCGATGTCAGTTTTGAAAAACGATAATGACCTATTCATCTGATCGAAATTTTTTCCCAGCGAGTATTTTTTTTTTGAGCTCAGGGCTGAGGAAACAGTCGCTAGGGGTCAATACGGCGAATACGGTGGGTGCGGGAGCAGCTTGAAAGATTTTTTTCTCCGCCATATGGGATCGTTTAGTGACGATTTCGGCCTCCAAACGTGTCAGTAGTGCCATGTAATACATATTCGCTATTGATGCGCCTCCCATATTCAAGGTAGCCAATAAAAAGAATACCATGGGCATCCTAAAATACAGATTTCGTAACCTTGTAGGGCGAGATTTCAGTTTTTGGTCATTTGCGGCGGCTTTCACCGGCTGCAGTCCACTCAGCTGACTGCCAAATCAACTGAGGAGTAAATGTGTTAATCCATGTTTTGTCCATGGTGACATACCAACCCAAACATTGCCAAACAGCTCTCGAAATCATCGACGCATTGGTGTTTTTTGATCCATAGTGAGCAAACGCGGCACCCACTTCAAACAGATGTAGATAAATAATCGTGTTCAATTGCAAAAACACTTCCATTGGATATACTTATTTACAAAGTGAAAAATATCATCCAGCTTCAATTTAGGGTCGGAGAAAATCAATTTATGGTCCTTTTTGATTTTGTCAGGGACAACTGCCTCCCTTGAGCGACCAGAGCAGTATGCATCGTCGGTGTCCGTACGCCTGCGCTTAAAATCAGCGTATTAGTCGATAATAGTTTATTTGCCTAGGGCAGAGCTGCCATAATGTTTTTCTAACCAGTGTTTTCCCTCAACGGTATTTTTTTCCATAAAAACAGGTGTTTCATCAGCACACGAAATTCCTTTTTTTTATGTTAATTGTTAAAAAATAACAATATTAGCGTCACTGAAGCTTCTAAACCTCGCACAATAATGATCCGAATTGCATACAAAATTGACAGTACGCCTATAAGGGTCTGTTCTTTCGACCACAAGTACATTTTGTGTCTTTATATGTCAGACCGAGGACTTATTGACCGATGTGTTATATCATGCTATCCTCAAAAATTCATAAAAATCCGAATCTTAACTATATTTGATCGCAATGTCGTTGAGTAATGTAGCTGGCAATATCCTCTAGCTAAACCCTTTTTGGGGGTACCGGCTGGGCAATGGACACCGATCGCCACGGGCGACTGGCTGATGCACTTTCACTTGCCGTCCGAGGCGATGCAGTATTTAGGTAAGGCGTGGCATGTCGCGTCATGACAGGAGAGGCAAACTACGCCATGGCTAGGAGTAAGCCTAGGGGTAACGCTAGGGTGGCCACCTGATAAAAATGACCCGGAAGGAGGCTCTTACCGCTATTGAAAGTCAACCTGGTCAACTGGGTCTGGGATGCCCGCCAAAACGTCGGTGAAAGAAGTCACTGTTCTCACCGGCGGGCACGTGGGGGAGCAATCCCTTCTACTTGTCGTCAGTGGTCATACCTCTGACTTGGAGCAGGCCAGATCAGTTGTACTACGGCCACTAACAGCTCCGGCAGTGCTCCGTGCGTCATGACCTCCAACTCCCAAGTGAACTGTTTACAATACAAAAATTACTATGGGCCATCAACTCCTTCTCAAGGATAAAGAGGCCTGGTATAGACAAAATCATAGCGGCCATGCTACAAACCACCAAGGACGTGGTCATCCTATGGCTAGTCATAATCAGTGTTTAAATTGCTTTAGTCGCAATTTAAATTAAATTTTCACAGAATAGTCGTGTGTAACTGTTGTCTTATTTCTGCTTTTTACTTTGGGATTATTTTTGTCTGTCTGTCCGTATGAACAAACAGATTTCAGAGATGGTAAGAGCTACAAGTTCGTGCTTGGTCTCAATCGATCACATATTTAGTCAGTCAATACAAGAATCTTTTTTTTTTGCCACGCCCCATTCGCCCACAATGAGCAAAAAACCAGACACACCTAGGAAAAAATCGGTGCTTTCGGCGAATATCTCAGTAACTATGGCACCTAAGATCACCAATTTTCTTAAGGAGGTTCCTAGAGACTAAATAAATTTCATGCCAAAATTTTGGGCTGCCACGCCCCCTTTTCCCATAGGAACTAAAAAACTAATCAAACTTCAATACCTTTTTAAGGCATTTCTTCTTATTGTAGAGTATTCTAATTTATAATTCGTGTGGAGACTAACTATATCAAACTATCCTGAAAGGTGCATTAAAATTAGACTATAAACAAGAAAACTTGAAGCGTTACACTATTGATAACTGAATGCAAAATCGTGTGTGTGCAAGCGAGACAGAAACATACAAGCACATGTTCGAATGTTTTCGCTGCCTGTGTGGCGGCAGCGGTGTCGCTGGCCGCGCCGAATACACACATACATACATATATGAATCATATATCGTCTTTCGTATGCGTATTCGCATACAGACAAACAGATTATGTTTGATTATGCTTAGATTATTTTATTTTCAACGTGTTTTAATGCAAGTACTACACATTGTAATATCTCGATACCGATTTTAATAATTTAATCGGTGGAATGTGCAGAGAGTATTATACGGTCGGACGTGCTCGACTGTACTTTTCTTTCTTGTTTCAGAAGCAGCAGCAGAAGCAAAAGCAAATAAAATGAAACTCAACTCAATGAAGAGCTGCACGGGTGGTATACCTACCCACAGCAGCTCAAAGAACTACAGACCAATCAGTCTCACATCCTTTCTGCTGAAAACAATGAAAGCTGGTCGATCTCAGCATCAGAAATGTAGCTGAAGATAGGATGTCAGCCAAGCAGCACGCCAATACCAAGGGTAAATTGGTCGAAATGGCACGACACTCACTCGTCGCCGCGTACACATCTCGGGTGCATTCAACAACGTCAACACCAACGTGTTTTTCGATAGACTCCGGACGATCGATACGCACCCAACCATTACGCATTGGATCGGTAACCTGCTAGGCTACAGGAGAGTCCAGTCGGAGAGGGATACAGCAACAATAACAGGAAGCGCAAACAGACGCACCGCACATGGAGGATTCCTGTCTCCGCTTCTGTAGAACCCAGTAGTGCACGATCTAATAAAGAAATTTGATAGAGGAGCCTCAAAAAAACCTGCATACGCAGATTACAAAAGCATATTTATAACGGGAGTCTGCCCATCTACTCTCAGCTTAATAAAAGAACGGAACCACGGGAGTTATTTAAGTGGGCGGAAGACGCCTGGCTAGATGTTAATGCTGAAAAGACCTCATCCTCATCACCAATAGGTACAAGATACCGCGCTGGTCCCAACCAATGATAAAATGTAAGTACCGAGCACCCACGTGAAGTACCTGAGCACGGTGCTAGACAGAAAACTGACCTGGAGATTAAATGTTGAAGAAAGGGTGAAAGAGGCATCTATGGCGATGTATGCATCCAAGAGGATGCTCAGTTGCTCTTTAGGCCCGTCACTCAGGCTTATGCAAGGGATCTACCTCTCAGTCGTCCGTCCGACACTTCTCTACGGAGTTCTCGTGTGGTGGACATCCACCGAAAAGAACTTGAATTAATGGAAAAGGCACAACAACAAGCGTTTATGTGCATCGAAGATCTAGGAACCCTTCTGGGTCTATTGTAGACGGAGGTCTGTGCCATTGAAAACGCAGCGGCGGTAGCGACTTATCTCGGCACGGACAGCCACACAATCAACCTCATGGCTAACAATCAGGCAACAATCAAGTCTATGCTACTCTCTATTCTACTCTCAGTTCCAGAACGGCTAAGGTGAACTATGTACGACCAAGTTAGTACACATCTTCTAGATTCCAAGCCACCAAGGCATTACCGGAAACGAAGAGGCAGAAACCCTAGCAAAGGCTACCGGAAAAATGAACAGAGCAGATGGCCACATCCCTAACATTGCTGTACTGCAGTCTTGAGAGAAACACCAACCAGCGCATAAGCAAAAGGTAACAGAACACCACCTCTTGTAGGAGAGCTAAAATAATGTGCAATGAGTTCAATACACAACTTACCCGATACCTACCGCATCACTCTCGGAAAGATTGAAGGATGTTAATCGAAGTACTCACCCGTCACTGCCTAGCGGCAGATCATGCGGCCAAGCTCGACATAACCACAAACACTGACTGCAGGAAATGTAACGACCCACCGAAACGCTGAAACATCTGCTTTGCCATGTTCCTGCTCTAGAGCGAACAAGGCTAAGATGTCTGGACGCACTGCAAATTCGCTCAATGGATGAAGTATTCAAGCGCTCGGCAAGTGACCTAGTGACGTTCGCGAAACACTCCCTAATTCTCTTGGACTTTAAGCCTTAACAATCTCCGCGCCCGGACTACTAAGGGCCGCATTTAAACTATGAACACTGAACGCGGGAACGTCCGGCTTAAAGTAATCAAATGTGATCAGCTCCATAGATCGCTTGCTGATCGGTCTGCCACTCCTCCTGCTGCCTGTAACTTACTTTTGCACAAATCCAACATACTCTTGCAGAGAGCATAAAAACTATTAAATGTAAATGCTGTTAAGGGGTTAAGTGGGTTTCAGAAATTTTGAAACTCGATTTTTTTTTTTTTTGCTTATAAATTAATTCAATATGTTTACTATATTCTCCCAAAATTTGGAGCCGATCCGAGTAAAATTTTAAGAGATAGAGCCTTCGAAAGTTCCGCTCATTAGAGTATTTCCTTCTGAAACGTCGCAGTTAATCATGTTTTTCTCGAAAGCGTGTTTTTGAAGCTATTTGACACGATTGCTCGAACAGTTTTGAACCGATTGTTTTCAAATTTTGAACACTTATTCAATATGACCTCGTGACAAATCTGAACGAAGGATTTTTTTTTTTTCAACATTTACTATTTTTTAAGGACATTTGAAGTTCAAAATTTCGTCAAAAAAATTCAAAACGCTGTCAAATATTCAATTTTCAATATTTTGGATTTTCCTTCGTTCAGATTCAGGGCTGAAGTGTTTACTAACAGAAAAAATTTTTTTTTTGAATTTCAGATGATCCGTTCTCCTCAAATCGTGTCAAACACGAGGGTCCTTTTTTTTTTAGTGTTCCAGGACATTGGCTCCCGTCGGCTCAATTTTAAAAATTTTTTTATGAAACCAATTTTAACGTACAAAGGAAATGTCAATCTTGTTATCTGTTTTTTGTTCTAATAAAATATCTCACTGCAAACACCCAAAAAAAATGTTTGAAAAAGTGCTTAGTTTCAGCCTCTGAACACCACTTAACCCCTTAATCTAACACTTCGAAAACGTGTGGCATGGTTCAACTTGTAGAGTTTCCGTGTGATCTCAAACTCTGAGTCTGAGTCGCAAGATCGACTCCACGCAGTGGATTTTGTGCATTTAGTCTTTTAAATTTCAATTGCACATTTTAATTAAAAATTTTAATTGGAGCAGCGGGACTTTGTGAATTGAACTGTTTATTTTAGACTCATTTTAAAATTTTATTTTTAATTAAATACAATCAAACAATAGCCCCCGCAAATTGTAAGGCACGACTTAACTTTGAATCGACGACAGATTTCAGCACCAAATTCCGAATCGGACAACTATAGCCTAAAGCTCCCATAGGACAAATCCGAAAATTTAGAAATTTTGTGTGAAGGCATGTAGTGATAGTTAAGCTATCGCAACTAAACTGATACATTATGTAAACAGTATCATTATAACTATCTTCACCAAGGTTGAAATTGGATTAAACGACTGTAGCCTATAGCTAAAGGACAAATCGGTTGAAAATTGCTCATAGAAGGAGTACGGGGTATTTTACAGTCGGGTCGCTCGGCTTTTCTTACTTGTTATAACCGTTACTCGTAGAGTACAAGGGTCTATTAAGTTCGGTGGAAGCCAAATGTGCGTAAAAGGCAGAAGGAGGCGTGGCCGACCCCATAAAGTCTATATATTCTTGATCAGCATCAACAGCCGAGTCGATATAACGATGTCCGTCTGTCTGTCCGTCCGTATGAACAAACAGGTTTCAGAGATGGTACGAGCTACAAGTTCAAGCTTGTTCTCAATCGATCACATGTTTAGTCAGTCAATACAAGAATCTATTTGATGCCACGCCCCATTCGCCCACAATGAGCAAAAAACTAAACACACCTCTAAAAAAATCGGTGTTTTCGGCAAATATCTCAGTAACTATGGAAGTTAGGAACACCAATTTTGGTTCGGAAATTCCTAGCGGCAGATTAAATGAAATGTCATTAAAATATTTGAGCTGCCACGCCCCCTTTGGCCACAAGAAATAAAATAATTTTTAAACTTCAATACCGTTTTAAAGGCATTTCTTCTAATCGTACAGTATTGTAATTTATAATTTGTGTGGAGACTAACTATATCAAACTATCCTGGAAGGTGCATTAAAATCGGACTATAAACAAGAAAACTTACAAACTTACTTGCGTTACAATATTGACAATTGAATGCAAAATCATGCAAGCGAGACAGAAACATACAAGCACATGTTCGAATGTTTTCGCTGCCTGTGCGGCGATAGCGCTGCCCGCAGTCGCTTGCCGCGCTGAATCCATACATACATACATATATGCATCATATATTGTCATTCGTGTGAGTATTCGCACCCAGCCCCATTCGCCCACAATGTGCAAAAAACTAGACACACCTCTAAAAAAATCGGTGTTTTCGGCGAATATCTCAGTAATTATAGCACCTAGGATCACCAATTTTGGTATGGAGGTTCCTAGCGACAGCGTAAATGCATTGACATTACAAATTTGGGACTGCCACGCCCCTTTTTCCCACAATTAATAAAAAAATATTCTCAACTTTCGTTCCGTTTTTAGGCATTTGTTCATATAGTACAGTATTGTAATTTATAATTCGTGTGGAGACTAACTATATCAAACTATCGAGCAAGGTGCATTGAAATCGTACTATAAACAAGAAAACTATCATGCATGAGTGCAAGCGAGATAGAAACATACAAGCACATGGTCGAATGTTTTCTCTGCCTGTGTGGCGGCAGCGCTGCTCGCGGACGCTTGCCTCGCCGAATACACACATTCATCGACATGTACACACATATATGCAATGCATATTACGCATCATAGATTGTCTTTTGTATGTGTATTCGCATACAGACAAGCACATGCATGTTTGATTATGCTTTGATTGTTTTTGTTTTAACGTGTTTTAATGCAAGTACCACACATTGTAATATCTCGATATCGATTTTAATAAATTAATCGGGGAAAAATGCAAAGAGTATTTACGGTCGGGCCTGATCGACTGTACTTTTCTTACTTGTTTTACTTGTTATACATGCAAGAGGATATTAGGTTTGTGCAAAGTATGTGAAAAATCGAAATTTATTCAATACATTTGGACAGGCAGTCGCGAAAAGGCTTGCAAGCGTGTGTGTGGTTACATCGAGACGAACTGAACTGCTTCGCCACAGCCGCACTGCCGAATGCAAATTAGACTTCTAGGTTAGCGTCAGTATAAGAGGTCGTTATTCTATTGGGTAATTAAATAGCTTCATTAATTTTAGCTTATAATAAAAATTATTTTTTTAATTATGCTTACTCAATGCTTATAATCCAACAGTATGTATCAAGCAGAAGTAAGATCAGCGTCACAAGCCCAAGTGATATAGCTATGAATGTCTGTCCGGGCCGTATGAGCAAACATATCTCAGAGCTGGTAAGAGCAACAAATTACAACTTACTCAGTATTAACTTCATATTAAGACAAGGCCTCTATTTCCCATAAATAATAAAACATTTCAAGAAAGACAACATGTAAAAAAAATTAATATTTGAGCACAATGTCAATGCTTGTGTGTGCAAGCGATACAGAAACATATGGTGGGTTTAGCGTCAGCGCTGTCGCGGACGCTGGCCGTGCCGACCAATGGTTATATGTACATACGAATGTATATATATGTAATACACATTTTGTATGCATTGTGTATGCATATAATGTCAAACGAATTGGTATTTTGTTTCAACGTGTTCAAATACAAGTAATATGCATTGCAATACCCGAAAACAATTTTTATAATATAGTCGAGAATAAAATGCAGAGTTTTATAAGGTCGGGCGTGCTCGTCTGACGGCTGACATTATAATAACTCCTTTGCATTTTATAACGATTGTATTGGTATATTTAATACGACTATTTAAAATATGATTTTGATTATATATTTACCCGTTATACGAAGAGCTTAATATTAGACTCTAAGACCCCGTTCTGAGACTGATTAAGAATGTATTTATATACTTAAGTTGGTCGCACAACACCTGCTTCTACTTGTTACACTTAAATTTTAAAATTATGTAATTTTATACCCGTCCACAAGCCCATCGCCTCATAAAATAAGACCCACAAAAGAGACTATTGCAAATAAATACGTCGCCTTAAGCCTTCAAAGAACCATAATCAAACGAATCTCTTTTTGTTCTCTTTTGTATTTATTCTACGTTAAGCGCGTAATGGAATTCCATGGTATGATCGCACACACAGTTAAAGAAAATTTGTATCCAAAAATATACAAAATATTTGTATTTAGCATGTCCAAGGAGCGGCGCTGCACGGAACAGACTGAAACACCAAGTTGGAGGAATAGTTTGTTTTGCAAGAAAAAAATTTACTTTAATGCTAGAGAGGAAAAAACTGACGAATCTGCCAAACATTAACCGAGAAGATATTGAGGCAAACAGACCAATGCAAGAAGCATGGGGCTGTTTGTTAATTAGCAATTACTTACGTCAGACTAGCGGGAAATGCTAACAAAATTTCTGTGAAGAAAATAAAAAACATCTGCGTAAAACGTGCGAACTTGCTTATTTCCGACTTTATAAAAGCGATTTTTTTTTTAAACGGCTTTCAATTCAGTTTATTTTTAACCATCTATTACCGTGTGTAACTGTGTCTGGTTATTTGCGTGTTTATTTTTGTGCGAAACGATGTAAAATTTGTAAACTTTTTAAGCATTTTTATAAATATTTTAACTTCAAAAAAGTGACAATTTCTTAATATAATTTAATGAAAATAATTTTTGAAACTCGCGGGTATAACTGTATATAAATAAGTGGCACATACTACAGTTTAGTGTGCCTAAGTAAAGAGAAGTGTGTGCCATTATTGGGCGGTCCTCGAATCTGTCCTGTTGACATCACCAATTAATGATTTATTTTTAAGTGTGTACATTTTAATGCACATGATTTTGAAGGCTGAGTGCCATAATTTGCAAGGCATTTGCATTGTACGTAATTGGTAAAATTTTAGGCAAATAATATACAGTGTGTATTTTTCTTACGAAAGCGAACAACCACCCAAATAGTTGGTCATGGTCTTATCTTCTCTGTTAACAAATTGGTTGCAATAAGAATCAAACAAAATAAACACAAATGTATAATACCCATCACTCTTCAAATAAAAGGGTATTCCATAATCGTTGAAATGTCTGTAACAGGGAGAAGGAAGAAGAAAAAAAGCCGTGACCGACTCCATAAAGTATATACATATATTCTTAATCAGCATCAATAGCCGAGTCGATATAGTCATATCTGTCTGCATGAACAAAAGGAAAACAATATCTACAGCTTTTGTACGCAAAAATTTGTCAAAAGTTAAGCATAAATATGAATTAGTATCAAATATATCTGTATTTAGCCAGCTTAATGATACTCATTTATAACATTCGCTTATTTATAACCTTCGCCAATAAGGTAAACATACTCACCAAGTTTTATCCAAGTTGCTCGAATTTATCTTATAGCGGCCAAGCGAGCGATCTAATATTTGGCGTGGCAGACCCCATAAAGTATATATATTCTTGATCAGTATCATAAGCCGAGTCGATATAGCCATGTCTGTCTGTCTGTCCATATGAACATACAGATTTCAAAGATGGTAAGAGCTACAAGTTCGAGCTTGGTCTCAATCGATCACATATTTAGTTAGTCAATACAAGAATCTTTTGTTTTTCGATGCCACGCCGCATTCGGCCACAATGAGCAAAAAACTAAACACACCTTTAAAAAAATCGGTGTTTTCGGCGAATATTTCAGTAACTATGGCACTTAGGAATACCAATTTTGATACACAGGTTGCTAGTGACAGTATAAATTAGAGATGGGCATGGGCCTCCTTTTTGAGGAACGGCACGGCCCAAGCACGGCTGATAAAAACTGAGGCCCAACACGGTATTTTTTTCTAGAGGCACGGCACACACGGACACGGCACGGTCGAACACAGGCGCCTTCAAAAAAAAAAAAACAATTTTTAAACTCAATTTTTTGTTGTATTTAATGCCGCGGTTGCATCAATCGTGCTTTCGATATATGAGTGTTCATAAATTATGCGAAACATTGATAAATTTTTTAGATCAACCTGACAAACAAGCGATTAAGCTAGGCCAACTTATCGATCCTGCCGTGTCTACCGTGCCAGCCTTGCCTACCGTGCCAAACCGTGCCAACCGTGACTATGGACTTTGGCACGGTAAAACACGGCAATTCTTTGTAAGGGGCCCAACACGGTTTTTTTTTTTTAAAGGCACGGCACGGCCCATGCCCATCTCTAGTATAAATGCAATGCAACTAAAAATTTTGGGTTGCCACGCCACATTTCCCATAAGAACCAAAAACTTTTCAACATTCAATGCCGTTTTTAAGGCATTTGTTCTTATCGTACATTGCTGTAATTTAAAATTCGTTTAGAAACAAAAATACCAAACATCCTGAAAGTTGCATAAAAATCCGACTATAATCAAGAAAGAAGTTTACATTTGAGCGCAATCTTAATGCATGCGTGCAAGCGAGACAGAAACATTCAAAATTTGTTCGAACGTTTTCTCTGCCAGTGTGGCGGCAGTTCGGGAATAAAAGCAACGAGTATTCGGGCGGTCGGCCGTACTTGACTGTACTATTCTTTTTTGTAAGATCGGACGTGCTTATACCAGTTCAATTCCCCTCAAATGTTAAAAACTTCCGTTAACCTACCTAGCTTCGTTGAGCGAAGTGTTGCCCAAGTGGTAGAAATGCCTGATATATTTTTTCAAACTTTTATGCAAACCTAAAATCTGCGGTCCGAATCCCGGCACAGAACAGGAATTTCATTTGTTTGTGGTATCTGTCACGCTTATTTCCATTATACTTTCAGGTGAGCCGAAATTTACTGAAAACCCGCAACATAATGTCCGTACACAATACGACGGCACTCCTGCATCGCGCTTAAGCCTCACTGCCAACTGTGACATTTTCGTTTTCCGAACAGGATGCGCAATTGGTTTGCGATTTCAATACCGGAATCACGTACCCATACCAGCAACTTGGGTTTGTTCTAGACAGCGCCGGTATTGGTGGCCCACTTCAAAGCAGTGAAAGCAACCTCCTTCGGGTCTGTTGAGCGTTGAAAGCCGGGGCTCAAATGATCAATCCGTCGACAGTTGTAACAACTTACCTCCATCGTAGCAGGCAAAATGAAATGCTTATGGCCTTATGTCTGTTGTGTTTGGAGAGCGGAGTACTCTGGTAGTGGCTGAACTGTTTGGCAACACGAGTTTTCACCACAACTAGGTTTTTACGGGCGGCATACTGTGCAATGCTTCTGATTACTGAAGCCAATTCGTCTGCTCGGCTCATTAGTCCGTCCGTCGTCCGTAGCGCTTCGGGTACTTCTACATCTCCGACATAACTGTCTTTACCAATTAACGTAATTGACAAATCGACTCGTTGTCCAAAGGCACTCCTACTGCTAGCAGCTCAAGTAATGAAGGTTTATTTAATTTGATAATATTTCATAGTATTTCATAAAAAGCTCAGTTTCAATGCAACCCATAAACCTGATTTGTAATAACCGTTTTTTTTTTATTTTATAAAATCCAATACGATTGATAGTTAGTTTAAAGATTATTATTTACAAGTTTTCATTTACACGTTTGATTCATCTCGATTGTGATTGTGTGTCGATCCCTAAATTTGCCAATAATACCTGCACCATAAAAAATGGCATTAAAATGGCATTCTTAAATCAATGTGGCCGTTTACAAAAGTGTATTTTAATTGCAATTAATTGTGGACATTAGAGGACACACTGTTTTTCCCAAAATCAAGACGAATTTCTTAACAAAAAAAAACTTGACATTTGTTAAGCAGTTTTTAAACATCATTGCCTATAAGCACAGTGCAGAAACAGGAATACGTAATAAAAACACAGCTTTTTTAAAAAAACAATGTTCAACAAAAACTGCCGAAATTCTTTTGCTTTCCAACGTGTAAGCTCTAGCAATGTCCTAGCCTTTCTAGCAAAATCTCGGAGCATGTGTTTTTATACTCTATGCAAGAGTATATTGGGTTTGTGCAAAGTATGTAACAGGCAGAAGGAGGCGTGGCAGACCCCATAAAGTATATAAATTCTTGATCAGCATCACAAGCCGAGTCGATATAGCCATGTCCGTCTGTTTGTCCGTCTGTCCGTCTGTCTGTCCGTATAAACAAACAGATTTCAGAGATGGTAAGAGCTACAAGTTCGAGCTTGGTCTCAATCGATCACAAATTTAGTCAGTCAATACAAGAATCTTTTTTTTTTTGAAGCCACGCCCCATTCGCCCACAATGAGCAAAAAACTAGACACACCTCTAAAAAAATCGGTGTTTTCGGCAAATATCTCAATAAATACGGAACTCAGGAACACAAATTTTGGTACAGATGTTCCTAACGGCAGATTAAACCCAATGTCATTAAAATTTTTGAGCTGCTACGCCCCCTTTTTCCACAAGAAACAAAATAATTTTTAAACTTCAATACCATTTTAAAGGCATTTGTTCTTATCGTACAGTATTGTAATTTATAATTCGTGTGGAGACTAACTATATCCAATTATCCTGAAATGTGCATTAAAATCGGACAATAAACAAAAAAACTAGAACCATTACAATATTGATAACTGAATGCAATATCATGTATGAGTGCAAGTGACACAGAAACATACAAGCACATGTTCGAATGTTTTCGCTGCATGCGTGGCGGCAGAGCTGCCCGCAGACGCTGGCCGCGCCGAATACACACATACATACATATATGCATCATATATACACACATACAGACAAACAGATGTATACTTGTGTATGCTTAGATTGTTTTTGTTTCCACGTTTTTAAATGCAAGTACTAAACATTGTAATATCTCTAGACCGATTTTAATAACTTAATCGGGGAAAAATGCAGAGAGTATTATAGGGTCGGGCGTGCTGGACTGTACTTTTCTTACTTGTTTAATTGAAATTAATTTGAATTGGAAAAAGCTAATTTATTTTAATTTTAAATTTTTTCACATACTTTTTTGTGTAAAAGTCTAAGTAAAAATTTGCGCGTAGCCCCTAACTTTATGAACATGCAATCTAAAGTAATTTGTTTCTAATGGACAGCTTTCCAAAATATAGGGAGCTGCATGCTGTTTCAAATATTTTCTACTTGCAAAGTCTTTATTGCTAATCAATTCTGCTGAGTGGGTACTGTATGTTTACTCAGAGTTTCTTTGTTATTTGCAACTTGTGTGCATGTAGCTTGACGATCACAAATAGTGGACTTTAAAAAACTTTGAATGTCCCTGTCTCCTATTCTCAAACCATTTTACAAAAATGGATCCAACTGTGTTGTGAATTAACTTTAAAATGTTGGGCTTATTTTTGCCTAAATAAATAAATATGGGAAAAACCAGACAATCATCCACATTGTCTACTTTGAGCTTATGTGCTTTTGAGCTTCTATAAAAGTTGTAGACCATCAATATTAATCTTTATGGATAGGGACTTGACTCTATTTAACTCGAACATACTACTTAGTTGCACTTTTTTTGAAAGCACAAAATGTTTCTCTCTCAGATACGTTTTTGCTCTCTCTTTTTTTGGGCTTGTCTCATAAAAGTTTGGCGTTGGTTACAGTTTTCTCATTGGCACCAGTGCTGCCAACTTTTTGGGGCGAAAAAGCTAAATCAAATTCTTAAGCTAATACAGCAAAAACAAGAAACAATGCTATAGGGACTTGAGAATTTCTACAACTGCTTTACTTTTCTGCAGTTGATTTGAAATGTCTATGTATGTCTTACTATGAACCTGAACACATTTTAGAAATATCTGCATCCAAATATATTCGTTCTTATAAAATATTTTCAATATTTTCGGCTTTTAAAATTGTATATCATTAAATCTAACACAGGTAAAATCAAGAAAGAATGCTAAAGTCGCCGCGCGACTTGGATTAAACTATATACTAAAACACGCCTCCTTTTGCCTGTAACGTAAATTTCTCTTCCGACAAACTTAATAGACCCCTCTATTCTTTTTTAAAGTACTGGGTTTAAGAAAAATTTGTCCTTGCATATTCCCTTATATTCGTTAATAAACCCATTCGAAAATGTGGCCATTTTTGCCACGTTGTAAAAATTAAAATTTTTATACCCGTTACTCGTAGAGTACAAGGGTATATTGTAGTCGTTGGAATGTATATATATTCTTGATCAGCATTAATAGCCAAGTCGATATAGCCATGTCCGTCTGTATGAACAAAAGGAGAGGTCGCAAATGAAAGATAAAATGCCCAAGCAGTACAGGTTTGTTTTTGTTTTATGACACGCCCACTTTAGGGCGTTCTATCTTCATATAAAGGTAAATGTACAGATAAAGCTTGAATGTTTTAGTATAGAAAACTTTTTTGTTAGCTATGCTATATTATCCAAATCAACACTAGACTACATGTCTATGAAGTACATGTACTGACCAAGTTTGATCGAAATCGGACAACTATATCGTATAGCTCCCATAGGGCCGATTAAATTAAATTAGTATGAAAAAATTTGGCATTGACTAAGCTATCTTAATGAAACTGACACAAAATAAATTGATCAATAATATAAATATACTGACCAAGTTTTATACAAATCGGACAACTATATCGTATAGCTCCCATAGGAACAATCTGTCGAACATTGAGTAACGGGTATCCTTAAGTCGCGCGGCGACTATAGCATTCTTTCTTGTTTATAAATAACAATATATGGTTTATAATATAAAATAGTTGGAAAAAGACATTTCACCCTTTTTAAAACTAATATTTCCAGCCAGCAGGTAGATTCAAATTTTTCCCGCTTTTGACATTCAAAAACAGTTAAATGTTGAACGTTGCATAGAAAATGCACAAGATGTTTCTGGGTTAAACACGAAGTTACATGGAATGAAGCTAGAATCAGATGCACAAAACTCTTAGGTAGTATTTATTTCTCTCTGTTTGCCTGCACATTCGAAATGCAAAACGATGTACTGACACACTGGCACAACTTGGTCTCGCACTTACTCGTGTTTTCAAAGCCGAGCATCGCGAACGAATGAGTGCGAACGAATACCAAATACCGAAAAATACGGTATAGTAAACTTGAGCACAACAAGAAGCGGGTACCGAAAAGCGAATCAAGTATTTGATACCGATCAAATAACATATCTTGTTCGTTCTTGGTATACCGAAAAGTGAACCAAATAACTGAAAACATTTGAATATTTCGTTCAGCTGCATGTACATATATAAAATTAAACATCTAAAAATAAATTTTATTCACTGTTGTAATTCCTACAAGTAAGAAAAGTTGAGAACACGCCTGACCGTACAATACTCTCTGCTTTTATTCCCGATAAAATTAATTAAATCGGTATCCCGGTATTACAATGGCTCGTATTTGTATTAGAACACGCCGGAACAAATAAAAACTAAGTATAATCAAACAAACATCTGCTTGTCTGTATGCACAGTGTATTTTTATGAAAAGATATTTCTTCCTGCTCATTTATGTACCAACTAATTTTTTATACTCTCTGCAAGAGTATATTGGGTTTGTATGTAACAGGCAGAAGGAGGCGTGGCAGACCCCATAAGGTATATATATTCTTGATCAGCATCACAAGCCGAGTCGATATAGCCATGTCCGTCTGTCCGTATGAACAAACTGATTTCAGAGATGGTAAGAGCTACAAGTTCGAGCTTGGTCTCAATCGATCACATATTTAGTCAGTCAATACAAGAATCTTTTTTTTTTCGATGCCACGCCCCATTCGCCCACAATGAGCAAAAAACTAAACACACCTCGCGAATATCTCAGTAACTATGGCACCTAGGATCAACAATTTTGGTATGGAGGTTCCTAGAGACTGAACAAATGCCATTCCGGCAAAAATTTTGGGCTGCCACGCCCTCTTTCCCATAGGAACTAAAAAACTATTCAAACTTCAATACGCTTTTAAGGCATTTTTTCTTATCGTAGAGTATTGTAGTTTACAATTCGTGTGAAGACTAACTATATCCAATTATCCTGAAATGTGCATTAAAATTGAACTATAAACAAGAAAACTAGAACTGTTATAATATCGATAATTGATCGCAATATCATGCGTGAGTGCAAGCGAGATAGAAACATACAAGCACATGTTCGAATGTTTTCTCTGCCTATGTATCGAAAGCGCTGCCTGAAGTCGAATAATAATTTAATAATTTAATCGGGAAAAAAATGCAGAGAGTAACGTTCTTTCTTGTTTTTTACTTACATCAAATGTGTACTCGGGCGTTTTTCTATCTGCATTTTTTTACACGACAGTTGTGCGCGTTTTGGGCAGGTCAAATGTTATTAATTAATAAATTATAGTTTAAGTAGGAAGTAAGGCAAACTGCAAAGCTGTTTCCATCAAAACTATACATAAAATAATAAACGTAATTTGAATATTTAAATATTCATATGAAAATCGAGGTGAGCAATAGATTACAGGCAGATTAGCTGACACCTGTTTTCCTAGTTGTTGTCTGGGTATTCTAATCCACAATTGGGCATGAAGAATTCATTTATCGTAAAATTGCCAACTATAAAATGCATGTTGTAAAATGTTGGCTAATTGTTTTTTTTGGGCAAAACTCGAGAACTGTAATTTGCTAAGTGTTACATGAATTCACTCTCTCGCTTCGGGTAAAAAAATATTCGAGTAAAAAAGTAGCCGCTCAATTTTTACTTTAAATTTCTGCACGAGTGGGACCGCCACCGCATTTTATGTGGGTATTACTCGAGTATAAAAAACCACCACCCTGTGGTATGAACATATGTGATCCATTGGTCGGCACAGCCAGCGAACGCGGGCAACGCTGCCGCCACATAGGCAGCGAAAAAGTTCGAACATGTGTTTGAATATTTCTGTCTCGCTTGCACTCATGCACTAAGATTGCTCAAATGTAAACTTTGTTACGTGTTCGCATTCTTGTTAATAGTCAGAATTTTATGGAACTTTAAGGATAGTTTGATATAATTATTTGGCACACGAATTATAAATTACAATACTGTACGATAAGAACTAATGCCTTTATAACGGCATGCAAGCTTGAAAAGTTGTTTATTTCTCATGGAAAAAGGGAGCGTCGCAGTCCACAATTTTGGATGGCATTTCATTCATGCTGTCTCTAGGAACCTGTGTACCGAAATTGGTGTTCCTAACTGCAATAGTTATCTACATATACGCATACAGACAAACAGATGTATGTTTGATTATGCTTAGATTGTTTTTGCTTCAACGTGTTTTAATGCAAGTACTAAACATTGTAATTTCTCTAGACCGATTTGAATAATTTAATCGGGGTCAAATGCAGAGAGTATTTTACGGTCGGGCGTGCTCGACTATACTTTTTTTTCTTGTTATTAAATGGTTAAGTGGTGTTCAGAGGCTGAAATTAAGCACTTTTTCAAAAAATTTGTTCATATGTTTGCATATCATGTATGTTTGATATATTTTATTTAAATAAACAAGTAAGAAAGGCTACAGTCGATCGAGCCGACTGAAAAGACCCCGTACTCCCATAGTAGTGCGCATAAAATTTTAAAAATACATTTACAAAATTAAAATTTAATATTTACATTTTCAATTCAAATTTAAAATATCAAATTAACAATCGGCATTGTCAACATTCGAACCCGCGATCTCAGACGAAGGTTCCATATTGCGACGCAACTCTACCAGTTGCACCACACTCCTCTTCTAATATTCTTCCGATTATTTGCATATATGTATGTGTGCATATATATATTGGTGTAAGTATAGCATTGGTCGGCGCGGCCAGCGGCTCCGAGCAGCGCTGCCGCCAGCAGGTAGAGAAAAGGTTCGAACGTTCTGTGTTTGTTTGTATGTGTTGTGCGCATACAGTGATTTTGCAGTTAAATAACATAAACTTTGAACCGTGTAGCTCTCTTGTTTGACATACGAATTTGATGTAACTTTCAGGATAGTTAGATATGATAGGTCTCTAAACGAATGTCAAATTTCAACACTGTACTATTTGATTTAATGCCTTAAAAACGGCATTGAAGTTGAAAAGTTTTTTAGTTCTTATGAAAAAAGGGGGCGTGGCAGCTCAAAATTTTGAATGACATTATACTAAGACTGTCTCGAGGAATTTGTGCTCCTAAGTGCTATAGTTACTGAGATATTCGCCTAAAACACAAATTTTTTCGAGATATGTCTGGTTTTTTGCTCATTGCGGGGGCGGTTAGGGGCGTGGAAATAATTTGAAATAAACTTGATCTGCTCGAGAAGATAATGAACTTTCATTCCAAATTTGGTGTCTCTAGCTGTTGTAGTTTAAAAGATCCAGGTGTTCATACGGACGGACAGACAGACGGGCAGACGGACATTGCTAAATCGACTCGGCTGTTGATGCTGATCAAGAATATATATACTTTATGGGGTCGGCCACGCCTCCTTCTGCCTGTTACGCACATCTCGCTTCTGACAAACTTAATAGACCCCCTTTACTCTTTTTTAAAGAGTACGGGGTCTAAAAACAGCTAATAAGATTGACGTTTCATTTGTCATTTAAGATTTTTTCCATTAAAAAATTTTCAATATTGGGCCGAAGGTAGCCGATGTCCTGGGACCTTAAAAAAAAAGGACCTTCGTATTTGACACGATTTCAGGTGAACGGATCATTTGATATCAAAAAAATATATAAATATTTTCTGTTCGTAGATACTTGAGCCTTGAATTTAAACGAAGGAAAATACAAAATACATATTGAAATTTATATTTTTGACAGCATTTGTAAATTTTTTTGACAAAAATTTGAACATAAAATGTCGTTCAAAAATAGTAAATGTTGGAAACAAAAATATTCCTTCGTTCAGATTAGTGACTAGATCATGTTGAGTCTATATTTGAAACCAATCGGTTCAAAACTTTTTGAGAAATTGTGTCCAATAACTTCAAATACACGATTTCGAGACAAACATGATTAACTGCGACGCTTCAGGAGGAAATACTCTAATGAGCAGAACTTCCGAAGGCTCTATCTCTTACAATTTTACTCGGATCGGCTCCAAATTTTGGGAGAAGCTTTACTAGCACGTACTCTTTTGCATCTCATCCATCTACACTAGATGCATCTCTAACTCGTCTATCTCATCTTTTAGCTTATTCACTTTTAATGATCAATTTACCCTATACTAGAAATATATATCTTATCTTTTATATCTTTCAGAACGCAGCCTAGCAATTTGGTCCGAAATTTGTGCCAAAAAATATTTGTTGGACACTGTGCTTGCACTTATCACTACCACTGCTATTCTTTTTCTAAACTAATAGCATTGGACTTGCGACCGTCTAGTTGATTGGACGAATTACTTCTGCTTCTATCATCTGTTTTTATACCCGTTACTCGTAGAGTACAAGGGTATATTGTAATCGTTGGAATGTATGTAACAGGCAGAAGGAGGCGTGGCAGACCCCATAAAGTATATATATTCTTGATCAGCATCCATAGCTGAGTCGATATAGCCATGTGCGTCTGTCCGTCCGTCCGTCCGTCTGTCTGTATGAACAAAAGGATCTCAGAGACTATAAGAGCTAGAAAGGGGTCGCAAATGAAAGGTACAATACCCAAGCAATGCAAGTTTGTTTTTGTTTTTTGACACGCCCACTTTAGGGCGTTCTATCTTCATATAAAGGTAAATGTACAGAAAAAAGTTGAATGTTTTAGTATAGAAAAGTTAGCAATGCTATCTAATCCAAATTTACACGGAGCCTACATGTCTATGAATTACATTTACTGACCAAGTTTGATCGAAATCGGACAACTATATCGTATAGCTCCCATAGGGCCGATCGGTCAAAAATTTGCATTTCGAATGAATTTGTATGAAAATTTTCTGTATTTACCAAGCTTTCTTAATGAAACTGACACAGAATAAATTTATCAATAACATAAATGTACTGGCCAAGTTTCATTCAAATCGGACTTGTATATCGTATAGCTCCCATAGGAACAATCGGTCGAACATTGAGTAACGGGTATCCTTAAGTCGCGGGGCGACTATAGCATTCTTTCTTGTTTTTTTTTGTGTTTGGTTCTTGTACTGTCTTACTATTGTCTAAAAGCCGAATCTTTAAAGCTCCAGTTGTAATATCTCTAAATCTTTCTTTCATATTCATTTTAGTATGTTCTTTTTATACTCTCTGCAAGAGTATATTGGGTTTGTGAAAATGTATGTAACAGGCAGAAGGAGGCGTGGCAGACCCCATAAAGTATATATATTCTTGATCAGCATCACAAGCCGAGTCGATATAGCCTTGTCCGTCTGTCCGTCTGACCGTCTGTCCGTCTGTCTGTCCGTCTGTCCGTCTGTCCGTCTGTCCGTCCGTATGAACAAACAGATTTCAGAGATGGTAAGAGCTACAAGTTCGAGCTTGGTCTCAATCGATCACATATTTAGTCAGTCAATACAAGAATCTTTTTTTTTTTCGATGCCACGCCCCATTCGCCCACAATGAGCAAAAAACTAGGCCCACCTCGGAAAAATTTGGTGTTTTGGGCAAATATCTCAATAACTATTGCACCTAGGATCGCCAATTTTGGTATGGAGGTTCCTAGCGACAGCGTTAATGCATTGACATTTAAATTTTTGGACTGCCACGCCCCGTTTTCCCACAATTAATAAAATAAAAATTCTCAGCTTTCGCCCCGTTTTTAGGCATTCTTTAATATAGTACAGTATTGTAATTTATAATTCGTATGAAGACTTACTATATCAAACTATCCTGAAAGGCGCATTGAAATCGCACTATAAACAAGAAAACTAGAAGCGTTGCAATATTGATAACCGAATGCAATATCATGTATGAGTGCAAGTGAGACAGAAACATACAAGCACATGTGACGGCAGCGTGCAAGCGAGACAGAAACTTACAAGCACATGTTTGAATGTTTTCATTGCTTGCGTGGCGGCAGCGCTGCCCGCAGTCGCTGGCCGCGCTGAATACACACATACATTCATACATGTATATGCATCATATGTTGGCTTTCGTATGTGTATTCCCATACAGACAAACAGATGTATGTGTGATTATGCTCAGATTGTTTTTGTTTCAACGTGTTTTAATGCAAGTACTACACATTGTAATATCTCTATACCGATTTTAATAATTAAATCGCGAAAAAATGCAGAGAGTATTTTACGGTCGGGCGTGCTCGACTGTACTTTTCTTACTTGTTTAGTATGTTCTTTTTACATTCTTAAAAGTGTTTTTTATTGTCGATTAAATCACATTTTAGACCCCGGTACTTCAAAAAAAAGTAGAAGGTTATATTTGTAATGAACGAATTGTGAGTAATAAGAAAAAATTGCGCATTATCCAATCCCAATACTTTTCACTAGATTGGTTCGTCCTATCTTGAGTTTAAATGTGGTCTTTCCAATACACGATTCAACAAGATAGAATAGAATATTAACAAACACAATTCCCTCAACTGGAACACTAATATACGCTTGCATTTTATCGTAGTAGACTTTTCTAATACATCTGCCTTCTTTGTCTGATCGTAGGTTAGTGGTCGGTGTAAAAACTAATCAACGATGAAATTGATTCTTCTAAATTAGTCAGTTAGATTAGTTTTGCTGTTCCTATCAGACCCACAACAACTACAACTACCTTTTTATACTCTCTGCAAGAGTATATTGGGTTTGTGAAAATGTATGTAACAGGCAGAAGGAGGCGTGGCAAACCCCATAAAGTATATATATTCTTGATCAGCATCACAAGCCGAGTCGATATAGCCATGTCCGTCTGTCCGTCTGTCTGTCTGTCTGTCTGTCTGTCTGTCTGTCTGTCCGTCTGTCTGTCCGTATGAACAAACAGATTTCAGAGATGGTAAGAGCTACAAGTCCGAGCTTGGTATCAATCGATCACATATTTAGTCAGTCAATACAAGAATCTTTTTTTTTTTTGATGTCACGCCCCATTCGCCCACAATGTGCAAAAAACTAGACACACCTCGGAAAAAATTGGTGTTTTGGGCGAATATCTCAATAACTATTGCACCTAGGATCACCAATTTTGGTATGGAGGTTCCTATCGACAGCGTAAATGCATTGCCATTTAAATTTGTGGACTGCCACGCCCCGTTTTCCCACAATTAATAAAAATAAATCGCTCTGTTTTTAGGCATTCTTTAATATAGTACAGTATTGTTATTTATAATTCGTGTGAAGACTAACTATATCAAACTATCCTGAAAGGCGCATTGAAATCGCATTATAAACAAGAAAACTAGAAGCGTTGCAATATTGATAATCGAATGCAATATCATGTATGAGTGCAAGTGAGACAGAAACATACAAGCACATGTTTGAATGTTTTCGTTGCTTGCGTGGCGGCAGCGCTGCCGGCAGTCGCTGGCCGCGCTGAATACACACATACATACATACATGTATATGCATCATATATTGTCTTTCGTATGTGTATTCGCATACAGACAAACAGATGTATGTTTGATTATGCTTAGATTGTTTTTGTTTTAACGTGTTTTAATGCAAGTACTACACATTGTAAGATCTCTAGTCCGATTTTAATAATTAAATCGCGAAAAAATGCAGAGAGTATTTTACGGTCGGGCGTGCTCGACTGTACTTTTCTTACTTGTTTTGAGTTGTAGTTAGTTTTACTTATATCCCTTCAATTAGAACTTCTTTTCTTTGTTACCTGTCTAGATCGTAATTAATATGGATTGGATATTTAACAAATTTTTTAACAAATAAGTTCGATTCGCCTTTTTAAGTTAGACGTACGTTTTGCGGTGTGCCCCTAGGTCGGTTGGGCGAGAGGTGGCTGCATTATTTGCAGGGGTCCGCCCGCTAACCAACACGTTGCTTGGTGTTGCTGTTTGTTCAACGTCCATATTGTGCTTAATTTGTTTGCTCTTTTACAGTCGGCTCGTTCGACTGTAGCATTGCCTACTTATTTTATATATTTTTAAAAAAGATAATACAACTTTTTTTGCATAATTTCCATTGTTGTTTAGTGTAGATTTGAGCATCTATTGATACAGTAATACCTCATTGATTACATCAATCAACAACATTTTACAACGTGCAAATTGTGACATCAGTAGTGGTTCGAAATGCCAAGCGTCACGGCAACGCCACAGGAAGTTAAGGATGTGGAAATGTGTAAGTTGAAAACTACCATATATGAATAAAAATGTTTTGACACTTTACACTTAAAGAATAAAGAGATCTGTTAGATTTGTCAGGAGTGTGACTTTTTTCATGACGAGACAGTTCGCATGATACTAGCGATGCAATTTAGAAACGCTATTAATAATTATAATATGTATTAAATATTATTACTTTTAATCTGACATTGACCTTCTCACATATCGGGATTTAAAAAAAGTTTTATCACTAGAGCTCTAAAATCACCTCCTACTCAAATAAGCATTTCCTAAGATAATTGGATAACGTTCTGCATGGCGTCACCAAGTCTGAAATGAAGTTGTGTTCTGTTTGTTAGCAGCCCAAGCTAACCTTTAAGCAATTGGATCACCAAGATTTTAATAAAAACAAGTAAGAAAAGTACAGTTGAGGACGCCCGACCGTATAATACTGCTTTTAATCCCGATTAAGTTAATTAAATGGGTGTCTAGGTATTACAGTGGCTCATACTTGCATTAGAACACGTTGAACCAAAAAAAAACTAAGCATAATCAATCTGAAATCAGTTTGTCTACCATTGATCGGCATTACCGACACACAGCACACACACACTCCACACAAACGCAATATACTCCTGCAGAGAGTATAAAAAGACACAAAGTACAGTCAGACAGTCCGACTCGGACTTTCTCGACCATAAGATACCTTGTGAGAAGGCCCGACTTGGGATTATAGAAATCTTCACTTTGCGTGTAAAATTGATTGTATCAGAAAATAAATAATATCTGTTAACGAATCACAACAAAACGCTGCAAAGTAAGAAGAAACTCGCTGCCTCGCTTACACATTCTGCGAACTTGCTTTAAAAACAATTGATAATAAATTTTGAATGTTATTTTGTTTTGAGCGCTATTGAGGCGTGGAATCGAAAATTTAAAATAAACTTGATATGCCTGGCCACAAAAAGAGTGTATCTCAAATGTGATGTTCCCAGCTCAAACCGTTCTTTTTTTCCTACAAATGTCCTATTTTCGGCCAACTTAGCTTATGAGAGTCATAGAATATAGTTTTCCGATCCGGAAAACTTGGTGTGGATAGTTATAATAGTACTTAACATACAATAAGTAAATTTGGTCAAATAGCTTTGTTAGTTTTCAAGTTATCAAAAGGTTTTTTACAATTTGCTGGGCGGTGAAAAATTTAAACTATGCTTGATATACATAACTATGTTCCTGCACATTAAAGTAGTCTAAGTACCAAATTTTGAGTTTCCAGCAGTCATACGGACGGACAGATGGTGAAGCCTAGTTTGCGCAAACCCAATATCACCGGGTATTACAAGAAACAAAAGTACAGTCCAGCACACGAAACCGTATAATACTCTCTGCTTTTATTCCCGACTATTATATTAAAATCGGTATGCAGGTATTAAAATGAATAATACTTGTGTTAGAATATGTTAAAAAAAATTTGGTATAATCCAGTTGACATTATATTGTGATTTTATGCAACTTTCAGGATAGTCTCATATAATTTGTCTATAAACAAATCGTTAGTAACAATACTGTACGATTAGGGCAAATCCTTTAAAAACGGCATGCTAGTCTAAAAAGTTGTATATCTTTTATGGGAACAGGGAGCAGACAAAAAATTTGCATGACATTGCATTTATGCTGTCTCTAGAAACCTGTGCACCAAAATCATGTTTTTCTTACGAGTTGTGTTAACTCACAGTGGGCGAATGGGGTGTGGTATCGAAGAAAAGGGTTATTGTATTGACTGACTAAATTTGAACTTGTAGATCTTAACATCTCTGATATTTCTTTGTTCATCGGTACAGACGGATAGACGAAATTGGCTATATCGTTTATACTTGTGGTTGGCCTTTAAGTAAAACTTTTTATACTCTCTGCAAGAGTATATTGGGTTTGTGAAAATGTATGTAACAGGCAGAAGGAGGCGTGGCAGACCCCATAAAGTATATATATTCTTGATCAGCATCACAAGCCGAGTCGATATAGCCTTGTCCGTCTGTCCGTCTGACCGTCTGTCTGTCCGTCTGTCCGTCTGTCCGTCCGTATGAACAAACAGATTTCAGAGATGGTAAGAGCTACAAGTTCGAGCTTGGTCTCAATCGATCACATATTTAGTCAGTCAATACAAGAATCTTTTTTTTTTTCGATGCCACGCCCCATTCGCCCACAATGAGCAAAAAACTAGGCCCACCTCGGAAAAATTTGGTGTTTTGGGCAAATATCTCAATAACTATTGCACCTAGGATCGCCAATTTTGGTATGGAGGTTCCTAGCGACAGCGTTAATGCATTGACATTTAAATTTTTGGACTGCCACGCCCCGTTTTCCCACAATTAATAAAATAAAAATTCTCAGCTTTCGCCCCGTTTTTAGGCATTCTTTAATATAGTACAGTATTGTAATTTATAATTCGTATGAAGACTTACTATATCAAACTATCCTGAAAGGCGCATTGAAATCGCACTATAAACAAGAAAACTAGAAGCGTTGCAATATTGATAACCGAATGCAATATCATGTATGAGTGCAAGTGAGACAGAAACATACAAGCACATGTGACGGCAGCGTGCAAGCGAGACAGAAACATACAAGCACATGTTTGAATGTTTTCATTGCTTGCGTGGCGGCAGCGCTGCCCGCAGTCGCTGGCCGCGCTGAATACACACATACATTCATACATGTATATGCATCATATGTTGGCTTTCGTATGTGTATTCCCATACAGACAAACAGATGTATGTGTGATTATGCTCAGATTGTTTTTGTTTCAACGTGTTTTAATGCAAGTACTACACATTGTAAGATCTCTAGTCCGATTTTAATAATTAAATCGCGAAAAAATGCAGAGAGTATTTTACGGTCGGGCGTGCTCGACTGTACTTTTCTTACTTGTTATTAGATGAGCCATTACTTATGCTTCTTGACTTTTATTTCTGTCTGAAAGCTCTGAAAGGTTTAATAAAGTCAACCTCAGCCAAAAAATATTACGCCCAAACCATCCCGAAAGATCTCTGATTTAAGGGGAAGAATGAATGGCAGCGACTTCATTCTTACTGTCATTGGAAATCGGAGATATAACGGAGTTGGCCGTAAAGAGAAGCTTTAAGAGGGGCGAATAGAGAGAGAGAAAGAGAGAGAGAGAGAGAGAGAGATGTGTCAATTAATCTGTAGTGATCATTATATTTAGCGCATAAAGCATCCCACACACCAAAGCGAATAATTCGCATCGGCAGCGGCACTAATATCTAATTACATTGCGTCTCATGACCAGTGTTGCCGAATCAGCTACTTTGTAGCTATATCTGGCCACTTTTTAAGCTATTAGCTACAAATCTAGCTATTTTCAAAAGTTAGAATTAGCTGAAATAAAAGTGAACAAATATCGGAATTGGTTGTATATTTGTCAGTTTCGATACTTTTTTTGAGAGAAATTTGTTAATTTCCGAGACGCATGGCTTACAAAGCCAGAATTCAAAGACTAGGTGAGAAAAGTAACCACAGATCCAACTGAAATGTGCCGTTTTTATTGCAAGTGCACTATAAAGGCCAAGCTAAGTCATTTGAGTTGGTGGTCATCAAGGAGGTAATAACAACCTTGGAATAAAAACGTTGAATTTTCATTTAAAAAAGAGTACGGGGTCTAAAAACTGGTTTCATTTTTGCTACTTTTTTCAGTTTTTTTTGAAGAAAGTTAGCTACTTTAGCCCTCGCTTTAGATACTTTTGTGAAAAAGTTTCGGCAACACTGGTATGCACACCAAAACGGGGCGAATTCATTTTGACGGCGAATTTGCAGCGTTTTTTTCCGTTGAACATTGAAAACCACGCATGCTGCGTTTTTTTCGTTTGCCGCCAAGAACGACAAAGCTCAGATTGCACAAAAACTTGTTTCTGTTCTGCGCTGATGACATCACATGTGATGAGTGTGTTGAATTTTTAATTTAACATGGTAAACTACTATATATTGGCTTTAAATACAAAATATTTTATAAATAATATAATGAGGGAAGCAGTTTTTAACTCATTATCATTCACTTTTTTTTAAAATAATAAAAAAAAATGCAACATTTGTGACGTTTCGAACAGCTGTTTATAATGCGCAATGTCTTTGTTAATGGCTTCCCGCAAAATTAGGCGTCATATGTCCACTAATGTTAAAAATGGCAAAAGTGGAGCTGCTTATTGAATTAATGAAAAAACACAAAATATTGTACGGACGGGGACTTTAAAAACACCAGAAAATTATAAGATATAGGACGAAATTGGATTGGCGTTGAAGCCGCGAATAAATTCGCCCCAGTGTGATCACTCTTGCGATTTGGACGCGGAAATTTTTACGCTTTTTGTTCGCGCCGCTGCCGCTGCGAATTATTCTCTCTGATGTGTGGGATGCTTAATACCCGAAAACGATTGTACAAAGCGTACTCAGTAGTGCACGTAGGAAGAAATAAAAGGATGTAGTATCTTGTTTGTTTCACAAGTGGAATCGTAGGTTTCTTAGTGATGGTTTGGTGAGTGATTAGGAAAGTGACCTATTTTCGTGTCTTTGATAATACTGCAAGACCCGCTCTCTTTTCTGCAGCAATTCTTTTTTCTAGTGGCATTTTTGAACCCTTGGAGTTTTGTGACATTTTTTCGGTCACCCATGTCGTTTTTAACCGCACTTTGTTGAAACGAGCATAAGTCTAAAATGTTTATTTTTATACGATTACAAGTTCTTTCTTGTTCACTTAAGCGATTTTCAACGACCTAAAGCTAAGAAGCCTAATAATCGGTAAGTTGCTTAGCTCGGCAATTAATTTAATATCTATTTTGTTTGTGGACAATATTTTTACTAGTTTGTTTCAGTGTTTCCATCGAAATAATTCTAATTCATTTGATCTTTGCTTGAACGGTTACATTCTTTTCAAACTTCTTTGAACATTAGTTTGATATAAAGCAACGATTTGAAACATTTCTCATTCCGTGAGGTGGAGGCCCTCTCATGATGGAGGCCCTGGGGCCCTGGGGCCCTGGCCCCACTATGTTAATACACCTATGTAAATCAGACCTTAGATTGGCCTAGATCGCACAATCAAATCATCTAACTCCCATAGAGAAAAATCGGCTCGGTTCTAGCCTTTTTAGACCCCGTAACCTTTTTTTGAGTACGGAGTTTAAGTTTGTCAGAAGCTAAATGTGCGTAACAGGCAGAAGGAGGCATAACCGACCCCATAGAGTATATATATATAATCGACACCAACATATGGCGATTTCCGTGTGTCCGTCCGTATAAACACCTAGATTTTCTAAACTACAACAGCTAGAGTAACCAAATTTGAAAAGAAAGCCTGTCACAGTGCAAAATGTGCACAAAACCAGACAAACCTATGTTTTAGGCGAATATCTCAGTAACTATGGCACGTAGAAGCTCCAATTTTTGTACGCATGTTCCTAACCACAGCATTACTGCAATCTCATTATAATTTTTGAAATGTCACGCCCCCTTTTTCCACAAGAAATCAAGAACTTTTCAAACTTCATTGCCATATTTAAGGCATTTGTTTTTATCGTACAGTATTGTAATTTATGATTCGTATGGAGACTAATTATCTCAAACTATCAAGAACGATGCATAAAAATCCGACAGTAATCAAGAAAGAAAACATGTAACATTTACATTTGAGCCCAGTGTCAATGCGAGTGCAAGCGAGACAGACACATATAAACTTATGTTCAAACGTTTTATCTGCATGTGTTTAGGCAGCGCTGGCCGCGGACGCTGGGAGTGTTGACCAATGCATTGCGTTATGTATGGCAGCTGTGTTACGGAGCTGTTTTCTTAACAAAATGCGCCCCTGTTAAGATTCTATTAAAACTCATTTGGTATTCCTTATGATTTGTTAACAACATTTTGCAAATTTAATTTAATTCAAACGTATATTAAAGTGCTTTAAGACAAAGTGATGTAAGATTATTCTTTGTTTTTTGATTCAAAGTGTTCTAGTACAAGTACTATACATTTTAAGACCTATTTACCGATTTAAATAATTTATCCGGGAATAAAAGCAGGGAGTAGAGATTCCTGGAATTATATTTATACTCTCTGCCAGAGTATATTGGGTTTGTGCAAATGTATGTAACAGGCGGAAGCAGGCGTGGCAGTCCCCATAAAGTATATATATTCTTGATCAGCATCACAAGCCGAGTCGATATAGCCATGTCCGTCTGTCTGTCTGTCTGTGCGTATGAACAAACAGATTTCAGAGATGGTAAGAGCTACAAGTTCGAGCTTGGTCTCAATCGATCACAAATTAAGTCAGTCAAAACAAGAATCTTTTTTTTTTCGATGCCACGCCCCATTTGCCCACAATATGCAAAAAACTAGACACACCTCGGAAAAAATCGGTGTTTTCGGCGAATATCTCAAAAACTTTAGCACCTAGGATCACCAATTTTGGTATGGAGGTTCCTGGCGACAGCGTAAATGCATTAACATTAAAAATTTAGGACTGCCACGGCCCTGTATTGTAATTTATAATTCGTGTGGAGACTAACTATATCAAACTATCCTGAAAGGTGCATTGAAATCGCACTATAAACAAGAAAACTAGAAGCGTTACAATATTGATAGCTGAATGCAATATCATTGAGATAGTAACATACAAGCACTTGAGCGGCAGCGCTGCCGCATTCGTATCAATGTATGAGTGCAAGCGAGACAGAAACATACAAGCACGTGTTCGAATGTTTTCGCTGCCTGCGTGGCGGCAGCGCAGCCCGCAGTCTCTGGCCGCGCTGAATACACACATACATACATATGTGCATCATATATTGTCAAACGCATGTGTATTCGCATGCAAACAAACAGCTGTATGTTTGATTATGCTTAGATTGTTTTTGTTTCAACGTGTTTTAATGCAAGTACTACACATTGTAATATCTCTAGACCGATTTTAATAAATTAATCGGGGAAAAATGCAGAGAGTATTATACGGTCGGGCGTGCTCGACTGTACTTTTCTTACTTGTTTTTTAATACAAAGTACAAGCTTATGTAGATTAGCCGAACTCAGCAACGTGTAATGAACATTGTTGAGCAGAGCCTGAATTTTATTTCTTCATTTCATATAATCTAATTGCCATACTCTATTAGTATATATTTGGGATAGATCTTGTTGAATTATGTATAACTTTGTGGCAACACTTGTAAACCGAATATCTGGTCACACTTATAATTTCTTACACTTGTCTTAAGCACATCTTTGATGTATACGGTCGACAATAAAATAAGCTCTTGAAACCGCTGCGTTAGACTATATATCCAACAGGTTATGGGCCCAGGATATCATAAAAAAGTTTGATTAATTATAATTACTTTCGTGTAATTACGTGTAAAATTAACAAACATGAACGGGCAAGGGCTTTGTGCCATCGATAAGTTGGATGGCGAAAATTACGCCGTTTGGTCGGTGCAAATGAAAAGCATTTTGGTGCAGGCTGAGTTGTGGTCGGTTGTGTGCGGGAGGATCGTAAAAGATGAAAGTAGCACGGAAAAGCAGAAAGCTGATTTTGACAAGAAAGATGAAAAGGCATTAGCAAGCATCTTGCTGGGTGTAAAGGCGTCTCAAATCAATTTTATAAAGAATAGTGTCACTGCAAAGGAAGCTTGGGAGAAGCTAGCGTCGGTTTATCAACCTCGTGGACCCGCAAGAAAAATATCATTGTTCAAAAAGTTGCTACGTTTAAATCTAAGTGATAAAACGGGAGTCCACGAATATATTAACGAATTTACAGATATAGTGGATAAATTAAAAGAAATCGATATGAATATTTCGGATGATATTCTTTCAATTTTTCTGTTGTCGGGCTTGGGCAGAAATTTCGAGAACTTCGTGGTAGCGATCGAGACGCGTGAACAGTTGCCGTCCCTGTCTGACTTGAAGATCAAAATAATAGAAGAAGGCGAAAGACAAAAAGTGACCAACGAAGCCGAATCAGATGTACAGCAAGTCTTTGTGACGCGTGCAAAGAACAAAAGTAACGGAACGACGAAAGAATACCGAGGCGCAAAGAAGGGAAAAAAGTGTTTTAGATGCGGTCGCGAAGGCCATTTTATTGCGCAGTGCGAGGCGAATGTGCAGAATAAAGAAGCACAAAGTGAAAACGGTAAAGACAAAAAACAATCGTACTCTATTCTCGCAAACGCAAATAAAGTCGAAAGCATGACGAAATTCGATTGGTGCCTTGACAGTGGTGCCACTGCTCACATATGTTGTGTTAGATCATGGTTCGTGGATTTCCGAGAGCACAAAGAGAAAATATTACTTGCCGGTGAAAATTATATTTTCGCGGAAGGAATTGGCACAGTGCGCGTGAATGCTGGAAAATATTCGTTTAATCTGCTGAATGTGCTCTACGTGAGAGAGCTGCAAGCTAATTTTATCTCGATATCAAAAGCTGTAGAGAAAGGGTTTAGAGTGATATTCGATAATAAACGCGCTGTAGTTAAAGACGATAGTGGTATCATAACACAAGCGTTTAAACGCAATGACTTGTTTATTGTAGAGACAAAATTAAACAAGTGTATGTTTGCAAGCCCAAAAAGTGCAGAAATTTGGAAATGGCATTATCGTTTAGGCCACTTAAACATGGGAAGTTTGAGAAAAATGGCAAATGAAGACATTGTGTACGGATTAAAAACGATTAATAAGAGCATTGATCTGAAAGGCGATATTTGCGAAACTTGCGCAAAGAGTAAACTGTGTGTTAAGCCGTTTCCAAAAGCCGCGGAGAGCCGTCAAAAAGAGGTGTTGGGTCTAATACATACGGACATTTGTGGACCAATGAATAAACAATCTGCCGGTGGATCGCGTTACTTTGTTACATTTATCGATGACTATTCGCGATATACTTTTGTGTATTTCCTAAAATCGCGAGATCAAGTACTGGACGTTTTTAAAGAGTTCGTCGCGTACGCCGAAAGACAATGCGGTAAGAAAATAAAAGCTGTTCGAAGCGATAACGGTCGTGAATATTTGAGTCGAGAATTCAACAACTTCTTATCGGAGAAAGGCATAATGAGGCAACTAACAGTGCCATACACACCACAGCAAAACGGAGTTGCTGAACGTGCCAACCGCACACTAGTAGAGATGGCCAGGAGCATGTTAGTGCATTCGGGTACCAATGAATCACTATGGGGTGAAGCAGTACGAGCAGCAACATATTTACGGAACAGGTCGGAAACGAAAGCTTTATGTAGCAAAACTCCGTATGAAGCATGGACTGGCAAGAAACCGTGTTTATCTCACTTACGGATCTTTGGCTCAAAGGCAATCGCACTGGACAAGAAGCACAAAATGAAGTTCAGAGCCAAGGGCACTGAATACACCATGATTGGCTACTCGATGACAGCGAAGGCATACAGGCTATACTGTCCCAAAACAAACAGAGTCATCGAGAGCAGAGACGTAGTTTTCTTGGAAAATGACCTTGGTGGTCATGCTTACAATGAAAAGGGTATGTTTTTGTACGAAGAAAATGATCCATCTCATCAACAGGCGGAGGAAGTGTCGGCCGCAGAAAAAGGTGATGGAGAGGATGTTCAGCTGGAACCAGAAGTTGACATCATGGATCAAAGTCCGACCCCGGAAAACTCAGATTCTGAAAACTACGAGAGTGCTGTCAGTGAAGATGCAGAGGTGCCTGCGAACACCGCCCGTGGCAAAGGACGTCCAAAAATTGTGAGAAGCGGCAAGCCAGGTAGACCACGGAAGGTGTATAACACCCTAAATATGTTAAAAGCTGAGGACGTATGCATACCGGGATCCATGGCTGACGTTAACAAATCAGAAATGAAAGAGGAATGGTCTGCATCGATTCAGAAGGAGATCGATGCCCTTGAAGCAAACCAAACCTGGGAGCTGGTTGATCTACCAAACGGCAAAAAGGCTATTGGTAGTAAATGGGTGTTTGGCGTCAAAGTAAACAAGGATGGATTTGTGGAGCGCTTCAAATCAAGGCTGGTGGCAAAAGGATGCGCACAAATGTATGGCGTGGATTATTTTGAGACGTTCTCTCCAGTAGTGAGATACTCGTCAGTAAGGCTGATCATGGCATTGGCTGTGAAACATAAATTGTTTCTTCATCAAATGGATGTGTCAACCGCCTACCTGAACAGCAAACTTTCGGAAGATGTCTACATGAAGCAGCCAGAGGGATTCATCAGTAACGAGTATCCACAAAAGGTTTTGAAGCTTAAGAAATCGCTCTATGGCCTAAAGCAAAGCGGAAGAGAGTGGAATGCGAAGCTCGATTCAGTTCTAAGAGAACTCGGATATAGTCCATGTGTCAGCGAGCCCTGCGTGTACACAAGCAACGGGAATGGTAACTATAACATTATCGCTATTTATGTGGGCGATCTTTTAATTGCCAGCTCCACAAAAGAAGACCTCCTAAGTGTAAAGGCGTCAATTGCTAAAGTTTTTGATGTAATTGACGGAGGCCAAGTTAGCCATTTCTTGGGCATCGAAGTCGAGCGTGAGGGCGAGACGGGCAACATAAGTATTGGTCATAAGCAATACGTCGAGCAGATGCTGCATACTTGGGGTATGGCGGCATGCAAGCCTGTAGCTACACCTCTGGAAGCTGGTCATCAAGTCAGGTGCGATGACCCTAACTGCGAAGCTGTCAACGTAAAGGACTATCAATCGTTGATAGGCTGTCTGATGTATCTGGCGATCACAACGAGACCGGATATACTACACTCGGTGGGAAAGCTAGCACAACGGAATGCTAACCCACACAAGGAACACGAAGTAGCTGCCAAGCGTGTTCTAAGATACCTGAAGGGATCGGCTGATATGAAGTTACATTATCAGCATGGAGGAAAGTCGCTGCATGGTTACGTCGATGCAGATTGGGCAAACGATTCTACTGACACTGGCTTCGTGTTTGTAGAAGCAGGCGGAGCTATTTCATGGGAGTCTAAAAAACAAAGTTTAGTAGCATTGAGCAGCACCGAAGCTGAATATATCGCTTTATCTACTGCTGCTAGAGAATCTATGTATTTGAAGAAAGTATTGAATGAAATGGGCTTTGGCAATATTGAGATAATTACATTATACTGCGATAACCAAAGTGCCCAATGTCTTGCAAAAAACCCTGTTTTGCATAATCGTAGTAAACATATTGATATTAAGTTTTATCATGTAAGAGAATTATATGCCAATAAGGAAATCGATATCCAATACATATGCACTAACGATATGATTTCCGATGTATTAACTAAAAATTTGCAAAAGATTAAGCATGTAAAATGTATTAAGGAAATGAATTGTTATTAGTTAATATTCCAGTTTATAATTATTGAGAAGGAGTGTTGAATTATGTATAACTTTTTGGCAACACTTGTAAACCGAATATCTGGTCACACTTATAATTTCTTACACTTGTCTTAAGCACATCTTTGATGTATACGGTCGACAATAAAATAAGCTCTTGAAACCGCTGCGTTAGACTATATATCCAACAGATCTGAAAGTTGTCATATCGAGATATTGCATATATGTATACATGTACATATATAATATATATATATATATAATACATATATATGTATATATACATATATCAAACGAGCAATGGTCTACTGAAATTTTTTTCCAACTAAGCTTTATTAACAAATATATTATTTAAAGGAAATCGTAAAGATTCTAGGATTATTTTCATAATTATATTCGGTGCAGGTGTTATTTAAAAAGTGCTAATCTCAGACCAGCAATGCTGGGATAGCTTAAAAAACTATAAAAAATTTAGCTTTATTTTCCCTTTTAACCAAATCTCTTTATTGCAGCTGCGCCATATAATAAAATCAATAATAATAATAACATCAATAAAAACGACTGCCGTAGTGTAAACAACAGTAGCGACTTATCTGAATCATCAAGAGAAATAGAAGGATCTGCACCAAAGGACAAGATCGTGATAGGCGCGTCAGTGGATCACAGATTTGTGGAAATTCCACTTCAGGAGCGTGGGCGTTGCCGTCGCGACATCGGGCGCTGCCACATTTCGCAGTTGCCGCCAATTTTTTGCATGCAGACCGCCGCAAATACTGAAGACTTAACGCAATTGACACACTCCGCTTCGTGTTTTGTGCGAATTCGTAAAAGTTTAATCAAGTGTAAGAGTCTTTAAGCGTTAAAGCAAACAATAATCCTTTGTAATTTTCAACTTTTTTTTTTATTTTCTTTGCAGTTTTTGCCAAAATAATGGGCAGCAATAATCCCAGTGAAGTCGACAGATATGAATATTATGACTGTAAGTACAAAAGCAACATTTCGATGATTATTCTTAATGAAAATAAATAAATCTATTTTGGGTTGTTATATTGGTATAACGGGGTGGTTATAAAAGCTCAACGACATTTCACGGAAGGGTTTTTTTATGTCCAGCCGCCCTTTTGTTATTGAATATACTACGATGAAGGTATCTGTAGAGTCTTTAGATCTTTGGAATACATGTATCACATTGGTTCTTTGTAGACGGGGCCCTACTTCATCATTTGTTAGCTTTGGTCTATCCAATTGAATACTGTCCGTATTTACTTTGTTGGCAAAGACAATTTTTAAGCACATTGGTAACTACTGTGATTTTGTAGACCCCGTACTCTAAAAAAGAGTAGAAGTAGAGTAGAAGTTTGTCCAAAGCTAAGTGTGCGTAACAGGCAGAAGGAGGCGTGGATGCCTCCACAGAGTAAATACATTGTATATTCTTGATCAGCATCAACAGCCGAGTCGATACAGCGATGTCCGTCCGTCCGTATAAATCTGGATCCAGCAAATTTAGAATGCATGACCGTTCTATTGTCAGGCAGATCAATTTTATTTCAAATCGTTGCCACGCCAAGCCCCCGCAAATGTTTAAAAACTGCGGTCACCTCACCAAAAACTATGTTCAATAATTGTAAAATATGTACACGTGGTGGAAAAAAAAAGAGATAACTCTATGATTACCTACATTAGTTGCGATAATCATTGAGTGAAGTGTGACCCAAGTGGTAGAGATATCTGTTACCAGTCCTCGGTTCGAGTCCCGGCACAGAACAGGCATTGTATTACAATGATTACATGTAAATGCAGATAATCGGAAGCTTCAACTGCAACTGGTAGGGTTGCGGTGTGTGCTCGAACCAGCGTCAGAGCCGAGGTTTGAGTCCAGGCAGTGAAATATGTCTTTTAATTAAATTGAAATTTTTGTTTGTATGAAAAAATACGCAGTACTACGAGAGTACGGGGTGTTTTACAGTCTCGTTCGACTGTAGCCTTTCTTACTTGTTTTCTCTTAAAACATTGTCATAGCTGCAAAACAGCTCAGAAGAAATTTGGCTATTAACAAACTCTCTATTGAGGATGTGTTGGTTAATTTTATTAAATTGGCTCCCATTATAAGCAAAATTACCTCATTAGCACTTGCCGGCAAGATTTTTTTAAAGTAAGAAAAGTACAGTCAAGCAGGCCCGATCGTAAAATACTCTCTGTATTTTTCAACGATTTATTTATTAAAATCGGTATCGAGATATTGCAATGTGTGGTACTTGCATTGAAACACGTTGAAACCAAACCGATCTAAGCATAATCAAACATACATACATCTATTTGGCTGGGTGCGAATACTCACACGAATGACAATATATGATGCATATATGTATGTATGTATGGATTCAGCGCGGCAAGCGACTGTGGGCAGCGCTGCCGCCACACAGGCAGCGAAAACATTCGAACATGTGCTTGTATGTTTCTGTCTCGCTTGCATGATTTTGCATTCAATTGTCAATATTGTAACGCAAGTAAGTTTGTAAGTTTTCTTGTTTATTGTCCGATTTTAATGCACCTTCCAGAATAGTTTGATATAGTTAGTCTCCACACAAATTATAAATTACAATACTGTACGATTAGAAGAAATGCCTTTAAAACGGTATTGAAGTTTAAAAATTATTTTATTTCTTGTGGCAAAAGGGGGCGTGGCACCTCAAACATTTTAATGACATTGCATTTAATCTACCGCTAGGAACTTCTGTGCCAAAATTGGTGTTCCTAAGTTCCATAGTTTTTGAGATATTCGCCGAAAACACCGATTTTTTGCGAGTTGTGTTTAGTTTTTTGCTCATTGTTGACGAATGGGGCGTGGCATCGAAAAAAAAAGATTCTTGTATTGACTGACTAAATATGTGATTGATTGAGACCAAGCTCGAACTTGTAGCTCTTACCATCTCTGAAATCTGTTTGTTCATACGCACAGACAGACAGACAGACGGACATGGCTATATCGACTCGGCTTGTGATGCTGATCAAGAATATATATACTTTATGGGGACTGCCACGCCTGCTTCCGCCTGTTACATACATTTGCACAAACCCAATATACTCTGGCAGAGAGTATAAAATATGAAAATCAATCAAACTATCTAAAAAGTCATTATTGGGTGAGGGTATGTTATTAAACTTGTCGAAAACGTCCAGGAAATGTTCGGCAAGTTAAAATTACCTAGTGTCACAAAGAAAACACAATCACGAATGTGACTAAATATTTTTTAATGAAATTAAAATGCAGGAAAATAATCGTATTTACAGAGGGTGGGGGAATATAAAAACAAGTTACATAAAGGACAAATTATGAAAAAGTAACCTTAACGGCAACTTTTTGATTGCGTCCAGTGGCGAAATATTTATTATTTCAGCATTAAGGGAGGATTTTACTAAAATTAGAACTTTACCACCACGTCGAGTGGGACGATAGCGGCTAAAGAGATATTATAATTTGGCGACATTATTTCAGTATCAAATATTCTAGAATTAAGTCAAGTCTCTGAAAATACAATAATATCAGAATCAATGACAGGTGTTAAACTGTTTAAACTGGTGAACCATTATATGAGGACGCCAAAACTTTGTATCACATATGAAAGGAAACAGATCAGGGGACACACTAATCTTAAAGGTTGAGATATCTCTCGGCTTAGGGAATTAAATTTTGGAATGGAAACGCTACCAGTCAATAGTCGTCTCTGCGGATAGCCTATGTGGAACCACGACCATACAATCAGAGTAGCAATGAGGTGACTGTTGCGCCGAATAGGGGGACTCTTCTTGTTTTAACTCGTAGCCTTTACTCCATTAACAGCCAAACGCAAAAGAAAATTGAATTCAAGCAAGCAAACACACAAACTTATTACTGCTCAGCTTAGCAAAGAATAGGGAGCAAAAGTCACAGTAAAAACGGGCCCAAAACAACACAGCTTTTTTGGTTAGTTTTTAGGATTGTCCTGAGTTACTGTACCAAAAAAAATTTACGGCATCTGTCAGGCGGAGAATTTACAGCAGCTGTCCAAACTAGTCGACCTCAGTTTCGATTTTTACAATTAAATAATTTTTGGAGCGAAAATCTTGCGTTTAATCTTGAGTTTGTGAAATCTTTGCTAACGGGGACTCTTCTATATCTTAAAGCCAAGCCTGCGATTGATACGAAGCTTATAATGACGGTCGGGAAGCTGACATGCCTTGTTCCAGACGACCCTCGATCTCTGCCACTGCCGAAAACTTAAAATAGAGAAAAGAAATCGGCCTCGAAAATCGTAATGTGACTGTTAGAGATCTAACACGTGCCATGAGCAAAGTGGTTTTGGTGGACCAAATTGGCATGTTAGTTTCTCCGCTTAGCTCGTTCCCAAAGTGCAGAATTTGTAGCAAAAACCCTTGTGTTCAAGACTTGCCTAATCGTTTTAATCCAGATTCCACCTTTATGGAACGGACTAGAACTGGCTGCGAGGCATAGGATTACTGGTACGACGTGAAAACAAGCCACCAATCGTCGTCAACGAAGTCTAAATCCCAGCCAGAACAGGGAAAAAAATTCGAAACTAATCTGGCTAATTAATTAAGAATAAGAATTTTTACCGTTGATTAGCTTGCATAAGATTATTACATCTAGCATAGTCCTATATTAAGAAAGAGTTGGAAGATTTATTAGTGAAAGTTGTTTTGTACAGATTCAATCTTGATGAATCGTGTATTAGGGAGACCAAATAGAAAATGAATGTACAAAAATTGGATTATCAAGATCTTCCGGATTAGGATTATAGCAGTGTGTGATAAAAAAAAAACGGAAAGATCAAAAAAAAAAAAACAAAATATGAATTTTATTTTAAGAGTTCGGAAATTCATTGATCTGAAGCATACATACTCAAAACAAGTAGGAAAGGCTACAGTCGATCATGCCAACTGTAGAAGACTGTACTCATATTAGTGCGCGTTTTTCCATACAATTTAGCAATAATTGAGCAATTTGTCCGATTCGAACCCGATTTTGTATAATTTTCCTATTTTCGACCGATGTGTATGTATGCATACACATTTGTGTGTACATAGGTATACTATTGCAGTACGGGTCAAACGCCAGATTTTTTAAAATAAAATCTTATTTTTAAGATTAAATTTGCAAAATGTTGTTACCAATCCATAAGAAAGACCAAATGAGTTTTAAAAGAATCTTAACATAGGCGCATTTTGTTAATATAACAGCTCCTTTACAAAGCTGTCAGCGTCCGCAGGTACCGCTGCCGTCACACATGCAGACTCTGCATTGCATTTGTATGTTCTGTCTGGCTTGCACTCAAATGTACGTGTATTCTTTCTTGATTACAGTCGGATTTTTAAGCAACTTTTGAAACATGCATGACAGTAAGGGTATTAATCTTCGGAGAGCCGAAGATAAGTCCTGAGTCAAGAGTTCCATTTGTGTTCAAGTCGCAAACGTCATATCATGCAATAATTTTATATCCATGTTTCAAAAAACATTTAATATATGTTTCTTATATGCAATGCCACTACTTTTCGTACCTCGTCAATATTAGTGATTTGGTAAACGCTGTGCTAAAAAGCTATTTCTTGACTTTGCCTTGGCAATAGTTCTTTATAATTCTATGGACAGAGTTTATTATGTCTACTTTTTGTTGCCTGATAATGACTTTTAGGACTTTTGATTGTAATTCTTTTAATTCGGATATAGCTATTTGCGAAAGGGCGTCTGCCATATAACTAACACTTCCCTTTAGATATTCAACTGTACAATCCTGTCCTTCAAAATTGTGATGCTGATCAAGAATATATATACTTTAACGGGGTCTACCACGCTTCTTTCTGTCTGTTACATACTTAATATACTCTTGCAGAGAGTTCAAATTAACCTTTGCACATAAAAGTAGTCTGTGTACAAAACTAGCTTTTGCCATCTCTGAAATCTCAAGGCTTGTTTAAACAAACGCAATATGTTCTCACTGCGTACAAAACGGTTTTTTCGCAGATCTCATCTAGCACGGTGATATTGATATTATATTATTATATTGATATACATATGTATCAATTATTGTAAAATCGGGTTATTCATACCGTCAAGCTGTATGGGACAAATCTTAGTTATTGGTGAAATTGTATTTGTTGATTATATCCAATAATTGCCGATATACGAGAACTAGAAAAGTGAGTACCACGCTGGCAAAGCTTTTAGTTGTCTACTTTTGTCTCTGTCTGGCATTTATCCCCTGTTTTCATCTGTATACTTTTACATTTTTTGCACCCTCTTTAAAGAACAACAATATTGGCAGTTAACATAACAGTTATAGCGCGCATGATATTGAAATGTATTGATAGTTTGTCAAGCACTTATTTTGGACTCAAACAATCATTAAAGACTATGTTTTAGCAACATCTGTCACAACACCTACATATTTGCAAAGCCCACAAGTCTTTCCTGCTCACTTCTCCCTAAACACCATATTAATTTTATGTATGCACGTACATGTATGTATGCGACAATGATAATAAAGTGTCTGGACGCATTTCCGATATGCTAAGCAACAGGTAGACCCACATTTAAAATCAGTCAAAGAGGCATTACTCAAACAAGCACCCACCCGCTCACAAAAGCTAACCTCAAACTGAGAGCTACAACACAACTTGCACCCCTTTGGTGTTCGTCATTTTAGATGGATGACTTCGTGGTCCTCGGGTTTTTATCGCCTCTGCGACAAGTTGAGGGAAATTTAAGAATATGCGAACGCGCGCACGGTTTATTTTTCTCTATCGTGTTTAAGTTGTGCTTGAAATTTCCCTATAGCGCATTTACGACCACTTCATTATCGCAGGGTCATTCTCGCATGCGATAAATGCCACGCGGCGCAGCGTCGGTAAATGTGGAACAATGACTACTATTTCTGCGCTGCTGATTTCGTTTCCGCACACTGGCAAAATGGGAAAAACCAAACGCACTGCTTCTCTGGCGCAAGGTGCTCTGAGTTTCTAGTTCTCTTTTAGCGTTGCCGACGGCACGACGTGTTTGTTCTTGTCAGTGCGGACGCGGTCACCGAAGTCACAAAAGTTGAAGCGCAATTGCTGTTGTTTTGGCTCTGCCAGCGACAATCGGCAACCAATAGAAGCAAATCCAAATTACGAAAAAAAAATATTGTTTTGTTGGTTAGTGAACACAGTAAATGTGTTAATTTTTTTTTTAAGTGTTAACTTTAATAGTTGGGGCAGTATTTTTTTTAAGCCAACTTATTTACATTATATACCACCAACTGTAAAATTAAATTTAAATAAATTGTCTTAATAGAAGCTTTCGATAAAATAAAATTAATAAAACTATCAACTTATTTTAATTTGTGAGCAAACACGCGAAAAAGTTGTCAATACCAATAACAATTCTTTTCACTTTCATGTCAATATCAAAAATAGTTATGTATATATACATTTATACACATTTTGTTTTATATACATAAGTACATGTATACACATGTACATATGTATGTGCTCTGTGACTACAATATGATATTTATCGAAAACGGCCATGTTGTTGAATTATTATTCTAAACAGATTAAAGACATTTTCTTTACAATCATTACATACGTTTATTTATCATAAAAACCGTTTTTTACCATAGAATTCGTAATCTTAAAAAAGTTTTCCCAAGTGTTGTCTGCAAAACAACCAAAAACGCTGTAAGTAGTCAAAAAAGACTTTTTAATTTGACTTTTTTTTAAAATTGTGAAAAAATCCGTTTTAAGAAAAAAACAGAAACTACTAATACCTGGAGACGATTTTAACTTACCTATTTAATCGGGAATAAAAACAGAGAGAATAAAACGGTCGAGGTTTCTTGATTGTAATATTTTTATACTCTCTGCAAGAGTATATTGTGTTTGTGCAAATGTATGTAACAGGCAGAAGGAGGCGTGGCAGACCCCATAAAGTATATATATTCTTGATCAGCAACACAAGCTGAGTCAATATAGCCATGTCCGTTTGTCAGTCTGTCTGTCTGTCCGTATGAACAAACAGATTTCAGAGATGGTAAGAGCTAAAAGTTCGAGGTTGGTCTCAATCGATCACATATTTTGTCAGTCAATACAAGACATTCGCCCACAATGAGAAAAAACTAGACAAACTTCGGAATAAGTCGGTGTTTTCAGCGAATATCCCAGTAACTAACGCACCTATGATCACCAATTTTGGTATGGAGGTTCCTAGCGATATCATAAATGCATTGACATTTAAAATTTTTGCCACGCCCCTTTTTCCCACAATTAATAAAAATAATTCTCAACTTTCGTTCCGTTTTTAGGCATTTGTTTATATAGTACAGTTTTGTAATTTATAAATCGTGTGGAGACTAACTATATCGAACTATCCTGAACACCTTTCAGGAAATCACACGATTAACAAGAAAACTAGAAGCGTTACAATATTAATAATTGATCACAATATCATGCATGAGTGCAATCGAGACAGAAACATACAAGCACATGTTCGAATGTTTTCGCTGCCTGTGTGGCGGCAGCGCCGCCCACAGTCGCTTGCCGCGCTGAATCCATACATACATACATATATGCATCATATATTGTCATTCGTATGTGTATTCGCATACAGACAAACAGATGTATGTTTGATTATGCTTAGATTGTGTTTCTTTCAACGTGTTTTAATGCAAGTACTACACATTGTAATATCTCTAGACCGATTATTATAATTTAATCGGGAAAAAAATGCAGAGAGTATTTTACGGTCGGGCGTGGTCGACTGTACTTTTCGTTCTTGTTTCTATTAAGGACTGAAGTATGTCAGGCAGATCAAGTTTAAAGACAATATAGACAATAGGCCGACAAACTATAACAAGTTTTCTGTTTCAAAATCTATTAATCGACTGACTCATTTTATTCCCATTTTAACTTTTACTAGGTAACCGATAATTCATGGCGTAGACTTTTTAGTGTTTTAAGAAATAAACTCTTTGTTAAACAAATAAAACTCAATTATACTTATCATCACCAAAAGTTTAATTGTCTTCATTGTGAATAAAAGACAAGTTCTTTTGGTAAAGAAAACTACTACTTCCGTACCCGACTCTTGGTCACAATACCAACACCAGCCATTTCTAGGATCTTTAAAATTTGTGGTTTTCAATAACGTCATCAATCTAAGATTTAAACTTGTTTTTTTCTTGTTTTGGTCTTTCCGATCTTGCATTTTTAAAAAAAGTAAGAAATGCTCCAGTCGACGGAGCCCACTGTAAAAGACGCCGTACCACGACCCCGTGGTGCGCATTTTATCATTTATACAAAAAACATGAAAAGAAAGAGAATGAATGAATTAAAATATAAAGCTAAAGCAGCCTTTTCTAAAGTTTAAGCTAAAGCCGCCTTTGTAATGCTACGAAAATTATCTTGTACGTACGATGGTAAAAGCTAAAAACACTAAATTTGGTACATCATTCGTAATTTAAATTTTTGCCACGCCCAAAACCGCCCCTGCAAATTGTAAAAAACTTATAGAAAACACAATAACTTCAAAACTATTATCGAAATCAAATTCACATATTATGTGTAAGGTACTTTTATAATTATCCATACCAAGTTTGGGCCAATCGAACAACTATATCCTAAAGCACTCATGGGCTAAATCGGTCGAAAATAGGTAATTTGTATGAAAGAATGGTGTGAGCAAGTGCAAGCGAGACACAGTGTACTTCTACTTCTTCTTGCCTTGCCACGCTTTATTTGAATTCATCTGTAGACTAAAATCAATTCGATTTCTGATTTAACACGCAAAGTGAAGATTTTTATAATCTCAAGTCGGGATCGGACTTCTCACAGGGTATCTTACGGTCGGGAGAGCCCGACTGTACTTTAATTCTTGTTTATATACTCTGTGCAATAATATATTGGATTTGTATCTATTTGGTATATAACAGTCAGAAGGAGGCGTGGCAGACCCCATAAAGTATACATATATATTCTTCATCAGCATCACAAGCCGAGTTAATATAGCCATGTCCATCTGTCCGTCGAAGCTAGTCAGTATTGATTCCATATTTAGTCAGTCAATACAATAATAGTTGTTATTTTTCAATGCCAGGCCCCATTCGCCTACAATAAGCAAAAAACTAAACGCGTTTGTGACAAAAAACAAATGGGCGTGAAACCGCCCCTCCTCCTTATTGGGTGCTATAGGGTGCTGTAACTGTTCTTTAAGCTATTAACACCAAATTAATAAAACACGTCGTTTTTTAAGATTTTAGGTCAAATTTAAGTCAAAGCAATATAAATTTGTTGTTTTCTATACAATGTTGCTATAAAACTTAATAGTTGCCTATTGGAAAAAATAAAGAATAATTACATGGCATTTTATCATATGATTAATTTATGCTGAGTTATTATTAATCGCAATTAATCGAATGAAAAGGAATAAAATCGATTAATCAAATGATTAAAATAATATTCATACAATACATTAACAAGTATTAGTTTATTGAATATAGAATTAAGGAACACTATTTAGTATGTGTGGTCATGCTCATGTTTTCTAATAACGCAGCACTCGCCGCAAAAAAGACGCTTTGCTGATAGCAAAGTACCTAATAAAAGGAATATTTGTACATAGTTTGGGTTGAACAGGTATGCATATGTATCTTCTGATGTATTGACAACGTTACGATTTAACTTTAATACAGAAGTAATTAGAGTTAGTCCTGAACTGAAGACGGCGTTTGTATGCCAGCTACTAGTTGCTGGCCATAATGTCAAACTCAAAGTAACCAGTAGATGAGCCGTTACTTAGCCTATCTTGATTTTCATTTCTGTCTGATAGCTCTGCTATTTCCATCCAAAATTTGCAACGCATAGGCCGATTGTGTCTAGGAAAGCTTCAGGACATAGTTATCCAATCAAGACCAAACTTATGGATAGTTAAAATAGTACAATAATATAACACATAATATGCGGATATGGTCTCGATAGCTTTATTAGTTTTAATTGTTTTTGCTTTATTAAAAAGGTTTTTTACAATGTGCGGTAGAGGTAGGGGGTGTGCCAAAAATTTAAATTAAGCTTGCACTACCTGCACATAAAAGTAGTCTATGTACGAAATTTTGCATTTCTAGCTCCTCCGATCTTTGAGACCACAGCGCTCATATTGAGGTACCAACATACGTACTAAGCTCGTTTTAACAAACTCTCATAGGGTATAATAATGTGTTTATATGATTTCGTTGGCGTTTTAGAAATGACTAAATTATTTTCATTTAAATAATATTCATATAGTCTAACAATGGTTACTTATGTCTTCACATATTGCAATTTCAACAATAATTATTCCAATTATTTATTATTATAATTTATGGTGACCAATGTTTTCTTCACACTTAGATAATGCTTACACCGCACTTAAGCGTGGCAGGGTAATAGTGGCCTTTCACAGAGCGTTCTAAGGTGATAACCGACAGTGTAGAATGAAGCCTATAAAAAAATATATATGTCGGAATTAAAACCGATGGTATCGCTGGTAATGGTAATGTGAATAGAATATTTCTAGTTTTTCAAGTTTATTAAAAATTGTTGTCACGCCCCTAACCGCCACCGAAAATTATAAGAAACTACGGTCCCCTCATTAAAAACTATGTTGACATCACCATAACTTGGAAACGACTAGAGCTATCATGACCAATTTCACACAGCATGTGAATGTTCTCTCAACTTTGTTTGCAATTAGCTTTTCTGTATTTTGTTTTATTTCTTTATTTTTTTTAAACAGATGTAAATCAGGGATGTCCCAGACAAGTGGCCAAGCGTCTAAATATATTTTGGGCTGGTATTTATAGATACGTGAATCTACCTTAAAAGTACTGGCATATGTTGTCTTCTATTTGTAACAACCAAGTTGGAAAGGCTTCAGTCGAGCAAGCCGACTTTACAAGATTCCGTACTCACAGAAGTGCGCGTTTGTATTTAACTTAAATTACAATTTTAAAATGAAATTTCATATACGGCAAATAACAAACCGCAACCTTACCAGCTGCACCAATTAAAATTCTATATTTACATTTCCAATTGGTATTTAAAAAAGTAAATTAAGAATTCTCACTGTCAGAAGTCGAACCTGCGACCTCAGGCGAAGGTTCCACAATGCGCCGAAACCTTACGAGTTACTACACGCGCTAGTTTTTTGAAGGTTTTGATTATCTGCATTTTCATGTAACAATTTTAAATAAACTTTATTTGCCTGACAAAAATTTTAAGTTTTTGTTGTTATCGAACTAAAACGAACAAAATCAAAATGTAGGGCTGAAAATGCCCGTTATACAGACATATAAGTTGCCGGTGTAACCAGCACGATCTATGCAAGCGCATTTAGGTGTGGCAGTTTTAGTTTTCCACCATTGAACAAGAACGATAAGTACAGTCGAGAACACCCGAACGTAATATACTCTTTGCTTTTTTCCCCAATTAAATTATTAAAATCGGTCTAGAGATATTACAATGTGTAGCACTTGCATTAAAACACGTTGAAACAAAAACAATCTAAGCATAATCAAACATACAGCTGTTTGTCTGTATGCGAATACACATACGAAAGACAATATATGTTGCAAATATGTATGTATGTGTGTGTGTATTCAGCGCGTATTGAAGTTTTAAAATTATTTTATTTCTTGTGGCAAAAGGGGCGTGGCATCTTGATAACTTGATAGCATTGCATTTGTGCTGCTCTTACCATATCTGAAATCTGTTTGTTCATACGCACAGACAGACAGACAGACGGACATGGCTATATCGACTCGGCTTGAAATGCTGATCAAGAATATATATACTTAATAGGGTCTGCCACGCCTCCTTCTGCCTGTTACATACATTTGCACAAACCCAATAAACTCTTGCAGAGAGTATAAAAAGTAATGAACTTTCTTTATTTAGATTAATTGAAACACTAAAACTCGTTTTAACACCAATAAACTTTTAAGACCCGTACTCTAAAAAAGAGTACAGGGATCTATTAAGTTTGTCAGAAACGAAATGTGCGTAACGTTTCCGAAAGTATGTATAGGTATTCTTGATCAGCATTAACAGTCGGATCGATGTAGCGATGTCCGTCTGGCCGTATAAACACCTAGATCTTTCAAACTACAAACACGGTTGCCACAAAAGTTTTTTATAAAATGCCAAAAAAAAATTTTAAAAAGAGCCAATTTCAATAAAAAGGAGCCAAAAATACTGGTTTCTTAGCAATTCATATATTAATTTTTTTTATTTTATTCCTTACTTATAATTATGCATAATGCATGTTTTTAATAACAAAATAAACGATTTCATTAAAGATTAGTAAAACTGATTTTCTTTTCTTCACTTTGTTCATTTTGTCCCTTAACTAATTTTTATACTCTCCGCAAGAGTATATTGGGTTTGTGCAAAGTATGTAACAGGCAGAAGGAGGCGTGGCAGACCCCATAAAGTATATATATTCTTGATCAGCATCACAAGCCGAGTCGATATAGCCATGTCCGTCTGTCCGTCTGTCTGTCTGTCCGTCTGTCTGTCCGTATGAACAAACAGATTTCAGAGATGGTAAGAGCTACAAGTTCGAGCTTGGTCTCAATCGATCACATATTTAGTCAGTCAATACAAGAATCTTTTTTTTTTTCGATGCCACGCCTCATTTGCCCACAATGAGCAAAAAACTAGACTAGGCGAATATCTCAGTTACTATTGCACCTAGGATGACCAATTTTGGTATGGAGGTTCCTAGCGACAGCGTTAATGCATTGACATTTAAATTTTTGGACTGCCACACCCCGTTTTCCCACAATTAATAAAATAAAAATTCTCAACTTTTGCTCCGTTTTTAGGCATTCATTAATATAGTACAGTGTTGTAATTTATAATTCGTGTGAAGACTAACTATATCAAACTATCCTGAAAGGCGCATTGAAATCGCACTATAAACAAGAAAACTAGAAGCGTTGCAATATTGATAACCGAATGCAATATCATGTATGAGTGCAAGTGAGACAGAAACATACAAGCACATGTGACGGCAGCGCTGCCACATTCATATCAATGTATGAGTGCAAGCGAGACAGAAACATACAAGCACATGTTTGAATGTTTTCGTTGCTTGCGTGGCGGCAGCGCTGCCCGCAGTCGCTGGCCGCGCTGAATACACACATACATACATACATGTATATGCATCATATGTTGTCTTTCGTATGTGTATTCCCATACAGACAAACAGATGTATGTGTGATTATGCATAGATTGTTTTTGTTTCAACGTGTTTTAATGCAAGTACTACACATTGTAATGTCTCTAGACCGATTTTAATAATTAAATCGCGAAAAAATGCAGAAAGTATTTTACGGTCGGGCGTGCTCGACTGTACTTTTCTTACTTGTTTTATACATCGCATTTGTTTTGAATGTGCACTCACGCAACGCATAAATATCAATAGTTGATATATAGTAAAAGTGAGTTGCGAAAAACATCGATATGGAAAATTAGGGCTTAGTAACATTGAAATCAATTAATCGTAAACAAAAGGAGCCAATTCCTAAAAAAATTGCCAGGGAGCCAAACGAAAAAAAAAGTTTTGGTTCCAAATCGCCAAGTGTGGCAACCGTGACTACAAAAGCTAGAGAAACCAAATTTGGAATGAAAGGCCGTCCCTTTGTCAGGCAGATAAAGTTTATTTTAAATTGTTGCATAAAATTTTTTATAAAAAAATCGATAATCAAGAAAGAAAATACGTAACAATGCGTTTGTGCAAGCGAGACAGATACATTCAAACATATGTTCGAACAACTACTCTACTTGTGTGGCGGCAGTACTGCCCGCGAATGCTGGTAGTGCCGACCAATGATATCCATACAAACATAAATATGTGCACACATATAATGAGAAACGTATATACATTATGTTCGCATACAGACAAGACAGACAAGAGTATATTGGGTTTGTGAAAAGTAACTAACAGGCATACTTAATAAAGTATATATATTTTTGATCAGCATCACAAGCCGAGTCGATGTAGCCATGTTCGTCTGTCTGTCTGTCCGTATGAGCAAACAGAATTCAGAGATGGCCACGCCTCCTCTTTGCAGAGATTGTTCCTATGAAAGCTATAGGATATTTAGTCATCCGATCTAGCCGATTTAAACATATGAACTGCACAATTTCATCAAGATAGCCTAGAAAACTCAGAAACTAGTTCGCAAGTAGACGAATAGACAAGGCAGGCATGGCTATATCGAAGAGTTCTATTTAAAGACGACGCAAACTACTCAACTGTTATTTAGGAGCTATGTTTTTATGAAAATGCTATAATTAGTATATAAGTGCAATCGTAAAGGTAATGAACACAAGAGTGTTTGATATAAAATATCTGTTGTATTGCTATTCAAGTACACGTCGTGAACGGCAAAATAACAAAGAGTACGGGGTCTAAAAATAAATATTGGTCATTTCAAACAATAAAATCAAAAAATGAGCTAAGCTGAATGAAGAGTACATCGTACTTGTGCGTGAGGTAGTGGCAAACATGAAACGTTTTGATTTTTTTTACATTTTTGTCATCTCTTTGGGGAAACTTGTGTTTGCGCATACTTCGGTGCTTTGTTCGAGTTTATCAATAGCTCTTGATCTTAACCGTCCTTTTCAGTTGGGACCGTGTTCCCAGTTCGTAAAATGAGAAGGCAACGAGAAACTCTTAGATTTGCAAACAAATTATAACTATTTAAGCAGTTATTAAGTGTTTTCGTCAATTGAATACTCGGTCTTCTTTGAGTAAAAGTGTATACAATAACAATATAATTTTAGCGAAAAGAAAATTATTAGACCCCGTACTCTAAAAAAAAGTAGAGGGGTCTGTTAAAATTGTCTAAATCTAAATGTGCATAACAGGCAGAAGGAAGCATTTCCGACCCCATAAAGTGTATATATTCATGAACAGCAGGCTGTTGAACCTAGATGACATAGCAATGTCCTTCTGTCTGTCCATCCATGAGAACATAAGAGCTCCGAGAGCTATAAGAGCTAGACCCCACTAATTGTAAAAGTCGACGGTTACCTTACCAAAAAACTATGCTTTCATATCCATAGCTTTAAAACGATTAGAGAGCCATCATGACCACAATTCACACATTTTGTGTGTGGTATCAACTTTCTTTACTAAGTTTAATCCGGATCAGACAACTGTAACCTATAACTCCCAAAGGAAAATTCGGTCAAAAATATAAAATTTGACATGTAGTGTTAGTTGATCTGTGTTTTTCAACGATTTTGATCAAATTTTATATTTTTATATTAAATATAAACTCGTAAGATAAAATGGTATAATATAATAGCTAAAATGTTAGCAACAGGAAGAACGAAGTTTCTACCTGTTATGCACAAAAGCCATAAATATATAGATATATATATTTATAAACAGTATAAATATATATATTTAATAGTATATATATAGATAAAAGTATAAATATATGTGTATAACTATATATACATATATGGATTTCAGCGATTACATTATATTATTAGACTCTAAAAAAGAGTGGAGGGGTCTATTAAGTTTGTCATAAGCATCAACAGCCGAGTCGATATAGCTGTGTCCGTCTGTCAGTCTGTCTGTCTGTCCGTATGAACACATGGATCTTTTCAACTACAAGAGCTAGAGCCACCAAAATTAAAATGCCCATAAACATTTTGAGCTGCCACGCCCCTTTTTCTATAAGATCAAAAAAACTTTCAAATTGCAATGCCGTTTTAAAGGCATTTGTTCATATAGTACAGTGTTATAATTTAACATTCGATTGGAGACATATGTATAATATCAAATTATCCTGAAAGTTGCATTTAAATCCTACTATAAATAAGAGAGCTATCATGGATCAAAATTTATGTTATATAACTGCAATATCACATGTGCGCAAGCTAGACAGAAATATTCAAACACATGTTCGAACGTTTTCTTTGCCTATGTAGCGGCAGCGCTGCCCGCAGACACTTGCAGCGCCGACCAATGCTATACATACATACATATTATATATATATGCACACATATATATAATTTCAAACGAATTTGTATGTGCATGGCATGCACTGCATGCAGACAAACAGATTTATGTTCGACTAAACTTAGTTTTTTTTTTGTTTCAACGCATTGTTATACAATTACTTACCGTTGTAAGACCTGTATAGATACTGATATAATAAATTTAATCGGGAACAAATAATAAGTTTTAATTCAAAATGTAAATATAAATTTTTTAATTTTGTTTAAGTTTCATTTTAAAAATTTAAATTAATTTAAATAGAAATGAGCACTACTATGTGAGTGCGGGGTCTTTTACAGTCGGCTCGATAGACTGTAGCCTTTGTTACTTGTATTATCTTTGTAACCGTTTGTATTTATTTGAATCAAGGTTTGAATTAATTTATAAAAACTTAATTTTGAATCAATAAGTTTTCGGAAAACGATAAGCTTAAGTTAGCTGGAGCATATAGCATTTCGTGCTGTTTGTTGTTACACACGGATACTGATAATAATGGTGCAAATCAGGAGAAGATGCCTAAGTTGTGTCAGAGGTGCAGTTATTACTAATAAAAACTAATAATCACCCTTAAGTGGTTTTTGCTCAGAGCACATTTTATCTCCAAAAGGAGAACAATTTAAACGCGCCATCATTGCATTTGCAGGACATGAATTGTAGCTTAAGAAATTATTTCCAGGCACAAATTTGACCATTAAGTCGTCGATTGCTGTAATGACGGCCGTGAAATCCAATGATGCTGTGGATGTTAGAAGGTTTCGTGAGCCGGACAAAACGAAACTGCTGTGAACTGAAGTGTTTTTAAGGGCGCTCTAATATGAATGAAGGAAAGTTGTAAGAAGGTATACACAAGACGTCGAAAAGGGCAGTGCCGTCACCGAGCACAAGATTTATTAAAATACGTGAAACAGTGAACAGGGCAATCGAATGTACATCTTTATTTAACAACCGAACAGTATTAATAAGCGTTTGTAATTCAAATTACATGATATTTGATTTTGCATTTAAATTATATTCGAATATAGTTTTGAATCAATGAAATGCCTAGCACAAAACAGTAGAAATTACATTTTTAAAACATATACATATATATTCTTGGAATCAAAAACGACAATAATACTTTACAATTATCCTTACCAGCTTTGGTTCGGATCGAAGACCAACATCTTATAGTTCATATAGACCAAATAAGAATATTCATACACTAATTTCCTATTTGTTTTTATAAAAAAATTTAAACTTATATAAAAATTCACTTATTGACCACTATGGTCGTACAGAAAAAAGTGATGTCAATTATATAGCTAAACGCTTGATGTAGGTCCGAATCCAGATCTTATTTTAGTTTCACCTCACCTTTTTATACCCGTTACGGGTACATTTACTAACCAAGTTTGATTTAAATTGGACAACAATATCGAAAAGCTCCTTAATTGGGATGATCGGTCAAAAATAAGCTTAACAAGTAAGAAAAGTACAGTCGAGCACGCCCGACCGTATAATACTTTCTGCATTTTTCCCCGATTAATTTATTAAAATCGGTATCGAGATATTACAATATGTAGTATTTGCATTAAAACACACGCCGCCACGCAGGCAGCGAAAACATTCGAACACGTGCTTGTATGTTTTTGTCTCGCTTGCACTCATACATGATATTGCCTTCAGTTATCAACGCTTCTAGTTTTCTTGTTTATAGTGTGATTTCAATGCACCTTTCAGAATAGTTTGATATAGTTAGTCTTCACACGAATTGTAAATTACAATACTGTACGATATTAACAAAAGTCCTAAAAAACGGAACGAAATTTGATAAATTTTTTTATTAATTGTGGGAAAAAGGGGCGTGGCAGTCCAAAATTTTAAATGTCGATGCATTAACGCTGTCGCTAGGATCCTCCACACTAAAATTGGTGATCCTAGGTGCAATAGTTATTGAGATATTCGCCGAAAACACCAATTTTTTCCGAGGTGTGTTAAGTTTTTTGCTCATTGTGGGCGAACGGGGCGTGGCATCGAAAAAAAAAAGATTCTTGTATTGACTGACTAAATATGTGATCGATTGATACCAAGCTCGAACTTGTAGCTTTTACCATCTCTGAAATCTGTTTGTTCATACGGACAGACAGACAGAGAGACAGACAGACGGACAGACAGACGGACATGGCTATATCGGCTCCGCTTGTGATGCTGATCAAGAATATATATACTTTATGGGGTCTGCCAGGCCTCCTTCTGCCTGTTACATTCATTTGCACAAACCCAATACACTCTTGCAGAAAGGGAGAAAGAGGCGTGACACACCCCATTTTTGATCAGCTTAACAAGCCGAGTCGATATAGCCATGTCCGTCTGTCTGTCTGTCCATATGAACATACAGATAACAGAGATGGTAAGAGCACACAATGAACAAAAAACTAGACAAACCTCGTAAAAAATCGGTGTTTTCGGCAAATATCTCAGTAAGTATTGCACCTATTATCACCAATTTCGATATGGAGGTTCTTAGCGACAGCGTAAATGCATTGACATTTAAAATTTTGCACTGCCACGCCCCTTTTCCCCACAATTAATAAAAATAATTCTCAACTTTTGTTTCGTTTTTGGGTATTTGTTTATACTAGTACAGTATTGTAATTTATAATTCGTGTGGAGACTAACTATATCGAACTATCCTGAACACCTTTCAGGAAATCGCACGATAAACAAGAAAACTAGAAGCGTTACAATATTGATAATTGAATGCAATATCATGCAAGCGAGATAGAAACATACAAGCACATGTTCGAATGTTTTCGCTGCCTGTGTGGAGGCAGCGTTGACCGTAGTCGCTGGCCGCGCCGAATACACACATACATACATATAGCATCATATATTGTCTTTCGTATGTGTATTCGCATACAGACAAACATATGTATGTATGTTTGATTATGCTTAGATTGTTTTTGTTTCAACGTGTTTTAATGCAAGTGCTACACATTGTAATATCTCTAGACCGATTTGAATAATCGGGCGTGCTCGACTGTACTTTTCTTTCTTGTTATTATTTGTTTCAACGTTTTCTAATACAAGTAATAACAGGAAACCAACTTATTTAAATTAATAAAATCAGAGAGTATTATACGGTCGACCGTGCTCGAAGGTATGCGAATATGAATTGGATTGTAAACTGAGGCTGAGTCAAAAACATTCAAACATGCATACAGAAACACCCACAATAAACACATTTTTGTAGTATATACAAGAGCAAGAACAATTTTATGTGTTATAAACTGTTTACTCCGTGAGTGTGTACAATGTAGAAGTGTGTAGGCGTGAACCAAGAAAATCAATAAAGATAAGTAAGAAAGGCTACAGTCGATCGAGCCGACTGTAAAAGACCCCGTACTCCCATAGTAGTGCCCATTTTATGTAAATTAAAATTTTAAAAAGAAATTTAAAAAATTAAAATTTTAAAATGAAATTTAAAAAATTAAAATTAAATATTTACATTTTGAATTAAAATTAAAAAATAAATAAATTAACAATTGTCATTGTCAGCACTCGAACCCGCGATCCATACGAAGGTTCCGTATTGCGCCGCAACTCTAGCAGTTGCACCACGACCCTCTTCTATCATTCTTCCTATTATTTGCAAATATGTATGTGTGCTCATATATATGTGTGTATGTATAGCATTGGTCGGCGCGGCCAGCGTCTCCTGGCAGCGCTGCTACCAGAAGGTAGAGAATACGTTCGAACATATGTTTGTATGTTTCTGTGTTTGTTTGTATGTGTTGCGCGCATGCAGTGATTTTGCAGTAAAATAACATCGACTTTGAACCGTAATTTCTCTCTTGTTTGACATAGGATTTTGATGCCACTTTCAGGAAAGTTAGAAATAGTAAGTCTCTAAGCGTATGTTAAATTACAACACTGTACTATTTGATTTAAAGCCTTAAAAACGGCATTGAAGTTGGAAAGTTTTTTTAGTTCCTATGAGCAAAGGGGGAGTGGCAGCTCAAAAATTTGAATGGCGTTATATTGTCTCTAGGAACCTGTATACCAAAATTGGTGCTCCTAAGTGCTATAGTTACTTAGATATTCGCCTAAAACACAAATTTTTTTTGAGGTTTGTCTGGTTTTTTGCTCATTGCGGGGGCGGTAGATCTGCCTGACATAATAACGGACTTTCATTGTGAATTTCATGGTTCTAGCTTTTGTAGTTTAAAAGATCCAGGTGTTCATACGGACAGACGGACATGGCTATATCGACTCGGCTGTTGATGCTGATCAAGAATATATATACTTTATGGGGTCGGCCACGCCTCCTTCTGCCTGTTACGCACATCTCGCTTCTGACAAACTTAATAGACCCCCTTTACTCTTTTTTAAAGAGTACGGGGTCTAAAAATTGCTATACCCTGCACATTTTTGTAAGATATAAGATTACTTACAATTTTAATCGTTGATTGTCAAACGGTACATGGTCGCTTAAAGTGTTCTAATAGTTGATGAGTATTCGTTACCTTTTTTGTTAAACTCACAGCATCAAGTATCTTAACATTGGCACTAATATTTTTATCATGACTTATTGTTAATGATATAAAACTGAGTAACTGGCTTATTAAGGAAACGTTTTCATGGATTTGGTCGGTAAAATGGCAATGATTGATACATTTTTTTGGGACAATGACAGACATAGGAGCTAGCGGATTTGATTATTTTGTTCCTGAAATATTTTAGAATTTTTCGAAACTAAAACATAAAACATAATGGCGGTTTCCGTCAACCTCTGTGTTTCCACAACTTATCGTGTGCAGCCTCTGTTAGTGAACGGAAGTCTAAGAAGTAAGAAAGGCTACCGTCGATCGAGCCGACTGATAAAGACCCCGTACTCCCATAGTAGTCCGTACTTGTATTTAATTAAAATTTCAATTTTAAAATGGAATTGAAAATATTAAAATTTTCTATTAACATTTTGATTTAAAAATTAAAAAATTAAATTAACAGTTCTCATTGTCAGCATTCGAACGAAGGTTCCATAATGTGCAACAACTCTTCCAGTTGCACTACGCCCCAATTTAAATAATAATTATCTGACTTAACATGTAATAAATTGTTTGTTATATAAGAAATATAAATGAAACGGGCTGTCTGTGCTGAGATTTGAACCGCAGAACATTTAAGTACACAAGAATAATGCCAGGCATCTCTATCAGTTTTGCCACACTTCCTTCAAAAATTAGATGGTTCAATAATGTAGGTAAGGATGGAGTTAACTCTTCTCTTTCTACCACGTGTACATAAATTACAAATATTGAACATAGTTTTTTGTGAGAAGACAGTAGTTTTTACAATGTGCAGGGTCGGTAAGGAGCGTGACAACAATTTTAAATAAAGAAAAGGGGGCGTGGCAGCTCAAAATGGCATTGCATTTAGGCTGCCCTAGGAACCTGCATAACAAAACTTGTGCTCCTAAGTGCCATAGAAACTGAGATCTTCGCGTAAAATATAGAGTTTTTTGCTCATTGCGGGGGCGGTAAGGGGCGTGGCAACAATTTGAAATAAACTTGACCTGCTCGCGAAGATAATGAACTTTCATTCCAAATTTGGTGTCTCTCGCTGACATGGCTATATAAACTCGGCTGTTGATACTGATCATTAATATATATACTTTATGGGGTCTGCCACGCCTCCTTCTGCCTGTTACATACATTTCAACGACTACAATCTACCCTTGTACTCTACGAGTAACGGGTATTCAAAGACCCATTAAGTTCGGTTGAAAACCGTGTTTTGAGAAAACGTTTGCAAAGTTTTCTTTACCGCCTTTTAATAACTTCAGAAATAACTATTCGATCGGAAAATTCTTGTGTTCACATATTTTATACATATGCATCTTTCATTTTAGGGAGGAAATAATTTGATTTGTCGACCCAAATCCAAATAAAGTCGCAAAGTAGCTATAGTTTTCTCTCTTGTTCCAACGATTTAAGTTTTCCCTCCTGCTCTGTGGAATTAAAAATTAGAAATTGGTAATCCAAGTAACCTATTTATGGGCTTTTCTTTACAATTGTTTTTTAAAAAGTTTAGTTCGTCAAAATTTTAGTTTTCAATTATTTTTACTTTGAGTGCCAAAGAGGTGTGAGGCAATATGGAAGATGATAGGCCTTTCAATCCTTTTTACATTGGCCCCCATCCGAGCATGGCGTGTGCGGTAGAAGAAACACCACCACATCAGTGTTCCCCCAAATGTCCAGATGAAGCTGATAAATCAACTGCAACTTCGCTCAACACTTCAGTAAGCGTATCTAAATTAAACAATGTAGAAAAGGCGAATCCTGAACCGACGTACAGCGTGTATCCCTACAAATAATAAGTCAATTAAAAACAACTTTATTAGCTGCACGCCAATTCGGAGTATAAACACTCTAACAAAATCAAAAACATCCATTTATAACGTAATTGTTTAATAAAATTTCTTTTTTAACAGAGTCGGCTTTGCTTATTTTGCCATGCAAATAAGCTATTTTCAACCAGGAGATAGTTGTCCGATCTGGATCAAGCTTGGTGAAAGTAGTTATAATCGTATCATACACATAATGGTACCGATAACTCTATTGGTCTTCAAGGGCGGTTAGGGACGTTCTATAAATTTGAAATAAACTTTATCTGAGTAAACGTTAAACGGACGTTTATTCGCCTGTGCGTTGCAGTTTCTTAAAATAGTCGAGCTCTTTGGACCCATTACACGGCTTGGCAGAAATCTATTTTGGTTTGGTTCTTCTCATTTTTTAGTAATTTACTATTCCGTCTCTTGACGATGATGATTTCTTAGGAGTGGAAGGCTGTGCTGAATCTAAATCCTTGGAGGGCTGGCCCCTTCTGTTTTCTTTAAGTGTAGCGTGCAGTGGCATTGCACTTGAGTTTTGTCCTTCAGTTAAGTAATGTGCCTACTTCTGTCGGCATGTTGTAGTTCATCTGGTCATAGGTTGGAAAGGATCTCATTGTAGGTTTTTAGTTGTTCTATCACGGTTGCTTGTAAGCATTTGGTGGGGATAGTTATAATGTTAGATAGTCATAACCATACACGTACTGTGGAAATTTGATCACGATAGCTCTAATATTTACAAGTCGCAGTCTTATAAAAATAGTTTTATACAATTTGCGGGGGCGGTAGAGGGCATGAGACAAATTGAAAATAAATTCGATCTGCTCGCGAAGTAGTGGTGGTTTTAGCAAGGACGAACAAACAGACTGACATAGTGCCATATCGTCTCGGCTGTTGATGCTGATTAAGAATATACATATGTATACATATGTACATCAGCATCAACAGTAGAGTCAGTATAGCCATGAATGCCTGAATCTTTTAAACTATAAGAGCTAGAGACGCCAAATTTGGAATGAAAGTACGTCATCTTTGCGATCAGATTCAGTTTATTTCAATTGTTGCCACGCCCCTTACCAACCCCACAAATTGTAAAATTGTTGTCTCTTTACTAAAAACTGTGGTCAATAATTATAATTTATGTACACGTGGTTGAAAAAAAGAGCTAATTCTTTGTTTACCTACATTATTGAAAGATCTATTTGTTGAACTTAATGTGGCCCAATTGGTGTAGATATCTGGTATTATTTTTCGTAATTGTGTGTAAACCCAAGGTCTGCGATTCGATCCCCGGCAAAGAACAGCCATTGCATTTGTAAATACAAATAATCAGACCCTTCGCAAACGAGCAGCGTGATGCAACTGGTAGGATTACGGTGTGTTCCCGAACCTGCGAGTCCGGGCAGTGCATTTTGCCTATTTGGTTTTTTAACGGGGTCTTTTAAAGTCGGCTTGCTCGACTGTAGCTTTTCATGCTTGGCTTAAATTGTAATTATACTTCGTTATAATCTTAATTAGTTATGTGGAATACAATATACCTTCAAAAAGATGTATAAAATACATATCTAAATGCAGATCGATGTAATATTAATTGTATTACAACAGGTTGAAACGAAAAAAAACTTAATTTAATCGAACATAAACCTGTTTGTCTGCATGCAGACACACATACGTTGGACATTGGTCGGCACGGACAGCGTCTGCGGGCAGCACTGCCGCCACAGGCAGCAAAAACGTTCCAACATATGCTTGTGTGTTTCTGTCTCGGTTGCGCGTATGTAGTGATTTTGCAGTTAAATAACAAACTTTGTTACGTGATAGCTCTCTTGTTTATAGTAGGATTTTTATGCAACTTTCAGGAAAGTTTGTATGATATGTCTCCAATGTTAAATTACAACACTGTACTATTTGTACGATTGCTTTAAAAACGGCATTGAAATTTGAAAGTTTTTTAGTTCTTATGAAAAAATGGGACGTGACAGCTCAACATTTTTAAAGGCTAGGAACCTGCATACAAAAATTCGTGCTCCTAAGTGGCACGATTGTTTGATCATTGCGGGACTGAAAGGGGCGTGACAAAAATTTTAAATAAACTGGATCTGCTCACGAAGATGACGGACTATCTAACTCACACAGAATAAATTTGCCAGAGCAAGTTTCATGCATATCGTACTACTATATCGTATAGCTCCCATAAGGCCGATCGTTCAAAATTATGCTACAAATATGAATAAATATGAGAAACTTTAAGTTGAAGAACCTAGGTAATCAAAATAACATAGAATACATTCTGCAATAACATAAACATACTGACCATTTGCACTAACATTATTTTTTAATAACATATTTAAATTGAGTAACGGGTATCCTAAAGTCACGAGGCGACTATATTTAGGTTTCTATCTTGTTTCAATTACAGATATAATACGTACACAATATGCTTTACACGCCTACACGCACGCACATGAAAGGTTTCCGCTATTTGATTATTAACAAATTTAATACCAATTTTTATAAACAATCTCGCTTATATAATTTTGTTTTGTTTTTCCCCAATCTTTCTCTCTCTCCGCGCAGATGTTGAGAACTTAATATTAACCAACGGCCAAGTGTCCGGCGGAAACGCCAGAACCATCCATCGTAAATAAGGGCAGCTTAAGCAAATTAACGCCTAATATCATTTAGAGCTAAACAAGACGGTCACAATAGAATTAAAATGTAAATGACTTCAACTAAATTACTAACCCTAGCAACCAACGCCTAATAAACAACAACCAAAGGAGGAGACCAGGTCTCAGGTCCTTATCCGCTCGAGCAGGGGCACAACCCTTAAGAATTTTAAGATTGCAATGGCCGGGCCTCAGGTACAGCACTCGCAGAGACCCCTCAGCGCCAATTATACGGGACTAAATAGGAGCGGAGGGTCTAGTGGTGTGGGAGGTGTTGGTATCGTGTCCGGAGCGAGTGGCATTGCCAGCAGTGCCTCTCATTCTGGCCTGGGTCTGCATGCACTTCGCCAGGTGTCTAACGAAACGGAACTGATCTATCGTGGCAGCCATAGCAATGGTAACGTGAGTGAGCTTCCCGAATTCGGGAAAGGGCGACCGCTGCCGGTGTCGTCTTCCAATCGTATTATCCAACAACAGCCGAAACACAACTCGCGGGACAACATTGTAAGCATAGCGGGGACGGGTAGCTGTCCGTCAGATTCGCTCATTGGGACCATTGCTACCAATATTGGAGGCGGAAGCAGTAGTGCATTAGCAGCGCCGAACAGTCATTCTGAGGTGGCTTTAAAAAAATCAAATACACAGCGAAACATTGAGATCATTGTTGATGCGTCAAAATGCGGAAATAATTCCGTGGACATTGACGATGTGGAGCAGGTCGAAAGCGGCCAGGAATTCTTGTCTATCAACAAATTGTCACGTCAACGTGACAGGCCACTGCATCGACGTCTCATCAGCTATTTGCGAAATCTGTTCCAAGGCAGTGATGCACAGAATGGTAAGCAATGTTGCCCCGCTCAGATATTTACATAGATACATCAATCACCTATAAACATTCTATTAAAGTCAGATGTATAAATCTCAAGACAATTAATAATGTACCTCTCGCCTTCATTTTTATAGCCTTGCAGAGGGTATGTTAATTTTGTTACGAAGTTTGTAACGCGTTCCTATGAAGTACAGTGGAATCCGTTTATAACGACTCCGCTTAAAGCGTCCGTCCGGTCATTGCGACGAAAATTTGATTCTTTGTTTGGTCCCCATACAAGCTTGTATGAAAGGTCCTCCGCTTAGTACGTCTCCGCTTATAACGACAAACCGTTTATGTCGACGATATTTTTCATAATTCAACCGGATATTGCGACGTGCCGAAAAAAAAAATACAGCGAAATAATGCCAAAAAATATAAGCATCAAACGACGCTGTAAGAAAAATATGTATGTATATGCATGTATGTATTTATTAGTGATCGGCACTCATAGGAGCGTCAACAAGGTTCTTACTCTCTCCCTCCCATTATTCTCTCATATTTTACTCTGGGAGAGAGAAAGAGTCTAAGCACAATGCCGACGCATACAAATGTTTTCAGCGCGAGTGTGCGGGTATATTCCATAGGATGTCCCGTTATATTTCTAGTTTTTTCTGCTTTTTTCCAATTCAAATTTTATGCGTAAATGCTCACAATGTAAAATCGAGAGCAAAATGCGCAAAAGAGAGCTCATTCAGTACAAGCTCAGCAATTAGGCAATGCACGCAAATAATGTCGTCAAAAAACATTGAATTAAATTTATAAAATATTTTGTTTTGATTTAAAAATTATATTGTTTTATTTTAAAACCTATTGCAAAAATGACAGCAGCAAAAGAAAAAAGAATGTTTTTCTTTGCTCGTTTCGGGTATAACGACGTAAAATCGTCGGTCCCTTGAGTGTCGTTATAACCGGATTCCACTGTATATATATTGTTAATCAGCATCAACAGTCGAGTCGATATTGCTTTGTCCGTCTGTCTGTCTGTTTCTTAACGAACTAGTTTCTCAGTTTTAAAGCTATCTTGGTATAGATTTATATTCTCTTTGAACGCAGTTCATATGTTACAATCGGATGACTATACCTTTTAGCTCCTATAGAAATAATCGTTTGATAATTTTTTTTTATCCAATCTTAGCCGAATTCACTTCAAATGCATTAAGTTGAAAATCCCAACTTTAAACCAAATATCCAGATCATTCCACTATGTCATATAGCTGCCATTGAAACATAAAGTTGAAAATGTTAAAAATGCTTAGTATGAAAATATGCATTTGTTATCTGCCGACCAAATTTCATCCAAATCGGACCACTATATCATATAGCTAACCTAGGAGAATTGGTAAATGAAACCATATTAACACAATGTCGAGCCGAAGATAACTTTTTTTTTAATTTCTAATGTTTTTTTTTTTTTTACATGAGATATTTTTTCAATCGTAAGCCTCTTCCCTCGGTTCCACAGCTAACCGAGACGGCATGCCAAACCATTTATTAAATCACATTATTTGATGAGTTTGAGGTCAGAAATCTTTCTCATAGTTTCGTTGGAGTGTTAATTGAGCAATCTCAAGTAATATACACACGCAGAAGCGAAGTGTGCGTATAAACACCAAAATCTTTTATTCTACAGGAGCGAGAGGCAAAAAAATTTGAAATGAAAGTCTTATGTCAAGCAGATCAGAATTATTTCAATTTGTTACCACGTCCCCTACTGCCACCTCAATAAATAAATGACACCTCGGAAAAATCTATGTTTTACACAAATTTTGGTATGCAGGTTCCTAAAGACAGCCCAAATGATGGGCATTTTGAGCTGCCACGCCCCTTTTTTTTTAAGGCATTTGTTCATATAGTTTAGTGTTATAATTTAAAATTCGTTTAGAGACATATATCAAATTATCCTCAAAGTTTCATTGAAATCCTACTATAAACACGCAATAAAGGCAGATAGTAATACTGTAATTTTCTTACTTGTATGTAAACCTAAGGTCTGCGGTTCGAATCCGTGCACAGACAGGCATTTTATTAATTTTTTTTAGTTAACAAAAAGTTATTACATGTAAATGCTGATAATCGGAGTCTTTGACTAAGCAGGGAGTGGTGCAACTCGTAGTTGTCCTCGAACTTGTGTCTGGGGCGCATGGTTTTTTAAAGTCATTTGTTAAGCTCTTGAGAGTTGAGTAGAGCTTTAAACTAACACAAATTTAGTATCCGCCGGATTTAAAGAGTGTTTTAATAAAATTGTTCAAACGGATTTCATCTGTTTCAGTTTCCCGTAAATATTGGCAAATTTGTTTTTCCACAATGCGCAAACAAAGCAAAAAAAGATTTATAATATTTATAAGTCAGGCCTGGTTTTATTTTTATGAAATTACTTATTTTATAACCTGTGAGGGTATTGGGTTTGTGCGAACAAGTCATGACCGTCTGTCCGTATAAAGGCTAGATATTCGAGATGGTAAAAGCTAGAAACACCAAATCTGGTACATAGACTACTTTAATGTGCAGGTAAAATGCTAAAAATTAATCTAAAAATTAAAACTATGAAGACCAAATTCACATTTGTATAAAGTAATTATATAATTATTCATACCAAGTTTGGTTCGTATCAGACAACTATATCCTATAGCTCCCATAGGCCAAATCGGCCGAAAATAGTTCATTTATATGAATAAATGGTGTGAGCCAGTGCAAGCGAGACAGCGCATGCTTCTTCTTCTTGCTTTGTCGCTTTTTGTTTTAACTCAACTATCGATCCCAGTTCTTTAGTTCATTTAAGTGACTCATTATCGATAAACTTTGTTAACTTTTTAGCTGTAATGATGGAGTCGCATTTACTAAAATTGATTGGATTTCTAATACAATAATATCAAGTCGGTCGGACTTCTCACAGGGTATCTTACGGTTGGAAAAGCCCGACTGTACTTTGCATCTTATTATACCCGTTACTCGTAGAGTACAAGGGTAGATTGTAGTCATTGGAATGCTTGTAACAGCCAGAAGGAGGCGTGGCAGACCCCATAAAGTATATATATTCTTGATCAGCACCAATAGCCGAGTCGATATAGCCATGTCCGTCTGTCCGTCCATCCGTCTGTCCATCTGTCCATCTGTCCGTCCGTCCGTCCGTCCGTCTGTATGAACAAAAGGATCTCAGCAACTGTAAAAGCTAGAAAGACCCGAGAGGTCGCAAATGAAAAATAAAATTCCCAAGCAGTACAAGTTTGTTTTCATTTTTAGACACACCCACTTTAGGGCGTTCTATGTCCATATAAATGTAAAAGCAGGTAAAAATAGCATGTTTTAGTATAGAAAAATTTTTGTTGTGTAGTCCAAATAGGACTACTATATCGTATAGCTCCCTTAGAAACAATCGGTCGAATATTGAGTAACGGGTATCCTAAAGTCGCGGGGCGACTATAGCATTCTTTCTTGTTTTCTTCTCAAAAAGTGTAACATTATGTCTATGTCAATGTCTATGCCTCTTTTTTAGACCCAGTACTCTAAAAAAGAGTAGAGGGGTCTATTAAGTTTGTCAAAAGCGAAATGTGCGTAAAAATGCACGATACACTAACTTTGCACAAGTACTGTAAATAAGCAAATTTCCATACAAATAAAAAATTTTGAATGATTTTTCCTATGAGAGCTATAGGATATACATAGTTGTATATACTACTTATATGTCCTGTCACTGTGGACTCTTTGTAAATACGGGGTCCATGTGTATAAAATTTTCCGGAGTCGGAAATACTTCCATCTAACTAACTAGAATTACAGATAATATTTTAAGAAATATATTTTCCTCTTTAGCAAACATACTAATCCGGTGTCTGAATGTTACGGATACTTAATATTTGGATAGATACTAGAACTAGAAAAAATTTAATTCAAGTAAGAAAGAAATCATTGCAGTGCATTCTTTTCTCTTTTTACTAGTATAATAAAATATTCATGAAATATCGTCATAAGCTAAATTAAGATTAAATTAATCCACAAGACACCGCAAGAAAGTCGACAGGTTAGCAATGCTTGTACAAGCCCACACATAATAAAAACATATATGTATAAATCTTATTGCAAACCCAAAAAAACAAAAAAAAAATAAGAGTAATCATATTTTTTTTTTGCGATATACAATCCAGCTTTAATTTGTTGCATCCCTAGTTACTAAACATTCTTATAGCCTTGTATTACTTAAAACAGTATATCCACTCTCTCATTTATTGCATTATCTTTCGCTTCTCTCTTTACGTCTGTTCCCTGTGTTTAACATATCTTACAGATTCAGAGCTGGAAGAATTTGAGACGCCTGCCCGGTACAGACCAGATTCATTGAGCGCCCTCAGCCGTGCCACACGCTTCACAGAAGATGAAATTAAAAGAATTTATCGGGGTTTTAAGGCTGAATGTCCCACGGGCGTTGTTAAGGAAGATACATTTAAAGTGATCTACTCGCAGTTCTTTCCACAGGGAGGTTCGTGCGGTACAGTATAATTTGTTTTGTTATTTTTGTGACTTGAACTAGTGAAATATCTAACGTTTTTATGTAATGTTAAGTGTCATCATCAATTCCAGCATTAACAATTGTTTTATATTGTTACTTTATGATTTGTTTAAATCGAATAAATTACCAATTTCCTTAACAACGATAAGTTTTCATGTTATAAACGCTGCTCCTTCAAATTTAATTTCGTCTTTAATTTAAAAAAAAAAGAAAATTCTGAAAAAAAAAAAAAATTCTTTTCTTTGTAGTGTTGCTATCAATTGGAAAAATTGCTTAAAAAGTAATAGCATAAATAAATCTAACCTATTGAAAAGATTTCTCGTTGATTTTTGGACTCCGTAATTTAAATAGGACTAGAGGTTTCTATTTAGTTTGTTTGAAGCAAAATGTGCGTAACAGGCAGAAGGAGGAGTGGCCGACCCCATAAAGTATACATCTTCTTGATCAGCATCAACAACCGAGTCGATATAGCTATGTTCGTCTGTCTGTCTGTATGTCCGTCCGTATTGCATGCACCATCCCTTGTGACGGAGATTTCAGACCGGGCATTTTTCGAGAAGGCCGCGCAAAATCATCGAATGACGATGCGAGTGTAGCGCTAGTAAAGTCCAAAATATCACGAATATTAAAATATAATCTTGGGTACATGAAAAAATCAGCACGGTGGGTTTCTCGAATTATAACTGATGCCCAAAAAGAGGCACCAGTGCGTTTTGTTAATTTTTTTCTTACAAAATTAAAAAACAGAATCTTGCACGTTTTAAAAAAAATTGAAACAGGTGATGTAGTATGGTTCTACAAGTACCACCGTGAAAATATGAGCAATCCATGGTATGGAGCCCAGAAGGTCAGTTTGCATTCAGTTAACATTACTAGACAGAAAAAAATTATAGTTGTTATTCCTTTGAAAACTGGTCAGACGGTAACTGCCAAGTGGTATACAGAAAATCACTTGGCACAAGTTTTCAAAAATTTGTTGGGAAAACAAACAAAACAAGAAAAAAAGGTTATCTTCGGCTAGCCGAAGATTGTATACCCTTGCAGTCATGCACATTGCGTTAATTTTATTTAAATGACCGATTGTTCCTATGGCAGCTATATGATATAGTAATCCGATCAAGATGAAATTTGGTGTACCCATAGGATCTTATGCCAAATGCATATGGAGCGAATTTGGCTCAAATCGTACAAGAGACACAGAAAATTTTCATGCTAAGCATTTTCAACCGATTGTTCCTATGGCAGCTATATGATATAGTTGTACGATCCGGATAAAATTTGGTCGGCAGATGGACAATGATAACAAATGCGTATTGCGTGAATTTGGTTCAAATCGTACAAGAGACACAGAAAATTTTCATACTAAGCATTTTCAGCATTTTGAACCGATTGTTCCTATGGCAGCTATATGATATAGTGGTCCGATCTGGATGAAATTTGGTTTGCACAAGGCATTTTATGCCAAATGCATATGGAGCGAATTTGGTTAACATAGATCAAAAAAAATTTTTTTTTCATCCGATTGTTCCTATGGGAGCTATATGATATAGTGATCCGATCTGGCCGATTTTAACAAATGTTCTGCGTGCAAAGGGAATACACATTTGTGCCAAGTTTCATCAAGATAGCTTTAAAGCTGAGAGACTAGTGCGCATAGAAACAGACGGACAGACAGACGGACAGACGGACATGGCTATATCGATTCGGCTGTTGATGCTGATCAAGAATATATATACTTTATGGGGTCGGAAACGTCTCCTTCAATGCGTTACAAACTTCGTGACAAAAACAATATACCCTCTGCAAGGGTATAAAAAGGAACTGCGCTGATACTGTTAACACCATGATAACGCACTAGCGCACACTTTATTTCGTTGTCAGGATTTGAAAAAATACGTCCACCACCTTATTCCCCAGATCTAGTGTCTGTGGCTTTTGGTTGCTCCTAAAAATAAAACAAAAAGACACAGCATTTAAGAGATAATTAATGCAATCTTCAAGACTGTTTTGCAAAGTGGCTTTATCGACTTAAAAAGTGTATTGAAATAAATGGCGATTATGTTGAAAAAATACAAAGAGATGAAGATTAAAGAAAAAACAAGCAAGAATGCTGTAGTCGCCTCGCAACTTTAGGATACCTGTTACTTAATTTAAATAGGACTGAGCTATGGAAGCTACACGATTTAGTAATCCGATTTGGATGAATCTTGGTCAATATGTTACTTTAATATGTTTTTTGTGTGAGTTTGATTAATAAAACACATCAATTCACTATAAAAAAAAATATAAAACTGGCCCATTATATGTTTATTAAAAAACCGATCCATTACAATTTCATTTCGGTGTTGTAGACCAATACCTTGACAGGTAAAAGGGCTATAGCGCATTGGCCATCGACCTCAGGGTTTGACGAAATTCTATCCCTTTTGGACTACGAACGTTACATTGGACATCATTAGGAAACAAAATAATTTTTGTTTTATTGCTCCAGAGAATATGTCGTCAAGCTTAACCGACGTCTATCCTCATCGTTTAATGGATTGGTATAAAGAGTAGAATCTTCCGAGCACTTTTTCCATGTAGGTTTGCATCCACTAACTGACGTCGAACTGTTCGGGACGACACTACATTCCCTCTATGGTTTTCAATAGCCCTGCATGTCTTGAAGGATCGCTCATAGATAGTGACACAATGCGGTTTTCTGACTGTATTGATGCGGTTTTCTAAGTACCACGGGTCTTAAATTTTTTTTAGCATTCTAACATTAGTTAAAATGTTTTGAAATCGGAACAATAAATTGGCTATGTCATTGAAAGTTTTCCCATCATCATTCGTCAAATAATTTCCCTTTCTTCGGTAGTGCAATATACAGCATGACACATAAATAAAAAAATTTGGAAAACATTTTTTTTTTGAATCAACTTAATTGCAAGCAATGTAACAATAACCTTCACTAACCAAAAAGTCCTTCTAACTATTTATATTTTAAAACTTTAACAAATACACCTATTAATGTGTCCAGTTCAAATTGGTATGCTTTCAGAAAAATAAATAAATTTTTTTTTATATATAATTGATTTTGTTTTCATCTCACCAAAATCACATGAAGACAGTGCGGGGCAACCAATAAAATTAATATCTGGGTTACAAACACTTTGCATAAAATAATATTCTGCAACAAAAAAAAAAATTTTTTTCACCCTTTTTATTTTGACCATGAGTGTAGCTTAGTCAATGCATAATTTGTTCATACTTATTCATATTTGGAGCGTATTGTTGTCCGGTTAGCTATATGGGAGCTATACGAGATAGTTGGGTATTGTACCTTTTATTTGCGACCCCTTTCACCTTTCTATATCTTAAAGTACCATTTGTTCATACAGACAGACGTGAGGACAGATGGACATGGCTATATCGAGTCGGCTATTGATGCTGATTGAGAATATATATGTACTTAATGGGGTCTGCCACTACAAAAGCTAGAGCAACCAAATTTGGAATGAAAGTCCGTTTATAGTGTACACAGACCAAGTTTATTTCAAATTTTTGCCACGCCCCCTAAATTAGTATCTTTGGCACTTAGGCGCACCAATTTTGGTATGCAGGTTCCTAGAGACATCCTTTTAAAATGTTGAGATGCCACGACCCCTTCTTTCATAAGAACTTATATACTTTCAAACTTCAATGCCGTTTTTAAGGCATTTGTACATATAGTAAAGCGTTATAATTTAACATTCGTTTGGAGAAATATCATATCAATCTATCCTGAAAGTTGCATTAAAATCCTACGTTAAACATCAGAGCTATCACGGATCAAAGTTTATGTTATTTGACTGCAATATCACTGTATGCGCGCAAGCGAGACAGAAACACACAAACATATAGTCAAACATTTTCACTGCATGTGTGGCGACAGCGCTGCCCGCAGACGCTAGCCGTGCAGACACATACATACATATGTATGTGCATGTATATTTATAATTTCAAACGAATTTGTTGTGTATGTAGACAAACAGATTTATGTTCGATTAAACTTAGTTTTTTTTTGGTTCAACGCGTTCTAATACAAGTACTAACCATTGTAAGACCTAGATACAGATTTAATTAATTTAATAGGGAATACAGTCAGGAAGTATTACTTTTCTTTTTGATTGTACTTTTCTTTCTTGTAAGGAAGGACGCAGATAATCGGAAGATTCTTAAAAGTGGGGAGTGGTTCAACTGGTAGAGTTGCGGCGCAATATGGAACCTTCGTCTGAGGTCGCAGGTTCGAATGCTGGCAACAAAAATTGTCTATTTAATTTTTTAAATTTCAATTCCAAACGCAAATATACAACTTTACTTTTTTTAATTTTATTTTAAATTTTCAATTTAAATTAAATACAAGTGCGCACTACTATGGGAGTACGGGGTCTTTTATGGTCGGCTCGATCGACTGTAGCCTTTCTTACTTGTTTATCTTGGCTTTTCTAGTTCATTAAGCGAACTTTTGTTAGTCTCACCGAACAGCTGTAAAATTGGTTCTTCATATAAGAGATCTTTCTTCGATTCGATATCAGCGATCTTAACACGATGTAGACCAATAGATTATGGACAAGCAGTTACTTTTATTCTTGACTACCAGAACGTCAGCCTACAAAGTACCCGCTCAGATTTGCATGAAACCAGTAAAACTAGTAGAAGCTTGCTCTTAATATGTAGGAAGAATATTTGGCAAATGTTTTGGTTCAATTTGTCCCTCTGCCACAACAGTTTAAATTAAATTTAATTTAATTTAATTTTTTGTTTAATGTATGGCATGCTTAACGTTTCCCCACGATGTATGTTACTTGTCAATGCTGGTCACTCATCAAAGAACGACTAAGAAATACTATACCACAATATCGATAAGCTCATTTGACACATGTGTGTTTGGAAATGATATTCATATTTTAATAAGATTTAATTCTAAAGTTTTATGCAAAAATTTAATCTCCCATTTAACGCCATTCTTTCTTGTTTTATTTTTTTTTAATTACAATAACTTTAACAGCAAATCCAACCTTATATGCGCATTATGTATTCAATACACTGGATCAGGATCACAGTGGCATTGTGAGTTTCGAGGTAAGTTAAAATCGATTTGTTATTTATTACATTCAAAAACCGCTCCCTTAAATTATTCCTAAGAAAAAAAAGTAAAAACAAGAAAGAAAAGTACAGTCGAGCACGCCCGACCGTAAAATATTCTCTGCATTTTTTTCGCGATTAAATTTTTAAAATCGGTCTACAGATATGTGTAGTACTTGCATTAAAACACGTTGAAACAAAAATAATCTAAACATAATCACTAACCAGAGAATACATAGATGCGTCAAACTCAAGATTTTTTGAAAGCAAACGCTTGCCTACTCGTGGACCCCCAGAGAGCTTCGGCAAAAAGCCGAACGTCGTAGCGCCCCGGAGAGCCGATCGCCTCTCAGCAAATTCAACGCAGACGAAAATAAATTCAGTCTGGCAGAGCTGGGAAAACATCGATAGTGGCAGTACTCGATGGTTTCACCATCGATGGTTAAAACCATCGATACACTATCGATGGTTCCATCGAAAACTTAGAGTTTAAAAAAGGAAATATATCTGTTTTTTATTGAAATATTAAACAAAAAACAATATCATAATATTTATTTATATATCATAATAAGGACAATAAGGACACAAGGACAATACAGCTGATTGCAGTTTAAAATTGTCTACAAAGTGGCAAGTAATATTGGCTCTCGAAGTCCAGGTGTCGGTTGTAATAGCACAATATTCAATTCTATTTAGCTTGTTCTGGAGAATGATCAGCGTACTTTCGTACATTTTTTTAACTAGCACGTCCTTTAAATATTTCCGGCTTGGCAAAATATACCTTGGATCTAAAGTTCGCAAAAACTGAATAAAACCAAAATTTTCGACGATGCTACAAGGTGCACTTGCGCTCGAAATCGTTACTAGGAAGTAATACAATCAGTTCACTTTCTAAGAAATGTTGTGTAAAAATTCTTACTTGATGTTTCGATAAATTTGTTCATTTTTTGTGAGATACTGCCAAATTTTAGAACATTAACTTCTTAAGCCAAAGCACTAAATAATAAAGTCTGAAAAATTATTCTATTTTTTAAAAGCAGAAACAAATTTTGTGCGCCTACAAGTGTTGTTTCAGCCACTCACAACGAAAATCACCGATATATCGACATCGAGAAATATCCATCGATATATCGCAGATCAAAAATTCCATCGATACTATCGATGGTCCCATCGATGGTTTCCCAGCTCTACAGTCTGCCACAGTCAGCGAAACGATGAGCAAGGCTGTGTCGCTTGTGCTCTCGTTTTTTGTTAATATGTTTGTCTCTTTCTAGCATGCCAGATACACACATTTTGTGAAGTCTCGCAACAGCTATCGACTCGCTTCAAAATTTTGTGTTTTCGACAAATTAGCGATCGAGTTTGGTAGATATTCGTCTTTTGTATTGTTTTTGGCGACAGTTGCCCGAGAGCGGCTGTGGCTGTGCTAAAAGAGTGAAGATCTCAAGTGCAGCATGGCGCGGGTTCAAGTGGTGGCTGGAAATATTTCTTTGAGCTTGTTTTTTAAAGGAATTTTTTTTTTACAATGTTTGTTTTTAAATAATATCAACAATTTTGAATGCAATTAAAGAAACTTATTTCTAGAAAGCCATAAAAGTAACAATTTTTCTATTTTATGTTTAATTGCCTTGGTGTTGGTCAATGCAAAAATTAAAATGCATTTACAATTTACTGCGGCCAGTGCTGCCGCCACTCTTTCGAACATATGCTTGTATGTTTCTGTCTCGCTTACACTCATACATTATATTGCATTCAGTTATCAATATTGTAACGCTTCTAGTTTTATTGTTTATAGTGCGATTTCAATGCGCCTTTCAGGATAGTTTGATATAAGTAGTTAGTCTCCACACGAATTATAAATTACAATACTGTACTATATTAACAAATGCCTAAAAACGGAACGAAAGTTGAGAATTATTTTTATTAATTGTGGGAAAAAGGAAAACACCGATATTTTTCGAGGTGTGTCTGGGTTTTTGCTCATTGTGGGTGAATGGGGCGTGGCATCGAAAAAAAAAATTCTTGTATTGACTGACTAAATATGTGATCGATTAAGACCAAGCTCGAACTTGTAGCTATTACCATCTATGAAATCTGTTTGTTCATACGGACGGGCAGACAGACAGACGGACATGGCTATATGTATGTCAGGCAAGTTTATTTCAAATTTATGTCACGCCCCCTACCGCTCGCAAATTGTCCAAAACACCATAACTTAGAAACGATTTAAGCTATTGTGACCAACGTGTTCAGTACCAACTTTCTTCACAAAGTTTGATCCGGAACGGACAACTATAGCCACTAGCTCCCATAGGACAAACCACTAAATAAAAAAAAAAAAATAAAAAAAATAAAAAAAAAAAGTGTATGAAGACATGTAGTATTTGCTGAGCGATCGAAAACTCACGTACTATGCGCATATAATTACGAAAAGTATCCTCACTAAGTTTTGTCCAAATCGGACAACTACAACATACAAACAAGAAAAAAAGGTTATCTTCGGCCAGCCGAAGATTATATACCCTTGGAGTCATGCACATTGCGTTAATTTTTTTTCAATGACCGATTGTTCCTATGGCAGCTATATGATATAGGAGTCCGATCTAGATGAAATTTGCTTAGCATAGCTCATCCGATTGTTCCTATGGGAGCTATATGATATAGTGATCCGATTTTAACAAATGTTCTGCGTGCAAAGAGAATACACTTCTGTGCCAAGTTTCATTAAGATAGCTTTAAAGCTGAGAGACTAGTTCGCATAGAAACAGACGGACAGACAGACGGACAAACGGACATGGCTATATCGACTGGGCTGTTGATGCTGATCAAGAATATATATACTTTATGGGGTCGGAAACGTCTCCTTCAATGCGTTATAAACTTCGTGACAAAAACAATATACCCTTGCAAGGGTATATGTTAACCAAATATGTAAACCAAATTCGCTCCATATGCATTTGGCATAAAATCCCGTGTGCAAACCAAATTTCATCCAGATCGGACCACTATATCATATAGCTGCCATAGGAACAATCGGTTCAATATGCTGAAAATGCTTAGTATGAAAATTTTCTGTGTCTTTTGTACGATTTGAGCCAAATTCGCTCCATATGCATTTGGCATAAGATCCTATGGGTACACCAAATTTCATCTTGATCGGATTACTATATCATATAGCTGCCATAGGAACAATCGGTCATTGAAAAAAAATTAACGCAATGTGCATGACTCCAAGGGTATATAATCTTCGGCTGGCCGAAGATAACCTTTTTTTCTTGTTTTATTTTAATTAAAAATATATTAAGCGAATATGTGTAAGGCCGCATCCAGTCAGAGATTTTTTTAATATAATTAAAAAAAAATCAATACAGTCATGTTCATATATAAAATTCGGAAAGGAATTTTTTCTACGCAAAACATGATTTTAAAACAAGGCATGTAAGAAAATTTTAATATTTATATATATATATACATATATATATTTAGACACAAACATATGAATGATTTAAAAATAAATCACTCCTTCTTCTCCATGTTTTTTGTTTGTATGAAAAAATTCGCTCAACTGTGAAAGCAAAGGGTCTTTTGCAGTCGGCTTTCTCGACTGTAGCCTTTCTTACTTCCTTTTTTATCATTTATCTTTTCAACTGGGGTCTTAAAACATTGCTAACATTGCTAATATTAGCGTTTCAATTGTTTTTTAATGTTTCCAAAATTAATTTGTCACTATTGTTTTAACATCTAAATATGTAATTTTATTTGCCACAGGATTTTGTTCAAGGACTTTCAATATTGTCCCGCGGCTCCGTAGAAGAAAAACTACGCTGGACATTTTCACTTTACGACATTAATGGCGACGGCTTTATTACAAGGGATGAAATGACTGACATTGTTACTGCTATATATGAGCTGATGGGACGCTTGCCCGACGAGTGTCCTGAGGAAGAGAAAATTAAGGGCAAGGTGGAGCTTATCTTCCAGGTGGGTGACAATCTCTATCGACATCCTTTGAAATGTCATGTCTTATGTAGTACACACTTTGTCACTTGCACTTGTCACAAAATGCCTTTTTAATTCTCGTTTTTTTAAAGTGCGAGCTAAAACAAGTTAAAAATACTACAGTCGAGTGAGCCGACTATAAAACCCGTATCTACTTATTCTAGTGCGCATTTTGCCACATAAATTTGTAATGTTTGGCTGATTTGACTAAGGGGAGCTATAGGATATAGTTGTCCGATCCAAATCAATCTTGGTATGAATAGTTATGCCAAACACATAATATTTGAGTTTTATTGCGATAGCTTTACTAAGACTACATGTCATCATATATATGTCCTATTTATTCTATCTGAGCTTCTCAGCCATAGCTGTTCGATCCAGAGCAAACATGGTAAGAATAGTTATAATAGTAGTTGAAGTTCACCTGTGGTGGGCACAGTTCTGTTTTTGGCTTACTGCGTATTCATTTCCTTGTTTAGATTTGGGTTACGGACCGATCGTATCAACAATTACCAACAAATTGCCGTTTGTGGCGATTCAGTAACAGTATGTGGAGTCTTAGTGTGTTTGGTTGTTTTTGACCTTTGACACTTGTGGCATTTGTTGTATATAATTAGATATATCTCTTCCCATGTTCTTCCAATAATAATGCCGTTTTATTTTAGCTAATGTTCTGGCTATGCGTGCATGACCTCCTAGTATTGGATATTCATGAAATGTTAACAGTACTGCTTCTTCTCTTTATCATTATTTAATAATAGGGTCACCGGCTTGAGTAGCGCTACTTTTAAAGAATGTAATATTGAGTTGGCTGATATTAAGTATACCGGCTTATATTTTAAACCTTTGAAAGAACTGACCTGAGTCAAAAATTTCATTTGAGTATATATCGCTAACGTCAATTCTTGCTAGAACTTTTTATACTCTCTGCAAGAGTATATTGGGTTTGTGAAAATGTATGTAACAGGCAGAAGGAGGCGTGGCCGACCCCATAAAGTATATATATTCTTGATCAGCATCACAAGCCGAGTCGATATAGCCATGTCCGTCTGTCCGTCTGTCTGTCCGTCTGTCCGTCTGTCTGTCCGTCCGTATGAACAAACAGATTTCAGAGATGGTAAGAGCTACAAGTTCGAGCTTGGTCTCAATCGATCACATATTTAGTCAGTCAATACAAGAATCTTTTTTTTTTCGATGCCACGCCCCATTCGCCCACAATGAGCAAAAAACTAGACACACCTCGGAAAAAATTGGTGTTTTGGGCGAATATCTCAATAACTATTGCACCTAGGATCACCAATTTTGGTATGGAGGTTGCTAGTGACAGCGTAAATGCATTGACATTTAAATTTTTGGACTGCCACGCCCCGTTTTCCCACAATTAATAAAAGTAATTCTCAACTTTTTAGGCATTCTTTAATATAGTACAGTATTGTAATTTATAATTCGTGTGGAGGCTAACTATATCAAACTATCCTGAAAGGCGCATTGAAATCGCACTATAAATAAGAAAACTAGAAGCGTTACAATATTGATAACTGAATGCCATATCATGTATGAGTCCAAGCGAGACAGAAACATACAAGCACATGTGGCGGCAGCGCTGCGCATTCATATCAATGTATCAGTGCAAGCGAGAGAGAAACATACAAGCACATGTTCGAATGTTTTCGCTGCCTGCGTGGCGGCAGCGCTGCCCGCAGTCGCTGGCCGCGCCGAATACACACATACATACATACATGTATATGCATCATATATTGTCTTTCGTACGTGTATTCGCATACAGACAAACAGCTGTATGTTTGATTATGCTTAGATTGTTTTTGTTTCAACGTGTTTTATTAATGCATGTACTACACATTATAATATCTCTCAACCGATTTTAATAATTTAATCGGGAAAATAATGCAGAGAGTATTTTACGGTCGGGCTTGCTCGACTGTACTTTCCTTACTTGTTTTCCATGTTTAAGTAAGCATAGAGATACTGTTATTTGCAAAGTCACTACTTTTCGTACCTCGTCATTTATAATGACTTCGTATTCGTTTGGCTGAGAAGCATTTAGAGTTTGCTTATGCAAATCTTTTTTTTCTGGTAGTGGCTTTCAGAATTTTATTATGTTTGAATATTTTTAGACCCCGTACTCTTTAAAAAGAGTAAAGGGGGTCTATTAAGTTTGTCAGAAGCGAGATGTGCGTAACAGGCAGAAGGAGGCGTGGCCGACCCCATAAAGTATATATATTCTTGATCAGCATCAACAACCGAGTCGATATAGCCATATCCGTCTGGTTCCACATTGCGCCGCAACTCTACCAGTTGCACCACACCCCTCTTCTATCATTCTTCCGATTATTTGCATATATGTATGTGCACACATACACATGTGTGTATGTATAGCATTGGTCGGCGCGGCCAGCGGCTCCGGGCAGCGCTGCCACCAAAGCAGGTAGAGAAAACGTTCGAACATATGTTTGTATGTTTCTGTGTTTGTTTGTATGTGTTGCGCGCATGCAGTGATTTTGCAGTAAAATAACATGCACTTTGAACCGTAATTTCTCTCTTGTTTGACATAGGATTTTGATGCCACTTTCAGGAAAGTTAGATATAGTAAGTCTCTAAGCGTATGTTAAATTACAACACTGTACTAATTGATTTAATGCCTTAAAAACGGCATTGAAGTTGGAGAGTTTTTTAGTTCCTATGAGCAAAGGGGGCGTGGCAGCTCAGAATTTTGAATGGCGTTATATTAAGGCTCTAGGAACCTGTATACCAAAATTGGTGCTCCTAAGTGCTATAGTTACTGAGATATTCGCCTAAAACACAAATTTTTCGAGGTTTGTCTGGTTTTTTGCTTATTGCGGGGCGGTAAGGGGCGTGGCAACAATTGGAAATAAACTTGATCTGCCTGACATAATAACGGACTTTCATTGTGAATTTCATGGTTCTAGCTTTTGTAGTTTAAAAGATCCAGGTGTTCATACGGACAGACGGACAGACGGATATGGTTATATCGACTCGGCTGTTGATGCTGATCAAAAATATATATACTTTATGGTGTTACATACATTTGCACAAACCCAATATACTCTTGCAGAGAGTATAAAAAGAAGTAATATCACGAGATTTTTCTTCAAGTTCAATTTGAGAAACACATGACATTAAGTCCACGCATGAAATGTATTTTGCTCTACCTAGTTGATCTAAAATATCATCAATTCTAGGGAGTGGGAAATTGTCAAAGTTTTTTATTAATCTGATGATAGTCTATTACTTATCGCCATTTTGTATACCCGTTACTCGTAGAGTAAAAGGGTATACTGTAATCGTTGGAATGTATGTAACAGGGAGAAGGAGGCGTGGCAGACCCCATAAAGTATATATATTCTTGATCAGCATCAATAGCCGAGCCGATATAGCCATGTCAGTCTGTCCGTCTGTATGAACAAAAGGATCTCCGCAACTATAAGAGCTAGAAAGACCTGAGAGATCGCAAATGAAAGATAAAATGAGCAAGCAGTTTTTGTTTTTTGACACGCGCACTTTAGGGCCTTCTATGTTCATATAAAGGTAAAAGCAGGTAAAAATATCATGTTTTAGTATAGAAAACTTTTTTGTTAGTTACGGTATCCGAACCAAATTCTCATAGGATGTACACATCTATGGCGTACGTATACTGACCAAGTTTAATCCAAATCGGATAGCTCCCATAGGGACAATCGGACAAAAATTTCCTTTGGTATGACTTTGTATGAAAATTTTCTGTATTTACCAAGCTATCTTTATGAAACTGATACAGAATATATTTATCAATAACATTAATGTACTGAGCAAGTTTCATCCAAATCGGAATACTATATTGTATAGCTCTAATAGGAATAATCGGTCGAAAATTGAGTAACGGGTATCCTAAAGTCGCGGGGCGACTATAGCATTCTTTCTTGTTATTTATACTCGCCCTATAAGAGCTTTATGATATTGTTGTCCGATTTGGACATGTACTTTCTAAACATGTATTATCCGTCAAAATTTGTTTTAGATAGGTAACAAAAAAGTTTTCCATGGCAAAACATTCTAGTTTTACCTGTACCTTTACATGAAAATAGGACGCCCTAAAGTGTGCGTGTCAAAAAACAAAAACAAACATGTACTGGGTGTTTTACCTTAAATTTGCGACCCATTTCACTTTTCTATCTCTCTAAGATCCTTTTGTTCATACAGACGGACGGACGGACAGATGGACATGGCTATATCGACTCGTCTATTGATGCTGATCAAAAATATATATACTTTATAGGTTACATACATTTCAACGATTACAGTATACCGTTTTACTCTACGAGTAAGGGGTATCATTATAGACTGCGACGCCACCGTTTTCCACTAGAAATAAAATAATTTGCAAACTTCGATGCCATTTTTAAGGCAATTGTTCTTATTGTGCAGTATTGTAATTTATAATTCGTTTGGAGACTAATTATATTAAACACTCCTGAATGAAGCATACAAATCCGACTATAAGCAAGAAAGCTAGCAACGTAACAATATTGATAATTGATCGCAGTGCCAATACAAACAGATGTTCGAATGTTTTCGCTGCATGTGTGGCGGCAGCGCGGACTTTGGCTGTGCGAACCAATAAAATGTCAAACGTATTTGTAAGTGCATACAGACAAACCGATGTATGTGTGTGTAACGTGTCCTAATACCTGGATAGCGATTTCAATAATATTATTATATAATCTGGAATAAAATGCAGAGAGTATTACACGGTCGGGCGTGCTCGACTTACTTTTCTTTCTTGATATTTTCTTTCATTTCGATTACATTTTCCTTTCATATCAAGGTTATTTTCCAGGTATTTGTTTGGCTTGTTACACTTTGGCTTGTGACTATAGCATTCTTTCTTGTTTTATAGTAGAGTTAATACAGATTTTTCTATGCTTTCCAGGTTTGTTTTAACTACATCGTAGTTTCACAGTGGTTCGTTTTCTAAAGTGGGTATTTTAAGTTATTTGGTCTAATTATTAGCCAAGCTTCAAACGGCTTGAAATCTTATTGACAGTTGTATTTTCTGATGAAATCGATGCCCAATATCCCATCACATGGAATAGCGAAATGTTAATTTAATAAAAATCGTGTATAGAAACTTATTTAGAATTTTGTATTTCAATAGAAGTAAGTCCTTTAGATTTGAATACTTCTTGACTTGTTTCTTGTGTACTAATTATGTGATTAGTTTGGATGTATCGAAAAACATCAGCATTTTCTTTTTAAATTGATATGTCTGCACCTGTGTCTATTAAAAACACTTACTATTTTCCTGCTGTTACGTTTATAAAAGTAACGCATTTGTTTTGGCTGAGATTGGTGGTGTGATTTTAGTATTTCTTACTGCTGAGCATCTAAAGGTTACTGCTAGTTTCCCGAAGCGTTTTGGGCTACTCTAACATTGTTGTTGTTATTATACCCGTTACTCGTAGAGTACAAGGGTATATTGTAATCGTTGGAATGTATGTAACAGGCAGAAGGAGGCGTGGCAGACCCCATAAAGTATATATATTCTTGATCAGCATCAATAGCCGAGTCGATATAGCCATGTCCGTCTGTCCGTCCGTCCGTCGGTCCGTCCGTACGTCCGTCTGTATGAACAAAAGGATCTCAGAGACTATAAGAGCTAGAAAGGTGAAAGGGGTCGCAAATGAAAGGTACAATACCCAAGCAGTGCAAGTTTGTTTTTGTTTTTTGACACGCCCACTTTGGGGCGTTCTATCTTCATATAAAGGTAAATGTACAGAAAAAAGTTGAATGTTTTAGTATAGAAAACTTTTTTGTTAGCAATGCTATCTAATCCAAATTTACACGGAGACTACATGTCTATGAAGTACATTTACTGACCAAGTTTGATCGAAATCGGACAACTATATCGTATAGCTCCCATACGGCCTATCGGTCAAAAATTTGTATTTCGTATGAATTTGTATGAAAATTTTCTGTATTTACCAAGCTTTCTTAATGAAACTGACACAGAATAAATTTATCAATAACATAAATGTACTGGCCAAGTTTCATTCAAATCGGACTTGTATATCGTATAGCTCCCATAGGAACAATCGGTCGAACATTGAGTAACGGGTATCCTAAAGTCGCGGGGCGACTATAGCATTCTTTCTTGTTTTAATTGAAGATGTAAATATTAAATTTTAATTTTGTAAATGTATTTTTAAAACTTTATGCGTATGGGGTCTTCTATAGTAGACTCGCTCGACTGTAGCCTTTCTTACTTGTTACGCTTGTTATTTCGTCTTCTGCTGTCCTGCGCATGCATATTGGCAGAATGAGCTTTCCTAGGGTCCTGGGCAGTCTCTGCTTTATTATTTTCAATATTTAGTATTTTTATACTCTCTGCAAGAGTATATTGGGTTTGTGCAAATGTATGTAACAGGCAGAAGGAGGCGTGGCAGACCCCATAAAGTATATATATTTTTGATCAGCATCACAAGCGGAGCCGATATAGCCATGTCCGTCTGTCTGTCCGTCTGTCTGTCCGTCTGTCTGTCCGTCTGTCTGTCTGTCCGTATGAACAAACAGATTTCAGAGATGGTAAGAGCTACAAGTTCGAGCTTGGTATCAATCGATCACATATTTAGTCAGTCAATACAAGAATCTTTTTTGTTTTCGATGCCACGCCCCATTCGCCCACAATGAGCAAAAAACTTAACACACCTCGGAAACAATTGGTGTTTTGGGCGAATATCTCAATAACTATTGCACGTAAGATCACCAATTTTGATGTGGAGGATCCTAGCGACAGCGTTAATGCATCGACATTTAAAATTTTGGACTGCCACGCCCCTTTTTCCCACAATTAATAAAAAAATTTATCAAATGTCGTTCCGTTTTTTAGGCTTTTGTTAATATCGTACAGTATTGTTATTTATAATTCGTGTGAAGACTAACTATATCAAACTATTCTGAAAGGTGCATTGAAATCGCACTATAAACAAGAAAACTAGAAGCGTTACAATATTGATAACTGAAGGCAATATCATGTATGAGTGCAAGCGAGACAAAAACATACAAGCACGTGTTCGAATGTTTTCGCTGCCTGCGTGGCGGCGTGTGTTTCAATGCAAATACTACATATTGTAATATCTCGATACCGATTTTAAAAATTAATCGGGGAAAAATGCAGAGAGTATTATACGGTCGGGAGTGCTCGACTGTACTTTTCTTACTTGTTTTCACTGAGTTGGCGGAAGTTATTGGCTTATTTTGCGTAGTTAGTGACTTGTGAAGTTAAGCTCTTCTTGTAGCTTTTTGGCGGTTGCACAAGGGGGTGAAGTTTGGTTTGCATATAGCAACCACTTTAAGTGCGCAATTTTTTTTACAAATTTTTTTTGCACTTCTCCTCTATTTGCCATAACTCTCACTCTACTCACTCAGTATTTCCATTTGGTTGTTTCACTGCCTGAGGCCATTGTTGTTGTTGATTGTTGTTTGATAATGTTTCTGTTGCAGTTGTTGTTGCCGCATTACTTTGTTGTTGTTTGCTGCTACGGTTGGTACTGGTGCTGCCTGCGTAGGTGGATGTTGGTTGTGTCCAGTTGCATTGTAGAGGAACTCTCGGCTTCGCTGTTGTTGCTCACAGTTGTTGATAAATATATAATTCAGTTGTACGTCTCGTGAACGTGTCACGGTTGCCATGTAAACAGAAACAATACGTCTTGTCTTTTAGTTGAACAGATTCAGAATGAATGCGTCTCCCTTTATTTAAAATGGACTTAGCCTAAGGTACGTAATAGAATTTGGAGCTCTGCCGCTCAAAGCATCGAAAGAACGAGAGTAAATAGCCTGCCATATGTACATTATATTACATATTATGTATGTACATGCAGAAGGCATATACATTGAAATGCGCATGGGATCGAACGGTCAATTAACGTCATAGTGCTTACGCTGCAGATCTCACGCTGCAGGCCAGGCCACATATATGAAAGTGGTTGATCATATTACGGCTTTTGGCTGTGGTGCGCCTGATATTCTAACTTTGAGATTGAGCATATGACATATTGTATACACTACAATATAGTGACATATTCTTATTTGCATGTGACATGATACATTATAACATTTGACCAAAATCATTTTATGTAGATTTAGAATCTGCCAGTAAATGAACTAAATTGATTCCACTAAGTATCAAAAGATTTATCAAGAATTGAGTAAAGTAACAATATTTTGGGATAAAAAAAATGTTGTGCTTTGTGAACACCCTTATAATATCTTCATAATTTCAAAATGAATAAATATCAAGCTAAACCATCACAAATAAAAAAAATAAAAAATACGTAATATAAAAGCCGTTAGTGGCATTAAGAACAAAAAACACACCCGTTAGTTAATTTCAATATTCTATTAATAATAGGATATGATAATTATATTAGTGCAACTGACTAACTGGCGGACTAACGGACATGGATATATGGACTCGGCTATTGATGCCGATCAAGAATATATACAGTTTACGGGGTTTGCCACGCCTCCTTCTTCGTGTTACATACATTCCAACGATTACAATATACCTTTGTACTTTACGAGTAACTGGTATAACAAGTAAGAAAGGCTACAGTCGATCGAGCCGACTGTAAAAGACCCCGTACTCCCATAGTATTGCATTTTATTTAAATTAAAATTTTCAAATGAAATTTAAAAAATTAAAATTAAATATTTACATTTTGAATTAAAATTAAAAAATAAATAAATTAACAACTGTCATCGTCAGCACTCGAACCCGCGATCCATGCGAAGGTTCCACATTGCGCCGCAACTCTATCAGTTGCACCACACCCCTCTTCTATCATTCTTCCGATTATTTCCATATAAGTATGTGCACACATATATATGTGTGTATGTATAGCATTGGTCGGCGCGGCCAGCGGCTCCGGGCAGCGCTGCCGCCAGCAGGTAGAGAAAACGTTCGAACATATGTTTGTATGTTTCTGTGTTTGTTTGTATGTGTTGCGCGCATGCAGTGATTTTGCTTTAAAATAACTTCGACTTTGAACCGTAATTTCTCTGTTGTTTGACATAGGATTTTGATCCCACTTTCAGGAAAGTTAGAAATAGTAATTCTCTAAGCGTATGTTAAATTACAACACTGTACTATTTGATTTAATGCCTGAAACAAGGCATTGAAGCTGGAGAATTTTGAGGCAGCTCAAAATTTTTAATGACATTATACTAAGGCTGTCTCTAAGAACCTGTATACCAAAATTTGTGCTCCTAAGTGCTATAGTTACTGAGATATTCACCTAAAACACAAATTTTTTCGAGGTGTGTCTGGTTATTTGCTCATTGCGGGGGCGGTAAGGGGCGTGGCAACAATTTGAAATAAACTTGATCTGCTCTACAAAATAACGGACTTACATTCCAAATTTGGTGTCTCTAGCTCTTGTAGTTTAAAAGATCCAGGTGTTCATACGGACGGACAGACGGACAGACGGACGGACGGACAGACGGACAGACGGACATGGCTATATCGACTCGGCTGTTGATGCTGATCAAGAATATATATACTTTATGGGGTCGGCCACGCCTCCTTCTGCCTGTTACGCACATCTCGCTTCTGACAAACTTAATAGACCCCCTTTACTCTTTTTTAAAGAGTACGTGGTCTAAAAATAAATAAAAAACATAACCCGCTAATAGGATTCAAACCTGCGGCCTCGGGCGCAGAGAACAGAACATACCGCAACTCTACTAGGTGCCCCACGCCTTCCTTTTTATATGCTCCTGATTTTCCTTATTAATATAAAATAATGTTTTGTTATGGAGCCGCTGACCTAAGTTTTACATACAAGAACGCAAAATAATATCAGGCATTACGACCACTTGGACCAGATAAGCATTTATTTCACTCGTTTCTTTCAAGCAAGTGTACATAAATTAAAATTTTCAACATATTTTAACCAGTTTGCTATATATGTTGTAGCTTTTGTGAACAAATGTACACAGTATGTGTATAGTACCATTATAACCATGCTCACCAAATGTGGTCCGGATCAGACAACTACAGTCTATAGCTCCCATAGGACAAATATGTAAAAAATAGGACATTTGTAAAAAGACATGTAGTAGTGTTAGTTGAGCTATCGCAACGAAACTCACTAATGTAAGGGACCATTATTACAATTCTCACCAAGTTTTATTTCAATCGGGCAACTATATTCTATTGCTCTCATAGGCCAAATTTTCAGAAATGATTTATTTTTAAGGAAAATGGGCACTTGATATAGTAGGGATTCCTTTACAGTAGGCTCGATCTTAGCCATTCTTACTTGTTAGAAATTGTGCCATCTTGCAGACACCCATCTTTAACCTGTATTTTGACTCATCGCCGCGGTCCTGCCTGCTTGCATACATTCGGTCGCCAGCTCCAGTCCAAGTCCAGTTTCAAAATTATTTTTATTATTTAAATGTGTACTGAATATGCTTAAACTCACAATTTCAAATCTCCTAATATACAGTTATCTGCATTATGTGTCTTGCAGAAAATGGACATTAATCGCGATGGAGTTGTGACCATAGAAGAGTTCTTGGAGGCCTGTCGTAATGATGATGCCATATCAAGGTCAATGTCTGTTTTTGATACAGCATTCTGACCATATCCAACTGACAAAGGTGATGAGTATACGGTTCGGACACAGTGTCGTTGTGACAGTCGGCAGCAACAGCGCAAACATCATCAACAAATGGAACCGGAGAACCGTAAGTCCAATTACCAGATTAAACAAGAACTGCAACAAAAACATGGCACAAGATTCCAAGTGCATGGCAAGTGCCGTCATGTCATTGACATGGATGACACCAGTACAACAACAACTACAACCACTACAACAGTAACCAACAGCATACGCAAAAAGAAGAACTACAAGAATAGTTACAGGCCTAGAATGATTAACGCACATGTCATAGATGACTTTGAAAAAGAGTGGCAAAATCGGGAGAATGGGAAGAACAACTATGACGACGATGTTCGAAATGAGGACGAGGGCGCTGACGAGAACGAGGTAGGCGAAAAGGATGTTGACAACGCGGACATGGATAATTATGCAAATGAGGAGCAGTTTAGACTCAGCAGACTACACCCAAATAGGTCCACTTGCCGGCATTGCCTGCTCCTGCAATCGGAACTGACGTCTCAGCAAATACCAGTGGTACGCTTGCGCAAGTCTCAATCAAAGTCACGACAACGAAAACGCAGCAGGAGCAAACAACGTCACCATCAGAATCATAATTGCTCTGGAGTGATTCCACGATGGCCAGAGCTGAACGTGGCTAATGAGCAGGCCATCAAGTTTCGCTGTCCACAAGTTGGTCCGCTGGTAGGACGGGATCTGCATACTCCACAGCCGATGCACTTCCATCATCCACAAAAATTATGCGGGGCTGGTTCGCCGCAATTAAAAGCATTAACTCAGTCGCAGGTGGTGCATAAGCCTGCCAAAAGCAAATACAAACGTAAATACCGACATAATAAGTCTTTGGTTGCAAACGGAACAACACCTTCTTCAATAGCAAATGCTGTTTCACAACCGGCAGCGCTACAGCCACCACAACTAATTGCTTTTGTGGCCTTGGAAAGCAACTCATCCACGAGCCAAGGTGCGACAGAGCAGGCCAGTATACCAGGCACACCATCGCTGGTGACGGTCAGCACTTGGTATACAGTGGCTAAGCAGGGCGTCTCCTGCTAGTGTTACAAAGAATACTAAGCTTATCGATACAAAACTTTATTGGGTTTAAATTAAAAAGTGTCGACTTATACACACATCCACGCTCTAAGTAAAAACAGATATATTCTATCTGTCCATTTTCGAAATCATTTTGAAAAAAATGTAATTTGCGTATTGAGATTTTAATGTGCCCTTTTCTGTTTTTTGTTATTCTCAACACAAAAATAAAATGTTTATTTCTAGCACATATGCAGTTTTTAAATATTCATTAATTTTACATAATAATTTGTGAAAGTTTATGAGTATTTTAAATGAAATAGAATCGAACATATGTGTATTACATATCAATTGCAAAAGTATCCAGAAATAAATAAAAACAAACAAATCAAAAAATCACAATTGAGCATCAAAGTCAGACTCCACAAACTAAAATTTTACAAAAAATAAAAAATAAGAGTATCTTATATCTCTTATATATCCTACAAACCAACATGCCAAAACCAGTGTCTAAATTAAAACTTAGTTTTTGTTAAAAATTTGTCAAAATAAACTGAACGAAAATAATGAAACAAAATCAATATCGTTTGATCAAAAAATCGTAACAATGTACCACCGATTAAAAATACCAAGGGGTTACATACATATGTATCTGGCAGCTTTCAGCATATAGGGTGACTGGGTCAGTTACGCTAGAACATTTGCTGCCTTCGCATGTCGTCAGGTACAACTGCACCTTAGTCGCTTAAAATTGAAATGCCCATTGTTACATATGTATAAATAATGTTCGTTCAATCTACTGGATATAGCTGTCCAATCCAGACCATGCAGTTGTCTCACTTTTTAAAACTTACCTCCAGTCCCCGGTAAGGGGCGTGGAAAAATTTTAAACAAACTTAAAAAGATTTTCTCAAGAATTTTTCATCATTTTTTGTGGGACAATAAAAATACATAGGAGCTGGCCGATTCGATTATTTGGTTCGTCTAATTATTTAAGTATATTTTGAAATGTTTTCAGTTAAAATAAATAAATCCCGATTAAATTAAATAAATCGGTATCTAGTTATTATAATGGCTAATACTTGTATAAGAACACTTTGAAAGAAATAAAAACTAAGTATAGTCGAAGAAACATCTACATATTTGTCTGTAATACAGACAAATACATATGTATGTGCATAAAGATGTATGTTTTGGTCGGTACAGCCATCGTACGCGGGCAGCGAAAACGTTCGAACACATGTTTTGTATGTCTCTTTCTCGCTTGCACTCTCCGGTTGACTTTTCACTGAATTGTAAACTTTGTTGCGTGATTGTTTGATATATATAGTCTCCAAACGAATCTCAAATATCAATACTCTTCGATTAGAACAAATGTATTTAAAACGGTATTCAAGTTTGAAAAGTTTTTATTTCTAATGGGAAAACGGGGCGTGCCAGAAAAAATTTTTGATAACATTGCATTTATTCTGTCTCTAGGCACCAGTACCAAAATTGATATTTCTATTCTTATTGCCATAGTTATTCGACAAAATCTTTGATTTTTCCGCGGTGTGTCTAGGTTTTACCTTATTGTTGGAAAATGGGGCGTACCATCAAAAAAACTAAAAAAAATTCTTGTATTGACTGACTAAATATGTAGCCTATTGAGACTAAGTTCAAACTTGTAGCTTTTACCATCTCTGAAATCTGTTAATACGGACGGACATGGCTATATCGACTCGACTTGTGATGCTGATCAAGAATATGTGTATATACTTTATAGGGTCTGCCACGCCTCCTTCTGATCGTGACCAAATTGTTCGATATCGAATCATTCACAACTGATCGTTGTGATTTTAACATTTTTAGGACAACACTGATCTACTCCTTCCCCGATCGTTTGAAAAAAAGTTCGAACATAATCGAGTATACTGGTTGCCTGTCTCTGATTCACACGTTTGCTTGATACATCCAGCTGTAGTTAGCGTTTGTTTTCCGTACATGACATGTTGTCTTCAATAGCTAGTCGCCGAATCTGCCTTTTACACTGGCTATCGATTGCTGTGGGGCGCTCGCTTCGTTTGACTGTCCCATAAATTATCGGGTTTTTTTTTAGGAAATTGGCTGTGGTATTTCGGCCAATCCTTTTATCGGACCTTGGTCTTGTATACTTATTTTATAAGAAACCTCGACACATATTCATGACAACAGTACTAAGAACGAAGTCAAAAGAGGAATGTTAAATTACTTACATTTATATAACACTCTACAGAATCGTGTATCCAAAAAACAAAAAAAAATACACACTTACATTTAACAGAAATATAGTCAAACAAAAAAATTCACATATACTTCCTCACCTACAAAACAAATTGTGTTTGTATGAAAACCTTAGCTCTGCGGTTCAATCTGTGGCACGGACAGAAGTTTCATTTTTTATACCCCTTACTCGTAGAGCATACGGGTGTACTGTAATCGTTGAAATGTATGTAACAGGGAGAAGGAGGTGTGGCAGACCCCATAAAGTACATATATATTTTCTATATCAGCATCAAATGTCGATATTCTTGGAACGGTAAAAAATGTAAACTGCTATGTTTAAGTATAGAGAAATCTTTTGTTAGCTACGCTACCTGAACCAAATTCACAAAGGATGTACATATCCATGGTGTACATATACTGACCATCCAAATCAGGCAACTATACCTATAATATTTTTTCTCCAGAATCGGACAAAAATGACTCCTAAATATGAACTAGAAAAAAAAATTTTTTATTTACCAAGTATAGCTCCATTGGAACAATCTGTCGAAAATTTGCTCTAAGCATGAATTCGTATGAAAATTTTCTATGTTTACAAAGCTATCTTATCCATCACCTGAAAGTTTGCACTAATATTATTATCATATCCCATTGTTAATCACATATTGAAATTAAGTAAGCATTCTTCCTTGTTTTTTGTTATATAAAAAAAAATTATTACATGTGAATGCAGATAATCGGCAACTATTAATAAAGTCAGGCGTGGTGCATCTAGTAGAATTGTGGTGTGTTCTGGAAACTGCGTTAGATGTCCATAACCTTTTTGAAATTTCCATTGAAAATTTAAATTCATAATTTCAATTGGTGCAGCCAGCTGGTAGGATTGCTGTTTTTTATTTAATGTATATGTATGTGTGAGGTTGCAGGTTTAAATCCTGTCAGTGAAGTATTTTGGTTGCTTTTGTTTCCAAATTTCAAATTAAATACAGTCATATTAAATTCGACTTATATCAAAAGGTTTATTATAACGCAAAACATGTTTATTAAACAATGCTTGTAAGATTATCTAAATGTGTATATGCATATGTACATACACACATACATATCTTTGATTTTAAATATAAATGACTCTGCTTCAACTTCATGATTTTTGTTTGTAAGGGAAAACTCGTACTAGCTTGTATCGGCTTTGGGTAATGAAAGACTCTGGGCCAGTCATGGATTTTAGCGAGATAAAAATATATAAAACATTAAGTGCATTACATTTGCATGTGGTACATTGCAACAGATTTAATTGATTTTTTTAATCAGTGGAATCTCTTTATCCAAATGGTACTTTAAATATTAAATTCTTCAAGGTAGTTTCACTTAATAAATTAAAAAAGTGTTTGATAATTTAAATAAACTGGCATAAGAATTTTTAAATATTTGATAATTTAAATAAAATGGCATAAGTATTTTTAAAAAGTTAATTTTAAAGAGTTAGTTCTACACGTTTCGTGAAATTTAATCTGGTTCCAGAATTTTCTCATTCCCTGTTTATTATTACTTGTCGCATTTACATCGTAAGATTCAAGTGCACTGCATTGTCAATCCATTAACAAATCCCAAAGGCTTGGATATCAATTTTGTGTTAAAAAATAATACGGTCTATAGCAATTATGTATGTATTTTTAGGAAACAGGCGATATTTAATAGCAAAATATTGTATGTCGATTTGGCCTATTTGGCCTTCGTCCGATTTGGCCTATTGGAAATAGTTGTCCAATTCGAAAGAATTTTGAAGGATAGTTTTAATGGTGTCATGCATATACTGTCTGAGCTTTGGCAATGGGAACAGTATATATCATAGTTGTGTTATATTTTGTTCAACGTCTGTACCTAAAACATTAGGAGAATGTTCTAATCAAACTAATATTAGTCATGGGTTATTATAAAGCACATATTGCATATTGCAGATTGCAGATGCAACGACCGACATACATACATACATTGGTTGTAGGTTATTGTGTACACCAGACAGTCAATCCAAACAAATTCGCAAAGTACCAAGATAAATGTGCTAAATATAGAACATTAAATCAGAATTGCTTCACAAACAAACAACATAAGTCATACAATAAAACTTTTAAGTGTAACAGTGTAATTCCATGCACTTCAGTTGCTGGAGGTGAGGTTTCATAATTTGCATTATTGAATTCCACTTTTTATACCTGCTCTGCTATCATATAAATCGGACAACTTTATCTATATGATTTTTTCATTAGAATCGGTCAAAAATAAGCTCTAAGCAAAAAAAACTTCTGCGTGGACCAAGCAATTTGACATGGAATAATTTTGTCATCTATATACATATATGTACATACTGACCAAGTTTCATTCAAATTCGACACTTATAGCGTATAGCTGACATAAGAACGGTCGGGCAAAAATTATGAATTTGTGTGAAAAATTATGGCGTTAACCAAGCTATCTTATTCAAACTCACAATCGTCCGTCACCTAACCGATTGCACTTGTATTAATATCATACCCCAATATTAATAACATATTAAAACTGAGTAACGGGCACGCTTATGTCGCGAGGCGACTATAGCATGTTTTCTTGTTTATATTAAAATGTCTTTTAGCACAATCTGTGTACCAGATATTTTGAGAGTTTTTGTAAAAGTGCAGGGCGTTGAATTTGCGTGAGACCATATAGATTCATGTAGAGAATTTCTTACATTTTAAACTTACTGACCAAGATTTGTCCGAACCGGATTACCATATAGTATATACTTATACTTATACCTAAAGGCGTCATGAATGCAATCGATGGAATAAAATTAAAATATACTTCCAATACATTCAATAAAAACTTATCTCCGGTAAATAAATTTTACTATACTGAAATTCGAACGTTTCCTTATTTCCCCAGAAACATAATGTAAACAATCATTTGTGCGTGCATAGTCGCATTTGAAAAGTATAATCAATTAGTTAAAAATCAATAAATTATATTTTACGAAATTGTAATAAACTTCAGAGTTGATTTTCTTTTAAAATAACAATTCTGTAGAAACAATGAAATCAATGCTAAACCAAATCTATCAAGTTTCGTAGTAGTAACCAAAAACTTAAATTAATGATGTCATTATTAGGAAAGGCCATATATATTTGAAACGCACTAAAGTGTCTCATTTCAGGTACTGTCATTAGCCGACTTAATACTTAATGTCAAAACCTATTTCATTCAGCAGAGAAGATTTTTTTTTAAATTATTTTAATTATGCAAATAATTACATTTGCAGATGTGCAGATAAATAATTAATTTTGCATAAAATAAAATTTTAAAAATCTTAAATAATAATAAGTAATAATTGTTTCCAAGTCATAATATGGGTTGTTAGTCTTTTAAATATAAACATGTATGAATATATGTATGTATGTAAACAAAATGTTTAAAAATTATTTGCGGTCGAGAAAAAAATCGTTTTAATTATAAATTAGTGTGAAAAATGATTGCGTTAACAAAGCTAGCTTATTCAAACTCACAATCGTCCATCAGCTAACCGATTGCACTTTTATTAATATCATACCTCAATGTTAATAACATATTAAAATTGAACGACGGGCACGTTAAAGTCGCGAGGCGACTATAGCATGTTTTCTTGTTTATATTAAAATGTCTTTTAGCACAATCTGCATACTAGATATTTTGGGAGTTTTTATGAAAGTGCAGGGTGTTGAATTTGCGTGAGCCCATATAGATACATGTAGAGCATTTCTTACATTTTAAATTTACTGACCAAGATTTGTCCGAACCGGATTACCATATAGTATATACTTATACTTATACCTAAAGGCGTCATGAATGCAACCGATGGAATAAAATTAAAATATACTTCCAATACATTCCATACAAACTTTTCTCCGGTAAATAAATTTTATTGTACTGAAATTCGGACGTTTCCCTTATTTCCTCAGAAACATAATGTAAACAATCATTTAATGTGCGTGCATAGTCGTATTTGAAAAGTATAATCAATTAGTTAAAAATCTAAAAATTATATTTTACGAAATTGTAATCAATTACAGAATTGATTTTGTTTTAAAATAACAATTCCGTAGAAATACTAGAAAAAGACGAACTTTACAAGTGATCGCTTATCCTAAACTTAACACAAAATAAATCATTGCTCGTTTGTGGAAACCCCTTTATGTTGTGTGTGCCAATGTAAGGTGAATTTGCAAAGTATGAAACAGTTTTTCAGAAAACTGCAGTTGAAATAAAATGCATACTACCAAATCTATCAAGTTCCGGTGTAGTAACCAAAAACTTAAATAAATGATAAGTCATTATTAGGAAAGGTCATATACATATATTTGAAACGCACTGAAAGTGTCTCATTTCAGGTACTGTCATTAGCCGACATAATACTTAATGTCAAAACACGTTTCATTCAGCAGATTTTTTTTAATTTTATTTTACTATGCAAATAATTGCATATTTAATTTACATTTTTAGATGTGCATATAAATAATTTATTTTGCAAAATATAAAATAAGAAACCAGTTATTAATAATTGTTTCCAAGTCCTGATATGGGTTGATTCTGCGACCCAAATATTAGTCCATTTAATATAAACATGTATATACATATGTATGCATGTACACAAAATGTTTATATATTTGTATGCGTAGTATAAAGTTACTAAAAAACCCTAGTTAAATTTATAAATTGGACCAAAGAAATTCTCAGCAAAACAAAATGTCAAACAACCAAAGAGATTAACTGTTATTAACTGTAAATAACCAAAAAAAAATAATAAAAATCATTTATCTATATTGTATAAAAATAAATATATATTTGCATGTGTAATTATTTATTGATGTATTGTATCTTTATAAGCATTTTAGCTTTGTTTAATAGGAAAAATCCTCAAATAAAACAAAGTGACGACTAAATCGGTGTTTTTAGGTAATTACAATATGAAGTGAAAATGGCAAGCTGTATGAGAAAAGTTTATAAAAAAGTTTCAAATTGGAATATATATGTATGTATGTATATATAAATATATTCTTCACCTATACCACACATGGACACAAACACACGAATATCTATATTAGCTGTTGTCTTCCAGTTAGAATCAAAACAAATGTCAACAGAACAGAACCCCTGTAAGCCTTGTTATAAAAGCAAGAAAAGAACCAAAGAGTAAAAAAATACAAAAATAATCTACATACATATGTACTTTCTGTATATACTGTACTTTTATTTAACCAGTAGCCTGAACTATCCAGTAGAACATTAAATTCTTAGCTAAATTGCATGTTCCTTGTTTCTGACTAATGTAATTACAAAAAGTAAGTGTAATTGTATAAGAAGTTGAACCCACTTATCAAAAAATAAAAGCCAATGATTTCAAATACCACATGTCATCAAAAACTGTGCCCAAGCAAAGAGACTCAAGCATCAATATGTTTACAACTGGATATTGACAAATATTATATTGCAGAAAATTATAGCGAAGTATTACAAGTATAAAAGTTTAATAAAAAATATTTTTAGACAAACGTTAAAACAGCCCGAATAATATTGAGAAATTAAAGTGTGTTGCTAAATTATAAATACTAGCTAATTGTTAATAATATTAATACTAGCAAATTGCTTATTGTTATATATTAAATTATATTATAACATACATCGGTTATATGTCTACACTTAACAATATTTCTTGATAAACAAAATAATTACTTAACTTAAAATTCACTTGAAGATATCCACTAAATAATCTAATTAAATAATTAACTTTGCTTCTTCGAATACATTTGTTATTTCTTTTCTATTTGTTTATAATCGAACAAGCTTGAACAAAATAACAACAATATTAAAATCAATATTATAATTAAAGAATAATTTAATTGACTAATTTTTTACACTGTAGTAAAAAACCAACTCAATACCAAACAAAGCTAAAATTACCCACTTTGAACTTCTCCCACCCAAGAAATCTTGAGTTTTAAGAATGTATTGAATATAATTGTACAGAGTCTGCATTACCAATATACTTCAATAATCAATTTATCATAAATAATACCGAAATAAAGATAGTCTGCTGGTGAAAGCTTTAATGAAGGTTTAGGCAAAATCAAAGTTGTCGTATCTTGTATTTTCACACCTGAATTGTTGTTGAATTGAAGTAAAGTAATAAATTACTTATAAGTCAGGCGAATAGAAATATGTGACATGTTAGTCCAATATTGTGTATATTGGGGACGATAATGATACTAAAATTGTAAAAATTCAAAATGATCACACAATTTTTATTTTTTAAATTTATTTTTACGAAAAAATGATCAGAAGTCCACGGATCTAAATAAGCTAGAGTACGTGCATTTCTGAACGTGTTTTGACTAGTTCATACCACATTCTTGCTATTTTCTTCATTGATTGGTCTGAAATAACAATAAATTATACAAAATTTCAACGGTTCAGATTGGTAACTAAAAAATTATTGTAAGTGAAAGCAGATGCAGTGGAATTTTTCGCTCATTGTGCCTCAAGTGCAGTATTACTATCAAAAAATGCTCATCAATTCGCAAAAATGGATATGCGCTGCTGAACGCATGCATTAAAAACGCGTTTGCAAAAACTACTCTGTAGCAGCAAGAGCTACATAAATTGTGCTATGCTATGGCTACCGATCTGGGTTATGTCGAGATCCGTAGCCTATCGATCGAAAATGTGTGCTCTGCTATGCTCTCAGTTCTGTCGCGCAATAAACTACCGCTGTAGCAAGTAGAAAAAACAAGAAAGAAAAGCACAATCGAGCCCGCCCGACCGTAAACTACTCTCTGCATTTTTTCCCGATTAAATTAATAAAATCGGTTTAGAGATATTACAATGTGTAGTAATTGCATAAAAGCACATTAAAACAAAAACAAGAAAAAATGCTGTAGACGCCCCCGACTTTAGGATACCCGTTACTCAATGTTTGACCGATTGTTCCTAAGGGAGCTATACGATATAGTAGTCCGATTTAAATGAAACATGATCAGTATATTTATGTTATTGATGAATTTTTTCTGTGTCAGTTTCATTAAGATATCTTGGTAAATACAAAAAATTTTCATACAAATTCATACTAAACGCAAATTTTGGAGGGATTGTCCCTATGGAAGCTTTACGATATAGTTGTCCGATTTGGATTTAACTGGTCAGTATATGTACGCCATAGATGTGTACATCCTATGTGAATTTGGTTCAGATAACGTAACGAACAAAAAAGTTTTCTATACTAAAACATGATATTTTCACCTGCTTTTACCTTTATATGAACATAGAACTCCCTAAAGTGCGCGTGTCAAAAACAAAAACAAACTTGTACTGCTTAGGCATTTTATCTTTAATTTGCGACCTCTCGGATCTTTCTAGCTCTTACAGTAGCTGAGATCCTTTTGTTCATACAGACAGACAGACGGACGGACGGACAAACGGACAGACATGGCTATATCGACTCGGCTATTGATGCTGATCAAGAATATATATACTTTATGGGGTCTGCGACGCCTCCTTTTGCCTGTTACATACATTTGCACAAACCCAATATACTCTTGCAGAGAGTATAAAAAACAAGTAAGAAAAGTACAGTCGAGCACGCCCGACCGTATAATACTCTCTGTATTTTTCCCCGATAAATTTATTAAAATCGGTATCGAGATATTACAATATGTAGTATTTGCATTAAAACACACGCCGCCACGCAGGCAGCGAAAACATTCGAACACGTGCTCGTATGTTTTTGTCTCGCTTGCACTCATACATGATATTGCCTTCAGTTATCAATATTGTAACGCTTCTAGTTTTCTTGTTTATAGTGCGATTTCAATGCACCTTTCAGAATAGTTAGATATATTTAGTCTTCACACGAATTATAAATTACAATACTGTACGATATTAACAAAAGCCTAAAAAACGGAACGAAATTTGATAAATTTTTTTACTAATTGTGGGAAAAAGGGCATCGAAAAAAAAAAGATTCTTGTATTGACTGACTAAATATGTGATCGATTGATACCAAGCTCGAACTTGTAGCTCTTACCATCTCTGAAATCTGTTTGTTCATACGGACAGACAGACAGACAGACGGACAGACAGACAGACAGACGGACAGACGGACATGGCTATATCGGCTCCGCTTGTGATGCTGATCAAGAATATATATACTTTATGGGGTCTGCCAGGCCTCCTTCTGCCTGTTACATTCATTTGCACAAACCCAATATACTCTTGCAGAGAGTATTAAAATCGATGTGCTACGCGTAGGTGTAGCAGTAGCAGAAAGCACAGAGCGAGATGAGAGCAGAGCAAATATCTTTTTTTTTGTGCTACGGCTCACGTGTGTGTTTATGCTTTGTGATCGCAGCAAAATCAAATTTTGCTACGAAGCATGCGAAGAAAATAAGGGTTGTTTTACAAACAAGCGAAGAAACGAAGAAAAACGATCAGAGAGCACAAACACACATGACGGCTACGGCTCTCGACAAAACTCAGAGCGGTTGCCAGAACAAAACAAAAACCTACGCTGTAGCAAAGAATTTTCAAACGCTGCATAAAAATATCGGTTTATTCGAAAATCAGGGTATTCGTAATAACATATACAGCCCAACACGGGTTTGAAATGTAGAATTGATATGGGTGTTCATCTGCATACCCAATAGGATTGATGAACATAAATAATTTTTAACGAATCTATGATATGTATGAAATACCCACAAATGTATACCAAATGTAAGTTCACAATTTAATGAGCAATAATATTAATGTTTTACTCTCTATATAAAACTTAGTAACTATACAATTTGTATTGGATTCGAGATAACTTGAATACGGAAAACAGAATATAAGTAGAATTCTTTCGAGGCCTATGACGAATTCAAAATCAGTATAAGGAAATAATGTTACTCATTAATGTTTTAACTAAATTTTATAAAACTGTTATAATGAAATGTTACCAATAAAAAAATACAAACATGAAAACAAAACTAAGCCTTTTGGTCAGTAAAGATTACGATTACGAGTATTAAAAAAGCCAATAAAAGAACTTAATGTGAAAAAAATCTCGTCATTGAGAGTTTCTATTGATGTGTTTTTATTATTCTTCGAATTGCCATTTTTTTTTATTAATTAATGTTAAGCCATTGAAGTTGTTTATACATTGTACGAAATATGTAAAATATTTAAAATTAATTGTGACAGTTTAATTCAATGTTTTAATCGTTTTAAAAGATACATGTCATTAAATTAGGCTATATACAATAGTCTTAGTGTAACTTAAAAAATAAAGACTACAGTATGGGTGAGTAGAGTGTGTGACCTGATAGACTTGAAAAAATATTTCAATCTACTTTAGTACAGATGTGTTCTCTTAAGTGATAAAACACGAAATATCCATAGATACATAAGGGAGATTCTATTGCAAATCTATATAATTTTTGACCCCGTACTCTAAAAAAGAGTAGAGGGGTCTATTAAGTTTGTCAGAAGCGAGATGTGCGTAACAGGCAGAAGGAGGCGTGGCCGACCCCATAAAGTATATATATTCTTGATCAGCATCAACAGCCGAGTCGATATAACAATGTCCGTCTGTATGTCTGTCCGTCCCTTTGAACACCTGGATCTTTTCAACTACAAAAGCTAGAGCCACCAAATTTGGAGCATATCAAGTTTATTTCAAATTGTTGCCACGCCCCTTACCGCCCCCGCAATGAGCAAAAAACCATACACACCTCGCCTGTTTTATGCGAATATCTCAGTAACTATAGACCTTAGGAGCACAGGTATACAGGTAATTTAACATGTCCTAGAGACTTATCATATCTAACTATGAAAGTAGCATCAAAATCCTACGTTAAACAAGAGAGCTATCACGGTTCAAAGTTTATGTTATTTTACTGCAAAATTACTGTATGAGCGCAAACGAGAGAGAAACATACAAACATATGTTCGAACAATTTCTCTACCTGCTTGGCTGCAGCGCTGCCCGGAGATGCTGGCCGCGCCGACGAATGCTGTACATACACACATATATATGTGCACACATATGTACATATATTTGTAGCATGTAAATGCAAATAATCGGAAGAATGATAGAAGAGGGTAGAACTGGTAGAGTTGCGGCGCAATAAGGAACCTTCGTCTGAGATCGCGGGTTCGAATGCTGACAATGACAATTGCTAATTTTATTTATAAAATTTTAATTGAAAATGTAAATACTAAATTTTAATTTTGTAAATGTTTTTTTTTTTTAATTTTATGCGCACTATTATGAGAGTACTGGGTGTTCTATAATCGGCTCGCTCGACTGTAGCCTTTCTTACGTGTTAATTATAGATTAAGTTATATTATAACTGACTAGGTTCAACTTACATACAGGTTTCAACAAATTAAAAATCGTCATAAATTTTTGACGCTAGATGCCTCCAACCGTTATTCACAAAACCAAAAAAAAACAAGTAAGGAAAGTACAGTCGAGCAAGCCCGACCGTAAAATACTCTCTGCCTTTTTTCCCGATTAAATTATTAAAATCGGTCTAGAGATAGTACAATGTGTAGTACATGCATTAAACACTTTGAAACAAAAACAGTCTAAGCATAATCAAACATACATCTGTTTGTCTTTATGCAAACACACATTCGAATGACAATATATGATGCATATACATGTATGTATGTATGTGTGTATTCAGCGCGGCCAGCGACTGCGGGTAGCGCTGCCGCCACGCAAGCAGAGAAAACGTTCGAACATGTGCTCGTATGTTTTTGTCTCGCTTGCACTCATACATGATATTGCCTTCAGTTATCAATATTGTAACGCTTCTAGTTTTCTTGTTTATAGTGCGATTTCAATGCACCTTTCAGAATAGTTTGATATAGTTAGTCTTCACACGAATTATAAATTACAATACTGTACTATATTAACAAACGCCTAAAAATTGTGGGAAAAAGGGGCGTGGCAGTCCAAAATTTCAAATGTCAATGCATTTAGGATGTCGCTAGGAACCTCCATACCAAAATTGGTGATCCTACGTGCAATAGTTATTGAGATATTCGCCCAAAACACCAATTTTTTCCGAGGTGTGTCTATTTTTTTCATCATTGTGGGCGAATGGGGCGTGGCATCGAAAAAAAAAAAGATTTTTCTATTGACTGACTAAATATGTGATCGATTGAGACCAAGCTCGAACTTGTAGCTCTTACCATCTCTGAAATCTGTTTGTTCATACGGACGGACAGACGGACAGACAGACGGACATGGCTGTATCGACTCGGCTTGTGATGCTGATCAAGAATATATACACTTTATGGGGTCTGCCACGCCTCCTTCTGCCCGTTACATACATTTTCACAAACCCAATATACTCTTGCAGAGAGTATAACAAGAAAAAACGGTTATCTTCGGCTAGCCGAAGATTATATACATTGAGTTAATTTGGTTTCAATCACTGATTGTTCCTATGGCAGCTTTATAATATAGTAGTCCGATTTTAATGAAACTTGGTCAGCACATTGGGAGTGATAACGAATGCATATTGCGTGAATTTGGATCAAATCGTTGAAGAGACACAGAAAATTTTCATACTAAGCATTTTCAACCGATTGTTCCTATGGCAGCTATATGATATAGTGGTCCGATCTAAATGAAATTTGGTTTGCACATGGGATTTTATGCCAAATGCATATGAAGCAAATTTGGTTAGCATAGCTCAGACAAAAATTTTTTTTCATCCGTTTGTTCCTATGGGAGCTATATGATTAGTCATCCGACCTGGCTGATTTTAACAAATGATCTGCGTGCAAAGAGAATACACATCTGTGCCAAGTTTTATTAAGATAGCTTTAAAGCTGAGAGACTAGTTCGCATAGAAGCAGACGGACATGGCTATATGATGCTGATCAAGAATATATATACTTTATGGGGTCGGAAACGCCTCCTTCAATGCGTTACAAACTTCGTGACAAAAACAGTATACCCTCTGCAAGGGTATAATAAAATCAAATTATTTATAAAACGAAGTATTGAGAACTTAAGTAATATTCAGTATATTCGAAGTAGAACATTGTTATGCTTTGGTATTTAATTTACATATATATGATAGTTTAAGCTAACTCTTCCTAAGAAGTGTAAATTGTAAATTAAATACCAAAGCTAAGTCCTTACCAAAATAATGAAAACATTTGTGCAGTGTTTACAACAAAACAAGTAAGAAAGGCTTTACGCTCATACGCGTGTTGACATACAGATCATAAAAATTTTGACCGATTTGTCCAGTGGGAGCTATAGGCTTAAGTTGTCCGATCCGAAATTAGTTTAGTAATAATGGTTATAAAATCATAACAGGTAAGTTTAATTGCGATTAATTATCGTAACGTGGACATAGTTTTTAACAATTTCCGGGGGCGGCCACGCCCCATGGCAACAATTTGAAACAAACTTAATGTGCTCGCGAAGTATACGAACTTTTATTTCAATTTGGTGATTGTAGCTCTAATAGTTGTTGAGATCTACGGACGGACGAACGGAAAGGCGGTCATCACTATATCGACTCGAAAGTTGATGCAGATCAAGAATATATATACTTTATGGGGTCGTCTGTCCGTTTGTATGAAAAAAAGAATCTCAGAGACTATAAGAGCTGAAAAGGTGAAAGGGATCGCCAATGAAAGGTACAATACCCAAGCAGTACAAGTTTGTTTTTGTTTTTTGCCACGCCCACTTTAAGGCTTTCTATCTTATAAAGGTATATGTTCAGGTAAAACTAGAAGGTTTTAGTATAGAAATCGTTTTTCTATCAGCAATGCTACCCGAACCTAATTTACTCGGAAAGTACATGTACTGACCAAGTTTAATCCAGATCGGACAACTATATCGTATAGCTCCCATAGAGCTAATCGGTAAAAAAATACTCTATAAATATGAATTAATATGAAAAACTTTTTAATTGAAGAAGCTATGTTAATCAAACTTACGTTGTATACATTTTTCAATAATATTAACATATTGACCAATGTTTATCCAAATCGGAATACAATATCGTATAGGATCAATCGGTCGAACATTGACGAACGGGTATCCTAAAGTCGCGGGGCGACTGTAGCATTCTTTCTTGTTTTTATACTCTCTGCAAGAAAATGTTCATAGAAATTCACCTTTAGAGCAAATTTTTGACCGATAGTTTCAATGGGAGCTATACGGTATAGTAGTCTTACTTGGATAGCCCTTGGTCAGTATGTTTAAATAATTGATGAATATAATCTGTGTCAGTTTCATTACGAAAGCTTGGTATATATAGATTTTTTCTAATAGTTTATATTTACGGGGTAAATTTTGGCCAATTCTGAAGAAAAAATCCTGTAGACATAGTTGTCCGGTTTGGATCAAACTGGGTCAATGTATGTACGTCACAGATAGATATCCAAAAGTTTTCCATACTTAGGTGGTAAGAAAGACTACAGTCCAGCTAGCCTACTGAAAAACACCCCGCACTCAGATGAGCGCGCATTTGTATTACATTTAAATTACAATTTTAAATTGATATTTAACAAGAAAGAATGCTACAGTCGCCCCGCGACTTTAGGATACCCGTTATTCAATGTTCGGCCGATTATTCCTATGGGAGCTATACGATATAGTCATACGATTTGTATGAAACTTGGTCAGTACATTTATGTTATTGATAAATATATATTGTGTATCAGTTTTATTAAGATAGTTTGCTAAATACAGAAAATTTTCATACAAATTCATACGAAATGGAAATTTTTGACCTATTGTCCCTATGGGAGCTATACGATATAGTTGTCTGATTTCTTAGAAACTTGGTCAGTATTTTTATATTAATGACTTATTTATTTTGTGTCAGTTTCATTAAGATGGCTAAGTCACTTCAAAATTTGTTTATAAAAATTTATATTTGGAGCGTGTTTTTGACCGATCGGCCCTATGGGAGCTATACGATATAGTTGTCCGATTTCGATCAAACTTGGTCAGTACATGTACTTCATAGACATGTAGTCTCCGTGGATTAGATAGAGTTGCTAACAAAAAAGTTTTCTATACTAAAACATTCAAGCTTTATCTGTACATTTACCTTTATATGAAGATAGAACGCCCTAAAGTGGGCGTGTCAAAAAAAAAAAACAAACTCGTACTGCTTGGGTATTGTACCTTTCATTTGCGACCCTTTCACCTTTCTAGCTCTTATAGTCTCTGAGATCCTTTTGTTCATACAGACGGACAGACGGACATGGCTATATCGACTCGGCTATTGATGCTGATCAAGAATATATACAGTTTATGGGGTTTGCCACGCCTCCTTCTTCGTGTTACATACATTCCAACGATTACAATATACCCTTGTACTCTACGAGTAATGGGTATAACAAGTAACAAAAGTACAGTAGAACACGGCCGGCCGTATAATACTCTCTGCTTTTATTCCCGATTAAATTAGATAAATCGGTATCCAGGTAGTACAATGGATAGTACTTGCATTAGAAACATAGTATTGAAACAAAAAAATTTTGTTTTATCAAACATAAATCAGTTTGTCTGTATTCATTTGACATTATATGCATGCACATATGTATGTATGCATGTATGTTGTATGTATGTATATTTACCATTGATCGGCAAAGCCTGCGGGCAGCGTTCAAACATATGTTTCTGTCTCTCTCGCACTTTCGCATTGACATTGCGCTTAAATGTAAGCTTTTTTAAGTGTTTTCTTTCTTAGTTTCAGTTTGATTTTTATGCAACTTTCAAGATAGTTTAATAAAATCAGTCACCATTGCTATACGATAGGATCAAACACCACGAAAATTATTTAATTTTTTGTGGGAAAAAGGGCGTGGCAGCCTAAGACTTTACATGACATTACATTTATGCAGTCTCTAAGAACCTGCGTAGAGATAGTCCGATAGACCGAGATAGTCCCGATAACCTCGATTTTAGCCGAGCTGTGTCTAGTTTTTAGCTTTTTGTGGGCGAATGGGGCAAGGCATCGAATAAACTACAACATCTAGAGACACAAAATTTTAAATGAAAGCCAAAGTCATGATTAAATCTATTCCACGCATACAATATCAGCTCGTTTAATTTTTTTGGACTAACAAGTAAGAAAGGCTACAGGCGAGCGGGTCGACTGGAACAGATTCATTCTATAGGTCCGGTCGAAGCCAAACTAATTGAGGATGGTTTTGATTTTATTAAACACATAACACGTGTTCTTGGTTGCGATAGCTGTGGCGGTAAGGGGCGTAGCAACAATTTAAAAGAAACTTGATCTACAATTATATACCATAGCTACAATAGGACATATAGGTCAAAAATAATTTTTTTTTATAGACAATGGGCAGATATCGCTATATCACATGTGGCTATTGATTCTAATCAAGATCAGATACTATAAACCAACTGTGTAAAAAATAATATTTTTTTGCTCTAAGATTTCACCAAGTACATACCACACATAGTCTTAAACACTAAATTTTATCCAAACTTTATCTTCGTTTTAAGTCCAAAACGGTATTTAAAAAAAAGACTCGGTTGAAGGTTTGACCGCTTATTGTAATTTTTATGGAAACGACAAAAATTATTTACATTTAAAATCAGCTGGTAGACAAATTTTTTCGATTTGAAGCCCCTTGACCAACAGTTTTAAATAAAAACTTCAATATCAATACTTAGACATATATAAGATGTTAAAATACATACGTATTAATGTCTTTATTATAATCATTTTATTTTCGTTAAAAAAAACAAAAGCTCAGCGAAAAAACTAATAAGGAAATTGTTAAGATCGTGCAGCAATATCAAAAATTATTATAAAAGACAAAAAAACGTTTTTTAATGTTAAGATATGCATATATAAATGTAAGAACAATGTATTAACAACAATTGCGTAATAAAATAATAATACTTACCGTGTTTCTAATTATTTGGAAGAATGTGAGCTAAGTTTAATAATGTCACGATAGAACAAGTAACAAAAGTACAGTAAAACACGGCCGACCGTAGAATACTCTCTGCTTTTATTCCCGATTAAATTAATTATTTCGGTATCCGAGTATATCTAGTACTTCTATAAGAAGACGTTGAATCAAATAAAAACTAAGTAACATAAAATCGAAGAAACACATGTTTGTCTGTAATAACAAATAAATTCATTTGACATGTGTATGCCCACACATATATATGTATATGTGTATGTATACCATTGATCGGCACGGCCAGCGTCTGCGGGCAGCGATGCCGCCACACAGGCAGCGAAAACATTTGAACATGTGTTTCAATCTCACTTGCACTCATGCATTGACATTGCGCTCAAATGTAAACTTTGTTACATGTTTTCTTTCTTGTTTATGGTCAGATTTTCATGCAACTTTCAGGATAGTTTATTATAATTAGTCTCCAAACGCACCTTAAATCTCTCTGCAAGAGTATGTTGGGCTTGTGCAAAAGTATGTAACAGGCAGAAGGAGACGTGGTAGACCCCATGAAGTATATATATTCTTGATCAGCATCACAAGCTGAGTTTATATAGCCATGTCCGTGGGAAACAGATTTTATAGATGATAAGAGCTACAAGTTCGAACTTAGTCTCAATCGACTACATATTTAGTCAGTCAATACAAAAATCTTTTTATTTTTGTTGGTGCCACGCCCCATTCGCCACAATGGGCCAAACCTGGACACACCTCTGGTAAAATCGATATTTTTGTCGAATATCTCAGTAACTATGACACTTCGGAACACCAATTTTAATGCACAGGTTCCTTTTCCCATTAAAAAATTTTTTTTTCAAATTTGCATACCGTCTTAAAGGCATTAATTCTTTTCGGACAGTATTGTTATTTACGATTTGTTTGGAGACAAATTATTTCAATCTATTTTGAAAGTTGCATAAAAATCTGACTATAATTTAGAAAGAAAACACGTAACAAAGTTTACATTTGAGCGCAATGTCAATGCATGAGTGTAACCGTAACAAAAACATATGTTTCAACGTTTTCTCTGCCTGTATGGCGGCAATGCCGATCAATAATATACATATGTACATACATACCAGAGACCTGCAACGAGTATACTCGAGTATGTTCGAACTTTTCATCAAACGATCGAGTAGCGAGTATACCAACGGGCTGTCCGAAAAATAATCGAATCACAACGATCAGTTGCCCGTTTTCTGCTTGACTCGAAAATGATCGTTTGATATCAAACAATTTGGTTGCGAGCACAACGATCAGCCCCATAGATCGTTTGCTGATCGTTCGATTGGACGAACGAGTATTCGAACGAGTATTCAAACGCAACCTGCCTGCCCGTAATTTCAGAACAAAAGTACAAGCAATCGTTCGAGTATCAAGCAAGTTCGTTGGTTCGCTTGCGTTGCATGACGTTCGCAGTGTTGCCATTTATTGGGAGGAAAATATGCTAGTTCTAGCGGAAAAGGCTAGATTGCAATAAAAAATAATAAAAAAATTGTATAAGTATATATTTTTCTTCTACTTTAAATATTAAAAATTTTATAAACCATAATGGGTAATATAAAAAATGAAATATCTGTAATATATGTGCATTGATTTTCCCATGTACACATAAGTAAAGGCTAGATTAAGCGGGAAACAATTTAGAGAGCAACACTGATGGCACGCGCAACACGCTGAGGGTTGTTTTTGTTTTGTGTGGATTTGTGCGAGCAAGTATTGTTATGTTTGACATACCACGCATTTCGCTAATATTTTTTTTAAGACAGAAAAACCCAAATGGAAGATTATCTACCTGCTGCACATATTGCGCTAAATGCAAAATGCTCCTTTTACAAAACTCATAGTCATACTCTTGCCAAACAAGGGAATTTCCAAGGTCAGCCCATCTATGCTTAACTGTTGAGCGTTAGAAAGGGTTTCAGCACATTTTAATTATGTAAAAATTTTATGTACGAACAGAGTATTAACACCTAAATTGCATTTATTATTAAATGCCAATTTATTAAAAAAAAACATTTTTTAATGCCGTCAAAACATTTAGTGTAGTACCACCGCTGTAAAATTTCATGCAAAATGAGTATATATACTCGAGTAAAACGAGTATAAGCAGGCCCGCGGCACGCACACAAACGATCGAGTATCAAATTTGTTCGAACAAAAACGATCACGAGTAGCGTTCGAGTATACTCGAAATTTTTATACTCGTTGCAGGTCTCTGATACATACAGAGAAACATATATGCATGCATACATATAATGTCAAACGAATTTGTATGTGTTTACAGACAAACACGTTTCTTCGATTATACTACTTATTTAGCTTGTATTTTTATACCCGTTACTCGTAGAGTACAAGGGTATATTGTAATCGTTGGAATGTATGTAACAGGCAGAAGGAGGCGTGGCAGACCCCATAAAGTATATATATTCTTGATCAGCATCAATAGCCGAGTCGATATAGCCATGTCCGTCTGTCCGTCCGTCTGTCCGTCCGTCCGTCCGTCCGTCCGTCCGTCTGTCCGTCTGTATGAACAAAAGGATCTCAGAGACTATAAGAGCTAGAAAGGTGAAAGGGGTCGCAAATGAAAGGTACAATACCCAAGCAGTACGAGTTTGTTTTTGTTTTTTGACACGCCCACTTTAGGGCGTTCTATCTTCATATAAAGGTATATGTACAGATAAAACTTGAATGTTTTAGTATAGAAAACTTTTTTGTTAGCAATGCTATCTGATCCAAATTTACACGGAGACTACATGTCTATGAAGTTCATGTACTGACCAAGTTTGATCGAAATCGGACAACTATATCGTATAGCTCCCATAGGGCCGATCGGTCAAAAACACGCTCCAAATATAAATTAGTATGAAAAAATTTTGCATTAACTAAGCTATCTTAATGAAACTGACACAAAATAAATAAGTCAAAAATATAAATATACTGACCAAGTTTCATAGAAATCGGACTACTATATCGTATAGCTCCCATAGGGACAATAGGTCAAAAATTTGCATTTAGTATGAACTTGTATGAAAATTTTCTGTGTTTACCAAGCTATCTTAATAAAACTGATACAGAATAAATTTATAAATAACATAAATGTACTGACCAAGTTTCATACAAATCGTTTGACTATATCGTATAGCTCCCATAGGAACAATCGGTCGAACACTGAGTAACGGGTATCCTAAAGTCGCGGGGCGACTGTAGCATTCTTTCTTGTTATATACATATTTCAACGTGTTATTATGCAAGTACTAGCCACTGTAATACCTGGTTACTCATTTAATTAATTTAAACGGGAATTAAAGCGGAGTGTATTATACGGTCGGGCGTGTTCGACTGTACTGTTCTTAATTGTTTATTTTCATCATTGTATATAATGAACACTCAATGGATTTATTGACATTTATTAAGATTTTTCCAACCTTGTATCTAGAGCCGGCCTTCTTTTCCACTTCAACCCGACCAATTCCAACCTGAAAGAAATTTATGCCACTCTTACAAAAAATTTCAATTGCATTTGCACCTTGTCTAGCGTTGTATAACAGCAGAACAAAAGTCCCACCCTTCATGTTGCCTCTGTCCGTGCCTTATCTGTGAATTATACTTGCCTTTTCTTGAATTTTCATTTTCCTTTCAATTGATTACGTGCCCTACTTTGTATGTTTTCAATAATAAACAAAATCAAGAAAAACGGCTATCTTTAGCTTGCCGAAGTTTAGATACCCTTGCAGTCATGCATATTGCGTTAATGTTGTATCAATCATCAATTCTTCCTATTGAAGCTATGATATAGTAGTCCGATTTATGTATATATAAAATTGGTTCAACACATTAGGAATGATAACGAATGCACATTGCGTGAATTTGAATGAAATCGCTCAATTAATATAGGAAATTTTCATACACAGACACAGAAAAGTTGTATACTAAGCATTTTTATACCCGTTACTCGTAGAGTACAAGGGTATATTGTAATCGTTGGAATGTATGTAACAGGCAGAAGGAGGCGTGGCAGACCCCATAAAGTATATATATTCTTGATCAGCATCAATAGCCGAGTCGATATAGCCATGTCCGTCTGTCCGTCCGTCCGTCTGTCCGTCCGTCCGTCTGTCCGTCTGTCCGTCCGTCCGTCTGTATGAACAAAAGGATCTCAGAGACTATAAGAGCTAGAAAGGTGAAAGGGGTCGCAAATGAAAGGTACAATACCCAAGCAGTACGAGTTTGTTTTTGTTTTTTGACACGCCCACTTTAGGGCGTTCTATCTTCATATAAAGGTAAATGTACAGATAAAACTTGAATGTTTTAGCATAGAAAACTTTTTTGTTAGCAATGCTATCTGATCCAAATTTACACGGGGACTACATGTCTATGAGGTACATGTACTGACCTAGTTTAATCGAAATCGGACAACTATATCGTTTAGCTCTCATAGGGCCGATCGGTCAAAAACACGCTCCAAATATTAATTAGTATGAACAAATCTTGCATTGACTAAGTTATCTTAATAAAACTGACACAAAATAAATAAGTCAATAATATAAATATACTGACAAAGTTTCAAAGAAATCGGATTACTTTATCGTATAGCTCCCATAGGGACAATCAGTCAAAAATTTGCATTTAGTATGAATTTGTATGAAAATTTTCTGTGTTTACCAAGCTATCTTAATAAAACTGATACAGAATATATTTATCAATAACATATATGTACTGACCAAGTTTCATACAAATCGTTTGATTATATCGTATAGCTCCCATAGGAACAATCGGTCGAAAATTGAGTAACGGGTATCCTAAAGTCGCGGGGCGACTGTAGCATTCTTTCTTGTTATACTCTCTGCAAGAGTATATTGGCTTTGTGCAAAAGTATGTAACAAGCAGAAGGAGGCGTGCCAGACCCCATCAAGTAAATATATTCTTGATCAGCGTCACAAGCCGAGTCGATATAGCCATGTCCGTCTGTCCGTATGAACAAACAGATTTCAGAGATTGTAAGAGCTACAAGTATGAGCTTGGTCTCAATCGACTACATATTTAGTCAGTCAATACAAGAATCTTTTTATACCCGTTACTCGTAGAGTACAAGGGTATATTGTAATCGTTGGAATGTATGTAACAGGCAGAAGGAGGCGTGGCAGACCCCATAAAGTATATATATTCTTGATCATCAATAGCCGAGTCGATGTAGCCATGTCCGTCTGTCCGTCTGTCCGTCTGTATGAACAAAAGGATCTCCGCAACTATAAGAGCTAGAAAGACCTGAGAGGTCGCAAATGAAAGATAAAATGCCCAATCAGTACAAGTTTGTTTTTGTTTATTGACACGCGCACTATAGGGCCTTCTATGTTCATATAAAAATAAAAGCAGGTGAAAATATCATGTTTTAGTATAGAAAACTTTTTTGTTAGTTACGTTGTCCAAACCAAATTCACATAGGATGTACACATCTATGGCCTACATATACTGACCAAGTTTCATCCAAATCGGACTACTATATCGTATAGCTTCCATAGGAACAATCGGTCAAACATTTTTAATATTTAAAATTTTATTTTAACATATTAATTTAAATTAAATACAAATGCGTACTACTATGGTAGTTTAGAGTCTATTACAGTCAGCTCGATCGACTGTACTCTCTCTTACTTGTTTTAATAATTTGGGGTCGGGTTGCAACATTTTTATACCCGTTACTCGTAGAGTACAAGGGTATATTGTATTCGTTGGAATGTATGTAACAGGCAGAAGGAGGCGTGGCAGACCCCATAAAGTATATATATTCTTGATCAGCATCAACAGTGGAGTCGATATAGCAATGTCCGTCTGTCCGTCTGTCTGTCTGTCCGTCTGTTCGTATGAACACCTGGATCTTTAAAACTACAAAAGCTAGAACCATGAAATTCACAATGAAGGCCGTTATCATGTCAGGCAGATCAAGTTTATTTCAAATTGTTGCCATGCCCCTTACCGCCCCCGCAATAAGCAAAAAACCAGACAAACCTCGAAAAAATTTGTGTTTTAGGCGAATATCTCAGTAACTATAGCACTTAATGGCACACAAATTTTGGTATACAGGTTCCTAGAGACAGCCTTAATATAACGCCATTCAAAATTTTAAGCTGCCACGCCCCCTTTTCTCATAAGAACTAAAAAACTTTCCAACTTCAATGCCGTTTTTAAGGCATTAAATCAAATAGGACAGTGTTGTAATTTAACATTCGCTTAGAGACTTACTATATCTAAAATTCCTGAAAATTCCTATGTCAAACAAGAAATTTATTACGGTTCAAAGATAAACTTTTTTACTGCAGAATCACTGTATGCGCGCAACACATACAAACAAACACAGAAGCATACAAACATATGTTCGAACGTTTTCTCTACCTGCTTTGGCGGCAGCGCTGCCCGGAGCCGCTGGCCGCGCCGACCAATGCTATACATACACACATATATATGAGCACACATACATATTTGCAAATAATCGGAAGAATGATAGAAGAGGGTCGTGGTGCAACTGCTAGAGTTGCGGCGCAATACGGAACCTTCGTATGGATCGCGGGTTTGAATGCTGACAATGATTATTGTTAATTTATTTATTTTTTAATTTTAATTCAAAATGTAAATATTTAATTTTAATTTTTTTAATTTCATTTTAAAATTTTAATTTAAATAAAATGCAAATGGGCACTACTATGGGAGTACGGGGTCTTTTACAGTCGGCTCGATCGACTTTAGCCTTTCTTACTTGTTATTTAACGATACAAAGGAAGTGAAGCCCATTATAAAGTAGTTGCCATACTGAAAAACAAAGTTTGTGGTGTAGCACAAGTAGTGCTGACGTCACAAAATACAGCTCAATTTCGATGGAATTATAGCTAGAGTCGATTGCACATACGCAGACAAAACGCCCCTGCGAGTACTCCGGCAGCAGCTGGAAATGGTTAGACAGGGTAAGTTGCACTTAATGGATTATTATGACGACGTCGAGAAAAAGCTGACTCTCGTCGCAAACAAAATTGTAATGACTCACGACGAGCAGGCTGAGACTATTCCCAATACAGAGATTAGGAGCGATGTTCACATGCGTTGATGTGAGGCCCTAAGGCTCAGCCCAAAGATTTGCCAGCCGCTTAAGCGTTGGCTCGCGAGGCTGAAAGTAGTATTGAAAGAAACGCTTTTGCTGCTCCATATGCCAGGGCAATTAAAGACAAATGCCATGCAGGAGAAAACAATAGGCAGGGTAGAAATAAGACATGCGCGTCGGGATCGGGATTTTCGGCAATCCCGCTGGACCCGCTAAATACATAGGGATCGGGCGGGATGGGAATGTCTTTTATAAAAAACTGGGATGACCGGGATAAGTGATCGATTCCAAAATTCCCGCGGGTTCCGAAAAAACAGTCGGGACCCAAAAACCAGATGGGACCCTAAAAATTTACTCGATACCATTTCCTTTATTTATCGGAGTAATTCATCGATTGCTTTATTTAGTGACACGAAATATTGCTAAAAATGGAAACTTTTCCATGTATTTTTAATGTAACAAAATGTTGTCACTCTTGAAATAACTGTAAAAGCTATGGCGAATGGGCAGGGTGTTTCCTCATCGAGAAAAATCCACAATTCGTTGTGAAACAGGGTCAAAACAGGCCACAGGCTGAGCTTGGTACAAGGCCTAATGGCAAAGGAAGCCCTGTTCTTGAACAGGTGCAGCGTATGGAGGTTGACCCTTCGATCTCTTAATCCAGGCAGCCCACCAATTGAGGAAGACAGCCTACTTTTCGCCACATATGGCGCAACTCAAAAAAAGGCAGAATACGTCAGAACGTGTATCGGGTCAGAGACCTCAACGAGTGAATAATGTCTCCCAGCAAGTTAGTAGCAAAGAAGTACAGGAGTATGTAGAACAATAAAAATTCTAATCGACAGTGGGCGGCAAAAAATTACGCGAGACCCGTAAAGGAGTTAAAAAACATAAAATTCAACAAATATGTGGAATAAAAATGTTTGGGATAATTGCCCCATTCTTTATTCTAGACACTGGTTTCGATCTGCTAACGCAGGCTGGGGTGACTTTGAATCTACAGGGCAACAACACAACTTACCTTGTAAGGGAAGAATTCAAAAAAATGACATTGAAGTGGATTAAGGTTTTTTCGACCTCTAACGGCACTACCCATCAACACTTCAATCATTGCCACAATTCGAACCGAGGATAGAGATCCGGTGTACTTAACAAATATACCCATACCCCGCAGGTGTAGCAGATTTCGTTAACAAAGAAATCGTACTATTGTTGAAGGATGGCATCATAAGACCGTCAAGTTCCGCTTGGGTTGTTGATAAGGAAGGACGGATCAGGATCAGGAAGCTAAATGAGCGAACTATTGCGGACCATTACCCAAGCATTCCAATAATTATAGCGAATCTTGGAAAGGCAGAATTTTTCACCACGCTAGACTTAAAGTCCGGATATCATCAGATTTAAAAAGATCGTGAGAAAACCTCTTTCTCAGTAAACGAGTTTGTAGATTGCCTTTTGTTTTGAAGAATGCTGGTAGCATCTTTCAAAGAGCAATTGACGATGTTCTTCGAGAACAAATTGGTAAAATATGTTACGTCTATTTTAATGACGTAATGAAACCGATCAAGTCAGACACATTAATACAGTACTTCAGTGTCTTTGCGATGCTTACATGAGAATCTCATAGGAGAAGAAGAAGACAAAGAAAGAGACAACGTTTCTTAAGGAAAGTGTCGAATACTTAAATTTCGTTGTTACCAGCGAAAGAGCAAAGACAGACCCAGAAAAGGTTAAGGCTATTCAAGAATACCCTGAACCAAAAAACTCATTTGCTCTAAAATCTTTTCTAGGCCTTGACAGCTACTACAGGGTATTCGTTAAAGATTTTGCTTCCATAGCAACCTTTGACAAATATACTGAAAGGCGAAAATGGCAGTTAGTAAGCACATGTCCAAAAATAATGCCGATAGAATTCGATGACTCGCAACGCGATGCTTTCAACCGGGTAAGAAATATATTGGCGTCAGAAGACGTCATGCTCATGTACCCAGACTTTAAAAAGCCCTTTGATTTAACCACTGACGCTTCCGCATTGGTATCGGAACGTGCTATCTCAGGTGGGAAGACCCATCACGATGAGTTTACGCACGTTGAAACAATGTGAATTCCATTATGCTACCAATGAAAGCGACCATCAACCGCTCACGTTTTCAGTACCTGAAAAGAATACTACCGCAAGAATTAATAGGTGGAAGGCCTTCATGGAAGAGTATATTGCGAAGCCAGGTAAAGAAAACTTTGTGGCTGACGCCCTATCTCGGCAAAGTATTAATGCTTTACATAATGAGCCGCAATCAGATGCAGCCACCATACACAGTGAGCTTTCATTGACGTACACAGTCTAAACGACTGGCAAGCCCTTGAACTGCTTTTGAAATCAAGTAGTTTTAGAAGATTTATGTTATTCGTAACATCGAAGATTGATCATGTTTGGCAACAAGACCCGCCACGTGATACATTTTATAGACTAATTCAGTCTTTTGAAAACACTAACACTTGTAGTGAATTCTGATGTTGTAAACGCGTTCTCTTGCATCTTTCCAACTTTGGCAGTCTTTCAACATGAGTTGGTGTCTCTTTTCCCGAAAACCAAATTCTGGCATTGTAAGAATATGGTGTCAGACAACATTGAACACATTGACATCTTTTCACTGATCAGAAACTCTTGTTGACCATTTATCCGAAGACTAAAACCATTTATTGAGACAACGAAGCATCGTTAAATTCGGAAACGATCACTTCACTTTTAAAAAAAATAGCTGGTCAAATGGTCAAGTGGTACGATTCCACAGCACGTTAATTGAAATAGCCCAAAATGCCAAAAAATTCATAAAAAAAAGATTAATGAAACAGTCCAAGCAATAATACAAGCAACAATTGAATATAATAAGTCCATCCATTCAGTTACAGGTCACTGGCCAATTAACGTAATTCATGCAGCACCTAGTGAACTGCAGCAAACAAACAAGACAAAATAATTAAAGCCCAGCAAGATAACCTTACCAGGCATAATCCAAATAGCCAAAAAAAGAATGGCGTAGATTTTGTACAAACATAGAGGATACTTCTGAGGCAGCAAGACTCAGAAAAGTACTCTCCATATCCCACTTGGTGGCAACAAATTTACAAGTACATTGCACTATCCGGTATCATTTCCAAACCTTGAATGCGATCCAGGGTCATTTTCATTCCCAAAGCCGGGAAACCGTCACACTGTAATCCGAAAGACTTTAGACAAATTAGTCTCTCATCATTTCTACTCAAGGTGCTAGAACGACTACTAAGCTGGCACCCTTTAGACAGAATCCCAACTAATTGTTTTCATCTGCTCAACACGCATATCGTAAGGGAAGGTCTAATGAGATCACCCTTCATGAGAAAGAGATTATCAGCTGTGCCGGTCGTGTTTCTTCAACGCTCAGTCTATTTTATTTTTTCTGCCTTAATTCGCGAATTTTAATTTGAAATTATCAAATATTTTACCTCCCTCTTTGTTGCTCTGCTGAGCAATAATAAGTTTGTGTGTTTGTTCGCTTACACTCAATTTCTGTTTTGTGCTTGCGCCCACGGATTAACAGTTATGCTTTGTTGTCATAACTGTTTCGTTAACATATGTTTTTGCATTTTAGCGAATTCTGTTTTCGAGCATATTTGTTTACATCGAAGTAATCTTGTGCACTCTCAAATTTTTTCTTGTTTTCTCTCTTGTTTTAAAAAGTTTGAGTGAAATGGCCTGCTGCAAAAACAATTGTAATTACGGTCCAGCTCGTGACAGTGACCAACCGAATTATGTGCACTGTTGGCTATGTGACAATATTATGCATATAAAATGTGCTGGTCTTACTGGGCGTGAATTTGAAAAATTCATTTCCTCTGCCAAATTAGGCAGTGGTGGTTTGCGATGGTCATGCCCAGTGTGTATTGAGTTGCAAGGTGATTTTTCACGTATGTATAATACTGTGAAAAAGCAATTCCTAAAATTGCGCTCACTCGCTAAGAAGCTAAGCACCGATTTTGATATTAGTGCTGACTTGCTTAGTGATTATAAGTTTGAGACACCACCTGACAAGGTGTTTAGTTCTCAGCAGCAGCTTCCCTTACCTCTTCCGCCTGGTTCGCTCCTCACGTCACCTGTGCATAATCATTTTCTCCCTCTCCCCGCAACTCTTCACCTCCCAATTCACATATTCCTCCGGCAACATCTCCTTTACCTGACCGACCCTCATGTGCCAACGTTGCTTCCCCGGCACTGCCTCTTCCCCCCATAACCACCTCATCACCCATTATGATCAAATCGGTGACTATTAATGGAGCTAAGGCCGCGAGTAAAAACTCGAAAAGTCCCCCTATTCGACGTAACAGTCGTTCTACTGCCACCCCCGCAGTTCTCCCTTCACCCCCTAATATAATTGTTGTACCTGGGAATTCTTCCAATGCCTATTCTTCTGGCTCTAAAAGCCCCCCAAGTCGACGTAACAGTCATCCCATTGCTACTCCCATTGTAGCTCAGCCTCCCTTGCTTACGGTCGTGGCTCCCCGTAAACAGATATTTATATCCAGACTTTCTGCAAACACGACTATTGAGTCAATTGCTGCATTTATCGCTACCAAAACCCCTGGTAGCGTCTCTATTTCTAAATTTAATTTCTCTTAGCCCAGATAAAACCCAATATAAAATCTTTAGGCGCGATCGTCCTAATCGACGTGGTGATGATGTCCTTATTTCAGTAAAATCCTCCCTTAATGCTGAAATAATTGATGTTTCACCAATGGACGATATTGAAATTGTTGCCGTTAAGGTTACTTTTTCGTCTTTTGCGCTGTATGTTACCTGTTCTTATATTTATAATTTCTCCTAAAATGTCTATTTTTTTTCAGCATTTCAATTTCATCAAAGAAGCAACTCGCGCCGTTGCTTTCGCAAAGGAAATTTTTTTTTGCTTAACCAACTGATTCTTGCTACTGACTGGTCTGTACTTTACGGCATGAAAGATATGAACATAGCTGTCGAGTATTTTTACATTTTAAATTCATTCTTTGATGTCTGCATCCCTAGTGTTGTAAAGTCCGTTTCACATAAACCGCCTTGGTTCTCACCAGGATTATCAAACTTAAAAAATAAAAAATCCAAATATTTTAAAAGGTTTAAGCTCTAAGACTTTTTAAATTATTCTAAAGTTAAAGCAGCCTTTACCCTTCTTAATTCTCAATGCTATGAAAATTATCTTGTTCGTTGCAAGACTCAATTTGCGCGTGATCATAAACAATTCTATAACTTTGTTATTTCTAAACGGAAGTCTAGTACTTTACCCTATTCTTTCTTTTTTAATTCCAGTAAAGTAAGTGGGGACTCGGCCGCTTCCGATCTCTTTGCTTTCTTTTTTCAATCTACTTACACCTCTAGTTTGTCTACTAACTTCTCTTACCCTTATAAACTCCCATCCTCTAATTCTGTTGTTCTTCCGCATATTACCTATAGTTGTATACTCTCTTCATTTAACACCTTAAAATCTTCCTTCTCTCCTGGCCCTGACAACACTCCAAGTTGTGTGCTTAAGGAGTGCTGTTCTTCTATAATAAAACCTCTTTTAATTCTGTTTAACCTTTCTTTAGAATCCTCTATCTTTCCTACCTTATGGAAAGAATCTTACATTATCCCACTGCATAAAAAAGGGTGCAAGTCGGATATATCCAACTACAGGGGAATTGTGAGGACTCGGCCGCTTCCGATCTCTTTGCTTACTTTTTTCAATCTACTTACACCTCTAGTTTGTCTACTAACTTCTCTTACCCTTATAAACTCCCATCCTCTAATTCTGTTGTTCTTCCGCATATTACCTATAGTTGTATACTCTCTTCATTTAACACCTTAAAATCTTCCTTCTCTCCTGGCCCCGACAACACTCCAAGTTGTGTGCTTAAGGAGTGCTGTTCTTCTATAATAAAACCTTTTTTTAATTCTGTTTAACCTTTCTTTAGAATCCTCTATCTTTCCTACCTTATGGAAAGAATCTTACATTATCCCACTGCATAAAAAAGGGTGCAAGTCGGATATATCCAACTACAGGGGAATTGTGAGGACTCGGCCGCTTCCGATCTCTTTGCTTACTTTTTTCAATCTACTTACACCTCTAGTTTGTCTACTAACTTCTCTTACCCTTATAAACTCCCATCCTCTAATTCTGTTGTTCTTCCGCATATTACCTATAGTTGTATACTCTCTTCATTTAACACCTTAAAATTTTCCTTCTCTCCTGGCCCCGACAACACTCCAAGTTGTGTGCTTAAGGAGTGCTGTTCTTCTATAATAAAACCTCTATTAATTCTGTTTAACCTTTCTTTAGAATCCTCTATCTATCCTACCTTATGAAAAGAATCTTACATTATCCCACTGCATAAAAAAGGGTGCAAGTCGGATATATCCAACTACAGGGGAATTGCGAAGTTGTCAGCAATCCCAAAGCTCTTTGAAAAGATAGTCACATCGACTTTGCAACACCTCTGCAAGTCAATTATCTCTCCCGCCCAACACGGGTTTGTTAAGAGTCGGTCGACTTCGACCAATCTATTAGAATTTACCTCTTTTGTTAATGAGGCATTCCTTAATAAAATGCAAACTGATGTCATATACACTGACTTTAGTAAAGCATTTGACTCTGTTAATCATAACCTTCTTTAACATAAATTTAGTATCCTAGGTTTTCCACCCACCCTTCTTCCGTTGATATCATCATATCTAAAAGGTAGAACCCAAAGGGTTATGCTTAGATCAGCAATATCTAAATCTGTTTTCGTTACTTCTGGAGTTCCCCAGGGTAGTCACCTAGGCCCATTGTTTTTTAATCTTTTTATAAGCGACCTTCCCTCTTCGCTATCCCATTGTCTATTTATGACTTTTAACAGGGTTACTCCTTACTTAGCCAATTAATATATTGACAATGTACTCTTAAATCGTATACTGTCAGTTGAAGACCTTGGTGTTCTTTTTGATAATAAATTAAGTTTCACACCAGAGAACTGCAGCGATACACCGCATGTAAAAATACCCAAATTACACACAGAGTATTTTTCGACTCGAATAATTTTTTACTCTACCCGAAAAGTATCGGATATTTTTTTACTCCTTTTCGTTTGGGTATTTCCATGAAAGATATTTTTTTACCCGATCATTCTTGTACCAACTCATTTTTTACTTGGTGGCGTAAACACCGCATCAAATGTATACTCGAAAAAAACCACCCTTGTGAAGTATAAGTAAATTTTTACTCGGTTTTTTTTTTATCCGCATTTTTTTTACCCGATCATGTGCGCGGGTATAGTCTTGCGACACTCTTTTGTTATGGATTAGTTAAATGTTATTAATTAATAAATGATAGTTTAAGTAAGAAGTAAGGCAATTGCAAAATTGTTTCCATTGAAATTTTACATAAAAGATAAAAAACATAATTTATATATTTAAATATTCACATTAATGAGAATCAAGGTGACTAATAGATTACAGGTTGATTATGGGACACCTTTTAATATTTGTTGCAAGGGTATTCTAAGTCACAATTTGGCATGAAGAAACCGTTTATCTATAAATTGTCAACTCTCAAAATGCATATTGTAAAACTGTTGACTATTTGGTTTTTTTTGGCAAAACCCGAAAACTGTAATTTGCTACCTGTTACATGCATTCTCTCTAATGCAAAAAACCCTTTTTATCCTCTAACGCGCGCTGTTCAATTTCCGACGGCAAACCGTCGCTCAATTACTCGAGTATTTCGGGTAAGTATTTTTTTTACTCTGTGTTTTGTCTACACAATCATTTTCTAACGCATCAAAAAATGATTCATACTCGCGACACCCTTTTCAAAAAGAGTATTGACGATACCCGTCACTTCGGGTACGGGTAAAAAGAATATCCGAGTCATTTCGTTTCGGGTAAAATAGTATTCGAGTAAAAAAATAGCCGATCATATTTTTTACTCTAAATTTTGAGTACGAGTAAGACCGCCACCGCATTTTCTTTGGGTAGTACTCGAGTACAAAAACCACCACCCGTGCAGTTCTCTGTTTCACACATCATATCTCCTCAATTGTTAATAAGGCCAAGGGAACTCTTGGTTTTATTAAACGCTGGTCTAAATAATTTAATGATCCCTTCGTCACAAGGCTTCTTTATGTATCCCTTGTCCGCCCTATTCTTGAATATTGTTCATGTGTCTGGTCTCCTCAACATGCTCATACTCAAGATTTAATTGCACTTCGAGGTCTTAATTGGGACCCTAATCTTCGCCTTCCTTCCTACTCCAATAGGCTCTTACTCCTTAATCTTCCGTCCCTTCTTAATCGTAGGAGAGTTCTTGGAGTTATTTTCCTTCACAAGCTTATAGTTGGTGATATCTGTTCCCCATCTCTTTTGGAACGCCTTAATTTCAACATTCCAACCAGGGCAACCAGGTACTACATCCCTTTATTTCTTCCCACATGCACTACTGACTACGCTTTGCACAATCGTTTTCGGGTATTATGCGCTCACTGAAGCTAAGTGAGAAAGCTAAGCCTCTTGGTTTATACCTCGGCAGAAAGCTAAATTGGAATGCATGCATTGATGACAGAGCTCGCAAGGTCGCCCTTTTTACATGCAGAAAGACAATAGGCCTGAAATTGAGTCTAAACCCCTATATCGCTAGGTGGCTCTAAACTGCCATTATTAGACCCATACTCCTGCATGGAGTCGTAGGCTGGTGGCCAGCTATGAAAAGACGACCACTCTTGCCAGACTAAACAAGTTACAACGCATGGCGGGACTCTTGACCTTGGGGGCTCTACGAGCTACGCTGAGGCCGGGCGAGGCTGTCGATGCCATCCTACACTGCCTTCCATTGGACATAATAGGATCAAAGATTGCTACCCCATCCGCACTTAGAATGAGAGAAACCGACCTCTGGAAGTCGAATAGACTGGGTCATTCCAACATTCTGTCAGAAATACCCTTTAGCATCCAAAATACCGACTACTGTATCCCCACGGAATACACAAACACCCCCTTCAAAGTGGTTTTCCCGTCCAGGGAGGCCTGGAGTAGGGGGTCTCCATACTCAGGCACCTCCCTGGAATTCTACACGGATGATTGGCGCTCCGCTGGTCAAACTGGCGGGCGCATATACTGCTCCGAACTAGGTATTGCAAAATCCTTTAGAATGCCTGACCACTGCAGCGTCTACCAGGCAGAAGTTAAGTCCATTAAAGAAGCCCTAAACATTATAAATTCTGAGATCCCGTACAGGTGCAGAATTAGCATCATTTCTGATAGCCAAGCAGCCCTTAAGTCTTTAATGTCTAAATTAAGTATTCTACTGATTCCAACGTCGTCGTGGTAATCCTCGTAGAGTGATGTCCTAAGTCTCTTAGGATGTTTAGGGTGGAGGCTTGACTTCACCTTAATCACTGGCCTTGTGGCTCAGCAATATATTTGATATAAAAATAATTATTTACGGCTGTCGCCGGAGTAGTATATTTTATTGTAGTCTTTTTCAGTGAACATTAAGTACAAAACTGATTTTATGCAAAAGCAGAATCTTATGCTAAACCTAAAGCTGAATTCATAAGCTTACAGGACTAAAGAGTTACAGCCGGCAAGCCGACTCAGCATAAATGATAACATAAACGCTTGCAACAAAGTCAAGTGTTATGTTACCATAGTTGACCAGCTATGGTCAGGCCACTGAATTCATGCGTCAGCGGAATGTACTTAGAGCGAATGGATTTGTTATGTGCAATACTTATATGTTATTTTTGGTGCAATGCTTATGTGTTAACTTCTATATCAAATTACTCTAATTTACTAAACGAATGTCGCAAATCTCTAATGAAAATGGCTGAACAGTTCGGTATTCTCCTTATAAGAGTCCCTGGCTACAGCGACTTAGAAGGAAACTGTGTTGCAGATGAACTCACGAGGATGGAAACTGTTTCCACTCTCGACTAGGAGAGTGAACATACCTCTGGCGACGTGCAGGCTCATGATAGAAAACCACTTCGAGCATCTGGCAGACATGAGGTGCGAAACCACCTCAAGATCCAAAACCTCTCGTCTTACTTGGCCAACCCAAGATCGCTCATCCAGACTATGCATGCTAACACGTAAAAATTTATCCGCAGACGTTCGTGATCTTACGGGACACTGGTTAGTGGGAACCCATGCCTCCAGACAGTCCGTCAACCCTCACGACTTCTGCAGAAGCTGTGAAAACGAGGAGGAAGAAGAAACAGTAATGCATTTCTTCTGCCAATGCCCAGCTCTCAGTCACTATAGAATGGGGTTTCTAGGGGTATACTGTTTCAACAACCTCTCGAAGCTGTCCGTATTGCAACCCCAACAGCTCTCGAGTTATATCCGTGCCACGGGATGGAATTAATATGTGTGCGACCCATTTGAAGACCTGTCCTTACAGCTTTCTGTGCTTTGCTTAGACGCAGACTTTTGACCCCACATGGTATCACAACGGGCCGAACTACGGCTCATGTGAGTTGGTGCTCCTTGGACACCAACAGCCATTTTACCTATCCTAACCTATGTGTTTTCTTTCTAGTTTTTGGTCCGATTGATATGCAACTTTCAGGATAGTTTGATATTATTTGTCTCAAAACGAATTTGGAATAACAATACTTTACGATTAAAATAAATGCCTTAAATACGGCATGCAAGTTTGAAAAGTTTTTTATTTTTCATGGTAAAAGGTGGCGTGGCAGTCCAAAATTATTGATGGCATTGCATTTATGCTGTATCTAGGAACCTGTGTATCAAAATTGGTGTTGGATTTTTTTCTAGGTGTGTCCACGTTATGCCTCATGGTGGGCGAATGGGGCGTGGCATCACAAAAAACAAAATTCCTGTATTGACTGACTAAACATGTAGTCGATTAAGACTTAGTTCGAACTTTTTTTTTTGATGCCACGCCACATTCGCCCACAATAAGCAAAAACCAATACATACCTCGGAAAAAATCTGTGTTTTTGTCGAATATCTCAGTAACTATGGGACTTACGAATACCATTTTTGGTAGGGACAGCATTATTGCAATGTTATTAAACATTTTGGACTGCCACTCCCCCTTACTCCTCAAGAAATAAAAAGCTTTTCAAACTTCAATGTCATTTTTAAAAGAGATTTGTTCGTATGGTACATTATTGTAATTTATAAATTGTATGGAGACTATTTATGTCAAACTATCCTGAAAGTTGCATTAAAATCGTACTATAAACAACAGAGCTATCACGTATCAAAGCCTATGTTATTTAACTGCAATATATGTAACTGTATGCGCGCAATCGAGACAGAAACCTACAAACATATGTTCGGTACATACATACATAAATATGTATGTGCATACGTATCAGAGACCTGCAACGAGTATACTCGAGTATGTTCGAACTTTTCATCAAACGATCGGGTAACGAGTATACCAACGGGCTGTCCGAAAAATGTTCGAATCACAACGATCATTTGCCCGTTTTCTGCTTGATTCGAACATGATCGTTTTATATCAAACAATTTGGTTGCGAGCACAACGATCATCCCCATAGATCGTTTGGTGATCGTTCGATTGGACGAACGAATATTCGAACGCAACCTGCCTGCCCGTAATTTCAGTACAAACAAACGTTCGAGTATCAAGCAAGTTCGTTGGTTCTCTTAAGTTGCGAGACGTTCGCTTGCGTTGCGTGACGGTCGCAGTGTTGCCATTTGTTGGGAGGAAAATATGCTAGTTCTAGCGGAAAAGGCTAGATTGCAATAAAAAATAATAAGAAAATTGTATAAGTATATATTTTTCTTCTTCTTTTATTATTAAAAATTTTATAAACCATAATGGGTAATATAAAAAATGAAATATCTGTAATATATGTGCATTGATTTTCCCATGTACACATAAGTAAAGGCTAGATCAAGCGGGAAACAATTTGGAGAGCAACACTGATAGCACGCGCAATACGCTGAGGGTTGTTTTTGTTTTATGTGGATTTGTGCGAGCAAGTATTGTTATGATTGACATACCACGCATTTCGCTAATATTTTTTTTAATACAGAAAAACCCAAATGGAAGAGTATCTACCTGCGCTAAATGCAAAACGCCCCTTTTACAAAACTCATAGTCATACTCTTGCCAAACAAGGGAATTTCCAAGGTCAGCCCATCTATGCTTAACTGTTGAGCGTTAGAAAGGGTTTCAGCACATTTTAATTATGTAAAAATTTTATGTACGAACAGAGTATTAAAACCTAAATTGCATTTATTATTAAATGCCAATTTATTAAAAAAAAACATTTTTTAATGCCGTCAAAACATTTAGTGTAGTACCACCGTTGTAAAATTTCATGCAAAATGAGTATATATACTCGAGTAAAACGAGTATAAGCAGGCCCGCGGTACCTACACAAACGATCGAGTATCAAATTTGTTCGAACAAAAACGATCACGAGTAAGCGTTCGAGTATACTCGAAATTTTTATACTCGTTGCAGGTCTCTGATACGTATGATGTCAAACGAATTCGTATGTGCATACAGGCAAACAGATGTTTCTTCGATTAAATTTAGTTTTTATTTGATTCAATGTCTTCTAATACAAGTTCTATCTATTGTATACCGGTTAAATTATTTTAATCGAAAAAACAGAGATTATTATGCGGTCCGGCGTGCACGACTGTACTTTTCTTACTTGTTATAAGTGTGTTTTGCACGCCTATCTATTTTGAATCTATGGTGCACAGAGATTGGAAACAATGTCAAGAAATTGAGCTCAGGAAAAGGGGTACATTACCGTGCTGGACGATCTTCCGAAACGTATTGAGTATATATGCTATAAAATTGGATGTTTTGATAGGAGTATCTAAAGAAGCCGCAGAGTCAAAAATAAAAACATAAAAAAGTTGTGAGAGCAACACAATAAGAAAATGTCACGTATTGCAACAAATACAGATTTATTAATTAGATTGCTTTTAAGCTCAGACCCCCTTATTAATGGTTAAATAAAGTTATCGTGCACAAAAGAAATAAATAATTAAACAGTGCATTCCAATTGCTATTAAATGAGTAAACACATATCCATAAATAAAGTTTTGATTGGGGAAAATTTATGATTTTTAGACCCCGTGCTCTAAAAAAGAGTAGGGGTTTGTCAGAAGTCAAATGTGCGTAACAGGTAGAAGGAAACATTTGCGACCCCATCATTGATCAGCATCAACAGTCGAGTCGATATAGCGATGTCCGTCTGTATTTTCGTCTGGCAGAATGAACACATGGATCTTTCAAGCTACAAGTGATGGACTCTCGAAATTGGGAATGAAAGTCTGTCCTTATGTCAGGCAGATCAATTTTATTTCAAATTGTTGCCACGCCCTCACCGACCCCGCAATGAACAAAAAACCAGACACACCTTGGAAAGTCTGTTTTTCGTGAATATCTCAGTAACAATGACACTTAGGAAAACCAATTTTGGTACACAGTTTCCTGGAGTCAGCATAAATGCAATGCCATTAAAATTGTTGGATCCTATAAAAACTAAAAACATTTTAAACTTTGTTGGAATTCGTTAAAATTAGTTTGAAGGCAAATAATATCAAACTATCCTGTGTGGCGGCAGCGCTACCGGCGTATTGACTGGCTGTGCTGACCAATGAACACAAACATATGTATGTGCATCAGTGCACAAAGCGCATAGTAAAACGTTATATTCAGTGTCAAAGTCACCTGCAAAAAATTAAATTACGCTAATAGTGCGGAAAAGTGCACTTCGAGACAAACTGCTTTTAATTCAGAATTAATGACTCTATGACATACATTTAAACTTAATATTTCATTCCCTTTCATTCTATTTATAAATCATAAAACTTTGAAAAGTTAAAGTTAGTTTTTAAGACAAGTACCTTTTAAACCATTAGCAAATTATACAACATATTATTAGAAATCACGAAAGTAGGCCTATTTTTGGGAATATTTTTTTGTATTTATCGGCAATGTTAATCAATTTTTTTTTTAATTACAGTTTTATTAAACAACATAGTTTTCGATTTACAGTGTCCACCGACTTTATAAGTGGTTCTGAGAAAAACACGTTGAAAGTTTTGAACAACAACAGCTTTCGTTCTACGCCGCCTAATAGCCCCTGCGCTCCTGCGCAATTTTCGTCCGATTTGCTTAAATTTTTCATTGAGTATTCTTGAGATATTATACTTTCATAAAAAAAATATAAAAAAAATTGAAGAAAAAAAGGCATTATTGTTATACAAAATTCAAATTAAATTATTATTATTGGACGTTGATGTACCAACGGGACAGTACAGTACAACGTGCTTGTTAGCGCGCGGAACCCTGCAAATAATGCAGTCACCTCCCGGCCAACCGACTACGATCAGACAAAGAAGGAAGATTAATTAGTAAAAGTTTAAAAGTAAAAGTCTAGTAAAAGTGACAGACTTAGTTCTTTGAAAAGAGTTGCCATTCAGAATGTATTTATATTTTCGGAATAGCAAAGAAAACAACTTTAAGATAAAAATGGCATTTTCGTTTTTCAACAAATTCCTCCTGATGATCAACACACATTTGCATTCTCTTGCATTTCTCTTGAGACACTTAGAAAACATGGTTTTTAAAATTATCCTATTTGCCGACATGTGTGAAAGCTCGCTCTGTCATGATAGAGAATAAGTCGTTTTCGGCAGTTGGTTTTGCGAATTCCTCCCACGACATCCGACAAACAAATGATTAAATTGACATTCTGTTGCTGCAGCGAAATAGAAGCCATAAGAACTATTTTCCCGAAGAGACAGGCGACGATTTGCTTTATAGTGCTTCGTGCTCAAACATCTTTTGTTGGATTTGGCTCATCTTGAAAAACTCACACGGTCAAACACCCACATGATTTATCCTGTCATAATTTTATTACCGTCTTTTGAAGCACCGCCGTTAAACTTTCGATGCACATCTTTTAAAATCTTTTAAAATCGAAGCTAGCCATTTTTTAAACGATTGAAAAAATTTGGGTATCAAACGAGAAGAAACCTTTTTTTACATTTAGGTGTTAAGGCAAAATGGAATCTATTGAAGCGGACCTTACAGGGGGTTAATGTATCTATCACCCGATATTTAACATGTCGATCTTACATTATCAGTTCACACACAGCATTAATTTTTTGTGGCAAAAGAACCGATTTTGGACGATCTTCACTGTATTCATCAGTGACTGTTCTACGACCACGATAGAATTCTGCAAACCCACGATACAAAGACCTAAGTTCATCAACACATTCTTGCAGGAATAATGTACGTCGAAAGTGGTAAAATATAATTCAACGAAAACGCTTTCAAGAAATTTCTACTATCTTTCAAATGGATATTTAGGATATTTATGGAACTTATTGTAAACAAGTAAGAAAAGTACAGTCGAGCACGCCCGACAGTATAATACTACCTGCTTTTATTCCCGATTAAATTAAATAAATCGGTATCCGAGTATTACAATGGATAGTACTTGTATACATAAGACCACGTTGAAACAGATAAAAACTATTTGTAATCGTAGAAACATCTGTTTGTCTATATGCATATTCAAATATATATATTTGTATGTATGTACACTATTAGTCCACAGGCAGCGCTGCCGCCACACAAGCAGCGAAAACGTTTGAACACATGTTTGTACAAGGTGGCGCAATGTCATCCGATGTTGTTTAGCTCTTATTTTTTTCCTAAATGAAAAGCTTCGATTCTGATTTTTGATTATGTTTATTTAGACCTTTAGAATTAATTGTGTTAAGTCGAGAAGATGATATCGGACAAATGGGCGCCGTCACAATTGATTGATTTATGGCATTTTCCATCACTTCGGCGAGCGTTTCGGGCGATAAATTCTCGAATTCGTGTCGGATATTTTCCTTCCAAGGTCTCAGGCTTGTTGATGTAAACACGGGACTTCAAAAAACCCCATAAAAAGAAGTCCGGGACCGTTAAATCGGGCGATCTGGCGGGCCAGTGCAAATCGCCAAAACGCGAACCCGGAAACGCGTCATTCAGAATTATTCCGCGTTCTTTTGGAGTGTATCGCTCCATGGCTTATTCACTTGTATTCTGTATCTGTCTAGTCCACAAATGTCAAAACAGATTTGTATATATCTGTCTCGCTTGCACGCATACATTGATATGTGTTCAATTATTAGTCTTGTTACGTTTCTAGCTTTCTTGTTTATAGTCCGATTTAAATGCAATTATATCAAACTTTTAGGATAGTTTGCTATAATTAGTCCCCACCTGAGTTATAAATTACAATACTGTACGATAATAGCTAATGATTTTAAAACTTCATTAAAATTCCAAATTTTTTTGATTTCTTGTGGGAAATGGAGGCGTGGCAGCATAAAAATGATGATGACATTGCATTTATGCTGACTCTAGGACCCTGTGTACTAAAATCTTTCTTCCTAAGTGCCATAGTTGCTGAGATATATACCGAAAGCATCGTTAGTTTCCGGGGTGTGTCCAGGATTTGCTTCATTGTGGGCGAATGGGGCGTGGCATCAAAAAAAAAAGATGCAATCGATTAAGACCAAGCTCGAACTTGTAGCTATTACCATCTTTGAAATCTGTTTGTTCATACGGACAGACGGACATGGCTATATCAACTCATTTGGTGATGCTGATCAAGAATATATACACTTTATGGGGTCTGCCATGTCTCCTTCTGCCTGTTACATACTTTTGCATAAACCCAATATACTCTTACAGAGAGTATAACAACAGTTACGGATTTATTGAATTCCTTGTGCTAGCGTCAAGTTTTATCAGGAGTGTTGCAGAAATTATAATATTCTATTTAAAAATTGTATGATTCATTAATTTGATAAAAGCGTTGAAATTTCATGTACTTAAAAGATCTCAACCTATTTTTTGTTATATTACATTGTTTGTATAGGTCTACAGAAAGTTTTTGAGTTTTGCTTCGGGAAAATGTAACTTATGGGATATGTCTTTTGTTGCATGCATTTAAAAATAAGTAGCATGGGAAAAGCGCACACAGTATAAAAGGAAATTTTCTCTCTTAACCGACGCAGTATATTTGTTCAGTTAAACAGACAAACAAACACAGAGAGCGAGAGAGAGTGAGAGAGAGAGCCATAGAAAATAAGAAAAACAGACAGGGAGAGCAAGACCAGGACAGAGCTAAAGAGAAGCAAATACGGAAAGGTGGTAATGAGACAGTAAGAGAGCTTATGAAAACGGCGACTGCTCAGTTTTTACCTAATTTAATACACATACATATGTATTTTTGCGCAGATAAAATAAATCATTTTAAATTATATCACATCAATATAAAGAAAAGAAATAAAAATTTGCTTGACTTTAACTTTTTAACTTCAAGCAACAAGTTGCCACACACACGCACACTGTAGGTATTTGTGTGCAAGTAGCAAGGCTACATTACACATTTTGCACTTACTAACACATTTAATGTTGAGTTAAGTTAAATACAATGCCCACTAGGAAGCTAATTCATGTATGTACATACATATAAACAAGAAAGAAAACTACAGTCGAGCACGCCCGACCGTAATATACTCTCTACCTTTTTTTCCCGATTTAATTATTAAATCGGTTTAGAAATATTACAATGTGTAGTACTTGCATTAAATCACATTAAAACAAAAACAATCTAAGCATAATCAAACATACATCTGTTTGTCTGTATGCGAATACACATACGAAAGACAATATATGATGCATATATGTATGTATGTGTATATTCAGCGCGGCCAGCGACTGCGGGCAGCGCTGCCGCCACGCAGGCAGCGAAAACATTCGAACATGTGCTTGTATATTTCTGTCTCGCTTGCACTCATACATTGGTATTGCATTCAATTATCAATATTGTAACGCTTCTAGTTTTCTTGTTTATAGTGCGATTTCAATGCACCTTCCAGGATAGTTTGATATAGTTAGTCTCCATACGAATTATAAATTACAATACTGTACGATAAAAACAAATGCCTTTAAAACGGTTTTGAAGTTTAAAAATTATTTTGTTTCTTGTGGCTAAAGGGGGCGTGGCAACTCAAAAATTTTAATGACATGGCATTTAATCTGCCGCTAGGAACTTCTGTACCAAAATTGGTGATCCTAAGTTCCATAGTTATTGAGATATTCGCCGAAAACACCGATTTTTTTCGAGGTGTGTTTAGTTTTTTGCACGTTGTGGGGGGATGGGGCGTGGCATCGAAAAAAAATTCTTGTATTGACTGACTAAATATGTGATCGATTGAGACCAAGCTCGAACTTGTAGCTCTTACCATCTCGGAAATCTGTTTGTTCATACGGACGGACAGACGGACAGACAGATGCACAAGGCTATATAGACTCGGCTTGTGATGCTGATCAAGAATATATATACTTTATGGGGTCTGCCACGCCTCCTTCTGCCTGTTACATACATTTTCACAAACCCAATATACTCTTGCAGAAAGTATAAAAAATTCTATACCGAAGCGGTAAAAAGATTTTTTAGTTTTTGTTTTAATTTCGATAGTTCTAAAATATCGAACACAATAATCAAATCCGCAAGCTCCTATGTCTTTTTATTGTCTCACAAAAAAAAATCGGACATTTCCATTTTGCCGACCCAATCCATGAGCAGGTCCACTTAAAAAAGGTAATTTTTTTTTCTACTTATTATATAATTTAACTTATTGCCAAAATAAATGTTTTTGACGGTAAAGTAGAGGGGTCTATTAGGTTTATCTGAAGCGAAATGTGCTTATGTAGAATAAGGCGTTTCCGACCTCATTAAGTATAACATATATATTGTTGATCAGCACCAACGACCGTCTGTATAAGCACCTGGATCATCAAGGCTATAAGAGCTAGAACCACCAAATTTGGATTGAATTCTATGGTGTACGCAGGTAAAGTTTATTTCAAATTGTTGCCACGCCCCTTATGGCCCCCGCAGTGAGCTGAAAACCAGACATTGATTTTTGTACCGACTGTGTATGTCGCTTATTTCTAAGCATTGCTATAGTGTTCAGTGCTGTAATCTGTTTCTCATTGGATTTTTTCATGGACTTTTGTCAAATTTTTTTGGTGTCTTGCGCTAGCTTGATTTTAGCTCGAGTCATTTGCTAGTTAGTTTCTGAATGCATCGTAATGGCACCGCGAATAATACAACTGATCAAAGTTAAGTTGATTTAAGCGAATTTGAAGATAAGGTTATTGTACAGCCAATTGACTCAATAAAATTGTACGGTAAGGCATTGCAACTTATGGAGAGGTTGAGGCAATTAGCGAGCCTTGATTTTATATCTTATTAATACTTCTACAATTATCAAGGTCGCAATAATTCTTACATCTTAAGCATAAGCAAGAGAACTCTAAGCAGTCTACAATTAACAACTTTTTTAAAACACAAAATGTTAAAAACAACGCACTGTGGGGCAGCCGGTCGGAAAACCTGGCAAAAATCATTTTTTTTGATGGTTGGGTACGACAAAAAAAAATTGCGTTTGGTTAAAAATGATCATGGGTGATAAATCCGAAATTTTTTATAAATCGGTTGAAAATTATGGGTGGTAGAGCGACTCAAAGTTGGCCTATTTCTGAAATGTGCCAAAATGCATAATTTTCTTTATTAAATTCAGTAAAAATTGTTTTAAAACTGAATATTCCAAAAAGTTTAAAAAATAGACTATTATTGGGCAGTATACATATGATAGAATGAATATTCTTCTAATATGCCTATATAATTTCCTTTGCCCTAGTTTAAAGTCATAAAACGAACCCAACCTCGCGCTAAAAATGCGCGGCTCAGGTATGGAAGAAGAAGAGCGGGAATGGGAATTTGACTTAAAAAATTGCGTAAAATCTTGGAATAAATTATACCTGACTTAGTAACCCTTAAAAAATGTTATTTTGTAAGGGTTTTCCCCGTATTCATTCATTTGGCAACAGGTAATAGGTATTTTTAAAAGGTATAAGTTTGTTTTTAGTTCTAGGAAAGTTCTCAAAAAGTTTTTTTTACCTCATTCATGGATTTTGAAGCTTGCATGTATGCTTCAAAGGCCCTGAGAATTAAAAAAAAAAAAAATACACCCCGTCAGGACATTCAGAGAAGGAAGGGAATAATACAAGGTGAACTTTTATCGAAGATTGGCATAAAAGTTGACTATCCCAAGCACGGTATGGAAATACAAACGATTGACACATCTAGGAAATTTTTTGAAAATGCTGAACTGTCATCTGAAATAACAGGTGTGAATTTTGAAGTATTTCGAAGGTTGGCAGTAATTCTTAATGTTATTAATTGCAAAGAAAAAATTAATGGTACAAAATTTTCTGAATACGCATTAATAACATCAAAACTTATTACGCAAATGTATCCAGTGAAAAAACATACATCAACATTATACAGGATTTTGGCTCATGGAAAGGAATTAATTGAGTATCAATGTTAACCAATTGGAGAGCTGTCCGGGGAAGCACAGGAGTGCAAAAACAAGGACTACAAAAGATTTAGATACTCAAACACGTGCAAGATCTCTCGAAAAAGGCAGAATGAAGACTTGTTCAACATGCTGGCAGCATCTTCAGATCCACTTGTCTCATCATTTAGAATCCTGCGAACCCGCAAAGATTTGGAAGAGTGCAATTATAGCTCCGATATGATAAGTTTATTAGATACTAAGCCAACTGTTGACGATTATTTTAAGGAAAACCGACCACAAAATGTTAACTTGTAAAAATAACGTCTAAATAATGTACCCAAAAATGTAAGTTGCAATATTAAGTAACTTAGCTTAAAAAACTTCACAAAACCTATTGATTAGTTATATAAATGTCAAAACAATATTAAAACTATTGCTTTGTGATAAAAATAAGTATTTAAAATTTTTATTTTATACGTCTAATATGGGCAGAAACATTACTGAACTTTGAATTTAAATTTTGCACCCTGTTGACCGATCATCCGGTTCTTTCTTTTTTCTATAGCTTAATAAATTATCTATTAAATGCTTTTTAATTTGTTTAAATACCTCCGCTGGATGAAAAGATATGATTTTTGCAAAATTTTTTGTTTAGCTGCCCCACTGTGCAACGTAACAAATAAAAAAAATATGTATGTATATACATTAATAATTAAAAAAAAAAAACTTAAAAAACATTTTAATTTTGTCTGCATATATGTAAGTTGCGTTGCGGTCATCGATAAACACTAAGAGATGGCCATGTTGTTGTTGCTCGGCTTTCCCATACTTTTTTATTGAGACTGCATACCTTGTTCTATTTATTTGCCGCAAGTGAAAAATAGATTGTAATAAAATTTTAAACAAATAATTAAGCATTATGAAAAATACAAAATTTTTAATATATTAAAATTCTATTTTCATTTTTATGTCTGCGTCTGACACGGGTGATTCAATTCAAGTTTGTAAAAGACAAAATTGTATAAATTTGATTCTTTGGTTGTCGGCAGATTTTATTTCACACTATGAGAGCAAATCAAAATCAGTCTTATCGTAATGTCATCCTGTCAGCAGGTTGTTAATACTCGGTAATCGATGTTTATCCTAGACGATACTTAACTAATATTAACTAACTGATACTAACTAATTGATACTTAACATTACTTGCTTAACAATATATCGACAGTTACTTAACACTACATAAATTATCGATATTCACATATTGCAAAAACATTACAAAAGTTCGACAATTACATCGCTGGAAAGGCGTCGTAAAGCACACAGCTTTGTTAGATTCACTCAAAACAAGTAAGGAAAGTACAGTCGAGTACGCCCGACAGTATAATACTCGCTGCTTTCATTCCCGATTAAATGAATTAAATCGGTATCCAGGCTTTACAATAACAGAGCAAGTACTTGTATTAGAAGACGTTAAGCTAAATAAAATCTAAATATAATTGAAGAAACATCTTTTTGTCTGTATGCACATATTAATTCGTTTGACATTATATGTATGCACTTACATATGCATGTAAGTATGTGTTGGTCGGCAAAGCCAGCAAACGCGGGCAGCGCTGCCGCCCACAAATGTTTGTATATATCTGTCTCGCTTGCAATTATACATTGTTATGTGTTCAATTATTAGTCTTGTTACGTTTCAAGCTTTCTTGTTTATAGTCCGATTTAAATGCAATTATATCAAACTTTTAGAATAGTTTGATATAATTAGTCTCCACCTGAGTTATAAATTACAATACTGTACGATAAGAAATAATGCCTTTAAAAAGCCATTGAAGTTTAAAAAGGCGTGGCAGGCCAAAATTTATGATGAAATTTCCATTGTACTGTTTCTAGGACCCTGTACACTAAAATCTATTTTCCTAACTGCCATAGTTACTGAGATATTCGCCTAAAACATCGATTTTTTTCGAGCTGTGTCCAGGTTTTTCCTTATTGTGGGCAAATGGGGCGTGGCATCAAAAAAAAAAGGTTCTTGTATTGACTGACGGCCGGACAGACGGACATGGCTATATCGACTCGGCTATTGATGCTGACCAAGAATATATATACTTTATGGGGTCTGCCACGCCTCCTTCTCCCTGCTACATACATTCCAACGGTTAAAGTATACCCTTTTACTCTACGAGTAACGGGTATAATTGGTAAGTTTTTGTAAAACATCGATTTTACTTAAAGAATAAAATTACAGAGCTATGTAAAAACTATCACGGACCGCAAACTTAATAGGGACATTTAACATTTAAGAAAACATAACAACATAGCATAACAGAGGCAATCGATATTCATAAAGTTCAAAACCTTACAATTGGGACATCCTGATGGGAAATCGACTTCGATTTTAAAAATATTATTGCAATAGTATACTATGCTATACAAGTAATCGCTGCTGATCTCGTGATGTCAGATACACAGTTCGCAGTTGGCATGCCATATCTTGAGTTTTGATACTTCTAACACTCCATCATACGGCAGTTGATTGAACTGAGCACCTTCCACATCTCGTATGACGTATGACACTCGGAGTTTCTTATGTGTGACATAGGGACCGCGACATCGATTAATGAGTTTTTGATTTGTACCAGCTTTTGTATCCACATAAAGACGACAAAATCACCAATGAACTATGAACACTGCAGGAAGATGATTTCTACTAAAATACTCGGTATTATATTCCTGGGACTTAACTATGTTTTGTAAGGCAATGGTATGAGCATGAACTGAGGAAGGATCACTATTAACGGACCTTTCATCTAGTCGTTTAGACAATTCATCCATCATCCCATCATCTGTGACCCGTTGCTATGGTTTCGCAGCATATATACGCAGCTCCTGCTGCAACCTGGCGATTTGGTTTTGTAATTTCATTACCTCCTCCTGTTTTCTTAAGTTGATCAGCATTGTATCTAAGTCTGCATCCGGAGATGCGGCGGCAGAACAGAGAACTGTCAAGGCGGTAAGAACACCAGCGTCGGGAACAAGCCCAGCAGCCGTGGCGAACAGCAGAAACAGCCTCAACGGCGGCAATCGCAGAGGCATTGCCGGCAAAAGCGTAGGCAGAGGCGTCAGCATCAGCTGCAGCATTCACAATGGTGTCAGGCAAAATGGCAGCCGAAATGTCAGCCTTGAAAACTGAACACAAAATTTCGATGCCAACCGATAATTTCGACAGTTCAGCAAAAAGTAGCATCACTTGAACTAAAGTGCCTGGCGTTAGCACTTCCACATCATGTTTTCTTTAATATTTTCACCATCTCGTCTTTGTTGAACACCATGGTGACGAAAATGTTTTTTCTATTTGTAAAAGGTGGAAAATTAAATCAATTTGGTATTTGATTCTTTGGTTAGCTTCAGATATTAATTAAGTCGATGAGAGCAGAGTCAGAACACGTCTGCCTCTCAACACGGTTACCGGGAAAGAGAGGGAATCAAGATCAGTCGTATCCTAATGTCATCCTGTCAGCAGGTTCTTAACACTCGATAATCAATACTTATCCTAGACGACACTACTTAATCGATACTTAACGATATATCGGCAGTCTCTTAACATTACATACATTATCGATATTCACATATTTAAAACATCTTACACTTTCTTTTCTCATCCTTCACACAGCCCTTAAGTAACCGTTATAACGGTAACTTGCTTTTGCGCGTCCACGACCTGTTGATATATGTATACAAATTGGCGCGGCCTAACATAGCGACACTCCACTCGACACTTTTGCAATCGTTTGGAATAGCTTTGCAACTTGGCCGAATTGTTTACGTTAATACGGGTATCCCACTTCTGAGATGTAAAACTCGAATTCTTCGGTTTTAAAAATAAAATCTATTTAATTTTCGGAGCAAGTCCGGCTCCATAGGGTTTACTGAAAGACTTTAATTACAGAACCCCCTTTAAACCTAGCAGGGACGGCAAACTTAACAGGGAAATTTAACATTTAATCATGAAACAATAATATAAGGTAGCCCCGTCGGCCCCCGAAGTTTTACGATGTATACACTTATTTTCAGGGCACGATTGATTGTTTACGAGAAAGGTTGTGTTCGGACGTATATTTTGTTTCACTCGCACTTACTGTTAGCATAGAATAAGTGCATGTCTTTTTGGAGTCATATTGTGCAACCAAAAACTTATATTTTTATATTCTTCCACTAAGTAATAGTTTTATTGTTTATTTTTTTGCCAAGCGACGCAATTGTTTAATTGAAATTATTTCCTTTATTTACCTTTATATTTATAATGTTTGACTCACAGTTTGTACTTTTAAGAATGAAATAATATGCACATTTCGACATGTGCTTAATAAAATAACCGCTATATTAAGATCCGTTAGATTTTACAAGATATCAATCGCGTTTGGATCATTTCAGGGAGCAGAATATGATTGCATAGCAACATAGACATCATATTTAAAATCACCTGCATGCTCAATTGGCGATTGTTTCGCATTTTGTTTTTTTTATGTTAAACCAACCAATCATATTTTGAGCATATGGAAGGGTCATTAATGAGTCTTTCTTAGATCGCTAATCATCAAGGGGACTCAAAAAAGACTCCTTAAGACGATTTCTGTTAACACAGTCTTCCAAATGCTTGCTGGAATATATAGTTAAGCAAGTAATGTTAAGTATCGACTAAGTAGTGTCTTCTAAGATAATCATCGATTATCGAGTGTTAAGAACCTGCTGACAGGATGATATTAAGCTAAGACTGATACTGATTCCTTCTCTTCTTCCGGTAACTGTGATGAGATGCAGACGTGTTCAGAGTGTTCTCATAGTGTGAAATAAAATCTGCCGAGAATCAAAGCATCAAATATCAAATTTTTACAGTTTTCTGTCTTTTACAATAGAATAAAAAAGCAACCGATATTCATTAAAGTAAAAACCTTACTTTTTTAATATTGGTAACAATATGCAGATTATAAATAGTAAAATTTTTAATCTCTATTATGAAGTGTTTTAGAATAAGGATAAGAGAACACCGATATTGACAGCAAACGACGTCATATTTGTTTCCGCTTTCTTGACAGTTATCCGCAGTTAGGCTTACCATACGATCGAACAACCGAAATTCGGAGTCAGTGGCCTCAACTTTAAGAGCGCTACGTCCAATCGTCCTACAGATCAACAATTAGGCGTCCAGTAAACAAATTTTTATCCACAGACTCAGTACAACATTTTCCAATGTTACTGCCGTTAGCGCATCAGTTTTGCAAAACCTAAATCGGTCGGTCTCAAGCGTTGATGCAGTCTTCCATCGATAGATGTTGGCTTTAAAACTATGAACTATAAGAGCATACCTGAATCAATAATCCAGTTTTTTTTTAATTATTATATAGCTATTTATCGTATTTTTAAAACCCATATATGAGATATAATATATTTAGAAAATTTGGATATCAAGTTTCGTAATTTTTTTTTAATTTTATGCATGGTGAAGGGAAATTCTCATAAAAAATATCAATTAGAACTTTATTAAGAATTCCAACTGGGGTACCCAGTGGAAGTTAGTTTCAGAGTGAAAATCGGGGGTTTCTTGCGCAATTTTTCCAATGGGGAACTGGGCCGCTACTCTCTCTCTCTCCCTCGTTTTGCTTCCACCTGCCCTTTCTGTTTATTAATAAGTGGGCCAACGAGTTTAATGTGTTTACAGCTGAAATTTTAAGTGTTTCAGTTGCAATTAATTTTCATTATCTAAATTAAAGCATGCCAATATGGCACCAAATGCGATAAATTGCTTTTTGTTTTCAAAGTACATTATCGAGAGTTTTTATAAAATATGTGGATTAAAAGGCGTTCCGTGCATTGTGGATGCTTAGTATTCTCCGTCTAGTGACAAAACCACTTTTTAAAGTATTAATACGTTTACTGTAAGTTGAAGAATAGACTTTTAAATATACCACACAAAAGTCAATGGAATGATTACAAGTTTAGCTTAATTTAAATACAAATTCGATGACATTTGGTGTTCCAACACAATTTCGGTCAAGTTCCCACAACACAGTATGCGAAACGGCTGATTTAGCTCCGATTAATTTAAATTTAATGTAAATCTTGGCGACAATAATGTTTTTGCAATCAATTACTAACATATTCGATAGACCAAACACGTTGATCGCTTTGATTTTCTTCCAATATTCGCACAGCTGTGCATCTTTAAAGTCAATATATGTTTTATCAGCTTTTGCAATCAGCTCTCGCCAATTCTGATTGCTTCTAAAAAAATTGCATATAAATTGGTGTTATTGTTTTTAATTGAACTCTTTGGCGTTGATTGAAGCAAAAGGTATGTAGTTACTAGCAAAATAAATGTTTGTGACCTGTGATTGTGTTTCGTCCCAATTTGTAATCTTTTCTTTAGTACTTGTATGTGTCTTTACATATTAATAAAGGGAACTTCAGTAAAGTAGAACATTTAAGGTTCGACTGGGTTCGGTATCAATGTTCTTTTAAAAAATTAGTCTATGTATTACGAAGCGAAATCGTCCACAATGAGCTGCATATACCCGCATATTATTTTAGAAACAATGTCAGTGTCAAAACGAGTACTTTTTTTATACTCTCTGCAAGAGTATATTGGGTTTGTGCAAATGTATGTAACAGGCAGAAGGAGGCGTGGCCAACCCCATAAAGTGTATATATTCTTGATCAGCATCACAAGCCGAGTCGATATAGCCATGTCCGTCTGTCTGTCTGTCCGTATGAACAAACAGATTTCAGAGATGGTAAGACCTACAAGTTCGAGCTTGGTCTCAATCGATCACACATTTAGTCAGTCAATACATGAATCTTTTTTTTTTTGATGCCACGCTCCATTCGCTCACAATTAGCAAAACACTAGACACACCTCGGAAAAAATCGGTGTTTTCGGCGAATATCTCAGTAACTATGGCACCTAGGATTACCAATTTTGGTATGAAGGTTCCTAGCGACAGCGTAAATACATTGACATTTAAAATTTCGGACTGCCACGCCCCGTTTTCCCACAATTAATAAAAATAATTCTCAACTCTCGTTCCGGTTTTAGGCTTTTGTTTATATAGTACAGTATTGTAATTTATAATTCGTATGGAGACTAATTATATCAAACTATCCTGAAAGGCGCATTGAAATCGCACTATAAACAAGTAAACTAGAAGCGTTACAATATTGATAACAGAATGCAATATCATGCATGAGTGTAAGCGAGATAAAAACATACATGCATATGTTCGAATGTTTTCGCTGCCTGTGTGGCGGCCACGCCGAATACACACATATGTACATACATATATGCATCATATATTGTCATTCGTGTGTGTATTCGCATGCAAGCAAACAGATGTATGTTTTATTATGCTTAGATTGTTTTTGTTTCAACGTGTTTTGATGCAAGTACTACAGATTTTAATATCTCTAGACCGATTTTAATAATTTAATCGGGAAAAAGCGCAGAGAGTATTTTACTGTCGGGCGTGCTCGACTCTACTTTCCTTACTTGTTACAGTATGTCGTATGGCGCCTGATGCTTCATAACAAACTTTTGCGGTAGGGACACAACTCTACGCTCTAGCGCAACTTGCGCGCATTCGTGAGAGAAAATTACATTTTTTAATTACATACTTGTCAAATTTTTTTTTAAATTTTTTAACTATGTGTATAAATATTTCTTAAGCAATTGCAAATAAAACAAGTAAGAAAGGCTACAGTCGATCGAGCGTCTGTAAAAGACCCCGTACTCCCATAGTAGTGCCCATTTGCATTTTATTTAAATTAAAATTTTAAAATGAAATTTAAAAAATTAAATATTTACAATTTGAATTAAAATTAAAAAATAAATAAATTAACAATAATCATTGTCAGCATTCGAACCCGCGATCCATACGAAGGATTCATATTGCGCCGCAACTCTACCGGTTGCACCACACTCCTCTTCTATCATTCTTCCGATTATTTGCAAATATGTATGTGCACACATTTATATGAGTGTATGTGTAGCATTGGTCGGCGCAGCCAGCGGCTCCGGGCAGCGCTGCTGCCAAAGCAGGTAGAGAAAACGTTCGAACATATGTTTGTATGTTTCTGTGTTTGTTTGTTTGTATGTGTTGCGCGCATGCAGTGATTTTGCAGTAAAATAACATCAACGTTGAACCGTGATAAATTTCTTGTTTGTCATAGGATTTTGATCAAACTTTCAGGAAAGTTAGAAATGTTAAATTACAACACTGTACTATTTGATTTAATGCCTTAAAAATGGCATTGAAGTTGGAAAGTTTTTTAGTTCTTATGAAAAAAGGGGGCGTGGCAGCTCAAAAATTTGAATGTTCTTATATTAAGGCTGTCTCGAAGAACCTGTATACCAAAATTTCCTATGTGCTATAGTTACCGAGATATTCGCCTAAAACACAAGTTTTTTCGAGGTACAATTTGAAATAAACTTGATCTGCTCGCGAAAATAACGGACTTTCATTCCAAATTTGGTGGCTTTAGCTCTTGTAGTTTAAAAGATCCAGGTGTTCATACGGACGGACGGACAGACGGACAGACAGACAGACGGACATTGCTATATCGACTCGGCTGTTGATGCTGATCAAGAATATATATACTTTATGGGGTCGGCCACGCCTCCTTCTGCCTGTTACGCACATCTCGCTTCACAAACTTAATAGACCCCTATACTATTTTTTAAAGAGTACGGAGTCTAATAAGTAAGAAAGGCTACAGTCGATCGAGCCGACATTAAAAGACCACGTACTCTCCTAGTATTGCGAATTTGTATTTAATGTAACCCAAAAATTTAAAAGGAATTTAAAAAAATTAAAATTTTTAAATTAACTTTTTGAATTATAATTTTAAAAGTTAAATAAACAGTTGTCACTGTCGGCACTCGAACACGCGACGGCGTAAAAAGGTTCCAGAACATTCCGCAATTCTACCAGTTACACCACGCCTCGCTTTTAGGAACCTTCCGATTATCTGCATTTACATGTTATAAATATTTGTTATGTAAAAAAAATAAATGAAACGGCTGTGTCTGTGCCGAGATTTGAACCGCAGTCCTTAGGATTACATTCAAGTACGAAAAATAACTGCAGGCATCTCTACCACTTGGGCCACGCTTCATATGTATGTACGCAGCGAAAACGTTCGAACGTATGTTTGTATGTTTCTCTCTCGCTTGCGCGCATACAGTGATTTTGCAGTTGAATAACATAAACTTTGAACCATGATAACTCTCTTGTTTAACGTAGGATTTTGATGTAACATTCAGGATAGTTAGATGTGATAAGTCTCTAAACGAATGTTAAATTACAGAACTGTATTATTTGAACAAATGCCTTAAAAACGGCATTGAAGTTGGAAAGTTTTTTAGTTATGAGAAAAGGGGGCGGGGCAGCTCAACATTTTGAATGACATTATATTAAGGCTGTCTCTAGGAATCTGTATTCCAAAATTTGTGCTCCAAAGTGCTATAGTTACTGAGATATTCGCCTAAAACACAAATTTGTTTGAGGGGTGTCTGGTTTTTGCTCATTGCGGGGGTGGTAAGGGGCGTGGCAAAAATTTGAAATAAATTTGATCTGCTCGGGAAGATTACGGACTTTCATTCCAAATTTGGTGCCTCTAGCTCTTGTAATTTAAGAGATCCAGGTGTTCATACGGACGGACGGACAGACGGACATTGCTATATCGACTCGGCTGTTGATGCTGATCAAGAATATACATATATACTTAATGGGATCGGCCACGCCTCCTTCTGCCTGTTACATTCTTTGCACAAACCCAATATTTTCTTGCAGAGAGTATAATGATAAAAGCCACAAATTTAGTGTCAATCGGCTACATATTTAGTCAGTCAATACAAAAATCTTTTTTTTTTTTGATTACACGCCCCAATCGCCCACAATAAGCCAAAACCTCGGTAAACATTTTTTTTTTTTTTGCTAAGCATCTCAGTAACTTTGGCACTTACTAACAGCAATTTTGGTACACAGGTTCCTAGAGACAGCATAAATGCAATGCCATTACATTTTTGATTGCCACACCGCTGGATTACTCGTTACCCAATCGTTTTATGAAAATTTCGAACATACTCGAGTATACTCGTTGCAGGTCTCTGGTATGTATGCAGATCGTGGTTTTTTATCAGACCCCGTACTCTAAAAAATAGTAGAGGGTCTAATAGGTTTGTCTAAAGCGAAACGTGCGTAACAGGCAGAAGGAATTTTTCGACCCTATAAAGTATATATTCTTGATCAGCGCGAACAGCCGAGTTAATATATCAGTGTCCGTCTGCTCTTCTGTTTGTCCGTCTTTCGGATAAACACTGGATTCTTTGAGACTATAAGGGCTAAAGCCACCAAATTTTGAATAAAAGTCAGTCTACTTTGCGAGACGATCAAGTTTATTTCAAATTGATGTCACGCTCAAACGCAATCTGTAAAACTATTCCCACATTACCATAACTTGGAAACGATTTAAGCTATTGTCATTGAATTCAGACGTGTGTACCATGTAACTTGTTTATGGTGTGCGTTTTTGAATGGAAAAACGCGCACTAGAAGGAATCTATTATTACCTTTTATAGTCAGCTCACTCGACTGCAGACCTTCTACCCTGTTAAGATATGGGAATAGAAAGTAATTGGGAAGCTGTGCTAAATTTTTTTTACCAGGTTACTATGACTATAACAATGCATTGGAATCTTTAAAAGTATACATTTTTGATATATGTTTGTAAACATTTTTATACTTTTACCGATATATTTTCATTTACAGTTGGTTCGTTAAATTTTATTATTTTTATTTACATCACATTTGTTTTTTGTTCACATAAAACACTTGTGTCGGTATTAATAAATATATTTCAGGACGATTTTGTTGCTATTTTACTATGATATTTACTCAAAATATACGTTATAAATCATTTGCGGATTGTAACTAACTTTTATATTTATTATGTGTGGTGATACATTTATTTATATATTATATAAGATTCTGCAACACAAATTTAAATTAATAATGTTTCATAATATATTGAATTTTATTTATTATTTAAAGCAAAATAAGTGAACTTGAAACAGCATCGCCTACAAAAATATGCCCTATTATATAAGAAATTTTTTTATTGGAAAATAATCACATGTACATTATAGGTTTTATTAATATTCAACTGTGTTTATGATTTTATACTTGCCCAAAATACAAATAAACAAAACTATAAAATTTAAATACAGCAAAATAGTAAATTTATCTGATGTGTGCCTCTCTCTAACTGTAGAATTTTATTTAAGTTCACTTTGTGGTTAATTATTTTTAATATATTTTGAAGAGTTAGTTTACATCTCGAGGTATGTTTATTTATGTGTTAAAAAACGGGCGTGACTTTGAGCGAAATAAAATAATGATCAGACGGTACTAAAATATTTTTTTTTATTACACAGAAAATTAAAACAAGCATGATTTGCCATTTGCATGTATTTATATAAGTATTATTTTAATAAACGCTTAACTCTTCCTCCACTGTTTCATTTCATGGGAGGAATATGTGATTCATTCATATACTCTATTCTAGAAGCCTGTGTAATTCGTTTTATACAATGTTAAAAGTTTTTATAAACTGTCAAAATTTAATCTTTGAAGAGGGGTGTGTGTGCGTGTTAGCTATCGCCTCGCCCTATGAGCATCTTAGGCATCGACTTTTTGAAATACTTAGTGCGCAGTTAATGTATTTAAGTTTTCAAATTAAAATTAAGTTAATTTAATAACATTTTATTAAACACATCGGGGACCCCAAGCAAATGGAATTAAAAAAAAAAATTCTATGTATATAAAATATGAACACGCATGTCCGAAAGTAGGGAAAGTGGTCAACATTTTGACAAAGTGTATCCGATTTATTATTGTTATGTTAAACATGATGTGTTTGCTTTTATGCATTTCATTATTTATGTATTAATGTTATCTTCCCTTGTATTCTAAACTCAACGAACGCAACAGAATTAATGCGCAACGCAATCGCTCATTTAACTATCAACATAACATAACATTTTAGAAAAATTATAATCTACTAATTGATTGCGACATTGTTTATTATATCTGCGAAAGCTTACCAAACGCCTAAATGTCAAGACTGTGCCGTTGAGTTTTAATTACATTGAATGGTGATATCTGTCCTTTTCACTTTTGTTGTTCTCTTTGTGTGTGGCTGCTGCTACTGCTGCTGATAGTATTAATGTTGTCGATGTAGCGCCTGTTGATTGCATTCAACACTCACTTTGAGAAAGATCAATATCCTTTTTAACACTGCGCGCCAATCGATCTAGTTCCGCAGCGGCATCTGAACGAACCGCAAGTTTTTCAGCCGTCACTAAGGAGTCAGTGCCATTGGAAGTTCGTGGTGTTCCTATGCCGCTAACTGGATTGGCCGCGTTTGTCGGTCCACCCGCAGGTCCTCCCGATTTTTTGTGCAGCAACGAATTAAAAAAATTGGCGAGCACACCTTCACCACCGGGTGTAGCAGGCGTTAGCTTGGGATCCATCTAAATTTATAAACATTTATTTATGAAAAAAAAAAATTTAACGATATAAAAGTGCGAACCTTTTTAGGCGAACTTTGACCAGTGCTGTTGGGTGTGCGCGGTCCAGATTTACTGCCGACTGCACTAGTGCCCTGTGAGCGTAAAGGTGATTCACCTCGCACTTGTCCTCCTTGCTTAAGTATCTCCTGCTGACGTGCCAAAAACGCCTGCTCCTCCTCTGTCTGTACCTCAGTTTCGCGATTGGAAACCGCCTAAAACAAATACAATAGCATAACAAATTTAAATGAAAATGATTAGGTTATCAAAAACTATTACACACCTTTCGAGTTGGCGGCGCCTTTATAATGTCTGTGTAATGATTTTCAGCCTTAACTGCATGCATATTCTCATACAAAATACTTATTTTCTTCAGGCTATCCCAACCTGCTGGACTGAAATTAAATAATAAATGAGAATGCAAAAAAATGATTTTATAAGTTTATGCGTACATGAGCACTGCATCCTTTTCAACGACTAGCGCTGGCGTACGGAAAGGCAATCCATAAATTCGATGCGTTAGGTATTTGTAAAGAAGATCACAGTTTTTATCCTCTTTCACACTCGTGTAGAAGAGTGAGGTGCCGTGTCTTAGACAAAAGTTTCGTATCCATTGCTGTATAAAGTCGAAATGCTCATCGCGGTACTCGTACTCTTTCTCCAGCGTTGTCATGTAGTCCGTCTGTAATTTAAATGCAAATGTTTAAAAATTACATACAATAAGGGAGAGCATAATAAGCAAAGTGTGTACACACTTTTGTGACTACGACAACTATGTCAAGGCCCAGATTTGTTATTAATGCGTCCTCTGTCAGCGGCAACAGATCGTCTTCGTCTATTGAATTGTTATGCATGGTGCGTTTAACCGGAGACCCCGGATCCAGATCATCGCCCACCTCACAGTAGCTTTGCCATGTCATTGCCAGTCGCTGACGTGCAGCCTCCTTTTCTTTGGAATCCAACTGCAGGCTTTCAATGTGCTGAGCTAACACCTTTATCCATTGATTGAGCTGCTCAAGCCAATCCCAAGGATGGGTCATGGAGACTGTGAGTATGACGAGGGTGTGTGCATAGTTCGTTTCGTTTAGCGCATAATGCAGCAGATTTGTGTGACCTGGATCGCCATCCAGGACCCAAACGCTTAATCGCGTCATATCTTTAAGTTTGAAGACGTTAGACGTTACCAGGCTTATCGTTTACAATAAAAAATTCAACTGCAATACTCTTACCATCTCTGTACTCATCCTTGACATCAATATATGCGTACTCCAACCCAGAGCCCTTTTTAGGATCTTCCACACCCTGCAGCTTCGCGATGAGTGTTGTTTTTCCAGTGGCATTGTCACCTAATACTAGAACAGATTTGTTAGATGGTAACTTCGTGCTGCCCTGTGTTTGTACTTCATTCAATATCGCTGACCTGCGGACCGGGAAGGAAACAATACAAATAACAGAAATCGGAAAAAAGAAATGGGTCTTTCCGGTGGCTGTCAAATATTTTCAATCTACAATAACAATACCACAGTTTTGTGCCACCACAAACAATCCACTCCATAAACATCTATCCCCAATAGTGTGCCTTGCCACGCAACTAAGTTAATTGTGTCATGCAACCATATATTATCGTCGGACGTTATTTTTTATTTCTCCGTTTTATTCAAAACATTTTATCCAACAAATTTTTTATCATAGATCCATATTTTAAGGACAAAATTTCTGGGAAGCTCAAGTAGTTTCCAAGTTATGTGAAATAGGTTTTTAAAATTTGCGATGGACTATAAGAGCTACAACCATCAAATTTTGGAATTAAAATCCGTCTATATGACAGGCAAAAAAAAAATTTTGTTTACGACTAGAGCTATCGTGACCGAATTTTCATATTATGCGCACCTTTATAACTATCCTCACCAAGTTTGGTCCGGATCGGACAACATACCTTAAGCTCCATTAGGTAATTCATATGAAACAAGTAAGAAAAGTACAGTCGAGCACGCCCGACCGTAAAAGCTCTCTGCATTTTTTCGCGATTAAATTATTAAAATCGGTCTAGAGATATTACAATGTGTAGTACTTGCATTAAAACACGTTGAAACAAAAACAATCTAAGCATAATCACACATACTTATGTTTGTCTGTATGCGAATACACATACGAAAGACAATATATGATGCATATACATGCAGCGCAGCCGTCACATGTGCTTGTATGTTTCTGTCTCACTTGCACTTATACATGATATCGCATTCAGTTATCAATATTGTAACGCTTCTAGTTTTCTTGTTTATAGTGCGATTTTTATGCGTTTTAAGGATAGTTTGATATAGTTAGTCTTCACACGAATTATAAATTACAATACTGTACTATATTAAAGAATGCCTAAAAACGGAGCGAAAGTTGAGTATTATTTTTATTAATTGTGGGAAAACGGGGCGTGGCAGTCCAAAATTTTAAATGTCAATGCATTTACGCTGTCGCTAGAAACCTCCTTACCAAAATTGGTGATCCTAGGTGCAATAGTTATTGAGAAATTCAAAACACCAATTTTTTCCGAGGTGCGTCTAGTTTTTTTGCTCATTGTGGGCGAAAGGGGCGTGGCATCGAAAAAAAAAGATTCTTGTATTGACTGACTAAATATGTGATCGATTGAGACCAAGCTCGAGCTTGTAGGTCTTACCATCTCTCAAATCTGTTTGTTCATACGGACGGACAGACAGACGGACAGACGGGCATGACTATATTGACTCGGCTTGTGATGCTGATCAAGAATATATATACTTTATGGGTTCTGCCACGCCTCCTCCTTCCTGATACATACATTTTCACGAACCCAATATACTCTTGCAGAGAATATAAAAACGCGCACTTCAATGAGTACGGGGTACAGTCAGCTTGCTCGATTGTAGCCTTTCTTACTTGTCTACTTTAAATAGTCACAGGGTTGTATACATCATTTGTGAAAAATGTTATTCACTTTTAGACTGGTGTGTCCACGTGTGATAAAAAATACTTATACTTTATGGGGTCCGCCAAGCCTCCTTCTGCCTGTTACGCACATTTCGATTCTGACAAACTTTATAGAACTCTACTCTTTTTTAGAGTAGTGGGTCAAAAAAATAATAATAACCGTTACTGGTTGAGGGTATATTGTTATTGTTGGAATTTGAATGTATATAACAGGGATAAGGAGGCGTGGCATAGATATATTACTGATCAGCATCTATAGCCGAGTCGATATAGACATGTCTGTCTGTCCGTCTGTATGAACAAAAGTATCTCAGATACTATAAGAGCTAGAAAGGCACGAGAGGCCGCAAATTAAACAAGTAAGGAAAGTACAGTCGAGCAAGCCCGACCGTAAAATACTCTCTGCATTATTTTCCCGATTAAATTATTAAAATCGGTCGAGAGATATTATAATGTGTAGTACATGCATTAATAAAACACGTTGAAACAAAAACAATCCAAGCATAATCACACATACATACATCTGTTTGTCTGTATGCGAATACACGTACGAAAGACAATATATGATGCATATACATGTATGTATGTATGTGTGTATTCAGCGCGGTCAGCGACTGCGGGCAGCGCTGCCGCCACGCAAGCGACGAAAACATTCAAACATGTGCTTGTATGTTTCTGTCTCGCTTGCACTCATACATTGATATGAATGCGGCAGCGCTGCCGTCACATATGCTTGTATGTTTCTGTCTCACTTGGACTCATACATGATATTGCATTCAGTTATCAATATTGTAACGCTTCTAGTTTTATTATTTATAGTGCGATTTCAATGCGCCTTTCAGGATAGTTTGATATAGTTAGCCTCCACACGAATTATAAATTACAATACTGTACTATATTAAAGAATGCCTAAAAAGTTGAGAAATACTTTTATTAATTGTGGGAAAACGGGGCGTGGCAGTCCAAAAATTTAAATGTCAATGCATTTACGCTGTCACTAGCAACCTCTGACTAAATATGTGATCGATTGAGACCAAGCTCGAACTTGTAGCTCTTACCATCTCTGAAATCTGTTTGTTCATACGGACGGACAGACAGACGGACAGACGGACAGACGGACATGGCTATATCGACTCGGCTTGTGATGCTGATCAAGAATATATATACTTTATGGGGTCGGCCACGCCTCCTTCTGCCTGTTACATACATTTTCACAAACCCAATATACTCTTGCAGAGAGTATAAAAATTAAATGGCCAAGCACTACAATAATAATCAATAATCAAAACTTACTAATCGAGTTCCGTTTGGATCGGACAACTATACCAAAGTAACAATCGGTCGAAAATATGCCCTAAATATGAATTTGTGTAAAAATCTCTTTACCAAGCTATCCTAATCAAACTCCATTGTGTTCGTCACTTAAGCGAGTGCTCCATTATTTTTATCACACCATATTATTAATAACATATTAAAATTGAGTTACGGGTTCCCAAAGGCGGGAAGCGACTATAGCATTCTTTCTTCTTAAAAAATTTAAATAATTAATTCGAATGTATAAAACTAAAAATGTGAATATTTTTACTTAGCTGTGAAAAAATAAGAAAGAAGTCTATAGTCACGCCGCGACTTTAGGATACCCGTTACTCAATGTTCGACCGATTGTTCCTATTTGAGCTATACGATATAGTAGTCCGATTTGGATGATATTTGGTCAGTATATTTGTGTTAATTATAAATTTATTTTGTGTCAGTTTCATTAAGAAAGCTAAGTCAATGCAAAATTTGTTCATACTTATTTATATTTGGAGCGTATGTTTGACCGATCGGCCCTATGGGAGCTATACGATATAGTTGTCCGATGTCGATCAAGTACTTCCTAGACATGTACTCTTCGTGTAAATTTGGATCTGAGAGCATAGCTAAAAAAAAAAATTTCTATACTAAAACATTCAAGTTTTACCTGTGTATTTACCTTTATATGAAGATAGAACGCCCTAAAGTGGGCGTATCAAGCAACAAAAACAAACTTGTACTGCTTGGGTATTGTACCTTTCATTTGCGACCCTTTTACCTTTCTAGCTCTTATAGTCTCTGAGATCCTTTTGTTCATACACACGGACATGGCTATATCGACTCGGGTTTTGATGCTGATTAAGAATATATATACTTTATGGGGTCTGCCACGCCTCCTTCTTACTGTTACATACATTCCAACGATTACTGTATACCCTTTTTCTCTACGAGTAACGGGTATAAACATTTTCATGAACTATGTTTTTTTGTAGTGTATTAATTTGTATAAAGAAATTTTGTAAAAGCTGTGCAATTTGAACCAAAGTCACACATTATGTGTATATAAAAATTGAATATGCCATTATCAAATTTAATCTGGATAGGCCAACTATAGAATATAGCTACAATATGATCAAATTCGCACTACAATGAGTACAAGGTCATTTACTGCTCGACTGTAGACCTTCTTACTAGTTCTGTGTATGGTTAGTTGGAACCTGCGTGCAAAATTAGCCATTTGACGTTGTGGTAATTACAAAACATCTTAAAAACAACAACAAAATTTCTGAAACTCAATAAAAACCAATTAAACAATTCAATTAATAAAAGACGATTCTTAGCCAACTGTCTCATTCACTCACTAAACGCTGCATGTTAATGGCAGTTACCCAAATGGGAAGTTAACGCATGCTCCTTCCCAAAACGATGGCGGGTTCGTGCCAAAGCTGCGAGTGGCGTTTATCGATTTACGTCTATTCGGTTTTAACTGTTCTGCTCTTTACTACTATATATTCAAAGATGCCAAACGACGTACAGTATTTTTAAAGCGTATTAGTATGTTCTCCTTAGATAAGGAACAACAACGTCTGTTTATTTGTATTTTTACAATTTGTATAAGAAAAAAAATTTAATAAAAAATTTGAATTGTTACCAAAAAACATATTTTATCTCTCATTTTTCTATTTAGGTAGTGCAGTTAGGAGATATAATAGACAAAGTTATTGCGTTAATGCGAATCGCTTTGAGATTTTTTTAGTCGTATTTGTACCACTGTACCTGGTGGTGGCTCGCTTCACACTTAAGAGATATGTAAGCCCCTCCCACCCCAAAGCATGGTTGGCATGGTGCACGAACGGCCCAAACAAAAAATAATTTTCAAAGCTAGTATAGTTAGCCTGGAAGGAAGTTGGTCTAGCGGTTGACTAGAGACCACACGTTTAATATTCCCGTTGCTCATCTTGACAGAGCTACGCGTAAGAATTTGAGAACTTTTTAGAGTCGGTTTGTGTACAAGCTTTAATAAACAAATAGCTGTAGTCATTCAGAACCAGCATGAGTCTCCTGCTTAAGCGACGTTCGCGCAGCGAGACGCGTGAGCAGACCACTGCACGGGGATCAAAGCAGGATGCGATATCACCACAGAGACAGAATCGACAACGTCAGCGACAGGAGGCGTCAAAAAGTGTGGAAAATAGCAGACAGTTTGGACAGTGTCTAGGACAGGGAATTGGAATAGGCATGAACAGACGTAAGACATCTGCGGAGCTCATTAGTGAAGCCAAACTCTTTCTGGGCGACTTATCAACGGCAACGGTACCAACAATGACAGCCATCGGAGGAGCACGTCTGGTGAACACCAGGCGACCCGTTACGCCCCGCGAGCCGGGACGTGTGCTCTACGGAAAAGTAGCGCTATCAGGCCGTCCTCCAAGTGCCTTTTCGTAAGTATATGCATTTCAATAGCAAGTTATTTGTAACAAGCTGTGTATGTTCCACAGTATGCGATACCTGCAGATCGAAATGAACAAGTCGGTAACGCAGGCAATTCCAGCAACCAAGTCAGATCTGAAGCTTAACCGACAGAGTCCAGATGCTAAGCTAACTCTACCGCGCCAATTGCCCGCACTGCCTGCGGCTGCCCAAGCAGTGGCAGTAACTCCGCCTGCTCGCAATGGAGCTCTTCTCTCCCAGTGCAGCACAGATACACTTATTGAGATGCTGAAGCAACATACGGGTCTCAAGGACTGCAGCGCTGAGACTGTGCAGCACATCAATGCGGTGAGTGTGAGAAGTGTCTAAGCATCGACATGGAAACCATATGTATCTCTGATTTGTATCTCAGATACTCGTGGAGCTGTACCTTCGTGTGCATAAAGATAAACGCAACTTTAAGCGCGCCTTCATACTTGGAGGACTCTACGGTCTCGTTGAGTGCACTTCACCACGAGTCCTTCTCGCTGTAGCTCGTGTTGTGCTTGCGGTAAGTGTAATAGATAAACTCATCAACTGTTAATTTAAAAACGGTTCGATTTTTTTCTACAATAGTTACGCGTAACAGGCAGCAATTTAACAGGAGCTTGTAAGCTAATATTTAAGGTAGCCCGACATGAGCAGCACGATGAGCTATTTCATGAGAACGACTTGTTGGAGCTGCTAATCGATGGTCTGGGTCGGGCTTCACCTCTGGAGGAGCCGGAGGCCTGCATTTATGCCTATGGCTGTATACGATTTTTAATCGCCAGCAGCGCTCAGGAGCGGAACGATGCCTTTAATCGAAGCTGGACCGGCGGAAATGAGATGATGCTTCTACCGACAGCAACGTTTGTAGAAGCTACAACCTTGACATCTGCTTTTGATCTTGGAAAGCTAAATGACCAACATACTCTGGTTTCTCGATTGGCATCCCATGGAGCCGTTGACCTAATGATTCTACACTTGCAAATGCTCAACGAGGCTGGCGCTACTCGTCGACTGAATGGACCGCCTCTTAATACGCTTTATCAGCTATCGGCAGCGTTAAGAGCTTTAGCGGATGTGGCTAGGGAACAGCAGAGACTCCAACTGCAGCTGCAGTTTGCATGTCCACATCTAATTCGTGCCGCCGAGGTCTCCATGGATGAAGTTGAGGTACAGGCCAATGTTGTCCGCACACTCAGGTAAGTGCAAATCACAATGAAAGTTAATTCTGCAAGATGAACTACATCAAATTTCAAATATGCAGTGTTTTGTCAGAAGATGCCAACTGCTGTGAAGCTTTGCTTAACTATGTCGCCCGCATTGGCCTCCTTCTCGGACCATGTTCCAAGGAAGGGCAGGGCAACGGACGCTTCTTAGCCGTACTCAGTCGACTTGGCTACATGCTGGGGAACATTTTGGCTAAACATGAGGCAGCACGCATTCAGGTAAAATTTTTTTTTTATAATTTTATGTAGTCCTAAAATCATTTAACTTTATTGCTCAAAGTACTACAACAACGATGTGGCTATGGAGTATCTGTTGAATGTGCTACTGCAACTAAGTAATTGCACACCCGTTAACGAGGGTCTTTTGGATGCCCAAATCAAGCTGGTACGAGTCGTAGCCAATATGAGTGTCAACGCTGAGGTGGGTGTCGCCCTAGGCAACGTACATACGTTGGGCTCTGTGCTCTTGCATTTGCTTAAGAACACAGATAAATACGTTACTGGATTAAACGAAGCCGAGCAGCCTATGGAGCACCTAGAGCTCCTACATGCCACCTTGGGAGCCCTTCATAATCTATGCTTTTACCAGGACAAGCAGACAACATATGTATCCACGTTAGCAGCGCCTGGTTCACTACAAAGTCTTATTAAAGAATTGGCGATAGAATTGGCCAGCGCACTGGACCGCTGTCGCCCTAGGTCCGATTCGACCAAGGTGGAGATTGCTCGGGTGCTCGGCAATCTGACACGGAATGAGATGGCTAGACGCTATTTTTTTGCCGCGAACGGATTGCCACTTATAGTGCAGCAGCTGACACGACAAGCGAGCGGACCGGACTACGAGCTGCGCACCTGTGTCATTGGAGTGCTAGTCAATTTGCTTGGCGACGGAGAGCAGCGAGCGCCATTTCTACAGCTACGGGGAGCTGAGCTACTTGCGCTTCTCCTGCGAGGGGCACTCGAACAGGAGGATTGGTTTCTGGCCAACATTGTATGCCAGGCACTATGGAATCTTTTGATAGATACCCAGTGCGTGAGGGTCCTGTGCTTTAACGGCAGCATTCTCGATGAGTTGAGCGAACTCTTGGCCGATTATTTGGACGAAGACCGGATGATGGCAGCCGATGAGGCCTATGTTGATAACGCTGAACAACAGCTAAGGAAAGAACAGAAGACCGAATTAGGAAAGGACATGGAATCAACACCTGAAACATTATGGGAGGACTTTGCTTTGGTAGCCACCGATTTGTTAGAGCGTATTCAAAACAACATTAACAAGGTAGAAGATAACCTCGCGGTGCATATTGAAAGCAATGAAGTCAACGACAATGATGATGCATTTCTGATGATGTAAAAAATTATGGCACCTAACGACTATACAAATCTACACAATCTTGTTAAAACCAATCCTATTTCTATTATCAATTTGTGACGACGAACATTAAAATAGTACAGAAAGTTTAGTACGCATTAACCATATTTATTTCTGACCAGCATCAACAGCCGAGTCGATATAGCGATGGATCGGACATTTATAGCTTATAGCTCCCATAGGAAAAGTCGGTGAAAAATGGCAAATTTTTCGGAAGACATGTACTGTTAGTTGAGCTATTGCAACCAAACTCACTCGTGATGTGTATATAATGGCAATAACTATCTTCACCAAGTTTTTATCCGGACCGGACAACTATAGCCTATAGCTTCCATATCAAACCTGAAAAATACGTACTGCAGTAGGCTCGCTCGTCTGTATCTTACTTGTTATTCTTTATAAATATCCTGAAAATGAAATATGATCTATTGTGATAAGTCCAGTGGAGTACTTAATCAGCCGTCAACTATGCTGAACATAAAGTTTAAACAAGTTTCACTGAAAACTGCCAAACACAAGTGTTAATTCATCTGGCGAACCAATATTCATAATTTTAAAACCCATGAAACACATTGGCTCGTCGACTGAACGTGGCACTGTGTGTTGCTAAAATTCTTAAAAATTGTCACGCTTTTATTATTGGCAAGACCTTTTTGTCACTACGGACTCCCAACTTTCTGACTACTTTGGTTTCACCGTTGCAATTTTCAGAAAATGCTACTCTGAAAACATTCATATTAAAAACAAATGGGGTCGAAGGAGTTTGCTGAGATGTATAATAGCTCGCTTTGTCATGATGGAGAATAAGTCGTCTTCGGCAGTTGGGTTTGCGAATTCTTTCGACGACATCTGGCAAACAAATGATCAAATTGGCATTCCTACGTTGCTGCAGCGAAATAGCGGCCGCATTTACAGTTCTTCGAGCTCAAACAACTTTTGTTGGATTTGAGTCACCTTGGAGCGGTCGAACACTCACATGACTTATCTCACAATTTTAAAAACGTATTTTGCAGCACCGAGATAAACTTTTGATGCATTTCTTTACTTAAATTGACTATACCTTTTTTAAGCGATTGAAATAAATTGGGAAGCAAACGAGAAGAAACCTTTTTACATTTAGATGTTAAAGTTAAATGAAATCTACTATGGACCTTATGTGCAAGGATGCTTCTGTCACACGATATTTCACACCTCGATCATACATTATTAGTTCACGTACACCATCAATCTTTTGTGGCACAAGAATCGATTTTAGACTACCTTTACTGTATTCGTCAGTGACTGTTCTACGACCACGATAGGGTTATGCAAACTAGCAGTAAAATGTCGTTTTTGATTGTGCTTTTGCGCCATACAAATACCTAAGTTCGTCAACACATACTTTCTGGAATAATTTATTTATTTATTTAGTCGACACAAAAAAAAAATAAATTAACTTTAATATTAATTAAAATCATAAGATATTTTAAAAATAAATTTTACAAAAAATTTTGAATATTATAACCATTAAAATTAAAATTGACATTAAAATTTAAATTAACTGGGAAGGTATTGCACAAACTAAATCATTAAAAAACATTGGTCTAAAATCCGTTGCAAAGGTTAGGGAAACCCCAGGAAAGACTAACTAAGAGAAACGAAATACGTATGAACGATACGCGGATATTAAGGCATATAAAAAAGAAAACTAAGTACAACGCTATACCTTATAAAGGAAGAGGTTATTATGTAGATTGGTTAAATAGATAGCAGAGAAGTGATATTCTAAGTGAAGGCAAAGAAGTGGTTCCACACGTTACACGAGAAAGATTATTACAGTTAGTACATAAAATACGAAACGGATGTGAGGGGACTAAGAAAGGAAGTTTCTAGTAGTCCGGATCGGAACCGCGATACTAATTTGGCTAATTAGATAAGAGGAATATATTTCATCATTAATTGGTTTGTGTAAGAATATTACACTAACTATAGTTCTGCGATCCGAAAGGGAAGGGAGGTTTATTAACAAAAGTCTACTACGATACTAAGGTAATCGAATATTTGTATTCTAAGCAAAGCCCCTAAGGGTAAATAGAAGAAATGGTTGTTGTACAACTTCTATTCTGTCCTGATCTATCACGTATTGGGGAGACATACACACTGTGTAATCTATTGTTAAAAATACAAAAGCTAATTCGGATTGAATAAAGTTTTTTCGAGAAAAATGAATTTAAAGTGTTACGTTTACCCTAATTACCTGCTTTTCAGAAAACAGTTTCGAGTTTTCACTCCAAAGTAAGTTCGATATCAAAATATCCTTTGACCACGTATTCTTAAGACCTACATAACTACATACACTCATGGCCAAATTAATAGGTGTGAAAAAAAAATTGTTTTTTTTGCAGAATATTATTTTATGCAAAGTGTTTGTTACCTAAATATTAATTTTTTTGGTTGGTCACATGTACATGTAATTTAGGTGAGTTCCAAAAAAAATAAATTCCATATAAAAAATAATGTATTTATTTATCTGACAAAAGTAGCAATGGTCTAATATCCAGAATATCCATCGTTATTTGATAGAGATTTGATGATCCTTCGTCGCTTTGACGATATCAAAGTCAAACAGCGCTCTACAGGATTGCTGGACTAAATAATTAACCCGAGTGAACCTTGTTGTGCGAAACACTGTTTCATATTTGATGTTTTAGATGTTGCCAAGCTATATCAATTGATTTAAGATTTGGAGATTGACCTGGCACTTCAAGGACATAAACAATATTCGCGAAAAGCCAATATTTTCGAAACTGTGACATGTGTTCAGTATCATTATCCTGTTCCGAATTACATTTGAGAGGCATTTCTTAACTTGTATGAGTTAGCAAAACTGCCCCCAATATATCATTATTAAAAAACCGATCCATTACAATTTCATTTCGGTGTTGTAAACCAATACCTTGACAAGTAAAAGGGTTATAGCGCATAGACCATCTACCTCAGTATTTGATGATTTTTTTTTGAACCAAATATAAAATTCTTTGCCTTTTTAACTACGAAAGTTACTTTGGGCATAATTTGAAAACAAAATAATGGTTTTTTCATTGTTCCAGAGGATATTTCATCATCCTTTAGATCCAGTCTAGTTTCATGCAGACGACCGAACATCTATCATCATCGTCAAATTGATGGGTATAAAGAGTGAAACCTTCCGAGCACTTTTGCTTGTAGGTTTGCATCCACTAATTGACGTCGAACTTGCCACTTGCCCTGAATGTCTTGAAGGATCACGTATAGATAGTGGCAGAATGCGGTTTTCTGTCTGTATTGATGAGGTATGTGGGGTTCCACGGGTCTTAATATTTTTAGCTTTCTAACATTAGTAAAAATGTTATGTAACTAAAGCAATAAGTTGGCTGTCATTGAACGTTTTCCCATCATTAGAAGTCGTCAAATAATTTCCCTTTCTTCGGTAGTGCAATATGCTGCATGACCCATCTTACATAAATAAAATTTAGGAAAAACTATTTTTTTTTATCAACTTAATTGCAAACAATGTAATAATAAACTTCAGTAATTAAAAAATCCTTTTATTTATATTCTAAAACTTTAAAATATACACCTATTTATGTGTCCAGTTCAAATTGCTACTTTTTTCAGATAAATATATAAAAAAAATTTTATATGGAATTGATTTTTTTTGAAACTCACCTAAATTACAATTAAAAAATTAATATCTGGGCAACAAACACTTTGCATAAATCCATTGCGTTATGTATAACAGCTCTGTTAAGGAGCTGTTAATGTCAAACATATATCAATGTGCATTAAGACAAACAGATGTCAATTTATTCTTTGTCTTTTTAGACCCCGTACTCTTTAAAAAAGAGTATAGGGGTCTATTAAGTTTGTCAGAAGCGAGATGTGCGTAACAGGCAGAAGGAGGCGTGGCCAACCCCATAAAGTATATATATTCTTGATCAGCATCAACAGTCGAGTCGATATATTAATGTCCGTCTGTCCGTCCGTCCGTATGAACACCTGGATCTTTTAAACTACAACAGCTAGAGACACCAAATTTGGAATGTAAGTCCGTTATTTTCGCGAGCAGATCAAGTTTATTTCAAATTGGTGACACGCCCCTTACCGCCCCCGCAATAAGCAAAAAACCAGACAAACCTCGAACAAATTTGTGTTTTAAGCGAATATCTCAGTAACTATAGCACTTAGGAGCATTTTGGTATACAGGTTCTTAGAGGCAGCCTTAGTGTAATGTCATTCAAAATGTTGAGCTGCCACGCCCCCTTTTCTCATAAAAATTAAAAAACTTTCAAACTTCAATGCCGTTTTTAAGGCATTAAATCAAATAGTACAGTGTTGTAATTTAACATTCGCTTAGAGACTTACTATATCTAACTTTCCTGAAAGTGGCATCAAAATCCTATGTCAAACCAGAAATTTATCACGGCTCAAAGTTTATGTTATTTTACTGCAAAATCACTGCATGCGCGCAACACATACAAACAAACACAGAAACACACAAACATATGCTCGAACGTTTTCTCTACCTGCTGGCGGCAGCCCTGCCCGGAGCCGCTGGCCGCGCCGACCAATGCTATACATAAACACATATATATGTGCACACATACATATATGCAAATAATCGGAAGAATGACAGAAGAGGGGCGTAGTGCAACTGGTGGAGTTGCGGCGCAGTATGGAATCTTCGCGGGTTCGAATGCTGACAATGACAATCGTTAATATAATTTTTGAAATTTTAATTGAAAATGTAAATATTAAATTTTAATTTTGTAAATGTATTTTTAAAATTTTATGTAGCCTTTCTTATTTGTTTTTTTTTTTTAAACGTGTTCTAATGCAAGCACTATCTATTGTAATATCTGGACACCATACTATAATTGGGTATAAAAGCAGAGAGCATTATACGGTCGGGCGTACTCGACTATACTTTTTTTTTCTTGTTTTAAAATAATTTCTTATAGGAAATTAATTGAAATGATATAAAACTAACCTGTTGCTTTGTACTGAAATAGTACAACCAACCATGACTAGAAATATTGAGTCAAATTTCGTCAAGGGGTCATTTAAAATGGATAAAAACCAATGGTAGCGATTATATAAAAAAAAAAAATCGATTGACGACAGTAAATTGAAATTTAATGAATAATGTGACGGACTAAATTTAAGTGCAAAGAAGTAAGAAAGACTACAGTCGAGCGGGCCAACTGTGAAACACCCCGTACTCATTCTAGTGCGCAAATAGGCAATCTTTGACCGTTTTGTTTGGGTGCTATAGAAAATAGTTGTCCAATAACGTGTTAGTTTGGTTGCAAATACTCATCTAACACATCTTACACATCTTTTTACATTTCGTATTTTTAGCTCTTAAAGTCTCTAAGATCCAGGGACGAAGGGACGAATGACGAATGTTGATGGTGTCAAGAAAATCTGCTTACAGATTATGGGGTCAGACACGCCTCTTTCTGCTTGTTACGTACATTTCGCTTGTGAAAAACCTAATAGAACCGTGTACTCTTTGTGAGTACGGGATTTACAAACGTTCATTGGAATTGTAAAAAAGATAAAGAAATCAAGTAAGAAAGACTATAGTCGACCGAGCAGACTGTAAAAGACCCCGTAAAAGGCTGTAAAGTTGTCCCATGTGAGTATATTGAGTTTCGAACGATATTAAAAAATTTGAGCATTCGCGCCTCTGTCGGTAGTTTTCTAATCGTTTGTCGGATACATATTTAAACGGTGACAACATCGTCTACACGCACAATCACTAAACTCAGTCACGCATACAACTACACTCTTTTAAAATCAAATCTGCGCTTATTGAACAATGTAAACATCAAGTGGACTGCCCATAACTTATAAGTCAAAACATATCGACTTATCATTATGAAAAATAATTCTGTGTCTGTTAGTCGCAACAAAAAAAATTAACTTGTTAATGAAAAATGTATGCAGGGTTGAGCTCTCTGCCAACGACATTACTTTTGAATTTGCTTCTCAATGAATCATCGGGTAGTAAACTAGCGCTCTCTCTCCCTCTAAAACTCTCTCTTTTTTATTTATAGAGTACAAAGTTGTAGATGTATTATTGTTTAACGTTTGTTTATGTCACAAATATATTTAATCTGTACAAGAATAATAATAATTAATTACAGCGGCATTAACTCAATCATTTTCGCACTAAAGCGTCGCCAAGACAAAAGGGAACGTCGCTCAATATATAGATATATATATATATATATATATAATATAAACATTTATTTTAATATTTATACATACAGACAGACATGTGAGAACACATGCACAAATTCTTGCTAACGTCAGCTAAAAAGTCGATAGATGACAAAACGTTAAAGTGAGAAAACCAGCTGTTTTCTTTTTTTTTTTGATTTCTTGAAATAATAATTAGTGACATAGGCCCTCAAACTTTAAATATGTTGGCTTGTTTGTTAATCCACAATATCCGACAAAACCCAAAGCAGTTGCACTCACCAGAGATTCTCCTTGTCAGCGGCAGTATCCTTCTTTTTGGTTGTAAAGGATGATGTCAGTGCATTACTGCCCATCATTGTTTGAGAGGCGCTATCCATTGCCATTGCAGAGCTGCTTGAGGCGGGTTTTGGGTTGTCAGTGATACCACTTTCGTGTCCGTTGGGGCCGCTGCTAAGGATGCACGATAGACGTTAGAACGACACAAAGAAAGCAGACTCACTGAGGTAGGAGAAAGGAAAGACAAAACAATAAAAACTGCCGTTGCAAGTTACGGCTTTTAAAGCTTCTACTGTATTAGCGGCACTACCGCTACGTTTGGTTTCAATTTGTGGTTAAGTTGCAAGTCTACAGCGACAGCGACGACGACGTCGCAGATCGAAGGTATGTATGACAAACGCACAGGTGTTGCCTTTATATTAATTTTCTTATTGCAGCTTTGTTGTTTAATCTGTTACGCAGCACAGTTGGCTGTCTTGGTTTGGGTGCCTAGCGCCTGGAGTCTGGTATGTCATGAATAAAAAGATAAAAAAAAAACGCAATTGCTTTTGTTTTTTTCTTCTACACAGCACGTACGTACGGAAGCTATACCTAGAGTAATTTTGAGCACTTCTCGTAAAGCAGGAGCTCACTTACTATGCTTTAAGTTTCGCGTAGATATTGCTGCAACAGAATTGCTTTCCCTTGCGCAAAGTTATTGTTAAATAAAAATAACAAAATTTACGCCCGATAATGAGATGATGAATTTTCGCTAAAATAGCACAACGAAACTGACAGTGTGTACACACTGCGGCACAAAAGGAAAAATTCTGGCAGTGCCACAGCGAAGTACCGTCTTAAAAGTCTGGCAACGCACTGTAATAAATTTGAACGAACTAATTTTTTCCTATATGGCAACCCTTAGTGCCTGTCAAAGAAAAAACAAAATAACGCTATTATTTTACTCTTTCTGGGGCTTAGTGTATTTTATGAATAAATAATAAAATGAAATCGTTCTTGCCAATATTTATCGTGGTATTCGTTGCAATTGCCCATAATGCACAACAAATAGATGGTATGTCTGACTACCATGTTTGCTGCCGATTGAAGTCTTTTGTACAACACACACTTGCACACGAAACTGTAAATGCATGTGCGCATGTGTGAGTGCGGATGCGTAATGCATTTATGAAATTTCACTTTTTACCTGTTGTTTTAAGCACTATTGCGTCGTTGTTACCAGTGCCGTTCCCGTGGCGAACTCGGGAGTTGCAAGGATCCATTTGCTTTTAACGCCACTGATGTCGAAAAAGAGTCTGGAATTTTCGCAATACCTTGTGCAAGTGGCTGGTGTGGCAAGGTTATCGAGGGAGGCGGCACCTACGCCCTCGACGGTAAGAAAAGTCAAAGCAATGTAAGTTTATCACCAACCAGAATGTAATATATTTCAGACTATGATCTCGCCATTCAACGAATGTGCGTGCAGCGAGGACCCGATGACAACATAGATCGCTGTGCGGACACGATATACAACCACAAGAAGGTTTTTATGTGCTTCTGTCAAGGTGATCTCTGTAATGGCGCAAATGACCACCGAAATCCCACCATGTTTATGCTGATGTGGACTACCGTTGGGCTTGCAGTGCTTACTAATTAATGAAAATAAATGTGTATTCGTAATGATTCATTTAGCACGCATTGTCAGGATTGAATTGGTGCAATATATAAATAAATCTTATAAAATTTGGATTTTGCCAAAATCATGGACCATTTTGCTATGGACGATCATCAACACAAACCACTGTCTCAATCTATAGATTCATTGTGGGATCAGGTGAAGAATTGTATTTTAGACTTCGTTGAATATATATTCCCTTTTCCTCCTTTGCCAAGCCTGCTCAATATTATAGCCAAACGAATATTAGAGTTACAGATTATTGTAGGGTTAGATTAGATATTGTATATATGGATCAATTTATCTCATTTAGGTTAACTAGCTATTTAAACTTTATATTTTACTGAATTTCAACATATAATCTCCCAGCAAAGACGGAGTGCTATAGAGCAAAGACTGTTATCTCTCCATATGTGTTTGCACACATAAATAATTTTTGTCCGACTGTATTCATGTTATATTTATAACATTTATATTTTTATAATTACTAAGCACTTGCCAAAATTGTTAAAAAAAAAAAACAAAAAAGAATGCTATAGTCGCCCCACGACTTTAGGATACCCGTTACTCAATGTTCGACCGATTGTTCCTATGAGATCTATATGATATAGTAGTCCGATTTAAATGAAACTTGGTCAGTATATTTATGTTATTGATAAACATATTCTTTATCAGTTTCATTAAGATAGCTTGGTAAATACAAAAAATTTTCATACAAATGTTGCTTTGATTTAAATTTCAGCTAAAATCTTAAAAATAAAGGCGTATTTCTTTCTTGATTATAGTCTTATTTTTATGTAACTTTCAAGATAGTTTATAATTAGTCTTTAAAAAAATTTCAAATATTAATACTGTACGATAAGAACAAATCCGTTTAAAGCGGCATTAAAGTTGCAATTATTTTATTTATATGACATTGCATTTATGCATGTGGTTGTAGTCTGCGTACCAAAATTTATGATTCTATGTGCCATAATTACTAAAATATTCGCCGAAAACACCGAATCGAGCTGCGTCTAGAATTTGGTTTACTGTGGGCAAATGGGGCGTGGCATCAAAAAAAAAAAAAGGTCCCTTGTATTAACTGACTAAATATGTAGTCGATGGTGACTAAGTTCGAACTTGTAGCTCTTACCATCTCTGAAATCTGTTTGATAATACGGACAGACGGACATGGCTATATCGCAAAGCAACATAAGTAATGTAAATAATAATGTAGTTTATGATTAATTTAAAACTCCAAATAGTACGCAGATTTAGGATAAAACAAACATATTAACACATGGTAAAACCCTCATTCTTTCCTATCCACTAAATATTTGAACATATTTTTTTATATTTGGGTCAAAAGTTGGGTTAAACTGTAATATAGTTCGCTTACAATGACACTCAAGGGACCGACGATTTTACGTAGTTATACGCAGTAGGCGCTTTAATCAAAAGGATACCAACGGATACCAAGGATAAGGGGAAAAACCCATTTTCGTCGCAATTACCGGACGGACGCTCTAAGCGGAATCGGTATAACCAGGTTTTACTGTACATAGTTTTTTTTGTGTTCTAATGCAGAACTATGCATTGTAATACCTGGATACAAATTTAATTCATTTAATCGGAAATAAAGGCAGAGAGTATTATACGGTCACGCGTGCTCGATTGTACTTTTCTTACTTGTTCCTATAGAAACTATTATTACTGGGCCAACAGTTATAATCAAGATATACACAAAATGTGCTGAGACCGCTCAACTATCACTACTTCTCTACATACGAATTTCCAATTTAGATCAAACTTGGTGACGATAGTTATTATATATAGAAAGCTAAGTTGTGTTCAAATGCTGGGAGTGAAAATAGTTTCATGTAATGTGAACTTAGTTTTCTATAATTTGCAAGGGGTTTATGTGAAGTGGCAACAATTAAAAATATAATAAATGATCTGCCTGTCGCATTTCAAATTCGGTGGCTCTAGCTCTTACAGTCTTTTAGATCTAGGCGTTCATATAGGCTAACGGACAGACGGACATCGCATCATTGACTCGGCTGGATCAAGAATGCATATAGTATACACTTTATACATTATGGTTTCGGAAAAGTCACCTTTAACTTGCTATACACATTGAACAAATTAAATGGACTCCTGTACTCTTCTTGAGAACGCGGCTTAAAGAAAATTGGCTCACAGTGCAGGACCTAGCAGATACATACTGATTTTATAAACTTATGTCTACAAAATATATTTGAAAGACCAAAAACGAGTTATGCCAAAAAAAAAGGAACAAATGAGATACAAATGAAATCAATTGACTATGATGAGAATTATATATTTTGACAAAATAAAGTTTTTTCATGTATGATTCGTTAAAATTTTTTGGAAATTTTGCGAATCTAGCCTTTCAGATGCAGGAGCTCATAAAATAAAGCTATAAATTCTTGTGCAATCAATATTTTATTTAAAGGAAATTAAAAACATGTCTTCAGGTTACCGAAATTTAATCAAACGAACTTTAAATATTTATACCTTATTACATTGTACAAAATATATATTTTTCTTGGGTGGTCAGACAGTAATTTAACAGGATTGAGATTTTAGTTCGCTTATACAAAAGACATGGCAATAAAGAAAACAAATATAAAAACAAATATTCCTCCATATATAAAAATCATTTAAATTTATACTCTGCAAGAAAATAAAATAACGATTCATCACTAATTACTTTTATCATTATGGTTGATTATTTTGAAGACCAAGCACGACCAAGGTCCAACATGTTTTATACATACGTTATGAATGTAATTATACACTGCTGAAGGAAATATTTCGCAGGATACTTCGGCTTCAAATAAGTAATTTAAGTGATACAAAATCAGGTAGAACTGTAGATGAAACGGCAAAACAGCGCAAAAAGAAAACTACCTCTAGTTACCTTAATATGTTAAACAATTATATTAACTATCTTCTGTCGCCTATCAACTATTAAGAAAAACATTTGGCCTTGGTCTTCGACGTCCAATCGCGGACACACTGTGCACATCGGCTCCCCAGTTGGGCATGTGCCTGTGTCAGCGTCTGTGTCTGTACCAGTGACTGGGATTTTCCCTTAGTCTCCTCGTGACAATCTACGTGGTAGAAGCCCTGACAGCTCTGGCACTGCAGCAAATTGTCTAAAAAAAAATATCAAATGTATCCCATTAATGTTTATATACCTGAAAATCATGATAATTCTAATGCGATAATTCGGACTGACTAGTTACCTGCGCGTTTTCTGCATTCCTTGCACTTTTGTTTTCCGACATCGGCTAGGTTGTCGGCCAGAGGGTCATCAACTTTCTCCGGCGTTTTACTTTTGCTCTTGCGGCTTACAGATGCAGCAGCTGTTGCAACGACAACGGCCATGTTAGCTTTTTGTGCCTTTTTAGCCTGTAGGCGCTTCTCCTTTGGCGACAAGAGGAACTCTGGCTTGAACTTTAGCTTTTTTTGACGTACTACATCGATTGCAGCCAATTGTTGGCCATAGTGAAAATCCACGCCACTCGCGTTCTGAACAGTACGGCGCTTACGCTTCGAATGACGCTGGCACAGTTTTTTCACCATGTCATGAGTATAAAGTCGAAATAGGCCTAAGAATTGCTCCTGGCCATACTCGCTTGGAAGAACACGCGTTTCACGCGGCTCATCTCGCCACTGCGCTTCTGAGGCACACCGTCGTTGCTGTTCCAGCTGAAGCTCCTGGTTCAAGTCATCTGAGGACCCAGATGATCCCGAGGAGCTTCCGACAGATGTTGCTGTTCCGATTGCTTCTGTACTCACTGTTGCATCCGCTGACTGCTGTGACGCCGCTAATGGCGGTGGTGTGCTGGGCTTTCGTCCCCCACTATACGCGTTGCGAGTTTTGTACTGTTTGCTTGGTACTTGCTGTGCCAACTTTTTCACTATTGTTGCACCTGCGGCTGATGCTGCAACCGCTGATTCCATAAATTTATTATGTTTACTCTTAGTGGTCACGCTATTTAATTGTGGAGGCGGCTCTATTGACCTATCATTGGGCAACTCTAGGGCATCATCGTCATCAAATTTGCGAGGCTGCTGTTTAGTCTTGCGTGCCCGCCGTAGCGCCTGGCGCAGGTTCATACGACTCTGAGCTACTCCCTCGAAGTCTGTTCCAGAAGGTGCGACCTTTGTAATTGGCGCCAATGGCGGTGGTGATGATGAAATACGTTTCATGGGTTGTTTAACATCCGCACGCGGCGCACGTTGTTTTGGCACTGCCAAACGCTGTAGCGGCTGTAGTTGTGGCTGTCCCATCGCTATAGCCTGATCGTCGCTAGTCAATAATCCACGCGGTATCAGCAACGAACGTTGCCGCTCTATTTTACTCAAAGTGGCAGTTGAACTGGTCTGCGATAGTTGGGCTAGTGTTGGTAAGCTACCTTCAGGATTCGGCGTATTTTCGAACTGTTTGTCCATCGGGTGCAGTTCATCGCTTCCATCAATGACTGCAGCATTTACGTCACCAACAAGCGCCTCAGTCTGTGGGTGTGGATTGACAAGCAACAGTGGAACATTGTCGTCAAGTTCGCTGAGCTTGAGCGGCTCAATGCCGGCTTCTTCATCCTGAGAAATGAGAAAGTGCTTTCGTATGAGCATCTCCTCATTATCACGCATCAACACAGAGTGCGGAAAGATTTTGTGGCTTGCATCGCCGATCAAAGGCACTATAAGGCTAGAGATGTACTCATTGCCCAACTCAGGTACGGTCTGAATGTTGTGCTCCTCCAGTTTCTTGTAAAATAAATCCAAATCTTCATCAAGACGCAGCATCAAATACTGTTGCTCTGCATTGATCTCATGTACCTCTGCCTCTAGTTCATCCAGAATGCGCTGCATCTGCACTGGATCCTATGGATATAAGTAAACAAAATAATTAATTTTTACAAATAACTGCGAGGCTATTATTTGCATTGGGAAAAATGGCATACATAGTTCATGGATCTATGTATAGGCTACTCCTATATATGCCACAAGCCATTAATCATTCAGGTTTATTAGGTCTTTAATTAAGGTTTGATTACTTCATTTAAGCTTATATAAAAAGCTTATATAGCTGGTTGACAAAACTGTTTTCCTTTTTATATTTATTTAAATTTGTTTATCAGATAATATATATCATATTCACTAAATGTCAGCAAGTGGATTTGAATATACTAATCTTATAGTATAACTAATTTTCTTAGCATTAATTCAGAACTTTAACAGATATATCCTGTATAATGAAGATACGTAATAAGTTTATTCCTTTACTAGCTAAACAAATGCGGTCACATCAGGATCTACGCAAATACGATTTGTACACAAATATGTCTCTCATGAGATTGAGCGAGAGAGAACGAGAGTGTGCTCGAGGATGCTAGATATGATACAATATTACATTATTGGTACGGCTTTAGTTCGTGGTTCATTGTTATTCAAATAATCAAATATCCATCCAAGCATACAAATCTTAAAAATTATTATACAGTTAATTTTAAAATTCGATTTAAGGGACTACACAATTAATCATAGTTTAATATACTTAATTTAGAGTTTTCGTATTTTGTTTAAAAAATTGTCACTAAAATATAAGGTGAACAAAAATTTTACTTCAAATATGTATTATATTTATTGTGTAATGAAAAAATGTATATCATAAATGTAGAAACAATGCTATTACAAAAAAAAAAGGAAAAAAGGTTATCTTCGGCTTGCCGAAGATTATATACCCTTGCAGTCATGCACATTGCGGTAATTTTTTTTCAATGACCGATTGTTTCTATGGCAGCTATATGATATAGTAGTCCGATCTAGATGAAATTTGGTGTACACTAAGGACTTTATGTCAAATGCATATGGAACGAATTTGGTTCAAATCGTACAAGAGACACAGAAAATTTTCATACTAAGCATTTTCAACCGATTGTTCCTATGGCAGCTATATGATATAGTTTACCGATCCGGATAAAATTTGGTCGGCAGATGGATAATGATACAGAAAATTTTCATACCAAGCATTTTTACCAGTTTTAACCGATTGTTCCTATGGCAGCTATATGATAAAGTGGTCCGATCTGGATGAAATTTGGTTTGCACACGGGATTTTATGCCAAATGCATATGGAGCGAGTTTGGTTAACATAGCTCAAAAAAAATTTTTTTTTCATCCGATTGTTCCTATGGGAGCTATATGATATAGTGATCCGATCTGGCCGATTTTAACAAATGTTCTGCGTGCAAAGGGAATACACATGTGTACCAAGTTTCATTAAGATAGCTTTAAAACTGAGAGACTAGTTCGCATAGAAACAGACGGACAGACGGACATGGCTATATCGACTCGGCTGTTGATGCTGATCAAGAATATATATACTTTATGGGGTCGGAAACGTCTCCTTCTATGCGTTACAAACTTCGTGACAAAAACAATATACCCTCTGCAAGGGTATAAAAAGAGTTTCCTTTCTATGCAGATCAAGTACTATTACAAATTGTGAATGTGATTTATATTTTAATGAACATACAATCTAAAACATTAACTTAGTATGTATTTCAATAACTTTATTAGCGAATATATCTGCATTATTTTGAAATTATTTAGCTTGATAGTCAACGCGCAAGCAGTTTAAAGAATTGTTATAAGTTATATATGTGAGCAGGTGCAAGTTAAAAGACTGAGCTTAGTTGAGTCAACTCTTTTAGTCAGATTAATCGTGCCAACTCTAATAACTTACTTTTCTTACTTGCTTCAATGTATATATTTATTGTGCACGTGACTTAAAATTTCGTTTAATGTTATCACGACTCAGGTGAATTGCTTAATCGTATGTATAATCGTACAAATTCTACGAAAGAGAACTCACATAAACAAAAATATATATACATATGTACATGCATAATTATATTTTAAATAGTCATGGAAAATGGAACACATTGTCAATACAAATGTACTTAAAACTTTAATAATATATAGAATGCACATACATTTATCTACATACAGTTAGTTAACTCATAGTTTTTTCGTACAGCTTTAAATTACAATTTCAAAGTCGAAAGTAAGAAGTACTACCAGAAAAATATTATACCATTTCATTGTATAAAAAATCTATATGTATGAAAGTATAAATATATCGAATATTTATTTATATTTCTGAAACGGAGTTGTCAATACAAGAAGAAAAAAATTATTGTATCTCTGCTGCAATGCACTGTATTTTATAATTTTATCTCCCATAGTTTGCATTTATTATCATTGTAATGACAATGAGGCTACCGAGACTTAACTAGCGTAAAGTAGGGACAACGGTTAAGAAAGTTGACAACCCTGACGCCAGGTTGGCTGCAGAACAGTACCCTTGCTGTTATATTGCAGTGCTGGGCCCATTGATTTTGCTTCAAGCCACAAATCACTTATTATTTCGGATTATTTGATTAGGCATTGAAAACTTACCGCATCGGCCTGCTCCTTGAACACGTCAGAGACCAGCTGCAAAAAGAAAGGGCGTTAACGGGAAGTCATCGCAGTAGGTAGGAATTGGAATCGTAGGAAGCCAACGGTAACATGTAGATTAAACTATTGCATTTACATTTACTCACCCCATGCACTTTGAGAAAGTCGCGCATTGCACGCTGGCAATACACAATGTCATTCTTGAGCTCCGATGGCAACACATAAAATTTTTCCATGTAGAATTTAAACAATGAACAATCCTCTGGAACTTCACTATTATTGTTGTTGTTGCTGGTGCGTGTACTGCCACTCATCTTGTCACGCACACAAACTAACGAACTGGATGGGGATTCGATATATACCAGGCGTATTTATTGCAACGTTGTTATATTCCTTCTATTTTTGTTGATGAAGGGCAGCGCGATAGGAATAAAAACATCAATTTCAAAATTCGCGACCTGCTAAATGCCTAGTCGGCGCAGGCAGCAACAACGCGACAAAGCAACAGCAGGCAGCAGGAAACTGCAAAATATACCACTTAATTTTTATACTTCGTATCGATGTATCGATATCGTGAAATGTCGATCTGGCAGCCCCTGCAAGTTATCGCCGTATCGATATTCTTTGCAATTGTCTTGGACTCTGTTTCGTGTTTCGGGTTAAAGCCAAACATTCTCATTTTCATTTTTTCCATTAATAAAAAAAATAGGAAACAATTAGAGCAAATTAGCCAGTCTGAAAACTTGATGCAGGGCGAACACATTGCTATCAAATAAACATATACAAAGTTTGTAACCTAAAGTGTTTTGTAAACTGGATCAAAAGTAACAAACCTTCTCCAACAGCCAGCTAATAATAATCGCTACGGATTCCACAATGTGTAAGTGTAAAAAAATAATTGCCTAGAAAGACCAGGGCACAAATCGCAAAGAAATATGCTACTGGTTATGTTAAAGACACTTGCATCGCTCAACAATTTCGTTTTATTTTGTGTGGGAAAGTGCGAGAATGTGCTCCAATATTTAGCCAATAATATAGCAACAACGGCAACAAAAGAAAAATTTTACCCAAATTTTTTATTATTGCTCGTTTCCCTTTGTCTTCTCATACAAAAGCTGGATAAACTAGTTTTTGTTGTTGCGCGCAATTCCTATTTGTTTTTGTTGCAATTTGTGCAAGACTCTTTAAATTTGTGCCAAGAGCTCACACAGAGCACCGTCTTGCGCGAAAGTTTTAAAATGAGACAGCTATGCTTGTATTGATAACACCCCCCTCCTTAACCACCCATCAACTCCACCACTACAAACAAGCCAAATGTTTTGATTTAGTTTTGTGTGTGTGTGGGGTAGTGTTTTTTTTCATTTGTGTTTTTTTTTGCCTATAAGTGTATGTGCCGTTAAACTGGTTTAATTGCACAATGCATTATCGCTTCATTGTATTTACAGCTTGCGATATTGCTAAACCTTTTTACAATCGAGATAAAAAGCAGTCTGTATATACAGATATGTACATTTACGCATATTTATATTTTAATTATATGTGTACTTTGCGTGTATGTGTGTAACTGTTATCAGTATGTGCAACGTGATGGGTTGGTTACTTTTTAACTCTACTTTACTGCACTAATGGGCGTTGTTTTTAAGTGATTCACAAATACACAAAAAAATCATCTTATGGACACATAAGCAGTCCTACATACATACACACTTATATACCCTAACAGTATTTGTCAGGCCTCCCGCAAAAATGAAGTCATAAAATGGACGTTTTAATCATGTATCTGTATCATTCACCACGGACATTGAGCCATGAATATTACCATGAGATGCCTGCTTCTACTTATCATATGATTTTAGGAATAAACACAAAAATAAATTTTCATATGCTTTCATGGATGAAATTTTATTTAGTTTTTCATGAGGGAATACATACATGAAGCAATTTGTACTATAAAAACTTGGTTTTGATATTTGCTTTGATGTCTGATTCGACTTTTAACTATGGTTTCCATTGTTCAATAGCTTCGACTCTCGTTTCATTAAACCAAGTTCCTGATTTTTAGACCCCGTACTCTTTTAAAAAGCGTATAGGTGTCTATTAAGTTTGTCAGAAGCGAGATGTGCGTTAAGTATATATGTTCTTGATCAGCATCAACAGCCGAGTCGATATAGCAATGACCGTCTGTCTGTCCGTCCGTCCGTATGAACACCTGGATCTTTTAAACTACAAGAGCTAGAGACACCAAATTTGGAATGTAAGTCCGTTATTTTCGCGAGCAGATCAAGTTTATTTCAAATTGTTGCCACGCCCCTTAACGCCCCCGCAATGAACAAAAACCAGACACACCTCGAAAAAATTTGTGTTTTAGGCGAATATCTCAATGCCGTTTTTAAGGCATTGAATCAAATAGTACAGTGTTGTAATTTAACATTCGCTTAGAGACTCACTATATCTAACTTTCCTAAAAGTGGCATCAAAATCCTATGTCAAACAAGAAAGCTATCACGGTTCAAAGTTGATGTTATTTTACTGCAAAATCACTGCATGCGCGCAACACATACAAACAAACACAGAAACATACAAACATATGTTCGAACGTTTTCTCTACCTGCTGGCGGCAGCGCTGCCCGGAGCCAATGCTATACATACACACATATGTATGTGTGCACATACATATTTGCAAATAATCGGAAGAATGATAGAAGAGGAGTGTGGTGCAACCGGTAGAGTTGCGGCGCAATATGAATCCTTCGTGTGGATCGCGGGTTCGAATGCTGACAATGATTATTGTTAATTTATTTATTTTTTAATTTTAATTCAAATTGTAAATATTTAATTTTTTAAATTTCATTTTAAAGTTTTAATTTAAATAAAATGCAAATGGGCACTACTATGGGAGTATGGAGTCTTTTACAGTCGGCTCGATCGACTGTAGCCTTTCTTACTTGTTTGTAAAGGTTTTTAGTAAATTTAAATAAAAAAAAAAAAGCAAAACACAATACTTTAGTAACACTTTCAAAGGAATAAAAAGAAGTACTTAACTTTATATTTTTTTAAAACTTTCAGAGCTATAGTTCACGCCCCGAAAAGCTTTTTTTTCAGAGGCTTGCGGCCTCGGTTCAAATGTTAAATCTTCTGCAAAAAAATTTGATCGTTCAAGTAATCGGGTGTAAAAATGTTGGATTACCGTGTCCTATAGATAGAATCTGCCAGCTTGAAACGAGCTAACTTTATTTGTAACCTCTTAAACGATTAGTCGGTAGCTTTGACGACCGGTTTGACGAACACTTTGCATTCAATTCAAAATTCAGTGATCTGTGAATGCAGGAATGCAGGAACACAATACTGAGCAACAAAAAATATAACAAAATTCATGGGGATAATTTCAGTTACGTTGCTGTAACTCTCAATAACAAAGCAAATGGCAAAATGGTTTAATGCACATTTATAGCTTCACGCAGGCACACAGAAAAAATGAATAGACTGGACAGGGACAGATTTAAATTGTTCATTGAAATTAATATGTGAGTAAAGCATTTTTGTTTTAAGCGACACAACATTCTCGGCAATGTGGAATATTTAACCAATGATATTTAATAACTGACATTTTGTGGCTATGTTGTAAGTGATTTTTAATTGGGAACATCTGAACTTTATCAGAAAGTTATCTAAGCACACAGCTCTGATTTCAATTTGAAACTACACTAAACTGTAAACTAAAACTAAGCTTTACAAAATTTAAATATCTTCATAGAATTTTTGTATTGTAATTGATAATAGGAAGTTAATATACTTCAACTTCATAACGCAATTGGAGATTTAATTTCAATTATTTCCGTAAAATATACCAGACAAAAATATAATACATAGCTCAATTTGTAATGGACGAACAAACCCAAACTGAAAACAATAAAGAATGCTATAGTCGCCCCGCGACTTTAGGATACCCGTTACTCAATGTTCGACCTATTGTTCCTATGGGAGCTATACGATATAGTATTCCGATTTTGGTGAAACTTGGTCAGTATATTAATGTTACTGATCAATTTATTCTGTGTCAGTTTTATAGTTTCATCAGATAGCTTGGTAAATACAGAAAATTTCCATACAAATTCATACAAAAAGCAAATTTTTGACTGATTGTTCCTATTGGAGCTATACGATATAGTAGTCCGATTTGGACTAAACTTGGTCAGTATATGTACGCTATAGATGTGTATATCCTATGTAAATTTGGTTCGAATAACGTATCGAACAAAAAAGTTTTGTATACTTAAACATGCTATTTTTACCTTCTTTTACCTTTATATGAACATAGAACGCCCTAAAGTGGGCGTGTCAAAAAACAAAAATAAACTTGTACTACTTGGGCATTTTATCTTTCATTTGCGACCTCTCGGGTCTTTCCAGCTCTTATAGTTGCTGAGATCCTTTTTTTCATACAGACGGACATGGCTATATCGACTCGGCTATTGAAGCTGTTCAAGAATATATATACTTTATGGGGTCTGCCACGCCTCCTTCTGCCTGTTACATACATTCCAACGACTACAATATACCCTTGTACTCTACGAATGTATGTAACAGGCAGAAGGAGGCGTGGCAGACCCCATAAAGTATATATATTCTTGATCAGCATCAATAGCCGAGTCGATATAGCCATGTCCGTCTGTCCGTCCGTCCGTCCGTCTGTATGAACAAAAGGATCTCAGAGACTATAAGAGCTAGAAAGGTGAAAGGGGTCGCAAATGAAAGGTACAATACCCAAGCAGTACAAGTTTGTTGCTTGACACGCCCACTTTAGGGCGTTCTATCTTCATATAAAGGTAAATGTACAGAAAAAACTTGAATGTTTTAGTATAGAAAACTTTTTTGTTAGCAATGCTATCTAATCCAAATTTACACGGAGACTACATGTCTATGAAGTACATGTACTGACCAAGTTTGATCGAAATCGGACAACTATATCGTATAGCTCCCATAGGACCGATCGGTCAAAAATACGCTACAAATATAAATTAGTATGAAAAAATTTTGCATTGACTAAGCTATCATAATGAAACTGACACAAAACAAATTTATTAATAATATAAATATACTGACCAAGTTTCATACAAATCGGACAACTATATCGTATAGCTCCCATAGGGCCGATCGGTCAAAAATTTGCATTTCGAATGAATTTGTATGAAAATTTTCTGTATTTACCAAGCTTTCTTAATGAAACTGACACAGAATAAATTTATCAATAACATAAATGTACTGGCCAAGTTTCATTCAAATCGGACTACTATATCGTATAGCTCCCATAGGAACAATCGGTCGAACATTGAGTAACGGGTATCCTAAAGTCGCGGGGCGACTATAGCATTCTTTCTTGTTTTCACTGTATACAAACTTCTAAATCACCGATTCCCAGCCTGTTAAACATTTTGAAATCAAAGTTACAACTAGCAATGATTTGATTTTGGGGAATGTAACCATCCCAATGTAATTTCAGCTGATAACAATACTATCGCAGGAGGCAGCAATAGCAGCAATAATAACACCGTCGGTAGCAATATTGCGATTATAGAAGCAAATCGAGGAACTACCAGTAGCGCCATAACGGATGAGCTCCTCAAAAAATGGCGTGAGAATTTTTACAGCGAACCGAAGAATCTGCTGGCGCAGAACGTGTGCTCCAGGGTGGACCCATTCGACGTGTGTCTGTCCCGCAAAGCACTGGAAACAACCAATCATGTTTTTAACTACAAAGTGGAAACAGAGGGAAAACCGATCACCAATCAGCGAAGCTCTGGTCGCTGTTGGCTTTTTGCAGCACTGAATTGCATACGTCTACCCTTTATGAAAAACTATAATCTGGATGAATTTGAGTTCTCGCAAGCTTTCCTCTTTTACTGGGACAAAATCGAGCGATGCAATTATTTTCTTAACAACATTGTTAACACGGCGCAACGCGGCGAAAAGGTTGACGGTCGACTGGTATCGTTTCTACTGCTCGATCCAACTTCTGACGGCGGCCAGTGGGATATGCTGGTTAATCTGATAGTCAAACATGGTCTAATGCCAAAGAAATGTTTTCCCGAGAGCTTTAGCTGCGAGTCTAGCATACGTCTAAATGCCATATTAAAAAGCAAGGTATTTAGCAAATATACTAATACTAAAACTAACATGAACATAAATATTTTTGCTTACAGCTGCGCGAATACGCGCGCCATTTGCGAGTTTTGCTTGAACGACAGCCAAGCGAGCAAGAAATTGCCAATAAGATACAGGAACAAATGGCCGAGATTTATAAAGTGGTCGGAATATGCTTAGGCATACCTGCTGAAACTTTCACATGGGAATACTACGATAAATCGAAGAACTATCAGTCAATTGGGCCCATCAGTTCGTTAGAGTTTTACGAGCGTTACGTTAAACCGCATTTTAATGTCGAGGACAAGGTATGCCTTGTCACCGATCCGCGTCCTACAAGCAGCTACGACCAGGCCTATACGGTTGACTGTTTGGGAAATGTTGTCGGTGGTCGACCTGTCCTATACAATAATCAATCCGTTGAGATTTTGCTGGCTATGGTCACAAAATCTCTGAAGGCAGGCGAAGCTGTGTGGTTTGGCTGTGAGGTCAGCAAGCGTTTTGCCTCTAAGCAGGGCATTGAGGATGTTGATGTGTAAGTTATATCTGTCAATATCACGAGGTTTTTAATATATTTATTTCATTTACATTAATTGAAAAGTCAATTAATCTTCTAAAATTTGGTCTCCAAGAAGTGGGTTATGCAACCGTCGTGGTCGACCGTTGTACTCGTTTCAAAACACAATACGCCTTATTCTTGGATCCGTACTTGTCAGCTGTGAAATGCGCGCAACATACAGAAGGAGGTGTGACCGACCCCATAAAGTATATGTATTTTGATTAGCTTCATTAGCCAAGTCGTTATAGCGATGCCCGTCCGTATCAACACCTGGATCTCAAAGACTTTAGAGCCAGAGACACTTAATTTCCAATAGAGTCCGTCTATTCGTCCAGCATATCAAGTTTATTAAACATTTTTGTTTAAAAAAAGAGATTTTAACATTTTCTACTCATACTTAAGTACTACACTAATTAACTGTGATTTTATTTTTTAGACATGATTTCAAGCTGGTCTTCGACATCGATATACAAACAACATTCTCCAAAGCTGATCGTCTTATCTATGGTGAATCTGCTATGACACACGCCATGGTCTTTACTGCCGTCTCTGTTGATGTGAGGACAACTTTACCGTTATCATGAGACTATAAATCGTGACTTTATTTACTTTTCTATCCGATAAGCAGAAAAATGGTGTAGCGCATAAGCTGCGCGTGGAGAACTCCTGGGGCGAGGACCGTGGTGAGAAGGGATATCTGGTCATGTGCGCCGACTGGTTCAGGGAGTTCGGCTTCGAAGTGGTCGTCGATAAGAAGTATGTGCCAGAGGATGTCTTGCGTGTCTTTGACATGGAACCAATTGTTCTACCTGCCTGGGACCCAATGGGCACGCTGGCCCAGTAAATGGCTCTCAGCCAAATATAAAAGCTTTACAATAATAACATTAACAAACAGTTAGCACAAGAAGTAATTATTCTCAAAATTCAAGTAATGTGTTCAGTTTTGTTTATATGGATATGTCAAACTTGTAGCCTGTTTTCTATTATACTCAATATTTTTTGTTTTAAATATATGTGTATATGACTTATACTTATATGTATATACATGTATATATATATATATCTTTAGTATGCTGATAATACTGGCTTGTCTAAAACCGAACGGGTGTGGATGTCTACGTACTAAATATTTAAGCTTCTTGATTGATTTTTTCCACATGCGTTCTAAAGTAACGCGCTAAAACAATTTTAATTATTCAATCTGTTTTAAAGGCGGATTTATCCAAAGAAGCAATCGTAATCGTAAATTTGTATTTTTAAAGGCGTCAATTTAAGGCTGAAATTTCAAGATCACACGAAAATAAAAGCTAATTTTTTGCATTTTACACTTTTAGTTTGAATTTTTCGATAGCTTTACGCACTTATTTAAGCCCAGCTGCTGTGATAAGTTAATAAAAAAAATCTTTAAAAGTAAGATTTTTAATGATTATCCAAAAGATCAGAGCCATGATCGCATGCACACAAATAATATACGATTGTTTACATGCAAGCAATATGATATTGTAGTCTGATGTTATTTAAAATATCACAGAAGTCGACGCTTTTTTAACCAAACAAATCTTTAATCTTTAACCAAACATTTTTTTAATAGGTAAACTTTACTTTACAGATTATGTAAATTTTACAGCAATGTATTTAAAATGGATATTTCACACTGTTTGGGGCTCTAGCATAAATTATTAGTTATACTTATATTGTCAAGATTATATCCACATATTAATAATAAGAGTATAATATAAATATGTATATATAAATGGCCAATTAACATATTCAGTGGAAATAATGATGTTCCATCTGACAGTGTTGCCAATTAACACCGTTTACAGAAGGTCTTATTTATAATTAACTACAGCGATTCTCAGAGAATGTGGATTGCTATTATACTCTCTGCAAGAGTAAATTGGGTTTGTACAAATGTATGTAACAGGCAGAAGGAGGCGTGGCCGACCCCATAAAGTGTATATATTCTTGATCAGCATCACAAGCCGAGTCGATATAGCCATGTCCGTCTGTCTGTCTGTCCGTATGAACAAACAGATTTCAGAGATGGTAAGACCTAAAAGTTCGAGCTTGGTCTCAATCGATCAGATATTTAGTAAGTCAATACAAGAATCTTCTATTTTTTGATGCCACGCCCCATTCGCCCGCAATGAGCAAAACACTAGACACACCTCGGAAAAAATCGGTGTTTTCGGCGAATATCTCAATAACTATAGCACCTAGGATTACCAATTTTGGTATGAAGGTTCCTAGCGACAGCGTAAATACATTGACATTAAAAATTTTGGACTATCACGCCCCTTTTTCCCACAATTAATAAAAATAATTCTCAACTGTCGTTCCGTTTTTGGGCATTTGTCAATATAGTACAGTATTGTAATTTATAATTCGTGTGAAGACTAACTATATCAAACTATCCTAAAAGGTGCATCAAAATCGGACTATAAACAAGAAATCTAGAAGCTTTACATTATTGATAACTGAATGCAATATCATGAATGAGTGCAAGCGAGAAAGAAACATACAAGCACATGTTCGAATGTTTTCGCTGCCTGTGTGGCGGCAGCGCTGCCCGAGTGTCGCTGGCCACGCCGAATACACACATACATACATATATGCATCATATATTGTCATTCGTGTGTGGATTCGCATGCTTAGATTGTTTTTGTTTCAACGTGTTTTGATGCAAGTACTACACATTTTAATATCTCTAGACCGATTTTAATAATTTAATCGCGAAAAAATGCAGAGAGTATTTTACGGTCGGGCGTGCTCGACTGTACTTTCCTTACTTGTTTTTATACTCTCTGCAAGAGTATATTGGGTTTGTGCAAATGTATGTAACAGGCAGAAGGAGGCGTGGCAGACCCCATAAAGTATATATATTCTTGATCAGCATCACAAGCCGAGTCGATATAGCCATGTCCGTCTGTCCGTCTGTCTGTCTGTCTGTCCGTCTGTCTGTCTGTCCGTCTGTCCGTATGAACAAACAGATTTCAGAGATGGTAAGAGCTACAAGTTTGAGCTTAGTCTCAATCGATCACATATTTAGTCAGTCAATACAAGAATCTTTTTTTTTTCGATGCCACGCCCCATTTGCCCACAATGAGCAAAAAACTAGACACACCTCGGAAAAAATTGGTGTTTTGGGCAAATATCTCAATAACTATTGCACCTAGGATCACCAATTTTGGTATGAAGGTTCCTAGCGACATCCTAAATGCATTGACATTTAAAATTTTGGACTGCCACGCCCCTTTTCCCCACAATTATTCAAAATAAAACTCCACTTTTGTTCCGTTTTCAGCAGTTTGTTAATATAGTACAGTATTGTAATTTATAATTCGTGTGAAGACTAACTATATAAAACTATTCTGAAAGGCGCATAGAAATCGCACTATGAACAAGAAAACTAGAAGCGTTACAATATTGATAACTGAGACAGTGACATACAAGCACATGTGACGGCAGCGCTGCATGTATATGCATCATATATTGTCTTTCGTATGTGTATTCGCATACAGACAAACAGCTGTATGTGTGATTATGCTTAGATTGTTTTTGTTTCAACGTGTTTTGATGCAAGTACTACACATTTTAATATCTCTAGACCGATTTTAATAATTTAATTCGGAAAAAAATGCAGAGAGTATTTTACGGTCGGGCTTGCTCGACTGTACTTTCCTTACTTGTTTTTTTTTAAATATGGTAACAAAATAGAAGATTAATCATTTTACAAAATATTTTTAAGTTTGCGTTATTTTTAAATCGGCCAGAGTCGTGATTTGGAAAACGGTAAATAAGCAAACTGTTAACAAAGTTTAAAACGCGTAATTGCATTAATTAATATTTATTGGATTTCCTTAACAGTTTTAACAAATTGGCGGGTTTGTTCCGGTAACGTGGTATCTGGAACTGTGGCAGACTCTCGACATTTTCTTCGCTCTTCATACTCAAACCGGAGTCGCAGCCAAATTCCAAGGCACATTCGCATCAGACGCGGATCGCACTCTTTGTGCTGAAGGGCAAATCGGTATTGAGTGCGGATAAGATGTTTTGCATGTCGTAGTTGCCCACGCTGAATTAATGATATGCTGTAGTAGAGCTTGCAGCGGACTTGCAAAAAGGGATCTCCCAGACGCAGGCCAATCGTAAGTTGCTTAAGTGAGATTTTGCCTGCCGTCTCGGCCTGCAATTTTAAATTGTTATATAGTTGAAATTCAATCTTTTGTTATCGCGTTTATTGCTTACACAACGTTCGAACTGTTCTCCTAGGGCGGAGAACCCGCCGCCCAGCGTGGAAAGCCAGGACATTAAATGCTCTACCTCTATGTGTTCCCATATTGTATGGGACAACATGTCCGACCATTTATAGTCGATTGTGTCGCGTTCTGAGGGATACAGTTCTAACCATAACAGCCCAACACCAAAGTCGTGTTGTAACCTTTCACTCAGCACCTTTTGTTGAAGCAACTCACGTAGCAGGTAATTGCCAGTAATGGCATTCATCTGCAGTACTAGTCGGCGTACGGAGTTTGACTTATCCTTCTGAACGCCGGTATCATCACACAGTCGGTGAACTGACTTGCGATTGACGAAGTGGCGATGCTGCCAATAGTCACAGACACATATAATCAGTGTCATGATGTGATTGCTGCTTGTGGTGAACCTTTAATTAATATTACAATGAAGCGGGCAACGCACATCAAGATAACCGTGTTATTTTATATGCTATTAAATATGAATATTTGATGTGCCACCAGTATCAGTATTAATCTCAGTCTGGCAAGGCCTCAGATGATTTTATTTGAATTATCGATAGTCCGCAGTGGTGGGCCAAATCAACTGTTCAACTAATCGATACTTTTGGACGAACATATTTAGATATATGTATGTAACAGAAAAATTATAATTCGATACCTGACCATGATAGCACGACACAGCCGTTATTTAACATATTGGTTGAATGGTTACTTAACATTGCACGTATTATCGATGTTTACATATTTGAAATTAGTGATGTAGCGATATTATTATACAAATCAATTCTTAAAAGTATTTAACATAAGTAAAACTGACAACCGAAAAATTGTGAAAGTTTGCAGAATTTGAAAGCTGGCTTAAAGCTACGCTACGTAACGATGTTTCCTCGATTTCCATATCAGTTTATGCACATTACGTAGATGGTCCTTCATATATGTAGTGTTACCGAATTTTGTTTTTGGTTTTGTCACAAACAATTTGTTTACAAATTGCACTTACGATATTTTGCAAAACATCGGTGCATCGCTCAACATCGATAGCAGTAAAAACATCGGTAAAAATCGGCAAAAAAACATCGATGCTCGATATATCGATTATTTTTTACATCACTATTCGAAATAGCTTACAGTTTAAAGACTTATATTTTAATATATATAACATTAATAATCATTGATACGCATTTGATACTTAAAAAACAAGAAAGGCCAAAGTCCAACGATCCGACTGTAAATGACCCAGTACTCTCATGGTAGTACTTATTTTTCCGCATTTGCGCGGACGGAGCGCAACGATTTGAAATAAGCTTGATCTGCCTAACATACCTTACAAAAAAGAATAGTACGGTCAAGCACGCCCGACCGTTTCTGGATTAAATTAATTAAATTGGTTCACAGTTATTACAATGGATAGTACTTGTATTAGAATGTATTAGTATGTAAAATAAAAACAAACTAAATATAATCGAACAAAAATCCGTTTAAAAAGGTATTCGTTTCACATTTTATATGTATGTACATACATATGTATGTATGTAGGTCGGCACATGCAGCGAAAATGTTTGAGCATATGTTTGTATGTTCTGTCTCGGTTACGCCCATGCACTGATATTGCTGTTAAATAACATAAACTTTGTTACGTAATAGCTCTCTTTTTAGTTAGTAGGATATGTATGCAACTTCAATAGTTTAATATAATTAGTCTCCAAACGAATCTTAAATATTAATACTCTACGAGAACTTATGCTTTTAAAACGGCATGCAAGTCTGAAAAGTTTTCTATTTCTCATGGGGAAAGGGGGAGTGATAGCCAAAAAATTTGAATGGCATTGCATTTATGCTGTCTCTAGAAACCTGTATACCAAAATTGGTGTTTCTAAGTGACATAGTTACTGAGATATTCGACAAAAACTTCGATTTCTTCCGAGGTGTGTCCATGTTTTGCCTCATTGTGGGCGAATGGGTCGTGGCATCAAAAAAAAAAATATTCTCTTGACTAAATATGTAGTTGATTAAGACTAAATTCGAATTTGTAGCTCTTAACATCTCTTATATCGATTTGTATAGTAATACCTGGATATCAATATTAATAATTCAATCACAAAACCGCGAATAAAATGCAGACAGGCATTATACGGTCGGGCGTGCTCGACTGTACTTTTATTATTAACGGAAAATGTTGTCATAATTATGAAATACTTTTTAGTATTTGACTGAAATAACGGGCAATGAGAAGTAGGCCAATGTTTGTGAAGTTGGCAAGCTTTATAATATTATATGTATTCTGTAGTTAAATGTCAAAGTTAACAATCATATTGGTTATTAAGCTATCTATTTTTATACTCTCTGCAAGAGTATATTGGGTTTGTGCATTATACTCTCTGCAAGAGTATATTGGGTTTGTGCAAATGTCTGTCCGTCTGTCCGTCTGTCTGTCCGTATGAACAAACAGATTTCAGAGATGGTAAGAGCTACAAGTTCGAGCTTGGTCTCAATCGATCAGATATTTAGTCAGTCAATACAAGAATCTTTTTTTTTTCGATGCCACGCCCCATTCGCCCACAATGAGCAAAAAACTAGACACACTTCGAAAAAAAATTGGTGTTTTCGGCGAATATCTCAGTAACTATGGCACCTAGGATCACCAATTTTGGTATGGAGGTTCCTAGCGACAGCGTAAATACATTGACATTTACAATTTTGGACTACCACGCCCCTTTTTCCCATAAATTTAATAATTTAATCGGGGAAAAAATGCAGAGAGTATTTTACGGTCGGGCGTGCTCGACTGTACTTTTCTTTCTTGTTTCTTAGGAGATTCTGCACTGATATGCAAATTGGAGCATGATGAAAATCGATACCTAATTCGATGCATCGATGATTCGAAAATAAAACAAGTAAGAAAAGTACAGTCGAGCACGCCCGACCGTAAAATACTCTCTGCATTTTTTCGCGATTAAATTATTAAAATCGGTCTAGAGATATTAAAATGTGTAGTACTTGCATCAAAACACGTTGAAACAAAAACAATCTAAGCATAATCAAACATAATCTGTTTGTCTGTATGCGAATACACATACGAAAGACAATATATGATGCATATACATGCAGCGCTGCCGTCACATGTGCTTGTATGTCACTGTCTCAGTTATCAATATTGTAACGCTTCTAGTTTTCTTGTTCATAGTGCGATTTCTATGCGCCTTTCAGGATAGTTTGATATAGTTAGTCTTCACACGAATTATAAATTACAATACTGTACTATATTAAAGAATGCCTAAAAACGGAGCGAAAGTTGAGTATTATTTTTATTAATTGTGGGAAAACGGGGCGTGGCAGTCCGAAATTTTAAATGTCAATGCATTTACGCTGTCGCTAGGAACCTCCATACCAAAATTGGTGATCCTAGGTGCAATAGTTATTGAGAAATTCGGCCAAAACACCAATTTTTTCCGAGGAGTGTCTAGTTTTTTTTGCTCATTGTGGGCGAATGGGGCGTGGCATAGAAAAAAAAAAGATTCTAGTATTGACTGACTAAATATGTGATCGATTAAGACCAAGCTCTAGCTTGTAGCTCTTACCATCTCTGAAATCTGTTTTTGTTTATACGGACGGACAGACGGGCAGACAGACGGACATGGCTATATCGACTCGGCTTGTGATGCTGATCAAGAATATATATACTTTATGGGGTCGGCCACGCCTCCTTCTGCCTGTTACATACATTTTCACGAACCCAATATACTCTTGCAGAGAGTATAAAAAGAAACATCGTTACTGAACTGTTGTCAACAGTGGAAAGATAGGTTTAAATTAAACATAATTTTTTAACTTAAAAAAGTAATGAATGCAGATCTGGATGTTGGGAATGGGGGCTGGGTCATTCTTTGTCTAGTTCTGCCATTTGTCTATTTTAATCAATCTGGCTAAAATACAACATGTAAACAAAGTTGATAGATTTGCCGATGATTGGCAGCGCAGGTCCAAAATTGAAATGCAGTCTTCTCGTTGAGTTACTATCGCTTTTGAGTCGACTTAAAATTGTCCTACGAAAATTACTGCAAAACAGCTTGTAGATATCAGCTAGTATTCAACGTATGCGTTAAATAAAGTTCGAACAAATTTAAATTGAAGCATAGTCAATATATATGACGAGCGTTAAGTGTATACACACGCATACTACAATATTTATTACATAACACAATCTACATCAGATAATACCCATATCTCAGTCCCTAAAATTAGTCATCACAGTAAATCTTATCTCTACCACTAGGCAACAGCATTCACCAATCAAGCGATTGCGATAACGCTAATAATACCATCAAAAGCGGTTCAATACGGTTCGCCCAGTTTACAATTTTAGTTTAGTTATCATCTGAGCTTCAAGCCAAAAGGTTGCAGTGCGTTGTCCAGAACGATTCGTGACTTGTTAAATTCACACAAACATTCAATATGAAATTCTATTTGCTGGTGTTCGTCGCAGTGGCCTATTTGGCTTACGTTAGCTCCGGTAAATTTTTTTGTTTTTTCCTTATTAACTTATATATATGTAAGTGTGTATGTGTGTAATTCTTAGAAGTGCAATTTCTATACGTTATAACAGATCGCCAAAGGTATTCGATTTTTGTTTATAATCTGACCCAGTATCTTATCATAGCTGTTATATACAACATATAGATATAGCATATATGAATATGTGTGCGTGTACGTATAGTATATATTTGATAAGCGAGGGTTTGCATTTCTTTTGAGTGTTGTTCTTTGTATTTGGCCTTAAACCGACATAAATGTTTATTTGGACATGAGTGTGTCTTTGACTAAGGCCAAGCCTGTTATGCACGGATTGAGTCATCAAGACCATAATCAAGTTAATTTAAAAAGGGCAGTTTTTCTTAGCCCTTCGAAGCAAAGTGTGAAATAGGCATGCCAACAACCGCGAAAATCACAAATTAATAGCATTGATGAAATCATAAATTAAAAGGGGTTGGGCCCGAAAACAGAGATTAAAAATATATAATCTAATATTCTAAGAAATATTCATTAAGTAAGGTGCAAAAAAAAATTATAATCTTGAACCGTTATTATTTGGGGAGATGTACAAACATAAGTCTAAAAGCTCTTCTCACACCACATATATAAATTCCTTTATTTAATTTTGTATTATTATAAGTAAGAAAAAATAATTTAAATATTCAATAACAGTTTGAACATTGGAACAATGGGATTTATTATACAAATTTTATAAGGTATTCGAATCGTCCAAAAATGTATTTTGAAAAGTTTATAATGTCTAAGTACAAGATACAGATTACATACATGTTGTAAGAAATAAAAAAAGGTATAAATCGAAACAAATTCATACGAATATTAGCATACTCTCTGCATGAGTATATTGGGTTGGTGAAAAGTATGTAAGAGACAGGAGGCGCGTCAGACCCCATAAAGTATATTCTTGATCAGCATCAACAGCCGAGCCGTGCAATGTCCGTGTCTGTCTGTCTGTCCGTATGAACACATGGATCTTTTAAACTACAAGAGCTAGAAAAATCTGAAATGAAAGTCCGTCATCTTCGCGAGCAGATCAAGTTTATTTCAAATTGTTGCCACGCTCTCTACCGCCCCCGCAATGAGCAACAAACCAAACACACCTTGAAAAAATCAGTATTTTAGGCGAATATCTCAGTAACTATAACACTTAGGAGCACCAATTTTGGTATGCAGGTTCTTAGGGACAGCCTTAATGTAATGTAATGAACTAAAAAACTTTTCAAGTTCAATGCCGTTTTAAAGGCATTTGTTCAAATAGTTCAGTGTTGTAATTTAACATTCGTTAGGAGACTTACTATCCTGAAAGTTGCATCAAATTCCTACGTTAAACAAGAAAGCTATCACGTAACAAAGTTTATGTTATTTAACTGCAATATGACTGTATGTGCGCAAGCGAGACAGAAACATACAAACATACAATGTACGAACGTTTTCAATGCCTGTGTGGCGGCAGTGCCGCCCGCAGACGCTGTCCGTGCCGACCAATGTACATACATATGTATGTATGTATATAATGTTAAACGAATTTGAGTGTGCATACAGACAAACAGATATTGCTTTAATTATACTTAGTTTTATTTGTTTCAACGTGTTCTAATACAAGTACCAGTCATTGTAATACCTGAATATCGATTTAATAAATTTAATCGGGAATAAAAGCAGAGAGTATTATACGATCGGGTCTGTTACTCACCTACTTGTTACTCAAAATTTTCTGCATGAGTAAGACCGTCACCGCATTTTCTGTGTATGACTCGAGTACAAAAAAACACCACCCGTGCAGTTCTCTGATTCTTAAGAATTCATACATATATAACAAGAAAAAAAGGTTATCTTCGGCTAGCCGAAGATTATATACCCTTGCAGTCATGCACATTGCGTTAATTTTTTTTCAATGACCGATTGTTCCTATGGCAGCTATATGATATAGTAGTCCGATCTAGATGAAATTTGGTGTACACATAGGATTTTATGCCGAATGCATATGGAGCGAATTTGGTTCAAATCGTACAAGAGACACAGAAAATTTTCATACTAAACATTTTCAACCGATTGTTCCTATGGCAGCTATATGATATAGTTGTACGATCCGGATAAAATATGGTCGGCAGATGGATAATGATAGCAAATGCGTATTGCCTGAATTTGGTTTAAATCGTGCAAGAGACACAGAAAATTTTCATACCAAGCATTTTCACCAGTCTTAACCGATTGTTCCTATGGCAGCTATATGATATAAGGGTCCGATCTGGATGAAATTTGGTTTGCACACGGGATTTTATGCCAAGTGCATATGGAGCGAATTTGGTTAACATAGCTCAAAAAAAAATTATTTTTCATCCGATTGTTCCTATGGGAGCTATATGATATAGTGATCCGATCTGGCCGATTTTAACAAATGTTCTGCGTGCAAAGGGAATACAAATGTGTACCAAGTTTCATTAAGATAGCTAAAACTGAGAGACTAGTTCGCATAGAAACAGACGGACAGACGACTCGGCTGTTGATGCTGATCAAGAATATATATACTTTATGGGGTCGGAAACGTCTCCTTCAATGCGTTACAAACTTCGTGACAAAAACAATATACCCTCTGCAAGGGTATAAAAAGGAAATACATATTATGAATATACTGGGTTTATTTCTTGCATATGAACGAAATACCATATGTATGTACGAATGGTATGGATAAACTATGTGTATTTTTCTAAAATTAAAAAATAATTGTTTTTTCTACTGTCCCTCCCTATTCGACGCTTTTCCAGAGGGCTGCGTGCAGTGCCATTCAAAGAATGATGTCCGTTGTGCCACAGATCCCACATCCATTCTCTCCAAAGATTGCCCCACAAGCGATGGACTCTGTTACGCGCGAGTGCTGAGTATGCTGAATTAAAACGATTATCTACGATTGGGGATAATGTGATTATGTGTTTGGTGGTAATCTTTTCAGATGGATACACGATCCGCGGCTGTGCTAGCGAACTAGATAATAGCACAAAGAATGCGTGTCACAATGAGATGGAGTGTATGGTATGTAAGTTCTCAGAGGGCTGTAATCGCGTGCTCTTTCCACAGCATCGCGCCCATTGCCTGCAGTGTTCCGGAAATTCAACCAACTCCACCTGTGCCACCGAGTATAACGCGGCTATTAACGTATGCCCGATTTTTGTGCTGGGTGACAAGTGTTTCATTCGCAACAGTCAGCGTTTGGCCGATGGATCCTTTCAACGCGGCTGTCTTAGCTCTGCGCAAGCCAACAAGCTGTGCGTGAAGGAGGGCAACTGCTTTACTTGTGACGGTCGTGGCTGCAACGCCCTCAAGCCAGATAACGCCCAAATCCCCTTGGCCCGCGATGGCGCCGCCTCCGCCATCCTCTCGTTGGCATTACTTCTGGCGTGTGGCATCACTAGCCTGGCCTTCTAAGAGAATAAACCTGGATTCGTTTACATTTGAGCTGCTCCTCTTGAGGCAAATTATTTTTTTTTTTTTTGTATTTTCAATAAGCACTGGATTTCATTTGTATATTATCCTCTTTCTGTTTTATTATTGTAGTAAAAGCAAAATAAAATAAATGTTAAGAAAAACAACACAAACTGATGAAATATTCGTGCCTCTTTGATCTGCAACAAACAACAATGGTTTTATTTGTAAATCGCAACATATTGTTGCTGGGTTGATTAGGTGTCATTGATTTGACCGCTTCCAACCCGTCTAACGGTTGACATTTGTGGCGTGCAAGAGCACACACACTCACACCGTGGAAGCAGCGTCAAATGGAACCGGAAGCTGCGCCAATGGAGTGCATAAATTTATCATCGCCTCTAAACGAAACCGGCAGTCGCTGAATGGAACAAATGCGGAATCACTTTGTCGACCATACCAAACATTTCTTTTGGGACGGTAGGAGTTGGTTTTGGGGAAGAACTGAGGAACTGCATGTATACTTTATATTAGATATTTTTGTATTATGTCTTAGGAACTAATTTATTCTTCAGGTACATACATACTCTTGGGTGCAAGTGCACTATCTATGCTATAAATACAAACACAGTTCCAAAATGAGAAAAAAATATTTACAAATTGCAATAGAAGATCCCTGGGGCAACCTATCACGGCTTTGTTTTATACATACAAGACGGATGTTATAACATACTTTAAGATCAATCTCTTTCGTAATTTCTTGTTAAAATTTTACTTAGAAGAGTTTCTTGCCAAATATGAAGGGAATTCTACCTTGTTTAAAGCTAAAACCGTATTTTATAACGTGATTTTATTTATTACCTGTAACTACAAGCGTCAAATCAAATTTGGTGGGTTTACAAAAATCTGAGATTGAAATAAAATTTGCGAAAATAAGATTTTGTTAGACATCTTAATATTGTATTTTCACGTTTACATATTACGGATTGCAATAAAATACAATTCTGAACTACCCTAAAGAGGATAAATTTTCGGATATGAAATGCTTAATTATTTTTTCGGATGCAGTTCAAATAAATAGTATGTATGTATATATATATATAAGTCATCTATTATCTTTTCGTTTTTTGCACGTCCACTTGAAGAGGTTCTATTTTCATATAAAGGTACAAAACTTTATTGTTATCAATGCTATCTGAACCAAATTTACACGGGTGGTACGTGGTTAGGAAGTAAAAGTAATGACCAATATTTATTCAAATCAGAAAACTTGATTGTATAGCTCTAAACATGAATTTTTATGAAAATTTGTTGTGTTTACCAAGCTATCCATCACCTAAACGATTCCACTAATAATATTTTGTTCATACGCCATTGTTAATACCATCCTGAAAACGAGTAACGGGTATCCTGAAGTCGCGAAGCGAATATAGCATTATTTCTTGTTTTATCCTTAATTTAAGGCCCTGAATACTTTACCACTTAAGACACTTAATTTAATAATAAATTAACAAAAAAATTTTCTTGTTTTGACTGCTAAAAGATTTGATAGCTTACACAGCTTTAGCAGAAAATTTTTCTGCTAGGATATATTCATACATATTCGTCTGATTCCTTGTTATACCCGTTACTCGTAGAGTACAAGGGTATATTGTAATCGTTGGAATGTATGTAACAGGCAGAAGGAGGCGTGGCAGACCCCATAAAGTATATATATTCTTGATCAGCATCAATAGCCGAGTCGATATAGCCATGTCCGTCTGTCCGTCCGTCCGTCCGTCCGTCCGTCTGTCCGTCTGTATGAACAAAAGGATCTCAGAGACTATAAGAGCTAGAAAGGTGAAAGGGGTCGCAAATGAAAGGTACAATACCCAAGCAGTACGAGTTTGTTTTTGTTTTTTGACACGCCCACTTTAGGGCGTTCTATCTTCATATAAAGGAAAATGTCCAGATAAAACTTGAATATTTTGGTATAGAAAACTTTTTTGTTAGCAATGCTATCTGATCCAAATTTACACGGAGACTACATGTCTATGAAGTTCATATACTGACCAGTTTGATCGAAATCGGACAACTATATCGTATAGCTCCCATAGGGCCGATCGGTCAAAAATTTGCATTTCGAATGAATTTGTATGAAAATTTTCTGTATTTACCAAGCTATCTTAATGAATCTGATACAGAATAAATTTATCAATAACATAAATGTACTGGCCAAGTTTCATACCAATCGTTTGACTATATCGTATAGCTCCCATGGGAGCAATCGGTTGAACATTGAGTAACGGGTGTCCTAAAGTTGCGGGGCGACTGTAGCATTCTTTCTTGTTTTTGTTATTATGCCGTTATTTTGTGTATAATTTGTGGGTTTAATAATAGGAAAGATGTTAAAGTTTGTTGAACTCTGTTTTTAGAAAGTGTCCCAATGATGTTTAAAAAACAATGGCTGCAGAAGAAATTTAAAATTTTATGTATTTGTTGGATTTAAAAATGTGTTAGTAGACCAAAATGACATTTCCGAGCTCCAATCCGTGGTTAATAATATGATCACCGATTGTTTACCCGTATAGAACACTTCTACAGTGATGAATGCTGTAAAAATATCATTGAATGTAAGCAATCTAACTTTACTTAAACTACGAGTTGTATCCAACAAAAAGAAGCAATTACAATAATCACTAGCACATCAGTTAAAAAAGATTTGACCAATCGAACCACTTTTCTGACTGCGAATCAGTAAAATTATGCAAACAAATGGGTTACGCCCAAGTTTTGTCTACAGACGGTCTTTTACCACTCCAAATTCAGATTCAAAATTCCCCTATCAATATACCATCTATTTCAGTGGATAATCGGTTTAAGGGTTAAAAAGTTATTGTGATGTGAAAATATGTTTCAACAGTTTGCGGTGGCGGTAATGGAGCTGTCAACAGACCAATGTAGACCGATTTTCATTCCTAAATTGCGGTCTCTAGCTTTCATAGTCTCTAAAATCAGCCGAGCCGATATAACAATGTCCGTCTGTCTGTCTGTCCGTCTGTCTGTCTGTCCGTATGAACAAACAGATTTCAGAGATGGTAAGAGCTACAAGCTCGAGCTTGGTCTCAATCGATCACACATTTAGTCAGTCAATACAAGAATCTTTTTTTTTTCGATGCCACGCCCCATTCGCCCACATTCATACATACATACATACATGTATATGCATCATATATTGTCATTCGTGTGTGTATTCGCATACAGACAAACAGATTATGTTTGATTATGCTTAGATTGTTTTTGTTTCAACGTGTTTTAATGCAAGTACTACGCGTTGTAATTTCTCTAGACCGATTTTAATAATTAAATCGGCGGAAAATGCAGAGAGTATTTTACGGTCGGGCGTGCTCGACTGTACTTATCTTACTTGTTTTTTTGATGCCACGCTCCATTCGCCCACAATGAGCAAAAAACTAAACCCACCTAGAAAAAAATCGGCGTTTTCGGCGAATATTTCAATAACTCTGGAACTTAGAAACACCAATTTTGGTACAGATGTTCCTAACGGCAGATTAAATGCAATGTCATTAAAATTTTTGAGATGCTTTGATTATGCTTAGATTGTTTTTGTTTCAACGTGCTTTAATGCAAGCACTACACATTGTAATATCTCGATTCCGATTTTAATAAATTAATCGGCGAAAAATGCAGAGAGTGAGTACGGGCGTGCTCGACTGTACTTTTCTTACTTGTTTTTATTATTCTTAGTTTAAAATTAATAAATCAAAGCTGAATATTCACATATTAGTTTTGTTAACCAATGATAATTAGATTTTTTTTAAATAACAGCGTATTTTGTCAAAAATACTGAGATAATATTAATTATGCGCAATAAGTACTGAAAAATATTGTATTATTGTTTTAGTTGTTTTTGTTATATACATATGTATGTATATGTACTTGGTGTATATAATTATTTTAAAGTAAATTTAATGCTTAAGTGTATGACAATTATATATTTTATTATACCCGTTTAGTTTTTTGTTTTGTTTTTTTTTGACACGCCCACTTTAGGACGTTCTATGTTTATTTAAAGGTAAAATCAGGTGAAAATAGCATAACGTAGTATAGAAAACTTTTTTGTTAGTTACGTAATCCGAATAAAATTTACATAGGATGTACACATCTATGGCGTACATATACTGACCAAGTTTAATCCGAATTGAACTACTATTTCGTATAGCTCCCAATCGGTCAAAAATTTGCTTTCAGTATGAAAATTTTCTGTATTTTCCAAGCTGTCTTAATGAAACTGACACAGAATAAATTTATCATTAACTATACTAATATACTGACCAAGTTTCACCAAAATCGGAATACTATATCGTATAGCTCCCATAGGAACAATATGTCGAACATTGAGTAACACGTACCCTAAAGTTGCGGGGCGACTATAGCATTCTTTCTTGTTTTTAAGTAGATCCATTAGTGTGTGTCAAACATTAATTAGCTTTCACCTTCTTCATCTGTCTCATCCTGTTTGGAATGCTTTTTGAATATTGGAGGCTTTAATAATGAATGAATTAATATTGAATAATAATGAATATTTTACTAAGGGAGTATACTATTTTATTTACATAAATTGCTTAAATATAAATTTTTTTTTAAATTGTTTTTTTTTCAAACTATATAGTTTTTGAATATTTTATTAAGATGAAGTTAACTTATTAGGTTTTGTTTCGTACTTTCAGAAAAATCATTGCTTAATTTTAACAATCCTCGGCTTACTTTAGCTACGCGAATTTCACTTAAAGTTAATATTTGATTTTTAAATATGTATGTTGAAAATTGGTTCCAATTTTGAAAATCCTTATAACTTAGCTCAATGACCTCGTAACCTCGTGAGTGTTAGCCATTCACTTGAGGTCCAAATTTTTCTAGCTTTAAAAGTTCTTATCTCCACACAAGAAAACATTTGTATGGACATACGATAATTTCCCACGAACCGTAAAATGTATATTAACGATAAAATTGATACTGATTTATATTCAAAACTAAACTTTTTCAGTTACAATCTATTGCAGATTTGAGTGAAATACATGTTCCAACAATTCTGCATCAAAACCTGAATATTAAAAAAAAGGAATCACAACCAAACTCAATATGTGTATATAAAAAGAATCCCTACCAAGTTTGGTCCGAATCGGTCCACTAGAACATACAAAACAACTGGTCAATAAATGTTAGGGTATATTGGGTTTGTGCGAACATGCCTGACCGTCTGTTCGTCCGTATTAACGTCAAGATATCCGAGATAATTAAAGATAGAAACACCAAATTTGGTATATAGACTACTTTTATATGCAGGTATTTACATGCTAAAATTAAATCTTTGCACGCCCCCTACCATCCTACCATTGTAAAAAACATATTGAATACGAATTGAAAACTAATTAAGATAATACAAAATTACATATTATGTGTAAAGAGCTACTATAATTATCCATACCAAGTTTGGTGCGGATCGGACAACTAAATCCTAAAGCACTCATAGGCCACATCGGTCAAAGAGCGTGCTTCTTATTCATCTTGACTTGTCGCGTTTTATTGGGATACATCTATCGATACCAGTTCTTTAGTTCATTTAAGCGATTTATTATCGATATATTTATTATGAGCTAAAGCTACGATACTAAGTAATCGATAGGCATCTTTGCTCAGTTACAATTTCAATTCATTTTAATTAATTTCAATCGAACTAGTTCTAATTACTTTGATTATGAATGGAACCTTAAAAAGGGTCAAACTGACCGAAATTCAGTAGTTTGTATGTAAAATGGAGTTTTTAATGACCGATCTCAATGAAACTCACATATTATGTGTATATCATACTTCTATATATCGTAATTAAATTTGGTTCAGATCAAGCAGCTGTATATATACCAAAGCTTCTATAAGCCAAACGGTTAGTTCATTTGACCGTATCATTTTTCCTTAATTTCTTTTAAACGTAATCCACATATAAACGGCCTCTAACAAAGTACCTAATTAATAATATAAAATAATGGACAACTATGTAAATTTTAGATGCACTGTGCATTCACACTGTATTTGTCGACACAAGTCACGACACATTTCGTATCGTCTCAAACAATTTAGTCTGACAGACCATGCCATGAGTTAAAATTCGTTAGTCAAAAGCAGATTAGAAGCGTAAACACATATTTTCATTACAAATTACTTTGAATAACAAACAATCAACTTCCATACATAATTGAAGGGGCGAAGGGTTAAAATTGACCAGCAAACTTTATCAACAGTACTAGATAAATACCACAAAGACCACCAATAGCGATGGGCAAGTTGCCGATCCAAGTGCTCACACGCGATGGTCGGAAGAGCATCTATGAGACCGATCGTTTCCGGAACGTGGCTGATCTGAAGAAGCGAATCGGTCGTACCATGAATGTGCCGATGACGTTCAGCAGGTTGACCTATAAGGGGCGACTCCTGACAAACGAGAGTATCCTGGAGGACGAGGGCGTGAAGCGCATGTCCACGCTTGAGTTGTTTTGGCAGCCGCTGGTGTTAACGGCCAAGCAGTACCGCGAGAAGGAGCTGGAGTTAGAAAAACAGGACCAGAAGCAACGTCATGTCTCGCGTCTTGTCGATAGCTATGACCAATCAGCAAATAAGAGCGTCAACGATCGTACTGTCAGCGGACCCCGACGATCCGGGAAGCAATTGAAGAATAATGGTTCGAACAGCAGTGATGATATCAAGGTGTCTACCACGGAGCATGCTCTGCAGCAACAGCAGTTTAGGGAGCATGAACCGGAGGAAGAAAGCGCTACATCTTCCGATGATCTTGACTTTCTAGCCGCATACTGGTGCTGCCCTAAAAAGGCTAGCAAAGCGTCCGATCATGAATCCAACATCAAGCTGGACTTTAACGGCGATCTCGAAGCGGACGCCAAGAAGGTAATCGTTGCCTGTGACACCCAGAATTCGCACTACTCTTGCAATATGCTCAAGGATGCTAACGTTGATGATGATAATGATAATGGTCGTAATGGTTATGATCATGATGATGGTGGTTTACTGGGTGAATTGCTGGGACAGCGCTGTCTAGGCTGCAAGCATCAACCATTTCGCACTGGAGTACGCCTCGCAGCTGGGCGAATGTCCTATAGTATCATCTCTAACATCAGGAAGAACAAAAAGAATTGCAAGAAGTAATTGACAAAGGGGCAAAGTCTAAGAGTACGGCTCAAGCTGTAGCCGAGCCTCAGGCTATAGGGAACTGCCCAAAAGATTTGGATCAATTAAACAATGATTTCCTTTCATTATTATAAGTTTCTATTTTGGTTTTGGTTTTCATTTGATTCACAAAATTGCAACATGTACACCTTGCTAAATGCAATTATAAAAAATCGGTAGTTTTGAATATTTTTCCCTTCCCAGTGAATAACGGTCTATTCCAAAAGGTGTTTTTGTGGACAATGTAGAGGGGTCTATTAAGTTTGTCAAAGGCGAAATGTGCGTAAAAGGTAGAATGAAGCGTTTACAACCCCATAATGTTTATATATTCTTGATCAGCTTTAACAGTCTGTCCGTCCGTCTGTATGAACACCTGGAACTCAGAGACTATAAGAGCTAGAGCTCCTAAATGTGGGATGAAGGTCCGTCAACTTCGCGAGCAGATCAGGTTTATTTTAATTTGAAAAAACTATTGAAACACAACAACATAGAAACTATGAGAGCTATCGTGACCAGACACATGTGTATGGTACCATGATCCGGATCGAACAACTATAGCTAATAGCTCCCAGAAAATAATATTACAAAAAATAAGTAAATAAATACACAGATTTAATTATACTCTCCGCAAGAATATACTGGGTTTGTGCATAAAGTATATATGTATATTCCTGATCAAGCCGAGTCGAGTTAGCCATGTACGGCTGTCTGTCCGTATGAACAAACAGATTTCAGAGATAATTAGAGCTACAGGTTCGAACTCAGTCAGCAACACAAGAATCTTTTTTTATTCCGATGTCACGCTCCAATCGCCCACAATAAGCCAATAACTAGACACACCTCAGACAAAATCGATGTTTTCGCCGAATATCCCACTTTTGACACAAGAAATATAGTTTATTTTTGTTTTAATGTGTTCTAATACAAGTTCTATCTATTGTAATACCTGGATACAGATTACAAAAATTTAATTATCTAACCGGGTATAAAATGCAGAGAGTGTTATACAGTCGGGCGTGCTCGACTGTACTTTTCTTTCTTGTTTTAATACACAGAATATAATTCTGAGATTGATCCTTATATGTAGGTAGCATTTACTTACCATATAATCATCTAAAACTAATCAGAATGCAAAACGAGCCGTCCCACCCGCGAGGTAGGATTGGTGCTCCAGAGGTCTGGTTATAAATAGTGGTGCATGAGGGTTAGTATCGGGGTGTATAGGAGCACAAAGCAACAAAGTGCAAGCTACTTAACTCAAAATAATTGTAAACAGCTTACAGAGAAACAACAGAGCACCCAAGTGGGCAAGCGGGGCAAGGATCCTGATCGTAACTGGATGTTAAGATTTACAATGGAAGTGAACATCTACAACTATGTCCAAATGCATACACAACAAAAAAGCAGAAATAAACAAAAAGTGTTTATCTCGTGGGCTCAGGCACAGCCCAGGTGGGACAGAAATCAAGTGGAGCAGCAATGGCGGCTGCTGCATTTACCGTTAATTGAATGAGTGTGGGTGATGAAAAGCAGACGCCAAAAAGGAAAACCGACACAAAAAAAAAAATACAAAAAACATCAATAATTTCACTCCTAGACGGTTTCACGTACCATCAGATCAGTTCAGGGCAGAGCCCATTTACGGTTCATAAGTACGGGTACATACAAGAGTGCCTTATTATCTTATAGCATTCTCTTTGATCGAAACAATCCTAGTCCCAGTCCCAGTCCCTGTCTCTGTCCCATTGTACAAATATAGGATGGGGGACTCATCATGTAGGGCCGCTTTTACGGTTTGTTTAGCGTCGAGGTTATGGCGCAATTTATGTCTACGGCCACAGCCAACCACCACGACCATGTGGAAACAGTCCAATTAAAAGCATTCTCCAAATGAGGGCCATATAAACTGTTCTCTGCTGCTATTTTTTGGAATGAACAGAAGAATCGGAGCAATGAGTCAGCACGCCCACTGCAAACTAATCATAAGCTTCTGGGAGGAAGTATGTGTGAGAACGAGATAGGAGAAGTGTATGTCAGAGAGAAAGCGAGAACAGTGAGAGAAAACCGCCTCAACCAGTGCTAAGATCGCGTAGGCGGGCCTTTCATCTCTCACACTCTCTTGCGGGAGCAGTGCACTTAACAAATAACGGATAAAACAAGTCAAGTAATACATTTTGGGAAGAGCTAGGTCATCCCCAATCTGCATTTTGATGAATACTTGCGTGTGATTACAATTTGGTTCAGCGGTTAAATGTAACGAGTGTTTACTGTAGAGTGCGAGTGCAGCAGCAAGTTTTAAAAAATGTTAATGTACCATAAAAACGTAAGGCATAATCATATGAAAAGTTACAAAAAGCATGACTTCAAAAGTGTATGGAAAATTTGTATTTTGCTTGATCAGAAATGCTAAAAAGAGGTTTTAAAAAATTACACAAAAACAAATTTCAAGTAAAAATATATTTTAGTTCGAAAATAAATTTCACAAGTAATTTTCAAGTAATACTATTACTTTCATTACCTTATTACCAAATAAAGATAGAACTGTTACAAGGTTTTAAATTAAATTAAAACATTAATTTAATTGTACAGACTTTTAATTGTTTTTAATTTATTCAAAACTATGTTTTTTAAAAAGTGATCGATTGTTTTTGATTTTTGGATGTGAATCCTGTTATTCAGTTAATATAATTTATTAGTATTGTTAAGAATGAGACATGATAATAATATTAGTGCAATCGTTCAGTTCCTAAGGGAACTATTCGATATTGTTGTTCTATTTAGATGAAACTTGGTCAGTGTGTTTATATTATTTGAGAAACTGTGAGCTTCATTAAAATTGCTGGGTAAACACAGAAATTGTTCATACTTACTAACAAAAAAGTTTTTTATGCTAAAACATGCTATTTATAACTGTTATACTTTCGCATGAACTGTGCGGATTCTCTATATTTGCATTCGAAAAGTATTTAACAAAAGAAAAAAAAGTAAACGATCGAATTAATTTGTTAGCGAAATTTTTGAGTGAGAAAGATCAACAGAGAGTCGGCAGAGAATTAATTGAATACTGCTGCGGACTGAACTAACCAATTTGTTCTTAGGCAAGGAAGCTCTGCTGCTATTGGTCAACTCAATGAGCACCCACACACACACACACCCAGACACACAGCCCCATCCGTTTATCCATAAGCACTCACGCACACAGGCAATCACAAGCACACACACAAACATGAATGTATGTATATACACTGAGGGAATGTTAAATTTAGATGCTGATGCGGCCGAGGCCTCTATTCCTGATCGTTTAAAGTGGCTCGCCGATTGGTGCGTTTCATCAACACCGAGTACAGCCGCACTGCATCTATATCTGTCTCTTACTGTCTCATAGCATCCCAACGTTTCATAGTTCAGTATCCATTGGATATGATATTTGGATGCGCTTTACTCATTTCGCAGTCAAACTCTTGACGATACGGATGCGAGCGCGCGTTTAGGGAAAGCAGCTAAATCATTAGAAGAAGAAGCAGTAGAATTTGTAGAAAAGTGGCTAAAAGTTGAGTTAGAGTCAAGTGTACTTCGTTCAGTGTCAGAGTGGATCGCGATTTAGGAATTGACATGTTGCCAGTTTGAATTGAACTGGGTCGAACGGTGGCATGTGAGGAAACTCAACACTATTAATTCGCAAGTGCAACAACAACAATTACGCGTGCCACAGTCAAGTGTATTATTCAATCAATCGTTAATTCAATCAATTCGTATACCGTCTTGGTAGAAAGCAAGAAAGAACTACAGGAATATATGAAGAAAAGAATAACAAAACCAGCATCAGAAAATCACTCAAATAACTTATTTGAAAATAGCATACAGGTGTTGAGCCAATTTCCAGATTAAGTGAATTTTTTTTTTATTTACTCTAATTGACACAACTGACAACTTGAGCGACAGCTACGATTCTTCAATGAAATTTGTTTACGCCCGCACCGTAATCACAATCGGATCAAAATCGGAACTGTATCGATTATACCACAACGTCAATATTCCAGTTTTTCAGTTTTTTTTTTGTATGTGTGTTTGTGCTTGTGATAATCAAATTTGACACCTGCGCGAAAAAAATCTGAGATCAAAACAAAGTAAATTAAAAACAAATTAACGATTCACACTAATCACCTCCGATTGTCTGTGCTGATTTTGTTTGCGGACTCAAGTATCTTTAAACTATATTACCCAAGAGCACATAAACTCTGTTCATTCGGTGGCACAGATGACTCACATGACTCACATGATGGGACCCACAGAATGCGCTAGCGCCATTGTGAGCATGCCAATGCCATTCCTGGATAACGGCCTCAGCAGCAATCTGGTGGACTACGGATGTTATGCAAATGATTACTGGTCATCGCCCTACACGGCTACCGGTGGACTAAGTCCCATGAAACAAATCGAAGGTAAGCGGAAGTTCTTCAAAATTCAAATATTATTGTTCATTCAAACATAATTAGTTAAGAAATGAATTCAAATTTGACAATACTTTTTTTTGAAGAACCCGTAATCTTAAAAAGCGTAGTTTGGTCTATTAAATTTGCCAGAAGCCAAATGTGTGTAACAAGCAGAAGGAGGCGTGGTGATCAGCATCAAGACCCGAGCCGATATAACAATGTCCGTCTGTCTGTATCTTAGGGACTAAAAGAGCTAGAACCACAAAATTTTGAAGTGTTACCGCGCCCCCTGTCGCCCCGGCAAATTGTATTAGAGCTATCGTGACCAAATTTATACATGTATATGGTACCAACAACTACCGTCACCATAGGACTATTCTCAACAAGTTTCATCTGAATCGGACAACTATATCCTATAGTTCCCATGGGAGCTATCGGTCGTATATACATATATATACATATATACATATATTTATACATATATACAAAAAAGACGCTTACAAGTTTATTATAATACAAACTCTTGCAGTTAACAGATATTACCAAAAAAATTTAACAATTTTAAGCCAAATATGTATATAACTTGATTGGTATTATATTTAACACAGCAAATTAAATTATTAATAAGCTAAAACATACAATAAGTTTTCCCTTTTTTTAGTATATGGTCTTCTATCTATGATAGAGATAAGTAAAACAAAAAAGAATAGAGACGCCTATCGACTTTAGGCTACCCGTAACTTAGTTACAATATGTAATTTTTATATAATTATTACAATATTAGTGCAATCGTTTAAGTAATGGATAAGATAGCTTAGTAAACACAGTCAATTTTCATAGCAATTCATTTTTAGAGCATATTTTCGAGCGATTATTCCTATGCCAGGTACAGGATATAGCTTGGAATGGTACATTGGGTTTGTACGAAGTAAGTACCAGGTAGAAGAAGGCGTGACAGACCCCATAAAGTATATGTATTCAGGATCAGCATCACAAGCCGAGTCGATATAGCCATGTCCGTCCCATTCGCCCTCTGTAAAAATCTATGTTTTTAGCGAATATCTCAGTAACTATGGCACTTAGGAACAGCAAATTTGGTACGCAGATTCGCAGCATATACAAATTTTGGGCTGCCACGCCCACTTTTTCCCACAAGAAATAATTTTCATACTTCAATGCCATTTTAAATGCATTTGTCGTACAGTGTTGTATTTTATGATTCATGTGGGGACTAATTATATCAAACTATCCTGAAAGTTCCATAAAAATCGGACCACAAAGCTGGAAACGTAACAACATTGACAATTGAATGCAATGTCAGTACACATGTGAAAGCAAGACAGAAATATTCAAGCATATTTATGTTTGAACGTTTTCGTTGCATGTGTGGCGGCAGCGATGTCCGCAGACGCTGACCGTGCCGGACCATCAGAGACCTGCAACGAATATACTTAAGTATGTTCGAACTTTTTAATTTAAAACCATAATGTATAATATAAAAAATGAAATTTTTTAAAGATATGTGCATTGATTTTCCCATGTACAGATATGTAAAAGCTAGATCAAGCGAAAAACAATTTAGAGAGCAACACTGATGGCACGCGCAACGAGCTGAGGGTTGTTTTTGTTTGTGTGTATTTGTGCGAGCAAGTATTGTTATATTTGACATACCACGCATTTCGCTTTTATTTATTTTAGGAAAGAAAACTCGCCAAACAAGAGAATTTCCAAGAGGTCAGCCCATCTACGTTTAACTGTTGAGCGTTACAAAGGGTTTCAATAAATTATTGGAATGCAGATTTTTGTAAAGCGGAACATTTTGTTCTGTAAATATACTTATGAACAGAATATTCAAAACAGAATCCAATTTTTGACCGATTTGTCTTATGGAGAATATAGTTGTCCGATCCAGATGATACTTGGTGAGAATAGATATATTGGTATCATATTATTGGTTTCTCTATTAGTTTCCAATTAAGGTGTTATAAAAGATGCTTTTTACAATTTACGGGGAGGTATATGTCGTAAAAACCTGTTACGCATATTTGCGAAGCTCAAATAGGTACAATCCAAATATTAATTAATATGAAAACTTATGCGGTCGTCAAGATATTTTAGTTAAACTCGCAAATGATAGATAAGATAAAGTATAAACATACTGACCAAGTTTTATTTAAATTGGATACTATATCTTGTAGCTGCCATAAAAACACGTTTAATTACAATTTAAGAAATACTCATTTATTTACTTTTACTAAACTATTATCTTTGTGAATATTACCGTTGGAAGCAAAAAAAACCTTCTAATTTGTTTTAATTTTGAGTTAATAAAAATACACCTATTTTACTGTCTAGCTCAAATTGTGAGTCTTCCGAGTCCTCTAGCTTTTATTTTTACCACGTGCAACTGTCGTAGCACCGTCAAATTCTCTTAAGAACAGTGTGGCCATACCAAATATTAATATTATTATATATAATATTATTATATAATATTAAGCATTAGAAAACACAGTTTTCGTCACACCTATTTCACTGTCTAGGAGTGTAGCTTATATTTCACCTATCCTATTGTTAATAAAATATTCATACTGAATAAAGGGTATCCTAAGGTCGCGAAGCGACAATAGCATTATTTCTTGTTATTTTAATTATTAATTATTGTCCACTATAAATGTCATACAAAAATTTTTAAATTATGCGTTACCCGTTAGTTAACCGATTCGTAGCTGCGCACTGCAGGATCTATATGAAATTTGGAAATCTTGAGATAACATCACATGGAACCTCTGTGATGAAATCTTTCATTCTTGTATCCGATTAAACTTTATTGGAACTCAATCAGCCAAACAATAGAATTGCCAACAGTACTTGTTAACTGAGCACTTTACATACATACATATGGTTGTGAACCCAAAGGTTAAGCCACGACGGAAAACAAGAATATAAACTTTTTAAGATTCTTGAGTCCCATGCGATAAAATTTGGATTGACATTTTTGTCTTTCTTTTTATGTTTATTTTTATACTCTTGCAGAAGGTATATTGCTTTTGTCACGATGTTTGTTATGCATTGAAGATGGCGTTTTCGACCCCATAGCCATGTCCGTCTGTCCGTCCGTCCTTCTGATTCTATGCGAACTAGTTTCTCAGTTTTAAAGCTGTCTTAATTAAACTTGGTTCATATGTGTATTCTCTCTACACGCAGTTCACACGTTAAAGTCGGCCAGGTCGGATCCGTTTATCATATAGCTGCCATATGAACAATCGGTTGAAAATGCAAAGTATGAACATTTTCTGTGTCTCTTAAAAGATTTAAACCAAATTTTCGCAATATGCATTCTTAACCATTTTCCATATACTTACCAAATTTTATCCGGATCGGACAACTATATCATATACCTGCCATAGGAACAATCGATTTAAATGCATAGTATGAAAATTTTCTACCACGCAATGTGCACTCGTTATCATTCGCAATGCGTTGAACAAATTTCATTCAAATCGGACTACTATATTAAATAGCTGACATAGGAAGAATTCGGGATTGAAACCAATTAACGCAATATGCTTACTGCAAGGGTATTTAAACTTCGGCGAGCCGAAGATAACCGTTTTCCTTTTTTTTGTTTTGTATTTTTATTTGTTTTTGATGCTTCGGTTAGCGTGACAGAAAAACGATTGTTTGTGCCAAACGCTAATTGATTTTAGAATTCATTCGTTAAGCGAATGTCGGCATTATCACCGAGCCAATTGAATTCGGTGACTGCAACTACGCGTCGTCGACCTGTCATGGGTCATTTGCAGTGACTCCAACAGAGACGCAGGCAATTGGAACGCAGCAGCCGCAACACAACTGGTACTTGTCGCAAGCGGCAATTAATTGCAAAATTTGTACTTAGTGCGAGACGCGTGCTGCCTCATATTTTCCCTTCTACCTCTCTGCTCTGGCCCACGCAACTCAAGGGCTGTGCCGAGGCACTAAATTTAGCAGGCAACTCAATCATCAACAGTTGCACTGACGATTTATAATTGGGTTGGCGTTGTTGTCGTTGCCTTTATACTGCTCTCATTCCAGCCGCCTGATCCATTTTGGCCCAGGTCCTCATCCCTATCTCCATTCACATTCACTCAGTAGTCTTTACAGTTACTCTAGATTGCGCATGCTCTGCTTTCTAGTTCTCCAACTGTTTGATGTCTTGCGCGTATGCAATTTTAAGACAATTAATCGAAATAAGTACATGCAAAAGAATGTGTTACCTAGATTCGTAAATGTAAAAAAACTAGACGCTCGTCATTTTATTTATGTGCGAAAAGCTTCTGCTCATTTGCAAGGCAAATTAAAGCACTCGCACTCAATAAGGAAATTACCGAATGCACTTATACAATTATAAAATATTTATTTAATTGCAGTTCGTATTGTATTTTAATACCAATTTGGCTTAAGTCATTCAAAAATGAACTAATTTTTAAAAATATTTATTATATAAATATTAATAACATAATAATTTTGCTTGCTTGTATTTATTTAATTTACTACTATTTAACTTTATTCATTTTTACAATAAAAATATAAACACATATTTCCGTACATTGTTTATTTAGCATACATAAATCTAAATCCACTCGTACCTCATTCACAGCTTGCATTCAAACGGCAGGTAAGGATCGCACCTCATACAAGCCACTTGAACAGATCGATTCAAAGTTGTCGGCATTCGAGATTCTCAGCACTGGAAGTAGTAGTAGTAACAGCAACAGTAATAGTAACATCAGCAACAACAGCAGCTCTGGAAACCGTCAGGATCAAAAATCCGCTGTGTCGGATTATTCAGACAGCATTAACATCAATAACAACAGTAACAGCAGCAGCAATGAACCAGCATCATCAGTAGCAAGATCAATTACAGGAGTGGCACCTACGTCTACTGCCAAGAAATTAAAAAATTGCCACAAAAAAGACAACAACAGCTCAACTAGCAACACGCTAGGGGACAACAACAACAGTAACAGCAATTGTAATAAGAGCAAGAAAAACAACAAAGATGTAAGTGTCGCAAAATCTGTGAATAAATTAAAGTTTAAAGCTAAAGGGACATTATATACAGATGTATATGCACATTGGTCGGCACGGCCAGCGTCTGCGGGCAGCGCTGCCGCCACACATGTAGCGAAAACAATCGAACATATGTTTTTATGTTTCTGTCTCGCTTGCACTCACGCATTGACTTTGCCCTCAAATGTATAGTTTAATATAATTAGTCTCCTAATGAATCTCAAAAATCAATACTCTACGAAAAAACCTAACGCCTTTAAAAGTGCTTGCAAGCTCGAAAAGATTTTTATTTCTTATACTCTCTCTGGGAAACTGTATACCAAAATTTTTGTTCCCAATCGTTACTGAGATATTCGACAAAAACGTCGATTTTTTCCGAGGTGGGGCCAGGTTTTGACCCATTATGGGCGAATGGGGCGTGGCATCGAAAAGTAAAGATTTTTGTCTTGACTGACTAAATATGTAGTCGATTCAGACTAAGTTCGAATTTGTAGCATTTACCATCTCTGAAACAGACGGACAAACGGAGTAATACCCAAAGAAAATGCGGTGGTGGTCTTATTCGTACACAAAATTTAGAGTAAAAAATGTAATCGGCTATTTTTTACTCGAATACTTTTTTACCCGAAGCGAAATGATTGAGATATTCTTTTTACCCGTACCCGAAGTGACGGGTATCGTCAATACTCTTTTGAAAAAGGGTGTCGCGTGTACAAATTATTTTTTGAAGCATCAGAAAATGAATGTGCTGGCAAATACAGAGTATAAAAAATGCTTACTCGAGTACTTGAGCGACGGTTTTCCGTCGGGAAATTGAACAGCGCGCGTTAGAGGACAAAAACGGTTTTTTGCATTAGAGAGAATGCATGTAACAGGTAGCAAATTACAGTTCTCGGGTTTTGTCAAAAAAAACCAAATAGGGAACATTTTTACAATATGCATTTTGAGAGTTGACAATTTTTATATAAACGGTTTCTTCATGCCAAATTGTGACTTAGAATACCCTTGCAACAAATATTAAAACAGGTGTCCCATAATCAACCTGTAATCTATTAGTCACCTTGATTCTCACTAATGTGAATATTTAAATATATAAATTATATTTTTTATTTTTTATGTAAAATTTGGATGAAAACAATGTTGCAATTGCCTTACTTCTTACTTAAACTATAATTTATTAATTGATAACATTTAACTAGTCCAAAACAAAAGAGCGTCGCAAGACTATAAACGCGCACACGATCGGGTAAAAAAAATGCAGATAGAAAAAAACACGAGTAAAAATTTACTTGTACTTCACAAGAGTGGTTTTTTCGAGTATAAATGTGATGCGGTGTTTACGCGACTAAGTAAAAAATGAGTTGGTACAAGAATGATCGGGTAAAAAAATATCTTTCATGGAAATACCCAAACGAGAAGGAGTAAAAAAATATCTGATACTTTTCGGGTAGAGTAAAAAATGATTCGAGTCGTAAAATACTCTGTGTGTGATTTGGGTATTTTTACATGCGGTGTATCGCTGCAGTTCTCTGCTCAGTAACTATGGCACTTAGGAGCACCAATTTTGGTATGCAGGTTCCTAAGGACAGCCCAAATGCAATGGCATTGAAAGTTTTGAGCTGCCACGCCCGCTTTTTCTCATAATGCCATTTTTAAGGCATTTGTTCATATAGTAAAGTGTTGTAATTTAACATTCGTTTGGAGACATATCATATCAATCTATCCTGTAAGTTACATAAATATCCTACGTTAAACAAGAGGGTTATCGCGTTACATAGTTTATGTTATTTAACTGCAATATCACTGCATGCGTGCAAGCGAGACAGAAACATACAAACATATGTTCGAACGTTTTCAATGCCTGTGTGGCGGCAGCGCTGTCGGCAGACGCTGACCGTGTCGACCAATGCTATACATACATACATACATATATATGTACATACATACATAAAGTTGTAAACGAATTTGTATGTGCATGCAGACAAACAGATTAAACCTAGTTTTTTTTTTGTTTCAACCTGCTCTAATGCAAGTAATATCCACTGCAAGGCGATTTAATTAATTTAATCGGGAATAAAAGCAGGGAGCATTAATTCTTGTAAGGACCGTTTTATTTTAAATTGTTGCCACGCTCCTTACTGATTGTAAAATTGTAAAAACTACTATCTCCTCACTAAAAACTTTGTGCAATAATTGTAATTTATGTACACGTGGTGGAAGGAGAAGAGATGACTCTATCTTTAGCTACATTATTGAACGACTTAATTATTGTACGAAGTGTGGACCAAATTAAAAAATTTAAATTAAAAAAAATTAGATTCAAATATTAAATTTTTATTTTTAAAATTTAATTTTAAAGTTTTAATTGAAGGTTGACAACTATAGTAATCAAGTTTAGGATCGGACATCTATTTATGTATTACAGCAAACCATATAGTACAATTATTATAGTTACTTTTTACAGTCATAAAAACCGCAAATAAAATCATGTGTTAACATTTCGTTAAAAAAACAGGAAACGGAGTCAGTGCACCCATCCCTAGCACAGGCTATAGTCGTACTGGAAACCAAACCTCTTTGGGATCAGTTCCATGCCCAGGGCACTGAGATGATTATCACGAAAACGGGTCGTCGCATGTTTCCCACGTTTCAGGTGCGGATCGGAGGACTCGATGCCCAAGCAACCTATATATGCATGATGGACTTTGTACCGATAGATGATAAGCGATACCGTTATGCATTTCACAAGTATGAATGTGTCTATCAGCTGAAATACTTCGGTGTATTATGGCTAAAATCCCGATATTTTGGCGTCAACTCTAGGTTTTAATTAACAGTTTAGAAATGTTGCACAAACTTTAGTTGAACTCATGTGGTTAAACTTATGTACAGAATAAAAGGGTTATAATTTTCCGTTAACTTTAATAATTATTAAATATTAAAAATTATAATATTCATTTTAAAATTCATAAAAGAATTCACAAAGATTTTCCACCTTTTTACACCCCGTACTGAGAAAGAGCACAGGGGTCCCTATTCTTGATCAGCATCAACAGCCGAGTCGATATAGCGATTTCAGTCTGTCCGTGTGATCACCTAGATATAATTTACAGGCGGTTCGCTCGACTGTAGCCTTTCTAACTTGTTGAAAAAACTGTGGTGATTTTAAGCCAAGTTATCGGACTTTTGCCAATGGTGCATAGTGCACTATCTCCACCTACTCAATCTCTCCTGTCTGCTTCTCATACAGCTCTTGTTGGGTAGTGGCGGGCAAGGCGGACGCTATCTCGCCACCAAGGATTCATGTGCATCCGGATTCACCAGCTCCGGGCGCCAACTGGATGAAACAAGTCGTGTCCTTCGATAAACTAAAGCTAACAAACAACCAACTAGATGAAAATGGTCATGTGAGTATAGCAATATAAAAGTGTGTGTGTGCATGTGTATGCGTGCGTGCTCCTGTGCTGTCGATTCAGTCTCATTTTGAGTTTTTTTAAAAATGTGGGCAATACTCAGAACTAACTATTTCCGGTTGAAGTTTTATTTTTAGTCGCTGAGATTAATTTGTGTCGGAATCTTGTTTAAATTTAATGACAAAAACTAACTATGTAGAACAAAGTACTAAATCCCACGTGAAACCAAATTTTCTCGAGTTCGGACGATTATATCATATAGCTGGTATAGGAACAATCGGTTGAAAATACTGAGAATGCATACTATGAAAATTTTCTGTGTCTTGCAAAATCTTACAATATTTATGCATTCTTCACCATTTTCCATCTGCTGACCAAATTTTATCCAAATCGGACCACTATATCATAAAGCTGCCATAAGAACAATCGATTAAAATGCTTTGTATGAAAGTTGTCTATGTCTATTGAGCGATTTCATCCAAATTCACGCAATGTGCATTCGTTATCATTAGCAATGTGTTGAACAAATTTCATTCAAATCGGACTACTATATCATATGGCTTCCATAGGAAGAATTCGTGATTGAACATGACTGCAAGGGTGTTTAATCTTCGGATATCCGAAGAAATCCGTTTTTTCTTGTTTTTTTTTAGCAGTTTGATTTATTCGTCGCTAGTACTTGGCATCATTGGCATGTTCGGGTTTGTTGATGCTGCGAAGCATGCTTAATATGTGATTTTTGTTTTTGTGTGTACTTGACCTATATATGCATAAATAAAAAATGAAAAAAAAATTTATTATTCACAGATCATACTGAACTCGATGCATCGCTACCAACCACGTTTCCACTTGGTATATTTGCCCTCGAAGAACGCGTCGCTGGATGAGAACGAGCATTCAAGTCACTTTCGTACGTTCATTTTCCCAGAGACGAGCTTCACAGCCGTAACAGCATACCAAAACCAGCGAGTAAGTGGAGGCTTTGATCAGGGGTAAAGTGGGGTGGGATTAGACCTGGACTTCCAGACAATACTCTTGACCCGGAAACGCTCAGATTTAAATTGAAAATCTGATTCTATTTTCGAATTCAATTCAAGTCAAAATTCATTTACCCAAAACATTTTACCCCTTTTTAACATACATAATATGAACTTTAGAGTAACTGTGTTACTTTTGGTATTTCGATCAGACCACATAAAGTATATACATATATTTTTGATCATCAACATTAGCTGAATCGATATAGCCTTGTCGATCTATCTTTGAATCTGCTCTAATGTAAAGAAGTCTCTCAGTTTAAAAACAACCTTGATGAATCTTGGCATATATCTATGTGTATTCTCTCTGCACGTAGTTCCAGATCGGATGATTTTTATCATAGTAACAACCTTTGCAACAAAATGTTTCTTTGAGCTATTTCAACCAAATTCACTCGACATGCGTTAAGTATAAAATTCATTATTTAAACCAAATTTTATTCAAGTTAGACCAATATATCATATAGCTGCCAGGAAACCAAATTAACGGAATATGAATAACAGAAAGGATACATAATCTTCGGCGAGTCGAAGATAACATGTTTCCTTGCTGGTTTTTTAGGAAAGACGAACTCGAAGATGAAAAGAATATAAATAATAATTTTCCAAAGAGGCAAAAAAAAAAAAAAAAAAATAATAAACAACACGATAAAAATTTTTTCTCATTTTATTTTTAGAGGCGTTTTTCAAAAGTATTTCAATTATTTATGCGTTCAACGTGGGTGCTAACACTTTTCATTCTACAATTTATTGAAAATAACTTAACTTAGTGCGATTGTGTGCGATTGTACACACACAGTGTATGTCCAATGCATATGCATAGATAGTTTAATGTTTTGTAAACACTCATTAATTTTTTGTGTTTTTCACATAAAATAATAATAAATATCAGACAATTGCATAAATAAATGAATACTTTTAACTGAAAATAAATATATATTTGTTCATGTGTATATATTTGACCCAAAAGAATTATACATTTTCTAAATATGACTTCTGTTCAACAGGTAACACAATTAAAGATATCTAGCAATCCTTTCGCCAAAGGATTTCGAGATGATGGCACCAACGATGTGTAAGTTGATCACAATAACTGAAATATAGACACTTAAGTTAATAATTTATTTATTTATTATTGTCTAAGAAAAATTACGTCAATGACAGAAATACAACGAGAACTCAGTCTTCTGTATTGAATTTATAACAGAATTTGATCAAAAAGTTCCCGAAATTTATGTATAAAAGAAACAAAATTGGTAAAAATCGTATTGTTCCCTTTAAATTAGTCCCTGATTCAGCGCTTGATTCAGTTCCTAAAACACTTTTTAATCTTGTTGTTGGGTCATTAGGGACATTTTCGATTTTTTTCGGGTGCTAAAACGCGACCATCTTAGTGATTTTTAAACCGATTTAACAGAAAAAAATTGGCATGGGGGACAAAATCAGGTGAGTTTAGTGGCTGTTCGTTTGGTTTTTAGCCAAATCTCACAAGTTATCATGACATTGTGCGTTGAAGACTTATCGCGTTATCAATATTAGTATTTTTTTAAAATCGCGAACGCACTTAGGGTCAGATGTTGTAAACTCAACATAACTTTCACAAAGGATGTTTTTACAATTTGCGGGATCGGTAGGGGCGTGACAATAATTTAAAGTAAACGTGATATACTCGCTCTTATAGTCTCTGAGGTGTTCACACAGACGTACATTGCTAAATCGTCTCGGTTGTAGATGCTGACAAAGAGTATATATTTTTTATGGGGTCGGAAACGCTTCCTTCTACCTGTAACGCACACTTGTCTTCTGACAGACCTAATGGGCCCCTCTACTCATTTGTAGAGTACGGGGTCTGAAAATAGTTTCATAAAATGTTGATGAAAAGTTTATTAATTTTGGTACTCGATTAGTCGTACGCTACGTACATTTCTGCGTCTGGTAGGATTTCCGCACATCTTCTCAAGGGTTTTGTATTAATATAGTAACAAAAATTTTAAATTTAATGCTAGTGTCACATAACTTAGAATCACACTGTGCTGCAAGCAAAACAGAGGCTACATTTTCCTGTTTGGGTTTTGTTTATTTGATAATTTGTTATGAAAGTGACCCAATTCTGAAGCAGATCTCATTCGAAATTATATCAGAATTGAAAGTCAACCAAGTTGAGCACAAGACCGTCGTTCTAAGAATTGCCGACGATATAAAACAAAGAGGAGAAAAATGAAAATGAAAATAAAAATAAAACAGATGAAACAATAACTCAAAATGAATGAGTGCAGCATAAGCATCTTTAGCTGGCTGTGATGGGGCAGCTGACAGATGTGCCTGCCTGCCTGCCCTATAAACAATCAACATACACACATACAAACATGCATATATACTTACACACATTCATGTATGTAATATACATATGTATAGCAGCCCAGGACTGTAAACAAATCGATGGAGCAGCTTAAATGTTTATCGGAAACGTTATAAATTTTGAATTTAACCTTTTTTTTTTGTCTTATTCGTTGTTCATTGCAGCACTGGTAGCAGCCTGGGCATATCTAGCATGAGTCACGAGAGCCAAGCACGCATTAAGCAACAGCAGCAACATCATCAGCCACAGCACCAGCAACAACAACAACAGCAAGAACAACAAATGCAACAACAGCATTTTAAAGTCAAGGACAGAGTGTCATCCAACAGTTTCGGACTAAGCTGCACGGAGCTTATAAAGCAGCAGGCAGCAACGGCAGTGACAGCAGCAGTAACGGGATCGACGGTAGTAGCAGCAACGGCTCAGTTGGACCCGCATCTGCCGGCCACGCCCTCAAGCAGCTCAACGTCGGGCAATTCACCGGACCTTCTGGGATTCCAGTTGGAGGTACTGCCGCTGCAGGATCAGCACTTGCACCAACGCCAATTGCAGCAACATCAACAGCAACAAGTGCATCACCAGCAACAACAGCAGCAGCAACACCAACATCATCATAACCATCACCAGCAGCAGCAGCAACATCAACAGAGTCTACATCAAATTACCACCAACTATGGCGGCAGTTATCATCATCCTTATCATCACCAGCAACACACAAAATCCCCGCTGACGCCGCTCTCGACGAGCTCCGCCTCTCCGCCAGCGCCAGGTGCAACTGCAGTCAGCGCTGCCACAGCGGCAACGCCAGTAATGGCAGCTGCCAACATATACACCAGCATTGGCCAGCCTTATGTGGCAGAGCAGAGCAACTTTGGGGCCATCTATCATCACAACTCAGCGTCGCACTACCACGCCCACGACAGCCCCTATGGCAATCCATACGAGAAGCTCAAAGTCTCCAACGGACACATGCGGCAAGCGGCGGCCGCTGCGTACGGCGTGAGCAGCTATCAGAGCTTTTACGGCTCTGCTGCGGCGGCTCATCAAATGATGCGACCAAATAGCTACATCGATTTGGGACCTCGTTGAACACTGATCCAAAAGTATTATAGCCAGCCTGGAGCCTGGTCTCAAGTATTACAAGTATTTTTTAATCTTTGCACATCCACACACATGTATGTACATACATACTGTGTGTGTGTGTGTCTGTGCTATTGTCCGTCTATATAATACTGTATAGTTTAAGCAAGACACATATGTATGTATGTGTGTATTTTTGTCTAGTTTAAAAGTGTGCCAAAAATGTGTATTAATTAATAAATATTGTAGTAGCATTAAACTAATTTTTTTTGACAACTTTTTTTTTACATCTTATATACTTGCAAAATTAATATGTTTTTAAATGGTATATTAAGTAAGTCTTCTCATATATCTCATTAATATACCTTTAAATCTGTACATTAAGTACAATAAGTTAAGTACATGTTGCAGCAGATACAACAATAAAGAAACATAAAAATTAACAAATCCACTGTTTAAAATCTAGCGGCTGCAGCCCGCAATCACGAAATGTTTGGTTGTAAGCCTCTTTTGTAAGCCGTTTTTTCACTTTTCTTATATTAAAATTAAGATTGTAAAATGATTAAATTGTTGCCTCAGTTACCGAAACGACGAGCAGTGCTTATTGAGCACGAATATGTCACTAGTGTTCTCGATTCCTTTTTATATGTTTGTCTCTTTCTAGCATGTTGCGAAATCTCGCAACCGCACATTTGAGCAGCCGGCTGGTTAGTGGTTAAAAACATTTGTTTACTAAACTGAAAGTATTCTTCTTAAATGTAGAATTTTAATTTTTGTCATATTGTTCATAGTTTTTGAGCTACCTTAACAGAAAGTTTGTTAAATGCACTGTATCAAATAAGGAGTGAGCCACTGTATATGTATTCTGTGTGAGTTTGATTTATATAGCTAAGTCCATTCATAATTTGTTTATACTTATTCATACTTGGAGCGTATTTTTGACCGATGAGCTCTATGGGAGCTATACGATATAGCTGTTCGATTTGGATCAAACTTGGTCAGTACATGTACTTCCTAGACATGTACTTTCCGTGGTTCAGATTGCATAGCTAACAAAAAAGTTTTCTATACATTCAAGTTTTACCTGTACATTGACCTTTATATGAAGATAGAACGCCCAAAAGTGGGCGTGTCAAACAACAAAAACAAACTTGTACTGCTAGGTATTGTACGTTTCATTTGCGATCCCTTTCACCTTTCTAGCTCGTATAGTCTCTGAGATCCTTTTGTTCGTACAGACGGACGGATCGACTCGTCTTTTTATTGGACGTTGATGTACTAACGAGACAGTACATTCAAGTGGCCCAGCAACACCAAGCAACGTGCTTGTTAGCGCCCGGAACCCTGCAGATAATGCAGCCACCTCCCGCCCAACCGACCGAGGGGCACACCGCATAACGTGCGGCTCACGAAAAACTCGGAACGAGTTTATTAATTGAAAACACATACAATATATATAAATATAATACAAACATAAAAAATAATAAGTTAAACCATCCAATACAGTACTACAAATATAATAATTTAAACTAAGTATATTAATTAAGGCCTAGACAGGTGACAGAGAGGAGAAGTTCTAATTAAAGGTATAAACTACTACGATTGGAATTGTTTTTGTACAGATTATATTCTATCTTGATGAATCCTGTATTGGGGAGACCAAATACAATATCCCTATTCAAGAATAGGAGGTACCAAGGAGGTAAAAAGTGTTTTTGTTAAATAGGGATCGTTAAATTCTTTCGACCAGCGCCCAGGACACGAAAAGCACCATTAGTAATTGACAAAATATGCTAATCGAACTTAAGCCTTGGATCCATAAGGATACCCAAATCAATGACCGACTCAATTCCTTGAAGAGAGTTCCCATTCAGAATCTAATTGTTCAGAAAGGGGGGTCGCCCACTGAAGGACATTACGTTACACTTACTATAGTTAAAATTTAATAAATTGGCTTGACACGAGGTTTAAAAGCTGTAGAGATCGGAATGTAACCTGGTTCCAAGAAGAGACTCAGAAGCCGACACACAGAGTTTGACATCGTCGGCGTACATGAGTACTCAAGAGTGACTTATTGCAGATGGCAGATCATTTATGAACAATATAAATAGCAATGGACCGAGATGCCTTCCTTGTGGGACGCCGGAAGTAATTTGAACAGATTTCGATAATGAGTCTTTAAAAAACACCTGTTGTGTTCTGAAACTTAAGTACTTCGAAATCTAAAGAATAAAATTAAAGGAAATCCCCAAAAGATTGAGTTTATGTATTAAGAGCCTGTGGTTAACGGAGTCAAAAGCTTTGCTGAAATCTGTATAAATGACGTCAGATTTGTCAAAACCCTGCAGTGAAAATGATGTGAATTCTAACAGGTTAGTGGTAGTGGATCTACATTTCACAATCGTCTTGTGATGCTGATCAAGAAAATATATACTTTATGGGGTCTGCCACGCCTCCTTCTGCCTATTACATACATTTACACAAATAATAAGCTTTATCTGCCTGAGATATAGACCAGAGACATGCAACGAGTATAGTCGTGTATGTTCGAACTTTCCAAAAAATGTTCGGATCACAACGATTTAATGACCGTTTTGTGAATGATTTGAACCTGATCGTTTGACATCAATCAATTAAGTCGCGATCAATACGATCATTCCCATAGACTGTTTGCTGATCGTTCGATTGCAGCCAAACAAGTTTTCGATGCAACTTGGCTGACCATTTTTTGAGCAACAAAAAACAAAATATGTAGCTGCCCTCCAACGAAAAATTATAGGATATTTGTAAGAAAATATATTTTTGTTGTTCCTGTATTATTAATAAATGTACATAAATATGTACTATAGCAAATGAAAAATCGGTAATATTTGTGCCTTAATTTCCCATGCGCATGCCTCATGGTGGCTCTAGCTTTTATAGTCTTGAAGATCCAAATGTTCATACGGACGATGGACAGACAGATAGGCAGACGGACATCGATATATCGACACGGCTGTTGACACTGATCAAGAATATATATACTTTATCGGAAAAGTTTCCATCTGTCTGTTACGCACATTTCGCTTTTGATAATCCTATTAGACCCTTCTACTTATTTTAGAGCATGAAGTCTAGAAACTGCGTAGATGAAACCACTTTCAATAACAATCGGACATCACTGGAAGTCAAATAAAATGGCTGCCAAAGGTATGCAATTGGTTCTTTTTGTTTATCTTACTTTTTGGCAGTCACCCCGCTTGATCTCTTCTCTGTCTACCTCACACTTGTAAACAAAATGTGCCATTGATTTAATTGAGATTAACTAACGAAAGAGTATAAACACACACTTGGACATCAGCACACCGACAAGGCGCCAAACGGACACACATGTGCACATATGTAAACTTTAACAAACACACAGAATCCGTTTGTGGTTTGAAGCCAGTGGCTTTTCTCTTTATCTTCAATCTTTGTACTTACTACTTATTTGTACATATCAGAGAACTGCACTGGTGATGGTTTTTTTTACCCAAGTCATACAGTTATCTAGCTTTACCCAAAAATCCAAAAGACGTACATTTAAACATGCTGAACTGTGACTTAGAATTATTCGCCTGTTGCACACCTCGATCGTCATTAAGGTAAATACCACATACAAAATGGATGTTTTTTTTTTATATATACAATTTTAATGGAAACAACCTTTGCAATCAGCTTTATTTCTTACTTGCTTTGGAACCAAACATAAAATAATTCAAGCCCCATGTTGACCAAATACTTTCTTAGGTATTGAAAATTCATACCATATTTATTTTAAATTGAAATTTTAGCAAGTATCCTTAAATCGATTGACGGAGAATCAGCCTTCTAAATACATATGTGTTTGCAACAAAAACTTGGTAGTATTTGGTCACGATAACTCTAGTAGCCTCTTTGTTACGAAAATGGTTTTATACAATTTATGGAGGTCTCAGGAAGAGCAAGTTTTTAAAACAACTTGATCTACAGGACGCATAGACGGAGTCCAAATATGATGGCTCTAGCTCTTAAAATCTGTGGGATCTTGGTGATAATACAGACAGTTGATGCTAATCAAGAATTTATGTATTTTATATCTGGGGTCGGCCAGGTCTTCCTGTTACGCACGTTTAAATCATATAGACCCCTGAACTTTCAAAAAGTGCGAAAAAATACTCCCTAAGTATATTAGAGCAATACGAAAACAGATACGTCATTAGGTGAATCAGAAAATTGACCTCACTTTAACGTACAGTACCTAGACCTGCAAATAATGAATAATCAAATCATTCATTCCCTTGCGCCAAAATTATCATTGAGAAACCCTTGTGTTTATTAGAAAAAGTTAATTTTTAAAGGAAAACATAGTTTAAAAACAAAATTAATAGCTAAAGCGAAAGAATTGCAGTAATGAAAAGGTAGTTGCAGGTGTGCAAACCCAACATTAAATGAAGCACTTTGGATGGCTATGAAAGAAAGTTGGAAAAGGATTCCTATTTCTAGATGCCAGGATTTTGTGGATTTCATGCCAAGGCGCTGTGCGGCCGTAATAGCCAATAAAGGATACTCAACCAAATATAAGCACACTAGTTCAATATCAAAGTTTTGAATTAAAAGTATTTTTGTTTTACATTTTGAAGATAGTTTATTGTTTGCGCCATTGTGGCTGGATAGTGCTATTTTTGTTACCGCCTTATTTTGACATAACCAATATGATTAGTGAATATATTTTGAAATACTCCAGAAATATGGAGTCCTTTCTTCTTACAAAGATATTAATAGATTGGATAGTTGAATAAAATCATTTAACGTTAAAAAAATTCAGTTATTTTCACATTATTAAAACTTTGAATTTCGCAACATCCTATGGTGCTATTATTTTCACCGCAGCAGGAAGGATTTTTTTTCAACATTTACTATTTTAAAGAACATTTTAAGTTCAAACTTGGCAAAAGAAATCAAAACGCTGTCAAAGCTTCAAATTTCAATATTTTGTATTTTGCTTCAAGTTCAAGGCTCAAATATCTACTAACCGAAAATATATATTTTTTTTATATCATATGAATCGTGTTAAATACGAAGATCATTTTTTAGGATCCCAGGACATTGGCTCGTGTCGGCCCAATATTGAAATTTTTTTAATGGAAAAAATCTTAAATGACCAATGAAATGTCATCCTTTTATCTGTTTTTTGCTTGAATAAAATAGATCACTGCAAACACGTAAAAAATTTTTTTTTTTAAATAGTGCTTAATTTTTGCCTCTGAACACCACCTAACCCTTAACAAATATGTTTCATTCTAAATGTATGTATGTAAATAATGTATGTATGTAATACATTCTATGTATGTGTGTCTGTGTTTGTTTTATGTTCATGAATCAGTATTATCTATGTTTTAAGTACCTATAGTATTTTAGACCTCTGCACTAGACTAAGAACTACATATTCATATACACACGATCTGTGTAAGAATATATGTGTACCTTTCGAGGGCAGAGACCTAAGCGCTGGAGCGTTTGACATGTGGTGTCGTTAGTTATCATTAGTAACGGCACGTCTATGACGCTCAGCATGTGTAGTGTGTGCATGTACCTCAGTGTTCAAATGTACGAGAGCAGTGTGCCGGGGATCTATGCGATTTCACACGTTGTCATTGTCATGACGCCATAAAGGCACAAAAATAAACAGTGACAGACCGTCAAAATACAACATTCATTAGTCACAATATGCATAGCAAAAAATATACGTTTACTTCGGAAAAAAACAAACTTAAAAATAGCTCACAACCTTATCTCATAAATTGATTATATCAATACTGAACTTTGCCCATGTAACGTAATGAATAGTTTGGGGCTATTCTCAATGTACGATTATTAGTACCACATAGCACTAAATGAGTAAACTCATATGCATTTAATTCGTGTGTGCATACATATGTACATATGCATGTGTGTACATAAGTACTGTAGTTGTAGAATGCGACGGCTATTATACCCATTACTCGTAGAGACACCTGTGAGTTGCAGGCTACAACAAGTTTAACATGAAAGAAAAGTACAATCGAACACGCCCGGCTGTATAAAACTCCCTGCATTTATTCCCGATTAAATTATTTATTCAACTTTCAGGATATGCTTTGCAAATTTTACAACACACAGTGTAATTCTTCTAAAAATTTTGATTTTCATATTTTGCATTTATGACCTCTGGCGTAACAAACTGTGCTGTGTATCAAAACTGGTATTCATAAGTGCTATAGCTACTGAGATATTGGCCGAAAACATCGATTTTCTGAGGTCTAGTTTCTGCTCATTGTGGGCGAATGGGGCGTGGCATCAAAAAAAAATATTCTTGTATTGACTGACTAAAAAAATGTAGTCGATAGTGACTAAGTGCTGTTTGTTTATACGGACATAAAGTCGAATTTGTTTTACGGGGCGTCTACCACCTTTAGGGGCTTACAAACACGGTACACGATTGCGCCACATACATATGACGCATAGTACAGCGGGTGAATTTGAGCGTCCACCAACCCCCCCGAAAGCTTACATGCCTATATCGACTCGGCTTGTGATGCTGATCACGAATATACATATGTTTATACTTTATGGGGTCTGCCACGCTTCCTTCTGCCTGTTAACATACCCGAACGCATACCCGTGATCGTTTTGTTCAAAGAAATTTTGTGCTCTATTGTTTGTAGGCGTACCGCGGACATGCTTACGTACAACCGTTTTACTCTACAAGCAAGGCCCACAGTAAACTTATAATAATTTGCAGGAATTATTCTTAGCTCTGGTTCTATCCTAAATGTTTTGACGGAGTTGCAGAATGTTTTTTTAAATTTTATTGAATAATAAATTAATCTTTGTTTTGAATATTTTGTTCATATTACATATTTACAGAATTAAAATGTGCCACTTTGCACAAACATATCTGCAGTTTGACATCACTGAGTTTTGAAATAAGGGTGTTTTGCATTTACCGCAATATGTGCAGAAGGTTGTTTTGCACTCCTCCGTTTGGGTTTATTCTTTCTTAAAAAAAAACATTAGCATAATGCGTGGTATTTCAAACATAACAATATTTGCTCGTAACTGGTCTCCGGTATATATATTCTTGATCAGCATCACTTGGTGGCACTTTCATTGCATCAATAGCCTAGTTGATATATCCATGTATGCCTGTCCGTACGTCTGTCCCTATAAAACGTCTGCATTTACAAAGCTATCTTCTTGAAACTGACACAATATACTCTAAATAAGAGTTTGTATAAAATTGTTCTGTGTTTACCCGGCTATCTCAATCAAACTACCTAGTGTCCGTTACCTAACGAGTGCACTAATTATATTATCTCACCCCACATCGTTAAAAACATATTGAAGTTGAGTAATTGTATCCTAAAGTCGCGAGGCGAATAAAGCAATCTTTCTTGTTTTAACCTACTTTCTAGCTTGCGAGCTAAAAGTTCACATGCTTCAAGTTTACACAATTTATGGAAGCTCAATATAGTATGTTAGCGATAAGATTCCAACAAGATTATGATACATTAAACAAGAACAACAAGAAAGAAAAGTACAGTCGAGCACGCCCAACCGTAAAATACTCTCTGCATTTTTTCCCCGAATCATTTATTAAAATCGGTATCGAGATACTACAATGTGTAGTACTTGCATTAAAACACGTTGAAACAACAACAATCTAAGCATAATCAAACATACATCTGTTTGTCTGTATGCGAATACACATACACACAGATAAACGCATGCACTTACGAAAGACAATATATGATGCATATATGTATGTATGTGTGTATTCAGCGCGGCCAGCGACTGCGGGCAGCGCCAGCCGCCACGCAGGCAGAGAAAACGTTCGAACTTGTGCTTGTATGTTTCTGTCTCGCTTGCACTCATACATGATATTGCATTCAGTTAGCAATATTTTAACGCTTCTAGTTTTCTTGTTTATAGTCCGATTTTAATGCACCTTTCAGGATAGTTTGATACAGTTGGTCTCCACACGAATTATAAATTACAATACTGCACTATATGAACAAATGCCTAAAAACGGAACGAAACTTGAGAATTCATTTTATTAATTATGGGAAAAAGGGGCGTGGCAGTCCAAAATTTTAAATTTCAATGTATTTACGCTGTCGCTAGGAACCTCCATACCAAAATTGGGGATCCTAAGTGCCATAGTTACTGAGATATTCGCCGAAAACACCGATTTTTTCCGAGGTGTGTCTAGGCATCGAAAAAAAAAATTGTTGTATTGACTGACTAAATATGTGATCGATTGAAATCTGTTTGTTCATACGGACAGACAGGTAGACGGACATGGCTATATCAACTCGGCTTGTGATGCTGATAAAGAATATATATACTTTATGGGGTCTGCCACGCCTCCTTCTACCTGTTACATACATTTGCACAAACCCAATATACTCTTGCAGAGAGTATAAAAACTACAGTCGAGAACGCCCGACCGTATAATACTATCTTGTTTTATTCCCATTTAAAATCCAAAGCCATACGCGCAATTTAACACAGGTGCAACAAGTCTCTGTCAAACAATTTAACTTGTTGCTTGTGCTCATTATTGCACGAAGTTATCAAATTGAGTGAGTTGTGCAGCTTGAAATTTGACTCCAAGGAAATTTAATGTCAAGTGCACAGGCATAATTGGAAATGTCGGAATTTTCAACTACCCGAGAAAAATCTCCGCCCAATTGAAACAAACCCTCACAATATTAATAAAAACAGATGATAACAATTAAAAACTTGTCGAAGTTTTTTTTAAATATTTCAAAACAAGTAAGAAAGGCTACATTCGATCAAGCTGACTTTAAAAGACTCCGTACTCCCATAGTACTGCCCATTTGTATTTTAATTTAAATTAAAATTAAATTTAAAATATTAAAATTTTACATTTACATTTTAAACTGAAATTTAAAAAATTAAGTTAACAATTGTCATCGTCAGCATTCGAAACCGCGATGATATCAGTTTCCATAATGCGCTGCAACTCTACCAGTTGCATCACGCCCCACTTTTAAGATTCTTTCCATTATCTGCACTTACATGCTACAAATTCGTTTGAAATTATATGTATGTGTGCACATGTATATGTGTGTATGTAAAGCATTGGTCGGCGCGACCAGCGTCTGCGGGCATCGATGCCGCCACACAGGCAGCAAAATCGTTCGAACATATGTTTGCATGTATCTGTCTCGCTTGCGTGCATACAGTGATTTTGCAGTTAAATAACAAAAACTTTGATAACTCTCTTGTTTGACACAGGATTTTGATGCAACTTTCTAGATAGTTAGATATGATTAGTCTCCAAGCGAATGTTAAATTACAACACTATACTATTCGAACAAATGCATCAAAAACGGCATTGAAGTTAGAAAGTATTTTAGTTCTTATGAGAAAAGGGGGCGTGGCAGCTCAAAACTTTTAATGACATTGCATTTAGGCTGCCTTTTAGAAACTTGCATACACATTGGTGCTTTCAAGGTGTGTATGGTTTTTTGTTTATTGCGGGAGCGGTAGAGGGCGTGGGAACAATTTAAAAAAACTTGATCTGTTCAAGAAGATAATGGACCTTCATTTCAAATTTGATGTCTCTAGCTCTTGTAGTTTAAAAGATCCAGGTGTTCATACGGACGGACAGACAGACTCGGCTGTTGATGCTGATTAAGAATATATATATGTACTTTATGGGGTCTGCCACGCCTCCTTCTGCCTGTTACGCACATATCGCTTCTGACATACTTAATAGACCACTCTACTCTTTTTTAGAGTACGGGGTCTAAACACATGATATTATTTATTTACAACTGAGTATAGTGTAGAATAACAGCTTTGATAATCGACTTGTAGTGAGCAGGTTGCTCTTGTCGTGACACCCGCTTTTAAGAAAAGAAATAGACGTTTCAACCAAAAAAAACATATTTTTGTGACAGGGTGTGATTACACCGTCTTTGTCTTATCCCAGGCGCTAACCACATCACATTACACTCAATTGACAATTTGGATAAAGTTTACGATTCGTCGAAACGCACTAACAGCGATGTACAAACTCAATCGATAAACTTGTAAATAATCTATTATTAATTGAATAAATCGTTCTCGAATTTACGATACTGTTAAATCTCAATTTTAAAGATAATAATCGATTAATTTAAACCTTTCGATTAACCTTGCCATCCCTAGCTATATCTGGTCTGCAACGCCCCCTTATGCCCGTTACATACTTTGCACATACCCAACATACTATTTCAGAGAGTATAAAATAGAAAAAAGGTGATTGTTTAGCCATTCGAATTTTTGCCAGAAATATATGAACCAGTATATAGAGTACTATCAAGCTTTAACTTGTTATTTGGCATTCGCTTTTAAAAATTTTTTTTTATCGGCACTACTGATAGGGCTTATCACGAAATGACGTAGCCAGTGATCAACCCAGCCTAGTCCAAAGTACATGTACATATACAACATCGTGGCAATCGGCCGTTAGACATCGTACAGACGGCAGGGCAAAGGGCCAAAAATACTTAAAATGGGACCCAGAACCGGCGACCGAAAACCATTTGATTTCTGCGTGCCACTGTAAAATGAATATCGGCATTAAAAATTTGAATACTTTTTGTCAGCCCTTACTGCGGTAGGTCCATGTCAATGAGAGATACAGACACAGGTCTTCTTCTCTCTGTGTATGTGTGTGTGAATAGCGTTTATGTAGGTGTCTGCGTGTCTGTCTTTCACAGTCTGTATCCTCACTCCGCATAATGGTGTCAAATAGCTGGACGGTTTTCAAGCGACTACAGCGATTGTTATTCTTATCACATATCATGCAGAGTGCTGTGTGCCCTAGTTGTTGTCGTTTGAGTAGCTGTTGTTTTTGTTTATGTTGTTGGCTGCATTTTCCGCAAGAAGTTCAGGGCGCGCCCGTAGCTAATCGCTTTGAAAGTGAAACCGTGTTTATATTTTGACTTACTTTTCCGCTTTTTTTTTGACACTTAAACCATTGTTTATGTGTGTTTGAAATTATAATTTGTTTTTCTATACCCAGCACTTGTAGTCGCCTTATCCCAAGAACAATAAATCCTACAATCCTTTGTGGTATCAGCATCGATTCTTACTCCGTGTACACAGTGCCATTTTAAGGATAATAATTTGTGATTTCTTCGGCTTTAATCCATGAAAGTAATTACAAATAAAAATAAATTTAGGAAATCATAAAACTTTTGTTAAATTCATATCCATAAGCCATTTTAAATGTGTTCATAAACTATCAATGTTAAGATTTTTATGTATGTAGCTGATAACATTTTTTTTTTATTCTTTTTATTGAATTAAGCATTTAGAACTTAACGATAATGTAATAATTATTTGCATTTTTACTTCGATTCGATCATGACATATACATAGTGTGTAAGTTTGGTCGTGATAGATAGTTTTTAGTTGACAGTCCTGGTGTTTTGAAATTTTTCAGGGCGGAGAGCGTCCTAAACTTTATCTGCCTGACAGACTTTTATTCCAAATTTTTGTGGCTCTACCTTTTATATTCTCTGAGATCCAAGTCGTTATACGGACAGACAGACATAAAGTCTAGTTTGTTTTACGTGGCGTACACGATTGCGCGACATATGTGACGCATAGTACAGAGTGTGTATTTGAGCGTCCACCTACGCCTCCGGAAGTTTAACCTTTTAGGTGCCGAATCGAATGCATGCTGTCGGGAATCACACTCCCCGCTGGTAAGGGGCGAACCTCTATCGCAACTCCACTACCCGTTTTTGGGTACAACCAACAACCACCATGAAGCTACCACAAAGGGGGCCCAACCAGCCCATGACGTGGTGCCAAATGGACAGCTGTTCGCAGTCACGACTGCTTTCCATTCTGCCTTTTGTCAACCGGGCAGTGGGTGGACACCGTCGATCGGTTTTACATGCGGAAGAGTGGCTTCCAAATTAAGCTTTGGTCTACTACTTGGAGGGTTGTCTTCTAATTACGGCTTGGTGCTCTGATCGACTTCGTGTCTCAAAGATTCTGTTGTTCATCCGGAAGACGGACAGACAGAAGGGCACACGGACATCGATATATCAACTCGGCTGTTGACGATGATCAAGAATATTCTTTATGTCGTCGAAAACGCCTTCTTCTGCCTGTTAGGTACAATTCTCACAAACCTTATAGACCCCCGTATTTTGAGTACGTAGTCTAAAAACTAAGCCATGGTTCGTATAAACGAAGTTTCTACGCCGATCACATTCGGACACTTGAGAAGCACGCATCCGCAATTCTCAAGTGGATATTGACGAATTGCTGATACGTCCCAAAAACAAATCTTTAATGCATCCTGCGGCAACGTATGTGTCTTTCTGCGTCATTCTGTCCGCTTGTACTCATTTAAAAACATGTATTTATATACGTATTCATACACACACGTGCCCCAACTGGCGACGATCGGCTGTAAAAAACAAAACAGAGTAAGAGAGGGTAATAAAAGGAAAGGGAGATGAGAAATCAGGAACAAAACTGGCATGCAACAAAGTAGCTCAGTTTATGAACCGTGAAAATTATGAAATAAAAACTTGACAAATTCACCAAACCAATAAAATAAGTAGGAGCAGTACATGGTGAAAACAGGCAGCAAACTCTCACACATGTTTGTCTGTATGTACATTGTATGTATGTGTATATTTAGATTTATAAATGATATTTTGACTGGTTAATTAATATTACACAATATTGCAACAGGCCGTCAATTAACATTCGCTCTTGCAATTGCAATTATAATCGCTGATGAGGGCATCAAGTGCCAGGCAAAGAGCGAAGGCGGATGTGATTGAAGAGTTGAGTTGCAGTAGGAATCATTTGCTTGTTGATTCAGCGGAAATTGAGCAAGTAATTCAAAAAGGTTGCTCGGAAATGTCGTGCCATAAAAATCGTTTGCCACTGTGCGTTGAAAAGCATTTCTTGAACATCTTAGGGTCCCTAACTCCTACCCATTGCGCACTTACCAAAATTAATGCCATCGATGACAACAGTGACTGCAACAATAAATGACGCGTCCCAAAAATAGACGGTAAATAACATTATGCTGCAACTGAAAAGGAACAAAGAAGACGCTGAAATTATGACGAAGTTTTTACCGCAGCACAATTATTGCCAACTGTTAACAGATTTGTTGGCTATGCAGCAACTGCGGAACATCAGCTGCAACGTTTAGAAGACCGGGGAACAGAGATTGGAGACAGGCTAGTCTTGATCAAGTCCCAATGAAATTTTTCTTGAAATTTGTGTTGGAAATGTATAACAGACAAGGGCGTAGCAACCGCCGTATCTGTCGTATAGATTATACGGGGCCCCGTAGGCCCCCAAAAAAATGTTATACAGTTTTTCCAATTTTTTTTGTTATTTTACAATTGACAAAAGTCAAAAAAAAAATTTGTATAACGATGAACGAGTAAGAACATAGAATAAAAATGTATGAGATTAAACGATGAATTAAGAATAAAATTAAACAATGAACTAAATTAAACGATGTTCCTAATTGATTTATTACTTATCAAATTTCATAGCTTTGCCCCCAGTCCGGATGTCATAACAGCACGTTTTTTGTTGAACTTTCCGATTACAGCCGCAACTGCAGAAAGAATAAATAAAACATTATAAAAAGGGAAGTGAACGCCTTTCAGACCAGGCACTGTTTTTCATAAAGGCATATTAGATAAAGTGAAATCATTATCATACAAAAATGATTTAAGGGGTTAAGTGGGTTTCAGAAATTTTGAAACTCGATTTTTTTTTTTTTTGCTTATAAATTAATTCAATATGTTTACTATATTCTCCCAAAATTTGGAGCCGATCCGAGTAAAATTGTAAGAGATAGAGCCTTCGGAAGTTCCGCTCATTAGAGTATTTCCTCATGAAGCGGCGCAATTAATCCCGTTTTTCTCGAAACCGTGTTTTTGAAGCTATTTGACACGATTGCTCGAACAGTTTTGAACCGATTGTTTTCAAATTTTGAACACTTATTCAATATGACCTCGTGACAAATCTGAACGAAGGATTTTTTTTTTTTTCAACATTTACTATTTTTTAAGGACATTTGAAGTTCAGAATTTCGTCAAAAAAAATTCAAAACGCTGTCAAATATTCAATTTTCAATATTTTGGATTTTCCTTCGTTCAGATTCAGGGCTGAAGTGTTTACTAACAGAAAAAATTTTTTTTTTGAATTTCAGATGATCCGTTCTCCTCAAATCGTGTCAAACACGAGGGTCCTTTTTTTTTTAGTGTTCCAGGACATTGGCTCCCGTCGGCTCAATTTTAAAAATTTTTTTATGAAACCAATTTTAACGTACAAAGGAAATGTCAATCTTGTTATCTGTTTTTTGTTCTAATAAAATATCTCACTGCAAACACCCAAAAAAAATGTTTGAAAAAGTGCTTAGTTTCAGCCTCTGAACACCACTTAACCCCTTAATAAATCAGATTGCCGAAAAAAGGCAACAAAAGCTTTAATTTGAATTGGTTATTGAAAATGTAGACTAAGTGACATTACTTTAATAAAAAATCTATTTTTAAATTAAAAACAAGTAAGAAAGGCTACAGTCGATCGAGCCGACAGTAAAAGACCCCGTACTCTCCTAGTATTGCGAATTTGTATTTAATGTAAATTAAAATTTTAAAAGGTAATTTAAAAAATTAAAATTTTTACATTAACTTTTTGAATTGAAATTTAAAAAATTAAATAAACTGCTGTCATTGTCGGCACTCGAACCCGCGACGTCAGACAAAGGTTCCAGAACGTGCCAGGTTCCGTAACTCTACCAGTTGCAGAACATTTAGAACATTCCGATTATATGCATTTACATGTTATAAATGTTTGTTATGTAAGAAAAATAAATGAAACGGCTGTGTTGTCTGTGCGGTGATTCAAACCGCAGTCCTTAGGTTTACATTCAAGTACGAAAAATAACTGCAGGCATCTCTATTACTTGGGCCACGCTTTGTTCAATAATAAGATCGTTTAATACTCTACGTAAACAAAAAGTTTTCTCTTCTCATTCTACCACGTGTACATAAATTACCATTAATGAACATAGTTTTTGGTGAGGGGACAGTAGTTTTTACAATTTGCGGGATCGGTAAGAAGCGTGGCAACAATTTGAAATAAACTTAATCTGCCGACATAAAAACGGACTTTCATTGTGAATTTGATGCTTCCAGCTTTTGTAGTTTTAAAGATCCAGGTGTTCTTACGGACATACGGACATGGCTATATCGACTCGGCTGTTGATGCTGATCAAATATATATATACTTTATGGGGTCAGCCACGCCTCCTTCTGCCTGTTACGCACGTCTCGCTTCTGACAAACATTATAGACCCCTCTACTCTTTTTTAAAGAGTACGGGGTCTAAAAATCTATTCTTTTGTTGGAAACCGCGCAATTCATAAGAGCCACCAATAAAATTTTAGTACGGGGCCCCGCCAAGGCACGCTACGCCACTGATAACAGACGCAAATGCAACAGAAGAAGAAATTATGCAATGTAAAAGAATAAGATGAATATTATTAAGGTTGAAAAAATAAGTACATGCTTTCCTATTATATTTTATATGCAATAGCCGTTTTCAAATTAGAGTGATGTAAACATAGTTTTTGGTGAGGTGAACACACTTTTTACAATTTGTAGGGGCGTGACAATAATTTGTAATAAACTTGGTCTGCGTACATTGTCAACGGGCTTTCATTCCAAATTTGGTGGCTCTCGCTCTTATAGTCTCTGAGATCCAAGTGTTCATACGGACGGAGAGACGGACATTGCTATATCGTCTCTGCTTTTGATGCTGATCAAGAATACATGTACATAATGGGGTCGGTAAAGCCTCCTTCTACCTGTTACGTACATTTCGCTTCCTAGTAGATACCTCTACTCTTGTTACCAGTACGGAGTCTAAAAAAATATGCGAGTGTGATTGGATGTGGAATCGTAATAACACTATAGATTCAAGTTAACCTAAATTAATTAATATCTGCGAATTTATTTTTAACAAAAAAAAAAAAACAAAATTCAAAATTAGTGTCTTTGCTTATGCATAAAATATTGGTTCCAATCAACCTGTTCGGACTTGAGCTCTAAACTCGTTGTTGAGATACAAGTTGAGAACGTGCTGTCGATACTCACGTCCGAGGAGCACGTGGAATCGGCGATGATTAGTTTTTACAACACGACGGCAGTTAGGGCAGCTGTTCTTCTTGATTAGCCAAAGGAGTATGCATTTTTTATGGAACCAATGTCCGCACCATAGACGATAGACAGAAGACAGACTGCTGTACTGCGTGTTTACGCACTCCAGGCAAATTGAGCATAGATATTCCGAGTCGACTCGGGAGTAGGCATATATTAGCAAGTAGTAGGACAGTGATCTCTTGATTTCAATTCCGATTAGAAAGGCCAATAAAAGTGCCGGAATCACGATCATAGTCATCACGCAAGACATTCCAAAGCATTCCCAAGTGTCCATTTTTAATTTACTGGATTTTTCTCAAGCTTCTTCCTTTTGATTTTTCTATAAATTTATTTTATACCTGTGTCATTATTTTGTTAACTACTTTAGATGTTTCTAGCTTTAAAACATATTTTTAATAAAATTCGATGCTCAGTGTTTGCTTTAAGACAATGTGGGCATGCTTGCTACGATTTGAATACTCTAGAAAAATCATACATTGAATGCATGACTGACAAGACGCACACCAAGCAAATGTTGTTGGATCGTTTTACAGCACTTCTCACTAGATAACTCTCAACTTATAAAAGTATGTATGTATTTAGAACACAAAAGAAAAGTACTGCCAACCATGCCAGACCGTATATTACTCCCTGCTTTGATTTCCGATTATAATATTAAAATCGATATCCAGGTATTACAATGGAAAGTGCTTGCATTAAAACACGTTGACACAAAAACAAAAAACAATGAATAATCCTACATCAGTTTGTCTTGCATAATGTGCTTTGTGCGGGGGGGTAACCCTCGATTAAGCAGATACCAATCAGGGGTACTACAAATACTGTATATGCAAAATTAATCAAATTTTGTGTTTTGTCCTGTTTCTTTCCTTTTTTATAAATTTCAAGGCCTTTTTCCCGTGTTTTATGGACATTTTCGCCACTTTTATTTAAAAAAAAAAATTGGCATCACTGGCATCATATACGTTTGACATTATATGTATGCTAATACATATGTATGCACATAGTATGTATACCTACACTATGGGGCAAACGCCCGATTTATTAGAATAAAGTCTTATTTTCAATTTTAAATTTGCAAAATGTTGTTGCCAATCCATTACAAATATTCAATGAATTTGAATATAATTTTAACAGGAGCGCATTCTCATTGGTCAGTACTGCCAGCGTCTGCAGGCAGCGCTGCCGTCACACATGCAGACTCTGCATTGCAGAGAAAATGTTCGAACAGATGTATGTTTGTATGTTTCTGTCTCGCTTGCACTCAAATGTACATGTTTTCTTTCTTGATTACAGTCGGATTTTTATGCAACTTTTAGGATAGTCTGATATAATTAGTCTCTATACGAATTATGAATTAGAATACTATACGATAAGAACAAATGCCTTAAATATGGCAATGAAGTTTGAAAATTTTTGATTTCTTGTGGAAAAGGGGGCGTGGCAGCCCAAAACTTTAAATGATATTGCATTAACGGACATGGATATATCGACTCGGCTTATGTTGCAATAATATATATACTTTATGGGGTCTGCTACGCCTTCTTTCCTGTTACATACTTTTGCTCATCTTTATCAACTTGATAACTTTATCATTGTAGACTTTACAAATGATGCTGATTCTGATTAAAACTAGTAACAAAGGCTACAGTTGAGCGAGCCAACTTTCAAAGACAATACAAACTTTCAAAGACAAAGACATACAATGCATTTTACCATACAAATAAGAAATTTTTGATCGAGTTGTCTTAGAATTTTCTTTATAAAAAATTTTATTATAAATATGGTGGCTCTAGCTCTTATAGTCTCTGAAATCTAGGTATTTATACGAACGGACGGACAGATCAACATCGCTATATTGACTCAGCTATTGATGATGATCAAGAATATCTACATTTTATGGGGTCGGACACTCCTCCTTCTACCTTTTACGCCCAAACCTAATACACCACTCTAGTCCTTTTTATAGTACGGGATCCAAGCAGAGAGAAAATCGCACTGTTCACTATCTAAACGCGACTCTTTCAAGGCATCCAAGACAATTAAAAACGAAATTGGCAATGTAATGCCATCATGGACTGTTCGACATCGATTCGTGGACTAGAAGAAGTGTTCGGAAAATTTCACTTCAGCTTATTTGAGGACGACGGTAGATTTTATTCGTTGTGTTTATCAAGGTATCTTAGTTAAATTCGTATATTTCCTACTATGTATCGGATAAGAATAAAGACATACGGACCAAGTTAGATCCAAACCGGACTCCTATATCGTATTGCTGCCATAGGAACAATCGGTCAAACATGTGCTCTAAACATTTGTTTGACCGAATTTGTAAGAAAATTTGAGGTATTTACCATGCAATCTTATCCATCACTCAAATATAATATAATAAATTATTATTATAATCATTATGTCATCAAATAAACCGAAAAAGTGCATTGTTTTATGTTAAAATTAAATAAGTAAACGATTCTTGAAGTGCATGTAACCGATTAAATTTTTTGGGTAACACCACAAAAAATTTGTCATAGTGTTGCCGGTTTTAGATTGTCAGTCATAACAATCGTGAATTGCAAATGTAATCATGAACTTAAAAAATTTGTATTAAATTCTACACATTTTATTTTATTAATTTTGAAAATGTATAGAAAATTCAATATTTGTACACAAATAATTATTAGTATATTTATAAAAAGAAAAAAACACATTTATTAAATCCGGCTGTGGGTAATTTACATTGGCAAAACATTAAATTTTTACTAAGAATTTTCCGCCGAACAGGGTAAGTAGCACCTAAAATTAAACTATATGTGAATTAGTTTTCTATTTAATAGTTTCTCATTTTGAGACCCCGTTCTCTAAAAAAGAGTAGAGGGGTCTATTAAGTTTGTCAGAAGCGAAATGTGCGTAACAGGCAGAAGGAGGCAAGACCGACCGATAAAGTAACCAGCGCTAACAGCCGATTCGATATAGCAATGTCCGTCTGTCCATATGAGCACCTGGATCTTCTAGACTACAAGAACTAGAACCACCAAATTTTTAATGAAAGTCCGTCACGCCTCCTACCGCAAACTGTGAAAAACTCCAAAACTTGAAAACGACTTAAGCTATCGTGACCAATTCACACATTAAATGTATGGTACCATTTTAACTATTCTTGCCAAGTTTGATCCAGATCGGACAACTATAGCTCACACAGTATGTGTAAATAATTACAAAAAGAATCCTCACCACATTTGGTTCAAATCAGACGAATCGGTGCGAATTCGATTCCAGGTAGTGCATTTTGTTTATTTACATTTTTAAATTTCAATTGAAAATCTTATGTTGAGAATTTTAGTTGGTGCAGCTGATGGTTCGAATCATGGCAGTGAATTTTTTTTTTATTTCATATTAAAGTTTAAATTAAATACAGTATTTAAATATTAATTTCGAATTTTAAATACAAGGATTTTTATACCCGTTACTCGTAGAGTACAAGGGTATATTGTAATCGTTGGAATTTATGTAACAGGCAGAAGGAGGCGTGGCAGACCCCATAAAGTATATATATTCTTGATCAGCATCAATAGCCGAGTCGATATAGCAATGTCCGTCTGTCCGTCCGTCCGTATGAACACCTGGATCTTTTAAACTACAACAGCTAGAGACACCAAATTTGGAATGTAAGTCCGTTATTTTCGCGAGCAGATCAAGTTTATTTCAAATTGGTGACACGCCCCTTACCGCCCCGCAATAAGCAAAAAACCAGACAAACCTCGAACAAATTTGTGTTTTAGGCGAATATCTCAGTAACTATAGCACTTAGGAGCATTTTGGTATACAGGTTCTTAGAGGCAGCCTTAGTGTAATGTCATTCAAAATGTTGAGCTGCCACGCCCCCTTTTCTCATAAGAATTAAAAAACTCTCCAGATTCAATGCAGTTTTTAAGGCATTAAAGCAAATAGTACAGTGTTGTAATTTAACATACTCTTAGAGACTTACTATATCTAACTTTCCTGAAAGTGGCATCAAAATCCTATGTCAAACAAGAGAGAAATTTCGGCTCAAAGTGCATGTTATTTTACTGCAAAATCACTGCATGCGCGCAACACATACAAACAAACACAGAAACATACAAACATATGTTCGAACGTTTTCTCTACCTGCTGGCGGCAGCGCTGCCCGGAGCCAATGCTATACATACACACATATGTATGTGTGCACATACATATATGCAAATAATCGGAAGAATGATAGAAGAGGGGTGTGGTGCAACTGGTAGAGTTGCGGCGCAATGTGGAACCTTCGCATGGATCGCGGGTTCGAGTGCTGACAATGACAATTGTTAATTTATTTATTTTTTAATTTTAATTCAAAATGTAAATATTTTATTTTAATTTTTTTAATTTCATTTTAAAATTTTAATTTAAATAAAATGGGCACTACTATGGGAGTACGGGGTCTTTTACAGTCGGCTCGATCGACTGTAGCCTTTCTTACTTGTTTTAAGATATCTTTGAGACACATTTGTATTCTTTCTCCACGAAGTTCTTGTGTTCGAATGAGTTAATCATACAGCTACCAAAGAAGCAATCGGTTGATTGTTCCAAAGATAACCGTTATTTCACAATAGTTTATTATGAAAAGCGAAATGTAAACAGATTTTCTTAAGCAACGGAATCTATAAGCACGAACATCTGAATAAAATAATGAGGTGATTTTCGGTGAAATTTCATAAGCATAATCAGCTGTTTTTATCATCCCTTATATTCATATATTTATTGCTTAGCATTTCAAAAGTGATGAAACATAACTAAGCAATATCGATATATTGACATGCCACGTTCGATTTATTCTAGATTGCGTTCAACTGTTTTGGCAATGTATCGATTAACAAATTTATACAGACGGCCTAGGTCCCAATAAAAAATCAGCTGTGAGCAGCTGATTGCAAAACAAAAATCATACGTAAAGCTAATTTTAATTTGTTAAACGAATTTTATAATCAAAAAACTTTAAGCTGAGCCAGTTAGTCAAAGGCCCTGGCAGACAGAACTCGTGAATAAAAAATTAATTTGTTATTTCATAAGTTATTTGTAAATAAAAATACTTAAAACAAGGGTACAGTAATTGTGGACTGTTTAACGTTTCATTGTATCGGTTTAGCGTTACAATGATTTTTGTGTTAAATTTTGACTTGCATCACTGATATTAGAATGATTAAATGACCAAATTATTTTCGACATTATATGTATATACATCCATCACCTATATATGTATATAAATATATGTATATATTGGATAATATATATGCATATAATACATAATGTATAAAAGGAATACCATCAATGTGAAAAGCGAGTCTAGTCGATAGTTCGATAGTTCGATAACATTACTATTGTGGCTTAGCAGATTTGCAGCACTGCTGCTGACATCAAACGTTTGTTTTGGACGTGTGTTTAATACCATTAAGACCAAATGTAACATATTTCTAGTGAAGCATAATGGCCGAAACACCAAACGCATCCAGCACCCCAGGTAGTCGGGCAGTGCAAATGGTTAAGGAACAAAATACCGCACTCGCTGAATTTATTCGTCCACTACACAACGCCAGCGAACGTCGCAAAACGAAGCCCAAAATTTTAACAGAAGAAAGATACATTGAGGAAATGTCGAAAATTATCCAGCGCGACTTCTTTCCGGACCTAGAGCGACTTCGCGCACAGAATGATTACCTGGATGCGGAGTCTCGTCGAGATTTTCTGCAAATGGCAGAAATACGCGCTCGATACAGTCTAGGACGTTCCTCGATTTCTGGGGGCAGTAATGGAACCAAAGGACGTAACAATCGTAAGTAATATAACCAATATATATAGTTAGTTACCTGCATATTCGATTAGTGACGTTTTGTGTGCTTGCGCGTTACAGCTATGTCACCAGCTACGTTTGAAACGCCAATCAACACAGACGTCAGTGGGGCATTGCTCACGAATACGCCCCTCTCCAGCGATAGCAACGAGCGTAGCGTTGCCGAGTTAGGTTGCCAGGAGAGCCTTGGGCGAAACATGTCCCTGGACTCTTTTCTGCAGCACTATACCAGCGAGGACAACCATAGTTTTCAGGAAATTATCGAAACGGCTGAGAGAAAGCTGCGACAAAAATACGCTGTGCTTTACAATCACGAACAGCTCTCTGCTGTGCAGCTGCAGCGGGCATTGATGCTGCCAAGCATTGAGAAGCAGTTTGAAGAACCTGATCCCCTTCGCAAGATTAACACCTGGAAATACACTAACATGAACTCTATAATGTATGTGCCCAATGGAGTCGAGCTTACCGAACAGGATCGTGTCCAGCTGGCGGAACTCAAACAAAGTATTCAGCACAACGCCACCAGATTACCCACAACTCTGCATTCGGAGTCTCAAGTTAACTCTGCTGCAGGAACTGGGAATGTAAGTAAAACGCATGATAAGGCAAGCACAGTTACTCCTCGTATACGTGGCTTCAATCTTCTGCGATCGCCTTCTCCCCGCCCAGGCGAAGCCTTCTCCCCCATCATGACCTGGGGCGAGATTGATGGGACGCCATTTCGCCTGGACGGCGGTGATACACCACTTCGCGTTACTCCCGGTCCATCCTTTCATATCAATGAAAATTCGCGCAGGGAAAACATTGCCATCGCTCTGGCTGAAAAAGTTAGTGAGAAAATGCGAAACCAAAAGCAAAAAGCCCTACACACAGCACGTCGAAACATTGGTTCCCCTTTTGTGCGCTCCAACTTAGAGCGTCTGGCGAGCATGTCACCAGCTGCACGACGTCTTGCCTCTGGAAAGCTTGGCTTGCGCCCCAATACACCACTGCCAACGCCAACGCCGGGTAAGGCAAAGATAACCCCCAAGGTTGTGCGCACCATTACGGGCAAACAGACTCCCAGCATAGCCAGCAGTTTCACCGCTACGCCCATTGATACAGGATCCACACTTACTGACGATCTTCTTAAGATTCCCACAAAGCGACGAAGTGCCGCAGACTTCTTTTAAAATTTAATAATCGATCCAAATTTAGTAAAGTCAAAAATAAAAAATTATAGTTTTATAGAATCGAAAATCTTTATTCTAATCCCAGTAGTCTACATGATCGCCCGTATTGAATTTCTGGGCCTTCAAAACCATAATGAGCTTAGCCACTGTCTGCTGAGGTGTAAGCATGGTCTTCGATTCTCGTTGCTCCCTGAATGCAGCGACCAGGGACGGATCACAGGATTCATTCTGCAACTGAATCGTCATCTGAGTATCAATCACTCCCGGCGCATAGTTGATTACAAGCGTGTTGTCTGAAGGTTCCTCCAGGGCCAGCACGCGGAAGTACATCTCTCGAGCTGCCTTAACCGTACAGTAGTAAGCCATGGAAGAAAAGGGCTTCAGAGCGGACAATGTGCTTAGATTAATCACCAGCTTTGGATGATCGGCAAAGACGCGCATGAACTCACGGTTCAATGCCATTGTCGAAAACAAGTTGGCATGGAAATAATGTGACAGATCCTCAGTGTCGCCCAATTCACGAGCACGCTTAGAACTGTCGCCCAAGGAGCCGGCATTGTGGACAATAATGGCCCGCTCGAAATCCTTATTCGACCGTGTTTCATCCAGAACTTGTGCAAAGTCCTTTGCCTTCGAAGTGCCCAGTTCCATTGAAAATGTGTACACCCTTAGGTTTGGACACTCACTCAAAATTGCAGCTTTCGTCTTCTCCAGCTGCGGTTCGCTGCGCCCCAGCAGCACAAGCACCGAGCTCGCTTCGTTCACATGAGTAGAAAACTGTTGCGCTACTTCCTGGCCAATGCCACGAGACGCTCCCGTCACCAGCAAATATACGCGCTGATTGAGATTCATGGTAAACGGCAAAGTAAATGTACGTGTAAGTACAAAACTGCCGCAACAGTTGGCTTATTATTTCGCACTGGCACTTTTTTAACAACGCAGCTTTCAAACAGCTTTAACAAAAGCTTCAAATCACATGTACACACACATGCACATGCGAACATGTCCATATGTGTACCCATGCTTGTATTTGTGTAAAAAGTTGTTAGTATAAAATAAATGTTAATATTGTTTGTATAGTGGTTTTGAATAATAAACAATTATTCTCCAATACTTATGTATATGTATTAATACATACACTCACATTATAACGGGTAAAGCAAAGCAGTTTGAGCACCTATAAAGGTTATCTTCTAATTTAATGATAATTGTTATTAATTGTCGCAATTTTAATCGCCGCTTATCAGCGAGCTACGCTACCATAGTGTATAAAATGTTCTTTCAACACTTAACTGAAACTGCACTCAAAATAAATCGGTGTACAAAGTTTTTCGTTTCTTAAAATAAGAATGCTGAAGCCAATTTCTTCATCTGTATCTCGGATAAGCACAGAATAAAGTGTGGTGCATTTGTAATATTTTATTAAGTTTGCATAATTACTATCCAATGTAAAATACATTTTTTTTTTAATAAATAATGTTTATTCAGCGATTTGCATTCCTCATATGTTTAACAAACTGTAAATATTAGTTTTTGTTTTTGAACATAATTCACATCGCACACATTTTAAAAAATTATCGGAATACAAGCGTGCGCAAAAATACCATTTCCTTGCATTAAAATACCATTCCTTTTTGGCGCGAAATTCAAAAGTGAGCACAAAATAAAACTGAAATGGAAAAAATTTTTGTTACTACAACAAACAAGATAAAGAAGTACAATCAAGCATATCCGACCGTATAATACTCTCTACTATTATTCCCGATTAAATTAATTATTATTATATTACAATGGATAGTACACTATTATAACACGTTGAAACAAAAAAAACTATATTTGTATGCACATACAAACTCGTTTTACATTTTATGAATGCACATATATATTATATATGTATGTATGTATACCATTGATCGGCAAGGCCAGCGTCTGCGGGCAGCGCTGCCGCCACATAGGCAGCGAGATGGTAAGAGGTACAAGTTCGAGCTTCGTCACTATCGACCCCATGTTTAGTCAGTCAATACAACAATCTTTTTTTCGACGCCATGCCCCATTCGCTCACAATAAGCCAAATACTTTTGGTACGCAGGTCCCTAGAGACAGCATTATCGCAATGTCATAAAAAATATTGGACCGCCACGCCCCCTGTTCTGAAAAAAATAAGTTTATTTTCAAACTTTCATTCCGTTTTTGTGGCATTTTCTCTTATCGTACAGTATTATTATTTACAATTGGTTTGAAGACTAATTACATCGAACTATCTTGAAAGTAGTATAATAATCCGACTATAAAATAGAAAGTTAACAACACAAATACATTTATAATTGAACGCAATGTAAATGCATGTGTGTAAGCGAGGCCAAAACTTAGAAGCATATGTGGACCAGAGAACTGCACGGGTGGTGGTTTTTTGTACTCGAGTACTACCCAAAGAAAATGCGGTGGCGGTCTTACTCGTACTCAAAATTTAGAGTAAAAAATATGATCGGCTATATTTTTACTCGAATACTTTTTTACCCGAAGCGAAATGACTCGAATATTCTTTTTACCCGTACCCGAAGTAACGGGTATCGTAAATACTCTTTTTGAAAAGGGTGTCGCGAGTACGAATCATTTTTTGATGCGATAGAAAATGATTGTGTAGACAACACACAGAGTAAAAAAAATACTTACCCGAAATACTCGAGTACTTGAGCGACGGTTTGCCGTCGGCAAATTGAACAGCGCGCGTTAGAGGATAAAAAGGGTTTTTTGCATTAGAGAGAATGCATGTAACAGGTAGCAAATTACAGTTTTCGGGTTTTGCCAAAAAAACCAAATAGGCAACATTTTTACAATATGCGTTTTAAGTGTTGACAATTTATAGATAAACGGTTTCTTCATGCCAAATTGTGACTTAGAATACCCTGCAACAAATATTAAAACAGGTGTCCCATAATCAACCTGTAATCTATTAGTCACCTTGATTCTCATTAATGTGAATATTTAAATATATAAATTATGTTTTTTATCTTTTATGTAAAATTTCAATGGAAACAATGCCTTACTTCTTACTTTGCAATTGCCTTACTTCTTACTTAAACTATGATTTATTAATTGATAAAACTAACATTTATTAATTGATAACATTTAACTAGTCCATAACAAAAGAGCGTCGCAAGACTATACCCGCGCACACGATCGGGTAAAAAAAGAGCGGATAGAAAAAAACCCGAGTAAAAATTTACTTATACTTCACAAGGGTGGTTTTTTTCGAGTATACATTTGATGCGGTGTTTACGCCACCAAAAAAAGGAGTAAAAAAATATCCGATACTTTTCGGGTAGAGTAAAAAATGATTCGAGTCGAAAAATACTCTGTGTGTGATTTGGGTATTTTTACATGCGGTGTATCGCTGCAGTTCTCTGATGTGGACACGTTTCGCTGCATGTATAGCGTTGGTTCTTGTTGTTTCAACGCGTTCTAATTTAACAGAAAACAGCTTTTTGCAAAACGACACATATAGGGTTGCCATCCGTTCTGAAATTCCGGGACATGTCCCGCTTTTGGAGATAATGTCCCGGTATCCTGATCTGACACGAAATTGTCGCGGGTTTCTACAGTTGCGATAAAAAAAAATTTCATTTTGACACAATGCAACTCGCGAATTGGTGAACTAATTAACTTGTTAATTTTTCATCCTTTTTTTTCAGAAGTGAAAAATGTTAAGTAATATGTTTTGATAAACACGAGGGCACAAAGCCAAAATTCGCGATGCAACGGCGTCGTACATTTAAAATTTAAACACACAGTTTTTATTACGTTAACATGATATAATGCAAATAAAACAAATATTTTTGTAAAGTTTCCCATTCTTTAGTTATTTTATTACATGAAATAATGCAAATAAAACAAATATTTTTGTTAAGTTTCCAATTTATTTATTTTACAACGGTTGTTTTAACGATATAGCAATGTCCGTCTGTCTGTCTGTCTTTTTTTTTTCTTTTACACGTCTTCATATCGTATCTGCGACTGCACTCTCTTTTTCCTAGCTATCTTCCTAATTTGTTATAAATCTGTACGACCCACGTTAATAACTCCATCTTCGAAATACTTCGCTATACTAGAAAACGAGAATATGAAACGCCGAAAATATGAAAAGAGTTCTAAACATGAATGCGAGCTTTTCATTATTGAGGGTAGTCCCTAAAAAACACCAAGGTGGTAATTATTTATCGATATACCATGCTTACTAACTCTATATCTTTGAAAGCTTTCTTGTTGCCTAAATATACTCTTCTTAAGGTTTATCACTAGAGCTTATAAGCTTACCCATAATATCCAAATGCTCCTCTATGGGTTTAGTAGCCAGTACAATATCATCCAGATACATAGGCAACTATTTTCTTAGCACTAAACAAGTAAGATAAGTACAGTCGAGCACGCCCTACCGTATAATACTCTCTGCATTTTCCACGAATTATATTAGTAAAATCGGTATCGAGATATTACAATGTGTAGTACTTGCATTAAAACACGTTGAAACAAAAACAATCTAAGCATAATAAAACATACAGCTGTTTGTCTGTATGCGAATATATATACTAAAGACAATATATGATGCATATATGTATGTGTGTATTCGGCGCGGCCAGCGACTGTGAGCAGCGCTGCCGCCACGCAGGCAGCGAAAACATTCGAACATGTGCTTGTATGTTTCTGTCTCGCTTGCACTCAAACATTGAGCGCTACCGCTCAAGTGCTTGTATGTTACTATCTCGCTTGCACGATACACGATATACACGATATTGCATTCAGTTATCAATATTGTAACACTTCTAGTTTTCTTGTTTATAGTCCGATTTTTATGCACCTTTCAGGATAGGTTGATATAGTTAGTCTCCACACGAATTATAAATTAGAATACTCTACGATAAGAAGAAATGCCTTAAAAATGTATTGAATTTTGAAAAGTGTTTTAGTTCCCATAAGAAAAGGGGGCGTGGAAGCCCAAAATTTTTGATGGCATGACATTTATTCAGTCTCTAGGAACCTCCATACCAAAATTGGTGATCCTAGGTGCCATAGTTACTGAGATAACACCGAAAACACCGATTTTTTCCGAGGTGTCTCGTTTTTTGCTCATTGTGGGCGAATGGGGCGTGGCATCGAAAAAAAAAAGATTCTTGTATTGACTGACTAAATATGTGATCGATTGAGACCAAGCTTGAACTTGTAGGTCTTACCATCTCTGAAATCTGTTTGTTCATACGGACAGACAGACGGACAGAAGGACATGGCTATGTCGACTCGGCTTGTGATGCTGATCAAGAATATATATACTTTATGGGGTCTGCCACGCCTCCTTCTGCCTGTTACATACATTTTCACAAACCCAATATACTCTTGCAGAGAGTATAAAAAACCCTTAAATACACTAAATATAGTTTAGGTTAGGTTTAGCCGGATGTCTTCTTTGAACAGAGCATAGGCTAGTTATGGCCCTTAGTCAACCGGATAGGAACATTACTACGACGCTTGAAGGTCCTTTGCATGACAGTGGCATAAAAGGTGCTCCAGCGTTTCTGTAGAGTTCAGGTCATTGCATTTCCTGCAATTGATACTGTTGGTTATCCTAGCTTGTAAGCAGTACGTATCCTGACCAGCATTCTGCAGTCTTTCCTGGGAAGGTGCACAAAATATTGACCCAGGCAAGCGTTGATATTGTTGCACATGATCTTGGTTATTTTGCATGTGGGAGTGTTTCGTCATCTTAAGTTTTTATGGTCATTGGTGCTCCTCTCAAGATTACTGTGTACTGATTATAGAGAGTTGACCAATTGTTCTGTCCTGTTAGTTGATAGGTCAACGCCTGCTTTTGACAGGATGTCTGCCTCCTCAATTTCCGGTATGCCCTGGTGGCTAAAAACCCAGTAGATGTGTACTGACTTTGTCGTACATAATTCATCGAGTGCTTCCCTGCTCAACCTGAAAGTTCGGGAACTGAGAGTAGACGACATCCTAGACATCATGCTTTGTCAATCACAAAGACTTCCGCTTGGAAGATGCTACAGTGATCTGGTAGCTTAAATGTAAGTTATAAGCTGGGGTTTTCACAATAGACAGCGGCTCCAACTCCTCCCCCCATTTTGGAGCCTTTTGTATAGATCTTTAGTTCTGTATGTTTGTTAAGGCAGTTTTTTCAGTCAACAGGCCCAAGGTGTGCCTTTGTTTGGATTTCGAGATATTTTTCAGGTTTAATTTAGTCTGAGCATGTTGCCATACTCCTCCCTATTGAGCTGTGCCCATATCCTAGTGCTTCAAGGCGTTGGGCTGGCTGCTAGTTATACCCGTTACTCGTAGAGTACAAGGGTATATTGTAATCGTTGGAATCTATGTAACAGGCAGAAGGAGGCGTGGCAGACCCCATAAAGTATATATATTCTTGATCATCATCAATAGCCGAGTCGATATAGCCATGTCCGTCTGTCCTTCCGTCCGTCCGTCCGTCTGTCTTTGTTAGCAATGCTATCTGATCCAAATTTACACGGAGACTACATGTCTATGAAGTACATGTACTGACCAAGTTTGATCGAAATCGGACAACTATATCGTGTAGCTCCCATAGGGCCGATCCGTCAAAAACACGCTCCAAATATAAATTGGTATGAAAAAATGTTGCATTGACTAAGCTATCTTAATGAAACTGACAAAAAATAAATAAATCATCAATATAAATATACTGACTAAGTTTCATAGAAATCGGACTACTATATCGTATAGCTTCCATAGGGACAATAGGTCAAAAATTTGCATTTAGTATGAATTTGTATGAAAATTTTCTGTATTTACCAAGCTATCTTAATGAAACTAATACAGAATAAATTTATCAATAACATAAATGTACTGACCAAGTTTCATACAAATCGTATGTCTATATCGTATAGCTCCCATAGGAACAATCGGTCGAACATTGAGTAAAGTCGCGGGGCGACTGTAGCATTCTTTCTTGGTTTTTTTTTGCAAATCCAAGGGAGGTTGTCCCGTCAGGATCTCCAGTGCTTTTGTTAAACTGGTTCTAAGAGCGCCTGTAATGTAGATTAAAGCTTGACGCTGTACCCTATACATTGGGCGAGATATGTTTTCTTCCCCGTCGTTTCCCAACACACAAGAGACCCGTAAAGCAGTGTCGGGCGCACAACTGAGATATATACCCAGTGCATAAGTCTGGCTGACAAGCCCTTTGTGCAGCTAAGCATCTTCTTGGAAGTTGGGCTTGAGTTGTTTGCCATTTAATATTGGGGAGGTCCAGTAAGGTACCTTGTACTTCTTTGTGAAGAGGATGAGGTCCGTCTTTTCTGCATTGATATGTAGTCTAGGGTTCTTCGCCCATTTATCGATGGGCATTCTCCCGTTATAAATATACCTATGTCGTCCGAATAGGCAGCTATCTTTTGGTCCCTCTATCAAATTTCTTAATGAGATCGTCAACGACTGGGTTTCACAGAAGGGGAGAAAGGAATACTTCTTGTAGGGTACCCATGTTTGCGATTTTGGTTGTGGTTGCAACGCCCCATTCTGATCCAGTTGGTGATCTTTGGGTGCGTATTAGTGTATGTCAGCTGATTAACTATGACCTTGGTGCTAACATTATTGAACGCTCCTGAGATATTCACTAAGGCACCCAATCCGTATTCATGAATATGTAAGGCTCGTTCTTCGGTCCGCACTAGCGAGTGTAGGGACGTTTCAATGGACTTACCCGTGCTGTAAGCATGCATATAGAATTTACTTGAAGCTCTCTGTCGATGTTTCAATTTCCAGTTTTAATTGACTTTGAATAGGTCGCTGTTTTGACAGGAGCTCCTACGTTTTAAGCACTGATTCCAGATTGGAACAAAAGCTCCTCCAGGAATTCCTCTTGACCTTTCTGATCTTAGCGCGCGACCTTGTATTCGTTGTGAATGAGCTCTGTGCCGGTCTGTTTTGCAAATTTAAACAGTTCTTTGGTTGTTGCTCTCTGTATTGAGAGTTCTGCGTTTCACCATAGTGGTTTTGTTCCAATTTTCCGTCCGGTGGTGCTGGCAGGTCGTGAGACATATAGCATATTGCCGTTCTCCACCATTACCGCCGTTTGGTCATCAGTGATGTAATTAGACATGAGATAAGCATGGAGACCTTTTCGTACAGTACGGCCGTTTTTGTTCTGCTTACCGTTGCGACGTTGAACGCATTGAAGTTGTTTGACCTTAGTCCCGTTTCCATGTTACCAGAGGCAATCCATGGTACTTGAACTAAGCCACTTCGACGGGCCTTTGCTCTAGGGTCAAAATGAGCGCCGTCGATGCCCACTTGCTTTTATGCAGGTTTATTTGCAGTACCTCCATGTGTCTTAGCGACTGCATCACCTGTTGCGGACGGGTTGACTATAACCAACAGGTCTCCGTTTGAAAAATAGTTGGACCGTTAATAAGCCCAAATGACATTCTTACATACTCATATTGGCCGTGAGGAGTGACAAATTAAGTATACTGTACTGATTTCTCCTCGACTGCGATTTGATGAAAACCTCGCTTGAGAGCTATAACCGAAAAACACTGTTTCTTTTCGAGATATTCTAAGCAATCGTCTATAAGGGGCAGTGGACAATTGTCACGGACAGTAGGTTGACTGAGTCTTCTATAATCGATACACATACAAATTTCACCCGATTTTTTTTTCGCTAAGTCGTATTATTTTCATCGCCAACAGATTTTCGATAATTTCCGCCACTCTCTCTCTCTCTCTCTCTCTCATAATAGCTTTAAAGTTCAGATGAGCAATGAAATGGAGTTTTATCAGTAAGTCTAATGGTCATCTGTTGTCCTGGACATTTTTGCGGGAATGATGTCAAATATCTAGACCCCAACAATACAAAACGTTCTTTAGTTACATGTCTATCAAAAACTAATAGTACATTATATTCTTGGCTTTCTTCTATTTCAATATTGTCACAAAAATCGCGAAATTCGTTTCCTTGCGTGTCATCGTTGTACACTATTTGTGGCGTATTAGTGTCTATGGGATTATAAGAAATATTTCTTACATCTTTATTTTCGGTAATAGTGGTGAACAAAGATTTAGTTGTATTATTCGTGCTTTTCATATAATTTATATAAACCAACTTAATATTCATATTCCGAATATGACCTTCAATTTTTCCCATAATAGGAATACTTTTGCCACCATATCCATAATAACTTTCAGAATATGGTCTTAAAACTAAGTTTTTAGGTGATAATAATTCATCAAGAAAAGTGAGTTCATAAATCAATTAAGGGTGTAACGGCAGCTGTGTTAACTTATTATTTTTAAATATTGTATTACGGACAGATATGTCCGTCTGTCTGTCCGTCTGTTTCTATGCGAACTAGTCTCTTAGTTTTAAAGCTATCTTAATGAAACTTGGCACAGATGTGTATTGCCTTTGCACGCAGATCATTTGTGAAAATCGGCCAGATCGGATGACTATATCATATACCTCCCATTTGGCATAAAATCCCATGTGCAAACCAAATTTCATCCAGATTGGCCCACTATATCATATAGCTGCCAAAATGCTTAGTATGAAAATTTTCTGTGTCTCTTCAACGATTTGAGCCAAATGCACGAAATATGCATTTGTTATCATATTCCATCTGCCGACCAACTTTCGTCCGGATCGGACAACTATATCATAAAGCTGCCATTGGAACAATCGGTTAAAATGCTTAGTATGAAAATTTTCGATGTCTTTTGGGCGATTTCATCACTTAATATACATTTGTTAACTTTCCCAATGTGCTGACCAAGTTTCATTCAAATCGGACTACTATATCATATAGCTGCCATAGGAAAAATCGGTGATTGAAAACAAATTAACGCAATGTGCATGACTGCAAGGTATATAATCCTTGGTCCTGCCGAAGATAACCTTTTTTTCTTGTTTTTTATTACGCTTGATTAAACTTTATTACATTCTTCTCTTGTCGTGCTTGTATATTCAAATGAGTAGTGCTGTAAAACCACCGATGGAAATATCGATATTATTGATAGAGTTTCTGTTGTAGGATAGATCAATGGAATTTTGCCAATATCGATATATCTCTACAGACGCCAAGCCGCATGTAAGTTCATATATTTGCAATAAAATGCTTTATAATATTTAAAATAAACGATTTGGAGTATTTTGTACAGGATTGTTAATAGATATTCGCGCACTTTCTTTATTGGCGTGTTCTACATGGAAAATGGAAAAAGTTTTGAATCCATCTGGTGAGTCTCATACAAATTATAGTAGACACTTTTTCTAACTTGTATTTCAGATAAAAGTGCTTCGCTCGCAGAAGCCAATGACAGTATAATTTCTGTATCGGTAGACTTAGAAAATATTGAGCCGCCTAATAAACGCAAGAAGTGTGAGAAATCTCAGGTATGAAAATTCTTTGAGAAATCCGAAATGCGAAATGGCGGTTGTGTGAGCATGAATATAAAAGGAGCGGGAACACGTCAAATATGCAAGCGCATTTTAAGCGTGCACACCCTCTCAAAGCTGTTGAACACAAATCGCAAACAATGGACAAATTTATTGGCCGCACGGATGAATATTAACTCTCGTCATCCAGAAGGGACAATAAACTATCCAAAATGGTTGCATGCAATGGTTCACTGACAAGCCGCACAAAATTGCAGCATGTGTTTTTAAAAAATATGTACCATGAAATGATACTGTAATACAAGAACAAATTTAAGGATATGGAATATTGTGAATTTCTGCGATTGGATTTTTAGCGCAGGAGAAATTACTGGGAACAAGAGGAGCCTTAAGCCAAAAGCTGTGGATATGCTTATTGTTTTAAAGCACAATAATTGGCTAAAAAATGGCCCCCTGAATTGATCTCTTTAAACTTAACATCTACCTTGCTTTTTATTTTCTGACTCGCGTGAATTTAAACAAAATTTTGGTTGTTAGAAACTAAGACTTGTGAATTTAAGTTAAACTTTCTGTTTTTTTAGTTGTATGGAGAACATGAACACTTTGTTTTCCGTTAAAAACAAAATACAAATACTATTTTTATGAATTAAGACGAAAAACTCTGAATTTTATTTAGTTTATAAAATATATTTGTTTATTAAACTGAATCATATTTTTTCTCGTAGGTTTTCAGCAATTTGAAGTTTTCGATGGATCCATCGATACTATCAACATTTAAAACCATCGAATCCAAAAATATCAATGGACGGTCCATCGATATTTTTGGAGCACTTGAGTACTGTGTATCGAAGGCCATCAGCAATATCGATACGACCCGCTTATTTATATAACGATATATTCATTTCTTAATTTCTATCGATTATTGATATTATTTATAAATACTATTGCTAACATTACATTTTAATGAACAGTTCTTTAAAATTAACCTCTCTTGATTAAAAATTTTTAAATCTCTTAAGTTATTAAATTATTCATTTTGTAAGATTTTTTTAATAAGTGGATATCGATGAGAATCTTCAATCAGAATGACATCCGGTAACTGTGATGAGATGCAGACGTGTTCTAACCCTGATCTCATAATATTAAATAAAATCTGCCAATAAACCAACCATCCAATACAAATAACATAAAATTTTCTTAAGTTTACAATTTCCTATATTGTTAAAATTAATATTGCAAAACACATTTCGTTAAACTTAACAAAAGTGTTGAATTAGCTGCAAATGAACAATCCCTAATATCACGTTTTAGTTTGCATTGGTTGAAAGCCTTCAATATATTATGGTATCATGTTGTCAATATCGATAGTTGGCAGCTCTTTAACTTACTTAAATCTACTAGTTTTATCTATCGCCCAAAATTTAAAATTTGCCTACAATATTCAAAAACTCGTTTCCATCGATAATTATCGATAGATCAATCCCAATAGTTTTCAAGCTTGGTAATAGTGATGTAAATTTGCATAAAAACATCGATGTCAAGGTCCATCGATATTTTTAAAATCAAACATCGATGTTGCATTGATGCATCGGACCATGATACAATTATATAAGGTAGTCTCGTCGGCGGCAGAAGAGTCTTAGCTATGCTTGCAATAAGTGCGAGTGAAAGGCACTTTGTATAGTGAGTGCGAATGAAACGACTGTACAATGTGTTGATTAACCCACCGCTGGCCCTTGGGGTTTAAAATGGCCAAAAATACAAACAAACAAATAGATTAAGTATTTTTTCAAAGTTTTATTTTTAATAATTTTGTATTTCCAACTAAGCGTTGTTTTTGTTGTTGTATACATATTTTTTTGTTTAAATTCTTAACTCTGATGTAGATTCTAATCTTAAAATAAAAAATAGTAATAATTCATTTTTGTTTGGTCACACAAGGGTTAACAGTTTGGAAAAAATTCGTCCGCAGACAACCTTCCACTCTGACAAGCACGAACGCACTGAAGCTAAGACCTCAAAAAAACGACGAGCTCTGCCGCCGACGAGACTACCTTATATAATTGTATCATGCATCGGACTTAAACTTCAATGCATCAATGGAATACCAATGTTTTAAGATTTTCCCATTTGTTTAAAAAACGAATAATTTATGAAATTTTAGCTTGATTACTGTTGCTTTCATAGCGATATTATTATACAAAGCAAATCTTAGAAGTATTTAACATAAGTAATTGTAAGTAATAATAAATAATAAAATTGACAATTGAAAAATTGTGTAAGCCTGCAGAATTTGAAAGCTGGCTTAAAGGTGTCGATACAGCCAATCGAATACTCAATGTGGACCAATTGCATATAACTGATATCAAAATATTTGCGAGCTTTATCTTAATTTATCACACTGTATTCGTTGTACAGATATTTTTTATGTCTAAAACACAGTATAAAATCTACGTGTACTTGAAATTACTGATAATCGCACTTCCTACATAATTAAAAAAAAAACAAAAACAGCTAATGCAGCATACCCATACATATATGTACATATGCATGTAACGGATGTAAATATAGATTAAAATGCACATGTGGTGTACGTAAATGCTTTGCTGTTCAAATCGCAGGTCATGCGCCCCGCACGCTTACTGTTACTTCAGTTTTGAATCAGAACTTTTGACTGTGTCTTATCAACGATCTGACTTTGTATACAGATTTAACAACATTTCATGAATGGTTAGCTAGTTCAATCACCAACGCAATTATGTCAAACAGATTATCATAATTGGTTGATGGAGTGACGTAATAAGACAAATAGTGAGATATGCAGCAAAAACATACAGATATACAAAACATGATATTCCAGAAGGTGATTTTCCCCAAAGAACCAACCAAATAAATAAAATAATAAAAATATTTGTTTCGTTTTCGTGTAATCCGTTTCCGTGACACATGCATTGTACCGTTTCGAGCAAGCTTGTCACCAGATAACTTTTATTCAATTCAGTTTCCATGTTTTGAAAATGTAGGTAAAAATCGTCAGTCATGTTTACATACGTAATGTCTGCAGCAGTGCGTGTCTGTGCGATCCACTTCCAATTGATCCAAGTGACAAGCGGATGCACGGGCCACGACTGCGTTGCTACTCATAAGACATATGTGTCGTAAAAGTCGACATCGTGACCAGATACGAAGGAGGTCTCTTCCAAAATGTTGATTAGTTTGAGTGTTGTCTGCTGTGGCAGAACACGTGGTAAATGAGCTATCTGAGACACTCCTACAAGCGTCTCAGGATCCACAATATTTCCATTAATATCGTAATGGGTTTCATGCGTTTTTAATAGTCCGGGGGCATAGCTGAGCACGTGGACATCCGAGCGTCTCTCCTCCGAGGCCATGGAACGGAAGTACATGTCGCGAGCCAGTTTACATGAGCACAACAACTTGCTGTAAACCAGTGGACACAACTTCATCGATGAGGTCACATTGATCACCACCTTCTCTATGCCTGCCAGCGACTTGGAGTTTAACCAAAGTTGATTCAAAGATACCGGAGCGTACAACTGACGATGAACATATTCGGTCCAAGCCTGCGGACTTTGTGGCTCCATTAATCCATGGGTGGCAGTATCTCCTTCGTTATGCACAATAATGGAGCGCTGAAATCCAAAACTGCAGCTTTTTCGCAATACCTGCTCTAGCAGGTGGCCCCCGTTGGAATTGTGTGCATCCAAAATGCTTGTGATTATTTCCACAGTACCCGCTTTCAATTGCTCATTTAACAGCTGCTTTAATAATCGCAATTCTACTTCATTTTCATCCAAGAAAATGGCCATAGAGCCGGCGGCCACTCGACTACACAACTCCAAGCCAAGCGTCTTTCCAAGCGGATTGGAGCAGCCGCTAAACACCAATAATGTAGGCACGTTTAAATCCATTTTCCTTGCTGCCATTATATAACACAAGTTGTTGAAATACAAAGCTTAGAAATTATGTCCTTCAATCACGTTCGATCGCTTTCGATTGTTCAATTGTACTGAGCCTAGGGCAGTGGTTTAGTGTGTCTGCTTAGCTCGGTTTTTAGCTGATTAGAATTTTAATTTCAACTTTGCCTCAGACTTAAACCGAGACAAACACCCAGATTCAGCCAAATGTTATTAAGAAACTCGACTGTACAGCGATAATACGGACTACTTACTATCTGGTGTTCCCTCAAGTATAGAAATGTGTTCGCGCTTTCTAAATAGCACACACTTCTCCTGTATAGAGATAACTACAACGCTGAATGATTGTCGATGAATCAGCCTGAGTCTTGTTACTATGCGCACCCAAAGAACGATCACGTGCGTAGCAGCTGATCACCATCCAAGTTGGACTTTAAAATAAATCATGTTTCTCCAAAAGAAAACTAACCAAAAGAAATTGTGCAAACTACAAAAGCTATCTTACAAGTTGATATTCTTTCACAAAAAACAGTAGAGATTGTAACCTACATATTTAGTATACTCGAACTAGCTACCCAGGTACCCAGTCGGACTTCATTTTTTGTACAATACGTATTATTTCTATACTTTATTACATACATATAAACGCAAAAAATATATGTGTTCATTTCAAAAAAAAAACCTGTTAAAAAACGGTATTAAATTTAACAAGGTATTAATATATTCTCTGTTCGGCTTAAAAGCATTTCCATTTCGTTTAGTCGTCATCTGGCTGTACATTTTTTCGAATTCTAAACCATGAGCCTATTAAAAATAGTCCTCAGACCGTATTTAGTATATCCATCACTCAAATATAATATAATATATTATTATAATCATTATGTCATCAAATAAACCGAAAAAGTGCATTGTTTTATGTTAAAATTAAATAAGTAAACGATTCTTGAAGTGCATGTAACCGATTAAATTTTTTGGGTAACACCACAAAAAATTTGTCATAGTGTTGCCGGTTTTAGATTGTCAGTCATAACAATCGTGAATTGCAAATGTAATCATGAACTTAAAAAATTTGTATTAAATTCTACACATTTTATTTTATTAATTTTGAAAATGTATAGAAAATTCAATATTTGTACACAAATAATTATTAGTATATTTATAAAAAGAAAAAAACACATTTATTAAATCCGGCTGTGGGTAATTTACATTGGCAAAACATTAAATTTTTACTAAGAATTTTCCGCCGAACAGGGTAAGTAGCACCTAAAATTAAACTATATGTGAATTAGTTTTCTATTTAATAGTTCCTCATTTTGAGACCCCGTTCTCTAAAAAAGAGTAGAGGGGTCTATTAAGTTTGTCAGAAGCAAAATGTGCGTAACAGGCAGAAGGAGGCAAGACCGACCGATAAAGTAACCAGCGCTAACAGCCGATTCGATATAGCAATGTCCGTCTGTCCATATGAGCACCTGGATCTTCTAGACTACAAGAACTAGAACCACCAAATTTTTAATGAAAGTCCGTCACGCCTCCTACCGCAAACTGTGAAAAACTCCAAAACTTGAAAACGACTTAAGCTATCGTGACCAATTCACACATTAAATGTATGGTACCATTTTAACTATTCTTGCCAAGTTTGATCCAGATCGGACAACTATAGCTCACACAGTATGTGTAAATAATTACAAAAAGAATCCTCACCACATTTGGTTCAAATCAGACGAATCGGTGCGAATTCGATTCCAGGTAGTGCATTTTGTTTATTTACATTTTTAAATTTCAATTGAAAATCTTATGTTGAGAATTTTAGTTGGTGCAGCTGATGGTTCGAATCATGGCAGTGAATTTTTTTTTTATTTCATATTAAAGTTTAAATTAAATACAGTATTTAAATATTAATTTCGAATTTTAAATACAAGGATTTTTATACCCGTTACTCGTAGAGTACAAGGGTATATTGTAATCGTTGGAATCTATGTAACAGGCAGAAGGAGGCGTGGCAGACCCCATAAAGTATATATATTCTTGATCAGCATCAATAGCCGAGTCGATATAGCCATGTCCGTCTGTCCGTCCGTCCGTCCGTCCGTCCGTCTGTATGAACAAAAGGATCTCAGAGACTATAAGTGCTAGAAAGGTGAAAAGGGTCGCAAATGAAAGGTACAATACCCAAGCAGTACGAGTTTGTTTTTGTTTTTGACACGCCCACTTTAGGGCGTTCTATCCTCATATAAAGGTAAATGTACAGAAAAAACTTGAATGTTTTAGTATAGAAAACTTTTTTGTTAGCAATGCTATCTGAACCAAATTCACACGGAGAGTACATGTCTAATTACATGTACTGACCAAGTTTGATCGAAATCGGACAGCTATATCGTATAGCTCCCATAGGGCCAATCGGTCAAAAACACGCTCCAAATATAAATTAGTATGAAAAAATTTTGCATTGACTAAGCTATCTTAATGAAACTGACAAAAAATAAATAAATCATCAATATAAATATACTGACTAAGTTTCATAGAAATCGGACTACTATATCGTATAGCTTCCATAGGGACAATAGGTCAAAAATTTGCATTTAGTATGAATTTGTATGAAAATTTTCTGTATTTACCAAGCTATCTTAATGAAACTAATACAGAATAAATTTATCAATCACATAAATGTACTGACCAAGTTTCATACAAATCGTATGACTATATCGTATAGCTCCCATAGGAACAATCGGTCGAACATTGAGTAACGGGTATCCTAAAGTCGCGTGGCGACTGTAGCATTCTTTCTTGTTTTTTTTTTGAAACAAGGAGTGTAAGAAAATCTACATATGTAGGTATACATTAATTTGCACATATACACAATGTGTATTACACATGAATGACTTAAATATAAATCATTCTGCTTCTTCTTCATTTTTACTGTTTGTAGAAAAAAATTCGCACAATAATGAAAGTACGGGGTCTTTTACAGTCGGCTCGCTCGACCGTAGCCTTTCTTACTCGTTTACTCCATTTATCCTATGAAAGCTACAAGATATAGTTGTATGATATTGATAAAATTTTGTAAGGATCAAGTAATTGTGTTATGAAAACAGTAATTGTGGGTTTTACAGATGTGCAAACTTATCTAACTAGTAGGAAAGACTACAGTCGAGTAAGCCGACTGCAAAATAACCCGTAATCATTCTAATGCTCATTTTTTCTGACAATGGGTCTAAACGCTCCAAATGTGGTGAGGAGATGACAATCAAAATACTATATACACATTATTTGTTAATTTGGTTGAGATAACTCAGCTAAAACTCAACTATTTCATAAAAATTTATAAATTTCAACCGGTTTGGGGGAGCTATAGTATACTTAACCAATCCGGAAACTTGGTAACGATTGTAATAATGGTACTGTTCACAAATTGTGAATATAAAATAGTGATTTTGGGCACGATAGCTTTTATAGTCTCAAATTGTTTACAATAAGTGTTGCTAAAAAAAAATTATTTTTTACAATTTGCGGGGGCTGTAGGTGGCGTGGCTACAATTTGAAATAAACGTGATCAGCCTAAAGTATAGACCAATGATGACAATTTTCCTTTTTTTTTTCATTAATGGCAAATGCTGGTAAAAAGGCTGAAAATTTAAAAATAAAAGGACAGAAAACAGGACAAAGCAAAAAAAATGATCAATTTTGCAAAATATTACTGCATTTACAGTATCTGCAATACCCCTGAATCAGTGTTGCCAGATTTTGGGAAGCACCAAAGGCTAGATTGAAGAAAAAATAAGCTAGAATAAGCTAAAAATGAAAAAAAAGATTAAAAATTAGCTAGTCATTAAAACACGAAAATAGTAGATTTTTTAAATTTCTCTTATGTGTATATATTATAATAATGAAATGATTTTATTATTTGGATGTTCCTATGTCGATCCGCAAATCGTCATTAAAGTAGACTTCCAACACATTGTTTATTATATGCGTGCATTTTGTCCGCTTCAACTTTATGCCAGGAGAGTCGTTTCACATGGTCAATAGGTGCTATGGGCGAGTGTTGCGAATCTAATAGCGAAAAATTACCAAAATACGAACAACAAATATGATTTTGGTCTTAGTTATCAATAAAACTGGGCAAAACTTACAATACAATCAAAAAATAAAACTCATTTTGTTCTGAAAAAAGCTAAATGAATACTAAAATAAGCTAGATTTCAACCTACAAGCATATTAATTATTTTTCAAGCTATTTGATTTCAAAATAAGCTAAATCTACCTTAAAATAATATAATATTGCAACACTGTCCCTGATTGGTATCGGTTTCATCACGGGTGATCCCCACGGTTTCCACTTAACATTTTAAAAATTCGCCAAATAAATTTAAAAAAAGAGCTAATTTCTTTAAAAAGGTGCCAAAAATACTGGATTTTTTTTAGCATTTAAGTCTAAGTTATTTCTCGGTTTGGTTTTAATTAAATTGCGTTCTAAGAAGGGCTGAGCAATGTTTGAATCATTTTTATTTTGAATGAAAAGGAGCCAATACATAAATAAAATTGCCAAGGAGCCAAATGCGGAAAAGTTGCAAGTTTTGGCTCCAAATCGCCAACTGTGGCAACCGTGCTTATCCCCTGTATAAAATCTGCCTGGTGTAGCTAGAATTCGCGAAATTTTCATTTGTAAATCTCTTTTACATTGAACCTTAGAAACGATATCGATAATACATACAAAACACCTACTCAATTGAATTGATCACTGTTATACTCATTTTGGCACTGTTCTTAACCTTAACCAAATGTCGGAACCATTTTTATACCCTTGCAGAGTTATTGTTTTTGTCACGAAGTGTGTAACGCATTGAAGGAGACGTTTCCGACCCCATAAAGTATATATATTCTTGATCAGCATCAACAGCCGAGTCAATATAGCCATGTCCGTCTGTCCGCCTGTCTGTCCGTCTGTTTCTATGCGAACTAGTCTCTCAGTTTTAAAGCTATCTTGATGAAACTTGGCACAGATGTGTATTCCCTTTGCACGCAGAACATTTGTTAAAATTGGCCAGATCGGATGACTATATCATATAGCTCCCATAGGAACAATCGGATGAAAAAAAAATTTGTTTTGAGCTATGTTAACCAAATTCGCTCCATATGCATTTGGCATTAAATCCCGTGTACAAACCAAATTTCATCCAGATCGGACCACTATATCATATAGCTGCCATAGGAACAATCGGTTCAAAATGCTGAAAATGCTTAGTATGAAAATTTTCTGTGTCTCTTGTACGATTTGAACCAAATTCACGCAATACGCATTTGTTATCATTATCCATCTGCCGACCAAGTTTTATCCGGATCGTACAACTATATCATATAGCTGCCATAGGAACAATCGGTTGAAAATGTTTAGTATGAAAATTTTCTGTGTCTCTTGTACGATTTGAACCAAATTCGCTCCATATGCATTCGGCATAAAATCCTATGTGTACACCAAATTTCATCTAGATCGGACTACTATATCATATAGCTGCCATAGGAACAATCGGTCATTGAAAAAAAATTAACGTAATGTGCATGACTGCAAGGGTATATAATCATCGGCTGGCCGAAGATAACCTTTTTTTCTTGTTTAGTACATATATTTTATGCTTAGGTTCTGTTCAACTGTCCTGAAATGTTAATTAATAGAATTTTGTTGCATCCAAAACCGATCAACTGGGAAAATATGAACTCGATACGCATTTACTAAAAAACGAAACAATTCCGGGTAGGGGCTGTTTACAATTTTTCGGACTCTTTAAAACAGGACTGATCCTTCGAAAAAAGGCCAAATTGGCATCACTGGTACAGACGGACTTTCATTTCAAATTTAGTAGCTTTACCTCTTATATTCAACGACTTTTAGGTGTTCATACAGACGGACACCACTATGTTTAATCGGCTGTTAGCGCTGGTTAAGAATAAATATATGTATGTACATATATACCACACCTCCTTTTGCGGCTACGCACATTTCGCTTCTGACATACCTAATAGACCCCTAAACTCTTTTTATTCATTTAAAAAAAATCACGTTTAAATCCTAGACCAAGCGTCTAACAAATTATAATTTCACAGCGCGAGGTTAATTGTCAATTAACAAAAATCTTAGAATAAAGTTACCGATTATTATCCAAAAGATGGTTATTGATTTTTAACTTTATTGGATGTGTTGGTCAATTGGTCAAATAGTAAAGCACTGACACGGGGGAGTAACGCTAAAGGGCTACAAGGCTGCTAAAAAAAAAAAAGATGAAATAAAAGTCCTTTTACATTGAAAATCTTAGAAGGAGCATGAATCTATGTTTCAAATAGCTTAACATTGTATACAAAGTAAGTAATCAGAAAAAAATTTGATTTTCTTGAATTTAAAAGAAACAAATAAAAGCACCTTTATTAATTTAGATACTTGTAGACATACAAATAGTATGGTGACTGGCATGTCACATAAATTAAAAGTTTATTTGCCAATATCGTGAATTTTATTTACTGAAACTGCAACAAAACAGAGATAGAGAGAAGAAGTGTTAGCGATACGAAATTCATGGAATTCAGCAGAATTTGTGATGTTTTGTTTATCAAGCAATCCCACGAGAAAGCTGAGACCAACCAAATCAGTTCTACTGGGCACGTGCAGGAGAGGCAAGCGAAAACCACAGCAAGTTACTTGAGTGCTAAATTCAGTCTCACCTGAAGTGTTGACCCTGATAACTTGATTTAAGAAAGTGTCCCTGTGCAATGGAGTGATGCCAAGTTTCATTTAATTGGAATCGCACGCGGGAAGACGCGAAAAACAACAAGTAGTAATAAAAACAACGAAAAGAGCAATAACTAAACAATGACAACAAAAGCTCAAGACGAGTATTTCATCTTTGGATGGGTATAAAACGTGTGGGTCGCTGCCATGTCAATTCAAACGTTTAACGAGCTCAGAGCAGCACGCGACCGATAAGAAAGAGACGCGAGAAACCTAAAAGACATAAAAAAATTAATTAAAAAGTTACCAAAGCGAAACGAAAAATTACTGCAATGAATGTCTGTAATTTCGTGTTGATGCTGCTGCTGGCGATGCACTGCAGCCAGGGCGTGAGTACTCAAACTGAACTGACCGTGTGACCAACTACTACAATGAGCCATAATCCCTAATTCTTTCACAGCTGCTCGCGGCCTGTGTGTGCTCGGAAAAGGGCACTGACTACTGCCAGAGTTGCCAAGGTCCAACGATAGTGCGTCCGAAACCACGATACTACGAGCCCAGCGAGGTTAATCTGTCGCCTATCGGCGATAACTGTTGGTGCAGCAAGCAACTTATTGAACCAGCTCAACTGCCGAAGACCTGCGGTAAAGTACGTGAATTCTTTCAATATGTCCACGCGTTTAACAATCTCTTGAGCCGCCGAATGCTCGAGGGCGCCATTGAGGCCAAGACTTTGGCGGCACAGCGTCTGGCCGAGCGGCTGCAGCGTTTGGACCATGTCGAGTGCCACAAGAGGCGTAACGTTCTCTTGCGCCCAACCAGCTACGGCTATGGCTACGGCCGTTGATTAACCCTGTGGATAACAAACCTTAATCTTAGCCACGTACACAAATCGAAGACCAGTAACCAGACCCAATAACTAAATTATATTTAGCTTTAGCACAACATTCCACAAATACATATACAAACACACAAATGCGCATGCCAAAATCCTAAAAAGCAAAAAAAAAGAGTAATGCTTCCGCATGCGAGCTTTATCAAATATTCAATTTCATGATCGGTACTAGGCCAACAGAAAGAACTTTAAGCTTGCGTCATCGCCCATGAGCTGCATCACTACATCATAATGATTATCGTATCGGACTTTGGCATAACTAATCATGTTGCCGTCTCTACCTCACTCACGCACGCTCTCTCCTCACTGTTATCATTATCATTCCGTACGTGCGCCATGCATCAACAATCTTCATGTCACGATAGAACTTCAATTAAATTTGATACTGCCATTTCCACAGAAGACGCCATGCAAACCCACCTGTGACTGCCAAAAGAAAGACGATAGTAACTATGGCGGCTCTAGCTCCAGCTACAATCAGTGAGTAACTATGATCTTTGAATCTATTTAAGGTGAAATAATAATTATAATTTTATTACAGCATTGCTTATGCTGCCGAAAAGTCACAGGATGATAGCTCACCTGCTGATCCCATTAGTGTCAGTCTAGCGGCACAGGCTGGAAAGGCCATCAATGTTCCAGAGGCAAAGTTAGCCTATGGCTTTGCCCAGAAGCCTGTGGACGGACAACAGAAAGTGTTTTTCTCTAATGTGCCCGAGGAAAATCTCTTCAAGCTCAAGAGTGATGTTATAACACTGAAGAAACGCAATTATGCAGCCAAGGAGGAGGAAGAGGAATACATCGAGGAAGATGAGCAGGAATCCTACGACAATGAAGATGAGCTACCGCAATTAACCTACAAACAACTGGGCTATATTACTGAGCAATACAAGAATCCCAAGTTCAGGAAAGTGACAAGAAAATCGTCATATGGCTCGAATTTGGATGGTTATGCAAAGGTGGGCGACAAGGTGTCTGTTGATTGTGGCTTCAAGCCAGGACGTATAACTTCATACCGAAAATCACGTCACCAAGAGTTGATGAGCGATTCCTTTTAGTGAGGTTAAGGTGAATGAAACACTTGTCCCACCCTGTATATTATAAATGGATGCGTGATATGCGTATGTATGTATGTATGAATAAATAAGTAGGATATTAAAATACACAAAAATAATTAATATTAAGTTGTATATCCTTGATATAATGATAAATGTAATTTTTACTATATTTGATGAGATATACACAGTGTGTACACATCTTATGCAGGAGTGTAAAATAATGTAATCCGTTAAAACTATCAATTAATAATTATCGTTGGGTTAATTTTATCATAATTGTTTGTTAATAATCATGTATTTACAAGCAAACTTTTTGTTTATTACAAAAATTCCGCATGAAGGTCACCCTCCACTTTTTATACCCGTTACTCGTAGAGTACAAGGGTATATTGTTTTCGTTGGAATGTATGTAACAGGCAGAAGGAGGCGTGGCAGACCCCATAAAGTATATATATTCTTGATCAGAATCAATAGCCGAGTCGATATAGCCATGTCCGTCTGAGCAAAAGGATCTCAGAGACTTTAAAAGCTAGAAAGGTGAAAGGGGTCGCAAATGAAAGGTACAATACCCAAGCAGTACGAGTTTGTTTTTGTTTTTGACACGCCCACTTTAGGGCGTTCTATCTTCATATAAAGGCAAATGTACAGATAAAACTTGAATGTTTGATGTCTCCAAATTTACACGGAGACTACATGTCTACAAATTACATGTACTGACCAAGTTTAATCGAAATCGGACAACTATATCGTATAGCTCCCATAGGGCCGATCGGTCAAAAATACGCTCCAAATTTAAATTAGTATAAAAAAATGTTGCATTGACTAAGCTATCTAAATGAAACTGACACAAAATAAATTTATCAATAATATAAATACACTGACCAAGTTTCATACAAATCGTATGATTATATCGTATAGCTCCCATAGGAACAATCGGTCGAACATTGAGTAACGGGTATCCTAAAGTCGCGGGGCGACTGTAGCATTCTTTCTTGTTTAACTTAGTGATAAGCTTCAGGTCAAAGTGCACATCCGATAACAGACACACATATCTTTCTGATTAGAATCTCGCTATACCAAGTACAAGAAATACATAATTGAACAAACCACAAGAAAAGAATAACTTCAGGAGACATTTTACATCACTGCAGCACGCCGTCAGAAATAAAGCGCCAAAAATGTCATGGCTGTTTTCATAGCGGAACAAGCTGTCTCTGTCATCTTAGCGCCTGGACTCTTCTGTGCCATCCAGGTATATGGAATCTGGAATATGGGGATAAAGTCCAGAAAGTTGCCAAAAAAAAAAATACTTTGAGATACTGAACTCTCATCCAAACAGCCTGGCAAGGCATTGCTGCTCAGAGAAATGCTAGCCCCTGGAGTGGAAAATAAATATGATCTTGACCAAACAAATAATCATGACCTTAAACAAATTATTGTTGAATTTCTGACTAGATTAGGTTGCCTATTAGGTAACAGGACACAAAAGAACGCGTTTAACAGCTATATATTCATAATCTCAACTATTTCTATTTTTTTTTCCTAAAAGTATACTACACATTTTATTAGCTAAATCGAAATAAATTAAATTTGTATTTTTTTGTACGTTGTAATTCTGCCTGCCACACTTGGCGATTTTTTCCCATTAAGCTCTTGGATATTTTATTATGGAGTTGGATCTTTTCATTGACAATAAAATGGATTTAAAGTACAAATCTTAAATATTATATAGTTCTTCGAAATTAGATTAATAAACAACAATCTAATAAATTTGGAATTTGGATGATATTAATATTATGTTAAAATTAAGTTTTCTATTCCTTTATGTGAAATTTGTTTAATTTGGTGAAAAAAGTTATACAAGAATTGCTACAAATTTTTTTTTATTCATTTTGATTTATTTTTAAAAAACATTTCACTGGGAACTGATGTAGTAAACACTGTAATAGTATAAGCTCATAATGGATGTTCACAGTTGAGTGCGTTTTCTAAAAAATATAACAATGTATAGACAAGGTATTTACACTTAATTGACATATGTATTTATATGTATGCCATCTTATTAATTAATTTTTTTGTTCATGCGATTTATAAGTTTTCGTTATATAAGATATTATACCCTTGCAGATGGTATATGGTTTTTGTCACGAAGTTTGAAACGCATTGAAGGAGGCGTTTTCGACACCCTAAAGTATATAAATTCTTGATCAGCATCAACAGCCGAGTCGATATAGCCACGACCATCTGTCTGTCCTACAGTTTCTATGCAAGCTAATCTCTCAGTTTTAAAGCTATCTTGATGAAACTTGGTGCAGATGTCTATTCTCTGAACGCAGTTCACGTGTTAAAATCGGCCAGATCGGATCACTATATCATAGAGCTCCCATAGGAACAATCGGTTGCAAATTTAAAGTGCTTAGTATGAAATTTATTAGTGTCTCTTGAACGAATTGAACCAAGTTTCATTAAAATCATTAAATTCACTATATCATATAGCTGCCAAAGGAACAATCCACGAATGAAACCAAATTAACGCAATATGCATGAGTGCAAGGGTATTAAATCTACGGCGAGCAGAAGATAAATTTTTTTTTTTTTTTGTTATTTTATTCTTTTTGTTAAAATAATTTTTCAGTTTACAATATGTTTTACAGTATGTTTTATATTTTATTTTTGTTTGTTATTATCTTTCTCAATGTAAATAAAAAATATCTTAAATAGATTATTTTATTATATATAAGAACTCCAACTGCTCTATAACCAAAAAAAAGTCTTTTGATTTCAACACTATATTACCAGCTTAAGGTACTTGGCTGGTAATTTATTAATATGTATATCATAACTATAATAAGACCCCCAAAAATTAATCATTTTTTTTAGAACTTATAATATGCTTAATCATAACATAATTAGATCTAAGTTAAGTTTGAGCAACACTCATGTACAAATGTACAGTGGGGAGCAAAAGTGAGTACATGTTTGCTGTAGTGCATATAACGTTGCACAGAAGCTACAAATACAAGCAAATCACACAAAAAAAATGTTATATAGTTTATAAACAATTGTTAGAAAGTATGTAAAGTTACAAATTCTAAATCATGAAAGTTGAGTCTGCAAAAATTTCCACACTAAAAATAGTCACATGGGCCCGATTTTGCTCTTTGCGAAGACAAGTCAACAAAAATTGTTTTAAATACTCTATCCAACAAAAATTTTTTTTTAAATATTCGTTATGTAATGTGTCATGTTTTCTACCATATTCTGTAGAATTTCGTTTGAATTATTTTATCACTTCTCCTGGATGCACGTCCAAATTTCCTTTTAGATTCTTGGAACGATCTTTTACTATAATAGGCTTCGCTTGAAAGCAGACCATACACTCTAAATTGGTTTGATATCAGGACCCCGGGCTTAGCATGTATATTTGTCAATTAATGTATCTCGATTTTTTAAATATCTTTTTATGTTGGAAATATGTTTTGTGTTCATGGTGAATAATAATTTTATTTGACGTGTTCGATTTTCACAGACATTACCTGTATGTTTTTAATATTATTAATCCAAATTTTATTACTCAACCATTTTTTTAAATTATTTTTTTTTTTGTGTATATCGATGATTTTTTAATCGATATTTGTTCCAGTGCAAAGTTCAACTCTAGGTTCGGCACTGAAATGAATGAACGCTGGGAACATGACTTTTGACTGAAATCATCACAGAAGCGAAATTATTTGAAAAGGTCAGCGCGAACAACAACAGCAAAAACAACATAAACAATAATATGTTGCTGCGAATGCGAAAAACAACAAAATATCTTAGAGCCATGTATGTACATACAAACAAACAAAGAAAAAACATTGTTCAAGTTCAAGTTCAACATTGCAGCTAAAGTCTTTGTCGCTTGCCACAGCAGCCACCGAAACCTCCGTACCCAGCGCTCCAGACGTGGTCGTTGGAGCTGCGTGAGAGAGCGTGAGCATTGGACGGACGCGAAGACGATATAAAGAATGCGACGTCTCACATTTAGGCTAGTAGTCAAAACGTCAGATACCAAAGCGGACGCCGTTAAATACAGACTTATGTGTATTTATCCAAATACATTAACAACATCCATACAATATTGATAATGCACTTGATCTCTATGACCCTAACGACAGCGACGGTGCTGCTGTTGGGCAGCATTGCAGCTGCTCCCACGCCCGTTGAGGTTGTGTACACGGGTGAAGAAGGCTGTGCCTGTCCCACACAGCTGGAATATCAGCTAAATGTGCCCAGACCAAACAAACCAAAAAAGTATGATGGCGCCGAATACACGTATCGCGTGGAGAAGCCTGTCCAGACCAAGGCCAAGATAACCTACAGCTTTGACTTCACCGTGGAGCAACCCCGCACGCCCCTACCACCCAAGAAGAAGCAAGCTAAGCTTTATGCCAAGGTGGATCGGGTTCTGGTGCCAAAAGCAGGTGTGTTCAATGCAAAACATTTTTTTTTTAATTCTCAAGCTAATATACATTTCCGTCGATAGATTGTCGTAACGACCATAAGACCAGTTGCAGCTGTAGTAGCTGCTCCACAGCCAAACCAAGGTACGTATTCCAGCAGACCAATGCCATTCGTCGTCGTCGCGATCTGAGTTCACATGGATCTATGCTGCGAAAGCATTTAATGCGCCAGCAGAAAATGGAGGAGCGCCCAGCTCGTTATATTAAGTACTATCATACAGATTTGAATGCTCACCAGCAGCAGCAAGAGTACAAGACGCGTCTGTTTGGCTTGATTCCGACCTATCCAAAGTCTGTGCCCAAGCTTAAGCGAAAGACTAAGAAGGCTCCGCCTTTGATCACGAAACCCGTCAAGCGCTGGTCGGGATTGGGTCGGCGCAAGCGCGACATCAAGGGTGAATATGATCTGCTTGAGCAGGAGCGAGCAAAAATGGATCTGACTGCTCCGGAGATCATACAATTCATGCCGGAGACGTTAAATCCAAACTTTAAGCGCGGCCAGTGCCATATGGGATGTGGGGGCATTGAACTAAATAAATCGCCTGAACCTGCAAAGGATGACAGCATCAACAGTAACACCACACCCACCAGCATCACAGACCAAGCCGAATCGGAGCATCCGGAGGGACCATCTCAGCTGAACTCTATACCCATAAAGCGGTCAGCGCTAAACTATTATCCGGAGCAGATACCGTCGCCGTTGTCCAACGGCTATAATGAGTACAAGTTTGTCGACGATTCTCAGTTGCGGAGCTTGCTTTCGACCACATCAGTTCCCGATCCACTCGAACAGAATTCCACGCCGTTGCAGTTTGCCGGCGACTTGGAGTCTGGCCATCGGCGTTCATACTCAACACCCGTTTTGGGTATCGGAGGTGGATATCCAGTGGAGCATGTAGCCGATGCCCACTTGGACAGCATTATTTCGGACATTGTTTATCAGCACCCGGACCTTGTGAACACAAACTCGAACTACGGCGGTACACTAGTGGATCCAGAGCCAGTGCAAAAGAAGCAAACCACAGATTTTCTTAAAAAGCTCATCGATGGCCGTTTTGGAGGCTGGGGCTTCGATACAGTCACTGAACCCGAGTCCGAGGTCAAGGCCGATTACTCGACGAGGCCGTCTAAGACATATGGCTATAATAGTCACACCCACGATGGCTACAGTGTCGATACTTACAATGTGCCCCCGATCACCGATTATCTACGTGCCTGGTTCTAGGTCATGTAATAGTGTTCCCCCCTATTCTCTGTCCCTTATACCATAAATATCCCATACCAATTTCCCAAATCTTACCGTTTAGTCGTGTAACATAGTGCAGTTGGCTAGTTCTAAATAAGTTTATAAGCAATTGAAATTACATAATGAATAAGAAGACAAAATGACAATAACAAAACAAAATGAAAAAAATAAACCGTTTTTTTTTAAATTATTTCTGATTCGCTTCTCATTACAGCTACGACAGCAGTGGCAGCGACTCTTACGGCTACGGGTACTGAAGCAGATGACCCAACGACATCAAGCAACAACGATGGCAACAACAATGTAAAAAAACAATCGTCAGAATTGTGCTGATCCAGGCATATATTGGTGGCAAGCATTTAATTAGGCCACTGTTCTACTTCTACACACTCTATTATATCTCTATCTCTGTCTGTCCGTCTGTCTTTTTTATTTTGCCTTACGTTTTCCGTTTACGTTTCACTTCAGAGCTTTGCTCAACAAATGACTCAATAAAGCGGTTGTCCAAAATAGCGTGCTTATTACTAAATAAATATTAAGACTACGTCTTCAACGTTATGGTGCACCATGTACCTAGAAAAAAACACATGCAGGGTATTATTTGACTTTAGTTTTATAGATTTTCTGCCCTATTATTTTTGTTATGTATTAGTTTAGAGGGCGATCCAACAAATTTGTTCCCCAGTTGACCAATTATTTCATAATTTTAATCAACTGAAAGGTTTCAATCTTTTCAAGACTTGGCTAAAATGTGGTCTGCAAAAAATATGGATCGAAATTTGTCTCTAGATCTCAACTAAATCCACTTCTCAGATATTTCCATTATGATCTCACATGATACAGAAAACTTATATGATTCTAACTAATCAGTTCCACAACCGTGCTCTTTTCTTGGATCTATTTGTTTATATCCATTAATATATTGCATTTAAAGTAATTATGAAGTGACTGACTTTTTGGTATTCGACATGCTAAAAACTAGGAACAGCATACTTAAGATCCAGTTTACTTTCAATGTTGAATACCAAAAAAGAATTCGACAGTTTTAAAGTAAGAGATAGATAGAGAGAATGAAACACTTAAAGTTTTAAAAAGGTCCTAATTACTTTTCAAACTACACTTACCAACAATAGTAATTATAAGGGAAGATGTCGAGTTGAGTTGATTTTGCAGTCACTGCTACCATATGCGCTCATTGACAGACAGACAGACAGAGCCGCTACTACTACAACATTTACAACAAATAGAATGACCCTGGTTGACGGTTGACGCATCATGATGAAGCAAGGTTGATGATGTTGATGATGCATCTGATATCTAGCCGAAAATCACGTCTTTGCAAACCTCACGCACTACAGCTAGACTATTTAAGTCCAGTTTTTTGCGGGCACTGAGTTCAGTTGGTTCTAGCCGGAGTCGCTGTCGGAGCACCCATATAATAGATTAATAATAAAGCATAATGGGCGTGCTTGCCAAATTCATTTGGCTGCCGCTGGTGTTAGTAGGCATGGTTGTGGCACAGGTGAGTCTACTCGGATGCACTGCGACTTGAGTAAACTAAAGTCAAAATTCAATTAGAGCAACGAAACCGCGATCACTAATGACAGATCGTCCAAGAACAGTGTGTGCAGCAGTACTATAGCCACCACCAGCATCGCTCCGGATGTAGTCATCAGCGGGGATCTGACCAAGGCAGCTCGGGTCGAGCGCATGAGCGCCGACATGGATCCGAGTATGACCGGTGATGCGGAGGCGGTGGAATCGGGTGTGGCTGCCAGTGCAAGTGCAAATGCAGACACGGATGCGGATGCAAATACAGCTGTAACCACTACACCAAAGACCACAGATGGTCAATATGACGTGATCGATGTCCTGGAAGCGACAAGCGCTGGAATGGGAAAGTCGAAAAGTGGCCAAACCACGCGGATCTACACCACCGGCGATGTTAACGATGATTTCTGGCTGAAGCACCTGGGAGATGACTTCAAGCACGCCATACACCTACAGGTGGGAGGCACCAATGATGATTACAATCGCATTATCAACCAAACCAGCGGCGGTGTCCACGAAGAAGTGCATCATGAGTATTTGCCAGGCGCTGAACGGCCAGCCGTAAATAGTTATGGCCAATCAAATTTGGTAAGCCAGTTAAATCTGGACGGTGAGGCGATGGCTGTGAAGAACAATTACCTAATGCAACAACAGCAACAAAATGGCTACCTTCAACAACAAAATCTGAAATACAACTCCAATGGTAACAACAACAATCGACTGAGGGACATGAACAGTGGACACAACAGACACCGATACACGCAAACTGACAGAGACATGCACATACACACACATACAAACATTCACACAAACGCCGACACATACCCAACACAGGCTTACACTCGAGGCACAAAGTCGCATCACTCATTCCGCCCTCGCTACAAGTCAAATCAGGCGGACTCCGGACACGCTTCGAGCATTATCAACTCTAGTGAGGACACTCTGCATACGGCCCAATCGCAGGCCGCGCCCTCATCATCTACATCAGCCAGCAACACGCTGCGACACGTTGACACCGACAATCCGCTCCCCTTCAAGTCCCCCTTTAACGACTACGGCAGTCGTCCCACTCGCGATCTCACATATTTGCTTTACAAGCAAGGCCTATGACTAACTTGTTATGCATTAATGTACATATGCGAGTATGCATGTACAAATGTATGTAGTAAGTAGTAGTAGTAACAGTTAGCATATAGAGTAGATACCAGCAGTAGTTTTGTATTGTATACTTATTTATAGTAATTAGCTATTTCTGATCGTTCTTAATAAACGCACCAAATACAAATGTACTACTCTTTCACTAACAAACAAAAATTTTTTAAAAGTGGCGATTTGTTATTCAAAATTTAGCCTAACCCAGCCTTTTAGCCAGCGATGCTCCCACTTTCTTAACCCATCTAAAAAAACATATTTTCTCAAGGTGTGATAAATTGGCGTCACTGCGGCAATGACCTCCTTATTTTATCCAAATTTTTGGCGGGCGTGTGAATTTAATTTGACAGCAAAAAGAAGTCACACGGGCCCTAGTCGGGAGAATATGGCGGATGGGACAGCAGTTCTTAACCCAATTTGACAAATGTAAAAACTGCTCTTAAGTGCTCTCACGAGTGAGCTTTTTATCGGGAGTGAGCAAATGCGGCTGTCACCCATGCACTCTTTTGAGATGCCCATTGTCTCAGCAATCTCACGCACCTTCAATCGATGGTCTGCCACAACAGGATCGTGGACCTTTAGCGCATTATCGCCAGTAGTATCCGTTTATGGGCCACCTGGTTGTGGCATACGTTAGCTTTGCTGCTCGATTTCCCTTTCAAAAACAACAATCGAATTACAGAACGATATTGCTCTTTATCTATATTTCTAAAATCCGTGGATACGATGTTTTTATAGCGCGACTTAAAAAAAAACTGCTACTTCGATATTACTATAATTTTGACGGTAGACGTTCAAAAGAATGTTTTACACGGTAGTGAATTTATATTGCAAGAGTAGCGCTGGTGGCTAGGCACTTATCAGACCACCCTCGTACTTTCATATGTACGTGTGTATTTTTGTATGGGCATAAAAAAAAATGTAAGTACAGCATTTACTTACAAAAAGTAAAAAAAAATTGAAATGGTTTGCTTAAAATTAGCTAAAAATATTTAGTTTTCTATAATGCAACACTTGTATGTGCGCTGTATGTATTGCATGTAGTACATACATACTATGTACATACAAAAGAATTGGTTTTTATTTGGGCTATTGGCTTCCGGCCATACCCTTGCAGAGGTTATTATGGAATTGATCAAAAATATTTGGAAATCGATGATTTCTTTGCTCATTGAAATCATTGAAATACGTAGAAAAGTGAATTTTATGTAAACACTTTTGACACAGTAAAAATTTGAGTAATACTATTGATAACTTATTTTAATATAAAAGCTTTAAGCTCCGTTCAAGTTATACTGGGTTCATAAAATTAAACTTGATATAAAATCAGCATCATTGAATATAAAAAATCTGACAAAAGTGTCTAAAAATGTCGACAATTTAATTTGGCTCAAAAAAGCTGTGACCATCTGTACTCAGATTGAGTCTTTTATTATTTTGTAGTTTCATTATAATTCTTTTTTTTTAAAGCTTCTTACTACGATCAATTTAATTAATTGTCAATAAGGGCGCTGACTGAACATCCTAGAATAGTACGTCATTTTAAAAAACTACTCATTTTTTTCTATACTAATTGCATTTTCAATCAACTGTTCTTATGGGCCCTATGTGATAAAGTCATCCAATCTGGCCGATCAAAACTGCGTGCAGAGAAATAACTCATCTGCACTTTGATAACTTTAAATCTGAAAGCCTCGTGCGCATAGAGGCAGACAGACGGACAAAGGGATAGGGCTATATCGACTCGTTAGTTGTTGCTAATCAAGAATATATATACTTACAAGCATTACATTATAAACTTTGTAAGAAAAATAATAAACCCTCCGCACGGGAATTAAAATTCTGACATACTAAATAGTTGGGGTTACTGATATATCATAAAATTGTCTCTAAATAGCTACACAGGCTTTTAAGCGTGATTTATGTTGTTAGGTGTCGTTGCACTGTGTTTTAGAAATAAACTTGATCTACTTGCAATATGGTCAGCCTTATTTGTCAAATTTTGTGGCTTTATCTGTCGAAGATTCTAAGATCTTTATGTTCATGCCGTCAAACAGTGCAGAATAACTTGTGTATTACAGTTAATCAGATATAAAAACGCAGGATCATGTTATTTTAAATAATTTAGTAATTTGTGTTTCGAACAATTTTGCTAATTGAGTTAAATTAAATATAGTTCAAAATTAAACATATATTAAATTAATTACTTACTCATAAGCTTACGTTCGATGTTAATTTATTAGTCTTTCACTTATTCGCGACTGCTTTAAGGTCTGCAAATAAATTTTATGCATAAGGTTAAATTCTTAAACTCTATTCAAGTTACCTTAGTTAAAACAGTTATGCGATAAAGTGTTAAAAAAGTCTAAGTCTAAGTCCACGAAAAATTATGTTACTTCAGTATTTCTGTGGATAATAAAGCGTATTTCTTTCATTAGAGATTAAAACGTTTCGTATAAGTAATCTGGCAATTTTGCGCGATATCGCATCATAAGTCTTGGCGTTTCAAGAATTGTGGGTTTAAGATTCGAATTGCGTGGTCAAATTTACAATCGATGTGTCAATGAAACCAAACAAATCAGCACATCGTTAAGAAGAACATTCTGGTCTATCAACCAACGTAGAATACGATCCGGACTAATGTGATCTGGCCCGAGGAAACAGGAATGGAAGGTGATCTGATATTAACAATGAATGGGGAAACCGAGTAGACGAGTAGGCAGCACTAAGATCTTCGAGATTGAGATCAAAATTTCTGTGCCAATATTCAAGATTGAAGATTCTAAATGCTTTGGCGAGCAAGAACAATAAGAAAGCGAAGAAGATCAAGACCGAATCAAGCTTGAAGCGTTACTAGATGACAAACAAAAACAGACGAAGACAGAGACAAAGAATGAGGGAGAGAATTTGAAATCGGAAATGGAAATCGGCGACAATGACATCGCAAAGATCACGTAGTTGGGGTCGTGGCGGTCTCGGAAACGTGAGTGCGATATAAAAGCGCATCGGAGCTGCCATAGGCCGCTATAAAGAGCTAACCCATCGGTCATACAACGAGCAGTAGACACACATCACGCACCACACAACATGCAACTTGGTCTTTGGTTTGGGCTTTTCGCCGTAGCAGCCGCACCGGTAGGTTACCTATCTAACGCCCCAAAACTCGTAACCCCGAGTTCAAAGCGAGTGACCTGTTAATGGAGACTGATCCTTTCCTTTTTCTTTCCTTGGCTTTAACAGCTGGTTAGCGCTAATTACGGTCCATCAGGTGGTGCCGGTGGCCAGATCCAGTATTTGCCCGGAGGTCCATCGGGCGGTCTGGAGGAATATGTTAATGCGGCGACTGGAGGCAATCAAGCATCATCCAATCAGCTAACTGCCCAAGCCGAGATTCAGCCATCACCGGAGGAAGCCCGTCGTCTGGGACGCGTCCAAGCTCAACTCCAAGCACTCAACTCGAATCCCACCTACCAGAAGCTGAAGAACTCCGAGGATATCGCTGAGTCCTTGGCCGAGAACAACTTGGCCAGCAACATTCGTCAGGGCAAGATTAATGTGGTCTCTCCCCAGTTCGTTGACCAGCATCTGTTCCGTTCCCTGTTGGTGCCATCTGGTCAGAACAACCATCAGGTGATTGCCACCCAGCCCCTGCCCCCAATCATTGTCCACCAGCCCGGCGCACCTCCAGCCCATGTGAACAGCGGTCCACCAACTGTTGTCCGTGGAAATCCCGTCATCTACAAGATCAAGCCTTCGGTAATTTACCAGCAGGAGGTGATCAACAAGGTGCCCACCCCACTAAGCCTTAATCCAGTCTACGTCAAGGTCTACAAGCCTGGCAAGAAGATCGAGGCACCCCTCGCCCCTGTCGTCGCCCCCGTCTATAGCCAGCCCCATCAATCCTATGGCCACTCTGGTGACCACCAATCCTCCGGCAACTCCGGTTCCGACAGCTATGCTGCCGGTGCTGACTCTCCCTTGTACGCCAGCCCAGCGCCGTACGGCTCCCCCAGCTACTAAGAGAGCCGTGGATATTGGAGCAGTCCTGCCAACCAGGCGGATGATTAATAAATTTGTTTTTTTTTAATGCAAATAAAAAAAGCCTAAAATATATATGCGACAATTAATTTCCCTTTCAATTCTTAAATCAAGCACATTTGATAATTAGTAACTAGAATGAAATATATTTGACTCAGTTTACTTGTGCTTAGTATCTTGTTTGCAATATTTAGTTTTAACAGTCTTTCTTTTTGCTGCACTCTGGGTAGAAAACGTTTTGAAATTATGGCTAGCAAATGGGCCAAGGTCGATGACCACTTGACCATCTTGACAGTTATTATTATTTGGCTTTTCAGCACTTTAAACTCAATCGGTGAAATTCCGCTGACGCTAGAGTTTGAGGCATTAAAAGCATGAAGTGCATTTAGACATGGATCTGTTAAGCCCAAATCAGTCTAATCACGTTTCCTGATAGTCAACAAAAGGATTGATTACACTAAACTTAGCAGATTGATAATGTAAAAAAAAATTCAACAATATATTTCCTTTTTTTTCAATATTTTAAGAATTTCTTTCAAGTCTTAAACGTGAAACTAACCAAGTTTCAAAACTCAATGTCTACATGTATTATCAACTAGAATACCTTAAAACCATGAAAGATGCTATGATTACCTTTATGGGAATAATATAATACGTGCGTATGTTAAACAATGTCCATAGAGAAATAAATTTTTACATTTATCTCTAAAGTAGGAGGATTTGTTTATTGACGAGCTATAAGAGTTTGAAATCATGTCTGAAAAGTAGTGTTATCTAGATTATAAAAACCAAGTCACACCTCAACTGAGTTTTCATTCCTTAGTTCTCAGATAAAATTTTCAAAACAGAACTCTCCGATCTCAATTCAGGAGCTTACATTTCATTATACAGTTTTTCGAATCACAGACAACAATTTTCCGGATTATAGAACCTATATTAAAACTCACAGATGACATTTCTTTTGTCAGAATTCTCAATTCTTATTGTTCATCACTCTGTTCCCAATGCGGAACTGCTTGGCAGCCATTGGTAATCGTAATCTGCGCAGACGGGTATAATATTTCGAGAACTTTGAAATAATATAAGCTATGTGTCAGGGCAGATTGCTATGAGATTGCAGCTGTGGATTGTGTGTGTGTGTGTGTTAGTGTCTTGTTATTGGTTTCTACGTAACACGCAAAGATATGCGCGAAGAGATGCGTGCGAGAAGCAATCAGCATTTTGCCATGTTCGTTAACTGGTGTGGGCCAAGCCAAAAGCAACAATAACAAATAACAACAACAATTTAGCCGGAGCTGAAGCTGGAGCGGAACAGCGGTTACCGGCTGTGCGGACAGGGCCAAATGTCACGTAGCATTTGGCGAGTGATCAATGACAGCATATAGTATTTAAAGAAATCTCTGACCGGGTTAGGGCAGCAGAAGACAGCAGACGTTCTCGAAGCGAGCCACTCGAGTTATTGGAGACGCTAACTTGAACTGGACTGGAAACGATGAACAGACACAGACTCGTATGGGCGTTAGCCGCCTGCATAATTGTACGTACTACCATCATCAAACGAAGTTAACCCATTTTGAACATTTCGACCAGATCAGCTCTAAAATATCCGCTTTCCCCCTGTTTACAGGCATGCGCAAGCGCAAATGTCTACGGTGGACAACAAGGCTACGGCTCCGGAAGCCAGGGCTACGGCTCGGGCGGACAGCAGAGCTACAGTGCAAGCGGTGACGGCGCCGCTGCCAGTGCATCAGCTGGCGGAGCCGGTGACTTTGGCAATGCTGGTAGCTTAGGCGATGATGCCGCCGCTGGCTCGATAGCCAGAAATGGTGAGGCCGCTGGCCTGGCCCAGACCGGACAGAGCAGCTATGGCTCTGACCAAAATATTCCATACAAACCGGTGAACACCAAGGGCAATACCTTGACCTCCTCGATTACATATCCCCAGAACAAGGGCGAGATTTTGATCCATCGTCCAGCTCCGATCATTGTCCGACGTCCGCCCACTAAGGTGCTGGTGAACCATCCTCCACTAGTGGTCAAGCCCGCTCCCGTTGTGCTCCACAAACCTCCAGCAATAGTACTTAGGAAGGTCTACGTCAAGCACCACCCACGTCGCGTTAAGGTCGAGCCCGTGTTCGTCAACGTGGTGAAGCCTCCAGCAGAAAAATACTTTGTGAATGAGAACAAGCAGGGATACGGCCAGGGCTCTCACGGACACGGCTCTCACGGACATGCCTCCCACGGACATGCTTCCCACGGACATGGACACCATGGTCGTCCCGGTCCAATCGTCGCTGGTCCCCAGCACTCTGGCCCAGCACTGCCCGCCTATGCCTCTGGCGCCGACAGCGCCGCTGCCAGCGCTGGCTATCAGCTGCTCCAGGGCGGCAACCATGGTCTCTCTGCCCTCGCCAACATCGCCGGTGAACGTGAGGGAAACTATAATGGCCAAAGCCAACATTATGGCGGTTCATCTCAGTCCGGATCCGGATCCTACTCGGCTCCATCCTACTAGGTGCACCAGCTTTCAGCTTCCAGTCTCCTGCGACTGGTCTTAGCTACTATGTTTTTACGTGGCTGGCACGCCCACAAAATGGGCGCGAAGGTTTCTTTGCAAACAAATAAAAAATTTGAAAACAATTTACTAGTGTTTTATTTATTATAAACAATGTTGTACTAAACTCCCCCTTGGAGACGCACATAACTAGCTCACAAAACAGTAAAACCTCTCTATTAAATTGAATCAATAAAATTGTTCAACAGAAGGTACTGCCTCAAATAAATTAATAGAATCGGTTATGTCATTTACAGGAGCTGGTGGGGCGTGGCAACAGTTTAAAATAAATTCGACCTGCAATTTTCATTTAAAAATTGGTGGCTTTATAGACGCTATATCGACTCAGCTGTTGCTGATCGAGAATATATGTACTTTATTGGGTCGGTTACGCCTGCATTTCACTTCTGACAAGCCTAATAGACCCCTAGACTTTTATTAGGTACAAATTTTTTTATTGACTTAAAAAATACTTTCAAACATCGTTTTTTGTTGAAATTTTAACCATTTACCGATAATGTGTTTTGAAAGTCGCTGACCACAATTTTTATTTTTGATGTATATTTTGTATGTAGTACAGATTTTAGTCAAAATATGGCGAAAAATTGAAATTTACGTTTGAAAAGCCGTCATTATTTTCCTGATTGTTTAAATTAATCTCTAGATTACACATTACATTAACGAATTCAATTACCTAGTTCAGACGTAGAGTGTTTTTTTTAAAAAACACGTTTTTTAAGGGATCCTCGGAAAAATGTCTAAATTACCACTATATGTGTACAAATTCTTAAAACTATCTCTTTTCTACTTGGTACATCTTGGTACACTTTTTTGAAAAACTTAATATTTTTGCGGTTCTAACTACATGAAAACCTTCAACTTATGTGGACAGCATTTGACTTTAGCCTCATTTCAAACTTAAATTTTAGATCGTCATTTTTTTTTCTTCTAGATTTGTTCCAGACCAAAGCACAGAACTAATTCCAGTACTTAAACGTTCTAAGAGAATTCAAAATATTGAATGATTTTATATAAGTACCTTCTGTAATCATAAATTAGAGACGTATAATTGGCGATTGCTTGTTGGGATAAATATATGTTGTATTTGATCTTGCAAACTAAACTAAGTAATATGGAGAATAATTTCATGATAAATTAGTCAAATCATGATTCGTTTTGAATCATGCTTGATATTATAATATATAGTAAATACAATATATATAGTATAAAGTAAGAATGTGTTTTAAATCACTAATGACTGCAACTGTTTTGAGCTAATAATTTTAGCACTTTAATCGAATCCGAATTTGAATCTGACTCCAGCTCCAACATCGACAGCAACTTTAAGATTTAGGTCGTCGCGTGCCGCCCAATTGTCAATTTAAGAAATCAGCATAAAATGCGACACTTTTGTGAAACGTTTTCAGTTTTCGAGTGCAAAAAACTAAATAAAAAGCAAAAATCAAAAACACAACAAAAAAGTAGCGCGTACCCAAAAGAAAAGCCAATAACAAACACGAACGTAAAATCTGTTACAAGTTCAGCGCGTTTAAAAACGCGTGCGTTTAGAATGCGGCTTTTGCAGCTGGGTAAACTGATGTTGCTGCTCCTCTTTAATAATTATATCCATGCTACTGCACTGCTCAGGTCTTTTGATGTCCTAGACATGTAAATATCAATTTGTACCCTATTCAGCAAACACATTAGTGCAGCATTTTTTAATTTTGCTGAAGGATTTTAAGCAAATTTATTTTGGTTAAATTGCTTTCTCAACATCCTACATCTCTTTGTCGTGATTATTAGTTCTAGTCTTCAATAAAATTTTATTTTCAAAATCACAATGCTTGAATTGATATGGAAATGGTTACATGCGTTGCAAATAAATTTCTTTTATTTAATTATCATCAAAGTTATATGTTGTTTTCGTACTTCAAGATCAGCAGCAAGGTTGCTAAAATCGAGTGAATGACTTGTTTATGAAAAGTACCACACAACTCTAATATTAGTTTAAGCTTTTTATTCGAAAACCGCTGCACATCTGGCAAAATACCACGTACCAGTGAAATTTATTTATAATAAACATTTCCGTAACTTTTTGTGTGCGATTCTTAATACTACTTGCCTTATGATCGTTTGATAGTTTGAATGTTATTATATTTCGCTTTGTTTACATTTTTAAATATCAAAAAGTTTTTTATATTATTTAAAAAATATGTATGAAAAAAGCATTATAGTTTAAAAAATATATGAATATAATTATATAAACTTTGTTGGAATTACCTTTTGAGCCTAATATAAAAGTAAAAATTTCATAAACACATTTAAAAATGTTCGTTTTTTTTTTTGTTGTCTTAATTTGAAGATTTTAGTGCATTTGTATGGTGTGCGTTTTTAAAGTTAAATGTGCAAATTATGGAAAACAATGTATAAGTAACGATAAGAATTTTAAAAAAATAATAAACCTAAATTGTTAAGAAATCTGATATTAAGTTAAGTTCGTGAATGTAAATAAGCAGTGTAACATAATTTTATGTAAGTTTCGAATAAAGTTGAATTATTGAAGCGGTGCCATAAGAGCGGCTGACGAAATCTGTTGTGGTAGAACTTGTAGCTGCGGTAGTAGTTGTGGCTGTGGATGATGGGAATTAGAAACTAAGTTGCTAGTGTCCATTTTGGGATGGTTGTTGATTATCTCTAGCGGCATTCCAATCACATTTAGTGCCCCCGGAGATGGTACCGGCATTCCCCAAGCGTATGGACTCTAAATGAAAACAAAAAATTACCATTGTAGATAATTGCTTTCTAAAACATAGATAAAACCAATCTAAATAATATTAAAATAAGATATTTGTATGAAAAACGATAGAGATTAAATATATATGTTTAAAAATTTGAACATAAAAACATTTGTATCCAAAACTGAAGAAAAAATTCAAAGAACAGTTTTAATCAGATAGTTAAATAAGTATAAATCTAACCTAGCAAGCAATGCAACAATCGAGGGAACTAACTGTTAAAGACAAATAATAAATTTTCGATCGGCTTGTCCTATGAGAGCTTAAGGATATAGTTCTTCAATCTGGACCAAATTTAGAATAATTATAATAATAGCATATACATAATATTTAAATTTTGTCTCAATCGGTTTAGTACCTAGTATTTTAAGTTATAGTGATTATATAGTTGATAAAACATTTATAAAATAAAGTTGATCTGCATATACCACAGGCAGACTTTCATTCCAATGCTCAGCTCTCAGACTCTTATACCTCTTCAGTTGCAAATACTTGGTATGAAAATTAGTAATGGCTTTAGCTACGATGTAACCAATCATTTAGAAATACATGGAATGAAAAACTCTTGTTTTCGAGTATTTAAAAATAAACTAACACAGTATGCAAGGCTGTACCGATTATCTTCGGCTAGGATTGTATACAAATTATGTATTTTTATCTAAAACCTATAAAAATTACGAATATTTATTTAATAATTAAAATCGTGTATTTTATTTTGATTAAATTTGTCTTTACGGATCACTTGAAACCCAGATTAGCGAAATTCGTTCAAGTTAGAAAATTGTAATAATTCTTTACAAACAATTCCCAAATATAATGAGTTCCTAATATTCCCAACTAAATCTGTACTTAATTTTTAGATATAATATATTATAATCTCACCTGTCCACTGTTGTGGGCGGCAAAATACATTGGTGGGGGCAAGGGCATGGGCTGCGGCGATTGGACTGACGCCATTGGGGGCGGATAAAAGCTAAATTGATTTGCGTTGGTGTTCGGCGACGGCGTCGGAGTTGGCAGCATTATCACATGCGACAGTTGCTGATCATTGTGAAAGTTTTGTAGCTGTTCTGGTCGCTTGCCACGACCTTTGTTAGCAGTGCTACGCATTCGAGCGCGTCCCCTTCCAGCGGTTGGTTCATTGGATGCACTTGTGCCTGTTGTAGCCCCTGCAGTCACTGCATCCGGTGTGGGTGGAGGCGTGGAACTACCTACCAGAGTAGAGCTTTCGTCATAGCATTGATTTTGCTGTTGTTGCGGTTGTTGTTGGTCCGTGTTGTAGTGATTCTGAATAATACCGTTATTAAACAGTCGCATGTGGGTTTCAACGCCAATGTTATAGAAATAGCGAAGATTGCTTAAATCCGTAGGTAAAAAGCCGCCATTTGACGGCATAAATCTCCGCAGCTCGGAGTGATCATCGTAGTGTGTTCCTAAGTTCGGGAAGTTGTTGATGTGGGGGGGCAGCAAAAAGGAACCTGGTGAAGATGGCTCTGGTCCCAATATGGTTGGAGATGCCACAAACGGTGGTGATGCTGGCATGACTTGTGTAGCTGGAGCAAACCCTCCAAAATGCGTCACCATACATCCATTGGTTGATATGGGTGACCCCGAATAAATCCCAGTGGAATACTCTTCTGCCATTGGCAGTGGCACATCGAGCCACGGGGGCGGAATCGGACCATGTCCTGGCTGTGCAGGCAGCGGCATATAGTTAATGAACTGCCCAGCATTTGGGGAAGCAAGAGACGTTTGCATTCCCGTTGTTCCATCCGCTATCATTGGAAGCTGAGGCGCCTGTGGAATGGCGAGTGCCTGATAGTGTTGATTAATCTGCTGGTATTCATTCCTTTCGATCGGACTATGGAATTCCATCTGTTGCTGCAGCTGGTAATCAAGATGCTGCTGATTATGAATTGTCGAAAAGCCATAACAGGTATCCAGATCTAAACACTGCATCATATCGCAATTACTAGGCTCAAAGTAGTTTGCCATATCGAAAATCTTTGCCTTCTCCCGCTTGTTCATCTTGGACTTGTGCACCAGCTTGCCCAGGTGAACCCGCTGGAATGTGCGCTGATAACGAAACGGCACAGCCCATGGGCGAAACTCATCAGGGGGCACCGGATGCAGTGTATCATATGGCACCTGGTAAGAAGACAAAAGGCAAAGAAAAGCATATGTATCAAATATACATGTACGTAAGCCTATATACTGGTTCACTAATTGATTATACAGCAAGGTAATATACATAAGTTAATTAACAAAAGAAATTGTATAACGTATTATATGGTTAAACTATTGTCTTTGGAAGTTTCGCCGGTCAGAACATTCCAAGTTTGACTGATGAACTGTAAAAAAAAATTAAAATCAAAAATTGTTGCAATGTAACATTCCTCACATATGTAAATTTTTTATGAAATAGGACCGGTACGCCAATTCGGTCAAAAGTTTGATACATGTATGGTAAACTTTTGTTTTTCTTGAGCTGATTGAACGAAACTGACACATTAACTATAACATATTTAAATTGCAATATATGTATTCACTTCCAATATATACTCATACATTATGTGTACTTTGTAATTTTGCATTAAATAGCAATTTTGTATTTATATGTATATATAAATATACACTTACATAAACTAAGACACAAAAAAAACTAAATAGTGTTAATTAGTATATACATATATAAGTCTATGCTATTGTTTTCTTCAATATTTGAATAATTTTCGTATTCTTGAATGATCTATTTTTTATGCAAAAGGTTTCAGTTTAAATTGAACTAAATTGATTTTTCATGTCAAAGTTCGACTTGGAGAATGTCACCGCAAGCTTCTGGAAAAAATTCTTTTCGGGGTGGTGAGCTATAACTTCCAGTTTTCAAAAAAAAATGTAAATAAAGTGTTTTTATTTTATGATAAAATTTACATAAAACCTTTTAAAAAATTCACAAACTTAGTTCACTTTGAACCCCAACTTAGTAATTTCTTAAGTGAATTTTGCTTAGCTTTAGCTTAGAAAACATTGCAAATCATAATTAAGAACCGATCTGAAAATGCAAGATTATTGCATTAGCTGATCAAAACGTATCAATTTCTGAAATATCGAACAAAGTAAACTACAATTCAAGTTTAGCTGAATTTTCATAACGGGCCTCCAGGATCGCTTAAAAACAGCAGCATAAGCTTACAAAAAAACAACCAGAAAATGAGGACAGCTCGCTTTAATTTGATTAAAAATATGAAAAAATTCGGTCGATCTGAATGGTCGCGATTAATACTATCGAATGAAGTTTGTCTTACTGGACCCTATGGTTGCTTTACAGTTTCGCACAGAAAAGGATAACGATATTCTCAATGCTGTTGACTTGCTACTGTCAAGCATTCGCACTCGTTATGAAATGGGGATGCAGATATAATACTAAATAGCGTATTGTGCAAGTGCAATTTAAAGTGAGTTTATAAATATGACAGGGAGCTTATATATACATATGTGCATGTGTGTATGTGGGGATACCTACAATATATTTATTTCCGAACTTCTCGACGTAGACAACACACTGGGATTTTTCTGGATCGATGTTTTGAATATAGCACGTGAACAGTTTGTAGTCATCATCTATGAAAAGTTCCACGTTGCACTTGGCGCCCACCTGAAAATTAACGGATTGGTAAGTGGAAATTGGTATATGGAACTGACTGGGAAATTGTGCAGTTTTCTGAACATCCCTCGCCGACAATAATTATAAAAACCAAAAAATTCTTGACCGAACATTATACCAAATAGCAAAATTTTCATTTAAAATTTTATTAAAATGATTGTTTTAATGTTGATAAAAATGACAGTGCATTGCACCATTTTCACAATTACCCTTGATTGATTCTCGGGGAGAGCATAATATAATAGCTCATGCTTACCTTAAAATCGTAATCGTTGGCATATACATTATAACGCTTTGCCTCCTTGCGCATGGCGTTCCAGTTATCAAATTCAATATTCCGATACATATTTGGATCCAGGGACTTGGCCACCTTATAAGGGAACGGAGTGATGCCTTAATCAAACAAATCACATATATTAGCCAAAAACTAAATGGGTAATAACTTTCAAGATCAAGATTTAATATCTTAGTAACCTTTTACTATCCTAGTTTTTATGACAGGTATATGAAATAGTGCTGTGATGAGAACTATTTTAAAATATGAACTGGGTTCAGAAATTTAACAAAACCATTCGTTAAGTAAGCGCTCAAGGGCTTATACGCAGTTATGAAGCCCACAAAAGACGTGTTTTCTGGGATTTTAGAAATTTTCGGAAAGATTTATAATTTTAATCATTAGAAATTTTCAAGTTATAAAAGCATCCTTCAAGAATTTTAACTATTTTTTTTTTCAATTTCGACTATCGAGTGCTCTGCATGCGATTTTCATAACCTTCTCTGAATTCTATTATGTATAAAATATTAAGAAATCTAGAAATTAATCTATTGCGGCTTATCAAAATATATCTAAATATATTTTAGATGTTTGACTAATCTGTTTATTTAACTTATATATGGATATAGTTTAGCTTACCATCGTCCAATACTTGACGCACACAAGAGTTGAATCGATGGGGACACAAAAAAAGCATATTAGGGCTGACGCTGGGGGTTAAGCTGTCAACCACTGGCAGATCAATGGATATATCAGTGGCTTCCGATGTCGAGGTTTGAGTTGCGGACAAGTCCATGTCAACCGCTTGCATTTCCAACTGCTGCTTATGCTGCTTTGTTGCGGGATTATTGTGAAACAGGCACAACTTATAGTTTTCCAGAATACACTTGGTGCCAAATGGAAGGTCCATTTCAAATATACGACCATCGGAGGATAAAACGCGTGCTATATATCCATTTGCATCCGTTTCCATCTCGTAGGTGTTCCAATTAAAGGTCTGCGGATGCAGCATTGATTCAACAGCAAAACTCACGTCGGGTAATTTAAAAATCATTTTGTAAAGCAATTTAAACACAATTGCTGCAATAAAGAGAGTGCAATTAGTCAGGAGTGCAGAGTGTAAGAAAAAAAAAACTCACACTGACAAATTGCTGCCATTTCAATATAGTCCACAGTATAGACGGAATCAAAGTGATATTCGTTCGTGTAAAACACTCGAAAGTAGTCTAGAAAGCTTTCGTTGTAGGTCACAACAGTACCCAGATTGTAGGGCTCAAACAATATAACATTTCGCCTGCAATATGTATTATATATAAATATTTATTTATTTTTTATACTTTCTTCATTATATTTCTGATTTTACCGGTACATATAGCAAAGAGCGCGCAATTCGAGCATTGTTCCATAGGTCTTCGGCTTGCCCAATTCTAGCAGATAAGTATCGAAATCTCCGCTCACGTGCTGTCAAATGGAGATAAATGAATGGATAGTATCTTAAAGTTTAAGACAACCTATCTTATACACTATGTTATTTAACTATGTTATTATTTACACTTCTACGTGAATTAATCTCGCAATTGGAAGATGGATTTTCCATCTCAAATTAAAGTCATTTCAAATGATTACGTGAAAATATAACTGAATAACTTTACTTTTAAATTCAAAAATCTGCAAAAAAATCTAATTTTATATAAAGGGTCACAGAACAATGGGGTCCTAAAGGCAGAATTTTAAAAAATTTTTCTATGAAAAACTACGCAAACTACCTTCCAACGATTACGGTATTCCCTTCTACTCTTCGAGTAGCTGGTATAAAAATACAACTTCTTAATTAATATGAATGGCACTGTAGTTTAAGTATATATATTTTTCTTAATTTATGAGCTTTTTGAACTTTTTATACATAATTTTAATTCGGCATAGAAGCCACGTCACAAATAATTCAAAATTTGAAAAATTGTGATTAAATAACTAAGCAATCGACCCATGAACAATTTTTTTTTTGTGTTCACTTTTTTTCTATTTTGTTTTGTTTCGAATAACGCCTTAATCACAAAAAGATATCTGTTAAATATCATAAAATAGTTAAGGGATTAAGTGGGTTTCAGAATATATTAAATTCGATTTTTTTTGCTTATAAATTAATTCAATAAGTGTACTACGCGTCGCAGTTAATCACGTTTTTCTCGAAAACGTGATTTTCAAATTATTTGACATGATTTCTCGAAAAGTTTTGAGCCGAACGAAGGAATTTTTTTTTCAACATTTACTATTTTTTAGTAACATTTTAAGTTTAAATTTTCGTCAAAAAAAAAATTCAATACGTTGTTAAAAATTAAAATTTTAATATTTTGTATTTTCTTTCGTTCAAATTCAAGGCTTAAGTATCTACTAACAGGTAATATATTGTTTTTGGTATCATATGAACCGTTCACCTGATATCGTATCAAGTACGAAGATCCTTTTTTAGGGTCCTGGGACAATGGCTCCTGGCGGCCCAATATTGAAAATTTAATAATGGAAAAAATCTTAAATGACAAATGAAATGTCAATCATTTTATCTGTTTCTAGTTTAAATAAAATATTTCACGGCAAACACGTGCAATTTTATTTTATTTAATTTTTTTTTTTTGAAAAATCGCTCAATTTCGGGCTCTAAACCACTTAACCCCTTAAATTACTGTATATACATATAATTCTTATTATATATTTGGAAATTCTGGGCAGCGCGTTGGAATTTTTTTTTTTTATTTTATAAGTCAACCAAGAAAAATGTCTTTCAGATCTGGGGAGAACACTTTTGCAGGGGTTTTAACAAGTTAAAACACATTTGCTATTATTTATAGTCGACTTACCTGTTCAAATATACGTCGTTTACGTGTCATAAACCGAATACAATCCAAACGGACCTCGTAATGATAGTTCTGAGTATCGTACATCTGCTCGGCTATGACCCGGAACAGACATGATGCATCCCTGGCCGTATGCTTGCGGTACATTGAGCGGCTTTCCAAATATTGGTCAAATGGATCTGGAGCTTGTCGGCTACCCGAGGTAATCGGCCGCTTCAGCATCGTGGTAATATCGTTTTGTAGAATGTTTTGAAAACGCTAAAAATTTATAAAAAAAAAAAAAAAAGTTATTTTATATTTTACGATGATCATTCAATTCGAATTAGTAAAACTCAATATGCGCCCATCTCTTTTATTTCTACTATTTCTATGCCGCATTTCTTATGTTTAAAGTTGGTCAGCGCCGCCATCTTAAAATTGTTGGTCGTTCACTTTGCGCAATTATTTTACTTCTATTATTCCAAGATGACCAATTCGACTAGTGCAACGAACGCTAGAATTGCACCGTTACTTTTTTGTTTCGTATACGCAGCTCACCTTCGTGCATGTGTATATGTACGCCTATACATACATGCACAATCACTTCTGACACGATTTTTTTTAAAGCGAACACAAAGCTGGGTTAACATACACACTCATACATATATACGAACTTCTTACTATTCCATTTCACACAATTCGTTAAAATGTACAATGAAAAATAAGAACAAGAAAAATGTAGATTTATTCAGTACATTACATTCCATACTTACATAAAATAAGCGAAATGAAAAGAATAATCACTCAAAATCCTTAAAAAAACACACAAAACTAGAAATTGTTCACTTGCCACCGTAAATCAAATGTGGCGGGGGCTTGATTTAACACACTTGTAAAGGAATTGAGAAGAGTAGATGTACATGTGTGCACAAATATTTAAAAACGAGAAAAATATTTAAAAAAAAAAAACAAGACAAACGAGTGTTTTAAGCTTTTATCCTCTTTCCGAAAAGTTTTACTCTGATTTCATGTGTTAAATGCGGCTTGCATAAACCTAGTCTTCATTTATTTAAAAATGACCCCGAACCAGATTTGCGATATTAAATATGAGAATCTATTGAGCATCGATAACAAATAAAAATAAATATCGATATATAAATATTTGATTATCGATATACCAAGGATGCCACAAGGCTAAAGAAATTAATGTCATAACCTGCGTGGGCTCACGTTGCCACTTCTAAAAAAAAAATCTATATATGTGGAAAATTACCAATAAATAATAATGATGAAACTCTTTTATGCAATTTCTGCCATTTACATACAAAGCATAATGAAAATCCAATCCAGCTATTTTCAAAAATCATAATTAGTTAGAATGAACTGCATCGATATCACTATCGATTACTATCACTCCAAAACTTTATTTCTGTTCACGAGCGCCAGGCCCACATCACGCTTAAAGCAAAAAAAAACAAGAAAAAATGGCTATCTTTGGATCGCCGAAGATTAAATACAGTTGCAGTCATAAATATTGCATTAATTTGGTTTCAATCACCAATTCTTCCTATTGCAGCTATATAATATACTAGTCCGATTTTCAATTTGTTCAACACATTAAGAATGAAAACGAATGCACATTGCGTTAATTTGGATGAAATCGCTCAATAGACAAAGAAAATTTTAATGCTAAGCACTTCAACCGATTGTTCCTATGGCAGCTTTATATTATAATGGTCCGATCTCGATTAAATTTGGTTTGCGATGTGGCCGATTTTAACATATGAACTACACACGTGCATAGAGAAAATACATCTCTACCAAGTTTCATCAAAATAGCTTTAAAACTGAGAAACTAGTACGCATAGAAACAGACGGACATGGATTTATCGTCTCGTCTATTGATGCTAATCAATAAAACATACTATGTATACTTTATGTGGTGACAAAAACAATATACTCTATACAATGGTATAAAAAGTAAAAATAAAACAGTATATATAACAGATTAAATACATGAAATCGATATCCAGGTCTTGTAATGGCTAGTACTTGTATTAGAACACGTTAAAACAAATAAGAGTTAACCATAATCCAACATCTGTTTGTCTGTACATATGTACATACAAATTCGATTGAGATTATACATGTATGCATGTATGTATGAATACCATTGATCGGCACGGCAGCGCTGCCGACGCAGAGGCAGCGAAATTCTTCGAACTATGCTTGTATGCATTCACGCATTGACTTTGCGCTCAAATATAAGATGTGTTACGTGTTTTCTTGATTATTGTCAGATTTTATGCAACTTTCAGGATAGTTTAATATAATTTGGCTCATTGTGGGTGAATGGGGCGTGACAAAAAAAAAAAGATTGTTGTATTGACCAACTAAATATGTACATATGTGGTCGATTGAGACTAAGTTCGAACTTGTAGCTCATACCATCGCCGAAATCTGTTTGTTCATACAGACGGACAGACGAACATGGCTATATCGACTCGGCTTATGATGCTGATGAAGAATATATATACTTTATGGGATCCACCATGCCTTCTTCTGCCTGTTATATACCTTGATCAAACCCAATATACTCTACTGCAGATATTTATAACCTAAGAAGCAAACCCAAAATTGATAATGTAGAAAATGATGATTCGGTGGTCCTTGACGATATTCTGAAAACAATAAATTGATAATGTTGAATTTGCATTCAAAACAAGAATCATAGTACAGTCGCGCTGTCCCGACCGTAAGACACCCTGTGTGAAGTCCGATCCTGACTTGAGATTATGGAAATCTTCTATTTGCGTGTTAAATTAACTGTTTTATAAATCTTATTCATTTTATTAAACGAAACTCGAACGATATAGCCAAACAGCTGTTCAAAGTTGATTATTTAGTATCGTAGATTAAACTCTATATAAATTTATCGATAATTAATTGCTCAAATAAACGAAAGAAGTGATATCGATAGATGAATTAAAACAAAATGCGACAAAGCAAGAAGAAAAGGCACGCTTTGCCTCGCTTGCACTTGCTCACACCATTTTTTTTTTCATACAAATGGCCTATTTTCAGCCTATAGGAGCCATAGGATATAGTTGTCCAATCCAGACCAAACTTGGTATTAGTGCTGGAGAAACATCGATGTTTGGTGACATCGATCTTTCGATGTTTTTCATACAAAAAAATCGAAGTATCGATGAAACATCGAAATTTTTTATTTTTAAACGCAATCAATGTTTATTAGCGTCAATGGGCGCTTATTTAAATTACTCATCCTTTGAGATCTGCAATTAAAGTGTTATTAATATTATTGCTTAAGGTTAATCTGAACATGGGAAACATAACCAAATTATATTTTAATGGATCTTATTTGAGATCCAATAATTTTTAATGAAGACTATCATGTCTACATTTTTAGCTTTTAATGAGCTTCTCTTGAAATTGACAATAAGCCCAGCTTTGCTGACAATCGTCTCACTCTCAGTGAATGTTGCTGGCAAGCATAAATATTTTTGGCAGCTTTTTTTAAGTGCCTTGTCATTCGCGATATGCAAATGTTATTAATTATTGATCGAATGAATTTTGCATAATGAACCAACAAATTTTGTGGAGGGAACATTTTTAAAACATCGATCATCTAGAAAAAACATCGATGTTTTTTATTTTGTTTGCAACATTGATATATCGATGCTACATCGATGTTGGGCCCAGCACTACATGGTATAGATAACTAATAAAAGTACTTTACACATAATATGTAATTTTGTATCAAAAGCTTTATTAGTTTTCTACAATATGCGGGAGAGAAATGCGGCGTTGCAAAAATTTAAATTAAGCATAATCCACCTGCACATTTAAGTAGTCTATGTTCCAAATTTGTATATTCTGCAAGAGTATATTAGGTTTGTGCAATATATGTAACAGGCAGAAGGAGGCGTGGCAGACCCCAAAATGTGTATATATTCTTGATCAACATCACAAGCCGAGTCGATATAGACATGTCCGTCTGTCCTTCTGTTCGTCTGTCTGTCCGTATGAACAAACAGATTTCAGAGATGGTAAGAGCTACAAGTTCGAGCTTAGTCTCAGTTGACTACATATTTAGTCAGTCAATACAAAAATCTTTTTATTTTTGTTGATGCCACGCCCCATTCGCCCACAATGATGCAAAACATGGACACACCACGAAAAAAATCAATGTTTTCGGCGAATATCTCAGTAACTATAGCACTTTGTGACACCAATTTTGGTACACAGGTTCCTAGAGACAACATAAATGCAATGTTATCAAAAATTTTGGACTGTCACGCCCGCTTTTCCCATGAGAAATAAACAACATTTCAAATTTGCATTCCCTTTTAAAGGATGATTTTTTTTAATTAAACTTAGTTTTTATTTGATTCATCGTCTTCTAATGCAAGTACTAGCCATTTTATTACCTGGGTACCGATTTAATTAATTTAATCGGGAATAAAAGCAGAGAGTATTATACGGTTGGGCGTGTTCGACTGTACCTTTCTTACTTGTTTGTTTCTAGCTTTTACCATCTCGGTGTTCATGCGGACGGTCAGGGCTTGTTTACACAAACACAATATACCCTCACAAGGTATAAAATGATCAGATTTCATTTTAGCTACATTTTTCAGCAATTTTAGAAGAAAGTAAGCTACTTTAAGTTACTTTCAGCTCTTGGTGCACGGATAAACGGCAACTTAGTGGTGGATTAGAGGATTATCCAATTTGTCATCGTCCAAAGATGAGAAACAGTAAGAACATTTAACCTTAGATATAATCTCCGGCATATAACACTTAACAATTGTGTGTAAATATATGATTACATCAACTGGGGTTCAGTGTTGCCATTTCCGCTTTTTAGACCCCGTACTCTTTAAAAAAGAGTAAAGGGGGTCTATTAAGTTTGTCAGAAGCGAGATGTGCGTAACAAGCAGAAGGAGGCGTGGCCGACCCCATAAAGTATATATATTCTTGATCAGCATCAACAGCCAAGTCGATATAGCCATGTCCGTCTGTCCGTATGAACACCTGGATCTTTTAAACTACAAAAGACAGAACCATGAAATTCACAATGAAAGTCCGTTATTATGTCAGGCAGATCAAGCTTATTTCAAATTGTTGCCACGCCCCCTACCGCCCCCGCAATGAGCAAAAAACCAGACCTTGAAAAAATTTGTGTTTTAGGCGAATATCTCAGTAACTATAGCACTTAGGAGCACAAATTTTGGTATAAAGGTTCCTAGAGACAGCCTTAATATAACGCCATTCAAAATTTTAAGCTGCCAAGCCCCCTTTGCTCATAAAAACTAAAAAACTGTCCAACTTCAATGCCGTTTTTAAGGCATAAAATCAAATAGTACAGTGTTGTAATTTAACATTTGCTTAGAGTCTTACTATTTCTAACTTTTCTGAAAGTGGCATCAAAATCCTATGTCAAACAAGAGAGAAATTAGGGTTCAAAGTGCATGTTATTTTACTGCAAAATCACTGCATGCGCGCAACACATACAAACAAACACAAAAACATACAAACATATGTTCGAACGTTTTCTCTACCTGCTTTGGCGGCAGCGCTGCCCGGAGCCGCTGCCCGCGCCGACCAATGCTATACATACACACATATGTATGTGTGCACATACAAATATGCAAATAATCGGAAGAATGATAGAAGAGGGGTGTGGTGCAACTGGTAGAGTTGCGGCGCAATGTGGAGCCTTCGCATGGATCGCGGGTTCGAGTGCTGACAATGACAATTGTTAAACGAAAGAAGTGATATCGATAGATGAATTAAAACAAAATGCGACAAAGCAAGAAGAAAAGGCACGCTTTGCCTCGCTTGCACTTGCTCACACCATTTTTTTTTTCATACAAATGGCCTATTTTCAGCCTATAGGAGCCATAGGATATAGTTGTCCAATCCAGACCAAACTTGGTATTAGTGCTGGAGAAACATCGATGTTTGGTGACATCGATTTATTTATTTTTTAATTTTAATTCAAAATGTAAAAATTTCATTTTAATTTTTTTTAATTTAATTTTAAAATTTTAATTTAAATAAAATGCACTACTATGGGAGTACGGGGTCTTTTACAGTCGGCTTGATCGACTGTAGCCTTTCTTACTTGTTTCCCATCAGATCTAGCTTATTAAAAAGTGCAATTGCGGGAAAAATTCGAAAACGGTCAATTTGCAAATATTAATACATATTAAGTGGTTTTTTGTTTAAAATTTTTGAAAGTTTAAATTAAGGAGTATCATCTTGGAGTATTTTTGAACTTCAAATAGTTCACAAATAGTACGTTAGTAAAATGTCATTACTCTTGTACAATGAGAAAATTGTGAAAAAAAAAACAATTTATTTTTTTTAAGGATTCCGCTTTTTTTGCTTGTGTTTTACACTAATCTAGCTTTTTTTGCTAAAAAAAAAAAAATGACAACACTGCTTGGGTTATGCCTAAATCGCAAAATAAAAAAATATATATGCAGACTTATAGAACCCTTCAAAGTATATTATCGATACTAATTTTATCGATAGAGCTTCGTGCCTTCAATCTTTGGAATAGCAGCGAAGGCGCCTTTATGGTTTTGCATGATGTATTTTGCGACAGAATGGGGTGGAAAGTCCAGCTGTCGTTGCCGTCTACGGTTTTGCAATCGTTGTTGTTCCTGCTTCAGTTTGAAATTGTAAGTCAATGAAGCAAGTTAACTTCAAGTTCGCGCTGTTACCGCGACTAAAGTTGTCTGGAAGAGATGTGAGTGCGCTTTTTAAAAAGTTAAATGTATTTATTTTTTGTAGAGTTCTTTATCATGTAAGTGTGTATTTTTGTTTAGTGTTCAAGTGTCTATCTTTCAACGTCTCATTTTTCCATGCACATATTCAAAGGCAATTTAGTTTTTTTTTTTTTGTCTAAAAAGAAACGTGTAACATAAGCAACAGCGAACATTACAGTACATTAAATGGTGCACTTTTTTACAAAGATGCAACTACCAATGCAATGCATTTAATAAAATTGTACAACAAAACAAAAATTTTCACGCATACCTTTAATAGGTGCATATCTCAGGGGTGGGTGCATAAATCCTTACATTAATATAGTTAAATTCAAAAATCGCCTTCAAAATAGTCAACTGCAGAATGCAGCTATTTTCTTGCTGGTAAAAATCAATAAATAATAGACAAATTTAACTTTTGAGACTAACACGTGTTTTACTTCATTTTTCTTTTGTATGTGTGTATGTGCCTATGTATGTAGACAAACGACAAATCAATAAACAGTTAATTAAGTTTGTTGAACGCGTGACAAATGATGCAGACAAGCGGTACATCTTAATCCCACAACTGTTTCGTTTTGTTTACATATGCATGTATGTGTTTTACATCGCACGTAAACACATGCATATGGACGCGGCAGAAATGTATGTGTCGTGTTGACTGACATGTGCTTCCATGTGCATACATGTATGCATATGTACATATGTTTGTACGAAGCACATGTACGTAAGTGTATGAATATGAGAATAGGAATTGTTGTGCTTTGTGTTTACAATGAATGAAATCGAAAAGTCGAGTTTCCACGTTATAATGTAAAAAAAACAAATTATTTAACAATAATTTTGTTAAGACCACATATTGACAAACGTGCACACGCAAACTTTGATTGGCTAGAAGTAGGACGGTTTATGTGTTATCATCGAAATCCTTGCCAGCGCCTGTTTAACACGTTGGGTAAGGTGAGGTCAAGGACTGATTCAATGTCATGTGTCAAACCCTTTTATATGAATGCAAATGCAATAAATAACAAAAATCTCGCCATATAAATAAGCAAAAAAAACACTTATCCTCTCTTGTGATAAAAGGAGGCCCCAAGCACAAACAGCGTTGTCTGCTGTTCTATCGTCATCGAGCTGCAATGAATGACGAATTCATACTTATGTATAAAAGCAATCGAGACTGTTGGGAATGGTATGTCAAATGAATTGAATTCAGATAAATAAATCAAGACAGAATTCTACAGTCGCCCCGCGACTTTAGGAAACCCGGTGCTCAATTTAAATAGGTTTTTATCAATGGGGTATGAAAATAATATTAGTGCGATTGCATATGTAATGGATAAGATAGCTTGGTAAGCACAGAAAATATTCATACAAATTCATGTTTAAAACATATTTTTGACCGAGTGTTCCTATGGCAGCTATACGATATAGTCGTCCGATCCGAATGAAACTTGGTCGGTATGAACATATTATTATTATTATTATTATAATTATTATTATTTTGTGTCAGTTAGCTTTGTAAATACAGAAATGTTTTTATTATTTAATTTATTGTGCAATAAATTATTCCGATCAAACTTTTCTTTTTAGAGTTAATAATAAATGCCTTCAAAGTTGCCAGTTGCCAAATGGTACTTGTATGCGTGCAAAAAATTTACAGATATATGCATGTATATGCATGTGTGTGTGTGTGATAAGTACGCTGTTACTCTCTCCCGCTCTCTTTGTCTTTCATTCTCTCAGTCTTTCATTGCTATAATCAACATTTGTCATTATTACTGCTGCTGCTGATTTTGTGCAACTCGCGTCATAGGTATCTTATCATCTGTTTCTACTATTATAAGTTAATGTAAGTTGTCCATTCGACGTTTAACATTTAGGCGCGACCTTTGTGCTCTCAGCGTCTGGTTTCTTTTTTTTTGTTTTCTTGTGTGCTTTCAATACTTAGTTTTCTTCATTGCTTTTCGGTTTTGTTCTTGTTCTTGATGTAGTTCTTGTGTGTGTGCTCTGCTACTTCTCTTTGTCGATTCGATTGGCAGCAGGAGACTTGGCGTTTGGGTTTCAGTTGCTTTTGAGCATCGGAACTTGTCGCTTCAACAGGCAAAGGTGAAAGGTAATTCTTGCTTATTATTACTCGCTTGTTCTTATGCTTTTTCGGAAATGTTTCATTCGAAATCTGCGATCAGCGGAACGTGCAGAGTGACCAGGGCAGTCGACGTTTCTTCTGCTTAAACCGGTTTAAATGTATTTTAGCAAAGTAATTGTATATTGTGCATGTATGTGTGTATTGGCAAACTATGTTTTATATAAAAGATTGCCAGCTTTTTTTGTTTTGTCTAATATCTCATTTGTTATGATATTGAAAGTAACTTGTTTGTGCACGCAACACCTTTAGACAACATAAAATGACAATTTCCAATATGTTATCATTGATTTTTTTCATACTTTTTTTTAAATTAAAACATATTACCTTTGTACATGGATACATATCTTTCTTTTGGTTCTTTTCTTTTTTACATATTTTCTTTGCAAAATTTACGCTCACTTGTTGTCTGTCGCCGTTATCGTCTTTCACTTCGATACCGAGGGCACCATGAAGAATACTAGCACCATGAACAGTGGCGGCGAAAATAGTATGACCAGAATGCGTCGCAGGCCCATACGTAAGCTATTTATATCACTCTCACTTTATTTGCTGTCCATTTTATTTTTGCACATGTAGTATTAATGACTATTATTACTTTTATTTTGGTTTAATTATATTGCACCATATAGATACACATAAATAATTTTATTCAATGCGTTAAATGTATTTTTGTACTCGTTTACACATATAGTTTGCTTGTTTAGAATTGTAATTTAGTACTAGTGACATTATTTGCATTCTAATTAAATAAGACTTATTTAAGATAAACAGGCTTAATTTCTTACAATCATATCATATTTAATTAAATTTATATTAATTAATTACATGCATAAAATTAAAAAGTTAATCAATCGCTGGCGGCTTGTCCTACTGATATTAATTGTTGTTTACAAACATTAAGCACGCTACCAATTCATAACTGAAGCTGCCCCCTACAGTCATTGCCATACTTTGACTTTTAGCTTTGCTGACGCCGTTGCCATTGCCGGGGCTGTCGTTGTCGGCGCAAAACGGAGCTTAGAACAATTGTTTAAGCTGTCGGCACATGCGTTGTGTATGTTAGAGGGCGAGAAAAATTGTTTGATGTTTTCTTTAACATCTGCATCGTTACTTTGTTGTCATTTGGGATGATTCAAGTGCACTGAAAGCGCTTCAATTCGTGTGCAATATTGTTCTGCCAAGAGGTCGCACGTACGCAAATAACAATGTACATACTAACATACTTGTATATATTTGAATATATGCATGGAGTTGCATATAACTGAAACTGTAAATAGGGCGGCTAACTTTGCTGCAAAGCAAATGTGTAGGTATTGCTTGCTTGTTAAACATTCGTAACACAATGTGTGTATTTTTTCGTTTTTCTCAGCCCTTTCACCTTTTAACAACAACATCTGAAAGTGTAGATAGCTTTAAGTTGTACTCAGTGACCTATATCAATCAAATTGTAATTATTTTAATGTCAATGAATGGTAATTAATTTGGTAAATACCTATCTGTAGTTGATTGACATTTCAAATGGAAATTGGTTTATATAATAAAAAGAAATTTTTTTATTGAATTTAATTAACACACTTAAATTACTGTTTTTTGTTTAATTTATGTTTATTATGCACATTTGTTTTTGAGACAGGAATTGTTTATTTCAGACTAAAAAGGACTTGAGACTTGTTGTTCTAAGTTTACAATCTGAACCTATTTAAAGAAAATAGTTTTTCCTAACCAAAAAAATAATAGTATTGCATTTTTTGAAGTAGCTTACATTCAAAGTTGGGGCAGATAAGTGAGCTAAGTTCGCGTTTATTTTTTTTTTTAAATCGTGTTTTTCACATTTTATTGAAAAAATGCAAAACAAAATATTTTACTAACACTTTTAAAGATATAGAAACACTTAATTTGGAAAAAATTTCGAAAACTGTCGGAGTAATAGCCCACAAAAATTTTGGCGCAGATATATCGACTTGAGTCCAAAGAGTTAATTTAGCTATTGACTTTGCAACAGGAATGCCATTATTAAACTCGGACTACATATACACTGTTGATTAGGCTAAGATAGAAAGCCTATGAGTGTTACTAAAGTAGTTCTAATCATGCTTTTTAAAAGCAAGTTTTTCCCAACTTACTTTTTTACATCTCATTCCAAATACCTTGGAAAAATATACAGACTCTGCACCAATATAACTAAAGAAGAATAAACAGTTGACGTTTTCGTTTTAGTTGCAGTTTTTAAAGCGCTCACTAAATCAATTCGTTCAGCTTATTCAATTTTCACAAACAGGAAAATCAAAGAATCTTATACTGTAAGTTATACTCCAAAATTCAAGTTTAATGGTACTTTTGCGTCAAACTAATTAGTAACAAGTAAGAAAGGCTACAGTCAAGCGAGCCGACTATAGAAGACCCCGTACTCTCATTGTAGTGCTCATTTGTCTTTAATTTAAATTAAAATTTTAAATATACATTTCATTTAAAACTTAATATTTACATTTTGAATTAAATTTAAAAATTGTCACTATCAGCGTTCGAGCCCGCGATCTCAGTCGAAATGCGCAGCAACTCTACCAGTTGCACCACGCCCCACTCTTAAAATTCTTTCGAATTTGCATTTACATGCTATAAATTCGTTTGATATATGTTTGTATGTGTGCACTGCACACCCATAGTATGTGTGTGTGTATGTATGTATAGCATTGGTCGTCGTGGCCAGCGTCTCCGGGCAGCGCTGCCACCAAGCATGTAGAGAAAACGTTCGAATATATGTTTGTATGTTACTCTCTCGCTTGCGCGCATACAGCGATTTTGCAGTAAAATAACATAAACTTTGAACCGCGATATCTCTCTTGTTTAACGTAGGATTTTGATGCAACTTTCAGGATAGTTAGGTATAATAAGTCTAAAAAAGAATGTTAAATTACAACACTGTACTATTTGAATAAATTCCTTTAAAACGGGGGCGTGGCAGCTGAAAACTTTTAATGTCATTGCATGCAGGCTGTCTCTAGGAACCTGCATACCAAAATTGGTGCTCCTAAGTGCCATAGTTATAGAGTTATTCGCTTAAAACACAAATTTTTCCGAGATGTGTCTGGTTTTTTGCTCATTGCGGGGGCGGTAATGGGCGTGTCAAAAATAAATAAACTTGGTCTGCGTACATTGTCAACGGACTTACATTCCAAATATGGTTGCTCTAGCTTATGTAGTTTGAAAATCCAGGGGTTCATACGGACAGACAGACAGACGGAAATTGCAATATCGACTCGGCTGTTGATGCTGATCAAGAATATATATACTTTATGGGGTCGGTCACACCTCTTTCTGCCTGTTACGCACATTTCGCTTCTGACAAAGTTAATAGACCCCTATACTCTTTTTTAAAGAGTGTGGTGTCTAAAAATTCTCATCCATCCACAATACAGTGGGAAAATGAGTTTGGAGATAAAACTGGTAAATAATGTTGATCTTCAATTTGCTGACTTTTGTTTGTACTCTGAGTTTTTTTTTTCGATCTCTTTAAGTAACAGCCGGGTGCTGTCCTACTTTGACTTTCAGCTGTTGACTTTTTTAGCCAGTTAGCTTGCCTATCGTGCACATACATGTATAAGTATGTTTGTATTTGTATCAGGTAAGATACAAGTGATAATAGGTGGCACATTCAGACACACGTAGAGATCGGAAGAGAGTAAAGCCATGTATGTGTGTCTGCATTAGCGTGTATCTACTACTATGGAACTTTCATAATTTAAACCCGTACTCTAATAAAGAGTAGATCATGTTTATGTCAAACAGATCATGTTTATTTCCAATTGTTGCTACGCCTCCAAAAATTGTTTTCATAGCACTATTAATTGAAATCGATTAAGACTCCCATAAACTAAATCGGTCAAAAATGGACAATTTGTATGAAGAGCTGTAGTGTTAGTTAAGCTATCGTAACTAAACTCATGTATAATGTGTATATAATGATTGTAACTATCCATTCCAATTGTTTTGGATTGAACAACTATATCCTATGGCACCTATTGGCCAAATCGTTCAAAAATTAATTCTTTATGTTGTAAAATGTGCCCTAGATTGTGTGCGGGTTCTTTTCTTTTAAGGATCACCAGATTTATTTACTTGATTTTATCATTCAACTTAATTGATATGATGCTAATTTACCTTCTTATTTTCGAGATTACATAACAGGTTTGGGCTGCCTTGGATGCTTATTGAATTTATATGTAAAATGTTGTCTAAGTTTTTATTCTGAAAAAAAAGTTTCTGCGTCCCATAGTACACCTGAGTATGGGCTGTGCCATCGTCTTTGACTACGTGAGATCAAAGAGTAAATGTTCAACAACATTAAAAACAAGATAGAAAGAATGCTATAGTCGCCCCGCGACTTTAGGATACCCGTTACTCAATGTTCGACCGATGGTTCCTATGGGAGCTATATGATATAGTAGTGTGACTAAGATGAAACTTGGTCAGTTTATTTTTGTTATTGATAAATTTATTCTGTGTCAGTTTCATTAAGATAGCTTGGTAAATATTGAATATTTTCATACATATGCATACTAAAAGCAAATTTGGGGCTGATTGTACCTATGGGAGCTATACGATATAGTAGTCCGATTTGGATTAAACTTGGTATATGTACGCCATAAATGTGTACATTCCATGTAAATTTGGTTCGGATAACGTAACTAACAAAAAAGTTTTCTATATTAAAACATGCTATTTTAACCTGCTTTTACCTTTATGTGAACATAGAACGCCCTAAAATGGGCGTGTCAAAAAACAAACTTGTACTGCTTGGGCATTTTATCTTTCATTTGCGACCTCTCGGGTCTTTCTAGCTCTTATAGCTGCTGAGATCCTTTTGTTCATACAGACGGACAGACGGACACGGCTATATCGACTCGGCTATTGATCAGCATCAAGAATATATATACTTTATGGGATCTTCCACGCCTCCATCTGCCTCTTACATAAATTCCAACGATTACAATATACCCTTGTACTCTACGAGTAACGGGTATAAAAACATATTTCTTAATATTTTCTTGTCATTGTACGGAACTAGTTCATATTAGATAGCCCCACACAGGCAACGTTATCGGCTATAGTAACTTTCGGATAATTGTTGATCTCGCGCTTATGAAAAGTACGCATGACTAGTTATCAAAACAAGCAAATTGTTGATTAAATCTGAACGAAACTCTTCTAGTGCGTAGATGCCATGAAAAAGCTGCTGCAATGCAAGCAGCTAATAGCTAAACGTATTGGCCGCAACCGAGACGTTAAGAACAGCAGTTATGTCCCACTTCTCAGCAATCATGATGATAATGCCAGCGAAGTGGAGCGAGAGACAGGTAGGTTGGGTTGGGAAAATCACAACGGTTGTAGCATCCAACAGCTGTACGTCCCATTAGAGAACTGCAACGATCAAACGATCGATCAGCGGGCTGTCCGTTTTGTGAATGATTCATTTGATAACAAACAATTCGGACCCGAACAAAACGATGAGTTCCATAACCGAGTATCCGACGCAACTTGCCTTGTCGTCTTTTCAGTACATAACGTTCGAGTAGCAAGCTTGCGTTGGTTTACGTTCGCAGTGTTGCCATTTTTAAGTAGGAAAAAATGCAATATTGCTAATTCCCAATGAAAAATAGTAAAAAAATTGTTTAAGTAAGTAAAAGGTAGAAAATTCAATCAATTTGATACTTGATTGGTTAACTTCAGATTTTATTTTAGTCGATGAGAGCAGAGTTAGATCACGTCTGCCTCTCAACGCGGTTACTTGAAACAGAGAAGGAATCAAGATCAGTTTTATCCTTATGTCATCCTGTCAGCAGGTTCTTAACACTCGATAATTGAGAATTATCCTAGACGACACTACTTAATTGATACTTTACATTATTTGCTTAATGATATATCGGCAGTCTTTTAGCATTACATACATTATCGATATTCACATATTAAAAACATCTTACAAATATACATATATATATTTGGTGTTGCCACATTAATAAGAAATGTACAACAATAAATATTAACTATAACAAATGAAATATCTGTAAAATTTGTGCATTGATTTCTCTATGTGCACATAAGTAAAAGCTAGATCTGGCGGGTAAAAATGTAGAGAGCAACCCTGATAACATGCGCAACAAGCTGGAGAATAAATTTCAATATGTATGACATACCACGAATATTTAAAATAATATATATACATATAATGAATTTTAAATATAATACTCTCAAATTTGGAAAGAACGATAGGATCGGGCCAAAAAAAATTTCATAATTGAGCCATCAAAACGAGACTCCAGGATAACTTAAAAAATATTGTAGAAATAGCATATGAAGTGTAGCGTCAGCTTAGTTTCGGATCAAATTTGTCAACGTCGGCATCAGTTAAAAAGTACATCACAACCAGAAAATGAGGACACCTCACGGCCACGAGTCATACTTATCAATGAGACCAAGTTTAAGCTTACTCGACCCTATGGGTGCCTCACAATTCGGCACAGAAAAGTGTAACGATATTCTCAGGTATTCGCATTCGTTATGGTATTGAGACGCATATTAAGATACAAAACTGAATCGCTTATTTGGCTTTAAGGAATGGCGAAATCGGAAAAGTAAGACGAAATTATTTTCAGTGGACTTTACGGTCAATTCTGAACCCTGTATTCGACTTTTGTTTCAAGGCCATGCCAATCTAAATATTTTTCTTACAATAATACATATTCTTAAACAACAAACACAAATTTTAAAGTTAGAACTGGGTGTCTAGTCCTTAAATTAGTCGGGGAACAGTCCTGACCTTAATCCAATTGGCAATGTATAGGTCCTTGTGAGTGCCAAAAAAAAAAGCCAAAGCCATAACCTATGCTTTACTTAATGGAAACTATTTAAAAAGTTTAGTTTTAGGATATATTAGCGGAATATCTGGAGGTTTTATATAATTCTATTTCCGATAGGGTCAAATGCGCTAGGAACGCTAAAGCTGGTACTACCAAAGTTAATAAATTAATAGTTAATGTTTGAAACTCATTTAAAACTAATTTGGAAAAATTTATAATTTATATTGAAAGAAAATAGTTTTAACAATATGGAAAGTTTTTTCTCTTGCTGAAAACTGTTTTTAATTTTGTTTTATCATTTTTCACCATATGACCGCTAATTCACCGAAAAAACGATTACTTGGGGTGATTTCAGAAAATTAGTTTATTTCTAATTGGATAAAAGTTATCTCTTTATGAACGCTAATTCACTAAAAAAAACGATTATTTAATGAGAAAAATTAAAACGAGTATAATGATGAGATAATAAACTAGAGCACTGAATGAATGCACTCATAACAAGAAAAAACGGTTATCTTCGGCTAGCCGAAGATTATATACCCTTGCAGTCATGCACATTGCGTTAATTTGGTTTCAATCACCGATTGTTCCTATGGCAGCTATATGATACAGTAGTCCGATTTTAATGAAACTTGGTCAGCACGTTGGGAATGATAACAAATGCATATTGCGTGAATTTGGTTAAAATCGTTGAAGAGACACAGAAAATTTTCATACTAAGCATTTTCATAGCTATATCATATAGCTGCCATAGGAACAATCGGTCATTAAAAACAAAGGGTATATAATCTTCGGCTAGCCGAAGATAACCGTTTGTTCTTGTTAGTTTTAGTAACGATTTGACTAGTTGTGACCGTTTATATTTATTTTGTCATGTACAGGCATACACACAGAAAGGAAAACAGCTGTCAATGTTCGAATGTATCCAAAATACAAAATTTTACTACTTCTACTGCTCGCTCACTGACTTCATTTTTTTCCGTTTATATTTTTAGTCAGCCGAGTGAAACACGACTTCACTTACTCACTTATTCTCATTTAGTTTTATACTAATATTCACTCAATTTAATTTTGACATTGTACTTTTAAATGTGATTTTTTACCATTCATTTAGTGCTCTGACCATCGAGTGTAAAATTTGTTCCAATAAAACGATCAAGCTTTCGAGTATAAATAAAGTAAATAAATAAATGTTTTATATTTAATCTAGTTACGTCGCAATTTGTTCATATTTCTTATAAAATAAACAATTCTGTTATGAGCAAAGCTGTCTTTTCTATTTCGTCAAATATCTTGCCTGTGTTTTAATAACTTCATATTTGATTAGACAACATTAAAAATACAGCATATTAGAAATTGTTCGGCTAATCTCATTCGGAATATATTTTAGACATATAAAGTAATCAATTTTAAATGTTCTTTCTAATAATCAAATACAATATCGGGGCTTGAAACATGCGTAAAACATGAATAATTGCATAAGTGAATGTGTTTAGATCTTATCCCAAATACGATCTTAAATCGCACCATTCTCTTAAGAGTCATCATTTATCTTTCTGCTGAAGTCATCAAGCTTAATGAAAATCTGTGTTCGTAGTTGAATTGAAATTTATTATTTATTCCCGATTTAATTAATTAAATCTTACAATGGTTAGTACTTGCATGAGAAAACGTTAAAACAAAACAAACTCGAAGTTTAATCAAACATAGATCTCCGTGTCTGCATGCACATACAAATTCGTTTGAAATTATATGTATGTATGCACATATGCATTTTTAGACCCCGTACTCTTTAAAAAAGAGTATAGGGGTCTATTAAGTTTGTCAGAAGCGAGATGTGCGTAACAGGCAGAAGGAGGCGTGGCCGACCCCATAAAGTATATATATTCTTGATCAGCATCAACAGCCGAGTCGATATAGCAATGTCCGTCTGTCCGTCCGTTCGTCCGTCCGTATGAACACCTGGATCTTTTAAACTACAAGAGTAATGTAAATTTGGAATGTAAGTCCGTTGACAATGTACGCAGACCAAGTTTATTTCAAATTTTTGCCACGCCCCTTACCGCCCCCGCAATGAGCAAAAAACCAGACACAACTCGAAAAAATTTGTGTTTTAGGCGAATGTCTCAGTAACTATAGCACTTAGGAGCAATTTGGTATACAGGTTCTTAGAGACAGCCTTAGTACAATGTCATTCAAAATTTTGAATTTTGCCACGCCCTCTTTTCTCATAAGAACCAAAAAACTTTCCAACTTCAATGCCGTTTTTAAGGCATTAAATCAAATAGTACAGTGTTGTAATTTAACATTTGCCTAGAGACTTATCATATCTAACTTTCCTGAAAGTGGCATCAAAATCCTATGTCAAACAAGAAAGCTAAAGCGGTTCAAAGTGGATGTTATTTTACTGCAAAATCACTGCATGCGCGCAACACATACAAACAAACACAGAAACATACAAACATATGTTCGAACGTTTTCTCTACCTTTTTTGGCGGCAGCGCTGCCCGGAGCCGCTGCCCGCGCCAAACAATGCTATACATACACACATATGTATGAGCACACATACATATTTGCAAATAATCGGAAGAATGATAGAAGAGGGTCGTGGTGCAACTGGTAGAGTTGCGGCGCAATATGGAACCTTAGTATGGATCGCGGGTTCGAATGCTGACAATGACAATTGTTAATTTATTTATTTTTAAAATTTCATTTTAAAATTTTAATTTAAATAAAATGCAAATGGGCACTAGTATGGGAGTACGGGGTCTTTTACAGTCGGCTCGATCGACTGTAGCCTTTCTTACTTGTTTTTTTTTTGGTTTTTTGTTCATTGTTCAACTTGATCTGCCTGACATAAGGAGGGACTTTCATTCAAAATTTGGACGGACGGGCATTGCAATATCGAATCGGCTCCTGAGGCTTGCGGTGATCATTCTCCAAGGCAAACCAACTAACCGAAGTCATAAACAAGATAAAACGGTTATCTTCTGCTCGCCGAAAATCAAAACCCTTGCTGTCATGCATATTGCGTTAATTTGGTTTCTCTAATGGGAGCAATATGATATATTTGTTCGGTCGGGATAAAATTTGGTCAGCAGATGGAAAATGATAACAAATGCATATTGCGTGAATTTTGTTGAAATCGGTTTAAAGACACTAAAAATTTGCATACTAAGCATTTTTAGCATTTGCAACCGATTGTTCCAATAGCAGCTATATGATATTGTGGTCCGATCTGGATAAAGTTTGGTTTGCACATGTGATTTTATACCAAATGCGTATAGAGCGAATTTTAATAACATAACTAAAAAAAAATTGTTTTCATCCGATTGTTCCTATGGGAGCTATAGGATATAGTCATCCAATCTGGCAGATTTTAACAAATGATCTGCGTGCAAAGCACACATCTTTACCAAGTTTCATCAAGATAACTTTAAAACTGAGAGACTAGTTCGCATAGATACAGACGGACATAGCTATATCGACTGGCTGTAGATACTGATCAATAATATATACATATGTATATACTTTATGGGGTCGGAAACGCCTATTTCAATGCTTTACAAACATCGTGACAAAAACAATATTTTTTCTCTGCAAGGGTATAAAAATAAAAAATTATTTAAGTATAATTGAATAGGTATGAGAATAAGTATACGTATACGTATACGTATACGTATAAGTGTAAGTATAAGTATAAGCATAAGTATAAGTATAAGTATAAGTATAAGTATAAGTATACCAGAGCATACCAGAGCATACTTTTGGGCTTATGCATTTATTTATCATTAAAATATTTCTTTGAAGTAATAATGTGATTTTATTTATTTTTAGACCCCGTACTTTATAAAAGAGTAGAGAGGTCGATTAAGTTTGTCAGAAATGTGCGCAACAGTCGGAAGGAGGCGCGGCAGACCCCATAAAGTATATATTTTCTTGATCAGCATCAACAGCCGAGTCGATATAGCCATGTCCGTCTGTCCGTCCTTCCGTTCGTCTGTATGAACAAAAGGGTCTCAGAGACTTTAAAAGCTAGGAAGGTGAAAGGGGTAAAATACCCAAGCAGTACGGAAACGCCTCCTTCAATGCGTTATATACTTCGTGACAAAAATAATACAGCCGCTGCGAGGGTATAAAAATGCGCACTACTATGAGAGTACGGGGTCTTATTTAGTTGGCTCGGTCGAGCGTAGCCTTTCTTACTTGTTTAATTTCTATATGTCAGGGCATCCCGTAGTCGACAATTCTCTAGCTGTTGGTGCGGATTGAATTTGCTTATCAATTTAATCTACTGTTCTTTTATCGCCGGTTATATCATAATTAGTCAATAATTTAAAAAATATAATTTATGACCCATTTTGTTCTTATTTGGTTCTCTGCACACTCATTGCTTTATTTGGATGGTTTAACTGCGTATAAAGCAGACCATGAGTCGCCCACCAATTTTATACAGGTGGGTATTCTGAAAACTTTTGGATTGTTGATGTTGTTAAAAAACTTTTTTCTTTAGATTTCTTTGGTTTTTGTTGTTATACGTCCAGTTTGTCGCCCCTCGATTGATAAGACCTTTAATGCCGGTGTGTAATTTTTAGACAATGACGAAAAACACTTCTGAGTAAGACATAATTAAGACGCAATGAATTTGTCGTAAAAGTGCGACTTTTAAGAATAATGAACATTTTTGATAATTTCTTATCAAGAAATATCATAAAAAGATATATCTTCAAGTATAGGTGGGCCAGGTGAATTTATAGAATTATTGTCAATGTGTAAGAATTTCTAAACTCTTTATATTTGTAAAATCTATTTCTTTCCTGGAAGATTGAAATATTTTTCCGAGGCGGCTTATATACTGGGCAAGGTCGTGGGATCAAACGTTCACTAATCTTATAGATGGGATCGGGAACGAAATTGCTTCCACCCTTTCGCTTGTGGCGGATAATGTTGGAACATTAAGAACTTGCCTAGCGAGCATTTGCAATAATGGCAATTCATTGCATTGCTGCCAGAAAGATAATATACTTAAATTTTTCTTAAATTTAATGTGCTTAATATAATTATTTATCTCTTCTTCAATATCATTTTCCTTTTCGTTTGGCAGTGCTCAAAATTCAGAAAACCTATCTGGTAAATTTGATAAGTCTTGATCATCTGTTTATTTGTTTGTTGGGCTTAATAACAATTCAACCATTGTTTTCACTGTTATGTGAACTTCATTTTTTTCTTCAACTGTCAAAGTATTTAAACAGTGGACTGACTGTTTTTTTCGGGACCCGCGGGAATTGCGGCATCGATCACTTATCCCGGTCATGCCGGTTTTTTTTAATGGCATTCCCATCCCGCACGATCCCGATCAATTTTTGCGGGTCCCGCGGGATTCCCGAAAATTCCGATCCTGACGCCCATCTCTAATTTTTATAAATGGATTGTGACATTCGATGTGTGACTTGTAGAGCAACTTGTAGATGCCCAATGTTTGCGAGCGACGTGTGAAAGATTGGGGTCTTTCGCAATTGACGATCATAAATTGGACGTAGCTCTCTTAAATTTGGATTGATAATCTTTCCGTGATGAAATGGCAAATCTAACGGAAGGAAAATGTCATGAGTGCGGGAAAAAATATTCCGTCGTTTAGTGCTCGTATAGGTCTACTTTTATAACGTCCTAATTAAATAACCTTTTTTAGTCTATTTTGTATTAATATTCGTGCGTTAGTTCCATAAATTTATGTCTAATCAATTGGTTATTGATGTTTTCCGATTTGGGTTTTCAAGAAATATGTATTTACATCCCAAGAACATAAAATTTCGACCGATTTGAAATTTAGGAAATATTAGATATAGCTGTTTTGCTAGATTACTAAATGAGTGTAACTAAAAGTGTAACCAAAGTAGTAAAAATGCCTAATCATTTTCCCACGTGTATTTTAACCCGAAAGCGTTTCATTTATTTAGGCTTTTTGTAGGCTTGTTCTAGGCTTGTTCTTACGGTTGAGTAGTATGTGTATTCGCGAGTATCGTGGGTTTGAGTCCTGTCAAGTCTTTGCTCCCTGCCATCAATGACGTATGTAGTACATACTACATTCCTTCTTTTATAACACCCTGGCAGAGAGTACTATGTTTTCGTCATGAAGGTTGCATTGCATTGGAGGATGCGTTTCCGATCCCATGAAGAATGTATATTCTTGACCATCATTAATAGTCGAGTCTATATAGCCATCCCATTCTAATGGCTATTCAATTCATCATCTAACCGACGGTTAGCTCTAAACAAGATTTGATCGCTCGTTGGCTAGAAAAATATCTCAAGAAAAATTAATTTTATAATGAAAGATTTGTTGTACTCCATTTCTAATTATACCCGTTACTCGTAGAGTACAAGGGTATATTGTAATCGTTGGAATGTATGTAACAGGCAGAAAGAGCCGTGGCAGACCCCATAAATTATAAATATTCTTGATCAGCATCAATAGCCGAGTTGATATAGCCATGTCCGTCTGTCCGTCCGTCCGTCTGTATGAACAAAAGGATCTCAGAGACTATAAGAGCTAGAAAGGTGAAAGGGGTCGCAAATGAAAGGTACAATACCCAAGCAGTACGAGTTTGTTTTTGTTTTTTGACACGCCCACTTTAGGGCGTTCTATCTTCATATAAAGGTAAATGTACAGATAAGACTTGAATGTTTTAGTATAGAAAACTTTTATGTTCGCAATGCTATCTGATCCAAATTTACACGGTGACTACATGTCTATAAAGTACATGTACTGACTACGTTTGATCGAAATCGGACAACTATATCGTATGGCTCCCATGCGGCCGATTGGTCAAAAATACGCTTCAAATATAAATTAGTATGAAAAAATTTTGCATTGACTAAGCTATCCTAATGAAACTTATACAGAATAAATTTATCAATAACATAAATGCACTGACCAATTTTCATACAAATCGGACAACTATATCGTATAGCTCCCATAGGAACAATCGGTCGAACATTAAGTAACGGGTATCCTACAGTCGCCCCGCGACAGTCGCGGGGCGACTGTAGCATTCTTTCTTGTTTTTTGTATTTTCATTGTTTTGAGCAATTGTAATTGAATATATATACATATATTTTTTTTGATTATCCGATTTTTATCTGTTTGTTTACGCTGTAATAGTAGCGTTATTTTGCAAGAGATATATTGAGATAAGATTGGTCCGGATCGGATCACTGTGTTATAAGTTTGTTTTTATTTTTGACACGCCCACTTTAGGACGTTCTATGTTCATATAATGGTAAAATAAGGTAAAAATAACATGTTTTAGTATAGAAAACTTTTTTGTTAGTCACGTTAACCCATTAAAATTCACATAGGATGTACACATCTATGGCGTACATATACTGACCAAGTTTCATCCAAATAGGACTACTATATCGTATAGCTCCCATCGGTCGAACATTGAGTAACGGGTATCCTAAAGTCGCGGGGCTACTATAGCATTCTTTTTGGTTTCAGTTTATTTTTGTTTGTACCAGAATAGAAGTGTGCTTAAATTGTACACAAATTTAATTGCATAAACTAATATAGATTTCTATCTTTGGTTATTGCCATTGGTCATCTCAAACATTAGCTTGCACGAAAGTGTGAGTATATATTAACTGGTTTATTAACGAATCAATACAATTTACAATCACATAAGCACGATTGGAAGTCCAACCCAAAATTCTTAAAGTGTCCAAGCCGTTATCGACATGATAAGAGCAGCTCTATAGAAATCCAGAAGCTTTGACTGGGATGATGACGCTATAACTATGGTGTTTTATATGGGGTCCCTATATTAGAATTGTTCTGATTTTGATTAATTTTGATTTGCCTTTACTGTTGATAAGTCTTTTCTGTAAATAACAACATCAAGGCGTTTGCCATGAATAGTGAACAAGGCCTATCTGTCATCAACTTTATATCAAGATTGAGCATATGGCACGATTAAGTTGGCCCAGAAATTTAAAGCCAATTCGAATTTCAGATACTCTGTAATCAACGAAATGTTATTTAATTACATAAGTTAATGAAAAATTGTTTTGATTGTGAACTAATGGACTGAAACACATTTTAAAGGGCTTCTTTTGTTTCTTATAAATGATGTGATCATAGGTGCTCATTAAGAATGCTACGTGAGGTTCGATAAGTACATTAATCGAATTGAATTGAGTTGAATCGAATCGAATATGTGTTTGGCATGATGTTAACACTTGAGTATAGTCTCGAGTGTATGTACGCAACAATTTTAATATATTTATCTGTTATATCTCAAGTGACATAGCTTGATTGGATCGAAGTCGATCCTCATGGAATTGATCGAACTTAACTTGCTTTTGACTTTAGTTTCTTTTTGCGTCAGCATCGCACTCAAGTACTGAGTTCAATACAGTTTTTTTTATATTGGCTACATATTGCGTGTTTTCAATATCATAATACTTAAGTCCAGTAGCAATCTGATTACCATTATCTTCTATATATATTTTCGGACTTCACAAATCTGTTTATTTTGTTTAACTCAATTTTAACGGGTTGGCATGGTCTTATTTGGACCTCCATAAATAAAAATATGTGATTATGTGATAATAATAACATTTATAGCTATTGACCAACCAGATATAACTATGATGAATAATAATCATTTATTTTTAATTACTTTTGATTTTATTACTTACGATTTCTAAGAAAGTCCTTTACGTTCATAGAAATAAGCTGTACCATTTAATATCGTGTACGAAAATATTTGATTTTAATTATGTTTAAAGCTCAAAAGATTTGTTTTAATCTCATAATCACATGCAGCCTAAAATTTTATAAATTTTATGTTCATATTAGTTATGCTGAAAATAGGAGAAAAATTCGTAGGTCATAAAATTATACTTGGTGTAGAAATCACAAAATTAATACAAATTAAATTCAATACAAATTGACTAAATTCTTGAAAGATCAGGAAGTTAATGTGGAATTTGATTAAATGTCATAGACCTCATGATTTTAATAAAGTAATAAATTCTTATTTTACAAAATATCTGTATTCAAAGTATATTTACATAGAAAATAACACATTGCCCATTGAATTTTTGAATCCAACCCCAGTGATTTGTTATTCTCAAGTAAAAAATCATGAGATTTTATAGTCACCTCATACTAAAAATTCTTTAATAGATAGATAAATACAATTTATGAACTACATACCTACACTAGAAGGAAATGCTACAGCCGAGCGAGCCAGTTAAAAAAATATCAAATCAATAAAATATAAAGTCTGCCAAGATAAATTGTGCAACACACTTAATGAGTAAATTAATTTGATATAATTTCAGTGTTATACGCGGTATGGTTTCTTAAGGCAGGGGGTGTGGCAAAAATCATTTAAAGTCTTTTAAATTATTTTTAAATAGTATTTTGCTGTTGTGGTATGGAATATGATAACTGTACGTTTTTGTCAAGGAGCACTTATCATGTATTGGTAATATCAGTTTTTGAACAAATGAATATGACAAAGGTAATAATTTCCCCATAGATGAAGTGTTCTATTGTAGATTAAAATTACTCGCATGTCATGATTAGATTTGATAGATTTTCTAATTATACCCGCTACTCGTATAGTAAAAGGGTATACTGTAAACGTTGGAATGTATGTAACAGGAAGAAGGATGCGTGGCAGACCTCATAAAGTATATATATTATTGATCAGCATCAATAGCCGAGTCGATATAACCATGTCTGTCTGTCCGTCCATCCGTCTGTATGAGCAAAAGGATCTCAGAGATTATAAGAGCTTGAAACGTGAAAGGCTACAAGCAGTACAAGTTACTTTTTAGACCCCGTACTCTTTAAAAAAGAGTAAAGGGGGTCTATTAAGTTTGTCAGAAGCGAGATGTGCGTAACAGGCAGAAGGAGGCGTGGCCGACCCCATAAAGTATATTTATTCTTGATCAGCATCAACAGCCGAGTCGATATAGCAATGTCCGCCTGTCCGTCCGTCCGTATGAACACCTGGATCTTTTAAACTACAAAAGCTAGAGACCCCAAATTTGGAATGAAAGTCCGTTGACAATGTACGCAGACCAAGTTTATTTCAAATTGTTGCCACGCCCCCTACCGCCCCCGCAATAAGCAAAAAACCAGACACACCTCGAAAAAATTTGTGTTTTAAGCGAATAACTCAATAGTTATGGCACTTAGGAGCACCAATTTTGGTACGCAGGTTCCCAGAAACAGCCTAAATGCAATGCCATTTAACGATTTGAGCTGCCACGCCCCCTTTTCTCATAAGAAATTAAAAACTCTCCAACTTCAATGCCGTTTTTAAGGTATTAAATCAAATAGTACAGTGTTGTAATTTAACATTTGCTTAGAGACTTATCATATCTAACTTTCCTGAAAGTGGCATCAAAATACTATGTCAAACAAGAAAGTTAAAGCGGTTCAAAGTGGATGTTATTTTACTGCAAAATCACTGCATGCGCGCAACACATACAAACAAACACAGAAACATACAAACATATGTTCGAACGTTTTCTCTACCTTTTTTGGCGGCAGCGCTGCCCGGAGCCGCTGCCCGCGCCAAACAATGCTATACATACACACATAAGGTATGTTTCATGTTTATAACGCCACCCATATTTTTGCTTTATCTCTGTAACTGTACATTTTTCGCGAATATGATGTACTAATGAAATATCAGTTTGGATGCAACAACAATGCATACGAAGTTTGGACTTTGTTCGAATAACGGTACTTTTGCTTTTGCGAGAAATCTATTTTTTGCCTGTTTCACATTTATAACGCCACTTGCTTTAAATGAGTTTTGCAAGTGCAAGCGGAAAGGTTTTTGTTATTTGGTTGATGTTTTGGAAAAAAAAAGAAATAAATAAGCTATGCCACGTGGAAAAAGTTTGACAGAACTTGAAAAGGGCAAAATAATCGCATTCAAAGAAGAAGGATGCAGTGGAAGGGAGATCGCGCGTAAGCTGGGCAGGAGTCATAGGCTTATCCAAAATTTTTTAAAGGATCCTGAGTCTTATGGGTCCCATAAGCGTAGAGGAGGGCCATCAATACTTTGTAGCCGAGATAAGAGGAAAATTATCAATAAGGCCAGCAACTCAACACGAAGTTTGCGTGACTTACAGGGCGTTATTGCCAAAAATGTTAGTCGCACCACCATTTGGAGGACATTGAAACGATCTACAATTATCAGAAATGAAGTTATGAGATGTGTTCCAGCCTTAAAAGTTGAACACAAACTGGCCCGTATGGAATACGGGCGAAATAACATGAACACCAATTGGTCAAATGTAAGCCAAGTGAAGTTAACAGCGTTTTGTTTTTATTTGTAACATAAAAAATTGTAGGTAATTTTTTCTGATGAGAAAAAATGGAACCTTGATGGTCCTGACCGATTTCGTCGTTATTGGCACGACTTAAGGAAAGAGCCGCAGTACTTTTCCAAACGCAATTTTGGAGGAGGAAACGTTATGATGTGGGGAGCATTTTCTGCAGCAGGACGCCTAAAGATGCAGTTTGTTTCCTCCAGAATGAAAAGTGCAGACTACGTCGGTATTTTGGAAACCAGTCTCATCCCATTTTTGGAAGAAAATGGTGACAGAGATTGGATTTTCCAACAGGATAACGCCGCAATCCATGTAAGCAGAGAGACCAAAGCCTGGTGTTCCTCCAACGGAGTAACTCTCATGGACTGGCCAGCAAGATCTCCGGATCTTAATCCCATAGAGAACCTATGGGGGATCTTAGTTCGCAAAGTTTATAAAAACAATCGCCAGTTTGACTGTGTAGAAGAGCTGAAAACAGCGATTGAGGCGGCATGGATGGAAGTTGAGCCAGACACAATTAAAAACTTAATTGGGAGTATGCCGAATCGAATTTTTAAGGTTATTTCTAATCATGGAAATCAAATTTAGTCTATTCATTTTGTAAAAATTAATAAATTCTTAAAATTAACAGCATAAAACTCATTTAAAGCAAGTTGCGTTATAAATGTGAAACAGGCAAAAAATAGATTTCTCGCAAAAGCAAAAGTACCGTTATTCGAACAAAGTCCAAACTTCGTATGCATTGTTGTTGCATCCAAACTGATATTTCATTAGTACATCATATTCGCGAAAAATGTACAGTTACAGAGATAAAGCAAAAATATGGGTGGCGTTATAAACATGAAACATACCTTATGTATGAGCACACATACATATTTGCAAATAATCGGAAGAATGATAGAAGAGGGTCGTGGTGCAACTGGTAGAGTTGCGGCGCAATATGGAACCTTAGTATGGATCGCGGGTTCGAATGCTGACAATGACAATTGTTAATTTATTTACTTTTTAATTTTAATTCAAAATGTAAATATTTCATTTTAATTTCATTTTAAAATTTTAATTTTAAAAAACCGAAAGCAAAATGGCGGCTACAATATAAAAAACAAGGAGCCTAGGTTACTACCCTGGGGAACTCCAAAAGTAAATAAAAATAAAACAGATATAGAGATGGCTAATCTAAGCATAACTCTTTGGCTCGTACCTGTAAGATCTAATGATATCAACAGAAGAAGGTGGGAAACATATAATGTCAAGGAGCACGTTATGATTAACAAAGTCAAATGCTTTACTGAAGTCAGTATAGATGACATGATTGTATTCTATTAAGGAATGCCTCATGTTCAAATGAGGTAAATTCCAATAGATTGGTCAAAATCGACCAACTCTTAACACACCCGTGTTGGGCAGGGGAGATAATTGGCTTGCACAGGTTTGCAAAGTCGATCTAATTATCTTTTCAATGATCTTAGCGATTGTACTTGTAACTTGTACTGCTTTTACCCTTTCAAGCTCTTATAGTCTCTGAGATCCTTTTGCTCATACAGACGGACGGACGGACAGACAGATATGGTTATATCGACTCGGCTATTGACGCTGATCAATAATATATATACTTTATGAGGTCTGCTACGCATCCTTCTTCCTGTTACATACATTCCAACGTTTACAGTGTACCCTTTTACTATACGAGTAGCGGGTCTAATTAGAAAATCTATCAAATCTATTCATGACATGCGAGTAATTTTAATCTACAATAGAACACTTCATCTATGGGGAAATTATTACCTTTGTCATATTCATTTGTTCAAAAACTGATATGACCAATACATGAAAACTTCGCGATTCCCCTGTAGTTGGATATATCCGACTTGCACCGTTTTTTACGCAGAGGAATTATGTAAAATTCTTTCCACAGAAAGACAGAGGATTCTAACGAAAGGTTGAGCCGAATTAAGAGATTATTGAAGAACAGTGGAGGAATGTTTGAATTGGGCGGTGAGGAGTTACGGGGAGAATTTTATGAAGGGGTAGGTCCATTATGTAAAGGTGAGTCTCGAATTTATATTCTTTTAGCAAATCTTTTCATGGCAGATTTTCTGATTTTCTCAAAATCCCTGCAAAGCTCCTTAGCGAGTGAGCACAATTTCAGAAATTGGTTTTTCACCATATTATACATACTTAAAAAATCACATTACAACTCAATACAAACTGGGCATGACCAATGCTGCCAACTGTTCAAAGGGTTAAAAGACTAAATCAGCTCCTGAAAAAAGATAGAAAATTTTAAAATCTATCCAAAAACAGCGAGATCTGGCAAGAAAATAGCTGAGTTGACAGCACTGGGCACGACCATCGCAATCCACCACTACCTTATTTGGCAAAGGAAATTAACTTTTAATTGTGCATTAAGACCTGCACATTTAAAGTGCGTAATGTTGTCGCACAACCAAAAGTGTAAATTTTTTGGTTGACCACTGTCCCGTGATGGTCCATAAGTGCAAGTATTTTCTTAACAGGCTATTACACTCTTAATTCTGTTCACCAATCATGCTATTTGATTGATATTTCTGGCATATACAAGTTTTTTGAGCTTATCAGAATAAAATGAAGGGAAGTTTCTACTTTGTTGGATTCAAATATCGAAGTTTTTTTTCATTTTCGTATAGATACGAGTTTTGAGAATATGTGTACAAAGTTTTATAACCATATCTTTCTTATTGCGGAAGATATACCCTCGATCGATTTTCTACTCAATTTAAACTTTAAACGCGTTTTTCTCGAAACAGTGTTTTTCGACCTGATGGAAGTGATAACTTTCGCAAAAATCGAGCAATCGTCATGAAACTTTTTACACATGTTCGCAGATAGTGTGTGCATAATTTAAACTATGATCATGAAAAAATATTAAAAATTGCCACAAAAAATAATTAGTAAGTCGAAAAATTTTAAAAATTTGACTTCAATGTTCAATTGCTAATAACTGCATTTGCAAGTTTTTTTTTAAAGTAGAGGTCTTAATTATGCGCGTAAGTGTACAGATTGATAAAATGTATAATTTGTCTGTTTGAGATTATCCTACAGGACGGGAGGACTTTCATCAGCGCGACATGTCATGACCGACGCACCGCCATTTTGGAACGCCCACCTCCCCCCCATTATTTATTTTAAGTTTTGAAAAAAAAATTAAAAATAAACACTAAGCTACGACTAACAAAATACAAAAAGGTTCAACTCTCCAAAGCAGAAACCCCCCTTAAAAAAAGCTTCATTTGGAAAATGACTTGTAAAATTTTATTCCGAATATAGTGTGTAACACTTTCAAGTGCTTTAACCATTTTTCTTGAAAAATGTTTATGACTGGTTTTAAATTATTTATCAATGCAGAGTGCAAAACACAATTTTGTATTGTACCAGAGTTAGGAAATAGATTATAAATTTTTTTTTTTAAAGATTTCTTTTAAAAACGGTTTATTAGTTGACTTCCCAATGTTTCTTCAAAAAGTGTTCCAATACTGTCCAGAAGCGCCTTTTTTTGCACATGCATCACAAAAAAATCCTATATAAATAATGAGAAAAAATCACTTTGCATATTGAGGATAATATCATAAACTATCATATTGCATATTTACCCGACCAATAGCAATGAAAATGTTATGATAAATCATGTGAATTACGACAAGCGTTAAAATTTTCTGTGCGCAATTTATGGCACAATGCTCTGAACACCACAAAATGAGGCTAATTACCTTCAAATACTTATATAATGAACGGTTTGATATAGATGTCACTTGTCTCAGAAATATTTGAGTTGTGGCCCATGTAATTTAATTTAACATAAATCGATTTAAAGATTCAAATAACAGTTTTCCATTCAAATTAGATCAAAATTTACACATACACTTTTAAAGATAAATAATTTGATTGAATAAATAACTTTATTAATTTTTTTTTTTAATTTGGGTGAACACACGTTCGTTGTTTAATTAATTTAAATAAACTAATACATATTTTATACGTTCGTTAGTAAGTTAGGACAAGTGGTTAATTGAACTTATTCTGAGAACATGTTGACAGATTTATAATGTTAAGAAATTGAAAATAATTTTGCTTTCCGGGACCATCGAAAAGTAAGAGTGTTCATTCCACTACATATTAGATTTATTTTTTTTTTGCTGATAAGAAGTAATTAAAAAGTTGTTTTAACAAAAAAATATATATATTTTTTTTTTTTTTTTAGATTAAGTTAACACACTTTGACTTTATCGGATAGTTCGCTCGTTCTTTAATTATATTTAAACGTCGATATCTCAATGCTTCTCCAGCTAAAAATGGACTGTGATTGTATAATTTTGCAATCGAAGTAAAAATTATCCGTTAGCTTTGATGGATCTGATCTGGAAGCTTTTCACGAGCACTCAGGTTCACGGAAGCGCGGAATTAAGTGCATAACATAGAATAATTGCCTTGAGAAGAAGATGGAGACGTCTATGAGAATACGACGTAGTTATAATTCATGTGGGTTTTCCACCTGTTAGATTGAGATGTAGCGTGTATTTAATGTTCAACAAAAGGCAAACAAATATACGTATGTATGTATATTAAGGTACAGTATCAGTTGGGATCTTTTGGATTTAAATTGAGCGGATTGTGCGGTTGCAGGTTCAAGTTTAGGGTCTTTATCAATATCATGACGAGATCCAAACAGACAATAAAAACATAACAATTGATCGTTGATAGACACATTGTATTGACGCTGGATCAAAGTATTATCTGCTATGGCGGCGTCTGTTGATTGAACATTATCCAACAATTTTATTGAACGCCTTCTCTTTTCTTGCGTCTCTTCGCCCATAGCCCTATTTCGCAGCTTTATAAATGATACGTCAGTTTGTCAATTGTCTAACAATAAACAAATACGTGTAAATGCAAGTTCAATTCGTTAGAGTAATTTACTTTAAAATGTCCAACGTGTGCGTTCCTGCTCCTGTGAAACCAACCCCTGTCCAGCAAGGGACTCAATTGTGGGTTTTTTTTAAATTTTATTAGTTTTTTTTTATAAGCGAAATGTGCGTAACAGGTTGAAGTCTTTTCCGAACCTGTTACGTATATATATTCTAGACCAGCTCAGAGATCATCTGTCAACCAAGCAAATCGGGATACTATACCGTACAGCTCCGATAGGGTCGATCTGTCAAAAATACGCTATAAATACGAATTAAAATGAAAAAGTTTTGATTTTAATTGTAAACAACATTTTCATAACACCATAACTTTAAAACTATTTAAGCTATTTTGATCAAATTTTCACTTAATGTACAGCTGTACCTATTCTTATCAAGGGTAAGCCGAATCGGTCAAGTATATTCTATAGCTCCCATAGGACAAATCGGTCGTAAATAGAAAATTTTTATGAAGACACGTAGGGTTAATTGAGCGATCACAACCTAACGCACATTATGTGTAGATCATTATTTTACTCATAATTATATCCATTACGAAGTTTGGTCCGTATCGGACATCTATTTTACACATCAGTCGAAAATTGTTTAATTGTATGGTAAAATGCGCAAAAGAATGAGTTCAAAATTCGTATTTAGTTTAGTGATTGTTTTACAAAGATATTAACTTTTGTCATCGTAACATTCTACCAGCTAGTCCAGCGATAAAGCTTAATGTTAATTTCACACAGCTTAGGCCATTTGGAAATTAAAATGTTCCCTAAATATATAATTTTGAATCACTGCAGAATTTACTGAAATTCAACTTTTGATCTTAATTACATTTTTATTAATTCTACAAAACTTTCTTAAGTATACGCTTTAAGCTAAGAAATATGCTGTAAATAGAAGACTCGTTTTGAAATATTATTCTTCGTTGGTTAAACCAAAATAATAAATCAAATTTTGTTGCCTAATGTAAATACACATACGCTTTGTGATCACTTGTTTGTGTTGATCTTATTGATACTTTGTTGTCTTTCCATTTATTTATAAATATTTATTTATGGCTATTCTTGTCTTGTCTTGTCGACTTGTCGGCACTCAAAAATTTCGCTGAGTAGCTCCTCCAAAGCCAAGTTCCCACCAAATCCAATCCCACCAGCCCTGAGTACACACACTCTTGGTTTGCAATTACCATTCACATAAAATTAAATAAAATCAAATTGAATCGAATTAATGAAACAACAGGCTCTTAACTACTTAACGATATATCTACATCCTGCATTCAATCCAATCCATTCTTTGATGGTGTGGTGGGTCAACAGATACAAATATTTTATTAAAATCTTTAAACTTAACTCACTTATTAATTAAGGCCGCGGGCCTTACTGTGTGTAAACGAGATAGCTAGCGAAATGGTTAAAAGTGCTTTTGAACCTACATGTTTTCTACCAATTATCCGGGTGCGAGCAAACCAGTTTTTGTATAAAATATATTTTTTTTTTAGATTTTTTGCAAACGAATATGTCGATTTTTTTCGATTGTTATTGTATCTATTTTTTATTTTGTGAATGTACTCTCGAACATACAAATATACATATATATATGATACATACATACAATTTTATGTATTGTTTATAACAATATGCTCAGTCCGATTGCTGAGGGCACAGTCTGTGTCGCAGTTGTGCGTTATTTTGACCTAAAATCATAAAACTATAACACTTCGTATTTACTCCTCACCCAAACTTTCCAAATAGGTCTCAGTACAATTCACATAAGGAAAGAGGAAGACAGAAAGAGGGAAAGAACAAAAAAAAAGCAAATGAATTGAACGGCAATAAATCATCTTTGGAATTATATTACTAACTGTTTAGCTTAGCATATAAGCGCAGTTATTACAAGAATATATATAAATATAAATTTATATAAGCATATTAAAAATAAGTTAAACATGTGCTGCATCTTAGCCTAATGTGTGGATCGTGCCGGTTTAAGTTTATTGGCATCGCTAAGCTCACAAAACGCGCTCAGCTTAAAGCCAAAAAGTATACATTTTTGCAAATTCGGTTCAGATTATGACAGAGATGAAAAAATAGAGCAAATTGTTGTAAAATGCTAAAATCGGCTATAATAATTACCGAGTATTTGATAGTTTTGCTTTAGCCGTGGCTTTGGCCGCACATTATAAGCATCACTTATACGTCGCAAGCGCCGCCGACCTTAAACTGAAAATTAACAATGAGTAATGAGGCAACTAACTGTCGAAAATGATGATTGTCAAAGCAAGTTAGCTGGTCGCTGCCGAATCAAAAGAGCTGTTCGCTAGTTTATTCATTCGTTCGTTCGTAGTTCTAACGGTGTGCCAGACGTTCCATCAGGCCGACGTTGTCGTTTACGTCAACGTCGCTGCTTTCGATCTGACGTTGGCAATGCTGGCAGCATTTTCATTTATTGATCTTCGTTCAATCGTTTGTTTTTGTTTTTTGAGTGGTTGTTATTGTTTTGTTGTGGATTTCTTTGGCTTCAGGTGCGATTTCTGCTGGTGCTTCACCTATCACCAGCTGAACTTGATTTCCATTGATAACAAGTTGTGAGCACGACTCCGTTATCGGCTAAGTAGAGAGCGACTTATCAACCGCCAATGGCGCTGGCCGAGAAGCTTACAGCGTCATTCAGCAAAGGCAGCGCGGTCGGCGTTTAGCTTTGTCGTTTGGCTTATTGATCAGACCAGATCGTTGCTGCCGCTGCTGTTGCTGCCGTTGTGGCTGCTAACGCCGACGTCTACGTCGGAGTCGCTGCGACGCTAAATAAAACGCTTTGACGCGTTATAATAACAACTGTTTGCCGTCTTTGGACATTCAGTGTACGATATCCCGGCATACGGTGTAGACGCCGCCGTCAGAGAAAGAAACCCGAAACAAATGTTAAATAAATCAAAAAGCTAAAGAAAACCAAACTTATTAAGTTACAGAACCCAGAAGAATTATCTTTTTTGTTGTTTTTGTCTGTGCCAAAAAGAATGCATTTAATGAAAAATATATAAAATATTTAAACTCAATTCAAAAATCAATGCAAGTGCCGACATTGTGTGAAAATTTAAAAATAAACATCGTCCACAAACAAAATTCTAACTGTGAAATTACTTCAGCAAAAGTAAGATAATTTTTAAAGTATAAAAAACAAAAATACTTCTTTCAATAATGAGATGACAACTCGGTCGATTAATCTACACTTTAAATCTGTTAAGGATTCTGCCAGTCACTTACCAAGCGTCTGGACTGAGAAATACAGACGGAAATCAATGGAAAATAACACACTTAACGCATTATTGGCTTTAATAAATGGGGCTATAACGTAATACTCTTAAACAGCTTATTAACAGCAGGCCACATGTGTTGTCAATATTTAAACAAAAGGCTGAATATATTTTTATAAAAATGTGCGGGTATGAGGGGGAATTAATTAATTGATGAATTTTGCACACATTGCCACAACTAGTACTAGTAGTCGGATTAAATTATGCGGATTTTTTAGTTGCTTGCATTTATTCCTTTGAGAGTTCACGAATCTTCTGAGATTGTTATTAATAATAGGTGAACAACTTTTTTTTCTGCCGATCTATCTTGGTTTCTTTATTTATTTCTTGTTTTTCCCTACGGTTTTATTAATGCTTCGCTTCATATCAGAATGTAACCTTAAATGTGCAATTTAAACTTGAAAAATCATAAAAAAGTAATTCTTACTTCTATAAATAAATTAAAAAACTGTTAAAAAATTAAATAAATGAATGGCCTCAAGTACAAATCATGCAATAAATTATACGGAAATTTATGTAATTGTATATATAAATATATATTTATATATAAGTTCATAAAATGGCAATTAAAATGCCCCGTGGTAATATTTAACATAATACAGTTCACTGGGTACCTCCAAAACATTTTGACGTTGCTGCAAAGCAAATTGTTCATTATACAATTTGAAAATGTTACCTTAACATTCGCATCGCGTTTGGTCAATGAACAATGTACATGGTTACCCGATTTCTTTGGTTGGTTTTGAAACCTATTAAAGCCCTGCCCTTTTAACGTATCCAAAACGAAATAAAAGTGAATCAATCTCAAATCAAACCGAATCAAAAAAAGTTTAAAATGAACCCCAACGCTGATGCTGACCTAAGCTAAATAAAACCAAAATCAAAAGCAATCCCAAGACAATAAAGTAAATAATACAATGAAGATTTTAATTAATTCGTATTTAATATTTATTTACCCATGATATTAATAAAAAATACAAAATTAGAAAAAAAAATTTAATAATAGTTAAACAATAATATCAATAGTAATTAGTTTATGTTTCTGGCATTCTGTTTTCAAGGTCAAATTACATTCGAGGCAAATAGTTTAGCGTCGGGGCTGCCTTATGCATAGTCACAGTCATAATCATAACTATAGTCGGTGGATCTTCGAAATCGCCGAATACACACAACGTAATCGTTGTCATACTCGTGGTCACAGTATATTGATTTACTAAAGTTTCGTGGACTTGACTTTGAAACTGCTTTCGAGTATGGATTTTATGTTCTCTATGTTTTGGTAATTCAAGGATACATTTTGCGTTTTTAGCATTTATAGGATATCAGATAATGTGCGAAACAGCTTGTCCAAGTGAATAATAATTTAAAGCACGTGATTGATATAGCTTCGTGCCGTGTCTTTCCACGTGTCCCGCGATTGAACTTAACAAATAACAAGAATTTAGTTTTTTATCTGTTACTCGTAGAGTAAAATTGTATGCTATAATCTTTGGATTGTACGTAACAGAAAGAAGAAGGCGTGGCCGACCCCATAAAGTATATATATTCTTGATGAGCATGAACAGTCGAGTTGAGAAAGCCCTAAAGGTGACAAATGAAAGATTAAATGTTCAAGCAGCGCAAGTTTGTCTTTATACTCTCTGTAAGAGTATATTGGGTTTGTGCGAAGTATGTAACAGACAGAAGGAGGCGTGGCAGACCTCATTAAGTAGATATATTCTTGATCAGCATTAAAAGCCGAGGCGATATAGCAATGTCCGTCTGTCTGTCCGTATGAACAAACAGATTTCAAAGCTTGTGAGAGCTACAAGTTCGAGCTTAGTCACCATCGACCACACATTTAGTCAGTCAATACACAGTTCGCCCACAATAAGCCAAAAACAAGAAACACTTCGAAAATATCTTTGTTTTTGGCGAATATCACTGTAACTATGTCACATCGGAACACCAATTTTGCTGCAAAGGTTCTAAGAAGGTCCCCATGAGGCTTTCTATTCTCATGTAAAGGTAAATTAGGTAAAAATCGCATGTTTTTTGAAGAATTCTTTTTGTAAGCAAAGGTTTCTATACCAAATTTTCTCCGGAAGTTCAAGTCAAGGGAGTACATGTAATGACCAAGTTTGATCCAAATCGCACTACAATATATTTTAGTTGCCAAAGAAACAATCGGTCGAAAATAAAAATTAGTATGAAAAGCTATTGCGTTGACCACGAACAAAAGCACTAATACTATTATCTTACATACTGAGTATTGCGTATCCTAAAATCGAGAAGCGACTGTCTTGTTTTATGCTTAAGTTTCGTGCTCTGGTCGAGCTTATTTTAAGATAGGGCAAACCCTAGTACAGGAAAGCACTAGTACATTTCTCGAAATATGGTTTCGAAATTAAAGTGTTCTTTGGCCCATCTAAATAAACTGATTTACTCCGTTCGAAACTGTACGCAAATCCCACAACGCAACTTAAGCAACTAAATAAAACACAACAAAACAAAATAATATTAAACAAAACGAAACTTTAGCTGTTTGCTTTGAGTGCAATATCTCATTATTATTATATGTTTTTCTTTGTTGAACTGGCTGCGTGCAGTTAATGAGCTGATAGCCCAGCATTCAGTATTGCCTTATAGTGTGACCAGAACTCCATTAAAGGCCAGTGGTGTACTGCAAACCAGCTTGCTTTTGACAATGGAGATGGTATAGTAAATATAAAGCTCAAATAAATCATATATTGAAATAATGTATCACGGATTATGTAAATATTAAATTTTCGGTCAAGTTTATTTTTATAGTGATTTATATATGATCAAATTATCTTTTGAAGAAAGATTACATTAAGGTCACTGATGTGACTATATTAGATACGGAAAAACTTGCTAATACTAGCTAAAGATTTGTTAAATTGAGTAAATTATGTTTGAAATGCGCGCATTACGCATACCTTTTTGGGTAAAAGCAGTTCCAGTCGAATTTGTGACCTAAGTCAACATCATGCTTGATATATTGATAACCCTTCCAATGTACATAAGCTGAAGCAATTAACAGTTTTATATCGTTTTAAATTTTTTTTTTCTTTCGACAAGTTGAATGACTTTTATTACTGTTTCAAATTTCGAACATTCAAGTGTTACATTCATCAAATTTTCTGAAGCCAATGACGCGTAGTTGATGAATAAATGTTTGATTTGGTCAATTAAATTGCATGCAATTTAATTATTTGTTTTTTTTTTTTTTTGTCAATTTCGTTAGCTTCTTTCGACCCGTTTCATTCTTTAAATTTTTTTAAGGTTCATAAATGAATAAACTTGAATACGCTAAAACAAAAATAAAATTAAATTAAATAAGCCCTGAGCTGAGAATCCATCGATTTTGCCTGCGTCACCAGAATCACCTCAACAATGCACACTGGTCTAAATTACGAAAATTTTGGCAGAAATTAGATGAATGCAAAAACAGACTTGAAAGTTGGTAGTTTGTGTTCACAGTATGCCACGTTTTCTTCGACGCCCCATATAAGACAAAATTTCTTAAATGTTCACATTTTTGTGTTTTTACATAAAAATGTTGTTCGCTAAGGTTATTATATCTAGTTATTTAATACATTTTTTAAAATAATAATTATTGTTTTAACTTTGAAACCATTCTGTTGCACCTATTCAAACGAATATTATACGGAGTCTACAAAGATTTTTATTTGTTCTTTTGATGAGTATTCCATATATCCAGTTAACTTTGTAGAATATTTCTGCTGGACAATCTTTCAGCTAGGCTATCATTTGCATATCAAAACTCCAAAATCTCAGCATGGCTCAAGTCTATGTTGTCAAAACAAGGAGATTTATAAAAAAAAAAATCAAAACCATCACATTATATACATATTAACGATTAAGAATCCCTAAACAGTAACATACATCCACATAAATCAACCATACTTTTTCTTTAAGAAACCCAACAAATTTAAGGTTTTATCAAAAATACATATTAATAAAGCTACATTACATAAACAAGTATTAGATTACAACTTATAAGATGTAAATACTTTATTATACTTTATTTTCTATTTTGATTTTGTAAAATATTTGCAGTTTGTTACAAGAAAGATAGTTTAAATGTAAAGGTTTAAATAGATGGTTAACGAACACCTATTTTCAAGGGCTTCGCATATGATTTTTGAAGGCCCAAACAAAATTGTACTGAAATAAAATATTATTAGGTTTCTGTTAACAAATCTACTTTTTGCCAAAATTTTCGTCAAATGGACCAGTGTGCAGTGGTTTGCTCGAATACAGAAACACATAATTGACATTGTACATTCCAATTAGGACTGAAATACGAATCTGTTTATAAACTAAGTAAATACCATAAGCTAAGCATCTGTCAAAAATAAAAAGACAAACAAACTCGTTGCCAAACTTAAATGAAATAAAATTAAATACGCAAACACGTAAATTTTCAATTTCTATAGAAAAGCTGATTGTTTGGAAGGCGTTAAGAATAATATAGACATAAAAAATATGTGTATACGTATATTTTGTAGATATTTTTTGATGTGTGCACAGTATTTTATTAGTAAGTGTAAATGCTAATTATTATATAATATATGTTTTTATTTCGAATTACCATATCGGTCATACCTTATACGCATACCCAGGGTCCCCGAATTCCTTCTCCTTCCGGTAATAAGAGATTTCTGATAACCGGTAACTGATATCTGTTATCTGCTATCAATTATTATGATTTAATCGAGCTTGTTCCCCAAAATCGATTTGCTTAACTTATTATTAAAAGTTCGTTTACATCAAAAATGCAAATGCAAATGGAAATGAAAATTTTATTTATATTCAAATTATTTTGGCTTGCACTTTTGTATCTTGTTTTTATACTCTCTGCAAGAGTATATTGGGTTTGTGCAAAGTACGTAACGACAGAAGGCGTGGCAGAACGCATAAAGTATATATCTTCTTGATCAGCATCACAATTCGAGTCGACATAGCGATGTCCGTCCCTCCGAATGAACAAACAGATTCCAAGTTTTAAGTTAGTATCAGTGAATCCAAGAGTAATTTTTTTTTGTTTTTTGATGCCACGCCCCATTCGGCCACAATAAGTCCAAGCCTAGGCATAGCTCGCAAAAAATCGGTGTTTTTGGCGAATATCTCAGTAACTATGGCTCTTAGGATTTTTGGTATAGAGGTTCCTAGAGACATCATAAATGCATTATTATTGAAAATGTTGGGCTGCTGAAAAGGCGATGTTTTTCGATAAGAAATAAAAACTTTTAGAAAATGCGAAATATTGTAAAACAAAAAACAGAATTTTCTTCCATTTTTGTTTTAAGGACTTCATTTTTTTTTTTTTTTTTTTTGATATTTTTAAATGTGGTTGTTTAAAGCAGCTGTAACTTTGAAAATTTTGGAATATTTTATTTTTTCAATAGCGGTGCACCTGCTAGAGGTGATCTACGCGGACCCTTTGAAAAAGTCGTTTTGCGGTGACCAATCAAAAATTATACTTTTTTCCGATTAAGTGTGTTAAAAAATAAACGATTAAAGTCGAAAACTTTAATATTCTAGTTGGGAAATCTGATGAAAAATTAGACATCGGATCAGCCGTTTTTGAGTAATCGTGGTGACTGACTTTGCAAACCCAGTTTTCAGAAAATCACGTCGTCCCCATCAAGACTTCCGTAATTGGTAAAAATTTAAAGAAAACGCTATGTTCTCGGCTATACCACAATTTATTTTTATGCTAATAAAAAAGTTAATTTATTTTAAATTATTTCTAACAAGATGAATCCCATTAAACGATTACATTTATTAGTACAATTATATAACACAAGTCATACAAGTGAAAACAAAAAATCAATTTTAAATCAAGCTTAAAACCAACTTTGCATTAAAAAATGAATTCTGAATGTTGATTTCTTAATCGTTTTTTTTTATTAAAATTTATTTTCTAATCACCCACATTTATCGGCCGACTTATAATTAATTGTCAACACTAAATAACCTATATTTAATTACATAACATGGTTTACGCCTTTTAGTCAGTTATATGTATATATGTATATGTAATACACTTAAAAAATTGCAGTTATTAATCAATAAAAGTATATTATTTATTTTTTCATTTAGTTAATCATTTCACATTTCGTAAGTTGTGCACTTACAAAGTGGTTATTACATAAATATGTTACTTTGAAAACTTTTCACTTGTTAATCATGTTTCGTGCATTCGGCATAATCTACAAATCTGGGAAATATTGTATGGTATTAAACCAAAGCCTTTTACAAAATGAAGTCTAGGAAAATTATATTATAATTTCTCATATATATAATATATAAAATTACTTGCAATGTGACTTTGTTCCTGCCAGAAATTCTGAATATTTAATTAAAGTGTATCTTCAACATGTGTTAAGCCATAAGCTTGTTTAATTTGTGCGTTTTAAGGTAATTTAAACAATAAATTAGCACAAGTCTAGGCCCCCAATTAATATATTAAGAAAGACATTCTTTAATAAATTTAAAATTTCTGGGTTCAGCTTGGTTCAGAAATGAAATGTGCGTAGAAGGTAGATGACGGCGTTTTCGACCCTATAAAGTACATATATTCTTGATCAGCATCCACAGCCGAGTCCATATAACGATGTCTTTCTGTCCCTCCGTCTGTATGAACACCTAGATCTCAGGGGCTAAAAGAGCTGGAGCCATCAAAATTGAAATGAATGTTCGCCTTCTTTAAGAGCAGATTAAGTTTATTGAAAACATGTAATAGGACAAATCGGTCAAGAAATACTTATTTATGTTGCAAAATGTGCAGTGTGCTGAGTACGGCTCGCTTGACTGATGCATTTCTTACTTGTTTAATAGTTCGACTACAGGATGCATTTCATAAAGTAAGAAATTACCTATTAAATGATAACACGTAAATTAGAATATTTTTCTGAAATATTAAATTACAATTTGTGAATTTTTTTTAATGATTAAATCACGTATTCCATACTCAGCTTTAAATTTGGATAGGGCTCAAAAACCAACAATTCATGCAGATAAAATAACGCAACAATACATATCGGCTGTTTTGCCAGCTCTAATTCGCGAAAAGTGCTTCAAAATTCAGTCACAGGCGGCGACGACGACTTAATCACAATGAATGCGAATAAAAAGAAATTAGCAATCAGCTCACATATCATTCACAATTAGCAAATTTTGCAGCTCGGTGGAAGAGAACAAGAGGGTTTATTTAAAAATTGTGTGGAGCTAAGCAGATGAAATAAATTCTTGATAGCTTTATAAGAGCTCGGTGTCTTTTTTTATCAAGTCCTGTAGCTGCCCTCAAAACATTTACAAATATATATCAAACATAAACAATAAATAATGCTACTGTCAACTTGTGACTTTAAAAAACTCTTTATTCAGTTTAAATATATGATAAAGAGAAAATAAGCGCAACAATAACTTTTTTTTTTGATTCTTGACGCCTAACTAAAAAAATAATTGGAGCAAATCAATTATCCTTTTGTTCATACAGGTGGATATTACACTACCGATTTGTAGTTTATATGGTCAAATACGTCTTCTTATCCTTCGATTATCTTTCCAAAATGGGAATTACAATTGGAATGGATTTTGCCATCACCTGAGCTATCTTTTCGTCAGTCTGAAACTGAGTAAATCAATAATAATTCAGTTGTTCTTTTCGGTTGTTATCTTATCGGGGTTGAAGTTAACAATTATTAAACGCCAACAGAATTTCTATAGGTTGTATCCAGTGTATCATATGATATAAAAATAATAAAATCTTAACAATTTGAAGCACATAATACACTATTTCTGTGTGGGAACACTCGTTCATGTCAAATGGTGCTCCAATGGGCGACTTAATTATTACTAATGAGTTTATATATGTATGTTTAGTCATATCGTATATATTAAGTCGGATAAGCATTTGGTAGTTTATTAAGTACTCGCATAATCGTGATCTTAGATTTGTTAAGATTGCATTTGTTAATCACAATAAATCACTTGTGTTTGTTGTATTCTCTTAATAAGTTTAATCGCTATTCAAATTAGTTTAATCGCTGTCAAATTGCAACAGCTTTTGCAATAGCATAGCTATATCAAATATATATAAATATATATATATATATATATATATATCGTCCCTGTATTTTTAAACAATAAGTAAAAGTTTTGGAATCTTGCAAATCGATTATACATTTAGACATGTAGACAAATGAATGGATAAAACAATAAGTTAACAAATTCAACAAATAGCTGTCATTAACAATATACGCTTTACAGACCCATTAATGGACCGAGTACTGCATTTGTTAGGCACACTATTGCCACAGCAATGGCCAGGAAAATAGGGCCAAGGAATATGTATTTTATTGAATTGTGTTGCACTTACATATGTAAGTATGTAAACGCTTTGGAGACACTGTGACGTTTATCGTGATCGAGTTAAATTAACAATTTAGAAGACCGTTTGGTGTCTAAAGGTAATGCCACAATTTATGTACTCATCGACAAATTACTAATTACAAGTCAACTAATTTCAACTTAATTATGTAACAGCTCAATTTAGGGTAGAGCATTATTTAGCTTAGTTAGTTACAATAGCAATAGAAAAGCAAAAAGCAATATACGCGACTGGTCAACGACATTTGATTGAATTCTTACACTGAAAAAAAAATTGGGTTTTTTGTTAATTATTTTGCAATTTAAAATTGAACCAAATAGCAATATTTTCTTTTTCTTTTTTGTAATCAATAAAATAAATATGTCCTGAATTTCGGATTAGAAAATACATTCTTTACTAACATTTTTGACTGTGAGTTAGAGAGTGCAATTTTGATAAATTTGAAATTTTTCGATTATTTTACATCAGCTATCTATATATTTTCATATAGTAGTCAGATTTTAATGGAATTTGTATGTAAATGGCTTAAAAATTTATCTGGTATCGTAAACATAATTTATGGCAAGTCGTGAATTGTTTTTATGTGCTTAAATATGCCTTCGTCATCCTTAAGAAAAAAGAAAGTAGTCAGGATAATCTTCTTACTTAATTGTCTTGAGCTATGTGTGATTTTGTTGTCTTCATTTAAGGTGTTATTACGCTCATTAGTCACTACCCTTACCGATCTAGCATATCATCCACATCAAACCGGTGTATTTTTTCCGCCTCTACTGTAATTTTGACCGATTATGTGATTTGGCGCTAGCGAGTGAAAAATACTGAGTACCGTAAAGCCAATGACGTGTTTACTATCTGCTGACTTTGAACTTGAACGTGGCGACATTAAAGCTGCCATCATTTAGGTAAATTGTCGTCGCTTCGCTGGATTTGACAAATTACTAGTCCGGTCGCAATGTCGAAATGTTTGGCTTAGCGTACAAATTAGTTATATCCATTTAATAACAAAGCGAACAAAGGCAACGGCTATACATATTCGATTTTGTATAAAATTGACAAAATTTCGACAATGTCAAATCATGTCACACATACCATTAAGTTATAGATTTTATAGCTTAACTCTGAAACAAGCACATCTTACAGATTGCAAAGATTTGATAAGTATTTCAGGACCTATCACATCAGAGTTGCCACTTTCTCAGATAAGAAATTATACAGTATTTTAGTCGAACCACATTTGAATAATCTTTGAATCGCAAGGGAGATCAACTTATTTAAACTACAAGCGCGTGTACACCTAGATCTTAGAGACTATAAGAGCTAGAGCCACCATATTTCGAATGAAAGTATGTCTTCTTCGCGAGCAAATCAAGTTTATTTCAAATTTTCGCCATGCCCCTTACCACCCCCGAAAATTGTAAAAACTATGATCACCTTATAAAAAAAAAATTATGTTTATCATGACCAAAATCACACAGTATGAGTATGGTACCACTAAAACTATTCTCATCAAATTCGATCCGGATCGGCCATCTATAGCCTGTAGCTACCATTGGACAAATCGGTCCAAAATAAAAAATTTGTATGCAGACATTTATTAACCGATCGCAACCAAAATCACACATGTGTGAAATTTATAGATATAGCTATCCTCAATAAGATTGGTTCAAAGCCAACATCTATATCCATTAACTCCCATACGACAACTTTGTGAAAAATTACTGATTTGAAAGGAAAATGGGCACTGGAATAAGCACGGTGTATTTTACAGTCGTCCCGCTCGACTGTAGCCTTTCTTAATTGTTTTATATTGGGATGTTTTGTGGCATATCTGTCGTAAATCAATGTTAACTGTGTTTATATATTCTCGGTGAGTTATTTCATTCAAAATGAAACAAGGTTGTTGGTTTTTCTACCGGTTTTCTTAAAACTCATTTCGTTCATGACTAATGACTAATAGGGCTTTATCAGTAGTACTTCTTTCAAGTTGTTGAGCCCATTATTTTGTAGTATTTCTTGAGGAAACGTTCAACAATCTGAAGTGCAAATCAATTGTTTAAAGAATACGCACATGTCGACACTTTTCACAGGAACTTGCCTACGTTATTACCGTAAATAATGTGATTAGAAATAATGTTTATAGAAAAAAACTATACTTTGATTAGATTGTATTACTATTCTATCGGCGAGTATAACAAGTTCTCTAACACGTGCTTCCTAATCACCTGAAAAACCCTCGAATTTCTCGTTTTTCCTCGATAATTTGGATATTTTTTTGGGGATGTATCCTAATAATATATTGAACTCCATTTTAAGGGCTTAGTCGCACTTAAGTTTTTTTAAGGATTTATCCGGATGAGATTTATAAATGTGTTCATTAGAAACATTTTTGAAGTTATAAAAGCATCCATCAGGAATTAAAAAATTTTTTTTTTTACCAAAAATTTGATTGTAGATGGAGTTGCAAGCGATTTTAGCAATCTTCTCTAAAAAAAGGTACTTTCGGGTGTACATCATACCCAATAATTAGATTATCGGAAAACAAAAAACCAAATTTATTTCAATAATATATTAAGAAATTTAGAGATTAATCGTTCGCATCAAAATATTGGATTTACGCAATATGGCACCTTTTCAGCACTAAAGTTCGATTAAAAAAAAAAATCTTCAATGGATATTAAAATGTAGTCCATACCATGCATCCCGAAATTTTACTTATAGATTATTGTCATCTTGTTCTCATTACCAAATACATTAAACCAGTTATCAAACACTTTCAAGTTGTTCATAAAATCGAGCTATTCAGTTTAATACAAGTTCAGATATCTTTGCGAACCACTATTAATCGTAAATTGTGCAGTCGATGACAAAAATGTTAAATTACAACAAATTTTTACATAAACTGCAGATAGTCGGAGCCTTTGAAAATGTAGGGCGTAGTGCAACTGGTAAGGTTCCGGTGTGCTCTTTAATTTGCCTTTTAAGCCGCAGGCTTGTATCCTTACAATGCATTTTGATAATTTACTTTTTTTAATTTCAATTGAAAATTTTAATTTAGAATTTTAATAGGCGCAGCTGGTTTGTTGCTTGACGTATATGTGTGAGGTTGCTCCAATCCTGTCAATTATTTAGTTTATTTATTTTTTTTAATTTACATTATAAAGTTCAATATTAATATTGTATTATAATACCAGGTTTATTATATTATGTATGTAATTACAACAAGGCATATAAAAAAATATACATTTTTTTAAAAAATGAATCACCCTCTTCTTCTTCATATTAATGATTGAATTTAAAAATTAGCACTACTATGAGTACAGGGTCTTTTACAGTCGGCTCGCTCGACAGTAGACTTTCTGACTTGTTATAGATGAATCGATGTATAAATCCATGTTAGATCCATTGTGCTGTGCTTGGTTTTTAATCAATACTTATGATTAATTATTTATTGTGGGATTATCGAATTATTATTGACGTGTGACCGAGTTTTCGATTACCTTGGAAAGTGGAAAGATTTGCCGGCCAGGTGACAAGAGTACGAGCTGATTTTTGAGTTATAAATAGCGGTATTTGTTGCTGCAAGCTCAAAAAGTCGGAACAATGATCGCTCTACGGTAATCTAATCGGATAGCCTGTCAAAAGTCCATAAACTTGAAAATTGAAACTGTTATTGATTGTCTGGTATTATTAATACTGTTACCACTTATTGGATTGGGTTTGGATTATTTGCGGTTTAAATTGTGGGCAATAATATTTTAAGTTGGTTTTATGCTGCAACTGCTGGTTTTTCTTTTTAGCACATTTTTTTTTTTTTTGGATTTCGTAAACTGGTTGCTTTTCAGTAAGCTGTAAAATGTTTTCATTAATGCGAATGTAAATGCAAATACAAAACGCGTGGGTCGATATACTCCGTTGGTTGAAACAGGTTCCAAAAATATACGATCACCTCCTATAAGTAAATTAATGTAAAAAAAAAAAATATAAAACAAATAACCCGATGACAATCTAACCAATAGACAAATAAACTGTGCATGACTTTGGTGAAAAGAGAAGAAATTTTCAGGTTTCGATTTAACTTGTATTTTTTACTTATCATTGATTTGGTTATTTTCACGAAATCTATAATATCAAATTTCTAACAATTTTGAAAATGATAGAAGACTTTTTGTTAGACCTCGAAATCCGGGGAGATGAGGGGCACCAAACAAAATAGTGTTGGTATTAGTGACATTAAGAAAATTTTAAATGCCAATTTTATTTCCATTGATTTCGTATCTATTTTTTTTTAAGAATTTTTACATTTTTAAATTCAAGTACTGCAAAAACAAAAAAAAAAAAAAAACAGAAAATAAAAAAAAACAAAAGTAAATAGAGACCAGCAATATGAATGGTTTGTTGTTGCTTGCAGCCATATCAACGGTCCGGTGACTAAAGCTCAGTCCTCTCTGCTCCTTGAACACCTTAACCCGATATCCCCCACCCGCCTCGAAAAACAGGACGCACAATAACGAACTGGACAACCGGACTTGTTACAGACAGACACACACACACACACACACACACACCCACACACACACACACCAACACACATACAATGTAAACCAACAAACTTAGTACCACTTTTATTCAATTTATATTTTTCGTGTTTTTTCTTAAAAACCTTATAAAAATAAATTCTTAGCCAAGCAATTCAAAACTCACTTTCATCTAAATTATTTATTTATTTATTTAAGTCTGTAAAGACAGTGAATCAATTGTGTGATACAACGTTTTTTCGTTTCTGATCAGTGATAGTTCCAACCCAACTTTTGTAGAACCTTAATCAAAATATAGATAACTAAAATAAAAAATTTAAACAAAGTAACTTCAATTATTTTGCACAAGCAAATATGCCAAATAGTAAATGCAGTTTAATTAAGTCAAATAAATAATACATAAAAAAATATTTTAGATATACGCAAATTAATACATTATATATTTTTGTAACTGCTCCAAAAAAGTTTCTTTTGTTGTTGATTTGTTGTTATTAGCAAGTGTTTAGTTTCAATTGTAGTTAAATTAATGAATTCTTTGTTTAACAACTGAAAATACTCACATAAGAAACAGCGATATTTTTGAGCACGCTTTAGAGTGTTAACACACCCTCAAACACACACCCTCAAACACACACACACACACACACACACGCACACATACACATACAAACAGATACAATATTGACCAATGCAAAAAAATGCCGGAAGCAAACGAACCGCAAAAACCAACAGCAAACAATGCAGATACTGAAACAGATACAGGGCAAACAGCCAATGCATTAAACACCTACAATCCCAGTCCATCCACATCAATACCAAACGAGCTGAAGCAGCGACAGAAATCCTCCCTTTCTCCACTGAACGTGCGACGTCTCTCCTCCCACGCCGCTCACAATGAAGCTGCCGAGATTGGGGCGGATGAAGGGCTGCCTCTGCCGCTGCCACTGCCGTCCTCCACTACCATCAACATAAATACGATCAACAATAACAACAACAACACTAACAACAACAACAACAACACATCATCAACGTCCTCATTATACTCCACGCCACCAAACTACCAACATCAAATGTCAACAATGACCACCACGACACCTTCAGATGCGGCTTTGGATGATAAGTACAAGTTATTTACCATCTTCAATGGAAACGGTGAGTGACATCAGCTTAATGCCAAGTCATTAGAGCCATTATCCTAATTTCAAAAGCTAGTTATGCAGACTGAAAAAGACCCTTAGTAGGGGAAGCTGTCTGGGGAGCATTCTGGTGAAAATACTTAAAAACTCGATATTCCAATTAATAATAAAAAGTTCGCCAATTTAGACCTAAAATTTATTCAGCCTTATGAAATAGTTATCCGATGCTTACCAATTGTGACGAAAAGAGAAAAATACTCTTGATGTGCGTGACGCAAGACAGACTCTCATTTCAAGTTTGTTGGCTCTAGCACTTATAGTTTTGACATACGGTTGCTTCATCGAATCGGTTGTTGATACTGATCAAGAAAATATTTATGTTATGTGGTCGTCTACTCCTTTAAGTAAGTAATACTATGTCCTTGAACTCTTTGTGCGAGAACAAGATCAAAAAAACGCAATCAAAACTAGCAAACAGTATTCGATAGTATGTATGTACCAATATTGAAGCCGAGTAGGAAAACGATGACGACAACAATATTTTTATTTGAATTCTATGACATTTTTATTTTTTAACTTACTACCCTATAAACATAATATTAATAGATATAAAAATAAATCAGTTTGAATTATAACGATTTTCTAATCAAGGTTGTAATTCAATGTTGAGCACTAAATCGGTAACATGCGGCAAATAGGTAGATAAAACATCGGTTGTATGTTGTACTACCTATACAGTATATTTATAAGCCAGTCAGTCGTAAATCTCTGCAGAATTATTAAGTGATTGAAGTTGTAAACAAGTAAGAATGGCTACAGTCGAGCAAGCCGGCAGTGCGCGTTTTTCATACAAGTCAAAAATGTTTAGCCTATGGGGATCTATAGTCTATAATTGTCCGATCCAGACCAAATATGGTGAAGATAGTTAATTGTAGCATACACATAATACTTGAGTTTAGTTACGATCTAATACTACATGTCTTCATACAATTTTGTTTGTTTTTATAATGTGTAAATATAATCACGATAGCTCTAATAGTTTACAAGTTATGGTTATTTGAAAATAGTTTTAAAATTTTTTGGACAGAATTTTTAAATAAACTTGATCTGCCTGACTTACAGACTGACTTTCATTCTAAATTTGGTGGCTCTAGCTCTTGTAGCTTATCCAGTTGTCTTTACGGACCGACAGACAAACGTTGCTATATCATCTCGGTTGTTGATGCTGATCAAGAATATGTATACCACATGGGGTCAGAAATGCTTTCTTCTGTATGTTACGCACATTTTCCTTTTGACAAACCTAATAGATCCCTCTACTCTTTTTTTTTTAGAGTTCGAGGTCTAAAAACTAATTATTTGAGTCTCATAGATTTAGTGTTAACCCCAAGCGGGTTTTCTGAGAACTTTTATTATCCATAGATTTAAAAAGACCGTACTACTTTATGTTTAGTTTTCCATTTAACGTCTTATTAAAGTTGAGCGCAAGAAAACATTATTCGAAATAAATACCTCATTTTATATTCGCACTATCGGAAATAATATGCATGTCTTAATTATAAAAGAAAATCATATAAAATGTTTTTTAATCATTTTATACTTGTGCTTGTTTTTGTTGCTGGTTTTGTAGATTAATGATATTTAATTTATGAACATAGCTGAACAAAATCGACAGAAACAAAGATTGAATAACAACATTAAATTAAATAAATAAAAAATAATTTGTTCTATTCATATGGTAGTTGAAAACGTGTTTTGGCTATTTAACAAAAAACAAGAAAAGTTAAAAGCAGCAGCAGGCAAACAGCCAAGTACTGTATCTTCATACATATGAATATACATACATATTTGGTGGGTTGATCATAAATAATACACATCATTTATAGTGATGTTAATTAAGTGTCTTGCTAATTGCACAATGCTCTTGACTTTAGTAGTTGCATGCGATACATGCACACAAACAAATACGCTTAATTATTTATAAAAACATTTGTATTTTGTCTGCTATATGTCTCTTATAAATGTACTTAATTACAAAAGATGCTTGAATCGTGTTACAAACTGCATATCTTTTAATGCATCGCCTCTATCTCTCTCTCTCTCTTCATCTCTCTCTCTTTCTTTCCTTCTCCCTCTCTCTATATCTTGTTCTCTTTCTAATTCTCATCTATCTCTCTCTCTCTCTCTCGCTTCCTTTAGACCCCGACAATGAGAAATTGTCCGGGCTTCCACATTCGACCACTGGTTCTCTAAGCTCAATCATCACGACGTCCATAGCATCCTCCGAACCAGATCCTGGTGCGGCGGGTGGTGGAGGAGGTGGCGGCGGTGGAGGAGGAAGCGGTGGCAATGGAGGCGGTCCAGGGTCACAGTCAGCAGACGCATGCAGCATTGCAGGCATCAATGGCAGCTCCGAGGAAAAGCTGGCACTCAATCGACCAGGAATCAAGCAGGAGAAGTGGACAACCATATTGCTGCAGGTGTCCATACCGTTCTTTCTTGCTGGCATTGGCACCATTGGAGCGGGCATTGTGCTCGGACGTGTCGAGGTAAACTGTTCCCACGAAATTGTGATTAGTTTGAATCCAATTCGCGTGCTTTGGCCTGGAAAATAGGTTAATTGGCTTGGATGATTTGCCAGGTGGCTAGTTGGCTGCTTGGCTGACTGCGGTTACCCGCCAAGATGGCATGATAAACACAGCTGATAAATGTAATAAATTGTTTCATTGACATTGCGCAAGTGCTGGGATGTAGATAAATAAGGTGTGGATAACTAAAATGACACGCAAATTAAATTGTAAATCTTAATCAAAAGTCAGTGGACTCATTAAAGTTGAAGTTACACACACACACAGCGCACAACAAAATCAGACAAAAAGTTAAATAAAAGAATTTTACAGTCTTTTGACAGTCAGACTCAGACACAAACTCAGACCGAGAAAAACTCCCATGAAATAACAAAGATAACAATAGTTAAATCGACGGTCTGGCCACAATTTCAGGGCCGAATATAGCTTTAATTATATAAAACTTGAGAACCCTTATAAAAAATATCAATGTTTTATTTATGCACTCTTTAAATATTTGACAAACAGTCGATTTTTCATCTAGAGATTTCACATTTCTTTAGATTGTAAAGAAAATCTTGTTATTCATCAATTCAAATTACCGTAAATAGAAAATAGGCATTTGGATAACAAAACCTAAAGCTTTAAATAGATTCTAATTAAGATTAAGTAAAATTATCAAAACAAAAGATTTTATTTTTAATGTACGTATAATATATATGTAGTATATAGCAGGTGAAAAAAGTTTTCAGCTCATTGTAAACATTTATTTTACTGCTAATTGGCCATAAATTCTGGTCTGGGGCCAGTTAAGAGCAGACCATATCCGCTAAAAACCGATTCCAGTCAAACAGAGTTAAACCTTAAAGACAACCCAATACGATTCAAAAATTGTATAAACACCAAAAGAAAACTAATCAATTTAATTTCTTCCTTCCGTATTGACAGAAATGGTATGTGTTTAAGAATGTGAGTGAACTGTTCATTTTGGTACCGGCCCTTTTGGGTCTCAAGGGCAACCTGGACATGTGCCTGGCCTCACGTCTCTCGACGCAAGTGAATCTAGGTAACATGTCTTCGCGCTCAAACGTTATACGGATGATCGTTGGTAATATAGCCCTCGTCCAGGTCCAGGCCACTGTCGCCTCCTTTCTAGTGGCCATGTTTGCCATGAGTGTGGGAGCGGCGATGACCGGTAGCTTTTACTTTGAGAACGCGATGCTCTTGACCGCGTCCGCCATGTTTACGGCCACGTCATCGTGCTTTGTGCTGGGTAAGAAGGGTACATCTAATAATAAATGTATACACTCAATTATAATTAGAACTATATTTTAAATAGACTTTGTGCTGGTCGCTGTGATTCTGTTCTCCCAAAAGTATCACCTGAATCCGGATAACCTGGCCACGCCTTTGGCTGCTTCAATTGGGGACGTTGTCTCAATCAGTCTGTTGTCGTTCATTGCCTCGCTTCTCTACGAGAACATAAGTATGAGTGACCTTAAACCCGATTAAAACCGATCTTACGTATTACCCATCCTACTTGCACTCTTCCAGAGACGCATCTGTGGATCACATTCATTGTGGTCACCTGTTATCTGGTGCTGCTGCCCATGTGGGTCATAGTGGTGCTCAAAAACGAGTACACCCGACCGGTGTTAAAGAGCGGCTGGGTGCCCGTGCTCTCGGCGCTTTGTATAAGCGGGTACGTCATACTTTTTTACGGACATTCACACACATCTCGTAGCTAGACCGAGCAAATTTCAAACATTTATTTCAATCAGCATACATGATCGATTTGTTATTATTGTTTTTTTTTTTTTTTTTGTATTATATTGTTTAATTTTTTAAATTTGGTGTTTAATAAGACAACTTTAGGTATGCTAAATTTGGCAACATTTTTTGATTGATCGTTTTTTGATTTATTTTTATCAACGGGGATTGGAATTTTTGACAATGGCAAATATACTAATTATTAACTCTTGTCCTTGACTCTGAACACGGGAAGGCCCACTTTTAATTTAGCTTGATTTATTAATACCACAGTTGACTACAGAGCTACACTTATTATATTCAGTCAATCAAGCAATAGAATTAAAGTGAATAATTATCAAAGAAGTAGGGCGAAGTTGAAAGTTCAAACATTTAGTTTAAAGGCAAATGATTAAGAAGTACAGTCTGTTTCTATATGAACTATTCTCTCAGTTTTAAGGCTATCTTAATAAAACTTGGTAAAGGTGTGTATTCCCTTTGCACGCAGATCATTTATTAAAAACGGCCAGATCGATTGACTTTATCATATAACTCGCATAGGAACAATCGGTTTTGAGCTATTTCAACCAAATTCGCTTCATATGCATTTTGTATAAGGGAGAGATCAAACCACTATATCATATAGCTGCCATAGGAACAATCGGTTGAAAATGCTGAAAATGCTTAGTATGAAAATTTTCTATCTCTTAAACGATTTTCCATCTACTGACCTAATTTTATGCTGATCGAACCACTATATCATATAATTGCCATAGGAACAATCGATTAAAATGCTTAGTATGAAAATTTTCTATGTCTATTGAGCGATTTCATCCAAATTCTCAAAATATGCATTCGTTATAATTACCAATGTGCTGAACAAGTTTTATTAAAATTGGATTACAATATCATATAGCTGCCATAGGAACAATCGGTAATTGAAACCAAACTAACGCAATATTCATGACTGAAAGTGTATTTAATCCTCGGCGAGACGAAGATAACCGTTTTTTCTTGATTTTATTTATTTTTATTTTAACCGATCAATCGTACATACTAGTAGCTATTATCTTCTTTATTAAAATTTAGTTTCAATCGGACATTTCTTTCATTTTTTGCAGACTTGGAGGACTCGTGCTTGACGCGGCTGTGGAGGTGTTTACTGGTTTTGTGGTCTTCCAGCCCATTATAAACGGCATTGGCGGTAATCTGGTATCAGTGCAGGCCAGCAAGATATCAACGATGCTGCATCAGAGCTCAATTATTGGGATTATACCACCGCATACAAAGGTCGTGGAATGGCCTTGGCGAGCATTGTTCAAAGGCGGTAAATAGTGCACACCACCCATACTCTTTATTTCCTTATATATAATGCAATGATATATTTGTGATTTAGTACCGTATGCCAAGACGGCCCGTATACTTATTGCCATGTCTATTCCTGGAAATATCTTGTTCATCTTTGCTGCGGATTACATAAACATGAACACGACCACAGTCAGTTGGGTGTTTATGTTATCATATCTAATTGCCAGTCTGATACAGGTGAGTCAGGGCATAATATTAAATACTTGTCGAAGATTTAGTAAATTTGCATGTTTGAATTATTTATCAGGTGATGCTGCTACTCTATATAGCGCATATCATAGTGCACGCCATGTGGAAATGGAAAATTGATCCGGATAATTCGGCCATTCCTTATCTGACTGCGCTGGGAGATCTGTTGGGGAGCAGTTTACTTGCCCTGGCGTGGCTTTTTACGATGTCGGTTAATATGCAATACGGTTCCAATTTGGACACTTTGAATGCTCCCAACTAGCGTCAGTTCACTTTACACAATAAACGACACACAATAACATTCATCACTGCATAGCAGTGGATTCACTTTCTTAGTTAGCACAAACTATTAACTTAATGCATATTGCTGATATAAAAACTTGAAAAGAACTTGAATGTACCTAAATTCTAACATAGAAATAGTTTGTATTTATCAGATACTATCTATGCAAACTCAAGGAAATACACCAAACCCATACACACACTAAACCACATAAACTTAAACACACACCCCAATACGACTATTTATGCAAATATTTTCAAAAATATTTCGAATGTATGTTGATTTCACATGGCTTTTGCTTGTGTTCCTTTGCTCCACCAATATATTATGTATGTCCGAGTCTATTACAAATTTTTGGAAGTGTGCTTTGTATTGTCCGGCCCTGTCCTATCCTGTCCCATCCTCATCTGAAATATGACAAGGCCTTTCGTAATATATTTCAAGACTTTTAGGACAATATATTATAAACAAAAATTAAAAAAGAAAACAATGGGAAATATCCTCGATAACTAAGAACAGCTAAGTGCTCACGAAAATATTATAATAAAACTAAATACCTTTTTTTTTGTTGAGTGCGGTTTACATTAAGCAGCTTATTTAAACGTATTATTGAGTACATTAATTTAGTTTTAAATATGTCCTACACGTGTGAATATTTTATCATAATAAAATTCCTAGTAATAGCGCAGATTCCATTTTGAATATTGGCATTAAAATCATTTATAAAGTTTATTTTCTAACTAAAGTATTATTTCTATTTTTTCTATGTGCACCTTTCCGTAAAAAAAAACATCAGTTAAACTACACATACAAAGCTATGTGTTTATTATTATGTGGCAATTAAAAAGCAAGTGTGAATTTTTTATAACTTTAAACAATTGACTTAAGTTAAGCACTATTTCTGTACTTGCTTGTATTGAAAATTAGGATGATATTTTAATGTATGCAATTATTAAATTCTTTGTGCGTTACGTGAAGCGAACAGGGAATAGAGAGACGTTCTAAAAGGAAATGTGATCGATAATTAATAATAATAATAAATTTATGTAAATTACAAACATAATATAATTATTGTGTAACACAAGAAACAATAACTAAAATTAATTGATATGATGGAATAAACGAAGAAAGTACGTAAATCTACTAATACCTATATTACGGGGATTCAATTTACGGGGTAAGAAAGTCTCAGATTGATTTGATTCTATGTTTTGGATGGTTTATCTTATTTTTGAAAGTAACTGTTTAGTGACGCCCACAATAGCTGTTCTTTGGCCAATCTATTATTAGGCTTGACTTTTTTAAGGGAGTCCTTTTCTGCAAACTATTGGTCTTGTACCGTCCAGGACGGGAGAATATTGTCGACAAGGTCCGGAAGCACATTTCGTTCTTGGTAGCTGTGTACGATGTTAGTTTGTTGTGCATATTGGAAAAAGAAAAAAGTTCCGATGTCAATTCGGACATGTCCGACTAATCTCAGAGATTTCGAAGGCTATTGTAAAAGTATTAAACAAATATTATTGTAGATTTGTGCACTCAGATATCAACAATCGCAAATAGTTTGTTTTAGTAAGTTATCAAAATTAATATTAAATAATGCAAATCTAATAACTATATAGTTTGTCATTGGAAAAATTTACTTGAAAGTCAATTATAGACAATTATGTTGTTTGTGACGAGATTTACTGTATATTTGTACTAAACCCCAAAATTTATATCAGTTTGAAAATACTTACATTACAACCATGTAACGGAATTTTTTAAAGGAGTTTTTACCTATTTTTTACAATTAAATGTTATTCCCACACATTTCTTGCTTGTTTAAAATTAATCTTAAAATTATATTTTTATACTCTCTGCAAGAGTATATTGGGTTTGTGAAAATGTATGTAACAGGCAGAAGGAGGCGTGGCAGACCCCATAAAGTATATATATTCTTGATCAGCATCACAAGCCGAGTCGATATAGCCTTGACCGTCTGTCCGTCTGTCTGTCAGTCTGTCTGTCCGTATGAACAAACAGATTTCAGAGATGGTAAGAGCTACAAGTTAAAGCTTGGTCTCAATCGATCACATATTTAGTCAGTCAATACAAGAATCTTTTTTTTTTCGATGCCACGCCCCATTCGCCCACAATGAGCAAAAAACCAGAGACACCTCGGAAAAAATCGGTGTTTTCGGCGAATATCTCAGTAACTATGGCACCTAGGATCACCAATTTTGGTATGGAGGTTCCTAGAGAATGAATAAATGTCATGCCATCAAAAATTTTGGGCTTCCACGCCCCCTTTTCCCATAGGAACTAAAACACTATTCAAAATTCAATACATTTTTAAGGCATTTCTTCTTATCGTAGAGTATTCTAATTTATAATTCGTATGGAGACTAACTATATCAAACTATCCTGAAAGGTGCATTAAAATCGGACTATAAACAAGAAAACTAGAAGTGTTACAATATTGATAACTGAATGCAATATCGTGTATAAGTGCAAGCGAGATAGTAACATACAAGCACTTGAGCGGCAGCGCTCAATGTATGAGTGCAAGCGAGACAGAAACATACAAGCACATGTCGAATGTTTTCGCTGCCTGCGTGGCGGCAGCGCTGCTCACAGTCGCTGGCTGCGCCGAATACACACATACATATATGCATCATATATTGTCTTTCGTATGTGTATTCGCATACAGACAAACATCTGTATGTTTGATTATGCTTAGATTGTTTTTGCTTCAACGTGTTTTAATGCAAGTACTACACATTGTAATATCTCGATACCGATTTTAATAATATAATTCGTGGAAAATGCAGAGAGTATTATACGGTAGGGCGTTTGTTTTCTTGTTTTCAATTAAATTAATTAAGTAAGTGCTCTCTCGGAAACGGAAAGTATTATTAATCTTAAAAAAAAAATATATATATATATATATATTTATTTAAAAGATTAATCTTATTTTTTGACAAAAACAAAATTGTTTCAAGTAAGTCCTAAACTGTAAAATGCCTATTACCCTCATGAATCTTTTTATATATGAAAAAAGGCATTTGTTGGTAATCTTATTCCAATTGCTATTTTTCTGTATACAAGACTTTTTTGAACCCACAATACACTTAATTTGCTCAAACATTTTTAGCGTAAATATGATGTTCAAATTTGATCGTTCTTGCTTAATTATTGATGCTGACTAAGAATATTAGTCCGAGAAAGAAATTATCGTGCACCTGTTTTCTATATTTCATGTTTCACATTAAACTCCTTTATCCTATAAATAACGAGTGTAAACTATATTAAATAAACCTGTTTGCATAAAGTTATGATTGTTATATTGTTTTACAATATTATTATTTTATGAGGAATTCATATCCCTGTTGAAAATATATATAATATTCATATTATTAATAGATTCATTCATGGGAAATATCCCATGCTAAAAGGTGACTGTACAAATGGGCTTTGAAGTACGCAATTAAATATGAATATGAGAGAGATAGAACCATTAATTGATCCTATTATGGTTTTCTGTTTCTGCTCTGCAATGGCTGCGATATTTGGATTAGGCATCAGCACCTGATCAATAACATGATTCACTGTTGTAAAGAAGAGTTTGTGCTGATTGAAAACGTAAGCTATTTAAATTGTGCGAAATTTAATTTTTAAAGATACATTTTAATACCCGTTATTCGTAGAGTAAAAGGGAAAACTATTATCGTTGGAATGCATGTAACAGGGAGGCGTGGCAGTAATGCTATCTAAACCAAATTACAAGGATAGTACATATCTAGGAAGTTCATGTACTGACCACGTTTGATCAAATCGCGCAACTGTATCGTATAGCTCCCATAGGAACAATCGGTCGAAACTATGCTCTATTTTGTTAATAACATATTTTAATTGAGTAATGGGTATCTGAAAATCGCGAGGCGACTATAGTATTTTTACTTGTTTCTGATTAAAATGACCATTTTAATATTTCCAATGAGGTGATAGAAGAAACTAATAACATTCTAAGATTAGTGATTTCTTCAAGTACGATATTTTTGCGCATAGTGAATTGGTTGCCTTTGAAACTGATTAGATAGATAAAGAAGTATTGCAGTACAAGCAATCTTGCAAATTACGATAACGTTGGGACCGTTTGTGGGTGGGATTGCATGATAGCCTGTTGTGCGGATTACATATAGATTATAATACACATACTTAATAAAATATATAAAAAATGTCCAACATGTGTAACGCTAAACACAGAAGAGAAAAAAATACACAGAATTAACTTTTTATAATGAAGTAATAAATATGGGTGTAAGGAATAGATTAGATAAATTTATACATTTTTTTTGTATCGCTTATACAATTGGTAATCAAACTATGAAAACGTCTCCGTTATTGCACTCGACAGCGGTGGTGGACCCAGTAGACAGCGCGGTGTCACCGCTACAGCCGGCTCGATGTGGTTGAGATGGAGATAGAGCTTCCGTTGTAACCCTATTCAGCAGCTCGGCCTCTCTGCCAATCTCAACTATACCTTGCGGTGATTGGGGGGAGTTACAGCTTGTGTCGTAAGCTTCCCCGAGATTATCCTCGTTAATCTGGCTTGAAATGTGAATGCTAACACCTGCCACATCCAATTCCGACTCGTCCTTGTGGTTTTGGAATGTAACTGAGATCTCTTGCGGCTGCTGTGTCACCGCACCACCATCGACTTCATTTTCTATTTGACTCAAGTTGCAGCTTTGATTGCCATCACTTGCTGTTCCAGAGCTACTGTTAGCTGTCCCTGTGCTATTCGCTGGTGCTGTTGTAATTGAGGACCACCAGCTGGAAAAGGCTCCCTTGGCTTGAGAAATGGCACCACCCACCGCTCGACTGGTAGTATTTACTGCTTGGTTCAGTTTGCGCCCACTTTCACTGTTCTGCATGGTTCTAATTGGACAAATCGTTAAAGTTCAATCAGATAATGTGTATAAAAGGATATTTCAAAAGATATTTACTGCGCCAGCTTCAGCTTCATATCTGCAACGGACAAAGTGCCTGCAAACGGGTGACCAGTGGGAAGTACATTAAAAAAGTCAGGATCAGGTCGGACATCAAACCATTCCTGATAGCATTGTGTGCGTTTGAAGGCGTTCATGAAGTGCGGGTTAAAGTGATCGTTGTCCTTTACATCTGTGCAGGATAATAAGATAATCTTAATATTGACAGAATGAAAAAATACTTTATAAAACTAAAAAAAACAGGTTAACGAGATATCATTGCTTAACCATTTTATGCATACGAATATTTAGACTAGAATTTTCGAAATTCATTATTGAGAACGATTTCTACTATTATCTTATAGGACAATTTTTCGACTAAAATGGGACAAGTTGAAGCATACCAGGCGCTACCGCAGTGTGCAAAAGTGCCAGAATATATCCTTGGAACTGCTCTCGTATCCAGAATTCGCTGCCCTCAGCATCCTCCTTAGGTGTTTGTACGTGCTTCAGTATATAATCCATAAAGCGCAGATCCTCAGTGCTTAACACTAGCTGTCGTCGCAATTCTGGATCGTGTGCATCAAGATTGGCGGCTTCTATATCTACGAGTACGTCAGCCAGCTGACGTTTCTGCTGGAACAGCACATTGGACGTACCAATGATATAGGAAAGTACCATTGGATCACTAAGCAAATCCATGTACGGTAGGGACAAGTAGGGCAGGCACAGATTACCGCTTGCAAAAATGCTGACGGGAGCGCGATACTCATCTGGATTGATAGCACATAAAGCAGTAAGATTGGCTGATGACAGAAACAAACTGGTTATTGAAAATGCAAGACTCTTACAATATTGGTTTACCTACATGCTAATGTATCTACGCTCGCCTCGCGGGTCAATGAGCTACTACGTCCGTTACGTTTGCCGCCGCCTGCGCTGGAGCCAGAGTCTGTGGCATCTGTACACGGCTGTTCCTGTTGCGTTTGCGCTGAGTTCGGGCAAGTATAGTCCTGGGACACTGACTGTGAGTTTGGACTCGATTGCGGCGATGTGTTACCACTACTGTTATAGCATTGCGAGCCAGCTGATGCTGCTGAAGAGACTAGTGTCAAGTCATCGGCTTCCGGAGCCACCTCTGCTTCCGCATCCGCTTCGCGTTGCAGCGAGTCTGTAAAATCTGGCATAGGAGAGAGTGGTCTGGAAGTGCGCACACACGCCACTTCCTGGAAACCCTTCTCGAGCAGTCGTGGTATCAGGGAGGCTATTCCCAAAATCAGGGCGCACATGCCCCGCACTGGCGATCCAAAACAGACGACTCGACGCTGCAGTAACAGCAGCTTAAAAAGCATCAAGGTCTTATGGCGCCAGTGGAGCACTATTTCCCGCAAGGAAAGACCAACATGGAAATGACGCAGTGGCCGATGTGTCTCTTCGTCCAGTAGACAGGCATTTAACTGCTGATAGGCCTTGACTAGCAGATCGGTGCAGCTGAAATCACCCTGATCAAAAAACGCGTCGGCAATAAGCGCCAGCTTCACTTCAATGTATCCATATATAGGAAGTCGGGCCAATATACACACAGACTTCTGAACGCTGCTGCGAGTAACATCTGCAGTGCGAATTTTGAGCTTCTCCACCGGTATTTGGCGATAGCACGAGACTCCGTATATGCTAGCTGCCGGTTCGAATAAACTAGGTAGGTTGAAGAATACCGTGTCCTCCACAAAGTTGTGGGAGCCATCTGGTAATGCCAATGTTGAAAGATATTTCCAACCCGAAGGGCACTCATTTCGACCAGTTGAGCCGGCGATTAGCGGTGGGTACGAGAACTCTACCTGACAGCCCAGTTTATGATGGAAGCCAACGACCAGAATGTGCAATATAGGTGGCTTATTTTCTGGCTCGCTGGCCATTTTTACGCTTAATCGCGATGCAAACTTAACTTAATGGTATTGATGTGTCACTCAGTCAACGGGAAATATCGGATGGTGGACACTGGTGAATGGTAGATAAGTGGGCACAGAAAGAGTCTCCTTTTTGTGTCAATGCTAGTGAAAGCAAGGTATGTAACAAAACATATAAACAAAGCATTCACAAGAATTTTAAATCACGTTTATATTTTTTTTATGTATGTATGCGCAAAGATATATACTTCATTGTTCTTTAAAATTTGCAAATAGAACTGCAGAGCTATCGACCATTGCTGGTGGTGGCTAACCGATAGCACAAAACAATTGTGTATCGAGGGTATAAGCTGACTTATCGCTTATAGCCTCAATACAAGATGGTTGTCTGCTATCGATGTTTTGTTATTTTATCGATATTCTGTATTTTTTTTATCGAATAAATGTGTTATTGTCGATATTGCATATCGACTGAGAAATATAATAAAAATAAAATGAGTTAACTGCTGCTAAATCAGAAAACTCACAGTACTCTGAACTAAAGGTCAGATTTGTTCGGCAAAAGTCTAATTTTCAAGCCATTAAATTTTTAACATAAATTTAAAAGCTGAATGTAGTTCTGATTTTTATACCCGTTACTCGTAGAGTAAAACGGTATACTGCAATTGGTGGAATGTATGTAACAGGGAGAAGGAGGCGTTGCAGACCCCAAATTGATCAGCATCAATAGCCGTCAGTATGAACAAAACTATCTCAGAGACTATAAAAGGTAGAAAGGTGAAAGGGGTCGCAAATGAAAGGTACAATACAAGTATAATACTCTTTGCATTTTATTCCCGATTATATGATTTTATTATTAAAACAAGAAAGAATGCTACAGTCACCCCGCGACTTTAGGATACCCGTTACTCAATGTTCAACCGATTGTTCCTATGGGAGCTATACGATGTAGTTGTTCGATTTGTATGAAACTTGCCCAGTTCATTTATGTTAATATTACATTTATTCTGTGTCAGTTTCATTAAGATAGCTTAGTAAATACAGAAAATTTTCATATAAATTCATACTAAAAGCTAATTTTGGACTGATTGTCCCTATGGGAGCTATACGATATAGTAGTCCGATTTGGATTAAACTTGGTCAGTATATGTACGCCATAGATGTGTATTGGTTCGGATAACGTAACGAACAAAATTTTCTATATTAAAACATGCTATTTTAACCTTCTTTTACCTTTATATGAACATAAAACGCCCAAAAGTGGGCGTGTCAAAAAACAAAAACACACTTGTACTGCTAGGGCATTTTATCATTCATTTGCGACCTCACGGGTCTTTCTAGCTCTTATAGTTGCTGAGATCCTTTTGTTCATACAGAAAGACAGACGGACATTGCTATATCAACTCGGCTGTTTATGCTGATCAAGAATATATATACTTTATGGGGTCGGCCACGCCTCCTTCTGCCTGTTACGCACATCTCGCTTCTGACAAACTTAATAGACCCCTATACTCCTTTTTAAAGAGTACGGGATCTAAAAACAAAGTATCAAACACTCATATATTTGTATTTTATGTAAGTGTACACACTATATCCATATGTATACTATTAATCGGCAAGGCCAGCGTCCGCAGGCAGCGCTGCCGCCCCACATGCAGTGAAATGTTTTGACTGAAAACGTGCATACATATGCTTGTATATTTCTGTCTCGCTTGCACACATGAATTGATGTTGCGTTCAATTATTAATGTTACGTTTGCTTTCCTGTTTTTACTCGGATTTTCTTCAAACGAATTTTAAATTAAAATACTGTACGATAAGAACACATGCCTTAAAACATTGGAGTTTGAAAATTATTTTATTTCTTATGGGATGCGTGCCAACCCACAATTTTTAATGTCATTGCAGTTATATTTTCTCTCGGAGCCTGTGTACCAAAATAAGGGTACCTAACTGCCATAGTTACTGAGATATTCGCCGAAAAAATTGATTTTTTCCGAGGTGTGGGCGAATGGGGAGTAACATCAAAAAATAAATAATTCTTTTATTGACTGACTAAATATGTACATAGTCGATTGAGACTAAGTTCGAATTTGTAGCTCTTACCATCTCTGAAATCTGTTTGTTCATACGGACAGACAGACGGCCGGACAGACGGACCAATATACCAATAATGGCCACACGGATCAATATACTATCGCAGAGAGTATAATAATATACCTTCCACAGGTGTATAATTAGTAAATCTCGTTGTTTCAATTAGTAACTATGAAAAAAGTTCAAAAATATTGTTCACAAATGCCGCCAATAGTGTTTGAACATTTAAAGATCTGCTACACAATCGGCGCCACTGAGCCTGGGCGGTAAACACAAACTTAAAGTTTTTAGCGTAGAATGTTTATGCGGATTAATCCAATGAATGTTTTCATGCGGATCTTTGACGGCAGTTCCAGGAGAAGTGGAACAGTGTTTTAAACTAAATTTTAGAGAAGAAGGTAAAAAATATTCCATATTGAATAGAAAATGTTTTAAAAAAAGTGTTCTTTGGATAAATTTTTATTAGAAAAAACTTGTTTAAAGCTTCATAACGAGCTCAAGTGAGTACATCCGAGTTTTTATACATTTGAATTTTTGGTTTCTTAACTTTAGGAATTTTAAAAACTTTAGTATGCAATGTTGCTAATAAATGTTTAAAGAATAAAAAAATTTGGTTGTATTGGCTCTGTTCTTGTGGCTTCTGTGCAATTTGCAATGCAACAAATGAAAACATGTACTCATTTTTGCACGCCACTGAATATATTTTTATATCTTCAAAATAGAAATAAATTAATTGTAATGTATATAAACATTTATGAAATAACTCATTTTTAAATTCAATGGAATTGTAAAGTCACTGAAGCTTCTTTAATTTCTGGTGTAATCAAGTATATTTTATTATGCAAGAGAACTTGTTGCAGTTTTGCTTGCGGTGCTTTACTTGACTAAAAACAAATTACGAAAGTCTACAATCGAGAGAGCCGACTTTAAAAGACCTTGTACTCTTTCTAGTGCGCATTTTACCACACAAATAAGTAATTCTTGACCGGTTTGTCCTATAGGAGTGATCAGCAACAGATCCGGTTTTAGGACCAAATAATGCATAGCATAGTAGCAGAAATTAGAGACAATTATTGGCCTTCATTGTAATTAGCAAACCGCGGCTCGACTGTGAAAATCGTCTCATCGGTGGAAAACACTTTAGACAGGCGACCACCGCCGACCAGCCGACGCATTTGGCGGCATTTCTATAATCGTTTTTTCTTCGTTGCGTCATCCAAGGAGTGGACAGCTTTAGTTTCCTTCATACGATATTTAGTACGAGTTTCCTGCTGATGCCGAGCTCTGTGGCCATCGTGTTTATGGACGCCTCAGGAAGGCGTCAAACTCGGCAACGAAGCTTGGTTACATTCTCCACAGTAGTCGCGGTGGTAGGACGGCCGCTTCGGGGACGGTCCGTCTTCCCGCCAGTCTCCTTGTCATGCTAAATGTCTTTAGCTAGGAATGAATAACATGAGGTCTATTGTAACGTTCGTCGAGACGTTCAAATGATGTATATTTGCCGCATCGGTTATTACTTATAAAGCTCGTTGCATTATTGGTTAAAAATTACTTTAAATAATTATGTTTCCGTGTCTTTTTCAATTGTGGTTCGTTGTGAACAGTACATTCAAATAAATCCTTAAATGCTGGCCAATACTCGTAATCGACCCCGAAAAGCTTTAATTGGATCTTCCTGACTATAAGAGTTAGAGCCACCAAATACGAATGGAAAGTCCGTATACGTATACGCAGACAAAATTCATTTAAAGTTTAACATCACAATATCTGGGAAACTATTCGAGCTATCATAATCAAATTTACACATAAATTTTACAAGGGTATACTGTAATCGTTGGAATGTATGTAACAGAAAGAATGAGGTGTGGCAGACCTCATAAAGTATATATATTTTTTATCAGTATCAATAGACGTGTCGATATAGCCATGTCCGTCTGTATGAACTAGAGATGTGCATGGCCCAAGCATGGCTGCAGGAACGGCACGGTCAAACACGGGCGCTTTCAATAAAAACAAGAAAGAATGCTACAGTCGCCCCGCGACTTTAGGATACCCGTTACTCAATGTTCGACCGATTTTTTCTATGGGAGCTATACGATATAGTAGTCCGATTTCTATGAAACTTGGTCAGTATATTTATATTATTGACTTATTTGTTTTGTGTCAGTTTCATTAAGATAGCTTAGTTAATGTTAGTTAATTTTTTCATACTAATTTATATTTGGAGCGTGTTTTTGACCGATCGGCCCTTTGGGAGCTATACGACATAGTTGTTTCGATCAAACTTGGTCAGTACATGTACTTCATAGACATGTAGTCTCCGTGTAAATTTGGATCAGATAGCATTGTTAAAAAAGTTTTCTATACTAAAACATTCAAGTTTTATCTGTACATTTGCCTTTATATGAAGATAGAACGCCCAAATTGTTGCCACGCCCCTTACCGCCCCCGCACTGAGCAAAAAACCAGACACACCTCGAAAAAATTTGTGTTTTAGGTGAATATTTCAGTAACTTTAGCAGTTAGGAGCATACAGGTTTTTAGAGACAGCCTTAATAAAATGTCATTCAAAATTTTGAGCTGCCACGCCCCCTTTTCTCATAAGAACTAAAAAACTTTCCAACTTCAATGCCGTTTTTAAGGCATTAATTCAAATAGTACAGTGTTGTAATTTAACATTCGTTTAGAGACTTATCATATCTAACTATCCTAAAAGTTATATCAAAATCCTATGTCAAACAAGAAAGCTAAAGCGGTTCAAAGTTTATGTTATTTAACTGCAAAATCACTGAATGTGCGCAACAAATACAAACAAACACAGAAACATATAAACGTTTTCTCTACCTGCTTGGCGGCAGCGCTGCCCGGAGCCGCTGGCTGCGCCGACCAATGCTACACATACACTCATATAAATGTGTGCACATACATATTTGCAAATAATCGGAAGAATGATAGAAGAGGAGTGTGGTGCAACCGGTAGAGTTGCGGCGCAATATGAATCCTTCGTATGGATCGCGGGTTCGAATGCTGACAATGACAATTGTTAATTTATTTATTTATTTTTTTAATTTTAGTTCAAAATGTAAATATTTAATTTAAATTTTTTAAATTTTATTTTAAAATTTTAATTTAAATAAAATGCAAATGGGCACTACTATGAGAGTACGGGATCTTTTACAGTCGGCTCGATCGACTGTAGCCTTTCTTACTTGTTTTTTTTTAAAGGCACGCACGTATCATGCTAATCTCTAGTATGAACAAAATGATCTCCGAGACTATAAGAGCTTGAAAGGCATGAGAGGTGAAAATGAAAAATATATTGCCCAAGCAGTACAAGTTTTTGTTTTTTTCAAGCCCACTTAAGGGCGTTTATGTTCATTCGAAGGCATAATCAGGTAAATGTTAAAAATATGAATTTATTTCAAAACTGTCTGTGTTTACCAATCTATCTTAATCAAACTTCCTAGTGCCCGTCACCTAAACGAAAGCTCTAATATTATTATCATATCAACTGTTGAGAACATAATGAAACTGAGTAACGGATATCCAAATGTCGCCTCGCGACTTTAGCATTCTTCCTTGCTTTTCTTTAATACAAGTACGGAATTTTTTACTTAAATCTCCGGTGATGTTTGGTGTTTTCTGCTGTCTTAAATGTTCTATATTTTTCTGTTTTTATCTCATTCAATTTGGTTGAGCTTATTTTTAAATTTATCGACGCATATACACATTCTAAATTTGGTTCACGCCGAGTAGATTGTGCGTTACAAAATATGTTTGCATTTCTTGATTAACCATCAAAACTTAAAAATTCTTTCTGAACAAATATGTATTAAATGACAATATGAATTTGGACAAAAAGATGCCTCACATAAAGGGTTTGAAACCAAATTGCTACAAGTTTCCAAAAGTATTTGCCCATTTAAGTTTGTGACGTTATAGACCAATTTATATCCGATCTCATAGACTCTAAATAGTTATAGTTAAATAAATAGAATAGAAATAGTATATATGAAAAATGACAAAATACCAATTATTTTGGGACTGATGAATAGTTTTTGAAATTAATAATAATAATAATTTTCGACAAAGAAATATATTGTTTTAAAAACGTGTTTCGCGTAAAATTAAATCTTGTATTACAATCCGATACTGATATTTAAATATGACTGTATTTAATTTAAATTAAAACTTAAAAAAGTAAATATATGAGACAACTCACTGAAGCCTACTTTTGGGAAGATTCCGATTATATGCATATACAGTTAATAATGTTTTTGTTATATAACAAAAATAAATGAAATGTCTGTGCCGAAACTCAAACTGCAGACCTAAGGTATACATACAACGAAAAACAAGAAAGAATGCTATAGTCGACTCGCGACTTAAGGATACCCATTACTCTGTTTCATTATGTTATTAACAATGGGTTGGTGACAGACCCTAGGGAGTTTGATTAAGATAGCTTGGTAAACACCGAATTTTTTCAAAAAATTTCACATTTAGAGCATATTCTTGACTGATTCTTCCATTTTCATGCGAATTTAAAAGGGACGGACATTCGTACTGACAGATGGACATTGACATGTTGACCCGGTTGTTGACGCTGATCAAGATAACATATGTACTTTATGGGATCGTAAAGCCTACTTTAACTTAAACTTTAAAGCACTGTTGTCAAAATTAAATTTTTTAGGTCACTTTTAAGAGCTTGACTAAATGATAAATTGAAAAATATTTGGCGTAAATAGCAATATAGAACGTATTTTTTTAAATAATTCAGATTGTTTTTGGAAGAAAATAGAAATTGGGGTTTATGTTTATGTTAAACTTCATTAAATTAGTACACAGATCGGTCGCATAGTTAGGCATTTGAACAATACCGTGGAAGCAAGGTACACAAACACACACATGTAAGCATCACATCATTACGTGTATGTGTGATTGTTATGTTATGTTATGTTATGTGAGAGTATTGCCGAAGAACCGGCCAGAAGGCTAGCCGAGCGCATCTTCGCCCACATAAATGCCCCAAAAATAGAACCACACCCGAAACATTGCTATTTGTTTTTCTTGATTTTGTTGATGACGAATTGAAATTTAGTTGAAGGCAACAAAACAAAAAATTAAAAAATATATGTAAATAAATGTATATACAAATATATATATATATATATATATATATATAAAAGCTATATGTTGCATATGCACAAATGTCTACTATATGCAAAATAAATTGTTGAAATATTTGGCTGGGTCTTTTAAGGATTAATAAGTTTTGAATATACGATTTTAATAGCATTAGTATATGTTAGGCACTGATCGTATCCTTAGATGCTTTAAAACATACATTTTTTCAGCTAACGAGTCTTGTAATTCTTGACCCATAAATATTTGGCTCAGGGTATCAATATCAATATTCCTTACTTACTTAAAAATAACGAACTATTTTTTTAGTTCTAACACATTTCATGCGTATATTGGCCAAGAGAAGAGCAGTTCGCTTAAATCTCAGGGTTCCAGATTTTTGTTCACATTCGAAACAATAAACTACAAAAATGCTGAACGTGCATAAATAAAATAAAAACCTTTAAGTTTGTAGTTCTTTTACTAATACTTTGAACGTTTTTAGTAACTTACAATAAAGATGCTAAAATTTGGACAAAAAGAAAATATACAAAATATGTATATTAATTCATATATTTTCAATATCAGTTTAATCAATTTATTGATAAGTTTACCAATGCAGCAATACTCATAACATTCCTTTTTCAACTACGACAATTAAATCTATTTTATTTTATTTTTGAAATTTTTGTATATGCATATAGTTTAAAAAAAAAAATAATTTTTTGCATTGTGCAATTGTTAACTGCATAAGGTACCAAATGAAATTTTGGATAAAACAAACAAATTTTACAATATTGTATTAAAACCCATATTGGGACATCAAATAAGATTGCCCGCCTGCTGGCGGTCTTGGGAAGTAGAGAGAGATTACGACAAAAACTATTAAATTTTTTATTAATATGGACGGAAAGCACGATTTAAGTCTTAAACTTTAGATAAGCATAAACTGAAATGATTTCCCCTTCTTTACATAGAAAAAAAAAATAAATAAATTTGATAAGTTAGCAGACAACAAAAAATTTGTTCGAAATAAATACCGAAATGTTTTGAAAAGATTTAAAATACTATTGTATTCTGTAATTTTAACAGCCAATTGTTGATTAATGAACATATGCGTAAAATTATGTTGCTCGATAATTCAGTGTTAAATTAAAAGTATAATAACACTTCGCTAAATAACATAAATTATTTATGTAGGTAAACTCTTTGATTGCAAGAAAGGTTATACATATCGCTATATCAACTCCGCTGTTGATGCTGATCACGAATATATGTATAGACTTTATGGGGTCGGAAAAGCTTTCTTCTGCCTGTTACGCACATTTCGCTTCTGACAAACTTAATAGCCCCTCAACTCCATTTTAGAGTACGGGCTCTTAAAATATTCTGGTATAAAATGAAATAACAAATATGTATAAAATTAGTTTACTCCTCAATTACTTTTATGTAAAATTTTAACACCATAGCTTTATTTTAAAATTGTATGTTTAAATATTGATATTCTATGAGTACTTCAGAAATCAATTTGGACGTTTACCATTTTAAACAATATTTTCTAACTATTGTACCAGTACCAATAGTGCACAATATTTAAATAATTTCACAAAATAAAGTCCATCATAATCGTTTCAATATTTACAATGTTATTCAATTACAATCAAATTTTATAAAAATATATTAATGGGAACTAAACATATCTTAAAGATTCACTGAGCGAATTGATTTAGTTTTAAAATTAACCAACTTTCAAACAAATTAAAGTGAGGGTGTACAAAAAAGTCAATAAAAAATGCAGAAATGTCAGGCAAGCCTTTATTCAGGTGCTTGAAAACCAAAGGTAATCAATATATAATACTCTAATTACGGAAAATACTTGAACTATGATATATAACTTATAATAATTTTTGAAATATGTGTGAGGTGCGCGCTAGAAACATTGCATTTTTGAGTTTTTTGAACGGAATGGTGATCAAAAATCAATCAAACGCTTACGACAGATAAGTCTGTCTAAAATGAACGAACATTATTAAGCAATTAAGTTTTGGATGAAGGAATTAAATAGCAGAACAATGACGAATAGAGCGTACTTTTTGCACTAGACGCACGGGCGGACGAACGGTTGTTGTGCAGTAAGGTCGGCTATTTTGCAGCCAATATCGACGTCAGCACTTCGTCTATATACGCAGTATGTGTGTGGGTAAAAGAATGTGTATAAGTGCGTTCACATACAAACAAGTTTACACACATATTAATTTATATATACAAAGGTGCTATGTGTTTCGATACACGAACCATATTATAGGTATATTAACTTGGGCCTTTGGCATATATGTAGGCGTTAAGGACATCAACTGCAGCATACAAAGCAAATGTATATAGACATTTACACACAGCTTGCAACTCAATTTAAGTGTAGTCGAAAGCAGAAATAATATTCTGTTTAGAACAAAACAGCACTGTAGACACTCTAGTTAGGTCTGACACATACACACACACGCACACATGCATACACAAACATATAAGAAGAAGCATAAGTATTTGTGGGTCTATACAAATGTATATACATATAAATATGTATCGCAACAATTTAATAGCTGTGAAATTTATGTTCAACGATATTTGATTCCAAAAACAACTGCAAACGCCAACGCAAAGATGCGATACATGCCACTAGCACTGACACTAACATACACAAATCTCGGACACTCACATACACAACTACACTTGTTATTTTCATAGTATATGGTCGAACTGGGTACACCTAAACATGTGTATATACCATTAAATACAACCAATTGGAAGTAGACATTTTGGAAATCTTTCGCTTTGTATCTGTATCTGCATCTGTATCTGTAAATGTATATTTAAATCTGTATGTAGCTATTTTGAAGTGTGCATGTGTGCGTATACGCATTTTGTTTATTCAACAAGTTTATGTTTCAGTCGCAAGATGACGGCACATCCGACGAATTTACATTTGTCTATGCGTGAGCGTAGGCACTCGGTCCACCTGGCCAGCCACACCACTCCTCATCTTTCGCTGTCCAAAATTTCAGATCACCCTATTGCCTACCTGTTACCCTAGTCTTAAATTCCTAAGCCCAAGACTTCAAACCCTTATTTTACTTCCCAACTCCCAGTTTTAAGTTGCTACCACGCTCTGAACACTTTGTTCTTCGGTGGACTAGCGTCCAGAACGATTTCCATGCTCCAACGTCCGATTTCCTCTTTCGAACTCCTAGTTCATTTGCTGAGCTCCTTCATCACAAAAATTCCAGATTTATAGCCCTACACTCTCCAGCCGCTAAGTATCCTTTTGCCTTCTAGTACAAATCTCCTGCTCCAAAACTCTAACCCCTAACCCTTAATATCTTAACCCTCGAGCCAAATGTTCAGCTATATGTTTTTATCTATTATGTTCTAGCTCTGTTTCCTAACTCCTACATCCATGTTCCCTTGACTTTCCCCAAGATTCTGCCAGCATCCTATCTCTTTAGCTCTATATATCCGTAGTTCATATCACCTTGTAACCTCAATATTATTTTCTAGATTTTACATCCTGCCATATTTTCTCGTACCCCCTATCTCCTGGCCAAGTTTTTTATTGTTATGTGCTTTTCAAGCATTTTTAGTTCGATTGCGAAGTCGTTGTAGTTGTTGCTGACGTGGCGTATCGTCAGCCCGTGCACTCCGCTCGCTTATCCCCACACATTAGCCAAGTGTTGGGGATCTTCAATGTACCGGCATATATCGCGCCTTTTCACACCCGTTCGCTTACAGTCCGCCAGTATATATTTACATACACATGTATGTACACATATATTAAATTAGTCTAGTGTGTGAGTAGAGGCCTCTGCCGCCTTACTGTGCGCTCGTGTGTGTGTTGTGCTGTGTATATAGCGAATGTGTGGTAGTGGTGGAAATGCTTTTAATTTTCCGCAAGCTGAAAAAAATTCTTTAACATAACGTGTCGCATCGCTTTGGATCGTCAGTCTGTTTAGTCGAACCGCAGCATTCGCTCCTACGACGTCAGCTGCTCGGACTTTTGTTGAGAGTTCAATTTGTTTCTTTTTCCCTAAGTAAGTTAGCCAAGTGTATTAGCCAAAAAGTCAAGAAAAAAAAATAAAATAAAATATAAATCAGACGAAGTAACAGATCTATAAAAAAATTAATAAAATTCCATCATAAAAATATATCCTTGCAAGTTTAACTTTAAAAAGTCATTTCTACAAGAAATGTACCACAAAAGAAACACAATCTGATTTTTTTTAAATAATTATATAATCCTGTGCTGCCATCCATTCCAACATTTTTAAGAACATTATTTTTTTATTAAATTATTTTTTTTAAAAATATTTTTTTAAGTGCTAAACAAACGAACCAATCAACTAAAGTATAATAAGGAAACGCTAAAAAGATTTCCAAACTGGATTTCAGTCTGTTCGAATATTATTTTTTTCTGTTGTGTATGTTTTGTAAATTATTTTTGTTCAATGCCTAAAAAAGACTAAAAATAACTGATCTGTGGCATATACCAATAACAACCACAGCAACAACAACAACTATAGCAACAAACAGCAGCAGCAGCAACAAAAACAACAGCAGCACACGTAGCAGCAACAACAAGCAGAAATATTGTAAAGAACAACAACCAAAAAACACTGCTCAAAATGAGAGCACGTTGAGAGCCAAGTGTTATATGATCACTCAGATAAAAAAGCATATATTTTTTTTCTGTGCATTTTAAAATAAGTGGTGTATGTGTGATTGTGTGTGTGAGTGTTTTTACCTTAGAGAAATGGCCAACATAGACTCGATCACACAAATGCAATCAGTTGCCGAACTATTTGTGTGCCAATAGCGACTGCTCGGGTCCCTCCGCCCACACTTACAGGCACACCCACATACTCACTCATACACACACACGTACAGGGACTTATATACACTCTCGCTGATACTGATATCTCACAAATGCAAATATGTGCTGGAATATTTCTATATTTAGTCCACCAGAGCACAAAATCTCAAAGAATGCCTGTGCTCTGATTTCAAGAAAACACACTACAAAATATATACAATATATTTATATTGAGATTATTTAAAATATTGTGCATATCTCCGCATATATAAAAAAATATATATTAATAAAATCGAGAGCTTATTTGGATACTACAATTAATGGGGTCAAATGCCACAAATTCCCAAAGCTCAAATGATAGTCTATCTTACGTACAAGTTTAACGTATACGCAACGTATCTGCGCGCATTATTATCATGATATATATGTTCATATATATCTGACCTAATTAAGCTGCACAACACAAAATTTGACGAGTTTAAACATTCTGTATATGTATATATCCTTTATAAATATACTATTCTTTATATTTATATATCGAATGATATAGTTTCATATATCATATACTTACACCCACTTAAACCCATTTCCAATGCATTTTTGGCAACACAGTTGACTTTTGGCACCAGCAGGTTAGTTCAATTCAGTTCAGAATCAGTTTTAAGGGGTTTAGCCGTGAGTAAGGACTATCTTTGATTTAGTGCCAAGGTAAAAAGTTTTACCTATCCCAAAGCCAAAGACTATACGATGTGAAAGCTTCTCAAAAGCTTTTTCTCTGCCTTCAGAGAAATTCAATACTCACATCTATTTTTAAACATTAGCCAAAAGGCGAAAGCCAAAGAATCTCGCGCAAAGCTCAACAAAAAAATTAAGTGAAATAATGTATAAATATATATATCCACTGAAACTTATATATAGATAGACAGATACACACAAACAAAAAAAAGGAAAACCAAATAAAATGAAATGAAGAAAAATGAGAAAAACAACATTGAATAACCGAATTTTGTAAAAGTCAGGCAAATATTATGAACAGAGTCGCTGACTATATAAAAAAAAACTATACTTTCATGTATGTGTAGATCTTATGACTGCACAGATTTAGTCAGCAATATGAATTGAGGTAGTCAGAGGGAGACGAAGCTGTGGAAAGAGACTGATATGCCGAGCGGACAGAATAAATATATATATTTGCTGTCTAAATATAGTCAGATATCAAGGCAAAAACAACAACAATAAGGGAGGCTGACAATATTTTAATTTTAGCCAATTGTTGTTGGTGCTGCTAGCGTAGCTGCAAATGGCCATAAGCAATATAGCCATAGTCAAACAGTTAACAGTTAGCCCAAACTAATCACTTATTTATTTTTGTTTTAGGTTTATTCAACCCTAAACCGTAACCATGTCCGACGATGAGGAATACACGTAAGTACAGGTCCTTTAAGGACTGAAATTAACCTGAAGACAACAAAGTATAGGGCTCTCTTAAGGCAGCAAAACTTCTTAACAATAATAAGTACTTCAGTTTAAAAAAAATAAAAAAATAACAATAATAATAATGATAATTATAATGAAACAAGTCAAATCAAGGCGATCATTTATTCTAGAATCGCGTTTATCAGCGTATATCTATTATTATTAGCTATAAATATAAAATCATATAGTGACAATTAACACTTAACTACACAAGACACCTTCCGTATTTGTGTCTACGTCAAAAAAAATTTTGTAATTCGATTTTGTATAATTTTTGTTGGCACCTGATTGATTTGTATTCCGTTTACACATATTCTACTTTCATATCACTTACTGTTTTCGCACCTGCCTCCAACATATCTACACCCACACCCACACCCATATCCACACCCTGGATCAAAATGGACACTGAAACCAACATACATGTTCCCTCGAATCTAATGTTGTAATCAAACAACTGCTAATGATGACGTTTTGTTTCTCTCGAAATCAATAACAAACAACCAACAACAATTTTGTATAAACACGACCCAACACCAACAATGCATTTGTGATATTGTTTTTTGCACAAAACTCGTTTAATTACGAACTTGCCAGCAGTTCCGAGGAGGAGGAGGTTGTCGAGGAGACCAGAGAGGAGACGTAAGTAGTTCTGTACCCAAACAAGCAACTCACATTGGTGTTCTATATATATATATATATATATATATATATATTGTATATGTATATATATATATATTTTTTTTTTGCTTTTTTAAAACAATTATTATTTGATTTTAAGTTCATACCCGATTTTCAAAATGTGTGTGTATTTGTCCTTGTATGTGTTGTGAAAACACCAAAAAAAAAAAAGAAATATAAATGTATTTAAAATAAGTCAATGTGCAAATGCCTTAAATTCAAAATTATTTTGTCCAGTTTGTGTGTGTCTTGTCTTTAATTAATTTCGTTTATTTTTATCATTTTGTATATTTGTTAATTTGTTGATTACCGTTTTTGTTTTTGTTCTTAATGTTGTTGTACTCTTGCGATAATTTATCAAAATCGTTGTACTCCCAAATATAACCCCCTCTGCATTCCGAAAACACTCCCTTACCCAACCGACAAAAAGTATCCCAAAGTAGCATTTAAGCAAATTCCAGAACAAAACCCCAATTCAAAAAGCTCTTTTCATATATGGTATACATATATACATATACATATATATATATATATATATATATATATATATATTGTATGTGTATACGCCGTCCACAACCTGCAGTCCACGCACCCCTATTTCCACATGTATTAAGTGACACTGTTTACTTTAATAACTAGTTTTGTGTACTCGTATTCGTATTCGTAAAATGTCCATCCCTGTCCAAAAATAAAAAAACTATTTGAAAAATTCCGAGATTCAAAATCAACAAAAACCCCAAATAAAAAGATCCGTAAATTTCGCCTATCGCTGGCTTGGCTTCTTGTTTGTCAATTGAAATCTTATGACATGGAAAATTTTTAAATCAAATTTTGTTTCTTTTTCTTTTTCATCCGTTTCTTCGTATCTCCATTGTTAATACAGGAAGTAAGTAATTGCGTAACAAAATCACAACTATTATTATTGTGTATATTTACATTTCTTCAAAATTTCTAAAAAAAAAAAAAAAATTAAAAACAATGCCAAGGTTTGGTCCGTGCCTTGTTTAATAGCAGCCGTTTACCGCATAAAGTAACATATATATTTCTATACCTATATCTATATATAGTATTATCCGATTCTGGTTACTAGAGCAAATCATTGTGCTTTGTGTATGCCAGGAAACCAAAAATTAAAAAATTAAAAAAAAATATTGTTAGACAAAACCAAATAATTTGCAATGTTCTATAGTTCAAAATAAGCTTAGTGAAAATTCAGATTGATTCGTTGCTCGAAAATCATTTCCAACTCAAAAGTCATTCAAAAACAACCTTTTAACGCAGAACTTTTTTTATACTTGTTTTTCATCGTTTGAATGCTCTCCGACGAACCAAAAAACATCCAGTTCAGTTTCAGTATTGAGATATAAACATTTTGTATAAAGATCTTTCAGTTCGTTGCTTGGAATTTAGTTTTAGAACTTACAATTTTCAATTACATAAATAATTTACAACAACATATCAGAAACAACAACAAACAACAAATACGTACTTACACTCAATTTATTGTTTTTAAACTGTTTGCGTTTCGTTACAACAACAAAAACCTAAACAATATTTTTACAATAATTTTTTTTTAAACAATACATGTTTTTCTCTTTCTTTTCAACGACTTTTTTGTTTGTATAAAAAAATATAAATATTTTTGTTACATCTGAAAAAACCAAAAACCAAAAAACAATCAACCCAAATCGTGGTTTTTGCGTACTCTCCAACGTGATCTTGTGCCAAACTATAAATATAAACCAAACAATTTTTGAAACACATAAACCACCAAATATCAAATATCTATCAAATATGTCAAATGTATCAAAACCAACTCCATGTTTGCCTCACGTATAGAAAACCACCTCAGACACCAGCCGAGTAAGTCAATGTCATTTGAAATGTGTACAAAATAGAAAAAAAAAAAAAAAACTAAATGAATTGTAAACTTTAACCTGTACTAAATTCTTAGTGATACGTTAAGACAAGTACTACCCGAACTCACACTCACACTCACATATATGTATAGTGTAAATATGAATGTAGTATTAAACGACTATAGTCACTCGTTACTCAAACTAATCACAAAAGATTTTAATTACTTTTACATTGAAATTTTTGCAAGTTCTTGCCTTTCTTATTTTTTATGTAGATTCATAAAGTACGGCTCGAGAAGTCGTCCCGGTAGATAACGGTAGTAACGCTTTTCAGATGTGGCTACTAATCGAATAAGTACTTAACTTAACCAGTCGACAATTGTTCTATACATTCTATTAAAACCATTCTTAGTGCAGAAGATCGTTCTTAAATCGATTTCTATTAATTAATTAATTATTAGTATTTTTACACACACACAAATACCTACAGATTAGTTGTACTTTAACTACTATTACTACTACTATATTTACTACTACTACTACCTAGTTAGATAGCTATTCCACTATCCATTAAATTTGAGACATCTCTAATAATTGTGAACTTATCATTGTGCCGCGCAGAGGTGAGGGCGATCCAGAGTTCATCAAGCGTCAGGACCAGAAGCGATCCGATCTCGATGAACAGCTGAAAGAATACATCAGCGAGTGGCGCAAACAAAGAGCCAAGGAGGAGGATGAGTTGAAGAAACTGAAGGAGAAGCAGGCCAAGCGCAAGATCTCCCGCGCCGAGGAGGAGCAGAAGATGGCCCAGCGTAAGAAGGAGGAGGAGGAGCGTCGCGTCCGAGAGGCCGAAGAGAAAAAGCAGCGCGAAATCGAGGAAAAGCGCATGCGTCTCGAGGAGGCCGAGAAGAAGCGCCAAGCAATGTTGCAGGCCATGAAGGACAAGGACAAGAAGGGACCCAACTTCACCATTGCCAAGAAGGAGACAGGCGTGGTAATTATATTAAACTCCATTAATGCAGCCTACTGATACACTTCCCCAAACCATTCTCGTATTTTGTCGTTTCTACCTTTATTACTCTTGTATATGTATATTTTCGTATTTTTTTTCGATTTCGATGCGTATCTGTTCGTTGTCATTTAAATTATAAAACTCATCTTTAACACAAATACACAAAAACACACACACAACCACACCCAAACACAACAACACACACACAAACACACAACAATGTCTCTAATCTATCATTTGCAATACATGTCTTTCACTCTAAACTGTACCTGTTCCACACGTACCACCGTAACCTGCAACCCCCGACCAAATATATGTTAAAAAACCACAAACAAAAACAAAAAAAAAACCAATACCAATGCAAAACACAACGAAATGTGTGAATTAAAAATGGAAAAAAATCGAAAATTGCACGCACATATAGTTGGGACTGTCGTCCGCCGCAATGGAACGTAACAAAACTAAGGAACAGTTGGAGGAGGAGAAGAAGATCTCGTTGTCGTTCCGCATCAAGCCCCTCGCCATCGAAGGCTTTGGCGAGCAGAAGCTGCGTGAGAAGGCCCAGGAACTCTGGGAGCTCATTGTCAAATTGGAAACTGAGAAGTATGACTTGGAAGAAAGGCAGAAACGTCAGGACTACGATGTAAGTACAGTGATCACAGCCGTTGATTGTCCTCACCACTGATCACATATCTTCTTCAGTTGAAAGAGCTGAAGGAAAGACAGAAGCAACAGCTCAGGCACAAAGCCTTGAAGAAGGGTCTCGACCCAGAAGCCTTGACTGGCAAATACCCGGTAAGGCAATTTTAGCCCATTTCTATATTTGAGTACAATATCCATATCTTTTTTCCATTATATACAGCCCAAGATTCAAGTCGCCTCCAAATATGAGAGACGTGTGGATACCCGCTCATACGATGACAAGAAGAAGCTCTTCGAGGGTGTAAGTATTCGGGATGCGGAATTTTGGAATGTGATCTGGGAATTTCGGCAGTGTAGGGTCTTCAAAGAAATCACCAACAATTTTTATTTTCTACACGTTATACTATATATAGGGCTATAACACGGTGTATGCGGAAAACTTAGAAAAATCGTGGCAAGAGAAACAGGAAAGATTTACTCAGCGCACAAAATGTAAGCGCCAAAAGACGTTCGCGTCTTTTTGTACTCTTTTTCTTTTCTTCGCCTTTGTGTCATTTTCTGTACCATTCGTACCTATTTCGCATACATTCTTGTAATCCTTTCAAATGTCATTTTGCTCAGACAGTTTTTCAATCGGGGATACATTTGCTCGGTTAGTACGCTAGGGATATAGAGATGGGGGACCCCACACACCCATACATACATACATGTATGTGACTAACTCTAACTCACACTTACTCTTTACTTTCTTTTATCTCTTTCTATGTTCTGTTAATTTCATAAAAAAAATTCAAAAAAAATACCCTTGTCAACTGTTCTTGTGTGTTTTGTACTGTTTCGTGCCATTTGCATAACCTCAAAAACTGTAATCCAAAAAAAAAATATAAAATTTAAACTCACATACAAACACACACTTGGGACACAGGGCTGGGATGAGATCACCAAGGATGTGAACGAGAAGATCTGGAATGAGAAAAAGGAGCAATACACCGGCCGTCAAAAATGTATGTAAAATCCTCACAAAATGTACTGATATCCCACCAGTACTACGCGCAAAAGACAACAGAAACACAACATAACTGTGGACTATATATATATATATATATATATATATATATATATATATATAAAAATATATCATTACATATCATTTCCACTACTTTGTTTCTTGTCGTGTCAAGTCATTTTTTGTATATACATAGTTGAATTATTTTCGTAATCTATAAGTATAATGATATGCCATATACTGATTTTATTATTTGCTCATCGTATAAACCTATAGCCAAACTGCCCAAGTGGTTCGGCGAACGACCAGGCAAGAAGGCCGGTGAGCCCGAGACACCAGAGGGTGAGGAAGACGCCAAGGCCGATGAAGACATCGTCGAGGATGAGGATGAGGTCGAGGAGGAGGTCGTCGAGGAGGAAGACGAGGAGGCCGAGGAAGATGAAGAAGAAGAGGAGGAGGAAGAAGAAGAAGAGGAGGAGGAGGAAGAAGAGGAGGAAGAAGAAGAGGAGGAAGAGGAATAAATAAATAAATCAATTTTTTCGTAAAACTACATTTAAACTAAAAAGCAACCAAACAAGAAAACAAAAAACCAAAAGCCAACAATTTAAATAAAAGTAAAAGAATGAACTAAAAAGTTATTAGCTTATTCGAAATACTCAAGAAGAAGCAAACATGAAAAAAAAAACACTTTTTTATTATTGATTTTCGAGAAATATATATATCTTCAAAATAAAGGAACAACTACAACAACACCAGCAAAAATCAAAGACCATAATACCAAAAATAATACCAACAACATTTACAATGGAAATACCAATGTCAAGATAATTAAAGTGTTTCATCATCATATCGATGAACAATTTATTTTATTGTGTGTGTATGCTGTAACACTAGTCTGGGTCTAGTCTTTTCATTGGTAGGTAGCCCTTGACATGTTATGGGCGAAACAAAGGGGACATTTTCAGCCCTGCCGATATTTTGCGAAAAATATTTCCTACGGTTTGAGCTATGTATGTATTTTAGCTCATTCATCGCTTTAAAATCAAATATGTTTAAAAATTTGGACACCCTTCGTCACCAGAATTATATACAACAAGTAAGGAAAGTACAGTCGAGCAAGCCCGACCGTAAAATACTCTCTGCCTTTTTTCCCGATTAAATTATTAAAATCGGTCTAGAGATATTACATTGTGTAGTACTTGCTTTAAACACTTTGAAACAAAAACAGTCTAAGCATAATCAAACATACAGATGTTTGTCTGTATGCGAATACACACACGAATTCAGCGCGGCCAGCGACTGCGGGTAGCGCTGCCGCCACGCTGGCAGCGAAAACATTCGAACATGTGCTTGTATGTTTCTGTCTCGCTTGCACTCATACAAGATATTGCATTCAGTTATCAATATTGTAACGCTTCTTGTTATCTTGTTTATAGTGCGATTTTAATGCGCCTTTCAGAATAGTTTGATACAGTTAGTCTTCACACGAATTATAAATTACAATACTGTAATATATTAACAAACGCCTTAAAACGGAACGAAATTGGAGAATAATTTTTATTAATTGTGGGAAAAAGGGGCGTGGCAGTCCAAAATTTTAAATGTTAATGCATTTAGGATGTCGCTAGGAACCTCCATACCAAAATTGGTGATCCTAGGTGCAATAGTTATTGAGATATTCGCCCAAAACACCAATTTTTTCCGATGTGTGTCTAGTTTTTTCATCATTGTGGGCGAATGGGGCGTGGCATCGAAAGGTTGCAAATTTTTATACTCTCTGCAAGAGTATATTGTGTTTGTGAAAATGTATGTAACAGGCAGAAGGAGGCGTGGCAGACCCCATAAAGTATATATATTCTTGATCAGCATCACAAGCCGAGTCGATATAGCCATGTCCGTCTGTCTGTCCGTCTGTCCGTCCGTATGAACAAACAGATTTCAGAGATGGTAAGAGCTACAAGTTCGAGCTTGGTCTCAATCGATCACATATTTAGTCAGTCAATACAAGAATCTTTTTTTTTCGATGCCGAAAACTAGACACACCTCGAAACAAGTAAGGAAAGTACAGTCGAGCACGCCCGACCGTAAAATACTCTCTGCATTTTTTCCCGATTAAGTTATTAAAATCGGTCTAGAGATATTACAATGTGTAGTACTTGCATTAAAACACGTTGAAACAAAAACAATCTAAGCATAATCAAACATACATCTGTTTGTCTGTATGCGAATACACATACAATAGACAATATATGATGCATATATGTCTGTGTGTGTGTATTCGGCACGGCCAGCGACTGCGGGCAGCGCTGCCGCCACGCAGGCAGCGAAAACATTCGAACATGTGCTTGTATGTTTGCATTCAGTTATCAATATTGTAACGCTTCTAGTTTTCTTGTTTATAGTCCGATTTTAATGCACCTTTCAGGATAGTTTGATATAGCTAGTCTTCACACGAATTATAAATTTCAATACTGTACTATATTGACAAATGCCTAAAACCGGAACGAAACCTGAGAATTATTTTTATTAATTGTGGGAAAAAGGGGCGTGGCAGTCCAAAATTTGATATGTCAATGCTTTTGCACTGTCGCTAGGAACTTCCATTCCAAAATTGGTCATCCTAGGTGCCATAGTTACTGAGATATTCGCCGAAAACACTGATTTTTTCCAAAGTGTGTCTAGTTTTTGGCTCATAGTGGGCGAACGGGGCGTGGCATCGAAAAAAAAAGATTCTTGTATTGACTGACTAAATATGTGATCGATTGAGACCAAGCTCGAACTTGTAGCTCTTACCATCTCTGAAATCTGTTTGTTCATACGGACAGACAGACGGACAGACAGACAGACAGACAGACAGACAGACAGACAGACAGACGGACAGACGGACATGGCTATATCGACTCGGCTTGTGATGCTGATCAAGAATATATATACTTTATGGGGTCTGCCACGCCTCCTTCTGCCTGTTACATACATTTGCACAAACCCAATATACTCTTGCAGAGAGTATAAAAATCGAGGTTTTTGGCGAATATATCAGTAAAAGTAAATAAATAAGTATTTCTTAAATTGTAATAATGTAAGATGGGGTGGGCTTCACACTGCACTTCGGAAGAGAGGAGAGTTGTTCGACAGCTTCGTGATGCTGGAGAAACTTATACAGACATCGCTAACTCATTGGGACGGTCAGAAAACTATGTTAAAAATGCTTTTAAGCCAAAAAATTATGTAGAAAGACGTGGAAACCGGAGAGCCACGTCCAAAACAACAGATAATCGCACTGTTTCTTTATCAAAACGTGATCCTTTCAAGTCGTCCAGGGCAATTGCACACGAAATTGGGAGCGTAGTGTCATCCCGAACTGTCCGACGGCGATTCGTGGACGCAAAACTACCTGGAAGAATTGCCCGGAAGGTTCCTTTGCTCAAACCTGTCCATTTTAGGAAGCGGAAAGATTTTGTTTGTCGGCACGAATCTTGGTGTGGTCCAGAGGGTGAGCGAAAGTGGCGAAATATTCTGTGGAGCGACGAAACAAAAATTAATTTGTTTTCCAACGATGGAAAACGAAACGTTCGTCGCCCAGAAGAAAGAGAATTTCATGTCAGGTTCTCAAAACAAACAGTCAAACATGGAGGTGGGTGCCTAATGATTTGGGGATGTTTTTCCTGGCAAGGTATTGGTCCGATACACCGGATTGCCGGAATTATGGACCGCTTTGTTTACAAAGATATCATTACCATACACTACTGAAGAAACGCCCCTCATTTGGAAGTTTAAACAAGATAATGATCCCATACACACATCACGTCCAGTGAAACAATGGTTTGAGGAGCAAAAAATTGATGTCCTAGAGTGGCCTAGCCAATCCACTGATCTGAATCCTATTGAAAACCTCTGGCAACACCTTAAAGCTCAATTAGCTTAATTATAATATTTTAACACTTTTGTTTACCACACCTATTATACAAAATAGGTGTTTGGCTCTTATTTTTTTCCTAAATGAAACGATGTCGAGAAGATGATATCGCCGATGGGCGCCGTCACAATTGATTGCCATACGGGCTCGTTTTATGGCATTTTCCATCACTTCGGCGAGCGTTTCGGGCGATAAATTCTCGCATTCGTGTTGGATATTTTCCTTGAGGGCTTTTAAGGTCTCAGGCTTGTTGATGTAAACACGGGACTTCAAAGAATCCCATAAAAAGAAGTCCGGGACCGTTAAATCGGGCGATCTGGCGGGCCAGTGCAAATCGCCAAAACGCGAAATTAAGCGACCCGGAAACGCGTTTATTATTATTATTCCGCGTTCTTGGGGAGTGTATCGCTCCATGGCTTATTCACTTGTATTCTCTACCTGTCTAGTCCACAAATGTCAAAACAGATTTGACATTGGCGGCCATTTGCAAAAATGAGAGCATCTTCCAATAGGGTGATTTCTTTTGCGCCATTTGTATGAATATGAATCACTCAGCTTCTTTCTCATGGTTTTTGTTTGAGTGAAAAAATGCTCTTTTACAGTCGGCTCGCTCGACTGCAGCCTTTCTTACTTGTTATACCCGTCACTCGTAGAGTACAAGGGTATATTGTAATCGTGGGAATGTATGTAACAGGCAGAAGGAGGCGTGGCAGACCCCATAAAGTATATATATTCTTGATCAGCATCAATAGCCGAGTCGATATAGCCATGTCCGTCCGTCCGTCTGTCCGTCTGTATGAACAAAAGAATTTCAGAGACTATAAGAGCTAGAAAGGTGAAAGGGGTCGCAAATGAAAGGTACAATACCCAAGCAGTACGAGTTTGTTTTTGTTTTTTGACACGCGCACTTTAGGGCGTTCTATCTTCATATCAAAGTAAATGTACAGATAAAACTTGAATGTTTTAGTATAGAAAACAAAACAATTAGCAATGCTATCTGATCCAAATTTACGCGGAGACTACATGTTTATGAAGTACATGCACTGACCAAGTTTAATGGAAATCGGACAACTATATCGTATAGCTCCCATAGGGCCGATCGGTTGAACATTGAGTAACGGGTATCCTAAAGTCGCGACTGTAGCATTCTTTCATGTTATACCCGTTACTCGTAGAGTACAAGGGTATATTGTAATCGTTGGAATGTATGTAACAGGCAGAAGGAGGCGTAGCAGACCCCATAAAGTATATATATTCTTGATCAGCATCAATAGCCGAGTCGATATAGCCATGTCCGTCTGTCCGTCCGTCCGTCTGTCCGTCCGTCCGTCTGTCCGTCTGTATGAACAAAAGGATCTCAGAGACTATAAGAGCTAGAAAGGTGATAGGGGTCGCAAATGAAAGGTACAATACCCAAGGTACACAAAATAAATTTATCAATAATATAAATATACTGACCAAGTTTCATACAAAGCGGACTACTATATCGTATAGCTCCCATAGGAACAATCGGTCGAACATTGAGTAACGGGTATCCTAAAGTCGCGGGGCGACTGTAGCATTCTTTCTTGTTTTTTTTTATCTTCAGGTACCACAAAAAAAAATGTATGCCGTGCTGCTACAGCGAGAAGTCCTCTGGCCATACTCTGACTGGTCGCGAATGCTACATTCCCCATGCCTTTTAGCGAGGCTTTCGTTAATTTTCGTAGTCATCTCAACCATACTCAGGGTGCGCAACTGGAGGACTAGATTCTCGGTAAGCCGGTGTGCCAAATTCGATTAAATTCGCAAAAGTTCATATGTCCTTAAATAGTACACCTTATATTAAGTCCCCAAATAAAATGATTTATTAATAAAAATGAAATAAAATGTGTTTTTGTAAAGTTGCGAAAGCATTGTTTAATGATCTTTTATAATCCATATTACGAACGCACTCTTGGAGAGTATAAATACATACTAAGCAGCTTCCATTTGAACAACCCAAATTAGATCGCTTCCTCATCTTAATTATGTGATCAAACTGTTCATATGGACACTTTCCGCACTTAAAGGTAATAGTTAGTTTCAAGTTAATACAAGCTATGAGTTAACTAGAGAGAGATATGGCCAAGTAAATTATATAAAAAGCGTCCAAATATACATTTAAGTACATGTGTGTATAATTCATACCATTTACAGTGGCGACCAAAAGTTAAATACTATGTAATGTAGTACGAGTACAGTTTAAAAGATTTGTCATTCTTTTATATTTTGTTCAACTTTTTTTGCTTCAATGAATGTGAAAGAGCTAAGAGAAGGAAATCTGTAAGAAGGGAAATCAAATTTTAAATGTGTTATGCCATGAAAAAAAAAGTTCTTAAGGCTCAAAAGATTTAGTAGTTAACCTTTTTGCATTTTCCTCATTGCAGTATTCGTATAGAGAAATAATCTCATTCTATATTTAAATTTAATAAATTTAGTGTTACGAATAACTATTTATTATGATATAATGTTTCAAAATGCAATTTCAGATTTCAGACTTATTAAATGATGACACAATACAATAAAAAAATCGTGTTTAATAAATCTCGAAATAGACAAGTCCTCCACTGTAAATTACAGTACAGTGTACATACACACAGATGAACCTAGGTTCATATACAGTATGTATACAGTACTCGGATGTATGCATAGGTGTATATACTTAATAGTATGCTTAGTAAGAATTCTTTGGTATGAACATTGTCAAAATAGGGTTACGTATAACCCAAAAGCAAATTTATATTACATATAAGTACATTTAGGTATCGGTATATTACTCTTTTAGGTCTTTTAACATGTATGTTTGCATATGTATCTGGTTGTTTCAAGGGTTTTCATGGAGTTTTAGTATCTTATACATCATTTTAATATTTTTTTTTGGGAAGCTTTAAGCTGGGCAAAAAATGAATCTCAAAGCTAGAATGTATTAAATAGAGTCTAAAAAGTTAGGATAGTGTAAAGTGTCAGAGATTTTTGTAAGGTTGGTGTTTATATTAGGTACGCACACTGGTACAAAATGTATGCTAGTTTAAAGGCAGCGCGGGACTACTTGTCACATACAATACTACATATGAATGTAGTACAAAATACAGGATAGTACAATAGTATGTGTAACATATGCAAAAGTCCTCTAGGCATTGTATATGTATATATGTATGTGTGTGTGTGTATACATATGTGAAGCTGTGGCTATGTGTGTGTGTGTGTGTGTGTGTGTGTTTTACTAATAATTAATGGTGGTAATCGTGGATTAATGGGCGGCACTGATTTTGTGTTAGTTAACATTCGCTATATGTGTAAGTTTATATATATGTGTATATATATATATACAGTCGAATCCGGTAATTACGACACCCAAGGCGCCTACGATTTTACGTCGTTATACCCGGTAGACGCTTTAACCAATAGAAGACCAACGGAGACCAAGGAGCAGGGGACCAACCAAGCCATCGAATTTTCATCACAATGACCGGACGGACGCTTTAAGCGGAGTCGGTATAACCGGATTTTACTGTATATATATTATTAATATAGGTATATATATTCGACGTATAACACTATGAATTTCATGCAAATTATTAACTATAATTCACTTAACACTCATTTCTCTTAAGTATCATTGAAATTATTGTAAATAACATTGATCTGTAAGGTACACACAAGTACATACAATTATGTAGTTGCTTACCCTTTTACAATACTAAGCTTGGCTCTGGTCGCCATAAATTAGAGTAAACCATACAAGTTCTTTATATAGTTCTTTTAAATAGTTTGTAGGACATTAAGTATTACTTGAATAACTCAGCTTATCAGAAGATTTAAGCGGCTAAGATATAAGAATCATATTTATATTTATACATTTAAGTAAACTACATATACATATATAATGACTGACATACATATTTATATTTTATCTAGAAATGGCGCTGTTCTTCGTTAAATGCCATCCAAAATATTTTCTTTATCCATTTATATATTTTTTTTTGTAAGCTTTATAGGCACAACACATAATAGCGATCGATGATATATGTAGTTCCACTATTATACAAGGTTTTGATTTTACATTACGTATTAAAATTGTTGCAGAGTTTTGTTTTGTTGCACAGGACAAAATAAACCTAAATATATCTACGAAAGAGAGAGAAATATCTGTGTGCCAAAAAGAGAGATAGAGAGTGCGAGAGCGAAAGAATTTTACAGCTTTTGGAATATGTATATACATATATATGTATATACCTCTACATATATAACTGCTTGGTAACTGATTTTATTTGGGAAGAAGATTTGGATGAAAATGTTAGGTTTGCTAAGTTGTTACAATGTACAGAACAGAGCAATGTACAGAACTTACGCTGCTCGAGCTTTATCATTATCATCTACGTATTTGTACATCTACATACGTTTATCTCAAATTCTTCTTCATTGTCTTCGTCTTTTCGCATAGTAACACATGCACATTTGTACGCAAGCATCACACAATTTGTACAATCAGTTTAATTTGTGCACCGACATGTTGAGCTTTTACTTTGAAATGGGTTGTCTGCTGCTGTGGTGCATTGGCGGCATAGGTAATGGGGTAAGAAGAGCACACTTGTGTGAATGTATGTATTTTTGTCCGAGAAAGAGAGATAGTCAGAGTGATCGAGCGGTATAACTGAATAATAGATACCATGTTGCGCAGCGTGATCTAGCTCTGTTGCAGTGCTGAAGCGGAGCCTTAAGCTTTCTAGCACTTTTCCGACCACTTTAATAAATGGAAGTTTTGTTATAAACCACGTCATAGACAACTTTTAAATATAATTTATCTGAACTGGAAATTTGGGATTTGTATGGTGACTGAATGAGTAACTCCATTTATAGCCCGCAATCATATAAAGTAAACCATATGAAAAGAGGCGAGCAAAGAAACTGGTAGAGACAGAGAGAGAGAGAGAGGGAGAGAGAGTGAGGGAGGGAGAGAGAGAGAGAGAGAGAGAGAGAGAGCTATAGCTATACAAAGAGAGATTGCAAGAGAGGGAGTGTGAAAGGTGTAGGGCCTGTTTTTTGTGCCTACAGATCAAAATAAAACTCAACAAGCATTGCCTAAAACTGGTTAACCTTTAACTCGTTGCCCTGTAGTTGGACAAGACGAAAGGCCTCCCGTATGGTTGGTGTCATCAGCAGTTTCAGATTTTCCTCAGCTTCGTTGGGCAGCGAGCGTAGCAGCTCCATGGAGGCCACCACAAGTTGGGCGAGCGCTGCTCTCTTGTAACTCGAATCCCTGAGAATGCTTGTCGCCCGCTGCTGCTCGATCTCCGGCGAAATGGACTCTGCATCCGTTTTAGAGGCTTGACGGTTCGTATCAAACGGATTGGTACGACACTTTGGTTGGAATTCACTAATCAGCGTAGTCATTGTTACATTCTCCTCCTCCATTTGCACGCACTTGCTAGGCGAAGTAGAATTGTTGCCACTGGTGGGAGTGGCGCCACTCGATGAGCCCAAGGATCCGTTACAGCCCTCTGTATTGTAATCTGGGTTATCTACGTTGCCGTTGAGCGCAATGCACATGGATTTGGCAGCCATTGGGATAGGTAACTTTAGCTGGGATCGAAATTTTCCGTTCTCGAGGTCGTGCAACGCAGAGTTGCTTAAGTAGAGCTCGCAGACGAGGTTCCAGGCATCTTGCAGGCAGAACAAGTAGCGTACAAAGTTCTCCTTCTTTTTGACGGTTGTGGTGTTAAGTCTTGAGCAAGATTCCAGGATGAAATTCAAATCCTCAGCGCCCAAATTGTACACCACAATATCGTTGAGATGGGAATCAACCAATGCAATGTAGTAGATCATCCAGGACGAGGTCATCTGTTTGTACAAATTGGCAGCATACTCGATATTCGACACCTTCTGCATCAGGAACTTAAGTCCGGGACGTGAGTCAAACTCCAGAGCGGACATTAAATACTGCTTGACGCAGCGCAAAAGAATCTCCTTAGAGCGAAAGTCCAGATCGTAATCATGGCTTGGCGTGGATGCGGACGAGGCATAGTTGTCAAAAATACACGTGGAGACAGCTTGAGGAACACACTTAAGCCGGGACAGCAGCAACTTTGCCACCAGCTGGAGCAGCATTTGGTTAGCCAGTAGACCCACTACGAGATTTTTAAACGGAATTCGAATAACAAAGTTGTCCAGGTTTGAGTTGAAGCCGTTGTTGAGCGGATACAACAAAAACGAATAGCTACGATCGTCGGATAGCTGGGCAGAGCTTGAGCTCGACGAACTGCCCTTGCATTGACCGCCTCCACCAACACCAGGAGCAACTCCACCCAGACCAGCTCCACCAGCTGCTGTTGTCACATTCGTGCCTGGGCCCGGTCCCTGGGATTGGTTTGGCTCACGCTGATTGTCGGAGAGGAACACCTGCTGGGCAAGGGCGTATATACGTGCCAGCTCCTCAAGGGTGCTATCCCGTCGTGCCGCGACCTTGACATTGGCGCAGTCACCATAAAAGCTGTTGGACTTCTCGTGAAAGGCAAAGGAGAGCTGACGCAGTGGAGCAATGGTCACCGTGCACGCTCGGTGGATAGCCGAGCAGGCAATCATCCACTGAGACTCGTTGAATAGCATTCCCGTGGAGAGTATGACATGCTTAATGCAGGACACCGATATCCTGGCAATCGCCTCCTGGGACTGCGCCGCACATTCAATCAATACCAACAGGAGCTGCTTCAGCGCTAATGTGGCCGAGCTGGATATCTTTGTGGGCGACTCAATCAGATTGTGATTGACAGACACGTTGGTCGGATTCGTGGTGATTGTGGAATTCGAGTTTGAGTTGGTGTTGTTGTGGTCATCACTGGCGCAACTGGAGCTACTGTCGTACTGCTGTCCAGATACATGGTGCTGCTCCGTTGGTGGCATTTGCTCGGTGACAAACTTCAGCTTTGAATAAATCAGATTGTCAGCCGGATGGACTATTTGAGCTAGACGAGTCTTTGTATTGGCACCCAGACGTCGCTGCTCCGGCACAGACTTTTCAATGAATTCCACAACCAGGTCGGTAGTCATGCAACAGCAGTGCTTGAAGTTCTTTTCGATTAGCTGCCAGCTGGCGGCGGTTTTGTTGATGTAACGCAGCCAATCCTGGATCATAGGTATCAACAAGTGGTTGATGCAATAGAATCCGAAATCGATGCCTGGTGTCGAGATTAAATTCTTGAACAGTTTGAAGATCGTCTGCAGAATAGGAGCTTGATGAGAGTATGGGCAGACAATAAGGGAATTGGTCAAGCCATCCAAAAGCAGGAACCACACCTTGAGCACACCCGATGGCTTGTCCATTTCATCGATCTTCACGATCGTGTCCTTGTCGATGTGCAGGGAACGATACGAAATCATATACTGCTCATTCTTAGTCTGTAAATAATCGTTGCCAAAATATGTAAAGTTTTCCATGGAACTGGGTATATTGGCGTCTATGATATGCGTGTACGAAATTCCCTTGATCTTGTAAGTCGAGTGAAAGTTGTGGCATTTCGGCATGCTGTACATGAAGCCCAAGATGCTCGAGCAGCGTTCTAGAAAGCGAAGGGTTTCATGCAAAAAGTCTGTAGGTCTAAACGTGTTATCGTTATCCTCGCCACAGGCATTGTTGTTGTGTCCACCGCCTCCTGAGATTTCTAGGTAGGATAGCAAGCACAGTATGCAGTCGAGTCCGGCGTTAGCAAAAACCAGTGTGTTATCTGAATCGAGGAACACTCTGAATATGTCGATGATATTGCTCATGTTCAGCATTCGACTTCGAGCATTTCGAAGAGTTCCAAACAAGGGCCTCCAGCCCGATCGAATTTCTGTGCGATGTGCCTCTACAATTTCATATAGACAAGCCACAATCTGATCCTGCACATCCACATCGCACGTGTCCATGCTTAGGAGATTCTCGAACGGCTTCAATAGTGCCTCATTGAAGTGGAAATATGGCAATTCAGACTGTTCCACAAGCAAAGCTGTAATTATATCATGTATGTATTCGATGGCACGCTTCGAGATCATCCGATCCCTATGACAAGCAGCCTGTAATCCCAAAAAAAAAAAAAAAAATAACTATACAAGAATTATTTGAAAGGTTTAACTACACGCTTACATCCATTAAATGAGGTCCTGTTATGGCCCAAACTTTGAGTACATGAAGCAGAGGGCGCGAGCTGCGGAACACTTTGAGCGTGACATCGCCGATCCGATGCAGCAACAGAGACATGGGCAACGAATCCAACTTCTTCCAGCCCTTACTGGGCCACCAGATGCGTGTACCACTGCCCTTTCGGCTCACCTGGCTCTTGTAGAGCTGGTCCCGAGAGGCGCGACATAAGTGCTTCAGAAACTGACACAACGACGGCAGACTGAGCCTTTCGGCAGCATCGCTGAACAAATTCTCCGCCTGGTGGGACAGGGCGCAAAGTACTTTCGACGTATCGCACTGGCTGAGCAGCACCGTTTCATTGGTACCCGAGTACACCTTTAAGATAGATGTGATGTTCGTGTTTGGACTCTGCAGTGGTGCCTGAAGGAAACTATACACGTCCACGCTGTCAACGAAGAAGAGTCAAGAAATGGGAAAAATTAGTTGAGCTGAAGAAGTTTTAAGGAAGCCTCACTCACCAAGTTTCATCGTCGTCAATGTGTATGGAGGATAGATTAAGTTTGTCCTGGGCATTACCGTTATTTAGCTTCTCCCCCGTCTCTAGATCCCGCCGACTGCTGCCTGGGGAGGCACCAATGGACGGATTCTGCATGCTGAAAATCTCGTGTTCCAGCTGACTGACATGACGGCAGACCGCAAAGATGCTGTGCCAACAATCAGCACTGTAGCTGCCGAGATTAAGGCCACCGGTAAGCACCACGTCCATAGACATGGCTTGGCTAGCCGAGATACGAGGTCCACTTGTCTGGCACACGTTGGAAGCCAGCAAATTAAGTATTTTGCCAGCCAAATGCTGAAGATTCAAGCTGTTGCTCAGCGTCGCAGCCTGGGTGGGATTCCATTAACTGATATACACTTTGTTATAAAATTTATCGCCACTTACCGAGTGCAATCCGTCCAAGCACATGGCATAAAGGGCTTCCCCATTGGACTTGTTTGCCTTAGCTTTGACGCGCAGTGTCCGCTTGGAGAGAGCCACTAGCTTATTGGATGCGGTGCTTTGCAGATCGCCCAGGCCCGAGCTAAGCACAATCACCATGGAATCCCAGCAGCAAGTTAATAGACGACGGCACAGTTTCTTGGCCGCTTCTCGCCTTATGTCATGCTGCTCCTTGTCACTGTGTTTTACTGTGGCCGTCTGGAGACGCTGCCACTCGGAGAGCATTTGGGTGGTAGCCAAACCTCCCGCGTCGCAGAGCATGTCGACGAGGGCACAACGCGGTCCTGTGCCCTCAAGTTGCTGCCGGGTCATGGCCTCCAGTATGTTGGACACAATGACTGACTGATAGAGCTCACACAGCCAGGGTGAAGAAAGGTAAACAAGCACCCCTGTGTTCTGCACGGAGGTGACAAACTGTTGTTCCGACATCGGCACGAGTATGTCCTTCGAGGGCTGCTGGTCATAGTAACCAGACCGCATTAGCTGCAGGCTGAGAAGCAGGGCCGAGTAAATGGCCAAGTAAATGCCATCCGCATTAATCGCCGTCAGATTGTAATCAAAGTCCGAGAAGTTCATGCTGTTTTCCTGGCACACGGCCGAAGCAAACTCCTGCATGGCCTCGTCTAGTTCGACGCAACTACGCAGACGTAACAACTTCGGCACCAGATCCTGCCGCAGGGCATTCGCAAAGTCTCGGGCATGCTGACGATCATTGTCGCTGTCCGTCCGGATGGGCATGACGGGGGCCTCAAGGTGGGAGTAAGGCCAGCGGTTCTCCACACGCGAGGTCTCGTCGCTTGAGCTGCTGGGCTCATCATCCTCGGGCCCTTCGGTGTCCCCAGAACCATTCGAAGCAGCGTCCTGCTCGTGCGTCGGATCACATTCACTTTCCGAACCAGACGACGTCTCAAACACGTTCTGACGGAACTCTACAATGGCATCCCGGTATGGCGCCGGCAACCGAGCCATGCTCTGGTATGTCAAAGGTCCCGAATAATCCGCATCCTTGAGCAGCTCGTGTCGTCCGTTCACAGCCTGCACAATCTGTTCGCTGATCATGGACTCTGTCAGCTCCCCGCTGCATAGCACTTGGAGGCTGTCCAGCAGAGCCACCATGCACTCCACACTAGCCTGGAGGCTGGCTTCATTTGCACTGCCAGCGCCAGCCCCATAGGCACACTCCTCCATGGAGTCAACGAGGCTGTAAAAAAAGAATGAGCAAGTTTAAATAAATTATGCTGGGGTTATGGTAGATGAATCATTTTATAAGTACTCACAGTCGGAAGAGGGCCATCTCATCGCTGCAGCCTTGGGACGTATTCTTGTCCACATATAGGATTACGGCCAGATCTATCAGCCTTTCGGGACTTTTAAAGATCTCGCGCACACACCTCAAAGGCTCCGTGCGATTCAAGGGAGCTGGCAACAGAACCATACGATGGAACAATGCCTCCAGCATCGGTCGCAGTGATCCATGGGCACCGGCAATCCTCAGCAGCTGAATAGCCGTCAGGTAGACACACCGCGCCTGGGGACCATCCAAGCCTGGTCCAGTGAAGAAGCCGCGAGCCTCATTCTCTATCATGTGTAAAGCATCCCTGAAAAGCTCATGCTGTTTTTCTAACTGAAGTAATCACTTTGGAAATAAACTCACTTGTAGGTAAACTTTTTGTCCAGGTTGATCCGACCTGGCGAGCCTAGGGCGGCAGCAAGCGTGGGACAGAACTTCTGCCAGAGGAACGATGTAAAGTGCGGATTCGCATGAACATTACGAGGTAACGCCGAGCTTAGCGTGAGTATGCACTCCGTAAGGTACAGTGAGCTGGGATTCTCACATTTCTTGTTCGGCGACGCATTGTTCACATTGGGCTCCACAAGTCGACTGCATAGCCACTGCATCACGGGTATTACCTCATTGTACACGGCCGAGGCCTGGGTCTGCGTCATCAGCCCAGCTGGTGCTGTCTTCTTAACCTCCTCGGCCTCCTCAATGAGAAAAGCGCAAAATGTTCTCAGACACTGCGAAGCAGCCGCTAAGGAGGCCGCTTTAGTAGCCCTCGAGCCCATCTCCCAGCATTCGCCGCACCGCGAAAGTATCTCAATCAGAAGACGACCATTGAGAGTGCAAGCCGTTGAGCAGGCCATGGCAAGGAACAGTCGCAGCACATTCACAACCGTGTCCTCGCTGCTCGTCGATGGTAGGATCCCATTCGTGGCCCGCAGCAGTTGCGAAGGTAGCCACACTGAGTCGTCCTCCGGTTCCAGACCAATGTAAAAGCGCTCGTCCTTTATGACCCGCTGTCGACAGAATAATAAAATAATGAAATTTAAAAAATAAATTTTTTAAGCAACTGTTAGTGCCAAAAACTAAGTTAAGCATGATCTTCCTGCACATTAAAGTAGTCTATGTACCAAATTTGGTGAAAAAAAATTAAAAGTACGTCCGTCCTTACAAGAAAGAAAAGCACAGTCGAACGCGCCCCATCGTAAAATACTCTCTGCAATTTTATTTACAATTATGTTATTAAAATCGGTACTAAGGTACTACCATGGATAATACTTTTATTAGAACACGTTAAAACATAACAATAAAAAACGGTTATTTTCGGCTCGCCGAAGATTATATACCCTTGCAGTCATGCACATTGCGTTAATTTGGTTTCAATCACCAATTCTTACTATGGTAGCTATACGATATAGTAGTTCAATTTGGATGAAATTTGGTCAGCACATTGAAATTTATAGAAAACGTGTATTGTGTGAATTTAGTTCAAATTGTTCAAGAGACACAGAAAATTTTCATACTAAGCATTTTCAACCGATTGTTCCTATGGCAGCTATATCTTTTGTGCGCTCACTACTTACATGCAAACCATTGAGTCCCATTGTGATGAACTTTTGTCGCTTAGTGTCCAAGGCCATTTGTAGTGCTGTAAAGCAAACGGAGCGCAGCTCATGCGACGGATCCCTGTGTATGCCGTGTTGTCGATAAAGCTTATCTGCAAATATACGAATGACAGTTCAATAATAATTTCCTGGCCAAACATCAGTTAAAACATCAGTTAATATATCCATTAATGCACACTCATGTGTGTCTGTGTGTCTATACTCGTTTATCAACAACTTTGAATGATACTGAAAGAACATGAAAATTTGGAGAGGGAAATTGGCAGGCAACTAGTAGCAAATTGTTGCATACTTTTTTGCTGAGCCCAAAAACAAGCCGCAAACAGACGAATCACAAAAAAAAAACAAGTAAGAAATGTACAGTCGAGCACGCCCGGCCGTAAAATACTCTCTGCATTTTTTTCCCGATTAAGTTATTAAAATCGGTATCGAGATATTACAATGTGTAGCACTTGCATTAAAATACGTTGAAACAAAAACAATCTAAGCATAATCAAACATACATCTGTTTGTCTGTATGTGTGTATTCAGCGCGATCAGCGACTGCGGGCAGCGCTGCCGCCACACAGGCAGCGAAAACATTCGAACATGTGCTTGTATGTTTCTGTCTCGCTTGCACTCATACAAGATATTGCATTCAGTTATCAATATTGTAACGCTTCTTGTTATCTTGTTTATAGTGCGATTTCAATGCGCCTTTCAGAATAGTTTGATATAGTAAGTCTTCACACGAATTATAAATTACAATACTGTGATATATTAACAAACGCCTAAAAACGGAACGAAATTGGAGAATAATTTTTATTAATTGTGGGAAAAAGGGGCGTGGCAGTCCAAAATTTTAAATGTCAATGCATTTAGGATGTCGCTAGGAACCTCCATACCATTTGGTGATCCTAGGTGCAATAGTTATTGAGATATTCGCCCAAAACACCAATTTTTTCCGATGTGTGTCTAGTTTTATCATCATTGTGGGCGAATGGGGCGTGGCATCGAAAAAAAAAAGATTCTTGTATTGACTGACTAAATATGTGATCGATTGAGACCAAGCTCGAACTTGTAGCTCTTACCATCTCTGAAATCTGTTTGTTCATACGGACAGACGGACGGACAGACAGACAGACGGACATGGCTATATCGACTCGGCTTGTGATGCTGATCAAGAATATATATACTTTATGGGGTCTGCCTCGCCTCCTTCTGCCTGTTACATACATTTTCACAAACACAATATACTCTTGCAGAGATTATAACAAGATTGAATGCTACAGTCGCCGCGCGACTTTAGGATACCCGTTACTCAATGTTCGACCGATTGTTCCAATGGGAGCTAAACTATATAGTCATACGATTTCTATGAAACTTGTTCAGTACATTTATGTTATTGATAAATTTATTCTGTATCAGTTTCATTAAGATAGCTAGGTAAATACAAAAAAATTTGCATACAAATTCATACTAAATGCAAATTTTTGACCTATTGTCCCTATGTGAGCTATACGATATAGTAGTCCGATTTCTATAAAACTTGGTCAGTATATTTATATTATTGACTTATTTGTTTTGTGTCAGTTTCATTAAGATAGCTTAGTTAATGCAAAATTTTTTCATACTAATTTTTATTTGGAGCTTGTTTTTGACCGATCGGCCCTTTGGGAGCTATACGATATAGTTGTTTCGATCAAACTTGGTCAGTACATGTACTTCATAGACATGTAGTCTCCGTGTAAATTTGGATCAGATAGCATTGTTAAAAAAGTTTTCTATACTAAAACATTCAAGTTTTATCTGTACATTTGCCTTTATATGAAGGTAGAACGCCTTAAAGTGGGCGTGTCAAAAACAAAAACAAACTCGTACTGCTGGGGTATTTTATCTTTCATTTGCGACCCATTTCACCTTTCTAGCTCTTATAGTCTCTGAGATCCTTTTGTTCATACAGACGGACGGACGGACAGACGGACATGGCTATATCGACTCTGCTATTGATGCTGATCAAGAATATATATACTTTATGGGGTTTGCCACGCCTTCTTCTGATTACAATATACCCTTGTACTCTACGAGTAACGGGTATAAAAACACGAAAAAAAAGTACAGTCCATAAAATACTCTCTGCAATTTTATTCTCGGTTATAAGAACAAATGCCTTAAAAATGTCATTGAAGTTTGAAAAGTTTTATATTTCTTGTGGGAAAAGGGGGCGTGGCAGACCAAAAATTTTAATGGCATTGTATTTATGCTGTCTCCTTGTGTACCAAAATTGGTATTTCTAGTGCCATAAGATATTCGCCGATTTTTACCGAAGTAGTACACACATCTTTTCGCTTATTGCGGACGAACGGGGCGTGGCATCAAACAAAAAAGATTCTTGTATTGACTGAATAAATATGTAGTCGATTGAGACTAAGTTCGAACTTGTAGCTCTTACCATCTCTGAAATTTGTTTGTTCATACGGACAGACAGACAAACGGACAGACAGACGGATGGACATGACTATATCGACTTGGCTTGCGATACCGATCTGCCACGCTTTCTTCTGCCAGTTACATACTTTGCATAAATCCAATAAACTCTTGCAGGTAATATAAAAACTGAGGAAATGCGAACTGATAAAAGCATTTCAATATGCATGTATGTATGTTGTTGCTGTTATTGTTGCGGTTCTCGCAATGCTACAATTTTTTACTAAAATTACACACATTACATGTATTACATATGTACAGTGTACACCCAGCGACAAAAAAAGGCGCACTGTAAGACTATCAAAACTTTTGCCTTTTCTAGCTCGTGGTTCCCCCAAATAATATTATATTCGACTAATTTTGAATTTTGTGAGTCCCCGTGAATGTTTTTATTAATTTTAATTTAATTTACGGCGTGTCTGTTGCTTATATGTTATTGTGCAGAGCTATTATAGAGGCAAGGTTGAAAACATGGGAAAACGAAAACAGATATATACAGCAAGTATTTACCGTAAGCAATTTGAGCCGTTTGCCGCAACGCGTTGTGTTTGGTGCCCGTTGACTCTTTGATAATTAGCAAAAAAAGGTCCTCCATGCTTGAGAGACGGTCTTCAACGAAGTTATAGAGTATGTTTGGATGTAGAGTACGTGTAGCGGCCTCCTGAACTCACTTTCCTTCTCTCTCTCTTCCCTCTGTCTCCCACTGCTGATGCTGCAGCCTACAGCCTTTGTCAAAGTTGCTTATTTGTTGTTTCCTTTTGTGTAGCTGTCAATGCGAACGCCAGGCGCATATCCTTCGCCCTCGCATGTCATTAACACCAATTCAATTAGCTCCAACGCCTGCATAAAAAAGTCAAGTAAAGTCAATAACTGTAAAAGAAACTTAACGCAATTATTGTTCACATATTGCAATTATATGTATTGTTAATACAAGTGTGTGTGGGATATTTGCGTGTGTAATTGTCTGCATATGCATGTACATACATACATGTATGTATGCATTGGGGTGGCTTGGCGATCACTTGCAAGACTCTGACCGCTTTAAATTATGACTCACTTTCAACAAAACAAAAATGAAACAAATTAAGCTTCTGCATAGTGCACCTTTAAAAAGTTCAAACAGTGTGTATCCGTTTTCCTTGAAAAACTTTCCATACATTAAATTGCGCTTACATCTCCACCCACACACGGATAAAGGCATTCTCACATACACTTTCGACATAAACAACATTCGTGCACTGTCTGGCTGCAATGCACGGGGCTTTAATTTATATATTCTTTTTTCTTCCCATATGCCGTGCGATTCACAAATGCTTCAATGATTTGACAGCTTACAACGTTTATATTTTGCCCCTTCTACCATTTCGCTTTTAGCTCTTTTTGTGCAACCCTTGTCTTTCACTTGCAGTTTGAAGATTTTTTTTGTTTTTTAATCCTTTTTTTTCTTAATAGTTTGGAGTATTTCTTACAATTAACGTCGCAGTTGTCGTTAAGTGCGCCAAATGCTGTGCGACAAATGATAGCAGCGACTGAGACCGAAAACAGTTTTCCGACGTACAATACACGCACACAATACAGTGTCACACGGTTCACGCACATACAAATAAACTGTTATTTATGCTCTTTGCGCATGCTCCAAATATAATTCATGTGCGCTCTCACAAGATAGCCACAAAAAATACTATATTTTCAAATGTTATACGTCACATTTTTTTTATTCATACATAAGTATATGCTGCATCTAAATATTTATAAATATTTAAACTTGAGGTTGCCATTTGTTTCTACGTGTTATTTGAAGAAAACATGGAAATTTGATAAAATTGTAAAGGATTTTAACTATCCAGACAGTGCACGATTGTGACGTCACGTTTCGATTATGCAGCGGGAGCACAAAATATATTATGGTCTACGCAACCCTTTTTTATTTTCATCAAATATATGAGGTATGAAAAATCAATACTGAGCATTTCAAATTCTTGGAAAAAAAATAGGGGGAAAACAATACTGCCTAACAAGTAAATGCATTTCCCAAAACGAATTTAAGGTGCCACGCGCATCCTAGTCACAGTTCAGCATTGTCAATCCACCATGTCCAAAAGATTCCACAAGCCATACAGGCATCTCCACAGGTGGTTTATGCAATGCGTGTTGATGTGCGTAGTTACTGGAATAGGTACTCACACTCACTTCACTTTCAAATGCAATTATTCATATGTATTTCGAATTATTTTAAAATAGATTAACTTGCGCAATAAATAAAAACAAAATAAAACACAATTTGAGTTGCATATCAAAACCATTCATTCTTTGCTCTCATGACAATGACGAAGATTACGTAGGACGAATGCAGGTCGAGTGCTGCTGCGGCTCAGAAACTGTCATGTGTTGAGTAACTCTACTTCACGGGCTTTGATTTCCAGAGACCATCGTTGAGGAAATGATACGTCTCGATGCCAATGCCTTTGTTCACTTTTAAACTGAAAGGGAGAGTTAGATTTCAAAGTGAACCATTATTTAATTGGACAAAACAAACAATCGGCAGACACTTACATATCATCTGTGGATAACGTTAGTAAGCCAATCGCTAGCGCATGATCTTTGCCCTCTGCCATTATGGCCACAACTGTTCCCTTATCCGCCGGCGTCATGCAGGCGCCGGGAGATGTCAGGCCGGGACACATGACGTTCGCACCACTGAGGACAAAACGTATGGCGCCCTTGTCCACCTGCTGCATGGTCACAAAGTATGGGAATTTATGAAGCAACCGCAAGGTGGGCATCCAGGGACTGTCCCGGTGGCGAAAGAAGACCTGTTCACCGGCACCATTTAACAACAATTCAATGTGATCGTGGCTAAGACATATTGAATGGGTATAACCGCTCGAGTGGGTGGAGTGTGCAGTAATTAATATCATGACCTACCATTTTGCAATGCGATATGAATCCTTCTTGGGAAGTATCGAATCAATGTGAGTCTCCAACTTTGGATACGCTTCCAATAGTTTGGCACGTATACCTTTCTGTACTGATGATTTGAGTTGCTGTATCGATGAGATACTGTCTTTTTCTTCGAATCTATTTAATGTAATTGGTAATTTGTCAGTTGACCACCGTCTTTTTTTATACATACTTTTTAAACATTTTCAGAAATTTATTTCAATGGCCGCAGTTTGTTAAAAGTGTCCGACATTCGGCACGAGTAATAAGCGAATTTGATAAAACAGCGTTGCCACCTTTTCAGCAATATTGATTTGAAATATATCGTTCGGACCTTTCGTTGTCTTATCGATATCGTGAGTACCCGACATGTCGATCTAATCACATTCATTGTTCACAGCTTTATCGTTATTTCTGCGATAATATCGAGAAAATAATTGTTTTTGAATCAAACATGCACTCCTTTAAATAAGACTTTTGTACGTTAAACATGACCTGGGACTGCCAACTTGTATTTTAAGCTGAATATCGCGAAATAGTATCGATAACGTTAATGAGGCTAGTAAGACTATCGATATTTTTATAAATATCGTAATGGAGTGTTAAATATTTTGGTTGCAGAAAGTTATTTATTAACACGATTACCTTATTAAAAAGGGAAATGTCATTGTTTCCGGCTTACAGAGATGGCGAACAAAATTGCAAATGCAGTAGTGTTGAAACCATCTCAAAGCCGGCTACAGCAATTACAGGTAATAGCCTTTATTTTGTGTTATGATTATGACCAACATTATGATCGCTTTATAGAAGAAGAAATTTGGCAAACGAACTCCAGCTACGAGTTGCCTGTGTCTCAGCCTATATCTGAGTCTGTGGCCACGGTCGGCGACACCGATTCCGAAACCGACACTGAACCCAAGTCCGACACGGATGCCGACTCCTCTTGCTACAGCAATAGTCTCCATAAAACTCAAGATGCACATAAGCCATTTTCCCTGGAGTTTGACAACACTGTGGAGTTCTACATTGACAAAAATCCAAATAAAGGGCTGCGAGATATAGACACATTGCCGCGTTTATCACGGCCACAGTACAAAAAAAATCGACTGCGTTTGGCGGACAACAAAATCACAACGCGTCATGTACAAACGAGATCAACAAAGAAGCGAAGTTCTCGTCACTTCCAGATTGCTGTACCCCTTGTGGATTTAAAACTGCCTGAGGGAGAGAGCACTGAAATCCTGCAGCGCATACGAAAGCTTAAGGCCATTCTGGCCCAGCAGCCTTTGCAAATAAGATACTGGATTGAACTCCATCATCTTCTCAGTCACAATCTGACCAAGAGCAATCATTTGGCGGTGGCTGAGCATCAGCTGCATACACTGGAAAAAGCACTGCAGCATCTGCCCGGCAATCAAAGTCTGCTGCAGTTGTACGTGTCCACATTGAGTTCCACCTATCCAGACAGCGAAGTAACAGATCAGATCAGAATATTAATGAATAAAATTAATAAGATTTTCTTTTAAGGTGGCCACGCGGATTGAGCAGCTCCTGGAGGGTCATCCATTTGAGTACACGCTTTGGACGGCTCTGATCATGACAACTCAGGGTACCATGGCACGCTGCAATGTTCCCGATGTGCTCTTTATCTACGAGCAGTGCATGCGCCGCATGAATCTCAGGCAGAATGACGGGGATGTGGATATGGACATGGACAGGAATACGAATACAGATGATCTTATGTTGAAATTGTTTCACAATTGTGCGCTCTTTCTGCGTCAGTCGGCGAACTGCGATCGCATGTTTGCGCTCCTTAAATTGGCCCTAGAACTAAACACACAAGATTTGACTTTTGAGTGCTTGGAAGCCGACGCAGCCGCAGAGCGTCCACTGGTAGAATATGAAGAGCTGGTGCTGTGCTCTGGCATGCCCATGCCAGAGATTTGGACACGTATTGAGCGTTTGCGGCAGGCATATAACTTTCTTCCATATCCACAGCTTCGTGGTTCACTGGGTGAGGTTGTCAATGCTGGACTAGATCAACAGCGGTTCATATACACCGAGGACGTGTGTCGCTACATTTATCCACTGAAGTCGAAAACCAAAAAGTGTCATCTTATGCTCCTGGCTATTCAACTTACCAAGCTTCCCTTTGTGCGTTCCAATAGCTTGGCTGATCGTCTGTCCGCCCGCATCGATCAAATCGGGGACTCCGAAGCTGTAGAAATGCTATTGGCTCCGCTGGGGGACCGGCTTAGCTACTTAATGACCCAGGATCAATGCGGGCAGTACACAGAGGCCTTGCTGCAACTGGCCAAGGAGCTGTCCGTGAGTCCGACCTTCATGCCTCACTTCATTGGCAGCGATCTTTACGAACAGTGCCTCGGGAACCTGCTGCTGAAGTGCAGCGAATCCTTTAAGGATGCCTGTGAGGAGTCCCAGCGACATGTTTTTATCATACTCTGGTTTCGCTTTGAGCGACTGCGTCTCGTGCTTCTCAAGCTCAACGGGAAACTGACTGATCTCTATGTGCGTGATGCACGTCATCGTCAACGCCAGCTTCTGCGCCTGGAGGCGAATCGTCACGTGACCCGCTTTTACACCGAGCTGGGCATGTTTGAATATGAGGCGGCAAAGGATAGTGGGAAGCAGGATGACAGCGAGTTTCGAGTGTTTGCCAAGATCATGAATATGCCCCCAAGCCTCAACGATGTAGAACTGCTGCATGCCAATGTGGTCTATGCCGAAATGCTATTCGGCCGTAAACAGCACGAGCAGACGCGGCACATACTCAGCTGCTTGGTGATGCAGCAATCGTCGAAGGTCAGTCTTACCGTGGAAGTGGACGATGTGATGTCTGAGAGCAATCGGTTGTTAAGCGACGCTTTACATATGGCCAATGAGGACGGATCGAAAACATCGGAATCGATGCCACTGGAGCAATACTTTATGCCAAATAAGCTGATGCTACTGCTCCGTACCCATAGCTTACTGCTCTGCCTAAATGGGAGATCTTTGGAGGCCTGTGACATGCTTAATAGTATGACTGAACAGCCGATTTTTTCCTATGTAGAAGTGCAGGAAGGACAGGAGACCGGAATGGAACCGACGAGATCTCAGTTCATGCGCGAAGAGTTACGTGAACTGCAGCTGGTAATGATGCAGCTGCCGTCCCCTTGGACTTGCAGTCGCGATGGAAGAAAGAAATTGCTTGCCCTGCTTCAGCAATCGCTGCTGGAGTTCCCAAGGAACCTGTTCATGCTGCAGTGCTGGTCTACGCTAAGCTCGCTTCCGTGGTACAAACTTCGTGGATACCTTGTGCGCACCAAGGCTGGCATCCTGGCTTTGCTCAACATGGTCATTGCTGCCCGATGTCGTTTCCTAAATCAGACCAAATCTAGCGGCTCGATGGCCAACAATAACCTTTTTGCAGTGGGGGAAACACTACAGCGGGCTTACCTAGAGAATTTAGTCCGTAATCGAGTGCTGAACATGTTTGAAACTTTTCTACCTTCAAATCCCTACCGCTCCAAGGCCGAGAAAATGCAGTATGCAATCCTGCGCCGCAACTCCTTATACTGGCGCTGCTACCTGCGGTGTCTCTCAAACGAAAGGACCAGCTTCGAGCGTAGCAAAGCCTGTCTTCTGATGGCGCTAGACGAATGTCCATGGGACAAGGCACTCTACATGGACGGCGTCACTTATGCGCCCCAAGAACTGGGCAACCTGCAGGATGTGATGAGCGAAAAGCAGCTGCGCATTTATGCTATTCCCGAAGAGCTCAATGTCCTACGGGAGGCATAGGAGACGTTTTCTTGCTATTGTAATTAATAGTAATAAAAAAAATGTAAATAAATACTTATTGTAAGTAAAGCTCAATTTTAAAAAATTAAAGGCTTTTTCTGCAGATTCTGAGTTATTACGCAAAATAGTTTAATGAGATATGTCAACCTGATTTACGGTTTGGACCCCGTACTCTAAAAAGAAGTCGATGGGTCTATTAATTATATTTGAAGCGAAATGTGCGTATAAGGTAGAACGAGAAGTTTTCGACTACATAAAGTATATACATATATTGTTAATCAGCTTCAACACCCGAGTCGATATAGCAATGTCCGTCCGTCCATATGAACACATAGATCTCAGAGCCTACAAGAGCTAGAATGGTTAATTCTTGGAACAATTTTAATTTATGTACTCTTGATTGAAAACAAAAAGTTAACTCAATGTTTATCTACATAAGCCACACTAATTATTTAGTGAAATAGGGTATACGAATTCATGTTATTCTTTTCTTTTCTTCAAGCTCGAATTCAGCCAAAATCGACTCCATATTTAGTCAATACAAGAATATCTTTTCATTAGGACACACCACATTCACCTACAATGAGCCAAATACTTGACACATCTCAATAAAATCGATGTTTTGGCAAATATCTCAGTAACTATGGCACTATGGCACCGTTTTTAAAGCATTTCTTCTTATCGTAAAGAATTGATATTTGAATTTTGTTCGAAGACAAATCGTATCAAACTATACTGAAAGTTGCATAAAAATCCAGCCATAAACAAGAGAGCTACCACGTAACAAAGTTTACATTTAAGTGCCATATTAATGCATGAGTGCAAGCGAGACAGTAATATTCAAACATATGGTTGAACGGTTTTGCTACCTGTGTGGCGGCTGCGCTGCCCGCGTACGCTGGCCGTACTGATAAATGGAATGCATAGATAAAAACATATGTGTAAACATATAATGCCAAATAAAGAGATTTATTTTTGAATATACTGATTTTTTTATTTCATCGTGTTCTAATACAAGTACTATCCATCATAATTAATGGATACAAATTTTAATAAAAAATCATATAATCGCGAATAAAATGCAGAGAGTATTAGAGCGTCGGGCGTGCTCGACTGTGCTTTTCTTTCTTGTAGGGACGGAGGTACCTTTGTCAAGATTATTTCAAATTGTTGCCACACCCGTTACCGACCCAAAAATCCAAAAACTGCAATCTGCTCACAAAAAACTATATTTAATAATTGTAATTTATGTACACGTGGCACATGTACATGTTTGCCTACTACGGCTCGCTCGACTGTTGCCATTGTTACTGTTTTTTTTTAGAAAAATGACTTTATTACCACTTACTTACTTTTATTTGTCCACTACAAATTGTTGATTTATTTTTACCATATTTAATTTTTTTTAATGAAACTGAGTGCTTTAATTTCAACAGATTTTAAGATTAGTTATGAACATAACTAATTATTTTCACTATATTTAAGGTTATTACATTCGTTGTTGAATTTCTAATTTGACAAAGTAATTAATTGTATAAACATTTACACTATTAAATATGTTTTTTTTTATATATATTAAAGATATTCCTGAAAGGATTTAAGATAAGCCACAAACCTAATATGCAAATGTGTATATGCATATCAGGTGAAAGTTAAGGGGAAGATTATTTTAGGTACAAGAACAAAAATAATATGATTAATTAAATAATAATTAGGAAAATGTTAAATTTAAGGATAAATTTGTTGGAAAGAAAAACCGTTATTATAATAATAATCTGAAATAGCCTACACTGCATTCACATCAAAGAGTGTTGAAAAATATTTGAAAGTAAAGTCTTTCAGTTTAAATAATTTGTGTATTGGTTTTACTTCGAGTAAATCATCAGTCAACTTTTCTGTCTACTTCTTACCTACTCATTGTTTCGCGATAAGGATTTATAAAAAAATAGCCTTACTTGGTTTTCGAGTACCTCTTATACTTACCATCACTAACTTTGACTACTAACAAGTAAGAACGGCTGCAGCCAAGCGAGCCGACTGTAAAAGACCCCGTAACCATTCATTCACGAGTAATGGGTATAATTACTTTAACGCTTTAAACTATAAATTGGTTCTGAGCACTTAAAACTAGAAAATTACTTCGATTTTTGTTTTCTATGTTGTCGTCTGTACTTTATGGCAACTAGTATCTAGGTTAAATAGTATATTTTGTTTGGTCCTGGTGCCTTCGCATTAAAGGGTGCAAAGCAAAGGGCAAAGAACATTAAGCAGCAGCGAAGAGCGCAAAGTTCAAAATTATTGCGTATACGTCATGAACTTAAAGCTCAAGAGCTTATGCTTCAGTTCTAACTTCTTATTCATAACAAACAGCCACACACATGTACGACGAAAAGCTTCTTTAGCTTTTTTGGCAACCGTCTCAGCCGTTTGACATTAACGTCTCCGCATCCTGGAGTGGCTGTGTCTGTGTCACTGCTGTTGCGTGTGTCAGTTAGTCGCAAGTCGTAACTCGGTCGGCAACAGTCCGAGTCAAAAGACGTCGCCGTTTTCGACGCTCGCCTCAGTTTTGAGTTTGTAGCAGACGACAAGTAATTCATGTAGGTAGCTGAGTATATTTTGCATAGTTATGATAGTACCTGGACATAACACTAAGATGCAACTTAATTCAAAAATGCCTATATATATACATATATATATATATATATAATCCGGTTATACCGACTCCGCTTAAAGCGTCCGTCCGGTCATTGCGACGAAAATTCGATGACTTGGTTGCTCCCCTTCTCCATAGTTTCCTTTGGTCTACTTTTGGTTAAAGCGTCTACCAAGTATAACGACGTAAAATAGTCGATCCCTTGAGTGTCGCTATAACCGGATTCTATTGTATATAAATTTTATATATATAAACGTATATGCTTTTTATCATATATATAAATATATATATATGTTGTGTAAGTGTTCGCGGGCTAAGGCAGCTAGCAGCTTTCAGTTCGTAGACTCAACAGCGACTCGACGCGACGTGACGTGATGTTGACGCGACGTTGACGCGAACGCTGCTCTGCCGTCGCAAAAGCTTTTACGCTCTCCCAATTGGCGACTGCAAGTCAGCTGCGTAGTTGTTGGCGTGTAATAAAAATATAAACCAACATTGTATACGTATGATGCATACATACATGAACACACGTACATACACTTGTAAAATAAATAAAGAGGCGCGATTAACTTTTAAAATTCGTTGTCGAGTGTGTTTTGGTTTTATTTGCTTTTTTTTGGGTATCCTTTTAGGAAAGGTTTTACAGCGCCAAGGTCTCTTCAACCCCCTCGTTTTATGTACGTGTAACTTTGATTTTCATAGCGCCCGCTATAATTCTCCAGCACTCTCATTGAGCTTTGCACTCTCGCTCTCTCTGTCTGTATTTTTCTCTTTCGGTTGATGACTTGTGCTCATTTCTACGATTGAAGCTCGTTCGTTGCTGCTGCTGCTGGTTGTCGTTGGTCGGCCAGCAGCAGCAGCGCGGCAGCGACAACGGCAGCGGCCTAGCTGCTTGGCTGATTAGTTTAGTTTGTGATTTCAATATAATTAATTTCTGTTTCTGTAGCGGTTTGTTCGGACGTCGAACATTCGCTTGTTCGTTCGATAGCTGGCTTTGCTTCAGTTTCAATTGTTGTGTTTCAGTTTCTGTTTGTGTGTCTGTTTCTGTTTATTTGCGTATCGCTTATAATCGCCATTTTCGTCGTCATTTGGTTTGTTGTTGTCGTGTTTTCGGTTTCGTGGCTGCGCGCTTCTCAAATGAGACATCGAAATCAGTATAGAAATTAGAAAAAAATTTGAAATCACATTACGGTATCGGAATCAAAATCAAATCGTTATCGGAACCGGAATCGAAATCGCCAAGAAAAATTCTCAACCGTTTGATTGACAAAATGATCAAACTAATTTACTCGCTTCCTTACCTTACATACTACATATAACAAGTGTCAGTGAGTGTGGCTATAATACACTGTGAGTGTATGTGTGTGTGTGTGTGTGTATCCGTGAGTCAGCTGTGTGTTTGAATCTGGAGAGGGCTGAAAATCAGCTGGAGATAACGCCATCTTTGGTTTGAGTATTTGAAAACAATATTAAGAGTTGCAAACAATTGTTTCATTCCATCACATAACAATAGCACACACGAACACATACATACATACAAACGCAAGTATATGCATACAAGCACAAATCGAGCTTGTTGTGCCCATGTGCGTCTTTTATACATAATTATGTACATGCGTGTGTTTGTGTGTAAGTGTGTGTGAATATTTGTATGATAGTCAAGCCGCGAAATTAACATATTAATGTATTTCCAGTTTAATTTTGAGGTTGATTCGCTTGTTACTTCGTTTCGTATTGAGTTTCATTTTTCATAAATTTTTAGTTCCAAATATTGCAGTTACTTATATTTGAGTAAAGACTGCCGACAAATCGAAGCAAATAGCAAACAAGAAAAATAACAAAATTGTAAAAGCAACAAAAACAAGAAGAACTTGAGATTAAATGAAAAAGAAACTACAACCTCACATAGATACGCGTGTATATACATATTCAAACATACATACACACATCAGCAGCTAAAGTAACAACAACGGCAACGAACAAAACGCACTCATTAAAAGTCTAATAAAGTTTTTTTTGTTGTGTTTTTTGTGTCGATTTCAAGGTTTTATTTTATTTTTCGTTTTTGTTACTGTGCGTGTCCCAAAGGTATGTGTCTATGTGTGCGTGTTTGTGTTTTATTATATTTAATTTACGTTCGATTTTGTTGTTAGTTGTTGCTTATGGAAGACATATGAAAGTGTCATATCAGCGCTGCGACAGAGGCGTTAAAGTTGACGTGAACGCCGGAGTCAACATCGACATGGAGACTTTGCGTTGTTTAAAAAGTTATTAATATTAATAATAATTGGCATAGCACTTTTGTTGCAAAATTTTAATTTTATCAACACACACGGACAACTTTATGTTATTTTTGTTATTAAAATTAATATTTTGTTGTCTTCTCGAATACAAAATATTGCTGACGTCGCATCTGCCGCCGTCGCTGCAGCTGCGACGTCGCCACGCTTAACGCCTCGCATACAAATCAGAGCGCAAAGCGTTAGGCGTAGGGCGTAAAGAGAGTCAAGCCCACACACACGAACAGTCACTACTCACTTACACCAGCATAGCCGCAGTCACAGGCACAGCAGCTGCTAAAAGCACCACACAAACTTTCTTACCTCCCCTTCTCTTTACGTTAGCCAAATTGTAAACGCAGATAAGCTTGTTTATACAAGTTCAACCGAAGTGCCTTCTCTCTCCCACTCCTACTCTCTGTGTGATCGGCTTAATCGTTTTTTATCGAGAACATTCTCAGCATCACTGAATGAACTCAAGTTTTGCAATGTGATCTACATACAACAAGTCACCGTCGGCATAATCAGCGGCAACAGTAGTAGCAGCGGCAGTAGTACCAGCCGCTGAGGTCACAGTCAACTAAAAATGTGCGCTGAAAATGTGTGTGTTGCAATCACAGATTAAGAATACCCGCTGCAGACGCTGTCGTCGACGACTGCAAGCGAGCACTGTGTTAACAATTAATAACGAAAACAATGTTATGCAGTAACAGCAAGAACAACAGGAACACAGATAGAACGTGCTGAATTGAGTAACTACAAGCAACCTATGCACTAACGTCTTCCTATCGGTGCGCGCGCGCGTGTGTGTATGTGTGAGAGTACCAAGCTATTTTTGGTTTTGCGAAAACGATTTGCCAGCAGCAGCTACCACCTGATGTCGCCGTCGTCGTCAACCTTGTTGTCAGTGCTCAAGTCAGTCGTTAGGCCAGGTCGAGACACCAGGAGCAGAGAAGCAGCGGCATAGCAGTAGCAGTAGCAACCGCAACACAAGCAGCTTTGAGAAAGAGAGAATATCATGCATATTTATGTTACATACAAACGCATACTTACATGTGTGTGTGTGTGTGTGCATAGCAAAGCTAATGAATAAATAAATACATATAGAAAGAGAAAGAAATTAAAACGGCGCGAAAATTTCAACACTGCTTTTCGAAGGATACTGCCTATCTCAAGTGAATGTGTATAGTATGTTTGTTTGTTTATGTGCGTGTGTGTGGCTTGTTTGCATCTGTGGAACAGGTGTTCTACAGCAGCAAAAATCACAATTCTCAGCTGCGTGATTTATCAGTTATATATTTCGAGTATTCAATAAGCGCTGTGAAAAAATGTCACATCTTTAGATCTATTTATAAATAAGTCGTCACACAGACTCACACGCATACAGTTAAACAAGTTTGCTGTGTGTCAGTGTGTGTGTGTGCGGCGTGTGTGTCTGTTGCGCTTGGCGTATACGTAATATGGTGACGCCTTCGAGCTAATAGGCTTTTTTTTATTAACCTGTCGAATTGAGTGGCGGCATGCAGTTAAGCGCATCTTCCGCTCTTTCTCTCTCTTTCGCTCGCTCTCCCTCTTTCTCTCGCACTCCCTCTCCCTCTCCCTCTCTCTCTCGCTCTCTCTCTCGCTCTGACGTAGATGTAAACAAATGTAACATAAGAGTGAGCTAACGGTGTACTTAAGTGAAGTCGTGAAGTACAGATCTCAATGAGCTGTGTCAAAAATATATGTATGTGTGTGTCTGAGCGAATTGGGTGCCAGACAAAAGCAGAGAACAAGAGAGCCAATAAATTATATAATTTATTTATTGTTTAGTGCCTTAGAGCAATTTTCGCAGTGTTTGTCATTGTAGCCACTCTATTGTTATTGTTGTTGCTGTCTCTTTTTTTCTCGTTGTTACTATTACTGTTATTATTGCTGTTGCTGGTTGTATTATTTTTGATAATCTGCAACTCGGCTTAGCTTTGCTAGCTTGATAGTGCTCGACAGCTTTTACGACACTTGAGTGTATTTGTTATTCATATTTGTTTATATTTTTATTTTCTTTTTTGTTGATATCTTTGTTGATATTTTTTTTCTTTTTGTCCGCAATGCAAAAATGCGAGCGCGCTTAACATAAATTTCGTTTTGGTTTTGTTGCTTATATTGTTCGTGACTGCAACGGTAACAGCAACTGCGACTACGGCTATGACTGCGACCCAGGTGATTGACCCAGGCCAGTGTCACTGTCACTGTGAAGGCGATTGCGGCAATTACTACGACTGCGCTGCTGCTACTCTTTTTTGTTCTCTTCTCACTGTCTTTAGACCCCGCACTATAAAACGACTAGAGGAGTCTATTAAGTTTGTTTGAAGCCAAAATTTGCGTAACAGGTAGAGAGAGTCGATTCCGACCCCATAAAGGATATATATTGTTTATCAGCAACAGCAAGAAAACACCCGAGTCGATGTAGCAATATAAGTATGTCTGTCTGTCCACCTTATCGTTTAAACTACAAGAACTAGAGCCATCAAATTTGGAATGAAATGCCATCCTTATGTCAGGCACATCAAGTTTTTTTTCAAATTGGAAATAAAAACACTTTTTTCTTATAAGGACGTACTTACATATGTCAGGCAGATTGTATTTTTTTTTCAAAGTGCGGCCACGCCCTTACTGACTACGGAAATTGTGAGAAACTGCGGTCTCCTCACAAAATACTGAGTTCAATAATTGTAATTTGTGGTTTAAAGAAAGGAGATAATAAGGAGAGATAATGAGCCCCGCTAATTATCGAGCGAAGTGTGGTCCAAACGATCCCTGTTATTATTTTACGTACTTAAATGTAAACCTAAGGCCCGCGGTGCGAGCTTCGGTACATACAGGCATTTCATTTATTTTTGTTATAAAACTTAACAAAATTATTACATATAAATATAGATACTCAAACCAAAAGGTTGATCGTGGTGCAACTGTTAGGGTTCTGCCGTTTTCTAGAACCTGGGTCTGAGGTCGTAGGTACGAACACTGACGGTTGAGATTGTTAATTTAATTCTTAAAATTTCAATTATAAAATTTTTATTGGTGCAGCTGGTAGAGTTGCGGTTTGGCGTATATGTGTAAGATTCAGAGGTTCGAATCCTGTCAGTGAATTATTTTGTTTATTTCATTGTTTTTAATTTCATTTTAAAATTTTAATTTAAATTAAATACAAATGGGCACTGTTGTGAAAACGAGGTCTTTTACAGTCGGTTTGCTTGACTGTAGCCTTTTTCACTTGTTCTTATTACATTCATATTTTTCCTGGTGTGTATAGCTTTCGCAATAAAGAATCAAAATTGGGAACGTGCGACATACACATTAAGTAGTATACATGTACATATATGTGTGTATGAGCTTAAGTCCTTTCTTTGGGTATTACATACACATGTTTAACTTAAGCACTTAGTATGCTAATTAATAAACAAGCAATTGATTGTCAGATTGTGCGTGTATGTGTGTGTGTGTGTGTCTGCACATACATACATTCGCAAAAATTCATAATGCGAATAACAAAAAAATAGACAGGATAAATTTTAAACTTAATTGACCGAAGTGATGTCTAATCTTTGTGTTATCTCTTTTTCTCTCTTGCTTCTTCTCTTCTCTCTTCGCCCACCCCATTCGTAGAGCACAGCGTTGGCGCTAACTGATCTAAGCCATCTACGACGCAGCTTCAACCGGTTTATATTTTACAAAAGCTTTTGTTTTTGTTAATAATTTATTTTTGTATGTGCCTGTATGTGTGTGCGTGTGTATAAGTGTGTGTGTGTGTGTGTGTGTGAGTCTTGCCAACGAATTGGGCAATAAAATACGAATTAAAATTTAAATAAAGCCGTTAAAATAAAAGCTAGAAAACATGAAAATTGTAATAAATGTTTGTTAAATACATAAAAAAAATTTATTTAAATTCTTTTAAACAACAAACAAATTGCGACCAGTGCAAAGTGCGCGACTTTTTTAATGTGTGTTTTTTGTTTTTTTTTTTTAACAAATAAGAATTTGCTACAGTCGAGGGAGCCGACTGTAAAAGACCCAGTACTCACTCTATTTGTGTTCCCGAAGGACAAATTACATAGAATATAGTTGTTCGATGCGAACCAAATTTATTGAGGATACCTATAACACATAATGTGTGAGTTGGAGTGCAAATGCTCCACTAACACTACATGTCTTTTCCTACTTCCACTACATTCCTTTTTTCGACCGGTTTGTCCATTTTTGTCCTGTCGACGGACTTTCATTCCAAATTTGGTGGCTCAAGTTCTTATAGTCTCTGAGATATAGGTGTTCATACAGACAGAGGGACAAACAGAAAGACCGATACTGATCAAGAATATATATGTATACTTTATGGGGTCGGCAATGCTTCCTTCCGCCTCAGCGGTTTATTAGGTTTGTTTGAAGCGCAATACGCACATTTCGCTTCAGACAAACCTAATTAACAGCTCTACTCTTTTTTAGAATACGGGGTCTAAAAAGTGTTATAGTAACAAAAAACTTTTATTTGTGTTATTCATAGAAGAAGCAAAAACAGCGATTAACACTTGCAAATAATAACAAAACCAACAACAATACAAAAACAACAAATACCTCTACACCGCAACAGTTGTACAAATATTAGTAAAAAAATAAAGTTAAAAAAAAAAAATATTAAACGAAACAACAACAGAAATGCATAACCCCCAACTTAACAAAAATAGCAGCAGCTGCAGCAACAAAAACGTCAAAGAAAACAACAAGCAAAATGCAACCAAATGAGTACCAACAATAAAACAAAAAGAAAAACCAAAAGAAGATTTTAAAACATTCTTTTATGGGAATAAGTGAACAAATAAAAGCTTACATATATTTTATTTATGTGTGTGTGAATTTATAACACGTTACACTCAAACGGAAAATTCATACAAACATTCGAACAGTCATCCAAAACAACAAGAAGAATAAGAACTGCATCAACAATACCACCCAGAAGAAACTGAGAGCAGAGCACAAACCAACAAAGAGAAGAAGAAGAAAAAATGACCTCAAACTGTAAACAGTGACAACTTGTGAGCAGAGACGAAGACAGAATCGTCGCCGAAAATCCGCCTACATTAGAGCGATAAGCAAAAGGCAAAATAAGCTAAAAGAAATAAACAAACAAACTTGCGGTGTGAGCGACAGACAAACAAAACAGCCAAACCAGAGCGAGTCGCGTTTCGTCTACTCTCGTATTTGAAATAGCGAGAGCGAAGAGGCAGTGAGCAATCGGAGAGCTCTGAAGCAGCAGCTTTGCAGCGCTAAAAAGCTTTCAACTACTACAAAAACAACAACAGCTACAATAATACAAAGCAGGTGACGCACTTCATGCAGAATAATAAGAGACAGCTCAAAGCATGTAAGTAATTCGATCTATAATTTTTGATTTTTTTTTTTGTTTTGTTGTTTATATTAAATTAAATTGAAATATTGGAGCATGTCTCTCTGGTGTTGTGTAATGCGTTTAAAGGATATGGTTAAAGAAGCTTAAGTTATTCCCATGAATACGCGTTGATAACAATATCAAATGGCATTTAACTGTGTCCGTGTGCTCCAGGATCAAATATCTATGTTGAATACTATTCGCTTGGTCAAAATTCATACATTTTTCTGAACTAAGCAGATATGTAGCTCACTTTTTAGGGAAAAAGGTTCTTTGAGTATTTTCCAATTTTTAATCCAATTTGTTTTTTAATTTTTTAATTTAAATAACATTTATTAATGTTGCAATTTTCATAATTTTTTTTAGGAATTTGCATATTGTATACCTTTTTGTCATAAAATGCACAAGTTACGATTAATAGTGGTTCACATAGATATCTGAATTTGTATTAAGATTGATGGTTCGACTATATGAACAACTTGATAGAGTTTGTTGGTGGTGATGATTGGAACCATATGCCGAAACTCTATGTATGCTATGGACTACAAAGACACGAATAATGTTGTTATAATTATACCCAACCATTGTTTTAATGAATGTGAAGCTCCTGTAGTTAAATGTAATTATTATTGTTAAAGATCATGTTGTTTTTATACCCTGTAAGGGTATATTGGGTTTGTGCGAACAAGCCTTGACCATCTGTCCGTCCGTATGAACGCTGAGATATCCGAAATGGTAAAAGCTAGAATCACTAAATTTGGTACATAGACTACATTAATGTGCAGGTATAGATCATGCTTAATTTAAAGGTTTGTCTCGTCCCAACCCCCCACAAATTATAAAAAAACATATTGAAAACACGACAACTGGAAAATTAATTTATCTATCGAGACCAAATTCACATATTCTATGAAAAGTACTATATCCTATAGCTTCCGTAGGCCAAATCGGCCGAAAATAGGTCATTTGTATGAAAAAATGGTGCGAGCAAGTGCAAGCGAGACAGAGCGTGCTTCTTCTTCTTGCTTTGTCGCGTTTTGTCTTGATTTATCTATTGATACCAGTTCCTTAGTTCATTTGAGCGATTCATTATTGATAAATTTATTATGAGCTAAAGCTACGATACTAAATAATCGACTTTGCAGCTGTTTAGCTGCATCATTTGACTTGCGTTTACTAAAATAAATTAAATTTCTGATACAACTGATTTTTATAATCTTAAGTCGGGATCCAATTTCTCACAGGATATTTTACGGTCGGGAGAGCCCGACTGTACTTTGATTCTTGTTTAAATTATGAACATATTTACATATATTACTAATAGACATCTTACTAGATTTCCAGGATGACCCCAAATCTGTTTCTGATTTTAGCCCGGCATCTAAAACTTCTGTGTTGCAGATGGTCCCAGCTGAAAGTAGCTTTCCATGAGCTTTGGAGCTTGAATTGTAATTTTTTAGGGTATAGCTTCTGGCTTTTTTTAAGAATGTAGCTCCGTGGATTCTACCAAAAAGTAGACAGCGCTTAAGCAAACTGAAACTTCTCTACCACTAAAATTTAACCCTTTATATGGCATGAAGTCCGATTTTGACGCGGTTTTTTTATTAGATAGAAAAGTAAATACATGTTTTTTTCGTTTTCTTAATTTTTGGTTTAGAACAGTTTTACAAAGGATAAAGGATATTTGGCATGTATCTAAAACATGACTATACACAAGAACCACTCATAATACAGAACAGTAAACACAATAATTTGATGACATACCCATTAAAGTTATTATTACCATTGCTATAAAGTAGCTTTGTTTTTCAAATGAACAAATATCGTGATAAGAAAAATGTGTATTTCCAAAATTTTTAAGAATACTCTTGCACAATTCACAAAATTGGTGGAAAATCGAAATTGTGCATAGCAAAACGCATTGAATAGTGTAACCAACCACAAAAATCTAAATCACAGATGTTTCTGCTCAACATCAAATAAAAACAAACCACTTTCTAGCCCCACATTGCGAAATAATTCCATTTAAACGGTATGTTGCAGATATGCAATGCGGCCATATAAAAGGTTAAAAGTTTTTTAAAAATTATTTTTTTTTTAATTTTTGGTAGTACTAGCTTTGACGTTTCTACCGCATTTGACTCTATTGGACATGGAATCATATAAAAACTCTAGATATTCCGCTGTTATAACCTTAACTAAACATTTTCAATACTTTCCATAGAGTTAAGCATAGGTTTTTGCACGGAAAAACAATTAATTGGTGTGACTTCAGAAAAATATTTTTTTTGATTGGATAAAAGTTATAAATGTATAAAATTATATACAAATGATCGCCTTACATAAATGAAAAGAAAAATTATGGATACATTGAAGCTTACATGAATCTCCAATTCAAAAAAATTCAGGGTGCTCCTTTTTTGTCACTGGGTGTAGTTCCTCTAAAATAACCATATTTATCTGTCCAGATGGTGAAGCACGATTTGGAGAATTAGGTATCTGAATTGATGGTCACCTAGATATCCATTGAAATACACATATTCTTGGTGGTAGGAATTCAATGAACCCAATTATTATAAATTTTGTTTATTTATGTATTTCTGTTTGAGATAACAATAAATATTAATAATATTTTAAGGGAGGTTTCTGATTTTTGACCTGAAAGCACGACTCTATTTTTCTGAATTTTTTTGGTGAAACTATAATGGATTTTGAGTTGAAACTTTTCGTGTTTTGTTAGTAATAGCTTATTCTTTATTTTAAAAATCGTTGGAGCGAGCGCTTTTCTATATATCGGATATCTTCTGCAATTCGAAATATATGGTCATAACAATTTAGACGAAAAGAGTAAATTTTTGAATATAAGCGTCAATGTGTAAACTAATTGCACATAAATTTAATAAAAATTAAACCGCAGAGTACTAAGCTGCCGACCTGTCACAATGAGAACTTTATGCTCATATGAGTTCTTAGGTGGATGTAAATCCTGACCCATTATCTGCCGTATCACTTATAACATATAGTTATAACTCTAATTTGTAAATATTTTAAATAGTTTAATTCAAGATGTAAAGGAACAACAGTAAAATTAAAAAAAAAATATAAGAAATTTATTTAATTTAAATTAACACAAACAAAAAACTTTTAAATAAATCATTTTAAAGTGTGAAGAATAACAGTTATTTATGCATTGTCGTTATAAACTTTTAATTAAATTTTCTAATTTAGTACTTCCTATGAACAAGTTAATGCGACCTTAAATTAGTCACTTACAATTTAAAACTTGAATTTGCAAATAGGTTTACATTTGAAATCAGATAAGCTCTAGTTCATTTAATCACTCAAATCCTCGACAAAACTGAGCAACAATATGCACTTTTGATGGTATTTGTTTTTTTATTTAGTTGAAGCATTACAATCTTATAAAAGTATTTTAAATTAAGTTTAAGAAAACTTGAACGAAAATCTAAAATCCTTTTAAAATCCTTTTTGTCACGAAATTTGCAGCATCAACTGCCGGGTTGACATAGCCATATCTGTATGTCAATCTGACTGTATCCGAGCTAGTGTCTCAGTGTTATAGCTGTCTTGATTAAGCTTGAGATACATCTGTATTTTCTCTGCACACAGTTCTAATGTTAAGATCACCCAGATCGGTTGAATGTTTAGAATGAAAATTTTCAGTGTACATTAATTCACGCAATATGGCGTTGCTATCCCATATTCTGCTGACTAAATTTTATTCAAATCAGACCTCCATAATTAAATAGCTTCCATTGAAACATTCGGTGGAAAATACTTGATATTAACAATATTTGTGTTACTTACTAAATAAAACTAAATTAACACAATATGAAAAGGTATTTTATCTTGGGCGAGTCAAAGATAACATTTATTTCGTGTTTTAGACATAGTGTTTTTAATTTAAAGAACTAAAATTTAAAAAGTTAATTTAATGGAAATTTACGAACTTAAGAATGTATCTGAGGACTGGTAGCAATTTAATTGTTTTTAGGAAATCAGGTTTAAAAGTGCTCAAATCCTTAAAAAAATTTGTTTTTGCAAATTATGTAAGGTTTGTTTTTTGCGCCATTTTTTTTATTGTGGCATTAAATAATAATCAGGCGCATTAAATAATTTTACGAGGTGTTTTTTGGCGTGTTCATATTTCTATTTTAAGCGAACTTCAGAATGGAAAACATATTTGGTAGTTCAATTGTTTTGTTTTGTTTAGAATTTTGTTGTGAATTTACTCTAAATATTTCTAAAAACGTTTGATTTTCACGCTGTCTGAATAAAAGAAAGTTGAAAGAATGAGATTAATTAAATAACTTTTATTGTATTTTCATTTAAATCTCAAAAATTAAAAGAATAACATAAAATTCAACTTGACGAGACCATTGGCAAAGAAAACAAAATACTGTGTATAAATATAGTTCAAAGATATCATCTGGATGTATGTATGTATATTGAATTTGAGGTGTGTGTGTGTGTGGGTGCGTATTTGTGTATAGTATTGACATTATTTATAGGCTTGCCGAACTATAGGAATTATATGCGACAAGTTGAAATATTCCGATGCTACAAAACTCACACGCATACACATGTAGATTTGTCTGTGAAATATAAAAGACATACAACGCCCCTTTTGTCCCCTCTTAGTCCGCTACTCAGTTGAGAAAGCGGTTATAGATTCAAGAGTTTTACGAGCCCAACTAAATATCTGCAAATGCCTCACCAAGAGCAGTAATTGTATGCGGCAGGCAGACACCCTGTACTTATATTATATTAATATTTCACTTAATTTCTTCCATAAACAAGCTACTTAAGCATTTTGGTTCGTTATTGTACCCGTTACTCGTAGAGTAAAAGGGTGTACTGTAATTGTTGGAATGTACATATGTAACAGTGAGAATATACAGACCCCAAATTTTAAATGAAAGTCTGTCCTTATGTCACGCAAATGAAGTTGTAGCGACACCCCTACCGCCCCCGCAAATGGAAAAAACGATATAACTTGGAAGCGACTACAGCTATCAGCACGGAATTCATGAAGTACGTATATGGTACTATGGTAACTATTCTTACCAAGTTTGATTCGGATGGGAAAACTATAGTCTAAAGCTCCCATAGGAGAAATCGAAAAAAAAAAATTAAAAATTTTTATGAAGACATGTAGTTAGTTAGTTGAGCTATCGCAACTTATCTCATACATTATGTGTATAGTACCATTATAACTAACTTCACCATGTTTGATCCGGATCAGACGACTATAGTCTATAGCCCTCATAGGACAAATCAGTTGAAAAAAGGTCGTATGTATGGAAAACTTCGCGCTTGACAGAGTACGGGGTCTTTTACAGTCGGCTCACTCGACTGTAACTTTTCTTACTTGTTTAATTAAGAACCTTGCTCGAAAATAGAACAACAAAGCAAATAGCAAATATGACACGCAACAACAGCAACAACAACCAGTAGACAATGGAATTAAAAATAAAATGAATTGTTTTTTATAATTAAAACTATAAAAACTGAAAACAAACCAATTGCCAAATATATAATAAAACAAGAAAAAAAGGTTATCTTCGGCTAGCCGAAGATTATATACCCTTGCAGTCATGCACAATACGTTAATTTTTTTTCAATGACCGATTGTTCCTATGGCAGCTATATGATATAGTAGTCCGATCTAGATGAAATTTGGTGTACACATAGGATTTTATGCCGAATGCATATGGAGCGAATTTGGTTCAAATCGTACAAGAGACACAGAAAATTTTCATACTAAGCATTTTCATCCGATTGTTCCTATGGGAGCTATATGATATAGTGATCCGATCTGGCTGATTTTAACAAATGTTCTGCGTGCAAAGGGAATACACATCTGTGCCAAGTTTCATCAAGATAGCTTTAAAACTGAGAGACTAGTTCGCATAGAAACAGACGGACAGACAGACGGACAGACAGACGGACATGGCTATATCGACTCGGCTGTTGATGCTGATCAAGAATATATATACTTTATGGGGTCGGAAACGACTCCTTCAATGCGTTACAAACTTTGTGACAAAAACAATATACCCTCTGCAAGGGTATAATAAAAATATATAAAAACAATGGAGCAATCAAATTAGTTTTGGTTTATATGGGTTGTTCTTGTTGTTGTCTTCGTGTTGTTGGCCAATCCCACGTGATTGTCCATCCAATTATTATTGCTGATCTCTGGATTTATCTTATTCTCCAATTTTCTCTTCCAGCCCCCCTGACACAATGAGCGCCCTTGACGCCTACCTGAAGCAACCAGCGAAGGCGTCGACGACAGTGTCAGCGCCCAGCAGGACCAGCTCCAGTCAACCCTTACATTTGGAAACAGCGACAGCAACGACGGAGGCTGAAGATCTTAAAACAGACATTCCCTACTTTGAAGATCCACAGCCGTCGAATGTTGATCCAATGCATCCGTTGGATTCTATGGATGCGTTGGAGCCAAGGGAGCCGCGCCATTTTGCGTCCACTTGGTCACCGGACCGCGATGGGGACTCACCGGAGCCGCAACAAGGCAACGAACTAGACTTGGATGACAGCTACACGGATTCGGACTATGGCACTGGGAGAAGTGCCAACAACTACTACCAATTGCCTGCGCCCTCGAACAGCGACATAATGTTGCGCCCGCCATCCAACTCTGGATTTCAGTATAACTATCCAGGACCCGGACCTGGCGGAGGTATTGATATTATCACTTCTCCCGGCGGCGCTTCCACCAGCAGTTCTAGCGGTGTCAGTGGGCGACTCCACGCCGGCTACTTACATTCCCAGACACTGCCACCGTCGCCCTCCTCGTCCACGACCCCGTCCAGTTGCTATCCAAACATGTGGTATCCCAACGCTCCCTATGCCAGCAGTGCAGCCAGTGGGCATGGCCACGGCCACACGTATGGGCGCTGCGGTCCTTTCGGAGTGCCACCAGGTGCAGCTGCATATACGGCATCTGCAGCACATGGAATGCTTGCACATAGCCATGGACATGTTCATCATCAGCATCAGAATCCCCAACTGTACCATCATCAACTTCCGAACCAGAGTCAGCACCAGCATCATCAGCATTCTCATCATCCGCATCCGCACGAGACGATGATGGAAATGTTTCAGCTCTCAAATAGGTGAGTTCTAAATATTTGGGTCGCCCAAATGCCCTTAAACATTCCAACTCATCTGAGAACCCCAACACCCCTAATTAATTCAAATCTCCCACCACATTAAATATGAAATAAAACTTCCACCGATCATCTACTCTTAGACATTTCAATCTTCCAATCATCCCAACTCCCCTGAGCTTCTAAGCTCACGAGTCCCCTTACTGCCCTAAGCACTACCAATTCCCCATCTCTCCGGAGCACCCCAAGCATCACAGCACTTAAACCCACAGTACAGATAACCCTTAATTCGAATTGTCCTCGTTGATCTGTTTTGTGGCTTGTGCATCTAATTTGGCCACATTATTGGGACCTGCTGTGCGTCTGTTGGCCTGATTACCCTATTGATGTCGCCAAAAGCTACACGCACACAGACACACACACTCGTAGAAACACATACACACACGTGGCTACTGAATTGAAGCAAGAAAGCAAGGGAGAAATTTTCTCCCGCGGGGCTTGACGCGATTATTATTTTCGTATTTTTATCAACGTTGTTTTTCAAGCTTTTCATTGTTATTTTCGTTCCTCAATGACGAGTTAGCAATTTGCTCGGCTGGTCATTCAGTAAACAACCCACCGCCCCCCTCCACAAGCTTCCTCTTCCACACACTCCCCCTCCCTTACTCTGTTTCCCTCTCTCTCTCTTTCGTAGTGCATTTGCTGCATTTGTTGTTATCTGCGTTATTATATTCTTGTTATCGCTAACTAAAATTTATGGCACGCGTGCATTGGGCCACTCCCACAAGGCCATAAGCCGCATGCATACTGGCCACATACGCAATGGGCCAAGAAAAGCAACAACAGCACACAACTTGCCAATTTGCGTGGCACAGACCCTGAACAGAGAAATAGAAACGATTGAGATAACACTAAACATTGAATTGATTTCCTTATTTAAAAATACCGCGCAAAGTAGATGACTTATCAAATGGGGTATACCGATTGCACGTACACATCTCATTAGCTAATTGTCTGATATTTTCATAATATTTTATAAGTCATAACACCAGCATTGGTGATAACGTAGTAAACAATATTCAACTATTGGCTATTACCACATGGCTTGTCGCCTTATCACCTCAAGTATAACAGTTGAAACTTAAATTGATCCAATGATTATTAAAAGAAGCTTAAACAAACTCAAGTGATTGTGATTCTTTGTTTTTGTGAAGCAATGAATGAAGCAAACATGATATGGGATGAGTACTATACACTTAAAAAAACTTGTTGTCTCTCTAGTACCAAAAGCCTATCTTTATCAAACTATTAGCTTGTTCTTCTGGTCTTATTAAAAATGTTTTCGATTTTAGCTAATTGTGTTTTTCAAACTTTATTTTCATTTTTTCCTATGGGAGCCATAGTTGTCTGATCTGGATAAAACTTGATGATATACACATAATATGTAAGTTTGGTTATGATAGCTCAACTTAAAGCACAAGTCTTCATAGAAATGTCCTATTATTGACCAGTTTGTCCTATGAGAGCAATTGGCTATAGTGACCAGACTTGATGGGGATAGTTATAATGGCACCATACACATAATGTGTTAATTTGGTCAAGATAGCTCTTATACATAGTTTTCAAGTTATTGTGTTATGAAGATAGGTTTTTACAAATTGGTTGGAATGTAAGGAACCTGACAACAATTTGAATTACACTTGATCTGCACCTGAAACACAATCTAGCTCCTATAGAGAGATCTGACACCTTACCAAAAACTATGTTTACATCACCATAACTTAGAAACTCTTAAAACAATCCCGACCAAATTCACACCTCTAAGGCTATCCTCATCATTTGATCCCGATCAGCTATAGCCTATAGTTCCCATTGGACAAATTGGTCGAAAATTGCACATTTGTATTAAAAAGTTCGTAGGAGAAGGAGTAAGGGGTATTTTACAGCTCGTTTGACTATAGCCCTTTTTCTTACTTGTTTATATTAAAAAAAATCTTTTCAAAGTTACCACTATACATATGTGGATAAATGCTTTAAACAACCGCTTTTAAAATTTTCTCAAGAAATATAAATTTCAATTCAATGGGCAAGAAAAATATTGTATTTTAAACTTACAAAGTTATTGACTTGTTACACGGAAACAACAATATGAAATTCGCAGGCATTCCAGTTAAATCCCCCAATTAAAAAACTTTGGAAACTACAATACGCAAGATCAAAAAAAAAACAAAAAAAAAACCATTAAACGTATCCCTTATTTTAATAAAAAAAATATTTTAATCGAAACTTAAATAGTTTTACAGCTTGGTTGGTTATAGGGCAGTCAACAATGTTTGTATATACTATAAACCAGGTACCATCAAAAATAGGATATAAAGTAGTCGAGTAATCACTTATTACCTCATCAAATTTGTTGTTGCATTTACGTCGCTGTCAGTGCATTTCTGCACAGCCTCAAGGTCAAATGTGCGAAAAAGAGAAAGAAAGCAGAGTGAATACTATTTAGAACAATACTCGACGAAGACGTCGACGCTTACCTATCGCGCTACATCGTTACTCTGTACGCGTTACATTGTGGCACACTTAACAAGTAAGAAAAGTACAGTCGAGCACGTCCGACCGTAAAATACTCTCTGCTTTTATTCCCAAATAAATTAATTAAATCAGTATCAGTATACAGTATTAAACGTCGTTCAAATTTAAAAAGTTTTTTATTTCTAATAGGAAAAAAAGGGAAGCGGCAGTCTAAAATTGTTGATGGCATTGCACTTATGCTGTTTTCCATAGAAAAAAAACCCTTGTATTGACAGACTTAATATGAGACTAAGTTCGAACTTGTAGCTCTTACTATCTCTGAAATCTGTTTGTTCATACGGACAGGCGGACATGGCTGTATCGACTCGACTTGTGATGCTGATTAAGAATATATATAATTTATGGGGTCTGCCATGCCTTCTTCCCCCTTTTACATTCTTTTACACAAACCTAATATACTCTTGTAGAGAGTATATGTACTCAATATACTCTTGCAGAGAGTATAGAACAAGAAAGACTGCTATAGTCGCCTTGCGACTTTTTGATACCCGTTACCCAATTTTAATATTCTATTAACAATAGGGTATGAAAATAATATTCGCTCAATTATTTAGGATAGCTTGGTAAACACCGAAAATTTTTACGCAAATTCATATTTTAGCATATTTTCGACCGATTGTTTCTATGGGTGCTATACGATATACATAGATGTCCGATTTTAATCAAACTTGGTCAGTACATGTACTATTTCCTAGACATGTTCTATATGAAAACATTCTAGTTTTGCATGTTCATATACCTTTATATGAAGAACAAAAACAAACTTGTACTGCTTGGGTATTGTACCTTTCATTTGCGACCCCTTTCACCTTTCTGGCTCTAAAAGTCTCTGAGACCCTTTTGTTCATACAGACATACGCATGGACAGACGGACATGGCTATGTATATTGACTCGGCTTGTAATGCTGATCAAGTTTATACATATATGTATACTTTAAGGGGTCTGCCACGCCTCCTTCTCCCTGTTACATACATTCCAACGATAAAAGTATACCTTTTTACTCTACGAGTAACGGGTATAAAAACGAACAAACAGAGACAAGAGCACACAATCGCGGAAATGAGACATGGCAAAGAGCAAAATGGAAATTCACTGGATAGCCAATGGTGGTTGGAGAAGCAGGGGAGTAGATGAAAGAATGCAACAATACAATAACAAGGGAGTGACAGAGTAAAGGGGACGGACATACATATGTGCTTATGTATGTGCATTGACTAGGAAAGTGCAAATGCAACATGATAAATAAGCCAATCATATACACACACACATGCGAGAGTGTAACATGTGTGTGTGTGTGTGTGTTTGTGTATGAATAGAGAACCAACTCACAATCAGCTACAAAGTAAGCGCGTCGAGTGGCGTCTAAACCTTGCACTTCCTCGTCTGACCACTTAACATTATATATATTCTTGATCACCATCAACAGACGAGTCGATTTAAAATGACCACCTACCTGTCCGTCCGTCCGTATGAACACCTCGATCTTTCAAACTAGATCTGAATCTGGATCTCGAGCTAGAGCCACAAAATTTCAAATTAAATTCCGTCTATATGTCAAGTAGGTTAAATTTATTTTAACATTTTCACACGCCCTTTACCGCCCCCTTAAATTGTAAAAAACTATTTTCGTTACACTACAACTTCGAAACTATCAGAGCTATCGTGACCAACAAGTGTGTGTATGGTACCATTAGAACTATTCTCACCAAGTTTGAATTGGATCGCTTCACTATAACCTATAGCTGCCATCGGACAAATCCATCGAGCAATAGGACATTTGTATTAAGACATGTAGTGTTAGGTGAGCCATCGTAACCAAACTCACACATTATACACCATAGTTATAACTGTCCTCACCAAGTATAATCCAGATCAGACAACTATAGGCCATAAGATAACTCTGTTAAAAATTGCATATTTGGAAAAAAGCGCACTAGATGGAGTACGGGGTCTTTTTGATTCGACCTCAGAAATAATTAAATCATTATGTCATTTGAAATTCGCAACGACGTACCAACAAAATTATTTGTTAATAAGCTTGGTTATTGATTTTAGTTTTAAGATACCCAATTGAATATATGTATATTAGTGCAGGGTATGGTATAACTTTTAGCTGTAGCTATAGATGGTGTGTGTGTGTGTGTGTTTTGTTATTGCTTTGATTCTCTTTCGTGTACATGAGTGTACGTGGGTCTGTGCGTGTAAGTAAGTAAATAGTTTAAATAGTTATTTATGTATGTACATTGTATATATGAATGTGCATACATCGATTTTGCACCTTTATGGCTCGGCATGTACATATGTATGCACATACATATGAATTTGTTTTAGCTGCTTTTGTATTAGTTGTTCTTGTTGTTGTTATTGCTGGTGCCTGCTATTTTCTGCTTCGCACTTGTTTTCGGATTTTCATTATTAATGCTACTGACCGTTTTCTATTTGTATATGTGTGTTTGTGTTTGCGTTTTTATATTATTGATTATTTAATTCTTTTGCGAATTGCGCTTTGAAATGAATTACATCAGTGGATGCGAAATCGGGAATAACAACAAAATAAATAACTGCAATAACAACACACAAAATGGCAGCCATTGCTAGTCGAACGCAAGATTCTCATAATTCTGATTGAATTACTAACATGCCCCCCTAAGAAACACGCGAGTACTGTGTAGTTGGCAGCCAAAGATCGCGAAAGTGAGATCGGGGGACAAAGATTTAGCTAAGTGGACGAAGGCGTGAAGCGAAGGAAGCAGGCGACATGTTCGACTTTGCCTTTGGAACCGAAGTTGTGTTCCTGCCACTGTTGGCTGCCATTGTTGACGTTGATATTGACGTGGACGACGGCATTGACTGCATTTTTATGGCCCATTTTGGCTGATAATTGTTGACAGCTATTGAACTGTTTGTCATTCCAATGCCCCTTGCTCTGCCTCTCAGTGTGTAACTGAGTATGTCTAAGTCTCCGTGGGTGTGTGTGTGTGTGTGTGTTAAAGTGTCATGTCATGCGCTGTTTACCCTGTGCACCCTTTACAGAGCTCGCCCCTTCAGTGGAATTGTGCATGCCTATCTTATATTACTCGAATTGCGAAATTTGCACTGACTAATCCCCGCATTTACTGTTGTCTTTTCCAGTGGTCGCGAGGCACGCAACCGAGCAGAGAAGAATCGACGCGACAAGCTCAATGGTTCTATTCAAGAGCTTTCCACGATGGTGCCACACGTGGCAGAGTCACCTCGGCGTGTCGACAAAACAGCGGTGTTACGTTTTGCAGCACACGGATTACGGCTCAAACATGGTAAGGGAATATATGGCTTACGAACTCGCTCATGTTCACTAATGCACCATGGAATATTCACAGAATTCGAGGATACAATAATAAAATAAAACTAAATGGGGAACATTGAATAAAATATACATCCAGTTTATTTTAAAAACTTAGTTTTTGAATTACAATATCAAAATGTCAAGTTTAATAATTTTCAACTAATTGACCTAAAGAACTTTTATATTTAAAATATTATATTCTAGGAAATTCATAATTTCCAAATACCCTTAAACATTTCTCTCTAGGTCCGATTGATTAATTAATTGATTAATTTTTTAAAACAAGAATTAAATATGTACCGTTTTTTTAAGAGATGTTATTTTGTTATAAATGCTAGTTAAGTTTATTAAATTATGCTGACCAACCTAGAGAGAAAAGTTTAAGGTATTTAAAAATGATGAACATACAATAATAATAAATAAATAAATAAACGGAATCCATAAATTATAAATATTTAAATGTTTGATGGCCTGAAAAAATAAAAAGTTTTCTTATTTATAAATTACAGTTTTGTTTAAAATAATCAATTTTAAAGAACTTAATGCTTGTAATCTGCCATTTTTGGTTAAAAATATTTGGCTTTTGACAAACCATTAGGATTCTATGATTAATTATTCTGTAATTTTTTTAAATATAAATTTTATTCTCAATTAACAGCTACAGTTTTTCAGTTACATAAAGTATATTTATGTTTTATTATAATTTTATTTTAAAAAAATATATTTGAAAAAAATAATTTATTCACAATTTAGATACCACGTGGAAATTTGAAAGGTTGTAATACCCCACATTTTTTTTAGATTATGAAATTGGAGCTACTTAGCCAAAATTAATTACTCTTTATTAAAATAAAATAATATTTTGATTTAAGGGAGAACAAAAATATGCACACAACAAGGAATTCTAATCGAATTTTAATTATCCTCAGATTTCATTCAAGTTTATGTTGTTGTTCTTTGAGTTCCTAATTTTGTCGGTCTGGAAATTAAAATGTAAAATAGGCTATTGCAATAGAACACATAAAGCTACAGAGAAATGAGTAGAATGCTTTTGGGAGAACAGACTTATTGTGGGTTCTATTATTTTTCTCAACAATTGTGGAATTTTTAATATTCTAGTGTTCGGCAAGATGCTCCACGAACATCGTCCCCAAGTCACAGATGCGCTAATGGATATGCTGGATAGCTTTTTTCTCACGCTCACCTGTCACGGGCAGATACTGCTGATATCGTCGAGCATCGAACAGCATTTGGGACACTGTCAGACGGACCTATATGGCCAGAGCATTATGCACATCACACATCCAGAGGACCATGAAATGCTCAAACAGCAGCTCATTCCCACCGACCTCGAGAATCTCTTCGATGCCCATGCAGAACCGGTGGATGGCGAAGCTGAGCCACGATACCGAAGTAAAGCCGAGGAGGACTACATAGATCGCAAGTTGCGTGATGACAAGCGCAGTTTTCGGGTGAGGTAGGCATGAACTCAGAATTGATACCTAATAACCGTTAATCAAGAACATCAAGAACAAGAACAGAAAGATACATAGTAGACAACAATCTTCCTTATTAATCAGACAGCAATCGACCAGAAGAATCTATTGCAATACTTGAACAAAAAGCATAATTATTGTTTTGTTTGATTCCCTTGTAGAGGGTACTATGGTTTTGTCACGAAACTGGTAACATAATAAAGGAGGCGTTTCCGACCCCTTAAAAATTCTGAATCAACATCAACTGCCGAGTCGATATAGCCATGTCCGTCTGTCTGTCTCGAACTAGCGAACAAGTCTCTTGGTTTTAAAACTTAATAAAGATATGTATTCTCTCTGCACGCAATTCATATATTAAAATCGGCCAGATAGTATGACTACGGCATATAGGCTAATCGATTGGAATGCTTAGTATGAAATTGTTCGGTGTCTACTGAGCGTGTCAACAAATTAAAAAAAAAATCAACAAAATTTCATTAAAATCGGACAATTATATAATATAGCTATGACAACAACAATTGGTAATTGAAACCAATGGTATTTCATCGTTGGTCGAAAGGAACCTTTTTATACTCTCTGCAAGAGTATATTGGGTTTGTGCAAATGTATGTAACAGCCAGAAGGAGGCGTGGCAGACCCCATAATGTATATATATTCTTTATCAGCATCACAAGCCGAGTCGATATAGCCATGTCCGTCTGTCTGTCCGTATGAACAAACAGATTTCAGAGATGGTAAGAGCTACAAGTTTACAAATTGGTCTCAATCGATCACATATTTAGTCAGTCAATACAAGAATCTTTTTTTTTTCGATGCCACGCCCCATTCGCCCACAAGTTGCAAAAAAATAGAGACACCTCGGGAAAAATTGGTGTTTTGGGCGAATATCTCAATAACTATTGCACCTAGGATCACCAATTTTGGTATGGAGGTTCCTAGCGACATCCTAAATGCATTGACATTTAAAATTTTGGACTGCCACGCCCCTTTCTCCCACAATCAAAAAAAAATAATTCTCAACTTTCGCTCCGTTTTTAGGCGTTTGTTAATATAGTACAGTACTGTAAATTATAATTCGTGTGGAAACTAACTATATTAAACGAGAAAACTAGAAGCGTTACAGTAGTCGCTGGCCGCGCTGAATACACACATACATACATATATGCATCGTATATCGCCTTTTGTATGTGTATTCGCATACAGACAAACAGCTGTATGTTTGATTATGCTTGGATTGTTTTTGTTTTAACGTGTTTTAATGCAAATACTACACATTGTAATATCTCGATACCGATTTTAATAAATTAATCGGGGAAAAATGCAGAGAGTATTATACGGTCGGGCGTGCTTGACTGTACTGTTCTTACTTGTTTTTATTATTTTTGAGACAAAGAATTTTAAAAATCCAATTTGTTCATCTTTTAAAAATGGTACCATTTTAATTTAAATTTCACCGTTTTACCTTTAAGCCTTGTATCATAGGCTCGATTTAATTCAGCCAGAATTCCAAGAAATATTTGTTTCTTTTGTTCAAAAATTTTATCAATTTATTACCAATTTATTTACCTTTCCCTATTGATTAACGAATACATGATTTTATTTGGGAATAACAAATAAAATTTAAAATGATTAGTTACACTACTAAAGATTTTTATTTTCTTAGACTATGTTAGAGCTAAAAAGCCGTATACTGCATTAGAAGTCAGTTATTAAAATTTTAAGAAACTCAATTTTCCGACTGATTAAAATTTGATTGAAAGGCAAAATTTAGCCAAAATCTAAAATATTCAATTCAAGAATATAATATAATAAACTCACATTATGGTGCACAAAATCCTAAAACGAAAATTTGTTTTTAGTTTAAGTTTAAACCCAACGAACTTTAAACATTAAACCCAAATTACTAATGAACTTTCTAGACTTGACGGAATTTATACTAAGTGAGACATCGTTTCGAGCTTGGAATTCTTTAAGAGCATGGGACAGTATCCTGAGACAGTGTCCAAAACGAACTCACACAATAAACGCAAATTTTGACTAAACTGTTATTATCACAAAATTTGCTCATGGACGCACAAGTACCGCATGACCAGTTTTTATACCCGTTACTAGTAGAGTAACAGGGTATACCATAATCTTTGCACAGAGAAAGAGGCATGGCAGCGCATATACATTCTACGTTAGCATCAATAGTCGAGTCTATATAGCCATGTCTGTACGTCTTTTTATACGAACAAACAGATTTTAAAGATGGTAAGAGGTACAAGTTCAAACATAGTCGGCATCGACTCCATATTTAGTCAGTCAATTCATAATCAGCTGAAAACCAGAAACATCTCTAAAAAACTCGATGTTTCTGGGGAATAACTCTCTACCTATTGTACATAGAAACACTGATTTTGGTACGCAGGTTCCTAGAAAGAAAGATAAGAAATATAAAACTTTTCAAGATTGCATGCCGTTTTTAAGTTATTTGTTCTTATTGTACAGTATTGCTTTCTTACGATATCCTGAGAGTTGCATAAAAATCCGACTATAGTCACGTAACAATGTTTATATTTGTTCGCGATGTCAATGCGGGTGTGCAAGCGAGAGAGAAACATAAAAGCTAGAGGTCTGCACGAGTGCATTCGAAATGCAAGTATTTTATACCGATCAAATATTTTGTTCGTTCTTGGTATACCGAAAAGTGAACCAAATAACTGAAAGTATTTGAATTTTTTTTCGGCTGCTTGTATATAAAAATTATAATTCTTAATTTTTGCACTCAACTTCATTTTACAACTGACATGCATAATTTGGTTCATACTTGCGAGTACTTGGAAGTACCAAGTTTATCCTCACTTGTTTCGTTTGGCTTGCTTTGTCTTTCATTTTGTTTATTCGATTCGATGAGGGCAAGAATATCAAAACCAAATACTTTGTGATTTTGTGGTCTGTTTCATTCGTTTTAAAGCAATTTTACGGTACTAAATACTTAAATACTTACAAGTATTCAGAAGACTGTTGCGAACGAGTATACTTGTTTAGGTTGCATGTGTGGCGGCAGAGCTGCGCGTTGACGCTGGTCTATCACTGACTGATTAAATGCCAAAAACTAACTAGTTGACAAATCACTCTCAAACTCTGCCTCATAATAGAGGACAGAAGGGCTAACATTTTAGCAAAAAAGTTTAGGCATACATACATACACTGCTGCTCAACTGAATAGGTTCATCATCTCAGAGGTAGGAATTTGTCCATAATTCCTAAACCAGTGTTCCGATTTACATAATTTTTTTTTTTAGTTCTTAAATCATATTAGAATAAAACGCTGAAGTACGATTTTCAAAAACTTTTGAGTTATTTTATATTTATTTAATTTTCTGAGAGAGTATCAAAATTATTGATTTTTTTTTCGTTCAATTGAATAGGTTCAACATATAAAAATAAAAATTATGTAACAAACTTAAGAATTTTTTCAAATTTTTGGCTCCTAGCTTATTTTTAGAACATTTTTAAAGTAATTTTAAATAAGTTTAATAATGGGTGAATCCCCCTTTGTTAGAAATAACTTCAAAAACACGATCGGGGAGTGGGGTGTACAAATTTTGAAGTATTTGCAGCGAAATGGTTGTCCAGGCCGCTGTAATTGCCGCAACTAAAGTTTTTTTAGAATCGAATTGTCTGCCTCCTTCATATACTTTGCGCGATAACAACCCCCATACGTTTGTATGTATGTATTAAAAGCGATTATAAACAAGAAAGAAAAGTACAGTCGAGCACGCCCGACCGTAAAATACTCTCTGCCTTTTTCCCCGATTAAATTATTAATTTCGGTCTTGAGATATTACAATGTGTAGTACTTGCATTAAAACACGTTGAAACAAAAACAATCTAAGCATAATCAAACATACAGCTGTTTGTCTGTATGCGAATACACATACAAAAGACGATATACGATGCATATATGTATGTATGTGTGTATTCAGCGCGGCCAGCGACTACTGTAACGCTTCTAGTTTTCTCGTTTATAGTGCGATTTCTATGCGCCTTTCAGGATAGTTTGATATAGTTAGTCTTCACACGAATTATAAATTTCAATACTGTACTATATTAAAGAATGCCTAAAAACGGAGCGAAAGTTGAGAATTATTTTTTTAATTGTGTGAAAAAGGGGCGTGGCAGTCCAAAATTTTAAATGTCAATGCATTTACGCTGTCGCTAGGAACCTTCATACCAAAATTGGTGATCCTTGGTGCAATAGTTATTGAGATATTCGCCCAAAACACCAATTTTTCCCGAGGTGTGTCTATTTTTTTGCAACTTGTATTGACTGACTGATCGATTGAGACCAAGCTCGAACTTGTAGCTCTTACCATCTCTGAAATCTGTTTGTTCATACGGACAGACGGACAGACAGACAGACAGACAGACAGACAGACGGACATCGCTATATCGACTAGGCTGTTGATGCTGATCAAGAATATACATATATACTTTATGGGGTCTGCCACGCCTAATTCTGCCTGTTACATACATTTGCACAAACCCAATATACTCTTGCAGAGAGTATAAAAATAATTCTCGGTTTTTTTTTTGACAGAATGAATTTTGTACTTTTTGTTCTTGTTTCAACGTGTTATATGTACTGCAAGTACTTTCCATTACAATACCCGTATACCAATTTTAATAATATAATCATAAGATCTGGAATAAAATGCAGAGAGTATTGTGATCGAATGTACTATTCATTGTTCTTTTTTTTTTTTGAAAACCCTCAAAATGTTTTTTAATCGAGTGTTAGAAATCTATCGGTATTTCGATAGACGATCAAAGTGACAGCGGCGAAACTCCGCCAAACGTTCACTCTTTCTGTCTGCCAATATTAACTTATATTTTTCTTTGCGATTACGTGTGTGTCTATGTGTGTGCGTACACAGGTTAGCACGCGCAGGTCCTCGCTCGGAGCCCACGGCCTACGAGGTGGTGAAGATCGACGGCTGCTTTCGGCGCAGCGATGAGGCGCCTCGAGGAGCACGCTCCAACACGTTCAGCTCCAGCCTGCAACTAATCCGACGCACCCGGGGACGAGACGATGCGATTCCACTGCACACCATAAGTGGCAATGATATTGTAAGTGGGAGCTGGACAGCAACTCAATTAAAAATTAAAACCAAATTCCGTTAATTGCAGGTACTGACCGCATGTGCACGCATTATACGTCCACCAAAAATTGTGAATCGTTTGTTCGATGCAAACACCCTGGAATACCGCACAAGGCATCTCATAGACGGACGAATCATCGACTGCGATCAGCGGATCGGAATCGTTGCCGGCTACATGACGGACGAGGTGCGGAACCTTAATCCGTTTACCTTTATGCACAACGACGATGTGCGCTGGGTAATTGTTGCCCTACGTCAGAGTAAGTAATCTACATCGTCGAAATAGAGTTAGTTATTTCTGATTGTGCCTACTCCAATTACAGTGTATGATTGCAACAGTTCATACGGCGAGTCTACTTATCGGCTGTTCACACGCAATGGCAACATCATCTACTTGCAGTCAAAGGGATTCCTGGAGATTGACAAGGAGACAAACAAGGTGCACTCGTTTGTCTGTGTCAATACTCTGCTCGATGATGAGGAGGGCAAGCGGCGTGTCCAGGAGATGAAGAAGAAATTCTCAGTGATTATCAACACACAGATTCCGCAATCGACCATCGATGTCCCCGCTTCCGAGCATCCCGCCCAGCTCGAAAAAGCTGTGCTCCGTCTCATCCAGAACCTGCAGAACAGTGTTTCCGACACCGACACCGACCAACAGGATGCTGATGACGACAACGAAGATGAGGTCGCTGAAGGTTTGGTCAGCATCACATCATTTGGCCAATTACCGTATCACCAGCTTAACGACTCGCAGCAGGATCCATCCCGTTCGTATCACACATACCTGGAAAGTCCAATGTCACAAGCTCGACACAGCGCTGCCCACGGTATGAGCAGTGCCAAGACCCCACCCCTGGCACTTGTGCCCCCCGAAACGGCATCGGTCAAGTCATCAATATCTAAGAGTGTCAGCGTGGTTAACGTTACCGCCGCAAAACATCTGCGTGGCATGCACTCGAACTTCGCTGTCAAATCCCCTAGTTTCAAGTCTGCCACCGCGTCCACGCTAGTAGACAGCTGCACTTGCCTCGAACCCGGCGACATGGACTGCGACTTTTGCCAGGGACCCCTCACCCCTGAGACCATGGGCAGCGGAACTTCCCTGGGCCTCAAGAGGCACAGCAGTGGCGGCGGCGGTGTCACTGCAAGTGTTCAAGATAATGTGAAGCCAGCAAAACGGCGCTTTATGCCCAGCACGGGTGAGCATCATTAGCTATTAAATTAAAAGATTCTAAAGAAGACTCCAGCACAACATGTAGGCTTCCGCTTTCTGTTACCTAGTTTCTTTTTTTTTCTATATATAAACATAAATAATACTTGGCATACACTATGTGAGAGTGTTTTGCCTTTGTTGTTTTATGTTTTTAATCATGTCTTGATTAAAAGTTTTATGGTAGTACTAAAGGCAAGTTTTGTGAGTTTGGTTTGTTGTTGTTTATACTAAGAAGAGTTACCCTTTGTCATTAAGTCTAAACCGCTCCCAATCAAAGTAAAGTGATGTGACCTCTGCAATTATTCAGTGAATGAGTGGGACATATGTAGATGTAGAGCGCATACAACGATCGTATGTGGCCGACCATACATTTCATATTATACCTCTTATTCAAAATCTGTCAACTAAATGAGTGCACTAATATTATCGCATCCCATTGTTAATAACTTATTGAAATTGAGTAACGGGTATCTTAAATTCGCGAGGCGACTATAGAATTCTTTCTTGTTTTGAATTAATAAATTTGTTTATGTTTTGTATTATCAGCAGAGATTGAGCACGTGCTGAGTAACTCGCTGGAGCAGATCGAGCGCAACCTGAATCAGCAACTCAATGTGGCAGCCCAGCTCAGGGATCAGGGTAATCGTTATGAGCTGCCACATGCTAATCAGCGCATTGATGAGATTATGGTAAGTCCTTAAAGTGATTAACATATTCAAGAACAATAATCCAAGTGGAACTTGTTTTGATCATGTGGCAGGAGGAGCATCAAAAGCAGAGCAAACTGTATGTGAACATCAAGAGCGAGTACGAGGAGCGGCTTCAGAACAGCAAGGTCAATGCAACAATAACGGAGGCAGCCTCGCAAGCCAGGGATGACGGTGGAGGAGGAGTAGAAGAGAACAAGATTGGGGAAATATCAGTGAAGGAAAAAGCTCAGGAAGGATACAAATAAAGTCCAACTAAGGCAAGAACGATAGGGTTTCAGCTGATGTGATAAACACTTAACAATGAACAAGCTCAAAATGGATAAGAAAGAGACAGCGATAGACCGAGAGAAAGATAGGCATTAAACCATTTAGATTTGAGGTACAATTTTGAAAGTTTTAAAGTAACTATTACTATTTACACACATACACACACTTTAAGAGACGGCAGGGATGAGCATCCTTAATCCCTTAATGACACAAATCGAACCAATGAGTGAGCATGCAACTAAACTACTTTTGGAGTCCAGGACTTTATTCAACTTGAAGACAACAACTACTTACTGCATAGAATAATATAATGTATACATTTATTTTGTTTTGTGTTTTTCATATTTTATACATATGCACACACAAAAATACAAACACATACACACACGCACACACATAGTTAGGCGTAGCTCTAGTTATATTTAGTGCAAAAGTGTTTGTTAATTCATTTAAATTTATAATCACGCACACACAAAGAACAACAACAACAATTATTAGCTCACACATACCCATGTACCACATATACATACAGATATTTATATTTATAAATATATACGTATATGTAAAGATAACTAACTGTATGCATGCATACGCATCCCCAAGCTCGCGGCGTGGCGAATTAGGCATAGCGTTGCTGTAGGCGTAGGGGGTATGTACACATGCGTACATGCTACAAACTAAACGTGATAAAAGACTGTTACTATTACTATTAGGCTAAAGTCGGACTACGACTAAACTTTAAACTTTTTTTTATTGATCATAACCGTTTTACGTTTGGACAAAAATTTTTAAATAATTTGTTATACACACAGACACACACACATATATATATAGTTCTCTTAGAGCATAAGCCCTTCACACACTCACACCACACCAATTTGTTATGAGAATAGGTAAATGCACACACACACACACACCTGCGAAATATGTACACACATAGAATATATTTATATTTTGGAGCGCAAACAAAAACTCAATTCCAAAAATTATTGCGAATTGTTGTTTAACTCAGGGAAACAACAAAATTTTAAGCGCCAAGTACAATTTACCACAAAATATGTTACATACATATATACTAAAATACTAAGGACTAGTATAATAACTAAAAACAAATTATTAATTTTCATAAAAACAAAGTATACAAAGAAAAGAAAAGAAGAAAGAGGAACATTTCTATTTGATGTTTGTTATGCATTTGTTTTAAAATATTTATTATTTTGTTTGTTGTTTTTTTTTTCATCCACTTTTATAACTTAAATATTACTATTAGTCTAATTGAATAATAATAAAAATTGTGAACCTATATTTAAAAAAATACATGTATTGTTTTTAGTGTATATGGGTGGTCCGTAAAGTGGTTAATTTTTAATTTGCATCGCAGAACATTCTTTTTTGAAGAGGCAGTTTAGGATAAAATATTGCCAGATACAACCTCCGAGATCTGAGACATTTAGGTCAATTATTCAATAAGAGAAATATTAATTCTTTGCAAACAAGATTTTAAAACAAGTCATTATATGAACCACTCACTGCACACGACTACCATACCACATTACTAAGTAAATCAATTGAATGTTACGGACACGTGGAATAGTTGAGGGCACAGCAAGCTAATTATATGAAGAATAAGTTAGTTAATACTGGAGTTTGTTAAACTACACTGAAAAGAAAAAATAAAGTTAAAAAAAAACAACTTTAAAATATGTTTTACTTCATTTGATAATTTGTAGACTGGATGTACTTTATTAATTTTTTAAATCGAATCAACAAGTTTTGTAAAGTCAAAAACTCGTTTAATCACCTGTTTTAAATTTTCATCAGTTTTGAACGCCCTAATGGGGCTATCAATTTGGATGTTGATACTGATCAGAAATACATGTACTCTTTATTACTTTACGTCTAACGGGTATAACTTTGGTTATCTTAAAGTTAATGAATCAACGTTTGAAAAAAAATAAGATTATAACATTTTTATACTTTTTATTCCAATTTTTAAAATTCTATTAACCGATGCGAATAAGACAACGATTGAAATTAAAATAGATCTAAAGACAGAGTAAAAAAAATGTAAACATATATGTCTTTTATCTTTTAAAATAATAAAATCTTGTAAATATTTTTGTTGTTATTAAATTATAATGTTTACAGCACGTTAACAAATTACCTTTGGGAGGAGAGTTCGGGAAACCTATTGTTTGATCACACATCGGCTAGTCTCACGCCACCACATCTGTGCCAGTATTGAAGTTTGTGTCGCTGTGAGTGCATCGGTTCGCCAGCGATTTTTTTGTAGTAAAACAACTTTATAGATTTTGGCTAAAACATAATACCTCGCAAAGTGAAGTTAAACATGAAGACAACGGGCATTATTTTGTTCTAAGTTCGTTCTATCGGTTTTAAATGTCAACCAGAAGTTCTACTTGTAGGTTTACTGATTCTGTGACTAATCTTATATTTATGTTAACAGCAGAAATAAATATAAGGTAAACTAAATGCGGTTTAAGTGATTATTTCAATATTAAAAATTAATAAACAGCAAGGATGCAAATATAGTTAAAAGAAAGAAAGTAGAAAAGTCAGAATGGAATGGATTTCAAACCCCCTAGGTGTAAAATCTGAAAATTACCAATCTTTTGAAGTATCCTTACGATATATTTTCTTTAAATAACCATTAATTTATTTGAAAACATTTGCATTTCACATGATGAAAAAAATGAATTATATAACCAATTACAAAAATTTAAGTAAAAAAAAAAGATTTAATGGATTGCAATTTTTAAAGTAACATTTGCCTTGTAATGACTGAGTTAATGGTTATGTGCTTATAAATATTTATTTTAAATAAGAAGGTAAAATATTTTTTAATCTTTTTATTGTTTTGGCTAATAGTTTTTTGGTAATTGGTACTATTTGTGATTACGTCGTTGTTTTACCTAGTTATAAATCTTCAATGGGCGAACTCTTCTTTATTTTACTATATAACTATGTATAATTATTTATTTATTTATTTTCAACAGAACTGAACGCGAATCGATCGAATCAAAAACTAAAAAGCGCATCTTTTGCATTTGAAAGTTTCACATTTATTAAAAATCCCGCGTCTTCAAGCCCATATTAACACCAGTTGAGGATCGCAGGACTATTTTGATCGAAGGTTTTATTTCTACGCCTAAGGGAAGCAGCTCGAAATGCCGCAATACTTTGATAACGATCGTCTTGAGCTCGAGAAGTGCGAATCGTTGGCCAATGCAGTTGCGAGGACCTGCGCTGAACGGTACATAGCTCGAGATGCCCCTGATGCCCTCAGAGTCGACGGCCTTATGGCCGGGCATGTGTCGTTCAGGCCAAAAGCGAAGCGGCTCTTTGTAAACATCTTCGTTCCGAAGCAGTGCCCAAAGCAGGAATATCACATTAGTCCCTTGGGGAAGCTTTGCTCCTTCTTAAGAAAGAATTTGTATATGTATTGGGTGACTAAAGTGTCTTCACCTACCGAATTCAAAATCCTGTTCCAGACAGCGTCCCACGGCCGGAATGGGCGGATAGAGGCGCAGCGACTCCTTGACCACGTAGTCTAGATAGGAGAGTTCCGCAAAGTCGCTATAGACAACAGGTCGTTTCGCTTCGGATCCGTAATGTACAGACAGTTCCTCAAACAATCGCTGCTGCACTGCAGCATGTCTGGACAGCAGGTACAGGCAAAAGGAGGCTGCAGAGGTGATAGTGTCATGGCCTTCAAAGATAAACGTGCTCACTTCATCACGGATCTGGGCATCTGTCAGTGGTGCATCTTCCAGACTTGCCCGCAGCAAAGTATCCAGCAGCGGAGCAGTCTGAGTCGCATCCTGAGAGTCGACAGACCGTCGGCGCTCCCTGATAATGTCGTCGGTGAACTCGTGCAGACACCTGATCCCTTCCAGTTGCCTCCGGTACCCGCTAGGCCAACACCAGCGAAAGACCAAGGGAAACAGTAGATGCGGTCGCATGAAACGGGTCGCCAAAATGTTGGTTACTCTACAAGTAAGAAAAGATGTTTAGCAAATAACTAATACCACCCATTTGTCGAAAATAAATGCTAATGATTAATGCTAATGTCATACTCCTTAACCGCCTGCACCACGGGAGAGTCCTTGTTGCGCTGCGCATCGATGCAAACGCCCATTGCCGCCTCACTGATCATGTCCAAGGCGGCGAGGCACATGTAACGGTATATATCGATAGCATGGTTGCCGGCATCCGCTGCCAGTGGCTTCAGTTGCTCCACGAGCACTGTGCACTGCCTGTCGAAGACCTCGACGTGCTTCTTTAGCACCTGGAAATGGAATGCTGGCGTAATGATTTTGCGCATGGCATGCCATCTTTGGCCACGACTCAGAAGCAAGCCATTGCCCAGCCAGCTGCCAAGTGCGCCGTAGACGACACTCTTGCGAAGCTGCTGATTGTTCAAGAGCAGGCCCTCCACTAGTCTCGGCTCTGCCGTAACCACGACCATCCTGCCCAATGTGGTTGCCGCAAAGCTGCGTCCGTAACGCTTCACGTACTCCGCAAACTTTTGGTGAAGATCTAAAAAGGAAACATATTAGCGAACTTGTCTCTATCTCTCTAATCAGCTTAATTTTTTATCGCACTTACTCTCCGGCTGAAAGTCGCGCATCTGCCAAATGGCGCCAATCAGTGGCACATGCGACACGTTGGGCGCCAGGCCCGCTAGTTGCTGCCGATGACGTCGCTCCAAGAGCGCCATACGCACCAGGAAACTCACCACATAGACGAAGACAACGGTCACGACTACCACTAAAAGCATTCCACCTACCCTGTATCAAGATAAAGTGCAAAATTTTCGACAAATTTGGCTGCTTAATGAGAACAGCTGAAATCCTTTCAAAAGGGCTTCAATTGATAACTTACTCAAATAAAATTGATATTTTTAGGATACTAAGCAAGTCAAATGTCCCAAAACAACACAAAAATTAATGTGAGAAAATGGCATTTGACTGTTTTATAACAACACCGGTGGCAAGGGCAGAAGTCGGCACTTTAATACTCTGTAGTTAAAAAGTATTTATATTATTTGAAAATCAATTAGAGAATAAAACAGGTTAAAAAGGCTACAGTCGAGTGTGCCGACACTAAGCGACCCCGTACTCATTCTATCGTACTGTACTTATTATCGATCGATGACAACAATTTGATATAAACTTTGTTTCGCTACAGGCAAATTCTTTTGTAGAGTACATGGTTTAAAAGTATTAAAATTAAATTAATTTGATAGTGCAAAGTAACATTAAATACTTTATTTATGTATATATAAATATTAATACATAACTTAATTTCTACTCCATAAAGCTGAGCAAAAAGCCAATATACCCAGTGGGCACTTCACTACAAGCGATTACAGAACAGCTGTTAAAGAGGAACAGCTCAGTGCATAAGTGAGCGAAAGAGATAGAATGAGAGAGACAGGGGTAGAAACGTGGTGTGTTTACGACACTGATGACGTACATACTTACCACAGCTGCTGCTAGCTGTCGATCACGATGAACTCGAACTCCAAAGATAGCTGATACGGAGAGGTTCAATAGTTGAATGTTTAAAAGAGAGCAAGTGTTGTGTATAAATAAATGAGCACTCAACGCGTCATCAGCTGATGAAATGAAAACAAACGAGTAAAAATAAACATATGTATACACACATTTATAGTGTATATAGTCTATGAATATTTATTTGCAACTCAACAACAAAAAAGCAAACATAATGGTAAACGTATGGGATACTGAGTACCGTGTGCACCAAGTGGAACATGTAGAACATGTTCGCCTACTTTCCCGAAACCAAACGCTTACGCATGCCCATGTGGATGCCATTGGCCGACCGCAGGACGAGACTGAGCATTGGTCGTGGCTCGGGGCCAAGAGGTAGAAGCTCATATTGCTGCAATAGTTTGCTAATTACACTCTTCATCTCCAGGATCGCAAATTTCTGGCCGATGCAGTTGCGCGGTCCAGCCGAGAAGGGCACATAGGCATACGGATGATGGGGCTGCTGGGATTGCGGAGAGCCCAGCGACGACGACATCGTCGTATCATCACCGGCAAAACGCTCGGGACGGAACTCGTTGGGTGCCTCGAACTCGCCTGCATCTCGAAGCAGGGCATAAAGACCGACGGTGTAGTTGGTTCCCGCGGGTATGAGCTTTCCGCCTGCAAATGCAAAAAATTAGTTGCAAAACAAAAAGAACAAAAAGAACATGGCCAAAGATGCCATTTCCCACTGGCCTATCTCTACTCACGTATGTCCACGTCTTCAGTAAAATTACGTCCAATTATCGGCACCGGCGGATGCAGTCGCAGCGATTCCTTTATAACGCACTCCATGTACTTAAGATCGTTCAGCTCGCGCAGGGTCACCGGACGGTTCTCCTGGCCGAGTACCTCGTGAATTTCGCTCAACAGGCGCTGCTGGACAGAGGCGTGGCGGGAGATCTCGTAGAGGCAGAAGGATATGCCACTGGTGGTGGTGTCGTGGCCCTCAAACATGAATGTATCGACCTCCTCACGTATGTCCTCGTTGCTTAGCGGCTCACCATCGATAGTCGACTGCAGCAGGACATCCAGCAGGGCCATACGTCGCTTCTGTCCAAGATCATCGGACTCATTGCTCCCCGGCTTGGCCTGTCCTTTACCACTGATCAGTGCTTCACGGCGCTGCTGAATAACAGTCTCGGTAAACTCGTGCATGGTTTTTATGAGGCGATCCTGCTCCCGGGCAAGCCGTGGTTCCACCAGTCGAAACATCCAGTCAATGCGCTGCCAGGGCTTTATGAAGCGCACCGTAATGATGTTAGTGACGCTAAGGAGGAGTGATCAATGAAAGACTAACATGGACGTGGACTGGACTCAACTCACTCGAATACGGCTCGGACATAGGGCAGCTCCGGACTTCGCTGAGCATTCACCTTGGTTCCCATTGCGGTTTCTACCAGTTGAATTAGTTCAAGACATTAGAGGATTATTCTCAAATGCAGCCTGCTCACCTGCGATAATGTCCAGTGCTGTTAAACAGACGATTGGAAAGATGTTGAAAGCAGTTTTGCCATCGGCAAGTGGCTGCAATTGCTCCAACAAAATGCTGCTCTGCTGGTCGAAAATGTCCACAAACTGTTCTAATATTTTAAAGTGGAACGTGGGTGTTATAATCTTTCGTCGAGCGTGCCACTTCCTGCCGACGCTCATCAGAAGTCCTGTGCCCAACCAGGGCAACATCAGATTATACAGATTGTTCTTCGTTATGTGCTGGGTGCTGCTTAGAATAACCTCCACGTCTCGCGGATCCGTCGAGAATACGGCGAGCTGGTTGAGAATCCAAACGCGATACATTTTTCCATACTTCTCGCAATTGGAAACTGCATAGTCCATAATTCCTGCAAACATAAGAGGCATGAATAAATCACTTGCGCATCATAAACCTGAAGCTTACTTTCGCCGTCCAGGCCACGGTAGAGAAGCACATTTCCGAGAAAGGGAAGCGCTGGCGGACCAGACATATAGTGGAGCATATCATTACGTCTCTTTCGGATCAGGTAGTCCCAGAGCAAAAGGCAGGGAATGCCAATCAGGAGCCACGTGAGCCAGAGCATATTGTGCAGCCGACAGCGGAGACAATCCAACAGCGAATAGAACCTTAAACTCTCGCCAAGCACCGATAAGCTCAGAAGTCTAAATGCGATCAGTCTTACCCGGGACACCCTCTATCATCAGTTTAAACGTGTGCGTGTGTGTTTGTTTGTGTGTTTGTGTGTTTGTTTGGGTGTTTGTGTGTGTATGAGAGTTCGATGCATACTCAATGAGAAGCTGTAAATGCTAATTTATTGTCAGGTAATACTTAGTAAAGGTATTATACATATTATACATACAAAATTATGCCGATATCGTTTGCTATATATATATATATATATATATGAGCAGACAGATATTTGTATATATACTTTTTGTTATCAGAAATGTCTTCTGGAAAACGGTTTTACATAGAAATATACACCTTGTTTGAGATAGATACACTAAACTTTTCTTAAATAACCTACTGCACGGGGTTATACCTCCACTGGCATGGAATATTGGTTCCAAACTAAATTCATATAGCTATAAAGTTCGAATATCGTTTTCTGACCTTAAAACCCTTAAAGTCCAAAGTTCTTACCCTTGAAAATTAAAGTATATCGAAATACATATTCATAAACATTAACAAAAAAAAAAAGAAATTTACTTTGAAATCGATTTGGAACAGCAGAACTTTCACCTCAAATGCATCCCACAAAAACATTCATAGATAGAAAGATATATCACATATATGTACACGAATACTCATATATACAAATACGTATTTAATTTTATATAACTATTTTAATAACATTAGAAAATAACGTACTTAATCACGTACATATGCATACCTGTATAACATTTATCAACCAATGGCTTAACAAGTAGTTATCCATGAGAATTATATTCTTCAGTTGTATAAAAAGTCCTTATCCGTTTGCGTAGGTCTGAGTAACAGATACCAGTCAGTTATATAACAATAATTTGTTTAGTTTTATCAGTGTGTATAGCAGCTACCCGTTTGTATAAAAAGCACTGATATACATATTTATATCAGCGGGATAAACATTTGACTCATTTTAGAACATGTTCATATCCATTTGTACCACAGTGTAGAAAAGTTACTACTGAGTAGTGTGGCATGAACATATTCCTTTATACTGCTGTGAAAAACACATCGATATTAATTAATTTGTATCTGTTTGTAGAATAGATACAACTTATTAGTTTAAATTATGCATTTATGCCAGTATGTATAACAGTTATCCTTCAGTAATATATTATGGTACTACATACTAATTTATCCATTTCTATCTATACTTATCCATTCGTCTCCTCGGCTAACACAGAATCGGCAATCTCTATAGAGTTTGCTCGACCAGTGAAATCCCTGTGACGTACTAACCCGACTTAGAGAGCGCACAAGTATTGTTGTTGGTTCTATTTGGTCTCTATTTTAAATCTCTCATTATGCCCAACTCGAACAAAAAGAAGTTATTAATAATTTATAAACATAGAATGCTTGCACTCAGGTTTGTTGTGATTTCGCTTCAGCTTAGTCCCAGGCATAAACCTTTCCCGGAGTTGGCAGCTGGGTACGGGGTCCGGCAGATTTGGTTGCTCCCTCTGCTCCAAGCAGTTTCTGCTGCTGCACCAGGTCGATGGGGGGATTCACCTCGCGCCGGGCATCGCGCGAGCAATAGTAGTTGGCCGAGTATATGTGTGAAGGTCCGTCGGGGATCTCCGGAGGGGGCTGTGTCCGATCGGCGATGCCATCCTCGAAGCGCAGTGCAACGGTGTGTTCCCGCTGCCAAACAGTGACTTACATAACGAAAGCAAAAATAGGAGAATGGAAGCCGACTGGCGAATACTTACACCAAGAAGGAAAGCACGCACGCGTTGCAAGAACGGTGCAATATCACGACGGGCAGCAGCCATGGGAAATATATTTTAGTTTAAAATATTAATGCTTAATTTTTGTCAACACAAGCAGTGATATCGAAATTTAACTCAGCTTCCCTTTTGCCGATGGCAATCCCTGTGTAAATATCGATAGTTATCGATAGTCAGCTGGTCTTGGGCAACCGACTTGGCAGCACCAACCAAATCAACAACATTTTGATTCGATCTACACATCTTTATTGTGGCATCCGCGTGCACATGTTTTGGTTTTGTTAAGAAATTCGCCAAAACAAAATAATAAGAAACATTAGAAAAATGGGTGGCCAGGGCAAAGTGATAAATCGAAAGCGAAAGTTCGTGGGTCGCAAGGCTGACGATCCGGAATTCGATTTAAACAAAAAGCATTTCAAAGTGCTCCATGTTAATGCTGCCGAAAAGCGACTGATCATTGTGCTTGAAGGAGCCCAACTGGAAACAGTAAAGGTGCGTACAAAACAAATGTTAGGAAACATTAACAAAAATTATAGTAAGGAATTAACTGATCAAATGTTACAGGTGCACAACACGTTCGAGCTGCTAAACTGCGACGATCACACCGGCATCATGCGGAAAAACCAAAGGGATCCAGGCACATGTCGTCCTGATATCACCCACCAATGTCTCCTGATGCTTTTTGACTCGCCCCTAAATCGGGCGGGACTGCTGCAGGTGTTTGTGCGCACGGAGCATAACGTGCTCATTGAGATAAGCCCACAAACTCGTATTCCCCGTACCTTCAAACGGTTTGCCGGACTGATGGTACAGCTGCTCCATAAGTTCCAAATACGCGCTAACGATACGTCGCGTCGTCTAATGAGCGTCATCAAAAATCCCATTACTGACCATTTGCCAGTAGGCTGCAAAAAGTATGCCATGTCCTTCTCAGGCAAACTGGTCCCTAATTGTCGTGACCTAGTGCCCCACGGCGAGGAGGGCAGTAAACCGTATGATGAACCCGTTGTCATGGTCATCGGAGCCTTTGCCCACGGCGTGCTTAAAACGGACTACACTGAAGAGCTTTTCTCCATTAGCAACTATCCACTGTCAGCGGCGATAGCCTGCTCCAAGCTCTGCACCGCCTTCGAGGAGGTATGGGGCGTGGTGTAGAGAATATCCTCCCCACAAGGACTTTCGATATAGTTTTAAGCTTCTACCTACATCGTTTACTAGATTATGGCTATTACTAGAATTGAGAATGACAGATTAAACACTTAAGGAGCAAACTTTATTTTTCTTTTTGAAATCAACAAAAACTTTTTCAGACTTATTAATTGATGCTATGGCGGCTATAAGGTACAGTAAAATCCTCTATTTGTATGGGACGAGAAGCGTCAAAATGATGATCCTTTTGAAAGTCCTTATCTTAGTCCCACTAAAATCCTGACAAGCTTAAAACAAAAGATTCTTCTGATTTAACACTACACAACATTTTGATTAATTTGCAATCTAAACTAACTATTCTTTAAATATATAAATTTCTTAAATTCGGGGTAAAAAGTGAATAAATTATTAGGTGGAAAACTGCGAAAGAATGCAAGATTTCACGCGTCACGCACTTTCCAGAAAAAGATAACACTGACAGGTCAAAACGGCATCACTGCTCAACTTAATCTAGCGTTCAAAAGATTTTAATTATATATCGTTCATATATATAGCAATTTCATTTTATGCATATTAATAAATTTTCTCATAATTTGTATTGTTTTAGTTTCTGTTTTCTGATGTTAGTTTCCTTTAAATGTAAAAAAAAAAACAACGATTTGCATTATTCGAAATCGAATCCAAATCCGACTCGAGTACTTGTCCTTGCCATAATCCTGATGCAAAACTGTTTACTACTTTGACACGGGCTTCTTAGATAAATCGGTTGCTGCCTTCTTCTCGGCCTCTCGCTTGGCAGCGGCCTCTTCCCGTTGCTGGCGGATGAGTGCAAGACGTGCGAGATCCGCTTTGGCTTCGGTTGTTTTGCCGGCAGCGTGAAGCTTCACATATCGCTGTCTTGCTTTTTGCTTTTCGATCTGTTCGCGTTCGCGACGTGACAGTTCTGGCTTTGTGGAGCTGCTACCGGAACCAGCTGAATCGTCAATTTTGATTTGCGACAATTTCTGTGTGGCCTTTTTGGTCACTCGATTTGGGTTCTCGATTTCGATGAGTGCGGCCACGCCCTTTTTGGCATCACGCGCCTCCGACTCTGAGTCATCCGAATCATCATCGTCCGACTCCTCGTCAGATGAGCTGCGCTGCTGCTGCCGCTGCTGTTGTCTCTGTGCGGGCTTTGCAGGTTTACGATTTGGAGCTGCCGCCGTCGATAGCTGATTGGAGGAGGCTGCGCCGCTTTGGCCTTCCTCCTTTTCACTGCCGTTTTCGCTTGACTGGTCGCTCTCCTCCTCGGACTCCTGTTGCAGCTCCTCGGGCGATGTAAAGTGGCGGCTGCGGCCTTTGTGATTAACATACTTTCCTCGTGGCATGTCAATCTACTGCTACTTATGTTATTCGTGGTATTGGTGCTAGTATTGGTATTCGTGTTAGTGTCGATGGCTAACTTGTATATGTCTGTGTATGCGCACGCGTGTATGTGTCGCCGATGAATTTTCCAAACAATGGCGTTGTAATTTCTTCTATAAATACAAATTTTGTCAAAAATGTTTTTTTTTTTTCAAATTAATTTTTTTGAAGTATAAATCTTAAAATTGGAAAACTATGAATAAAATAATTTTCACTAACCAATTCGCCAAATTATTGCTTATATTTATCGGCCCAATTTGAGAAAAACGTTTATCGCTTATCGGCATGCGACGCTTCCACCCGCGTTTCGTTAGCAGCTGCTTGGCGATGACATTAAAATGTTCTGTTAGTTTTCGATTGTGATAATATAATTTAGTATGTCGGATACGTATATCGATACATTGTGACAGCATTAACAATTTCAAGCGATAGTACACGCGCCGCTACGTGCTGAAATGAACACGGAAAATGTGCTAGTCAATGCTAAAATGTAGATAATATATGTTAATGCTGAAATATGGTACAAGCGGGGCACATCAACTAATTCGAATGGATACTAAGTTAAGCGTTGTTTAAAAATGCAGGGCTTATTGGTGCTTACTCCAACAAAAAGAGTATAAAAACACATTCGATCCATGAAAAATATTGTGAGACAGCCATTTTGTTTCGTCGTTACGTTTTTTTATCGTGCATTTTTTCATGCTCACTACTCGTTGCTTCTATTACATATATACATGAGTCGAAAATTCACAACCACAATCGTCATTTGCGATTGCCACCATCACCAACAAAAGTTGAGCGAGACAGACGCTTTCGATATGTCGCACATGCACAATGTCCGCTCTCGCGCTCTCTACAACTAACATAGCACTAATATCTTGGCTGCATTTGCACGCACGTCTAACAGCGCTGTGAATGAGTAGTTCAACTATATATTGATTGGTATACGCGTGCGCTCGCTTTTCGTTGTGTATATGTGTGTATTCGCATTTTGAGTAATTTCGAAACATTTTTTTTTTGTATATTTGATGGCGACAACGACGGCTGCTTTACTCACAAGAAACGCGCGTATGTCGAAAATTGTAGCGCGTACAAAAATATCGTGTAAAAATTGGTAAAAATAAAAAAAAACAAAAAACCAAAAAAAAAATTTAAAATTGTGGTAAAATTCCAAATAAAAATATATATATATAAATTGTTAAACAAGTGCTTATTAAATATAATATGCTGTGATTTCACCCTAAATTCGTAACAAATGTAATGAATTTTGCGCCAAAAATGCATTTGAAAATGTGAGACTTCAATGGACATGACAATTTTTTTCATTTTAATTTTTTTTTTTTTGGTGGTGACAACGAACAGCGCAACCAGGCAGCACCGAAGAAGCAGGGCTGGCTATCTGTCGTTGAATGCGTATGTGAGCGTGTGTTCGTGCGTTTAGTAGCAGCAATAGGCAGTGAATATTAAAAAAATAATTAAATAAAAGAAAAACACATACACCAGCAAACAAATAAAATTATTAACGTGAAACGCGCAAGAATATTCACTGGCTTTACACTTGTTTGGAATACCAATATTTAAAATAATACATATATATGTATATATTTATACTTAATTTTTTTTTTTATTATATTTCGTATATGTAACGTGCATGTTTTAACGTTATGTAGTCGTTTCGCGTATGCATATGCCTGTACATGTATGTATTTGTGTATGCGTGTATGTGAATCGTATTGTTTTGCCGCCGCTCTTTTTAACGTAACGTATGAAGTCTTTTTCTTCGTAAGCGATTTACCGAGGTTTGTACCGCCGTCGTGCTCTCGTCGGTCGTCGGTTACTTAGCCACTACGCGTCATGTGCATACTTTGTTGATGTTCTTTCGTATTAAGGAAAAGTCAACAATCTATTTTTGTGCTCGATAATAAATAAATTTAATATTTTTTACAGTTACGCTTAACAATTGTGTATATTTGTGTTGTATTTGTTATTATATATAAATATATACACACAGCAACAAGAAATTGAATCAAAGCAACAAGCAAATTTTCAAATTCCACTCGTAATAAAATATAAAACTACAACAAGGCAACCAACGGTGTCGACATTAAAAGAAAAACAAACTACAAATTTTGGATACTCTTTAACATCAATTTCATACATAGATGTGAATACCAACAATAAAGTAAGTAATGTTGACAGACCACAACAAAATTAACGCATCTCAACTTAAGCGTCGCAGTCGCCGCACGTGGTGTGGGTATGCCTCACTAAACAATGAAAACAGGGCGTTTTATCTCTCCTCGCGGCCTCAAGTGAACCCACATTTCATCTATTGATTTTTTTTTATCGATTGATCCTTACGATTTCTATTTCGATCAGCAAATCGATTATAGCTTATTGCATTATACTAACCTCTTCTTATGTGGTGACATTTGAAGTGTAACAAATGTGACAGCAGAATTTTAACTATTTTGATCACAGAACAGAGGTGTAACGTTACAGTTAGCAAAAATAAAATTTTACTGAAGGTATTGGGGCAATAATTAATTCAACAATCGTGTGTGTGAATATTCAAGACGTTCACGGTTAATATGTAAGTTGCTATAATTTTGTACCTGCATTTATGTCACATATTAGCATTCTTTGATGAACCCCGGAGATTTTTGACAGCAGAGAGTAATGAATTATCAGCTGCTATTGCTATTTTTTGCTAAATATTGTCTGTGTGTGTGCCAGAAAGGAACCGTTTTCAGTCCTTCATATCGGTCGATGCTATAGGCATTTTGTGCAAATGTCGATGTTTTTATTTTCTTTGTTTCTTTTTGACAATCATGTATCAATTCACGTATCGGTCACTTAAGATATGAAATGGAAGAGGTCCATCCTTAATACAATTTGTTGTGTTTAGGCATAGTTTTGCATGTCCCCAGTATCATTTAATATTTTATAATTTATAAACTACGTTTTTGCGGCAATTTTTTGTGGTATTTTGGCTAAACTTGATTGTTTGGTTAAGTCTGAACTTTGTTTTGATTGTGACGTGCACTTTATGTGTACAGTTAATTTGCCGGCTGTGTTCATCTTGAAACGTCTGCAAGATAAACATATATTCCTTTAGTTTTGGGTGGTGAATCATTTGAATTTGGCGCGTAAATTAAAAAGAGTTCTCATTCTATGCACCGGGGTTAAATTTCTAATTGTTACAGTTAGGCGAGAAGAGGGCAGTTTAATTATTGGATGAGGTGGCCTAACGTACGACAACATTCATTGTTGCTATTCTTCTCAGCGTTGCGGCGACTGCACATTTTCTGCTGCAAGTTGCTGTAGCGTGTAAACCGGCTTTAAATTCGTGCCACTATTAGCACGATTTATTAACCTAAAGGCGCAGCAAGCGACAGCATTCCGCGCTCTTCCCCGCCATACGAAATTCTACATTTCCTCGTGACGTATTCGCTCCGGTAGTCGGCACATACTTGCAGATACAGCGAGCAAAAGCATCAACGAAAACAGCAACAACATTTGCTGCTATTTGCCGCCTGTCTTTTTCACTTTCGAACTCTAGAATCGAAAAAGAGATACTCAGTCTCCCACTTGCATATACGTTCAAACAAGCCAACACATACTCACTCTCTCTCTCTTTGATAACTTTTGTGTGTCTCGTGCCTCTGCCGCCATATTTGCATTTGGAATACGTATTACGTTGCATGCTGTTGTCTCACTCTAACTTAAGCTGATGCCTTAAGCACTGTCATGAAATCGTGTCTATGTGTGTGTGATAGTGTGTTTGTGTGGATCACTTGTATTTTTTTATTTAAGTAAATTTTTTGCGAGTAGTTCAAGTGCATATAGGCAAAAAAAAATATTTAATGATATTGAATGAAACGTACAAGGAAACTATCTTCAGCGCACAATTTGCAGAAAATGGCGAGAGCACTGTTGTTGTTTGTTAATAGACTAGATTTGCAGCGCTTTATGTCGTGTGTACCCAACAATAAAACATAACCGGAATATGGCATTCATACATTAATATCAACAAACTACGTAATGATAAACACCCAACACCTTGCGCCTAGTCGTCTGTTTTCTCTATTACCGCTTCTGTTACTAGCCCCTTTGGCGCCCAAAGACTCAAATGCATGCCATTGCTTGCCGCTTCTTTCTCCAAAATTTAACGTCATAGTGATTGCCTTGAATTCATATTCACGCATACATGTCTCGGTCTGTTACATATACAAATCCACACACGAAGGGCGCCGAACGCTTTTGCCGCTCTCAACCCGATGTACAAGCTGCTGTTCGTGTTACGTTGCTGTTGTTGCGTTCTTCGTAAAATTTTGTTGAAACTCAAAGTCGTCTACTGTACTACATAATTACAACAGCGCAGCGTATCAGCACGTTTGCCGTTCGTGGTGCCTGTATGTGTGCGAGTGTATGTGTTTTTGTGTGCGATGCCAGTAAATGTTTTGTTTTGTTGTGACAATGAATGAGACAGTAAAAACATATGAAGAGAAAAAGACAGGGGCCAATCGTCTGCTTTTGTAGTCGGCGTATTTTTTTTTTTATTTATTTATATTTTTTAAATAATTTGCGCGTTAATGGTCTCTTGGCGGCATCGACGTTAGAAAGTTATGTATGCCAACGTTATTTGTTGACGAATTGTTCAACTGTTGTTTTCTGTGTTCTTTCGTTTAATTTCGCGTCACTTTATTTTTAAATCGGCAACAAACTGTAACCGCAACGTTACGATCAGCCAAAGAGCAAACACTACTCACACAGACAAGTCAAAGTTCCAGTCTACAGTGGATTATATTCGCTGTTTTATGTATTTAAGTTATGTTTATTAATACAAGTGAGGTTGTATTTTTTATTTTAGGTGAAAGACAAAATCTTATAAATATATATAGTCAGTATGTGCCGGCCGGCACATGTTTAATAAATACATTATATATTTACCAATAAAAACATGTATATACATACGTGATATTTTACATGTGTGCGTATATGCTCTTTTTGACAGTGCATCGTATTTAGTGCGCATTGTTATTGAATTCATATACGATTATTGTTTTCAACCTCTGTGCTGTCCAGTAACAACTGAGTTAAAGATTTAAGTAAGGTTGAGAGCTTAAATATATGTGCACATATGCAGAATATTTTTTTTATTATTTGTGTTTCTTGTTTCACTGAACACATCCCTTGGGCAAAATTATTAACATGGTGATGTATTCACTCAACCTCGGTGTCTTATTTATTTCACCACAATGCGAGAAACAAAGACAGACATATATTTCTATACTATTTGCTCTTTATAGATAACTACATAATAAGATTCCAAACAGAGACTTTGGTGAGAGAATACATTTTGTTTACCATCATTTTTCTGCAAGTCAATATTTCAACAATAGCAGGGTTAAAATGGCGAGAATTATAAAAACGCACTACGATAATTAATTTTTTTTTTTATAAGAAACGTGGCAAATTGTTATATTTGTGTTTATGTGACCGCGAATAACGCAACATGATCAACAAATAACAAAGAAACATTTATTATGCATGATTCACTCACGCTAGTACACTGTTGAAATTGAGCATAACCAAGTTAAGTTGGCGGCGTGGTGAATTTATCCAATCAACACCAATACACAGACGTGCCATTTAGCGCCATGCAAAATTACGTCTTTATTTCGTTAGTTTCCTGCAATATACATGTAGGTTTGGTCGTTGAAGTATGTAAAAACATAATCATTGAATGGAGTAATTCGTACTACAGTATTTTAAGTGTTCTGCTGTTTTCAAAATAATTATTTTTCTTTGCATGCGCTAGCTAAACGATTTCGAAGCCAGACATGTGCAAACGGGACAGCCAGAGAATGCATCTGTGTGTGTGTCTCGCTCTTGTTCTCTTTCTCTCTCATTTTCGAATTTCGAAAGTTGACTCGCCGCTCTTTTCGACTGGTGAGTTGTGCTGTTGTCTTGAGTGCCAAAACGGCGGCAAACTAACTACACACACATATAAACGCTCAGAATCAAACTCGACATAAACGAAAAAAAAAACAGAAAAAAGAAAAATAAAAGCCAAGCCAAAGAGTAATACGATAAATCAAATGAAGAAGCAACAGTAGCTGCAGCACCAGCGTGTGTTAAACAAAAATTGTCATACAAATCGAAGCAAATAAAAAATTGCTGTGTTGTTGTCATTTATTTTTGCGTTACGAGCGAAAAAGTGCCTTTATATTATTGTGCATTCTATATTTCAAATTTATTAAACACCGGAGAACCCCGATATTCGGATATTGTTTTTGTGCTATGTTTTTATTTTGTTTGTTTTAACTACTCATTGGATTTTTTTATGTTTGTTTATGTAACGCGGATAACAAAATTTACTTTCGCGCTTTTCTTTCTCAAATGCACGTGTGTTTTGCATGTGTGCATGCTTGTGAGTGTCTAAAATATGTGTGTGAGCGTATCGTGTAGTGTCTAATATTTGCAAGCGAAGATTTTGTTGGGAAATTGTAAAAGCCTTTAAGTTGAATTTAGAAACACAATTTTTGTTGTTGATAAGCCGGCCGGCAACGTTAAATCGACAATGGACTTGGACCATTATATATGTTTGTTTTTGGATTTTTCATTGCGGAAATATTAGATTTTTATATTTAATTAGTAACTGTAATTACTAAGAACATACTGATTATATTTATTAATGCTGCTTCATACTTTCTAAAGCCATTTTTTTTTGCCTTAAAAGAAGGAAAACAAAGTAGGGCGTTTTAACATGTCAGTTTGTGTGAACGGCGATTCATCGATAAAATTATCGTCGACTGCAGTCAGGGTTATACGTTTTTAACTAACAATACATTTTTTAATTCTTAAATTTTTTGCCTACTTTTTTCTTGCAGTTTTGATGCTTATTTAGGGATCTCTGACCAACACCATAAAAAAAAATATAAATTAATTTCTGTTAATATCTGAACTGCAAATTGCACAACAGCTGTGGATGGCAAAAGAAGCAACAGCTTCCAACGACAGTAGTAAAAAAAAGTGGGCATCAAAATGTCAACTCAACTGAAACGGAATTGCATTCGACGTAGAATCTAACACAAGCGAACTCTGAAGGAGTCGTTCCACGCGACCGGCAAGTTGTGGTAAGTACTTGAATTTGTATTAAATTGTTGGTATTATTAATTAAAGACTTTTGTTGTTTGGTTTATTTGATGTTTAAAATAGTTGACAATAATTTGCCGAGCATGCAACGGACACAATACCAAACAGTATCCGAAGAAGACGCAGCAGCAACATCAGTTGAAGGATTGGAGCAGATCTGCAACAGCAGAACAAGCGACAGGAGCAGTAGGAGAATTTTTAGAATCAGCAGAAGAAGCAGAACCAAAAGCAGCAACAGAGCAGTAAATCATTGGCTGCTCTGAGCGGGTGTTCAACACACAGGACGCGAGACCAGGACGAGACGGCCCCGGGCGTGTGTGTGTTGTGTGTGTGTGCGTCGGCCGTCTCAGTCATTTTATGGAGCAGCAAAAAAAAGAAACCATACTTGATTTAAAACCACAAAAACATCAAAAAACATTCAAAGATTAAGAATTAATATAAAAACAATATAACATTTGGAACAACAGACACCAAGGAAATAAAAAACAGACAATGTCATCCAACGAACCACCGCCTCGTTATGAGCCCGCTGTGGAACCTATTAATGGTATTGTGCAACCACCGGTTGTGCCACCACAGGAGCGACCGGGACGTAATACAAATCAATTGCAATATCTTATCAAAACCGTGATGAAAGTCATTTGGAAGCACCACTTCTCGTGGCCGTTTCAGCAGCCAGTCGATGCGAAAAAGTTAAATCTGCCAGATTATCACAAGATAATCAAGCAGCCAATGGACATGGGCACCATTAAAAAGCGATTGGAGAACAACTATTATTGGTCAGCCAAGGAGGCTATTCACGATTTCAACACCATGTTCACCAATTGCTATGTGTACAATAAACCCGGTGAGGATGTTGTTGTGATGGCCCAGACATTGGAGAAGGTATTTCTACAGAAAATCGAGTCGATGCCCAAGGAGGAGCTCGAACTTGAGCCCGTTACGGCCAAGGGTGGCAAAAAGAAACAACGTGCACCGGCTGCGCCTAAAGCAGCCGCTGCGAGTGGTAGCGCCGCCTCAACCACTGGACTTGCTGGTGTCACATCCGCTGGAAGTAGTGCTACCGTTGGCACAAGCACAGCAGTATCAGCTACCAGCACGGCATCGTCTGGGAAAGCAGCGCAATCTTCACAGCTGCCTTCCATTGGAGTGCCTCAGTCCGCGACATCGGTAGCAACTTCAACAGCAGCAGCTGCGGCAGCAGCAAATGCTCGACCTGTGAGCGCCATTGGCGGAATGGTTTCATCAACGGCCGGGGGAGTGGCACCATGCATACCACCGATTAGCACAATGCCACCGCATACAGTGCCGGGAAGCACGAACACAACGACCACTGCCATGGCGACGGGTTCCGGCGCAGCGAATGCAGCCTTGAATGCGGCCATGGCCAGCATATTGAATCCTGCACAAAGTGGCGCCGCCAGCTATGGACCAGGCGCCCAACAGACATCGCTCAACAGCAGCTCCCTGCTTGACGGAAACACTGCGGCGGTAGCAGCGGTCCAAGCTGCAGCAGCACAAGTGGCGGCTGCCCAAGCAGCGGCAGCAGCAGCCCAAGCGGCAGCGGCGGCAGGCGGTGCGGGTAACGCTGGAGGAGCTGGTGGGAGCGGAGCAGGAGGAGTGACAATACCAACGGCTGCCGTGAACTCCGCCAACGCGGTGCAGGCCTATGTGAATAGTACGGCGGGTGTGGGTGTTGGTGTAGGCGTAGTCGATGCTGTAATACCACCACAACAGCCAGCCAAAATGAAGAAGGGTGTTAAGCGGAAGGCGGACACAACCACGCCCACAGCGAACGCATTCGAATCGCCCTACGCTCAAATGGAATCCAAAGCGGCCAAAATAGCGACGCGGCGGGAATCGAATCGTCAGGTAATTGGCAAAAAGGTAAGAGGCAAATTGTCAGACGTTTATCTCAATGATTGTGTGTGGTTTTCTGATGTGAATTATTCGCAAATATGTGGGTATCCAAACGATTTCCGAGATAGGAACATTAAAGATTGTCAACTAAGATTATTTGCATAAGACACATTTTTATAATAGATAGTATCTATTACATACATTAATCAGTTTCTTTGATTACATTTATAAAGTTGCAAAAACCTACAAATAAACAGACACATTTACAACACATTTCAACACAACAACAACAATACACTATATTTAAACGCTGCCTCTTTGCCTTTTTTACTTTTTATGTTTTAATTTTTAAGTTAAGATCATTTTGCAAAACTAACACTAAGAAATTTAGGATGTCTAGTAATTAGGGCTGGCAAGCTATCAATGTTTAACTTTTCTCTTATCGATAGTTTGATTTCTATATTGAAAAGAATTAATATAAGTGTGTGATCGATAAAAAAAATCCTATTATGTATTTTAGTATAGTTATATATTTATCATATTTTCAATTGTATATCGAATGCTCTAACCCATTGCGTCTTTGTTTTTTCTTTTCTATATCGTTATTGTTATCGTCATTGCCATTGCACAAACACCATGCACAACAATCAACCTAAACCAATTCAATCGATCATCGCTCATCGATCTATCGTACAATCGATCTATCTGAAAACAGGATCTTACATTCCAGGGCTCAGGCTATCCAATGTCCCCATTGGGTGTCGCTGGAGTGCCCGGAATGGTCGCCGGCGGCACCGTCGGAGGCGTGTCAGGCGCCAAGTCCAAGGAGAAACTATCCGATGCACTCAAGTCATGCAATGAGATACTCAAGGAGCTCTTCTCAAAAAAGCACTCAGGCTACGCATGGCCCTTTTATAAACCGGTAGATGCTGAGCTGTTGGGTCTGCACGATTATCATGATATCATTAAGAAGCCAATGGATTTAGGAACGGTTAAGCGCAAAATGGACAATCGGGAATACAAAAGTGCGCCGGAATTTGCTGCCGATGTGCGATTAATATTCACCAATTGCTACAAATACAATCCTCCAGATCACGATGTGGTCGCAATGGGACGCAAACTGCAGGATGTATTTGAGATGCGCTACGCTAATATACCAGATGAGCCGGTCGCGAATGCGGCCCATCATGGTCATCATGGCTATTCGAACGCCTCCAAGCATGATGCTAGCGATTCATCCAGCGAGGACTCCAGCGATACAGAAAACGAGTCCAATTCCGATGAGGAGCGAAGCGCCAAGCTTAAGATGCTCGAATCGAAGTTGCTCGGTCTCCAGGAGGAAATACGGAAGCTGGTCGAGGAGGCCTCTGCCAAAAAGAAGGCCAAGAAAAAACTCAAGGAGAAAAAGAAGACCCTTGGACCATCCACCGCCAGTGGCGGTGGCAGTGGTGTTCATCATCAGCATCAGAACCAGCATCCCCAAAGTGTCGCCAATGCTACACACGGCGGTGTCCCACTGCCCTCCAATGTGGCCTCCCTCAGTGTTGGTGGATCAGCTGGCGCAAATTTGTCTGCTCTGCTAAGCGGCTCCCTGGTGGGTACCGGTGTTGCTGGCGTCCCTGGCGGCGCCTCTGGCGCTGCTGCATTGCAGCATGCCCACGAAATGGCCATGGCCATGAGTCAGTTAACAGGCGGCGGCGGTGCCGCCCCTGGACCGGGGTATGGAGCTAATGTGAATGCAACGGGTGTTGCCGCAGGTGGTGGCAAAGCGGCTGCTGGAGCATTAGCTGGTGCACTGGCAGCTGGAGCGGCTGCAGGAGCGGGCAGCGGAGCTGGCAGTGGCTGCAAAGGTGCTAAGTTAAAGGGACAGCGCGGCGCAAAGGGTGCAGGTGTGACATCTGGCGGTGCAGCGGGAAATGCATCTGCTGGCGCATCTGGTGTCGGTGCTGGCGCTGTGTCCGGCGGAAGTGGCAGCGGCAGCGGAGCCAATCCAAAGCGTGCCAAGAGTAGCAGCAGCAGTGCCAATGCTGCAACTGGTGGAGGCGGTGCCACGGCTGGAGGTGGCGGTGGTACCGGTGCTCGTGGCAGTAGTAAAAAGAAGCCCAGCCAGGTGATGAACTTTGATTCCGAAGAGGAGGACACCGCGAAGCCCATGTCTTACGATGAGAAGCGACAGCTCTCGCTGGACATTAACAAGTTACCAGGTATGTGGGTACCATGTGGATGTTAGTGACATATATAGACTACGGGATTATTTTGTAGTACAGTGAACATTTTGTTCGGTCAAATAGGATGTCGGCTTTTAAGAGAGTTAAATTGTTTTGACACATCATCAAGATCTGCGAAAATGGGACGTCCGCTTTTTACAAGTGTCCGTTAAAAAAATGTTTTATAACATTGAGTTTAATCAAATACAGTACAGGGGTTAATAAGTTTCGTAGGAAGCTAAATGTGTATAGCAGGTAGATAGATGGGGGCGGTCAACCCAATTAAGTATATACATATATTTTTGTTCAGCATGAACAGCCAAGTCGATAGAGCGACTGTTTGTCAGTCCGTCTATCTGAAAACCTTGATCCTCCGAGACTAAATACTGGTTTTACTTTACCATAACTTAAAAACTATTTGAGCTATCGCGACAAAATTATTCGAAAATAGCCTATTTGTATACTAAAATGCGCACATGCGCTATAATTGTTCTTTGTCAAAATTGCGTCGAGAGAAAAAGAATTAATAGTAGAATAAAAAGGTTATACGATTTGTGAATTACACGATCAGCTTTTATTATAAAATAAGTTGCTTTATTTACAATTATTAATTGGTTAAAAATACGTTACTTATTTAATTAAATTTTACAGGCGATAAACTGGGACGTGTGGTTCACATAATACAAAATCGGGAACCATCGCTGCGCGACTCAAATCCGGATGAGATTGAGATCGATTTCGAGACACTTAAGCCGTCGACGCTGCGCGAGCTTGAAAGCTATGTGGCGTCGTGTTTGCGCAAAAAAACACGTAAGCCATATTGTAAGTTTGTAACTAAACCGAGACCACAAACAACAAGAACAACAACAAAAAGAACAACAAGAACTAGAAGCAATGCTTAAAAACTGTTAAAAATTAAATTTAATTGAATGTGATGATGAAACATTCATGAAGTAATTCAAATTAGTTATGCAATTTTGTTGGGTGATGTTGCGTTTTGCTGTTTGAATTTGAGATTTTTTGTAATAAAATGTGAACCGCAAAACAAAACCGAAAAAAAAAACAAAATTATGAAAATATATTTTTCCAAATTTTATACACATAGCTAAAATAAATATACACAAATTACTTTAGTGGTCATGTTTAGTTAGCTAAACTCTCATAAAGACAAGTACAATTAACAAAACCAAATCAAAAAAAAAAAGTAAAAGTAAAACCAAAAGCAATATGCTTAATATATATTTACATATTTTCCTTTCCCCTCGTTCTTTCATCAGCGACTAGAATTCTTCTCCCAAAAGTATCTGAGATACAAAATAATAATATTCCTGGAATGTTAAACTTAAAACAAAATGAAATAATTATAATGCATGGACCCATACATTTCTCACTGTGTAACTAGGCAGTAATGATTGTATATGTGCGATTGACTAACTGAACAATTGTTTGTTAAAGCATGCATCGCTCTATTTATTTTTTTGTGATTCTTTAATTTTTTTAAGCTTTGACTATGACAACCATAAAATACATGTAATCATTCAATGATATCTCTTTATCTCTCCACGATCCTTTCCTTTTTTAATGTATTTTTATCAACCTATGCTCTTATGATTTACTGGCTCGCTTCAAAAAGACTCATATATATATATATATATATAAAGTAAAAGTGTGACTAAAATTTACCCATTTCTTTCCAGATAAAAAGCCTTCCGGTAAATCAAAGGATGAGCAAATGGCCGAAAAGAAACAGGAACTGGAAAAACGATTACAAGATGTGACCGGTCAATTGGGCGCTAGCAAGAAAGCAGCCAAGAAAGGTAAAAAGAATCTCGATGTAAGAAAATCAGTTAAAGATATCTAATTTTCTATTCTATTTATAGATGAAACTACATCAAGCAAAGTCGAGACTGTGCAGCCGGCGAATCCTGTGTCGTCTAGTTCAAGTTCCAGCGATTCATCGTCTTCGAGTTCGAGTGATAGCAGTTCGAGTGACTCGAGTGATAGTGAAGCAGGTTAGGACGCGTTATGTTTGTTTTTTTTTTTTTAATACCCCCAAACTATATAGAATATACATATATATATATATCTATATATGAAAAAAGCAAATGCTTTACGATTTAAAAACAAATTAAATATTGAAAGGAAACGAAAAATTAAGACTCACAACACACACACACTTGTTAAGAGGCGTATATATATTGTATACATTATATGTCTATAACAATTTAAACATCAAAAGAACATCTATATAGACTAGGCATATATTAATTTTTTTTTTGCTATTATATTATTATTATTATTATTATTATTATTATTATTACTACTATGTTAATGCTTATTTCAAAGTTACAAATTACAAGATTAGTGGGGAAATAGTCGAAAGTTTAAAGAAATCAGTTTAAGTTCAAAGTTTTTCTGTGTAAGCTAAGCTCGCTAAAACAATACGAAACGTAACGGGAAGGAACAGTACATACAATAAATACTCCCAAACACACATATTCACCAACGATATCGATTGGGAGTAAATGAACAGATCTAGTATAGAAATGAGAGTATATAGATGCCAGGAAAAGAGACGAAGTGTGTCGTTTTAGACAGTGTTGAAAGTGTTTTAAGATTATAAATATATATAGAATTTAAATTAGAACGAAACAAACAAATTGAACAGAGTTTAAATTTTAAGTAACTTTTGGTTGCATACATTAATTTTCCGTATAAAATATATGTAGTAGATAACTTATTAAGAACTAGATCAAAAGAAGGTTGCGCGTTTGACAGTTGTCAATGAAACAGAAAGAGAAAGCAATAGAGATAATACGGGAAGTTGCTTATTAAGCGAGAAGCAGATAGAGACAGGCAATGAGTGAATGAGCAAACCGTATGCTTTAGTCCAGAGTTATTTTTTTTTTTATGATTACTTTTACACATACGCACACACACAGGCACCTTTACACGACGCATGTGTGTGTGCGTGTTCGACTCAGAGGTGTGTGTGTGTTTTGTGTGCTACCGAACTATTCTACACGATCGCCATTTAAAAACGTTTTGGAAACTGCTCTCAAATTTAATTTCTATGCCAATTTCTGAATAACCTGCATAAATCAATCAATTTTTTTTACGCCCAGAACAAAGTTCATGACAAAGTGCAATATGCGTTTACTTAAATATTCTTTTTTTTTTTATTTTTATTCGATAGATAACAATATATTTTTTATTAATTAAATTTTCAAAAATCTTTAAATTTCAACTGTCAAATATCATACAAATATTAAAATATTTAAATTAAAAAAATTAGAGTTTTAATTTCAGCAAATCAATTTGTTTAACAAATTGTTTTTGTTTCCATATTCTTTCGATTAGAACAGTTAGATAAATTTTTTTTAAGGTTGTCTCAGAGATATGGCAAAGCAAATATTTCAACAGAAGTATTCCTTGTAACTTATTTCTTCTAGTAAAAAATTGATCGTAAACACACATGCATACACACTCGCATATACAGATTCACATAAAAACACAGACATACTAACGTTCACACAAAAAATGTAGAAAACAATATATGTTATTACGATATATATGTATATGTATATAAATAAATCTGTATATATTAATATATATAAATATATATATATATATAATATATATATATATATATATATTTATATAATATAGTATATATATTTATATTATATATTATATGCTTTTTAGGTTTAGTTATACGTATATATATAGCTTATTATATATGTATGTGCATATAGATATTGTATTTAAGCATTTTCTAGGAATTAAACAAATTGTATTTTTAATGAAAAATTTGTTTATATTTAAATATATATAGACGTACATATACATTTTTATATATATGTATATATATACATATATATATATATTAATGTACATATACAAACATATATAAGTATGTTAACAACAATCAACCTTGATAAAAAAAATAAGAAGCAAAGTTACGCAACAACCAACAAGTTTTACGTACTATCTTAAAGAAAAGGAAATTATGGAGAAAAGATGCTTGCAAATAAAAGCTCTAATAATTTTTAAGTCTTAAAAAAACAGAACAAAAGAAAAAAAATACCATTATTATTACCAATATTATTATTATTATTATTATTATAATTATTATTATCATTATGAGAATATGCTGAAAAAAATCGTGAAGCAATTGTGTATTGGGGGCAGCCAATCTGAAAAAGATAGTAATGAATCAACCAACCAACCAATCAACCAACCAATCAATCAATCAATCAATCAATCAATCTAATCTAAACCATTTAAAACAAAAATTAATAAATATACATATATGTATAACCAATGAGAAACTCCAAGCAAGTTTGAAAGTGAGAACATTAAAGTGACTAGAATGCACGGAATGATTGATCACAATATATTCGTATATATCTTATATGTGCAGATATATCTACCAACCAACCAATTAACCATTTCTTTACATGCGTATGTATGACTATAGTCTTCCTAATCGTCAGAAATGCATACAACTCCACATATATCGCATACACACACATACACACGCACACATACACACACACATACACACACACATACACATACACATACACACACAAACACACACACAACAAACATACATAATCGCGTATGCACGAATTTTCGATTCATACATATACCCAATCATTAAAAAAAAATAAACTCATTCAAATTTTTTTATCTAGTTAACTAATTCTAAACCAATCGAAATTTAGCAGAATGAGATTTAAGAAACTACTTGTCGTGAATCCAAACAATTAGAAGGCTTAGAATATTAACATGTTTATTGATCAAATAACATTCAACTATTTAATGCTTGCATTGCGTGTTAATCATTTTTAGGTCTTGTAATCTAAAAAGAGGAGAGGGGTCTATTAGGTTTGTCAGAAGCCAAATGTGCGTAACGTAGAAGGCTTTTCCGACCACCACAAAGATCAAGATCAAAAGCCGAGTCGATATAACGATGTCCGTCCGTATGACTTCAAGAGCTAGTGCCACCTAATTTGGAATGATAGTCCGTCTATGGTGTACGCAGACAAAGTTTATTTCAATTTTTTGTCACGCCCGTACCGCCTCCGCAAATTGCTAAAAACTATTTTCATAATATAACTTGTAAACTATTAGAGCTATCGTGACCAAACTTACACAAACATACATACCATACACAAGGTACCATTATAACTAGCCCACCAAGTTTGATCGGGATCCGACAACTTCAGGCTATGGCTCCCATAGTGCAAAACGGTCGAAATTGCACATGGTAAAATTCGCACTGAAATGGGGTACTTTAACAGTCAGCTCGCTTGACTGTAGGCTTTCCTCTTGTTTCATATTAGAATTTGTGTAAAAACCAATACATCCAATAAACAAGTAAATATAAAATTGACATCTTCAATCGTCAATCTTGTGTTACTCAATGTTACCAAAACTTGACTCTCATTTTAATCGGACAAATTGACTTTTGCTGTTGTTGTTGTTGTGTTATAATGTTATCGCTCCATACACATGCAAATTTCATTGCAATCTCTTCATTTAAAATATAATGAAAACCAAAATCTGATCACTTTTAGATAAATTTAGTCAATCGTTTTTCATTCAAAATGGCATCGCATCGGTAGCTTGAAATAAATGTAATTCGTAGGACGATTTTTGGTGCACATTTTATTTAGGATAGAACTGTAGCGATCCACCGCAATAATGAATTCAACGCATACTTACAGCCTTGAATAATTTCTTTTCTTATTGTTTTTTTTTGGTAGTACCATTTTGCAATATAGTTTAATCCGTCTTTTAATGAGTAATTTTTTACTTATGGGTGGGTTCTTGGTTCAGAAATCACTTCCGCTGCAGTTTTGAGATAAATATCCACACAAACAACCCCATTTAGAAAACAACCATTTTAATTACTCATGCTCTTTGGAAGCCATTTACATACGGACAGAATTTAGGAAGATTGTTAAAGTGATACTGAATACTATATAATGTATATATAAAAAACATAAAATGTATACTATATACATATGATAAAGGATATGTATATCCCAAACATTTTTAAAAGAAAATCCTGAGTAAATAAGAAATTAAAAAAAAAAAAAAACTAAACAAAATAAACTGAGTAAATCAAAAAACAGCCAATAAAATACCACAAATCCAACACAATTCAAGTGTTATTTAAAAAGAATTAATGAAAAAAATGAAAATGAAAATGATTTTGAAACTGACATTTAAAAAATACACTTGCAGACAATGTGTAAAAATAAGAAAGTATGAAAAAAATTAAAAAAAAGAAACTAATATCCCGCTAATATAACGAATTCTTGAACAAATTGTAAAAACATTTGCAATAACAACAATAGGGAAAGGAAGATACGGAAAGAGAGAAGAGGGGCAATAAAAAAGGTGGTTCACTAGCTTCTAAGTTCCAAAATGAGCTGTAATTCAAAAAGGTTATCTTCGTGGTATTTTATATTATTTCTACTCAATACACAAAATAAGAAACAACTGAAACAAAAGTGAAATACTTAATTACGTAATGCTTCCTTTATTTAAACTACGGCTTTCATCTGCCTGACAGCAGTGCATCCTAGTCTGACTATCATGGGATTTTTTTTGAATGGAATGAAACACGACGAAGTGGTTCGGTAACGGAAGCGGTTCATTTCAATGTATGCGATTTCATTCATGTGGGTTCTTTCATCTCGACTCTATATATATACATTTAAACAGCTTCCATATCTATTATTTTACTTTCAAAATACAATATATTGGAAACAACCTTTCACAAATCAATTCTTCCAAAGTTATAAAATGAAAATAGCCTTGCAATAGATAGTAGCATTGTCCTTAGTAATGAACAGCAAAATAAAAAACAGAAACACACTCATATACCACACCCGTGAGTTTACTTTAAATAAAATTATATTTTCGGCAAGTAGTTAAAAGTGACAAATAAAATTGTCTATTTACTTGTCTATGTATATGTAAATATAAACCAATAACTTTTTATAAAACTACAGCATCAAGAACAAGCTATGAACAAAAACATCTTAAAATAAAGCGAGATGTCAAATATATCCGGTTCAACAAACTAACATAAAACTAAATAATAAAATGGAAAAAAAACAAAAATAAAAACAACTGACTGACAGACTGCGAACGTAGGAACAGAAGTGAGCAGCATTATCCAACTGAAAAAGATATAGTCATAAAATAATACAAGACAAAACATCTATTGAGTTTGTTTTTTGGCTCTTCATGTCTACATTAACTACATATGGATGTATTTATATGTGAATATATACATATATATCTGCATTCGTATGTATAGAGAAGGTATAAAGTGTTGTAAAAGCATTTTATTATTTATTTTTCGGCTGTCGGCTTTCCCCTTTACACATTGTTTGCACGTTTTTTCGAGAAAAAAATATATAAAAATAATAAAACTTAAAAAAAAAATGGAAAAACAAAACGAAAAAATATAGAAATGATTAAAAACAAACAACAAATTGCATTAAATAAATTTAAATATATACATTTTTAATATTTAATAAAATGAACAGCAAAAAAAAAAAATAAAACCAAACGAAAAACAACAGCAACAATAATAATATAAATACAAAATAAACAGCAAACACCATGTTTCAACATTAATTTTAAACACAACAGCAACAAAAACAAAAAACAAGAGCAAAAAAAAATAATTAATGCTAAACAAAATAAAGAAAACATAATTGAAACTCTTTGGAGCGTGTGCTTTGTATTTAGCTGATAGATCACACATCCATACACACAACACACTACATTGGCACACACACACATTTATAAGAACAACAGTGCTAAATGCTCTTTTTTTATTACTTTTTTTTTTTAAATTTTTTTTCTTCTTTTTGCTGTTTATTCTGAAAGGCAAGGAAAAATGCGCAAACAATATTTTTTATTATTATTGATCTGGCGGTGCGCCTGAGTCTCTTTCCCTCTGCGATCCCTTGCTGGCCCCAACGAAAACTACTACTAATACACTTTAAAACTATTTTTTTATACTTAAATAAGTATTTTTTTTTTCCAAACTTTATAAAAAAGAGAAGCAAACAACAACCGCAACAATATTTGTTAAAAAGAGAAAAACCAAAACAACCTATACATGTAAACACGCTCAAAGTCTTATAAAAATAAAACAAAACAAAATCATTTTATTTAAAAATGGAAAAAAAATAAATGCATTTTTGGTTTCAACAAGCAACAAATAGTTAATCTACTTTGATGCTCTACAATACCCAGGCAGATAGATAGATAGACAGATACACACATATGGAATCTACAAAGCCAATTTATAACATAAATATAAAACTAAATTATATAAATAGTAAAAATCTTAGCTAAAATTGACTCAAGGCATGATGAGGACAGAAAACTTACTTAAAAAAAAAACGCACTTCTACTACCACACACATACGACGAATAATCCAGACAACACTTTCGCACACTTAGCATAAATTCGCATTATAAATAATAAAAAAAAATTATTCACACACGTACACATTACCTATATCTAAAAATATTTATAGTAAAAATATTAAATATTAATATTTAATATAAAAAAGCAGCTGCTAAATATGAGAGAATTATAAAAATAACATAAAATAATAAGTTTAACAATAATAAAACCCAAAAGCTGCATAACAACAAAAAGAAATGAAAACAACATAAAAAAAAACAAAAAAATAATATAAAACCAAGAAATGTTTATTAAAAAAAAAAAAAAAATCAACAACAAATTCGTGTCTTCATTTAAAATTTATGTTTGTGTTTGTTTGTTTTTACAGAACATTCTCACAAATGTTACCATGAATTATAATCATGTATGATAAAATTAAAAATGAGAATAGAGAATAAAATCTTAAAGAGCGCATCAAAAATTATAGATATTATATTTTAAAGTTTACAACTAATTAATTTGCGAATTGGATAAATGATGAAAGGTTGGTTGGTCTTCCTTATGTGTTCCTTATGTGTTCAATGGTTGTGTTCATTAATTTCCAAGGATTTCTGTTCGCAAACGTTTTCGACATTCTTTCCCTAAAAAATCTTATAGAAAATATAGGGAAACAGTCAAATAAGGGCAGAGGGAGAGGTAAAGAATGTAATCATTTACTTCCGCTGCCCACCGGTTCCACAATTGCTTCACATCGGTTTCAGCGATATCCACAATTGTACGAGGTATTTTTAAATCGACAACACTCATACTCATACTATATACAATCCTACTGATAATGCTATCCTCCCGCATTTCATTTATTATAAGTGCATATTAAATTTCAATTAACACATTTTTCATTTCACTAAATTTGTATATTCTGCTGACCTACACATCTTTTAATATTTGATAGACTTTTATCTTACATGCTTTTGTATATTTTTAACATTTCTATATTTTTATTTTTGTGTATAATCTGCCATACAATCTATTAACAAATTGATCTTTTGCTAATATATTTTTTGTTACCAAAATTACAGGCGATGGCGACGACCGACCACCTCGCAAGAAAAAGTCGCGGGATTCGAATGGAAGCAATGTAAGTTAAAGCTAATATCAAGCCATACTCACCCAAAACAGGGTTAAAATAACTTGATCGTCGAAAGACTACAAACTCAACATAGTTTCAGGCACACAAAGTATTTAAATAGAATATGATCGCTTACCTTAAGAAAAAATTCAAATTCAAAACGCCAGCGGTCGACAACTTAATTTTCGATTCCCAACAAGCCTTAAGGGCTTTTATCTAGTTAAACGCCTTAAAAATTAGGGTAAATTTTAGAAGTGGTAATATCAAACATTTTTTATGTTCAAAAATGATAAAAGTACTACTTAATTCTGAAAAAATGAATGGACCATTGCTGCAAACTACTTTTACCCATTGCTGGCTACTACTTTTGCCCATCTTTCCGGCAGGTCTCGTATACCGTCGCGGTAAAACTATTCATCTTTTGAAGCTATCCACAAATCATGACATTTTTGGATGTCTTCATATGAATGGAACTGCTGGTTAGGTAGACCGTGTGCCATCGATCGGAACAAGTGATAATCGGACGGCGCAATATCTGGAAAATATGGCGGGTGTGGTCGGATTTCGAATTTTATCATTTCCAAGTGGGTTTTAACGGGTTTGTTAACGTGGGGCCGAGCGTTGTCATGCTGTAGAATCACTTTTTCATACGTTTTCGCGTATTGCGGGCTCAATCGGCTCAATCGCATCAATTGATGTTAATACCGACCCCCAGTGATGGTTTCGCTTGGTTCCAGTAGTTCATAAAAAATCCCACCAATTCAGCGTTTTCGAAGGTTTTGGTCTTTTATTCACGCGGACGGTCGTCAAATATTGAAATCACCCTCTTTGAAGCGACGGAACCAATCTCGGCACGATGTTTCACTTAAAGCAGCATCTTTATACATTTTTGAAGCTTTCTGTGCGCTTCAGCCGCTGCTGATACTTTTATCGAATGAAAGAAGAAAACTAACACTTCCACTTTGAAATACCTTTAAAATTTACTGGCAATGCGAGTCCTTTAACTTGAACTGTGTGTGTGTCTGTGTGTTACTATTATGTCCAATTTGTCTAATAACTGTGTATTTTCGTTGGATGTGGCTACCCTCGCAGGTAAATAACAGTTTAAGTCTGGGGGGCAATCTGCTCAGCAATCTCACTGGTGGTGGCATCATACCCTCAAATGTACAAATGCAATCGCAGATGGAACAAGTGGATCAAATGCTTTCTGTTGTGAGTGCAGCAGCAGCTGCCGCCGCAGGGCCAAACACACCCACATCACAAATGGGTAAGTTAAATCAGAATCTATTAATCCCGTTTGGACTAGCAACTAACTAATCAACTAATCGAATTACTCTTGTATTTGTATCATGTGCCCTTCGTGTGTGCCTCCTGTTCTCCTATTGTTCGTCGCCAGCTAACCACCTTGGTAATGTCAACCCATTATCCGCTGCAGCCATGCTTAATAACAACAACAAGACAGCGCCGAGTGGCAACTACGCTGGTGTTGCATCTGTGGCCAATATGCTGCATGCGCCGTCACATCATAAAAATGGACTGGCCATTGGTGCTGCAGCTGCAGCTGTATCTAACGAAATGCTCGAAAAAAATTCCGGTGTGGCAAGTGGTGCTGCCGGACTTCTCCCACACGCATACGGTGGGGCAGCAGTAGCGGGTACAGCGCAGGCAGGTAGCATTGGTGGCATACGCATTGCCAGTAATTTGCACAAGCAGCCAGAAATGGGTGACCATCATGCAGCGCTTACGGCTGCCTTGGCGTCAACCGGCGCTGTAGGTAACAACAGTAGCAACAACACGGGTCCACTGGGTGTGGGCGTGGGTGTAGGTGTTAATGATGCATTGTCCAGCGAATCATTGGCTGCGGGTCTCAAACAAATACCACAGTTTGACGATCCTGTTGAGGAGTCGCTTGCTTCAATGGAGAGCAGCTCCTTTCCAACGGGCAAGTCATCGCTTACGGACAACTTCTTATTGACCCACCAGGCACATTTGATGCAGCAGCCAGGTAATCAGCAGCAACAACAGTTTGGTCTGCAGCAACAACAGCAGCAACAACAGCAGCATCAACAACAGCAACAGCAGCAAATGGACTACATGACCGAGCTGCTGACGAAAGGGGCTGAGAATATGGCTGGCATGAATGGAAATCATTTGCTAAATAATAGCATCTTTAACTTGGACATAGCAGCAGCAGCCTACCAACAGAAACAGCAGCAGCAACCACATGGGCAACACGCCCATCAACCGCAACCGCAGCAACAACAACAAGCCCATAACAATGGCTACAATGTGCCTGACTATATGCCGGGCTTTGATAGTCTCGCAATGACGGCTTCAATATTGGATCATGCCATGATGATTGGCAATGTTTCTGGCAAGCTCAAGGATGGAGATCAACAGCAGCAACAACAGCAGCATCAGCAACATCAGCAACATTTGCAGCAGCAGCAACAACAGCTGCAGCAGCACTTGCAGCAGCAGCAAGAACAACAGCATCATCACCAACAAAAGCAGCAACATAATCACTCGCAGCAACAACAATTGGTCCCTCAACAGCTGCTGCAGCAGCTGCAGAGCAATCAAGCAGCCAACAAAATAATGATAATACCTAAACCCATTGAGTCTATGATGCCCAGTCCGCCCGAGAAGCATCAGTTGCAGCAACATCAGAAGGTGATGCCACCACAACAATCGCCATCTGATCTGAAGATGCATGTTGGCGGCGTCGGTAGCAATCCTCATGGTGCTGGTTTCGTACAGGGCTTTAAGATGACCGTTGAGCAAAATCTAAAGAATGCCAGCTCGTGGTCATCGCTAGCTTCAGCCAGTTCGCCACAAAATACGGCAACAACGTCGAGTAAGGCAAAACCGGCCATGGACTCATTCCAGCAATTCCGTAATAAAGCCAAAGAACGCGATCGTCTAAAGCTGTTAGAGGCGGCTGAAAAGGAGAAGAAACACCAAAAAGAGGCTGCTGAAAAAGAGCAGCAGCAACGCAAGCATCACAAGTCCTCCTCCTCATCATCGTCGTCCTCGTCGGCCGCTGCAACAGCAGCAGCAACACAAGCTGCCGTTGCCGCAGCAGCTGCAGCAGCCACTGCTGGTACCAACAGTGGCATTAACACAAGCAGCAACAATACCAATGCCAGCAACGCCTCATCGCAGTCGTTGCTGCAATTGCAGGGTAGCGGCGACCGGGAGCGTGGCAGCAGTGCCACAGATGCTTCCCGCATCGGAAGCGGTAGTGGTGGCAACAACAGCAGTAACTCGATCAACAGCAACGGTCCTGGCAGCGCTGGCAGCGGCAGCGGTGGCACTGTAGGTGGAACCACCAGCGGCGGCAGCGCCAGCGGCAGTGCCCTCATCAATGTCAGCTGCAATAGCAATAGCGGCGTTGGCAGTGGTGCAGCCAGCAGTAACAGCAATAGCAGCTTAAGCGCTGTCATTGCCACTGGATCCAATAGTCAAGGTGGCAATAGCGCTGGTGCGGCCATTGCCGTTGGTGGCGGCAGTGGTGGCCTTGGAATTAGCATTGGATCTGCTACAATTAGTGGCACGGCGCCAGGCAATGGCCACCAAACGACCAGTAATGCTCAGGCCCAGCACGCAGTATCAGCGGCTGCCGCATCTGCGACCCAAGCCACTGCAGCGGCTACAGCGGCAGCCCTTGCTGCCTCGCCCCTCGGCGCTATGGAGAGTGGGCGGTAAGTATTTTATTTGATAATATCAGCTTAGACCTAAACTAATCTCTACCCTTCTTATCAATTGTTTAGCAAAAGCGTGCACGACATACAACCGCAGATCTCGCGTGTAGACGACATTAAGGCATCGCCGGGTCAGGGTCAGAACTCGCCCGCACAGCAATCGCCTCAGGATCGAGCTGCTGCCAAAAGGGCGGAGCAGCGTCGTGCGGAACAGGAAAGGCGTAGACGCGAGGCGGTAAATATACCAATCACATACATACTGTACATATACTGTACTGTACATATACTGTACTGTACATATACTGTATTGTACATATACTGTATTGTATACTATAGATGAGCAAATGTCGAGGGATTTATTGCCATACCGTAACACCTTGTTTAGGCTTCTTTTGCTTGCATCACAGATTAATTGTACTGACTTGCAGTCAGGAATTAGTAATTGATTAGTCTGTATTTGGTTTGGTTAAGTTCTAAGTTTGTTAAAATTCATTTATTAATTTTCCCCACTTTATCCGAAAGATGAAATAAAATTATTAATTTTGATATGTATATTTCTTTTTGTTTTTGCCATAAAAATTATACATACATTTCATTAGGAACCCCTGTAGTTAAGCACAGAAACAAACATGGTCAAGGGCAGCAATTAGATTTTCGAGAGGGTGCATACCAAAAATCACTACTTCTACAATACAAGTTCTTAATTTCTCGATATTTTTTATTTATTTCTTTTCCAGTCATTTGGTGGGATGCTAGTAGTAACCCGAAGTTTTTTTTTTTGGATTGGTCATGGATTAAAAAATAAATAAGGATCTTAAAGACACTCGTCCTTTTTAGTAATCCATTTTTATTTATAAGTATTAGCAACACACAACATTTTTTTTTAGCAACGACAATTGAATCTAATATTTATTAATTTTATAAATTTCGACATTTCGCACCTAACTAAAAAAATAATTATTTTTAGTGATTTTCACAAAACTTGTCATTTGAATGGTTCTTACACCCGATTTTTATGCAATTGAAAACTTCAAAAGCTACCAAATGAAAGTTTGGGATAAAACCAAAAATAGAACAATCGTTTGAAAAACCATTTTCGAACGCCAATTAAGATTTTGGGAAGAAAAGGGTTAATAAATAATATATTTCAGCTATAATCTTAAATCTCCTGAGTTCCTAGTTTTTAGTACAGAACGCTTTATTTGCTCATCTTTGCAGTAGACAATTTGCTTAAGTATGATTACTAACATATTTTTTGGAATCGTCATTACTTTTGCAGATGGCTGGCCAAATTGACATGAACATGCAAAGTGATCTAATGGCAGCTTTCGAAGAGACGCTGTAGGCAACGGCTGCGACGGCTGTGTAATTCTCAGATCAAATGAACTGCAAAATTTAGCAATGTTGCCACCTAGTTACAGACACATATGTGACACTTATTATAAAGCAAATGGCAGCCCTAATAATGTGGAGAAGTGCGGAGGTGACAACAGCATTTCTCGGCTGGCACTAGAACTCAATATCCACACAAGCGACATCAACAAAAACAGCGAAAACACTAGCTACACAAACAAACCCAACAACAACAAATTCAAGAACACATGCAAGACAGCAGCAACAATTCTAATGGAAACTCAACTGTAACAACAAAAGCACAAGTTTCCAACAGCAACAACAACAGCAAGGAGAAATCCAAAGAAAACTCCAACAGCAACAAAGACACCAACAACAATAATCATACATATTCGTAGAACAACAACTAAATCAACAACGGCAACAACGACGACAATTTACTAACAATTGTTAAATATAAGCAATTTTAAATATAGTAATTACACATACAGATACACATACACTTACGATTACAATTTATAATTACATACACAATACGCAAACGTTCATACTTCACTTAGTAAGTATTCCAATATCGCACGCGTATGTGTCTCTATACATTTGTATACGCATACATATACGTATATACATATAAATGTTTGTATATGTATCTGTATGAATATATATTATATTATATGTATAGAGTGTAGCAGACTCTGGCGACACACACAGCGACAAATAAACACACACGATGAAACAAGGCAAATTTCCTTTGGTTATACATAAAAAAAAAAGGATTTTTTAATATAAATATCTTTAATATATAATTATAATTCTTTAAATATTACTTGTATTATTCAATATTGATTTGTAGGCTTTTAGGTTCTAATTCTATGATAAAGAACAACAAATATAATTTTTTTTAGAATTGTTAACTAATTTAAAATTCTAAGTGCGTGTTTTTGTGTTTGTTTAAACACAGAAATGAATTTTTTTTAACATAATTTAATAAAATGCATACATATGCTTCTTAAACAATTATACATCTAAGCAGCGTGTATAATTACAGAGATGTTTGGCCGTCAAGTTCCACAATCGTACATACCCCGCCTGGCACACACGCAAGTACACGTACAAAAACAAAAATTAATTTAAAAGTTAAAACAAACATTTCAAGCTGGGTACATTGATTAAATCCAGCTTTAAACCCTAATCAAATTCTACTGTAGTACTTGTAATTAATAGAGCCACACCAATACAACACACAACAAAAAAACACATACACGGATCCGCACACTCACGAAATTAGCTGTTAAGTAGAAATGAAATTTTATATGTGACTAAACTAAGAAAACAAAACAGAAACAATAGTTTAAAAAAAAATTTAAAAAATAAATATAAAACAAGTATATTTGAATGTGTGTTTGTGCAGATGATATAAGTTTTAGTAATTGACGAGTGTATCAATCAAATCAAAACTGAGCGATTTAAATTTTGATAGTTACACATTAAATCTGTTTTTGATATGATAGCAAATTTCCAACTAGTAATGTAAAAGTTGTAACTAAATTATAATTACAGCTAAAAAAAAATCAAAAATATCTAAAAAATCCGATTATATTTTTTGAGTTCCTTTTTATTCGTTTCTTCTTTCATACATCACAAATGCATAAGATATACGTAAAGCTTGAAGCCCACAGCTGCCATTGTAAAATGATAAATATTTCTATAACTCCCTGAATGGGGTGTTATGACGAAGTGGGTGCGTCGGATGGGGTTGGCCGAAAAACGAATTATTTTGGCAATTTAAAAACGCAGCTTGAAAATATATCTCTTTAACACCAATTTTATAGCGAAAGCATATTTCTTTAGATTTTTTTCCTATTTTATGAAAAAAATGAACAACTGAAAATACTTTACTTCCATTTATAAATAGTTGATTGATTGATAATATAGGATGACCAGTAGCTTCCATGCCATTCACTAGATCCACAATCCTTAATCAGACCAATAATTACAACACAGCTTGTTCAACTGATATTGTTAAAAATAAAACAATGTTGATCCTCTGCTGTGTGTTTAGTAAATGTAACCTGTGCGTGACTTTGTGGCTCGATCAGCAATAACATCCATAGAAATATAAAATAAGCAAACGCTTAAATAATATAACAGATATGTAATAAATAAATACTTGCGATGCGGTCCAAGTAAATTGTATAATGCACATGTTATAGTAAAAATTCAAACTGTTTGCTTATTTCTAGTGTTCAGTGGTTTTCGGTAGTGTAAGCGATAAGGGTTGCGGCAGGACACACGATAAGTCAAGTCGCATGTTTTGCGTGCACTGTGCACTGCATATGTATGTGAAGGCAAGTTGTGTTTGTGTTTGTACATAAGGAGAGAGGAGGTCAGTAATTTAGTGCATGTGTGTGAATGTGTCTGGAGGTAGATTGTGGTGTGAGTGAGATAACGACAATTCCATAAAACAATTATATTTTCCCCAGCCTCACACACCACAACCACCGACAACTTTTTCCCACAAACAGACACATACACTGTTGTACACACACTTGTATAAACTAAATTGTTATACCTTAAATGTCTCTTATATTTTGTAAATGAACTTTTTAGACTACAAAAAAGAACTAATATAACATTAAACCACACACACATACACGGATATACTTACATTTAATTAAAATTTTTTTTTTTTTGTAAAATTAATTTTAACATTTATTTGAATAGCGTTTAAATATATATACTTACTAATACATGCATATAAATATATATACATAAATATAAAAAAAATAAAGATACTAGAACAAAAGCATATAAATAAAGACAGTTTTCCTTAAAACCCATACGTACATATATAAATATGCACACGTACGTGACAAAGCCATTAACTATAAAACATAGTGCATTGTATTTTAATAGAAAAACAGATACTTATTGCATACAAATAAAAATAAAAATACAAATATATGTGAGACAATGAATTGACATAAAATATATGAAATTGTCGCCCTTATTGAAACGGTATTTTGCAATTAAGTGTTGTCAGCATTTTGTTAAAGGCATAGATCGTAGACGGGGAAATCGTTTCAATCCCATGTAATATACTATATACAAACATACTACATACATACATACATAAACATAAATACACATAGCAAAAAATATAAAAAGCATAAAAACGAAATAATACAAAACTCTCCAATCTTGTTTAGAAGAAAACTGAACCACATAAAGACATACATTTATACATATTGCTCGTATTATGTACGTTAACTATCTAAAATAAACGAACAATTAAACTAGAAAACAAACGAAAGAAAATGGACAAGAAAAGAAAAAGAAAAAGAAAAGAATTAAGAAAGGAATCGAATCGAGAGGAAAAATATGAATCATTTAGTAATATTAGTATGTACAATTATGTATTTGAATAATAAGAAACAAACAATTTTTAGTAAGCCTACAATTAATGAATGAAATGAATAAACAATTAACATTTAACATATATTTTATCTATATTGCGTACATTTAGTATTAATAATCGATTGGGAGAAACGGATGAATTGACGAAAGTAAAAAGAACGAAATAAAAAATATAAACACAAAACAAATAAAGTGTGATCATTATTCAACTTCTTTTATACATCGCTCAAAACTCTGCTTGTTTCGACACTGGAGTGAAACTACTGTTTTGGCGCCGCGGTCCTGTTAGTAACAGCTAGAGGGCGGCACTAGGCAGTGTTGCCAGATTTTGGGAAGCACCATAAGCTAGATTAAAGAAAAAATAAGCTATAATAAGCGTAAAATTAAAAAAAGCTTAAAAAACTAGTCAAAACAAGAAAAAACGGTACAGTAGAGCACGCCCGAATCGGTCTAGAGATATTACAATGTGTAGTACTTGCATTAAAACACGTTGAAACAAAAACAATCTAAGCATAATCAAACATATATCTGTTTGTCTGTATGCGAATACACATACGAATGACAATATATGATGCATATATGTATGTGTGTATTCAGCGCGGCCAGCGACTGCGGCAGCGCTGCCGCCACACAGGCAGAGAAAACATTCGAACATGTGCTTGTATGTTTCTGTCTCGCTTGCACTCATGCATGATTTTGCATTCAGCTATCAATATTGTAACGCTTCTAGTTTTCTTGTTTATAGTGCGATTATAATGCGCCTTTCAGGATAGTTTGATATAGTTAGTCTCCACAGGAATTATAAATTACAATACTGTACTATATGAACAAATGCCTAAAAACGGAACGAAAGTTGAGAAAAATTTTCATTAATTGTGAGAAAAAGGGGCGTGGCAGTCAAAAATTTTATATCTCAATGCTTTTTCACTGTCGCTAGGAACCTCGATACTAAAATTGGTCATCCTAGGTGCCATAGTTACTGAGACATTCGCTGAAAACACAGATTTTTTCCGAGGTATGTCTAGTTTTTTGCTCATTGTGGGCAATTGGGGCGTGGCATCGAAAAAAAAAATTCTTGTATTGACTGACTAAATATGTGATCGATTGAGACCAAGCTCGAACTTGTAGCTCTTACCATCTCTAAAATCTGTTTGTTCATACGGACAGACAGATGGACAGACAGACAGACGGACAGACAGACAGCATCAATAGCCGAGACGATATAGCAATGTCCGTCTGTACACCCGTCCGTCCGTATGATGAGGTAGATCTCAGAGACTATAAGAGCTAGAGCCACCAAATTTGTAACAATATTCCGTCATCTTCGCGAGCAGATATAGTTTATTTCAAATTGTTGCCACGCTCCCGCAATCTTGGTACACACGTTCTTAGAAAGAGCATAAATACAATGTCACTACAAATTTTCGGTTGCCACACCCCCTTTTTCAATATCCATACAGTTTTTAAGGCATTTGTCCTTATCGTGTTGTTATTTAAACTTAGTTTGTAGACAAATCATATAAAACTATTCTAAAAGTTGAATACAATCCAACTATAAACAAGAATCAAAGTACAGTCGGGCTCCGTAAGATACCCTGTGAGGATCCGATCCCGTCTTGAGATCTTACAAATCTTCACTTAGCGTGTTAAATCAGTTGAATCAGAATTCCAATTTATTTCAGTAAACGCAACTCCAACGATACAGCTAAACAACTGATCAAAATCGATTTTTTAGTATCTTTATAAATTTATCCATAATAAATTGCTCAAATGAACTAAAGAACTGGTATCGATAGATGAATCAAAACAAAGCTCGACAACGCAAGATGAAGAAGAAGAAGCATGCTCTGTCTCGCTTGCGCTTGCTCACGCCATACAAATGACCTATTTACAGAAAACTTTTATACTTAACATTGCAACCGATTGCTCCCATGGCAGCTATATGATAACGTAAGTATTTTTGGCATTTTCAAGCGAGTGTTCCTATGACAGACATATGATATAGTGATCCGATCTGAATGAAATTTGGTTGAGTATATATATTTTTGAACAAACAAATTTCAGAGATGGTAAGAGCTACAAGTTCGAATTTAGTCTCAATTGACTATAGTTAGTAAGTCAATATAAAAATCATTTTTTTTTTCGATGCAGCACCCCATTCGCCCGCAATAAGCAAAAATCCAGACACACCTCGGAAATAATCGGCAAATATCGCAGTAACTATGGCACTTAGGAAGAACAATTTTGGTACGCAGCTTCCTAACAACAGCATAACTGCAATCTTATTACGATTTTTGGGCTGCCCTTTTTCCACAAGAAATCCAAGATATTTCAATGCAGGCATTTCTTCTTATTGTACAGTATTGAAATTTATAATTCGTATGAAGACTATTTATATTAAACTATTCTGAAAGTTGCATAAAAATCTGACTAAAAAAAAGAAAGCTAGAATCGTAACACCATTAACAATTGAACACAGTGCCAATGCATGAGTGCAAGCGAGTCAGACACATACAAACGTATGTTCAAACGTTTTCTTTGTATGTGTGGCGGCAAAGCTGCCTGCGGGCGCTGGCAATGTTGATCAATTCATTGCATCATGTGTAACACCTCTGTTAAGAGCTGTTATCTTATCGGAATGGGTCCCTGTTAAAATTCTGTTTAAACTCATTGGGTATTCCTAATGGATAACCAAAAACATTTTGCAAATTTAATAAACTTGCAAGATAGACTTTATTTGAATAAATCGTAGGATGTAAAATTATTCTTTGTATTTGTTTTTTATGTCAACGTGTTTTAATGCAAGCACTGTCCATTGTACCTGGACACCGATTTTAATATTATAGTCGGGAATAAAAGCAGAGAGTATAATACGGGCGGGCGTGCTCGACTGTACTTTTCTTTCTCGTTGTTGTATTTTTTAGACCCCGTACTCTTTAAAAAAGAGTATAGGTGTCTATTAAGTTTCTCAGACGCGAGATGTGCGTAACAGGCAGATGGAGGCGTGGCCGACCCCATAAAGTATATATATTCTTGATCAGCATCAACAGCCGAGTCGATATAGCAATGTCCGACTGTCCGTCTGTCCGTATGAACACCTGGATCTTTTAAACTACAAGAGGTAGAGACACCAAATTTGGAATGTAAGTCCGTTATTTTCGCGAGCAGATCAAGTTTATTTCAAATTGTTGCCACGCCCCTTACCGCCCCCGCAATGAGCAAAAAACCAGACACACCTCGAAAAAATTTGTGTTTTAGGCGAATATCTTAGTAACTATAGCACTTAGGGGCACAAATTTTGGTATACAGGTTGTTAGAGACAGACCTTAGTATAATGTCATTCAAATTTTTAATCTGCCACGGCCACTTTTCTAATAAAAACTAAAAAACTCTCCCACTTCAATGCCGTTTTTAAGGCATTAAATCAAATAGTACAGTGTTGTAATTACATACGCTTAGAGACTTACTATTTCTAACTTTCCTGAAAGTGGCATCAAAATCCTATGTCAAACAAGAGAGAAATTTCGGTTCAAAGTGCATGTTATTTTACTGCAAAATCACTGCATGCGCGCAACACATACAAACAAACACAAAAACATACAAACATATGTTCGAACGTTTTCTCTACCTGCTTTGGCGGCAGCGCTGACCGGAGCCGCTGGCCGCGCCGAACAATGCTAGCATACACACATATGTGTGAGCACACATACATATTTGCAAATAATCGGAAGAATGATAGAAGAGGAGTGTGGTGCAACTGGTAGAGTTGCGGCGCAATATGGAACCCTCGCATGGATCGCGGGTTCGAATGCTGACAATAACGATTGTTAATTTACTTTTTAATTTTAATTCAAAATGTAAATATTTCATTTTAATTTTTTTAATTTCATTTTAAAATTTTAATTTTAATAAAATGGGCACTACTATGGGAGTACGGGGTCTTTTACAGTAGGCTCGATCGACTGTAGCCTTTCTTACTTGCTTTCATTTGGGTCTTATCAGAATCGAAATATCGATAAGTGCTGTAAATTAATCGCACACTGTTCTGCTTAGCTGGAGGTGGCCATCTCCGAAAGGGGAAAATTAGAAGAGTCAGAGTATAAGAGCAGGAATTCGAAAGAGAGAAGAGTAGGAGAGAGAGAGGGAATAGAGGGCAAGGGCAGACGGCCGTTGACTCTAAGGAGCCGTTGCGAATGATGCTAAAGGATGCAAAAATATTAAATTTTGCATAGCAACAGGCAGTCGCGTGGCCGGATCGTCGTCTACTAACTTGTGCGTTCATTAAAAAAGATAAATTAATCCTGGTGAATGAAAACATGAATACAATAATACAGCAGCAACAGAAGCAACGTGACCGACCTCATTAAGTATATATATTCTTGATCAGCATCAACAGCCTCGTCGATATAGCATGTCCGTCCGACCAAGATTATTTTAATTTTTTGCAACGCCCCTATCGCTTCTGCAATGAGCCATAAACTAGACACACCTCAAAAAATCTATGTTTTAGGCAAATATCCCAGGAACTATGGCAGCTAGGAGCACCAATTTTGGTACACTGGTTCCTACAGACAGCATATGTATATGCAATGCCATCAAAATTTTTTGAGTGCCACGCCCCCGTTTCCCATGAGAATCTCAAACTTTTCAAACTTGCATGACGTTTTAAAGACATTAGTTCTTATCGTATAGTATTGTAATTTATAATTCGTTTTCGAACGTTTTCGCTGTTGTGCGGCGGCAGCGCTGCCCGCGCTCGCTGGGTGTGCCGACCAATGCACTATGGGGAATTTTGCCCTTTTTTGAGCACTTAATTCAATTTTTAAAAGTTATCAAAATTTTAAATTTTTGTGCCGATTAATAGATAAAAGACCAAAGCTCATTGCTGCATACTTGCTTTTCCAACATTGTCCATCACTGGTAAGAAAACAGCCGATAAAGTGACACATGTTACGCAAGAAAAATTTATATTATTTGATGAAAAAATTTGCTCAATTTTGAAGGCAAATATTTCGAAAAATACCAATGTTCTTGAACCAAACTAAGATGGAAATAAAGAAGTCAGGTATTTTATATGTGCTGGTGTATCTGTTTTGTAGAAATTGATTGTAGATTTCTAAATATTTGTGTTAGTTTAAGGTTGCCTCTAATAGAAAATTGGAAAACAAATCTTAACTTTGAGAATACTTTTAAGAAAATATGTTCTTTGCATTTCTATAAAACTTGTAAAATTATGTGATTTTATAAGCTCTGCTTTGAATGTAATTTGTCCCAAACTCCACAAATCCCCACAAACTAAATACCAAATTAAGAAGCAAATATCTATTATTCTGCATCGCTATGTTGCTAATGTGGCGCAAATGCAGATCATATTTTGATATGTTCAAACGCCACCATGCTAACTGGTTGAACCAGGCAACTTTTTGGACAATCGTCAAAATATTAGAGAAGCGTTAGTAAAGGGTACGGCGAACCATTATACCATCAGGGTCTCAAGGCAAAAGGGTAAAACTAAGACAAGCTGGAATGTTTCTAAAATAAATGAGTACAGTTTACAATTATGGTAGTTTTCTCAATTTCCCAATGAATTTTGACATGAAATAACGGAAAATATGGAAAAGCAAGGTAGGCTTAATAAATTCACTGCCCAAGAATACAGTTGTATTACTATAAATTGTTCTGTTATAGATTTTATAGCACACTTATTTGGGCAAAACTTCATTTTAAGGTCGTGGTCGCCTATTTTTATAAAAAATGGTTACACAGTGTAAATAAAATTCCACAGAATAAATTATAACCAAATTTTGTTGCGAAAAGTAGTTTTATCAATTATGTGCTCAAAAAATGGCAAAATTCCCCATAGTGCGGAGTTCTATTAAACTTAGCAAAATTTTATGTAAATGCTCAAATGAAGTTAAGATACCGCGGCTTGAAACAATATAAGCACTTTTACTTGCCCGCTTAGCCAACTTATTTGTCCAAAAAATATGCATAATACCATATAATTTAATTAGTTTCAAGTACGCTCTGTCGGCTTTTACTAAGCCGCTCAGTCTGTGGTGGGGTCTAGTCGACTGAACACTTGAATTATTTCTTCGAATGCTATTCTAAAGTACTTAAATCATTTGCCTTAAACGAATTTGTGATTAAAGACAAACAGTTTTGTGTTCGAATATGCATAGTTTTTATTTGTTTTAACGTGTTCTAATAGAGGTCATACCTGAATATCGATTTAAATTATTTAATCGGGAATAAAAACAGAGGAGTACTATACGGTCGGGCGTGCTCGACAGTACTCTTCTTACTTCTTAACGATGAATGTATAGCAACCAAGTTTGCTATGGACAGTAGCAGGAATAAAGAAGACTGGTTCAATTATTTGCTTTATTGTAATTAGCAGACCGCCTTATGCGCGTCTACTCTGATCTGCCGTCAATGTAAAACTGAACTTATACATAACTTCAATATATGTGTGTTAGAAAGAGATAAACATAAGGCATAGCATTTCGCAGTGTTGCTAAGGTATTTCACAATGTTGCTAAAGTATTTCACAATGTTGCTTAAAATTATGTAACATCAAGCTTATATCTACTGCGCAATATGTGAGTGCCTAAAAATCATGAAATTAAGACAAAAAATGCGATCGTTAGACTTCAAATTAATCCGTTCCTGAACATACCGCCCGACCCTGAAACGTGGTTTCTGAGTTAGGTAAAACTGCAATCTTGGTAATCGGGCGTGTTGTCTCTCCATTAGGAGTTCTGAGCTTGACTGCACGAACCAATCCGTCGGATCCAGGGAATGTTTCCATGACCCTAGCTAGAATCCAAGTTGCAGGAGGTGTGTTCGTTTCCTTAACCAAAACCATTTCTCCGGTTGAAATACTTGAAGACTTGGCGATCCATTTATGACGCTGTTGTAAAGTGGTCAGATATTCCAGGTGCCAGCTTTTCCAGAAACATTGCAACATTGCTTGAAATTGTTGCCAGTAATCCAACCTGTTTGATGGAACTGGCTCAAGATTTCCTTCCGGAATCATTGTGTAAGGTCGACCGATCAGAAGGTGAGCTGGAGACAAATATTCCACGTCAGTGTCCGGCGTTGTATATAGCGGACGAGAGTTAACCACTGCTTCTATTTGTGCCAGCAAGGTGTGCATTTGCTCGAATGTCAGAATTGTTTTTCCGAGAACACGATGAAGGTGCAATTTGACTGAGCGCACTGCTGATTCCCATTTGCCACCCCAGTGTGGTGCGTGTGGAGGAATAAAGTTCCACTTGATTCCTTCAGTTGCCAGAGCTTGGGAGACGATGTCGTTGTGCGTCTGAGATGTTAGTAATTGCTCCATTTCGTTAAAAACTCTCCTTGCGCCAACAAAGTTTCGTCCATTGTCGCTATGCATACGTGCGCATTTGCCGCGGCGTGATATAAAGCGACGCAGTGCTGCCAGAAACGTTTCGGTGCTGAGATCGGTAGCTAATTCTAGGTGAAGTGCAGAAGTAGCCATGCAAATGAAGAGGCAAATGTAGGACTTTTCCTTGCGAGGGTTACGTCCCTTGTAGACCTTGAGTGTGATAGGTCCGGCGTAGTCGCAACCGGTGTTTTGAAAAGGAAAGGCCTGGGTCACTCTAACTCCAGGTAGATCAGCCATGAACTGCTTAGCTGTCTGCTGTCGCTGCCTGAAACATTTCAAACAGTCGTGTGTGATCTTCCGTATTAGGTTTCTGGCACCTAATATCCAATATTGTTGTCGAACAATTACAAACAGTGCAGAAACACCTGGATGTAAATGTGCCTTGTGCTCCTGCTCCAAGATTAGCTTAGTTATGCGATGACCTTTGGGTAGGATGATTGGGTGCTTCGTAGAGAAGGGTAACTTCGAATTATTGAGGCGTCCGCCTACACGCAGGAGTCCCAATTCGTCAATGATTGGCGAAAGTGTGCGCAGCTTAGAGTCATTTCGGAGTGGCTGATTCTCGAGCAGCAATTATCGTTCCAGATGAAACACGTCCTGAGCATAGCACAGGCAAATTGTGCGTGCCTTCCTGATCTCTTTAAATGTGAGTGCGCCTAAAGTGCGCTCGCGTCGTGCAAACCGTAGTACGTAAGCCACGATGCGTACAAGTTTTGTCCAGGAGGAAATGCGCTGTACTAGGTCGTCAAGTAGGGGAATTGCCGCATTGGGAGCTGCCATAGTTAGAAGTGTCGTTTTCTTCATTTCTGCTTGGAATTGATAATCTGGAATGACAGAAGAATATTGTGCGGAGATAATGTTTGCGACGTCAAAGTTCTTGTCACGAAGCCAGTCGGGTCCTGTCCACCATAGTTCAAAATTCAGAAGATCTTCCGCTGTTATGCCTCGGGAAGCGCAGTCCGCTGGGTTATCCTTTGATATGACGTGGTGCCAAGCATGTCGAGGAATGTTGCTGAGAATCTCGGATGTTCGATTTGCGACGAATGTCTTCATCTTGGATGGTGTGTTTGATAACCACGCCAATACAATAGTAAAGTCACACCAAGCGTGTACCTTGATATGGTAATTCCTGAGCGCCATTTTGATCGACGCCACAAGTCGACTCAGCAGTAGCGCTCCGCAGAGTTCCAAACGTGGAAGAGATTGTTGCTTGAGTGGCGCAACACGTGTTTTAGCAGCAATTAGAGAGACTTCTACCTGGCCACTAGCTTGTGTAACCCGGCTATAAACGACTGCAGCGTACGCCTTGATTGATGCATCCGAGAATGCATGAAGTTCCAATGTACCAGAATGGTATCCAATATAACGCTGAATGTTCATTCCCTTGATTGCTGGGATATCCATACGATATTTTTGCCATTGTGTCGCCAAGTTTGATGGAAGCTGAGTGTCCCAATCCAATTCATGTAGCCATAGTTCTTGGAATAAAATCTTGAACTGAACGACAACCGGTGCCAACAGCCCAAGCGGATCAAAAATGCGTGAGACGTCAGAAAGTACCCGTCGTTTTGTACCAACTGCGGTGCTGCTTAAATTCACTTCGTATCCCAAAATGTCAGTAGCTGGTTGCCAGTGAATTCCAAGCACCTTGACTGTGCTATTGCTGGAGGTGTCTAAATCCCTTGCAGATAAGTTTTCCTTTGTTGTGTGAATGTACTGGCTGTTCGATACCCATTTTCCCAATTCAAGTTGGGCTTGCGACATAAGGAAAACAATTCATCTCGGCGTTGGAGAAGTTCCTCTTCGGTTTGTGCTCCAGTTAAGACATCATCAACGTAAAAGTCATCCAACAATATTTTTGCAGCATGTGGATATGTGTGTTCATGGTCGTGTGCTAGTTGCTTAAGTACCCTGATCGCTAAGAACGGTGCGCAGGCCGTACCATAGGTTACTGTGCAGAGCTGATAGTGGTTCAGTGTTTCCGATGGATTCTGTCTCCACAAAATTCGTTGATAATTCCGATGGTCCTCATTGACCCAAATTTGCCGAAACATTTTTACAATGTCCGCCGTGAAGACAAAACGATGAATCCGAAAACGAACGCATACATCAAACAAGTTTCGATGAATACTTGGTCCAACATGAAGTGTTTCGTTTAAGGTCACTCCCTCAATATCTTTAAACGATCCGTCAAAAACTACTCTTAGTTTTTGTCCCAGAACTGGATGGTGTGGCATGTAAAATACTCGATCCTGATGAGTATTGATCTCATTTTGTGGGAGTTTGCGCATATGTCCTAGACCTTCGTAGTCTTGCATAAATTTGACATACAGTGCCTGTTCCTGTGCATTTTTCTGTAGTCTGCGCTCTAATGCCTCAAATCTTGATTGTGCTCCCTTCAGAGTATCTGCAAAGGTTGTATTTGCCCTTTTGAAAGAAAGCTTGACGATATATCGTCCTTTGGCATCCCTTGAATGTGTATCATGAAAGTGTTCCTCCACCTTCAGGTCTTCAATGTCAGGTGGTAAGCCTGTATCGGTGTCCGCCAACTCCTAGAATCGCTGGAGAGCGTCGTTGATGTCAAAGGAAGTCAACAGCGTAGTGGTAGCTGTTGGTCTGGGATTTGTGGAAATGGCTGTGATCACCCATCCAAACCTTGTAGAAATGGCAATTACATTGCCATGGTTGTCCAGCTTCTTATCTCCAGTAAGTATTTCCCATACATAATCTGTGCCCAACAGAATGTCTATGGGAGATTTTTCGTTAAACATCGGGTCTGCAAGTGGAATACTATTGAAGATCTCCAGTGATGATGCATCAATCTTGTCCCTTGCAAGTGGTGAAGTGATTTTGCTAAGAATGTGTACCGTGACCTCTATGGAGTCATCTGACACCCGTGACTTAAGCTGTAGTTTGCTAAATCCCCTTGTGGTTTCAGCCTTTATTGAAGAAATGCCCGAAACAAGAATTCGTGCGATGCCAAGTGCGTGAATGCAGCGTTCCGAAGCGTACGATAGTTCCGAGCCACTATCTAACAATACACGGCAAGCAGTGTATGTTCCGTGTGCGTTGCGTACATTTACCCATGCAGTAGGTAGAGTTGACTTCAGTTGTCCTTGTGACAAAACGCACGTGGCTGCGCGTGGCATGTGCGCAATGTGACCGTTTGTCATCAATGATATGCCTCGTTCCTGATCTTCTATAGGAACAGTGTCGCCTTGTTGACTTGTAATTCCAGCAGCCTGCAGCGTGGTGGTTTGTATGTGTATTAGTGAGTGATGTCTGCCACGACAATGTCAACATGTATGACTTGATCCACATTTCGCTGACGTATGACCGGGCCTTAGACAATTGAAACACAATAATTTGTTTTTAACAAATGATCGACGTTCGTCGATGGACAAATTGAGAACAGTTAAATAGCGAATGTTCAGTTGAACTACATTTGGCACAAGCTCCTTGATCCGTAGCTATCAGAGTGAGTGTCGCCTTTCTTGGCTTGCCGATTGTTTTGTTGCCTGCATTAGCCTCAGCTGCTGCATGCCCTTGACTCAATTCAAATTCTTCGCATCGAGCGTCGAGAAATTTGAACAGTTCTTCTGTTGTTGGAGAAATAGTCTCCAGGCTGAGCTCCACCCATTTGCGTCTTGACTCTGGATCTTTTTTCGCGAGCAGTAAATAGTTTATCCAGCAGTCGCGTCCTGTCTGCCCAACTGCATCCAGTCCACGAAGGATTTCATTAGCGTCGTCTGCTACCTTTCGTAGCATTGAGACGTTGCTACTCTGTGTTGTGGGTAACTCCATAAATGCCTCCAGTAATGAATTTACAACATGACGAGGTCTGTTATACCGTTCGTTGAGACGTTCCCATGCCGTGTCATATGCCGCATCGGTTATAGGCAAATGACGTATCAAGCTCGATGCATCATTAATCAAAAATGATTTCAAATAATGAAATTTCCGTGTCCTTTCCAAGTGTGGTTTGTTGTGAACAGTGCTTTCAAATAAATCCTTAAAGGCTGGCCAATCCTTGTAATCGCCACCAAAGGGCTTTATCTGCAACTTTGGCAATTCTGTATCTCGCAATGTCGTCGAAACGCCGGCGTGCGTTGTCCCCGCGCCTAACGGAAAACGAGAGAAGAATTCCGGTTGTTGTTGTACCAATCGTGAAATTGCGTCTTCGTGTACAAATTCACTACGCTCAGCTACCTTTGTTGTAGATGCTGCAGCCGTATTTTCTGCATTATGCAACCGCTTTAGTGCAAGCAGTTTCTGTAGAGCCTTCATGTACTTGCCCTTATACACTTCATCGTCGCCTGCGGGGTCGACATACCCTTCACATTCGTCGTACAGACACATGCTATCTCCCACCCGCTCGAACTCGTTCCAAGCGGCATTGAGCCTGATAAGCATTGACTCCACGTAGTCATAGTCGCATTCAGCTGTGGAATGCTCAGCCTGATGAAGTAAGCGTGTTATACTTGACTTCAACCTGCCCCTTGAGTGTACCAGTTGTTTAAGTTGTTCCATGGTGAACAGACCTTTGCGAGTAATATATTACGACAGATCCGGCTCGAAGGACCAATTTTATGTATAGCAACCAAGTTTGCTATGGACAGTAGCAGGAATAAAGAAGACTGGTTCAATTATTTGCTTTATTGTAATTAGCAGACCGCCTTATGCGCGTCTACTCTGATCTGCCGTCAATGTAAAACTGAACTTATACATAACTTCAATATATGTGTGTTAGAAAGAGATAAACATAAGGCATAGCATTTCGCAGTGTTGCTAAGGTATTTCACAATGTTGCTAAAGTATTTCACAATGTTGCTTAAAATTATGTGGCATCAAGCTTATATCTACTGCGCAATATGTGAGTGCCTAAAAATCATGAAATTAAGACAAAAAATGCGATCGTTAGACTTCAAATTAATCCGTTCCTGAACAATGAATTTGGAGCAAAAGCTAAAACGCCATGTAATTGAAAAGTTCTTTAGGTCGTGGACGACTTTTTCACTACTTTGTTTCAGTGGCTTTCATTTGATCCATGCTTGAACGGCTGCTTTCTTTACAATTTTCTGTAAACATTAGTTTGGTATAAAACATCGATTTACAACATTTTCATTGCGTGCATATAATATTAAAAATACTTTTATCATATTAACTTTCATATTATACTAACTCTTTTAAAATCAAGAAAAATATACATATAAATATTATTTATTTAATAAACACTGATACACAAGGTACAATACATTAAGACATGTTCAAACGTTGTCGCTGCGTTTGTAGCGCTGCAGCGCTGCCCGCAGACACTGCCCGTACCGACCTGTGATATACATGTATGTTCGTGTATGTTAGAGCTGGGAAAACATCGATAGTGGCAGTACTCCATGGTTTCACCATCGATGGTTAAAACCATCGAAGAGTTTAAAAAAGGAAATATATCTGTTTTTTATTGAAATATTAAACAAAAAACAATATCATAATATTTATTTATATATCATAATAAGGACAATAAGGACACAAGATCGGATAGACTTGAATGTAGACGCGCAACGAGAAAAGAACAATGTATAGTTAAATTAAGCGAAGTAAAATAAATAAAGTACTACAAACTTTACAAACTAGGACGTCCTTTAAATATTTCCGGCTTGGCAAAATATACCTTGGATCTAAAGTTCGCACAAACTGAATAAAACCAAAATTTTCGACAATGCTACAAGGTGCACTTGCGCTCGAATTCGTTACTAGGAAGTAATACAATCAGTTCACTTTCTAAGAAATGCTGTGTACAAATTCTTACTTGATGTTGCGATAAATTTGTCCATTTTTTGTGAGATACTGCCAAATTTTAGAACATTAACTTCTTAAGCCAAAGCACTAAATAATAAAGTCTGAAAAATTATTCTATTTTTTAAAAGCAGAAACAAATTTTGTGCACCTACAAGTGTTGTTTCAGCCACTAGAGCTGGGAAACCATCGATGGGACCATCGATAGTATCGATGGAATTTTTGATTTTCGATATATCGATGGATATTGCTCGATGTCGATATATCGGCGATTTTCGTTGTGAGTGGCTGAAACAAAACTTGTAGGCGCACAAAATTTGTTTCTGCTTTTAAAAATAGAATAACTTTTCAGACTTTTTTATTTAGTGCTTTGGCTTAAGAAGTTAATGTTCTAAAAATTGGCAGTATCTCACAAAAAATGGACAAATTTATCGCAACATCAAGTAAGTATTTTTACACAGCATTTCTTAGAAAGTGAACTGATTTTATTACTTCCTAGTAACGAATTCGAGTGCAAGTGCACCTTGTACGTCGAAAATTTCGGTTTTATTGAGTTTGTGCGAACTTTAGATCCAAGGTATATTTTGCCAAGCCGGAGATATTTAAAGGGCGTGCTAATTAAAAAAATGTACGACAGTTCGTTGATCATTCTCCAGAACAAGCTAAATAGAATTGAATATTGTGCTATTACAACCGACACCTGGACTTCGAGAGCCAATATTAATTTTATAACCGTTACTTGCCACTTTGTAGACAATTTTCTTTTTTTGATATAAGCTCCCTGTCATATTTATAAACTCACTTCTAAATTGCAATAACTCGAAAAGTATTGGATGTAGCGGAATATAATGTATGGAGAAAATGAAGAGAATGATTAAACAAAGAGAATGCATGAAAATTTAGTTGACTTCCATCTAACGGTACTTATCAAAGGACACTTTGTTTATTTCTCAGTGTTGCATATTTATAAAATCACTGCTCGTTTTTGGTTGTTTTTTGAACAGTAGCTTAAAATAAATGATTCAAATGAATTTTAATTATCAAAATACATCGTCCAGAGAGCGAATAACCTTTTCGAGGTGATATTAAATTCTTGCCAAGTGCGTGGATACTAAAACATAAAAAAAAACATGTCCCTTTATCAATAGGTTCATTTTTAAGCTCGGCTACTGTTGTAAACTGCCGAATTTCGGCAGGTACTCAGTCAATGAGTATTCTCCATTGATTTTTCAATGGTCTCAAATCAGGAGAACAACCCGCAAATCCGAAAATTTTATTTTTTTGGAGCTTTTCTTTCTTTGCGGGCTGGAATTTTTTCATTTTACAGCAAAAATGTATGTCGTTTTTACATATTTTGATTAAAAAATCGTACTAGACTACTTTAAAGAGTACTAGTTTTACTAACACTTTACATTTGTGACGCTCCAAATTTCACTAATAGACAATTAATTGCAGGAAAGGCACCCTGCCCTATAACGCTCTCATCACGAAATTTTTTTGTCAAATAGAAGGGAGTTCCTTCCAGAAAAGATGCCAAAAGTCTTGGTCTGTCCAAATTACAATTAGTTTTGTCCAAAAAACGTAGCTGTAAATTTGCTGCTTAAAAATTCACGACTTTTAAATATCCATTTTTTTAGGTTATGTCCTTTCACATTGTATTCTCATTATTTATTACGAAAATCAATCATGCAGTCTTGTGACATGCCATTCATGTTAGGACTATCATTATTTTTTATTTTTGGAGTATTTCCGATCGTATAAAGCCCTTGGAAATGATCAAAACCGGCACTTTCTGTCCAACTACCGAGCGTAAACGTCTAAAGGACATCAAAATATTGCTTCAAATTGTTGTTTACTTTGCTCACTTGTTAACTTTATGAGTTCTGATCTCTTCATAGACAAATAAAATACATGATTTTTTTTTAAATTACCACGACAGATTGATTACGGCCAATTTGTCGAGCATTTAACGTTTCGGGGATCCCAGAGTCTCTCATTGCTAAAATTGTGTCCTTCTCAGTGTCCCAAGTGTTCGATCACGTGTAATTTTGATAAGATAACTCGTTTTTAAATATTTCTACTTTGCATCACATAATTGAATCACAAACGCAGCAGGAAAAGACAAATATTACAAATGATTTTATAAATATGCAACACTGAGAAATAAACAAAGTGTCCTTTGACAAGTACCGTTAGATGGAAGTCAACTAACTTTTCATGCATTCTCTTTGTTTAATCATTCTCTTAATTTTCTCCATACATTATATTCCGCTACATCCAATACTTTTCAAGTTATTGCAATTTAGAAGTGAGTTTATAAATATGACAGGGAGCTTATAAATAAATATTATGATATTGTTTTTTGTTTAATATTTCAATAAAAAACAGATATATTTGCTTTTTTTTAAACTCTAAATTTTCGATGGAACCATCGAGTACTGCCACTATCGATGGTTTTAACCATCGATGGTGAAACCATCGAGTACTGCCACTATCGATGGTTTCCCAGCTCTATCAGCCACAACGAAAATCGCCGATATATCGACATCGAGAAATATCCATCGATATATCGCAAATCAAAAATTCCATCGATACTATCGATGGTCCCATCGATGGTTTCCCAGCTCTAGTGTATGTGTGCATACATACATATAATTTTAAGCGAATGTTTATGTGCATGCAGACTAACAGATTTATGTTCGATTAAACTAAGTTTTTCTTTTCTTTTGACGTGTTCTAATACAAGTACTATCCAATGTAAGACCTAGATTCCGAGTTAATTAATTTAATCGGGAATAAAAGCAGAGAGTATTGGAAAGTCGGGCGTGCTTGATTATACTTTTCTTTCTTAGAAGGACGGACGTACTTATGTCAGGCAAATCAAGTTTAATTCAAATTGTTGCCACCAAAAACTATGTTCAGTAATTGTAATTTATGTACACATGGTAAAAAGAGAACTCTATGTTTACCTACATTATTTTTCGTACTTGAATGTAAACCTGAGGTATGCGGTTTAATTCTCGGTACAGACAGCAAATATTTTTTATTTTTTTATAAGTATAACAAGTAAATGCTGATAATCGAAAGACTTGTAAAAGTGGGGCGTCGAGAAATTGGTAGAATTGCGGAGCATAATAACACATTCGTTATAAGTCGCAGGCTCGACTGCTGACAATAAGAATTAATACTTAAATTTTTAAAATTTCATTTCAAAATATTTATTTAAATTAAATACAAATGCACACTACTTTGTGGGTATTTTACAGTCGTCTCGATCGACTGTAGCCTTTTTTACTTGTGAGACCCCGTACTCTTTAAAAAAGAGCTCTTGGATTGCTTAGGTACCCCCGAGACCCCCCTTTTTCTTTTCGAAATATGTACACCCAGCAACAAATAAAAAAACCGCACTTTAAAATTCTCAAAACTTTTGCCTTTTCTGGCTCGGGGCTTCCCCAAATGATATTCTTTTCGACTAATTTTGAATTTTGTGAATCCCCGCGTATGTTTTCTTTGGCATTAATATAGTTTACGGCGCATCAGTTGCGTAAGGGTTATTTCGCATGGCTTTTACATAGGCAAGGTTCAATACATGAGAAAACGAAAGCAGATAAATATTTTTAAAAAGCAAAATTATTGCATTGGCTGAGCAAAAACATTCCATTCGTGAAATAGAGAAAAAAAAACTTTGTGAGACGGAGAAAGTAGAAAGGATCGGGAAGAAAAATATGCACAAGTTGTGATGGCAAAACAAATTAATTAATCGATTATTGTATCATATGATTTTTTTTTCCCTTCCGATTATTAATCGCGATTAATCGCATAAAATAAAAATAATCGGTTAATTTAACAATTATTTTTATAGTAGTGTTTTTTTATGATTTTTTCAATTCCTTATATATTTTATAGAAAAATATATACTAAATATATATAGTAAATAGAAAAATTTTGCATTTATAAATATTTTCATTTATTTAAACGGAGTTTAAGAAAAGAAGTTTAGAGAGATGTTCCGTAGTTAATCTATTTCTTTTCTCGGTTGCCGTATTTCCCGCTTTTGTGAACATGCGCTCAGCTGGTACAGATGTGCCTAGCAGAAAACAATAGCGTTGTGCAACTGTATGCAATATTGGGTAAACTGAGCGCATTTCCTCCCAGGCGTCAATGACGTTGCGTTTCAGCTCCAATACAGGAGCGTTTAAAAAAAAGCTAAAATTCACTAACCCAAGCGATTATTTAATCGAATAATCGATTATAGATTCAATAAATCGCATGCCCTTAATCGATTATATTTAATCGTAAATTGAAAAAAATAATCGATTATTGTGTATCATATGATTAATTTTGCCATCACTATGCACAAGCGATAGGGAAAATCGCATTGTCTTAAGAACGAGCCTACAGAATCGCTTCAGAAATGATCTGAAGTGCAGCAACAATTTTCCATCAAAACTTCGTCCCAAACAGTTCAACGAACTGCTTCTCAACCAGAGAATGAAGCCATTAAATTGTGCCAACGATAACAAATAGTCAAGAGTTACATTTTCGGATAAGTCCAAATTAAACCTTATTGAGTCAATAGTTGCCTCAAAGATGGGCGCAGAAAGTAGAACGATTTTCCGAAAACTGTTGCTTTGCCACTGTAAAGCATTCGCCTTGTGTCATGATATGGGGATGCATATCCAGATTTTATGCTTCAGGGAATGCTTAGTATGAATGCCGAAAAATATAAAGAAAATTTTTTCAGTGGAATTGTGCTTAGCATTGAGTCCCTTACTGAGAGGAGCATGATCCCATATTTCAGGACGATTCTGCACTTTGCCTTCGTGCACGCTCAGTAAGTGTTTTTACTGAATATCGATACAGATATCGATAGAATACAAAATGCATACATGCAAAAGATTCCTTGACCAAAATAAATCGAATTAACGGAATCTGCTCAATTTAGACAAGCTTACAAAAAGAAGTGAATCAAGTCGGTAAAGTCAAAAAAGCCAAGTTGCGTAAAGAAAGAAAACAGAAAAATAAATTGAATATAAATATTTAAATTAAACTAAAGTGTTCTTCACAACTGTTCTTCACAACTGCGGTAATAATGGAAGAAAGTAAATTGCCTGTGTTATAACCATATATGTATATAATTATAAAATTTACTTTTTATAAAGGTAATAACATTGTGTAAGTTTGAAATGAAAGCATTTGACCATTTTTGTAATACATGTGCATTTGCTCATTGTGTTTAGTATGTACATACATACTTATGTATATATGCATGTACAATGTACATATGTATTCCGGAGTTTCTGTTTAAATTTGATCTAATAAAATTGCTTTTGTCATATGGTTATAATATGGAGTATAATAAGTGTAATTAGACCTGAAACCTCATAAGTTCAATATTAAAAACTATTATTGCTTGATTTCGTTACATTGTGAAATTAAAGTGATGCAGTCTCATTTTTTAGACCCCGTACTCTTTAAAAAAGAGTATAGGGGTCTATTAAGTTAAGTACATACATATTTATAATCAAACAAGAAAAAACGGTTATCTTCGGCTCGCCGAAGATTATATACCCTTGCAGTCATGCACATTGCGTTAACTTGGTTTCAATCACCAATTCTTCCTACGGTACCTATAGGATATAGTTGTCCGATTTGGATGAAATTTGGTCAGCACATTGTTAGCATAGGTAAAAAAAAATTTTTTTTAATCCGATTGTTCCTATGGCAGCTATATGATATAGTCATCCGATCTGGCCGATTTTAACAAATGATCTGCGTGCAAAGGGAATACACATGTGTACCAAGTTTCTTTAAGATAGCTTTAAAACTGAGAGACTAGTTCGCATAGAAACAGACGGACATGGCTATATCGACTCGTCTGTTGATGCTGATCAAGAATATGTATACTTTATGTGGTCGGAAACGCCTCCCTCAATGCGTTACAATCTTCGTGACAAAAACAATATAAGGGTATAAAAAATATTACTAAATATATGTATATATATATATATAAATTTCAGAAAAGTGCAAGAATAACAAAATGAAAAATATTTCCCCTTTTCACGGTGAAAAATATTTCATATGGCTGAAAGTGTTAATTTGCTTGTCATAGATAATGAAAAACCAAATGAGAGGATAAGTTGGCTAAGGCAGAGAGAACCGAAAAAGTATAATTATTGAATATCTGAGCGACTCTTTTATTTCATTCGCCGATAACGAAAATTTTTTTGATAAACTAGGTGCAGAATATGAACGAAGAAGCTTGGTTTCCCAGCTTTCAATAATGCGAAATCAAAATTCATGCAAAAGTCATCTAAAAGAAATTTTAAATCTAACAATAGATTTAAAAATGTCACCATTGCGGTATAAGGTCGCGTTTAAAAAGAATTGCTTTATTTTCAAAAAGAGTTTGCAAAATAAAGAAAACGAAAAACAGGCTTAAGTAGCAACAGCTCTGCCAAGTGGAGGTTTTGCGTTCATGCTGCGCAGGGAATCCAGCTATAGGCGTGACGATGGCGCTGTATTTATTTTGGATTCTGAAGCATCACTTCGCTTGATGCACGATCTCGAGCTGTTTAACAACTATAAAGCTCTGAAGTCGCCTATTGTAATTGCTATCGCAAAGTGAGGAACGTTTATTTATGCCACTGCAAAGGAATAGTAAAACTCCGTAGCAATTTACTTGAAGAGAAAATGTCTTGTTTTGCAAATATGTTCCACGTACAAATTGTTGCCACGCCCCTTACCGCCCCCGCAATAAGCAAAAGATGGGAATATCTCAGGCACTTGGGAGCACCGATTTTGGTATGCAGATTCCTAGAGACAGCCTTAATGCATTGACATTTAAAATTTTGAGCTGCTACGCCACTTTTTCTAATAAGAAAACGGGGTCTAAAAACAAGTAAGAAAGGCTACAGTCGAGCGAGCCAACTATAGAAGACCCCGTATTCTCATTGTAGTGCGCATTTGTCTTTGTTTTAAATTAAAATTTTAAAAATACATTTAAAATATTAAAACTTAATATTTACTTCTTGATTTATATTTAAAAATTTAATTTTACAATTGTCACCATCAGCGTTCGAACCCGCGATATCAGACGAAGTTTCCATAAGGAGGCGTGGCAGACCCCATAAAGTATATATATTCTTGATCAATAGCCGAGTCGATATAGCCATGTCCGTCTGTCCGTCTGTATGAACAAAAGGATCTCAGCAACTATAAGAGCTAGAAAGGTGAAAGGGGTCGCAAATGAAAGGTGTTTTTTGACACGCCCGCTTTAGAGCGTTCAATATTCATATATAGGTAAAAGCAGGTGAAAATAGCATGTTTTAGTATAGAAAACTTGTTAGTAGCGTTATCCAAACCAAATTCACATAGAATATACATATTTATGGTGTACATATGCTGACCAAGTTTGATCCAAATCGGATTAGTATATCGTATAGCTCCCATAGGGACAATCGGTCAAAAAATTTGCTTTTAGTATGTATGCAAATTTTCTGTCTTTACCAAGCTATCGTAATGAAACTGACACAGAATAAATCAATAACATAAATAAGTAACGGGCATCCTAAAGTCGCGGGGCGACTAAAGCATTCTTTTCTGTTTTTAATTTACATTTATTTTTTATCCAATAACTAAGTGCAAATATTTCGATTAAAACAATTTAATCAGTATCCATTAATTACAACAGCTAGTACTTATATTAGAAGACGTTGAATAAAAAAAAACTAAGTTTAATCGAAGAAAAATATGTTTGCTGTATGCCGTCACAGACAGCGAAAACGTTCTAAGTTCGAATATATGCTTGTATGGTTCTGCCTCGCTTGCACTCGAGCATTGATACTGCATTTAAGAATTTCATATTAGTCTCTACACGAATTATAAATTAAAATACCGTGCGATATGAATATGTTCGATTATAATTAGCTTATTTTTCTTTCAACGTGTTTTAATACAATTACTAGTCATTGCTTATTTTACTTGTTCAGGGGTATAGAAATTTAAATTGGAATTACACATACTACATGGGCTAAAAAGTCTTTGGCCTGACAATGAAAAAACGAAATTTTGAATGAAATTTGCCTTTATTCTTCGACATAATCTCCATCTAGAGTAATGCATTTATTGTAACGGTCTTCCAACATCTTGATACCGCTCTGATAATGCGATCCGTCAAGTCCTTCAAAATAGGCGTTTGTTTCCGTTTCGACCTCTTCATTTAAATAAAACATCTTGCCAGAAAGCCACAATTTAAGTCGGGGAAAGAGGTAATAATCGCTGGGAGCCAAATCTGGCGACTACGGTGGGTGAGGGACGATTTCGTATCGCAATACCTTCAATTTTTCAGTCGTATTGCGAGCTGAATGTGCCGGAGCATTGTCTTCTTCATAAGAGGGCGTTAGACCTTCACCTCGCATCCAATCGGTCCAATAATGGATAGTAAAATTGTTTATTGATTGTTTACCATGTTCTCGGTGAATATAATTCCATGTGCGTCCCAAGAAATACTGGCCAACACCTTACCGGCTGACTGTTGCGTCTTCGGGCGCTTTGGACGACTTTTACCAGGCAACAAACACTCAACAGACTGTCGATTAGATTCAGGTGTGTAATGGTGAATCCATGTCTCATCCATGATCACAAATCGGCGTAAAAACTCTTTTTTATTGCGAATAGGGCCAGATTTAGCTTCGAAAGTTGAATTCGATTCTCTTTTTGATCAATTATGAGAAAACGTGGCACCCATCGCGCGCATAACTTTCGCATATGCAAATACTCGTGTATGATATAACCCACACGTTCTTTTGAGATGCCAATGGTGTTAGCTAACTGATGCAACTTCACTTTACGGTCACTCAACACAATATAACGAATTTTTGCGCTGTTTTCTGGTGTTACTGCCTCATTAGACCTTCCAGAACGAGATGCAGCATTGGTGCTCGAACGGTTACGTCGAAATTCAGCAAACCAATATATTACCGTCGAATATGCTGGGGCCGATCCACCGTAATGTTTCTCAAGCCATTACTTCGCTTCAACGGTGTTTTTGCCCACCATTCTAGTTAAGATTTGTACTCTATGGCAGGCATACAGATTTGATGTTTGTGACGCCAATTCTGTGTCAGGTCAAAGACTTATCAGCCCATGTAGTATAAATTCAGGCATATGGCCGCCACGCCAGAGGACCAATTTTCGACCACTTTGAATCACCAAAAACTCGCCGAATATTGTCCTCTAAGTGGTCAAGGGTTAGCGACTTATCCGCATATACCAGTGACTTGACATAACAGAAAGTAATCTAGCGTGGTTAGATCACACTTTGTTGGTGGCCAACTCACTGCTTTAAAGCGGGAAATAAGGCGTTTTCCAAACGTCTCATTCAGCAATTGAATTGTGGCACGAGCTTTGTGGCTGGAAACGCCGCCCTGTTGAAACCATAGGTCCTTGACATCATGGTTGATCAATGACGGAACTAAAAAGTCAGTGATCATGGCTCTGTAGCGATCGCCGTTGACTGTCAAGCTCTGCCATCATCATTTTTAAAGAAATACGGACCGATGATTCCACCGGCCCATAAAGCGAGCCAAACAACTAGTTTTTCCGGATGCAAAGGTGTTTCGAACATGTGCTTGAATGTTTTTTGTCTCGCTTGCACTCGTTGCTTTGTCTATGCGCTCAAATGTAAGCTTTGTGACGTGTTTATTTTCTTGTTTATAGTCCGAATTTTATGCAACTTTCAGGCTAGTTTAACATAATTAGTCTCCATAGGAATTATAAATTCAATATAAATGCCTTAAAAATTACATTGCATTTTATTTTTTGTGGAAAAAGGGGAGTGGCAGTCCAAAATTTTAAATAAAATTGCATTTATGCTCTTACTAGGACCTTACTTGGTATTCCTAAGTGCCATATTTACTGAGATATTCGCCGAAAACATTTATTTTTTTAGGGGTGTGTCTAGTTTCTTGTATTGACTGACTAAATATGTAGTCGATTGAGACTAAGTTCGAGCTTGTAGCTCTTACCATCTCTGAAACCTGTTTGTCGACACAATCCATAAGAAGGTATCCTTAAGACTTATAACAAGTTGTGATAAGTTAGCTTACTTCTTGAATACTAGTGAAACATTGTTATTTTTTTGTCAGAAATTTTAAATATTCAGACTTTTGTTTAGATTTTTTAATATATTAAATCAACGTACAAATTTGTTTAAATATTAGCTAGAACTTTGATTGCATTATTTTTATTAAAACTTATAGATATGAAAAAAATATTTCTTAAAGCTAGCTTGTATTATACAAATACCATATTTTGGCATACCAAATTTAGTAAATAGTACATTATTCATATTAATTAACTGGTTAGATTTGCGAAAATCGCTTACGACTACACTTTACAAAAAAATTTTGCTGAAAGATGTGTGTATGTGACGCAAATGCTTAAGTAGAAGCAACAGATTGAAAGTATTCACAGGTGAGCTGGCCCCTCAAAAGATTAAAAAAAAAAAGCATAAGTTTAGCGGGAAAATCAAAACCGTGCTGACTCTCGCACGCGTTCAACGCAACAAGCAGCGAGCGTATGGCAATGATTGAAATCTGTGATCTCGATCGGAATTGCGATTGTTATCGCTATCGTTATCGTAGTCGTCGCTTAAACTGCCATTTTGGCCGTAAATGCTGCCAGCTGTGCCTTGAGAGCATCGATCTGGCACAACAGCTCGATGTTCTGTCGCTCCAAGTAAGCGGCACGAATTGCAATTTCGTCTTCCTTGATGCGGCGACGATCCCGTGACTTCTTAGCTGCCGCATTGTTCTTGCGCCTCCGCTCATAGTAGGCAGCATCCTTAACCTGACCGGGACCGCCGATGGCAGAGCTCAAGTTGTTCACAGTAGTTGGCGGGGAAGCCACGGTACCGCTGGCCAGGGCCGATAGCTTTTCATAATTACCGGCGTGGGATTCACAATCGCTGGACTCCTCGGCGGCGGCACGATCCTCGCTCTCGCTATTATTGTGCGAAGAGCTGCCCTCGTTGACGCTGCCGCTGCTCGAGTTGGTGCGTCGCATTTTCGGGTTGGTCACGGTGCGAGAGCCACCGTTAGAGCTGCGAATCTGGTCGAGAACCCGTTTGCGGTACTCTGTGTAGCGTTCCACACGGGGATTGTCGAGGAGAACGTCGGTGGCGGCAAAGTTGGCGGCAATCACCATTGGATCCCTGGGAAATGCCTTGAAAGGTCGCGTATTCTTAGATCCATCTCCGCTAGCGGACACTGTGGAAACTAACGGCGCCGTGCTGCTTGTGGGCGTGGTAGTGCTGCTGCTGCTGTGGTTGATAAAGCTGCTCATGTTGTCACTAAAATTTTTACAGTCACTGGTGGAAGTTGGTGGGGATTGCGGCGCCTCCAATACATCGATTTGCATTGTGCTGGCATTACTAGCCGGACGTGGAGAAATGGCTGCGCCGGCCGAGGCTGCAGCGGCTGCTGCAGCTGCTGCGGAGGCGGCGGCAAATGTCTGCAGTAAACTGGCTGTGGCGTTGGTACTACTAATTTTGGGCGCGGCAGTTGGTTCCTGCTTGATGTTGGCGTTGTAGTAAAGTGCCGGATATAGTGTGGCTAGCTGCTGCTGTTGTTGTTGGGCAGAGTACAGAAAGTTGCTGGCAATGGCTGTCGGTGAGGCTGAGGGGGAACCGCTGCCGTAGCTGTAGTTGGTCTGGTACGGAGAAGGAGTCTTACGAGGTGTTTCAACGCTGTCGCACCGTCGTGACAAATCCAAAACTTCAGTGGCTACTGGTTGTTGCTGCTGCTGGCTGAGTGCTGCTGCTGCGGCTGCGCTACCTAGCAACTGTTGCTGGTAGGCATAGGCTGTGTACAAATCCATTTTGGGTAAGGCCAGGTGTTGCTGCTGCTGTTGGTGGTGCTGCTGTGGTTGGTGGTGCTGCTGTGGTTGGTTATGGAGCTGCTGGTGGTGTAGTTGGTGCGGCTGCTGCAATTGGCTCTGCGGCAGCTGATGGTGATGCTGATGGTGGTGATTGTGAATGTGGTGCAGTAAAGGCTTACGATCTGTTTAAACCATAGAAGGGGTGAAATCAGCATGCAATTGTCTTAAGAAAGGGGCGTGAATGCAAACTTACCAGTCTTTAGATCGAAGAATTGACCAGCCATAAGCTTCTCGTGCATCAACATGGTTCAAATGTTGCTCCTCGGTGTTCGATGGTGGTACAGTATAAAGAATAATCCAAGCTGTCAAGCGGTTTCCAAAATGTGCAATTGAGGCAAGTAAAAATTGGGAAATGGCAAATGCTTGTTTGCTCGTCTAAACGCTGATGTTGTCGAACGTTAACTGATTTCCACTCCGTATTCCGCCGGCCTTTTATAGGGGTAGTGTCAGGGGCAGGGTTAAAGGCAGCCACTGTGCCGCTCGCTTCATTCATTTCCCATTGCACTCACACCATTCGCTCAACCAACAGCAATGGCAAACCAGGGGCAGGTAGACACAAAGACACATAAGAACACATACACACATCCTCTCTCATAAGCCAGTGGCAAAGGGGTGAGCCGTGCTCTACCTCTCTCTTCAACGCATTATCTCTCACTCTTACTTTGGTTTTCCTCGCTCGCTCTTTTGCTCAGCATCAAAGGGTTTTACGAGGGTTGTTGAGGTTTGTCCATGTCTCGGACGTCGGACTTAACACTAAGGTCTAACGACTTCAGGCTTCGCTATTCCCACTGCCATTCTTACTTCATTTTCTGTTTATTCATTTTCTGCAAATATTTCAACGCCAAATTGTTTTTTTTTTTTGAGAAAATTTCTGTATAATGATTAAAGTCGGAAACTGGTTAGTCGATTTGATTTTTAAAGATTTGACAATGAAAATATGGTTGTTACTCTTAATTCCTTCAAAATTTGATTAATAAAAATTTTTTTTAATTAAACTGAAATTATTCGAAAATTTGTTCAATATTTACGGCTGCATGGAAAATATTTGCAAATATTGCAAAATATTCTAAAATTGTGTTCAAGACTTGTTGGTAACAGTTGGAGTTCCGTGTTTTTGGACTAAGGTTTACAAATATGTATATTAGTTCTAGAAGAACGTAATTAAGACAAATCATTCTTCCAGCTTAGATCATGTCTCAGCGGGAAACAGTGGGCGGCTGATGAAGGGAGGGAGAGGAGAAGAAATACCTAGCATGCCTTGGGCTCTTAGGCTAAGGGTTACGAATAGTTTAATCCGTTTGTTTTCGCTTTTGTCTTTAAATCCTTTTGCTGACCAGCCCACACCTTAAACCATGTGTGCGTGTATATGTGTGTCTGTGCTTGCGAATTCTGTGCAGATCTTGCACAAATGAAAGTGCGTGACAAATTATGAAAATTAGTCTTCCGAGTCTTTCGCGCGTTAGCGCATCCTTTGCTATCCTTACACTGATACAGGCATGCGAATTCAATCCTAAACGCGTACATTACGCGCCATTTGCCAGATTGCAGAAACTCGATCCTCCTGCTGTGGCGTCCCATAAAGCGTTCCTGGAAGCGTGAGCTGCTTGTTATGCTTTGATCGAGAGCAAGGCCAAATGCGATGCATTCTTTGGCAAATTTTAATTAAGATTATATCTCGTCAAATTGACGACAACAAGTGGACTATGTTTACTTACTCTCCCCTGTGTCCTCTTCAGTGTTCAGTGTTTACTGTCCACTGACGAACACGTCGTTTTCCATGACTGCCATTGTTTCCCTCCTCTGTCACGGTTATGAACAGTTGAGTGTGAGACTGTCTAAGCATTTGTTTAACTTTATTTACCGATTGACCAAACGGTCATTTTTATTTCCATTCCCATACGATTCGGATATTTTTTCAACAAGGATTAAGCATTTCCACCAAGTCGCGACAGCGAAGCGGAAGTATATGTATTAGACTTCAGTCTGAGTCTCAGTATTAGTTTAAGTGTCAAGTGTTTAAACAAACTCTTCCCATGAGCATATTCAGAATAATGTTTTTTTTTTTTATATTTATATTGTGATCAGTATTGTCCTTTTGATAAATTCAGATATTCGAACAACTGTTCTGAAGTGTTTCGATTCCGTAAGATAGGTTGGAATTTGTACAGAACTTTTATTAGTATATTAGTTTGGCAACCTTCTCGGCCAAATTGAAGTTTTTTTCCTTCCTTCCAAAATACATATGATACATGTATATAGAATATGCGTTCAAAAGGAATTTTCTATTAATTATTTCCGAAGTTACAGCGAATCGAACGCACTTGCTTTCCACGCGCTTGAAGGTGGTGAAAAACTTTAAACGCGTTTTACTCAAAATACTGTTCTCCAACCGAACTTTAGCAATAAAAAATTGTTTAATTTAACGGCTTTAAGAATTTTAGTTTTTAAAAAAGAAAAATTTGGTCTTTTTGGTCTACACTTTAAGGCATATGAAATATAATAAACTTGTATTCTGTAAACTTTTTATAGACTTCCGTTCACTAACAGAGGCTACACACGTGAAGTTGAGGAAACACCTGAAGAAGAATAGATAAAGAAAGGAAGATAAAGTCACGTATCTAATTTAAAACAAAGAATTTTGGGCTTACATTTTAGTAAAATGTTTTTTTGTGTTGATTCGAAATTTGAAATCCGTGTTTTAAATATGTTTGTTCCTATAGTTTTATTTATATGCATACCATACATTTCATAATAAATATATAGATATAGATTTAATTAACAAACAAAAATATTTTTATTATTCATATGGATTCTAAAATCAGAAATTAATAGAGTTTCAGCTGTGGTAATTAACTGCCCCATTCACTTTTTAGGGTCCCATTGAAAACAGTTTGTTGAAAAAAATATTTATTTATGTTTCTCGGCTGGTCCCGAAAAGTCTCTAATCTCTGTAAAAAAAAACCACGAGTTTGTGTATAATCCGACTCTAATCCAACCGTAAAAATGGTGGATTAAACTAAAATAAATTCACCCAAAACCAAACCCACCCCTGCACCCACACACGCAGCAACATATGCAGGCAAAAAGCCCTCGTTTACCTGCCTGCTATAAAAAGTCGCGTTCGGAGCTAAAGAGTTGCAGTTTTCGTAGTAAAACCCAGATTCAACGAAAAAACTTTAAAAAATCGAAACAGATGCCATAAAACTATGGATTGCTGTTTATAACATAATGAGTTAGCCGCTGTTTTTTCAGACGCAAACAAAGATGCAATATTTGTGCAATCCTTTACCGAGTAGTGTGTACCGGGTCCCGTATACCCTTACGGTGTAATCTGCTGTCCTTGAGCGTTTTTTATGCACAAAAGGGTCGTTGGAATCAGGTAGGGCGCTCCGAACGGGTTGCAATACTTACTTCCTTTTTTGTACTCACATTAGCCTCTATTGCTCAAAAACGCGACACGTTTTTTTATTGCATAATGGACTCTTCGCCGAACTGCGAATGAAAACTCGGACCAAGTCTCATTTTTTGAATTTTGCTTGTCTTTTTTTATTAAGATCTTCTACTTGAATAGTAAGGAAAAGGGTTCGGTTCGTTTTCAACCGTACATTGTGAATCTGTTTTATAGTTTCGGTCAAAATGCACCTAAACGACGCTTAGAAAATCAGCGACTAATTGACTAAAAGGGGTTTTCGGTCATTGGTTGTCGGTTTTAAGTTATTGGTCTCGCAATAGCTTTATTTCAACTGCTGTTAGCTAAAAATTTCTTAGAAATGTCCAAAGTATTGCTTTTACTCTCTGTATTTTATTTAGCTGCCTTTAATGTTTGTTAATCCTTTTTTTATGGCCCAAATCATACCGTCGAAACCGTTGACTTTACACACTTCCAGGCCGTGTGTTCAAGCTCTATAAAATGCAGCACCTAAAACTACTTATAAAATACTTGTAAAAAAAAGTGACTATAATTATATCCCTTTTTTTTTCTTTCAGTACCTTTGATTACTAATCACCAACAAAATATCACCCAAAAGTAATCACCCGTTTGGTTTTGACATTTGTGAAGTAAACAAACTTAGAATACCAATCCAAAAATGGAATAATAATCGACAAATTAGTTGGCCAGATCACTCGATTAAACTATTCCAGACATCTTTTTTGATTTTTTGTTAGTTTTTTCGACTTCACTTTGAGAGCCAGGAGCTGGATAACCTAATAAATGAGATTTGAGCACATATAGGTTAGAGCAAATATTATTAATTCTGTTTTGATTAGATTTGATTAAGGATTATAAAACCAATTACGAGTTATTTAAGCTTATGCATATATTTTTGTAAGCCCATCAACTAATTCGATTGAAAAATAGGTTAAAATATAGGAAGTGAATGAAGTAGGATTACACGAATCCAAGTAATGAGTACAAAAGCCCTGTGGAGTACAAAAAAGACATATATATCTCAATTCCAATCACAAATTTAATTCTAACAGCGCATTCCAGGGCATTCAGACATTGAGTTTTTCATTTGTTGTGTGTTTGCTTATTTGTTGTTCCGTATGCAAAATGCACAAACAACACACTTGCGACAGATAATTACAAAGAAAAAAGGCACAGATTGACCGATACACACATAGGCAAAGGCTAAAGCGAAGGCTACGTCTATTGCTAAGTCTATGGGTTCGGATCTTTAAATGTAAAGGTAAAGGTCGAGAACACTTCCGTCACGGAAGTGGACAACACAAATAAGAAGATGAACAAAAATATGAGCAAAAAAAGACTAAAAAGACACAAGTAAGTACGGTTACCGTACAACGTTAGCTTCCGTCCTGGCCAAATCCTTTAGGTAATTGTTATCCCGAGCAGAGAGAAATGCAGATTTATTCATAATTCCCTCAAAATGCTGCTCAATTATGGCATTTTTTAATTGACAGCAGACAGAGGTTAGCAAAGTAGGAAATGATCTGAACCGCTTTAGTCCAATCCACTCGAAAGTACATTCATGTATTCCGGATGAAGCACTGAAGCGAACAGACCCAAAAACCGATCATACAGTCTAATGTCTGCCTAATGGACGTATTGCCTTACAATGCCAATTATTGTGGTTTTGATGACATTCTAGGCAGACATAACAATTGTAGGTCTAGACTTTTATCTATGGACAACGCATTTTACAATATACATTCACTATTTGAAGAACACTCCATAATTGAGTTAGAAGATGTCACAAAACCTACCATTAAACTTTCTTTTTGGCCCCAAGTCTGAGCTACACTCGAAAAGCACTGCTTAATTTAAAGTTCAACATACTTTCATTTTGTTTTCACGATGATAAGTTAACTGATTGTTATTAATAACGATTATTCAAAGCTTATCGCACGTCATGAGATAGCGTAACTTATTAAGACTTCCGCTTATCCTATCGGCTTGATAGATGGGGCCCACCCAATGTAGTAATACGACATCCAAACAATGTAAATATACTAAAGGTATTATGCATGGAGTCAAGTTATAGATCTGGCAACAATAGTCTAAATAGTTTTTGAGCACTATTCAAATGGGCACAGCTAACCGGCTACTTCCTTACGCCGAGCCCATTGTAACTGTTGTTTGGCAACGGTGACGCCTCCCCAAAGATACCGATACATCCTCTGGCCAAGAAAGATTCGGACACAGTTCTTGTGTATGTGTATGCATTTGTGTGTCAACGCCCATCGCCCAAATTTGATGGAAACACACGAACAAAGACAGACAAGAAATGACAGATATCATGGTGCATTAGGAATGAAGTCAAAGATTCAAACTGAGACGTGCACAGGACCATGGCGGAGAGGGATGAGGAGGAGAACGAGGAGCAGTAGATAAAGGAGGAAATAACAGTGACATTTTCTGAGGAAAGCGGGTTGATGTCGGTCTTGTCGAATTTAAAGTGCCTTACTCTAATCAAAAGAATATGCAAGTTTAAAAACCGAACCTGAAGTTTAGAAACATATCTTAAATTTCAAGAAGAATATTCTTCATTTAAGAATTTTAATCCACCTTTTTTATCTGTTAATTGCTAAGTTGATTACAGAACACTACAATTTTTTATTTGTTATTTTTTAATAATTTTTAAATACTAATTTTTTTTGTATAACTTAAAAAACCTCGATCTATAAATAAGTATAAATAAATCTAGTTTTAATGAGATTAAAATCACTTAAGACTTGTTGGATTTTTTTTACAGCTTTAAAAGTTATTTATAATGCAAATATCTCCTAGCCCAGCAAACGATGAGGTGTTGCACGAAAATTCCATGTACCAAAGAGACTCATTGTAGGGTATTTGGCGAGCTCGAATGAGTAACATCCATTTTGCATGCATCATTCGTTTTGATGAACTGTCAACGCTTAGTGGTATTGTTTCTATCTACAAATAGTAACTCTGAAACCGTTGTGTCTCTGAGAACCGTTGAGTGAGAATGAGTGGAAGAGAGGGAGGATGTGTGTGCTAGAGAATCATTAAACGGGGTACAGTTATACAGATTGGTGCGGAATGCAATTGCAACTGTAAGTCTAAATCCAATGTCAAATATTTCTAATAACTGAACAAAGAATAGTTGAAAACCCCTTCCCCGACCCCCGTCTTTCATTCCCCTTGCACCGAGGTCTTTACAATGCGTATTCTCGTTCTTATACTCGTCACTTAATTTTATGCATTTCGACGTTGATTAGCTGCCAGCAGCCATTGTCATAAACCGTTAACTATCGAGCTGTCAGTGACAATATGAAGGAGATGGAGACAGGAAAGAGACAAGAAGAAAGGTAGAGGTAGTGTCATAGGGACGGGGCGGAAGAGTTAATAAAAGTGGGAGTGTGCCCATGCCCACATCAAAACGGTTATTAAGTAGTTATATGAATCTAAACTCGAATCTGAATAGGTTTAGGATCGCCGTGGTTTTTGGGAACCGAATGAGAAAGGCAAACTGGAAAGGGAAGGGGAATAGGAAAGGAAATCTGAATTGGAGTTCCCTCGCACAATATATCAAGCGACTCTGTTTAACCTTTAACACCTTTTTTTTGTTCGAACACATTGTTGCAGTGGCAAAGCCGCCTACAAAATCCGTTAGTTGGAAAAGAAGAAGTAGTGGGAGTAAAAAAGAAGTTGAAGTAGAAGTAGGAGTATTAGTTGGATTGAGAAAAAGAGTAGGAAACGGAACAGTAATAAGAAATAGGAGCATGAACTGGACCTGAAATAGTAATAGAAATAGCGAGAGCAAGAGTAGAACTAACTAACAGAAGTATAAATGTGAGTAAAAGTAGGAGTAGGAGTTTAAGTATGAGTTTGAATTAAATTGGGAATTAAGAGTGGGAACAGGACTAAGACTAGGAATAGATTTGGAGTAGTAATAAGAGAAATAAGCTTGAGTTAGAAAAGTACGAGACTTTTGAGCCGAGGTAAATTTTTTTGTAGTTCCACTTACTATTGATTTTAAGGCGACGGGAGTAGAGGTTTACCGTACTACCAAGTCCTTTTGGTAATTGTGTCAATTGTCGATTCGCACGATCTTTAGCTTCATTTGGTGTATCTTGATTTAACTGTTGTCCGTCCTTCCTTTTGTCAGTTTGCCAGTGTGCTCTTTTAGCGGAAGTGTGCGATAAAATCAAATGGAGAGAAAAGTTGCTGTATAGGAACAAGAGGTTAAGGCGATAAGCCATGTTCCGAGTTCTCTGTTCCTTGTTCGTTGTTCGTTGTTCCACATAACTCTTTTTGGCCCTTTGAGTGACTCCGGGCCACTGTTAATGTCACCCGTAATATGAGAATTAACCCTCTAAAGCCGTTAGCCAGCTTCTTTCCTTCTTTTGTATGCTTATGAGAGCTGAGTTCCATTTGCTTCCTTCCTTTAATTTTTTCATTTCCCATGAAACTAAAAACTGGAAGCGTGTAACTGAAATCCTTGAGATTAAACGGTCTTTAAGCGTTTTAAGCCTTCTGTTAGTCGAGTTTTGTAGGTGGCAAAATGTGCGTCACTATCAACAACTGTTGACCATTGTTCAAAAATTCTCGCAAAAATTATGAGGAATATCATTTGATAATATTCGTGTTTATTTCACCACTGGTTTTGTCAACTTGCCACAAAAGTTTTTTCGTGGAACTAAAAGGCATATTTTTAGCCAAAATACACATACCAAAATATACAGGTACGAGACTTGTCAGTGACTATATGACTACATTGAGTTAGAGTTAATCTCACATATATATTACGTGAAGATGCAACGTTATCTGCGCACAAGTGCACCGATCCGCAGTTCTGAGCCACTGTTAAAGCCATAGTTAAAGCCACAGTTAAAGCCACAGTTAAAGCCACAGATACGATTAGTATATATTTATTAGACACGAGTATACTTACAAAATGGCATTCAACCAGGAGTAATAAGTCAAGCAGTTGTGACTTTTCAAAATTTAAATAACCAAATATTCATACTTAAGCCAAGTTCTGTCAACTATCCACTATGTTCTGTACACATTTTTAAACAGTGTTGATTTTAATTTTTTGGCAATGTGCTTGAAATGAATACCTAATGGTAGATTCTATATATTTTTGCGAGAACGTCACTACAATGTAATCCAAACCTAGCCTTTGGCAGTTCATTTCCTAAGATGCCTTGAACAATTGCATTTATTTCACTAGATATTTGTTAGAAGCAGTGGCAAGATTTACTTACAAGTGCTGAGCATTCGCCATTTACCCGTTATAAGACCCCGTACTCTAACTAAGAGTAGAGGGGTCTATTAAGTTTGTCAGAAGCGAAATGTGCGTAACAGGCAGAAGGAGGCTTTTTCGACTTCATAAAGTATATATATCCTTGATTAGCATCAACAGCTGAGTAGCTAAATCGATCCTTACGAATCTTGATCGCTCCCATAAGGAAAATCGGTCAAAAATAGGACATTTTGATAATGACATGTAGTACTAGCTGAGCTATCGCAACCAAACTCACACATTATATATATGGTACCATTGTAACTATCTTAATCTGGATTGGATAATTACATCACGAAGTAGTAATTACCGGCCTTCAAAATTACCCTTTTTTTTATTGGGGGCGAATCGCTGGATTTTTTAAGTAAAAAAGTTTACACAACTTCCCTGCAATTTCAAAAAACACAACAAATTAAACCTTTATAACATAAAAGAAAATAGAATTTCGAAACTAAATTTCAAAACTCGAGTACAATGGAAAGTTGCATTTTGAGTTAAAAAAAACAAAAAAAAAGGTCAACTTAAGCTATTCAACATTTAATAAGGATAAATAAAAAAGTGTTCTGTTCGCAGCATAAAAATCGGATAAAAATCGGATAACTTTATCATATAGCTGTTGGTAAAAAGAATACCTAACCATTTTCTGTTTATTGACCACTTTTTATTAAGTTTGCGCTTGAGTTTGAACGTGTACACTATGTCTACTTTACTATGTAAGTCGAATACGTCTACTAAGTAACAGGTATTCCAAAGTTGCATACTGCATAAATCCAAAAAAGTTTTGTAGGCCATGAGACATCCAAGGTCCGCATAACCCGACATGAGCAGACATGACTTCGCACCAAATCGATTCACGCCATGCTGTCTGTGTGTGCGTATGTGTGTTTGTGCTGTCAGGATGTGGAATAGAAGGCTTCCTATGGTGGTGAACATAATTTTGGCCAGCTAATTCGAAGATGTCTGCTCTATAAATGTGTCAGCGTGCCAAATTGATGAATGCGCTCACAGCGTTCCCCCAAGCAACAAATGGTCAACCACAGAGCAGAAGGCCCTTCGAAAATCAAGCCACCGAGACTCTCCCCAAGCGTTTAACTGCGGACTCAGACCCCAAGGGTTGTACGACGAAAAGGGTTGTCGCCCAAAATTGACAACAATTATTGGAAATTGCCAAAAGTGACCACAACAGCGGTCAGCAATGCGGCTACCGCATCACACCCTGAACTTGGTACTTCACCTATATATATCCTGTACAAAAAAATGCAGAGGGTATATTATGGGTATGAGTTTACAGAATGCCATTCGCTGGCCAATGGATATGTAAAGACCTATCCTGGCACTAATTCCGGTATCTCAAGCATCGACCCATAACAGTTATTTATGAAAACTTTTCGGAAAAAAGCATTCCCAAAGTTCAGAAAGTCAAGATAAGTCGGTAAGAGTACAGAGGTATTTACAGTCGAGCTCCCGCAACTTACTTGATAATCATGACACTGACATCCGGCTTGCTATTATTAAGCAACAAACCAAAGCAATTGCAACCCTAACAGCCCACCATGGGTAAAAAGAACAAATTTTTGACATAAACTTCATATAAACTTATATTTAACATCAATTTTAAAATCGTATTTTCTTATACTAATTTCGGTATTTAATTGTAATTGTATGTACACTCCATAGATTTTGTTTTGTTAGTTAGACATATTCCAAGTTTCATTCTTCCGAGCTTAAAAACTTCTGTAAGAATCAGACTTAGGTATGGAGAAAGAAGCAATGGCATCTTGCATATTTTTATTACATACTCCTCTTAGGCTGTTGGTCCAAAAACATTATTTTCAGGCGACGACGAGAAGGACTTCACGGGAAACGTAAAGCTAATAAATTTGGGTGACATTCATGATGGACATTTTTTTAACAGAGACTTCGTTAATTTTAAACATCCCTGAGGTGATCCTTAAATCCCTTCTAATATCCACTATTCGAGCAAATTTAAGTCCACCAGCAATTCTTCTGATGGCCTTATTTTCACACGAAATTACATACATATGTATACTATTGAGCTAAATCAACTATCATGTAGATAAAGACATTATCATTTATTGTTCGAGGTGCCTGACTGAATTTACCAAATCATGTCAATATTAAGATTATACATATCCTTAATAAATTGTTCTGCTTTTATAGTTAAGTGCAACTCAATATTTAAGTGTTCTTCTGAAAAATAGCATTAGTTTTATGAATTAGACTTTAAACTTGACATTATACAAAATTGAACTAAAATACTATGTATATACAAAAATTGTGTTCATTTATAAGTATTTGAATCTTGTCCCATGGTGCAGTCGCTCTGGTGCTAAGCGGTCTAGAGGTGGAAGATGGCAATGGAGATGGCGTTAAAGAAGGAGGCATGAACGGAGAGGGAGACAGGGTCGTAGTGCAACTCTTTGACTGAGTTTGCGTCTGTCTGTCTAATAATAAAAATGACTGCGTTGTAATGCGATGCTGTTTCCTGCTATTTATTTATTAAATGTAAGCCCAACAGCCCCACACCTACAGTCAGACACACACAAGCACACGCTTAACAGTGGACCATGGGGAAAAAGGGAGTAGAGATAAAGGGTAGGCTGACACAGCTGTCACATTATCCCTCCCTTATACAGTATGTAACTCGTCTTTCATGAAACTCGTTTTCAGTTTTGTTCAGTGCACAAAATGAAGTTAAAGTTGCGTGTTGATTTGCGGTTGTAGTGGTGGTTGTAACTGTGGTTGTGGTTATGGTGGTGGTTAGCGTTTGTGTTTGTATTTTCTCTTGCTTTTCTTCCCATTCTTGGTGGTGGTTGCAGGCGCTCTGATTGGCTGTTCGATGCTTGCTGCGTTTTCTCAGCTACGATATTCCATTTACGATATAAACTCAACTGAAGCAACTCAAGGCAAAATGTCGCAACTTCCTGCAATCGAAATGAAGTTTAATACATTCTTTCACATATTACTTAAAATGGCGTTTTAAAAACACTGAGGTTGTTTGTAACACGTAGAAGGAGGCGTCGCAGACCGCAAATAGTAGATATATTTTTTATTACGATATGGGTCGATATGGCGATCCCAGAGATGGTTATAGCTACAAGTTCGAATTAGTATAGACTTTATATTTACTCAATGAATAAGCTAATCTTTTCTTTTTTTCGATGCGCCATTCACCTACAATTAGCCAAAAGAAGAAAAAAAATTTATGGTTTTGTCGAATAGGAATAGCATAAATTCAATGTTAAAACTTTGGGCTACCATGCCCCCTTTTTCCATAAAAAATAATAATAAAACTTTTCAAACTTGATTGCTTGATTGATTTGATTTGTGATTTGAAAAGACAAACTAAGTATATCAGACTATCTTGAAAGTTGCATAAAAATCCGACTATAATCCAAATAGAAAACACAGAAAATGCAGATCCCAGAGATCACAAGAGCTAAAGCCACCAAATTGGAATGACAGTCGGTATATATTGCGAGCAGATACAGTTACTTCAAATTATTGCCGAGCATCCTTCTGTTCGCACAAATCGTAGCCTTTATTACTAGTTTTTGTTTTTTGGGTATCTGCAGCATAACGCAATGTGTGGCAAGAAAGTGGCTTGTGTATATTTGATGCTTAGCAGAAACATACGTTTTTAGATTTTTGTGGTTGGTTATACTATTTAATATTTGGATTTTCCGCCAATTTTGTGAATTGTGCAAGGGTGTCCATGTAAATTTGGAAATTAAAATTTTTTCTTATGAAGTAAATTGGTCATTTGATAAATAAACCTACTTCTTAGCAATATAACTATAACATTTATCCTTATTAATAAAAAAATTTGGAAAAACGAAAAGGATTGTATTTTTTATTTCAACTTTTCTATCCAATACAAAACCGTCACAATCAGATCTCGTGCCATATATTGGTGTAAGTATTAAATGACAGCTAATAAAATGCAGAGCATGGTAGAAGGAGTAGACTAGGAATACAAAGAATGAGTTCAAGCGAGATTTGTGAAGTAAACTATTTTTTTTTCGACCCAGAACTGTGTCCGCAATGTTTTGTTGATATTCATAAAAAATATCTGTCATTAAACTAGAAATTCGAGTAAAGGATCTGCTCCGATAGTGCTTCTAGTAAAAATTATAAGATAATGAATGAAACCATAATTTTGTGGTCAAGCAAGTAGAATTGATGTGGTCCTTTGGTTTTTGTTCTTTAGTTCTTGCTTGCTTTTGTGACCTTTGAATAGAGAAAGATCCGAACTTCCTGTTTTGCCTGTTTTATCTTGTTGCTATAATCGATAGCAAAATGCATTATTTGCTTGTCCAAATAGGTCACTGAGGCGTATCAGTTGAAAAAAAAGAGTTTCAGTTTGCCATTATTTAATACTGGTCTCAAGATGGAAGCAAAAATGGGAACCAAATTAACGAAGACTCTACAAAACGAATATTGAAAATGTGAGCAGTTGTGAAGATTGTTAGCAAGGATAATTATTTGAGCATTTTTTCAGCAAACGATGTGACAAAAGCGCGACTGTACATTGCAACCAATACCTAATTTAGTAGTAGGTTCGATGCAAATATTCATTAGTTCCGGTCAGCATTGGCTACTTTTGCCTACAATTTATCACTTGATTAATTAATCGTTTGTCATCTATGTACGTAGTTTGGATTTGGTAACTAAATCTGCTCACTTCATGTTGTGCCTTCTGTCATTTGAGGTGCTCAGAGAGACTGGAAATGGTAATAAAATGGAAATAACACTGGGACCACTTACTGTGGAATTGTTTTACGCACAGAGTCCACACGAGCCGTCTCACTAATTGCTTCAAGCTCTGATCTGCTTTCTTACCACTTGCCCTGCTGCGAACGCTCCGATTTCTATATGGTACCATATAGCATAATATATACAACTGAACCCAAGTTTATGTTGAACGTCAGCTCAATCGGTTTGCCCAAAGCCGAGGTTTTCGGGCTGCGATTACCAGTCATTTATCATAGCCGAGAAGAAAAAAGAGTCGATTCATAGTTAAGTGGAATGCAGTCTAATGGACCCAAGCCCTAATCACAATGTCCAGTGTGGTCAGCAGCTGAAGCCAAGAACACACACTCTGTGGACATGTGTTTATGTCCAGTGAAAGGATTCGGATACGGACTCAGAATTCAGTGTTCAATATTAAGTATTCAGCATTCAATGTCAACTCGTCTGCATTGAATAAACAAAAGCCGCAAAAACTCATACTCATTAATCTTGCGGGGGCGTATGCATGACTCGCGCACGCGCTTGTCTGGCGTGAATGAAGTGTTTTGTATTGCTTTCGGATATTTCAGAGTGGAAATGGGTTCTGTGTTGTGCAGCAAATTCTAATACACAACATATTGTAACTTTATGTAGGGGAAAACGAAAGAAATGAAAACAACTCAAAATGGTTGAAAGGAGTTGAAAAAACTTAAGAGTTTTTGTTTTTCTAATATAAATGAAACGCTTACTGTTCATTCGGTCTATAAACTAACATGAACAACTACAGATATTAAATGGGCACGTGTTTCCCTTTCCTGCTCTCCCTTCGAATCGATCCTATCCTATCCTTTGCAATAGGTTGAATCAACAATGCATACAAACAATTTGTTTTCCTATGACCAACAGGCCCTATGGAAATATACTGCCTGCTTTTGTTTTCCATTCCGTTATTCAAATAAAAATTTATTTTTATTTATTTTAGCCCAAAATTTGTGCCGTCTTCTTCTCAGTAACCACATTCATACGGCGCCAATTCCCTCCCGAGTGTGCGTCGTTCACTTCCTCCTAAGCCTTTACATCTGCGCCCTTCTCAAAGGAGGACGTCGTCGGCACAGTTTTTCCATCAGCCAGATTGGGTGTGACATCATCTGCATGCTGTTCGAAACTTAACATATTCTATCAATGTTGAGCACTTTAGTCTCTTAAAAGATTTTTAGCGATACTAATTCTAATGTCATATTTGGCTTATCCGGAAATATTGAAATCTTATATAAACAATTACCCAAAGGTAGAAATTTCGCTTATCTTAGTAATACAATTGTATTGATGTCAGTTAAAGATATATTAATATTGTGTGAAATACTTGACTAAGAAATAAACTTGTTTTATATCAACACTTAAACAGAAATAGCAAAAACAATTAACAAATTTAAAAAGTGTTCAAAAGCTATGAGGTAAAGTAAACTTACTGAGGACAGTCACAATGGTAATGGTCATACACATAAAATGTGAGTTTGGTTGCAATCGCTCAACTAATACTACATGTCTTCACACAAATGTCCTATAGGAGCTATAGGCTATACTTGTGCGATCCTAATTAAAGTTGGTAAAGATAGGGGTAATAGAACCATATATATATTTTTTTTGTGAATTCGATTTTGTGATTCATTACATCTTGTCGTTTCGAAGTTATGTTGATTTAAACATAGTTTATTAAGCTGTGACCATAGTTTTTTACAAATTTCGGGGCTGGTAAGGTTCGTTACAATAATTTAAAAGAAACTTGGTCTGCCTGACATATGGACGAACTTTCATTGCAAATTTGGTGTCTCTAGCTCTAATGGTTTAAAGACATTGATATATCGACTCAGCTGTTGATGCTGATTAAGCAGTCTGACTGTTACGCTCAATTTCCTTCATATAATGTTAATAGACCCCATCACTCCTTTTTAGAGTACCGGGTCTAACAAGTAAGGAAAGTACAGTCGAGCAAGCCCGACCGTAAAATACTCTCTGCATTTTTTTCGCGATTTAATTATTAAAATCGGTCTAGAGATATTACAATGTGTAGTACTTGCAATAAAACACGTTGAAACAAAAACAATCTAAGCATAATCAAACATACATCTGTTTGTCTGTTTGTGTGTATTCAGCGCGATCAGCGACTGCGGGCAGCGCTGCCGCCACGCAGGCAGCGAAAACATTCGAACATGTGCTTGTATGTTTCTGTCTCGCTTGCACTCATACAAGATATTGCATTCAATATTGTAACGCTTCTAGTTTCCTTGTTTATAGTGCGATTTCAATGCGCCTTTCAGAATAGTTTGATATAGTTAGTCTTCACACGAATTATAAATTACAATACTGTACTATATTAACAAACGCCTAAAAACGGAACGAAAGCGGAGAATTATTTTTATTAATTGTGGGAAAAAGGGGCGTGGCAGTCCAAAATTTAAAATGTCAATGCATTTAGGATGTCGCTAGGAACCTCCATACCAAAATTGGTGATTTTAGGTGCAATAGTTATTGAGATATTCGCCCAAAACACCAATTTTTTCCGAGGTGTGTCTAGTTTTTTCATCATTGTGGGCGAATGGGGCGTGGCATCGAAAAAAAAAAGATTCTTGTATTGACTGACTAAATATGTGATCGATTGAGACCAAGCTCGAACTTGTAGTCCTTACCATCTCTGAAATATGTTTGTTCATACGGACGGACAGACAGACGGACAGACAGACGGACAGACGGACATGGCTATATCGACTCGGCTTGTGATGCTGATCAAGAAAATATATATTTTATGGGGTCTGCCACGCCTCCTTCTGCCTGTTACATACATTTTCACAAACCCAATATACTCTTGCAGAGAGTATAAAAAGAGAGAGAGCTCTGTGTGTTCTGTGGTTCGGCGATATTGGCATAAGCTTATGGCTTCGTATTTAACCGAATGAAAGGAACTGGTAATGGGAAATGAAAGTGACTGCCAAGGAGAGAGAAAAAAGGATGAAGAATAGAAAAGCTGAGTCAGATAGGTCATTCGGTTGATAAAGTGTTCGGCACGGTATTCGTTCTAGATTAGACTAATTTTTAAATGGAATTTCTAGCAGCTTGGTTCACACGATGGCCTGCGCCGCCAAGCAGTGGGCGTGTGTTTAACAAGGATTTTACACACGCATACACCCACACATACGCACACGCACACAAACACACACATATACAGTATATACCTAAGTACATGCATTTATATACCGGTGTGCAACTTAGCTCGGAATCTAAGACACGGGCAATGGGTCAAGGCATGACGAAAGGTAAATTTTGTAAACAATTGTGCTAATTAAGCCAGCCCAATAAAATCGTCTCATGGGCGGCTCAGTGATTTGGCCGGGAGATTGTCTACCCAGGTCGCGCTCAATATATTGAGCACTTGAACTAAATCCGGTAGCTTAAACGAGTTAAAAGAACTTGAACAGAACTTAATCCCATAAATTTGGGAAAAATACAATTTTAATCAGGTTAATTCTTATGTACCACGCCTGTTGCATGCTTCACGTCCAGATACAACATTTGGGACTCGCAGGTAGCATAACCGAAAGGATTAGTCCAAAGGACCGACTGGATTTACGAAAGCAGTTGTCGAGGCCCCGATTATCAATGCGCGCCTGCGACATTTTAATTTAATCTCAGATTCCGCTCAAGACAACCGGGGAGCGAGCCCCGGATCAGACGAGTACTTAAGATTAGAGCACAGAGTTTTGCTCATATATTGCCAAATACTCGTTGAATAAGTTTCAATTTATTGTTATTCACTACCTATTGCAAAAGTTTCACGTAAATCCGGCGATTACCACTAGCAGTAACTATAGCAGTAACAGATACAATTACCGTACCAATGTACTATTTTAAAACTAGACCAGACCTGCATTCTCAGCTTAAGCAAATTTGTAGGTCAATTGAAAAATTACTCTAGCCCTCTGATCAGCGGGATTATCAGCTTTTCATTTTTGAATTCAACTAAATTTCAGGTCAACGATCAAGCCCCGTTAAAGCCAAAAATTTTACTGTGCTGCATTGGGCGCGATTCTGCCTCTGTGACCCATACACAGAAACACAAGTCGCTCGACTATAGAATACCCGTTACTCAATTTAAATATGTTATTAGCAAATTAATGTTAGTGCAATTGATTAGGTGATGTATAAGATAGCTTGATAAACACAGAAAATGTTCAAATTCATATTTATAGCGTATTTTTGACTGAATGGCCCTATGGGAGCTATGTATACGATAAAGTAGCCGGATTTGCATAAAACTGGGTCAGTATGATTATGTTACTGCCAAATGTATTCTGTGCGAGTTTGATTGGTATAGCGTGGTCAATGAAATTCTTTTGTTCATAAAGACGGACGGACGGGCAGACGGACATGGCTATATCGACTCGGCTATTGATGCTGATCAAGAATATATATACTTTATGGGGTCGGCCACGAATGCCTCTGCCGGTTACATACATTCCAACGATTACAGTATACCCTTTTACTCCATGAGTAAAATATAAAGAAATAAAAGACTATTTTCTAATCGATTTTTTAGAGTACATAGAAGCCTTTCGGAAGCGTACAGCTATATCCGATTCATAATTTAGACCAATGTGTGACTCTGATAAAGACACTTTATTTTATTTCTGTCCAAACTGCTATTTTAAGTCAGACAAAATGCCCAAGGTACATCAAATAATAAAATGTATGAATTTAGTTAAAATACATCTATTAGCAAACCTTCGAACATATGTTTGCATGTCGTGGCATGAAAAAAAATTCTTGTATTGACTGACTAAATATGGAGTCGATACTGGCTAATTTCAAATTTTTATACCTCTTGCCATCTCTGAAATCTGTTTGTTCATACGAACAGGCAGACATGGCTATATCGACTCGACTTGTGATGCTGATCGAGAATATATATACTTTATGGGGTCTGCCACGCCTCCTTCTGCCTGTAACATTCTTTGCTATACTCTTGCAGAGAGTAAATAATCGCTTACAACATGAAAAATACGGCGGTGACGAAATATAAACCTTAAATGAATAATTCAAGAGCAAATTGCTTATTTAAATCCTAACGATCAAACAATTTCTTAAAATCATGTGGAGTAAAATAAAGTATTTTATATTCGGTTTTGAATATACGCCCACTTCATATTTCCCCACTCCATAATCCGAGATTTTTTTTATATAATAAGAATATAAATATCATACGACACTCCAAATTAACTTGATTCTTGCGTACAGTATTAAAAATCAAAGCTTCGATCATTTTAATCGAGGTATGCGAAGATATGGGAAATATTTTATTATGAGTTGGGATCGCTTACATTAAATAAATAAAATTTGGACACGTGCTGGAAAAACGTCGACTGATCAATCGTGCACCGCATAAAGGATTACGGCGATGAGCAAACAAAATTTTAGATGCCACTCCCCCTACCGCCAGGACCCTTAGGGTATTTATGATTTGCGATATGTCAACAGCTATAAAGGTGTGTGACGCTGCTGGCGAATCGGATAAAATCAGGGACTGTGATCGGCACGATTCACCAAAGGGTTGATGTATAATAAGTGAGGAGTCAGTGAGAGTTAAGGGTTGATATCGAGCCCCATTCGCCTATACCTAAGCAGGTTCTCACCTGTCTGTTTGGAGTGTGAGCTACGCGTGGCCAACAGCACACAAGCACAGCAAAAAAGGAATTCGGGAGAGAAAGATGGAGAGAGACAGAGCGCGAGAGAGAGAGAAACAGACATACAGTTTGGCACACGATCGATCTTTTGTATGACTGATGTTGGTGCTGATGCCGAAGCCCTCCCGTTGTTTGTTGGCCATCTTCGAGATCTCTTGACACTTCCACTTAATACCACAGTTTGATTTCTTTTTTAGGAGCGAACACAGGCCATAATTCTGTTCATTGTTTTGCCAAATGATTACAAAAAAATGATGTTGTTCGTTGTGGATTATCTGAACATCTCAGCAATTGCTTCAAGGGTGCATCATTATTTGACATAACATTTGTGCTGAGATCTGGGCAGCGTAAAGTGTTTCCTAGATAGGGATAAGCAACTAGTTACCTTTGTGAGTTTTTATATATTCCTTTAACGATCGGTCCCTATGGATCGCAGCTTAGTTCGACCTCACAACAGTAATAAAAAAGCAGAGATATATATATCGAAAATACCATTTGTGTTTGAAATCAAAACTCCATTTTATGGTTTGCAGATGATAAATTGCTTTTGAGAGAGGCTTGCACCAATACCGTACGGGGTAGAAATTGTCGCATACCCTGTAACCAACGGGGTTGCGCTTTAGCCTTAAAAGGGATTCATGCAAGCCACCCTTAAACAGGTCACACGTGTCACCAATTTAATTAAATGTATAGCAATCACCCCAGACCAAAAAGACTGCAATTTCAGGCTCGAAATCACCTCTGAGTGAGTTAGAAAAACAAGCATTTTATAGCCATCAATTAACTTTTTCGAACCCATTACATTAAAAAAGTTACTGCGATATACGATTCTATACTCACCTAAGAACACACGCCACATATTTGAGACACTCTAATTATTCTTTATCACTCAATTTTCCAGATGATTTTTTATAAATTATTGCAGAAGTATTTTTACTAGACCAATATACAAGCAACTATTGAAAAATTCCAAAATTTTTCGTAGTTTAAATTGTATTTATAACTATTAATTTTTCGGAATTATTTTTTTTTACTACAACCAAATGGATCGCTTCACTATTTAGCTAAATCAGATAAAATCTCTTAAAACACTACCTTTGTTATAAAACACTAAAACGACCTTATAGGATAATATAATATCAATATAATGCATCCTGACCATTTTCGGTCCAAACTCAGACTGTTTTACTATAACACAGTTCACATTAGTTCACACTAGCGATCAGGGCCATCACAAACATTTGTCATTTATGTCGTAGGATAAGATGTGATTACATAAATACTTCCCAAATTTTATATATTTCCCAAATTCGGTAAAACGGTGGGGGCTTCGCGATTTAACCGTTTAAGTCTAATGTTTAAGTATTTTTTTAAACTCACTTAAATAGACTAAAAAACTTTTTGCGGGTCTATTAAGAATTTGCTAAATGAGTCCAACGATTTAGCAAAAGAGTTGGGGGTTTCCCAAAAACAAGCCGAAAGATACCAGTTTTTTTAATGGGTTATAAAAATATGAGAGAATATCAGAATTCCATTCCATGTGTACTATTGCTGTTTAGATTTATTAATTTTCCAAAAATATCAGAGCCTTTGACAACTAAGTTGTATTTTTGGAATTTTATAACCGGTGAATGTACGGTCTAATTTATGTAAAGAAAACGCTTACGGAAATTAATTTTGATCTTACTTAATTTTTATGACGAACTAAACGCTCTAAAAACTAGTTTAAAGTCTAAAATTCAAAAAATGCATTCCACTAAGAAACTCATTAAGTTATTGCTAATAAAGGTCCATAGTCTTGCTGTCTGTTTTCCGAACGTAATAACAGATGGTTTTTATTCTTCACCTTCATAGTTAAAACTACAACTGCTGATAGAAACTTTTCAAATTTTAAACTCATAAAATATTACTTAATAACCGGTCAAACTTTATTAAAACTTTTGTCATCTATAAATTATTTATAAATCCGTTTGGCGAAATAATGGAAAGAAGAGTGTATTTTATACTCTAGGCAAGAGTATATTGGGTATGTGCAAAGTATTTAACAGACAGAACTCTTTTGTTCATACAGACAGACGGACATGGCTATATCGACTCGGCTATTGATGGTGATCGAGAATGTGTGTACTTTATGGGGTCTGCCACGCCTCCTTATCCCTTTTACTTACATTCCAACGATTACAGTATACAATTTTACTCTACGAGTAACGGGTATAATAAAGAAACATTGCACTTTATGCCATTCGGAATTTAAAATGAAGATAGCGCGCAAAGCTTATTCCAAAAATGTTTTATTAATTAATTATGTACATTTATCTTAAGCAAAAACAAGTTTAAAATACAGAAGAATCCGGTTGTAACGACACTCATTGAATAATCGTCGCAATAACCGGACGAACGCTTTAAGCGAAGTCGGTATAACCGAATTCTACTGCAAATAAATTTAATTTATTTTGTAACATGGAGTATTTTTTAGTCGTTTGCAGCTCAAGGGCATCTCTTTTTGATTTTTCTTCATTTTCCTAGCTTAATTTTTAATGTAAGGACATTTATTAAATATATTGTATAACTGCATACAAAACTGCAATGCAAGAAATTTCGCGTGAGTGACCCATCAAAGTTTGCACACAATTCGCAGAGTTTGCCGATTATTAGCATTTCTGTGTAAAGAGATGTAAATTCAATTTTTGTACCTCTGATATTAGAGTCCCATAATACTACGAAAAACTATAAGTGATGATGAAGTGTACCAAATTTAATTTTGTTTGATTTATTTAACATTTAAAATTTAACATTGCTTCCGAAAGTTGTGTGAGTGACCACTTAAATGCCCAAATCATGTCCAAAGCAAAAGTGCGGTAAAAAATATTAGGTATTAAAGAATTTTATATTTTGGTCGCCAAAGAACCAAATTAATTACTTATAACTTGTGGTGTGAATCTCAAATAAATATTCCAACTGACTGGAAAGTTAGTCCTTTTTCATTTACAAAATTTTACGGTTATTGCAACAAACAAAAGCCATGTTCAACGGATGTGTGTGTGTGTGTGTTACGACTATGACAATTTTATTGATAAAAATTATGTACGCATGAGGATAAAGAAACTTGGCTTCATCTTAGCCAACTTGACTCAGCAAAAATAAAATAAAGGACAACTAACACAAGGAAAACAAAGAGTACGAAAAGTAACATGTCACTGTCTTCAACTTCTTCCTCGTCCGTTACTGTTGTCATAATGGCTCAATCAGGCAGACACACTGTTAACGGCTAACGACTTTGGCTAACGGTAACGCAGCTTGGTTCATTGATCACCATTGTTGACCAAGTGACGCCAGGTCTGAATTTGCTTGTGGTCAACGCAGAAACATCGTGGGATTGGTAACTCTGAACATGGCTAAGATGACAATGTCGTCGGCTTTCATAAAACGTTCCTTCGATAGCTCTATGTGTATTTGATTAACTGTTTCCGTTTGTCTACCGGTTAAACATTTGCCTCCGCTTTGATCGGTGCCGACATCTTAAATTTGGTTTTCCCATAACAATGATGAAAAGAGTTATGGAACCTCAAATTTCCACAACGATTGCCTTTTCAAATTTCGACTTCAAAAAGAGACTGTTTTACATATATAAAAATTATAAAATGTTATCGTAATTAAACTCTAATACAAGAATCTTAAAACGTTTGGTCTTAAATTTCAGAAGCAGCGCTTAGCTTAAAAACGTTGATTGAAAAGATTTTAAGGTCGTAAGAATAGAAAATATTTTTGTTATTTTCATTTGAGTCTTAAAAGAATTACATTTAAATACAAAATTATTATAAAATAAAAAAAAGTATGTACCAGGTCTAAGTTGAAGTTTGCCGATTTTTTTCGTTAAAAACACAAGATATTTTGTGGAATCCTAAAATGTTTTAATATAAAGTACTGATCATATCATTTTACACAATTCATCTATCTTTAAGGCAACTTTTGGATACCATACGAAAACAACTTTTTCAACATCCTTAAAATTGAAGTGATACTTAACAATATAATATATCCCAATTAATTGTTTTTAATGTGTCCTTCACGAATCTAGTGGTACGAGACACATTTTTTATGTTCCGTTTTATTGTCGTTTAATGCGTGTGGCTTCCATTTTCCGTACTTGTTGATTTTTCATAGCTTTTAGACATTGGCAAATTGCTACTCAAATTGAAACACTTAAATTTCTTGCTAATATTTGTTGTGAATGGGTTGGGTCTTCATCCAATAGCACCTGCTAGCCTTCGTCTGCAAGCCTTTTCGCTGCTCCAGGATGTTAATTGACGAAGCCGTGCCCCAAATGCTTTAATGACTGGAGCATGTTTACTATCAGTTTCTACTAGCAAAAGATGTGTTTCAACTATTTTTTTTTCTTTTAAATAAATATAAAAAGCAACGAATTCCGCAAATGCTCTTTATTTGAAACGAAACTAGACATATTCATTGAAACACGAATTAACTGTCTGAAATACAGATATCGTTATCTTTATACAACAATTAAGAAAGGCTACAATCGAACGAGCCGACTGTAAAAGACCCCGTACTCCCATGGTAGTGCGCAGTTTTCCAAACAAACAAAGAACTGGAAGATGAAACAGAGTTTTTTATAATCCTTGTATTATAAATCAACATTTATATTTTAATTACACCGTGTTTAAATTAACATTTAAATTTTAAAATGAAATTTCAATTGAAATTTTTTAAAACTTAATAAACAAAAATCACTGCCTAGATTTACTTTTATATTTATACTTTGATATAACTAAATTAAGTGTAGTTTAGAAAATCCACAATCGTTCTCGGTTGGTTATAGGGCCGGAAAAGTTTCCTTCTGCCTGTTACGCACAGACAAACTGACAAACTTCGCTTCTGACAAACTTAATACACCCCCTACTCTTTTTTAGAGTACGGGGTATGAAAACGGTAATAACGTTTGAAATGTTGAGCTTGAAATGTTTAAAACTTTTACTCTGCCACCGTACAGAACTTCTATTTTCGTTTTTAAAATGTTATTCAATACCTTGAATTAAAAACATTTAAAAGTATATCATGCCGTAGTGCGATAATTTTGGGATCTTAAAATGCTTTGGTTGATCCAATTTTCTTTACATAAAACATTTTAAATTAAAGTGCGTAAATTTACAACAAGCATTTAATGTCGAAATTATCTTTATTTGCGCTACCTTAGTTATCATTTTTTTTTTTAATTTAAAAAGTCATAAACATATTAATTGTTTTTTACTTAGACTGATTTATTTATATTGAAAATTTGAGGATTTTCCAACTTTATAGCGTTGGAAGAACAAGAACTGTTTTAATATAGGAATAAACAAACAAATAGAAAACTTTATTTAAATTCTATTAGTGTCCATTTTCCGTACAAATTCCCAAATTTGAACCGATTTGGCCTATATGACCATAGTTCTTCATTGTTGACCATACTATGTCTATTGCTTAAATAATAAGCCTGTCATCTGCAGAGTTCGTTTGTTGTGGCCAACTTGTTAATGTTCTGTGAAAACGTGGACTGACTAATGCTCAGAGACACCCATTTCAGTTAACGATTACTTGCTCAATTCTCTAAAAAAGTATGTATGCAAAAGGATCTGTGAAAGATTCTTGAAAGGGATTAGCAGTTAAACTGTAAAAATGCTGTTAAAACATTGTGTGCCGGAAACTCTAGAGTCTAGACCCGCCCATCTTCTGTTGACTTAAGATTACGGCAAGACAGGACAACACGGGCTGAGGTGATGTGATGCCATTTGCTTCTTGAAGGTTTTTGTTTGTCATCTTGAGCATTAATCCGACTAAGCTGCATAATTTTCCATCAAATTAAAATAGCACTTATAAATAACAATAAAAAATTGAACATTTGTGTTTATTTTTTCGTACATAATATTTTAAAAGTTAGTAAGGAGAATTACGATCTTAATATTAGTGACCCTTCTTGATGACATGCGCCAGGTCGTATACACCGCGTACAGCCTTCAACTTGACACCGGGCACATCCTGTAGCCGACCAACACGGCAGAGCACAATGTTATGCTCTTGCAAGTTATGGCCAATACCTGGTATGTAGGCCACCATCTCTTTGCCCGTCGAGAGGCGAACGAGGGCACACTTTCGGTTGGCTGAATTGGGTTTCTTTGGCTTCTTAATCAGCGTCTTGAGGACCACTCCCTTGGCAAAGGGCTTTCCGTCAAGGGGTTGCCTTGGCGGACGTGTCTTGATATGTGGACCAGAACGATGCATTTGGTTCAACGAGGCCATGTTTCTGAGGGCGGCGGACATAAAGCTGCTCTGGTTCACAGCTGCAAAGAAATAGAAAAGATCGCTGATTTAGTGATAGTAGTAGTGAATGTAAGCACAACTGTACTAATTAAACATGTGTCTGTAACCCAAACATGTGTCAGCTCACACATTTGACAACCGAAAAATGAAAGACAGAGAAAGAGACAAGAAAGTGAGGTTGAGGAAAAAGGGTCAGATGGGACCGTTGGACAGCTTGGGCCTTAGTCACTGACAATGCACATTGGTATTGGCATTGGCATTGGCCTTTTGTTGTGGCTAATCTCTGTGAAAATCGCAAAAACAATTGTTACGCTGCGTGTGTGTGGGTGTCTGTTTTTGTATGTATATATATGTATGTGTATAAGTACATGCATATGAACTGATTGCTTCGCCAAATAATTGCAGCCAAATGACGCGCTGTGAACAATAGATGTCGATTTGGGTCAGCAGCGGCTAGCGCTCTGCACTCAAGCCTTTTATGATTGACAGAGTGTGTAAGATGTACTCAAAGAGACTATCACAGCCACAACAATGCAAAGGGTGTTTTTTTTTCCAACTTTCCCATACTTCCGTACTGTAGGGATTGACCATTCGAAAATGAGGCAGACTCAGCTGGCGCTGGATCCAGCTGCCAGCGAATTTACTGTATTACAGTATATACTTCTAAAATGGCAACAATTTTAATTAAATGCAACATACAGGCAGTTGCACACCCGCGCTCACAGGTAAAAATTACAATAACTGTCCAAGTTTAAAAATAATGCCATTCATCTGTTGTGCACCGCGATACTGAGCCGGTGACACACCTGTGTCTTTATGGCTTGTGATTGTGTTTGTGTCATGCAAATTCCTATTGTTTTCTTTTTATTTTTGGCTTGCTTGTCAGCGCTGAATTGACACCATGTTATGTGGGCAAGTTTTAATTAAAAATCAAACTGCAACACATGAGAAAAGGCCTATGAAAATATTCACAGGACTAAACAAAAAAGCGGAGAACGGGTACTTTTAATAGATGAGTACGCTCGTGCTCTAAACAAGCCAGCCACGCACCCTCCTCCACAATGGGTATGCGAGTGAAGAGTTGCCGGCGAAAGTAAACACATAATACAAATCATTGTGCACATTGGCAGAAAGGATCGTTAAATAAATACAAAATGAGCACAGTCATTGATTGGAAAGAATAAAAAACATGCGCGGGTAACTGTCGGTTAAAATTCGAATGTTGGCATTTGCAGACAATGCCAGCGATATGCATATCTATGTCCCTATCGTATATATTTATGCAAATTTACCTTGTGCCATAAATTGTTTCGTAACGTTGAATGTTTGACGCAGGAAATTCATGATACAAGCGGTGAACGTTCCTTTGAATAGTACGAATTGATTGTGCTCTTTAGTCACTTGTTCTATTAGCAAAACAAAAATCAATTATTTTGTTACAATTTGTGTAAAAACACCGTAATTTATAATAAAACTCAGCATGCGAATGTACGATAGAAATGCTTGCCTTTGCGGCCTGTTGAACAGCTGATTGAGGGCACAGAGTTGCCACCCAGCAAATTTTGAAGAAAATCGATTTGTTATCGAAAACTTTTTATTGAAATATAAAATAATAATTTAACTTAACTACACTTGTTAAACGCTACTTTTGGTAATTTCTAATGTTGAAGGCGTTGGCACTGTCGACGCCGAAGGGACCAGATTTCGGCTAGGCAGCATCCGCGGCGCAGCGGTGTCCGTGTGCAGCTTGGAACGCTTTGGAAGGGTTGCAGCACGCAAGTAAGGATTGTCTATATTTGGATTTTCCAAAATTGCTTTGTTTGTTGTTGAATTGGGCTTGATTTCCAGCTCATGTTTCTCCTCCTTGGACTTGTCCCCGTCGAGCTCTTCATTCTCACTGTCACCATCCTCGCCATCCTCTGTAAGTAACAGCAAGAAGGGGTAAAGTTAAGTTCTACAATTATTGGCGTTATGCAAACCTTTGCTGGGCGCATCTTCAGTTCGGTTGGCTACCAAGTAATGATACTCCAGCTCCTCAAAATCAAACACTTGATCCGTCGGATTCAGAGCCGCTGCGTAGGCCGGAAACGCTGGCTTGCTAGCAATAACTATACAAATCATTTAAACTATTGTTAGAAAAGATTTGTGATACTTATCGACACTTACGTGGAAACATATTATCCTCGGTGGGAAACAGATTGTTCGTCTCTGTCGTCTTGCATAAAAACTTAGTGAGTGCTTTCTCAACGTCCCGCTTCTGGCTTGCGGCCTTTTCCCGTATAGCCTCGTACTCTGTGACAGGTTGCTTGTGAGTGGGTGTCCGTATGTAGGCGTGTGGATCGGGCATAGCTGGAAAATAGCTGGGTACATAATGTGGATGCACCGCCTTGCTTCCAGCTTGCAAGAGGCTCAACTGCCGCTGTTGTGTTTGTTGCGGTGGCAGAAGAATAGGTGCATGATTAACACGGCGCACATATGGTTCCAAGCTATTTATATTTATGCCCATATTAATGAGAGCCAAGCTGACATCGCCTACGATCGGCATAGTGCGTCCACCAAGCTCGCAATAATTGTGCGCTGAATTCCCAATTTCCAGAATTACTTAAACAGAGTAAGTACACTTGACGAAAAAGTTCAAAGTAAACAAGATCACTAATACTTACGCGCCTGCAACATTTGCGTTAGTGTTTCCAGGCATTGATTACTTGCTGAAACAGCGCCTTTATCCAGCAGCAACTGTGACACCGCCTTGTTTAGTAAACGGCGATATGCATCGATGTTTGGTATAGTTACTGCTTCAATTTTTTCCATTACACTTTAAATTTTTTTGTTTATAATAATTGCCAAAACATTTATGTTGAACTAAGTTTGTTGATATTATATCGGCATAGATATAGCCGATTGTTTTCATCGATATATATATATATATATATCACATATTAACTATCGATTAAAACATCATCACAATTTTTTTTTTTTTTTTTGAGAAACTGCACGCTTGTCTGATAAAAATTATATTAATTAACTAAGGTTTGCACTCTCGTTGTTGCCATGTTGTATACACACACGATATATTTTTCTGTTAAAAAAATATCGATAGTTATTTTTGGTGTCAAATCTTAATTTACTTATTTGCTTGTTCATTGTATATGTCTGATGTTTTGCTGATTGTTCATATATAAAAGCAGGGGGAAACTGGTTTTTTATGCTGGAATATTCTTAGGACAAGTAAATTGTGGTTGCGAATTGTTATTCGTTTATGCTGTTTTCCTGACTTGTTGCTTATCCCTGCTGTTTATTATCTGTCAGTGTTGAAAAACTCTCCAATATAATCGGTGAAATAAAATGCAGTTTTATTTACTGATTCAGTTATCGGTTTACATAGTTTCCTGTAAACGAGGTCGATAATAAGGTCAATTAATGAAATTCATTTGCCTAGAATGTGGCCACACTGACATCAGTTGATTTTAATTATTCACAGCTGACGGTACGTTCGGGCGCTGTGAAATTTAATGTATCTTTTTGTAGTCCACCAAAATTGCATTTGTATAATAAAAATAGAAACAAGACGGCGGATTGAACTACTTAATTTATTTTGTATTTATATTTTCTGACAGATTAATAACGCGCATAAGGTATGTACACATTGTACAACAAAATGCCATAATATATCACTAATTAATTTAAAAGATTATGAACGCACATACTTTTAATGTCTGGAAATGCATTGTTTTTATTTACGTGGTACTTTAACTTCAGTTCAAATAATTTGCTACAAAAGTTACAGCGGCGACAAATGCTAAGTATGTGCATATAAAAATGATATATTATTTGTCTGCGTGCTCATATGTTTTGATGCATTCTATTAAGAACGTCGACTTCTTTCTGCGAGCAGCCTTTCATTTTCAATTAAGTGGCTTGCAACAAGCGCCCAGAATTTGTGTGCGCCACAACCGGCAACATAACACAGAAATGTATTCAGAAACCTTTATATTTTTGTTCATTAGCTTTTTACAAAATGGGACAAAAAATGTGCGTGCGTGTGATGGGTAGAGAGTGGATGAGTAAGTGGTTATGCACATACTTACATACATGTAAAATGTATGAGCTTTTGTTGCGACTGCTTCTTCATCTGAACAAATCTTTTTCTTGGTATCTTCCTTTTGCATCCCTTGTCACGCTTTGCAGTTTATTTGTTTATTCTCTTTATTTTTTCTTTGTTCGCACTTGTCTTTGGCTATCAAATTCTTCTTCCCATTTCCACAGCGTCTTCGCTTACGCTTTTGATCTGTGAATTTTAAGGTTGTTTTGTGCCAATTTCCAGTTAAATTTCGATGACTCAAAACTACACTTTTCTATGAATTTATTTTTAATTTTATACTCTCTGAAAAGTATATTGGGTTTGTGCAATGTGTGTAGCAGGCAGAAGAAGGCGTGACAGACCCCATAAACTACATATATACATACATATATTCTTGATCAGCATCACAAGTCAACAGATTAAAGAGCTACAAGTTCAATCTTTGCGATCGACTACATATTTAGTCAGTCAGTACAAGAATGTTTTATTTTTCGATGCCACGCCTAATTCGCCCACAATAAATTAAAAACTATTTCAGTAACTGCGGCACTTAGGAACATCAAGTTGGACTGCCACGCCCCCTTTTCCCATAAGAAATAAAATAATTTTCAAACTTTAATGCCGTTTTTAAAACATTAGTTCTTATCGGAAAGTTTTGTTATTTTTAAGTCGTTTGAAGACTAATTATATCGAAGAATCCCGAACTCCACACTACAAATTATCAAAATGTTCAAACTCCCTTAAAGTTATCAATTAAATATTACTCCAAAAATTTCCATAGCATTAAGGCACTAAAAGGACCCAAAGGATTCGTCCAAGATTGTGACGAAGTGATTAGAACAGAAAAATGTGCAGGTTCTGGAGTGGCAACCGCTAGGTTCAGGTTTTCATTGTGAAGATGTGGTTTAAAGAGCCATTTTATTAAAATCAAAGGATGCCTTGTAGTTTAGGGGACGTAAAAATACTAAAATCTGACCATATTGCTATTAATCCTCACGACCGAAACTACGTAAAGCCAAAAAAACGTACACCAACACCTGATTTTTTGCCTAATGCTTGATCACTCTTGTTGTGTAGCGAAGATTCAAGATTTGGTTTATTGGATGATGTAGTAATATTTTACTATCGGCTTTCTATAAATTTATTTCAATTTTTATCATTGGGAGCCAATAGTAAAACATTTCTGCATCGTACACTTCAATGGGTAAGCCTTACTCTTTCGTGCTATAATCCTGGCGATATAGAAATAAGTTAATCGAGGTTTTGCACCTCTAGTTTTTTGATCATTGAAGTAATTTTGTGACATTCTTTACTAATGCAAGTTCATTACAATCTATCTTACTGGAAAATTTCACCATATGCTTAAATTTCAGCTGAAATTTTTCCAGTTCTGTTAGTTGGTCTTTTATCGTCCTTTAGTTAGCAGTACATGACTTTCCCCTTTCACTTATTATTATTATTATTATTTTATTAATTAACTAATTAAATAGGCTTCAAAATGGCATGCGACTTTTATTTAATAATGTTATTTATAATATATATTGGAGTTTACCAACTCAGAGTAATTTCAATCTCTTCGCTGATTATTACTAGAGCTTCCCAACTCTGATTAGTTCCAATCTTTAATTCTTAGTCGTGAACTTATGATAAATTAGTGATAAAATTAAAAAAAAATTTAATTTAATTTTTAAATTATTTTTCTTCAACATAAAGCTATACATTTCTAAGCTCGTACTTTTGAAAAGATTTTAAACTGACATTAGTTAGAAGTCTTTATTAACATAGTTTTTGTATAAAACTTGGTTGACCATAGTGATATGCTTAAATACTAATAAAAAAAAAAGAGCGTAGCTCAAGCTAACAGCTAGAAAATGAATTTATCATAGTAGAATCACATTTCTACATATTTTTATTCTCACACGAAAAAAAAAAGATTGAGACGAAGTTCGAACTTGTTTGTCTTACCATCTCTGAAGTCTCTTTTTTCATACGGACAAACAGACAGACGGACATAAATATATCGACTCGGCTGTAATGCTAATCAAGCGTATTTACACTTTATGGGGTCTGCTACACTTCCTTTTACCTGGTACTTTGCACAAACCTCTTGTATAAAAAATATATAAAGAGCTGGAAATTTTTACCGATTTCCAACATTATTTAAATGTTTAACCCTTATTCTGCTCATTTATTGGTTCTTGGTTTTTATAGGTTTTGTTGCTAGTAACTAACATTACTTATACTTTTATATATATATTTACTGTGCTTTCAACTTATGCTTATTTTTGCTCAAGATCTATAAAAACAATTGATAGAAAATTGCTGGGTATGAAATGTTTGGCGTGTGAATATATGTTTTCTTTCTGGCTGTGGGTGCGTGTGAGTGGTGGGTATGCGCAAAAGAGAAACTCTGCACAACGACACCGCTTAGCGCTGACTAGAGATGGGCATGAGCCTCTTTGTAGAGTCAAAGCAATTGCTTCAGCAATTTACAACAAACTTCTGAAAAATAATTAGTAAATCTGCATAGTTAGCTCATTCATTAAAATCTGGAAACACGGCAATGTTTTGTAAGGGGCCCAACACGAAATTTTTTTGAATAGGCACGGCCCATGCCCATCTCTAACGCAGACGTAAACAATATATGAACGTAGATAAATAATATAAATGTACAGCTATGAATGTATGTTCATAGTGTGTATGTAACATTTATTAACAGCCGACAAAATTCAGTGAATATTATTGTTCCTTGTCATACCTAAGTGTTTGTGTTTGTGCGAATCACTATCTGGAAATGCTCATAGAGTAAAAATATCAGAGATCGTTTACATTGTTATTGATTATAAATCAAAATATACAGATTCCAGGCGTATGAATAACTTATCAAAACAATAAACGGCTCTCACTGTCAAATATAGAAGTGTTATAAGCAGTAACCGACTGGATATGAATAAGGCCGTAAAGCATATTCAAAGCGGAGCCCCAGCCATCGTCGTTGATGGAGGTGTAAACTCACCACTGTCCGGCACCCCTGCACTATTGGGTTCACCGCAGTCTGGGAACGGGGCTGGATCAGTTGGTGCACCAACTCTGACCAGTCCCAATATGAATGTATTTAATTCCATAATGAGCTTTCTGCCTGATAATCGTCCCATCACCTCTTTACACATTGTTGAGGACTTCGACCGGTAAGTTTGTTTACCCTATAAACTGTGAATTTTGTTGATCTTACAATAGATAAAGGACGTAATCGCAATTAAATGAAATTTATTCGCAGATGCCCTAAGAACTTTAGTGCCATACATCGCACTTATGATCAGGATGCAGACGCTGATCTGTGGCGTGACTATAACATTCTCTTTGGCCGTCAGACAACACGCTATCTCTGTCTGTCCAAATCCGAAGGTCTACCCGAATACGTTGTAGAGACGCTCAAGTAAACTATACAAACTTTAAGCAAGGACTTTTATTAATTTGTGTTTGTTATTTATAGAGTAATTGCCGAGAAGGTGGCACCGCCTAAGGAGTTTTCGTTGCTATCGCGAACTGCAGATAGCGATCAGAAGGCCTGGCGTAAGCGACAAATAGCCTATAAATTGTCTAAAAGAGGCACTGTCACCCACGCCGTTACCGATGTGATACTCTGCTCGAAGCTCAAGATCGCGCCCGATGGTTTTAAGCTGGCTGGTGACATTAATGGTGTGCTGGTTTGCTATAAAACTGGTGCCATTCCAGTTCGCTTGCCGCCTCCCGTTCCAGGGAGCAGCTGTGAGGTGGAACAAGCACTCAATCGCCTTAATTTGCATGGCCAACGTTGTTCACGGGGACCGGTAAGTAGTTAATTAATTATAATGCTAATATCTATAACTATTTGGTTTAGCTCCCACAGGTGCCTGCAACGACTGAAAATCATGATTATGAAGAGATTCAGGCTCACTTTCAAATTAATTCGCCTCAGCGGCCGGCGCCACCGCGTCCAGCGTTTACAGCAGCAGCTCCTGGTACAGGTAGCACTGGATATTGTGGCACTGGTACTCTGGGCACCTATACCGAGTTGGAAGGCGTTCCATTTGCCATAAACTCAATGCTGCTGCGAAGCCAGCCAATGACTGATGTGAGTGCGAGTATACCCAATATTTGGCAATGTTTTTTAATCCAATGGCAATTCTTTTTAATTCAACAGTTGCCCACACTGCCTGAAATTTCAACGCTGCTTAAAACGCTAGACTATGACTTTCAGTTGGAACGGCAGATCTTATGCACCATGAAATCATCGGCTTCCAAAAATCCATTTTTTAAGTAGATCACAACAAACACTCGTACCCGTCCTTGTTCCAGTCCCCGTCCTTATCATTATCCCTCTTTTAAATGCTAATTTATTTAATGTTTACAATTATGTTATGTGTGAATTCATCGAAAAGTACTTACGCCTATATGTAAATGGATAGCATGAATAACACGAGTGCTATTGAGCACTGCCAAACAAATTATATTTATGTATGAATTTAGTTATATTTGATTTGGTATAGACTCAAATTTGTATTGATATTTAATTATGTTCTTGATAAAAAAAACATCAGCCCATTGTGTGTATAAATTCCTGTGCCTTTGATGAGATGTATCTAATTTCATTATATAAAAATATATATATACAATTATAAATTCATGTATCATATTTACCATGTGCATTCAGTTGTTATGTGAATCTTTTAAAATTGTACACATAAGAAAACACAATACACAAATGAATTAGCCAGCATTGTGATCGTAAATGAGCAAATGTTTGACATTTTTATTTTTTAAATGAATGGCGTAATAAGTTCATAAATCCATTTAGACATCAACTTATCTACGTAATGTGCAACCTTCCCTCAAACACACCCTATTGAAGCCGTTATAAAAAATCAACAACAAATTTAAAATAAATAATTAGTTATTTAGTCTAATGTTATGAAGCTAAACAAGTCAACAGAAATATTTATATATATTATACAAACATATACCATTACAAATACACTCGGTAGATCACTTAGCACAGTAGAGCCAGTTGGTATTGTTTAATTTAAATATTGTATGGTAGATTTAGATACTTTAGAAACCCTTTACTGTAGTGCGAGTGATTAAGTATGTTAGACAAATAAATCATTGTCTCTTCCTTTCTCCCAGCCTCGCTACCCTCCCCTCAAAACAAACAAAAATTATATGTTATGCAGATGTTCAATATAAAAGTTTATATACAATAAATTTAAAATGTATTTATATGATTGTTTACAAGTTTTTCAGCGTTCTTTTCGTATTTTTGTGTGTTGCTCTCTCTCTTGGCCATTTAATGCAACCTACCAAATTTAATTTTGAATCTTATTTTATTAAATTAAGTTTACATTATTTAACTTTATATCTAAAACGTACTTTTATTCCAAAGTTTGTGGTTTTATTACAGTTTAACAAAAGTGATCATTATAGACAATTTTGAACATAAAAAAAAACAAAATTATTTTTCATTTCCACACTACTTTGGAGGTAGAAAATTCGGCGAACTTTTCAGATTCCGTACTTTAAATAAAAAAGAGTATAGAGTTTGTCAGTAACGAAAAGTGCGTAACAGACAGAAGGAGGTGTGGCCGACCCCATAACGAATATATATGTATTCATGATGAGCATCAACAGTCAAGTCTAAATAGCAATGTCCGTCTGTCCGATGTCCGGATGCACACCCGTATCTACTATACTACAAGAGCTAGAGCCATCAAGTTTGAATGAAAGTCCGTGTATATGTCAAATTTATATCACGCCCCTTACCGCAACCGCAATTCGTGAAAAACACCATAACATAGAACGACGCAGCATGACTTCAGTACCATTATAACTATTTTCACCAAGTTTGATCCGGATTAGACAAATATAGCTGATAGCTCCCCTAGGACAAATCAGTCAAAAACAAAAAATATGTAGTATTTGCTTTGCTGTCAGGCAAAGTGTGGTCCATGTGGTAGAGATTTCTATCATCATTTCTCGTAATTGTATGTAAACACACTGTCACCGACACAGTCAGGCATTTTATTAATTTTTGCGTCTGGAGCGCGGTTTTGATTCTTGGTAGTGAATTTTGCCTATTTACTTTTTATACCGGTTACTCGTAGAGTACAAGGGTATATTGTAATCGTTGGAATGTATGTAACAGGCAGAAGGAGGCGTGACTGACCCCATAAAGTATATATATTCTTGATCAGCATCAATAGCAATAGTCCGTCCGTCCGTCCGTCTGTATGAACAAAAGGATCTCAGAGACTATAAGAGCTAGAAAGGTGAAAGGGGTCGCAAATGAAAGGTACAATACCCAAGCAGTACGAGTTTGTTTTTGTTTTTTGACACGCCCACTTTAGGGCGTTCTATCTTCATATAAAGGTAAATGTACAGATAAAACTTGAATGTTTTAGTATAGAAAACTTTTTTGTTAGCAATGCTATCTGATGAATTTACACGGAGACTACATGTCTATAAAGTACATGTACTGACCAAGTTTGATCGAAATCGGACAACTATATCGTATAGCTCCCATAGGGCCGATCGGTCAAAAACACGCTCCAAATATAAATTAGTATGAAAAAATTTTGCATTGACTACGCTATCTTAATGAAACTGACACAAAATAATTAAATCAATAATATAAATATACTGACCAAGTTTCATGGAAATCGGACTACTATATCGTATAGCTCCCATAGGAACAATCGGTCGAACATTGAGTAACGGGAATCCTAAAGTCGCGGAGGCGTGGCCGACCCCATAAAGTATATATATTCTTGATCAGCATCAACAGCCGAGTCGATATAGCCATGTCCGTCTGTCCGTATGAACACCTGGATCTTTTAAACTACAAAAGCTAGAACCATGAAATTCACAATGTCAAGCAGATCAAGTTTATTTCAAATTGTTGCCACGCCCCCTGACGCCCCCGCAATGAGCAAAAAACCAGACAAACCTCGAGAAAATTTTTGTTTTAGGCGAATATCTCAGTAACTATAGCACTTAAGAGCACCAATTTTGGTATACAGGTTCCTAGAGACAGCCTTAATATAACGCCATTCAATTTTGAGCTGCCACGCCCCCTTTTCTCATAGGAACTAAAACACTCTCCAGATTCAATGCCTTTTTGCAGGCATTAAATCAAATAGTACAGTGTTGTAATTTAACATACGCTTAGAGAATTACTATTTCTAACTTTCCTGAAAGTAGCATCAAAATCCTATGTCAAACAAGAGAGAAATTTCGGTTCAAAGTGCATGTTATTTTACTGCAAAATCACTGCATGCGCGCAACACATACAAACAAACACAGAAACATACAAACATATGTTCGAACGTTTTCTCTACCCTACTACTATGGGAGTACGGGGTCTTTTACAGTCGGCTCGATCGACTGTAGCCTTTCTTACTTGTTTTGGTAAGTGCTAGTTTTTTAATAAAGGCCACGACTTTATATCATCGGTTATCGTTTCTCGCGGCACAACTAGGAGGGTTTGACGAGAGTCTCCAGCTAATAGGACAGTAATGCCGCACATTAACAAACTGTTGCCTCGTCCTTAAAAGTTTTATGAAGAGATTCAAAGCCACCTTTATAAGCCATACTACACTTATCCCAAACGTATGTTTACAATCTATAAAGACAATAGCCAGATTGGATTGCTACAAAATTGAGCAATGTGATACGAAATATGCTGTCCGTCCACCAGTAAGCAACGTAGCAGCTATGACTTTACTTTGTTTTGAAGAACTTGAGCCAGTAATTAATTGAGTAAAAACGTTTTGCATGCGACCCCATGTAAATGAAAAAAAAAAAGAAGCAATTTTCAGCTATTACTATTAAATATGATTTTAAGTACATCAGATTGCTTCTATTGTGAGCGAATGTTCGTTATAACTTACATCAGTTTCGTTGTTTTTATAACAAATTTTTCGTCTATATGGTCTAGAATGTCATATTTAAGAACGAGCAACTTTGAAAAGAGTTTTTTGTGCATTTTTCGGTGTGGCTTATGGCCTGACTATAAAAGGAAAATCGGAGATTGATAGAAGAGATGATAAAAATCTTTTTACTTTGGTTTGTTTTTGGTTTTATTTTTTTAAATATTCATGTTCATATTGAAATTCATAATCATATTTATATACAGCATTAAATCGTAAATTTCAAGTGCGACATGTACAATAGTCATGCTTTATGCGAATTGGTCAATTTGAGCTCTGTCTGGCATTGAAATCAAAAGCGTTTTTGGAATAGTAAATCCGGTTGCGAGAGCGTCTTCTTTAGGTTCCGTATGCTCAGGCGCTTCAGCCGACGGTCAGCGGTACATCTGTGTGGAGATGGGAGCAAAGGGGGATGTGCGGAGCGGAACGGAATGGTTTGGAATGGATTCGGGGAGTTTTAAAGGAGTATCGAAGAATTAACTATTAAAGATTTCGAGACAAGTTGATTTGTTGTGATAAGCTTTTAAGCTAGGAACCAACACTAATATCATGACCAACACCGGGTACAAGGCTTTGGGGCCTCCCACACTCCCGGCCCCACTCACTTACTCGAAAATCCGACCCTGGTACTCAATCATCAGCTTCACGCAGTCAGCCAGGGTTTCCCCCTCCCTCAACAGTTCCTGTATGTCGTTCATATGAACGCCTTGGGGAACTGTGTGAAATATCGAAGGAGTTATCGATATCGAAAGCGTCTCCGCACTGATCTGCTGCAACGGCACTTTAGTGAGTCTGGGCAAGAGAAAGAAAGAAAGGTTTAAGACGAGTTTTTATCTATAATACAAAAGTATTATGCTTTGGAACGAAATATTTTTGGTTATAGTTGTCAGATTCTTATCAACTGTTTTCAAGATACATAAAACCATAACATATATATTTGTATCAGAGAACTGCACGGGTGGTGGTTTTTATACCCGTTACTCGTAAAGAACAAGGGTATATTGTAATCGTTGGAATGTATGTAACAGGCAGAAGGAGGCGTGGCAGACCCCATAAAGTATATATATTCTTGATCAGCATCAATAGCCGAGTCGATATAGCCATGTCCGTCTGTCCGTCCGTCCGTCCGTCTGTATGATCAAAAGGATCTCAGACACTATAAGAGCTAGAAAGGTGAAAGGGGTCGCAAATGAAAGGTACAATACCCAAGCAGTACGAGTTTGTTTTTGTTTTTGACACGCCCACTTTAGGGCGTTCTATCTTCATATAAAGGTAAATGTACAGATAAAACTTGAATGTTTTAGTATAGAAAACTTTTTTGTTAGCAATGCTATCTGATCCAAATTTACACGGAGACTACATGTCTATGAAGTACATGTACTGACCAAGTTTGATCGAAATCGGACAACGGACTTTCTTACAGCGTCGTTTGATGCTTATATTTTTTGGCACTATTTCGCTGTATTTTTTTTTCGGCACGTCTCAATAGCCGGTTGAGTTATGAAAAATATCGTCGATATAAGCGGATTGTCGTTATAAGCGGAGACGCACTAAGCGGAGGACCTTTCATACAAGCTTGTATGGGGACCAAACAAGGCATCATATTTTCGTCGCAATGACCGGACGGACGCTTTAAGCGGAGTCGTTATAAACGGATTCCACTGTATATAAATTATGTTTTTTATCTTTGATGTAAAATTTGGACGAAAACAATTTTGCAATTGCCTTACTTCTTACTTAAACTATCATTTATTAATTGATAACATTTAACTAGTCCATAACAAAAGAGCTTCGCAAGACTATACCCGCGCACACGATCGTGTAAAAAAAATGCGGATAGAAAAAAACCCGAGTAAAAATTTACTTATACTTCACAAGGGTGGTTTTTTTCGAGTATACATTTGATGCGGTGTTTACGCCACCAAGTAAAAAATGTGTTGGTACAAGAATGATCGGGTAAAAAATATCTTCCATGGAAATACCCAAACGAAAAGAAGTAAAAAAATATCCGATACTTTTCGGGTAGAGTAAAAAATTATTCGAGTCGAAAAATACTCTGTGTGTGATTTGGGTATTTTTACATGCGGTGTATCGCTGCAGTTCTCCGATTTGTATACATTTTGTTAAAGTTTGGTTGAGATATCTCCGTAAAAACAAAAACCATTTCACGCATATTATTGATTTTCGACGGACTTGTCTTATATCAACCACAATCAAATTTTGTCAGTATATAAAAAAAAAACACAATACTTTTATGTCTTTAACAGCTATCTATGCATGTAATAATAAGATCTCTGTTCAATTTAAATGGAAAATTTCATTGTCTTTGAATAAAAAGGTTAAATGTATTTTAATAACGGCTCTATAGTAGTAGATAATAATCAGATTACTATATCATATAGTTAAAGTGCAGTTTAGCGTGGACTCTAAGGATTTGGGCTTTGTTTTTGGGACTACGACTCACCTATTGAAGTGAGCGAATATGTAATCCATAGTGTCCCGGTTTACCTCTGGAAGTGAGCGTATAAGTCTCTTGAGTGTGTCCAGTTTCTGATTGAGGTCCGTGAGTACTACGTAAAAAATGGAATTAAGCGATAAGACTTGGCGAAAGACTTGGGGAATGCGGGGCCTTGAAACTTACACCACTGATTTGGCGGGCCGATAAAGGTCTTGGCCTCGTTCACGCTCACCAAGGGACTCTTGATCTCCCGTAGAAAGAGCTTAAGTACGCCGGTTAGTGTATGAATATCGACGCCATTTTGACGCAATGCATCATAGTCGTTGGCATCGATGTTGAATCGCAGTGTCTGGATTTTATTGTAGTCGCCGCATTGCCGGTAGATACCTTCCACGGGCTGACTGGACCTCCGATACTTGTGCTCGATCAGATCGCAGCAGTCTACCACGATTCGCGGAACGGTGCGATGCTGGTCGTGCTTCAGCACCAGCTCCAGTTCCGTGTCGAAGCAGGGCTCGTCGAAGAAAATGCGTTGCTCGCGTAGTGTCTCCACGCTTGGACGGCTCTTCCACCAGTTTGACAAGTTCATCCAAGCAGCCAATCTGGAGGGCCGTACCGGCGTAGCACCCCCGCGCTTCACTCCTCCTGCAGCTACTCGCTTTTCCTGCTGCAACTCGGACAGCTGATGACTCACTTCGACCAACTTCGCCTCCAACTCTTGAGTGTGAGTGGCCTGGGCCAGCAGATCTTGCTCCATGGTGTGCATGCGTTGCTTCATGTTGTGCCACCGTTTTGAGCAGACAGTGCAGCACTCTCGACTGCCGTTTCTGTCACGTGCCTGGGCTGGGCTGCCAGCCGATGAGGAGTTGGAAGAGCACATATCCAGGCTGTTGTTGGGGACCAGAACTGTGGACTCGTCTAGCAATAGTCGCGTCAGATCTCGCGTACTGTTGCTTTTAAGCAATGTCAGTTTATTGGGCTTGGTTCTGAGCTCCCGCAGTAAGACTACTGCTTCTGGCCGGCCAGCTCCCGCCCCTACACCCACAGCTATCCCAGTTGTGTCCAGAGCATTGCTGGAGCCTGTATGACCCTCCAAACGCAGCAAAGCCGTCGAGGTAGAGCTGTTCGAGCGCATATAGTGGGAGCCAGTTGCCGACGGGGGCGTGGATCGATCCCGAAAACAGTTCATAAGGGTTTTGGGTGCTTGCCTCCGCTCATGGGCCACGTGACCCGCTGCTCCGAGTATTATGTGTGCTGAGTCTGGAGTTCCAGGCGTCACTGGCGGCACGCAGCTCGACTTTGCCTGCATGACTGCTTTTTTTAGCCCTCGTTTATCTCGTACTCGACACAGACTCAGACTTGGATTCGGATTTGAGTTCGGACTTAAATTCCGACTGGGATTCGGACACCGTTCAGCTTATCGACTGCTTATTATTGTGGCTTTTGTGCAAGCATGTGTGACAGCTGCTCCGTCACCCTGTCCTTCTTCCACTGCTTCGCCCTCTTTGCTCTCCCTCCTTCCTCTTCGTCTCCTGCTTCGACTTTGACTTTCCCGATTGCAAGTGTCGATGACGTCAGGGGTACAAGTGACTTATCTTAGCGCCGTGGTGCAAACTATGCGAAAAAGTCTGCCACATAAATTTCAACAAATATATAATAAAATTGTATAATTCTTTCTTCTCCTTTTTTTGTTCAGAAACTCCCCTTAAGCTTACTAGTTTTATTTTTTCAAGCAATTAAACAATGTGCATTCTGCTGCTAATACTGAAAAATATAATTATTCAGAAATATTTATTGAATTAAAATTATTATTATTATAAGATTTTAGGGTGTAAATTATAGCACTAAATAAATAGTTGACTATAATTAATGGCATGATTCAATTATTCTTATACAAAATTTGGACCAATTAGTGTTTAATAATCATAGAATGATATAAATGTTTACGAAAGAAACAAACATATTTACACTACACCAAGTTGAATATTTTTTATATCTACGAAATTTGGAAATTTTATTTAAATAAATATAATTTAATTCTGTTATATTATTTTCGGCTTATGGGTTTAAGGGATTGTTTTACAACTAAAATTGTTTAGGACTGATTATAGACGAAGAAATTACTATTTTTTCTGTGTAGCTAATACAATATAGTTTTAAAGTTTATTGCTTACATTGTTTGAATTTTTATGGATACCACTATAATCGGTGTAAGTGCATACCTCAAGCGTTCCCTTCGTCAAGTGCCAGTTTCCGCTGTCCGCAATAAGTGTATTTTGCACCACTGTGCGAAATGCAGTTGCCGATATTATTGTTGTTGTTAGTTGTTGGCCTGATTGGGCAGAAGCCAATGTGCATAGAAATATGCCGATGTCGATTGTTGCCTCTCTTGATATTTGTAATGCAACTAACTTATATGGTTTTGAGTCGCATTACAATGCCTGACTCCAGAAGTACATATATGTATAAAGCAATATATATGCTAACTAATTATGACGAAGAGGGAGCTGGCATAATTAAAATTCACAGGCGGCTCACATTACGGTTCCTATTCGAGCTTCCGACTGAGTTCTCGATTCTCTGAGTTCTCGAGACCCTTCCTCTTATCGCCAGCAACATTCTCCCAACACTCGCTACCTCGATTAGATAAACCCACACCACCACAACTACGAGCACTGCGCAAATGTTCAGTAAATGGACTTACACACATCAAAGCGTGACTGACTATATGGTACCCTAGAGAGGCTTTATAATAAGAAAGTTCCATTGGCAGCTTTGTTTGTTACAAGTTCAGCTATAACATTGAGAGTCCGGATCAAATTTTGTCAGGATATATGTATACATATAATCAAGCAATTTGTGATTTTTTTTAAGAGTGCTGGTAGAAAATTTTTTTAAAACCAACTTACGATAAATAGCAATATGTTAATTTTGAGTTACTCAACGATTATAATGGATAAAATTATTCAAGTAAAGCAGGAGAATAAGAGAGAAATTGAGAAATAACGGCATTTGATATTTGGTCGAGGTGGAAAAGATGGAAAGGTTCGAGAGCGATGTAGTTGTCTCAGTCGTGCGAGGTGCAATTAGGGATGGCACGGCCAATCGAAAGGTTGGAATTAATCGATTATTATCTTTAAAATGAAATGAGATGAAGTTAGCGCTTAGCGGAAGTTAAAGTTATACACCCTTTAACAAAATATTGTTTTCTTGGTTGGAACGTCTGTTCCATTGTAGCACATTGACTCAAAAGCGGGTGTCACAGCCAACGAAAAGAGAAATCGGCTCAATAAATATCTTATATTGTTTTAAAATTAACCGAAAACAATAATAATTCAATTACTTTGTTTCTATTAATTGCAATTATTAATTTATTGTTTAAATAATCATAATCATAATTAATTAACCATTTAAATTTTTTTGCCATCCCAGCTGTGCGAATTAAAGGTGATAATCCACTATAGGACCACTATCGGTACTGATTGACCATTGGTAGTCAGATTGTGATGTCTACATCAGCCTCTCCTGCTCCTAAATCTGCTGCCATGTTTGCTACCTCCAACGCTGTTCAACCCGGAGCAATGCACATTACGCCGTCGACATCAATTTCTGCTGTCAAGCACGCAGCTATTTTAACTGCCTGGCCTCCTGGTCTGCCGGCTGTGACTCCTGCTACCCAACCTTGACTTGCTCCTCTGCTGCTTTCGCTGCACTGACTATCGTGTCGGATTCCGTCCGCCTGCCCGCTGCTTCTGCTGATGTGTCTGGATGCCACCGCCCCAACCGTGCTATCGAGGTCTGTTATGAAAACTGTTCGTTATCCCGCGGCCATTTCACAGCTTCCGCCGCCATCCCAGTGATGCTCTTCTATTCTCGCCGTCACTTATGTACCTTGCTTGTCATCTCCTGTGCACGATTGCAAGGTCGATTCTTTGTCAGGTCGGCCGAGTTGTAAGCAGTTTTGAATACATTTGTGAATATCGATAATAAATGTAATGTTCAGTAATTATCGATGGATCGCTAAGCTAGTTAGTTAAATATCGATTAAGTAGTGTTGTCTAGGATAAGTATCAATTATATAGCGTCAAAATCCTTCACACAGGATGACACTAGGACAATACGGATCTGATTTCTCTTTTCTTCCGGCTACAGTGATAAGATGCAGAAAATAAAGTCATCCGATTCAATTAATGTACAGTTTTCATAGTAAAACATTATCTTTAAATTTAAGTTTTTATAATACGTTTCTAGTCCTGCATTTTATTTATTATTTAGTTTAAACTTAATGTCTCGTCGTAAGTTGTCCGATACGGATCAAACTTGCTCATAGGATTTTATGCCAAATGTATATGAAGAAAATGTGGTTAAAATAGCGCCATACACATTTGTTTTACCCGACCGTTCCTATGACAGCTTTATGATATGCTCAATGAACTGCGGGCAAAAAGAATTCACATCTGTACCAAGTTTCAACAAGCTTCAAAACTGAGAAACTGGTTCGCATAGAAACAGAGGGACAGACGGAAATGGCTATATCGACTCAGCTGTTGATGCTGATCAAGAACCTACATATGTACATATATACTTTATGGTGTCGGAAACGCATCGTTCAATGCGTTACAAACTTCGTGACAAAAATATAAACCCTCTGCAAGGTTATTAAAACACTGGAAAAAAATGTTACAAGCTGATTTCACGCTGCCCGCTATTTTAAATATTTTTTCGCAGTGGCAATTTAATCAAGTGAGAAAGGCTACACTCGAGCGATTGCGAATTTTATCATACAAATAAGTAATTTTTGAACGATTTGTCCTATTGAAGCTTCAGTTGCGCGATTCGAATCAAACTTGGTGTAGATAGTTATAATTGTATCTTTCACATAATATGAAAGTTTGGTTGCGATAGCCCAACAAACCTTATAAAAACCATCTACTGTGAAACTCTACTCGAAAAAGGCTAAAATTGCAGCACAGCTACTAGATTCGCACAATTTCAGGACAAACACGCTAGGTGGCGCTATTTCTTAATTTTTGTTAGTTTAAAGCTGTTTTTAGTAAAGAAATGAATTAAAATCTGGAGCGCCGCCGACCGTAAAATACTTTCTGCTTTTATTCCCGATTATAATATTAAAATCGGTATACGTGTTTTAATGCGTACCAAAATTATTATTCCAAGATGCCATAGTTATTGGGGTATTCCAAAACATCCCATGGGGCGGGAAAGCCAAACAATATATCCAGAAGAAAGCTAAATTGAAAGTACTGCCGAATACAGCAAATTAATGATAAATGTCAAATAGACTACGATAGAGATACATATGTATATAGAAAGAGACGGAAAGCAGCAGAATGACTGTCGTCCCTTTTTAGAGTGTGAATCACGGAAAAAAAAGAGATGGTGACAAAGTCAAATGAATAAATACTGTGTACTATTAAGGTAAGTTCCTTTATATAAATATCAAAATAGTGTCTTGAAAATGCTATGCTTAATTTCCAAATTGTTAAATTACCACGCATTAATGTTACAAATGTGAATAAATATTAATAATATTCAGTTATGCTGGGTATTGCTAAAAGCGATATTACAAAGATAAACTGAATTAAGTTTCTAATGAATATAATATATTTGTTTTCTTTATTTTTATAATAATTTCTTTTTTAGTTTGGTTTTAAAGTGTTCGTTGTTGATTTATTTTATAATTTTATAATTTTTATATTATTGTTAATGGAAAATCCTTTTTAAAAACTTTGATTTTCGCGCTTTTTAAGGATAAATGAAGTTTTTACGATTGATTTCGTATATTCTGAATATATGTTAAGTTGATATGAGAAACTAATGGGCTCAATAGAATGTGTAGAAATTAATTAATATCAATTCGCTCATTAAATATAAAATGTTTAGTAATACAGACTTCAATACATTTTTGGTATTCTTCTTAAGTAATTGAAGCAACGTTAACGACTTGGACCAAGTTTTAAAGAATTTAAAACAACTATACAAATGTATTTCATGCAAAGTTTTGAAAATAAATAAATTACAGAAGTATCCAAGATTTAAGATATTTAACTGAACGTATTTTAAATATCTGTTAGCGTCCCAAAATCCGATCCGAAGGTTTTAAAAACTGAAATTTTACAATCCCCAATTTTTATAGGAAATAAACTATAGTGCTTGGGAGGATATAGTTTTGCTGTTCTCCTTCTTAGCGACTCCACGAACAACAGTTCCGTGGAATTTCATGTGCCCGCTAAGTCCGGCGTATTGAGCAAATTCCTTGCCTCAGATACTTTGCACTAGTGAAGGATTTGCTGCACACGTCACACTTCTTGTCCCGCACATGCGATCATCAAGCATTGAGCTCTCATGAAAGTCCTTCCCGCATAGACGACATTTGCCTGAGGGTCGCTGCCCGTACCGTCGCTTGTGAAGCTCAAAGATGGAGCAGGTGCTGAACCGACTGCCGCAGACGTCGCAGCAGTAGGGTTTCTCGCCGGTGTGCCGACACTGGGTAACTTTGAGGTCGGTGGTGTTAGCAAACCGTTTGACGCACTCCTTGCAGGCTAGGTGAAAGTTCTGGGTATGACGTCGCACGTGCATGATGCAGTTGTCACTGCGCATGAACCCCCGCTGGCAAAAGGGGCACATGTATGGCAATGTGCCTCTTTGCTCAGAGCAGCGTACCTTGAAGCTATTCATGCTGCTGAGCAGCTCGCCACATGTTTTGCACTAAAACTGCAATATGTGATCGTCCAGCGACTGCAGCTGCTCCTGGCGTGTACTCGACATCGAGGCATGTCTTCTCTTGCGCGTACGCAGGCCGCATGTACTTGATGTAGCGCTGCAACTGTCTCTTAAAGTGCAGATCTTGGCATTGAGATGACTTGCTATCTGCTCACAGGCATCCCAGAGCAGTCGTGCCGCCTTGTATTACTCAATGTGCGTTAACATTTTAGGATGCTGAAGCATCCAAAAGTAGGACATGTCGCTCTTCTCTGTAGTATGACATACATGGAATCAATATGGTATGGCGTATCATCAACTTACAGTTGTATCCAGTTGGCATATTGAGTATGTTAGGGTGACGACCTCGTTCTTCTGACGGATCCCTTTGGAGTTCCGATTCGGTGATTTCTACAATTTGTTTTCTTTCGAGCAGCGCAGCCGCACTTAATGGCTTTCCCGGCGGTACTGCTGCATAAAATTTATGAAAGCCGTTGATTGTTGCCCACAATACATGCATTTAAAGGCAAAAGATCGTAATTTCTGCTTGGATTGCCGTATAATATCGCTATAGCGTTTATATTGTTTACTTTAAGCAGAACATCGATGGTCGTAGCCAAAATTATCGTGACACTATCGATATGACTTTAACAGCCAGTGCTGGAAAAGAACCCCCAGATACTAACATTTAGCAGAGTTTCAAACCAAGGCGGTAAATAGTAGAAATAATTTATTTTTGAAGTTCTTTATTAAATCTAAACATAATTAATATTATAATTGTTAGCTTAATTAATAACTTAGTATTGAACAAATTTATTTGTATTTCTGTTTACTAATTGAACGTTAGCTTATTTTAGTTAATAATATAATAATTGCTTAAAAAACACGAACGAGGAATCACACGAAAAAGGAATCCCTTTTCTACAGTTATACCGGTTGCACGTAGAGAAAAAATTTATACTTCAAACGGTGTTAAAAGGCAGAAAGAACTATATTCAAACGTGTATATGTATATTCATTTGTATAATCCTGATCACTTTCAAAGGTCTAATGGTAATAGCTATGTCCGTCTGTATGATCAAAAAATATTAGAGACAATAACAGCTAGAGCAATTAATGCATTACGCAAAATAAGCCAAAATTTATCAGATCAATTTTATTTTAGATTTCTGTTACGTCCTCGCGTTTTTACAATTTGCCCGTTACTCGCCGATCTGTCAAAAATACGCTCCAAATATGAATTAATCTGAAAAACTTAAGAGTTGAAGAAGCTATGTTAATGAAACTAACATAGAACACATTCTGCAATAACATAAACATACTGACCAAGTTTCATCCAAATCGGGTTACTATATCATATAGCTCCCAATGGAATTTGTATGAAAATTTTCTGTGTTAAACAAGCTATCTTATTATTACCTATACAATTGCACTAACATTATTAGAACACGATGAAAAAAAAAACTAAGTTTAATCGAACATAAATCTGTCGAACTTGTAGCTCTTACCATCTCTGAAATCTGCTTGTTCAAACGGACAGTCGGGCGGACATGGCTCAGCTTTGCTCTCTAAATTGTTTTCCGCCAAATCTAGCTTTTACTTATGTGTACATGTTTTTTTCCCGCTAGAGCTGGCATATTTTCCTCTTAATAAACGACAACACTGCAAACGTCACGCAACGCAAGCGAACCAACGAACTTGCTTGATACTGGAACGTTTTGTGATGAAATTACGGTCAGGCAGGTTGCGTCGAATACTCGTTCGGTTGCAATCGAACGATCAGCAAACGATTCGTTCTGATCGCGACCAAATTGTTTGATATCAAACGATCAGGTTCGAATCATTCAGGAAACGGCTAACTAACCCCATAAAGTATATATATTCTTGATTAATCGGCCAAAATTTGCTCTAAATATGAATTTGTATGAACATTTTCTGTGCTTAATGGGTATCCTAAAGTTGCGAGGCGACTATAGAGTTCTTTCTTGTTATTGTTTTTTTTTTATTTGTTTCAACGTGTTCTAATACAAGTACTAGCCACTGAAATACCTGGATACCGATTTAATTAGTTAAATCGGGTACAAGAGCAGAAAGTATTATACGGTCGGGCGTGCTCGACTGTACTTTCCTTTCTTGTTTATATTGTAAGTGTTTATAACTGACTGTATGTACATAGCGTTTAGTTGTTATTGCCAGTGTTGCTCTTTTTGGCATCGGAGTTATTATGTATGCGGTGGTGTCATTTTGAATGCACAGTTTAGCACAAATTATTAAATATTTGACAGCGGCAGTAACGTTATTGAAAGTGAGAGCGACAGGTGAAAAGACTTCCGCCGATCGCCGATTTGTGCATACGGAATAGCTTATTTATGCAATTATTGTTGGGCCGCCCGTCTATTCCAAAAAAGAGCTGTCGGCTTCGTGCCTGTTGCCTTTTTGTTCGTTTTGAGATTGACGCAGTGAAAGTAACAGGTGACCGCGACGGTCAACGGCGGAAACAACGCGCATCGCATCATACCCTATGCCGTCGCTGCGTGACACACACACAGTTGAACTTTTACTTACGAAAAACGCGTTTTTCTCCAGTCGTCTTCTTAAATTATTGTTTTTGATTTTAACGTGTTTCAAAACAAATACTATCCATAATACCTGGATAGCTATTGATTAATTTAATCGGAACAAGCAGGGAGTATTACACCGTCGGTCGTGCTCGACTGTAATTTTTTAACTTGTTTATTACCCTTAATACTAAGTCAGTATTATAAAGTTTCTGAAATGTGCTTAAAATTAATTGAAAAGGATTTCAATAATTACCTTTAAATTTTAATTCAAGATTTTCAAATGGCATAATTTTGTTCAAATCATATGCTTTATATACATATATATGTACATATGTATGTAGGCATGTTTGGCTATTTTTAAGTTTTCTGTTCAAATAAGTCGAAATTTTCGTGTGAACGTAAACTTTTTTAACTAACTGTGCATATACGTACAGTCAAGGAAAAAAGTCAACATACAGCAAGAAATTTGCGATATTTCGGTTTTCTGCCTTGAAATTAAAAAAATTTATTTTGCCAATATGTATTACACTCACAGGTATCAATATTTCAGAAAAAAAAATTATTAAAAAATTAAGCATAGCAAAGTTATAAAGAAAAATCATAAAATGTTCGTGGAAAAAAGTCTACATACAGCGTGGGAATTTTCTGAAAAATTTCAAGAAATAGAATGTTATAGGGGGATATCGTGGACTATTTTGATGCCTAGCTTCCTTGTGTATAAAGTTAAAGTATTGGGTAGGCGAAAAGTATTTATGATACTGATTTTATTACAACATAAATGAAAAAAAGAAAAGAAATTCAGTCTTCTGTTCGCAAATTTATTATTAGCCTTCGAAATGATAAAAAATCATACGGTGAAATCGCAGATATCGTTAAATAAAGTCGTTCAACTGTCCAGACAATTATTCGCAACAACAAGAACAACGATTCAATTGAAAATAAGAAGAGAACAGGAAGGCCAAAGAAGCTATCATATCGTGACGAGAGAAGCATCCTCAAGGAAGTTAAAAAAAAAACCTAGAATAAGTGCATCAAAATTGGCGGAACATATCGAAAAATGTTCAGGAGTCATTGTGCATCCCAAAACAATTGGTAATTTTTTGCACAAGGATGTTTTCAAGAACCGAGTTCCTCGAAAGAAACTTTAATTTCCGAAATGAACCTCCTATTGCGCCTAGAATTCGCTAAAACCACTTAAATAAGGATGCGAGCGCGTTTTATTTACTGATGAGAGTAAATTCAATATTTTTTTTAAATAAACTTATTTAGTAAGACTCCAAATAATGGCACATCATCTTTTTTAAGTTTCATTCCAAAAAACCGAAATACGTCAAAATTTGTGCTGTATGTTGACTTTTTTCCTTGACTGTATGTATGCATGTATGTATATGTAGTACATATTAAACGCAATCTTGACGCTGTGGAATGCAAACGGCATGCGAAAAGAAAACGAAGAGAAATTGACAAACGGACGGACAGTTTGGTTGAGTGACGAACAGGACAGGCACAGACATGTTTGGCCAGCCCAAAGTATTTGTTGTTACTTATCTAGGTAATTCTGGTATTTGAAAATACAAACACACAGCCACATACATATGTATGTCCACTCATACACACACAGCGCGTCCAAGAATAGAAAAATGTAATTGAGAAAACCCACGCAATATCTGTGTATGCACACAAACATACACAGGTACACATACGCACACATGCATGCTTCGAAATATCCAAAATAGAAGACAATAACAAAACTGCATGCCAATGCCAAACACACACAGTCTTGAAGAAACGCATGCCGATTGCAATGTTGCTTGTTGTTGCTTACCTGCGTTGAGTTGCAGAGACACTACGCGACGACAGCTTCACCGTCAACAGCGCAGCCGCAGCATCGCCGACAGCGCACAGCTGCAACGCTACTAAATTATTTGGCGTTATCGTGAACGAAATAAAGTTAACTTCAACTGTCAACTACACTGCAACAAAACTTGAAATAGAAAATTTCGCATTTTGCAAAAAAAATTTAGTAACTATATTCACAGCTACAAACATATCCTTATAATTAATATAGTAAGAATCAATAAAAAAGACTTTGGCACTACGAAGATTTAGTAACATTGCCGACCACTTTTGGAATTTAGACCCTTTACTAAAAAAAGAGGTTTCCGATTTTATTGAAATTTGTTTAGTATTGTGGAATGCCAACATGCGTGTGCTGATGTGAAGTTTATCATGATAAAATTTAATTTATATGTTATTATATATAGTTATTCCTTTTTTTAAATTTTAACATACAAAATAAAATCAGACCATTCCAAAAGAAGTTTCATCACATATGTATGTACGTAAATAGTATGTATGTCGACTGGGCTGGTGCTGAATAAATATACTTTGTAGACTCTACAACGCTCCTTCCTTCAATACAATATAAACTTTTTTATAATCTGTAATGCCATCTGAAAATTCATGAATGTTTATTCATTTATGTATAATTTATAAATATTTTATTGCACACTGGTTGTTTAAGCTAATTTGACGGCATTTTCTTGCTCAAGTTTTTTTTTTTGCCACTTGAACTGATTTTATAAATCGATTTCATTAGCAAAGCTTTGTGCTTTAACAATAAGAAATTAAAGTAAGCTTTGACATTCTTCTCAAAATATAGGGAAAAAGTCAACTTTTATACACGTTTGCGATCAACAAAATAAAGAATTAGAAAAGCACAAGGACCATAGCTTTGAGTAAAAGTAATATTTGTTGATTAGCTTAAGCTTAATATTTTTGATTCTTCATTTCTGGGGCAAATAGAAGAGTAAATAATGTAGTCGTTTGAACTTGAGCGTATATAGCGGGTGTCAACAGATTGGAATACACTGTAACTCTAATGACCACCTATATTTATCTTATCTTTAAAAAAATTATCAAGAAATGAAATTGTTTGGCAGGATGACTATATGACTACAATTACTATTTTCGATCGACCCGTTTGAAAAAACTCTCATTTATTCTTTTTTTTTCTTGTTTTTAATTTACTTGTATAGACATTGAGCCGGTTTTGGACTATCATTTTCCCATAGTAGTCCTCTAATATAGTGATCTCATCCGTCCGAGTTATCCAAGTTTAAACAAAAGAGAGCAAATAAAATTGGTCACACAAAAAGAATTGAACATCAATATCGACTCAGCTAGACACTTATTAAGAATATAGTATGTACATATGTATAAGTACATACATGAGTACTTGCGATGGTAACAAAATGTGTATCAGGGTACAATCCGATTTTTGTAAAGTACAAGCTAAAATGTTGATAATTTCTCTGGGTAAAAGACTTAGTTGGAAAACGGTTTTGATGAAACCTGCATTGCTGCTCTCGTACTGCTGCAGTACCATCGTACTTAATAAAACCATTTAAAAGTAGATTTAGGTGTTAGTTTTCACCATAAGCTTATTATAAGTTAAATTGGAATCTATATATTTTATATTTTAAGAGAAAAGGACATTGAATTTGTTGGATAGAATAGCTAGATAGCTTCGAGGCTGAAATATATTTCAATTCCTTGGACAATTTGTGAATGTGTGACTAGTTTGACATGAAGCCAATCTTTAATCAGCTGAGCGTGCGGTCTTTAGCTGTTTACGGTACTTTACAATTTATCTGCAAATGAATTAAGGCATTCCGTTAACTACATATGTGCTTTAAAGTATCCTAAAACTAATTCTGCCTCGTTTTAGTAATTGGAATCTGTTAATATCTGTTTGTATATTTAACATGTCTAAGATACAGACATTTGTGGGAATCATGGGTCTAAGCAACAAGTTGTACTATATGGTATACATATACTACATATATGTAAAAAGAGTATAAAAATGAAAACGGAATACTAAATAATGTATTGATATCTCATGCATGAGCTGTTTTGATGCAACCGACGAAGTTCTTTTTTAAAGCATATACTGTAAATTCCAAAAATTGTTTATCAATCAAACATCATGGAAATATTTTTTTTAGAAATTTAATTTTAAAAGTTATTACATTTCCTGAATCAATCCGAGAAGTACTAACGCACGATTTTCGGTCTACATTGTTTATAAAAGGCTAAATAAGCTAACTAATATTTTTTTGCAGTGTATTACACAGCTCACCCTGCTCCTGTTTCTGGCTTCTCTTTTCATATGGCAAAGCAGCAAAACAAGAAAAATATCATTAAACTATTACAACAAAAGCAGCCAAAAATGCATTTGTGCGTACACACAGGCTCACGTGTACGTATACCACAAATACAAAAGTCCAAAAACGCCGTCTTCAGCAAACAACATCAAGCAACAGCAGCTACATACACACATGATCACACACATACATGTGTTGGAGTGTAAACTGCTTTTGTACTATTCATCTTGTTTGTCAGTCGATTTTGCTGTGGTCGTATCTAGCAGGTAGAGTGGCTTGAAGTCGGTTGCATTTTTAGCTCTGCCACTGCGCAAACGTTGTCTCAGCTAGCTTCGACGTCTACGTCAACGTTGACGTCAACGCTGCAAACCTTTCGTTTCAGCTAAGCCGTTGGAAACTCGGCTCAGAGTTTTGGCGTTCAGTCCGTTGACGACCGTTGTCTTGAGCGTAGCTTGTCGCTGTCGTCTTTCACATTAGCAACGTTTCTTCGTGTGTATGTGTGAGCGTGTGCTTTATATCTGATTTAGTTCATTCTATCTCTCCACAAGTGAGTGCATTTGTACGCTTGTGTGTGTCTGTGCTTGTGTGTCGGGTACAGTGTCGGTTACAGTGTCTGTGTGTTACTTTGGCTCGCTCATTTCCGTTTGCCGCTGCTTGCTAAATCATTCACGTATTTTTTCGTCTTTTTTTTTCTGTGTCGTCGCCGCAGCAGCAACTAACTGGTTGCTGAAATAAAAAGAAGCAGCAGAAGATAGCTGTGAACAGAAGAGAAGCAATAATATACAACTACAATTAAACAACTGTATTTTTTCTTTGTTGTTGATTTTACTCGTTCGAAAAATCTTTGAAGCTACAAAATCACAAAATAATCAGAAAAATTCCCGTTTAAAGACTAAACGGAGTAAAAGAAGAAGAACAGTAGCTGTAGCAGTAAATGCGAAGATTAAGGAGCGAAAAAAGGAGCAACAGCAATCAAATCAGCAAACAACAGATCAATTTATCAAAATGCCCTGTTCAGCCGTAACGCTATCGATAGCGACAATATGTGCTATTATCGCGACAGCGCTGCTTGCGATCGCCTTTTCAACAGACAATTGGTTGCATTATGATGTCAGACGCAATCAGATACAGGTTAGTAACAAAAAAGCGTCAACAAAATGACATCAAACGCAGCTCTCATATCTTAAATCTCGAATATCGCATCTTCCCTCTCCCATATTTTGTCTTGTTTTGCATATACATACATATGTAAGTAAACTATTATGTACACATGTGTGTGTGCGTGCAAGAGTATGTGTGTGTGTGTGTGTAGGTAAGGGCACAGACAATGAGCTCAAATCGAATCAAGGGCCCGGCGTCATAACAGTGCATAGGCCAACGCCAAAGAAGAAGACCAAGTGGAAGACAAAGAATATCTTCAAAAGTAAAAGTCAAAACTAAATTGCAATGGGAGAAACTTGAAACGATATGCCGAAATTTGTCGATTGGTGTGAAATCTTAAAATGGACTTAGCACTAAATTCTTTAGTTGTCAAAGGAGAGCATTGTACCTGTATAAAAAATTGATCAATATGGGAGTCTTAATTAATAATTTTTAACCAACCAATTAACCGATTATTTTCAAAACATATGTACATACATATCTCGAGACAAGTTGGATCAAACAACATACTAAAATAAATGACTAAATCTCTTTTGGGTACTTAGTTCCGTGGACTCCTAATTTTTATGAGAATTTTAACATGTCGAAGCACTCTTGCAATCAATTACAAGAGCTTGGGGATCATTCGGAAATTAAAACTTAAATGTCCCACTATGCCTTCACTCTAACGGTCTATGTACATATGTATGTACATCTACGTTAGCTTTTACGGCAGTTACACTGCCAGCTGTAACAGAAGAAGCAGTAACAGTAACAGACATGCGTGTTGTTGCCCATGGAACAAAGAAGAAATATGTAGGTGCACGGCGCAGCGTGTGAGGGACAATTGGACGAAGAAAGGTCGAAAGCAAACAGCAGTCGCAGGCAAGCGCAGTGTTGGAAGGTTGGCTGATGGAAAGGGGGGGTGTCCAGGTGGTTAGGCGGTTATTTGGCCGTTAACGCTAAAACTTTCTACGCGAGCGCATAGCCAAGCCAAGCGTCGCGACACGACGCGAAGTGAAGCGCCTGTAAGGCAGATAGGAGGCGGGACAAACGCAGAAGACGTTGAGGGGGAAAAAAAGCAACTGAAATTTCTCATTTTGCATGTAAGCACACACGAAACAAAAACAAAAAAATTCCAGCGGGCTGTAGGTGCAGGAAAGCGGGGTGTGGTAGAAGCTAGACATAAAGGAGAAGAGAGCAACTTTAACAGCGGAGAGTAGTTGAGAGAGAACACGAAAGAGAGTGAGAGCAAGGGAGAGAGAGCGAGAGAGAGAATAAAAGAAAGAAAGCGTCAAAATAAACGGTATGAACTATTATTTACAGAACAACTTTATTTTCCTTCAAATCTGGCGTTTTGTGGATATGTACATATTTGCTAGAAAACAAATTTGCACACGTTACATGCATAAGACGTGATTATATATTGTGTTTTTTATTACTTAACGTAACAGTGACTTTCTTTAGTTATACACATGTACATACATACATATATTTAGCATTTTATGCTTACTTGGGCTTTTCTAAAGGTTAATGCTATTAACATTATGGGTATTCCCACTCGCTACTTAACTAAAGACGAAAGTTTCATTCGACACAAATGTAAGAAATAATTCGTTTAAATTTAGATTTTTTTTCATTCCATCGTTCACCCTCTTTTTCCCATTTAAATTTAATTAATTTTGACTAGCTTATCAATTGTATATTGTTTTTTAGGTTGTAACTTAAAATTAAAATTATTAAATTAAAGGTTGAGACACTAAGTTTAAGAACACTTCTCGATATTAAGCATTTATTCTGTGTTCCTCTATCAAGCACTTGCCTAACTTCTTCGCTCTCTTGGAACTCCATCTCAGTGGATTACTGTTATCAGTAATACAATTGCGCGTGCGCTCTACCACTCTCGCACTCTTTATCTCTCTCTCTCTCTCTCTCTCTCTCTCTCTCTCTCTCTCTCTCTCTGCCTCTCTCTTCGTTTTCTCTCGTTCGTTATCCATTCTGTTTTAGTTCATTGTTTTGCGTTCAGGCAAAATTCAAGCTCTTCATAGAAAACAAGAACTTCAACTACGACAACAACTTGTGTTCATTCTTCTTCCCTTGCTTCGTTTTGCGCTTCTTCCACTTATACCCCTTTGCTTACTTCTCTATATTCTTTCTTTAACTGTCAGCATGCCAAGTAAAAATTGTTTTTAGACCCTGTACTGAAAAAGCAAAAAGGGTATTACAAAAAAAAAAAAAACATCAAAATAATACAAAAGAGGAGTTGCAGCCACAACGCGTCGTCAGTCACTATATGTATATTTTGGGTCCTTTGCTTAAACACTTATTAAAATAGGGGGAAAACAATTGAGTTTCTAAGAAGGTATTTTACAGTTGGCCAGTTTCTTTTATCTAGGGGCTTATACCTGTTTATTTCGTGGTCTTAGCCAAAGCTTAAGCGGTTTGCCTGAATAGCAGCGCGGCTTATGTAAAGAGATAAAAGAGAGAGAGAGAGAGAGAGAGAGAGAGAGAGAGAGAGCAAGAGCAAGAGCAAGAGCAAGAGAGAGACACAGTCTTGCACACGCCTATGTAATTCCACAAATACATATATTTAGTTATATACGGCTAAGTTTGTGTATCTGACAAACAGGTTTTGAGTTTCACTCGCTTCACATTTTCAAGTTGCTCAAAATTGGAATGCGATACGTCGTTCACCGCTTGCCGTTGGCCCGGTCCGTGAACGACCTCCCTGTCTGCCTGCCTGTTTTTGGCCTTATGCTTGAGTTTATTAAAGTTGTAGTTGTTTTCTTCGTTGGCTATTTTGTCAAAGCCATGTCGCAGTTGATTCTACGAGCCGATTCACGACCCAATCCACGATCCGGTTTGATTCAATTTGATTCAAGTGCCCGGATCCGATTGATGAAACTGCGCTTTTGAACAGCTTTTTGCTTGGCCCGTTCGTTGGCTCGTTAAAAGAGAAAACCCTTCTATCCACTGCACTTACCGTCGTGTTTTCTTGTCTCTATGTCTTTCTTTCTTTCCTTTTATTTTATTTTCACTCATTTTGTTTTGCTGCATTTCACTTGTTGGGTTTTCGGAGGGAGGATGGTAAGAGATGGTATGGCCAATGCAGTGAACATCAGCTTTTTGTTGTCTTGGCGAAAAAACCCAAAAGAAATGAAATTAAATGAAATGAAAAGCTGAAAATTGTACCTACTGACTTGTTGTATTTACCTTTTCCACATGATTTTCAGTTTTGGTATTTCTGCAATGATTTTTTTCTTCTCCCCATCCATACTCTGCGCTCCCCATTTCACTCACTCTCTTTTCTATTCGCTGTCTTTAGGCTTCTGACTTCATGTTTTGCTTTTCAATGAATGAATTTAATGGCGTATGTTTACACTTAGTAACCGCTAAGATTTGTCAAAATGAAAAATGAAACACATGTTAATTTGAGACATGAGACACAGGGAATTAATTAGGTTTTTTATAAATTACACATACGCCATGTGTGACCAATAGCGACACAACGATTAAAAACAATGATTTCTTTTCTATTTTTTTTTTGTAAACTAAAAAATAAAAACTTTCATTAAAAGATGTTTTGGATTAAGGTTAAAGAAAACTTTGTAAGATATAAACTTTTGATTTTAGTTTGTGTTTTTTGGGTTGCAAAGTTTTGACATACTTCTTTATTTTATAAACAAAATTATTTCTTTTGAATCTATATAACATAAAATTATTACTTAAATTGTGTATATACTCGGTTGAGAAAAAAATTATCTGGTATTTGGACTAAACCCAAGCTCAAACAAGGCCAGAAGTTTTTTTAACACGATTATTTAGTTTTATTTTTTTAAATAATGCCTTCTTTAAGTTTACTAAAGGGAATATTAATTTACAATGCAAACAAATTTGATTTAATGTTAAGAGATTCACTTTAATATTTGTATGAGGAAAACTTGGCTAACAACACAAAGAATTTTCTGACCATCTTAGTGGCTGCTAATTGGCTATAAATAAATTGTATATTTATTAATGAATCGTAAGCGGAATTCTATCTAGAGTCAGTCATTAACCGGCTACATTTTATTTATTCTTTCTGACATCATGTGAAATACCATGATGATGAATTACCGCCATAACCGATAAGTTTTAGCAGCGCAATTGTCGTTGTGATGTTATGAAATCCAAGCGAATGCCAAAATTAATTTGCACAAAGTAAATTGCATTTGGCGTCGAATTTCAAAGTCTGTATTTAATCAATGACTGGTCATTTTGTTAAGTGACTGCTACTTGGCTTTGTTCCTGGGCGTGGCCCTAGTAATGATTATTTCAAACATTTAACAATTTACTTACAAAATAATTATTAGTTTTGTCAATTTAAGAAATCTTATAGATCTTGTCTTTTAAATAACACTTTAGGCTTGACTTCGTATCGGTATTTTTTATTTTATTTTTTACAGTTTTACCTACATTTTATAGGAATCTTCTCTATTAATTCAATTTATGTTGAGATGTTCTTGAGATTCCGCAGATTTCCATTTTTCTCATACACCTTTCCGGCTCACCTCAAACGTAATGACTTTGACCACTAGAGTGCGCGATTTCAAACGCTTTCGCATCTTCCAAAAAAAAAAAAAAAAAAAAAAAACCACCTAATTTTTTTTTTTTATACCATGTGAGGGTTATTGTGTTTTTTAGCTTATCTTATATTTAGTAGTTCTTTTTTTCGTGGACGATATTTTTACAATTTAATTAATTCAATCGAACTAATTTTAATTGATTTTATCTTTAACAGTTGCAATAACTGTGTCGTGTTAATTTTCATTCGTCATTCAGTCGGGACCGCACTTCTCACAGGGTATCTTACGGTCGTTACAGTCCGATTGTACTGTGCTTTTTGTTTTCTCTTGGTTTTACCAATGGGTTGAACAAACAAATAATTGAATTTGAATCGCTTTGGACTTGAGTTTACTGTGTGCGTTTTTTCTATCGTTTCTATTCGATTTGTCTGAAAAATTGCCCAAATATTCGGCGACTTCCGTATCAAAAGTCGTAACAATTATTGTTTTTATTACATTGAATTGGTATTATAGTCTAGATTTTGGAGTTGAGCCGAGCTAAAATCCATAGCAAATTTTAGTAGAGATTTGTTGTCAATGACGCACTCCCACGACCTTTGGTGCTAAACTAGAAACTCTAATGGCAAAGTAATAAAACAAACTAACGTCAAGTAAAGTCAAGTAGAATCAAGAAAATAAATATAGAAACAGAAACAAAAACAGCAACCGAAACAAGAAACAAGAAATTCATAACAAAAAACACAAAATACGAAAACAAGTCAAAATATGTGCACATAATTGCCGTGCATTCCAATCCAAAGCAGCCAAATAAATTATTCAGTGACTAATCTAGCGACATTATTGGCTAAGCTTGGGAATTTGTTGTCTCTCGAGTATTTGAATTTACCGCACCCAACAACTTTGGTAACTACAAGACCCTGTTCACAATAAAAGAATGGTTTGCTAGAAGGCGTGCACGGCCACAAAGAGTTTATATATGTTTGTCCCCCTGAGTCAATGTTGTGGGCACCTGTATTTAAGAAGATATAAGATACAATGAGAACTTATTGCACATATTGTGTTGAAGGTATTGTTTTACATATACTAACAAATTTTGGCTAGGATCAGGGGACTGACAAAAAACATCTATATATGGATAACTTTTTTTAACATGATGTTAAATATTTTTAACTATAATAACTATAAATATAAAAAATGGCATATTCTAAATTTGAAATAATAGATTTAAGTATGAATGTCTTTGTACTATTGGCGATGTAAATGACAAATTTCAATTCGGTTAATTTCTTAACATCTAGAATTTTATGCTTTTATTTAAGTAGAAATTTGAATAACTATAATTTCTTGTTATCTAAATTATTTAATAGGAATTCTGTTTACTCCAGCATAGGTGCTGGGTGTTTTATGGTCTTACAGGCTTTCTTTACTATAGCCTTCTTTTTGTTGTATGTCTTAGCAATTTAATAATAGCTCCACAGTTGAAGTGTGTGTGTGTTACTGGATCGTGGCCTTGGATAAGCATACCATTATTGGTCGGCATCCTGAATTGATCCAGTTAACCAGTTGGCCAGACTTTGCATTTTACCGCCGTCTTGCACATGGTGTTGATATGCTAATCACCAGCATCCGCTCGGTGGTAAGTGGGAGGAGGAGTGAAGAGGGCTTGTCTATTGCTATCTCCATCTCATTCACTCTCGATTTGCATCTCGGTTTCTCAGCGTCTTAACAAACTGGTTGGTTTTGCCATTAAAATACCTGTTTCTTATTAATATCAAGCAGAGGCCTGTAGGTAAACATATCATAGGTTAAAGCTACAGCTCAGATCTGCTTCACATAGGCATTGCTGGGCGCCACATGTGTTTTCTATGATCTATAGTACACGATACTGGAATATAGTATCGGATATATCTTTTGCTGTAAACTATGTCAAGTTACGTGCGCTTTTACTTCCTGAACGCGTTTATTTCAATGAGTATGCAAAGTGATCCGCTTGGAATAACATCTTATAATAAACATGGGTTGAATTTTTATCCAATATTATTATTATTATTCAATATCAATCAATTTAAAAAAGTAAAAGCGATCAGAAAGATTGAGTTAAAATGTGTATTTGTAACTTCTTGAGCATACTGATTTATCATTTAAGCTAATAAATTAAGCACAGAGTCAAATGATAAAAGATACATTGGATTGATAATTTTATCTGTAAAATTTGTTGTACGGACAGATCAATTTCAAGATCACAAAAATTCGGTAGATTTAAAAAATGTTCAGGAAAACCCACCCATCAAAGTAACTTAAGTGACGTGCTAATTCCGAATAGCAGGCAGAGTAATTAATAACATTTGTGTGGGTATTATGGTTAAAGCAAGTCATAAGCTATCGATGTAGGAAAACATATATTTTTTTTTCAACTAAGTCACAATTATCCAACAATTTAAATGGCATCACGTTTAACACGATTGCCACATCAAACACTACAATTCTAGTGTGTTAGCGTTTTCAAAAAATGTTAATCAGGTTATTTACAGGTAACTTTCTGCTTCTTGTCGGCCCTCGTGTCTCCCTTACCCCTTATCCCCCTTTCTAACGACCTCTTTTCACTGCATAAAAGAGAAAAGAGTCTCGTCTGACGCCAAAAACTTGAAACGTGTTTTACTTTATGTCCGGTACTTAAATAACAATGAGACACCGAAGAAAAGTTAACAAATTTTTTTATCGACACTGGGTATGAGCAGGGCGGGGGGAACGGGAGGGTAGGAGAGTTAATCAAGGGGTCTCATATTGAAAACATGCATTGGAACTGGGGAACTGGACTTATGTAAATTTGATGCTTGTGAAAAATGTTTTTCGCTTACGCAACAAGACGAAACGACAGCTGACGGCTGTTAAACAAGACAAAAAGAAAAGAGAAAAACAACCAATCTAAGGGGGACACACGGACTGAGGGACTAGGAAATTTGAAGGTGCTGTCCGCCCAAAACTCTTATGAAATGTATTTGGTTCGGTTTGGATTTCTGGTCAGGTCTGGCCTGGGCTGGGCTAAACTTTTATTAGCGCATTGCCTTTCCGCTCGCCACTCTCCAGTCTCCGCTTTCCACTCTTCACATGGAATTAGTTTTGTAACTTTCTTATGAAAGTCTTGCCAATTAAGGGTCTGTCTTCAGTCTTCTACCTTTCGGTATGAAACGAATGAATTCAAAGCATACTTGCTATCGGAATGTTGCACTTGCTGCAATTTGTTGCAAGTAGATAAGTAGTAGTTGCGAAATGAGAAAATCATTGGGGTTTTAGAAAAATCAGTGATGTGTACCAGGCCGCAGAGCGATTAGCTCTCGGAAATCGAGAGCACCAATTGGCCATACCAAGTATATTATATGTATATTCAGCTGGTCAGCTAAATGGTCAGGACAGTTACGCACAAGTGGGCAGCTCGTATATTTTCAAATAGAAAGCGCAAAACCCAAAAGTCGATTATGGCAGCGAAAGCCAGAGAACTACAATTTAGGACGGTGTACTTTTGAAATGTCGACAGTTTTCTAATCTATTGTAAGTTTTAGTGACAATTTTTTATTAAGAATAAAGATTATATTTTATGGTTGGACTATTTGTAGTTGTGCAGTACTACATATCCAAAAACGTTTTCACACATTTCTTGAGCCAGACTAATTTTTAGAGCCCGTACTCTAAAAAAAAGCGAAGAAGGGTCTATTAATTTTGTCTGCACTGAAATGTGCATAATAGGCAGAAGGAAAAATTTCCAACCCCATTAATTATATATATATTCTTGATCAGCATTAACAGCCGAGACGATATAGCAATGTCCGTCCGTCCGTCCGTCCGTTTGAACTCCTGGATATTTTAAACTACAAGAGCTAGAGACCAAATTTGGAATGAAAGTCCAATATTTTCGAGATCAAGTTTATTTCAAATTGTTGCCAAGCCCCTTAACGCCCCCGCAATGAGCAAAAAACCAGACACACCTTGGAAAAATCGTTTTTTTCAAATATCTCAGTAACTGTTGCACTCAGGAATACCAATTTTGGTACTAAGGTTTCTGGAAAAAGCATAAGTCCAGTGCAAGTTTTTTGGCTGCCACGCCCCCTTTGCCCATAAGAACTAAAAAATATTCAAACTTTAAAGCCGTTTTTAAGGCATTGGTTCTAATAGTAAATTCGTTTGGAGACAAACAATATCAAACTATTCTGAAAGTAGCATATTAATCCGACTACAATCAAGAAAGAAAACACGTCACAATGCAGTGGCAAAGCATGAGTGCAGGCGAGACAGAAACATTCAAACACATGATCGAGGGTTTTCGAACGAATTTGTATGTGCATACAGACAATCAGATTATACTTAATTTCTTTTCAAGTACCATACATTGTAATACCTGGATACCAATTTAATTAATTTAACCGGGAAACGGGCGTGCTTGATCGTACTATTCTTTTTTGTAAAGACGGACAGACTTATGTCAGGCAGATCAAGTTTATTTTACATTGTTGCCAGGCTGCGTCCCCGCAAATGCCTAGAAACTGCGGTCACCTCACCAAAAACTATGTTCACTAATTGTAATTTATGTACACGTGGTTGAAAGAAAAGAGATAACTCTTCGTTTACCTACATTAGTTGCGCTATTAAATCAACGAAGTCTGGCCCAAGTGGTAGTATAATTATTTCATAATTGAATGTAAACCAAAGATCTGTGGTTCAAATCTCGGTACAGGAGAGGTATTTTTTTGTTTCTGTTATAAAACAAAAATGTATTACATGTAAATGAGGATAATCGGTATGTTCCAGGTAGTGAATTTAGCCTATTTACTTCTTTTACCTCAATAGAAAATATTATATTCAAAATTTTAGTTGGAGCTGCAGGCAGGGCTGTGTTTGTTGTTTGGCGTATATGCGTAAGGTTGGCGTATAAGTTGGCGAAACTAGGAAAAGTTTCGGTGGGAATATAACTTCTGTTTCTAGTGGAGATTTCGATGACGGTACTAGATGTCTTATCTATGACGACCTCCAAAGCGATTAGCAAATTTTCCAACTTGGTTAGATCACAATGGAGAACCTTCAATTTTAAGACATATAAATGCTTGGCTCGAAATTAATTTTGCATGTATTGACGTATGAGAACGTTGAAACGTGTTTAAGCGCTATACGATCTGATAAACACAGACTGAGAGACAAATAGTCAGATGTATACTTACTGAATGTACACCTACGATGAGTACGGTGCTCATTGTCAGATACATCAGTGTATCATTAAGACGAAAGATGACTGGATGATAATTGGAAGCGGATAATAATAACAGTCAAAAAACCAATAACAATATATAAATATTTTTTGAAGACGCCTACTTGCGGAACATTTTTCTCTGCGGATCATTGAGATTATGATGATGATAAGTAATGGTAGTGAAGCAGGTAGCAATAATACGCACTCTATAAGCCCCACACCCTTTATCTAAGAATTACTCACCCTAGCTACCCCATACTCTATTTATACTATTTATAATGGATTTTTCTTACTGATTTTTCAGGCTTTTGCCTCAAAACACTCGGATGCAGACTCCCTGCTGCACAATATGAACAACAAGTATTATTACTATACGAGAACCCGTGGATTGTTCAGGATATGCTATCCGAAGGAGCGACCTCCGGCGTCCTCAGGTAAACCCATTAGCAAATAAAACATAAAATTGTGATTTATTTATGTTTTTGTATATTTGAAACAGTACCCACGTATTTGTCGCCGATTGAGACGCACTGCTCGAACATTGATTATTTCCCGCAAGTGGAGGACGACAAGATTTCCAATGAGGATGCAACGTCAAGATTGCATTTGGCACGCTCTTGCATTGCGCTTTTCATCATTAGTTTTGTGACCATTTTTTGTGCATTCTGGACGGGACTTTCCGGGTGCTGGAAGCGTTCATCAGGCGCTATTACAGCCACTTCGATCTTATTACTGGTCACCTGTCTGCTGGCCGCTGGTGCCATGGGTCTATGGCACACGGTTGAATTCTTTGAGAAGGAAAAGGTCGTCGGAGAGGATTACTTCCAGCAGTGGAATACAGTTCGTAGCATCTCTTTATCCCTGTTATGCCACTATTTCGGCTATTTTCTATCCCTTCATTAAAATGTCGCAATCATCAATCAATGCTTCTTCGTCTCATCCGTCCATCCCAACTACTTCACCTCCCCAATTAACCGTCACTTTAAGCATCCCAAATCAATTAATTCTTCTAGAGCCTCTTACCACCAATTACCCGACAATCTATTCACCCCATCATCGATTCATCCGACCACACTTCTATCCGACTACTCCTTCATCCCAATCAGCCGAAACGGCGTCTTTAAACTAATGTACTGGTGTTTTGCAGGTGCTGCGTGACAACACAAAGATCGTCTACGATTGGTCATACATTGTTGCCTGGACAGGCATTGGTACCTGTCTGTTGGCCGCCATCTTGCTGTCCGGAGCTGCTGTCTGTCTGCGTAACGAGCGCGAAAAAGAAGAACAACTGAATTTGCAGTATTTGATGCCCGGTGAGTTGTGTAAAAAGATCAACTTAAGTTTGATTTTATCTTATCAAAATGATTTCACTTCTTGTTTCTTTCAGTGTACTCGCAAAAGCAGCCACCATACCCACCCTACGCCAACTATGCACAACCGCAGATCTACCCGGGTCCCTACTACCACGGCTCCCAATACGGTCCTTATAATTATTAGGCAGTCAGTGGAGACAAGGAAAGAAACGAAAAAAGCAGGTGGAAAACATATTCAAAAGCAAAATCGTTTAGAAATCACAAGAAACACTAGAAAAACCATAAAACACAATACCCAATAAAAAAGAAGAAAAAGAACACATATGTAACTCAAAGTAAAAGTTAAGGACAAGAGTTATTGAAATATCGGGCTAGGTTGAATTTCGAATGGTTCCCATTTTAAATATTACACAGTCAACAGTTAACGTACACAGTAACTGTTATTGACATAGAACTAGCTAATAAAAAAAATGGGAATAGTGTGTATGTATATGTATGAATGTTTGTAAACGTGTATGTATTGGTCTAAACACACCCATACATATGAAAATACCCTTCCATACAACTTATAACAATTAAACATAACATATATTATATATTTAATAGTATACATATATATATTTTTTTTAATCTGCACAAAATATAGTTAATAGTCTATAAAGCGCTATATGTATGTAACATCTATATGCATACATATTTATGCATGTTGATTTGTATAACAATCGAGGGTCTTCAGTCAAAATGCGTCAAAGTATTTTTGGTGTACCAATTACAAATGCGGAACACATATGTATATTTATACATATATAATCATATGTATAAGTATATGTATCAAAAGTACTTATACAAAGATCATTAGGCGAATATATAAAGGAGAACAATAAAGATTTAATTTATTGTAGCGTGTAATAACGTACATATAGCTACAATATGTAGGTAGTAGTAATAATGTATCAAACGTAACTTTTTGTACATGTTTATAAAATGTATAGAGTATATCTTTACAAATGTCTTCCAAGTACATTAAGTGTTAAGCTGTACTTTAATGAATAAAAAATTCTTACGATTTAAACAGAAATTTGAAATTTTCTTTACCACCATTCATCGATAACATGTGACGATAAGTTTTTTGATATATCGGTCATGCGATATATCGTTGTTTCGGAGTTTGTAATCGAGCTCCTTTATTTTCTGCAAACTGTTTGGGTATTTAACCACTAACTAGATTTGGTCACACAGAATACCATAACTGGTCACACAAAATCGCGCAACTGGTCACATCATATTCCGAAAAATCGTCACTCAATAGGAAAAATACGGGACAAGTAAAAAACAGCAAAAAACATTTACTAGGCACAAATAAAGACAACGACAATAGTAGCAACGCATCAATATGTCACGCGACGCCTTTGATGAAAACCCGTTTGGGGAGCCCAATCTGGATAATCCATTTGCGGTAAGCCTGACAACAAAATTCTGCTGATGAAAACCCGACACATACACATACAAACATGAATAAGCTTATTTTTACGTATGCGTGCGTACTTGTGTGCGTGTGCGATTGTAAATGCAGCAACGATGGCACGTATTGGTATAGACGTGTGTAGGCATATGTGTGTCTATATGTTCCGCCTACACAAAATACAAGATTCAGCTAATATATGTGCTCTTTTTCCGTTCCGAGACTAGGATCCAGCCATACAGCAGGCGACACGTATGTCCACCAATGTTTCTCTGGAGGACTACAACCCCTTTGAGGAGCAGGCCAAGCCGCAGCTTCAAATAAACTCAACTAATACAGCGGCTGTTGTGCAGCCTCTATCACAGAATGTGCCACCACCACAGCCCAGCTCGTTAGGTGCATCGGCGCCAAGTACCAGTATACAGATCACCTCGGAAGAGCTGCAGGTAAATCATTCGAATGTTAAATTTAGACCAGGGTTGATTGTCTCTGTCTATGCGTGCTCCAGTTAGCAACCGTTAAAGCGACTCGCATTACAAATATTTGTATGTGGTTTTCTGCATTGCTGCGGCTGCGACAGAGCCAGCGACACAAGCAGCGGCTGCAGTCACAATGCCGTACTTTGTACGCTGCGGCTGAATAAGTGGGTGTATGTGTGTGTGTACATGATAGAAAGTATCTATTGTATGACACACACAGTCAACCGCACCCACAGTCCATGTGTAAACTCCCGACTTTAGTTGAAAGTTTCCTAACATGAATAATATTTCGCAGCGCCGCCAGGAAGAACTAGACCGCAAGGCTGCCGAGCTGGATCGCCGTGAGCAGCAGTTACAAGGCAATGTGCCACAGTTGAACAATTGGCCACCCCTGCCGGATAACTTCTGTTTAAAGCCGTGCTTCTACCAGGACTTTGAGGTCGAAATACCGCCCGAGTTCCAAAAGCTTGTCAAGCACTTGTACTACATTTGGATGTGTAAGCATATTTGGACTCTTGGTTGTTGTTAATTATCACCATATTATTGTTATATTAGCGGTTAGCCCTGATAAGACCATCGAGCTCTGCATTAGTCATAGGCAGTCATAATCGGCGGTTACAAAGCTTTTGTACTTAAAGATCCCAATTTAATGATTACAATTATAATTTCAGTGTTAATAGTAACAACTGATAAATTTGTTTACAACTAAGACAAGTAACTGAAGCAATAAATAGGCTAATTTTTACATGATTCTAGCGATATATATTAATATATTTAGGCTGTTACCACTTAACCCACTGGCTTCTAAAATCAAGACGAAAACTCGCAATTATTAAGGACTTTTGAAAAATGTAAAATATATAATATTTAAACTTTTTTCTATGAAAGCTACATATACAAAAGATGAGCTCGATTTTGACTAAACTTTACCAGAATATATAAGGCAATACCAAACACATTGTCTATGACTTCACAAGACATTTTTAAAACCATATATCTTTTTAATGCAAAATTTGTATGTATTATTTATATTAAATCTGAAATTTGCTTTTATTTTGTTAACAGTTTACACCATGACGCTGTGCGCCAATATCGTCGGAGGTTTCATTTTGCTATTCTATGAGGGAAATGTTGCCAATTTGTTTCTGGCCATATTCTACACTGTGGTATTTACGCCCGCTTCATACGTTTGCTGGTTAGTTAATATCTCTATCTTTCTAATCTTTTCTTTCATATAGCTGTTATTTTTATTCGTTTCCATCTCTGTCTTTTTGGTGCTTTACATGCACATAGGTTTCGGCCAGCTTATAAGGCATTCCGCAACGATTCAAGCTTTAATTTTATGGTGTTCTTCTTTGTGTACTTCTTTCAAACGGTCTACACGGTCGTGCAAGCCATTGGCTTCACGCAGCTTGGCTACTGTGGATTCATCACGGCAATTTCACGGTTCAAGAGTTCAGCTGCGGGTATTATTGTTGGACTCCTGTTGCTGATCATTGCGTTCTGTTTTGCGATCACTGCTGGAGCCAATGTGCTAATGATCATGAAGATTCATTCGATTTATCGCAGCACTGGGGCCAGCATGGACAAGGCCAAGGCAGAATTTACCACGGAGTTTTTGCGTAATCAGCATGTTCAGGAAGCGGCCTCCTCTGCCGTCAGCTCGGCGGTGAATTCCCAGTTTAACAATAGCAGATACTAAGAAGCAAGCAGCACTAACAAACAACCAATCAATCAACCAATCAATCAATGTACTAACCAAGCACAGAAATCACGGAACCACTGGAACAAGGAAACCAACTAGACCAAGTTGAAACAAGTCAATATGTTATAAATTCAACTGTTTCCACAATATAGTCATAAAAGTCTAGACACACACACAGACAGACTTCAATTTCGCATACATTAAATATTTATGTTAATCATATATATATATTTATATATATATATATATATATATGCGAACATTAAAACAAAATTAATTACTAATTGCTTTGTGGATAAACAATTCCTAAAATGCCGACGTCCTTATTACAACTAGATAATGCAATGGTATACATGAATTCTACAGCTAAAATGAGAAAATTCTATTGTGCGAGATAATGAAGCAGAAACAGTAACTGATACTTAAACTTAAACAAACTAAATTAAACTAAACTGAAAATAGAATCTTAAAAAAAAATTTGGAAACGGCGCTCATTGCCTTCGTAGACATTCTGAGCTAAAATTGCTTAAATGCAAATTTACAGCACTTTAAAAAAGCAAAGTAAATAAATATATAAATTAATATTAATGTATAAGTACGTATATAAATATGCATATGATCTAGAGAAGCTTACTGATCTTATGTTTTGCTAAAGTGTCCTAAGAAATTATTAAGTTATAAAATCATTTATTTACCTGGATATGTGCCAGGGTGGAGCTGTAAATCGGGGATGAGTACTCTAGATAAGTGCAGTACTCTTCATATCGATCCATGCTCGAGCGCAAAGTATAAAGTTTATAATAATAATAATTAAAGCTATTTGTATTTGTACTTGTATTTGTATGTATAATATACATTATGATAATGATGCAGATAACGATATGAAAAATGATAAATGCTGCTGAATATGATGTTTTCTAGTTCTTTAAGTATAAAAACATTTTGGATATGCATATACCACATACTTATACATACAAACGTCTAAATGTGTTTAAAGCATAATGTATACAACTTTTAACTTTATATAGAAAAACATTGCGCGTAGCCTCCGCTTAAGAGTTAATATTATCAACATTATTATTATTATTGCTGTTGTCCCCCCTTCCCTGTACCCGTTCACGTCCACGTTTCGGTCCAAGTCCAGACCCTGCAACATACATATATGTAATATCATGTCGTGAACTTTTTGTAAGTGTAATTGTTATTCATATAATATTTACTATGGATACAGCACGAACATACATAAACATTACTGAGTATATTGTGTTTCTTAGTGATTATTTGCTACTCTCAGATTTGACCATTATTTAAATCGTTCGATCAATATTGTGTTAATGAAGTCCAAGCAAATTCATTGTATTTAATGCAAATAAACATCAATATTTATAGACGTAAGTTTATTCCAATCAAAAACAAGATTCCCTATTTCAGCCGGAAATTTCTCACTCTTCTATACGTAGAGTAATGGGTTCCATTCAATCGTTGGAATGTATGTATCAGACAGGGGGCGTGGCCGACCCCAAAAAGTATATATATCATTTACGATCTGCATCAAAACCAGAATCGATAAACTTTTACTTATACTTACTACTACGCTACACTTACGACCGTTTGAGCCAAGGGTCCTTATGCGACGTGAATATCTCCTTCAGAATCGATATAACCCACAGTGAATGTTATGTTTTTAGACCCCGTACTCTTCTTTTCGTCTTTTCGGGCTGGTGGCACAATCATAACGCCTGTTGTGGGCATAATTGTTTTTCTTTATATAGTGCGCTTGTTTAGTTAAGAAAGTGCAGATTATCATTGCATATTTTAACGTACCGTTAATTATCCCTATTTGTATACCCGTTACTCGTAGAGTACAAGGGTATATTGTAATCGTTGGAATGCATGTAACAGGCAAAAAGGAGGCGTGGCAGACCCTATAAAGTATATTTATTCTTGATCAGCATCAATAGCCGAGTCGATATAGCCATGTCCGTCTGTTTCAATGCGAGCTAGTCCCTTACTGTTAAAGCTATCTTAATGAAACTTGGTACAGATGTGTATTCCCTTTGCTCGCAGATCAATCTTTAAAATCATCAGATCGGATGATTATATCATATAGCTCCCTTAGGAACAATCGGATGACGTAAAAAACTTTTTTTGAGCTATGTTAACCAAATTCGCTCCATATGCAAACCATATTTGATCCGGATCGGACAACTATATCATATAGCTGCCATAGGAATGTGAAGTATGAAAATATCTATGTCTATTGAGCGATTTCGGACTACTATATCATATAGCAACCATAGGAAGAATAAGCATGACTTCAAGGGTTTTTATTCTTCGTCGTGCCGAAGATAACGGTTTTTTCTTATTTTTATTTCCAGCCAATTTTTATTAGAGATCTTACAACATGACGCAAATTTCACTAAATTCTTCAAATTTTGTAATTTAATTTTTTTTGTTGGCAGATTCTAAAGTTTTATACCATTTAGTTTGCATTGACACGTCATGCTTTTGGTCAAAAGTAATAAGACAAAAACAAAACTGTGCCCACAACGGGTGACTTTTCCTATACTTTATGGGATTGGAAAAGCCCGGTTACGCACTTGTCGCTAATGACAACCTTAATAGATACCTCTACTCTTTTTTAGAAACCGTGGTCTTAAAATGCATACGCAAAACGCTTTTCCAAGATTTTATAATGCCAAGTAACGATTTGTCTTCGCAATAGCTGATTCATTTTTAACTTTTTTGTTTTTAGCAATGCACAAGTATGACAGGCTAGACCCCGTACTCCTTCTAGTGCGCATTATTGGAGCTTTATTATATAGTCGTTCTAACAGGATCAAACTTGGTGAGAATAGTTATAATGGTATCATACATATAATATTCGAGTTTGGACGGACGGTTAGACGAACATTGATATATCGTTTCGGCAGTTGATGCTGATCAAGAATATATATATTTTATGGTGTCAGCCACGCCTCCTCTGCCGGTTATTCACATTTCACTTTACAGAGCGCTCACTCTTTTTTAGAGTACATGGCCTTAAAATGTTACCTTCAGCTCGCCGAAAATTAAGCAGCTTTCGAGTTATTGATATTACCTTAATTTGCTCCTATGGCAGCTACATATTTGATATAGTGGACTGATCTGGATGAACTTTGGCTTGCATATGGGACTTGAAACTAAATTCATATCGTTTAAATTTGGTGGGGACAGGTAAAAAAAAAATTTGTTTTCATCGATTCCTTCTATGGACACTACATAATATAGTCATCCGATCCCATACTTATTATAGTGCGAAGTTTTCTAAACATAAGCAATTTTTGATCAATTTGTCCTATATGAGCTATAGGATATAACTTGCTCGGACCTAATTCTATAAAAAAAATTTTACCGTAGCTTTATGGGTAGCTCAATGCAAAAATACTCATCACACGATTTATTAGGGTTATTGATAAATACTTAGCCTATTCGCTTGGCAACCCAAAAATCATTTTCCGATTTGTTCAAAGGTAGTCTCACCAAATTCTGGAAGCTTGAAAATTATGGTGTGGATTACATCCCTTTGTTTATCTACTGCTTTGAAGTTTTTATTACCACTTATTGTGTAGACGTAAGACTTTTTTTTAATTTTAGGGGCTGGTTAGGGCGTGGTTCCCCAGGGGGTTCATAGCAGTGTATGTTTCTAGTTTAGTTGCGTCAGCTTTAGTTTTTATACCCGTTACTCGTAGAGTACAAGGGTATATTGTAGTCGTTGGAATGTATGTAACAGGCAGAAGGAGGCGTGACAGACCCCATAATATATATATTCTTGATCAGCATCAATAGCCGAGTCGATGTCCGTCTGTCCGTCTGTATGAACAAAAGGATCGCAGCAACTATAAGAGCTAGAAAGACCCGAGAGGTCGCAAATAAAAGATAAAATGCCCAAGCAGTACAAATTTGTTTTTGTTTTTTGACACACATGTAAAAGCAGGTAAAAATATCATGTTTTAGTATAGAAAACTTTTTTGTTAGTTACGTTATCCGAACCAAATTCACATAGGATGTACACATCTATGGCGTACATATACTGACCAAGTTTAATCCAACTCGGACTACTTATCGTATAGCTCCCATAGGGACAATCAGTCAAAAATTTGCTTTTAGTATGAATTTGTATGCAAATTTACCAAGCTATCTTAATGAAACTGACACACAATAAATTTATCAATGACGTAAATATACTGACCAAGTTTCATCCAAATCAGGCTACTATATCGTACAGCTCCCATAGGAACAATCGGTCGAACATTAAGTAACGGGTATCCTAAAGTCGCGGGGCGACTATAGCATTCTTTCTTGTTTTTTTTTACAAACTTTGTCAGTCCACAGTTGAGCATCTTAATCAGAGATTGTGCGACCTAGAATTGTTGTGGGGACCCGCCCTCTCCGCCTTGGCAATCGAAAACAACCGAATAAAGAGAGCTGTTTCAAAGCAACAGCCGCAATAACAGCAACGTTATATAAAAACAAGAAAGAATGCTATAGTCGTCTTGCGACTTTAGGATACCCGTTACTCAGTTTCTATATTTTATTAACCATGGGGTATGATATTAAATATAAGTTTGTATGAACAACTTTTGGGTTTATCAAAATATCTTACTTAAACTCGCCATGATACATAGGATAAGAATTTAAACATACCGCTCAAGTTTTGTCCAAATCGGACTACTATATGGTAAAGCTGTCATGGGAATAATCGGTCGAAAATATGCTCCAAACATGAATTTGTATGAAAATGTTCCAAACTAACTGTTTTATCACCTAAACGACTGCACCAATATTATAATCATTATACATATATTAATTATTATTTGTGTTTGTTTCAACGTTTTCTAAAACAAGTTCTGGACATTGTAATATCGAGATACCGATTTAATTAATTTTATCGGGAATAAAAACAGAAACCTTATACTGTCGGGCGTGCTCGACTGTACCTTTCTTACTTGATTTTTTTTCAGTTGTTTAGACATTCGGTCGGTTTTGAATGTAATTTTTCTCATCGCAGTCCTTTTATATAGTAATCTTATCCCTTGGACTTATATGAACTTAACATAAAAGCTTATAAGATAAAATACTTGAACCCACAAAAAGAGTTGAGCTCGGCTACAGAGACCGATCAAGAATATAGTATATATACATATGTACATATATGAGTACTTGAGATGCAGTATGGCCCAGATGTTTTTTTTTGCCTTAAAGTCGATTTTTTGAAGAATGTATAGCTGCTTCTTTGTTAGACCCCGTACTTTAAAAAAGAGTAGAGGGGTTAATAGACCTCTTTGTCTAAAAAGAAATGTGCAAAACGGGCAAAAGGAAACATGACTGACACAACAAATTATATATATTCTTGATCAGCATCAACATCCGCGTTCATATAGCCATGTCTGTCTGTCTGTGCGAACTAGTCTCTCAGTTTTAAAGCTATCTTAAAGAAATTTGGTACAGATGTGTATTCCTTTTGCACTCAGACCATTTGTTAAAATCGGCCAAATCGGTTTACTATTATAATATAGCTCCGATAGGAACAACCGGATGAGAAAAAAATTTTTTTGAGCTGCTAACCAAGTTCGCTCCATATGCATTTGGTATAAAATTTCAAGTGCAAACCAAATATCATTTAGATCGAACCACTATGTCATATAGCTACCATTTTCAATATACTAGCCAAATATCATCCACTTCGGACTACTACATATACCCTATAGCTAACCATTGGAAGAATTTGTGATTGAAACCAAATTAACGCAATATGCATGACTGCAAGGGTATTCAATCTTCGGGGAGCCGAAGAATACCGTTATTTCTTGTTTTGTTTTAAAGTGTTCCAATACAAGTATTATCCATTGTGATACCTAGTTTTATACGGTCGGCGGTGCTCAACTTTGTTTTTATACCCGTTACTCGTAGAGAAAAAGGGTATACTGTAATCGTTGGAATGTATGTAACAGGAAGAAGGAGGCGTAGCAGACCCCATAAAGCATATTATTCTTGATCAGCATCAATAGCCGAGTCGATGTCCGTCTGTATGAACAAAATGATCTCAGAGACTATAAGAGCTAGAAAGATGAAAGGGGTCGCAAATGAAAGGTACAATACCCAAGCAGTACGAGTTTGTTTTTGTTTTTCGACACGCCCACTTTAGGGCGTTCTATCTTCATATAAAGGTAAATATACAGATAAAACTTAAATGTTTTAGCATAGAAAACTTTTTTTATTAGCTATGATTTCTGATTTAAATTTACACGGAGATTACATGTCTAGGAAGTACATGTACTGACTTAGTTTAATCGAAATCGGACAAATATATCGTATAGCTCCCATAGGACCGATCGGTCAAAAACATGCTCCAAATATAAATTAGTATGAAACAAGTAAGGAAAGTACAGTCGAGCAAGCCCGACCGTAAAATACTTTCTGCATTTTTTCCCGATTAAATTATTAAAAACGGTCGAGAGTTATTACAATGTGTAGTATTTGCATTAAAACATGTTGAAACAAAAACAATCCAAGCATAATCAAACAGACATCTGTTTGTATGCGAATACACATACGAAAGACAATACATGATGCATATATGTATGTATGTGTGCATTCGTCGCGGTCAGCGACTGCGGGCAGCGCTGCCGCCACACAAGCAGCGAAAACATTCATGTGCTTGTATGTTTCTGTCTCGCTTACACTCATACATGATATTGCATTCAGTTATTAATATTGTAACGCTTCTAGTTTTCTTGTTTATAGTGCGATTTCAATGCGCCTTTTGGGATAGTTTGATATAGTTAGCCTCCACACGAATTATAAATAACAATACTGTACTATATGAACAAACGCCTCAAAACGGAACGAAAGTTGAGAATTATGTTAATTAATTGTGGGCGTGGCAGTCCAAAATTTTAAATGTAAATCCATTAAGGATGTCGCCAGGAACCTCCATACCAAAATTGGTGATCCTAGGTGCAATAGTTATTGAGATATTCGCCCAAAACACCATTTTTTTCCGAGGTGTGTCTACTTTTTTGCTCATTGTGGGCGAATGGGGCGTGGCATCGAAAAAAAAAAGATTCTTGTATTGACTGACTAAATATGTGATCGGTTGAGACCAAGCTTAAACTTGTAGCTCCTACCATCTCTGAAATTTGTTTGTTCATACGGACAGACAGACAGACGGACAGACGGACATGGCTATAACGACTCGGCTTGTGATGCTGATCAAGAATATATATACTTTATGGGGTCTGCCACGCCTCCTTCTGCCTGTTACATACATTTGCACAAACCCTATATACTTTTGCAGAGAGTATAAAAATTTTGCATTGACTAAGCTATCTTAATGAAACTGATACAGAATAAATTTATTAATAACATAAATATACTGACCAAGTTTCATTCAAATCGGACTACTATATCATATAGCTCCCATAGGAAAAATCGGTCAAACATTGAGTAACGGGTATCCTAAAGTCGCGGGGCGACTGTAGCATTCTTTCTTGTTTTTACTTGTTTTTTATATTTTTTGCAAGAGTATATTGGGTATGTGCAAATGTATGTATCAAGCAGAAGGAGGCGTGGCCGACCCCATAAAGTATATAAATTCTTGATCAGCATCAACAGCCGAGTCGATATAGAAATGTCCGTCCGTCCGCCTGTCCGTATGAACACCTGGATCTCTTAAACTACAAAAGCAAGAGCAACCAAATTTAGAATGAAAGTCCGTCCCTATGTCAGACAGATCAAGTTTATTTAAAATGGTTGCCACGCCCCCTACCGCCCCCACACAGAGATAAGAACCAAAAAAACCTGCGAAAAACCGATGTTTTAGGCGAATATCTCTGTAACTATGGCACTTAGGAGCACCAATTTTGGTATGCAGTTTCCTAGAGTACCCAACGCCATTAAAAATGTTGAGCTGCCACGCCAACTTTTCTCATATGAATTAAAAAAATTTCAACTTAAATGCCGTTTTTAAGGCATTTGTTCAAATAGTACAGTGTTGTAATTTAACATTCGTTTGGAGACTTATCATATCTAACTATCCTGAAAGTTGCATCAAAATCCTACGTCAAACAAGAGAGTTATCAAGTTACAAAGTTTATGTTAATTAAGTTCAATATACTGTAGGCGCGCTAGCGAGCCAGAAACATTCAAACATATGTTCGAACGTTTTCGCTGCCTGTGTGGCGGCAGCGCTGTCCGCAGACGCTGGCCGTGCATACACATACATAGATATATGTGCATACATACGTATAATTTTAAACGAATTTGTATGTGCATGCAGACAAACAGATTTATGCTCGATTAAACATGATTTAATTTTTGAAATTTCATTCCAAAATGTAAATAATTAGTTTAAATTTTTAAGATTTCATTTTAAAATTTTAATTTTAATTAAAACGCCGTCATAACATTTAGTGTAGTACCCCCGCACTATTGGTCAAACGCCCGATTTTTAAAAAAAAGGTCTTATTTTCAAGTTGATTAAACTAACAAAATTTTGATCACAATCCAATGGGAATACCCCAAATGAAAATGTTACATACCCAGAATTTTAACAGGGGCGCATTCTGTTAAGAAAAGGGCTCCTTCACTGAGCTGTTATTCACAACGCGCACGTGTTAACTTTTGTAAGCAAACTATACGAAAGTTTAAAACAAATATAAAAGCAAATATGTTAAAATCTTTAAAGGATACCAAAGAATGAGGTTTAACTTAGTTTAAATGTGTTTGTTTTATCCAAAATCTGCTTTCTATGTGGAGCTTAAGGTTATTCAAAAAATAACCTCAAAAAAAAATTTTGTAGTGAAATTTCTTCTTTGAGAGAATAAAACTAATGTTTGTAGCATTTTGTAGGAATGAAACTATATACATTATGTAGATCAATAAATTACGAGTTCAGACCTAAAAGCTTTAGGTGAATTTTTTGCAGAATTAAATTTTGTAGCAACTAACCTCGGTAAATGCAATGTAAATTTCTTTAAAGTTTGGCGGCGACACGTGAGCTAGCAAAGCAAGCAATACACCGTTTTCAATTTTTTCAAAGCTTGCAATGGCCAAATATGAAGTTTTATAGTAACATTGAATAAGAAAACAAAAAAAATAATGTTGCTTTGGCTCAAATTTATGCTAAAGTCTTTAAAAAACGGAGTATATTGCAAAATTGGTGATTTGAGCAAGTCTTCTATGAATAACTTTTGATGTAGTAAACCGATTTTGACCATTTTTTCACAGGGTCTTCAGAACATGATGAACGAAAGTTATGGCAGTTAATAATATGAAGGAGAGGCAGTGTCATAAACGCGGTTTGAAATCAAAGCTCAAATACAAAAAAAAAAAAAACAAATTAAAATATCTTGTTTGGTTCTTAAAATAGAAATAAATTCCTGAAAATCGGGCTTTTGATCCATAGCGCACCGCTAAGAATATTTCATGCAAAATAATATAAGTTTCTGTTTGGTCATCTTGCAACATACACGGCAAAATACTCGAGTATATACTCGAGAATAAGCTTGAGTAAAACGAGTAAAGGCATGATCACGGAACGCACACAAACGATCGAGTATCAAATTTGTTCGAACAAAACGATTATGCGTTCGAGTATACTCGAAAAACTCGTTGCAGGTCTCTGGTGCATACATATAATGCCAAACGTATGTGTGTGCAGATGTTTCTTCAATTATACATAGTTATTCCCGTTACTCGTAGAGTAAAAGGGTATATTGCAATCGTTGGAATGTATGTAACAGGCAGAAGGAGGCGTGGCAGACCCTATAAAGTATATATATATTCTTGATCAGCATCAATAGCCGAGTCGATATAGCCATGTCCGTCTGTCCGTCTGTATGAACAAAAGGATCTCAGAGACTATAAGAGCTAGAAAGGTGAAAGGGATCACAAATGAAAGGTACAATAAAGGTACATAAAAACAAGCAGTACGAGTTTGTTTTTGTTTTTTGACACGCCCACTTTAGAGCGTTCTATCTTCATACAAAGGTAAATGTACAGATAAAACTTGAATGTTTTAGTATAGAAAACTTTTTGTTAGCAACGCTATCTGATCCAAATTTACATGGAGACTACATGTCTATGAAGTACATGTACTGACCAAGTTTGATCGAAATCGGACAACTATATCGTATAGCTCCCATAGGGCCGATCGGTCAAAAACACGCTCCAAATATAAATTAGTATGAAAAAATTTTGCATTGACTAAGCTATCTTAATGAAAGTGACACAAAATAAATTTATCAATAATATAAATATACTGACCAAGTTTTCTACAAATCGGACTACTATTTCGTATAGCTCCCATAGAGACAATAGGTCAAAAATTTGAATGTAGTATGAATTTGTGTAAAAATTTTCTGTATTTACCAAGCTATCTTAATGAAACTGATACAGAATAAACTTATCAATAACATAAATGTACTGACCAAGTTTCATACAAATCGTATGACTATATCATATAGCTCCCATAGGAACAATCGATCGAACATTGAGTAACGGGTATCCTAAAGTCGCGGGGCGACTGTAGCATTCTTTCTTGTTTTTATTTGTTTTAACGTATTCTAATATAAGTAATACCTGGATACCGATTTGATTAATTTAATCGGGAATAAAAGCAGTCAGTATTATACGAGCGGGCGTGCTCAACTGTACTGATTTTACTTGTTTTTGTTGCAAAGTTTTCTACTGCATGGACTGTCCATTGCAATATCGAGACGCCGATTTTACTCGGACTGTACTTTTATTTCTTGTTTTAAAGTTTATGATTTAAATTATTTTTTCAAATTTTTTTAATAAATAATATTTTAATAAAATTTGAAATATTTGGCACGAAGACTCCTAACGGTGTACAGCCTAATGCACAATTTGCCTCTATGCTCCTCCGTCCGATGTTGACAGAATTGCACCCATATATCCCTCTAACGTGTGCGTAGTCTAAGGTCCCTAGTAATTTTCTCTCAAATGCACCAATAAGAGTGCCTTGCATCAGTGATGCCAAAATGTCCATAAAATACGGAAAAAGGCTGAAAATTAAAAAAAATAAAAGTTCAGAAAACAGGACAAAAATTAGTTTTTCTAAATTTGTATTTATTTGTATTTTAAGGTATTGTCAAAAAAAAATATCAGTCGCGTCTTTCCTGGTCTCGTATGTCGCCATTGATCCAATGCGAGCCAAATACTCTTCTGGCACCTTATAGTTATTGCAACAGAACTTGAGCCGCCGCAATCAGAATCTGGAGATTATAAAATTCATGTATATAATTGCAATAATGTGTAGTGTATAAGTTAACTGTGAGCGCCCAGCGAACGAAACCAAGAGAGAGTGTTCCTGTGGCGTTCGCATGTCAGCGGCTGAGTTAGCGTTCTCAACCGTCAACCGTCGGAAAAGCGGCACACGGCCCTTAAATAAACGATCTTATAATCTCGCATAGTCTTCCGCCTTATAATTGATTTTGGCCGGGAACTACTCTAATTAATTTATATATATTTACCTGACGATCAAAACCGCATTTAACGTCTCCATGTTAAGGCGGTTCCTCAATATAATTTTCACCAAATTTACTTGGCTAAGCACTGTCAGCGCGAATGATACCAGCTCCGAAAACGGGTTGTTTCCTGCAGATTTCTGACATTTCTTAACTTCTGTCCAAAATTTCGAAGTATTATCCACATTCTGTCATTTTACTAGCTGCATATTGCTATATTGCGAAACAATTTTAGATTTGGTTGCCTTGCCAAGTTTGAATAATTCCAAAATTGTTAAAATGGGATCTTTTTTTGTTCGCAGAACACGATTAACAGAAAACAGGTCAACTTGTTTGAGGATTAATAGCTGTTCGGCAATCTAAATCGAAGAATATTTGTAGCCCCCAAATAATAAATAACAATTTAACACATATGTACCTCTTCTTAAGCTGATTGATCAACTCAATCACAAAATCTGTGCAGGTTAACAGGATTGTCTGCTCTGTTGCGTCATCGATTTTTTCTCTAAATTTTTTAAATTTGACTCAATTTCATATTAAGGATATCTCTTCTAATATGCTTTTCAAAGTCTTCCTTAAAAACATCCACTTCCATTCTGGATGGAATTATTTATGATTTTAGACATTGTATACTTAAAATCAAATCACCACGATGTTTAGTTGGGTCGGCGTCCTGCCTTTGAACACTTTTGTTAAACCGCTGCATCGATCATTGGCTTCAAGAAAAGCAAGTACAAATAATTGACGTCATTGTACAAGTACTTTAATAAATGCGCTATATGGTATTTTTCTGTTAAGGATGCAGTTTGGAAATGCAATTTTAGCTCAATCCATTGCATCAAAATACGTGTGACTGCATTTTCAATGGACAACCATCGCGTATCAGCAACTCTGGTTATTTTTAGTGGAGCCTTGGGTTATATTAAATTAAATGGCATGTATTAGAATTATTAAAAAATGCTATAATTACATATAAAGATATTTTAATACATTTACTACAAAGTGGTGGGACAAGCACGAATGTCAATTAGAAAATTTTAGTAAAGATAATATTAGGAAGAACAATCATTTCGTCTATAGAAAAACATTAAAAATATGAAAAGCACATGAACGTATGACTGAACGTTCACTCTACCTCATCACATTGATACATTATATAGATCTCTATATACAATTTGCCTACTTGAACTTTTACAGAACCAAGCTTACGTCTCACTTATGATAAACTCGAGTGATTCGGGCAACACCTGCTTCCAAGCAGCATTCACTCCCAATTGCACTGAGTGACAAACACATTTAACCAGTACTAATGTTGGCACTGACTTCTTTAATTGAGTATAAACGCTGCTCTTTCTACCCACCATAACGTGTGCATTTTCCGTGCCAATGCCTATTAAGTTTGATAATGGTATTTTTAGCATTGAAAGATCCTTTAGGAATTTACGACGGTATCACCGTTTCCACTTTCGATTGGAATAAGAGACAGGAGAGTCGATGTAATTTCTTTTCGTTGTGCACTGTCACAGCAACGCCTAGAAATAACACAATGTTTAAAATATATTTTTTATCATTATCAACGGTTATTTACCCAAAGTCTTGGCTACACATATATCTGTAGATTCAACAATTAAGAGAAGAACGTTTCATCTGCCAGATCGTTTCTTAAGTCTTCCTTAAAGTGCACAGCCAGTACATTTTTAATAAGACTGGTGCACTCTGATCTGTGCAATTTTAAACTTTGAGAATCGAAATGGAGTATGCACAATTCCGTGAGATGCTTAACAGGCTCATAACTAATGCAGTTTCCTGGCGACAAGATTGGGGACAATCCGCCGGCTTGAAACATATTTTGTGTTTGTGAGAAGCACAATGAGTTTTGCATATGTTTTTTTTGTCGCCATATGCGATCGAATGTGATAAATTATAGAACTAATACTGCACCTTACGCCGTATTATTGTTGGCTTCATCATATATAATCCACTCTTTAAAATCTGAGTGCTGTAGCAATTCCGAAATTTTTGCTCGTTTGTCTCTTTCGGCATTTTTCCACTTTTTATACTCTCTGCAAGAGTATATTGGGTTTGTGCATATGTATGTAACAGGCAGAAGGAGGCGTGGCAGACCCCATAAAGTATATATATTCTTGATCAGCATCACAAGCCGAGTCGATAGAGCCATGTCCGTCTGTCCGTCTGTCCGTATGTCTATCTGTCTGTCCGTATGAACAAACAGATTTCAGAGATGGTAAGAGCTACAAGTTCGAGCTTGGCCTCAATCGATCACATATTTAGTCAGTCAATACAAGAATATATTTTTTTCGATGCCACGCCCCATTCGCCCACAATGAGCTAAAAACCAGACACACCTCGGAAAAAATCGGTGTTTTCGGCTAATATCTCAGTAACTATGGCACCTAGGATGACCAATTTTGGTATGGAGGTTCCTAGAGACTGAGTAAATGTCATGCCATCAAAAATTTTGAGCTGCCACGCCCCCTTTTCCCATAGGAACTAAAAAAATATTCAAATTTTAATACGTTTTTAAGGCATTTCTTCTTATCGTAGAGTATTCTAATTTATAATTCGGGTGAAGACTAACTATATCCAACTACCCTGAAATGTGCATTAAAATCGGACTATAAACAAGAAAACTAGAAGCGTTACAATATTAATAATTGAATGGAATATCATGTATGAGTGCAAGCGAGACAGAAACATACAAGCACATGTTTGAATGTTTCGTTGCTTGCGTGGCGGCAGCGCTGCCGCAGTCGCTGGCCGCGCTGCGTACACACATACATATATACATACATGTATATGCATCATATATTGTCTTTCGTGTGTGTATTCCCATACAGACAAACAGATTTATGTGTGACTATGCTTAGATTGTTTTTGTTTCAACGTGTTTTAAAGTAAGTTCTACACATTGAAATACCTCTAGACCGATTTTAATAATTTAATCGGGAAAAAATGCAGAGAGTATTTTACGATCGGGCGTGATCGACTGTACTTTTCTTACTTATTGTTATTGTTATCGTAATTAATTAAATGATAAATTTGTTCTTAAGATGAATAATTTCTTTATATGCTTTATATTTTTTATATATTTATATTCTACCACAGTGGTGGCATTAAATAGGTGTTTTTTGCTTTCCCTTGAATAAACCTTTATGCACTGTGTTTCTATTTAAAAACTTGTGGTTCCTATTTGAATTGTGATTGAGTTTAACAACTGCCATCATGATTTTTGTGCTCGGCACTAACATGTGCTCCCTTTGCTACGCTCCTTTTTTTCTGCTCTAACTCACCCGTCGTTGTCGGCATCCCAGTATTGGCTCGTGCATACTCCGCCTCTTGCTGCAACACATCCTGTGTCGCTCCAACTGTGTCGCAGTTTGCGTCAGTTGCGCCAGTGATGAGAACGGCCACATCTGTGACCACTACTCCCGCACAACTTCTTCCTCCAACGTTCACTATACCTAGCCGTGACCCACTGTTCGCTTCGAATTGGCTGTGGCCCACGGTTAAGAAAATATAAACTTTTTAAAGCTTGCAGCCTTAAAACACTGTTCGCCAACCCTTGGCCTACTGTACGTAATCAACAATTAAAAGAACACGCGGCCTACAGTGACTTTGATCAAATTCAGCTCCCATAGGAAATATCGGTCGAACATTGAGTAACGGGTATCCTAAAGTCGCGGGGCGACTATAGCATTCTTACTTGTTTTCAATGCTAGGGTTCACCTTCGACACGTTTGCAAACGAAATTTAATTTAGTTTTAATTGTGATCTTTACAACGCCAAATTTTAATAAATCAGAGAATCAAAAATTTTTGTGGATACTAGTACTAAACTAATGGATAACTTTTAACTCCATCTAATATATAAAATGTGTATTATTTGTTAGTCTGATAAGCCATATTAATTTTAGCCAGTTTTAAGGTGACATGAAAGCTTAAATCTAGAAAGTGTTTCATAAAAAATTTATATCTATGACTTAATCTTGACATCAGCTACACACTATTGTAATCCATTTCAAGTATTACTTTACTTCCTTTTTTTTGTGTTCTTAAATTAGTTGATGTAGCACTGTTGTCTCTGGGAGTCCACTGTAAGTGCTGGTCAGAAATATAAAGGATAAAAAGCGGTAAAAAGTGAAATCGCGGGATTCTTTAAAAAACACAGTCGTTGGAGGTACAAAAGGCTACAAGAACGTATGCATTTGTTAATGGCTTAAATTCAACAGTAATCAATAGTATTTAATAGAACTTTGTTCTAAAAGAATTGTTCACGATGGGAACACCAAATTAAAATGGTCTTTAGTTGAAAGAAAACTGGTTACACGTACACTTTCCAGCCTCCTCAGGTAGGAGGATGCTTTCCTTGCCTTAAGTTGGGCAATTTTTCAAACTATACGGAAGTATTATTTAGGTCACATTTCCTGCTGCTTTTAATTAAAATCTTCTACGGCCGTCGACGTTCAGAGGAAGTACAAATTTCTTGGTGTTTGAAAGCGTAGAGAAGTGCGTCCGACAGGCGGTTATTTCCCCACCGTGCTACTCATTCGTAACTCACTACAGCCCCTCGACCCACAGGCACCGGCTAGTGTGAATTACAGACTTTAGGCAGTGAAGAAACTTAGTCGATGTCACGTGGAGCATGCGACTCGAGCACGAGTCCGAATTCGAACCGAACACGACCACACAACCTATTGCCCTTCATAATACCAAGGTAGCTGCTCAGCTGAATGCGGTGTACTGCCTCTCGCGCCAACCCCTTTATTCTAGAGAAGGAGATAGGCCAGATGATTTCAGCTGAGATTCAAGATAAAAACACATGCGCGTACACATTTACTGTTAGTGGCGCATCTGTTTAGGTCTCTGTTTGTGATTGTCTTGAGCGTTCTGTTGTCGTTTGCTCTGCTCAGCGTCGCACAGTGAGCGAATCACTCACGCGTCTGTTAAAACACATTCATAATCTTTTTGCCAACTACCTTTTCGAAAAGTATCAGGATTTTTATAGAATTTTTGAGAAATAGTGTAAAAATTATCGTTCACGTTCCAAAAAAAAAATTTTTTTTCTAAAAAATATTAAGGGGATCTTACGGTGAAATTAATTCTTCTAAATTAATCAGCCAGATTAGTTTCTCTGCTTCGATCGGACCCACTACAAACTTTCTTCCTTCGCACTTCAACACTGTACTACTGACTTTGCCATTCATAATCCTTTCCGAGTTTTGTGTAGTAACTATAACAAACTTTCTCAAGTAGTAGATAGTAATAATACAAATCCAATCAATTGAAAAAATGCTTATCACATTAATAACATTTTGAAATGTATTGTATAAAGGTTATCTTTTGCCAGCGTTAAACCACTGTACACCGCATTTGCAGCTTTTTGAAGCTCACAAGCATTCGTACGCATAAAGAGCAAAATAGTGACAATGAGAGAGAAAAAGAGAAATACCATAGCCGCAAGGCCGTACAGTGCTCGGCATTAGATTGACACCATTGCTGTGTCTATGTGTACACTCACACACATACATACCAAAGCCCACATACATACGTACATATATACAAATGTACATTTGCAGTCAGATTAAAATTCAGATTCAAGCGGCGCACATGGCACTTGGCGTTTCCTTTGGTCCACTGGCTGCTGTTGGTGTTGTTGCCTCTGCTTCTTTTTGTATTAAGAGAGTTTTGGTCCCAATGGGAAATTTGCAGCGCCTGCAGCGCGCAAATAAAATTTTTATTTTAGTATTCTCGATTGCTCAAGAGTTTCACCGCAAACTTTGGAATTATGTTTGATTTTTGGGGTATCTGCTCAAATATGGGATTGTATTAATATTAAGACTAAAGTAATTGCAAATATTTAATGGAAATTTATAGTTTGGATGAAGATGATTATTTGTATAAATTGTTCAATATAAAGTTTAATCTTTTATAAATAGCTGAAATATAAAATTACAATTCCATTCAATTCTTTATTAAAAAAAACGAATGATATCATATATTTTGAAATGTGGTGTGGGTTTTAGTAATAAGCACTTTTAGGAAATGTGTTAAGAACACGAAACTGCTGATAGTCAGGGATGCCAACCCTCCGTCTTTTTAGGTATGTAGATCTCCGTAGCTAAAAAGATATCTACGTGTCTACGTGAAAAGAGACTAAAACTACGTACTTTTTAAAAAAATTGTAAATAAATAAATAAAAAATACCCTCAAAACTAACATTCATGGGTAATATCAATATAATATGAAATAAATAAAATGATAATGTTTATTTGGTAGAAATTCATCCCAGATGTTGCCGATCTTGACGGAGTTTACTCAAAATTAGCTAATTTTGCCACATAGCAGTGGTAATGTTGAGCAACTAGTTTTTGAAATACATTTAATTAAAACTAATAAAAGAAATAGGCTAGAAACGGACTCTTTAAAAGGTTTACTTCTAACAAAAAGTGCGTTAAAGGTAAACTTAGAGCCTTCTGACAACCACCTAAAATATTTTAATAAAAACATTTATTAATTTTTGTAAAACTTGTACATTAATATTAAACAATTTGAATAATTGATTTTTATTTTTAAACCGTCAACAGAAATTAATAACAACGAAAAACAAAGACAGTTAATTTTAAATTTATTGTTTTATTAAATTTTTTAAATTAAAAAAAAAGTACGTAGATCTACGTATTTTAGCAAAATTGTGCTACGGAAAAATACGAAGATTTTGGAGCCAGCTTACGTAGTTTTCAAATTTTGAGTTGGCATCCCTGATAGTAATTGATAAATTGGAAGTGAAACGTATTGTAATGAAACGAAAGATTTGGAATGTTTAATATACATATATAGTTTTAATACATTGGGAGTAATTATTTAAACTAACAAAAGGTTTTTAAAGTAAAAGAAACCCTACAAAACTATAAGATAAACGTAACAAGTAGTCTCAAATGTGAATTAAAAAGTTAATAATTTAAAAACTAGTTTATGATAGCTTAAATTAAATTACAAATTATCGTCTATATTTTCTCTTCTTTAATTTTAGTCCATCTTTCGCTATATTTGAATTTTTTTGGTGCTCGATAAATTATTCTCAACACAAACCCATCAACACATGCGCGCTATTTCCCAATGGGTCGTCGACTGTATTTGCTTTCTTCAATGAGCATGGAACATGTCTAAAGTGGCTGCTTGGGCGTTTGGCTACAGCTTTTGTAACAGTAACGGCACATCTTTTTCTGTCTGCCAAACACACGCACGTACATATAAATAACAAAGAGAGATAGTGACGTGGCGCTCTCTCACCAACACATGCACATTTGTACAAGGAGAAGCCGCAGACGATGCCAATGCCGAAGCCAAAACTGAATCAAATGCTAAGGCACGGTTTGACAGCGAGCTTTATTCGGTTTAGTTCGTGCTTTTCTTTCGGTTATTCGTCCAGTTGCCATTGCATGACAAGCTCGCAAGCTCCTTTAGTGCCAAACTGTCAGTCGTGTAGTGCGGTTATGTGTTGCGGAGCTGAATCGTGCGTTCCCTAATTGTTTTTTGAGTAGTTTGTTATAGTTGAAAACAGCAGCAGCCGCAGCAAAGTCCAACTATTATTTTTTTTGTGTTTGTTTTTAACGTCAACAACATTACCACCAACGGCAGCAGCAGAAACCGCAGTAAAGTAACAACAGTGCGAAACTCGAGCAGAGCTTGAATGCCCTTTGAAAAAAAAAATCCATATATATATATATATATATGTACATATATATTTTATATATATATATATATACATATATATTTTATATATATATAATTATATATATAACTATATATAATTGACACTTGTGTTTAATTTAAATTTTAAAATCATTCTGTTGAGTGTATGTGATTTTTTTTGTTTTTCTTTTTAAAACGCGTGTGAACAGCAGGCGCAAAATTCATTGAGCTAGAAAAACAGCTAGAGCGAACGAAAAAAGAGAGAGAAGGTGAAATAGAAGTAGCCAGCGAACGAGCGTAAAAGGATCCCAGCCAAAAATTATGAAGAGCTGCTGCTGTAAATGTGCGTGTAAAATGTGTGTGACCAACAGAAAAATTTGTTTGGCTCCTAAATTAACATGTTTACTATACTGTTCATTATGTATAATCCATCCAACTAGCTTTTAATATTTTTTCTTGTGCGTGTGTGTGTGGGCGTGTGTTGAGGTGCACGACAAATCTGAAATCGCGCGAATTATGCAAAGCTTCCTTTCGAAGTTATATGATGCGTGGTGTGTGCTGGTTGATAGCGTGAGCGGTCGAGGGGCGGTTATATTGTGGGTGGGGATGTCAACGTGTTTTTGCTAGCTATCTTTGTGTTACAGTTAATCCAATTTGTATGAAACACAAAATCACATACATATATGTACGCGCTTAAAATCACATATAAAATCAAGTCAAGGCAAGTGTATTTGTATGCCACTGGACTTGGGAATTTGTGTGTGTGCCAATTAGTTGACAAATTACGCACATCTAAAGCCAACTACTTAATTTAAGAACCACAGCATAATTTTCTCTTTTTATTTTCTGTGTTTCATTGTTTTTCTTATTTTTTCTGTTTATTTTTATGTAACCAAGCAGCACAAAATTGTCTCACTCGCTACGAGCCTGCAAAAGCTACTGTCAAAAGCCGTTTCAAACCCATTCTCCGTTTACATTCTTGCTTCTAATGAAGTTGTGTGTGGCCGCAGAAAGACGAAGAACAAGGCAAAGATGGAAAAAAAAAGAAGATGAAGCAAAAGCAGAAGCAAAGGCAAAGTCAAACGCACAGAAAGAAAATTACTCAATCGCTTCAATTTCGTCACTGTATATATGAGTGTGTGTGAGAAATAGTGAGGGTGGAAGGGAAAGTGAAGGTGGTGGCTACGCTTGGGCTAAGAATTTGCCGCCACCAAGGATATGAATGTGAATGCTGCTGCTACTGTTATTGTTGTTCTTGTTAAAGCGGCCTTTTATCTGCGTCTTGTTATTCTTCTCATCAGACTAGAGACTATGGTGTGGGAATGGAGAAAGGGGGAAAGTGCGAAAAGAAGAAGCGAAATAAAAGCAGCGAAGAAAGAGAATAGATACTACGTTGCGCTAGTGACCAGAATACAATTACTGCTCTGTTTTTTATTGGATTTTCCATTTTGATTTCTTGCTTGCATCAGTGAATTTTAATTTATTGTGCTTAAGATTTGTGGATTATTTGAGGAGAAGGATTTATTTCTATTTAAATCATCGTCGATTTATGAGTGGACCAGGTATTTGATTGTAGCTTTCAAACCATGTGTGTAATACTATTCTAAAACATCTACACTGTTTAACAATTATTTTAACATCAAGGAATGTTTCAAGTTTCTCCCATCCACCCAACAGTTTTTTTTTTTTTATTTGGTTTTATTCAGGTCGTAACTGTAACTCTATATAATATACCGTATTTGCCGTATTCTGACATGTTTCTTAAAAAATTACTCACAACATTTTGGCTCCGTTCAATTTTTTGAGCGATTTTTCGATGGCTAAGACCACTTTTGTGATAGGCTTCGATTTGGCCTCTTTCATACTCGGATAATTGATCCCCGCGTCCCACATTTCATTAAATTTAAAGAAAATATATTAAATTACAAATTTGCATCAAAAATGGGTCGCCACATCACCAAGTTATACCGCAAACTAAAAATCTTTCAGCTGAACCTATTCAGTTGAGCCAAAAAATTGCACATTAATTAGCGAAAGAAATAATAAAACAGCATATGCAAAGTAACGGTACTTAGCGAACGGTTCTTTACTAGCGCACACTGATTGACACAAATATAGAGTTGCACTGAAAGAACATTCGTTTGATCAATAGGTGATGAACAAATCATGGAAATGCAAGCATAATTATGTGAACCTATTCAGTTGATCGGCAGTGTATCATACGTTATGTATATTTGATTTAGGTACACTTAAAGTAAATGTATAGAAAATAAACGAAATAAAAAAAATTAAATCATGAGATTAATTTAGTTCTTAGCTTTAATTATCTTAAATATTTTTTATTTTTATTTTTTGTACGTGTACCTTGTAGATTCCCTAGGTATCACAACGGGCCGACTCTCGGCTCAAGTGCGCTGGTGTTCTCGACATCAGCAACAACCTAACCTACATGTATTTAAATGTTAATACATATTATTTATTTATTTATTTGTGTCTAATTTAAGCAGACATTCAATCAACAAATGAACTAAAAACTATCAAAGTACAATCAATTAAATTTCCTGAACATACTTTCTTTCTTTTTAATTTAACCACTTTTTATCTAAGTATATTTTGATGCTTGATATTGTTTTCACATCGGAAAACAAATTTACAAACTTCATTGCTATTAGCTGCTATGGGCTCGGGTACTAGTGTCACAGAGGAGTAAAAATCAATTGAATAAAAATTTGTATCAATTTTATAAAATAATAGAAAATCGATAACTGACAACTTAAAGCGCTTTCTGTTACCGAGAGTTCAAGCACCGTGTATCACATTTTGCCGAATGTCTGCTTAAAACTCTTTACTCTCAAGACAAAAAAAAAAAAAAAAATAAAAAAGAATTCTATAGTCGCCTCGCGACATTTGGATATCCGTTACTCACTTTTTATATTTTATTAACATAGGGTTAGGATTTTAGTACAATCGTTTAGATTATGGACACTTGATAGAGTGATTTAATAGTTTTTTTGTTCAGTATGTTTATATTATTAACAAATGTATTCTGTGTGATTTTCATTAACTTAGTAAACAAACAAATTCATCATACCAGTTTATATTTGGGCTTCTTCTACTTCTTAAGACCGCCTGCAGGGGGCTTTCTGATTTGGCGTCCCAATATGGTTTCTAAAACTATATTGTTCGACTTTTTAGTTATACATATTTAAGGAAATTTCAAACTTTCATTAAGTTCACAATTGCACAAATTCGGCTGAATTTTATGAAACTCGAAAAAAAATAATTATTTTGGTCCTGAGCAATTTATTGGTTGTTAAAGTTTAAGGCGGGGTCAGCGTTTGACCCTAAGATATTGAATCTTTACAAATCACATGTTTCTTCAGAACATACATTTTTATACTCTCTGCAAGAGTATATTGGGTTTGTGCAAATGTATGTAACAGGCAGAAGGAGGCGTGGCAGACCCCATAAAGTATATATATTCTTGGTCAGCATCACAAGCCGAGTCGATATAGCCATGTCCGTGTGAACAAACAGATTTCAGAGATGGTAAGAGCTAAAAGTTCGAGCTTGGTCTCAATCGTTCACATATTTAGTCGGTCAATACAAGAATTTTTTTTCGATGCCTCGCCCCATGCACCCACGAATATCTCAGTAACTATGGCACCTAGGATGACCAATTTTGGTATAGAGGTTCCTAAGGACAGCGTAAATGAATTGAATTTTAAAATGTTGGACTGCCACGCCCCTTTTTTCCACAATTAATAAAAGTAATTCTCAACTTTCGTTCCGTTTTTAGGCATTTGTTCATAGTAATTTATAATTCGTATAGTATAGTATAGTAATTTATAATTCGTGTGGAGACTTACTGTATCAAACTGCCCTGAAATGTGCATTGAAATCGCACTATAAACAAGAAAGCTAAAAGCGTTACAATATTGATAATTGAATGGAACATCAATGTATGAGTGCAAGCGAGACAGAAACATACAAGCACATGTTCGAATGTTTTCGCTGCCTGTGTGGCGGCACCGCTGCCCGCGGACCCTGCCGCTCCGAATATACACATACATACATATATGCATCATACATATATTGTCTTTCGTATGTGTATTCGCATACAGACAAACAGATGTATGTATGTATGTTTAATTATGCTTAGTACTACACATTGTAATATATCTAGACCGATTTTAATAATTTAATCGGCAGAGAGTATTTCACGGTCGGGCGTGCTCGACTGTACTCTTCTTTCTTGTTTTTTTCAAACTTGGTTTGGATCAAACTTGGTCAGTACATAGTGTACATATACTCCTTGGACATATACTACCCGTGTAAATTGGTTCAGATAGCATAGCATAGAAAAACGAAAAGTTTTCCATACAAAATCATTATATTTTTATACCCTTGCAGAGGGTATATTGTTTTTGTCACGAAGTTTGTAACGCATTGAAGGAGACGTTTCCGACCCCATAAAGTATATATATTCTTGATCAGCATCAACAGCCGAGTCGATATAGCCATGTCCGTCTGTCCGTCTGTCTGTCCGTCTGTTTCTATGCGAACTAGTCTCTCAGTTTTAAAGCTATCTTGATGAAACTTGGCACAGATGTGTATTGCACGCAGAACATTTGTTAAAATCGGCCAGATCGGATGACTATATCATATAGCTCCCATAGGAACAATCGGATGAAAAAAAAATTTTTTTTGAGCTATGTTAACAAAATTCGCTCCATATGCATTTGGCATAAAATCCCGTGTGCAAACCAAATTTCATCCAGATCGGACCACTATATCATATAGCTGCCATAGGAACAATCGGTTGAAATGCTGAAAATGCTTAGTATGAAAATTGTCTGTGTCTCTTGTACGATTTGAACCAAATTCACGCAATACGCATTTGCTATCATTATCCATCTTCCGACCAAATTTTATCCGGATCGTACAACTATATCATATAGCTGCCATAGGAACAATCGGTTGAAAATGCTTAGTATGAAAATTTTCTGTGTCTCTTGTACGATTTGAACCAAATTCGCTCCATATGCATTTGGCATAAAATTCTATGTGTACACCAAATTTCATCTAGATCGGACTACTATATCATATAGCTGCCATAGGAACAATCGGTCATTAAAAAAAAATTAACGCAATGTGCATGACTGCAAGGGTATACAATCTTCGGCTAGCCGAAGATAACCTTTTTTTCTTGTTTTACCTCTTTTACATTAGCATGAAAATATATCGCCCTAAAGTGAGTGTGTCAAAAAAGAAAATTTTTCTATTTGGCCATATTATCATTAAGTTGAAATATGTATTTCGGGGTTGATCCTATAGATGTTGATCTCTGAGATCCTTTTGTTCATTCAGTATATTCAGTATGGGTATAAAAAATGGGATCGTTGGCCATAGGCTATCCGAAGATAACCTTTTTTTCTTGTTTTACCTCTTTTACATTAGCATGAAAATATATCGCCCTAAAGTGAGTGTGTCAAAAAAGAAAATTTTTCTATTTGGCCATATTATCATTAAGTTGAAATATGTATTTCGGGGTTGATCCTATAGATGTTGATCTCTGAGATCCTTTTGTTCATTCAGTATATTCAGTATGGGTATAAAAAATGGGATCGTTGGCCATAGAGGGCAAAGAGAGTCAGTTCTGAGTAAGATCTGTTGAAATTAATATTTTGGTTCTTTTTTATTCTTCATACATACTCGCAAACATACACACACAGTTACCCACACACGCTGAGTGACAACACTTTCACAGTCACTGGCACTTTATACTAAGTTACACATTCGCTCCATAAGCAGAGACTTTTTAAAAAATCAGTGAAGTTTGCCCGAATTGCTTTTTCAGCAATTTGGCCGGCAGCATTGCCCTACCTACCCGTATTCCAACCTGTTCGGTTTTTTGTTTGGTTTTCTTCGCAGCTTATTTTGCGAATTCAATGACCAATGTCAACGTCAACGATGGACGTTATAAAATTCAAATGGTATGAGGTGGGCGAGGTGGGGGCGGTAGATGAATGGTCGGGTCATTTTGCTTTCCTATTTTCGTACCTGAGAGGTGTGAATGAGTGTCATAATCGATAATTGAATACTGAAAATGTCGCTGCTCGTTTCACAGGATGCTGTTGTGTCCAGTGCTCGACCTTATCTTCGCCCTCTCTAAAATGTGTTTAATTAATGCTAATGGCACAAACACAAATACAAACATGCACCAAAAACGTGAGGCTATCTGTGAGTTGAGATTTGAGAGACAAATGGGCAGCGGCCAGCGGAGGGGAGTAGGAGAAGAAATACCCAAAGTGACTCTCGTAGTCACATTCGAAATGACGAAAAATAAACACTGAAGCACAAGCGGTAAAAGTAACACACACAAATACACGCACACATATAGACGAAAGCGTTAAAGAAAAATGGCAAAGAAAGCGACGTCGACTGGGACTGCGGCGAAGGCGTCGCAGCAGCCGAAGCCATCGCAAACGATGGGTTGAACAAAGGCGGCTACATGTTTGCTCAGTATGTATACATGTGTTTGTGTGAGTGCGATTGCTGCGCGCTCTGTTACTATGTCCCCTGTGTCTGTGTGCGTGTCTCTCTGTGTTTGTTCGCAAGCGATAATAATAAAGTCGTAGGAAGAGAAGCAAGCAGGCGATATATATGTTCATGCATAAGTATGTCTCAGAGTGTGTGTGTGTGTATCATGACTTTGCAAAGCAAAAGAAAATGCCAAGAAATTAAGTGTCTCTCTTCGTTCTCTGTTATGCGGTGTGTCGTCTTTTCCCTTAATCTAGTGTTCTATGTTGTTTGTGTGCGCGTGTGTGTGACGCGCCCTCATACGCACATACCTACATACACACAAACAAAAAAACATACATACATATGTGCTCCACGCTGACTGCGCCTCTGCCTTTGTCTGGATGTTCGTGTGTGTCCCAAAATTACATAATATGCGCCGCGCATTGTTGAAGACGCGAAGAGAACTGTGAAATCCTTTCAAATTTAAAAATTTATTTCATTTCGTTTTTTCCCCCAGAACTTATAATATAAGTAGTACTGGAATATGAAGACTCGAAGAGAACTGTGAAATCCTTTCAAATTTCGAATTTAAAAATTTGTATTTTGTATTTCATAATACAACTAGTACTGGAATAGTAAGACTGACGGCTTAAAAAGTTTTAAATATATCAAAAAGTGAAAGACGTTCAGAACATTGTGTGTGCTCACAAAGCGGCATTAATCTTTGTATTGTACGAGTGTGTTTGTCTGTGTCTGAGTTTGTCCTACTGCCCTAATGAAATTACATGCACGCCTTGACTAACTACGAACCAGCACAAAATGCACCACTTTACACTTCATGCATGGGCACAACCACTTCTAGCAGTGCACTATGGGGTATTTTCCCATTTTTCTGATATTAAAACATATTTTTTAAGTATTAAAAATCTGTTTTTTTAGTGTTTCAGTTTTACAAATGTTATATAACAGACCACAGACCAGCTGTTGAAGTTAGCTATTTTTGACGACAAAACGTGCATTAAAATTTCAAGTTTTTTGAAGACAATTTTCAAATTGTTACCATTCAAACGCAAAAGGGATTCCAACCATAAGGGATTTAACTCTGTGTTAGCCGTACTAATTTCATATATGTCTATTTTCTATTAATATTTTGTATAATTTGCTAATGGTCTCAAAAACTAACTTCAACTTTCGTTATACCCGTTACTCGTAGAGTAATATGTCTGTTTTCTATTAATATTTTGTATAATTTGCTAATGGTCTTAAAAACTAACTTCAACTTTCATTATACCCGTTACTGGTAGAGTAAAAGGGTATACTGTAGTCGTTGAAATGTATGTAACAGGCAGAAGGAGGCTTAGCAGACCCTATAAAGTATATATATTCTTGATCAGCATCAATAGCCGAGTCGATATAGCCCTGTGCGTTCGTCGGTCTGTATGAACAAAAGGATCTCAGAGACTATAAGAGATAGAAAGGTGAAAGGGGTCGCAAAAGAAAGGTACAATGCCCAAGCAGTACGAGTGTGTTTTTGTTTTTTGACACGCCCACTTTGGGGCGTTCTATCTTCATATAAAGGAAAATATACAGGTAAAACTTGAATGTTTCAGTATAGAAAACTTTTTCGTTAGTTTTGCTATCTGATCCAAATTTACACGGAAAGTACATGTCAATGAAGTACATGTACCAAGTTTGATCGAAATCGGACAACTATATCGTATAGCTCCCATAGGGCCGATCGGTCTAAAATACGCTCCAAATATAAATTAGTATAAACAAATTTTGCATTGACCAAGCTATCTTAATGAAACTGACAATAACATAGTATATTTATGTATATGACCAAGTTTCACCCCAATCGGATCCCATAGGAACAATCGGTCGAGCATTGAGTAACGGGTATCCTAAAGTCGCGAGGCGACTATAGCATTCTTTCTTGTTTTTAACTAAAAGCAGCTGACTCTGCAGGTGAATTTAATTAAAAAAATTAAAAACAAAAAATCGTGGGCGTTACCGACCACCTTTTCCAAAATATGTGTCATCATGAACATGATAGTAATAAAAAACCCGTACCAAAATATCTAGTTTAGTTTTAAAGTTATTAATGAATACCCCAAAAATGGGAAAATACCCCATAGTGAAGTGTTACTCACACACACACAAAGAAGGCAGTATATGCATATAGATGTGTTTGTATGGCGAAGCACTGTATATTGCGGCAGGTTCAGTAGGCAACTGCAACCATTAGAAGGACGTCGTGCATTATTGCAATTTTGCGAAACGAACACACATACACTCATTGACACATATACACACACACATACATACACACACACACTTATACACACACACAATTGCACACTTTCTGTGTGTACTGTGGATATTCTACTGCTCTATGAGTCAAAATTCCGATTTTTAGAAATTAATTAATATCTTTAGAACCAAACAAGATATTTTAATTTGGTTTTTTGTATTTGACCTTTAATATAAAGACGCATTTATGAAAAAAAAAGGGCGTTGTAGCGCCTCTACTTAATAAATGTTAATTTGGTTTGGATAACGTAACTAACAACAAAGTTTTCTATACTAAAACATGCTATTTTTACCTGCTTATACCTTTATATGAACATAGAACTCCCTAAAGTGGGCGTGTCAAAAACAAAAACAAACTTGTACTGCTTGGGCATTTTATGTTTCTCGGGTCTTTCTAGCTCTTATAGTTGCTGAGATCCTTTTGTTCATTCAGACGGACATGGCTATATCGACACGGCTATTGGTACTGATCATTAATATATAAACCACGCCACGTCTGCCACGCCTCCTTCTGCCTGTTACATACATTCCAACGACTACAATATACACTTGTACTCAACGAGTAACAGGTTGGTTGATAAAAACATGAATTCTGCAAAAAGTGCCTTAAAGTGTACTTTGAGTTCTTCGTAATTAATTACCCTACAGAATGTTTGTAGTTGCATTGCTACAAAATGGTACAAACATAAGTTTACTTTTCTCAAAAATAAAACTACCACCAAATCTTAGATTGGGACTAGTTTTTGGATAACTTAAAATTCCACATAGCAAGCAGATTATAGGTAAAACAAACACAATAACACAAAGAAAAACTTAATTTTTTGCTATCTATTTAAGACTTGAACATATTTTCTTTTTGTGTCAATAGTTATAAACTTACGTATAGTTCGATTACAAAAGCGTTATGTATAACAGATCTGTTAAGGAGCTGTAGCAGTTTATTTTGGATATAACTTGGTCAGTATGTATGTATATATTTTTGGCGAATGTATTTTGTGTGAATTTAAATAATAATGCTTAGTAAACGCATAACTTTTTCGTATTAATTCAAATTTTAAGCTAGTGTTTGACTATGTGAGCCATACAATATAGTTATTCAATTTCGATCAAACTTGGTCAGTACTTCGTCGAAGAGTACTCGTGGAAATTCGATTCGGTGATGTCAATTTGGTGACTGTAGCACATTTTTACATGTTTTAATATTATATAACAAAATCTAATCAATAACTAAGTATAGTTTTTAATCTAAAAGTGTACGTTTTTTGGTTCGTGCGCACATTTCCAACTAATGTAGCCTTGGACACATTGATTTCGGAAGTGTAAACATCTCATCAAGTGTCGAGAAAAGAGCTCACGATATCAAAACAACCTAATCAGGAGACAGCATAAGTACAAGTAAATGAAATAAAATTAAATGCAATGAAAGCAAATGCAGAAAACCAAACGGCAGATCCATAAGAGAAATAAAATCAGAATCAAAACTAGAATCAGTTGAGAATTATAAGGCCATAGGCATGCTCATTTCGGTACCCTCATTGGGCACAACAGCAGACACCAGAACAGCGACACGTTCGAACTTCAGCTAATAGGCACGTACAGCAGCAACGGCCAATGGCAAATAAAGATGGTAATAAAGTAACGTGGCAAATGAGCTACGTTTGCCACGCGATGTTGCCTCGCGGTTGAGCAGCAGCAACGGCAATGACAACCGGAAACGGAACGAGTAGAACGAGCGGTACGTAGAAATAACCCTCGGCCTCGGCAAATACAGATACACAATCAAGCCGAGCAGAGCTCATTTGAATGATAAAGTGGATTAGAGTCGAAGAAGCTCAAAATTAACTTTTGCTCTCAGCTCTTTCAACAAGTTGGGTCTTACTTCAATTGTTATTTATGGCCCAGCCCTGTTGCTTTCAATTCTATTCGATAAATTTCAGTTATCAAAATGACTTCACCAACAACCTGACAACCTAATCCTCAGTCCTTTCAGTTTTCCATTCCAGTCCCAATACAGGTACATAGATAATCTTCTTTTAAAAAAGTAAACTCTTTAACGTAGTAAACTGACAAATATACAAACTTTGAAGAAGCAATAACATAAAAAACAAGAAAGAATGCTATAGTTGCTTTGCGATTTTAGGATACCCGTTACTCATTTTAAATATGTTAGTAACAAAATAATGTGAGTGCAACGTTTAGGTGATGTATAACATAGTTTCATAAACACATTTAGGGTATTCCTAACGGCCTTTTCATGCCAATATGTCCGTAAAATACGGAAAAAAGGCTGAAAATTCAAAAAATAAAGCACAGAAAACCGGACAAAAATCGAAAATGATCGAAATGTGCGCACGAACTAAAAAACGTACACTTTTAGATTAAAAACTATACTTAGTTATTGATTAGATTTTGTTATATAACATTAAAACATGTAAAAAAGTGCTACAGTCGAGCGTACTCATTCTAGTTCCAAGTTTTTCATACAAATAAGCAGTTTCCAGCCGATTTGTCTTATGGGAACCATACAATGAGTACGAGGTCTTTTACAGTCGGCTCGCTGTTTTCGCTTTCTTGCTTCCTTTTTATACCCTTGTAGAGGGTATATTGTTTTTGTCACGAAGTTTGTAACGCATTGAAGGAGACGTTTCCGACCCCATAAAGTATATATATTCTTGATCAGCATCAACAGCCGAGTCGATATAGTCATGTCCGTCTGTCCGTCTGTCTGTCCGTCTGTTTCTATGCGAACTAGTCTCTCAGTTTTAAAGCTATCTTGATGAAACTTGGCACAGATGTGTATTCCCTTTGCACGCAGAACATTTGTTAAAATCGGCCAGATCGGATGACTATATCATATAGCTCCCATAGGAACAATCGGATGAAAAAAAAATTTTTTTTGAGCTATGTTAACCAAATTCGCTCCATATGCATTTGGCATAAAATCCCGTGTGCAAACCAAATTTCATCCAGATCGGACTACTATATCATATAGCTGCCATAGGAACAATCGGTCATTGAAAAAAAATTAACGCAATGTGCATGACTGCAAGAGTATACAATCTTCGGCTGGCCGAAGATAACCTTTTTTTCTTGTTTTTTTTTATGAGAGTTCTTCTTCAAGCCTTGCAATTTTGTCAGTTTACTCAGTTAATTAATCTATTCTATATTTATTTCATAACGCACATTTGACATCTTGAAAACTTATACTCTTTTTATACTCTCAGAAAGATTATATGGGATTTTTGTCAAGAATGTAACAGGTAGAAGGAAACTTTACCGACCCTATATGTATATTTATTATTGATTAGCATGAAAAGCCGAGTCAACAAAGTGATGTCCTTCTGTCCGAATGAACAACTCGAATTTTTAAACTACAAAAGCTAGAAAACCCAAATTTGGAATGAAATTTAGTTCAAAATTTTGCCACGCCGCCTGAAAAATCTATTTTTTTCGGTGAATATCTCAGTAACTATAAATTTGGGTACACAGGTTCCTACAGACAGCATAAATGCAATGCCACTTAAAAATTTTCCATAAGAACTAAAAAACTTTTCAAACTTCAATGCCGTTTTTAAGGCATTTGTTCTTATAGTACAGTGCCGTAATTTAAAATTCCGTTGGAAACAAACAATAACATACTATCCTGATAGTTGCATATAAATCCGAACATAATTAAGAAAAAAGACACGTAACAAAGTTTACATTTGAGCGCAATGTCAATGCGTTTTTGAAAGCGAGACAGAAACATTCAAACACATGTTCGAACGTTTTCGCTGCCTGTGTGGCGGCAGTGCTGCCGGTATACATGTATACATATTTATGTGTATATATATAATGTCAAACGAATTTGTTTGTGATTTGAGACAAATAAATTTATGTTCCATTAAACATAGTTTTTATTTAATTCAACGATTCTAATACAAGTAATACCTGGAAACTGATTTAATTAATTTAATCGGGAATAAAATCAGAGAGTATTATTATTTTTAAGAGAGTGTTATAATTTGTTTTAAATTTCATTTAAAATTTTTTTTTTTAATTAAAAATACAGTCAAATAAAAATATTATTATTATTAGATTCAAAGCATGTTTCTAATACAAGGCGTGTAAGGTATTCTAAATATGTATGTATTTGTTTGAATGAAAAAATGCGCACCACTGTTAGTACGTGGTCTTGTACAGTTGCCTCGTTCGACTGTAGCGTTTTTTACTTGTTTGTTTTAAAGTTACATTAAGTTATGAACGCCATGAACGGTAAATTGATTGTTCTCGAATTAAGCATGGGTCACATGTACATACTTTTATGTCAAATCTTTTTTAAGTCATCTTCTTTACAATCAATTACATAGCTTTCGGAGTAAGAAACCATAAATAAATGGACCCAAGTTACTAGGGTCTTGGAAATGATTTTAAACCAAAGCCGGTTATCTATTAGGCCCGAAGTGAAAGGCAATAATAAATAAAACTTGAATGAAAGCGAGAGAGAAATAGAAAGAGTCTAGCAAGCGCATAGTAAAGTCACGGTAAAAGTACACTTGGGACTGTACCCATCTCCGCCTCTTTTCCCATCTTCGCTATCGCCCTTTTATCTTGGTGTACTGCCATCACCAACATCCCGTTCTCGTCCTCATCACCATTCCCAGATGAGTGAACGGTCTTTTGGCTTTTGCAGGCGTCGGACATGAGGCATGTCAAATAGTTGTCAATTATTTTGTATACAATTTCTCTTTGTGTGTTCTCGTCTGCCTTTGCCACTTTTATAGTCACGCCCACCGCCTCAGCACTGGCTTTCTCTAGACTTCGAACTCAAAAACAGTACATGGGTCTATTAGGTTTGCCAAAAACAAAAGCCACCATATTTGGAATAGACTTCTGTCTATGATCGTCTATCGCTCCCGCAAATAGTAAAAAACTAATTTTACATTACCATGACTAGGAAACTACCAGAGTGATCGCGACCAAATTCACACATTATATGCATTATACCATTAAATTATGTTCATTTTAATTATCCTTATCCGGATCGGAAAATTGGTTATTTTTATGGAAACGGTGCATTAAAATAAGTACGGGATCTTTTACCGTCGGCCCGCACAACTGTAGCCTTTCTTACTTGCTTTATATAAATATTTTATTTTGCTGCTTATCATTTGTTGACTGCGACGCAAGCGAAGGTGAATTTTTGTATTTGCAGTCAAGCATTGGCGTAATTGGCATTCAGCAGCGAGTGTGTGTGCCGGTGAGCACTTTTATAATTTTGCCATTTCTTTGCGCTTTACATTGCATACACATTTCCTCTTCTTGACACTTTTTATGCGCATTCTGCGCGATTTTCCTGTCATTCGCGTAATTGTTTGAGTGAAAGCAACGGTATATGAGCGTGTGTGTTTGTCAGTGTGCACGAACCATTTTAAGCGTCTCAAAGCTGAAGAAGTACGATACCTTTTTGTTGGCAGCCTTAACAACAAAATTCAAATCCAGCGGAAGTAATTTGACGCGCACGCGAGAAGAGTGTGGTGTGTGTATGTGTGTGTGTATTCGAGGGTGGTGCTACACCCTGTGACCCCAAGTTTTACAAAAAGGGCAGGCAAGCAAGAGAAGGCATAGGAGCGTCCACGTTGAGCATTTTGAATGCGATTTGACAGACACAGACACAGTTGGCACTCGGAACTAACTGACGAATTGAGGAACTGAGCAACTGCTGAATGGGATGCTGCCAATTATGTGCGTGCTACGACAGCTGCAAAGTGCTACACCTACACACTGGCACACATACAATCGCACGAACATTGGCATCTTTGAAAATTTGTGCTGCATACTTGCCGGCGCCGTTCAGATTTTATTTGCCTCAATTTAATATTTTAGCTAATTAGCTATCACTTTACAGACACACATGCTCACACGCAGTCGAATGATTGATGTGAAATGTTAAATAATTTTGTCAGTCAGTAAGCCAATCAGTCAGACAGTGCCAGGTTCGTGCTGAAATGCAAATCTGTTCAAACCCTGCAGCCTTTTTTTTATGTCCCACATTCAAAGGACTTTTCAAATGAGGCGTGTGGACTTCGAATATTTTTGCACAAATTCCATTCGAGTGGCAAACTGAATACGGCGGGCTGTTTGCTTTTGAGTGCGTTATTTTTTTTTCTTTCATTTCGGTTTGACTTTTGAAAGCGACTGCATTTAAATGATTCAGCTGAAATTTGGTGATATCTAAATGTACGATTGAGTATTATTCACAATCTCATTACCCCGTTCTCATTTTGAGAACTAGAAGCCATATAAACCGTATAAACTTCTAAACGTTATTGATGGTCATTAGTATTTAGGTTAGATGACACTTTAAAAAGTAAGAAAGGCTACAGTCGAGATAGTAATTATTATGTGCAAAACCTTGAGCGTTTTATTTACATTTTATTTGAAAGTATTGGGTTTTAATCACAGTACAATTGTTTCGCTAAGCAGGCAAAACCAAAAAGATTTTAATATGTTAAAGTTTACTACGGTACAGATTGTATCAAAAGGTAACTTTTATACTAAAAACTAACAACTAAAAGCTGACAACGAGCAGCCATTAAATTTTATTGTCTTCGCCATTAAAACACTTTTCAATATTCCAAAAGAGGACACGAATTTCCGAAATTGAAAATTTATCCGACCACGGGAACATCGGCGTATAAAAGATAATAAATAACACACAACGGAGTAGTTAGCATTTTCCATGTTGCAGTGCTGGATTTACACAGGGGCCCCCACCACATGGAATGAGAAATGTTGTAAATCCCACTTTATACCAAACTAATGTTCAAAGTTCGAAATGAATTTAACCGTTCTAGAAAAGGTCAAATGAATTAGAATTATTTCGATGGAGCCACTGAAACAAACTAGTACAAATATTGTCCACAAACAAAACAACTAGTAAATTAAATGCCGAGCAAAGTAACTTATCGATTATTTGGCTTTTAGCTTCAGCTCGTTATAAATTCATCGTTAAAAATCGCTCATGTAAACAAGAAAGAACTTGTAACGCTAGAAAAATAAACACATTAAACTTTTCTTTGTTTCAACAAAGTGCGGTTTAAGACGACATGGGTGAACGGAAAAGTGATGGACACAAAACTCCAAGCGTTCAAAAATGCCACTGCAGAACAGAGAGCGGGTCTCGATACAGTGTTATCAAAGACACGAAAATTGGACACCTTCCTAATCGTTCACCAAAACATTATTACGAAACCTACGGTTCCCGATTCCTCTTGTGAAACAAAATTTCTATAAATAATTTTGTAAACAATAATGAACCATCGGTAGAGAAAATGATATCCTCCGTAATCTGTCTTTTAAATCACTGTTGACGAGTTGTACGCAGAAAATTCGCGAAAACACGCTGATTACTCATAATTCTCAATGAAATAAAGTACGCGATAAGATTCTTATGAAATGTAATTTTTATCACTGGTATATTAAGCGCTACTTTCGAAGCCCCCACCAAACATGGCCCCATGACATTAATGTGGTAAATCCGTCCCTGATATGTTGGTATAAAGAAAGTGAAATCAAAAGCTTGAGTGAAATGAATTGGTTTAACAGCACATTGCCGTTCAGATCGCCTTCTAATAAGAGGGTTAAAATCTCAAAAAAGCCGTCCAACATGATGATAGGTAAATAAATCCATAATTCTTCAGTTTTCCATCCTTCTCGCAAGCATATATTGACTATCAGTCAAAGCGAGGGAAAAGAAAGCTGTTGAGATGCTGGAACGCGACTGATTTTCTAATTTTTCTATTTCTCATCAGTTGTGGCATCACAATATTTCCATCAAGTAGAACTTGAAATCTGTGTGCTAAAAAAATTCCAAATTTCTTAAATTTTTTAACAAACTGGCCAACTTTGCGAGCTTAACTTACCAAGTTTCATGGAGATAGCTTTAAAACTGAGAGACAAGTTCGCATAGAAACAGACGGACATGGCTATATCGACTTGGCTGTTGATGCTGATCAGGAATATATGTATATACTTTATGGGGTCGGAAACGCCTCCTTTAATGCAAAAAAAGGATATTTAAATATAAAATGCAGTAATCCGAACTGACTGTAAAAGACTCTGTACTCACCTATGTGTGTGGGTTTTAACGATAGCTACAGAAGTTTTCCAGTAATAGTGTTTTGAAAGTGTGACAAATAGTTAAATGTTTGTATACACAGATTTTTGTGACAAGCTAACTAGAACCCTGCGCTCTTTAAAAAGAAATCTTTATCGCAGGCCATTAATGCATGAATAATGCGCGACCACGCCCCTTTTACACTTCCATTTGAACATTGTTTGAGGTAAAAACATAAAAGAAAAGCAAAGATAAGCACGAGATTTCCTCCGAGTTCACTTTATTTTCGAATATGATAAAAATTGTCTTGTCTTCGGTTTCGCTGTCTGTCTGGTATGCCTTGTTGTAGGATGTGCAACGCCTTGCATTAATTTTAGCTCCACACACACACAGACGGACATGAAAACAGACACAAGTGAAACAAGAAAAAAAGGTTATCTTCGGCTTGCCGAAGCAGCTATATGATATAGTTGTCTGATCCGGATTAAATTTGGTTGGCAGATGGAAAATGATAACAAATGCATATATCATAATGGTCATACGATCTGGCTGATTTTAAAAAATGATCTGTGTGCAAAGGGAATACACATCTGTACCAAGTTTCATGGAGATAGCTTTTAAACTGAGAGACAAGTTCGCAAAGAACACCTGGAACTTTAAAACCACAAGAGATAGAGCCACCAAATTTGGAATGAAAGTCTGTCTATATGTCAGGCAGGTTAAGTTTATTACCACCTCCTCAAATTGAGACTACATGTACACAGTGGGTGCATGATACCATTATAACTATCCTCACCAAGTTTGATCCAGATCGGACAACTGTAGCCTATATCTTCCAAAGGCCAAATCGTTCAAAAACAACAATTTTTTATAAAGACATGTATTATTTGCTGAGCGATTGCAACCAAACTCACACCGTATGTGCATATTATTCCACATACTCACATAATTTGGTCCAAATCTGACAAATACAACATACAAAACAAACTGGTCAAAAAGTGTTAAAAATTGCAATTGATGTAGACGCGCTTGAAAGAAAGAGAAATCGAGAAATCAAAAAATCAAATCAAATTAATTGAAGTGGTAGAGATGTCGGTCATAATTTTTTGTATTTGTATGTTAACCTGTGGTCTGCGGTTCGAGTCCCGGCACAGACGGGCATTTGATTAATTTTTGTAACAACAAGAAAATTATGACATATAAATGCAGACAACCGTGCGGCGTGGTGCAACCGGTAGGGTTGCGGTATGTTTCCTACGTCTAAGTCGCGGGTTCGATTCCAGTGAATTGTGTTTATTTACCTCTACGACCTGTACTCTAAAAAAGAGTAGAGGGATCTATTAAGTTTTTCAGAAGCGAAATGTTCTTAACAGGTAGAAGGAAGCTTTTCCGACCCTATAAAGTAAATATATTCATAATCAGCGTCAACAGCCGAATCAATATAGCAATGTCCGTCTGCTTGTATGAACACCTGGATGTTCTAAACTATAAAAGCTGGGGCAACCAAATTTGGAGTAAAGTTCCGTCTATAGTGTACGCAGACAAAACTTATTTCAATTATTCATTGCCCCCGCAATGAGCAAAAACCAGACACATCTCGAAAAAATATGTTTTAGGCGAAAATCTCAGTAACTATGGCACTTCGGAGAACCAATTTTGGTATGCAGGTTTTTAGAGACAGCCTAAATGCAATGCCATTAAGAATTTTGATCTGTCTCCAAAAGAATGTTAAATGGCCACCTTTTCACATAAGAACTAAAAAACTTTCAAGCTTCAATGCCGTTTTTAACGCATTTTTAGACCCCGTACTCTTTAAAAAAGAGTAAAGGGGGTCTATTAAGTTTGTCAGAAGCGAGATGTGCGTAACAGGCAGAAGGAGGCGTGGCCGACCCCATAAAGTATATATATTCTTGATCAGCATCAACAGCCGAGTCGATATAGCCATGTCCGTCTGTCCGTCTGTCCGTCCGTCCGTCTGTCCGTCTGTCCGTCCGTATGAACACCTGGATCTTTTAAACTACAAGAGCTAGAGACACCAAATTTGGAATGTAAGTCCGTTATTTTGTAGAGCAGATCAAGTTTATTTCAAATTGTTGCCACGCCCCTTACCGCCCCCGCAATGAGCAAATAACCAGACACACCTCGAAAAAATTTGTGTTCTAGGTGAATATCTCAGTAACTATAGCACTTAGGAGCACAAATTTTGGTATACAGGTTCTTAGAGACAGCCTTAGTATAATGTCATTAAAAATTTTGAGCTGCCACGCCCCCTTTGCTCAGCAGAAATAAAAGACTCTCCAGCTTCAATGCCTTGTTTCAGGCATTAAATCAAATAGTACAGTGTTGTAATTTAACATACGCTTAGAGAATTACTATTTCTAACTTTCCTGAAAGTGGCATCAAAATCCTATGTCAAACAACAGAGAAATTACGGTTCAAAGTCGAAGTTATTTTAAAGCAAAATCACTGCATGCGCGCAACACATACAAACAAACACAGAAACATACAAACATATGTTCGAACGTTTTCTCTACCTGCTGGCGGCAGCGCTGCCCGGAGCCGCTGGCCGCGCCGACCAATGCTATACATACACACATATGTATGTGTGCACATACTTATATGGAAATAATCGGAAGAATGATAGAAGAGGGGTGTGGTGCAACTGATAGAGTTGCGGCGCAATGCGGAACCTTCGCATGGATCGCGGGTTCGAGTGCTGACGATGACAGTTGTTAATTTATTTATTTTTTAATTTTAATTCAAAATGTAAATATATAATTTTAATTTTTTAAATTTCATTTGAAAATTTTAATTTAAATAAAATGCACTACTATGGGAGTACGGGGTCTTTTACAGTCGGCTCGATCGACTGTAGCCTTTCTTACTTGTTTTATATAGTACAGTGTTATAATTAAACATTCGTTTGGAGACATATCATATCAAAATATCCTGAAAGTTTCACGTAACAAAGTATATGTTATTTAACTGCAATATCACTGCATGCGCGCAAGCGAGACAGAAACATATAAACATATGATCAAACGTTTTCGTTGCGTGTGTGGCGGCAGCGCTGCCCGCAGACGCTGGCCGAGCCAATCAATAGTACACTTACATACATATTAACATACATATATATTTACATACATAATGCCAAACGAATATGTCTTTATACCCTTGCAGAGGGTATATTGTTTTTGTCACGAAGTTTGTAACGCATTGAAGGAGGCGTTTCCGACCCCATAAAGTATATATATTCTTGATCAGCATCAACAGCCGAGTCGATATAGCCATGTCCGTCTGTTATTATGCGAACTATCGGGAACAATCGGTTCAAAATGCTTAGTATGAAAATTTGTTTCTCTTGAACGATTTGAACCAAATTCACGCAATATGCATTTGTTATCATATTCCATCTGCCGTAGATAATTTTCGGCTAGCCGAAGGTAACCGTTTTTGCTTGTTTTTTTTAGGCCCCGTACTCTTTAAAAAAGAGTATAGGGGTCTATTAAGTTTGTCAGAAGCGAGATGTGCGTAACAGGCAGAAGGAGGCGTGGCCGACCCCATAAAGTATATATATTCTTGATCAGCATCAACAGCCAAGTCGATATAGAAATGTCCGTCTGTCCGTATGAACACCTGTATCTTTTAAACTACAAAAGCTAGAACCATGAAATTCACAATGAAAGTCCGTTATTATGTCAGGCAGATCAAGTTTATTTCAAATTGTTGCCACGCCCCTTACCGCCCCCGCAATAAGCAAAAAACCAGACAAACCTCGAAAAAATTTGTGTTTTAGGCGAATATCTCAGTAACTATAGCGCTTGGTAAACAGGTTCCTAGAAACAGCTCTAATGCAATGCCATGAACAACTTTGAACTGCCACGCCCCCTTTTCTCATAAGAACTAAAAAACTTTCCAACTTCAATGCCGTTTTTAATGCATTTAATCAAATAGTACAGTGTTGTAATTTAACATTCGCTTAGAGACTTACTATATCTAACTTTCCTGAAAGTGGCATCAAAATCCTATATCAAACAAGAATTTTATCACGGTTCAAAGTTTATGTTATTTTACTGCAAAATCACTGCATGCTCGCAACACATACAAACAAACACAGAAACATACAAACATATGTTCGAACGTTTTCTCTACCTGCTTTGGCGGCAGCGCTGCTCGGAGCCGCTGGCCGCACCGACCAATGCTATACATACACAAATATATATATGCACACATACATATATGCAAATAATCGGAAGAATATTAGAAGAGGAGTGTGGTGCAACTGGTAGAGTTGCGGCGCAATATGGAATCTTCGTCTGAGATCGTTAGTTTGATATTTTAAATTTTAATTGAAAATGTAAATATTAAATTTTAATTTTGTAAATGTATTTTTAAAATTTTATGCGCACTACTATGAGAGTACGGGGTCTTCTATAGTCGGCTCGCTCGACTGTAGCCTTTCTTACTTGTTTTTGGTTGGACATGTTCTAATTCAAGTACTATCTAATGTATGACCTAGATACCGATTTAATTTATATAATTGTTCAAGTCTATGTTTACCTACTTTAATAAACGACTTAATTGTTGTACGAAGTGTTGCCCAATTGGTAGAGGTGCCTGGTATTATATTTTTTCGTACTTGAATGTAAACCTAAGGTCTGCGGTTCGAATCTCGGCATAGTCAGCCGTCTTATTTATTTTTCTAGTATAACAGAAATTTATAACATGTAAATGTATTTAATTGAAAAATTCTTAAAAGAGTGGTGTGGTGCATCTGGTAAAGTTGCGGCGCATTCTGGAACCTTCGTCTGAGGTTGCAAAGGGAATTGTTAATTTAATTTTTTAAATTACAGTTTAAAATGTAAATTGTACATTTTAATTTTTTTAATTGTATTTAGAAATTTTAATTTAAGTTAAATACAAACGCACACTACTATGGGAGTACCGGGTCTTTCATAGTCGGCTTGATCGACTGTAGCCTTTCTTTAAATAAGCCTTAATTAAAATAAAGTATCATGTCAATCGTGTATTTTAAATATCAAATTACTCTTTTTAAACACTGCCATAACTCTAAATTATTTTACTATTACATCAACTCAACACATTAACAGCAGCAGTTAAATCAGGATGTGTACAAAGCATCCAATAAGGTTACGACATAGGGGGTTAAGCACTGCATTGCCATGCTAAATTTATTCAAAATTCTCTTGAAATATGCTGCTTGACTTAAATATATTTTACCTTGATTCATTTCCATTCTGATTCTAATAAAACGTTATATTTCATTTAAAACGGTCATTCAAAACTTTTGACTTAAAATACATTTCAAATTCATTCTATCTGTCTTTTGTAGCTATGACTACGTCATCAACATATAACTATATATATTACAATATAAATCTTCATTTATGTTACCTTTGCACAAATACGTGAAACCAGCATAAAGCTGGTTGTTTAAGGCCGTAAATTTTCTTATTTATTCTTGAGCAGTTTGCATACATATAACAATGAATGTGTATTTATTGTACATAATAATAATGGGTATTGCACAGAATAAGAAAATATTGATTGAGAATAGAAACGATTTTTACATCTTTCAAATGCGTTGACTACTTTACCACCGTTAGCCCTGCTGCATACGTCTTGCTCCTGTGTTCATTATCTTTAACTGATGCTCTCTCTTGTGTAGCCACATCGCCCGTTTATTATTGTAGGGATGTCACACCGTGTGGTATATGCCACAGTGCAACTCTACATATATATTTCCGCATTTAAAGCACCATTAAGGAGTACTGTTTTAACATCCATCTGATGGACTTTAAAATTATACTGAGCTGTATGAATCTAAATTTTGCAGTTCACACAACAGGTGCAAGTCTTATTGATATTTATACCCGTTACTCGTAGAGTAGGGGTATATTGTATTCGTTGTATGTAACAGGCAGAAGGAAGCGTGGCAGACACCATAAAGTATATATATTATTGATCAACATCAATAGCCAAGTCGATGTAGCGATGTCCGTCTCTCCGTCCGTCCGTCTGTCCGTCTGCATGAACAAAAGGATCTCAGAGACTATAAGAGCTAGAAAGGTGAAAGGTGAAAGGGGTCGCAAATGAAAGGTACAATACCCAAGCAGAACGAGATTGTTTTTGTTTTTTGGCACGCCCACTTTAGTGCGGTCTATCTTCATATAAAGGTAAATGTACAGATAAAACTTGAATGTTTTAGTATAGAAAACTTTTTATACTCTCTGCAAGAGTATATTGGGTTTGTGCATATGTATGTAACAGGCAGAAGGAGGCGTGACAGACCCCATAAAGTATATATATTCTTGGTCAGCATCACAAGCCGAGTCGATATAGCCATGTCCGTCTATCCGTCTGAGCGTTTGTCTGTCCGTCCGTGTGAACAAACAGATTTCAGAGATGGTAAAAGCTACAAGTTCGAGCTTGGTCTCAATCGATCAGATATTTAGTCAGTCAATACAAGAATCTTTTTTTTTCGATGCCACGCCCCATTCGCCCACAATGAGCAAAAAACTAGAAACACCTCGGAAAAAATCGGTGTTTTCGGCGAACATCTCAGTAACTATGGCACCTAGGATGACCAATTTTGGTATGGAGGTTCATAGCGACAGCGTAAATGCATTGACATTGGACTGCCGCTCCCCTTTTTCCCACAATTAAAAAAAATAATTCTCAACTTTCGTTCTGTTTTTAGGCGTTTGGTAATATAGTACAGTATTGTAATTTATAATTCGTGTGAAGATTAACTATATCAAACTATTCTGAAAGGCGCATTGAAATCGCACTAAAAACAAGAAAGCTAAAAGCGTTACAATATTGATAACTGAATGCAATATCATGTATGAGTGCAAGCGAGACAGAAACATACAAGCACATGCTCGAACGTTTTCTCTGCCTGCGTGGCGGCAGCGCTGCCCGCAGTCGCTGGCCGCTCCGAATACACACATACATACATATTTGCATCATATATTGTCTTTCGTACGTTCATGCGCATATCTGTGTGTATGTGTATTCGCATACAGAGAGACAGATATATGTTTGACAATGCTTAGATTGTTTTTGTTTCAACGTGTTTTAATGCATATACTACACATTGTAATATCTCTAGACCGATTTTAATAATTTAATCGGGAAAAAGAGGCAGAGAGTATTTTACGATCGGGCGTGCTCGACTGTACTTTTCTTTCTTGTTTGTTAGTATATATCGTATAGCTCCCATAGGGCCGATCGGTCAAAAGTACGCTCCAAATATAAATAAGTATGAAAAAATTTTGCATTGACTAAGCTATCTTAATGAAACTGAAACTGACTCAAAATAAATTGATCAATAATATAAATATACTGAACAAGTTTCATACAAATCGTATGACTATATCGTATAGCTCCCATAGGAACAATCGGTCGAACATTGAGTAAAAGGGTATCCTAAAGTCGCTGGGCGACTGTAGCATTCTTTCTTGTTTTAGTAAATCCTTTTGCGACTATAATTGATATCCCTAATTCATTACGTTGAATATGTTAGCGCTTTTTTGGCCATCGCATCTGGCATTTTTGTAATTATCTAGGCGGTATTAATTTCATATGCATTTAATTCCAACTTTATTGCCTCCTCCCAATCAGGTTTATATCATCGAATGAACTTGGAATTAAATCAAAAATTTTATGAGCATATAAAATCATTTGTTCAAACTATTATCAACTTCATTGTAAGATACTTTAGGTTTGTCGCTAAGTCTTTCTCGTTTTCTTTGTGTTATATCAGTGTCAGTATGAGCATCTTTCTTACAGGATATCAGTTTTTTTTCTTTTTACTTTTATTCGAAGAATTAGGCTGAGCACATTCCTTACTGTCAATCAGGAATTTATCGCATTCCGTAGAATTATTCCAGAATTTCAGATTATCTCATTTCTAACTCTTATTCAGGAATTTTTCACAGCTTCATAGTCTCATTCAGGAAACTTTTATTATTTCTTTCCTATTCTCATTCGAAGTTCCTTCTTCAGGTTTTGACGCTCTTGATTGAACCATATTTGTCTCGTCGACAACAACTTCTCTAGAAACAACCAAGAAAGATTGCTACAGTCGCCTGGCGACTATAGGATATCCGGTACTCAATTAAAATATATTATTAACAAAAAAATGTTAGTGCATTTGATTAGGTGCTGGATAAGATAGCTTGTTAAACACAGACAAAATTCGTACAAATTCATATTTAGAGCATATTTTTGACCGATACCTATACCTATACGAGATAATAATCCGATTTGGATGAAACTTGGTCAATATGTTTATGTTATTGGAGAATGTATTCAATGAAAGTTTGATAAACAAAGCTGCTTCAACTTAAAAGATTTTCATATTAATTCATATTTATAGCTAGAGCTGGGAAAACATCGATAGTGGCAGTACTCGATGGTTTCACCATCGATGGTTAAAACCATCGATACACTATCGATGGTTCCATCGAAAACTTAGAGTTTAAAAAAGGAAATATATCTGTTTTTTATTGAAATATTAAACAAAAAACAATATCATAATATTTATTTATATATCATAATAAGGACAATAAGGACACAAGGACAATACAGCTGATTGCAGTTTAAAATTGTCTACAAAGTGGCAAGTAATATTGGCTCTCGAAGTCCAGGTGTCGGTTGTAATAGCACAATATTCAATTCTATTTAGCTTGTTCTGGAGAATGATCAGCGTACTTTCGTACATTTTTTTAACTAGCACGTCCTTTAAATATTTCCGGCTTGGCAAAATATACCTTGGATCTAAAGTTCGCAAAAACTGAATAAAACCAAAATTTTCGACGATGCTACAAGGTGCACTTGCGCTCGAATTCGTTACTAGGAAGTAATACAATCAGTTCACTTTCTAAGAAATGTTGTGTAAAAATTCTTACTTGATGTTTCGATAAATTTGTTCATTTTTTGTGAGATACTGCCAAATTTTAGAACATTAACTTCTTAAGCCAAAGCACTAAATAATAAAGTCTGAAAAATTATTCTATTTTTTAAAAGCAGAAACAAATTTTGTGCGCCTACAAGTGTTGTTTCAGCCACTCACAACGAAAATCGCCGATATATCGACATCGAGAAATATCCATCGATATATCGCAAATCAAAATTCCATCGATACTATCGATGGTCCCATCGATGGTTTCCCAGCTCTATTTATAGCGTATTTTTGACCGATCGGCCCTATGGAAGCTATACGATATAGTTAGTAACCCGATTTGCATGAAACAAGATTATGTTACTGAAATATGTATTTTGTGTTAGTTTGCATACTGCATAATATTTTCATACAATTTCATAATTGGAGTGTATTTTTGATCGATTAGCTCTATTGGAGCCTTTTACTCTACGAGTAACGGGTATATCAAACTATCCTGAAAGGGGCATCAAAATCGGACTATAAACAAGAAAACTAGAAGCGTTACAATATTGATAACTGAATGCAATATCATGTATGAGTGCAAGCGAGATACAAACATACAAGATCATGTTCGAATGTTTTCGCTGCCTGTGTGGCGGCAGTGCTACCCGAGTGTCGCTGGCCACGCCGAATACACACATACATACATATATGCATCATATTTTGTCTGTCGTTGTGTATTCGCATACAGACAAACAGATGTATGTTCGATTATGCTTAGATTGTTTTTGTTTCAATGTGTTTTAATGCAAGTACTACACATTTTAATATCTCTAGACCGATTTTAATAATTTAATCGGGAAAAAAGTGCAGAGAGTATTTTACGGTCGGGCTTGCTCGATTGTACTTTCTTTACTTGTTATCTTTAAATTTATTGAACCGCAACCTAGCTTGCTTCCCATTTAAGCATGACAAAAATTTCATAAGTTTTAAATTTTTTAGAAGACTGCTATCAGCAAACAAGTTATTATTCGTGATTTCAAACAATTTTGCACTACTTACATAGCCTAACCTCTCATGCCATAAACAATATAAATTATTCCTTGCATCTATACTGTCTGCTTGGAGTTTCACTACAGGTATATTCTTAAATTTACCGGAGTTTTCAACAACAATAATTCCAATCTTTCTTATTGACATGATCAAAATGAACCGACATCCCGGCTAGTTGCAGACGCTTTACGGACATCAGGTTCTCTGCTGCTCCTTTGCAGTATAATATTTCCTCCATGGTGATGTTGTGGCCGTTGTGTTATCGCACAATTCCACACTTTGTAGCGTATATAAATTCGAATTTGTCAACCACGGCTATTTTCACTGGTTGCTCAAACTTCATGTAATCGGGAAAAAGCGATTCATCATTTATTAAGTGATCGGTTGAACTCAAATCAATAATGAAACAGAGTTGTTTTGATTTTTCACTTTTGTTTAAATTTCTCATCAAAAAAGCAAAACCGTGGTTGTTAGTGGATGTTGCAAGCTGAATGTGTTTATTGTTATTTATATCTTAATTAATTAAATGATTAATTTATTATTAAAATGAATAATTTCTTTTAATAAGTGGAAACAATCCTTTTTTATATGCTTTATATTTTACCACAGTAGAGACACTTAATATGGATTTTTTGATTGTGTTCTCTTTAAAACCTTGTGGTTCCTATTCGAATTGTGATTGAGTTTAACAACTGCCATCATGATTTATTTCTAGTGTCATTGCTATTGCTTATTATTTTTATTTCATAACCTAATAATTTATTTTTAACAAAGGCTAACGAAAGAGATTCGTCGGACAATGTTTATGTTGCAGTTATGACGTCATTGTAGAGAGAGGGCAATGTCTGCAGCAAGGGTGCATCTTTGTCCATTTTATTAATCTTGTCCCCCGCTGCTCATAGGTCATTCAAAATCTCATCAAATTTAATAAAATGACTAGAAAATGTCATTTGACTCAATAGTCTATTGCGTTCATATTGCGTTGGAACTTCACCTGCGAAAATGTTGTCTGCGGCGAAGCTTAAATACGTGTCACTCAAATGTGGAACTAATATGTTTTTTCCACATCTTTCAGCCTTTCCCAATAATCCTCTACTGCATTTGGCATAACTTCATCAACAACTTTGAGAACATCAAACAACGCCTTAATTCTGAATTTATGCGCCGAATATTTTGCGGCATCGAGCGGTTTAATATTGTGTTTTTATACTCTCTGCAAGAGTATATTGGGTTTGTGCAAATGTATGTAACAGGCAGAAGGAGGCGTGGCAGACCCCATAAAGTATATATATTCTTGATCAGCATCACAAGCCGAGTCGATATAGCCATGTCCGTCTGTCTGTCCGTATGAACAAACAGATTTCAGAGATGGTAAGAGCTACAAGTTCGAGTTTGGTCTCAATCGATCACATATTTAGTCAGTCAATACAAAATTTTTTTTTTTTAGATGTCACTCCCCATTCACCCACAATGAGCAAAAAAACAGACACACCTCGGCAAAAATCTGTGTTTTCGGCGAATATCTCAGTAACTATGGCACCTAGGATCACCAATTTTGATATGGAGGTTCCTAGAGACTGAATAAATGCCATGCCATCAAAAATTTTGGACTGCCACGCCCCCTTTTCATAAAGGAACTAAAAAACTATTCAAATTTCAATACGTTTTTAAGGCATTTCTTCTTATTGTAAAGTATTATACTCTCTGCAAGAGTATATTGGATTTGTGAAAATGTATGTAACAGGCAGAGGGAGGCGTGGCCGGCCCCATAAAGTATATATATTCTTGATCAGTATCACAAGCCGAGTCGATATAGCCATGTCAGTCTGTCGGTCTGTCTGTCCGTCCGTCTGTCTGTCCGTATGAACAGATTTCAGAGATGGTAAGAGCTACAAGTTTGAGCTTGGTCTCAATCGATCACATATTTAGTCAGTCAATACAAGATACTTTGTTTTTTTTCGATGTCACGCCCCATTCGCCCACAATGAGCAAAAAACTAGACACACCTTGGAAAAAATTGGTGTTTTGGGTAAATATCTCAATAACTATTGCACCTAGGATCACCAATTTTGGTATGGAGGTTCCTAGCGACAGCGTAAATGTATTGACATTTAAATTTTTGGACTGCCACGCACCTTTTTCCCACAATTAGTAAAAGTAATACTCAACTTTCGCTCCGTTTTTAGGCATTCTTGAATATAGTATAGTATTGTAATTTTTAATTCGTGTGAAGACTAACTATATCAAACTATCCTGAAAGGCGCATTGAAATCGCATTGTAAACAAGAAAACTAGAAGCCTTGCAATATTGATAACCGAATGCAATATCATGTATGAGTGCAAGTGAGACAGAAACATACAAGCACATGTGACGGCAGTGCTGCCGCATTCATATCAATGTATGAGTGCAAGCGAGACAGAAACATACAAGCACATGTTCGAATGTTTTCGCTGCCTGCGTGGCGGCAGCGCTGCCCGCAGTCGCTGGCCGCGCTGAATACACACATACATACATACATACATGTATATGCATCATATATTGTCTTTCGTGTGTGTATTCGCATACAGACAAACAGATGTATGTGTGATTGTGCTTAGATTGTATTTGTTTCAACGTGTTTTAATGCAAGTACTACACAATGTAATATCTCTAGACCGATTTTAATAATTAAATCGCGAAAAAATGCAGAGAGTATTTTACGGTCGGGCGTGCTCGACAGTACTTTTCTTACTTGTTTTTTTTTCGTTTCATTATAACAACCACTTCTAATAAAGGAAAAATAAACTTTGTATTATTTTGCACAAGTTCGCAGTTAGAACGAATTTCACAATATAATGAAAAAATACAACTTCTTTAAAATGGCATGGACTGGGCCCATACACTATTGGAAAACTATTGCTGCCTATAAGCAAGTGAGGCTTAAGAAAAGGTCGGAACATGTTAATTTGTATCCCTCTTTTATACTCTATGCATGTATATTGAGTTTGTGAAAGTATGTAACAGGCAAAAAGACGCGTGTCAGACCCCATAAGTCGAGTCGATATAGCCTTGTCCGTCTATCCGTCCGTATGAATAAAACGAGTTTTGGTACACAAGGTCCTAGAGACGTATGAACGAATTGGCTTGAGGACTTCAGCTTTCAGAGCAATTGATACAAAAAATCATTGCCCCAATTTCTGTCAAAAAGCGCTGACAAAATGTTGTCATGTTTATGCATGAGCAACAGCTCAAGTTTAGCTGTTCAGTACGGAATATGGTGTATATTGCGTCATTTCAGGCGCGAGATTGACTATAATACTATACAGCTAGAGGCTCTCGTTGAATGAGGAATGTTTAGGTAGTTAATTGCTCGCCTTTGCCAGACTTGATACTGTATACAAATTTAAATAAATTGAAAAAGACATCAATGTTGATGGTACGACGGGTGGGTGATTAAATGGGTAGTTCGACGGGTGGTTCAATGGGTAGTTCGACGGGTGGTTCAATGGGTTGTTCAATGGGTAAGCCCATGAGCCCATGCAAGTGACGGTCTTAATTTATGTTGCGGTTTGGTTACACATTTCCATGAAACTCTCTTGGAATGACAGACTGTTGGGTTAACGGACTGAACGGACTGACAGATAAACAGCTGGACCGAATTTGGGAACTGCATGCTGCTGTGTAACCTTCTGCGCCATTTGGAATCACTTAAGTTATTCCACTTCCACGAGTCAACATTTGACTAAGCTTTGGATCCGCCGTAAAACTGAGTCTCTGTCTCTGGTTTAGTCTTCTCATTCCCATCATATTCATAACTTGAGAAGGACAAGCGTCTGATAGATGTTGGAATTCATGTTAGCGACAGTATGAATACAAAGCCAAACATTAAAGGGTAAAAAGACAGCTAGCTAAGAGTATAAGCAGCCAAAACAAGTAAGAAAGGCTTCAGTCGAGCGAGCCCAGCTCGCATTCAATCTTGTGCCCATTTTATCATTGAAATTTCCAACTTTTGACAGATTTGTTCAATGGGATCTATAAACTAAAGTTGTCCGATCTGCATTAATCGGATTTTCACAAATATCGGGGGTGGTATATAGACGAACTTTCACCCCAAAATTTGGTGGCTCTAGGTCTTATAGTCGCGAAGATCCAAGTATTCATCCGAACGACAGACAGACATATAGACGGACGTCGCTATATCTAATCGTCTGTTGACGATTTTATTTTATTTTATTTGTTTCACTTTTGACAATATTAATAATAGTCCTACTTGTTTAAAGAGTACGGGGTCTATAAAGGCTATTTAGTGACCCAATGACGTTTGTCATAATCACAGATGAGAGATTATTGCCATTACCCAGAGTACTCAAAAAACGAATAGCCAATACTCTATAGTAATGATACTTCAGAGAATTTAATGAGTAGAAAGAAAATTAATATTAAGTGAGGCGGGAAGTAGAGTAAGCTCAAGCATGGAATACTTCATTTAATTACGGATTTCATTAACAAATATTTTAATTATTGAAACTATAAATGAAACTTTACTTAAATCATTTATGTCAGATTTAGCAATTATTTGAAAAATATATTACTTCTTATTAAAATTATTTTACAATAATTTTCTATTAAGCTGTTATGATAGTATAGTTAACACGGACAGTTTTCATATTAATTTGTATTTAGAGCGTATTTTCGACCGGAACTGCTTTTACTATAATTAAATCAAATTAATTAAAAACAGCTGGTTAAATATATTTTTGTATTTCAATAAATAGATAATTAAGATTTATAAATTAAGCGCATTAACTAACTACTTAATATATTAAATAATCACTTATTACACAACATAACAAATTTTTACTTATAGGTTAACTTTAGCTTTTAATTATACTCTCTGCAAGAGTATATTGGGTTTGTGAAAATGTATGTAACAGGCAGAAGGAGGCGTGGCAGACCCCATAAAGTATATATATTCTTGATCAGCATCACAAGCGGAGTCGATATAGCCATGTCCGTCTGTCCGCCTGTCTGTCTGTCCGTCTGTCTGTCTGTCCGTCTGTCTGTCCGTCTGTCTGTCCGTATGAACAATCAGATTTCAGAGATGGTAAGAGCTACAAGGTCGAGCTTGGTCTCAATCGATCACATAGTTAGTCAGTCAATACAAGAATCTTTTTTTTTTCGATGCCACTCCCCATTCACCCACAATGAGCAAAAAAACAGACACACCTCGGCAAAAAACGGTGTTTTTGGCGAATATCTCAGTAAGTATGGCACCTAGGATCACCAATTTTGGTTCCTAGAGACTGAATAAATGCCATGCCATCAAAAATTTTGGACTGCCACGCCCCCTTTTCATAAAGGAACTAAAAAACTATTCAGATTTCAATACGTTTTTAAGGCATTTCTTCTTATTGTAAAGTATTATACTCTCTGCAAGAGTATATTGGATTTGTGAAAATGTATGTAACAGGCAGAGGGAGGCGTGGCCGGCCCCATAAAGTATATATATTCTTGATCAGTATCACAAGCCGAGTCGATATAGCCATGTCAGTCTGTCGGTCTGTCTGTCCGTCTGACCGTCTGTCTGTCCGTCCGTATGAACAAACAGATTTCAGAGATGGTAAAAGCTACAAGTTCGAGCTTGGTCTCAATCGATCACATATTTAGTCAGTCAATACAAGAATCTTTTTTTTTCGATGCCACGCCCCATTCGCCCACAATGAGCAAAAAACTAGACACACCTCGGAAAAAATTGGTGTTTTGGGTGAATATCTCAATAACTATTGCACCTAGGATCACCAATTTTGGTATGGAGGTTCCTAGCGACAGCGTAAATGTATTGACATTTAAATTTTTGGACTGCCACGCACCTTTTTCCCACAATTAGTAAAAGTAATACTCAACTTTCGCTCCGTTTTTAGGCATTCTTGAATATAGTATAGTATTGTAATTTTTAATTCGTGTGAAGACTAACTATATCAAACTATCCTGAAAGGCGCATTAAAATCGCATTGTAAACAAGAAAACTAGAAGCCTTGCAATATTGATAACCGAATGCAATATCATGTATGAGTGCAAGTGAGACAGAAACATACAAGCACATGTGACGGCAGCGCTGCCGCATTCATATCAATGTATGAGTGCAAGCGAGACAGAAACATACAAGCACATGTTTGAATGTTTTCGTTGCTTGCGTGGCGGCAGCGCTGAATACACACATACATACATACATGTATATGCATCATATATTGTCTTTCGTGTGTGTATTCGCATACAGACAAACAGATGTATGTGTGAATGTGCTTAGATTGTATTTGTTTCAACGTGTTTTAATGCAAGTACTACACATTGTAATATCTCTAGACCGATTTTAATAATTAAATCGCGAAAAAATGCAGAGAGTATTTTACGGTCGGGCGTGCTCGACTGTACTTTTCTTACTTGTTTTAATAATGTATTTCAAAACATGAATAAATTAACAGACAAAAAGCGTTTAAGATTTTCTTTGGCTATACTAATTAACAAAAAAATCTCGAGAGAGCAATTTTACCAAATGATAAGATAAGTGTCTCAAGTTTATTTTAATATATTCAGGCGTATTTAAAGCTTTTATTCGCTTTATGGATATATTCATGTAGATATTATAATATATATGTACATACTTTACATGCATTTGTAATGTAAACTACAGTTCAGTTTATTAGTTAGAATACGAAACCTTTAGTGAAAATGGCTGCCAATATTTTGGATTATAGAGCGGTAGATAAGATTTCAACTACTTCAATTATAAACTGTTTTAATAAAACTATTTAGTAAAACTATTTAAGCAATAACAATATCTTCGAGTGCCTTAAATATATTTTAAATTTTCAGACCAAGTATTCTAAACAAGAAAGGAAAGTACAGTCGACCGCGCCCAGCCGTATAATACTCTCTGCTTTTATTCCCGATTATTAAATTAAAATCGGTATCCTAGTTGACAATAGACGCCCTTCCGTCCGCCTGTCTGTACAAGGGCTAGAGTCGCCAAATTTGGAATGAAAGCTCGCCGGGTACCATTATACCTATCCTCACTAAGTTTGAGCCGTATCGGACAACTATAAAATATAGCTCCAATACCGAAAATTGGTCGAACATTAAGAAAAATGCGCTTTAGAAGGAGTACGCGGTCTTTTACAGTCAGCTCGCTTATTTGCATAAGCACAGATAGTAACACCGAACTTTGAGCTTTGCAAGAAAATTAATGTGAATAAATCAGTGTGGTTACACTGTCGAGCGCCCGTTGCAAGTTTATCAATGAATTGCAGACAATTATCGATTGGAAATTGCAAATATTCGCTGAGAAAGAAAGGCAAAATTGATTACTTCAATTTTTTCAGCTCGTAGCTGTGTTGAATTGTATCTGAAATATGAGAATACTGACCTAGATTTCAAAGAATATACTTAAAAGTTACCAAGAAAATGAGTACTTGAAAATGTAGTTTGCACAATCAATCCATGTGGTATGTTACACGAAACGCCCGCAAGGCGATTCAGCTTTAATGAGCCCATTTTGTATTAAGTTTAACGAAATTAATACCGCTTAATAAGAAGCCACAGGCAACTTTGAATAGACTTATTAGTTGAGCAATTCAAGACTATGGAGGGATGGCTGTGTGCCCAGTAGTCTAATTAACAGCAATCTCAGCAAGCGTAGTTCTGGGAATTGGGCATTCGCCGCGTGTGCCGGCACTTATTTGGCTGGCGAAGGTATATTTAGGCTTTCTACCAATTGCAATATAATGATAAGTTTTTTCTCTTCTCTTTGGTTTTGCTGAAACACAATACAGGCGCCGTGAAGGGGGCTTGGTGGGCCAACGACTTTGATAAGTGGTCACCATTTTTTTATGTCACATTTTGAGGGCTTTGTGAACGGAAAGACTGCTGTTGTTCCTTAATGGAGGGCGATGGAAAAATTGCACTCAATGTGGGAGATGGCAAGGGATGGAGAGATGAAATGGGACCTCACCTTGTGTGACTTTACTGACCAATGAAGCGAATATTTTAAATTTGAAATGACTAGTAGAAATTGAAGTGGGGACTTGAGATGGAGTACACAGTATGAGATCGAGAGAAAAAGAAAGACAGGGAGAGAGAAATTTAAACAAGTAAAACAAGAAAGAATGCTATAGTCGCCCCGCGACTTTAGGATACCTGTTACTCAATGTTCGACCGTTTTAGTCCGTAGTAGTCCGTTTTGGATGAAATTTGGTCAGTATTAAGTTTCATTAAGATAGCTTAGTCAATGCAAAATTTTTTCATACTTTTTTATATTTGGAGCGTACTTTTGACCGATCGGGTCTATGGAGCTATTCGATATAGTTGTCCGATTTCGATCAAACTTAATCAGTACATGTACTTCCTAGACATCTACTCTCCGTGTAAATTTAAATCAGATAGCATAGCTAACAGAAGTTTTCTATACTAAAACATTTAAGTGTTACCTGTACATTTACCTTTATATGAAGATAGAACGCCCTAAAGTGGGCGTGCCAAAAAACAAAAACAAACTCGTACTGCTTGGGTATTGTACCTTTCATTTGCGAGCACTTTCACCTTTCTAGCTCTTATAGTTTCTGAGATCCTTTTGTTCAAACAGATAGACGGACGGACAGACGGACATGGCTATATCGACTCGGCTATTGATGCTGATCAAGAATATATATACTTTATGGGGTCTTCCACGCCTCCTTCTCCCTGTTACATACATTCCAACGATTACAGTATACCCTTTTACTCTATGAGTAATGGGTATAAAAATTACTGTCGAGCACGCACGACCGTAAAATACTCTCTGCTTTAATTCGCGATTAAATGAATTAAATAATTAGCCAGGTATTACAATGGCTAGTACTTGTATAAGAAGACGTTGAATCAAATAAAAACTAAGTTTAATCGAACATAAATCTGTTTGTCGGTAATCACAAACAAATTCGTTTGATAATATATGTATGTATGTATTCCACTGATCGGCATGGGTTTGTGGTCAGATTTTTATCCAACTTTTGGGATAGTTTGAAATTATGAGAAAATGAGAAAATGACTTAAATACGGCATGCAAGCTTGAAAAGTTTTTTATTTCTCATTGGAAAAGGGGGCGTGGCAGTCCAAAATGTTTGTTGGCATTGTATTTACTGAGATATTCGCAGAAAACATTGATTTTTCCGAGGTGTGTCTAGGTTTTGCCTCATTGTGGGCGAGTGGGGTGTGAAATCAAAAAAAACAAGTAAGAAAGGCTACAGTCGATCGAGCCGACTGTTAAAATTTAATTTAAGTTAAAATTTTAAAATGAAATTAAAAAAATTAAAATGAAATATTTACATTTTGAATTAAAATTAAAAAGTAAAAAAGTAAATAAATTAACAATCGTCATTGTCAGCATTCGAACCCGCGATCCATACGAATGTTCCATATTGCGTCGCAACTCTACCAGTTGCACCACACTCCTCTTCTATCATTCTTCCGATTATTTGCAAATATGTATGTGTGCTCATACATACATATGTGTGTATGCATAGCATTGTTCGGCGCGGCCAGCGGCTCCGGGCAGCGCTGCCGCCAAAGCAGATAGAGAAAACGTTCGAACATATGTTTGTATGTTTCTGTGTTTGTTTGTATGTGTTGCGCAGTAAAATAACATGCACTTTGAACCGTAATTTCTCTGTTGTTTGACATAGGATTTTGATGCCACTTTCAGGAAAGTTAGAAATAGTAAGTCTCTAAGCGTATGTTAAATTACAACTCTGTACTATTTGATTTAATGCCTTAGAAAAAGGCATTGAAATTGGAGAGTTTTTTAGTTCCTATGAGCAAAGGGGGCGTGGCAGCTCAAAATTTTGAATGACATTATACTAAGGCTGTCTCTAAGAACCTGTTTACCAAAATTTGTGCTCCTAAGTGCTATAGTTACTGAGATATTCGCCTAAAACACAAATTTTTTCGAGGTGTGTCTGGTTTTTTGCTCATTGCGGGGGCGGTAATGGGCGTGGCAACAATTTGAAATAAACTTGATCTGCTCGAGAAAATAACGGACTTACATTCCAAATTTGGTGTCTCTAGCTCTTGTAGTTTAAAAGATCCAGGTGTTCATACGGACGGACAGACGGACAGACGGACATTGCTATATCGACTCGGCTGTTGATGCTGATCAAGAATATATATACTTTATGGGGTCGGCCACGCCTCCTTCTGCCTGTTACGCACATCTCGCTTCTGACAAACTTAATAGACCCCCTTTACTCTTTTTTAAAGAGTACGGGGTCTAAAAATTCTTGTATTGATTGACTAAATATGTGGTCGATTGAGACTAAGGCCTTGGATTCAACCGAAATCCTATTATTTTTGTTGAGTGTATAAACTTGTACATATACATATAAACTTAAAGTATGTACAACGGAGCACAAGTTTTCCTCATCTAGTTACTCTCTTGGTCGGTCATGCTATTGCAAACCGAGTTTCGGGCTTAGACTCATAACATGTAGCGGTGGCCACCGGAATAAGCCATTAAGGAGGCTGATTACAAAGACCTAAGAGGAAATGGGACAGATAAGAGAGAAGTGGAAATAAGGACGCGATTCTCTCGCTACTCTTTACTGGCCTTCCTACCTGTGCCTTGTTTGCCCTTCGAAGCTTGTTTCGAGTTTAATTGAATGTTTGTGCGTATACGTAATATATTTATGTTTTGTAATTGCTGAAGTTTTATGTTAACCTAGCTGTCTTTTAATGCCAACATCCTTAGGCTGACCTTAAGCCTTTGCAGTTGTTTTTGTTTTGGCCCTCACACCTATAGTTTTATGTCAATGCGCATAAATCAAAAAAAAAAAAGAGCAAGTAATTCAGAGATAGACAGATGGAAAGTGGGAGGGGGAGGGTAAGAAAGTTTTGTGACCGTAATAAATGTCGATCTCCACTTAACAAATGTAAAATGTTGCGAATAAATTTAAAGGTATGTTATGCTCTTTATTTTCGTCAATTCCTTATTCCCTTATGTTTCATTCCCCAATGTGCTTTCACTGCCTTTTTCCTTGTCTGTGCTTTGTTCTATCAGTGAGCTAAGCTAACCTGAGAACGAATTAAGCTGAATGGGAGATTGTTATGAACGGTAATCGGATTGATAATCATTAATACAGCTAGCTCCATAATTGATACCGTCGCCCCTTAAGTGTTTTTTCAATTAACACTTTGCCATTTATAGCCTTTTGATTGGCCTTGGAGTATTTCATTGAATGCTCAGTGCGTGTATATAATTTAAATTTAAAGCCATTGTCGAATACATGAAAATTAAAAAATACATTAAAAATTTGTTTAGACCCTGCACTCTAAACAAGAAAGAATGCTATTGTCGCCTCCCGACTTTGGAACACCCGTTACTCAATTTAAATATGTTAATAACAAAATAAGTTTGATTTATATATCTTAGTTAATGCATAATTTTTTCATACTTATTCATATTTTTAACCGATTAGCTCTTGGTCAGTACATGTACTTCCTATACATGTACTTTCCGTGTAAATTTGATTCAGATAGCATAGCTAACAAACAAGTTTTCTATTCTAATACATTCTAGTTAGACCCCGTACTCTTTAAAAAAGAGTAAAGGGGGTCTATTAAGTTTGTCAGAAGCGAGATGTGCGTAACAGGCAGAAGGAGGCGTGGCCGACCCCATAAAGTATATATATTCTTGATCAGCATCAACAGCCGAGTCGATATAGCAATGTCCGTCTGTCCGTCTGTCCGTCCGTATGAACACCTGGATCTTTTAAACTACAAGAGCTAGAGACACCAAATTTGGAATGTAAGTCCGTTATTTTGTAGAGCAGATCAAGTTTATTTCAAATTGTTGCCACGCCCCTTACCGCCCCCGCAATGAGCAAATAACCAGACACACCTCGAAAAAATTTGTGTTTTAGGTGAATATCTCAGTAACTGTAGCACTTAAAAGCACAAATTTTGGTATACAGGTTCTTAGAGACAGCCTTAGTATAATGTCATTAAAAATGTCACGCCCCCTTTCTCATCAGAAATAAAAGACTCTCCAGCTTCAATGCCTTGTTTCAGGCATTAAATCAAATAGTACAGTGTTGTAATTTAACATACGCTTAGAGAATTACTATTTCTAACTTTCCTGAAAGTGGCATCAAAATCCTATGTCAAACAACAGAGAAATTACGGTTCAAAGTCGAAGTTATTTTAAAGCAAAATCACTGCATGCGCGCAACACATACAAACAAACACAGAAACATACAAACATATGTTCGAACGTTTTCTCTACCTGCTGGCGGCAGCGCTGCCCGGAGCCGCTGGCCGCGCCGACCAATGCTATACATACACACATATGTATGTGTGCACATACTTATATGGAAATAATCGGAAGAATGATAGAAGAGGGGTGTGGTGCAACTGATAGAGTTGCGGCGCAATGTGGAACCTTAGCATGGATCGCGGGTTCGAGTGCTGACGATGACAGTTGTTAATTTATTTATTTTTTAATTTTAATTCAAAATGTAAATATTTAATTTTAATTTTTTAAATTTCATTTGAAAATTTTAATTTAAATAAAATGCAATACTATGGGAGTACGGGGTCTTTTACAGTCGGCTCGATCGACTGTAGCCTTTCTTACTTGTTTTACTTTTGCATTTACCTTTATATGAAGATAGAACGCCCTTAGGTGGGCGTGCCAAAAATCAAAAACAAACTCGTACTGCTTAGGTATTGTACCTTTCATTTGTGACCCCTTTCACCATTCTAGGTCTTATAATTGCTGAGATCCTTTTATTCGTACAGACTGACGGACATGGCCATATCGACTCGGATATTGATGCAACGCCCCTTCTCCCTGTTACATACATGCCAGCGATTACAGTATACCCTTTTACTCCACGAGTAACGGGTATAAATACAGTCCAGTACGCCCGACCGTATAATACTCTCTGCGTTTTATTCTCGATTATATAATTATATTATTAAAATCGGTAGCCAGGTATAACATTTGCTAGTACTTGTATTAAGACACGTTGAAGCAAAAATAAAATCTAAGCATAGTCGAACACATTGGTCTGAATGAACATACATTTGTATATACCATTGGTCGGTACCCCAACGTCCGCGGGCACCGTTGCCGCCACACAGGCAGCGAAAACGTTCGAATATGTGTTTGAATGTTTCTGTCTCGCTTGCACACATGCATTGACATTGAGTTCAATTATTAATGTTGTTACGTTTCTAGCATTCTTGTTTATAATCCGATTTTTATGCAATTTTCAGGATAGTTTGATACAATTTGTCTCCAAATGACTTTCAAATAGCAATAATGTTCAATAAGAACAAGAAAAAAAGGTTATCTTCGACTAGCCGAAGATTATATACCCTTGCAGTCATGCACATTGCGTTAATTTTTTTTCAATGACCGATTGTTTCTATGGCAGCTATATGATATAGTAATCCGATTTAAATGAAACTTAGTCATCACATTGGGAATTTTAACAAATGCATATTGTGTGAATTTGGATTAAATCGCTCAAAAGACATCGAAAATTTTCATACTAAGCATTTTAACCGATTGTTCCTATGGCAGCTATATGATATAGTAATCCGATTTAAATGAAACTTAGTCATCACATTGGGAATTTTAACAAATGCATATTGTGTGAATTTGGATTAAATCACTCAAAAGACATCGAAAATTTTCATACTAAGCATTTTAACCGATTGTTCCTATGGCAGCTATATAATATAGTTGTCCGATCCAAATGAAATTTGGTCGGCAGATGGAATATGATAACAAATGCATACTGCGTGGATTTGGTTCAAATTGTTTAAGAGACACAGCATTTTTAGCAAAGTGGTCCAATCTGGATGAAATTTGGTTTGCACATGGGATTTTATGCCAAATGCATATGTAGCAAATTTGGTTAATATAGCTAAAAAAAAATTTTTTTCCATCCGATTGTTCCTATGGGAGCTATATGATATAGTCATGTCCGTATGAGCAAACAGATTTCAGACATGGTAAGAGCTACAAGTTTAAGCTTGGTCTCAACCGATCACATATTTAGTCAGTCAATACAAGAATCTTTTTTTTTTCGATGCCACGCCCCATTCGCCCACAATGAGCAAAAAACTAATCACACCTCGAAAAAAATCTGTGTTTTGGGCGAATATCTCAATAACTATGGAACTTAGGAACACCAATTTTGGTATAGATGTTCCTAGCGGCAGATTAAATACAATGTCATTAAAATTTTTGAGCTGCCACGCCCCCTTTTTCCACAAGAAATAAAATAATTTTTAAACTTCAATACCATTTTAAAGGCATTTGTTCTTGTCGTACAGTATTGTAATTTATAATTCGTGTGGAGACTAACTATATCCAATTATCCTGAAAGGTGCACTAAAATCGGACAATAAACAAGAAAACTAGAACCGTTACAATATTGATAACTGAATGCAATATCATGTATGAGTGCAAGCGAGACAGAAACATACAAGCACATGTTCGAATGTTTTCGCTGCCTGCGTGGCGGCAGCGCTGCCCGCAGTCGCTGGCCGCGCCGGATACACACATACATATATACATGTATATGCATCATATTTTGTCTTTCGTATGTGTATTCGCATACAGACAAACAGATGTATGTTTGATTATGCTTAGATTGTTTTTGTTTCAACGTGTTTTAATGCAAGTACTACACATTGTAATATCTCTAGACCTATTTTAATAAATTAATCGGCGAAAAATGCAGAGAGTATTATACGGTTGGGCGTGCTCGACTGTCCTTTTCTTACTTGTTTTAGTATGGGGTCTTTTACAGTCGACTCGCTCGACTGTAGCCTTTCTTACTTGTTATAAAATGATTTGTCCTGGCTTGCAAAATACGACTTACATTCACCTCATCGTTAGAGTGAAATTTTCTTCCAGTGGAGAAAATTGCCAAAAGTTGCTGGGTGGCAGATCTTCGGAGTATGGTGGATGCGGCCTAATTCGTACAATTTCGCCATCGTTCTCAGTGACTTGTGACACGGCGCGTTGTCTTGGTGGAAGAGATCTTTTTGCGCGCCAGGTGCCGCCGTTTTTTTTCGCGATGTCGGTCATTAATCGCTCCTACAATGTGATGTAATATTCCCTGGTAATCGTCTTCTCAGAACTTCCCAAGGCTCTATCTCTTACAACTTTACTCGGATGGGCTTCAATGGATAGGCTTTGGAGAATATAGTTAACATACTAAATAATTTTAAAAGCTCTGCTATTTCGATTTGTAAGGCAAGGATATGTTGATTTTTTTAAAAATTAATCGGTTAATGTTTTTAAAAATCGTTACTCATTTTGCAATACAATTAATCATTTAATTGTTTAGATATATAGATATTTAGATTAATATAACCATTAAGCGATTAATATAATCATTGTTAGCATAATTGACGACTTGAGGATACCTAAAGATCAAAGATTAAGAAGTTTACTGTCCCATTTGATGACATGATATTTTATAACTTAAAATATTTCAAGAAGTAATTAACTACTTAACTCTGGAATGCTGTACATAATAAACATGATGATTGACACAAATATTTTACTTAATATGTTTTTGGATTTCATTAGCTCAAATAATGCATGCAGCTCACTAATTGATTAGTTATTTGGTTGAATAGCTCAATCAATCAGACGCTTACAATTAACAAATAAATGTATTAGTCAATGACTAATGTGTGCATTGGGTTTTGTTTAATTACACACAAAACTCCACTTACATTCATATAAACACATACTCTCTACGTATCTTGGGTTAAATTAAATGTGGAGAATCATTTAATTGGTCCAAAGCTAAGTATCCAACTGCATATTTATGGTCTTTGGCCGTGTATGAGGGTGTGCATATGTATGTGTAGATCTGTTGGTGTCTGTGTGTAATTATTATATTAATTTAAATGGGCAATACTTCAACATAATTAAGATAGATGTGGGAATTGCTCCTTAAAATTTTCCCTCGTTGTTATGGTTTTCTAAGATGGTGCAATGTGTATGTGTATATGTGTGTGGCTGTATGTGTTTGTTAATGACGTGTATGTTAATCGTTTAGTTGTCTGTTAAATAAACTTTAATGTCGACCAGCTGAATTAATATAAACTTTAAACAAAAACTTGCTTTAAACGTTTTTTTTCCGCAGGCGACTACAGCAACAACAATAAAATCAGCTGCAAAGAGCAGCAGCTACTTGTAACTAAAGTGACATGAGGCCTTAACAACAACAAGAAAATATAACAACAACAGCAACTTTAGGGCACTAAAAACCCAAATTACAAACAATTAAAAACGAGCACAACGAAAGAGTCCTCAAAAGGCGCTCAAAAGAATAAAAGAGGGATACTGACACGCCCCAATACTCCCACACCTACACACACGTACACATACACCCACACAAATTCAAACACACAAGACATATACTCACATACACACATAAGGATAACAAATATACCAGCAAAAACATTTTCATGGCTGTCTAAAAACTGAACATCGGCCGCAGTCGGGCAAAGAAGACCGTATCCCGACGCCGACTGCGACATCCCTTTTCTGTGGCCCGCCCCACTACGCCCACAGTGGCTGCAGCATCAACTCCAGTAGTGCCTCACATCAGGAACAGAAGGCGAAAAACAACAAAGCGAAACAAAGGTGCGATAAAAATTGCTCATTGTTTTTGCCATTGTCATTTAACTGCCTACACAATCAGAAACACGTACATATAAGCACACGCATACACACAAACACGTCTTCACTTTAAGCTCATACGGCCCGCCTGTGGGCACTCAATTAAGCCAATTCAAAGACAACGCACAAACGTTGAAAGCGACAGTTTGTGACGCCCACATAAGTCAGCGATTGAGTGGGTGAGCGAGCGAGGCAGCCGGAGATCGTGTAAACGGTTGTAGCAGACAGTGTTGGAAAAGGCGCAAAACTGAAGGGGCGCCCTTGTGGCCGCATTGAATTGATGTGACAATGAAACTGAGCGTCAGCGCGTATCGGGCGCATGCATCCGCACACAAGAAGATTCTCTCCAGCGGTTATCATTCCCAGCTCAATTACGGCAGCACTGGCGCCGCCGCAGCATCCTCCTCCTCATCGTCGGCAGCAGCGACGGCCACTGCAACGGGCCTATATACGGTGAGTAACTCAGTATTTTTGGCTCTCTTTTTATTACTCCATCGGTCATGACTCTCCCAATCTAGAAAACATTTTTCAATTAATACCCATACAAACAACTTATATAAAGATTTTTAAAATTGAAAATCAATATAAAAAATGCAAGAAAATTTGGCCAAAACTCAGGTCAAATGGTAGGTAAAGCTACACCCAAACGAACCATCTTATATTACTCCATACTCTCTCTGAAACAAACAATAAGAGGATTATCATGCCCCAAATTAGAAAATAGTTTTTTTATGCTTTTCTTTAATAAAACACAATGTTTTTGATGTCTTAATAAATTCTTTGAATTCTTGAATCTAAAACAAAATGTTGATAACGCGGTAATAAAAACAAGAAAGAAAAGTACAGTCGAGCACGCCCGATCGTAAAATACTCTCTGCCTCTTTTTCCCGATTAAATTATTAAAATCGGTCTAGAGATATTACAATGTAGTACATGCATTAAAACACGTTGAAACAAAAACAATCTAAGCATTGTCAAACATACATCTGTCTCTCTGTATGCGAATACACATACACACAGATATGCGCATGAACGTACGAAAGACAATATATGATGCAAATATGTATGTATGTGTGTATTCGGAGCGGCCAGCGACTGCGGGCAGCGCTGCCGCCACGCAGGCAGAGAAAACGTTCGAACATGTGCTTGTATGTTTCTGTCTCGCTTGCACTCATACATGATATTGCATTCAGTTATCAATATTGTAACGCTTTTAGCTTTCTTGTTTTTAGTGCGATTTCAATGCGCCTTTCAAAATAGTTTGATATAGTTAATCTTCACACGAATTATAAATTACAATACTGTACTATATTAACAAACGCCTAAAAACAGAACGAAAGTTGAGAATTATTTTTTTTAATTGTGGGAAAAAGGGGAGCGGCAGTCCAATGTCAATGCATTTACGCTGTCGCTATGAACCTCCATACCAAAATTGGTCATCCTAGGTGCCATAGTTACTGAGATGTTCGCCGAAAACACCGATTTTTTCCGAGGTGTGTCTAGTTTTTTGCTCATTGTGGGCGAATGGGGCGTGGAATCGAAAAAAAAGAAGATTCTTGTATTGACTGACTAAATATCTGATCGATTGAGACCAAGCTCGAACTTGTAGCTTTTACCATCTCTGAAATCTGTTTGTTCATACGGACAGACAGACAGACGGACAGACGGACATGGCTATATCGACTCGGCTTGTGAGTCTGCCTGTTACATACATTTGCACAAACCCAATATACTCTTGCAGAGAGTATAATAAGCACATTACATTCCGTTCTAACAGAAAAAAACGCAGGAGTTCTTTTCTTAATAATGACAAAGAAGTGTCTCCACGCACTATTCCATGAATATTATTATAATTAGTGCACAAGAGAAGAAATTATTTTATTGCCCATACACACGAACCATAATCCAGAGTAGCGCGTACAAGTGAAGCATAATGATTTTTTGTTAGGTTGCCAAATTCCATCGATCAACATTTTATTAAGACCTTGACACCAACAGCTCTGTAGTTTTGGATCAAAAAGGATTTCCAAACCATTGAAAGTACATAATTATTAATAAAAGGCATTTGCCCACTAAGTGACGCTTGTTAAATTTGAGAAGAAGCTAATTTTAAACCGGACAAGATCCATTTTTAGCGCGTAGCGCAGACAGGAATCAATTTTTGATCAGCAAAGTTTTACACCAATAATACAATATATCTAAAAAAAATTGTGCAGTTGTAAAACAATTAATTATTTAACGTTTTAAGAATTGTAGACAACATATAGAAACACCTTCAGTTATACATGCTAGTTTTATTTCCCTCTGATGGGAAAATATTAAAGATGCTTACCAAGCGTCAGGTAAGTTTTGTATTGAAAAAAAAATCTTTTTACGTATTCCCTTAGTAAATGTTCATTGAGGAACTTTGCCTAATGTTTGGATTGGTTCGATCGAACAAAAAGTTGACTATTGTTGTCCTGTCAGAACACCTGATATTTTGAACATAATAAAATTTGATTTCCGAAACATTAATTATACCATCGTTACATTATTTTATATAAATCTTACATACATATTGTCACACATTGTTTTCATTTATCGGCTTAATATCGAAATAATTGCATATGATAGAAAAGCTGCTTAAATATCATTTATAATTTAAAATAATATAACTGTATTAAATTTGTAAACATAAGCTTTAATTTTTATACTCTCTGCAAGAGTATATTGGGTTTGTGAAAATGTATGTAACAGGCAGAGGGAGGCGTGGCCGGCCCCATAAAGTATATATATTCTTGATCAGTATCACAAGCCGAGTCGATATAGCCATGTCAGTCTGTCGGTCTGTCTGTCCGTCTATCCGTCTGACCGTCTGTCCGTCCGTATGAACAAACAGATTTCAGAGATGGTAAAAGCTACAAGTTCGAGCTTGGTCTCAATCGATCACATATTTAGTCAGTCAATACAAGAATCTTTTTTTTTTTTTTTTTTTCGATGCCACGCCCCATTCGCCCACAATGAGCAAAAAACTAGACATACCTCGGAATAAATTGTTTTGGGTGAATATCTCAATAACTATTGCACCTAGGATCACCAATTTTGGTATAGAGGTTCCTAGCGACAGCGTAAATGTATTGACATTTATTTTTTTGGACTGCAACGCCCCTTTTTTCCACAATTAGTAAAAGTAATACTTAACTTTCGCTCCGTTTTTAGGCATTGTTTAATATAGTATAGTATTGTAATTTATAATTCGTGTGAAGACTAACTATATCAAACTATCCTGAAAAGCGCATTGAAATCGCATTGTAAACAAGAAAACTAGAAGCCTTGCAATATTGATAACCGAATGCAATATCATGTATGAGTGCAAGTGAGACAGAAACATACAAGCACACGTGACGGCAGTGCTGCCGCATTCATATCAATGTATGAGTGCAAGCGAGACAGAAACATACAAGCACATGTTTGAATGTTTTCGTTGCTTGCGTGGCGGCAGCGCTGCCCGCAGTCGCTGGCCGCGCTGAATACACACATACATACATACATGTATATGCATCATATATTGTCATTCGTGTGTGTATTCGCATACAGACAAACAGATGTATGTGTGATTGTGCTTAGATTGTTTTTGTTTCAACGTGTTTTAATGCAAGTACTACACATTGTAATATCTCTAGACCGATTTTAATAATTAAATCGCGAAAAAATGCAGAGAGTATTTTACGGTCGGGCGTGCTCGACTGTACTTTTCTTACTTGTTCATTCTGTAAGTTGTAACAATTTCGTTCTTTATGTAATATTCCATACTTTGATCAATCAACTGGCTTCCAATTAATGTTCTTTACACCTTTAAAAAGTCACTTTTGATTGAGTTTTGTGTGGAATCAGTTCCTAACACATTGCTCTACGTTTATTCAAGTTAGGTTCCAGTAAGAAGCAGCACAAATACCTGCAGGATCATCAGAGAGCAGACCCACCCAAGGTAAAGCATGAGAGAATCGAATTAATTATGATTCTTGAAGAATCATTTCTCTTTTTGCTTAACTTCTCGCAAAGCTTTTACTTGATTTAATTGTTTTGATTTCGTTCTTAAATCTCCATTGGACTCTTGCATCGCTTCTTCTGTTTCTTGCTTCGCTTCTCGTTATGCTCAAGAATGATAAAAACAATCATTATTTTCATGGTAATTGAAGTGAACGCTTTAAATGGTAAACGCTTTTTTATGAAATAATACAAAAGTGCAAAGATATGTTAATCGGGAGCGTAATAAAAATTGAGCTGTAAATTTTTTTAAATTTTTATTTTGTGCGTGGCCTAAAAACCACAACGTCTTCCAATCAAGTTCTGTGCCACATTTAATTTAGCCCTCTACTTTTTCATATATCCCCAAATCATTTGCTGAAAATACTACCAAATTCAGCATGGTCTTCAATAGACCATAAATTGAACTGAGAGCTAATTGGCTAATTCGTCAATCACATTTCCGATCACAGAATCAATTCGTGTCCCAGTGGAAATGTTGTGCGAATAATTATTATTTAAAAGACCTCAGTGAAAAATCTTGGCGGAATGTGTGAGCTTTGCAATTAAGCCGAATATTTATGCCCAATTTTCCGTTAATACAAACCACCAAATTAAAACATATCTGGTGGCACCGAATTGCATGTTAGGGATGAACATGCCATAGTGGAATAAAGGAGACCGGCTTGTTGCCTTATGTAGTGTTATTTATACCAAGTAAGAAAGCATACATTCAAGCGAGCCGACTGTAAACGACATTGTACGCAGTCTGGTGTGAATTTTTTCATTCAAATATGCAATTTTTGACCAATTTGTTGTATGGGAGCTATGGGCTACAGTTGGCTGATTTCGATCAAACTTAGTGAGGATAGTTCCAATGATTAATGCACATAATCTGTTTGCTTGCAACGCTCAACTAATACTACATGTCGCCATACAGAGTCCTGTTTACAACCGATTTGGCCTGCGCTCTAGTTGTCCGATCCGGACCAAAATTGTAAAGGATAGGTATAATGAGACCATACACATGTCGTGTGAATTAAGGCTAGTTCGCGCAAACCCAATATACCCTCACAGGGTATAAAAGCAATGGAATAAAAGTTGAAATTGCTTAAGAGACAACTAATGCAAAAATAAACAATGCTAGCTGCATCGAAGATCAAGTGACTCACTTTTGTGCACAGACAATAGACGATTAGCAGTTTGTTTTAAAATAGAGGCACAATGATCTTTCGCAATGCTGATACAAAATTCGCACACTGCCATGTTTAAATGGTCGGCAACTTTCCAGATCCGAAAAATGGGATTATCTTCCTCCTTTTTTTTTTATTTCCCTACCCGTTTCGATTATTCCTTGAAAGATAAATACTTTATCATCTGCTCAAATTTATTTTTTGGCTTGCAATCTGGTATGTGTCGAAATATGAACTCACTCCAAAATGATTCAAAATCTGGAAAATGGAAAGTTCACATGTACTTCAGACTGCCATTACATATTTTCAGCGCTCATCTTTGCTGATGTGTCCACAACGTGTTCAAACATAATACTAATTTTCAAAATTATGTCGGCTTCCATACTGGACTACTAAAACATTTGCAAAATCCACTGAATTCATCAAATTTTTAATTTCTTCAACAGACATTGATTAAAGATCAAGCTTTTTCAGCCGTTGTATTTTAAAGGTCGTCTAGAAATCTTCTAAAATCAGAACTATATCATCTCCCCTATCAATAAACACTTTTTTATTGCCATATTCTGAAAGTACAAACTTATCTGTGCAACATTTGTTTCTCGAATTTCAACCATTTGCAGCGCGCATTTTCTATAAAAAACAAGTAAGAAAGTCTACAGTCGAGCGAGCCGACTATAAAAGACCCCGTACTTTCATAGTAGTGCGCATAAAATTTAAAAAATACATTTACAAAATTAAAATTTAATATTTACATTTTCATTTAAAATTTTAAATATCAAATTAACGATTGTCATTGTCAACATTCGAAACCGCGATCTAAGACGAAGGTTCCATGTTGCGCCGCAACTCTACCAGTTTCACCACACTCCTCGTCTATCATTCTTCCGATTATTTGCATATATGTATGTGTGCATACATATATGTGTGTATGTATAGCATTGGTCGGCGCGGCCAGCGGCTACGGGCAGCGCTGCCGCCAAAGCAGGTAGAGAAAACGTTCGAACATATGTTTGTATATTTCTGTGTTTGTTTGTATGTGTTGTGCGCATACAGTGATTTTGCAGTTAAATAACATCAACTTTGAACCGTGTAGCTCTCTTGTTTGACATAGGATTTTGATGTAACTTTCAGGATAGTTAGATATGATAAGTCTCTAAACGAATGTCAAATTTCAACACTGTACTATTTGAACAAATGCTTTATAGACGGCATTGAAGTTGGAAAGTTTTTTAGTTCTTATGAGGGGGCGTGGCAGCTCAAAATTTTGAATGGCATTATACTAAGACTGTCTCGAGGAACCTGTATACCAAAATTTGTGCTCCTAAGTGCTATACTGAGATCACTGAGATATTCGCCCAAAACACAAATTTTTTCGAGGTATGCCTGGTTTTTTGCTCATTGCGGGGGCGGTAGGAGGCGTGGCAACAATTTGAAATAAACTTGATTTGCTCGAGAAGATAATGAACTTTCATTTTAAATTTGGTGTCTCTAGCTGTTGTAGTTTAAAAGATCCAGGTGTTCATACGGACGGACAGACAGACAGACGGACAGACGGACATTGATATATCGACTCGGCTGTTGATGCTGATCAAGAATATATATACTTTATGAGGTCGGCCACGCCTCCTTCTGCCTGTTACGCACATCTCGCTTCTGACAAACTTAATAGACCCCTATACTCTTTTTTAAAGAGTACGGGGTCTAAAAACTTGTCAACCAATTTTAAAATTCGAATTCACAATTTTGGTGACTTAAATGATCCATTCTTTTTGCTGAAGGATTCAATTTTGTTCAAAAAATTAACTTTTTTAGTTTTGTCCCCAACAAAATCGATTTTTCATGTAGATTTTTCATATATACACATAGAGCTATCTCTTTTTTTCAACCACACGTACATAAATTACAATTATAACTATTTTTATTACATTACAACCTTTTTCGTGAAGAAATTTACCCAGTAAGTGTATCTTACTATTATTACTATCCTCACCAAGTTTGATCCAGATCGGGATAAGGTCACTGGTTCGAATGCTATCAGTGAATTTATTTTATTCTTAAAACAGGGTATAGGTTTATTTATTTACACAAACATTGAATGATTTAAATATGAATCACTCACCTTCTTCATGTTTTTGTTTGTATGAAAATATTCGAACTATTATGAGAGTACGGGGTCTTTTACAGTCGGCTCACTCGACTGTAGCCTTTCTTAGTTGTTATTTAACGTTTTTCTGCATATTTTGTTTTGCTCCTCTAGTAGACTTATTTTCAACTCAATTTGTTGTAGATGGAAACACATGAGCATGGCAGCAAGTTTTCAAAGGATATGGCTCGGATCGAATGCAGCAGCGACACTGACGTCATCAGTCCAACGGGCACCAGTAGCTCAGGGGGAGGTGGAGGATGCGGCGGTGGCGGTGCCAGTGGCAATCCATCGGAGTTCTCGGGCCACCACAAGCGCCATCACAAGAGCAGCAGCAGCTCTTCAGCAGCGGCGGCGGCAGCGGCTGCGGCGTTGGCTAACGACGATGATAACAATAGTGCAGCGCATTCATCGGATAGCAAGAGTCCCAGTCAGCGGTAAGTTTAGCTAACACACATTCACAAGTTACACACACTAACACACTCACACACCTACTCATATTCACACTCGCAAACACAAACACTGGCCAAAGTACTCATATGTACTTGTACTTGTACTCGTACCCGTACTCGTACTCGTATGTTACTTTGAAGGTGAAGAAAGGTTAAGAGCTTGACAAACAACAATTACAAAGACGACAACAACATCAACAAAAAAAATGCAAACAAATACATGTTCTTATAAAATAACAAACTTTGGCATGCCGAAGTTGAAATACCCTTGTTGAAATATTTACCAAAGATTTGACTATATAAAAAAAACTCAGAAAAATTGAAATCTAAATGTAAAATGTGTTTGAAAAAATGTTGCCAAGATTTCGAAGTCTCAGAAAAAACTAGTTGGAATCAAAGGATACCAACAGTTGCTTAAATTATTGCAATTTGATTAATCCAAAAAATATTTTTCCAATAACAGTTTAAGATTTAGTGCTTTTAAAAATGCTTAGTGAAATAATGAAATCTAAACACAAGTAACATTTTTATAAAAAGAAAAAATATAAAACTTCAAAAGCCCAAGATTTGATGTATTTTTTATCACCAATTCTTAAAGATATCAAATATATATATAGATATATATTTTTGGAAAATTTGAGGTAATTATAATTTATGTGAACAAGAAATAAAGTAAGACCTTCTTACGAAAGTGTCATTTTCAGATAAGTAACATGTACTGATAGTGTGATATTTGACATAAGCTGCTATAAATACTATACAGTGCGTTTTACTTTTCAAAAAGATGAATAAGTCGACAACAAGATGATGGGTATTAAGAAATTTGAGTTGAGAGGATTTGGGTAGGGGAGGAAGGGGGCAAGGAGGAAATAAATCGTTTTGTAAACCATAATTGAAATGCGCCCGACACATTCAGTTCACATGGCCATAAGCCATAAACATAGCCTGCCGATTATCCCAAGCAATGCACACAATCCATTTACACACACACGCGCACTCACATACCAACACACACAGACACAAACACAGTCACACACGCACACAAAGATACAGCAGTAAGCGCATAATTGATTGCTAACAATAAATGTGTAGCATACTTTGTTGGGCTTCGCAGCTGCTTTTGATTTAGCTTTTTATTTTTCTATTTTCAATTCGCCGTTGATGCAGCGTATTGACATATTGATACAAACATGTAACTATATAAAGCATATATGTATATAGATAAATATGTACAGTTTAAATGATGAAATTATTGTCGAGCAGTAATTTTACACGTTCTGCTTTGTTTTTGTTGTAGTCTTTAGTTTTTTCTTTCGCTTGGTTGTTCTGGTCGTGATGTAATAAATGCATCGTTCTTATACATTTTATTGGTAAATACCATAAAAATACATTTGTATTTGAAAAACCGATCTGAAATCTGTTTTAAACAAGTTAAGGTGGTATTCTTGTCCAGAGTGACCAATTTTAAGTGATTTTAAAAGGAGTGTAAAAAAAAACTATTGATATTTTTGGTATCCATTTTTTTTTCTTTAATTTGTATTTATATTAATTAATTATATATTAATTATTAAAATTAATAAAAAAAATAAATAATTTGCTATGCGTTCTTGTTCGTCGGCAACATTTCTACCACTGTGGTCATCAGAAAAAAAATTGTGTAACATAGCAGTTTATTTTTTCAAATTTCTCGATTTTTTCACTACTTATTTTTAAACGTTTTTCAATTTTTTCAACAAATTAAAATTTCTAATTTTTGTTCGTTCGTCGGTCGATTAGAACTTAAGATATATCGATAATATCGATTAATTTTAAGTGAGATAAAGCCACGATATTGAATAATCGATATGCATCTTTGCTCAGCTTTTTTCATAGTAGTTCTCAGTTTGCGGACGCTATTTTCACAAATTTAACTCATTTTAATTAATTTCAATCAAACAAATATCTAACGGTAAATGCCTGACTGTACTTTGCTTCTTTTTTTCAACTTGTTCTTATACAAGTATGTTATTATCCATTGTAAAAACTGGATTCCGATTTAATTAATTTAATCGGGATACGGTCGGGCGTGACTGTACTATTCTTTCTTAGAAGCATTGAAGTACCTATGTCGGGCAGATCAAGTTTTATTCAAATTCACGCCCCCTACGAGCCGCAAGTTGTAAAAAACGACATAAATTGGAAACGACTTCAGCTATCAAGTCCAAATATGGCACTATAATAACTAATATAACTAACCAAGTTTGATCCGGATCGGGCAACTATAGCCTATAGTTCCCATTAGACAAATTGGAAAAAAAATATAAAATTTTTATGAAGACTGTAGTGTTCGTTGAACTATCGCAACCAAACTCATACATTGTGTGTATTTAATTGTTTAAAATTTTTATTATTTGAACATTTAATTCGGTCATAAATTTGAATTTACTTTGAAAGAAGGCTGTAGACAAAAGAGAATGTCTTTCTATATGTGCAGAGTAAGTTATACAGAATGTTAGATAAAATTGAACAAAATACTTAGAGTTGAATCTGCAATTATTAGGACAAAACAAAAAAGTTTTTTAAAGGATACTGAAAACTGGATAATAATGTTTTAAATAAATAAAGAACTGATTTTTTGTGTCAGCAGAGTAATTAGTTTTGTTGACTTTCATAAATATGTAAGCTAAAATTTTGACTCTAATTTGTGGTGAAAAAAGGATAATTTAGTTTTAATGAAAATTTGATAAACTTGTGAATTGTGTGTTGAGAGTTTACTCAGTGCGTCCAATAGTTAACCAAGTTTCAGAGCCTCTTATTGCTATTGTGGCCAAGTTGGTATTCTTGGAGACCAATTGGCCAGTTTTGAGTGGTTGTTGGACAGTCCCTTTAGCATTTTGTTGGAAATTGTGGCCAGCTTAATGGGTCATTGTACAATGGTCCTGCAATGCGAGTTCAAATGGGTTTTAGTTTAGTGAATTATGACCTCGATATACAAAATGTGCTGACTGAGCTGTTGGCCAAAATGAGTTAGCCAATATACGTTGGCTACCAACAGCTGTCGGCTTATTGGTTAATTGGGTTAAGGACATCATTGTTTTATTTTATTTTTTCTGTTTTGCTTTTGTATTTTGTACCGGGGCTTGAGATTATTCCTGCAAAATGTAGCTACACGCTGATCTCAAGTCCAAACAAATTTTAAACTTACAACATAAATTCAGCACACTAAAGCAAGTAAAAATCTTGGCAAAAAATACTCTTATGGGAATGTCATATTTTAGTCATGAAATAATGCTACTAACTTATTAATTTATTTATTAAAGTTAGGAGTAGTTAAAATTAAACCAAATTTAGTTTTAATGCTCTGGCTGCTTGGGCCTTCGGCTTGGCGGGTTTTGAGTGATATATTTACATGTGTTTAATGGTTATCTAACTGATACCTTATTAGTTTTTGAGATTACATTCATTTTGTATATATTTCATTAAAACGCTCATTATAACAGTAAAATATAAATAGTCAAGAAATTTAGATCTTGAATACAAAAAATTTCGCAGGCTATTTAAAAATCATTTTTTATATTAGTGAGCACTGCAAGGGTATATCAGACTAGCAAAATGTGTTGTTATTTGCATATCTACTGGAATAAAAATTTTACACGAAATTTTACCATTGGAAGATCGGGCAACTCATCGGTTACCAGTGGGCAGAGTAACACCTTTATCTGCTCAAATAGCTTAAGATTGTACACAGAGAGGGATAGACTTATAGTATCGGCAGCGCAGCAACAGAAACAACAAAACCAAGAAAGGCAACCACATCAAGTACAAGAGAGACAACAATTAAAAACATGTTATAAAGAAAAACGAGAACCTGCCCAGCAGCGTCGCCAGGTGCGTTTGCACCTTAACAGTCCGTCCTCTGATTGCAGCTCGTATTCGATGACGGTGGGCAGGGAAGGCGTGGTGGGAAGGCTTATGAATTCATCGAGCTGTACACAGGTAAAGACGCTTTCCTCATTTATCAGTGAGCACCCCGAGGAAATTGTGAGCATTGCGAGCAGCAATAACTACAATGGGAGCCAGCCGAGCGGAAACAGCAATAACGGAAACAGCAACGAAAGCAATGGCAACAACCAAACAACAAAATGGAAGAGTCTGCGAGCTGTAATGGCATATTATTGTTCACTACGTCGCATTAAGAGGAACGGTGCATTTACAGTTTTAAGAGTACAATCCAGCTAATCTAATCTAACTAAACTTAAGTAAACTTAACTATACTATACTAATCCTAGCTAATTGATACTTACTAATCGAACCAACAAACTATTTGACGCTTTGATTCCTAATCGTACTACTACTTTCTTGCATTGTGTGTGCGTGTGTTAATCTTTGTGTGTATGCGTGTGTGCGTGTGCGTGTGCGTGTGTGTGTGTGTGTGTGTGTGTGTGCGTGTGTGTGTTTCGAATCCAATGAACTCTATTAAATTAAAAAAAAAATAAAATTAACCAATTCTCATTAATGGTCTCCTAAATTTACTAACCCGTAAGCAATAACAAGAACTATGTAGTGTGTGTTGTCTCCCTAATCTCTCTATCTAAATCTCTCTTTATTTATAATTTTGTTGTCTCTGTGTGCTTCTCTATAGACAAATATCCTTCCCTCATACCTGTTACCCACTTTAATGTATGTTACACATCAAATACGACTGATCGTACCTAACAATATATATGTTATTCGAATGTACATCCGCTCTCTCTCGCTCTCTTTCTAAAACATGTTCTGTTCATTTATTTAACACTTTATCTTGTATTCTCTCGCGCTCCAAAAAAAAGTTTCATTGCTTAAACGTATTCTTTAATACATCGTTTTGTATGTCTCTCTCTTACACGTATCATGGTATGTTGTTTTTGTAAGGTGCTTAAGCAGTCTGTCAGTCAAAGGGCAATATCTTTAACTTACTTTCATTTACCCACTTTAGTTCAAGAACTGCGTCGTGTTATACTTTTTATTTCATTTTTGGCAAGAGGACAACTTATAAAATTTTCTAAACTTAGGCCAGAATGCAGTTTCACACATACACATATACACACACAAACAAACACACATGCACAGAAAACTCTGAAGCAAAATGAAAAATCTCAGCAAACAACAAAACTTAAAGTGGCAGCAGTAAATATGTATGTATGCATTTTGAGCGAATCGATATATTTAAGTAGTCTTATGCATTGTAGGCGAACTTTTGACCCACATACACACACAACACAGAGTTGAAGTGTATGCGCGTATATATATCTATGCTACAATACTTTGACGTTGTGACGTATGAGAAATTGCCTTCTGAATGGCAACTTACACAGAATTCGAATTTAGAAAATTGCAAATTTATGTAGACCCTAAAAGCACAGCAACCTACACTCACACACACTCACATCGAGGAAGGTCGAGGGGGTCTCCTCTCCGCCAAAACGGCACATCAATGCAGCATTCACCACGCCTATTCCTTGTCTCAATTTATGCACAACTTTGGTACCTGCTAAAAGGGCTGAGAAACACATGAATATGCATCTTATTTCCCTCTATCTCTCTCTGCCTATCTGTTTCTGCCTCCCATTTGGTTTTAATGTCATCAGCCTGTAAAAATAGGCATTTATTGTTTAATTTGTTTCAACGTATCACGATTTCAGTGACTCAGGGTATGCAACTTACCAACAAAGACACTCTTTATACACACACCCTAGCATACACAATCGGGCATTTGTTGTTTTAAGTGTCTGAACGTATTCATATAAAGCAAAAATAAAAAATTATTTTAATTGATTGCATTTTCTTTCAAATGTCGCCATCTACAAACGTCTTTAATATGTCAAGTCTAACTTTGACTTTGACAAATAGGACAAAAAATTAACTCATTGAAGGAGGAGTGACCGACCCGAAAAGTATCAGCTTTAGTCAAGTGGATATAGCCATGTCCGTTTGTTTCTATGTCAACATGTCTCTCGGTTTTGAAGCTATATTTATCAAATTTCGCATGGATTTTACATGCTTAAATTGGCCAGATTGGATGACTATGCTCGGTTTTCCTAATTTAGTAATTGAAATCAAGTTAACGCAATATACATTACGGCAAGGGTAATGTTGTCAATTTAATTTTAAATTTATAAAACATGCCATAATTTATAAAACATACCAACTTGTTTGTAAATATTGTACTTGTACGCTGACAAGATATAAAGTATGTTAGTCAAAAAGAAAATTAAATACCCGTTTCTCAGTTTTAATATGTTATTAACAATGGAGTATTATAATAATACTAGTGAACTCAATTAGGTGATGGACTCTAGTGAGTATTATTATGATAGCATGTTAAGCACGAGAAATTTTCGACCGACCGTTCTAATAACAGCTGAAGTTCTCCGACTTGGATGATACTTAATTAGATTGTATACATTATTGACGAATGTATTCTGTGTGAGTTTCATTGAGACATTTTGTAAGCAAATAAATTGATCATACTAGGTGTTATTTGGGCTTAGTGTATGACCGATTTTAAAGAAAATTCTATACTTGGTCAGTACATGAACTCTCTAGATATGTACTATCCTGTGTAGTATCTTCTACACAGGAAGAGGTAGAGCCACCAAATTTTGAATAAAAGTCTGTTTTTAATAAATGTCCTCACCAATTTTGATACTGATCGGACAACTTTAGCCCATAACTCTCAAAGGACACATCGGTCAAAAATGAGAATTTTGTATGTACATATTTAGTATTAGTTGAGCAATTGCAACCAAACCCACACACACATCACCAACACCAGACAACTATAGCCTATAGCTTTCATAGGACAAATTGGACGAAAATTTCATATTTATATGTATAATAATAGATAATAATTATCACATGCAGTCGTCTTGACTGTGACCTTTCTTAATTGTTTTTATCGGCTTATTGAATATTTATATTTCCTAGTTCCAATTGTGTAAGGTTTATTTAGATATATAATATTTCCAATTGCACATTGTAAATATTTTAAACAAATTTTATTCTTCCTTTAAAGAGTATTTATAAGGACATTAACGCAGTCCGATTGTAGTTACAATATGTTGGAAGCTATCCGCTAGGCTTTGTAATGGGTTTGGGTTTGACTGTTTTACAATTGAGTCAAGTGAAGTCAAGAGCTTTTGGCCCAATCTTAATGGCATCAAGTGCCTTGCAACATATTGTTACGCGTTTTCGTTGGTGAGCAAGCTGAGCCAATTTGTTTGGTCATGTTTATGCGGCGTGACATTAAAAAAATTCGGAGCAAACCTACATAGTATGTATGTAGTACATACTTACATAATTGGCAAATGGTTGCAACCCTATGAGACACAGATGTGGCAAATCGAGGCGTTAATTGAAATCCGAAGATTAGAAATAGCCGTTCATGTTGCCCCAGGCAGAGCATACGCCGACAACATGCAGACATTAAAAAATTTGGGTATGAATGTGTGTGCGTGCTGATGATTTGTAGTGCAACAAAAAATTGTGTTTAATAGGTAAAGCAAACCAAAAAGCTTACAAGTCTTTGAGCTCGTATTAAAGCCGAATAAAATAGCAAGCTCATTTTCAATTTATAACAAATCGAAGGAACTCAACTTTGTCCACGTACATATATAACAATGTGTTTGTATGTGTATGTTTGTATGTATATGTGTGTGTTAGCGTAATCTTATCGCACAGTAAGCCTTTTTACGCTCTGTGGCACGCAGCCCGCATGTGACCCAAAAAAACTAAATGGCCAAAATCCAAGTCAACGAGCAACCGTTAAATGAATTGCCTGTTTTCTCTATCTCCCATTTACTCCTACTATCCGTTCTTTATCCATTTTTCCATTTTTGAACTGTGTTAGTCAGTTGTGAGAGCAAAAATTCTGAAAAGCAATGCCTGAAGCAGTGCATGTAACAAATTAAAGCTTAGTACGAATTTTAAAGATATTACATAAACATTTATTAACTGTGAAAGAATGTTATGTTTTGAAATTTATCCTTAATTGCAAAGAATTCAATGTGAATTTGAGAAGTAGCTTCTTTTTAAAACTTGCCAGCTTCATAAAAAATATATTAATTTCAAGAGGAGCACACTGAACAAACGACTGAGCGAAACGACTGTAAAATACCCCGATCTTGTTCTAGTAGTTACCAAGTTACAAGTTACCAATTTTTTTTTGAACGGTTTGACATATAATAGCTAGGTAAAACCGGCTGAAAATTAATAGATAATGTGGAAAATATGCAGTTAATCGAGTATGAAGTCTTTTAAAGTCGGCTTGGTTGACTGTTGCTTTTCTTACTAGTTTTTTATATATGGATATTATTATTCTAGAAGTCTGGTTGCCGGTTATGTGCTTTTTAGGGTCTACTTTCGTATACATAAGTAACAAAATCAGATTTTAAAACTATTTAAGTGTTTTTTAAGAAAGGTTTGTGAATTTTAAGCTGAAAAACTAGATGCATTTTACTTTTTGTTGTTTGTTTTGTAGGAAAGCAGCTTGCATGTTTCCGCTCTTCTTTTAAACCTATACTGTCCTATTGGACAAAGGCCTTATCTTCTCTCTGTCAGTCATACACATTCACATTGTGTTATACTTCTCTCTGTTTAACTTTGGCTCTTTTTGGGTATATCTTCATCTGTCTATCGCATACACTTCACTCTGTCCATCTTTTTTCACTCGATTGGCAAGCTTTTTTCAGTTTTGAAAAAGAATGAAAGAAAAAAAAATACCTTCATCTAACTGATGAAATGAATACAATAACAATAATAAAAATATCAAAAACAACTCATGTCTTGAAACAATTTGCACAAAACAAATAAAAGAATATTAAAAACTCGTTTAGGAAATCGCGTATCGGAGATGGAGCTTCAGATCCAGATTCCGATTGGTAAGTTCCTTGCGTTTTGGTTAACTCACACTCTTCGCATAACAAATAAGACTCACAAACACTAACACCTGCACACACACACGCACACTCACATAAAGACCTAAATATATATAGTTATTTCTATATATATATTCAGCTACGCTTATTAATTATGTTGCAAAATTCATTTAAATAACGATGTTGATAATGATTGAGCTGCATTTATAGGCATGCGTGCGCTTTTTTTTTTTTATTGCGAAAGGCGTTGAAAAATCGAAAAACAGACTTACAACACTCTTAGTTAATATGGTTTTCCTAACCGCCAAACCCACATACTTATAATGATACTCACCCACACACATACACGCACACACAAGCACACACATGCACACATACAACGCGTGCCACACCAAGTTCTTAGTTTTCTTTCTATTAGGTTTCTGTTTACTATTCTTTTAGCTAGCCGCATTGCAAGCTGCGTTCTTCTTTTGTACCACATGACGTATGCGTTGTATTTGAAAGCGTCAGCAAAAAAAAAAACCAATAGAATACCAATCAACAACAAAAATACATATATACCAAGCAAATGATGTAGATAGTAAATATATTAAAATGTTGTTCATAGTTAGACGTTTGATTTGTACGTTAAATTCAAAAAACAAAAAAAATCTAAATGAAATCACATGTAATACATGCATATATAAAGTGCAATAAATTAAAACGAATCAAAATAAAATGAATTTGTAAATAAAATCACATAAAATAAATTATGGGAATCGCAAGGGCTTATAAACATAAAAATGTATATATTATATACAATGTTTATTATCACACATCGTATACTTTTATACTAATCATCAAATACATTTGGAAATGCTTATCCTTAACTTCTAGGTCGCTTGCTTTTCCGTTTTTCAGCTTCCAATTTCCAATTATTATTTCAAAATACCCCGTTTTCTATTCACACGTCAGTCTTTATGCCTTAGTATATTAAGCTATTATTAAAACACCTCCTAACACCTCATATACCTCTCATTTACGATTTTTAGTTTTTCGAGTGGTAAACAAATTTTACAAGTTCGTTCAGATATCCATTTTTTAAAGGTATCCAAAGCAATTGCAATAAAACAACTATTAAACTATTCTTTATATATCTGGTGGTACATGGTATCACGTTTCGTCTTATCATGCATTCCATTATCCAGTCTTTTCCGTTTCATTGCACCTTTCGTTGATTGGTTTGGTTTAATTACCAATCTACATTGGATAGAATCGATCACATTACTGAGACTGTGTTTTGTGGTTTTATACTCTCTGCAAGAGTGTGCAATGTATGTAACAAGCGGAACGAGGAATATCAGACTCCATAAAGTCTTTACATTATTTATTAGCGTCAGAGGCCGGGTCGATACAGCCATGTCCGTCTGTTTGTCTGTCCGTATTAACTAACAGATCTTAGAGATGGTAATAGGTACAAGTAACGATTTTAGTCAGTATCGATCCTATATTAAGTCAATCTATACAATCTATATGTTAATATATATAACGCTTCGAAATACATAAAAAAAAAGCTAAGTCATTAAATATTTTAGGATGCCGAGCACGCTTTTTCCTCAAGAAATAAAGCATTTTTCTATTTTGAATACCGTTTTTTAGGCATTTGTTCTAATCGTATAGTATTGCTATTTAACATTCGATTGGAGACAAAATATACAAAATAAAATGCAGACAGTATTATACGGTCGGATGCGCGACTTTACTTCCTTTTCTTGTTTCTCTTACATTTTGTTAATTTTCCACGCATATTCATTAATTTTATTGCATGACTATGTTTTTAATTTTATTAACAAATTTTCAGCTAATTTAAGTTTTATCTACAGTTCTATCTTTCTAGTTATAGGACCTGCTAACTGCTAAGTTGCAAATAAATTCAGTTAAATAAAAAAAATACACAAATTAATTGTTGCATGTTTGATTGTCGTTAGTGTTACCGTTACTTTTACTTCTACTGTTACCGTTACCGTTGAATTGTAGATATGGACTCCGAGGAATCCAAGATGGGGAATGAGAGGCGACTTTACTGATGCCCAGAGAGGCGAGCTGCTGTCAGTTGTCTCTCTGTCACGACGTCTTCATCCGTCCCCGCTCCCCTTCCCAACAACCCCAAAATTTACCCACCGTCCATTACCCTACTAAACCTGTACCTACATATTTTTTAGTGCGTGCTTTTCTAATTGTGTGTCTGTACCGTTACCTGTTTGCCGTTGCCCATTACCCGTTAGACGCTAGCGTTACCACATCTTTGCGCACCATTGAAGTGCGCTAACTTTACTAGTTTTTGCGTTTACTGTTAAGTGAATGTTTATTGCTCATATCACGCATTGCGTAAGTGCATCGTGTTGCGTAAGTTATGATCTTAAAGTGAATAATAAAGCACCCAATTGCACTCTCTCTAGACTCTAGACATTGACGTAGTTTTAGATCTTACTAATAATCCTAAGTTAAAGCACGCTTTGCATTTCTCTTTCTCTGTTGCGTTTAACATTCCAGTCTTTTTGTCTTTCTCTCTGACTCGTCCTATCTCTGTATATTTTTCCTATACCTGTCAATAAAAATTCTTTTTCCGTAGTTGCTTAATATTTTAAGTTTTATTCGCTGAATCAAATAAAAGTAGTTAGATTAGTAATTGATGAGTTATCGTAAGACAAAAAGAGTTGTGATTATTGAATGCGTGTATCCTTGTACAGGACACGGTCAAACCAACGCTGGATGAAACTGCGCACTACCGTTCAGATATCATCGGCTATTCAGAAGAAACCACCGCTTAAGCGCGAAGATTCATTCCTGAAGCGTTTCTCAACCAGACAGATACCCGAAACACAGGTCAGTTATCTGTTAATCATTTAACCCATTATACTAATATTTCTATTCTATAGGAAACTGTGGAAGACACGGGTTCAGAAAGTGCCTCTGGCGACGTCGACAAAACGGTTAAGCGTAGACGACGCTATTTGCAGAAACGACGTTCCGTTGTTAATCCTGATGAAAATTTTTACTTCTATTGGTTAATGATGTTAACTATATGTGTTCTATATAATCTATGGACCCTTATTGTGAGGCAGAGCTTTCCTGAACTGCAAGTGAGTAAAGATTATTTAGCAAACGTCAAAACGTTCTTACAGGTCGCCATAAATTCCACCTCCCTTCATACCATAATAGGTAAAGGTGAATGAAAAACCTTTTTTGTCGCCTTTTGTTGTAGAAAGAAAACGTGTTAAGTCAAAACGCTTAAAATTTGTAATGCGAGTTGACTTGCTGCTTTCATAATAATGCCTAACAACCATAAATTTCTCAAACAATGAATGTTTATTATGTAGTTCTGCCTACTCTGCTGAATAAGTTCATAAAAAGCACCTGTAACTTTTACTTAAGTATGCTTAGGTATTTCCATCGGCCTACAAAATAATTACTTTATGCTCCTTGGGTGAGTTACTGTCCCTGACAGGCAGGCATTCTTTGTCGTTAGATAAGTATACGCAACGGAATAGTAACACTTTTTAGGCAGAAACAGAGTTTCGATTGACAACAGTGTATTCAATAGTCGCGATTCTCAAGGCCTTGCGTACTACCTTTTTATGCTCTCTGCGAGAGTATATTGTGTTTGTGCAAAGTATGTAACAGGCAAAATGAGGCGTGACAGACATTCTTGATTAGCATAACAAGCCGAGTCGATATGGCCATGTCCGTCTATCAGTCTGTCTATGCGGTAAGAGCTACAAGAACATATGTAGTCGGCCAATACAAGAATCTTTTTTTCAATGTCATGACCTATTCAACCTATAAGACAAAAACTAAGCACACCTCGGAATAAATCGATGTTTTCTGCAAATATCTCAGTGGTAATTGGGAAGATCAATTTTGTTTCGCAAATTCCTAATTGCGTAACTGCAATATCATTGTCTGCATTTTTGGGCTGCCACGTCCTCTTCCCAGAGAAAATAAATAACTTATCAAGCTTCAATGCCGTTTTTATACCCTTGCAGAGGGTATATTGTTTTTGTCACGAAGTTTGTAACGCATTGAAGGAGACGTTTCCGACCCCATAAAGTATATATATTCTTGATCAGCATCAACAGCCGAGTCGATATAGCCATGTCCGTTTGTCCGTCTGTCCGTCTGTCTGTCCGTCTGTTTCTATGCGAACTAGTCTCTCAGTTTTAAAGCTATCTTAATGAAACTTGGTACACATGTGTATTCCCTTTGCACGCAGAACATTTGTTAAAATCGGCCAGATCGGATCACTATATCATATAGCTGTCATAGGAACAATCGGTTAAGACTGGTGAAAATGCTTGGTATGAAAATTTTCTGTGTCTCTTGTACGATTTAAACCAAATTCAGGCAATACGCATTTGCTATCATTATCCATCTGTTGACCAAATTTTATCCGGATCGTACAACTATAACATATAGCTGCCATAGGAACAATCGGTTGAAAATGCTTAGTATGAAAATTTTCTGTGTCTCTTGTACGATTTGAACTAAATTCGCTCCATATGCATTTGGCATAAAATCCTATGTGTACATCAAATTTCATCTAGATCAGACTACTATATCATATAGCTGCCATAGGAACAATCGGTCATTGAAAAAAAATTAACGCAATGTGCATGACTGCAAGGGTATATAATCTTCGGCTGGCCAAAGATATCCTTTTTTTCTTGTTAATGCATGTGTTCTTATCGCGCAGTATTGTAATTTATTCGTTCGGAGACTAATTCTATCAAACTATCTTGAAAGTTGCATAAAAAGCGATATAGAAGCATACAAGCATATGTTCGAACGTTTTCGCTGCCTGTGTGGCGGCTGCTCGCGTACGCTGGCCATGCCGATCAATGATATACATAAATTCATACATATTTATTTGTATACATATAATGTGAATCGTATGTGTATGTATGTGGAAGAACTATCCTTTGATACACAGATACCGATTTTAATATTATAATCGGGAATAATAGCAGAGAGTATTTTACGGACGGGCGTGCTCGACTATACTTATCTTTCTTGTTCTAGACTGGAACAGGTAATGTCTTAATTAAAAGACACGCAGCCATCTCATAGGCTAAATGGTCGCTTGCCCGGTCGCTCGTTTGGAATCTCTTTTCCGTACGATTTTGGTGGGTTCGTTCAACGATTTTGACCTGTGCAAATGTTTGCACAGGGACCACGTTAGCCTGTCTTTTGTCATAACACTAAAAGTGGATATGGGTTGCCAACAGCTTCAACAAAAGCTGGCCATTGTGAATAGGTTTGAGCATTCGTTTGCCATATGAAACACTCGTCGCTGAGGTTTGGCCTCGTAATATGGTATGATCATTATTGTTCTTGTTGTTGTTGCTGATTTTATCCAGCCTCTGCTGCATTCACTTTCCCCATTTTCCATTCTCACCCATCCATTTCAATTTCATTTTCATTGCTGTTGCCCATGGCCCTCCTATATTCATTGTAAACCATCTTGTTCTCATTTGCAATTGTGAAAGACGTTGCCAAATAAGTATCCTTGACCTGAGTTAGCTAAATCTAAACCGAGCGACTAGTTGAAAACCACAACCTACTAATAATAATCTTTTCTTTATTTTTACCTGCCTTTCTGTTTGGCAATCGACAGCAATCTGTGCCTACTTTTTGGCTCATCTGCGATTCAATAACAGATGTTGTATTTATTTTAGACATAATAGTTCAACTACGCACAGGGTATCTGGAGCAGGGTCTTATGGTAAGTAACCTTTTACAACTTTATTACTCGGATCGGCTTGAATGGTTCGATTCGATTAAACTTTAGAAACGATATCGGTATTTCATCATCACTCATCATTTTGGCACTGTTCTTAACCAAATATCATAACAAAATTTTAGTATATTGTATGCTAAAGTTATGTTCAGGTTTTGCAATGTTAATTAATACAAACATTTTAGTATTGAGTAAGGAGCTATGTTATGTCCAACATACACAGTGGAATTCAATCTAATAATTAAATTTAAATATGGAAATTTCTGGTGTATGGAAAAATGTTGTTCACAATGTACGGGGGCGATAGGAGGCGTGACACTTTCACTCCAAATTTGGTGGCTCTAGCACTTGCAGTCTAAACAAGAAAGAAAAGTACAGTCGAGCACGCCCGACCGTAGTATACTCTCTGCATTTTTTTCCGATTAAGTTATTAAAATCGGTCTAGAGATATTACAATGTGTAGTACTTGCATTAAAACACGTTAAAACAAAAACAATCTAAGCATAATCAAACATACATCTGTTTGTCTGTATGCGAATACACATACGAAAGCCAATTATTATGCATGTACATGTATGTATGTATGTGTGTATTCAGCGCGGCCAGCGACTGCGGGCAACGCTGCCGCTACACAAGCAACGAAAACATTCGAACATATGTTTGTATGTTTCTATCTCGCTTGCACTCATATATTGATACGAATGCGGTAGCGCTGCCGCCACACAGGAAGCGAAAACATTCGAACATGTGCTTGTATGTTTCTGTTTCGCTTGCACTCATACATGATATTGCATTCAGTTATCAATATTGTAACGCTTCTAGTTTTCTTGTTTATCGTGCGATTTCAATGCGCCTTTCGGGATATTTTGATATAGTTAGTCTCCACACGAATTATTAATTACAATACTGTACTATATTAAAGAATGCCTAAAAGCGGGGCGAAAGCTGAGAATTTGTATTTTATTAATTGTGGGAGAAAGGGGCGTGGCAGTCCAAAAATTTAAATGTCAATGCATTTACACTGTCACTAGGAACCTCCACACCAAAATTGGTGATCCTAGGTGCAATAGTTATTGAGATATTCGCCCAAAACACCAATTTTTTCCGAATTGTGTCTAGTTTTTTGCTCATTGTGGGCGAATGGGGCGTGGCATCGAAAAAAAAAGATTCTTGTATTGACTGACTAAATATCTGATCGATTAAGACCAAGCTCGAACTTGTAGCTCTTACCATCTCTGAAATCTGTTTGTTCATACGGACAGACGGACAGACAGACAGACGGACAGACGGACAGACGGACATGGCTATATCGACTCGGCTTGTGATGCTGATCAAGAATATATATACTTTATGGGGTCTGCCACGCCTCCTTCTGCCTGTTACATACATTTGCACAAACCCAATATACTCTTGCAGAGAGTATAAAAATCCAAGTCTTCATTACGGACAGACAGACGGAAATCGCCATCGACTAGGCTGTCTGTCTGTCCGTATAACAACATGGATATTTTAAACTACAAGAGCTAGAGCCACCAAATTTAAAATAAAAGTCCGTTGTTATGTAAAGCAGATCAAGTTTATTTCAAATTGTGGCCACGCCCCTTACCGCCCCCGCAATAAGCAAAAAACCAGAGACATCTCGAAAAAATTTCTGTTTTATGCGAATATCTCAGTAACTTTGGCACTTAGGAGCACCAATATTGGTATGAATGTTCCTAGAGACAGCCCAAATGCAATGCATTGAAAAACTTTGAGCTGCCACGCTCCTTTTTCTCATAACAACTTAAAAACTTTCCAACTTCAATGCCGTTTTTAAGGCATTTGTTCAAATATTACAGTGTTGCAATTTAACATTCGTTTGGAGATTTATCATAAAATGTAAATATTAAATATTTATATACATATTGCTTCTTGAAGACTGTTGTAATTTGAAACCCTAGTAGTATTTTAATAATTACTGAACCAACTGAAATGACTTGGATTAAATAACCCTTTCAGGTGTATGACGACAGGAAGCTGGCATGTCACTATGTACACTCACGAGAGTTCATCTTTGATATGATAGCGCTAATACCGCTAGATCTGCTGCAGTTGAAGATGGGCACACATCCGCTTTTGCGATTTACGCGCTTTTTTAAAGTGAGTATTCGTTATTTAATAGTATGGAATATTCTAGAAGTCTATCATTACAGGTATATCGATCTGTGAGATTTTATTACATCGTAGAAAGTAGAACAGTTTGGCCAAATTTATGGCGTGTTGTTAATCTAATTCATATCCTGTTAATATTGGCTCATTGGTTCGGTTGTTTCTATTTTTTACTCTCCGAGGCGGAAGGTTTTCAAGTGAGTGCTACATAAATTCTGTGAAGCCATGTCATGATTTAACTTGTTTCAACACACAGGGCGACTGGGTCTACCCATATAGACCGGGAGACTATGCCACGCTCACCCGCAAGTACCTAGGCAGCCTGTACTGGTCAACGCTGACGCTGACCACGATTGGTGATCTGCCCACTCCAGAGACAAATGCAGAGTGAGTATGAGCCATGGGACAAATAATTAAGATCAAGGGGGCGAAACTTCGTTGTCTTTCATGTCATTACTCATTGCAAATCTATGCACGCAAATCGAACCACAGACCGAACTTTTCGGTGGACGGCCCAAGATCTATTCCTAGGCGTGGCATCAAATCGAGACTGCTACAGTTTGGCTCTAGTTATGGGTATGATAAACTGATAAGATCAATATTTCTTTGAATTCTAAACTTATAAAATCAATCAAATAATATGAATATCATTCAATTTGTTGGGGCTGTCCACCAGTTCGATAATTTGTGATCTTAATCATTTGGGTAAACTGTTGTTAACATACTAATTTTGGCTTCCACTTATTAAAACTTGTACTTGAAAGTCTCAAAGTTTTCGAAAGCGTGCGACAGCCTTTAACAATTCCAATGATATTATTATTTAATACTACAATGCTTAAAGATCGTGACGAATAAAGACAATAACAAAATGTATTAAAAAGTGCTTTCGGAAACTTTGATTTGAACACATGTGAAAAAATTGGAAGAGAGCGAGGGTGAGATAGAAAGGTAGAGAGACAGAAATCATAAAAATAAGTGTAAAGAATAATAGAACAATGAGACTTACTAGGTTGTAACATGTTAATGTGGATTAAAAAAAACTTTATTATTCAGTATAGTCTCCCTTAAGGTCAACACATTTGTTTCAACGGGATTCCAACTTATAAATTCCATCCATGAAGTGAGAATCTGGAGGGCTCCAAAATATGACGTCATCATTTGATGAAAAACGTTTTACCCGCATACTTTTTTTAAGATCGCTGGACGCTGGGGTTCAAATCCGGTGAAAACGGGGGTTGCTTCAATAATTTAAACTTTAATTCGTGGATTTTAGCCATTGTCAAAATGCTCTTGTAACATGGTGCATTGTCTTGATGAACAAGAACTCTTAACGTGTGTAAAAGGTTACGATAATATTCAGAATTTATTGTTTTACCAGTTTGCAAGTAATTCACTAACACAACTCCTTTTGTATCCCAAAAAACTGATGCTAAAACTCAGGATCATAGTGATAAACCCATGTCTCATCCATAGTAATCAATCTCCGCAGAAAATCCACTTAATTTTTTCGAAAAAGCTCAAAATGTTGCCGAGAAAGTCGTCCTCGAGTGTGTTTCTGCTCCATTGTTAGCGAATGCGGCACACACTTTGCACACAGCTTTCTATAAAATGAGATGCCTACGGCTACTACTAAATCTCTTTTCAAGTCACTCGATGATTTTCCATACGATATCCATTATTTTTTTAACAATTTCTGGTATTGATGCTGTTTTTCGACGTCCTGGACGTGGATCATCTTCAATGCTCATACGACCATGCTTAAATTCAGAAACCCATCTTTCAACAGTGCTTATCGAAAGCGAAGAATCCTTATACACTTTTAACTTTCGTTCAGAAATATCCTTTGCTTTTAACCTTCCAAAATTAAAAATAGAATCACAGCGCGATAGTTGATTTTACCCATTGTAAAAAATTTCGCGACTCAATAAATGGCGCACAAAAATATAACGAATTGAATGATTGCAATAAAAAATAGTGTACCATCATATAAAAATTAATTTAAGCTTGCAGCAATACGCTTTGGTACCGAGCCCCAAAACTTACAGAACATTCTAGAAAGCCAGCTAAAATTTAGATATTATCTAAAGAGAACAATGGAAAATATAACATTCTTCTCTTAGAAGAAGTCTCTCCCTGACTATCACTCTATCTCTCTCTCTTCTACAACCTGACTTATTACTTCTTGGCCGCTTGTTCAGCTTTCATCTGATGGTTTTCTTTTATCCTTATGTTTTGGACTATTAAAGGTATATTTTTACGATTGTAAGCTATTTGATTGGCGTATTTATCTTTGCGACAATTGTGGGTCAAGTCGGAAATGTGATAACCAACCGAAATGCCAATCGCTTGGAGTTCGAGCGATTACTGGATGGCGCCAAGACCTATATGAGACACCATAAGGTAAGAGTCCTTGGCTCTTAGTAGCTATTTGGTAACCAAATGCGAATTTCAGGTGCCCGGAGGCATGAAACGTCGGGTGTTGCGATGGTACGACTACAGTTGGTCTCGCGGTCGGATACAGGGTGGCGGTGATATAAACACTGCTTTGGGCCTGCTGCCCGATAAACTAAAAACCGAATTGGCCTTACATGTTAATTTAAGCGTACTGAAAAAGGTGACCATATTCCAAGAGTGCCAGCCGGAGTTTTTGCACGATTTGGTGCTAAAAATGAAGGCATACATTTTCACGCCGGGCGACTCGATTTGCCGAAAGGGCGAGGTTGCCCGCGAAATGTTTATCATAGCGGATGGCATTCTGGAGGTTCTCAGCGAGACAGGTAAAGTGCTAACCACCATGAAGGCTGGAGACTTTTTTGGTGAGATTGGAATTCTTAATCTGGACGGCCTCAACAAGTGAGTGGAAGATTCTATTTACTTAGTTGAACTATTAATTACTCAGCACTACCTTCAGACGTACTGCAGATGTGCGCTCTGTGGGCTACTCGGAGCTCTTTTCGCTTTCTCGCGAGGACGTCCTAGCCGCTATGAAGGACTACCCGGATGCTCAGGAAATTCTTCAGACTCTCGGGCGTAAACGGCTTATGGAGGTGCGTTGTGTGAACAAGAAATATGCCAAAGCACAGAGCGACAAGGAGAATGCGGCCTTTGCGGCGGCACATCCCCATCACCCTCATCCGCATATCCATGGACAGCATCACCATCAAGTACATCAAAGCGACAGCAGCGAAAATAGTGCCTCCAAGAAGATTGTGGACAAACTTAAACACGATGTAAAGGGTTTTCGCAATGTTCTCAAAAAGTCCAGGCAAGTACAGAAATAAAACAAGTAAGAAGTAGTCAAGGGAGTCGACTGTAAAAGACCCCGTACTCACAGTAGTGCGCATTTGTACTTAATTATACCCGTTACTCGTAGAGTACAGGGATATATTGTAATCGTTGGAATGTATGTAAGAGGCAGAAGGAGGCGTGGCAGACCCCATAAAGTATATATATTCTTGATCAGCATCAATAGCCGAGTCGATATAGCCATGTCCGTCTGTCCGTCCGTCTGTCAGTCCGTCCGTGCTATCTGATCCAAATTTACACGGAGACTACATGTCTATGAAGTACATGTACTGACCGAGTTTGATTGAAATCGGACAACTATATCGTATAGCTGCAATAGGGCCGATCGGTCAAAAATTTGCATTTAGTATGAATTTGTATGAAAGTTTTCTATATTTACCAAGCTATCTTAATGAAACTGATACAGAATAAATTTATCAATAACATAAATGTACTGACCAAGTTTCATACAAATCGTGTGACTATAACGTATAGCTCCCATAGGAACAATAGGTCGAACATTGAGTAACGGGTATCCTAAAGTCGCGGGGCATTCTTTCTTGTTTTTACTTGTTTTGTGTACTTGTATGTAAATCGTAAAGTCTGCGATTCGAGCTGAGGCTCTAAAAGGCATTATATTCTTTCTTGTTAATTAAGATATAAATGGAGATCATGGAAGCGTCGCCTGATTAAAAAATCGCAGGTTCGAGTCCTTTCAGTAAATTATATTGCGGGGCATCAATTTTAAATAAATTTGACTTCATGTTTGAAAATTATTTAAAATCATTAAGAAAGAAGGGCTAGGGTCGAGTGAGCCGAATTTAAAAGACCCCGTTCTTACTATACGGCGCGTTTTTCCTTACAATTTATAAATTTTTGACCGACCTATTCATTGGGAGCTATAGGCAATATTTGTTCAATCGAAACTAAATATATAAAGTCTTGATATACACAGTAGATGGACTTTCTTTCCAAATTTGGTGGCCTACTCTTGTAGTCTCGAATATCAAGGTGTTCATACAAACAGAATGAAATATTGACTCGGTAATAGATGATCAAGAGTATAAGAATATTCTGTTCTCTCTGGGGTCGGAAACGCCTCCTTGTACCTGTTTCGCACATTTCCCTACAGACAAACCTAATAGACTCCTCTACTGTTTTTTAGAGTACTGAGTCTAAAAAGCGGTTTAAATCATTCCTTCCTAGGAGTAAAATACGCAATCCAATGAATGATCCTTTCAATATTCTTAGGACCTCACGAAAAAGCGATGAATCGATGGAAATGCAGCCGCTGCACATTACCTCGCCCCGCGGGAGCAAGATCATGCTGAAACGCATGTCGCGCGTACGGTCCGACGAAAAGGATGCTGATAGTGCCGAAGCCAAAGATGAATTGCACGATAAGACACCGAGTCCTATTGGGGCGGGGCTGCCTCTGTTGCAGCGACTGCGCTTGCTTAAGGAGAAACAGGTAAGTCGATTACATAACCATAAGCTGGGTTGGTGACATCGCATTTCCATGATCAACAACTACCAAGCAACCACTTTCTAACCACCACCAACACATCACACCCAGCTCGGCTTTCCATACACACAATTTTCAATCGCAATTTACAAATTACATTCACTTACTCTGATCGCAATTTGATTTATTTGTGTGCTTACATAACTCATATATACGAGCTTTAAATGGAGTTTCCTGCTACAAATCGCATTCAACCAAACAAATATAAACAGAACCGACATCGCACAACTGAATGAACACACACACACAATTGAACTCGTAACAATTCAATACTGAAACACCCGATGACCCGCTCTTTGCGCATTGTATACGTTGATCGCATCGAGTGCTGCTTTCTCTTCTTGTTAATAAATTGTCCAAAATGCTTTTTATCATTTTGTATATAGTAAATATTTAATTGTTTTCTCGTGCACTGTCAAGAACACGTTCTATTTATTAAGTATAACTCGTAGTTCAGTTCAATTGTTCATCTTGAATGAAGCACGTTTTTTAATCAGACAATAAAACACAACTTAAAGATATTCAAATATCGAGAGCATGAATAAGACAATCGGAAAGATATTATGTCAAGGCAATGGACTAAAATGAAGCATAACTTATAGCTTGTATCTGTTTAAGCTTAGAAGCTGGAACACTTTGTAGAGAGATCATAGTAAGTTGGTTATTGATAGGTAATAGTCAACGAATCTTCGCATTCTTCGCAGAGTATATAAAGGGTGTCTTTTTGTAGAGATATACAACTTTAAATTAGCACCACTGTTCACGATGGCGACCGGGTGATATTTTCTCAGTTTGGTGCGCCAATTCATCATGAATAGACTCACGCCTTATCAACGCTTGCAAATTGTGCAAGTTTACTTTGAAAATGGTGCTTCTGTGCGGAACACGTTTCGCGCCGTTTTATCGTCGACAAGATCGTCCGTAAGAGCAGTTAATTCAATTAACCGTGGAACGTTTTCACTCCACGTTTACTCTGCTTAACAACATGCATCACTCAAGACGCCGTATAATCCGAACAGACGATGCTATTGCTACTGTGGAGCGTAGCATTGAGGAAGACCCAAATGAATCTATCCGCTACCGTGCACAGGAGTTGGGGCTGTGTCTATCGTCATTGTGGAAGATTTTGCACAAGGATCTTGGTTTGCGTGCTTAAAAGATGTTACCCGTGCAGAAATTCCAGCAATACGACCACGAGGCAAGGCGTAAATCAGCAGAATGGGCCCAAAGCAAGATAGCTGCCTATGACGAATTTCACAAGCAAATTTTGTTCAGCTCACTTTTGGCTAAATGACTACCTGAACAAGCAAAATTGCCGTATTTGGAGAAAGATAATCCTCATGCCTATATCGAAACACCATTGCATCCGGAGAAACTAATTGTTTGGTTCGCTTTATGGGCCGGTGGAATCATTGGTCCGTATTTCTTTAAAAATGTTGATGGCAGAGCTTGACGGTCAATGGCGATCGCTACAGCGCCATGATCACTGACTTTTTAGACCCCGTACTTTTTAAAAAAGAGTAAAGGGGTCTGTTAAGTTTGTCAGAAGCGAGATGTGCGTAACAGGCAGAAGGAGGCGTGGCCGACCCCATAAAGTATATATATTCTTGATCAGCATCAACAGCCGAGTCGATATAGCAATGTCCGTCTGTCCGTCTGTCCGTCTGTCCGTCCGTCCGTCTGTCCGTCTGTCCGTCCGTATGAACACCTGGATCTTTTAAACTACAAGAGCTAGAGACACCAAATTTGGAATGTAAGTCCGTTATTTTGTAGAGCAGATCAAGTTTATTTCAAATTGTTGCCACGCCCCTTACCGCCCCCGCAATGAGCAAATAACCAGACACAACTCGAAAAAATTTGTGTTTTAGGTGAATATCTCAGTAACTATAGCACTTAGGAGCACAAATTTTGGTATACAGGTTCTTAGAGACAGCCTTAGTATAATGTCATTAAAAATTTTGAGCTGCCACGCCCCCTTTGCTCATCAGAAATAAAAGACTCTCCAGCTTCAATGCCTTGTTTCAGGCATTAAATCAAATAGTACAGTGTTGTAATTTAACATACGCTTAGAGAATTACTATTTCTAACTTTCCTGAAAGTGGCATCAAAATCCTATGTCAAACAACAGAGAAATTACGGTTCAAAGTCGAAGTTATTTTAAAGCAAAATCACTGCATGCGCGCAACACATACAAACAAACACAGAAACATACAAACATATGTTCGAACGTTTTCTCTACCTGCTGGCGGCAGCGCTGCCCGGAGCCGCTGGCCGCGCCGACCAATGCTATACATACACACATATGTATGTGTGCACATACTTATATGGAAATAATCGGAAGAATGATAGAAGAGGGGTGTGGTGCAACTGATAGAGTTGCGGCGCAATGTGGAACCTTCGTATGGATCGCGGGTTCGTCGAGTGCTGACGATGACAGTTGTTAATTTATTTATTTTTTAATTTTAATTCAAAATGTAAATATTTAATTTTAATTTTTTAAATTTCATTTGAAAATTTTAATTTAAATAAAATGCAATACTTTGGGAGTACGGGGTCTTTTACAGTCGGCTCGATCGACTGTAGCCTTTCTTACTTGTTAGTTCCGCCATTGATCAACCATGATATCAAGGACCTGTGATTCCCTGTCACAAAGCTCGTGCCAAAATTCAATTGCTGAAAGAGACGTTTGGAGACCGCCTTATTTCCCGTTTTAAAGCAGTGAGTTGGCCACCAAGATAGTGTGATCTAACCCCGCTAGATTACTTGCTGTGGGGTTATGTCAAGTCACTGGTTTATACGGATAAGCGGCAAACCCTTGACCACATAGAAGACAATATTCGGCGAGCTATTGGCAATATACGGCCTCAATTTGTCCAAAGTGTTAAAAAATTGGACCTCTAGGTTATACTATGTCTGGGCCAGCCGTGGCGGCCCAATGCCTGTAATTCAAGATGTAATGCCATGAATTGATCTACCAAATAACAAAAAAAATCATGGCAATATCTTTAGCGATCACTGTGTTATCCCAATTTACAGTTCTCTACCCCTAAAAAAAAACACTCTTTACATATTCTTAATCAGTGCAATTGGAAGAATTGATTAATGGTTTCTAGAAGCAACTCTAAAATCTTGATCTTGGCTTAGGCTAATTTACTAAAAAGGTTTCAATTAAAGTATCAATACTTTATTATATACTTTAAAAAAGAGTTAAATGTGCGTAACAGGCAGAATTAATTATTTTTGTCAAAAAGTTTTTTTAAATATTACATACAAACTTAAACATCAAAGTGTATAATTTAAAAGTGAATGAAGTTTCCTTAAAATAGTAATCTCTAATAAGCGAGGGAAAAACTATTTTTTGATTTCAACATTTTCTTTGTTTAAATATTCTCCACATAGAACAACTTCAAAAATAAGAGAAGAAACGAGTTTTGGTTTTGTTGTTCTTTTTGGAATGACTAAAAGAGAAAATATGAAAATATATTGTAAAATCGTATCGGATGTCAATTAAAAATAAATATATCATTTATGCGATTGCCAACGACTTATTCTAAGTGTCAAGCACGTTTTGTATCTGTCAAACATAATAGACCTTTGTAATTCTTTTGAATTAAGGGTCTGAAAAACAAATAATTTTGATTTAAATATTAAAAGATTTATCAGATATGTGTGTGGATATTTTTGATGGTCGATTTTCAACATTGAGCTCCCATTACTCAGTTTAATACGCCATTAAAACAAATAAAAAAAAAACAGGTATCTTCGACTTGCCGAAATTGAGTAACTTTGTAGTATTTATAACCAAGAAGGAAAAGGAGTCCAGTTTGGATGAAATTTGTTCGAATTCGGCTGACATCGCTCAATAGATACTGATTATTTTTAAAATACGACACCTATATGATATGATATATTGGTCCAAATATGGATGTAATTTTGTTACCACATGGGATTTGGTTCTAAATGCATATCTAGATTAGTCTTTAAATATTTTTATACTCTCTGCAAGAGTATATTGGGTTTGTGCAAATGTATGTAACAGGCAGAAGGAGGCGTGGCAGACCCCATAAAGTATATATATTCTTGATCAGCATCACAAGCCGAGTCGATATAGCCATGTCCGTCTGTCCGTCTGTCTGTCTGTCTGTCTGTCTGTCCGTCTGTCTGTCCGTATGAACAAACAGATTTCAGAGATGGTAAGAGCTACAAGTTCGAGCTTGGTCTCAATCGATCACATATTTAGTCAGTCAATACAAGAATCTTTTTTTTTTTCGATGCCACGCCCCGTTCGCCCACAATGAGCCAAAAACTATACACACCTCGGAAAAAATCAGTGTTTTCGAGGAATATCTCAGTAACTATGGTACCTAGGATGACCAATTTTGGAATGGAAGTTCCTAGCGACAGTTCAAAATCATTGACATAAAAAATTTTCGCCTGCCACGCCCCTTTTTCCCACAATTAATAAAAATAATTCTCAACTTTCGTTCGGTTTTTGGGCATTTGTCAATATAGTACAGTATTGTAATTTATAAATCGTGCGGAGACTAACTATGTCAAACCATCCTGAAAGGCGCATTGAAATCGCACTATAAACAAGAAAACTAGAAGCGTTGCAATATTGATAACCGAATGCAATATCATGTATGAGTGCAAGCGAATATTTTCGCTGCCTGCGTGGCGGCAGCGCTGCCCGCAGTCGCTGGCCGCGCCGAATACACACACACATACATATATGCATCATATATTGTCATTCGTATGTGTATTCGCATACAGACAAACAGATGTATGTTTGATTATGCTAAGATTGTTTTTGTTTCAACGTGTTTTAATGCAAGTAGTACACATTGTAATATCTTTAGACCGATTTTAATAATTTAATCGGGAAAAAAAATGCAGAGAGTATTTTACGGTCGGGCGTGCTCGACTGTACTTTCCTTACTTGTTTTAGCATACACCACGCGGTGTGGCATCCCTCAAACAATAAGCAAGCGATGTGGCTACATAAAAGGGAGAGAAATCGGCAGTTGAAGATAAAGCTAAAAGTTGTAAAGTAGACAACGCAACATCAAATTGTTAAAGTCGTTTCTTAATTTCATTTATTATATTCTTATCCTGTTCATTGGACAATAACCATAAACATAATCATTGATTCATGGGTGCTCAACCAGAAAACAGCCTTAATGGGTTATATAAATGTAGAAATAATCTTCATAGGAGAGATGCCAAATAACAGTAATAACAAACTTAGAAAGTATGGATATAGCGATGTTATACACATAATAGTCCATGTGCAGTACAAATTTCCCAGTTTCGAATCGAGCTATCGGGATCAAATTCACACGTTATGTGTATGTTATAGCTCCAATAGGAAAGATCGGAAAAAAACAATTGCTTAAAGACATGTACTGTTACTTGGGCTATCGCTACTTACGTATTATGTGTATATCATTATTAAAGCTATCGTCCATTAGTTTGGATCAGATCGGACAACTATATCCAATAGTTCACTTATTTTATTATTTTAAGCAATATGGGTAATAGGATGAGTAGAGGACCTTTTACTGTCGGCTCGCTATTCTGTAGACTTCCTTACTTGTCGTATAATTTATGCTTGGTGCTTACAATCTGACTACTGAGGCTTAATTATTGCTTGGCTTCTGGGGTTCGACCTTAGACGTTCGAGCCCTCCACTAACTACTTGCTTGTGAATATTATTTAAGTTTCTTTGGTATTTCAACACTAGAACTAAAAAAACAACGACTAATTCAGAACACTACTGACAAATACATATATATAAACAAGCGACGAAATGCCAAAAAACACACAAAACATTTCGCATTTTTTATTGATATTTTTTGAAGTTGTTAAATTAATTATTTTTGTAAATTGATTTTAGCTTCAATCCAAAATTAAAAAATTCGCAAATGCCAGCTAATTTAGTGGTGTAATTTGTTTGTACTCGTAACTTAAACCCCGCCTCCTAAATAGTAGTTTTGTATGTGTCTTTATGTGTCTTGCACTAGGATCGCGAAGAGCGAGCTGTTAAGTCCACACCACCACAGAAATCTCCACCTCACTCACATGTAACGTGTACGTTATCGCCGCAGGAATCGATACAGGAAGAGCCCGAACGAGAGTTCAACGAAGGCTTTCCCCTGATCCAGAGATTGCAACAATTGAAAATTAAAAACGAGCCCCAATCGAACGCCTCTAGTGATACCTGTAGCATCGTCATGGTAAAGAAAAATCAAAAAAATCCTCACCACAATATATCGTATTAACTTGTACTAGCCAACAATTTATATCACTACAGATCATTGTCACCGCATTTTAATTCCCGCTGTAATCTCTTTTGTTCTCCTTTCCATCTCCCTTCTTTTTACCGACTCCGTTCCTATTTTAGGCAAACACGCCAGCCAATATAAGCAGCAAGTTGGACTTTGGATCAAGTGGATCAACCGTGCTAGGAGCAGGGCCTGTTTCAGATATGGCTACTGCGGCACAATCGTTGGCCGTGGCACCAGTTAAACCCGTCATGAAGGTTACCTTTAAGCAAAGGATTCAGCAGCTTCAGAGCGTAGTACCTGCCATAGCTATACCAGGAAGTGGTACCCCCAGTATCACAAGCACCATCGGCACCGGAGCCAACAGCAGTGGTCCTACAGTAGTGTACACCGGAGCGATAGCCAAGAAGGAACCACCCAAGTCATTGCCTGTGGTTGCCAAACATGGGGCAAGTGGAGCATTTTCAGAAACAATTTGTGGATCAGGATCCAGTGGTGTTGTAATATCCAAGAAGTCGGTCAAGCCCACCCACAAGCTATATACACCCATGCAATCGGATACGGACACAGATGGGACGCCCATAAAACCTTGGTCTAAGCTCAAGCTGGCCACACTCATGTCCTCAAGCTACACGAGCCTAACAAACTATTCGCCTGACGCCGACCTGGACACTCCTCTCAAGAACTACTCCCTAAGTAACATTTCCCAGCTTACGGACGGAAGCTCCGGAATCAGTGGAAAACTAAGGCATCACAGTGCGCGCAGTTCTCGGTCCCTGCGACATGGTCATGGGCAAGGACATGGGCACGGCCAAGTGTCAAGCTCGAGCACATGCTCGTCGAATACTCGGAGTTCGTTAAGTACTGCACGGGAATGCATTAAGCTGCAGAAGCCGGAGCAGAAGCAGCCCGAGAGCGAAGAAGGAGGAATCGGAAGTCGGAAGCTTTATCAAAGTGTCTTCGATCTGTCCCCCGAATACTGCGGCCTGCCATTTGTGAAGCGTCTCAAGATCCTAAATGAGCGACAGAAACTAGCAGAGCTGGAGAAGGCCCTACAGACACGTAGTTTCAGCCTGGACTGTTCCAAATCGACCAGCAACAACAACGAAGTGCCCATCACGGAGTCCCTCTATCGCTGCTACAGCGACACCTCCGGCATATACTCGCAGTTTCTAAGCACCTACGAGTCCACCACGAGCTCGACATCGATTTCAACCAATACATCCGCATCGGCATCCGTGTCGGACAGCAATTGCAAGAAGCAGCACGGCCAGCGACTGCTTCAATTGGACTACATGCCTCTTAGTCCCGAGTCGAATGAAACCATGGAAAGGCGCAAGCTCAAGAGCATACTCAAGAAGCTCCACAAAGTAGCCACTGATGGTGATAATGGAGCTGAAAATGATGGCGATAATGGTCCTGTCACTGTCGCTGACCCTGCCGCTGTTGCCCAAGAGGAGGCAAGCTCCAGTGCAGTTCAGTCGCGGGTTCTGCTCACGGAGCCTACCTTGGAAGGGTACGTGGCTAGGCACAGTAAGCTCTTAAAGAGTGTAACCTTCCATTCAACTCTTTCCAGCCCGCCCGCCAGTGCCCGAGAAGAAGGTCAGCTTGCTGCCTTTGAAACTCTCCCAAACAACCAAAAACTCGCGATCGGTAACGATAACGGTAACGGTAACGGTAATGGCAGCGGTAACGGTAGCAATACCAGTAAAGACAAAACGTTAACGCCTATCGGATCGGTATCGGGAATCGACTCGCATTCGAAACTGTCAACGGGCTTGATGACGTCAGAACAGTTGGTCTGGACGCCAACGTTGCCCTTGGTAACGCCAACGAATTCGCCGCAAGAGAGTTTCGACTATGAGCCACAACTGAGTGGCGTTCTTGCTGGCGTTGGCACCGCCTCAATGGCTTCAGCCTCGACTTCGGCATTAGCTTCCGCTTCGACCTCATACGTCGTTGAGTGCTCTTCAATGTCCTCGTCGAATAAAATTCTCTCAAAACATAACGAATTTCATGCGAAATCCACCACATCCACAGATTTGAATTTGAATTTACAGCTCCGACAGAACACGATGAATTCGTTAAGCGGTAGCGAGAGTCAAGTGCCGAAATTGGAAGGTAATTCTCTAAAATATCTAAAACACTCATACACCACTCTTCAATTTATCCAACACCAACTACATGTATATAATTACGGGTATATAATGTTCATACCTACCGATACTATAATTATACTATCAGTAGTCAGCATTGGCGGTATTCCACTTAAAAGTTTAAGTGTCTCATGGCGGCTATGCGGCGCTCGTGGAATACCCCTAATGCGACTGAAAGTATTACTGCCTTCTGCATGCATTTTTGCTGCGTCTTTCACCTTATCACCCACTTTGCTATGCCTGTGCTTTAACTATATCTCCATATCTCTCCTTCTATATCACTCGCTATATTTCTAACACCAAAAGAACTTGTCTTTATTATAGTTCAATTATTTTATTCATTTAACGATCTCGTCTGCATGAAGGCATCTTAAAAAATTTGTACACTAAGAAATTTATTAAAATCAGTGTCTAACTTTTCTCCTAGATGATTTGTTTCTTACAGTAACCATAAGATTAAAACAACAGCTGTACAAAGCTGAGATCTTAATTTATGCAATGTTAAAGTAAGTTGTTAACTAAGCTATTTAATTCATTTGTTTTATTTGCTTCATCAATTTCACTTGAACTGAAAATTGATAACAACTAATCAACCCAAAGTTGTTCTCTTGAGGCTTTTTATTTTGTATGTATAATCTAATTAGACTAAGTAAGTGCACAATTTGCACAGTCACATGCGTTTTCAGGCAGCATTCAAAATGTTCGAGCTCCAATTATCGAAATCGAGTTTGAAGACTATCGAAGCACGATCATGCACGCTCTTTGGAACGCAATGGAATAAAACAACAACGAAATCGGGTATAGTTCAGCATGCGGCTAACACCGAGACAGCTATAACGCTTTACCATATTTGTACATATTTAAACAAAGAATCTAGTACAAAAAAGTATAAAAAAATTATTTTTTAAATGGATTTGTGTAACTGTGCGAAGAGTTTTAAATTAATTTTCGGGGTTTTTAGACCCTGTACTCTAAAAAAGAGTTTTGTCAGATGCGAAATGTGTATTCTTGACCAGCATCCACAGCCCAGTCGATATAGCTTGATTTTTAGACCCCGTACTCTTTAAAAAAGGGTATAGGGGTCTATTAAGTTTGTCAGAAGCGAGATGTGCGTAACAGGCAGAAGGAGGCGTGGCCGACCCCATAAAGTATATAGATTCTTGATCAGCATCAACAGCCGAGTCGATATAGCCATGTCCGTCTGTCCGTCCGTCCGTCTGTCCGTATGAACACCTGTATCTTTTAAACTACAAAAGCTAGAACCATCAAATTCACAATGAAAGTCCGTTATTATGTCAGGCAGATCAAGTTTATTTCAAATTGTTGCCACGCCACTTACCGCCCCCGCAATAAGCAAAAAACCAGACAAACCTCGAAAAAAATTGTGTTTTAGGTGAATATCTCAGTAACTATAGCGCTTGGTATACAGGTTCCTAGAGACAGCCCTAATGCAATGCCATGAAAAACTTTGAACTGCCACGCCCCCTTTTCTCATAAGAACTAAAAAACTTTCCAACTTCAATGTCGTTTTTAAGGCATTAAATCAAATAGTACAGTGTTGTAATTTAACATTCGCTTAGAGACTTACTATATCTAACTTTTCTGAAAGTGGCATCAAAATCCTATATCAAACAAGAATTTTATCACGGTTCAAAGTTGATGTTATTTTACTGCAAAATCACTGCATGCTCGCAACACATACAAAAAAACACAGAAACATACAAACATATGTTCGAACGTTTTCTCTACCTGCTTTGGCGGCAGCGCTGCCCGGAGCCGCTGGCCGCGCCGACCAATGCTATATACACACACATATATATGTGTGCACATACATATATGCAAATAATCGGAAGAATGATAGAAGAGGGTCGTGGTGCAACTGGTAGACTTGTGGCGCAATATGGAACCTTCGTATGGATCGCGGGTTCGAATGCTGACAATGACGATTGTTAATTTATTTATTTTTTAATTTTAATTCAAAATGTAAATATTTAATTTTAATTTTTTAAATTTCATTTTAAAATTTTATTTTAAATAAAATGCACTACTATGGGAGTACGGGGTCTTTTACAGTCGGCTCGATCGACTGTAGCCTTTCTTACTTGTTATACTCTCTGCAAGAGTATATTGGGTTTGTGAAAATGTATGTAACAGGCAGAAGGAGGCGTGGCAGACCCCATAAAGTATATATATTCTTGATCAGCATCACAAGCCGAGTCGATATAGCCATGTCCGTCTGTCCGTCCGTATGAACAAACAGATTTCAGAGATGGTAAGAGCTACAAGTTCGAGCTTGGTCTCAATCGATCAGATATTTAGTCAGTCAATACAAGAATTTTTTTTTTTTCGATGCCACGCCCCATTCGCCCACAATGATGAAAAAACTAGACACATCTCGGAAAAAATTGGTGTTTTGGGCGAATATCTTAATAACTATTGCACCTAGGATCACCAATTTTGGTGTGGAGGTTCCTAGTGACAGTGTAAATGCATTGACATTTAAATTTTTGGACTGCCACGCCCCGTTTTCCCACAATTAATAAAAGTAATTCTCAACTTTTTAGGCATTCTTTAATATAGTACAGTATTGTAATTTATGATTCGTGTGAAGACTAACTATATCAAACTATCCTGAAAGGCGCATTGAAATAGCACTATAAACAAGAAAATTAGAAGCGTTGCAATATTGATAACCAAATGCAATATCATGTATGAGTGCAAGTGAGACAGAAACATACAAGCACATGTGACGGCAGCGTGCAAGCGAGACAGAAACATACAAGCACATGTTTGAATGTTTTCGTTGCTTGCGTGGCGGCAGCGCTGCCCGCAGTCGCTAGCCGCGCTGAATACACACATACATACATACATGTATATGCATAATATATTGTCATTCGTATGTGTATTCGCATACAGACAAACAGATGTATGTTTGATTATGCTTAGATTGTTTTTGTTTCAACGTATTTTAATGTAAGTACTACACCTTGTAATATCTCTAGACCGATTTTAATAATTAAATCGCGAAAAATGCAGAGAGTATTTTACGGTCGGGCGCGCTCGACTGTACTTTTCTTCTTGTTTTTTTTTTGTGTGAGGACGCCGGCTCGAATTCTATCACTGAATTATTATTATTTTTTTATTTTCAATTTCTTTTTAAAATTTAAATTTTCGAATTATAACACAAGCGTTTTTTGTACGCAAAACATGTTTTTAAACTAAGGCATGTAAGAAAATTTAAATATGTACATACTTATATACACAAACATATGTATGATTTAAATATGAATCTCTTTGCTTCTTCTTCATGTTTATTATTTGTATAGAAATGCGCACTACTATGAGAGTACGGAGTCTTTTACAATCGAGCAAGCCGATTGTTAAAGACCTCGTACTCCTAATGCAAATTTGTCCATACAAATTTAAAATTTTCGACCGATTTTTCCTAGGGAAGCTTTGGATATAGTTGTGCGATCCGGACAAAACTTGGTGAGGGTAATAATATACCATACACAAATTATGTGAATTTGGCCACAATAGCTTCAGTCGTCTCGAAGTTATGGTGATTTGAACATAGTTCTTTGTGAGGTGACCAAAGTTTTTTTTACAATACGAGGGGGTGGGAAGGAGCGTACCAATAATTCAGAAAAAACTGGATCTGCCTGACATAATTAATCCAAATTTGGTGTCCAGGTGTTCATATGGACAGACGGACATTTCTATATAGACTCAGCTGTTAAGGCTGATCAAGAATAAATATTCTTCATATTTTATATATACACGTTTTGCTTCTGACAAACTTAATAGAGACCTTAACTCCTTTTTGAAGTGGGGGGACTTATAATCCAGTTAACCACAGGACTCCTCGATTTATTTTATTAAACAATGTTATTGAGTAGATTTTCGGTTACTTTAACGCACAAATCCAGATAAAGAATTTCTTAATATGGATTTAAAAATGTAGCCAATGGTTTTCGACAAATTTTGATAAATGAATTTGTTGATTTGTGTAATGAAATATAGATTTTTTGTTGTTTGTCGGTTGATTTTAACCACTTTATGATCGAGCCTTATGGAGCGGCTGTGTTGTGTATGGGAATGTGTGTAAATAACATTAAATACGTATGTATGCAATTATTTTTATTTTGAACAACACGTAATTACCACTGTGGAACACAACTACAATAACAATAATCACAATCACAACTACTCAAAAAGCGAAAAAAAAACTCACGAACGTAGTAAAAAATGCTATTGCTCTATAGCATTTATACCCAAATTGTGTTTTAGTTGTCGCTGTCTCGCTCTCCTCAAAGTACATACATATATGAATATGTGCAAACATATTTTTATTTGTCGCGTACGCACAAAAAGACACACACACATACACACTCGGAAATTATTTTTTAGAACTTACAATAATTTTACTAACTAGTGACGTTACAATTTTTGAATTGTGCTCAAGGATTTCCAGAGGCGCAAGACTACTTCAATCAGATACTCAGCGGTATCAACCAAGTGATTAAGACGCACATAAACGAAATGCAGTCAAAGTTCGAGAGCCAGTTCTCAAGTATGGCCGGTGAGGTGCGACGTCGGGACGCAATCATTGCCCAACTACAGCTCAAACTTCGCACGATTGAACAGAAGTCAACGCTGGCGTCTTCAGTACGGCGAGTGAAGCGAGAAAAGATTTCCCAGTTATCTGTTGACGACGACGAGCCCAACGAACAGGACAACAGCAGTTCGGGATCTTCCGCCGAACTGCTTTTCATGGTAAGCCTCGAAACCGGTATACTCGTAGTTCTGACATTAAGAACTTTCTCGTTAATAGCGCGGTGACTCGCTGGACACGGTGTTTACGTCCTCTCCGCCCATTCAGGGTGGTCGCCGGAGCGTATCGCCGGGTCCGAGCAGACACCACGCCGCCTCCGCGAACGCGCTGAACTGCGCTAGCAGTTATTACGGCGGATCGGGTACTCTCTCCTCGCGGCACGCCCAGAGCCATCCCAGCTTTTATACAGTCCAAGGCAATGGGCGACACGGCAACAGAGGAAGCCTGCTGCCGGGTTATCGTGACTGGGATGACAGTTGCTCTGCAGATAGGGGGGCAGGTGGAGAACGCGGAAGCAGTGGAGGAGGTGCTGGCATGATGGTCTCTGATGTGACAGGTAATTTGACCAGATTATCAGATAGTGTCATACTGGACATTGGTGAGAGCTCTAGCTCGAGCTCTTCATCCAGCAAGATGAACATTGTCGGCGAAGGAGAAGACGATGAGGACGAGGATGAAGCGGAGGACGAATTGAGCAGAGGAGCTCTGGTAGCTAGCAGTAGTACTAGCCCCCGGAACGGTTCTAGTACGTCGAGCCACAACGACTGGGAGGTTCAAATGTTAGCCGCAGAGATGGAGCGCCAAGAGCGAAGGCGGGGCCACTCCCTCTCCGACAATCTGGGCGAGCTGAGGCACTGTAGTACCGTCCTGCGCCGACGCCGTAAGTTTAGCGATACCGAAACGGATTACAGTGAAACAGATGGTGATGAGCGTTTGGCCGCTACATCAACTGCGACTACCGTGGCTGGAAGCAGCACTGCTGATGTCACAGATGCCACAGTGACGTCACATAGTGGCAGCAACCGACCACGTGCTTCGAGTCTGGATCAGTTTAACCTGCGCTATGGCATTGGACGTGGCATCTTTAAAGCAATGAGCATCGATCGTGATAAAGACAAGCTTTGAGAATTATAATGCCAGCTCGATATACTCACAATAACAAAAACTTCAACTATACTTGACATAAGGAAGAACTAACAATAAAGTAAGCAATTTGGAAAGTTTGCAAAGGAGAAAAGCAGATACACATGATAAACCCTAAAGTGTCCCACAAAGAAAATATGAAAAAAGTATTATATTGAAAATTTGTGTATGCAAATAAGTTTTATAGAAATGAAAATTTAATAGTCGAAACAAAAATAGTTTTAATGCCAAGAACAGAAGAGCACAAAATAATATTAACCACATAGAGCAATCCACTATTATGCCAAAATTTGTTTCTTATCTATAGTAAAAGATACATTTTTTTGTAAGCTAAAGCGCAATATGACTCCTAGAGTTCATCTAAAAACAAATTTAAGTTTTTTAACTATTTGAAATAGTATCATTGACATTAATTAAACTAAAAACATGACTTACACGTTTTAGTAAATTGAAAATAGCAGATTTAAGACCGAATTAAAAATTTATTTATAAATATACTTATATTGTCTGACTCCTTAGTTAAATATACAAAGACTTAAAAGAAACTAAACACAAGTTAATCTACCATTCCCTGATTTTATCTTTACTATTATCGTCGCCAATCCGTTCACCAGCACTGGCACCTCCTTTATGAAACACAGCTTTATAGTACATTTAACATTTAAATTTCGAAACGAAAAAACCTTTACACAATAAAAAGTGAATTTTTTATGACAGTGTGCTTGTGAGTATATGTGTGTGTATGAATGTGTTTGTATGTGTGATTGTGAAAGTGAGTTAAAATTATCCACATCAAACCGTCCTATAAAAATATAGCGTCCATGCCGTTGGCGCACCTTTGTTTTAATTTCTACATAGTTTAAACAGGTGTCTGTACTTTGTATGTAGAGTCCTATCAAGATTGTTTCTTATACTTTTGTTCTTGGATTATAGTGGATTTGCTAATTTCAATAATACAAAAAATAAAACCAAAAGAAAATCGAAGAAAATGTATATACCTCTTATCCTTAGAGTCTATTAAGTACGTAGTTATATACACTTATATAAAATTATGTATACATATAAGTAAATATATATACTATATGTTATGACAAAATGTTATAAAATAGTGTAATGAAAACCGAAAGCTTTAATAACTTATATAGAGAACTATTTAAGAAACGTTTTAAATACAATTCAATTCAACCGAACAAACTACACGAAGAGATCAAGAACAAAAAAAAAAAAAAACTAACTAACAAGAGAATATAATTAATAAATTTATAAAATAATATAAGTACTTGAATAATTCATTCATACAACCAAATATGCTTTTTCAAGTACCTTTGATTATATAGAGCCTTTAGTGTAGAGAGCCTTTTACCACAAATTGAATTAAGTAATAAAACAAATACATTCAATTTAGAGTAATTAGACCTATCTAAGAGTTAGCCTAACTATCTCAATCTTAGCCTAGAACTCGGAAAATATAGCAATAGGTTCAAATGCTCCCCAAACTATAAACATATATACATAAATTCATACATTATTCGATTCACTAGTCTATCAATTCAATTGGCTTTTCATGCTATTTTTATTTATTTAGCACTCAGCTTTAGTTTCCTCAATAACATTTGTAAAATTTAATCATCCTCCATAGATGCCACCAGTGAAGACCTCCTTAGTAGTAGTTATTGAGTTATTTTCATAAGTCTCGACGCATCCAGCTACTACTACAGGTACTACTTAGCTTTTGCATAACGCCAGAGATTTTGGTTAGACCCATTAAGGCTTTTATAAAGGTCTCTAGCTTAGTCTTTAACAAATGCAAACGGTTACTAATAATCTTATTTAAAACTTACCAAACTCTAATATTTCATCTATAAGCTAAGCGGTATTTTTAAAAACTTCTTGACTAAAATGACAAATAACAACATTTAAAAAGAATATTATAAAAGAACAAAAAGTAACAAAACCAAAGATAAAACAATTTTTTGAAAAAATATATGGAAAGTAATATTGAAAACAATGTTCGATAAACACAGATTTGAAAAATTTTGTTATGTATCTCTTTTTAGCATAAAACTTTTACTGCTAAACTAAAACACTAAAACTTTAATTGAGCTAAACTGCAACAACTCTCTATTAGAACAATTTACAACACTGCAACACTTATTAAACACTGTTAAAAACAATGTTAAACTATTTACTTATCCCGTTCCTCTCTGCTGCAATCCGTAGTCGAATCTTCTGTAGAAAGCAATCCCGAAACAGTTAGAGACAAATGGCCACGACTGAGCCTACTTCTATAGAGTTTCGTTGTGTGTAGCACCACGAGTTAAGCTGTACCGTAGTTAGCGCACGAATCGCGACACTGCTCAGATACTAAATATATAAAGATACTATGTTCTATAAACATACAAGCACACACATACTTCTATTTAACATATTAACTAACAACTAGTTATTACAACTTACGAGCAAGCAAACTAAATAACTAACTAACTTAATAAATAATTATCGAACTAGCCGGCGATTAAGTTCTACGCCGTTTGCATTGTAAAAAGCACCACGATAGCGATAACGATCACGATTAGTAGTTATCGAAAACGATTGTTACAAATTCAATGGAACAATTTCAATGGGTTCAAAAATCGGTCGCAGCCAGCTAAGCAGTCCAACTAAATTTGTACAGCGAACGAACTCCATGTCAAGCACACCCTATTGCAAACTTCTTAATCATCTATATAGTTAAGCGAATGTTTATATAGTATATATATATATTACATATTATAATATTAGTTTTACTTTGAGTTATTCATTGTTGTAGCACGTTGGAGGCAATTGAATTACACACATACGCCAGGGACCACAAAACTTTTTTTTTCTATTTATATAAAATGTGAAAAGTATTAGACACGACACGAAATTAGCAATTATAATAATGATTACTAAAAACTGAATAAATCGAATGTATCTTATTGACACAACTATAAGCTATGATACACCACAAATTTTAAAATTAATATTTTTACAATAGTTACATACTTTTATTTGAACCAGAGCAAAAAGCACGTGACACAGATACACACGCATACACACACTGACAGTGGCATCAGTTGAAAGCTCAAAGTCAAATATGTTTTGAGTATGTCTTAGGAATTGACGTTGCATATTTGAGAGAAAGTTCCATTCAATTCAACTTCTGCCAGAAATCATAAATGAATTGGACGGTTCAGGCATGGGCTTTAAAAATTTTCAAAAATATATGTATAGTTTTTACTGACATGTTCTAGGGTCTCACCTACTGGTGAGAAGTTCGCCTACAGTTCAAGCCTTAATTCCGTAATTGACTTGGGACAAATCGGTCTAAAATTGTTTTTTTTTATGGAAAATGCAAAATTAGCATGAGTACGGGGTAGGCTTTAACCTTTCTTAATGGAATGAACAAAGGGATTGACGTATGAATTCAGCTATGAACTGTAAGCGGTTAAGCCAAGTAGAACTGAAGGGTTTTCACAAAGTTCCCACACACACAAACGCACACACACTTACACACACACACATACACAACACCAAACTCTGTAAGTCAATTATGTATTTCATTACTTTAAATGATTTTAGACCAAATCTACACCCCAATATACTATGTGGTACATATAAAAAGATACTTGTAGAAGATGTCATTGTTGTCGTTATTTTAACATTTAAAGTAATCGTTTTTAAGTTATCAATATTTTTGTACATTAGCTTAATGTAGCCTGTTAAGAGTTCCAAGAGTCTAGTCTTACATTTCTTTACAGATTTTGTTCTTCTCGCTCACTCTGTATCGATTCTATCAGTCTCTTTCTAAAATGCCTATTTCGTAAATGTCAACAAATTCGATTAAGCAAGTAAAAGTATATATTTATATATATGCACATTTATGTGCATGTTAATGAAATGTATGAAGTAATATATCTTTAAAATGAGATAAGCACATGTTAAAAAACCGCAAATAAAGAAAGGAATGGTTAAAAAAATGCATCAACCAAAAACTTAACCACAAAACGCGAGTTGACTTTTATTGTGCCAAAAGTACAAAATTATGTAATATCAATTTTAATCACCATTAATGATCGCGAAAAAGCTGTTGATAAAATGAAATAACTAAATAAATAATGAATCAATTTCAACAAAAATAAAATATTATATAATAAAAAGTTATAAAATAATATAAATCATTTCAATGCCTATGGCGAGTGTTCATTATCAACAACTTGTTGACAACAAGGAAGAAATATTGAATAGTATAATGCTCTTGGCTTTTACTCCCGATTAACCTATTAAAATCGGTATCCAGATATAACATTGGCTAGAAAAACCAAGCATAATGAAACATACAGCTGTTTGTCTGTATGCACATACTAATACGTTTAACCACTAACCAATGGTAAGTTAACATTAGAGCACATATGCATATGCGTCAAACTCGAGAATTCTTGAAACGCTTGCGTACTCATAAGCAGTGCTGCCAGTTTAGCAATTTAGTTGCTAGACCTGGCAACTTTTTAAAAAATTTGCAACTTTTCTTTATAAAATGCTGTTAGCCACAAATCTAGCAACTTTTTTCTTAGCAATTTTAGCAATTTTGTTTTAAATAACACAAATTTTATATTTTTCAGAGTTTTCCCCTTTTTTTATATCTTTTTGTCATCGATTGCACAAAATACGATTGATAGCGGTTCGCAAAGATATCGGAACATGTATGTATTTAATTCAGTGGTTTGATCATACGAACAACTTAATAGTGTTTGGTAACTCTTTGAATTTGTTTGGTGATAGCAAAGCGATCGAAAGGCCAAAAATGTACAAGCAAAATTTTCGTAATGCCTGGCTTCAAGACGAGGAGTTCAAGCAATGAATTCGCAAAACATTGAAAATATTAAATTGCAAATTGAAAAAATAAATATTATACAATGGGAGTTTATAGAGGACACCAGCAAATTTCGGAAGGAAGTTATTAAGTACAAAGACGTTCAACGATAATTTCTACGTTTCATTAAATAAATATGTATATATGTTTCAAAATTAAGAATTTAATGGCTTAGCAATTTTTCTAGCAAATTTTCAGAACATTTTTAGCAACTTTTAGCAATTTTTCTACCAAAATCTAGCATTTTTAGCTTGAAAGATTCTAGCAGCACTGCCCATAAGTGATTTCGATTTGGCATTTTTGCGGACAGATCTGTCCTGTTATCAAAATTCAAGATTATTTTGCGCCCTTTAAGAGATATTTCCCAGGCACTTTGACTATTCTCAAGCATGGCTGTTTAAAAAATGACCAATCGCACAAATTTGTGCATTGGAATTTTCGCCTAAATCCTTTATGCACAAAACAGTTAGTTTTAAAAAACCGTCTGGGCCATGATACAATAATTTTGTCTTTTTTAATGTCTTAGCTTCAGCGCGTTCGTGCTTGTCATAGTGGAAGGTTGTCTGCGGACGAATTTTTTCAAATTGTTAAACCCTTGTGTGACCAATGACCAAAATGAATTATGAATGAATAATTATTAAAAAACGAATCTACATGAGAATTAAGAATTTAAACAAAAAAATAAATATACATCAACAAAAACAACGCTTAGTAGGAAATGCAAAGTTATTAAAAATAAAACTTTGAAAAAATACTTCATCTATTTGTGTATTTGTATTTTTGGCCATTTTAAACCCCAAGGGCCAGCGGAGGGCTAATCAACACATTGTACAGCCGTTTCATTCGCACTCACTATACAAAGTGCCTTTCACTCGCACTTATTGCAAGCATAGGTTAGGTTATGCAAGCATAGCTAAGACAGTTCTGCTGCCGACGAGACTACCTTATATTATTGTATCATGATCTGGACTTATTTGAGCCGATCACGTCGCATGTCATTAAATGTACGAAGACTTTTTTGGTGCCATTGTTTGTGATATTATTGTTTTTTTATACCCTTGCAGAGGGTATATTGTTTTTTTTTCACGGAGTTTGTAACGCATTGAAGGAGGCGTTTCCGACCACATAAAGTATATATATTCTTGATCAGCTTCAACAGCCGAGTCGATATAGCCATGTCCGTCTGTTTCTATTTCTATGTTTCTATGTCTCTCAGTTTTAAAGCTATCTTAATGAAACTTGGTACACATGTGTATTCCCTTTGCACGCAGATCATTTGTTAAAATCGGCCAGATCGGATGACTATATCATACAGCTGCCATAGGAACAACCGGTTGAAAATGCAGAAAATTCTTAGATTGAAAATTTTCTGCGTCTCTTGAACGATTTGAACCAAATTCACCCAATATGCATGTGTTATCATTTTCCATTTACCGATCAAATTTCATTCGGATCGGACAACTATATCATATAGCTGCCATAGGAGCAATCGGCTCGAATGTTTAGTATGAAAATGTTCTATGTTTATTGAGCGATTTTAACCAAATTCGCAAAATACACGTTTTCTATAAGTTTCAATGTGCTGACCAAATTTCATCCAAATCGGACTACTTTATCCGGCGAGCCGAACATAACCGTTTTTTCTTGTTTAAGGTTATTGTTAATAACATCAGTGAAATAATTTTTGTTCTTAATAAACTTAGCAGAAAAGTATTGAACTTAAAAGACTTAATTTAAACAATTTTGTTAAAATAATAATAATAATTATAATAACTTCCAACTTGTTTTTTTCGAACTTAAAATTTAAAATTTCCAGTGTACGAAGACATTATTGGTTGACTGTATGGTTTTAGGCCGGACCCAAACAAGTGGCATTTCAGATTAGATGCTTGATCGGTGATCGGTTATCAATTGCCGAGTCGATATACCCTTTCCGTCTGTCTGCCAGTTGGTGGAAATTGGTGGAAAATCAAAATTGTGCATAGCAAAACGCATAGAATACTGTAATCAACCATAAAAATCTAAATCACAAATGTTTCTGCTCAACATCAAATCAAAACAAGTAAGAAAGGCTACAGTCGATCGAGCCGACTGTAAAAGACCCCGTACTCCCATAGTAGTGCATTTTATTTAAATTAAAATTTTAAAATGAGAGAGCGAGAGCGAGGTGGGGATGCCACCGTCGTTCCGCGCAAGCTGTTGCAATGCTCCACGAGATCGAGGCGAGGCGCCGAGGTACTCTGACAGCCGCCGCCGGTAACGTGCGAGGGGCACTACAGGGTATGGGGTAGTCGCATGCGAGATCTAAACGGGGGGCGCCGCCGTTGTTCTCAGCGATGCGATGCGATGCGACGCTCTGCGAGATCGAAGCGGGACGCCGAGGTACTCTGGCGAACGCCGCTGTTCTCTAGCGAAGAGTGTGCGAACGGATAGGAGATGCGCAGACGCGAGATCCAAACGGGGGGCGCCGCCGTTGATCTCCGCGAGTTGTTGCGCACGAGGGAAAGACACGTCTTGCGAGTATGTGATCGTGGCTCTGGGGCGCCAAGAGACCACGAGCATACCCAGCGGAAGACGGCGTTGGTTCACAAGAGTAAGCTGCAACTCTAGGAGCGCCGTAAAGTCGCTGCTGCTCTCGAGTGAAACGGAAAGGGAACAGGAGTAGGGATATGGCCACGAAGAATTCACTAACTGGATTCGCCCAGCCCACTGACAACACGTGGCTGGCTTTTCATTTTTTCTATTCTCTCTTTTATTTCTCTTTCCTTTTATGCACAGTTTTGCTATTGCCCTATCGTCGCACTGGCCCTAACGGTTCTTTACTCACGTACTTTTTCCCTTTCCTTGGTCTCGTGGACTTACGCCTTATTCGCTCGCTGGTCGATCGCAAAGTGTCTGCAGCGCTCTCGATCTAAGAGCGTTGAATCTGCCTTGACACAGCTCCACCACGAAAGCTCTCTCTTCACCACAGAGCTTTGGTCCAGAGTTGCATCAAGCTGCTCCTTACGCTCCTGACAGAGGGCGCTGCAGACATCGCCTAACTCCTATCGATTGCTTATTTATTCGATTTCTAATTAAAAATACGTTGTTGATTTAACTTAAAATTTGACTTCATTGTCTCTAAATAACTAAATACTGATTCATGTTCTTAATCCTAATAAACAAATTCGTTTTCTTATTACTATTAATAAACTTATAATATATATATTCTTAATCCTATTAAATTCATTTTCCTTATTACTATTAAACGCTATGTAAGACGGGATTGGAACCCCGCCTTACACCCACCCCCCCTTTCCTACCAGGGTCACAGTCACGGCCCCCTCAGCCGTTATTGTGACGGAGAAGGCTCGTCCTCCGTTGGTGACGCGGAATCGGGTCCTCTACCTCCTTCTTCAGGAGCCTCACGGTGTCTGCGTCCAGCGAGATGTCTCGTGGACGTATCGTCCAGTTCGCCGGGATTAGCGGCAACAGATCCTCCTGTGCCTCGACCATGCCGAAAATCTCCTCTAAGTCTGGTGTCCACCCGATCTCCTCTTCGCCGAGTTCGGCCATCAGTTCCGTCTCTGCGGATGAGTCCAGCGGCGCTTGCGCCTCCACGGCCATCAGTTCCGCGTCCCCTGACGGCATCGTGTTGTTATTCGGGTCACAGCTGCGGGCCTCCTTCCGGGTTTCGGAGGAGCCCAGTTGGCGCTCGCGGCGAGTGCGCGACGCTCGCAGCTGCGGCCTTTTGCCGTCGGGGCTCTGCTCTGACGCCGTCTGCTGCCTCCCTTGACGACCGCGGCGACGCTTCCTCCTCGGTTTCAGAGTTCTGGTGTTTTCCACCACGCCTGGCAAGAACCGGATGCTGACGCGTGGGAAGACACTTGCTGTGTCGACTTCCCACCTGCTGCTGCTGAAAGTGCGTCGGCACGTCTGGCCGTCCTCCTCGTCGCTGCTCCTGGGCTCGAAGTTGGCCACATACTCCGTCCTGGTCGCGGTCTCGACGGGCCTCGGGTTTCCTCGGCTGGACGTTGTGTGCGGCGCGATCTCATCCGACTGGTCGTCACTCGTGTCGAGCGCCATACCGAATGTGATCGATTCGGCGACGTGTTCGGTGTCTCGGGCGTCGTCGCCGGCATCGAGCGATTGGCTGGGCTCCTCGATGGCCTCTGCGGTCTCTTTTCCAGGCATAAAAATCTAAATCACAAATGTTTCTGCTCAACATCAAATCAAAACAAGTAAGAAAGGCTACAGTCGATCGAGCCGACTGTAAAAGACCCCGTACTCCCATAGTAGTGCATTTTATTTAAATTAAAATTTTAAAATGAGAGAGCGAGAGCGAGGTGGGGATGCCACCGTCGTTCCGCGCAAGCTGTTGCAATGCTCCACGAGATCGAGGCGAGGCGCCGAGGTACTCTGACAGCCGCCGCCGGTAACGTGCGAGGGGCACTACAGGGTATGGGGTAGTCGCATGCGAGATCTAAACGGGGGGCGCCGCCGTTGTTCTCAGCGATGCGATGCGATGCGACGCTCTGCGAGATCGAAGCGGGACGCCGAGGTACTCTGGCGAACGCCGCTGTTCTCTAGCGAAGAGTGTGCGAACGGATAGGAGATGCGCAGACGCGAGATCCAAACGGGGGGCGCCGCCGTTGATCTCCGCGAGTTGTTGCGCACGAGGGAAAGACACGTCTTGCGAGTATGTGATCGTGGCTCTGGGGCGCCAAGAGACCACGAGCATACCCAGCGGAAGACGGCGTTGGTTCACAAGAGTAAGCTGCAACTCTAGGAGCGCCGTAAAGTCGCTGCTGCTCTCGAGTGAAACGGAAAGGGAACAGGAGTAGGGATATGGCCACGAAGAATTCACTAACTGGATTCGCCCAGCCCACTGACAACACGTGGCTGGCTTTTCATTTTTTCTATTCTCTCTTTTATTTCTCTTTCCTTTTATGCACAGTTTTGCTATTGCCCTATCGTCGCACTGGCCCTAACGGTTCTTTACTCACGTACTTTTTCCCTTTCCTTGGTCTCGTGGACTTACGCCTTATTCGCTCGCTGGTCGATCGCAAAGTGTCTGCAGCGCTCTCGATCTAAGAGCGTTGAATCTGCCTTGACACAGCTCCACCACGAAAGCTCTCTCTTCACCACAGAGCTTTGGTCCAGAGTTGCATCAAGCTGCTCCTTACGCTCCTGACAGAGGGCGCTGCAGACATCGCCTAACTCCTATCGATTGCTTATTTATTCGATTTCTAATTAAAAATACGTTGTTGATTTAACTTAAAATTTGACTTCATTGTCTCTAAATAACTAAATACTGATTCATGTTCTTAATCCTAATAAACAAATTCATTTTCTTATTACTATTAATAAACTTATAATATATATATTCTTAATCCTATTAAATTCATTTTCCTTATTACTATTAAACGCTATGTAAGACGGGATTGAAACCCCGCCTTACACCCCCCCCCCCCTTTCCTACCAGGGTCACAGTCACGGCCCCCTCAGCCGTTATTGTGACGGAGAAGGCTCGTCCTCCGTTGGTGACGCGGAATCGGGTCCTCTACCTCCTTCTTCAGGAGCCTCACGGTGTCTGCGTCCAGCGAGATGTCTCGTGGACGTATCGTCCAGTTCGCCGGGATTAGCGGCAACAGATCCTCCTGTGCCTCGACCATGCCGAAAATCTCCTCTAAGTCTGGTGTCCACCCGATCTCCTCTTCGCCGAGTTCGGCCATCAGTTCCGTCTCTGCGGATGAGTCCAGCGGCGCTTGCGCCTCCACGGCCATCAGTTCCGCGTCCCCTGACGGCATCGTGTTGTTATTCGGGTCACAGCTGCGGGCCTCCTTCCGGGTTTCGGAGGAGCCCAGTTGGCGCTCGCGGCGAGTGCGCGACGCTCGCAGCTGCGGCCTTTTGCCGTCGGGGCTCTGCTCTGACGCCGTCTGCTGCCTCCCTTGACGACCGCGGCGACGCTTCCTCCTCGGTTTCAGAGTTCTGGTGTTTTCCACCACGCCTGGCAAGAACCGGATGCTGACGCGTGGGAAGACACTTGCTGTGTCGACTTCCCACCTGCTGCTGCTGAAAGTGCGTCGGCACGTCTGGCCGTCCTCCTCGTCGCTGCTCCTGGGCTCGAAGCTGGCCACATACTCCGTCCTGGTCGCGGTCTCGACGGGCCTCGGGTTTCCTCGGCTGGACGTTGTGTGCGGCGCGATCTCATCCGACTGGTCGTCACTCGTGTCGAGCGCCATACCGAATGTGATCGATTCGGCGACGTGTTCGGTGTCTCGGGCGTCGTCGCCGGCATCCAGCGATTGGCTGGGCTCCTCGATGGCCTCTGCGGTCTCTTTTCCAGGCTCTGCGGCCTCCTCTTCGGGCTCTGTGGCCTCCTTTGCAGGCCCTGCGGCCTCCTTCTCCTCTTCTACGGGCTCGGTTCGGGCTGGTGGCAACAATGCTGGCAGTGGCTCCGGTGAGGGCGGTTCTTCGTAATACGGCGGGGTCTGCCGCATCCCTGGCATGTGGACGTAAATCGTCGTTGAGCGAATCTCCATCATCTGGACCGCGTCCGCCAGCCGCTCGTACGAGTATGACGTTGTCTCATACACGGTGTGCCGGAAGCCTGCACCGTCGCCCTCGCTCTCATCGTCCCAGTCTGGGTATCCCTGCCCTTCGTACTGGGCCTCTTCTTCGCCCGACTCTCCCTGTTCCGGGTCCTCACCTACTGAGCCCTCCTGCCACTCACGCTCTGGGTCTTCGGCCTCCGACTCCTCCACCTCCGACCAGTAGTCTTCTCTTCTTCTGGCGTAGAAGGTCCGGCCTATTTGCGGGTCTCGTTGCGGTTGGCTTTCCTCCTCTGACTCTCGCCCGTCTGTCTCTGGGTCTTCGACCTCGGATCCTTCTGGCCCCGACCAGTGGTCCTCTCGCCGGTAAGCGTGAAAAGACCTGCCTAGTCGCGGGTCTCGTTGTTGCTGTTCTTCGCAACCTGGGCCTGGCTCAGTGGCGTCGCTATCCCCTGCCATCTCGACATCCTCCTCGTCGCTGCTTATTGTGATGCACTCGTTGTCCATCGCAGGTTTATCTATCTGTATTGTATGGTGGAAGAAAAACAAGATGAATTACTATGTCTACATTATCTGCTACTTCCCTACCAGTGCGACTATCGGGTTTGTTTGCTTACATGGTTCTTATTCTAGGTACATGGTTATTTCTTATACTACTTATCCTATTTACAATGCCGATTAGGGTCCCCCCCTTTTTCCTCCTGGGCCAGCGTCACTCCCCTTTCCCCGAGAGGGGCTCGCGGCCTGCAGGGGAGTCCAAGATTTCGTCATCGTCTTCGGGATTCTGAAAGTAGGGTTTAAGTGCAGTTATGTTGGCCACCCGTTTCTTGCGTTCGCCCTCGCGGGTGAGACGGCCAACTTGGCCGCGAAACCTTCTGCTGCGTTGGACAGCTGGTGCTGTCTCACCATGACCTCTGCTCCGACCGTCGGTCGCCATTCTCTTCTCCGGAGGTTGTAGTGCCTTCCTTGGTTCATCGACGCCTTCTGTAGGTTGTTGCGCACGATCTCGAATACCTCCTTTAGCTTTCTCTCCTTGTCCTGTGGGCTTATATGACTCGTTGCCGATCCGGGGGTTACTTCGTCATACAACGCTGCCGGAAGACGAGGTTCCCTGCCTTGCACGAGGAACGATGGGCTGAATCCTGTCGAGTCCGCCACACTAGAGTTGACCGCCAGCGCTATTTCGGGCAGCAACTCATCCCACGAACTCTGATGTCCTTCGATGAATTGGGCTATCATCGTCTTCACCGTCCTGTTGGTCCTTTCCGTAGGGTTCTCTTGGGGGCAGTAGGGAGCCGTGTACTGCAGAGTCACTCCCAAAGATTCCATGTAGTTCTTGAAGGCTGTGCTTGCGAACTGGACTCCATTGTCGCAAACAAAAGGGGAGTGCAGCACCATTGCGAAATAAAACCGGCAAGTGCGCACTAACGCCAGTCGGGAGTTTTGGTTTTGTTGCTCAGGAGAACAGTTTGAGTACAGTCAGTTTAAATATTGGGTCATTTTTTCCGTCCCATTTTGCACGCCTCATAGCACATGGCCAACGGCCACATACCGGTTTAATATTTGTTTAAAAAAAAAAAAAGTGCGACTCCGCGGCCTAATATACCCGACGATACCCTAACCCTAGCTGCATAGCGGCGCCAAAGGCGCGCTAGAAATCAAAGCGTGGGCAAGAGGAATGTAAAACGGGCGGGTGAACGTGTGGTACAGTTTCGATGCGCGCTGGTACCGGCTAGTGCACGTGTGCTAAGCATTGGCGGAATTACCCAGTTGGAAAATTAGTACGAGAAATGTACATTTTTAGTGCGAATATCGCGCACAGAAGTAGTCCCTACCACTGACTGCCTGACTTCGTTTTCCCGTGGGCATGTCCATCAAAGTAACTGGGAAATTGCTACAAACCAACAGATTGTTCCGGCGTGCTGTAGCACTTTTGTGTGAGAACGTCGCTACTCCGTACAAGGAAAATGTAGCACAAGGAAATTTTTTTCAGCGGGATTCCAATTGGATTTATTACTAGAATTCCAAGTGAATTTTAATAGGATTCCCCCTCCCCCTGCATAAAATTATGATAAAATGCAAATATTGACAAAATCAATTTTTATTTCACTATTTAATTAAATAATATAATTTGTATTATTGCGTTCTACAAACACGAGATATTACTATAAATTTATATTAGAACATTGAAGAACGGGACCTACTTCGCTCTCAAGGTACATCGTCTTTGACCCGGCATCCATCTAAAGAAGACTGCATCTGAAACAGAGATTAAAACTTTTATTATTTGCATATTATTAACAATATATAAAACTTACTTATATCTCCGAGAAGATCTGCAAAGCTCTTATAGTTACGACTCATTTGCTAGCGACGCAATTGACGAACTTTAATTTCATCACCCGTGGCACGCGCAGACATAAAATTGATAAAAAGATTATTTATTTTACAAAATGTTATATCCTGATATATAAATTATTAAGGCGGATGTAATTAAAGCACTTTAAATGTTAAATTATGTGTAAAACTTACCTTTTTACATTTTTTCAATCAACTCGCGGCACATACACAAAGCAAGGGCTGCAATCTCAATGAAAATGTATCGAAAAACCGATATACGCATAGTCAGCCCTAAGTATTTTTCGATGAACACGATCGATTCACTTTTCACTTGTAAAAATATTAAAAATGCATTTATTTTATTTTAAACTACTTAATAAATTAATAAATAATTTTTAAGATGCATAAAATAGTTTTCAATTGTTTAGCAACACCTGAAAATATATAAATGGTGTTACCGCTTTCGATAGTCATCCTGCCGTACTTATCGGCAATTGTTATCATTGACTTGTAAAAATTCAATATCACAATTGCTAATATAATATAAATTGTTTTTGTATACGATAGCGAAAATGTGTTAGTACCGGATAATAACTTACATTTCAATTTCAATAAATATAAAAAATTAATTTTTATTGTTATTTTAAAGTGATTATAAAAATGGAATTAATATAAAATACCTATATTTGCATACACAGCCAAATAATAAACATTTCAATGGGATTTGGGAGTTTAGCAGCGCCCTTTGATTGTAGGATTTTCTTTCTAGGCCTCAATAAATTCTGAGCAGCAAAAACAACAGTGGCATCTTTAAAAAATTATCACAAAACTGCTACCTTCTAGCGGAACACAGCAGCGGGAAATTCTCACTTGTAAAACGTAAAATTCTTACTGAGAAATTCTGCTTGTACGATGGCTGTAGTACCAAAATCTGAAAAATTCTGTACTACAGCTGTACTGAATTTACGAACCACTGAATGAATTTCCAACTGGGTAGGCACAGCGACAAACGCCGATTAAAGAGAGCGCGCGCAGTGTAAAAACAAAGAAAACACCCAGTTGGAAATTCATTCAGTGGTTCGTAAATTCAGTACAGCTGTAGTACAGAATTTTTCAGATTTTGGTACTACAGCCATCGTACAAGCAGAAGTTCTCAGTAAGAATTTTACGTTTTACAAGTGAGAATTTCCCGCTGCTGTGTTCCGCTAGAAGGTAGCAGTTTTGTGATAATTTTTTAAAGATGCCGCTGTTGTTTTTGCTGCTCAGAATTTATTGACGCCTAGAAAGAAAATCCCACAATCAAAAGGCGCTGCTAAACTCCCAAATCCCATTGAAATGTTTATTATTTGGCTGTGTATGCAAATATAGATATTTTATATTAATTCGATTTTTATGATCACTTTAAAATAACAATAAAAATTAATTATTTATATTTTTTGAAATTGAAATGTAAGTTATTTTGCAAATAAATATTTTTGGGTAGCAGTAAGTATTTGGGTTGCTAACACATTTTCGCTATCGTTTACATAAACAATTTATATTGTATTAAGAATTGTTATATTAAATTTTTACAAGTCAATGATAACAATTGCCGATAAGTACGGCAGGTTGACTATCGAAAAGCGGTAACACCATCTATATATTTTCAGGTGTTGCTAAACAATTGAAAACTATTTTATGCATTTTAAAAATTATTTATTAATTTATTAAGCAGTTTAAAATAAAATAAATGCATTTTTAATGTTTTTACAAGTGAAAAGTGAATCGATCGCGTTCATCGAAAAATACTTAGGGCTGACAATGCGTATATCGGTTTTTCGATACATTTTCATTGAGATTGCAGCCCTTGCTTTGTGTATGTGCCGCGAGTTGATTGAAAAATATCTAAAAAGGTAAGTTTTACCGATAATTTAACATTTAAAGTGCTTTAATTACATCCGCCTTAATAATTTATATATCAGGACATAACATTTTGTAAAATAAATAATCTTTTTATCAATTTTATGTCTGCGCGTGCCACGGGTGATGAAATTAAAGTTCGTCAATTGCGTCGCTAGCAAATGAGTCGTAACTATAAAGCTTTGCAGATCTTCTCGGAGATATAAGTAAGTTTTATATATTGTTAATAATATGCAAATAATAAAAGTTTTAATCTCTGTTTCAGATGCAGTCTTCTATAGATGGATGTCGGGTCAAAGACGTTGGACCTTGAGAGCGAACTAGGTCGCGTTCTTCAATATTCTTATATAGATTTATAGTAAGGATTTGTAGAACGCAATTATACAAAATATATTATTTAATATATAAAATATATTATTACAAAGTGAAATAATAATTTAATTTCTCAATATTTGGATTTTATCATAATTTTATGCAGGGGGAGGGGGAATCCTATTAAAATTCAACTGGAAATCTAGTAAGAGATCCAATTGGAATCCAGCTGAAAAAAATTTCCTTGTGCTACATTTTCCTTGTACGGAGTAGCGACGTTCTCACACAAAAGTGCTACAGCACGCCGGAACAATCTGTTGGTTTGTAGCAATTTCCCAGTTACTTTGATGGACATGCCCACGGGAAAACGAAGTCAAGCAGTCAGTGGTAGGGACTACTTCTGTGCGCGATATTTGTTGGATTTTATTAGGATTCCCCCTCCCCCTGCATAAATTTATGATAAAATGGAAATATTGACAAAATCAATTTTTATTTCACTATTTAATTAAATAATATAATTTGTATTATTGCGTTCTACAAACACGAGATATTACTATAAATTTATATTAGAATATTGAAGAACGGGACCTACTTCGCTCTCAAGGTACATCGTCTTTGACCCGACATCCATCTATAGAAGACTGCATCTGAAACAGAGATTAAAACTTTTATTATTTGCATATTATTAACAATATATAAAACTTACTTATATCTCCGAGAAGATCTGCAAAGCTCTTATAGTTACGACTCATTTGCGCAGACATAAAATTGATAAAAAGATTATTTATTTTACAAGATTTATATTCCAATATATAAATTATGCGAATGTAATTAAATCATTTAAAATGTTAAATTATGTGTAAAACTTACCTTTTTAAATTTTTTTCAATCAACTCGCGGCACATACACAAAGCAAGGGCTGCAATCTCAATGAAAATGTATCGAAAAACCGATACACGCATTGTCAGCCCTAAGTATTTTTGGATGACCGCGATCGATTCACTTTTCACTTGTAAAAATATTAAAAATGCATTTATTTTGTTTTAAACTACTTAATAAATGAATAAATAATTTTTAAAATGCATAAATAGTTTTCAATTGTTTAGCAACACCTTAAAATGTATAAATGATGTTACCGCTTTTCGATAGTCAACCTGCCGTACTTATCGGCAATTGTTATCATTGACTTGTAAAAATTCAATATAACAATTCTTAATATAATATAAATTGTTTTTGTAAACGATAGCGAAAATGTGTTAGCAACCCAATTACTTACTGCTACCTAAAAATATTTATTTGCAAAATAACTTACATTTCAGTTTAAAAAATAATTAATTTTTATTGTTATTTTAAAGTGATCATAAAAATCGAATTAATATAAAATATCTATATTTGCATACACAGCCAAATAATAAACATTTCAATCGGATTTGGGAGTTTAGCAGCGCCTTTTGATTGTGGGATTTTCTTTCTAGGCGTCAATAAATTCTGAGCAGCAAAAACAACAGCGGCATCTTTAAAAAATTATCACAAAACTGCTACCTTCTAGCGGAACACAGCAGCGGGAAATTCTCACTTGTAAAACGTAAAATTCTTACTGAGAACTTCTGCTTGTACGATGGCTGTAGTACCAAAATCTGAAAAATTCTGTACTACAGCTGTACTGAATTTACGAACCACTGAATGAATTTCCAACTGGGAAGTGCATACGTGTGACGTCACTGGCGCGTGCCCGCTCACACTCACACACAAGCGTAACAAGTAAGGAAAGTACAGTCGAGCACGCCCGACCGTAAAATACTCTCTGCATTTTTTTCCCGATTAAATTATTAAAGTCGGTTTTGAGATATTAATATGTGTAGTACTTGCATTAAAACACGTAGAAACAAAAACAATCTAAGCATAATCAAACATACATCTATTTGTCTGTATGCCAATATACATACAAAAGACAATATATGATGCATATATGTATGTGTGTGTGTATTCGGCGCGGCCAGCGACTGCGGGCAGCGCTGCCGCCACGCAGGCAGCGAAAACATTCGAACATGTGCTTGTATGTTTCTGTCTCGCTTGCACTCATACATGATATTGCATTCAGTTATCAATATTGTAACGCTTCTAGTTTTCTTGTTAATAGTCCGATTTTAATGCACCTTTCAGGATATTTTGATATAGTTAGTCTTCACACGAATTAGAAATTACAATACTGTACTATATTGACAAATGCCTAAAAACGGAAAGAAACCTGAGAATTATTTTTAAAAATTGTGGGAAAAAGGGGCGTGGCAGTCCAACATTTTATATGTCAGTGCTTTTGCACTGTCGCTAAGAACCTCCATTCCAAAATTGGTCATCCTAGGTACCATAGTTACTGAGATATTCGCCGAAAACACTGATTTTTTCCGAGGTGTGTCTAGTTTTTGGCTCATTGTGGGCGAACGGGACGTGGCATCAAAAAAAAAAAGATTCTTGTATTGACTGACTCAATATGTGATTGATTGAGACCAAGCTCGAACTTGTAGCTCTTACCATCTCTGAAATCTGTTTGTTCATACGGACAGACAGACGGACAGACAGACAGACAGACAGACAGACAGACGGACATGGCTATATCGACTCGGCTTGTGATGCTGATCAAGAATATATATACTTTATGGGGTCTGCCACGCCTCCTTCTGCCTGTTACATACATTTGCACAAACCCAATATACTCTTGCAGAGAGTATAAAAACGGAAGAGAGCGCGCGACGTCAGTGTGTGTGTCGAGAGCGAGAACGACAGTGGGCCACGGGCCACATAATAGTGGACAAAAATACAGTGGGCCGAAGACCACTCAATAGTGAAAAAAATTTTTTTGTTTTGAGAAACAGTGGGCCCGAGGCCATATATAAGCGGTAAAAATTTACAGTGGGCCTGAAGCCACGCAAAAGCGAACAGAACACAGTGGGCCGCAGACCACTCAATTGTGAAAAAACAAAAAAAATTTTTTTTTTTTTGAGAAACGTTGGGCCTGAGGCCATATATAAGCAGTGAAAAGTCACAGTGGGCCGGAGGCCAAACAAGAGCGAACAAAATACAGTGGGCTACGGGCCACCCAATAGTGAACAGAAAAAAATATAAATAAAATTTTTTTGACGACTTAATTACTGAATTAATAGCTTCGGGTGCCAAAATTGACGAGATGGACAAGGTGTCGGATCTTTTATTAACACTACCCTCTTCTTATGATGACATAATTACTGCAGTTGAAACGTTGACAGAGGCTAACTTAACATTGGCCTTCGTAAAAAATAGATTGCTCGACCACGAAGTAAAAATAAAGAAGTAAGGAAAGTACAGTCGAGCAAGCCCGACCGTAAAATACTCTCTGCATTTTTTTCCCGACTAAATTATTAACAAGTAAGATAAATACGGTCGAGCACGCCCTACCGTATAATACTCTCTGCATTTTCCACCGATTATATTATCAAAATCGGTATCGAGTTATTACAATGCTTGCTTTCATACACGATATTGCATTCAGTTATCAATATTGTAACGCTTCTAGTTTTCTTGTTTATAGTCCGATTTTAATGCACCTTTCAGGATAGTTTGATATAGTTAGTCTCCACACGAATTATAAATTAGAATACTCTACGATAAGAAGAAATGCCTTAAAAACGTATTGAAGTTTGAATAGTTTTTTAATTCCTATGGGAAAAGGGGGAGTGACAGCCCAAAATTTTGATAGCATGACATTAACTCAGTCTCTAGGAACCCCCATACCAAAATTGGTGATCCTAGGTGCCATAGTTACTGAGATATTCGCCGAAAGCACCGATTTTTTCCGAGGTGTGTCTGGTTTTTTGCTCATTATGGGCGAATGGGGCGTGGCATCGAAAAAAAAAAAATTCGTGTATTGACTGACTAAATATGTGATCGATTGAGACCAAGCTCGAACTTGTACCTCTTACCATCTCTGAAATCTGTTGCACAAAATGTTGCACAAAATGATCATAAAGCAAATGTGAACAGTTATAACAAAAATAAAAACAATAATAAAAGTAATAAAACATATAAAAGAACAAATTTAAAGTGTCACCATTGCAATAAAATGGGGCATATTAAAAAGGATTGTTTCATTTTTATACTCTCTGCAAGAGTATATTGGGTTTGTGCAAATGTATGTAACAGGCAGAAGGAGGCGTGGCCGACCCCATAAAGTATATATATTATTGATCAGCATCACAAGCCGAGTCGATATAGCCATGTCCGTCTGTCCGTCTGTCCGTCTGTCTGTCCGTCTGTCCGTCTGTCCGTATGAACAAACAGATTTCAGAGATGGTAAGAGCTACAAGGTCGAGCTTGGTCTCAATCGATCAGATATTTAGTCAGTCAATACAAGAATCTTTTTTTTTTTCGGTGCCACGCCCCATTCGCCCACAATGAGCAAAAAACTAGACACACCTCGGAAAAAATCGGTGTTTTCGGCGAATATCTCAGTAACTATGGTACTTATGATCACCAATTTTGGTATGAAGGTTTCTAGTGACAGCGTAAATGCATTGACATTTAAAATTTTGAACTGCCACGCCCCTTTCTCCCACAATTAATAAAAACTTTTGTTCCGTTTTTTGGCTTTTGTTTATATAGTACAGTATTGTAATTTATAATTCGTGTGGAGACTAACTATATCAAACTATCCTGAAAGGCGCATTGAAATCGCACGATAAACAAGAAAACTAGAAGCGTTACAATATTGATAACTGAATGCAATATCTTGTATGAGTGCAAGCGAAACAGAAACATACAAGCACATGTTCGAATGTTTTCGCTGCCTGTGTGGCGGCAGCGCTACCGCATTCGTATCAATGTATGAGTGCAAGCGAGATAGAAACATACAAACATATGTTCGAATCTTTTCGTTGCTTTTATAGCGGCAGCGCTGCCCGCAGTCGCTGGCCACGCTGAATACACACATACATACATACATACATGTATATGCATAATATATTCTCTTTCGTATGTGTATTCGCATACAGACAAACAGATGTATGTTTGATTATGCTTAGATTGTTTTTGTTTTAACGTGTTTTAATGCAAGTACTACACATTGTAATATCTCGATTTCGATTTTAATAAATAAATCGGGGAAAAATGCAGAGAGTATTATACGGTCGGGCGTGCTCGACTGTACTTTTCTTTCTTGTTAATAGATTGCAGAACAACCAAAACAAAGAAAATCCGAAAGCAATCCAATACTGGCATTGCCTTAATGTTGCAAAGAGCGGCAAGTGTCTACAACAAAAACAACGTAGCGTTCATTTTGGACTCTGAAGTTTCTGATCATATGGTTAATGACAGAAACTTATTAATAAACTGCATTGAGCTGGATCCGAGGATTGAAATTGCGATTGCCAAAAGCGATTCATATATACAGGGTTGCCCATCTGGCAAACCTGTATCTTTTGACAGAGACTTCAGATCCCTTAATGACATACCGCGTTGGAAGCGTCAGTCCAAGCAGATTTTTACCGTGAAACAGTACACGCCACGCGAGCGCTCCCAAATTGTTGAAATTTACATTCAACAAAAGAAGTCAATTGTAAAAACTCAACGTGCGTATAAAAAATTAAATTAAATAATGTAAAAAGTGGGCCTTTTAAGAAAATCATTAAACGTTTGTACGAAAGATTTTCGACTGGTGATGCTCTTTCTGATCCAAACAGGCCAAATCAAAACCGACCAAGGCGATCGGATGAGAATACTGCTCTTGTACGGGCAGGTGTTGAGACGTCGCCAAGGACATCCCAAAATCGCCGTTCTCAGCAGTTGGGCATTGCTCGGACCACTTTACAACGAATTATCCGCGTTAATTTGCATTTATTCCCGTATAAGATTCAATTGACGCAAAGATTATTGCCTGCGGACAAGCCTCGTCGATTGGAATGGGCCCAAAGAGTCATCGAAATGCCTGAAGATGACGAGCAATTTTGGAACAAAATCATCATGTCCGATGAGGCTCATTTCTTATTTAATGGGACGGTAAACAAGCAAAATTGGCGTATTTACGCCACTGAAAATCCTCACGAAATTTAAGAGATACCTCTTTGCGACGAAAAAGTCACTGTTTGGTGCGGCGCTAGTGCGAAAACGATTATTGGGCCGTTTCTCTTCGAAAATGAAGATAGTCAAGCTGTGACCTTCAATCAGGAGCCACTTTTGTGATACCAATTATTCGTCGAAAGCGTATGAGGCAGTTCACACACAGCTCGCACCACAATCGATTTTTTGAAGAAATTGTTTCCTCGTCGTTTGATGTCAAAAAATGACTGGCCACCGCGTTCGCCCGATTTAACGCCACCTGACTTCTTCTTGTGGGGATATTTAAAATCAAAGGTTAATATTAATAAGCCAAAGACCATAGAAGAGCTCAAGAATAACATCCGTGAGGAAATAGCCACTATTCCAGCCGAAATGTTGGCTTAAACTATGGAAAATGCTGCAAAACGAGCACAATACGCAGTACAGTCTCAAGGCGGCCATTTGAGAGATATCATATTCTACAAAAAAGAATGCTCCAGTCGCCCCGCCACTTTAGGATAAGCTTAAGATAGCTTAGTCAATGCAAAATTTTTTCATACTAATTTATATTTGAAGCGTGTAGCGTATACGATATAGTTGTCCGATTTCGATTAAACTTGTTCAGTACATGTAATTCATAGACGCATTGCTAACAAAAAAGTTTTCTATACTAAAACATTCAAGTCTTATCTGTACATTTACCTTTATATGAAGATAGAACGCCCTAAAGTGGGCGTGTCAAAAAACAAAAACAAACTCGTACTGCTTGGGTATTGTACCTTTGATTTGCGACCCCTTTCACCTTTCTAGCTCTTATAGTCTCTGGGATCCTTTTGTTCATGCAGACGGACAGACGGACGGACGTGCAGACGGACATGGCTATTGATGCTGATCAAGAATATATATACTTTATGGGGTCTGCCACGCCTCCTTCTGCCTGTTACATACATATGCACAAACCCAATATACTCTTGCAGAGAGTATAAAAAGTTTTCTATACTAAAACATTCAAGTTTTATCTGTACATTTACCTTTATATGAAGATAGACCGCCCTAAAGTGGGCGTGCCAAAAAACAAAAACAATCTCGTACTGCTTGGGTATTGTACCTTTCATTTGTGACCCCTTTCACCTTTCACCTTTCTAGCTCTTATAGTCTCTGAGATCCTTTTGTTCATGCAGACGGACAGACGGACGGACGTGCAGACGGACATGGCTATTGATGCTGATCAAGAATATATATACTTTATGGGGTTTGCCACGCCTCCTTCTGCCTGTTACATACATTCCAACGACTACAATATACCCTTGTACTCTACGAGTAACGGGTATAAACCTCGTAGATTGTAAATGGGTTTTTATACCCTTGCAGAGGGTATATTGTGTTTGTCACGAAGTTTGTAACGCATTGAAGGACGCGTTTATGACCCCATAAAGTATATACATATATTCATGATCAGCATCAATAGCCGAGTCGATATAGCCATGTCCGTCTGTCCGTCCGCCCGCCCGTTTGTCCGTCTGTATGAACAAAAGGATCTCAGCAACTATAAGAGCTAGAAAGACCCGAGAGGTCGCAAATGAATGATAAAATGCCCAAGCAGTACAAATTTGTTTATGTTTTTGACACGCCCACTTTAGGGCGTTCTATGCTCATATAAATGTAAAAGCAGGTGAAAATAGCATGTTTTAGTATATTTTATTCGTTACGTTTTCCGAACCAAATTTACATAGGATGTACACATCTATGACGTACATACACTGATCTAGTTTCATCCAAATCAGACTACTATATCGTATAGCTCCAATAGGGACAATCGGTCAAAAATTGGCTTTTAGTATGAATTTGTTTGAAAATTTTCTGTATTTTCCAAGCTGTCTTAATGAAACTGACACAGAATAAATTTATCAATAACATTAATATACTGACCAAGTTTCATCCAAATAGGACTACTATATCGTATAGCTCCGATAGGGACAATCGGTCGAACATTGAGTAACAGGTATCCTAAGTCGCGGGGAGACTATAGCATTCTTTCTTGTTTCTTGTTACAATTAAAAACGATGAGCTTGGCAACCTTGTTAAATATAGAGCTCGGCTTGTAGCGCGCGGTTTTACGCAAAAATATATGATTGACTACGACGAAACATTTGCACCAGTAGCCAGGATATCTTGTTTCCGTTTCATTTTGGCCTTGTCTAATAGATACAATTTGCAAGTACATCATATGAATGTAAAAACAGCGTTTCTAAATGGAAAACTTCAAGAAGAAGAAATCTATATGTACAATCCTCAGGGACTGAATTGTACGCAAGACAAAGTTTGCAAACCTTATATATCTATACAGTATGTCAAAGAATTGTTTGCAAAAGAAAATTTGAAACAAAAATTTATTTTTTAATGTCTTTTTTAGCCTTATCTATAAGTTTTTTTTAAATTTTTTTTCAATATTTATATTAATTAAAGCATTCTTCACTTATATCCAACATAAAAAAAAGTAATGTTTTAACAATTAATGTAGAAAAAAACACAAAAAAGATATTTTGACAAATTTCACGCTGTCAAGTAATTGTTTGCAAAATGCAAACAATTGTTCGAAGCTGACTCACGAATTTCTAACGGTGCTTTCAATTCGAAGAAAAACGGATGGTACGAAAAGCGAAACGCATTGTAAAGAATTGCCGTACTTGTTCGTGTTGATTTTTAGAGTTGCAGCATTAATAGTTTGCGTACAGTGACCAATTTAAATATGCCTGGAAAGCGAATAAATGAGAATTTGATTCAACTGGTTTATTTCCACCATTCCAAGGGGAAATCCGCTAAGGAGCTGGCGGAAATGTTCTCAATCAAATTGAGAACAATTTATAATATTATTAATCGGGCAGAAAAGGAGAATAGGCTGGAACTGAAGCAGTCCGGAGGCAGACCCCCCAAACTAAACAGTCGCGACACTAGGAAGATTTTAAAGGAGGTCTATAAAAATCCTCAAATCAGCCTTAGGCAATTGGTATCAGACGTAAAAACGGACTGCAAGAAATCCGTAAGCCACGAGACTGTCCGGAAAGCGCTAAATACGGAAAAATATTCATCCAGGACAGCCAGAAAGAAGCCACTCCTATCAGCTCTAAATATTGAAAGACGGCTGAATTACGCTATTGGCAATGTTAATAATCCGCCGGAGTACTGGGACAATGTTATCTTCTGTGACGAGACGAAGATAATGATGTACTACCACGATGGACCAGCTAAAGTTTGGAGGAAACCCAATACAGCACTGCAACAGAAAAACATAGTGCCAACAGTGAAGTTCGGAAAATTGTCCGTCATGGTGTGGGGATGTATATCATCTAAGGGCGTTGGTGTGCTCCGTATATTTAATGAAAATATGAACAAGGAGTACTACTTGGACATTTTAAAAAATGAACTAGTAAGAAGCGCGGCAAAATTTGAGTTCCTGAACCCGGAAAATCCCAACAAATTTCAATACAAATTGTATCAGGACAATGACCCCAAACACAAGAGCCCAGAGTCCAGACTTAAACCCCATCGAGAATTTATGGGCGTTTCTAAAGAAACGAGTGGGTAAACGGAGCCCAACTAACAAAACGGCTCTGATGAGAATAATTTTAGAAGAATGGGAGAAAATTCCCCAGATTTATGATCTGCAGAGACTGGTTCGCTCCATGCCACGTCGTCTTCAGGCTGTTCTTGATGCCAACGGTGGCCACACTAAATATTAAGTTTAAATTCGTTTTAGTTTCCTAGTTTTAGTTAAATTTAGATTAATTGTTTGCATTTTGCAAACAATTACTTGACAGCGTGAAATTTGTCAAAATATCTTTTTTGTGTTTTTTTCTACATTAATTGTTAAAACATTACTTTTTTTATGTTAGATATAAGTGAAGAATGCTTTAATTAATATAAATATTGAAAAAAAAATAAAAAAAAACTAATATATAAGGCTAAAAAAGACATTAAAAAATTCATTTTTGTTTCAAATTTTCTTTTGCAAACAATTCTTTGACATACTGTATATGGTCTTAAACAAGTAAGAAAGGCTACAGTCGATCGAGCCGACTGTAAAAGACCCCGTACTCCCATAGTAGTGCCCATTTTATTAAAATAAAAATTTTAAAATGAAATTTAAAAAATTAAAATTAAATATTTACATTTTGAATTAAAATTAAAAAGTAAATAAATTAACAATCGTCATTGCCAGCATTCGAACCCGCGATCCATACGAAGGTTCCATATTGCGCCGCAACTCTACCAGTTGCACCACACTCCTCTGCTATCATTCTTCCGATTATTTGCAAATATGTATGTGTGCTCATACATATGTGTGTATGTATAGCATTGGTCGGCGCGGCCAGCGGCTCCGGGCAGCGCTGCCGCCAGCAGGTAGAGAAAACGTTCGAACATATGTTTGTATGTTTCTGTGTTTGTTTGTATGTGTTGCGCACATGCAGTGATTTTGCAGTAAAATAACGTGAACTTTGAACCGAAATTTCTCTCTTGTTTGACATAGGATTTTGATGCCACTTTCAGGAAAGTTAGAAATAGTAAGTCTCTAAGCGTATGTTAAATTACAACACTGTACTATTTGATTTAATGCCTGCAGAAAGGCATTGAAATTGGAGAGTGTTTTAGTTCCTATGAGCAAAGGGGGCGTGGCAGCTCAAAACTTTAAATGACATTGCATTAAGGCCGTCTCTGGGAACCTGCGTACCAAAATTGGTGCTCCTAAGTGCCATAACTATTGAGTTATTCGCTTAAAACACAAATTTTTTCGAGGTGTGTCTGGTTTTTTGCTTATTGCGGGGGCGGTAGGGGGCGTGGCATCAATTTGAAATAAACTTGATCTGCGTACATCATAAACGGACTTTCATTCCAAATTTGGTGTCTCTAGCTTTTGTAGTTTAAAAGATCCAGGTGTTCATACAGACGGACGGACAGACGGACATTGCTATATCGACTCGGCTGTTGATGCTGATCAAGAATATATATACTTTATGGGGTCGGCCACGCCTCCTTCTGCCTGTTACGCACATCTCGCTTCTGACAAACTTAATAGACCCCCTTTACTCTTTTTTAAAGAGTACGGGGTCTAAAAAGCGGCCAGATGCTGGTATGAAATGTTTGAGAAAGTTCTAAAAGATATTGCATTTGTAAGTTGTGATGTGTATCATTGTATTTACCTTCTTGATAAAGGAGAGATTAATAAAAATATATATTTATTATTATATGTTGATGATCTAGTTATTGCAATAGAAAGCATAGAGACAATGTCCAAGTTTAAAAGGTATCTTAGTGGACAATTTGGAATGACAGACTTAAATGAAATCAAACATTATATTGGAATAACAAGTAAGAAAAGTACAATCGAGCACGCCCGACCGTAGAATACTCTCTGCACTTTTTTCCCGATTAAATTATTAAAATCGGTCTAGAGATATTAAAATGTGTAGTACTTGCATTAAAACACGTTGAAACAAAAACAATCTAAGCATAATCGAACATACAGCTGTTTGTATGCGAAAACACATACGAATGACGGTCAGCGCGGCCAGCGACACTCGGGCAGCGCTGCCGCCACACAGGCAGCGAAAACATTCGAACATCTGCTTGTATGTTTCTATCTCGCTTGCACTCATACATGATATTGTATTCAGTTATTAATATTGTAACGCTTCTAGTTTTCTTGTTTATAGTCCGATTTTGATGCACCTTTCAGGATAGTTTGATATAGTTAGTCTTCACACAAATTATAAATTACAATACTGTACTATATTGACAAATGCCTAAAAACGGAACGAAAGTTCAAAATTTTATATGTCAATGATTTTGCACTGTCGCTAGGAACCTCCATTCCAAAACTGGTCATCCTAGGTGCCATAGTTACTGAGATATTCGCCGAAATCACTGATTTTTTCCGAGGTGTGTCTAGTTTTTGGCTCATTGTGGGCGAACGGGACGTGGCATCGAAAAAAAAAATTCTTGTATTGACGGGCTAAATATGTGATCAATTGAGACCAAGCTCGAACTTGTAGCTTTTACCATCTCTGAAATCTGTTTGTTCATACGGACAGACAGACAGACGGACGTGGCTATATCGACTCGGCTTGTGATGCTGATCAAGAATATATATAAAGTATGTTTCATGTTTATAACGCCACCTATATTTTTGCTTTATCGCTGTAACTGTACATTTTTCGCGAATATGGTGTACTAATGAAATATCTGTTTGGATGCAACAACAATGCATACGAAGTTTGGACTTTGTTCGAATAACGGTTCTTTTTCTTTTGCGAGAATTCTATTTTTTGCCTGTTTTACATTTATAACGCAACTTGCTTTAAATGAGTTTTATGCTGTAAATTTTAAGAATTTATTAACTTTTATAAAATGAATAGACTAAATTTGATTTCCATGACTAGAAATAAGCTGAAAAATTCGATTTGGCATGCTCGCAATTAAGTTTTTAATTGTGTCTGGCTCAACTTCTATCCATGCCGCTTCAATCGCTGTTTTCAACTCGTCTACAGAGTCAAACTGGCGATTGTTTTTATAAACCTTGCGAACTAAGATCCCCCATATATTCTCTATTGGATTAAGATCCGGAGATCTTGCTGTCCAGTCCATGAGAGTTACTCCGTTGGAGGAACACCAGGCTTTGGTCTCTCTGCTTACATGGATTGCGGCGTTATCTTGCTGGAAAATCCAGTCTCTGTCACCATTTTCTTCCAAAAATGGGATGAGACTAGTTTCCAAAACACCGATGTAGTCTGTACTTTTCATTCTGGAGGAAACAAACTGCATCTTTAGGCGTCCTGCTGCAGAAAATGCTCCCCACATCATAACGTTTCCTCCTCCAAAATTGCGTTTGGAATACTGCGGCTCTTTCCTTAAGTCGTGCCAATAACGACGAAATCCGTCAGGACCATCAAGGTTACACTTTTTCTCATCGGAAAAAATTACCTAAAAAATTTTATGTTACAAATAAAAACATAACCCTGTCAACTTCACTTGGTTTACATTTGACCAATTGGTGTTCATGTTATTTCGCCCGTATTCCATACGGGCCAGTTTGTGTTCAGCTTTTAATGCTGGAACACATCTCATTACTTTATTTCTGATGAATGCGGAAAGTTTTAAGGTCCTCCAAATGGTGGTGCGACTAACATTTTTGTCAATAACGCCCTGTAAGTCAAGCAAACTTCGTGTTGAGTTGCTGGCCTTATTGATAATTTTTCTTTTGTCTCGGCTAGAAAGTATTGATGGCCCTCCTCTACGCTTATGGGACCCGTAAGATTCAGGATCCTTTAAAAAATTTTGGATAAGCCTATGACTCCTACCCAGCTCACGCGCTATCTCCCTTCCACTACATCCTTCTTTATTTTTCCCTTTTCAAGTTCTGTCAAACTTTTCCACGTGGCATAACTTATTTATTCTTAATTTTCTCCAAAACATCAACCAAATAATCACAACATTTCCGCTTGCACTTGCAAAACTCATTTAAAGCAAGTGGCGTTATAAATGTGAAACAGGCAATACTTTATGAGGTCTGCCACGCCTCCTTCTGCCTGTTACATACATTTGCACAAACCCAATATACTCTTGCAGAGAGTATAACAAGAAAGAATGCTACAGTCGCCCGGCGACTTTAGGATACCCGTTAATCAATGTTTAACCGATTGTTCCTACGGAAGCTATACGATTTGTATGAAACTTGGTCAGTACATTTATAAATTTTGTTGATAAATTTATTCTGTATCAGTTTGATTAAGATAGCTTGGTAAATACAGAAAATTTTCATACAAATTCATACTAAATGCAAATTATTGACCTATTGTCCCTATGGGAGCTATACAATATAGTAGTCCGATTTCTATGAAATTTGATCAGTACATGTACTTCATAGACATGTAGTCTCCGTGTAAATTTGATAGCATTGCTAACACAAAATTTTTCTTTGCTAAAACATTCAAGTTTTATCTGTACATTTTCCTTTATATGAAGATAGAATGCCCTAAAGTGGGCGTGTCAAAAAACAAAAACAAACGCGTACTGCTTGGGTATTGTACCTGTCATTTGCGATCACTTTCACCTTTCTAGCTCTTATAGTCTCTGAGATCCTTTTGTTCATACAGACGGACGGACGGGCAGACAAACATGGCTATATCGACTCGGCTATTGATGTTGGTCAAGAATATATATACTTTATGGGGTCTGCCACGCCCCCTTTTCTCATAAGAACTAAAAAACTGTCCAACTTCAATGCCGTTTTTAAGGCATTAAATCAAATAGTACAGTGTTGTAATTTAACATTCACTTAGAGACTTACTATTTCTAACTTTCCTGAAAGTGGCATCAAAATCCTATGTCAAACAAGAAATTTATCACGGTTCAAAGTTTAGGTTATTGTACTGCAAAATCACTGTATGCGCGCAACACATACAAACAAACACAGAAGCATACAAACATATGTTCGAACGTTTTCTCTACCTGCTTTGGCGGCAGCGCAGCCCGGAGCCGCTGGCCGCGCCGACCAATGCCATACATACACACATATATATATGCACACATAAATATATGCAAATAATCGGAAGAATGACAGAGGAGGGGCTTGGTGCAACTGGTAGAGTTGCGGCGCAATATGGAACCTTCGTATGGATCGCGGGTTCGAATGCTGACGATGACAATTGTTATACCCGTTACTCGCAGAGTACAAGGGTATATTGTAATCGATGGAATGTATGTAACAGGCAGAAGGAGGCATGGCAGACCCCATAAAGTATATATATTCTTGATCAGCATCAATAGCCGAGTCGATATAGCCATGTCCGTCTGTCCGTCCGTCCGTCTGTCCGTCTGTATGAACAAAAGGATCTCAGAGACAGACTATAAGAGCTAGAAAGGTGAAAGGGATCGCAAAAGAAAAGTACAATACCCAAGCAGTACGAGTTTGTTTTTGATTTTTGACACGCCCACTTTAGGGCGTTCTATCTTCATATAAAGGTAAATGTACAGAAAAAACTTGAATGTTTTAGTATAGAAAACTTTTTTGTTAGCAACGCTATCTGATCCAAATTTACACGGAGACCACATGTCTATAAATTACATGTACTGACCATGTACTGAGTTTCATACAAATCGAACTACTATATCGTATAGCTCCAATAGGAACAATCGGTCGAACATTGAGTGACGGGTATCCTTAAGTCGCCGGGCGACTGTAGCATTCTTTCTTGTTTAATTTTAATTCAAAATGTAAATATTTAGTTTTAATTTTTTTATTTTCATTTTAAAATTTTAATATAAATTAAATGGGCACTACTATGGGAGTACGGGGTCTTTTACAGTCGGCTCGATCGACTGTAGCCTTTCTTACTTGTTCTTGAATGGAATATAATTTTAAATTTAAAATTTAAGCTATGATGATCCGGATTGGGTTGTTGGATCACAATAAGTAACACTTCATGCACGGCTTGAATTAAAATAATTAACATTTATTAATTTTATATTTTAAATGATCTATGTTTCATTTTAGGAGGTGTGTTAGAGTTGCTGAAAACTAATATAGCCTTGAACAACCTGTATTCAGTTATGTAGCTGATGAGTTACGCATGTATACGCAATTGAGACTAGAGATGGGCGTCGGGATCGGGATTTTCGGGAATCCCGCGGGACCCGCAAAAATTTATCGGGATCGGGCGGGATGGGAATGTCTTTAAAATAAACCGGGATGAACGAGATAAGTGATCGATCCGGAAATTAAATATTTTGACAGTTGAAGACAAAAAAATTAAGTTCACTTAACAGTGAAAACAATGGTCGAATTGTTATCAAGTCCAACAAACAAAAAATCATAAGACTTATCAAATTTACCAGATAGGTTTTCTGAATTTTGTGCAATGCCAAACGAAGAGGATGATGATATTAAAGAAGAGATAAATAATTATATTAAACACAATAAATGAAAGAAAAATTTAAGTATATTATCTTTCTGGCAGCATTGCAATGAATTGCCATTATTGCAAATGCTCGCTAGGCAAGTTCTTAATGTCCCAACATCATCTGCCACCAGAGAAAGAGTGTTGCTTACTTCTACTATAATTTTAGAAGAAAGAAGGACTCGCTTAATTGGAAGCAATTGCGAAAAAATTTTGTTTTTAAATGAAAATGTTGACATTTAAAATGAGTTAATTTAAAAAATAACTATTGAATATTATAGTGCAAAAAGTATTTCGGGGAATGTCGGGACCCGCGGGATAAACCGAAAAATTGTCGGGACAATCGGGATGGGAAGAGCAAATTTGATTTCGGGACGGGATGGGACGGAAAGCAATTTCGTTCCCGATCCCATCTCAATTTGAGACAAAAGAAGCCTAGATCCTTTAAGTCTTTAGTTAAAAAGGAACGACACTTATGTATAGTGTGGTGAATTTGCACTTTATGCATACATATGTGATATTCATTTTTATTGCTTCACTTTGATTTAAAACGCCGAATGTTGAAATAATATAAAAGCTATAACTTTATTCACTTGTCTTATTTGTTGATTAAGTGTTTTTTAACAGAAAATATATCATTAAATAATAATATTTTTTTCATATCAAAATATCATCGATATTGATACTTTTTAAAATATCAACATAACGTTGCCACTACTTTATGTTGATAGCTGCCGTAACTTTTTTGTTCTTCTAGCTATTAAATCTAATTTGTATATATTAGGTGACTTTTCTTGTTCTGAAGACTTAGGCAGTAACTTTGTAGAATAACCAATCATCAATTCGGCAAACGATTTTATTTTATTTTATTCTTTAATAATCTTAAAAGAATTTCTTTTTCATTTGGGTCAAAAGATGTTTAAATGTACGTATTGTTTGCTTACAAAAGTGAACACGTGCTCGTTATGTATAAAAGCTATGTTAACGAGCTGGATTGGCAAAAAAAATTTGCAAGTTTTATAAATTGAAAATAAGACTTTATTCAAATAAATAGAGAGTTTGACACATAGTGAAATGGTACACAAACATACATACATACATACGTTTGTACATACATATAATTTTATGTACATAATATCTATCTACGTAAATACAGAAAATCGAATGTATGTTCGATTATGCTTTATTTTTAGACCCCGTAATCTAAAAAAGAGAAGAGGAGTCAATTAAGTTTGTCAGGAGCGAAATGTGCGTAACAGGCAGAACGGTGACGACCCCATAAAATATATATGTATATTCTTGATCAGCATCAACAGCATATAGCCTACAGCTCCCAATGGACAACTCGGATGGAAATTGTATATATGTATAGAAAATCTGCACTAGAAGGAGTACGGGGTTTCTTACAGTCGTTATTTTATTTTGTTTCAACGTGTTGTTATACAAGTACTATCCATTGTCATACCTGGATACAGATTTTAATTTAAATTTAATAAAAGTAGTATTTGTTTTAATTTGTTTTACTTGTTTGTTCTTTAAACCCCAGCTTATATTACTAAAAATATACCTTTATATTTAAATATTATCTGTAACTTTAACTGCGTGCCAATGCGATCTTTTTCAGCTAGGTTAGACTTTTACATTATGCATCCCTATAGAAACTAACTTAGAATTCATGATGCGCATTTCATTGAATTATTGAAATGTACGAAATCTGTATTGCCGTTATACGCCGAAAAGCAAAAGCTTACCGCGTGATGAGCTTTTGATATCAAGGGAAGGAGAAAGAAAATCAGCAGTAGCTGGTTCAGCTGGCAAAAGCAACTCTGAAAATGCCGTTACACACAGCGTTGTAACGCCGTCTGTGACACTCTGGCAACACTGAAGCTTGCGGAAGCTTTTGACAGCTTTCATCCCTCCAATTGCGATGCTGCCGCATTGAACAGAAGTGGACGAACAACGCACAACGAACGACGAGCAACGACGCACGCGGATAGCAAACGATAGACAACGACAGCGAAACAGCAAAATTAACAAAAAAAAAACTACAAGAAAAGAAAAAAAAATCACAAATTGTTTTAAGTTCTTATATAAATATTTTTGTATATTTTTAATAAATAACAAATAAAATAAAGCGCAAAATATGTTGGATATGCAATCAGGGAGTGCCACATTCGCATCTGGTTAGGGATTCTGGGCTGTGGCATGTAAACTTCATTCCGCGGTCTCAGTGCGTTCTAGTGTGGTTGTGTGTGAGTGGAAGTGTGTGTGCGGTGTGTTTGTGTGTGTGTTAAAACGAGAGACCGGAATCGAAATCGGTAAGTGAAAATTCACAAAACAGAAATTATTTGTTTACATTTACGAACGCGCATGAGTTACTTGTTTGCGTGTCTGTGTGTATGAAAAGTTGAAGGGGAAAATTAAAAATTCTGCTATTTTTGTGAGGCGTTTTTGGGTGAGGCCAAGGCAAAATATATTTGTGGTTGCTTGCATGATTTGCTCTTTAGTTGGTTCTCCTCCCCCTCCTCTTCCTTCTCTACAGCCATCACCTCTTATTGTATAGTTCATTATTGTACATAAATACAATTTTATGGGTCACAGATGCAAAAACACAAACTTCTTATCTGCCTCAATAAATTATATAAATACCGGATTCAAATATGCAAAAAGAGACATACATACATAAATTTATCCAAACTGCAATTGAGGGTCTGAAAACTTGAGCGTTAGCATTTGCATCAAGCATTCAAAATTCTCCTGATGTTTTACCTGCAGCGCGATAATCGCTCAAACGAATGGGGAATATTAGATATGCACATTAAGTATACCTTTTTATGTTTAGGGGGGATCTATGAGTTCACTGGAGGCCAGAGCCTGGCATAATGGGGGACGCTAATGTGCGTCGACAATCTGATTTATGACGCAAAACAATCAAATTATTTTATGATACTCCCCATTTTTCGCTGTTTTTGCATGCAATTTCGCAATTCTTAGTGGGTAGCAGAAATATCATTAGACTGGCAGATGGGTTTTTCTTGTGTCGTCATGTTTCAACATGAACTACTTAACGTCCAAATTTTCACGGGCAGCTCCTCCGTTTGCAAGGGCGAGTTTTTTCTTTAAGAAATAATATAAATAAAAACTCCCCCGGAATTGAAACTAATTTATAAATTAATAAAATGAATTAGTTACCAGTTTAAGTTTTTTATTTAGAGTGTTATCTTTTAAGCATGGAATAATACTATTAATTAAATAATAAAAAAAAATAAACAATAATATTAATATATATTATAATAGTAATAATAATTACATATATTATAACAATAAAAATAACAATATTTTCAAGAATCAAAGCACAGTCGGGCTCTCCCGACCGTAGGATACACTGTGAGAAGTCCGATCCCGACATGAGATTCTAGAAATCTTCACTCAGAGTGTTGAATCAATTGTATCAGAAATCCAATTAATTGTAGTAAACGCAACTCCAACGATGCAGCTGAACAGCTGATCAAATTCGATTATTTAGTATCGCAGTTTTAGCTCAAATGAACCAAGGAACTGGTATCGATAGATGAATCAAAACAAAACCCGACAAAGCAAGAAAAAGAAGCACGCTCTGTCTTGCTTGCACTTGCTCACTCCATTTTTTTAATACAAATGGCCTATTTTCGGCCGATTTGGCCTATGGGAGCTATAGGATATGGTTGTCAAATCTGGTATGGATAATTATAATAGTACTTTGCACATAATATGTGAATTTGATATCGATAGCTTTGTTCAATATGTTTTTTACAATTTGCGGTGGCGGTAGGGGCGTGGCAAAAATTTGAATTATGCATGGTCTATCTGTACATTAAAGTAGTCCAGGGCCGGATTTATGGTGGGGCTTTACAATACCGCTTGATATCCCAATGATAAAAATGCAATTTTATAAGAATCTATTTCGTACTTTTTTTATTGAGATTTATAAGTACCCAGCGTACTTCGCGAATTTTTTTCGCAAAACTTGTCAACAGTGATTTAAAAGACACATTACGGCGGATATCATATCTAAATTTTGTTGTTTGTTTCACAAGTGGAGTCGGAAACCGTAGGTTTTGTAATAATGTATTGGTGAACGTTTAGGAAAGTGTAAAATTTTTGTGTCTTTGATAGCACTGTATCAACCCCCGCTCCCTGTTCTGCAGTAGCATTTTTGAACCCTTGGAGTTTTGTGTCCATCACTTTTCCGTTCACCCATGTCGTCTTTAACCGCACTTTGTTGAAACGAACAAAGTCTAATATGTTAATTTTTCTACCGTTACAAGATCTTTCTTGATCATTTGAGCGATTTTTAACGATGAATTTATAACGAGCTAAAGCTAAGATGCTAAATAATCGATAAGCTACTTTTCTCGGCATTTAATTTAGTAGTTCTTTTGTTTGTGGACAATATTTGTATTAGTTTGTTTTAGCGGCTCCATAGAAATAAATCTAATTCATTTGATCTTTGCTTGGACGGTTAAATTCTTTTCGAGCTTTTTTGAACATTAGTTTGGTTTAAAGCATCGATTTAAAACATTTGTCATTCCGTGATGGAACCCCTCTCGTGGTGGAGGCCCGTGGCCCCTATGTAAATCCGGCCCTGAAGTAGTCTATGTACCAAATGTGGTGTTTGTAGCTTTTACCATATCGGATATCTCGGCATTCATACTGACGGACAGACAGGTCAAGGTCAGACCTGGTCAACCCCAATATACATGTACATTAAAAATAATAAACAATTTACCCAAGCGATAGTTTTTCCGATAGTTAGTGTTGTCTAACAACGTTATCATGTTCTATTATGCTTTCACAGAATCACACACATACATACTCAGTGCCCTCAGTGCTGCTGTGCTGCAAATGCCAAATTTGAACAAATATTAAAATGCACTTGTCCCCTTTCGTTTCGAACTACTTTGGAGACCCTCGTGAAATACTTACATACCCGTATACCCGGCTGTTGCATAAATTTTCGCATTTTCTTGCCGTCATCCATACAAGTGTGTATGTATATATATGTATATGTGAGTGTATTTTTTTTGTGAATCTCATGCAGGTTTTATGCAGCTCAAGGAATTATATTGCTTGTACCAAGCAATGACAAGGCGTTCAGCATTTTTATCATTTTTGTTTAATACCCTGTACGAAGTGTACAGTTTGGTTGGAAAAGGTTTCTTCAAAGCATTAAAATTTCTGTTTCTAAAAATAGATCCAAAGATACTTCTAAGACACAAAACTGTTAGCTTTTTAAGACATTGAATCTTAGTATCACTTTCATATAAAATTTATAACAATAAAACTAAAGTTGTTTTTTAAATGAAATATAAATTATTTTGGGATCCATATTTAATGCAACTAAAACATAACATAGCTCTCAAATTTAATATTATTTTTTTTAAGAATACATATTGGAACTATTTATTTAACTTACTGTGTATACCGAGTCGTTTGTTTTTTCATGTGCTTATTCCGCTCGAACAAAAAATTAACAAGCACCAACCGGATCTGTTCAAAAATATATAGGGGATATGTGCACAAAGGAGTGTCATAGCCTGCACATAGGATATCTCGTCGTCGAACACTCTACTGCCAAGCATGCAAAATTTGGTGTACAGTTTTTTATTTGTCCTCTTCTTTTGATTGTTGTTGCGGTTCAAGTACGAAACCGTTCTGATTCGGGGCCCGACGTTGTCCGGGTAACAATAGGCATGTGTTGTGAATACGGCGGATTCAGACAATGGCATTTCTTAGTCCTTGCGCATTTCTATATCGTCGTCATAGCAAAATCAACAAAATTCATCCGCACAGTTATTTGTTTTTATTTAGTTGACTTCAGTTGAGTCGAGTTGAGTTTTGTTCAGAACGTTTCGGTTAAATATGGGTTTGAGACAATAAATCAGGCTCGGATTTGGTTTTAAGATACCGGGTTTTGGTGCTACTTTTGCTTTAATTGGTTCCATTAATGAAACGCGAACATTTCCAGTCATAGTAAGTGGTTTTCTCTCTGGCTTCTAACATAGCTGATACAAACACATATTTATAAATCTATAAATATTCGGAGGCTATCCAATATCGAATAAATACATAAATGTTTGATAATTCGCATTGCGATTTCAGTAATGCAAACGTGGCGTTATGGCACTGCAAGGCTGGCGCTTTTTCGGTGTCTCGGCAACCATCATCATTTACATTGGAGGTGTTCTATTTCTATCCATGAACAATATACCCGGCTCGCATCCAAAACGAACGCGCATCGAGAGATTTGCAGAGGTAAGTAATCTTCCTAGATTTAATCTAGTTTATAAAGTTTGGTCAGTACATGACATATTGGACGGAATTCAATAAGATTCTAGGTTTCATATGTTTCGAAAACAAGTAAGAAAGGCTACAGTCGAGCGAGCCGACTGTAAAAGACCCCCTCACAGTAGTCCCCATTTTTTCATTCAAACAAAAAACATGAAAAAGAACCAGAGTGAGATATCTTGTTAAACACAGATAATTTCTATACAAATTCATATTTAGAGCAAATTTCCGACCGATTGTTCCTATGGGAGCTACACGATATAGTAATCCGATTTGGATAAAACTTGGTCTATATGTTTATGTTATTGGAGAATGTATTCATTGTAAGTTTAATTAATATAGCTTCTTCAACTCAAAAGTTTTTTATATTAGCTCATATTTGTAGCGCATTTTTGACCGATGAACCTATGGGAGCTATACAATGCAGTAGCCCGATTTGCATGAAACTTGGTCGGAATGATTATGTTACTAAAATATGTATATATATAAAGCTTATACGATATAGTAGTCTGATTTGCACCACGCTGCAAGTTTGGGAAGTGTCCGATTATCTTTACACTTACATGTAATATTGTAATTTTGTTTTATAACAAAAACAAATAAAATGCTTTTTCTGTGCCGTGATTCAAAGCACAGATCTTAGGCTTACATACAAGTACAAAAAATTATAAATGGCATCTTCACCACTTGTGCCACTCTTCGCTTAAGAGTTGGCGCGTCTAATCTAGATAAAACAAGAAAGAATGCTACAGTCGCCCCGCGACTTTAGGATACCCGTTACTCAATGTTCGACCGATTGTTCCTATGGGAGCTATACGATATAGTCAAACGATTTGTATGAAACTTGGTCAGTACATTTATGTTATTGATAAATTTATTCTGTATCAGTTTCATTAAGATAGCTTGGTAAACACAGAAAATTTTCATACAAATTCATACGAAATGCAAATTTTTGACCTATTGTCCCTATGGGAGCTATACGATATAGTAGTCCGTTTTCTATGAAACTTGGTCAGTATATTTATATTATTGACTTATTTATTTTGTGTCAGTTTCATTAAAATAGCTTAGTTAATGCAAAATTTTTTCATACTAATTTATATTCGGAGCGTGTTTTTGACCTATCGGTCCTATGGGAGCTATACGATATAGTTGTCCGATTTCGATGAAACTTGGGCAGTACATGTACTTCATAGACGTGTAGTCTTCGTGTAAATTTGGATCAGATAGCATTGCTAACAAAAAAGTTTTCTATACTAAAACATTCAAGTTTTATCTGTACATTTGCCTTTATATGAAGATAGAACGCCCTAAAGTGGGCGTGTCAAAAAACAAACTCGTACTGCTTGGGTATTGTACCTTTCATTTGCGACCCCTTTCACCTTTCTAGCTCTTATAGTCTCTGAGATCCTTTTGTTCATACAGACGGACAGACGGACGGACGGACAGTCGGACGGACGGACAGACGGACGGACGGACAGACGGACATGGCTATATCGACTCGGCTATTGATGCTGATCAAGAATATATATACTTTATGGGGTCTGCCACGCCTCCTTCTGCCTGTTACATACATTCCAACGATTACAATATACCCTTGTACTCTACGAGTAACGGGTATAAAAACCCAATATACTCTTGCAGAGAGTATAATAAAGTTAACTCTTTTCTTTCAACCACGTGTAAAGAAATTACAATTATTGAACATAGTTTGTGGTGAGGTAACCGCAGTTTTTAAACATTTGCGGGGACGTATCGTGGCAACGTTTTGATCTGCCTGACATAAGTACGTTCGTCCTTAGAAGAAAGAATGCGTAGTATTGGTCGGTAGGGCCAGTGTCTGCGGCTAGGGTTGCCTCCACGCAGGCAGCGAGAACGTTCGAACTGTGTTTGTATGTTTTTGCCACGCTTGCACACATGCATTAACACTGCGTTTAATGAGTATGCTACCATTTTGGTTTTTTTCAAGTCAGATCTGACTTTTTAGACCCCGTACTCTTTAAAAAGAGTAAAGGGGGTCTGTTAAGTTTGTCAGAAGCGAGATGTGCGTAACAGGCAGAAGGAGGCGTGGCCGACCCCATAAAGTATATATATTCTTGATCAGCATCAACAGCCGAGTCGATATAGCAATGTCCGTCTGTATGAACACCTGGATCTTTTAAACTACAAAAGCTAGAGACACCAAATTTGAAATGAAAGTCCGTTTATGATGTACGCAGATCAAGTTTATTTCAAATTGTTTCCACGCCGCTTACCGCCCCCGCAATGAGCAAAAAACCAGACACACCTCGAACAAATTTGTGTTTTAGGCGAATATCTCAGTAACTATAGCACTTAGGAGCACAAATTTTGGTATACAGGACAGAGACAGCCTTAGTATAATGTCATTCAAAATTTTGAGCTGCCACGCCCCCTTTTCTCATAAGAACTAAAAAAGTTTCCAACTTCAATGCCGTTTTTAAGGCATTAAATCAAATAGTACAGTGTTGTAATTTAACATTCACTTAGAGACTTACTATTTCTAACTTTCCTAAAAGTGGCATCAAAATCCTATGTCAAACAAGAAATTTATCACGGTTCAAAGTTTAGGTTATTTTACTGCAAAATCACTGCATGCGCGCAACACATACAAACAAACACAGAAACATACAAACATATGTTCGAACGTTTTCTCTACCTGCTTTGCACTATGGGTCAAACGTCGGATTTTTGGAAATTAAGTCTTATTTTCAAGGTATTTAAATTTACATAATTTTGATCACAATCCATTAGGAACACCCCAAATGTAAATGTTACATACCCAGAATTTTAACATGGGCGCGTTCTGTTAAGTTAACGGCTTCTTGACAGAGCTGTTATACACAACGCACACGCGTTAACGTTTTTAAGCAAACTATACGTAAGTTCAAAACAACTTTTGACCCAAATATAATTAAAATTATGTTAAAATTTTTAGTGGATAGGAAAGAATGAAGTTTTTACTAATTGTTTATGTGTTTGTTTTTAATTTTAATTTAACCAAAAACTAGCCTTAAACAAAGATTTTGTAGTGAAATTTCATTTTTGAGAGAAGAAAACTTATGTTTGTAGCAACATATTTTTCTTCCTTTGGCAAAAATTTGAGCAAAAATCGTAAAAAACACTTCGTGTTTGGCCAAATAGGTGATTTGAGCAACTCTTCTTTGAATAACTTTTTATGCAGTCAACCGATTTTGACCATTTTTTCACAGTTTTCAGAACATAAAAACTCACCTAATATGTTGATTCGGATTTCATAGCTTGATGAACAAAAAAGTTATGGCAACTAACAATATGAAGGAGGGGCGGTGCCACGCCCGTTTTTTTGTGATAAAAGTGTTTTGACATCCAAGGTCAAATACAAAAAACCAAATTAAAATATCTTGTTTGGTTCTTAAGATATTAATTAATTCCTGAAAATCGGGCATTTGACCCATAGTGCTTTGGCGGCAGCGCTGCCCGGAGCCGCTGGCCGCGCCGACCAATGCTATACATACACACATATATATCTGCACACATGCATATATGCATATAATCGGAAGAATAATAGAGGAGGGGCGTGGTGCAACTGGTAGAGTTGCGGCGCAATGTGGAACCTTCGCATGGATCGCGGGTTCGAGTGCTGACAATGACATTTGTTAATTTATTTATTTTTTAATTTTAATTCAAAATGTAAATATTTAATTTTAATTTTTTTAAATTTCATTTTAAAATTTTAAATTAAATAAAATGCAAATGGGAACTACTATGGGAGTACGGGGTCTATAACAGTCGGCTCGATCGACTGTAGCCTTTCTTACTAGTTTTACTCCGCAAGAGTATATTGGGTTTGTGCAAAGTATGTGACAGGCAGAAGGAGGTGTGGCAGACCCCATAAAGTATATATATTCTTAATTGGCATCGGTACGGACAGCTTCTGCGGGCAGCGCTGCCACCACACAGGCAGCGAAAACGTTTGAACACGGCATTGAAGTTTGAAAAGTTTTTAGTTCCTATGGGAAATACCGAAATTGGTGTTTCTAAGAATCATAGTTATAGAGATATTCGCCGAAAACATCGACTTTTCCTAGGTGCGGGAGCGGTAAGGTGCGTGGCAGCAGTTTGAAATAAACTTGTCCTGCGTACATCATAGACATAGACATCTAACAAAACTTAATAGACCCCTCTACTCTTTTTTAGAGTAAGGGGTCTAATAACTGTACATAGTTGCTAAAAAGTAAAAATTTGCAAAAAGTGCACCTTGAGATATTAAGTCTGAAATCGTAATTGATTCCTCTACAAATTGTATATTGTTGCATTGCTACAATATGCTACAAACAAAAGTTTCCACATAGCAAGAACTCTTTTTTTGCTTCAAATTTCAACATATATTTTTTTTCATTTATCGGTCAAAAGTGGTTTTAAACTTACGTATAGTTTGCTTACAATCGTCAATACGCGCGTATTATTTATGTATAAAAGCTCTATTAAGGTTCCCACACACCAGAGAGATTTATTCGCTTGACGGCGAATTTGCAGCGTTTTTATACTCTCTGCAAGAGTATATTGGGTTTGTGAAAATGTATGTAACAGGCAGAAGGAGGCGTGGCAGACCCCATAAAGTATATATATTCTTGATCAGCATCACAAGCCGAGTCGATATAGCCATGTCCGTCTGTCCGTCTGTCCGTCTGTCTGTCCGTCTGTCTGTCTGTCCGTCCGTATGAACAAACAGATATCAGAGATGGTAAGAGCTACAAGTTCGAGCTTGGTCTCAATCGATCACATTTTTAGTCAGTCAATACAAGAATCTTTTTTTTTTTGATGCCACGCCCCATACGCCCACAATGAGCAAAAAACTAGACACACCTCGAAAAAAAATTGGTGTTTTGGGCGAACATCTCAGTAACTATGGCACCTAGGATGACCAATTTTGGTATGGAGGTTCATAGTGACATCCTAAATGCATTGACATTTAAAATTTTGGACTGCCACGCCCCTTTTTCCCACAATTAATAAAAATAATTCCTTACTTGTTAATTACTATCATGTTCATGATTACACATGTTTTTGGAAAAGGTAGGCGTGTTAACGCCCACATTAATTTTTTTTACTGAAATACAGTCCTATAAATATAAAACTAAGTTCATCAAGAAAAACAATGATTTTTAAAAAATTAACAACAGTACGAATATTTTTCGTTCTCAAATTTTTCATCATAGTAAAACGATAGATTCAGTGTCAAAGTCACCAGCAAAAAATTCAATTACGCCGATAGTACGGAAACTACACTTTGAAATAAACAGCTTTTAATTCAGAATTAATTGCTCTACGACGTACAATTGGTCGTACGCTTTCACTCATTTTATAAATCTTTGCAAAGTTGAAGGTATTTTTTAAGACAAGTACCTTTGAGACCATTAGCAAATTATACAAAATATTAATAGAAAACACAAAAATATGATATTATTACAGTAGTACATTAGTACAAATAGTAGAAACCCTTATGGTTGGAATGCTTTTTGATTTTTGTAAATAAAGGGTTTTGCATTTGAATGGTAAGAATTTGAAAATTGACTTCACAAAAGTTGAAATTTTAAAACACGTTCCTTCGCCAAAAACAGCTGACTTTAACTGTTAACTTTAACATGTGTCTGTTATATAACAGTTTTCGTAATGATAATTAAAGTTTAAAGTTTTCTAAATACGTTAACGCTAAAAAATATTTATTTGTAATACTTAGAGAAAATGACTTAATACCCGAAAAATGGGAATATATCCCATAGTGCATTGGTCGGCACCAGTGTTGCCATTTTGACCTATTTAAGGCTAGATATAGCTTATTTCAAAACACAATTGCTTGAAAAATTATGAAAATGCTTTTAGCCTTAAATCTGGACGGTTTTAATATCTTTTGGATTTCAGGTATTTTTAAAGGTAAATCGACTGCTGAAAAATAAGGAATAAAGACGTGTAGTTTGTATGGCGTCAGCCGAGCACGTCAGAGTCATCATCATAAAAAAAACCCACTATTTAACACGGTGGTTTGGCCATGTATGGCGGCTTCAGGGGTCGGTAATCTGGTTTTCATTGCTGGGATTATGGATAAGCATGGATACCTCCAAACATTAAGGGGGGTTTTTGCTTTGAAAACCTAAAAAACGTCTTTTTCTAAATTTCTTATTCTTTATTTTAAAAATATTTTCAAAACTCAAAATAAAAAGGCGGAGGGAGGGGGGCGTTCCAAAATGGCGGTGCGTCAATCATGACATGTCTCGCTGATGGTAGTCCCCCCGTCCTGTATGATAATCTTAAACCGACAAATTATACATTTTATCAATGTCACCAAAATTTTGCGTAGCAGGCAGTACAAGTCCGCCTGCAGTGTTCGCAAATAAAGTTTATTTCAATTTTTTTTTTCTGACCTTATTAATAATTAAAATTCAGATAAAATAATTCTCTAATAATAAATTTATTCACTAATTACGACTTTGATTTACTTTTAGTTTTCCAGTTTTCATAGTCCCCGATTTCCGATGCCCAGTCGCAAAATGACCATCCGCTGGTGTCGCGACCTCAAGTATCTGAACCGCGAGCTTCCAAATTACACAGACTACAAGGCCGGCGACTTTAACAGTGAGTACTACCAGATTTTAAACTATAAATGTTTAATCTTGATAACTTCAATCAATCCAGCTGCCTTACCCAGCGATGTAAGTGCAGTTCTGCAGTTACAGGGTATGCCCTCAGCACCCATGCTAACTGCCCTAGCCAGTTTTCCGGGTAGCGGGAATACGTGGCTCAGGTACCTGCTGCAGCAGGCGACGGGCATTTTAACAGGCAGCATCTACAAGGACTATGGATTGCTGAAGACTGGCTTTCCCGCAGAGAATGTCTGCAACAGCTCAGTATTATTGGTCAAGACTCACGAATGGGGCTCCAAGGCATGGGCGCCGTTCTCCAAAGCAATACTCTTGGTGCGGGAGCCCGAGAAGGCGATCATTGCGGAATTTAATCGCCAAAGCGGTGGACATATTGGATTCGCTTCACCCGACCGCTACAAACGCACCAAGGGCAAATGTAGGTATCAAATACAATACATGCTATCAATACACTGAGGAAACGCCATTCTAAACAAGTAAGGAAAGTACAGTCGAGCACGCCCGACCGTAAAATACTCTCTGCACTTTTTTCCCGATTAAATTATTAAAATCGGTCTAGAGATATTAAAATGTGTAGTACTTGCATTAAAACACCTTGAAACAAAAACAATCTAAGCATAATCAAACATACAGATGTTTGTCTGTATGCGAATACACACACGAATGACAATATATGATGCATATACATGTATGTATGTATGTGTGTATTCAGCGCGGCCAGCGACAGCGGGTAGCGCTGCACTATGGGTCAAATGCCCGATTTTCAGGAATTAATTAATATCTTAAGAACCAAACAAGATATTTTAATTTGGTTTTTTGTATTTGACCTTGGATGTCAAAACACGTTTATCACAAAAAAATGGGCGTGGCACCGCCCCTCCTTCATATTGTTAGTTGCCATAACTTTTTTGTACATCAAGCTATGAACACCGAATCAACACGTTAGGTGAGTTTTTATGTACTGGAGACCCTGTGAAAAAATGGTCAAAATCGGTTGACTACATCAAAAGTTATTCAAAGAAGAGTTGCTCAAATCACCTATTTGGCCAAACAGGCCGTGTTTTTTAAGGTTTTAGCTCAAATTTTTGTCAAAGGAAGATAAATATGTTGTTTTCTTTTTCAATGCTTCTATAAAACTTATTATTTGGCCATTGGAAGCTTCGAAAACATTAAAAACGGTGTATTGCTTGCTTTGCTAGCTCACGTGTCGCCGCTTAACTTCAAAGAAAATTACATTGCATACACCGAGGTTAGTTGCTAAAAAATTAAATTGTGCAAAAAGTGCGCAAAAGTGCACATTGAGCTTATAGGTCTTAACTCGTAATTGAACACACTATACAATGCATATAGTTGCATTGCTACAAAATGTAACAAACATAACTTTTCTCTAATCAAAGACAAATTTTTTTTCAAAAAAATTTTGTCAGAGGCAGCTTTTTGACTTACACAAAACATTACATAACATAAAGATTTTGGACAACACAAACACATAAACACGAAGTACAAACCCGATTCCATGTTTTCCATAAAAAATTTTAATCAAATTGCATTTATTTAAATTTCAATTGGCGATTCAAATTCACATAAACTTTGTTTACAAAATTTAACATGTGCGCGTCGTGTAGAAGAACCCTGTTTAGCAGCTGTTTTAATAACAGAGGGCGACTCTGTAAAAATTCTGGGTATGTAACATTTACATTTGGGGTATTCCTAATGGATTGTGATCAAAATTATGTTAATTTAAACAACTTGAAAATATGACTTAATTCCTAAAAATCGGGCGTTTGACCCATAGTGCGCTGCCGCCACGCAGGCAGCGAAAATATTCGAACATGTGCTTGTATGTTTCTGTCTGGCTTGCACTCATACATGAAATTGCATTCAGTTATCAATATTGTAAGGCTTCTAGTTTTCTTGTTTATAGTGCGATTTCAATGCGCCTTTCAGAATAGTTTGATATAGTGATTGGTGATCCTAGGTGCAATAGTTATTGAGATATTCGCCCAAAACACCAATTTTTTTTCGAGGTGTGTCTAGTTTTTTGCTCATTGTGGGCGTATGGGGCGTGGTATCGAAAAAAAAAAAGATTCTTGTATTGACTGACTAAATATGTCATCGATTGAGACCAAGCTCGAACTTGTAGCTCTTACCATCTCTGAAATCTGTTTGTTCATACGGACGGACAGACAGACAGACAGACGGACATGGCTATATCGACTCGGCTTGTGATGCTGATCAAGAATATATATAATTTATGGGGTCTGCCGCGCCTCCTTCTGCCTGTTACATACATTTTCACAAACCCAATATACTCTTGCAGAGAGGATAAAAATATTCCGTCTGAGCATTGTTTAGGAAGTTTTCATTCTTAACATTTATTCTTAATTTCGCAACCAATTTGGAATAAGCATCAAAATTCTTGGAATATCTAAAATGCCCTTTATTAAGAGTACGGGTAAATAATTTTTTTAGACCCCGTACTCTAAATAGGAGTAGAGGGGTTATGAACACCTAGATCTCAGAGACTATGAGAGCTTGAGTCACCAAATTTGGAACAAAAGTCCGTCTAAGTCGCGAGCAAATCAAGTTTATAAAAACTTCGTGCCACGCCCATTACCGCCCCGCAAATAGTACAAAACATTCGCAGTACAACATTCGCAGAACTTGAAAACGACTAGAGCTTTCGCGACCAAATTCACACATTATGTGAATGATACCATAGTAATTCCCTATCAAGTTTAATCTGGATCGGATAGCTATAGCCTATAGCCCCCATAGACAAATCGGTAAAAAATAAGCCAGAAGGAGCTATAATCTTTACAACGAAACCTGTTGTAAGCTAATTAAACAAAAACAAGCTTTATACGATATAGTAGTCCGATTTGAATGAAACTTGGTCAGTATATTTATGTTATTGATAAATTTATTATACCCGTTACTCGTAGAGTACAAGGGTATATTGTAATCGTTGGAATGTTTGTAACAGGCAGAAGGAGGCGTGGCAGACCCCATAAAGTATATATATTCTTGATCAGCGTCAGCAGACGAGTCGATATAGCCATGTCCGTCTGTCCGTCCGTCTGTACGTCCGTCCGTCTGTCCGTCTGTATGAACAAAAGGATCTCAGAGACTATAAGAGCTAGAAAGGTGAAAGGGGTCGCAAATGAAAGGTACAATACCCAAGCAGTACGAGTTTGTTTTTGTTTTTTGACACGCCCACTTTAGGGCGTTCTATCTTCATATAAAGGAAAATGTACAGATAAAACTTGAATGTTTTAGTATAGAAAACTTTTTTGTTAGCTATGCTATCTGATTCAAACTTACACGGAAAGTACGTGTCTAGGAAGTACATGTACTGAGCAAGTGATCGGAATCGAACAACTATATCGTATAGCTCCCATAGGGACAATAGGTAAAAAATTTGCATTTAGTATGAATTTGTATGAAAATTTTCTGTATTTGCCAAGCTATCTTAATGAAACTGATACCGAATAAATTTATCAATAACATAAATGTACTGACCAAGTTTCATACATCGTATGACTATATCGCATATCTCCCATAGGAACAATCGGTCGAACATTGAGTAACGGGTATCCTAAAGTCGCGGGTCGACTGTAGCATTCTTTCTTGTTCTGTGTTAGTTTCATTAAGATAGCTTGGTAAATACAGAAAATTTTCATACAAATTCATACTAAAAGCCAATTTTGGACTGGTTATCCCGATGGGAGCTATACGATATAGTAGTACGATTTGGATTAAACATGGTCAGTATATGTACGCCATAGATGTGTCCATCCTATGTGAAATTGGTTCGGATAACGTAACTAACAAAAAAGTTTTCTATACTAAAACATGCTTTTTATACTCTCTGCAAGAGTATATTGGGTTTGTGAAAATGTATGTAACAGGCAGAAGAAGGCGTGGCAAGTATATATATTCGTGATCAGCATCACAAGCCGAGTCGATATAGCCATGTCCGTCTGTCTGTCCGTCCGTATGAACAAACAGATTTCAGAGATGGTAAGAGCTACAAGTTCGAGCTTGGTCTCAATCGATCACATATTTAGTCAGTCAATACAAGAATCTTTTTATTTTGCGATGCCACGCCCCATTCGCCCACAATGAGCATAAAACTAGACACACCTCGGAAGAAATTGGTGTTTTGGGCGAATATCTCAATAACTATTGCACCTAGGATCACCAATTTTGGTATGTAGGTTCCTAGCGACAGCGTAGATGCATTGACATTTAAAATTTTGGACTGCCACGCCCCGTTTTCCCACAATTAACAAAAATAGTTCTCAACTTTCGTTCCAATTTTTTTGCATTTGTTTATATAGTACAGTATTGTAATTTATTTATTCGTGTGGAGACTAACTATATCAAACTATCCTGAAAGGTGCATTGAAATCGCACGATAAACAAGAAAACTAGAAGCGTTACAATATTAACAAGAAAGAATGCTATTGTCGCCCCGCGACTTTAGGATACCCGTTACTCAATGTTCGCCCGATTGTTCCTATGGGAGCTATATGATATAGTAGTCCGATTTGAATGAAACTTGGTCAGAACATTTATTTTTATTGATAAATTTATTTTGTGTCAGTTTCATTAAGATATCTTAGTCAATGCAAAATTTTTTCATACTAATTTATATTTGGATCGTATTTTTGACCGATAGGCCCTATGGGAGCTATACGATATAGTTGTCCGATTTCGATAAAACTTGGTCAGTACATGTACTTCATAGACATGTAGTCTCCGTGTAATCAGATCAGATCAGATAGCATTGCTAACAAAAAAGTTTTCTATACTAAAACATTCAAGTCTAATCTGTACATTTACCTTTATATGAAGATAGAACGCCCTAAAGTGGGCGTGTCAAAAAACAAAAACACACTCGTACTGCTTGGGTATTGTACCTTTCATTTGCGACCCCTTTTACCTTTCTAGCTCTTATAGTCTCTGAGATCCTTTTGTTCATACAGACGGACAGACGGACGGACGGACGGACAGACGGAAGTGGCTATATCGACTCGGCTATTGATGCTGATCAAGAATATATATACTTTATGGGGTCTGCCACTCCTCCTTCTGCCTGTTACATACATTCCAACGTTTACAATATACCCTTGTACTCTACGAGTAACGGGTATAATAACTGAATGCAATATCTTGTATGAGTGCAAGTGAGACAGAAACATACAAGCACATGTGACGGCAGCGCTGCCGCATTCATATCAATGTATGAGTGCAAGCGAGACAGAAACATACAAGCACATGTTTGAATGTTTTCGCTGCCTGTGTGGTGGCAGCGCTGCCCGAGTGTCGCTGGCCATGCCGAATACACACATACATACATATATGCATCATATATTGTCTTTCGTATGTGTATTCGCATACAGACAAACAGATGTATGTGTGATTATGCTTAGATTGTTTTTGTTTCAACGTGTTTTAATGCAAGTTCTACACATTGTAATATCTCTAGACCGATTTAAATAATTTAATCGCGAAAAAATGCAGAGAGTATTCTACGGTCGGGCGTGCTCGACTGTACTTTTCTTACTTGTTTACCTTTATATGAACATAGAACGCCCTAAAGTGGGCATGTCAAAAAACAAAAACAAACTCGTACTGCTTGGGCATTTTATCTTTCATTTGCGACCCCTTTCACCTTTCTAGCTCTTATAGTCTCTGAGATCCTTTTGTTCATACAGACGGACAGACGGACGGACAGACAAACATGGCTATATCGACTCTTCTTTTCATGCTGATCAAGAATATATATACTTTATGGGGTCTGTCACGCCTTCTTCTGCCTATTACGCACATTTCACTTCTGACAAACTTATAAGACCCCTCTACTCCTTTTTAAAGGGTACGCGGTCTAACTAGCATGTTTTAGTATAGAAAATTTATTGCTTAGCAATGCTATCTGCAAGGAAAGTACCTGTCTAGGAAGTAAGTGTACTGACCAAGTTTGATCCAAATGGGGCACTATATCGTATAGCTCCAATAGGGACAATCGGTCAAAAATTGGCTTTTTGTATGAATTAGTATGCAAATTTTCTGTATTTACCAAGCTATCTTAATGAAACTGACACAGAATAAATTTATTTATAACATAAATATACTGACTGACTATAGCATTCATTCTTGTTTTTTATGGATTCTATGTACTCTGAAATTGTACTCTATTTATGTTTAAAGTGTATAAACGAACAATACAAATTAAGAATAAATATTGTAATTTTATTGTAGATTAACAACTCTCTGTTGGAATAATGTATGAATAATCAAAATTTATATTTCTTGCAGATTGGCAGCAGTTTGTCAGCAACAAACTCAAGGGTTGGGAGCTCATGAACCTAAGCTGGGCGCGCAATTTTACTGGCAGTATTAAGGTTGTGTTTTACGATGACTTGGTGAATCACACGGAACTTGAACTGCGCAGCATACTTGACTTTTTGGAGTTTCCAATAAACGAACAGCTAATGCGATGCGCTTTGATGCGCAAGGAGGGAATCTTCAGAAGGAAGAAAAGGCTACTCTCCTTCGATCCCTACACGGAGTCAATGCGTGCGGAGCTGCTTGCCCGCACACGGATCGTTTACAGTTTACTGGGCAGACTGAAGGACACAGATTAGAAAATGATAAGAGTGCTACCAACGATAAGCCTGTGGACACGGGTACCCAAGCTGACTACTACGAATTATGCAACGAGGGAAGCAAAGCGATGAAAATTAATGCTGAATCCACCTAAAAATATCAACTGATATGCCCCTGCACCATACACCCTTTACCTGAGAAGTTGAACCAACACAACCCAAGACCCAATCCATTAAACCCTTAAGATTTGCACTTACTTCTTAGCACCCAACAATGGAGCCTGTGGAGTGCTAAAAAGGATACGAACCCTGCCCCCTCCTCCAGCCATGCGCATCGTTTCGTATTATTTGCTGCTTTAACGCATTGCTTATTTTAGAGTATTCGTCTAACAAGCAATTTTATATTGTTATACTACGAGTAGTAGGATAGCTCAATGGTAAAGGCAGATGTAATGGAAATCGAAATTTCAACATTAATTTTCAAATTTAATTTCGGTTTCGATTACGTCATGGTATTTAGATTCCTGTACGAATTTATGAATATCATTATACATACGTCATGTTGCGCTTCATCGCTCATATCGGTGTATTCCAATATTTCTCCGGTTACATTGACATCCAACATTAGACTATCCTTGTAAAAAGTTTTATACATGATTCTACAATAATAAATTGAAATTTAACAATATTGAACATATTAGATAATTGTACAAAACACAAATAAAATTTAAAAAAAAAAACGCCATGGCTTTTGTTTTTTATACTTTCTGCAACAGTATATTGGGCTTGTGCAAAAGTATGTAACAGGCTGAAGGAGGCGTGGCAGACCGCATAAAGTATATATATTCGTGATCAGCATCACAAGCCATGTCGATGTAGCCACGCCCGTCTGTCTGTCGGTCCGTTTAAACAAACAGATTTCAAAGATGGTAAAAACCAAAAGTTTGAACTTAGTCACGATCGACTACATTAAGGGTGTTTATCTAAGAGGTATAGAAGTTTAAGTTGGCACCAAGATGGCGTCCGACCGACCAGCTGTTGTGTGAATTTTCTCAGTTCGGTACGGCAATTCAACATGAAAAGACTCACGCTTGAGCAACGCTTGCAAATTGTGAAAATTTACTTTGAAAATAGTGCTTCTATGCGGAACACGTTTCGCTTTATTTCGTTTCGTTTTATCGTCGACAAGATCGTCTGTCAGAGCAGTAATTTCGACTTACCGTCTTCACTCCAAGTTTACTCTGTTGACAACATGCATCAACCGAGTCGCCGTACAATCCGAACAGACAATGCTTTTACTACTGTGCGGCGTAGCATTGAGGAAGCCCCGAATGAATCCATTCGCCAGCGTGAACAGGAGTTGGAGCAGTGTCCATCGACTTTGTGGGAGATTTTGGGCAAGGATATTGGTTTGCGTGCTTACAAGATCTAAGCCGTGCAGAAATTACAGCAAAACGACCACGAGGCAAGACGTAAATCAGCAGAATGGGCCCAAAGCAAGACAGCTGCCGATTAGGAATTTCACAACCAAATTTTGTTCAGCTATGAGGCTCACTATTGGCTGAATGGGAACGTGAACAAGCAAAATTTCCGCATTTGGAATGAAGATAATCCTCATGCCTATATCGGAACACCATTGCATCCGTAGAAACTAACTTAAACTTTAAAATTGATGATAACAGAGCGTGACAGTCAATGGCGATCGCTACAGAGCCATGATCACTGACTATTTAGTTCCGTCATTGATCAGCCATGATGTCAAGGACCTGTGGTTTCAACAAGACGGCGGTCCCTGCCACACAGCTCGTGGCACAATTAAATTGCTGGAACAGACGTTTGCGGACTGCCTTATTTTCCATTTTGGAGCAGTGAGTTTGCCACCAAGATAGTGTTATCTAACCACGCTAAATTACTTTCTGTGTGGTTATGTCAAGTCACTGGTTTATGCCGCTAACCACGACCACTTAGAAGACAATATTCGGTGAATTATTGATGATATACGGTCACATTTGTTGGTCATAGTGGTCGAAAATTGGTTCTCTGGCGTGGCGGCCATGTGCCTAAAATTATATGTGTTATTCCAATATAAATTTCCCCTAAATAAGTAAGAAAAGTAAAGACCGTATAATAATCTTTACTTTTATTATCGATTATACAAGGTGGCGCAAAAGAAGTCATCCGATGTTGTTTGGCTCTTATTTTTTTCCTAAATGAAAAACTTCGATTCTGTTTTTAGACCCCGTACTCTTTAAACAAGTAATAAAAGTACAGTCGAGCACGCCCGACCGTAAAATACTCTCTGCATTTTTTCGCGATTTAATTATTAAAATCGGTCTAGAGGTATTACAATGTGTAGTACTTGCATTAAAACACGTTGAAACAAAAACAATTTAAGCATAATCACACATACATCTGTTTGTCTGTATGGGAATACACATACGAAAGCCAACATATGATGCATATACATGTATGTATGTATGTGTGTATTCAGCGCGGCCAGCGACTGCGGGTAGCGCTGCCGCCACGCAAGCAACTAAAACATTCAAACATGTGCTTGTATGTTTCTGTCTCGCTTGCACTCATACATTGATATGAATGTGGCAGCGCTGCCGTCACATGTGCTTGTATGTTTCTGTCTCACTTGCACTCATACATGATATTGCATTCAGTTATCAATATTGTAACGCTTTTACTTTTCTTGTTTATAGTGCGATTTCAATGCGCCTTTCAGGATAGTTTGATATAGTTAGTCTTCACACGAATTATAAATTACAATACTGTACTATATTAAAGAATGCCTAAAAACAGAGCGATTTATTTTTATTAATTGTGGGAAAACGGGGCGTGGCAGTCCAAAAATTTAAATGTCAATGCATTTACGCTGTCGCTAGGAACCTTCATACCAAAATTGGTAATCCTAGGTGCCATAGTTACTGAGATATTCGCCGAAAACACTGATTTTTTCCGAGGTGTGTCTAGTGTTTTGCTCATTGTGGGCGAATGGGGCGTGGCATCAAAAAAAAAAAAAGATTCTTGTATTGACTGACTAAATTTCTGATCGATTGAGACCAAGCTCGAACTTGTAGCTTCTACCGTCTCTGAAATCTGTTTGTTCATACGGACAGACAGACAGACGGACAGACGGACAGACGGACAGACAGACAGACGGACAGACGGACATGGCTATATCGACTCGGCTTGTGATGCTGATCAAGAATATATATACTTTATGGGGTCTGCCACGCCTCCTTCTGCCTGTTACATACATTTTCACAAACCCAATATACTCTTGCAGAGAGTATAAAAAGAGTAAAGGGGGTCTATTAAGTTTGTCAGAAGCGAGATGTGCGTAACAGGCAGAAGGAGGCGTGGCCGACCCCATAAAGTATATATATTCTTGATCAGCATCAACAGCCGAGTCGATATAGCAATGTCCGTCTGTCCGTCTGTCTGTCTGTCTGTCTGTCCGTCCGTCTGTATGAACACCTGGATCTTTTAAACTACAAAAGCTAGAGACACCAAATTTAGAATGAAAGTCCGTTTATGATGTACGCAGATCAAGTTTATTTCAAATTGCTGCCACGCCCCTTACCGCCCCCGCAATAAGCAAAAAACCAGACAAACCTCGAAAAAATTTGTGTTTTAGGCGAATATCTCAGTAACTATAGCACTTAGGAGCACCAATTTTGGTATACAGGTTCCTAGAGACAGCCTTAATATAACGCCATTCAAAATTTTGAGCTGCCACGCCCCCTTTGCTCATCAGAAATAAAAGACTCTCCAGCTTCAATGCCTTTTTTCAGGCATTAAATCAAATAGTACAGTGTTGTAATTTAACATACGCTTAGAGAATTACTATTTCTAACTTTCCTGAAAGCGGCATCAAAATCCTATGTCAAACAACAGAGAAATTACGGTTCAAAGTCGAAGTTATTTTAAAGCAAAATCACTGCATGCGCGCAACACATACAAACAAACACAGAAACATACAAACATATGTTCGAACGTTTTCTCTACCTGCTGGCGGCAGCGCTGCCCGGAGCCGCTGGCCGCGCCGACCAATGCTATACATACACACATATGTATGTGTGCACATACATATATGCAAATAATCGGAAGAATGATAGAAGAGGGGTGTGGTGCAACTGATAGAGTTGCGGCGCAATGTGGAACCTTCGCATAAATCGCGGGTTCGAGTGCTGACGATGACAGTTGTTAATTTATTTATTTTTTAATTTTAATTCAAAATGTAAATATTTAATTTTAATTTTTTAAATTTCATTTGAAAATTTTAATTTAAATAAAATGCAATACTATAGAGTACGGGGTCTTTTACAGTCGGCTCGATCGACTGAAGCCTTTCTTACTTGTTTATTATGTTTATTTAGACCTTTAGAATTAATTGTGTTAAGTCGAGAAGATGATATCGCCGATGGGCGCCGTCACAATTGATTGCCATACGGGCTTGTTTTATGGCATTTTCCATCACTTCGGCGAGCGTTTCGGGCGATCAATTCTCGCATTCGTATCGGATATTTTCCTTGAGGGCTTCCAAGGTCTCAGGCTTGTTGATGTAAACACGGAACTTCAAAAAACCCCATAAAAAGAAGTCCGGGACCGTTAAATCGGGCGATCTAACGGGCCAGTGCAAATCGCCAAAACGCGAAATTAAGCGACCCGGAAACTTGTTTATTATTATTATTCCGCGTTCTTGGGGAGTGTATCGCTCCATGGCTTATTCACTTGTATTCTGTATCTGTCTAGTCCACAAATGTCAAAACAGATTTGACATGGGCGGCCATTTGCAAAAATGAGAGCATCTTCCAATAGGGAGATTTCTTTTGCGCCACCTTGTATTAGTAAAATAAGTATCCAGGTATTAAAGTGACTAGTACTTGTATTAGAACTTGTTGAAACAAATAAAAACTATTTATAATCGAACATGTTCTTTTCACACAGTATTGTAATTTATAATTCGTTTGGAGACTAATTATATCAAATAATCCTGAAAGTTTCATAAAAATCTGAAATCATAAATTTCATAAATTAAACAAGTAAACGTTACAATATTGATAATTAAACGCGGTGTCAATGCATGAGTGCAAGCGAAACAGAAACATACAAGCAAATGTTCGAAGTTCGAATGCATACGCACACAAATAATGCCAAACGTATATGTATGTGCATACAGACAAATAAATGTTGTATGTTCGATTATGCTCAGATTTTATTTTTTTTCAACGTTTCCTAGTACAAGTGATATCCATTGTAATACCTGATTTCAATAATATTATCATATAAGAGCGAATAAAATGCAGACTGTTTTCTTTCTTGTTATTATTTTTAGTTAGCTTCTTATAAGGGTAGGTGGTGGAAAATTTTACTAAAGGTGGTGATACTGAGTTCAAGTAGCATGACTTAGATATGAGCTTGAGTTGCGGAAGCTTTAAGCCCAACTGTAAGCTTTTCATCTTGATAAAAGCTTTACGCACAATGTCGTGAGCTTAAAAATGAGTGTTGCGCTATCACACATAGATGGAGCCACCATTAGGAAAGTGTTATTTAATGACTTCGCCACATTAAGAAATACTTATCGGTATTGTCTTTTTTAAAGATAAATAAGATAGTTATGCGACTTAAGATTAAGATATTTTTAAAAATTTACCAAGTTATATCTAGCAGTTTAAAAAAAAAATTGTACCTTTTTAATCTCTAACTGTCATGATTTGGCCAAGCAATTTGGGGCATAATATAATTAGCAAAATATTAGCAATTACTCAATACTCGGTGGAAATAAGTCTAAAACCATAGATTAAAGTACATGTTTTTATCCAAGTCTAGACAATTAAAATGTCTTTTAAAATCCAATTTACTTTAGTGAAAAATTCCGCACCTGGCTTAGAAAATCCAATATTACCCCACATCTGGCATCGGTTTGTGGATTGATAATTCCATAAATAGTTTTAGACAACTGAAGCACCTTTTATAGCCCCGCCGATTTGCATATGATGTCGTGGCACCCTGTATGCAATATGGAAGCCTACATTCATTCAGCAGTCACACTCTTCATGTACATTTTGTTGTTCCCCCCAAAAGCACAGGTACAATCCCTTCTATATTCCTTCCACACCTCCCAGCCCTACCCCTTGTGCCCCCAACTACCACCAGCTTGGTCAGTGACCATTCCAGTGAGCTGCCGCCTGTTTTGCCCAGCGTTGGAGGTCCGTGTTGCCGTTTTGTATCTTTTGTATGCGCCCTTATCGCGTTGCTGACTGCCCAAAAATTGTGCCATATGATGAACGCACAGTGAGCATTGCGATGCTCCTGAAATAGCCCAAACAGTATAAAAGAGAACGAATGATTCAAAAAGAGAGAGACAGAGACACAATCAATGAGTAAAAGAGGGAGTAAGCTGAGTGGAGGACTGCTTCATTTTTTTTCTTTCTGGTCGAAAGGCAGCTGAACTTGATGGCTGGGTAAGTGCGCAGGCGCGGGGAAAAGTCCTCACCGTCACCACATTGGCTTCGTCAAGTTGCCGGCTGTTTCCCAGATACACAAAATGCACAGCTGCCCAATTCCAGCTGAACGAAGACGTCGACGTCGCTGTCGACGCAGGGCTTTTAGCCAATCAGAGCAGGACTGTGTGTAATATATAAAGCGTAGTGCTGCCATTTTGAAGGGGTGGCCGCCACGGCCACGCCCACAGCTGATAAATAATGAAAACATGTCCTCCCCATTGAAAATAAACTCTGAAGTTAGCGAAACTCATCATAGAATTCTTTATCACAACAGAACGCGCGCTTGTCTAGTTGTGAAATCTGTTCGCTTGCGTTTAGTTTTCAGTTTCGACAATAGTTGAGCGCAGCGACACAGCCACACAGCGACACAGACAGACAGTTACACAAACACACAACCACACGAACACGTGCACGTACACTTTCAGAGACACATACACTTACACCCGTACGCACTCGAATAAATACAGGGAACAGCTGTACGAGGGTCATATACGCACGCACACAAATACACGCGCTCCAGCTCGCTCACATCCGCGGTCACTCACAGACGCACAGCCCCACACATACAGACAAAACACAGCAAAATCAAATAGAAGAAAAGAAAACTTTAAGCGTGGCTTGGAGCTTAGCTGCGGCTAAAGCTGAAGCTAGCGCTGCCGCTGGCTTAGGGCTCAAGCTCCGCGCAAAAAGCTCAGCGCGAAAGCTCATCGCGCGGCTTGGCCGACGTTTTGCGGCATCACAACGGTAAACGGTTAATGGTAAGCAGTACTTACGTAGTCAGCGCTCCACTCAGACCCAACGTTGTATTGCGTTGCATTGCGTCGCGTTTTCGTTACCGTTTCTCGTGTCCCGTTCCTGTTAACGGTCACCGGTGGTCCAGTCATCGGTTATCGGCTGTCGACAACCGTGCAAATAAACGTCAGTAACCAGCAAATATAAATAATTGATAATCATCGTATTGTGTTCTGTATACTGTGCAATCATCACACATAAACACCTACACCCATTTACACATATACACGCAGGCTCATTTGGCAACGGCTTTCTCAAGCCTTGCTTCCATTCAAAGAATTCGTAAACAATTTTTTTATTGTGTTTTTTTCTCAGTTTTGTTGCGCGTCGTATACAAAACTTCACGACATCAAAAGTAAAAAAAGATAAAGTTTAAGAAAAAAATAAAAATAAATCAAGTGCAAAATTGTATCAATCAAACAGTGAATGCAAAAATTATTATCACCAGTGTAGAAATACAAAGGCAGTCAATAAAGTTCGATAGTTCGTTAAATCGAATTCGGGATAGATCGGAAGCAAGAATTCCTGATATCTTGCTTGATTAACCAAAGAGTCAAACCTTTTTTGGTGCACGTAGTAAATATTTGGCGTCCTGCATTGCAGGACACTCGTTAAAGTTGTCAAAGTAAGTGCTTCAAAATTTACTCGCCAACGACATTTGACGCCTCAAGGGCGTTCAAGCTGGAGGAGGATTTCGTCGGCGGCTGCATGACAATGTCGATGTATTCGACAACGGATAAAATGAAAATGTCAGCGCCCAGTTGTTTTCCAGGGCGCTACAGTCCCTCGTATCGAAGTTCAGAACAAATGCGACGATGCATGCCCAATCCATCTGTAAGTAAATCTTTTAAAATCCTTACTTTAAAGACACAATTCAGTAGGGTTTCATACACCTCTTGCTAAATAATATTTACCTAGACATCAATAATATAAACCAAAGCAATCACATCACATTGCCGACGGTCTTTTGAATAATGTAACACCCAAACTTAAACACGAAAAAAAATGCAGCCGGACTCTCCCAACCGTAGGATACCTATGAGAGTGTAGGGTCTTATCAGCTAATTTCCATTCACATTTTATAATTATTAAAGCAATTTAAAAGAGTTAAAAAAAACGTTAAACAAGTGAATATAAATATAGTATTTTTTAATATATATATTTGTGCAAAATATGTAAATCGCAGATGGAGGCGTGGCAGAACTCATAATGTATATATATTCTTGATCAGCATCACAAGACGAGTTTATATAGCCATGTCCGACTATCTGTCTGTTCGTATGAACAAACAGATTTCAGCGATGATAAGAGCTATAAGATCGAACTTAGTCACGATTGACTAAATATTTAGTCAGTAAATACAAAAACCTTTTTTTTTAATGCCACGCTCCATTCACCCACAATAAGTTTTAAATAGACACACCTCGAGAAAAATCTGCGTTTTCGGTGAATATCTCAGTGTCTATGGCACTTAGGAAAACCAATTTTGGTACACAGTTTCCTAATAACAACATAAATACAATGTCTTCACACAATTATTTTCAAACTTGAATGCCATTTTGAAGGCATTTGTTCTTATCGTACAGTATTGTAATTTATAATTCGTGTAGAATTATATATTACTATCCATTTATTGCATTCAAATCCAAGTATGCTAAAAACTTTACAATATTGATCATTTAACGCAATATCAATGCATGAGTGCAAGCGAGACAGAAAAATACAATCATTGTATGTTTGATGTTCGAACGTTTTCGCTGCCTGTATGGCGTCAGCGCTGCCCGTATACACATACATATGTATAATGTCAAACGTATAGACAAATGAATGTTTGTTCGATTATGCTCATATTTTATTTTTGTATCGTCTTGTCCTAATACAAGTACTATCCATTGTAGTACCTGGAAACCGATTTAAATAATATAATCATATATCCGTGAATAAATTCCAGACAGTATTACACGGTCGGGCGTGCTCGATTGTACTTCCCTTTTTTGTTTTTTACACTGTTTCCAAAACGAACTCCATGATTAGGGCTCAATCTTACCAACCGATTTACTTCATTCATAACCTAAATGAAAGGGAGTATTTTTTCTATGCCTTATACCCAATCCAACATAAAAAATTTTTTGTTCTTAATTTTTTTTAAGTTTTAAAGGGGAAAAAATAAGAAATTTAAATTTTTTGTAAATGATTAAAATTGCGTTTTTTTTTTGTCTATACTACATCACTTTAGGTACAAGGCATAGAAAATATAAAAAACTTTTATTCTGTCAACATATTATAGACTTTCGTTCACTCCCAGACGCTAAATACGTGAAGTTGTGTAAACACAAAGGTAAACCGCCGTTTTGGGACGCCATTTTGTTTATTATGACACCCCGAACTCTAGAAAAGAGAAGAGGGGTCTATTAATTTTCGCAGAAGCAAAATGTGCGCAACACGCGTGACCGACCCCATAAAGTATTTACATATATTCTTCATCAGCGTCAAAAGCTGATTTGATATAGAAATGTCCGCCTGTCTGTCCTTATGAACACATGGATTTTCTAAGCCACAAGAGCAATTAAATTTTGAATGAAAGTCCGTCTATAGTGTACGCATACCAAGTTTATTTAAAATATTTGCAACGTCCCGCAAATTGTAAAAAACTATTCTCATTACGCTACATCAACGAAACTATTAAAACCAAACTTACATAGTACGTGTGTGGTACCATTATAAGGATCCTTACTAAGTTTGATACAGATCGGATAGGACATAAAAATATATTAAGACATATAGTATTAGCTGAGCGATCCCAACCAATCTCTCGGAATATGTGTATTTAATTATAAAATATATCCTCACCAAATTTGGTCCGAATTGGATAACTACTTTTAAAAAAAATTTCAAAATTGTAACTGCTCTTTAAAGAAAAGAGTTAAATCAATGTTTATCTTTATTAACCGTGCTAATTATCAAGCGAAGTGTAGTCCAAGTGGTAAAGATGTCTGTCATCATTTCAGGTACTTAAATGTAAACCTAAGGTGTGCGGTTCAAGTCCCAGCACAAAGAGGCATTTCATTTATTTTTTTTATGTAAAAAAAATTTTTACACGTATAAGCAGATAATCGGAGACTTCCAAAAAATTGGTTGCGTATGCGGTATGTTATCGAACCTGGGTCTGAGGCAAGGGTTCGAGTCCAATCAGCGGAGGTCAGTTTATTGATGCCGTTGGTAGGGTTGCGGTTTGGTGTTTGGCGTATTTGTGTGAGATCGCAGGTTCAAATACTGTCAGTTAATTATTTTAATTATTTATTTATTTTTTTTTATATTTTATATTAAAATTTAAATGTTTAATTAAAAAAAGTCATATTCAAATAATAATTTCGAATTGTAATACAAGGATGATTTTTACGCTAAACATATTTTAATAACAAGGCAAGTGAGATAATAAAAATATTTATATGCACCCATACATATGATGCTTTAAATATGTTTTTTTTTCGATGCTACGCCCCATTTGTTAACAATAAGAAACAAGAAAGAAATGCAATTACAATACTATACTATATGAACAAATGCCTAAAAACGGAACGAAAGTTAAGAATGGTTTTTATTAATTTTAATTTTAAATGTCAATACATTAACGCATTCGCCAGGAAACTCCATACCAAAATTGGTGATCCTAGGTACCATAGTTACTGAGATATTCGCCGAAAACACTTTTTTTTCGAGGTGTGTCTAGTTTTTTGCTCATTGTGGGAGAATGGGGCGTGTCATCGAAAAAAAAAAAATTCTTGTATTGACGGGCTAAATATGTGATCAATTGAGACCAAACTCGAACTTGTAGCTCTTACCATCTCTGAAATCTGTTTGTTCATACGGACAGACGGACAGACAGACAGACAGACGGACATGGCTATATTGACTCGGCTTGTGATGCTAATCAAGAATATACATATTTTATGGGGTCTGCCATGCCTGTTTCTGCCTGTTACACACATTTGCACACACCCGCCATACTCTTGCAAAAAATATAAAAACACACCTCGGCAAAAATATATGTTTTCGGCGAATATCTCAGTAACTATGGCACTAAGGAATACCAATCTTGGTACGCAGGTTCATGGAGTATTTTTAATTCATTTGGAGACTTATCATACCAAACAATCCTGAAAGTTGCATACAAATCCGACTATAAACAAGAAAGCTAGAAATGTAACGACATTGATAATTGAACGCAATGTTAATACATGTGTGCAAGCGAGACAGAAACATACAAACATATTTTCGAACGCTTTCGTTGCCTGTGTGGCAACAGCGCTGCCCGCAGGCGTACATACAAATGTATGTGCATACATACAATGTTAAACGAATTTGTATGTACATACAGACACACAGACTGTTATAAGTGGAAATAAAAGCAGAGAGTATTTTACGGTCGAGCGTGCTCGACTGTACTCTTCATACTTGTTTTAGACCCCGTACTCTTTAAAAAAGAGTAAAGGGGGTCTATTAAGTTTGTCAGAAGCGAGATGTGCGTAACAGGCATAAGGAGGCGTGGCCGACCCCATAAAGTATATCTTGTATATATATTCTTGATCAGCATCAACAGCCGAGTCGATATAGCAATGTTCGTCTATCCGTCCGTCTGTATGAACACCTGGATCTTTTAAACTACAAAAGCTAGAGACACCAAATTTGGAATGAAAGTCCGTTTATGATGTACGCAGATCAAGTTTATTTCAAATTGTTGCCACGCCCCTTACCGCAAGAGTATATGGGGTTTGTGCAAATGTATGTAACAGGCAGAAGGAGGCGTGGCAGACCCCATAAAGTATATATATTCTTGATCAGCATCACAAGCCGAGTCAATATAGCCATGTCCGTCTGTCTGTCTGTCTGTCCGTCTGTCCGTATGAACAAACAGATTTCAGAGATGGTAAGAGCTACAAGTTCGAGTCTGGTCTCAATTGATCACATATTTAGCCCGTCAATACAAGATTTTTTTTTTTTTTCGATGACACGCCCCATTCGCCCACAATGAGCAAAAAACTAGACACACCTCGGAAAAAATCGGTGTTTTCGGCGAATATCTCAGTAACTATGGGACTTATGATCACCAATTTTGGTATGAAGGTTTCTAGTGACAGCGAAAATGCATTGACATTTAAAATTTCGGACTGCCACGCCCCTTTCTTCCACAATTAATAAAAATTTTTCTCAACTTTCGTTCCGTTCTTTGGCATTTGTTTATATAGTACAGTATTGTAACTTATAATTCGTGTGAAGACTAATTATATCAAACTATCCTGAAAGGCGCATTGAAATCGCACGATAAACAAGAAAACTAGAAGCATTACAATATGGATAACTGAATGCAATATCTTGTATGAGTGCAAGCGAAACAGAAACATACAAGCACATGTTCGAATGTTTTCGCTGCATGTGTGGCGGCAGCGCTGCCGCATTCGTATCAATGTATGAGTGCAAGCGAGACAAAAACATACAAACATATGTTTGAATGTTTTCGTTGCTTGTGTAGCGGCAGCGCTGCCCGCAGTCGCTGGCCGCGCTGAATACACACATACATACATATATGCATCATATATTGTCTTTCGTATGCGTATTCGCATACAGACAAACAGATGTATGTTTGATTATGCTTAGATTGTTTTTGTTTTAACGTGTTTTAGTGCAAGTACTATACATTGTAATATCTCAAGACCGATTTTAATAACTTAATCGGGAAAAAATGCAGAGAGTATATTACGGTCGGGCGTGCTCGACTGTGATTTTTTTAATAAATTGGCATTTAATAATAAATGCAATTTAGGTTTTAATACTCTGTTCATACATAAAATTTTTATATAATTAAAATGTGCTGAAACCCTTTATAACGCTCAACAGTTAAGCGTAGATGGGCTGACCTTTTGGAAATTCCCTTGTTTGGCAAGAGTATGATTCTATGAGTTTTGTAAAAGGGGCATTTTGCATTTAGCGCAATATGTGCAGCAGGTAGATACTCTTCCATTTGGGTTTTTTTGTCTTAAAAAAATATATTAGCGAAATGCGTGGTATGTCAAACATAACAATGCTTGCTCGCACAAATACACACAAAACAAAAACAACCCTCAGCTTGTTGCGCGTGCCATCAGTGTTGCTCTCCAAATTGTTTTCCGCTTGATCTAGCCTTTACTTATGTATACATGGGAAAATCAATGCACATATATTACAGATATTTCATTTTTTATATTACCCATTATGGTTTATAAAATTTTTAATAATAAAAAAAGAAGAAAAATGTATACTTATACAATTTTCTTATTATTTTTTATTGCAATCTAGCCTTTTCCGCTAGAACTAGCATATTTTCCTCCCAATAAATGGCAACACTGCGACCGTCACGCAACGCAAGCGAACGTCTCGCAACTTAAGCGAACCAACGAACTTGCTTGATACTCGAACGTTTGTTTGTACTTTAGTACTGAAATTACGGGCAGGCAGGTTGCGTTCGAATACTCGTTCGAATACTCGTTCGTCCAATCGAACGATCACCAAACGATCTATGGGGATGATCGTTGTGCTCGCAACCAAATTGTTTGATATCAAACGATCATGTTCGAATCAAGCAGAAAACGGGCAAATGATCGTTGTGATTCGAACATTTTTCGGACAGCCCGTTGGTATACTCGTTACTCGATCGTTTGATGAAAAGTTCGAACATACTCGAGTATACTCGTTGCAGGTCTCTGGTCGGCGCCGCCTACGTACAGGGTTAGCGATGCCGCCACATGTGCAACGAAAACGTTCGAGCATATGTTTTTATGTTTCTGTCTCGCGTGCACACATGCATTGATATGGCGTTCAATTATCAATGTTGTTACGTTTCTAACCTTCTTGCTTATAGTCGGATTTTTATGCAACTTTCAGGATGATATAACTAGTCTCCACTCGAATTATAAATTACAATACTGTATGATAAGAACAAATGCCTTTAAAATGGCATTGAGGTCAGAAAATTATTTTATTTCTTGTGGGAAGAGGGGGCGCAGCAGACCAAAACTTTTATGCAGTCTCTAAAAAAGTACGTAATTTTTATTCCTAAGTGCCATAGTCACTGAGATATACTTTATAGGGTCTGCCACGCCTCCCTATGTAACAGGGAGCAGGAGGCGTGGCAGACACAAAAAAATATATATATTCTTCATCAGCATCAACAGCCGAATCAATATAGCCATGTCCGTCGGAATTAATATAAAAAACATTTAAGAAAGATGTGTTAATCAAACTTACATTGAATACATTCTCCAATAATATAAGCATATTGACCAAATTTCATCCAATTCGGATTACTAACTCGTATAGCTCCCATACGGACAATCGGTAGAAAATATGCTCTAAATATGAATTTGTATGAAAATTTTCTGTGATTAACAAGCTATCTTATTCATCACCAAAACAATTGCACTAACATTATTTTGATAATAACATATTTTAATTAAGTAACGGGTATCCTAAAGTCGCTAGGCTACTGTAGCATTCCTTCTTGTTTTTTTTTTCATTTGCGACCTCTGGGGCCTTTCTAGTTCTTATAGTCTTTTGAGATCCTTTTGGTTATACAAACGGATGGATGGACAGACGAACATGGCTATATCGTCTCGGCAATTGATGCTGATCAAGGATGTAAATACTCTATGGGGTCTGCCACGCCTGCTTTTCCCTGTTTCATACATTCTAACGAATTTCTTTTGCTCTACGAGTAACGGGTATAAACACAAATGATGTTGGGTGCTTGTCGCATTCTTAATGTATTTGTATTTATGTCTTCATGAGTTGCTTTCTGTGTATGTGCGTCTTGTTAAGTGCATTTTGCTCTGCTACAAAAAATAAACAGAAAGTAAATATTTGTCTTAATTATTGAATAAACGTCATTTGATGCTTTTGTTACGACAAAAAATTTAACTTTTTATAGAGAAAATTGGAGCTAGTTGTTCTTTCTGGATAACTCGGTGATTCTTGGAGACTTTTGGAAGATTTATTGAACTTTTTTGGTGGGTGTCGCTAATGGCGCAAGAGTGAAAATGAACGTAACCTTGAAAAGCGTTTTGTAATTTATTTACATTAAATATTTATTTACTTTTGCTGGGTTCTGACCAGTGAGACAAATAAAAAATGGGCGAAGTAAACAAGCACCCATACAAAAGAGACGAAACGAAAGATATCGAGGATGTGACGGACAGAGTACGAGGGAACAATGTGCATGAATAAATGAGAGAAGGAAAAAGCCAAAAGGCAGACAGAAAATTCTGCAAATGGCAAATTGCCAGTCGAATAAAAAGTTTATTGCACGCGACGCACAGGTGAAAATAGCAGCAGCAAAAGGTAGACAACGGGAGGAAGAGAGAAAGTACGAATGAGAGATTGGGAGAGAGAGAAAGGGCAATAGGCTTAGAGATGACGGTGTGAGAAAACGACCATTTCACCTGCTTCGCTCAGATGAACTGCAACCCTGTAGATGCCCTCCCCCCAAGTTGTCCCCGGTACGGAACCTGCTTGTTTTAATCTGGCACGGGGCACTTTAAAAACACTTACTGTAAATAAAAACAAGGAGTGCGACGTTTTCTTAAAGGAACTTCAACTACATTTGCTTATCGGATTTAACAGCCCCCTAAGCCACTTCAATTCGTAGCTCGTAACTCCAACTTCGTCTTCGCATTACAATTCCCAACCCGGAACAGTAGAGCTCAGACCTCAAACTCGCAGACCCTCAGACTCTCTGTTAGAGCAACTTTTCGGCTTTGAGTCGAAGATAGCAAAAAGCGTGTGGCAAAAGGCGAATGATCAAAGCGGCGGATTTATAGGATTTATGCGCTACCCTTCGTCGTCTGAGCGCATTAGTCCAGGGGGTGAAGGATGAGCGGTGAAAAGAGGACGGTGGGTTGGGGTCACGGACGCAGCGGGAGAGAGAGACGGAAAGGGAAGAACGCGCTTTAGCTGGTTACAGCAAACACTTAACGCCTTGCAGTCCATTAAATGGAAATTTGTCACCAATAAGCTGACAAATGGACTGCTTGGACAAGCGGGTAAGCTGGAAAAGAAAAAGAAGAGGAAGGGGAGAGCGAACAAGACACAGGACACACCCGGTAATGTTGGCCACTTGAATTGTTTGAATGGAGCGCTAAATGGATGGCCGTTTCCGTAATTTGATTTAAATATTCATAAACTGCATTAAATGGCCGCAACAAATGTGCCAATTAAACACGCCACAACCAATCAAAATGCGATCAGAAAAACATAGAGATAATGGTCGACTGCTTGTTACCACTTTTTTATACTTTCAGCAAGAGTATATTCAGTAATTATGGCACTGAGGAACACCAATACGTACACAGGTTCAAACCCACTGCAAAAATGCAATCTTTTTATAATTTTTGGGCTGCAACGTACCCTTTTCCCAAAAGAAATAAAAAACTTTTCAAAGTATAACGCCGTATTTAATGCATTTGTTCTTATCGAACAGTACTGCAGACTAATCATATGAAAGTATCCTAAATTGTGCATAAAAATCCTACCATAAACAAAAATACTAGACACGCAACAAAATTGATAATTGAAAGCAAAGTCAAAGCACGGTTATCTTTGGCTCGCCGTAGTTTATAAACACTTGCATATTGCGTTAATTTGGTTACATTCACCAATTCTTCCTATGGTAGCTATATGAAATATAAAATCGATTTGGATGCAATTTGGTCAGCACATTGAAATTTATGGAAAACGTATATTGTGTGAATTTGGTTAAAATCGCTCAGTGGACATAAAAAAATGTTCATACTTAACATTCCAACCGAAAAAATTTGGTCGGCAGATGGAAAATAATAACAAATGCATATTACGTTAATTTGGTTCAAATTGTTCAAGAGACACAGCAAATTTTTTAAAACCGAGGGACTAGTTCGCATAGAAACAGACGGACAGACAGACAGACATGGCTATATCGACACGGCTGTTGATGCTGATCAAGAATATATATACTTTATGGTGTCGGAAACGGCTCCTTCAATGCGTTACAAACTTTGTAACAAAAACAATATACCCTCTGCGAGGGTATTAAAATAATTGAAACTGACAAATATGTTCTCGGTATGATTTATTAGTTTTTATTTTGTATAATGAAAATACTCCCGTTGCAAAAGCTTAGCAAGTATAAAATAGAAAAGCCGAATGCCAAACATTCGAACTACAGTTTAACTATACGAATAGTCCTCGCTGATTAATACTCATGAAGAGAAGCTTGAACGCAGCGTCACAAATAAATTCATTCTGAACAATGTTCATTCGAATCTTCTTTTTTTTGCCAGTATTGCAGATCTCTAAAGATTATTTAAAATTATTGAGTATATGATGATTGTAACTATCAAATTTGATTTGGATCGGACAACTATATCCTATAGCTCCTATAGAACAAATTGGTAAAAATTGCGTTTTAGTATGGTACAATGCGCCCTAGATTGAGTATGGAGTCTTTTGCGGTTAGCCTTTCTTACTTGTTTAAATAAGTATCAACAAAACACAGCATTTCGCTCTAAAAAAAAGCTTTCAAAGTCATGTTCCACTTTCGATTGGGTATGGAAATCGTATTGCTGAAGCAATTTGGGTGCTAGTTGTTGGTTTTTAAGCTAACAAAATGAGTTAATTGTGGCTTTGGTTTATTGCACAAATCGATAAAATTCAACATTCATTTAACATTCATTCAATTCTTATCTGTTTACACACATCATAAATAATAAATGGCTGTCAAGCAAAAAAAAAATAGCACGACACACACCCACTTACACTTGCTAACCAATAGGGAGGGAGCGAGTGAGTAAAAAACGGAAAGAGTAAAAATAACACATAAGAAGACAGAGAAAATAAAGGAAAGGAATAAAGAATATGAAGGGAAGCTGAATAAAACTGGCCGCAGTTCATTTGATTAATTTATAACACTAATAAAGAATTTATGTGCAAGTGTCAACCTGCACTGCGGCCTTAAAGCACAAACACACACACATATACACACCAAGTGCCTTACCGTGTATGCATTCCTGACAAATGCCACGTCGAACAGGTCAAGACAAACAAAAAAAACAAACTCGTTTTGCCCAAATTTGATTCAGGATGTGGCGCATACCTAGATCAATTGCTTGCTGGTGTGTTGGTGCGCTAGTGTGTGTGCTTTGGTGGTGTGTTTGGTATGTTAGTGTGTTGCTGTGTTGGGTCAGCGGTGCGAGATCTGGGTGATAATTTGATGAATGACTGCGCATATTAATTTATAAATTAATTTGTTGTTATGTTGTGGCTTTTCTAGGGTTTTGTTGCCTTTACTTTGCCTGCACTTGAGTTGGAGGACCGACATAATAAACTGTTGCCTACTTTCTAGCGCAAGCCCCATAATGAATCATTTTACTCAAGTTGGGAATTTAGTTAGCTCATCACTTAATTACGTTGTCAAAAGCACCAAATATATGTTCTCAGCTTCAAACTTTTTCTAGCAAGTAATAATGTTAAATAAGTTTCTTACAAGCCTTGTTTTTTTAAATTAAAATAAATACAAGATATGTTGATTACATGTATACCATTATTTTCCAATTTTCTTTTAAATCCCAAAGAACCGATGGTTAAAATTTCCGTAAAAGGTTTAACATAGTGAAGCCGTGACAATATGATAAGATGACCTCATACCAGCTGACAATTTTTTGTTAGTCTTTAAGCTGCAGCTGTAGCGGTAACTGTAACTGTAGCAGTCACTAAAGGTGTAGTTTCGTCTGAAGAAGAAATGTGACCGTTAATTAGTCTACGTTTGATGTACATCCGTTTTGATTCAATAGAACAAACAAGATAAAAAAAAACAGCGTTAAAAATTTGCAGCATTGGATTCCGAGAATGGTCACAGCACGGCGATTGCGGTCGCTATCAGCATTTGAGCCTGCGCCGAAGTCAGGACTTATAATACTTTCTGTCTTTATTCCCGATCAAATTAAAGTACAAGGGTTAGTATTTGTATAAGAACACGTTGAAACAAATAAAAGCTGTGTAACATCTATTTGTCTGTTGCACATACAATTCTGTCTCCCTTGCACTCACGCATTTAGTTTGCGCTCATATGTAAACTTTGTTACGTGTTTCTTTCTTGATTACAGACGGATTTTTTTGCAATTTTTCGAATAGTTTTATATAATTAGTATCACAACGAATCTCAAATGTTAATACTCTACGATAAGAACTAATGCATTTGAATTTGCAATAGGTACTGAGGAATTCGACAAAATCATCGATCTTTTCAGAGGTTTGTCCAGGTTTTGCATTATTGTGGGCGACGTGGCATCAACAAAAAAAGATTCTTGTATTTATTGACTAAATAAGTAGTCGATTGAGACTTGTAACTGTCACCAATTCAGAAATCTGTTTGTTCATACGGACAGACATGGCTATATGACTCGGCTCTTGATGCTGATCAAGACTATATATACTTTATGGGGTCTGCCAAGCCTCCTTCTGCCTGTAACATACTTTGCACAAACCCAAAATTGTAGAGAGTATAAAATGTGAAGTCCTTGCTTGGGTGTTTTTAATAGCGGCTTGTCGCTTTACTCCCTTCACTTAGTGAACTTTGCTCACAAAATGAGCGAAAGCAATACGTACGATTTCATTTTAAGATCCCGTACTCTAAAAAAGAGGGGTCTATTAAGATTGTCAGAAGCGAAATGTGCGTAACAGGCAGAAGAAGACGTGGCCGACCCCATAAATTATATATATTCATGTCCGTATGTCTTTTAAGCTACAAAGGCCTTTAAAAATTTTGAGCTGCCACGCCCCCATTCTTCTTAAGAACTAAAAAACTTCCAAACTTCAATGCCGTTTTTAAAGCATTCGTTCATATAGTCCAGTGTTGTAATATTCGTTTGGAGACATAACATATCAAACTATCCTGAATGTTACAATAAAATCCGACTATTAACAAGAAAGCTATCACGAAACAAAGTTTATGTTATTTAACTGCAATATTACTGCATGCGCGCAAGCGAGATAGAACATGGAAACATACGTTCGAATTAAATTAAATACAAATGCGCACTAGTATGGGAGTACAGGGTTTTTTACAGTCGGCTCGATCGACTTAAACCTTTCTTACTGGTTTTTTCTACGGCCTCTGTCTTTCGTCAGGTTCCCTGTGCCTTGTTTCCTCTTTCCCGTGTCGTCGTCGCATTTTGAAGTTTTGTGCGCATCTAAATAATTGATTATGTGTAAAATTTGTACAATTTATACATACAAACATTTCATGTATACAAAATCAATACGACTGGAAATGTAAGGAAGTCGAAAGCGACACAAGAACCGATTTCACACAAAAAATGCTTTTATTTATTTAAAACTCTATACGGCGGCTACGAAAGACGCTATGGAATGGAGGAAGTGAAAAGCAGTTGAAAATCAATATAAAGTAGAAATTATGTGACAGTTTCTGAAATGCAACAACCTCTCTATCTTAAAAGGCTGTTTAAATCAATAAACAATCATGTACTATATTTGCTTTATATTTTTCAAAACGAAAACATATTTACTTTTCAATACTTTATTATTTTTGGGTAAAAAGAGGTGTGAGTTGGAACGACAGCAAAAATATCAAATAGGATTCTTAATCAATTGTAATAATAAGAGTTACTTAAGATTTCAATTCAATTTTTTCGAATATTTCCAAATTTATATTAAATATTACCAGACGCTTTAACCAATGTGAGATTTTGGTTGAGATATAACACCGTAAAACCAAGCTTTCCAAACAAAACTCAGATTTTGACTTACGAAAATGCAACGCAAGGGGCGTTGTGATATATAAACGAGTGTGATATATAAACGAACTTTTATTTCAATTGGGTTGCTGAAGATCCAAATGGTCATCACTTTATCGACTTAGCTATTGATGCTTATCAAGAAAATATATACATACTATATGGGGTCTGGTCACATAATTTTCTGACAGACCACAATAGACTCCTATACTCTCGTTGAGCTCGCGGTTTAAAAGAGGCTATGAGGAAAGTCCCTTATAATACCTCTTTTCCTCCTGACCATTCCATCGATTTGTGAGTTCGATTGAATCCATTCGTACTTATAACTGATGTTTAGCTTTGAATACATATACTATCGTTGTTTGTCTCGTCTTTTCAGAGTCGTTTATTAGAAGATGCTTCCCTATTATGCAATTCGTGGTCAGCACGTCAGAATGTAAGTTAAAGCCACAGAAGAAACAAACACACCCACAAAATATTTAACAATTGACTTCATTTCCTAATTCTTAAATGTAAAAAAAAAAAAAACAAAAATCAAACCTGAAACAAACACAAAAAACGAAAATACTTAAATTATTTGATATTGGATAATTGCTGATGTATATAAATATACATATCTGGGTTTTTTAGATGGCCAAGCGTTACCAAATTAAGCTGGGCTCATATTACGAATACTTATAATTATACAAATTTTTAATATGCTTTCGATATTTGATATTTATTCTACACAGTTTCTAGTCTTTTCTTGTTCAATACTCTCGACTTTTACCAATACATGCAATTTCTCTAATTAATAATATGATTTATCCTGTTTCTCCTAAATGCAGGGTGATATTTTTGCGGGTATCAACGACGGTATACTGAGTAGAGCGGAAGCTCTCGCCGCCGTTGACATTCAGAAGCACCAAGCCCAGCATGTACATAGCCAAATGCCCTCCCAAATCAAACACGATGTAATGTATCATCATCACACAATGAGTGGCCCCCCGCAACGTCCATTACAGGTAAGTCCCAGAAAGTCTACCGATACCACTTATAGAAAAGTTAACTACGATAAATTATTTATTATATCGAAAAATAAAATGTGTTTAATATCATGTAAGGTCAAATTATATATAAAATAAATGCTGAACATTTCATTTAATTTATATAATAAAATGTAAGTCTTTGCAATACAAAACTACTTCTTGATGATTGGAGATAACCGAAATAATTAATTGAAAATGTTGCCTATTATTTAAAAAAAAATTTGTCTAAATAAAAAAGAATAGAATATTATTTCAAGAGTACAGTTGTAGTGTCCTGCTTGGCGTCTTACAGAAATACTCCGAAATAAAAACAGTTAAATATTAGTATTATATCTTAATCTCAAGAACTCAAAAGATGCCTTAAAAAATGTGTGTGCCTTTAATGTATTTTATACATAGCAGTGGGCTATTTCTGCCATTGGACAGAGTTATTTTTAGCCTTTAATGCCTGATTTCTTTTTCTGTGTAATTCCTAGGTACTAGAAATACTATAGAAATTGAATTTAAGACCATTTATATACCCTTGCAATGTGCATGACTGCAAGGGTATATAATCTTCGGCTAGCATAAGATAACCTTTTTTTTCTTGTTTTTTTTGAGGTCGGTTAAAATGAACATGCACGACTTACTTTGTCAGAAGAAATTTTTAAGTTACATTTAAGAATGTATTATAGTGGATAAATATTTTTACGAACTCAACTTATCGAGTTACACATTTTAATTAACTCAAAAAGGGTAATCATGTTTTAACCCAACAATCAGTTAACAATTCTGGTTTCTAACTAAATGTCTGTTTAAATTTTGAACAAATGAACAAAACAGAAGTAAAATATCAGTTAGCAAGCTTAAAAGTTACTAAACCAAATGCATTTACCGAAAAGTTAGTGGCCTAAAGATGATTGTTATGAATTTACCGGAAATTTTGTCAATTGGTTGATTGATTTTGCCTTGTAATTAGGCTTCCTTATGGGAAGATTCATGTATGTGTGTGTCGGATATGGGATATTATCCGTTTAGCTGCCGGTGAAAACTTACCATGTATGCAGCGTTTTATGACAGTAATTTTGAGAACAACAGCAAATACAACAGTAACAATTACAAGGACAGCGACTTCAATTTCCGCTTTTGCTGGTGACATGCGTGTCCCTGTCACAACCTCAATGTGTGTGTGTGTGTCTATCTGTGTGTGTGTGTATGTGTGTGTGTGTGTGGATAATTTGAAATGTTTCTTTAATAAAATTAAAATTGTGTCGTGTAAGCCTTCTGGGAACGAGACACGTGACGGTCGTTTGCCAGGTAAGCCCATCATGGTTCGTGCCGTTAATTGTATTGTACCGCTACTTCAGCTGTAGGCGGACCACGTGTATGTGTGTGTGTGTGACCTTTCTTGTGGGAGGCTAGAGCGGCTGTGTGGGCTCGACTGACAAGTGCCATAGGGGCTTTAAAAGAGCCACTTCGAATATCGCAAGTGTCGTCCGTCTTGTGGGTAAGGTGCAAAGTAGTACTGCAATTGGTGGTTGAAACTCTATTAGAAGTTGATTGTAATCAAATTACATAAGCAACCTGTTCCAACTTACCAGTATGTATGGATTCAAGTGTACTATATAAATATTTACAACTATTTGCTAGCTAGTTGTCATACCCGTTATTCAATGACTAGTCGGGCATTTTCCAATTGTTTCTATTTTTAACTGAATTTATTTTTTCATGATTGGCATACAAATATTAAATGGTGTTTAATTGGACCAATTTTATTAGGTACAAATTTTTTCCCCTTACTTAGTTGCAAATTATATATTTTAATTGAATAATTGATAACATTTTTTAAGCCTGATAATAAAAAATAAAATTAATTTTGAGGTTAGGTAAAAACTGTCATTTTAAACTAATATAAATATTTTATATTAGAATGTCAATAATAAATAAAATATTATGATAATAATATATTTTTAATGAACTTACAGTAAAATAAATTCCAATGATCTGGATAAATATTTGTTCTAACAATTATAACTTTATTAATGACAGTAACCCATTTATTTTTAAATTTATTAAAACATCCTTAATTCATCATTAAATTATTTCAAATACGTTATGAAATTATTGTTTTGTTTCAACGTTAACCCCATAAAGAATGCAGTTACTTGCGTTCTATTTTTAAATTAACGGGTAACTTATAGCCGTTCACTCGATTAAGTTTCGCCCTTGTGTTCTGATTGTGTTGTTGTAGTTTCACTTGTTTTCGGCACAATCGAGCATAACGAAAGTGCGCACTGTCCACGCGCAGTCGGCATCGGTGGTTGTTGTGGTTCCCCTTCCCATTTCTATTCCCATTTCGATTCCGATTCTGATTCTCATTCCCTTACCGATATACCCTGTTCCCATTTCTGACGTGTGCCGCGTCACCAACGTCGTGTGGGCTTTAATTTCCAACAAACACTCGCAAGACAGTGACCACAGTCGAGCACTGTCTACTCTTACCCCATTTACTCATTTTCACATTTCCCATTTTATCACTCCCCATCCTCGATTTTGCCATTTTGGTTCAGGTTACGCTTTGGTCTCAGGTGCAGCAACCTTCTTCACTTTGCATCACAAACAAGAAAGAAGAGGACAGTCGAGCATGCATGACCGTATAATACATTCTACATTTTATTCCCGATTATGTGATCATATTATTAAAATCGGAATCCAGGTATTGCAAATTGTAATGAGTAGTACTTTTATTACAGCACGTCGAACCAAAAAAAAACAAGAAAGAATGCTACTGTCGCCTCGCGACTTTAGGATACCCGTTACTCAATTGAAATATGTTGTTAACAAAATAATAAACAACAGGCAGATGGAGGCGTGGCAGACCCCATAATGTATATATGTATATTCTTGATCAGCATCACAAGCCGAGTTGATGAAGCTATGTATGTCCGTCTGTCTGTATGAATAAGCGGATTTCAGAGATCGTAAGAGCTATAGGTTCGAACTTAGTCTCAATCGACTACATATTTAGTCAGTTGATGCCACGCCCCATTCGCTCACAATTAGACAGACACATCTCGAAAAAAATCGGTGTTTTTGGCGAATATTTCAGTTACTATGGCACTTAGGAACACCAATTTTGGTACGCAGGTTCCTAGTGAAAACGAGAAAGAAAAGTACAGTCCAGCATGCCCGACCGTAAAATACTCTCTGCATTTCTTTCCGATTAAATTATTAAAATCGGTCTAGATATGTATATTACAATGTGTAGTACTTGCATTAAAACACGTTGAAACAAAAACAATCTAAGCATAATCAAACATACATACATCTGTTTGTCTGTATGCGAATACACATACGAAGGACAATATATGATGCATATATTGTCCTTCGATGCATATATGATGCATATCCGCGGGCAGCGGTGCCACCACACAGTCAGCGAAAACATTCGAACATGTGCTTGTATATTTCTGTCTCGCTTGCACTCATACGTTGATATTCCATTCAATTATCAATATTGTAACGCTTCTAGTTTTCTTGTTTATCGTGCGATTTCAATGCACATTTAAGGGCAGTTTGATATAGTTAGTCTCCACACAAATTATAAATAACAATACTGTACTATATGAACAAATGCCTAAAAACAGAACGGAAGTTGAGAATGATTTTTATTAATTGTGGGAAAAAGGGGCCTGGCAGTCCAAACTTTTAAGTGTCAATGCATTTACGCTGTCGCTAGGAACCTCCATACCTCCATACCAGACGGACATGGCTATATCAACTCGGCTTTTGATGCTGATCAAGAATATACATATATACTTTATGGGGTCTGCGACGCCTCCTTCTGCCCGTTACATACTTTGCACAAATCCAATATACTCTTGAAAAGAGTATAACAACCGTACTAGGACCTTTCCACAAGTCTACAATCATTATTGTTCTGTCATTATGATATTTATTTATATTTTCTATCCAAGAATATTGTTGGTATCAAACAAATAGTTGTTCCATGCAGAATATATGATTTTAGAGTCGTAAAAAATGTGACAAAGAAGTACATTGATGTCAATTAACAATATATTGAACCATATTTATCCAATGGACAGTAGTTACAAGCAGAACCCATTTAAATTAATTTTCGAAGGCAACTGGTTTATACAGTTCGAAAATCTATATAGTATATATGGATTAAATCGAGTTAATCAGCAAAGTGGTGCTCTAATGCAAACAATGTTTTAATTAATTTAAAAAAAAAAGTGGCACGAAAAAAAATAAATGTTAAAACGGTATTCTGATTGAAACTACATATTACAGAATATTGAAAATTATATTTTCAACAAGTAAGAAAGGCTACAGTCGACCGTTCTCATAGTAGTGTGTATTTCCATTCCAACAAAATATTATTATTTTATATACACAAATAATAATAATTATATAAACACACTGTGTGAATGTGGTTGCGATAGCTTAACTAACTCTACATGTCTTCATACACAGACAGACGGGCATTGCTATATCGATGTTGCTATATTGATGCTGATCACAAATATATGTATATACTTAATGAGGTCGACCACGCCTCCTTCAACCCGTTACGCACATATCGCTTCTGACAATTGATTACTCTACTCTCGAAAAATAAATACTGAAGCATGAAAAGTAATAGATTTCCGTGTATTGGAATTTCCGGGTTATATTGATAAAAACCGACTTTAATAAAATGTACAGGGCTCTATAATGTCAGTGATCTCTAGACACCAGCACACTCAGACACCAACAACTGGGCAACTTTTAAAAGCAAATACAAAAACGACCTTTTTAACTAAAATATTATATTTATAAATAATTAAGATGCATAATGGTAAATCAGTTGTCTGTAGGTTCACACCAGAATTGGAACAGGATTTAAAATCGGGTTTTGACCATTGGTTTTTCCCGTGCAACCCATGACCCAGTACCATATGATGTTTTCCCAGTCTCAAGACTCAAGGTAAATCAGTCTCGCAGTAAAATGTAAATATTTTGATGGTAATATTTAGAATATGGGAGCATTGACATATGCAAATATTAAATATTACTTGCTAATTTTTTTTATTTATATTCCTTTTTTGTGAAAATGACACCTGACGTGAAGTCTCACGTGGTATAAAATATTTTGATTTGCGGTTTGACAACTTTGACAAATTCTGAAAATTTTGAATGTAATTTCTGGTACCATTTCTGTTTCTGGAATTCCGATTTATGTTCGGGCTTAAGTTCGATTTTTGATTCTGGTATTGGCTCTGTTTCTCTTCGGGCTAGTGAGAATGACCTGGTAGATTGCAGCTCCTTTTAGTAGGGGAGTATTTACCTTTGAACCTCTTGGCAATTAATGTGGGGCTTAATTTGGTAGCGTGTTTTGTGTAGGGAACTTGTGACTGACTCGATGGTATTTTGAAAAATCATTGACTGCATATCCTCTGCAAACAAGTCCACATCCAGGCCGCAAAGAAGCTCCTTGTGACCACAACAGATGCCAGTGTGTCTTAAGCGCTGACGTTCAAAATTAATCAAATAAAGCCGCCAATGATGCTCGAAATGGGCAAAGGAAAACTCTATGCTTTCATCCTTATCTCCCCACTCCATGTCTATGATAGTCTTGGCACTCCCCTGATCCGACTTGGAGCAAGAGTCTGCGGCAGTGTCATGTCTTTCTGCCATTTTTGATATCTTGTTGGTAGTTAACCGAATACTATGTGAGACTTTATAATATAAAGTATATTATAAAGCTCTGAGTGCTTTAGCAATGAATGTATAATATTCGAATACTTAAAAGAAGCCTACACTTTCAACGATTACTAGCGTGAATGCTAGGGAGCTGAGTAAAAAAATTAAATACAAATTTCGAAATTTCGATCCGAAGAATTACCCACTGTTCAACGTCTGAATAAGTAATTTAAATTAGCTTGTGTAAGAAGAAACATTGAATAAAATCCAAAAATAAAATTATCTTAGTGTTATATTCTTTGAATTTGTTATATTTGCTTACCTTAAGTTTCGGGTTTTTACTTAAGATTTTTTACTGTTTTCATAAAAAGCTTATTTTCGAAAATTCCGAAAAAAAATAATCACTATTAATATAAGCTTTGGATATTTCATAAAATTTGTGAACCAAGTTTAAGAGGAATTACTTCTTGATAAGTGGTTTCATTTATAGATTTACTAACTTAAAATATTTTGTGAAATATTAAAAATTTTCTTCATTAACCAGTTTTATTACATTTGATTAGGATTAACTGCATTTTCCAACAAATTGTATATAGTTTGGAAAATATTGAGGGACAATATGATACCTATGTCAAAATTTTATTTATGTTTGCTACGGAATTCCATAAAATTTCCCGTTTTATTGAAATACTTTTAGCGGAAAATTTTATGAACAGTTTGGGTAAAAGCACATTCATCTGGGGGAGACTGTGCCTGTAGTCGTTTCCAAAGTGTACTTTAGAATTTTCCACTTGATTCGATGGCTGATGTCTATCAATTCTGGTAACATGTGTCATAAGCGTTATGAGAATGCCACAAACTTCCAAAACTCCCCAGTCAAGAGTAACAACATTACAAAACTCATTAGATTAAAGTAATTTGTTATACAGACCTATTTCTCTACTGTATCTCTTGTCTCTTCTGTGTCTTTTACCCCTTTCGGGTACTTGGCACACAATGAACAAGTTTTGCGAGCATATGAAAAGCCAATTATGAGAATACGAAAGGGGTAAATATAAAAGCAAATATAATGCTAATTAAAATAATCATATTCATCATAAAACTCAAAAGGTGCAGGCATAAGAGAAGTCGCAGAGGCAAAAGTAGGATTGTAACAATTACAAACAGCTACAACTACAATATTATCAATTTATCCAACTGTGCAATAGGTTTGAGGCTAATTCAGGAGGCAGAATTCGAAGAGGAGGGCTGCTCGTCCCTTAGCTATGTGGTGGAAAAACGTACTGGCCACTTTGCAGGCATTAATTACCAGATTTTGCACCAGAAGCAACAAAAAAGCCAATTTTTTGCCTCCTCCTACTTTTGCGCTCAACGAGTGGATAGGTAGCGAAGGGTAGGGGAGGCTACTGGATATTGGATCTACAGTAAACGACCTACGTTGTACGCTCTACAGACCATCCCTTGAACGTAGCATGTTAACCAAAAAAGTACATTTAATTCAATTTAAATTACACTTACATATTTTCTGTAGAGTTCGTCGAGACCGGGCTGAAACCGGCACGGCGTATCCATTAGTATTCGCAACATATGGCTCAATTTCCCTTAAATCATTTTCCACACTCGCACATACTTACACACATGGGCCCTCTGGCAACCACCCCGCACTGTACCTGATAGTTGTTTGTGCTTGTACCGGCAACCACAAGTGGTTTATCATATTGAAATTCATTTAGTGCACCTGTTTGATTTTTCCTGTCGTGACAGAACGACACCCTGCCCCTCGCAACCCCCTCCCCAATCACCAAACCCTCTACAACGAAAAAAAAAAAAAAACAAACCAAATTGACTACAACTGAAGAACCAAACCAATAGGACCGGCATATTATTTTGTAAATATCGTTAACAAACCATTGCCACTCCACACGCAATCAAATTCCACTTAGTCAACCGCTATAACCACCAAATGTAGAACTCGTTCTGTTGTGTGTCGTATCCTTAACAACAGCAAATGCCACAAATATTTGCTGCAAGGCATTTGTTTGCAATAAAGCAGACGCCAACAAACACACCTGAACTTTACTACCAGCCCTAGAAATTGTTTAATCTTCATACTAATTATGGAACGACTTTCAGAATCTTTTACTTTTTTGTTCTCTTTCGCTCCCTTGTAATCGACAAATCTTTATGGAATCCTTTCCCTATCTTATTGACGGTTTGTAGATGATCCTATCTTATGTCTTTTCGCTCCTCATTCTTTTGGAATTTTCCGCTGGTTTTCTACTCTTTTCAGATTGTCAATTTTTTTTCATTTAATTAATCCATTCCTATTTATCTTTCTACTTCTTACCTTTTTCAAAATTATAAAAAAAATGTTATGTTCTCAACACTCTAATTACTTTTTAGTCGACAAATCAGCATAGTACAAATTTCAAAAGAACACTTCTTGATTATGTGGAAACATAAAATGAAATCATGTTAATTTAATAAATTGTTGTCAATTTAACAAGATGAACATTACACTAAGGACAAGAATTAATCATTATTATATATAAATCCATTTAAAAACATATAAACATATCTTAGTAATGATCAAGTAAGAAAGGATACAGTCGAGCGAGCCGATTTCAAAAGACCCCGCACTCTCATAGTAGTACGCATATTTCCATACAAACAAAAAACATGAAGAAGAAACAAAGTAATGCTTGTATTATATTTCTAAATTAATATTTTATTTTGACTGTATTTAAATTAAAATTAAGTTTTAAAAATACAAGAAAGAATGCTACAGTCACCTCGTGACTTTAGAATACCCGTTGCTCAATGTAAATATGTTATTAACAAAATTATTTTAGTGCATTTGTTTTGGAGGTAAATAAGATAGCTTGTTAAACGCAAAAAATTTTCGCACAAATTCATATTTAGAGCATATTTTCTACCGATCGGCCCTATGGGAGCTATACGATATAGTAGAACGATTTGCATGAAACTTGGTCAGTACATGTACTTCCTAGACATGAACTATCCTTGTAAATTTGGTTCAGATAGCATTTCTATACTAAAACTTTCTAGTTTTACCTGTTCATTTACCTTTTTTTGAAGATAAATCGCCCTAAAGTGGGCGTGTCGAAAAACAAACTTGTATTGCTTGGGCATAGTACTCTTCATTAGCGACTGCTTTCACCTTTCTAGCTCTTATAGTCTCTGGATCCTTTTGTGCATACAGACATGGCTATATCGATTCGGCTATCGATACTATCAAGAATATATATACTTTATGGAGTCGGCCACGTCTTCTGCCTGTTACGCATATTTCGCTTCAGAGTACGGGGTCTACTAAAAAAAGCTTAATTATCCCAGTCAGAAGTGAAATGCAAAACAGGTATGGAGGCTTTTCCGATCTCATAAGTATATAACCATAAGTATGTAACCTCTCTTATGTGTTATCAGTGTAGTCGCATTGTTTTGTTTCATGCTATAGTATAATATACTATGTTATATAGACTAGGGTAGTTCAATAGTTACTCGATTACTCATAGTTTTTGATTGTTACGGTATTTACCACTACTAGTTTGACACCATTATATATGTAACCATATTTAATATTGCAGCATAACAAAATGATGGGCACACAAAAAATACACCCAATAATTTGATGTTTAATAATTGATTAGTTTTGTTACTTTGCGGATCACAGTGCTGTCGCCAGTGAACCTAGCAAATGTTAGCAGCAGGGAGTATAGATTCATAAATGCATATTATTATTATTATTATTATTATTATTATTTTTATTATTATTACTATTATTATTATTATTATTATTATTATTATTATTATTATTATTATTATTATTATTATTATTATTATTATAAATAAATATTTGTACTAACCATGTATCACTTTCTTTTCAAATTTGTTTTGTAGACCCCGTACTCGAAAAAAGAGTGTTTATTAGGTTTGTCAGAAGCGATATGTGCGTAACAGGCAGAAGAAGACGTTGCCATAAAGTATATGAATTCTGGATCAGCATTAGCATCTGCATCAATATAGCGATGCCCGTCTGTCTGTCCGTGGTCTGGGTGAAGACCTGAATCTTCAAGACTATAAGAGCTAGACCCAACAAATTTGGAACAAAGTCCGATATCTCTATAAAGACATGTAGTATTAGCTGACCTATCGCATCCAAACAACCATATTATGTGTGGAGTACTATTATAACAAGCCTAGTTTAATACGGATCGAACAGCTATAGCCTATAGCTCCCAAAGAAGAAATCGGTCAATAATTACTTAATTGTATCGTAAAATGTGCCCTAGATTGAGTACGGGGTTTTTTACAGTCGGCTCGCTCGACTGTAGCGTATTTTACTTGTTATTTCAAACTGACCTTGTCGTCTTGTCTCTCTCTAGCTCCTTGTTTTATTTTCTAGCACTGTTTTTTGCCTTCGTTGGGCGTAGAAAGCTTTGTGTCAACCAGTGACAATTATGTTCCCCTCATAGCTCTCTGGTTCTTTGTACCATGTCAGAAAGTGGTTCCGTATCTATTTGTCGTTCGGTTCAGTTATTTTGATCCATTTATTTATTTAGTTTTCTTTTCTTCATAAATTATTTAGTCACATCCGTGTGTAGTCCGTTGTCTTTTAATGGCAAGACAATCGGAGAAGTATGGCGATGTGGACTCTGTGTCATCAGGTGCGTGTGGGAGGGGTAGGATGTGGGAGTAGAAGTGGGTGGGAGGTGGGGTTCATTTTGGTCATGCCGTGTCAATAGGACCATATCGCCTTCGATGTGGTCAACACATATCCGCCACTTTCCGGCGATTAAAAATAGTTTTGCAATTACAGGTGAGGACTAATACAGACGAGACAAGACACAATACGACGCGACATGACTCAACTCGACTTTAAATTGCACATATGGCCTTTTGAAGATGCCAATTGACGGCTTCATCTATTTTGCAAAAGCATGCAAAGTGCATTTATCCGTAATTTGATTCAAGATTGGGCCAAAAGTCTTTTGCAACTCATACAACTTTCAATGCTCCAATTTGGAGCTTACAGTTGACTACAATACTAAGTGCCCAGACAACTTAGCTAACTCTGCTTTTACACTAAGTCCTAGTCAGAGTCAATGCGATTAAAGTGTGTTCTTCTAGATAGCGATGCAAACTGTTTTCAGATACATTCCCAATCGACAAAGCAAGAATTTCAGTTACATTAACTAAACGATTGCAAAACGGAAATATATTGGAAAAATTTCTAAGTCTATCTTTATACAAAACAAATTAAATTTTTCTTGTTTTAGGTTTAATATACTTGAAAACTCATATATTTAGAGACTAGCCCCAAACCCAAAAGCCCATTAACGTACAATTCTTTAGGGTCTACAAAAACGGGACATTTTAAATTTGGTTTAGTTTTGTAAAATTATTTAAAAGTTTGCTGAATAACCAAGATTTTTGACCAAAAATGTGTCTAGCACAATTAGTTCTTGAAATTAGAGAACAAAATCTTGATTTAAAGAGCAATCATTTGTTTTAAGAAATAATTACTTTTTCCTCTAATTATCAGTCCAAAAGACCTCTTATTTTAAATCACACGTTTTGATCTTAATTCTGTTAACTCAAACTAAAAGTTCTCTATAAAAACACAAATCCTAGGATCGGAGTATAACTTATAATATGAACACACCATTTTTACAACGGCCAATGTAAAATAAAACAAGAAAAAAAGGTTATCTTCGGCTAGCCGAAGATTATATACCCTTGCAGTCATGCACATTGCGTTAATTTTTTTTCAATGACCGATTGTTCCTATGGCAGCTATATAATATAGTAGTCCGATCTAGATGAAATTTGGTGTAGACATAGGTGCCAAATGCATATGGAGCGAATTTGGTGCAAATCGTACAAGAGACACAGAAAATTCAATACTAAGCATTTTCAACCAATTGTTCCTATGGCAGCTATATGATATAGTGGTCCGATCTGGATGAAATTTGATTTGCACACGGGATTTTATGCCAAATGCATATGGAGCAAATTTGGTTAAAAAAAAAATTTTGTTTTCATCCGATTGTTCCTATGGGAGCTATATGATATAGTGATCCGATCTGGCCGATTTTAACAAATGTTCTGCGTGCAAAGAAAATACACATCTGTGCCAAGTTTCATTAAAATAGCTTTAAAACTGAGAGACTAGTTCGCATAGAAACAGACGGACAGACAGACGGACATGGCTATATCGACTCGGCTGTTGATACTGATCAAGAATATATATACTTTATGGGGTCGGAAACGTCTCCTTCAATGCGTTACAAACTTCGTGACAAAAACAATATACCCTCTACAAAGGTATAACAAGAAAGGAAAGTACAGTCGAGCACGCCCCAACTTTTATTTAAACACTTTGAAATAAATAAAAACTAATCATAATCGAACAACATCTGTTTGTCTGTATGCACACACAAATTCGTTTGACATTATAAGAATGCACTTACGCTGCCGCCACACATGCAACGAAAACGTTCGAACATATGTTTGTATGTTTCTGTCTCGCTTGCACTCATGCATTAACATTGCGTTCAATTATCAAAATTATTACGTTTCTAGCATTCTTGTTTATTGTCCGATATTTATGCAAATTTTAGGATAGTTTGATATAATTAGTCTCCACTCCAATTATAAATTACAATACTGTACGATGAGAACAAATGCCTTAAAAACGGCATTGAAGTTTGAAAATTATTTTGTTTCTTGTGCCAAAAGTAGGCGTAGCAACCCAAAACTATTAACGACATTTATGCAGGAGTTAGAAACCAAAGTTACAGAAAGACTGACAGACAGACAGGCGGACAGACATGGCTATATCGACTCGACATATTGACATATATTTTCAAATAGTTAATAGTTTATTTTATCATGGGAACTTAACGGTCTAATCTCTTTAAATATTATTGTCAATCAAATGATTTCTCTCATATGTATGTATTTTATGAAGTTGCAATATGTGATCCTATTTCCATTAATACGTTTAGTTGACTCTGTTACTTAGAGTTACATGTAATAAAGCTAAGCTAGGGGAAAATAAAGGCTCTGTTGGGTTTTAATATAATCCATGCATGTTTCAAAGCTATTGCCACTGGAATACCCGTCAGTCCATTCACTAATGGGGATGGGGTAATGAAGAGGAGGAAGCTTATGTCCGTTATACCCTTTCTTGCTATGACACTTAACAGGTTAACCTGCTTAAAATGCACATCAACGCATCACTTGACCTCCGGAACCCTCTGAAAATTGCTGGAAAACAGAGCATATGTAAAACTTAATGCACAGACAGTAAAAAGCAGAGGGAAAAGCAAGAGGACTAGGGGGAAAATGAAAATGAAAATAGAAGTAGAAGTGGAAATGCTGATGAGAATGTGGATAGCTTCAAAACTGGCAACAACTTTGCAATTATCAGTTACACAGACACTCAACCAAAAAGCGGGTAACAAACACCATTAAGAAAGGCCAACAGTGGTAAGAGGGGAGAGTAGGAACGGGAAGGGGTGGTTTGGAAATCAGAGGGTTGTACACTTGTTTTTTTGTTGTTGCTGCCAAATATGTTTTCAACATTTTCAATAAGGTTGTTATTTACTTTCACCGAAGTGAGCATCAAATTGATCATATTAATGGCCATAACTAGTTTATCCCGCCCATCTTTTCAATTCATAGGGATTATACGCAGATTTCCATTATAAATAAAATAAAAAGGGTGGATTTCCCAGACTCAGCTGACAAACGGAGCATTAATACAATTTCAATGGTCAATGCTACGGACATTCTTTTTCGATTTGCCATTGTTGTTGTTTGATCCGCTTGTTTTTTATGCCCATGGCTGGTACAATTTGTTTTTGCTCCCACCTAGGTGCGGAATGGGGGGTGTGGCATTAGAGTTGTAGGTAGCGCAGGGACTGTAGCAATACGAGGGCTGCTCTGCAACTCCCACAGGAATTCCCAGGCAATATAACTGAAAGCAAAAATGAAGATAACAGTCAGAGCAGCAAGTGCAAATCCACCCGTCCATTTAACAACTACCCCGCAACACCACCCCCTTTCATTCTTCTCATTTTCCCCTCTATCCCAAAGACCTCGCATCTAGCCACCTGACGAGCCCATTCACAACCCAAATTCACATCACATTCCCATCCAAACTCACATCCTTATGCAAGCCGCGTACCTTTTACTAACCAACTAACTGCCTTTTTCCTTAGCGCACTTCTGGGAGTGTATGTGCATGTGTGTGTTGGCGGAAGGGGGCTGAAGCCTGTTACGCCTCTGTTTGATGCTTGTAAAGACCACTTTACCCGCTATAATAAAAATAAATCATAATATTTTGCGCCCTCCACTGAGATCGACAGTCGGAAATTGTACAATCCCTTGCACAGTGGGACAAAAACTTTTTTCTTCCAGAACTTTTTTTAGCATTAGCTTATAATTTAATTTAATTAAATTTAAGTAAGAGCTTTTTTTAAAGACTTCTCCGACATTCACTTTTTACAAACTTATATTTTCTAAGGGCATTTTACAGTATTTTTTTAAGCGTATTCTTTTAAATTATTGATTTAAATTTCAATAATAATTCGTTGGTGTGTTTATCAGGACGAAAGGTTCTAAAAAACTAGTTTTTAGACCCGTACTCCAAAAAAGAGTCAAAGGGTATAGGGTTTTAGGCTTAGCAGAAAGAAGTATATCCGACCCCATAAAGTATATATATTCTCGATCAGCATCAAAAGCTGAGTCTATTTAACGATATATTTTAGAAGCTTTGTAGCGATCTGTGTACTAAAGGAACCAAAGGACTAATCGACAATTTTCCTAAGGAACTATTCTTACCAAGTTTAATTTGGATCGTTCAACTATATATCTTATAGATCTCATAGGATGAATCGGTCAAAAATTACTTATTTGTATGGTATAATGCGCACAAGAATGAGTACGGGGTCTTTTACACTCGGCTCGAACGACTGTAGCCTTTCGTACTTTTTTGTTTTAAAATTAAAGCAGAGCTTGCTCCACTGTCTCTCACGCTGACACACTTTAAAGCTTACAGTGTTTACCGGTAGTCAGCAAACAGTATTCGGTACTCGGTACATGGCGCCACGATACTGCTTACTACTGTCGTCGTCTTTGTTGGAAGGTTGTAACCCCGGATAATGTACTTCATACATCTACATATTAATGTAGCCCGGAATAATGCTGTGCAAGTAATCCAACCCGGGGGTCCTGATGACTTGTCTTGGCGAGGTCCTGCCGTCGGCAATCCTTACCGGATAGTACATGAATAGTATTTTCTATCACTGGGCCGTATTGTGGTCCCCCGTGTCCTCCTCGCACTCTTCGTCCTTTATTTTTATTTTGTTTTTTTTATGTGCTTTTTGTTGTTTTTATTGCGCAACGGACTTGAGAGCGTGGCATCAGGGGTAGACCCCTCATCCTTATTCAGAAATGCCCAGTGCCGTGTGATTGTTGCTACCTCGCCAATGCCCTGTAGTCCCTGTACAAGCCTTGTACTTACCGTGCACTGCGATTACACTTGTTCGCTGTGCGTGCCGTGTTCTGAGTTCATGGCGTAAGGGGTGTACGGTGGTTACGGTAAGCAATGTGTGTGAAGTGAGCACAAGGTGTATGGTGGGGATAAGCACAGGGTGCGTGCAGAAGTCTCGGATATATTGATATGTCTCCCAGTAGAGCAAGAAAAACAGCCAGCAGCACCGTTAGGCAGGGACCGCAATGTGTAAAAAATTACGAGGTACATTGAAAATAAAAAGTACAACAAACACGAGATGGGCGTTGAGGCTGTTATTGGTAACGTGGTATTGGCTACAGGTAGTGAAAGTGGTAGAAGAAATGGATGTGGAAATTATTGTAGAAAAGGTAGTGTCCGGGTTGCGGTGGTTGCAGGCTTACACTGTAACGAGCAATACAAATGCGGTTCTGTGGTCCGCATGATGAGCTAGCAACAATATATTAACCCTGAAAATTGTTTGAATCTTAAAATAGACTAGAATATGCAGACCAGTGTTGCAAACACAGCACTTAAACGCCAGTTTTGGATTTTTTTTTTATTTTACATTGTTGCCATGCTCCCTACCGTCTCCGAAAATTGTAGAAAACCATTTTGTTAACACCATAACTTGGAAACGACAAAATCGATCGTGATATATATATCGTATATATATTCGTATATTATGGACAGTCCGTAAAGTCGAAATTTATTCCGTTAAATAGACGATAAATTCGCGATATTGAAGCAGGAAAATAATTGCAAATTATTGTTTATACTGAAAGGCTGAAATTCCCCCAGATTCAAACGAATTCTTCAAAATATCCAACACTTAGATATTGTGTGGCAGGTGCACAGTGAAGCTAACAGCGCAATTGTCCTGGGAATTTCTTTGGCAAATCCAGGGACGGTGACTGCGACGTAACAGCAAAAGGTAAAAAGTAAAAGTTACTGAAGACACGTCCTGCTTGCGGAAAAGGGCGCACAGTGCACTGTTCTTCGTTCACTGTTCTTTGTTTTTCGACCTTCGTCCTGTATGCTACGTTATAAAAATAAAATAAAATCTATTACGTGGCAAACCACCCCACATTTATGTGGCAATTTGTTGTTTCAAGATTGTGTGAGTAGCAGACGACAAAGTCGATGTCGACGTCGACGTCGACGTCACCACCGGCAGCGCTTGCAGTAAAGTGTATCATTTTCCCATTTGACAGCAAACGCGACCCTTTTTGAAGGGCCAGAGCAGAAGCTGCCACTTCTCGCCTCTCGCACTTTATCTCAATTCCCAACTGTCGTGTCTCAAACCCCTCACCGCCCCGCCCCATTCACCGCCCTCTTCTGCACGCACGCTGCCAATTTATGAAGATTTGTGTGGCCGGTGCGGCGTGGGATGGAAATATGAAGAGGAAGGAGGGATGGAGGTTGAGGTCTAGAGTACATAGGTCATAGGTGTGGTACCGTATGGTCGTAGGGTTGCCGTGCTGCAGGGTTGCAGGGTTGCTCCGCCCAGGCAGTTAGACGCCCTAGTGCACTTGTTTTGATTTGTTTGGAATAATAACAGATGCTTACCGTTCATATTATTCATTGTTCAAATTATTAACGCTTGACAATAAAAACTGTATTTAAACAGCTCTCAAAACAGAAACGGGAACGGAATTTGAGCAAAAAATCCAGCGAAAGTCACTCCTGTGTTATAAAAATATATGTATATATAAGTGTGTGTGTATGTGTGGGTGAGTGTGTGTGTGTGTGTGTGTGTATGGCCTGTGGGCGCATTGCCAGCAAATTGCAATTTGTGCAAATATTTATGTACATTGAAAATTACTCATTTGTGTAACACCAATTAATTTCAACAAACAGCAACAAAAACAACAACAAATCGACCAACCATCCATTTAAAGTCTTCACATGTTATTGTTGTTGTTGTTGATGTTCTTTGTCCTTTGCTTCTCTGGTTAAACAAATGGAAAATGAGCTCTTTTGTTACCGAAAATAAACGATGTTTTGTTTGCGTTATTTGGGCCCAACAAAGTTTGCCAAGTCTCTTCAGCAGGTGCTCGCCACTGTGTGCGTGTGTCACTTCCCTTCATTTCCCTTCACTAGCCCACTTCACCGACTCACCATCTTAACACAAATGCATTTGATTTTGGACTTCTGCTCAGTTCACAAATTGCCACTTCAACCCAATGTTTACACTGCAATTTTTCAAAGTCCACCCGAACTGTCACTAACAAATTGCAGCTAATTAGACAATAACTGCTCTACTAAAGTAATCCTAATGAGCTCCAGACATTCCATTAAGGCAGTCGTTAGCAAACAAAAAGCTTCTTAAGTTTTTCTTCTTTGCCCAAAATAAAAAGTTAAATATTAAAATAAATGATTTCCTTAAACAGCTGGAATTGGCATTGGCTCAATATATTAAACGATTTGATTTAGGCCATAATCCCGACTTTTTGTATACTTGGAGGACTGATGGAGTATGTCGTTTGTATTAAAATTTTTAAATATAATAACTTAGAAAAGTTAAAGTTAAATGAACATTTTAAAATTAAATGCAAATGTAATGGCCCAAAAAACGTTATAATTTGTAATGCATAGCGTTTTTGATATAAAAGTATAAATATAGTAGAAAACAGCGTAATAAAATTTAAAAGCCATATTCAAAAGCAAATTCTTAATAAAAAAAACTACAAAAAAATATTATACGCTAATTAAATTGAATTGATTAAATTGCATTTAAAAAACTATCAAATACAAAAATTGTCTGTATACAATAAATTCATATTTAGAGCTTTATTTAGGCCGATTGCTCCTAGGGTAGCTATACGATATAGTTGGCTGATTTGAATAAAATAGTTTTTATATTACCTTTGCATAAACATAGAACAACACAATGTTATACTGTTTTATTCTTCTTTCGCGACCGTTCGGACCTCTCTAGCTCCTATAGTGTCTGAGATCCTCTTGTTCATAAAGACGGACATGATATATGATCGTCTAGCATACAAGAGTCAGATCCATCAAATAAGGAATAAAACTAAATTGGGAAACTACTAGTGCTATTGAGTCATTACTTTACTCATTATCTGTATGGCACCATTATAATTATACATACATATATATATACTTATCGGTCAACTATATTCTATAGCTTCAATAGCTCAGTTGTATGCAAAATGAGAAATAGAATGAGTACTCAACTTTTACAGTCGGACAACTGTACTGTAGCTTTTCATACTTGTTTTTTATGTTTTGTTCTTTTATTGGCACGGGCTTCTATTGATAAGTTTTAATAAGTTAAAAGTTAAGTATATAAACTATATAATTACCTTGCCTTAAGTCCATAAAACCAAATGTTTTGCTTCCTTGCTCATATTATTTGGTCCACAAAATGATCAGCGACTGAGTCAGTGGAAACAAGTCGAATCAAAAACAAGAAAGATCAGTTATCTTCGGCTTGGCGAAGATTTTTTATCCTTGCAGTCATCGCAATTACCAATTGATCCTTTAGTAACTATAGTCAGATTTTTGATATTAGAAATTCTAACCGATAGTGGTTCGATCCAGACACAATTTTATCAGCAGACGGAAAATTATTAAAGATGCTTTTGTTGTAATCGTTTATCAGACACTTAATATTTTCATACTAAGCATTTTCAACAATTTCAACGGATTGTTCCTATGGCAGTCATATGGTATCCTGGTCCGATCGGAACTTAATTTGGTTATATTTCTGAATATATGCATTCTGTAGTAATTAAGTAGGGATAGACCATCGTGTCGTCGAAAATCGTGTCGTCAACTCACTTAGTTTCTGTTTCAAAACAATGTCAGAAATCCCACAATGGAAAATATTTCATATACAAGTTGAAATATTGTAGAGGCATCGACCGGTGTTCAAGTACAGTCGACTAGGTCTAAAGTTTCATTTTAGGGCAAACAAAAACAAAGAAAAAAAAAAAAAGTCAGACAAAAAACAGAAAAAACTCAATTTAAACCAATTTTGTCTCGATTCCAATTGAAATTCAAAATTTACGCGAAATTAGAACAATAGATTCGGACGCGAAATATTGGCAAACCCGGATCCGGCAACGAGTACGTTTGATCGAGGTGAACAAAGAGAGGAGAGGGCACAATATAACACACTCACGCACCCTTACACACATACATACATTACAACACGCACACACAAACACATATAAATATATTGGGATTAGGAGTTACTTCACTACAAAATAAGAGTGAGAAGCTGAAAAGGATTAGAGGGAAAGTGGGCCAATTAAGATCGTTCCAACGGCGTCCCAAACGTTAGACCGACAGCCGCCATCCGGCAAGCCCGGCCAAAAGCCAGCTGACATGGCCGAGGTACTCAATCTGGACAACATTATAGCCCGCCTGCTTGAAGTTCGTACAGCCAGGCCCGGTAAGAATGTCCAACTGAATGAGACGGAGATCCGTGGTTTGTGCCTCAAGTCTCGTGAGATCTTTCTAGCTCAGCCCATCCTACTGGAGCTCGAGGCACCACTGAAGATCTGCGGTGACATTCATGGCCAATACTATGATCTGCTTCGACTGTTTGAGTACGGTGGCTATCCGCCGGAGTCCAACTATCTGTTCCTCGGCGACTACGTAGATCGCGGCAAACAGTCTCTGGAAACAATTTGTCTGCTGCTCGCATACAAGATCAAGTACTCAGAAAACTTCTTTCTACTCCGGGGAAATCACGAGTGCGCTAGCATCAATCGCATCTACGGATTCTACGACGAGTGCAAGCGCCGCTACAGCATCAAGCTATGGAAGACCTTCACCGACTGCTTCAACTGTCTGCCCGTGGTTGCTATTGTCGATGAAAAAATATTTTGCTGCCACGGCGGACTGAGCCCGGATCTTACGTCCATGGAACAAATAAAACGAATTATGCGGCCCACCGATGTGCCCGATCAGGGACTGCTTTGTGATCTGTTATGGTCTGATCCAGACAAAGACACCATCGGCTGGGGTGAAAACGATCGTGGTGTCAGCTTTACCTTTGGCGCTGAAGTCGTTGGAAAATTCCTACAGAAACACGATCTCGATCTGATTTGTCGTGCCCATCAAGTAGTCGAGGATGGTTACGAGTTCTTTGCCAAAAGACAGCTTGTTACACTTTTTTCGGCTCCCAACTATTGCGGAGAATTTGACAATGCCGGTGCTATGATGTCAGTGGATGAGACACTCATGTGCTCCTTCCAAATTCTGAAGCCCGTCGAGAAGCGTAAGAAATAGTGCTGCATACATTTTTCTGTTCCATCTCTAAATTGTTAACTTGTTTCCAAACAATTCTTTCGAAAATTTACACATACATATGATGTGAGACCCTTTTATGAAATGAAAAAATAAAAAAAAAACAACAACTTACGCGATTATTAATTGCAGAATACTTCAATTCATTCAGACTGTTGACAAATTTCGGTGTCAAAATCAAAATGAGGCAAAGAAATATTTTCTTAATAATAGAGAATACGTTGATTTGGATGATAATTTTACGAGAACAATATTTAAAATTCTTGAAAGTTTTTTTTTTCAGACCATACAAATAAAAAGATTTGAATAAGCCCGAGCACATTAACAAAAGCAAACAAGTAAGAAAGACTACAGCCGAGCTAGACTCATTTAAAATACGAACATAGCAAAAGAAGAAGCAGCAGAGTAATTCATACTTACATATGTGTAAGAAAATATTTTTATATAACATTTAAATAGGGCTGAGTTCAATAAAATTTAAAAAAGTAAATTAAGAACACATTTTTCGATAGGTTTCGAACGTTAGATTTTCTTATGTGTGTTGCTCTAACAAACATTCTCTTTGTAATATTAAATCTTGTATTACAATTAGAAATAGATATTAAAATATGGCTGTAGTTAATTAAAATGGAATTTCGTTATAGACCAAACAAAAAAAGAAATGCATGTCCGTGCTGGCGTTTGAACCACAGACATAAGCTTCACATAGGCATCTCTATCTAGATAAACATTGCAATGCATTGATTTAACTCATTTCTTTGAAACATGTGTACATAAATTACGATTTTTAAAATATATATTGCAGTTGTCCGATTTGAACCAAATTTGGTGAAAATACTTTTTATAATTGTGTGAATTTGGTTATGATAGCTCTGCAAATACTACATGTCTTCATACAAATTTTTTGTTTCTGACCGAATTGCTATACGCTTTAGTTGGGGATAGTTATAATGGTACCATAAACATACTGTGTGAATTTGGTAACGATAGCTCTGATAGTTTCGAAATTCTAGTGTAATGAAAATAGTTTTTTACAATTTGCGAGGGCGGTAGAGGACGCGGCAACAGTTTGAAACAAACCTAACCTGTCTGACATATAGACTGACTTTCATTCCCAGTTAAGTGTTCATCCGGACAGCGGACAGACGGACAGACAGACAGACGGATATTGCTCGGCTGTTGATGGTGATCAAGAATATATATATTTTATGGGGTCGGCCACGCCTCCTTCTGCCTGTTACATACATTTGCACAAACCCAATATACTCTTGCAGAGAGTATAAAAACTTTCTATACCCAAATAATTCAGATACATGATTTAAGATGTAAGAAAGGCTACAGTCGAGCTAGCCGATTGTAAAAGACGCCATACTTCCTCTATGTTAGCTATAGACTATAATTGTCCTATCCGGAACACACTTGTTGAGAATAGTTATAATGACACCATATATATAATATGTGAGTTTTGTTGTGGTAGCTCAACTAACATGTAGTGATAGTGTTAGCACTCTTTTTTATGGTACGGTGTCGAAAAAATGTAGAGGGGTCTTTTAAGTTTGCCAGAATCGAAATGTGCTTACCAAGTACCCCATAAGTATATACATATGAATATCTTTGATCAGTGTCAAAAGACGTCTGTCCGTCCATCCATATAAGCCCATTGATCAAAGAGACTGTAAGAGCCACCAAATTTCTAATTAAAGTCCGTCAATTTGTTAGACAGATCAAGTTTATTTCCAATTTTTGACACTCTCTTAACCGATCTATCGCTCGCGCAATGACCATAACTTGGAAACCATTTTATCTATTGCAACGATTCATTAGAATCGGTCGGCAATATCCTATAGCTCCCATTGGACAAATTGGTCGACAAATGTTTTTTTTGTATGGTTAAATGTGCACTAGAATGAGTACGGGGGTTTTAAAAGTCAGCTCGCTGTAGCCTTTCTCACTTGTTTTTAAGGTATTTTTTATCAGACTTCTTATAATTTATTAATTAATAATATTACAATTAACAAAAAATAGGCTCTATTAAAAGTGGAACTTTTTTTGCTTAAAGTTTATTAAAAGTCTAAGTTTATTAAACTTTAAAAAAAATGCTTTATGTATATGAAATTCGGGTTTAAAGTGTTAGTTTCGCTTTGGGGTAAAAGTGTTGAACTTACGCATTTTGATACACAATATTTTTTTTACAGTGTAAATAATTGGAACTTTTATAATTATACAATCTGTTTTGTCAGCTTGTGACCCAGTCAAAAAAGCAAAGGAGCATAAGCGTCTGAGCAAAATCATATTATTAGCTGTCAGCCTGTGGGGCTGTCTGTCGTCCTCTCTGTCTGGGCGAAAGCGCCAACGCCATAACAAATTAACAAATGCTAAAAAATTAATGAACAATAACACAACACACGAGACGGCGAACCAACAAAACGCCACAAAACAAATAAAAAACAAAACAAAAATACCAAAGCAAAAAGCATAAAAATGAAAGGAAATGGAAAAACTGGCTAAGGCGAAAACAGCAAAAAAGAAGATGGCGATAAAGAAGAAGAAAAAGGAGAAACGCAAAGAAACCCGCAGCTTAATATCGCCAAAAACGCTTTATTATGCCAAAAACGAGTAATAACAAATATAAAAATTAAAAAAACAAACAAAAAACGGGGACAACAACAAATTATATCATATGTAATGAGGTCATTTGCCCGTAAACAATCAGACAGACAGACGCAAGAGGAAAGAGAATAAGACAATGAGAGAGATGGAAAGAGTAAGCACCTGTAGTTAGAGTGAGAGGATGAGCGAAAGAGCGATACGTATTCACATGTTTATCAACAAACTGGAAAATAAATAAATTATGTTGGCAAAGTTTTTAATAAATAATGAAGCGACGCGAGCAAAAAAAGAAAGTAAGAAGAAAAAAAAGCAAAGCTCAAAACAAAAGCAAAATGGCGGCTAGCTGAACCAAACTCACACAGACACGCACACAGACAACAAAAGAGAAAAGCAGAGAGCGCTGCAACGAGAGAGTGAGAGCGCATCATTGACAGCGCGTGCTCACACACACACAAACATGTTGAATATGTGTGTTTGTGTGTGCATTTGTGCCAGCTTTGCTTGCGAGTTTCCTTTGGCCTTTTAGCATTTGATGCATTTAGGGTATTTTTGCATTGCCAAACTTCATTTGATTTGATTTTTTTTGATAATGCATTTTTTTTCACACACACACACACATTCATACACACCTATATATGCACGTTTATAAACAGCTATTACAATAGTTAGACAGAGATGAACGCTACACCCACACACACCTGCCATCTCACTCTAGCATACGAAGAATATTTTTGTTTGTTTGTTTTTGTCATCAACATTCTACATCGTTGGCTTCTTTTTGTTTTGTGCTGTTTTTTATGCTTTCTGCACTAAAGCAGCTACTGGGCCATTGCCATAAAGCGCCATCTGGTGCTGATGGTCTTAACTCATGTTTTTTTTTTGCTGCATAATTTTATTAATTACAAATTATGCGCTTAATAAAATGTGCCAGCGTACTGGTTTTAACGGCGACAACAACAACAACGACGTCGATACCGATGTCGACGTCAAAGTCAACGTTGACAGCATTTGGAGAACAACACACGACGTCGCATCGGCTGCTTTCGTGGGCACCAGCCAAATGAATTTTGCATAAGCCTCAGCCAACCACAATGCAGCAGCAACAGTCGCACTCTCAGTCGCAGTCACAGAAACAGAGAAAGAGGCAGAGGCCTATGGAATGGGAGAAACAGAGAAGTAGCAGCAGCTGTCACAGCCACAGTCGCAGTCGCAGCACGGACGCTGTCCCACGACCCATGAGCCACAGGCCACACTCTGCTTACGTACTCTCTCAGCGCAGGGTGGTTGCGCAATGTCCACGAACGAGATAGCTCTAACAACACCAGCAGCCGCCACAATGCTGCGCAGATAGAGCGAGCGAGACGCAAACAACAAGAAGCGTCAAGGGTGCAAACCAATAACAGTCAGTCTAATTTCGGGATTGGTTTATAATTGAAGAGTTTGCCATTGTGTTTGCTCCGGCTATAGCAGGCAGTGTAGGCATCAGAATGTGGCCAGCTCTTGTAGTTTTTATACAACACTACATCTTTTCTGCTCCATCGTTTGCACATAGCTAACGTCGCAGTCGCGGGCTCTCTTATGTACTCATGCTGGTCACGAGCCTCCGCGGCGGCGACGGCAACGGCAACAGCAGAGGCGGCAGCTGTCTTATTGTTTTGCGTAGGCCTCCCCCATGCGCCATTTAGAGTTTTACATAATTGGCACAACTCTCACAAAGCTCAGACTCAGTGCCGTAAATATAAATGCATACATACAATATATATGTATGTATGTATGTATGTACATACATAAATATGTATGTATACATGTATCTATGTATATATCTATAGCCGTATATGTGCCCACGTTTTCTGTCCATTTCTAAGCGTTGCATGAGGGGGCGTGGTATGATTTCCATATACACACACAAACAGCCGTATGCTAATGCTGGACTGCGCCACATTCAAAAAGATAAATAAATATGAGTGCCCCACCCACCCGGCGGGGATGACCGCCTAAAAGGGGCGTCCAGGGCTAGGCTGGTTGCTTGGCTATTGCTGTTTCGTTGTAGCATACTTTTCAGCTGTAATCAGTTTAAATGCTTAACAAAGCAACACAAGCCAAATGTCCAGAAGAATGGGCAAAAGACGGCCAAAATTCTTTAAATGAGAGCAAAGGAGAGCGCGGACAATCCGAGCAAGAGAGACAGCAACTGTCAGAGAAGCAGAGCAGCAATGGCTGCCCCTTTACTTTTTAGTTGCTATTCATATTTGTTTTAATAATTAAACAATTCTATAAATTTTTGAAGCATAGACAAAAGAGTTGTGTGCCATGTTCGTGTCTTTCTCGCAGTGTATGTGTGTCTCTTTCAGTTAAGACCCCATCAAAGTTACCTTTTGCATTTGTGTGTGTAGAGATGAGTGTTTCTGTGTATGTGTAAGTGTTTGTGTATGTTGGTGTGTGTGTGAGTGGGGTGAGAATGTTTGGGCCTCGTCTGTCGTTCAATTAAGGCAAACATGACACAAAAGATTTAGTAACAAGTGCCTAGCCTTACGTTCTTCAACACCCGTCTCCCTCTCCTTTTACACCACCGCCTACCCATCTAACCTTTCCCCTCTCTCAGCCACCAACTTAAGCAACTTTCCTTCCATCCCATCTCAAAACTTACAGCAGTTTTTCAACTTGAGTTTCACTCGAGCTTGAAGACTTTTGTTGCTCAAGTAATTGTAATTGTTATTGTTGTTTTCTTGTTCTTTTTGTTATTAAGTAAAGGGTTTATAAAAGCCGAAGTTTAGGAACGGACTTTAATTAGTAAACGTTGTTCGCACTTTATACATACATTTCTATTGAAAGTTTAAACGCTCAATTATTTAGATGGCCACAAGTAGATTTTAAGTCAAAGTAATCTAATTCTTAATTTAACATAACAAATTTTGGTAATGTTTCCCAAAAAAAATGCAATATATTTCAAATAAAAAAAATCAAAAGCTAAAATATATTTGTTCCAATATTACTGACAAATAAGTGTTATGCACACAAAATAAAGAAAACATTGAAAAATAAAATGTAGATTAAGAAAATCCAGAATTTTTAAAAATTTAATTTTAAAACAATATTTAGTAGATGAAACCTTTCTACTCGATAGTAGGAATAGCAATGGTAAGAATGACAATCATACCATCAAGTAAAAAATCACCCACCGGAATAAAAATACGTACTAGCGCCATCTATCGCCCGTAGTTGCTACTGTGAAAGCTTTAGTGACTTCAAAGCTTTAAAAGTATTTGTTTAACTTTATTGGGTTTTGCAAAGTATGTAACAGACAGAAGGAGGCGTGGCAGGAGGCGTAGCATCATTAGCCGTCTGACCATCTGTATAATCAAAAGGATCTCAGAAACTATAAGAGCTAAAAAGGTGAAAGTGATCGCAAATGAAAGGTACAATACCCAAGCAATACAGTTTGATTTTGTGTTTTGACACGCCCACTATAGGGCGTTCTATCTTCAATTAAAGGTAAATGTACAGGTAAAACTTGAAAATTTTAGTATAGCAAACTTTTTTGTTAGCTATACTGTCTGAACCAAATTTACATGGAAGTACATGTACTGACCAGGTTTGATCCAAATCGGACAACTATATCGTATCCAAATATGAATTTGTATGAATAAATTATGAATTGACTAAGCTAAATTAATCAAACTCACACAGAATACATATTGTAGTAACATAATCATTCTGACCAAGTTTCATGCAAATCGGGCTACTATATCGTATAGCTCCCATAGGGCCGATCAGTCAAAAATACGCTATAAATATGATTTAATATGAAAAACTTTTGAGTTAGAGAAGCTATGTTAATCACACTTACATTGAATACATTCTCCAATAACATAAACATATTGACCAAGTTTCATCTTAATCGGATTACTATCTCGTATAGGTATAGGTATCGGTCAACAATATGCTCTAAATATTAATTTGTATGAAATTTGCCTGTGTTTAACAAGCTATCTTATCCATCACCTAAACAAATGCAGTAACATTATTTTGTTAATAACATATTTTAATTGAGTAACGGGTATCCTAAAGTCGCTAGGCGACTGTAGCATTGTTTCTTGTTTTTATTTGCTTCAGATTAGCTTAAGTTTCTTAAATAATAATTTTAAATATGTTTCTTTATTAAATGAATCAATAATTAAATATCTTATTTTAAATGGAATACAACATATATGATATAGTGGTCAGTGGTCCGCTCTAGATAAAAATGAATCAATAGATTAGGAATGATAGCAAAATCATATTGCTTAACTTTAGTTGAAAGCACTCAATAAATGCTAAACATTTTGATACTATGTACTACGTAAGCTCTAATATATAGTAGTAAAATCTAGATTAAATTAGATCTACACAAGGGATTTGCTACTAAATGCTTGTCAAGTGGATTTAGTTAAGGATTGTATACAAAAAAAAAAATTTTAAACCCATGATATATTATCCAATACCAAGTTTCATTTAGATAAAGAGATAAGTTCGCATTAAAAACAGGCTGGCGGACGGACATGGCTATATAGACGCTGTTGTAGATGCAGATCAAGAATATACACACTTTATGTGGTCGAACACGATTTCCACAATTCTTAACTTTCTTAATTAAGAAACTAACTATTGATTTACAATTTGGTAAAAATGGAAAATGTTTATTATGTAATTATTTTTTATATATAACAAATTAAACAAAACCTAATAAGTTATTTATTAAATCATTAATATATAATTGTTTTAAAAATTAGTACTTCTGTTAAGTATTTTGTACTCGATTAAGACATATGCGATCCTAAAAATTAAGAAAATAATTTTATGGGAATTAATCAAATCAATTGTTTACATTTGAAATATCCATTATGATTACTCCTACAGATGCACCATTCAATGGATCAACTGGACATGCTGGATCCGACGGGTTCGATGACCACATTAGCGCCGATATCGGAATCGCCTTTAACGCCGACACACCAACACCTGCACGGTTCCTATCACAGTATGAATCATATGATGAGCCATCACCATCCGGGCACGTTAAGTGGCCACACGGCGGGTAAATATCAGTTCAACCAGCAGCAACCACATCCCAACCACTGTGCTGATTACCAAGCATTTAATGCAGGGCACCACGGTCACTCAGCGGTACATCATCCTGTCATCACGGCGGCTGTCGCAGCCGCTGGCCTGCATCCCGACACCGACACCGATCCGCGAGAGCTGGAAGCGTTTGCGGAACGCTTCAAACAGCGTCGTATCAAACTGGGTAAGCATCCAACACTGGCATCACTATCGACAAAATTGTGTTATTTCCGCAATAATTTTTTATTTTAAATGATTCCGGACTTTTATGAGAAGGCATTTATTTAAGTCTGTCCTTACATATAAACTATATAAAAATATATCTTTAGTTGAGCCATTCCAACAATGACGAAATTGGTCGTTACTTTTGTACATACATTCGAAGTTGAATGTGATCATCGTTTTTAGTCCAAACAGGGCAGCATATTGAATATCGCTTTTTGGATATTTTGTAGGTGTGACGCAAGCCGATGTGGGCAAAGCTCTAGCCAATCTCAAGTTACCTGGCGTCGGTGCGCTGTCGCAGAGTACAATCTGTAGATTCGAGAGCCTGACCCTGTCACACAACAATATGATCGCACTGAAGCCCATACTGCAAGCGTGGCTGGAGGAGGCTGAGGCGCAGGCGAAAAACAAGCGACGGGATCCGGATGCGCCGAGTGTACTGCCTGCGGGCGAAAAGAAAAGGTAGAAAGTGTTTTAATTAGAACGGTAACAGAGCATCTATTCTTTCCTACCCAATCCCAGACAAATCCTTCTACCTCTGACTGCCTTCATCATCCTACACTTCTTCATTCGCCACACTACACTCATAATCCCAGCCCAACTTTCTATGCCCAGCCCACTGTAACCCCTTCTCCCCGATTGGCATTATGTTAATTTGGCTACGAGTAACAACCAAAAATTAATCCATATGGCAAAAGCGAAATTGTTGTCCACTGGCTGTAATAAAAAACGAAAAAAAATTAATGAAAAACATCGCTAAAAAGAATCCAACAACAATAACAACAGACCGCCAGACAGACACAGACAATATTCCTAATGTTAGGGCCCATTTCTAAAGTAATCTATATCGAGTCTTTTTTCAAGAAAAAGGACTTCCATTGCGGCACCTGAAAAGCGTTCCCTGGAAGCCTACTTCGCCGTCCAGCCGAGACCATCCGGTGAGAAAATCGCTGCCATTGCCGAAAAGCTGGATTTGAAGAAAAATGTGGTACGCGTCTGGTTCTGCAATCAACGCCAAAAACAAAAACGTATGAAATTTGCAGCACAACAACACTGACAATCAAATAATACAGCCACACAATTAGGTATAGTTAGTAGTGTAACGCCATCAATGACTGGACACGGTTCGGCGGGATTTGGATACTGATAGTCATTCATGACGGCAGCAGCAGCAACAGCAGCATCAGCAGCATCAGCAGCAACAGCAGCAGCAGCATCAGCAGCGACGATAGCAGCAGCAGCAACGGCAGTGGCAACAACAACAATAACAACAATTGCAACGACTGCAGCAGCAGCGGCGACAGCAGCCACATCTCCTTCTTCTACTTCTCCTTCTTCTTCTTCTTCTTCTTCTTCTCTACCCATAACGGGCGACTATTATCTTTAGTGATTCGATTTGGATACTGATAGCGTTAACACGATACCGATTCGGATTAGGAAAAGCATTCGATGCAATTGGATGAAGTTTGGCCGCCAAATCAGCAACAACAACTGCAACAACAACACTTCATTTTACAGTCTGTGAAGACCACAACAACACACACAAGCCCATAAACACACATGCACACACACCCAAACTCATACACACACCTTAAAAGTTAAATCATTTCCATGCAAAAAACTAACAAACAAAAAATCTTAATACCAAAAAAAAAAAAAAAAAACAAAGGAGAATAACTACAAGAATTTTTTAGGAACGAATAATGAAACAATGGACCAACATATCAAATGCAATAATTTATTCACTTGTATAGGAGAAAAGGTGGGTAAAATAAAAAATAAAAATAAAAAAGATTATAAAAAGGAGACAAAATTAATTAGTTGCTGTGCTAAATAGAATTTTCTTGCCAACTCTCAATTTCTCTCTGAGCTTTTTGGCGCCCAAGCTAAACTTGGATCATCCTGATCAACGTTCACCAAGTTCTTGAGTTTAGTTAAAATATAAAAAAATTCTCTTTATTTGAATTGCAGTATTGAAAAGTTAATGAAATTCGATTTGATAGCATTGTCTCAATCTCTGAACCTAACAATTAAGTTATTGCGAACGTCCTTTGATCTGACCTACTAATCACTTCATTTGTAATTGATTTCTTTATATTTTTCAGATTTTAGAATATACATATAATAAAAAACCACAAAGAAATGCCAAAAACAAAGAACTATTAATGCTAATGCTATAAAAAACAAACCAGCAATCCTCTACTGAACACACACAGATACAAACACATACAAAGAGAAAAGAGAGTGAGAGAGAGAGAGAGAGAGAGAAAGAGAGACACAAACACAGAGATAAGCGACCAAAAGAACTCCACGAAATTGCTTCAAGTGATCCGATAATAAGAATTGCGCTCTTTAAACCTATAACTAAGCTTAACTGGGTAAACTAACTACTTGACACACAAACACACACACACACACACACACACACACACACATACACGAAAACACACACACATATATACAGCCACACACACTTGATAGTTATATTAGTCTCTGTACATGTAAATAGATATTCTAGCGATTATTGGTACGATTGTAAATACCGCAGCAAAATCTTTTATTACCACATTCTCATAGTTTTTGGTAGCTTCGAAAAACAAAAACAACAACAAGTAGATACAATACCTAAAATTTTTACCTCTTTGTCCCAACCCTGACCCCGACACTCGATTCACAACTGAAGCCCAAACTGAAATCGAACCCGCAAACGAAACCGAAAGGGACTGCAGCAGGAAATTATTGGATGCTTTCTTCAGTGCTTTGTTTGTTTTTAGTTTTGTATCCAGTTAGCAACATATTTAACCTAAGCATACACACACAAACACACAGAAACACACACATAGACCCAGCCGAAAAAAAAAATGAAACTAACACAACAAGCTAAAGCAAATATTTTTTTCCTAATTATAAGTAAACTAATAAAAAAAAAACAAAAAAAAATATGTTAGCAGCAACTGAAGAAATTGCAACGAATTTAAACTGTTGCCAAACTAATCTAACAAAATAAAAAGTTTAAGCAAAAGAAACCAAAAAAACAAAAGCGATGGAAAGAGAAACTCAACAATTGATTAATAACTAAAAACTAACTATAAAATTACATTAAAAGATATTACAAAACAAAAAAAGTTTAAATATTTAATATAAATACATTTAAATATAAATATATTTTTTTTGGTTATACTTTAGCACATTTCATAGTTCTAACTAGACTTGTACATATGCAAATGATTAAAGATATGAAGATATATTATACATAATATATAGCATATACACGCATATACATATTTACATATATATTATTTATATGTATATATATATGCGTATATATGCAATATATGAAATATCTGTAGTTGCGTGTGAATGATTTTTATTGTGTAGCAACCATTAAGAATCGAAAACAAAGCTCAACAATAATTTTAAAATAACAACTAGTTTTGTATCGAAAATAAAAATTAAAAAAAAAAAACACACACACACACACAATATCGATTGTCGACAAATTAGTGCATAAACAAACCAGACAATTTTTTTCAAGCGCATTATAATAATGATTAAAATGAAAACGAACAAAATAATAATTGATATAAATAAAAGCAACAAAAATAAAACGAAACTCATAAATACATTAAATTTAATTTTAATAGTTTTTAGACACAAAATATTGTAGCATGAAAATCAATTTATAAGCGCAACGGGCGATAAGTAAATAAAATGCAGCTAAATAAGCTAAAACTCAAATATACAAAGTAACGACAAACAAATTAAGTTTGTACAGCAAACGTTAAAAATATCTTTGAGAAATAAAATGAATGAATTTTAATGCCTTTTCGGGATTTTACGAAAACTGGCGCCTTGATCACGGTTATCGATAAATACACTAGTTAACCGCTTGTTGCCGTTGAATTTGTGATATTTAATACAGCAGGAGCTAAGTCTTTAAGATGGTAAAAACTAGAGTGCACAAATATTCTGTGTACACGAAGATCGCGCATGGAAATTTTTAAATTGGAATAAAAGTCCGTCTGTAGTGTGCTCAGAAAAAGTTTATTTCAATTTATTGCTACGCCTCCAAACGCCCCGTAAGTTAAAGAAACCATTTACAATTTACTACTATTACAAGTTTGGTCCGAGTCGGCCGACTATAAACCATAGCTTGCATATGATTTATTGGACGAAAATTGCTTATTTGTATGATACGATATATTTATTTAATACGCAATAGAATGAGTATGAACTGCAGACTTTTTACTTGATTACACTGAAAAAGTATCATTTAAATACAGGGCTCGTTTAAAATTAAATAATGTGTTACAAAATTGACCTACTTAGTAATCAGATAATTCTTCTTTACCTTTGTCATAAGCTCGGTAAGAGTCATTGACTAAAAGGAAGAGATTGGGATTGGCTAAGTAAATACTTGAAAATATAATTTGCTTAATCACCAAATGTTTTCAAATAGATTACTTAGTCATCAGTTGTTCTTTTAAGCTATTCTATACATTTCAAGTGACACGCGCCTTTTATTAAATAAATTACCAAATATAGCTAAAACCAGGACCGGATTTACACAGAAGCCAGTGGGGCCAGGACCTCAGGGCCTCCACCACAAGGAATGAGAAATGTTGTAAATCGTTTCTTTAGTGTGGTACTAATGTTCAAAGAAGATCGAAAAAAATATAACCGTTCAAGGAAAGATCAAATGAATTATAATTATTTCAATGGAGCCACTAAAACAAGCTAGTACAATTATTGTCCACAACCAAAAGAACTTCGAAATTAAATGCCGAGCAAAGTAACTTATCGATTCTTTAGCTTCTTAGCTTAGCTTTATAGCTCGCTATAAATTCGCCTTTAAAAATCGCTCAAGTGAACAATAAAGAACTTGTAACGGTAGAAAAATAAACATAGAAAAAGTACAAAAAGTGATCGACACAAAATTCCCACGGTTCAAAAATGCTACTGGGAAAAACGAAAAATTGCTGCAAAAAAGAGATCAATAGTGTTATCAAAGACACGAGAATTGGATACTTTTCTAAGAAACGCACGGCTCCTGATTCAAATGGTGAACCAAACTCAATTTCTATAAATAATTTTGTAAATAGAGAAAATGCTATCTTTCCTTCTTTTAAATCACTGTTGACAAGTTTTGCGCAGAAAATTCGCGAAGTACGCTGGATACTTTTAATTCTCAATAAAATAAAGTACGAGATAGGATTCTAATAAAACTTCATTTTTATCACCGGGATATCAAGCGCTATTTTAGAGGCCCCCACCACACCTGGCCCCATGACATTAATGTGGTAAATCCGGCACTGGCTAAAATCTTTTTCAAGCTTAAAAAAAAATTTAAAATTATAGTTAGTCTTGACAGATGACATTCTCAATTGATTCACCAAAAATTCGTTTGTACAAAACGTACAATAAAATAAGTAAAATAAAAAAATTCAATCTAAAAAATCTGGTAGAAAGTTTCTTGAAAATATTCGGGGTCGATAAATGAAGAGAAATCACTAATTTATCGAATTGTCCGGAAAAGTGGAATGTGTTGTTTTTAAAAATGTATTTCACCTTAACCGAAAGTCCATTATTAATCATGAAAATCAATTGGCGCTTAGAAAATATATTTTAAAAAAGTGTTTCTTGCAGACCAGTGTGATTAAGCCAAGTAATAAAAAATTTATGAAATGAAATAGAATTTATTTCTCCGAGTCTATTTATATTCTTATATACTTAAAGATCTATTACTATGCTCACACTGAAATCGGATATCAAAAATTTATCTTCGAAAAAAAAAGGCTTGAAAAACAAAACGTTTCACAAGTTCCTAAATACTCATATTATAGGCTATATAGTAGATATCTTATTACATTGAGTGTCTGAATGAAGTATTTCATACAATCTTAGAAATACTTAGTATTTAAAATAAGTATTTAATATGCAACATTTGGTATCCAGCAAAGAAGTAGACTTTTCACACACTCGGTATATTTTAGTGCATCACCTAAAAAATATTTATTGAAGAGTCGGTAATAGTTTGGAACTTAATTGTTTGTAATGACCAAACTATTAGCAAGAAAGTACTTTATTAGCAATATAATTTAAGCTTTAGAGCAGCATTCTCTGACCCGACAACTACTGCTTTGATTTCCACCTCAGACGATGAGTCCATTCAATTTTAAACGACTTTGTAGCGGCCCTTGTTGAATACGTGGTGTGCCGAGCTAAGCTTGAGGAGCTCCTCCTTAATGAGTCGTGTTATCTCCCGTTTAGCCTTCTGTACAGCCAACTCACTACAGCTCTCAATGGCCAGATAGAGCTTGCGTTCGCCCTCAGGAGGATTTTTTCCCTGTGGTACATAGGTACCACGAACCGTAAGACCCGCCTCAGAATATTCAGAGATTTGAGCCAAGGCCTCCTTGGACGTCACCTTCCATCGCGCTTGTTGCGGGAAGTCATTAATCTCCAGCTCTTCTTCGTACTTTGTAAATGAGTTACTGTTGGTGCCCATGAGAGCGGCAAGACTCTCCTCATCTTCCTTGGGCTGATAGTTGAGCTTGTTGTTTAGCTTGGCAGCCAGTTGCTCGACCACAGTGCGGGCCGTTAGCATTGGCTGAGCTTGTGCTGCACCAGCTTGACCCTTCATAATTGACTCGGTTGCTGCTTGGGTAGCCTTTGTGTCCAGGTTGCGGCTACTGCTGATTTTTGAGGCCAATCTCTTTGCCAACTCCAGTTTATCGGAGCCCATGGCAACGGCTGCGACCAGCTGATTTTGTTGCATCTGCTGCTGCTGTTGCTGAAGCTGCTGTTGTTGCAGCTGCTGTTGTTGTTGCTGCTGCTGCTGGGCTATTGCTGAAACAGTTCCACCTATGGCATTGACAATAGCATTGGCTGAAGCTAGGGTCGTGCTGGCCAACGAGGTATCCTTGACCGTTCGCTTGGCTGCAAAGATTTGCTCGATCTGCTGATCAATGTCCTGTTCAATGTCCTCCTCATCGTCGGAATCGGCCAATCCTAGGGCTGCCTTCTGCAGCTTCTTGCTCTCCTTGACCGCATTAAACTCCTGCTCATCGAACTTAAATCCTTTGCCGCTAAATCCACCACCAGTGTGTACTGTTTTACCCTCCGCCTCCTGTGCTGCCTTGTAGTCCGTCCACAAGGTCTGTAGCTCGGGAGGCACAGGAACGCCGGACAAGTCCAATGCTCGTATTATATCACCCGCATAGCGAGACTGTTCCGGTGTGATAAAGGTAAAAGCACTACCCTTGTTCCCTGCACGTCCTGTTCGTCCGCATCTGCAAAAACAATGATTAAAATTTATTTGGAGCTGCTATATAAGCGATCCGAACGATTATACCTATGCACATAGTCCTCATAGTGATTAGGCACATCGTAGTTGACCACTAGGATAAGATCCTTGACGTCCAGTCCACGTGCCGCCACTGAAGTGGCTATCAGTAAACGCACCTTGCCCGATTTAAAGTCAATGATAGTGGAATCGCGATCAAACTGATCGATCCCACCGTGCAGACTCATACAGGGATAGGATGCTTTCATGAGGTCACGCAACAAGATGTCAGCGTTTTCCTGCTTGTCTACGAACACAATAATGCTGCCCGTCTCCTGGTAAATGCCCAGCAGTTCCAACAGCTTAAAGAACTTCGCCTCATCGTTAAGTATAACCACATTCTGTTCCACATCCTTGCATACCACCGAACGTCCCCCCACAATGACCTCCACGGGTTTCTTGAGTATGCGACGAGCCAGTGCTTCCATTTGGCGCGGGAATGTGGCACTAAACATAACCGTCTGTCGATCAGGACGGACATTGTCAATGATGCGCATCACCTGCGGCTCAAAGCCCATGTCAAACATACGATCTGCCTCGTCCAGCACCACGTAGGTGACCCTTCGCAGGTTGGTAACCCGTCCGGAATTGGCAGCCAGCATGTCGATCATGCGTCCAGGCGTGCACACGATTATTTCGGCGCCCCGCTTCAGTTCGGCAATTTGCTCGGAGATCCCGGTGCCGCCGTATACGCAAACCGGACGTAGTCCTAGAGAACGACTAAATTTGCGTATATCCTTGCCAATCTGCATGCAGAGCTCGCGCGTGGGCGCCATTATGATCGCAATGGCGCCATCGCCATCCTCGAGCGTCGGCTGGTCCAGTATATGCCTAAACATTGGTAAAATGAATGCCAACGTCTTACCACTGCCAGTTTTAGCTATACCTATCAGATCCCGGCCAGACATAATCGCCGGAATGGCCTGGCACTGTATGGGCGTTGGCTTCTCGAAGCCCAGTTTTCGAAGTACGTCCATCTCCTTCTTGCTAACGCCGCACTGTGCCCAAGTCTGCAAGGATTAGTTGGCGCAAAATAAAAATTAAGGAATTTAATGGGAGTTTGTAGTAGTGCTGCCTACCTTGATGGGCTTGGGACAGCCCTTGCCTTTCACCTGGACTCCCTCAAGCTCGACGCGATACTTGTCCACTTCCGAGTTGGTCATGCGAGAGAGTTCAGGCACCTCCACGTAAAAATTCTTACGAAATGGGGCATATAGCACCGAGGAGTGATCGATTTTGGCCAACTCCTTTCGATGCTTCATTGCCAGATTAACGGCGGTGTCACGTATATCCTCCAGCTCATCCTCGCTAGAGTATTCCAGACTGTCCATGTTTTGTTCAATCAACTCTCCCTTCTTAACGGTTGTCGTCTTTTTCTTGGCCACGCCTGTAATTACGACCACACCCTGAGCCTTTGCTGGACTAACAAAGTTATTGACCCGTCGCATTTCCTTGTTAACCTCCTGCATGTACGCATCAAGAGGATCAACATCATCCTCAGGCTCCAACTCAGCCTCAGTTTCAGCTTCAGCCAGGAACTCAGTCTCAGCCGACGGCTCCTCTTCGGTGTCCATCTGTGACACTGCTTCCTCGGACACATCGGGCACAACAATCGTTTCTATAACCTGCTCTGTCTGAGCCTTCTTGTCATCTTCGGACAATTTCCGCGGACCAGCAGATGTGTCTGATATGCCAGCTTCTTCAGTAGACGTCGTTGTTGTAGTTGGCTTCGAACCTGAAGCGGGTGTGCCCAAAACCATACCAAGTACCTTACTGAAAGTGGGCCGCTTCAGTGGGGCAAACTTAGATTCCACTACATCGTCATCGAAACGTTTGCGGATGCTGTGAAATTTGGATGGCGGTGAATCCGTCTCCCGTTTGCTAGTATCAACATCAATGATTGGACCCGGATTACTGTCATCCTCTTCGGATTCATCTTCCAAACTCCACTTCTTGGCGGACTTGGTTACCACCGGGGCAATCGCTGTCTTTGTGTCGCGTTTTCCAGCCTCTTGCTCACGCTGCTTGCGCTCAGCACGCCAACGTTCGATGCGCTCACGGCGCTTTATCATCTCCTGCTCGAGCCGACGCTGTTGCTCCTCCTTGTCAATTTCTTCCTCCTCCTCGTTCGATGAGCTGCTGGAGGATCCGACGGGTATGACTAGCGAGACAGAGGGAACTTGACGACGCGTGTCAAATTCACGCTGACGTTCGCGTTGCTCCCGTTCACGTTCCTTGTCCCGATCACGCTCACGTTCCTTATCACGCTCTCGTTCACGTTCCTTATCCCTCTCCCGCTGACGGTCACGTTCTCTATCCCTTTCACGCTCTCGCTCCCTTTCCCGATCCCGTTCCCTCTCACGATCTTTGTCCTTGTCCCGTTCACGTTCTAACTGACGTCTGCAAAAGGCAAATGATATGCTATTTACAGTTGTATTTGCTCTGGAAATCGCTTACTTTTCTTTATCGTAGTCCTTGGATCTCGAGCGCTTGCGTCGCTTCTCTTCACGTCGTGAACCAAGAGCCCTGTCATTATCCTTGGATGATTCTTTGGCGCGCTTTCGCTCATCGCGACCGCTCCGGGATCCACTGCTCAGACTCGCACCATTGCGCGACGATTTCCCGTTGTCATAATCTCCGCGTGCGCTGCGACTCTCGTAGTGCTTGCCACGCTCACGGTCTCGCTCTCTGTCTCTATCTCGCTCGCGCTCCCGATCACGTCTTTTTCAATATTTCAGTTAATATAAAAATGGATACGAACATTGACTATATCAATTTCATCACTTACCCAGAGCTCTTGGACATGGCCAACGAGGATTTCACTCGCTTCTGCTGCAGCCCGCAAAACGCCGGCGGCTTAAGTTAAATAAATATGTACCAAACAAGTTTTAATGTTATTTTAATAGGGCCACTGGAAGCGGAACCTTTATATAAAAAAATGTTAATGACTGTTCGCGTCTTATTTGTATTTATGTTAAATGGTTTCGTTAAATACGGCAAAAATGAATTTAATAGTTTGCCCACCAGGGCTCCACAAAATACTTAAGGGCGGCAATAATGCCAAAAATAATATAGGGCTGCCAGACCATGAGAAAAAAAATTCTTAACTGCCAGATCAATAAAATGCTTACTTAAAAAATTTGCATATAGCTAATAATAATTGATTTTTAATATATTATTGGTGTTTATTCTATTACATTACTTGGTTTCAACAAAATTTTTATTTCCAATTTTATGCGATGCTCATTTTAAATATCGATAACTACGGTATTACTACATATCGATTACTCATATAAAAAAAAATTATCAACTATCAGCTGTGTTGACGTTTGCCGCACGTGTGTCAGTCATAAACAATTTGAAATCGAAATAAAAAAGTTGTGGACGATCCGTGATAGAACAACTTTCCGAAAGAAACATTTCTTGAAGATACTATGTTGCCCAATATTGAAATTATTGTTGGCACGTATACGGACTTCCTCCTTGGCTACCAACTGGCCCAGAAGAAGGTACAAGGCGTTGACAAAATCCAGCTGAAGCAAACATTTGCTGACAAGTCGCATGCCGGCTCTCTAAAGTGTGTGGCCGCCCAGGGACCGTGGTTAGCTAGTGGTGGCAGCGATGATCGTATCTTCATTTACAATATGCGTACTCGTAAGCAGTCACATATACTGACTGCCCACACTGGCACCATTAATGATTTGGTTTTTTCACCGGATCTGACACATCTGCTCTCGGCCAGCGCCGACGGGCACATGATGGCCACACGCGTAGGTAGCTGGACAATTGAGGGAGATTTTCGCAAGGCTCATGCTGGCCACCCTGTAACACACATTGCCTGTCATCCAAGCAGCCGCTTGGCCCTCTCCCTGGGCGGTGACCAGATTCTTAATACCTGGAACTTGGTAAAGGGACGCATTGCTTACAGGACTAATTTGAAGAACAAGCGTTCCTTGGGCGGCGCACCTGAATGTCTGTCCTGGTCACCAGACGGTAGCCGTTTCACCCTTTGTGGCCCCCTAGTTATTGAGATTTGGAGTATTGAATCAGCTAGTGTAGAGCGTAGCATCAAGACGCCTCACAAGCCAACTTGCGTTACTTGGCTTAATGACCGCGACGTCCTCGTGGGCTTGGAAATCGGCAGCCTTGCTTGGATCTCGTTAGATGATTATAATAATGAAGACGCTACTCTGATTAAAGTGCACAGTACTCGTGTCAAGGCCATGGCTTGCATGGATGAACATCTGGTTACCATTTCCAGGTGAGTGTTGACCAGATTCTATTGGTTATCAGAAATAAACATAAACATAATTATTAGTGCCGGAGAGATCTGTATTTGGACAGCCGACTTCGAGGATAAGACGTTGACCCAGATTGCATGTGTTAATACCGACTGTCGTCCCACCTGTCTTGCTTTACTGAATCTAAACCAATTTGAAAGTGCCAATACCGCTATATCAGAGCTACCGTTCAAGGAGGAGCAGGAGGAGGATGATTATGATGAAGATAAAGAGGAAAAAGCTGGGGATGAGGAAGAAGAGGAAGTTAAAGATCTTGATGAAGAGAATGGAGATCAGATAGAAGATGTAGAACAGGACGAAGAACTCAATTTGATTAAGCCCCGCACCTTTGTGTCCATTGAATACGACAACGATGCCAAGTCCGATAAGAAGGGCGACAATAACCATCAAAAAACCAAGATCAACAGCGAAAGCGAAGCGTCTGAATCTGAAATTTCATCTGACAAATGCAATGAAAGTGACGAGAGTATAAAACTCGCTTCGAATAAAAACTCAAAGAAGCAGCTAAAAACTAAGTCGATGCCCAAAGGCTACAAGAATAAACTGTCAGATGGTAGCAGCGATAATGAGAGCCACGGCAAGGGCAGCACCGAAAGTGACAGTGATGACTCGAGCAGCAGCAGCGAGGACGAACGCCGAACCAAAGGCGGAAAGAAGAGAAACAAGCGCAAGGGGAATATGGACCACAAATTGCGCGCAAAGCAATCAAAACAAAATAAAGCAAAATTGGCCAATATTGTCAGTAAAAAACGTCGATAATTTGCAATTAAGAAACAATTGAACCATTTCTATTAATGATATAATAAATGAGCTAACAAATTAGTGTAAAACTAAAATTCTAAACTACCTTTTAATTACTCTTTTACTTTGCATTATTGAAAAACAAGAACGCTGATCTATTTACGCGTCTTGTGTCGGAAGAGGTGACGGCAGAATTCTGAGCTCAGGCCACATGACGAAAACGGTCTCCTTTTGCGTAACACTGTTGAAAATCCTTCTCGCTCATGGTTCGTCTCTTTCTTATCTGTGAAATGCCCAACGAAGCCCATGTTCGTTACACGATTTATTAAAGGCTAAAGTCCTAGCTTAAAACTAAGTTAAACAAAATAAGACCAGGTCCAAAATCAAAATTTAATAATAAATGAAACATTTACACAATTAATTTTTATGTAAAGCTTAAAGCTTCTGTTCAAGAAAGTAAAACAACTGAATGATGTCCGAAAAATGTAATTATTTATTTAAAGTTGATCAAACACGATCCTTCTCGCTCATAGTTCGTCTCTTTCTTATCTGTGAAATGCTCAACGAAGCCGATTTTCGTTACACGATTTATTAAAGGCTAAAGTCTTAGCTTAAAACTAAATTAAACAAAACAAGACCACGTCCAAAATCAAAATTTAATAATAAATGAAACATTTACACAATTAATTTTTATGTAAAGCTTAAAGCTTCTGTTCAAGAAAGTAAAACAACTGAATGATGTCCGAAAAATGTAATTATTTATTTAAAGTCGATCAAACACGATCCAAATGTATTTTATAATAAACTAAGAGCAATCAAATATTCATGAAATAAAAAATATAACATTTCAATAGTACATAATAATAGATCAGAAAAACATGCTTTAATAGCATATGATGTTTATTACAGGGTATATATTCCAATTATCATAACATTTTTTTGTTTTGTTCTTTTTAACAATCTATATATTAATATTCTTAGAAGGGGCAAAATGCGGATTGAAGTGCGTAGCGTCAGCCACATCCAGATCTACGGGTCTCTTAGCACTCAAATGCTCCCTAATCAACAATAATTTTAATTCTAGTTTTAGCTTCAGCGGTGTGCATTTTTTATTTTCGTTACGGTTTTGGGTACATGGAGAGCACATGATCCAATGTTTAGATCAGTTGGCCACAAAGTAATGCAGCAGCCTGAGGTAAATTCGTTCCAACACCGGCCACACGTACTCCATGAGGAACTGCAAAATGTGTCTGATTGGGGGGCAGAGCGTGCACATGTAATTTGTAAGGGCATCCAGTACACGCAAAACCATGGGTCAGTTATTGCGTTCCAGCTGGATGACAAGACCGCTGACATCGCAATCGCCATTATCCTGGGAGTCGCCGTCTATGGAGTAGCATCCATCCTCACGTTTTGGGCAGTTGTGTGTCCATGCCATTGGTTCATTGAACTTGTACAGGTGCGCCAGGTTCTGATAGGCATAGAGCAGTGGATGATCAATATAAGCACTGCACTCGTAGCACCACACCGAGAGATCACTAAAACTCAGCACCAACGGATGCTTCTCACGCCGACAATGCTCTTCCATGTGCTGATTGATATATCTCCCACAGCCGATGGCCTCACAGCTCAGACACAACCAGTTTTCTACCGTCGAGGCACACACACCGCATTCGCTGCTCGTGTTTATTGCTTCAGAGAGAAAGAGAGTTGGAGATATGGGCGGTGTAGGGTGTTGGGTGTAAGTTAAAAGAGAAAAATAATTAATTAGTTCATAATAGTAAAATGGTTGAATATTTACAACAAAAGCAGTATGCTAAAAAAAAAAAATAATGTTTGGCGATAGAACTCGCTTTGAGATACCCGGCATCAAAACAATTTTATAAACAAAATACTTTTTTTTATAATTTTAAAATTTCTTCTGTATACTGCTTCCGAAAACTAAATAAGGACGAAGAATTAACAAATATAAGTTTCAGACCTGGTTTCTAGATCTAGATTTATCAGATCTTTTTGAAGTTTTATTCACAACTTCAGCAACATCTATTTTAATAGAAGATTGAAAAAATTCTCGAAACTTGTGGTTCACCTTTTCGATTGTTTGCAGAGCATTTAACCTCTAAAGCACAATTATTTAACACAAAAACATTAGACATGAAAAGGAAAGAGCAACAAACTGAGAGAGTAAAAGAAAAATTATAAAACGTGCATGCAATGGTCAAATTCACTACCAGAACAATAAATACACAAATATACACAATTAAAAAGCCAAAAATACAACAAAAAACGGATGTCTTCGGATCGCCGAAAATTAAATACCAACTGCAGTCACCCATATTGCGTCAATTTTGTTTTAATATACAATCGTTCCTATGGTAGCTAAATGATATAGTAGTCTGATCGGTTATACCATATAAACTGTGTGCGAAGAGGTTACACATTTCTACCAATTAGTCATAAACTTGGTGACAAAATCACAATACCCTCTGCAAAGGTTTACAAGTTTAATCAGCTTTGCCCATTTGGCTCTCAAAGCTCACACCAAGTGATAAGGAAACTGAGATGAAAGGACGCTAATTTCAGCAATAGCTGAAAAAAAAAAACCTTTTTAATGGCTGGCCAAAGATTCAATATTCTTTCAGATCCTGGGTGACAGTATTTGCCTAATCGTTTAAGTAAGTGTAGCACTCAGCGTTATATTTAGCTCATATAGTATTTGTGTACTTGTTCATACAAAACTAATTTACAGCCTCTAGTTTCACAGCGAAACTGTTATTTGTTCTCCAATACGAACTTCTAATTAAAACGGTCTTGCACCAAATTTTATAAAGATATTTCCAAAACAGAGAACAGACAAACTTGGCTAAAAGTCGATATTCTTGACTTGATCACGAATTGTACTATGCATTACAAACTCCATAACAAAATTATAGTAAAATACAGAGGGTATAACAAGAACAGTAACACAACCACAGCCACAAGCGGAAAGAAGCAACACAGAGTGTGTGAGAGAGAGAGAGGTGTTGGAATTTTCGCTTACATTCTGGCGCTTTCTCCGGACGCAACTGGCTTAAATGTGGACAGCTCTTGAGCGGATAGATGGCAAACATTTCCTGATGCTCGAGTGCCTTCATCCAAGCATCCAACCAAGACGAGCAGTAACAGAAATACAGGGAATCAAAGTGAAATAGAGAAAGAAGAAAGGGTCAGGAAAAACGGGGGGAAATAGAGAAAGAGTGAGGAATGGAATTAGTACTTGTGGTGGAGCTGCTGCTTAGTTACTCGTACCTCCTTGTGCTCCGCCATAAACTCGATAAGCGTTTTTACCTTGACTTTGGGCTTGCTGCCGCTGGGCCTCTCCTGGCCACAATCGGTGCGATCTTCGATAGCTCCGCCGGCGGCGCCCTGAGCATCGTCATTTGAGATGTTCAATTGCTGTAAAGTAGCAGCAAGAAAATCCTCGTTGTTGTTCTCGCCCACCGCCGATTGCGGCAGTTTGCTGCCAAAGACTAGAGACTTCCAGTGCAGGCGTTGTACCTGTAGGCATTGCTGTAGTGTCTCCATACAGCTATGGAAGGCCACCGTTGGCGGACGCTGCGATGGAGTGCCAAACTGTGGGGTGGGCATCGGATCCCCCAGCAGCGTCTTGGTACACATGGTCATTGCATATGATATGGAGTTGACATTGTAGCCCCCTTCCAAGCAGATGAGCACCCTTCCTCCGGCCAGTGCGGCCAACCAGTGTGTAAAGATACCATATCCCTCTGGCGTTACCTTGCATCCGCCCAATGGATCCCCAATGGCGGCATCAAATCCAGCCGAGACCAGTACCAACTGAGGATTAAACTCATATGCTATCGGCATGATTAGCTGCTGAAAAGCCAATGCGTACTCGAGATCGCCCATTCCTTTCTGTTGAAGAATAGCTGGTTAGAGCTCAAACTTATATCAAAGAAGATATTTATGCGTACCTTGTTCCAGGGTATGTTGACATTGAATCCACGACCAGCATTCTTTCCAACAACATCATAGTTGCCGTCGGGTCCCTTGGGGAAGAAGGCGCCATTCTCATACCGATGAACACTGATATAGAGCACCTTCGGATTGGATTCAAATATGTGTTGAGTGCCATTGCCATGATGAACGTCCCAATCTACAATGAGGATGCGATCCAAACTATATTCGCGTATTGCATACTGAGCCGCAATTGCCACGTTGTTGAATATACAAAATCCATGTGGTTGATCCGCCTCCGCATGGTGTCCCGGGGGTCGGACATTGCAAATACCGCTGCGAGATTCGCCGCGCAGGATGCTGTCGACCGCCTGGAGGACGGCACCAGAGGCAAGCAACGCACAGTCGAAGGTGGACGGATGCAGGTACACGGAATTGTAGCTGGCGCCCAGCTGCTCGAGGTCTTCCACGCTGCGCCCCTGCAGTCGGCGTACTGAATTTACGTGGGCACGCGTGTGTGCGAGACACACCTCATCTGTGGTGGCAGCACGCGGCGTCAGCAGGTGCATGCGTCCCAACAACTTATAATCCAGATGCATCTCATGGATTTGCTGTATTCGCATCGGCTGCTCTGGATGTGATGTGTCGTGGAGGTTCAAATGCTTCAGCATCTGTGCATCGTAGGCGTAACATACACGAGCACCAGGCATAGACAGCTGGGTTTCCGCCCGCAGCATTTGTAAGCGGGCCGCATTTTTTGCTATAACATCCGGACTAAGCCGAGCCGAGGTGCCACGCGTAGGATATCGCTGTGGTCCCTCCGGCAACGGTCCACCAAGCCAGATGCGTTTTACGCAATGCAGCTGTGTCAGATCCGTCGACTCCAGGAGGTCACTGACCCCATAAGTCTGCTGTAGCTGCAGACATCGCCAGTAGGGACGGTGCATGAAGATGCAGTTGAGCAAGGCCTCACGTAGCTCTGGCTTCGGTAACTCCAGGGGCTCTACTAGCGGTGGACAGGGATCCCCGAGCAGAGCGCGCAGCGTCAAAGCGGCTCCTTCCGATAGGGACTCCACGCAATAGCCTCCCTCAAGAACAACGGCCATGCGGCAGTTAGCAAGACGCAGCAGTGGGTTGAGCAAATGCGGATAACAGGCGGGCGTTACCTCCATTTCACCCTCGGGGCAGCCCAGAGCCGCATCATATCCGGCGGAAACGATTATCAGCTCCGGCTGGTACTCCAAGGCAACAGGAAGCAGAAGTTGCTGGAATATGGCCAAGTAGTCGCCGTTGCCCATTCCCTTGGCATTCAGGGGCACGTTGAAATTAAAGCCAGTTCCGCATCCGTCACCGATTGCGTGGTAATCAGACTCGTGCAGATTTGGCCAGAAACTGCCGTGCTCATAGCGATGTATCGAGAAATACAAGACTCTGCGAATGATAAAATCAATGTATCATTTGTGGAATAACAGACAGAAGTAGGAGTCTATTGCGAGCGTGAGAAAAACAAAACTACAGAAGGATCAGGCGTAGGACAAATAGGAAGACAAGAAGTAAAATAAGTTGATTTGGGTGAAATGTAGGAAGAGGAAGAATAAGAGTTGAAATTAATGTAGAGAGTGTGAAAGAGTTAAAAGGTAGGTATGAGGAGGGGATTGACGATACCGTAAAAACAAAAGTTAAAGTTTGAGTAGAATGCACAGGAAAGGTTGAAGAAAAATTTGGAAATTCGTAGAATTCGGAGAGACAGAAAGAAGCGTAGATATTTTAGGATAGGATGAGAAAGAGGCGTAGGAGAATAGGCTTAAAAGAACTGTAGAAGGAACAGGCGGGGGAGGAGGCTGGCGAATTCAAGACGATGGCTGTCTGGAAAGGCAGTAGGTGTAGACGAAGGGAAAGAAAATGCAACGCACCTGTCATCGTTATAGAAAAAACGCTGTGTGCCTTGGCCATGATGCACATCGTAGTCAATAATCAAGATGCGCTGCAGATTGTGTGCATCAAGTGCATGTTGTGCAGCCAATGCGACATTATTGAAATAGCAATAGCCATTAAATTCAGCCTTCATCGCATGATGTCCTGGCGGTCGGATGATAGCCATTCCATTCTGAGCCTTTCCCTGTAGCAGATGCTCTACCAGCTCAATTGTAGAGCCACTCGCCAGTAGGGATAGCTTAAATGTGGACTGTAAAGAATAAATCAAACGATAAATCAAATGGCATTAAGTAAAATATATGTGAATACATAAATAAATGAACAGATATAAAATTATATGGAATTTAAATAGATTTTAAAGTTATCACGAATTTAACAATATTAAAATATATACAATAATTCAACTAAGCTAATAATTCAAATATTTTGGTTCTAAAATAAAAAAACACTGTAAATTAAAAATTGCGATTTCAAATTAAGAATTAATAAACTATAAAATAATTTTTAATGTGAATAAATAAGAAACTACTACTTACTACCTTTATATATTGTATGTAAATTGATTGATAATTAATAAAGTCTAAAAATCGAGTACTCCAAATAATAAGTAGAAACCAGTTTTATGTATTGAAGTACAACTTTCATGTACACAGAAGGCTCAATTTCTTGGCTCTCGTTACACTTGGGTGTACTAGCCACTGATGCATGATAACCGGTTCTTTATACAATTAAAGCCAATAACAAATTCTGTTTTCTTAACGTTGGGGGTCGACTGTAAAATATAATATATATTGGGCATCCGTCCAGTTTAGTTTAGTTTAGTTTAGTTGTCTAATTGTTTGAACGATTGTGTTATTAATTTTCAGCTAGTCCTATTGGCGCTTTATGTCCGGTCTGAATTTTTTCACAGTTCCGGTATTGCTTACCGGATGTATGAAGATGGCGTTATAATGTGAGCACAGCTCTTCCATAGCCTCCACGTCCTGCACCTCGGATGTGCGCTCAAGGCACTCAAAATGCTCCACGGAATGAAGCTTAAGGATTTCATCTCTTGTGGCCAGACGCGATGGCAACAACAGACAACGTTCGACTAGATTAAGCTCCTTGCACCTGTGACCAAACAATCAGTAAGCAAGAAGTGCTAAGTGAGAAGTGGTTAGAGAAAGTCAATTACCGTTCCAAAGTGCGCGTGAAGCGTTCGGGACACTCCTGGTGCTGATCGTCCCACAGGCAGCAGTGTTGGCTCATGGACTCGTCATAAATGAGAGCGGTGGGACCTCGTTCCATGCTCTTCGCACTCACGGCCTATTAAAGTTAGATAGTGTCTTATATGTGTATGTTTGTGTGCGTAAATTTACTCACATTTTGAAAGATATCAATCACACTCTCCACCACGGCTGCAGATCCACTTGTCTGTGCTTTGAGCATATTGCGAGCGCGACGTTTTGCCTCCAACAATGTTGGATTCGGTTTGCGAACTCCGCTGCTCGAATTTGCGCTGATAACATTCGATGTTGTTGCAGCTGTCGACGCTGACGTTGACGACGACGTCGACGCCGAAGACGTAGCTGAAGCAGTTGACGTTGGCGCCATGTTGGATTTGACCATGGCGCGAGTTTGTATTTTTGCCTGTTGTGCGCAGCGCCTGGTCACGATCGGAGAGCTCTAAAGAGAGGGGCACGCGAATAGAGATAGCGGTAGCGTGTTAAAATGAGAAGGAACGACAAAATGAGATAACCAGAATTGTATTTACTGTGGAGCAAAGGTAAAGTCGCAACCGAGCTATTCCAGCAATGGAAATCTCAACTATAAAATAAAAGAATTTTCTTTGGTTTCTCAAAAATATAAAAATATTTCAAAGGAATAACTAAAATTTAGGAAAATTCTCGTCTAGCATTAAGTGAATACATTGATGATATGACAGTTTTTACAGCGAATACTAAATTTACTTACTGCTTTAAATTTCATATTGTTTACAATGGTTAAACAAAGTAAAATTTGAAATGTTCAAAGATTTTGAAAAAACTAGACTTATTTTCGGTTGTTTCTATACTAAGACAAAGATTACAACTGTGATAAGATTTCACCCAACTCTTTACTTTCCTATCTAAAATTATATTTACATTAACATAGCAGCAACTGTAAGTTTCTAACGGTAAGAGTTGAAGGGTAACTGTAATTGTAATCAAATTGGGTCACTAAATTACCGTAAACTAAATACAGAAACACACACACAACTTGCACACATGCATACATTAACAATCCGTAAGTACCTTCGGGTGACTTCACGAAGTGTGATGTAGGAAGCGAATTTGTGTTCACAGTGTGGCAAAGAATTGCTTGCAGAATAAAAATCGGATAAATTCGGATAACTAAATGAAGGTAAAAAAAAAATTAACAAATTAGCCAAAAATTATTTGACAATAATTCGTTGACATACCGTAAATATTTGCAGACAAATAACTGCGTACTATTCGAATATATCCCTAGTTTTCTAAAGATAAATTTTCATTTTGTGCATTAATTGCGATGCCCACTTTTATTCGGTTGCAGGAAATTCGCAAACCTCAAAGGTTATATTTTTCCGTGCACAAAGTCCCACTGTTTTCATTCCGAAAAAACGGGAGTAATGAAGCACACATATACATTAGTATGTACATGTAAATAAGTTCACCTAAAGCTTTGATTTACAAAGCACAATAGCGGATTGCGGACAAACAAAAAGGGGAAAGTGGGGAAAAAAAGAAAGATTTAACACTAAAAGCAACAGCAAGAACAATACTTATAATCACAACACATACTCAATACAATTGGCGGTTACAAAATGGCGTTAAATACAGTTCAGCACCAAATCAGTGGCTAAAGTAAACAGATCTGCGATTTTGAATGCGCTGGCCACTCGAGCAGCTTTCGACGATAACTGTGACTGCGATTGGAACTACGACTAGCACAGCGGCTGCGACAGTGACTATGTGTGGGTGTTGTTAAGGTGGTTATTGTTATTGCCGCTTTTGGTTCGAATCCAAAAAGGCGCGCGACGATGACGACGCCATCAGCTCTGAACTTACCATTTTTTTTTTTTTTTGCTGATGCTGTGGGAGCTAAACTTGAAGCTGGAGCTTATCGTTCGGCTTTTTGTGGGCGTCTCTTACAAATGCAGTCAGTGTTGTTTGTACTGCTTCTATTTCTCTCCTCCTTGCGCTCTTCGCTATTTCTGTTGGTCTTGTTCGTGGTGGGAGCAACAATGCGTGCTCCGTGCCTAAGTCACCGAGCGTTGCGTGTGCATGTGCGTATGTTTGTATGTGTGTCAGTATGTAATACTTTTATCGGTTGTTTTTTGTTGCTGTTGCTGCTGATGTTGCGTGATAAGCGTTTGCGAATATTCAGCGTATTAATTTGAATTACAACATTTATCTTACAATGATTTGTTTAGCTTCGTCTTGCATTAATTGTTGCTTTATTTCTAAGTATTCGTTGATAATTTTTCTATTTCGCTTACTTTCACGCTGCGCAAGTTTTCTTGTCTATTCGTCTTTCAATCCGTTTGTCCGTCGTCTGCCTGTCCCACTGTCCGACTCTTTTGCCGTTACTGTCGCGCTTCAGTTGATTTAATGTTGAGTGCTTCTTCTTCGTCTTGGTTGTTGTTATTATAAATAATACCTAGGCTACACACATGATTCATCAATGTGTTCCTTTTGTCATTGTTTTTTAAAGTATAGCAAAAATTAGATGTATGAATAGATTCACATGCGCGCAATGAGATTAAAAAATAGAAACGCCGTCTATTTACACACACCACAAGGCCAAGAAGTCGACGCGACAGCTGGATGCAACAAAGCTTGGCAACACAACAAGTCAGAAGCAGAACAAGAGTTTCGGACTCAGGCAAACGGGTAAATCAATGCAAATGCTTCTTGGTTTCCGCGCGGGTGGGCGGGCGATTAACAGCAGACGACAAGGTGATGTTTGTTTGTGTCTCGTCTTCTTTTGTTATTGTTTTGCAGTTACAAGAATTGTGTGACCGTTTTCAGCAAATGTTAAATTACTTTAATACTATAAAAATACTTAAAATGTTTGACTGCAACGGTTTCTTATATAGTAAAAATATAATATTCTATTTAATATATTACTTACATTTCGATGCCTATTTTCAACTATATAAAGCCTACTGTGATCCAAAAGCTTAAATTATAAAACTTCGATGCATTATTTCTTTTCAACTTATCTAAATAAATTGTATATATGTGAACAAAAAAAAAGTGTTATGAATTATTAAAACAAAATTTGGGGACCCATTTGAAATTTAGAATAATTTTCATTTTTATGGGTTTGTTTCGCGCCACTCTTTGATCAGTTATTCGATATGAATGGCATCATTTCGGTATCAATTTAACTTCACTCTTAGGAATGCCAATAATATAAACAAATATTCTTAAAAATATAAATGTAAGCGGTGAAATAAAACATATATTTGTGCAATTTATTTACATTTTGCTTAATTATTTATATATAATTAAACTAAATTTTTTATAAATACTGAAATATACTTGTTGCTAGTATTTTCGCGTAGGTTCAATGGGGCCACTTGAGGCCGTTTTGCAGCACTAATTGGAGCAGCTGATCTCTACACTGACTTGTCGTTACGCAAGTGGAGCAACCTGTTTGGTATCAACTGCATTTTAATTAAGATTAATATTCATTAAACACGTTGAGTGGTCGTTCACACTTAAATATAGTCAGTTTGTTATAATCAAAATGTCCTCCAAAATTTTGCAAGCCGCCGGACGTCAGGTATGCGCTCAGGTCCGTGGTTACAGTTCGAAGATCAACGACGTGGTCGTAGTCTCCGCCGCTCGTACTCCCATAGGAAGTTTCCAGAGCAAGCTGGCCCCGTTGTCGGCCACACAGCTTGGTGCGACGGCGATCGAAGCTGCGATCGAGCGAGCCGGTATTGCAAAAGGCGATGTCAACGAGGTGATCATGGGTAATGTTGTATCTGCCGGTCTTGGACAGGCACCAGCACGCCAGGCTGCAATCTTTGCAGGATTGCCGACGAACGTTTGCTGCACCACCGTCAACAAGGTGTGTTCCTCAGGCATGAAGTCGATAATGCTGGGCGCCCAGTCCCTGATGCTCGGCCAGGCCGATGTGGTTGTCGCCGGTGGCATGGAGTCCATGTCTAATGTGCCATTCTACTTGAAGCGTGGTGCGACTCCATACGGTGGCATCAACCTTACCGATGGCATCGTCTGGGATGGTCTATGGGATGTGTACAATAAGTTCCACATGGGCAACTGCGCGGAGAACACCGCCAAGAAAATGCAGATTTCTCGGCAAGAGCAGGATGCCTATGCAATTGAATCCTACAAGCGATCGGCCAAGGCCTGGAGCGACAAGATTTTCGATAGTGAAATTACTCCCGTCAAGATTCAGCTCAAACGCAAGCCCGAGCAGATCATTAGCATGGATGAGGAGTTTACCCGCGTCAACTTTGACAAGTTTGGACAGCTGGCAACGGTGTTCCAGAAAGAGAATGGAACCGTTACGGCCGGCAATGCCTCCACGCTGAACGATGGTGGCGCCGCTGTAGTCCTAATGACGGCCGAGGCAGCAAACCGAGCCGGTGTCAAACCCCTGGCCCGTATTGTCTGCTTCCAAGATGCTGAGACCGATCCTATTGACTTCCCCATTGCACCGGCGTTTGCAGTCCCAAAGCTGCTAGAGCGTGCGGGCGTGCGCAAAGAGGATGTGGCCATGTGGGAAATCAATGAGGCCTTCTCACTGGTGGTCCTGGCCAATATACGCAAAATGAACGTCGATCCCGCAAAGGTTAATGTTCACGGCGGTGCAGTTTCCTTGGGTCATCCCATTGGCATGTCTGGTGCCCGTCTGGTCACCCACTTGACACATGCGCTCAAGTCTGGCGAATTGGGTTGTGCCTCAATTTGCAATGGCGGCGGAGGTGCTTCCTCCATTTTGCTGCAAAAGCTTTAAACCGGATAAAAGGTGGACAATTTAGAGCGTCAGAAAGAACAGAAAACTTTTAACCAGAAGTGCATTTAATAAATTACAATCGATAACAGTCGATAACAAAGTTAAAAATTGTAAGTTATAAATTTCATTGTAATTTTTTGGATTTTTTTTGTATAGCATTTAATTAATAATGTATTGTGATTCGCATAATAAAAATTATGAAGCATTTATAAAGCACTTTTGGTATTAGCAACAGGAAAATAATCAGAATCTAATATTGATTATAGAATTAGATACTCTTAAGGCTTATTTATATCAATCGCCCTGCTAAGTTTTGCTTGGCATGGATGAAATTTCACAAAGAGTAAGATTTGCACAGAAATAATCTAAGAGTAATCAGAATCCTTAGCTGGAGTTCGATAACACACAGAAATCGACTAAATATTAAAAGCATTAAATATTAAAGCGAAATGCGTTACTCTAGCAAATGTGAACCACTGCTGCGTGCTGAGTAAATCTCCCAAAAAAATACGAGTGTGGAAAGCGCATAGAGGACGCCCGCAATCATGTAGATGGCCCAGAGATCAGGCTGTCGCAATCTCCGATCTCCATATTGTGATGTGCTCTTAAGGTGGCGCTCACTGCCAATCTGCCCTGCCCAATAGTTGATTAGTCCCACGGCCTGTATAGAAAAAATCAGGGCATCAAATTGTTGCAGCAAATGCGAATCTTTTTGGACGTAGATGGCCAGCTGCTGATCTAGAACATGCTGGGGCAGCACATAGTAAGTCTTCGGCTGACGGCTCTGCTCCACACGATGTAATAACGTCTGATGCGATAGGACACCAAATAAGCGCCGATGTGAATGCGAACGCAATTCCACTTCATCCAAGACATCGCTTTCCAGGTCCGTTGAGATGATAATGCTGCGCATATTGGTGAGAATTGCCTGCAGACTGCTTACTTCACGTAGATCTTGGGCAGTTATGCGGTTCATCACAGCCGTATAACCGCCACTCTGGAGCAGCTCATCCAATGTACGGGGCAAGCGCTGATGGACTTGCTGCCGGAGCATGTGGTAGAAGAGAGCTGCGTACATGGCTCGAATGAGGAAAGTGAATATCAGCCAATTGACGTACATGATCTGCTGTGAAGGACGCGTGGTCGAAGTACCAATTGGCTGGCCGCAAGCCACCGCTAAAACGGATAGCAGCACAGTGGATCTGTCCGCTCGTTGGCGACTGCAGAGTATGAGGCAGGAAACGCTCAAAAAGCTGCAGAGTACACAAATCCAACTGTGCGTCTGGAATGGAAATCTTAGTATTTCAAAGCTCGTCAGATTGTAGGTATTAAGTAGCAGGCAGCTAACTAGACGGCTGGAGTAGTGTGGAAAAACAGTGCTCACATTGCCAGCAGCCTGCACTCGCTTCCGCATGTAGCCAATGGCTAGGTGAGCATTGTGCTGCTGCAACTGAAACAGGCATTATTTTTTTATTTCGGCCTATTTTAAGAATTGTTTCACTTACAAGCTGCAGCACTTGCTGCTCTGTCCATAGGACACTCTGGTTTTGCTGCTCTACTAGATGTATAATAAAATTCATGCGCCTGGCCAGTTCCCGGAGCAACCGATCCTCCAGCCCTGGAGCATTGCCCGGTAGACTCAGGAAGGGCGAACCAGGACGGAGTAGCACCAGAAGTGGACACCGATGGAGATCGTGCAGCTTGTTTGGAAAGTACTGGACATTTAGCCAGGTTTTGCCCAGAAATCGATTGATCTGCATGGGCACAAGTTTTCCACATCTAAACTTCTCGTAGGGGAAGTAGGTATGTATGGTGACCCTCCCGCTGGCACTCTGGGTCATCACATTGCAATTAATGATCTCATAACGCCAGCAATACTCGAACACTCCCTGCATATCACTCGGAATCAGGATGTCTCGCTGCTGCAAAAAGATGAAGTAGTATTTGGCGGCATCGTTCCGAACTGTATGCGTGTGGATCTCAATATCCCTGCAATGTCTAATCAGAAATATAAACTGAAATTTGGAGAAGAAATATAACTTACAAGAACGCCTGCAGCGAGTCTACCAGGAGCAGATTATGCAAGTGGGCACCCGCCAGAAGCTGAGCTTGATTGGGATTGGAATTGGAGTTGTGATTGTGATGGACCAACTGGAGAGCCATTGTGTCCACACTCTCGAAGAGCAACTGCATTATATTGCGATAAAAGTTGAGGGGACTGGAACGACGGCATGAGAGAATCAGCATGAACGAGGGCGCAACCCGTTGATAGAAATCCTCAATGAACACCCGCAGAGAGTTCGCCACAAATCGATTCGTAATCATTGACTGCGTCTGTGCTCCCTGGTACTGCATCGACTCAAATTGGAGCAGGCTGCTAATGTTCATCCTGTGGACCCCGGAATCTGGACTCTTAGCTCTTGACTCAACTGTTCAATTGAATAAACTGCTTAACTGTTCCGCCTTTCGGAACTGGACGCAGCCGAAGCTGGAGATAGAGCACCCACATGCCTTCGGTTGGAATATCTCACATTAGCCAGAACACTGTATGCTCATTAAGACTAATTGGCTCGCAAGTCAATAAAAACTATTTCTGTCGGCGTCAGAACGAGTTAAAATACCCCAGGAAGACTTGTGCAGTGGAAAACTTTACAGAGCGACAGCGGGGCTGGCAGCAGGAGTGATCACCGGGGCTATCAAAGGTGTTGTTGGGTAGGATGTTTGGTGATGAAAAGAAAAAAAAAAAAAAAACTTTGAAACCTTAAAATTTAAAATATCCTCTTAATTAAATTTTGTTTTAAATTTAATTTGAAAATGGCAATATTTTTAAAAGCACCATATTCAAAACTGAATTTTCAGTTTAAAACTAAAATAAACTCAAGTAAACATACGATTTTAATAGAACCATATGTATCCACAATAGTAAATTTTCGATATTTAAAAATTACATTAACGTAATGTATGAGTATATTTAAAAGTATGTGAATTGGAAAGCATTTAAATTATTTGTTAAAACTATAAAAAAATTTAAATCAAAAATATGTTTTGCGAGTTCTACAGAAACAAATTATTTTTGAGTTGTGCTAATGGTCTTCATTTTGTAACCAGGATTATGACTGAACCCGTCTGGGTACTAATGCAGCTATAAGAGACATAATCAATATTTAAAGCTATTTCAGTTGAGTTTCCCCTTCACACGGTGTAAGACGTGACTTTATCGCACAGAAATTAACATTTGAATGATTTAACATATGATTTAACATATATTAATTTAATTTATTAAAATCAGATATGCTTGATGAGAATCAACAGTCGAGTCGACATTGCAAGAAGAAGGAATACGGGGTCTTTTACAGTCTGCTCACTCTACTGAAGCCTTATTTACTTGACATTTTATTTTAATTTGTAATTTATTTTGCATTTTTTTTTTTTTTAATTTTGGAAAACGTATCTTATGTCTATTTCGTAACAAATTTAATGTTTGAATTAAAAGTTAATTACTTTCTGTTTTTCAAATCAAAACTTAATGCAATTTTACTTGTTTACTGATAGAATTAAATTTATAAATCGAAGCTAAGTTTTAACAAATAGAAAGTTTTATCAATTTGAAATGTGATCTAGTTAGCAGTGTGTCTTGCCCAATTTTAGTAGAACTGCTAAATTGGAAACACAAATATATTTTTAATTTAAATTTATTAGGACATCATTTCAAATGGCGCAAGAAAACTATACTTCCAGAAGGGCTACCAAGCACTATGATGAGCACGAGTGCCAGTCGATTGGGAATAGTTTGATGCGATTGGAGCGAAAGGAGGATGGAAATTTGGTTGGATCGCATTTGACCTATATACGGAGCTGCATGAAGGATATGCTAAGTAAAATCTGGAGTACCGATATCATCGAGAGGCAGCGGGAGGGACTTCAGCGAGCAAATTCGCCAGCTAGCGAAATGGTTGAGGAATATGATAACGATATTCCTCCCGACTCTCATGTAAATATCGTTGAGAATAGTGACACCTAAATGCCATGCATGTTGTCGAAGGAATTGGTTAAAAGCCTGTTTGCAATATATTTAAATTACAAGAAAAAAAAATAAAACGAGTATATTTCCCAAAAATAAAAAGAAAATTGGGTAATTGTCTATGTTTTCCATTACACTAAGTGCCATTGTTACTGAGATATTCAACAAAAACATGGATATTTTCTGAGGTGTGTCTAGTTTTTGGCTTATTGTGGGTGAATGGCGAGTGGCATCAAAATATAAGATTCTTGTATTGACTGACTAAATATGATTGAGAAATAGTTCGAACTTGTAACTCTTACCATCTCATAAATCTGTTTGTTGATACGGACAGACAGACGGACATGGAGAGTATACATATATATTTTATGGGGTCTACCACGCCTCCTACTGCCTGTTACATATTTACTTTGCAGAGTATAAAAATCATCGATGGACCGCGATGATGCCACAACTGTAAGTGATGTGCATTTTGCGGGGAAAGTGAACTTAGAAATGCATCGTAGGCAAACGTTTTTTCTTAAAATCGAATCCGTTATACTAGACAATTCTAGAAATTTATTTTCTTTATATTTCTAAATGTGGTCGCACTGTAACTGCATTGTAACTTTTAGTGTTACCGGTTTTTTAGGAATCCTTAAAAAATAAGTCATATGTAAACTTAAGAAGATTATTCAATTTTTATGGTTGGCTTATCGGAAGTTTTATTTAATAATATGAGAGCAGGATCAGAACACGACTGCATCTCGTCACAATTACCAGAAGAAGAGAAGGAATAAAGATCAGTCTCATTCTAATGTTATCCTGTCCGAAGGTTCTTAACACTGGGTAATCGATATTTATTCTAGACTGCAACACTTAATCCATAGTTAACTTAACTTGCTTAACATGCACTATCGATATCCACTTATTTAAAACACCTTACAAAATTAATATTGTAATAACGTGAGATATAACCAAATGGCAGTAAGAGAGGTCATGATATTTTACTAACATTCTACTTGTTAATTGTTTGAAGTTGAAAAATACTCCAAGATTCATTTTTTAAAATTTTTAAAACATTTTAAGCTAAATACATCTTAATTTGTAATAACATTAAATCTGTAAGAATTTAAAAAAAAAGCTAGATTTTCCGCACCCGCCCTTTTTAATTTTTTCCGCAAATGCACTTTTGAAAAACGGTAGCACTGTTAACTATTATTAAATCATGGTAACTATCGCCGAGATGAAACGCTGCACATCGATTTTTCCATCGGTCACACTATTGCTAGTATTTTTTAAGTCTGCTAGTATTTTTTCAATCCAGCCGCTTGTTTTTTTTTTTTTGGCAAATGTCGATTATTCGATATAATGTGAACATCATCCCTAGTAATGCTACTCCAGAGCAACAAAATAACGCTGAATTTGGTAGACAAATCTAACGGCGGTGAACAGGCGCGGACCGCATCGCAGTGAAAGCACCAACAACAACGAATTAAATAACACAAATGTTTGACTAATGTGCAGAGTGCATCGGTAACGAAAATCGCGTTGTTAACGTCGCTACGATTAGAAGAACAATCAACCCTCGGGAAGCGTTGCCTTAAATTGTTTGTTGTGTCCTTTGCGGTGGTGGTGGCCTTAGTAATGCAGATACTATGAAATCAAAATTAACCGTTTTCGTTGAGTTTTGCGCGTGAAAGAAGCGTTTGGAAATTATTAAAGTCTGACAGGAAAACAAAAGAGCATCAAGTGAGTAATGAAATGGTGCGCGTTCAGTGATCTCATGAATTGTGCAATTGTAAAATAACAGTTAAACGGTTAAAGATAATTTAAGTACGCGTTCCTCTATTTTCTAGTAGCTGTACATTGTATGCGAGGGAGCGTGCGTTTGTCTATGCTGCACGCATGCAAGCATAAGTGTGTGTACGTGTGTTAGTTTTTGTGTTTCTGTTTGTATGCAGCTGGCCTTTCGTTTTCATATCTCTTTCCCTTCTAACAGCGCGTTTCTAACATATGGGTGTGTGTGAATGTGTGTCTGCGTGTTTTTTTAATGCACAATAAGAAAGAAAACAACATCAAAACGCATTTACTGCAAATTGTTAAATTAAATATTTAGTCATAGAAATAAACAGCAGCGGCAACGACAGCGGCAGCAGCTACTTTTATTGTTGACTCCCTTGACCATTTGATTCGCAAATGTCCTTGACATGATTACGATATCCGATGTGCCTTTGCACTATGAACAAGAGAGAGGGGAAAAGCATGTGTCTATCGATTACTGTCGCCTTACGCTCCTGCTGATGTTGGTCTCACTCCTTTGTGTTCTCTAATACCAATTGCTTACGAGTAAACGAGAGACTCGTTTGCTTGCCAAAATGTTTTTTTTTCGTGTTATTATTTAATTTTTTTTTTCGTTTATCATAGCACATGTGAATTTGTGTTGTTGTTATTTATACTGCTGGTGTCAGTGCGGCTAATAATAAATTCCCACACTTGGAAATAATGACGAGCGCTACTGCTGATAAGCCAAAGAATAACTGACCGCAAAACCAAAGAACGCTCCCTATTCCAACAAAGTGGGAAATGAAGGATTAGATATTTACTTATGTAGATTGTCTGTGCGCCTGTGTGTGTTTGTTAGTCATACATGTGTTTTTTAGTTATGTATGTTTGTATTTATAGACATAAATGTTCAAGTGCAGCGTCTATCGCTGTGGGAGCCCCTTTTTCAGCTGTGCACCAGTTGGAGTCTCTCTTACCCCGCCCCACAGCTCCCTTCATCTCAGTCGGCTCCACTTGGTGGGAGCATTATCTCAGCGTCTATAAATGTCTGAGAGCGACTTTTCTTGACCTTCGGGTACCAAAGATTCAGCAGCAAACTGTGGATAAGCAATACAGTCAATGCCAGCACACATATCTGTTTCAAACAAGTCCAAAAACCAAAATCCGTTCAAAGTACAGTGGTGGTTATGGAAGCAGTATTTTAGAAGCTGGTTAAGTTTGAGCTGCCACTTAAAAAATTCTAAGTTTTAAAATAGAAAAATAAAAAGGGTTTTATTGTTTCATTACGAAGTACTTAATTTCACTGAATAATCTTTATGAACGTTTCGTTTGTTCTTTGTTTACTTAATACTATCTAATTTATGGGCAAAAAAAATTGACAATCCAAGATACAATCCATTAAAAACAACTAACAAATTCTTCAAAATATATGTAAGAAGCGTGAAATGTAAAACCATAACGTAACACCTAACTCTACATTGGAGTAAACAAATTTTTTATTTTTTATAAAACCTAAAATTCGAAAAATTTGGAATGTCAAGTAACATTTTTTTACAAACTTTTAAATGTATTCCTCCGACATCAACAATAAGATGAGGACTGGAGTGCAACCGAAATGCTGGGGTCAGAAACGTTCACAACTTTAAACAAAATGAGTGTAGTATGAAAGATATCGCATAAATTGAAGAGTACGTTGGTAAAAATCATAAAATTCAAACGGGGGTAAACCCTTTGAACTATTGAAAAAATATTTTGGTTTTTGCACATTTGACGTATTTTCTTAGTTATTCTAGGCTTATCCGATTTTATAATGACGTAATCTAGACCGCGTACAAACTATGCGGGTTAGCTAATATTTTTCTGGGTTTCACTAGGAGTGTGGCTGGAGTTTTAACATTTTCGGGAAACAATATGCCACTTTTGAAAAGCGCTCGAAAGAGAGAGTCCCATGACACCACCTTCCCCCATTTTCCTGTTTGGCTGGTGATGTAACCTGTGTTTCCGCCGAAGCTAAGCAAATCGAAAGAAACACATGCACACACACACAATCATCGAGCATATATGTAGGCTGGGCGTGACATGTTCAAACATGCAAGCAAGAATTGAAGATTGCTAATTTTGAGTCATTTTACCCGCATTTAACTCAAGCCTAAGGTTTATATTGCTGTTTGCTATGCGATAACGCTTTATCAGCACTTCGGTTTGGCCTGGTCTGGCCATGCCAGGGTGCCATACAGCAAAACTACGACCAGAAAGAAGAAAAATCGAAAGTCCCTTTGGCACTTCCCATCGCTGCAAGTTACCTGTGTAAATCTACCTGTGCGTCGTAATTGTCAATTGTGTTTGCTTTTAAGTCAGTCTGTTGAGACAAATCGGTCGAGTCTGTTGATATCTGTCTTCTTAAGTCAGTTAATTTTATTTTTAAATATATGTGTATATATATTTTCTATATTCGTCGATTCTAATAATTTTCGGCGAGAAGTTGAAGGTACTCTCTCTTGACAAGTGTGCATCAGGTTAGTAACTCTGTGTGTGTGTGTGTGTTCTGGCCAACGCGGAAGTGATTTCGTTTCAAGTTGAGTACATTTCACGCTATTCTGGTTACCCTTTCTTCCCCTCTACGTACCTTTTTTGGTTGCAATTGTTTATTTCTCTTCATTATTTCTGGTTTATGGCCAACAAGCAGCAGTTAACGCCCATAAACTAATTGCCAGAAATCACGCCAGCTTCAACAATGTGATGCTTTAAGCCGCGTGCCAGGGGCCAGCTAGACTTGCCTGAAAACCTAGAGTTTATTAGCCAGCATTGGAGCCAAGCTAGTCTCTATTCTGTCCAAAATAATCTTCTCAGTATGCGAAGAACATACGAACAACATGACAGGCGATACAAGACGCGTGTGTGAGTGTGTGCGTTTGTGGGAGTGCGTATAACTGTGAGTATGTGTATGTGTGTGTGATTGATACGCCCACCATTGCGTCTATTACCCAACTGATTAGACATGCAGCCAGCATGCAAAAGAAAAAAAGTGAGAAAAAGGAATAAAAACAAATTTACTTCTTTTTGGCTATAACTTTTGGACCTAAAAGCAAGCTGGCTGTTTGGACCATGTTGGAGACGTTGATTAATGAACTGGCTTGCAAAACTGTCGACGAAAATAAATTACAATTTCATTCAAATGCAAAAACTCTCAGCGATTGAGAAAACTTTAGTATGTAGCAGCTGCGGGTATACCCTGTTATTATTAATTGCCATATCTGGTAATGAAATAAAAGAAATATATAGGTATGGATTGGTATATTCTTTACATTAAATTGCAGGGTGTGCAAAACAGCTAAAAACAAGCATAAAAAGATTAAAAAAAAACAATTAAATCAATTCAAATTAACTCTTTCCCATTCTTCCTCTTCTTCTCTTTACAGCACACGATTACCGCCCACGCCTATGTCCGTGTATATAGATAGATAGATAGTTAGAAAGAAACGGAGAGAAAGAGAGAGAGAGAGAGAGAGAGAAGATAAAGCTAGAAGGAAAGCAGGAGCGAGCGAGATAGTTATATATTTTCTACAACTAAAAAAAGAAGGCCACAACCAAATAAACAAAAAAAAAACAAGTGTACTCAATTATATACATAAATATATATTTTTTGGTCTTTGTTTATTACCAAATTTGGTATCTTGGCATTTACTTCGTTAAACAATTTCTATTATTGTTCCTGGATTATTATCATCATCAACATCAGCACCAAACATCATCATTATCGTTATCATTATTGAAGACTGTTCAGTTCCCATTCCCGTTCCCATAACCACGTCACCCGGAAAAATCGAAAAGCCGAGAAATCGAGGAGTCAATTAGAGCAGAGTGTTAAAGGTGTAAGCATCGATACTTCAGTTGTAGCCAAGATGTTTAGTCCGGAATACGAGAAACGCATCTTGAAGCATTGCAGCCCTGTAGCCAGAAATCTATTTGATAATATTGAATCATCGACGACGCCGACTTCATTGGATCGTTTTATACCTAGCAGGTGAGTCTACCAGTTACTTTGGCTCATTGAACCCATGCCTGCCCCTTGTCACCTGTCTATACCACGCTGTACTTGCTCCAAGCCGTTATTTCTGCTACGTCATCTTTTCCGCTTTCGAACGTGTGCAGCTAAAACTAAAAACAACAACAACTACAAGAACTACAAACAGTTCTATTTGCTACAACATTTGCCGCTTGGTTGCGCCTCGGTGAACTAACGGACCCACAGAGGCAACAAACTGCTCAGACATAGGCATAGACAACTTCCCTTACCCTGCTCATACACAATACCCACTTCTCCTTTCTCGGCATCTCAAAGAATCAGATAAAACGAGTTGATTACACTGAGAAAATGATTATAGTCTTTCAATGCATTTTGATTCTTAATTTTACTACTATAAGACTCAAATTTGTGTTGCATTGAAGATTTATTTTCCAAAAAAATATAATTAAAGGGCTTTTATTCAGTTAAGTTTTATGCCAGGCGTATGTAGAACTTTGGGTTTTATTTTAATGGAAACAATATTATATAGTATTTTAATTTGAATAAAATGTATTAAGCATAATGTATGTATAAAATCGTTGAGATAGATTTTTTATTTGAAATTTTTATAATAAACCTAGATTTTTTTTCAGTGAAGTTTGTTTTCTGGTGTACTCAAATGCCAAAACTTCTTTCTACCTTTGCCATTCAGAGCCACATTAACTTGTTTCTTGTATCTCTCTAATTACACCAAAAGATAACACATGTGTACATCTTTCACCTAACTTTGCCATCACTTTTTTTTGTGTTTTGAACATAAGGCAAGAATTTATGGTTACTTCCGCAACTTGTCCAGCTTCATTGTAATTCTACTTTATTTTTATTTTAGTTGCCTATTCACTTCGAAGCATGTAATTTTATTCTTTATAATAATTCCCCAGTATCGGTCGTGATTTTAGTGATCACAGGTCGTTCGATTTCGAGTTATGCAAATATATTTTAACACCTTAGCTGCTTAATAATTACAATCTCCTGAATGGAAATAATCATAAACTGATTTTGATACACTATTAAATTCAAGACTTGTCGATATTTTATTCATTTTAAAATTTAAATATTATGAACGATTCTCAACCCAATCAAACTATACTACAGCAAAAATTTGATTTATCAATTTTTAAGTTTTAAGGGGTCTCATCTAATTAGAAGTCCCTAAAAATGCTGTTTTTAAAACAATTTTCGTGAAAAATATTCTTAATTTATTCACTTAAGCATTTGTACCCATATTATATGAACGTTTAAAAATTTTTTTTTTTTTTGACATAACGGTCTGCACCTGCCACAGGTGATCTCCGGGGACCTATTTTAAAAAAGACGTTTTGCGGTGACCACTCTACCGTCGAAGTGGTTTATTAAAAATTCAAAATTCAAACGGATTATGATAGTAAACTGTATTATCTATAGATTAATCGAATGAGAAAAAAAAACAATTTTTGACAAAATGGCCATTCAAACTGAAAGTTGCATTTTTACCATAATTTTGCTAATTAAAAGTGGCATAAAAAAAGTATTAATTAAAAGCCTCGATTAATCTCTAAATAATATTGTTCTTGTCACTGTGTATAAATTTGAAACAAATCGATTTAGCCGTTTTTAAATAATCGATGTCACCGACTTTCAAAACATAGTTTTGAGAAACGAACGAGCCTGGCGTTACATTTATGCGTGTAACTTCCAAAGTAATGATCGGAATGACTTGAAATTTTTGCAGTGTTTACATTAAAAATATGAAATATAAAAAATCGAAGTTTTCAAAATTCTATGATGGATGGAAGCCCTTTAAAATATTTAAATACTTTTTGGAATCATTCCAAGCTTCTGCTAATTTTAAAAAAACAAACAAAAATAATTTACTTTATTAAAAAAGTCTATTGAAATGTTTAAAACTTGATATATTTCAATGTTATCTTGTGCTGTTATCAGTTGTTTCTTTCCTTTTGCGTACCTGAGCGCGTTTCCGTTGCCACTGTCTTCCGCCGCTTTTCCGGCGTGTGTCACCTGTTGCCTTTGCATGAACTGTTGCTGCCACGCCTACAGCAAATGATTTATACAATGTGGAAATGAGTGCTTCCAAATACGTATGTCTCATTATCATTATATTGAAAAGCGGGCTTAAGGGACTGAAGAGAGTTAAGCAAGACAAAAGGGAAGCGCTAATTGCATGCATACAAATTTGGCACTGCAATCTTTGATAACTTCTTACTTAACCCCACCCCTATCCCGTTTTCGTTTTAATATTCACGAATTTGTTTGCTTTATGAGAATTTAACAATAATAAATAAAGGGGAAAGGGGGGTAGTAGTATGTATGTATGTGTAGTGTATGGGCTATTCTCTCACACTTGGCCAAATTTCATGGCGAATTTGCCAAGTTAGCGAACATTTGTGAATTTTTTTTGCAAATTTCGCGAATGTGACATTCAATATTTTTTTGCACGTTGCACACGTTTTTTATGTTTTATGAGCAAAAATAATAACGATTGGCCGTCTTGATGTTTGCATTACGTGGCGACTACACCAAGGTATCGATGATGGCTCCATGATCGCAAAGGGGTCGGGGAGGGGGTGGTGGAGCAGACACGAAGGGTGTACAGAGTCATTGGGGTCCCCTTTTGCGGCCAGACACATCGCACAATTGAATTTGAACGCGTTTGCATAAATATATTTTGCAATTGTTGAGCAGCAACGATTGTTATTGTTGTTGTTCTTATTGCTGCTGTTGTTGTTGATTGTATAAATAATTTATATTTGGCAAAGTATTTTCAAAAAGCAAAATGGAAAAACCAGAGAATCAGAGTGTTTTTCGTTTTGATTTACATTAATTGCAATTATTAACATATTTATTAAATCGCATTTCCTTTTTACCGCCCCTTACGCCATCCCTTACTCCCTTCTCCATTACAGGGCCCACAACAATTGGCAGACGAGCTTCGCGTCCATTAACAAGTCCAATGATAACTCGCCCCAGACAAGCAAAAAACAAAGGGATTGCGGCGAAACAGCACGCGATAGTTTGGCCTATTCGTGTCTATTGAAGAACGAGCTTCTTGGATCGGCCATAGACGACGTGAAGACGGCGGGGGAAGAACGAAATGAGAACTCATACACGCCGGCTGCAAAGCGCAGCCTCTTCAAATATCAATCACCCACCAAGCAGGTGAGTCTCATTTACCTTTATGCATCTCCGATTAAAGGAGGCTTTAGAATAATACAAAGTCGAATGCAAAAATTCCATATATACTGATAACAACCTTGCTCAAAAGGTTACCAGAATTTATGTATAATAGAAACAATACCATATTATTGTTAAAAATAGTTATTGTTCCCATTAAATTAATCCTTGACTGCAACGCACTTGTACCAGCGCGTGATCCAGTGCTCAAAACATTTTTTAAACTCGACTTTGGATATGTCCATTAAGGGCAACCCGACCCTCAGTGGTTTTTTACCTCGATTGTATAGGAAAAAGTCGCAGAGGCAAAATCAGTTGAATTTAGTGGTTGTATGATGGCATTCGTGTTGTATTTAGCCAATACTCGCGGATTAATTTCAACTATTTTCAATAATGAAAAACAATTCCAAATTCCTGACTTTTTCCCCCGATTTTTTTTTTTCAAGTTTGAATAAAATCGGGGTCTAAGATCAAAAGTTCCGAGCTAAATTCTATGTGGCAATATCATAGTTTAAGTAATCCTTTCTTTAAAATATGATGTCAATGAAATATAGATCAAATCTGCTGATAAAATTGGCTTTTATACATTTTTTATGCATACAAGTACAATGTCCATTAATTGTGATAATGTTAGTCTAACGATGATCATCTTTTTGAGCAACGATGCTTTTATGTTCTTTAAAATACCGAAAGAATCGATGTTTTTCTGATAGTATCGATGCGTTACCAGCGTTATGAGTACCCTCCGCGCTTTCGCTCCATTATCGGGGCGAGCAATTGAACAACAGTTCTTTTTTGTTGCACTAATTGAATTTGCAGTCTGGAGAGAATGATCAGTGTGTGAACTAATTGAGCCAAAAGTTGGGCTTTTGTAAAGCAAATGCTCAAATAGCTCGAGTCTACAGGGTTGAATGCACCCGGGCACCGGGCCCTAGGTCAGGCACTTGGAGTTTACTGCAGACTCTGGAACAACCATAGCGCTCTAACAATCTATAAAGTCAGTGAGTCAATTAATGTCAAGATACATTTTTATTTGCTAGAGTTTTCAATTTATTAAAACTTATTATACTTGCACTTATACAACACATAACAAAAATTATTGAAATGCCTGTCTGTGCCTGGACTTGAACCGCAGACCTTAGGTTTGCATACAAATACGAAAAATGATGACAGACATCTCTACCAATTGGACCACGATTTGCTTGATAATTAGCACGGATAATGCAGATAATTATTGAATTAACTCTTTTCTTTTCAAGCAAGTGTACATGAATTACAATTTTTAGCATTTCTTGACAAGTTTGTTTATATTTCAATATGTTGTAGTTGTCCGATTCGCACCAAATTTGGTGAGGATACATTTTATACTCTCTGCAAGATTATATTGGGTTTCTGCAATATTGATCAGCATCACAAGCCGAGACGATATACGATATATATATATATATATATATATATATCTGCCACGCCCCCTTCTGCCTTCTGAATACTTTGCAAAGGCCCAACGTACTCCCGCAAAGAGTTACAAAAATGGAATTATAAGCGGTTAGCTTGATATAAAGCAATAATTGTTTAGTTCATATTTGGATTACAATTTAAAGCATAACAGTTTCAGGTGCGTAGTTACAAATTTATCTCTGTTCATAGAATGTATGTATCTTTGTATGCTCAGCAATTATCTTCTGTTGGTTGATTCTCTGTGTAAACATTCTAAAATTATTAATTTCTGTTCAAAAGTTCGACTAACTGGTCTATGCTTACTCAGACAGCATATTAACTAAAATAGGAATATGTATCTTTTGAGTCTATAAATGTATCTAACTATTTGTTTGAATATTAACCGGTTTTAAAAGCTTTCACGTAAAAAGCAGCTCCTCTTCCCCTCTTTTTCTTTCCCTTTCTGTCCCTATATTATTCAGACCGGATCGGTTCTGCTCAATTTGGGGTTAACACACTTTGATTTTTCTGCTTTTGATGGTGTTGTATCTATAAATGTCATTGTTGCTATTGTAGTTGTTACTGTCTTTGTTTTTGTTGGTACAGCCTGTTCTTAGCTAGATTTGTTCAAGTGTTTGAATCTGTTTGCACCTTCACATTTATTCACATTATTTTATTTGATTTTTTCACTTCATTTTTCTGTTTTTCTTATTCGTCTTTTTCTTTGCTTCTATTCAATTGCTGCCACTTACCACTTGTCAATTGCCGCTGAAGAGGCAAGTGTTTTGGGCCAAATTGCATTTGTCTTATGGCGATCGTCATCATTTGAGCTGACATATTTGCTCGCTTATCAGATTTATGCTGCTTAAATTGCTCTGGCGACAAAGACACGTCTCACAATTGTCCCCTGCCCATTTCATTCCCTCCCTCTCCCTCTCCCTCACCCATCCCTTCCCTTCTGCCATTGCCTCATAATTCTTCTACAACTTCATTGTCATTGTCCGCATTGCTTTCAGTATTTTTTGACAGTCGACATGGTGCCGGTCGACAAGTTAACAAAAGCAACAAAAACAATCAAACCCAAGCCAAGTGCCAAGTGAGCAACAAAAAACAAAATCCTCTAGTCCGACTCAGAATAGGAATCAAAATTCGGTTCGGAAACTAGTGATGAGAGTGCAGTACGTGTTACGATAAGTCAAAAAATCTTAACTATAGAAGAAAATACAGAACCATATTAAAAACCTAAAATTTAGCATTTTTTTTTTTTTTAAATGTGGGCATTTATATAAAAGTAAAAATTACTTAAATTCTGAAACTAACGGCATTATTAAATAGTGTCTATTTCTAATTCTGTCCTCAAACAAATTTTTTATAAATGTATGTATATGTTTAGAATTGACTGTAGCAAATACTGCAAATAATTATTATTATTTTCTAGTTTATAGTATTGGAAACTTTTTAATAATTGATATTATTTATTAACCAAGAAATAATTGATTATTAAAACAAAACTATATAAACTATGTTGGAGTAAAGTAATAAAATTTAAGAAGCAATCTTATAACTTACAAAATATAAATATATCAAAATTTGTTTTTATTTTATAAATTATTGAAAATTTTATAGATGTCAATTGATTTTTTGTTGATATATAACAAGTAAAATTTTTTAAACCTAGTCTATTATTGAATCAATCAAATTGTTATTTTTACAAATATCGGTACATTTAGTTCTTGTCTTTTTTTGTATCAAATAAAGCACGTGGTAATCTCTAAGTAAGACAGAAACTGAGAAATTGTCTGGGCCACAACTACTTCAGTGGTCAAAAACGACACTTGAGTCAATAAGCATACACTATAACTAATCAGACAGATTCAGATACAGCTACAAAAACATAGGTATAGATACAGTGATTGGAGAGTTACTAGGGGAAGGGGCTTAAGTAGTGGGGAAGGGGGTAAAGGTGTGTAACTCTTGTGTACTTGTTTATAACCGCAGGCAAGTTAAACTCATGCGCTCCATTAACGTGCCATTTTTATTATATTCTTGTGATGGCCCAAAGCTCACTTTTGGCTATTTTGGTTTTGATTAATGGTCTCCAATTTCCATTGTTGCGAGATGGTGGACGTGCACCTTTTTCTGGGTGTTCAGCTACCAGTCAGAGCTACGGAATTGTCTCCTCAATCAGTGGCCATTCATCTACATCACGCCCACATAATTAACTCACACACATAGGCGCCACACCCCGTCTCGCAACCAAAATCAAACGACAGACAATCGGACCGGGACGGAAGACTACGGCTCTAAGTTTTGAGTCAGAGTCAGAGTGCTTTGTGCCTGGTCAAAACAAAGCAACAGGCACTGCAACAAGATGAAAAAATAATAAATAACAAATAACAAACAACAAATAATAAATATAATTTAATTATGTGCGGTCGCAATGTTTATGCCATAAATAATAGCCAATCTATTCATCCATCTATCCCCATTTATCGGGCCAGACGTACGCCCATCCATCCAAATATAACAATAACTTTCGGTAGCCCTCATTTGGGCCCAAACTGCCAAACTGTCAGTCTGGTTATATGTTATATATGGGTTCTTTTACCCAAGTTGAGGAAACTGTATAATTTGCTGCTACAAAACAGTCTATTGAATTTAATATCTTTATCTTGAGTTTTAAATCTTTCTCAGCACAGAGTAAGGATGTTGATTGATTCCAAATATGAGTATCTATTAAATTCACTATGTCTACCCAAAGAACACAATTAAAGATGTTAACTTAATATATTGAATATTACATCTTAGACTTAACTTTAAGTTTAAGTCTTAAAAATATGTACAACGTTAACCAAATATTAATTGATTAGCACCTTTTTTTGTGTATCTTTAAATCAATTTTGAGTTTAAATCGTTAAAGTAAGGAAAAAATTAAAAAATAAAAAAACAAGTAAGAAAAGTACAATCGAGCACGCCCGACCGTATAATACTTTCTGCTTTTATTCCCGAATAAATTAATTAAATCGGTATCCAGGTATTACAATGGCTAGTACTTGTATTAAAACATTTTTTATTAAACAAAATTTACAAATCCTTATAAATTGTATATTGGTTTTACATTTAATTGCATAAACAAAATATTTCGCTGTAAAAAGTAAAAAAACAAAGAAAATGTCCATATTTTCTGAATTTGAAACTTATGTCCTTAATACATCAGATTTAATTTGAATCGAGGAATAATTTGCGTAGGTCAAGTGAAAAAGTAAAATTTAAGCACAAAAAAAAAATTTCGGATTTGTTGTTTGACTTCTCTCTTGGCCAAACACTGTTGTGGCTAAAATAAAAGCCGCCGCCGATTAATGTTTGCTCTTTTAAGCTGTTTTTTTTTTGGACCCAACATTTATTAGTCTTTCAAACACCTGTATTTCTCTTTTTAGACCCCTTACTTTAAAAAAGAGTAGAGGGGTCTATAAAGTTTGTCAGAAGCGAAATGTACGTAACAGGCAGAAGGAGGCATGGCCGACTCCATAAAGTATATATATTCTTGATTAGCGTCAACATCCGAGTCGATATAGCGATGTCATCCGTCCGTATGAACACCTGAATTTTCTAATATACAAAAATTAGAGCAACCAAATTTGGAATAAAAGTGCGTCTATAGTGTACGCAGACCAAGTCTATTTCAAATTGTTGCCACGCCCCGTGGTGCAACTGGTAGACTTGCGGTGCATTCTGGAACCTTTGTCTGAGGTCACAGGTTCGAATGGTGGCAATGAGAATTGTTCATTTAATTTGTTAAAATTTGTATTTTTATTAAATTCAAATGCGCACTACTGTGAGATTACGGGGTCTTTTACAGTCGGCTCGATCGACTGTAGCCTTTCTTACTTGTTTATTCTATCTCGCTCTAGAGCTCTGCCTTCTCTTCCCCTCTGTGTGTTGCTTTGTTTGTTTTTCTTTTTATTATGATTATTTTCATTATTGGTATTAATTTATGCAGCAGACATTTGCATTAACATAGCATTAATTTGAAATGTAAGCAGATGACTACTTTCAGCTTTGAAAGCCACTTGACCACTTGACCACTTGACCATTTGACCATTTAGCTATTTGGTCATTTGGACACAAAATTTAGTGATTCAGTGATTAACAAAGCAGAGATTCATCGCGACAGGTTCACACACGCCAACTCATTCATACTCGTTCTTTTACACTGAGAAAAGAGAGACATCACAAAGTTTTGAGTTATTTTATAAGTTTAAAATTTAAAATTTAATTTCCTTATTATAAACGAAATATATGTTTTTTTTAAATTACAACTTACAATAAAAACGTGATTTGTTTTAAAGAATTTATATAACATTACAGAATAGATAGATACCCTGCTCTGTGTAAAGTTGCGTTCGAACAGAGATTTTTCTTCTGTTGGCATTTGTAATCAACAGAAGTGGCAATATAAAGCAAAAAATTCCGAAAATATAATGAATAAATTTGTTTACGTGGTGAATTTTAAAAGTATGATATAAAACACAAAAGTGTTTCCAGTAGTGTACTCTCTAGCTCGGAGAAATGGGCAAAGAGCAAGTACTTCAGAGAATTTTGTAAATGTCAAAGAACTTAATTGTGGCACTGTTTATGTGATGCTTGTATTTTCGGGGCCAAAGTGGAAAAATGAGGGACAAAGACACGAGAAACAACAATGACAACAACTGATGACTGATGACAATTCCAAATGACAAGAACTACAATTTCCAGAATACCAGACTATATGGACATTAACAAGAAAAAGCCAAAGACCAAAAGATTTAATCGAAAAAAAAATAACAAGCAACAAGACAAGACGAACAAAATTAATTTGGATTTGGTTTTGGGCTTTTGGGTTTGACAAGAGTTTGCTGTCGCTTATACAACTGAATTTCTAATAGGCATAGCAAAGACCCACACTCATACACACAAGCGCATACACACGACAATTGGCATCGAAAAGCATTTAAATTTAATGGCAGTTGCTTGTACGCTTTATGGGCTCGCGGAGACCAGTCCAGTGACCAGACACTCGAGACTGGAGACCGGAGACCTGAGACCTGAGACCACAACTATGCAGCTATTTAACGGCCTGGTGACGGTATTTCCAGAAAGCAGAAAGCAAAACGGCAACAGACCCATTAAAAATGGTTGGGCAAGTGATAAAAGTAAGCATGTGCTAGTGCTGGCATTGTTTCATGGCCAAAATCAGATTATTCCTATGGCCGCTATATGATAATGTAGTCAAATATTGGTCAATATGTGTGGAGTTTTACTAAACACAGTATGCGCTATAGACATCATGTAACAACCACTATTCTATACCAATTGAAACGGAAATCTGGGAAATATATTTTAAATTTTACGAGTGACGGGTATAAAAACCAGTCAAATAAATTAGTTAAAATAGCAACACCGCCCGAAAACAGCCGTCCCCTATACCATCAAAGGCTGTTCCGTAATTAGTGAGACTCGACTGCTATTGTTATTAAATTATCAAGTACTTTGGATACTGCCGTCTCAATTTCAGATCTTAGCTTCCTTCGTTCGCATGTTAATTGAATTAAATTTTAATTTGCGATTCGCATTAAAACCGCAAACGTCAAGTGAATTGACCCGTATCTTCAGCCCTCTCCGTCTCTATGCCTCGTCGCTTATCTCAAAAACACTCGAAAGAATATTCATCTATATTTAAGAAAAAACAAGAAAGAATGCTATAGTCGCCCCGCGACTTTAGGATACCCGTTAGTCAATGCTCGACCGATTGTTCCAATGGGAGCTATACGATATAGTAGTCCGATTTGGATGAATCTTGGTCAGTATATTTATGTTATTGATAAATTTATACTATGTCAATTAAGATATCTTGGTAAATTCAGAAAATTTTCATACAATTTCATACTAAACGCAAATTTTTGACTGATTGTCCCTATGGAAGCTATACGATATAGTAGTCCGATTTGTGTGAAACATGGTCAGTATATGTCCGCCATAGATGTGTACATCTTATGTGAATTTGGTTAGGGTATCATAACGAACAAAAAAGTTTTATATACTAAAACATGCTGTGTTTACCTGCTTTTACATTTATATGAACATAGAACGCCCCAAAGTGGGCGTGTCAAAAAACCAAAAACAAACTCGTACTGCTTGGGCATTTTATTTTTCATTTGCGACCTCTCGGGTCTTTCTGGCTCTTATAGTTGCTGAGATCCTTTTGTTCATACAGACGGGCAGACGGACGGACGGACGGACGGACAGACGGACATGGCTATATCGACTCAGCTATTAATGCTGATCAAAAATATACATATATACTTTATGGGGTCTGCCACGCCTTCTTCTGCCTGTTACATACATTCCAACGACTACAACATACCCTTGTACTCTACGAGTAACGGGTATAAAAACCCAAGTGGGAAAGACGACAGTCCATCGTGCAAACTGTAAAAGTCCCCTTACTAGATCGATTTCGGCCCTTTAGATACCGTATAATAGTAATGTATGTTACATGAGTCTATTAGATTGGTCTGAAGTAGAAGTGGCCCAAGGAGAAATTTCCGATCCTATAAAGTATGATTTATTTTGATGAGCATTGACAACCAAAACGATATAGCAATATATAGCGACCGTATGAACGCCTGGATCTCAGACTATAAGAGCTAGGGCCATCAAATTTCGAATAAAGGCAGTGAATTTCCCCCTACCACCTTATCAAATTGTGAAAACCCACACTTATATTATAACATAATAATATATATTTCCTTGATCAGCATCACAAGCAGAGTCTATAGAGCCATGACCGTCTGTCCGTATGAACAAACAGATCTCAGAGAGAGCTATAAGTTCGAACAAGTATGGACAACGCCACAAAACAACTCCTGGAAACTATTCCCCCCGTACACAAACATACTCCATTGACCCGGCCCCTTTAGATTTTCCTTACTTTACTTCTCTGATGGTGTTCGTGGATAAAATAATGTGTTTAAAGAACGGAGACTTAAATGAGGAGGTGGAAAAGAGAAAACGGCTGACGAGGGACTTTCCTGAGGCAGACTTATAAAATTAATCTCGCGGCTTTCCACTTGCATCGTAAGAAAATCTGATCATTTCGAAAAATGACTAACATATCTATGTGTAACCATACATTTTTATGCTGTAAGTCATTTTTTTTCGCAGGCTACATAAATTGAGTACATTTACATTCTCGTCGTGCCTCGTTCTATTCGTTGTAATACCCGGTTACCGAATTAAATAATATAACTATATAATCGGGAATGAAATGCAGAGAGTATAATACGGTCGGGCGTGCTCGACTGTACCTTTTTTCTTGTTTTATTTTATATTCGTTTTTAGATCTCACATTTTGCATGTGAATTTTGGTTCGATTGATTCCAGCTTTGCATTTGAGCACGAACAGTAGTTGCTACTTTTTTACATGGACGCATTGCGTAATTCAGTTACCCGCCTCCTCTCCCACTGCTTATGTGAAGTGCGAAAGAAGGGGGTGGAGGAGGAGTGGTTACGCATATGCTTAAGACATTTCATCTTCCTCTTCTACTTTAAACGCATTTTATGTGCGTGCGTGAGGGAGAGAGCGAGAGTTGAAGACTAGCTCTGCTGGGATTATAAGTGCGTGCCAATTGTGGTTGGTGTGCTAGCGAGAGGGAAGGGTTTGTTGAGAGGCCGTTAAGTATTTGTAACAATCCGTATTTGAACGCACACAGACAGCGACGAAGACTTAAAAATCAACGCAGACGCGGTCACTGCTTTTAGCAGTGTGCCGTTAATTGCCGCAAGTCAAGTACGCGCCAAGAAAGTAAAGCGAATAGAGAAGAAGATTGAGACGAAATTTGACGATTTACTTTGTACATTTTTCGCTTAGCTGCAATTGTAACAAATCAGTTTAACTGATTATTTTTTGTCTGATTCTTGTTTAAGGACTACAATGTGGAACATCCTTACTCACTTAACTGCAATTATAACATTTTTAATATAATAACTGTTAGCTAATATAATGTTGTTTTGTTTTTCTTGCAGGACTACAATGGGGAATGCCCTTACTCGCTATCACCGGTTAGCGCTAAAAGCCAAAAACTATTGCGGTCGCCACGAAAAGCTACGCGAAAGATATCGAGAATACCCTTCAAGGTGTTGGATGCGCCTGAGCTTCAGGATGATTTCTATCTTAATTTGGTGGACTGGTCTTCCCAGAACGTGCTTGCCGTTGGTCTGGGCAGCTGTGTCTACCTTTGGAGCGCCTGTACAAGCCAGGTAAGTTAGCTATCTTATGGTCTTGCAGGCTAATGACTGAACCGCTTGTTTTTTTCCAGGTAACCCGCTTGTGTGATCTGAGCCCGGATTCGAACACAGTCACTTCCGTGTCGTGGAACGAGCGGGGCAACACAGTGGCTGTGGGTACCCATCATGGTTACGTGACCGTCTGGGATGTGGCGGCCAATAAGCAGGTGAGTACAGTCTGAAAAAAAATGAACTGAAGTATGTCTAACATTTGTCTTGGACTCCTCGCAGATTAATAAACTCAATGGACACTCGGCGCGTGTGGGCGCGCTGGCGTGGAACAGCGATATTCTGTCAAGCGGATCGAGAGATCGCTGGATCATTCAGCGGGACACACGCACACCACAGTTACAGTCGGAACGCCGACTTGCAGGACATCGGCAGGAGGTGTGTGGACTGAAGTGGTCACCGGACAATCAGTATTTAGCCAGCGGAGGCAACGACAATCGTCTTTATGTGTGGAATCAGCATTCAGTGAATCCGGTACAATCATATACGGAGCACATGGCGGCGGTAAAGGCAATCGCCTGGTCACCGCATCATCATGGACTCCTGGCCAGTGGCGGAGGTACTGCGGATCGGTGCATACGTTTCTGGAATACGCTGACGGGTCAGCCCATGCAGTGCGTAGACACGGGTTCGCAGGTGTGCAACCTTGCATGGTCGAAGCACTCATCAGAGCTGGTCTCCACACACGGCTACTCGCAGAACCAAATCCTCGTATGGAAGTACCCTTCCCTGACCCAGGTTGCCAAACTAACTGGTCACTCCTACCGCGTCCTTTACCTGGCCCTCAGTCCAGATGGCGAGGCCATTGTCACCGGTGCCGGTGACGAAACCTTGCGTTTCTGGAACGTCTTTAGCAAAGCACGGAGTCAGAAGGAGAATAAGTCTGTGCTGAATCTGTTTGCCAACATTAGGTAGATCATGGATCTTAGGATCATGGATTGTGAATTATGAATAGTGGATAATATAAATATATTGGTTAGTGTATAATAGGCGTATGGAACGCCACCGCAATGACTGAGCGAGGCTCCAAAGGCACGCAAATGAGGAACAAAACAAGAAATAAAGGAAGCAAGACAAGAAGATATAAATCATAAAATCAATAATTAATTTTGGGGCTATAAGAGTGCGCATTCACAAATGCGTGTGTTCATTAATAATAATATTTACTAAATTTATGTTAATATTGTCGAAATGTTCAGCCACTGCTACTAAGTGTGAGTTTTGGGGCGGGGAATTAAATTGGAACGCGACATTTTCGTCACCATCGGCATTACCCTATACCCTTTATCATTTACCCTTTAGTTCCTTTCGCCTAACTATGCAATAACCCGATTTTGTATATTTTTTAAGGATGTATAGTGATAAACTAGCAGATACAACTTACAACAAGCAACTGCAATTTCTTCTATATTCAAAATGATCTAAATCGAACTTTAACTGTAATTCTAATCCAAAAAAAAACCTGAACTGAAAAAGTAGTAGCTTTAGATCACAAAAACACAAACTTAAATAAGTTCAATTTTTCTCTTTGTGAACTATTAAATAATCAAATTCTTTTTTCTGCTTAGTTCTAAAGGTTTTAATATTATTTGCAATTGCAATACATTATAATTATAATTGTTTTTTTTTTTATATATATAAAAATACATGTATATTTAATAAATTTATACAATTTCAAAACAATTTCTGATTCTTCTGGTTCTGGTTTGCAATTAGTTTCTGGCTAATTTTTTGAGTTTAAATAACTAGTATATCAACAAAGTAAAAAAAAACGGTTCTGGTTAATATATATTTATAGCAAGCTCAAGTTATTTCAATGATTCTACTTTATTTCGTATGTAAAAATAATTAGATTTCTAGCTCGTAAAGTTATGCAACACTTTTAAGCAAATAAAGCAGCACGTTTTAGTGCGTGAGCAAAGAAGCAAACCCTAGAGCTTGGAATCCACTGTTCACTGCTGTGTGGTTGCTGTCATTGCTATGCGGTTAAAGAGCCGTTACTTACAATTGTTGTTTTTGCAATCCCGAAAGTTTGGCAAACATGAAAAAGCTTGAAAGCTCTAGCTGTGTGAATGCAGTAAAGAGCGCTTCCATTTTGCTTGCTTAGGCAAGCTGCAGCTTCCGACGGACACACACATACATACAAGGTAACACACAGATGGACAGACGCCCCCACCTGCGCCACAGCACAGCGTACACAGACAAACAAACACACATACACTCAGCTTCTAGCCGCGTCTGCTTCTGCATGCCGTATGTATATGCATATGTGTGAGCTTGTGCGTGTGCGTTGTAGCCGTTGCTGTTTTTCGACGGTTGCTTTTCAATTTGGCCAAGTCCAAGTTTAACAGCGCTTAGCGCGCCAGAATCAAGTTCAGTCGCGCCGCAAACGCGTTGCGGAAATGTTTTGTTGTGAGCATCGTCGGCAACAGTTGCAGAGGAAACGCACGCACTGGCACACACACTCACTTGTACTCACACACACACACGCAAACATAAACACTCGCACACTTGAGAAGTACGTCATATCCTAGTCGCAGTTGCTTCCAAGCCGCTTAGAGCAACAACAGTTATTTGAGAACACTAGAGGAATATCGTTAACTACTTCCAGGTAAACGAAGCCGGGTGAAACGGTTAAAGGGGCAACTGTTAGCGCCGGAATATATGTGATTTCGTAATTTGTGCCTAAGAATATTGAATTATTCTAACTTTGTGAATTGTTTTGAATGTTTTTTGTGCATTTTTTTATTTTTATTTCTGTGTAATTCAGTTACAATTGCACGTGGTGTCGGCAATGTCCTTGCTGCTACTGCTTTCGTTGTGGTTGGTGATTTTGTTGTTGTTGTTCTTGCCTCTGACTGTCTTTTGAAGGTCATTACGCACGAGGACCGAAGGCCACTTCAACTGTCAAAGCGACAGAACGAGATGGAAAGTGTGTGTGCAGATGTAGGAAGCGTAGTAAGAGTGGAACAAGGCGGGTTGAAAGAGGACGGGACGAGACGGAATGGGAATGCCAGTGGAAGGAGGAGGATGGAAGAAGATGGGATTCAAATGGGATGAAAGGGAACGAGGCGGTGTTCACTAAATGTCACAAGGTGTACTTATTGTTGTTTTTGTAATTGGCGGCGACATCCTTGAGCGAGAAGCTAACACCGAATGTGTCTGTGTGTGTGTGTCTGTGAAATTTGTGTTGTCCTCGTTTACAAAAAGCGAAAGTGCCATATAAAAGGAGAGGAGATTTCGAATGTGATGTAAATTCAGACAATTGCAAATCGACAAAATGGCTACATTTTAAGAACGGGTAGCATGATTGTAAATGTACCCTCTATTTTTCGAGAAAGTGAACATTCACCAAGAAGGCTCATTGATACTGCATGTAGATCAAGTTAGTTTCGAATCGAGTTAGGCGAATAGTCTGGACTGGTTGATAATACAATTATTTGTTGATAACTACAGAACATATATATATTAAGTATTTCAAAACCAGTTTGAGAATATGCGGGATTCAAAAATGAATTCAAAAATATTTCGAATACAATTTAGAGGAAAAAAAGAAGCAAAATAATAAAAACTTTGGTGAATCTGAGATGAATAAAGAAGCGACTCTTTGTTCAGAAAACAAAGATTTGACTCAGGTTAAGTAATTTTCATTTTATTTAATTTAATAAATAAATTTCATTTAAAATAAACACTAAATGCTACATTCAAAAATGTCAGTCAGATAATGATTATTTCCGACAGCCACATTTTATTCGAACTTTAAGATAATGTCATGGATAAATTAAAGTCTGCGAAAAAACCGGTTGAAATATAACAAATATAGTTTTCAAACAGATGCAATGAATATATGAGACTATCTTAGAGTTCAGGCAGAGTAAAAGGGGAGGATTTTGAGGATAACTCGGTACTAAAGTCTCAACAAAAAAAAATACATGTGTATGTAGATAATGCATACTAGTGAGGTAGAATTCTTGTCGTCGCGAGTGAGTACAACAAATCAAATAACAAATATTTGATATATAAATTTGTGCGAACGATAAGTGTGGCCTCGGGCATGATCCGACTACCCGGTGTCTCCCCTCCAACCCATCCTACACCCATTTACCCTCTTCACTTCACCATGATCCTCTCTATCTTCACATTTTTCTCACACATTGGAAGAATTTGCGATTGTTGTATCTGCATGAATTCTCGACAAGTTGTGAAATTTACTTAATGTTTAGCGATGTTGTATCGGAAAGGGAATGCGAGTGGAGATTGAAGAGTGAAGAAGGTCGCTTCCGTTACCAGGTTGAAGGCGAGTTCTTAACAATGGCCAAAACAAACTTTGACACAATTAGCAAAGCAATATAATCGAAATCCAAATCGGAATCCAATTTGAACAAAACAAACCCGCCTGCTCCTCCCATTACCGCTAAGTGTCGCAGACTGAGAGTGCCTTTTGTCTTCGTACTACAGTTTTCAGTCTTCAGTGTTATGCCTAAGACTGCCTTTGGCCAACCTTCACCCGGCTAAAACAGTGAGATACGTTCAATGACCGGCACTGTCGTTGCCATTGTCCACAACAAAGCTCTAACTCTGTTGTCTCCTCCTCTTTTAACCCCCGACCACACGTAGTGTCTTCCCGGATAAACTGGTCTTAAACTTGACCCCATTTCTGAAGTGGTTTCTGCCTTGTTTTGTGAGCCCAGTTCATTGGGGAAACTAAGCGATTATTTTGTTGTACTCAGAGGCTATTTCTCTCTGTGTCTCTATCTCTATCTCTCCGCTCTCTATCTCTCTCTCTCTCTCTCTCTCTGCTATGAAGGCGTCATTTTTTAATTTTTTATATACTATCAAGTTCAAAGTTCAGGCAACTGGGTATAACGCAGTCGAGCATCTTACACGATGCTCCATACTTGTTTATTTTTTGGCAAAGAATAGTTTAAGTTGGGCACGCCCCAATTGCCTGCAATTCCCGTTGAACTTGAAGTCGGACTTGGACTTGAAATCCATGTTGGAACTGGAGTCGTAGCGGAGAGTGAAGTGTGGGAAGCGGAGGGGGGAGTGAGCACGTAGGGCTTGTGACCTTTGGCGAAGGCGATTAAGATCATTTTCGAGAGACAAGCAATTACACGTCCAAACAGTAACAACTTGCTAACTGCTGGTAAATTGGATCTTGGCCAGCTCTTTTAAATTCCATTGTTGTCAGCTCAGAAGGGCAAGGCAGAGTGTAACTGCCAGTGATGCAAAATTATAGCCATTTTTTATATGTCAGTTTGCTGTGTTAAATTGCATACACTTTACGGTATCGTAAACGGATTTATCTTTACTTTTAGATTTAGCGGTGTTATTAGCTGGACAGATCTATTTTATAAATTTAATTTAACTAGCCGTTAATATTTTGAGTTTTAAGAAATTTCTTATTACACAGTTATAATGTTTTATTTTTAAAAATTGTAGTTTCACAGTTAAAGTTGATTTTTTTAACAGTCATGAAAACTATATAAAATGAATAGGTATTCACTTCTTTTCTACCCATGTTTTCTTCGTACATCAAGCTTTTTTTAGACATTGGTTTTTGTTTTTATTAAATATTTGGTTATGAATTTTTACTAACTGAAAACTAACTATTTTTTTAAAAGGTGTAAACAAACAAGACATTTGGTTTTTTAAATTTTTGTTGTGCAAAATGCTTGACATGGCACCAGTGGTAGTGCAGTGAAGCGCCGTGGATGGATGGTAGGAAGGTAGCTTCTTTATTATCATTATACCTACTTATTATTATACTTTTCGGTCTTCTGGCTTGTTTATTTTTGATGTTTATGGGTCAGAATCAGACATTCAAAGTGCAGGGGTAACAAACAATGACAATATATAAAACAACAACAACAACCATAATAACAGCAACAATAATAATAAATTAAATAAAACAAGTAAGAAAAGTACAGTCGAGCACGCCCGACCGTAAAATACTCTCCGCATTTTTTCGCGATTTAATTATTAAAATCGGTCTAGAGATATTACAATGTGTAGTACTTGCATTAAAACACGTTGAAACAAAAACAATCTAAGCATAATCACACATACATCTGTTTGTCTATATGGGAATACACATACGAAAGCCAACATATGATGCATATACTTGTATGTATGTATGTGTGTATTCAGCGCGGCCAGCGACTGCGGGCATCGCTGCCGCCACGAAAGCAAACATGTGCTTGTATGTTTCTGTCTCGCTTGCACTCAAATATTGATATGAATGCTGCAGCGCTGCCGTCACATGTGCTTGTATGTTTCTGTCTCACTTGCACTCATACATGATATTGCATTCAGTTATCAATATTGTAACGCTTCTAGTTTTCTTGTTTATTGTGCGATTTCAATGCGCCTTTCAGGATAGTTTGATATAATAAGTCTTCACTCGAATTATAAATTACAATACTGTACTATATTAAAGAATGCCTAAAAAGTTGAGAATTACTTTTATTAATAGTGGGAAAACGGGGCGTGGCAGTCCAAAAATTTAAATGTCAATGCATTTCTGCTGTCACTAGGAACCTCCATACCAAAATTGGCGATCCTAGGTGCAATAGTTATTGAGATATTCGCCCAAAACACCAATTTTTTCCGAGGTGTGTCTAGTTTTTTGCTCATTGTGGGCGAATGGGGCGTGGCATCGAAAAAAAAAAAGATTCTTGTATTGACTGACTTAATATCTGATCGATTGAGACCAAGCTCGAACTTATAGCTCTTACCATCTCTGAAATCTGTTTGTTCATACGGACAGACAGACAGACAGACAGACAGACAGACAGACAGACAGACAGACAGACAGACAGACGGACAGACAGACGGACAGACGGACATGGCTATATCGACTCGGCTTGTGATGCTGATCAAGAATATATATACTTTATGGGGTCTGCCACGCCTCCTTCTGTCTGTTACATACATTTTCACAAACCCAATATACTCTTGCAGAGAGTATAAAACCAGTTACAAATGCGCTTCGCAGCTGAAGGCAAGTGAAGGGTAAAGGCAGATACAGAGGGGCGGGGTGAACCACAGGGGCGAAGGGAAGGGCAGAGATTTGGGTGGACGGGGGTCGCGAGAAGAGAAGGGTATGTGGTCAATTTCAAGTTTCTTCTTTTAGTAGTTACAATTCAAACTTATAGGCAAGGAGCGACAGTAGCTGCGTTCACAATGATTGATTGTTAAAGCGCCACGCCCACCTCAGCGCCCCACGACCTTTAGCAACCAGTGAGACTCTGATCACTGAAAGCCCGGCAGACTGGTCGCTAAGAGCTGGGCTAAGTCGGAAACTTGCCACTGAATTCTTCCAAAGCTCCAACTCTCATTCCCCTCATTCTTCTCCTCCCCTTTTTTTGTGCTCGTCACTTAACTTGGACATGTTTTCGTTAAACCAACAGTAGCTAACAGCTTTAATGACAAGTTAGCCACGGATTAAACTGTTTAGTGCATGACCTGAGGCTGCCTATCTGACCTCTTTGCCGTTATTTTAGCCTAGACAGACTTAAAATGGTTCAGTTCGATTTGAGTATGTGTATATATGAAGGTGTTTGTTTGTGTGTGTGTGTACGTTATGTAGCCCTCTTGACACTTTGGCGACGCGGTCATTGTACTTGACAAAGTCAGAGGCGCAGGCAGAAGGAGAGTGGGGCGAGGGAGGAAAGGGAGACTGAGATGAAAACGGCGCCTGAGCTCGAGCTAAAATCAAAGCCAAATACGATACAATAATCGTAGGTTAAACAAATCGAATGTTGATTTTGTTTTCGTTTTCGTTTTCATTTTCTTTCGCTTCATTGTGATCGTCGAAAAGACAAACAAAGCAATAGAAAAAACATAAATATAATAAGAAAAAAAAATCAAGACAACAAATTCGAGTCTTTAACTATACACAGCTATATAGCTAGACCAAAAGGTAGACAAGATCGAAGCCGGCTGATGCCTATTTATGCCATGAAATTAAAAAACATTGACATTGAAAATTATGCGAATGGACTGGGACTGAGATGTTGAGATGAGATGACAGGCGGACGGACAGATGGACGACTGACAGAATTTCATACTTATAAATACTATATACGAAATAAAAGCTACTTGTTAAGCTGCGGCAATTGATCTCGATTCCTATCAAGATTTTGATCTCGATTTCAGCTCAAAAAATCGATAGTTGGCTTTGTTATTGTTCCAAATTCCCACTGACAATTTGCGAATTATTAAGATTGATCGTCGCTGTCAGTCAATTTATCGTACAGTTGGCTCCACTTATCGCCCACCAGATCTTACAGCGACACTTGTTTAACGATCTATAAACATATTGAATGAGGTTCCCCTTGGCAGGCCCCCTTACCGCATGTCTAGACATGCTCATAAATAATATATTTATAAACATAATAAGCAGCTCTCAAAATATACATACCATCATTAATTATTATTTCCAGTATTATGTACCAACTATACGCCTTGGTATTCAAAAACCGTTCCTTCCCAAAAAAACTTGCTCTGAAGTCAATACTTTGAGAACAGTGCATTTTTTAGCAGCCAAAGTGGGTTTTCGAAAACTTGCACTCTAATGGCATTTCGAGGCTTGTCTTAGATGAAGAAAAATTAAAAAAAAATATATCAAATCGATTTGTGTCCATTCAAAAATAACACAAAAAATGCCAAGCTGTCATAGCTAAAAATAAATGTACAAAATAACTGCAAATATTTGAACAAAACGAAAAAAATGAAAAAATAACTCTTCAATATAGCAGACATGAACAAGAAAGACAAGTACAGTCGAGTACGCCCGACCATATAATACTCTCTGCATTTTATTCCGATTGTATTGTTATTATATATATCATGTGATCATTATATCATGAGATCTGCCACGACTCCTTCTACTTGTTGCATACTATTCATAAACCTAATATACCAGTGTAGCGAGTATAACAAGCCCGATGCCAAAATACTCTAAATATTGACGGATTATAGTAAAAATCGATTTTGTTTCTTTCAAGGTTGTAACAATGTTGTTACTAAAGTCGATTTCATGTATATTAAACTATTAATTAAAGGCCCACTGTCATTTTAGATTACAATTTTTAAATTGCGATCTGGCTGCACTGACTGTGATTGTGTACAGTGTACATATGTATGCATGTACACATTTGAACAGTTCTTTCGAAGTTTGCCAAAGAGAAATCCAAATCAAATATAAATTAAATAAAAAATATTATGTAACCCTTTGATTCTTTTATGTTTCTAACAGCACTTCACAGCACACTTGACCCTAACATATAATCATGGTATGCAAAACGAATTTAGCGTTTCTGATGTTACAATTATATATGAATCAAAGCAAGCACAGTTGCCGTCCCGCTCTACCAAGCAGGTGCTACCTTATTAGCGCATCATTTTCGCTTTCCTTTTCGTTGATCGATTGCATGCGCGCATTTAAGTATGTGTGTGCATAGAAGAAGCAACAGTGGTTGCACTGCACATGTGCATGTTTGTATGTATGTGTTTGCTTGCATATATACATATATACAGTAAGTCCGTTTGTTGGTATGCACATGCTCGTAACACTCATGCACAAGTACATATGTATGTACGTACGTAAATACAACTTGTTGGCTGTTTAAACAAATCTTAATTCTGAGTTATTCTGAATTATTTAGACATTTGTGCCCACCCCGTGGCCCAAATTGATAAATAGGCCAAAATGAATTGCTAACTAGCTAATGCTTATTAATTGCTCTTACATTCTGGCACTCATTACATTCCCACATTCCTTCCATTCACACCCAATGAGCTCGCCGTTAAGTTTTCTGAAATTAATTTCCGTTTTACAGTTGTTGTTGCCGCCTCTGCTTCTGTTGTTGTCTTTATCAACTCGTTCGCGTTTAGTTTTGCAAATTGCTTTGTTTATTTCTTTCGCTGACTTTGTTTTGATCGTCAAATTTTGCGCCGCTCACTGCGCCGAACGTTTACAGTGGTACAAACTCACCAAGCATGGGCCCCCAAGCTTCATAACACATTTTTGACCGGCCTGTGACCCACTGTGTGGTGTGTCGCAGAGGTCATCTGTGCGCTGGCCAGGCCATAGAAATGCTAAAATCCAACATGCGGGTGAGCTAGCAACTCCATTCAGCTGCTAATTAACCGCTGTGACGCAGCTGCTAATGATGGCCCACATTTGTCAGTCCTTCAAATCACTGTGATTCGCTCTACCTGAGCATCTTCCGAGCACCTATTCTTACATTATCTTTATCTCTTTCATTCTTCTGCTCTTTCAGTGAAGGTCTCTCTCTGCTGACATCATGATGCTGCTGGCGCTGCCGTTAAATACGCTGCTGGTAGCGCTGCTGCTTAGCCAGGCACTGTCCCCCAGTTCTGGCTCCGCAGTGCTAATCTCTGACATGACAATGACCATGATGGTGGAGCTGTCATCGCGACATCCCTTCTGCAAGATGCACACGGATCGGTGAGTACAGAAGCCTTTGCTTCATCCGGTATAGTAATGACACCCGTTCCGCTCTCTTTGGCAGTGGTGACATCCAGCGGATGTTATTGCAGTCGGATCCGCGTCGGATAAGGCAAGTGCCGCGCGAGTCGGTTGTGGAGCTAGAGGAAGTGTGTCGTCATCAGGGCTCCTATGGACATGAATTTCGTGGGGGACTGGGATTCATCTATCCGGGCACGAAGTGGTGTGGACCAGGCACATCCGCCACTAGCTACGACGATTTAGGAGCCCATGTGCGCGAGGATCGCTGCTGCCGTGAGCACGACATGTGTCCCGATGTCCTCAACGTGGGCGATTGCCGACGCGGATTGTGCAACCGAGGTACCTTCACTCGTTCCCACTGTGACTGTGACGCACGCTTCCGGCGATGTCTGCAGGCGGCTAACACGGAAACGGCCAACACTCTGGGGGCCATTTTCTATAACGTGGTGCAGGTTACCTGCTTCCAGGAGCGCAGTCCTTGCTCTGCTCACCAGAGGTTCGAGGATTTCTTTTACTCAAGAGATCATTGCTTAGCCGAATACCGGCAGGCAGATCTCTATGTGCCCCCGCATGCCGATAATCTCATTGCCAAGATCCTAGACCATCCCCAAGGCCGTTCCCTGCCCGCCCCCATAGCTCCCATCAAGCACAACGCTCGCCGTTTTGGCGTCAAGCTCGCCAGTGTCGGTCTCGCCGCGGTCAATATTCTACGGGAAGTAGTCCAGAGGCCACGCCTCTTCTGGGACGGCCTTAGTTCACCCGTTAGTCGAGATGTCCCACCAAACCGACCGCCCGCTCCTGGCTACTACTACGACCGACCTCGTCCGCGATACGGCTACTACGGCAACGATTATGGGAACGGTTATGCAAACGGTTATGGAAATACTTATGGCAACGGTTATGGCTACGGCTGGAGCTAAGGAGCCTGCATGAAGACTGTGCCTGTTTAGTATTAATAGTTGTAGAACAGAATCCCTCATCGTAGTCATCCTTAGTCATTACCAAAGCATGAGCATGATTTTAGTACTAACTTATTTTAAGTTTCATTTGTTTTATGTTGATTAAATAAATTAAGCCATATGTCACCTCAGATTATTACTGCTTCAAGATCTCTATTTCTGTGTTCTCCCTTCACTGTTTGTTTCTCTCCTTTTCTCTCTTTTTATCTATCTATCCTTTTGTACTCCCTCAGAGCCGGCTACAATGAAACGGAGCAGGAAGCCATCTGCGCCCAGTGGCAATATCAGCCCTCGGAGAAGTATGTGCCCAGCCAGCCACGCACTTCGTAAGCGACCTAAAACAGTTTAAGTGACCCAACCTGCGAAACGGATACAAATCTACAATATCGCTTTAGCAATTAATATACTAAACATAGAAACAAAGATATATATGTAAATGTATATTCCCTACGACCCTCAAGGCAGTCACTCTTTCTTCGTTCTGGAGCAGAAACCGGTTCCAAAAAGGGAATATTACAATTATATTTTCATACATAGAAAATAATGGTAATGATAATAATATATGCATTCCATATATATACATACAAAATATATACATAAATATTTACCGAAATATGAGAGCGAATAAAACATCAAGCAATTAATAAAAAGTGCAGAGTTAATTTAAAAATCAACTGCTAACGCATTACGTTCCACACACTGTGTGGAATCCATCCATGTCATGAAACTGTTAAATCAGCCAAACTTGCAACCTACAACAAAAGCATATCACAGTGGCTCTAAAACCACTTAACATTCGATTGGTGCCTCTAAAACTGGTTGAATAACCGTTTCAAACGATGAGTACGCAAATTGATGTTAATTTAAATGTTAATGTCGGAAAAGTTATATAATAAGTAAAAAGTCTTCTTTTGTTACAAGTTATTTATAGGCTAATATGGTTTGCAGCAGAATTTAAAATTATCTTTCCAAAATACCAAATTGTTTTGAATTTTTTTTTGAATGTAACAAAAGAGGACTGACATATTACAAATATTTGTTTTTCTTTACTACTTATAAAATGCAAATGATAGAAGAATCTCTCGTCTATGGTGTTTTAAATATGTGAATATTGATAATACAGGTAATGTTAAGTATTTATCGATGGATATGTTATGGGAAATGTCGATTGAGCAGTGTTAACTAGTATAAGTATTGACGGTCTAGTGCTAAGAACCTTCGCACAGGATGACAATAGAATAAAGATGATCTTGATTCACGGTTACTGTGATGAGATGCAGACGTATTTTGAGACTGCTCGCATATTTTGAAATAAAATCTTCCGATACACTCCCTACATATTGGCATATCTTAAAAAATCTCTTACAACAATTTTACTTATGCATCGAGTCGGTAAAAGCATGGATCAATTACATTATTTCAATTGTAAGGATTTACAAAAATGTCAATTATTGATAAATCTTACTACTGTGTCCATATGAAACTCGGACTTTGGCTATAACATGAAAATTCTTTATTTATTCGTCCAAATCGATTTCATCGCCTTCGAAGTAATACCCTTTCGATACAATGCACCTATGCCAACGTTTTTCTCAATCCTCGCGAACTTGCCAAATAGCCACTTTGCTATTTAGCCGCTTTAGTTTAAACTCTTCAATCGACTCAGAGCGGTTTCCTCGTATCGCTCTTTTGATTTTCGGAAATAGCCATTAGTCATACGAAGCCCAATCAGGCAAATACGGTGGTTGCTGAAGGATATGTGTCGAGTTTTTGGAGAAATGGTCACCTAAAATGCGTGAAAAAAGTGAGAATCTTCGGTACCATTCAATATTTGAAACGTTTACAACCCAAACATTTGTTACAATGGTGGTAGCCGATAGTTTTGAGCTTCAGCAAGGCCTGTAGTTGTTAAACGACGATTTACAAGCAACATTTCCTAGATTTTTTTCTTGACCCAGGCGCTCATTGACTTCAACGCGTTCTCTGCCTTTTTTTTAACATTTTGGAAAATAATTACCCGCGTAGTCACAATTAAATAGTACGAGGTTTGAGCACAGTAGCTTATTCCATCTACTCTGCAAGAGTATACTGGGATTGTGCAAAGTATGTAACTGACAGAAGGAGGCGTGGCAGCCCCATAAAGTATGTATATATATTATTGATCAGCATCCATGTCTGTCTGTCTGTCCGTATGAACAAGCAGATTTCAGAGATGGTAAGAGCTACAAATTCGAACTTAGTCTTAATCGATTACATATTTAGTCAGTCAATATAAAAACCTTTTTTTTCGATGCCACGCCCCGTTCAGCCACAATAAAAAACTAGACTCAGTTAGAAAAAAAATCGTTATTTTCGGCGAATATTTCAGTAACTATGACACTTAGGAAGACCAATTCTGGTACGCTGTTTCCTAGCAACTTCATAATTGCAATCTCATTACCATTTAAGGGCAGCTACACACCCTTTTCCCACAATATACCAACAACTTTTCTAAATTCAATGCCATTTTAAAGGCATTTGTTCTTATCGTGCAGTATTGTAATTTATAATTCGTATGGAGACTTATTATATCAAACTATCTATGCATGAGTGCAAGCGAAACAGAAACATACAAACATAAGTTCGAACGTTTCTTTGCATGTGTGGCGGCAGCGCTGCCTGCGGATGCTGGCAGTGCTGACCAATGCATTGCGCTATGAATAACAATTTTGTTAAGGAGCTCTTATCTTAACAGAATGCGCCCCTGTAAAAATTCATTGGGTCTTTCTAATGTTCTTCCGAATAATTGAAAATAAGACTTTAAATCGGGCGTTGGACCCATAATGTAATGCTATACGTACATATGTATATGCATACATATAATGTCAAACATATATAAATGTAAGATTATTCCTAACCTAACGTATTCTATTGCAAGCACCGTCCATGGTAATACCTGGACACCGATTTTAATATTATAATCGGGAATAAAGCAGAGAGTATTATATTGTCGGGCGTGATCGACTGTAATATTTTTTTTTTGTTATTATTCCTTTCGATGGTAAAGCAATGACTATTTTTTGTAATTATCTGTGAGTTTTTTCAAAAATCGTAATTTTTGTTATTTCTAACTGCAATATATTAATTCAAAAGCTTAAGCTCCATAATTTTCCTACAGTTTTTCTATCCCAAAGCAAATTAATATGTACATCAGTCAAAGTATATGTATAAATACAGATGTATCGCTTTTAAGACATAAGCGGCCAATGTAGTGGAATAAATATATACTTCACGATAATGGAAGTTTCAATCTGTATGACCAAGTGATTTTATAGATTTAGTATTATAATGAAACAATTGAGTTAATATTTATGTGTGATAGAGGAAAGATAACAGCAGCGCCCCTTTGTTTTCAGTAAAAGTTGCTATTTAGTAACAGTACCCTGGGAAAAACTTGTAGATAAAACAATATAAAAATAATTTACTGAAAAAAAGCAACACTCTGTTGCAGTATAAATCTTTAATCCCGCCATTCCATTATAATTTAAGGCATTTCTCTATATTCTTCTTTTGTCACTTTCGATACACTGTGTTGAACTCGATTGCATTTGTACTTTGTTTTTAAATAAAATATTCATAGTTTTGTCTCTTGTCATCTCAACAAACTTGGTGACATAAATAGCATTTTTAATTCTAACTTTTTGTGGTTACAAATTACAAAATTTGTCATTTTATGGTGTTCTGCTTGTGTGTTTGCGACTTCTTGAATTATTTTCGACTGATTTATTTACCATTGTATTCAAATGATTTTATGCAAATGAATTAAAAGAAACCTAAAACTTAAAACTGAACTAAAGTGCAGACTGACGCGATGCTAGCTGACTCATTCTATGCGTTCATGATTCGTGATCTTTTCTGAACTGTCTTAGCCAGTTGCCTGGGTTCGAGGTTCTTAGGCACGCAGGGCGACAAATTGCTGGAATACCTCCAGAATGTGTGTGTCCAAGTCAGAGGTGAATAGCAGTGTCTCCAAGGTGCTGCTGTACTTTTGCACCTGCTCATGATGCTGTGGTCGAATAAGGATTGCATAAGAGTATTAGGTACAATTCCATTTCTTAGTTATGTTGGTTTACTTACCATGAGGAAAACCTGTTGCAGGCGTCCGATTGTCCAACGATACCAATCCGTGTCCGGATCCCGTCCATCAGTGTCGGAGCGTAGCAAATGTTCAGATAGAATCATTATGAATCGCTGAAACACAATCAGGAAGAGACGCTTCTGATTCACATTGGCCGCCTCAAGTTTTTCCTCCATGCGTTCCACCACCTAAAATTAGCAAAGGTAAGTGGGTAGTGCTTAATAAATTTGAATTTGACTGAATTACCTCCTCAGATGGCTTGTCTGCGTGTGTGATTGGCTTTTTGCGCTTGTGTGGCGTGTCCTCGTCCGTGTCGCTGGAGGAGGAGTCTGCCTTAGATAACTTATCCTTCGCTTCGCTCAGCTCAGTGTCTGTATCGGATCGTAGACAATTGGATTAGGAATTAAAAAGGATTTGATTCATTAGTTTTGACTACTTACTTAGCTTAATGACATGCTTGTTCATCTTCTTGATGGTCAGATGAAGAATCTCCCAGAGATACATTTTGGTAAACTCGCCGGTCATCTCCTTGGAGAAGATCCATGTGGCCACCGCCGAGCAATCAACAATTTGTAGCTTAAGCAATTTATCTATAAGAACGACCATCATCTGCTGATGTGAAGACCAGAGCTCAAAGATATTGTGCAAAATGCAAATTTGGGCCTCCTCCGTCTCGGCCAAAGCGCGGAAAACGACATGGAACTTGGAGATGGCGGCAAAGCTGTGTGAGAACGACTTCGACCCCAAATTGAGCAGCGTCTGTACAAACACATCGATCTTCAGTGCATTAAAACTGCCATCGGACATTTCCTCGCCGCTGTAACCACTGCTGGGTATATCCTTCAGAATGTTGACCACCTCCTCAGGTGTACACTTCTGTCTAATGGCCACCACCAGCTGATGGGCCACTGCAGTGCCTGGCAGATTGGCTAGTCAATCGCGATAGGGTAGAGAAAGGCAAAAATTAGTAAGTTGAATGAATCTTTACTAGACATTAGATAGCGGGTGCAGCGTGAGATTGGGAAAAATTGGTTGACACTTTCGCTTGCACTGCGTCTTGCGCTTCGTGCTTTGCCGCGTGGAACCAGGCGGCAACCGCAATTCATGTGTTGCCTGGTGCGTTACTAATAAAGAGCTGCTCCTTCCATCGTCCCATCCTACACCTTTACTTTTGACCCGCTGCCATGACGCAAAAAAACCAACAACTTATTTTATGCAATTTATTGGCACTTAACTCGATTATGTCAATCAAAGCAACGGAGTCGAGGAGAGCGCAGGGAACAAGTGATGGATTAATGCGACAACTAAGCTATATATGGAATGCGGAACTGCAGCTCTTGACCCAGATGCAGCTTCAAGTGAATTAAGTAAGAGACTCCATTCTCCATGATGGAGCGAGTCAAGATCAGCGAGTAAAGTACTTCCCACAAAAGCCACACGGAGGCATGGGAAACTGGCAATTAATTAATTACAACAAAGACACGGCCATCAGTCTCGACTAAAAGCTACCCAGTATTGTCTGAAGAAAACAAGTAAGAAAGGCTACAGTCGAGCGGGCCGACTGTATAAAACCCCGTACTCATTTTAGTGCTCGATTTACTATATAAATAAGTAATTTTTTAGCGATCTATGAGAGCAATAGAATATAGTTGGCCAATCTAAATCAAGCTTGTTAAGGATAGTTACAATCATATACACATAATAAGGGAGTTTGGTTGCTATTGTTGGGATCAAACGTGGTAAGGATAGGTATAATGGTACCATACACATATTGTGTGAATTTGGTCACAATAGCTCAAGTCGTTTCAAAGTTATGCTGATTTAAAAATTGTTTTGTTGAGGTGCCCATAGTTTTCTACAATTGGCGTGGGCCTTAAGGGCCGTAGCAACAATTTTAACTTATTATTTAATTTATTTATTAATTATTTAACTTATTTTCAAATTTGCTGGCTCTAGCTCCTGCAGTCCAAAATATCCAGGTGTTCATACGGACAGACAGACAAATGGAGATTTCTATATCGACTCGGCTGCTGGCACTCATCAACAATATATATACTTTATGGGGTCGACCACGTCTCCTTTAACCTGTTGCGCAGATTTCGCTTCAGAAAACGAATCTGTTTTGAAGTTGGAGGTGAATTTAGTCGACTGCCAATATCCCTCGCCTTTTAACCCTGATTAGCATTTACTTGTCTTGATGGCTAATACTTAACGGATCTCTGATTTTCAGTGCAAATTGAGCGTGTCCAAGGCACGTAGGCTAAAGTTCAGGGCATTGCTCCATGGGGCGTAACTTGTCCAGCAGCCGCTTCATTTGTTCCGTTTCCCTGCGGACCTTTTTAGCAAAGATGTGTCCATTAAGAAGGGCGCAAGACACAAAAATATCAAAATAGTCTCATTGCTAATTCTCCGCTCACATATTTCATGCTTTATGTACATATATGTGTGTGCGAATTAAATCGTAAGTATACATTTTGGTGTGTACGTATGCGTGTGTGTGTAATATCACATTTGAACTGCTGTGCAATTAACAAGCATGACAACTATGGAAAGTAGCACAGTAGAAGAGCGAATCTACAACTCAAAGACGGACTACGAAATACACTTTACACGCCCTTTTATACTACTAGATACGCTTTACATACACCTTTCTTTTTATTTTATTTCTATTTCAATCAATTTTTTTTCAATTATACATATGAGTTTTCCGAGGAAAATTTCCACTTATATATTTTTTAAAATTTGTCTTGGGCTTGCATACAACCTTAGTGGACAATTTCTTTAAAATATGAAACAATATTTTTCAAAAATATTTACTTCATCGTGAATATAAAAACATACACCGAAAAAAATGCATATCTTAGCTAATGTATTATTCAAATTTTCGCTTAAAATGTAGACATTTTTTGCCAAAAATAGTAGAAAATATTTGCTGAAAATATATTAAAATATTTTCTTTTACGGGTAATACGAAAATATTTACAAATATTATTTGCGTTCGTATTTGTTAGAATATTATTAAGAAAATTTGTTGCTCGCTTTACTAATATTTAATACAACGTGATAAGTTAAAACTGAAATTATTTTTTGAGTTACAGCTTATCATCAGTAAATTGGTTACGATCGAACTTTACAATTAAAACGGTGTATTTTCTTAGCAGAATAGGAATGGAAGTTAAACGCTAGTTGTTCTCTTTTTTGTGCTATAAGATCTTTCTAAACCAATCAGTTTTAGCCTTCAAACACCTCCCTTTTAATGACATCAATTGTGCCTTGTTGGTTGACCTGATTTTGTTATTCCATAAAAGAATCTGAGCAAGGTGAAGCCAATGAAATCAGAACGACAATCAGATGAATTAAAAATAGGGGGCAGGAGATGGGTGCAGTCGAGGGGGAATGGCAGTTTCACTATTGAACTTCAGCGAAGCGAGCAGCATATCTAAGATACGGAATTTCATGTGGAGCTGAGCTGCTCCAAAAGATTCCAACCGAAAAAAAAACCAGGGAGGGGGTGGGGTCGTCGGCTGACGATAGGGTCTAAGGCGGGGTGGTGTGGCATGTAAACATCCGCAAGTGTTGCATAAATGCGCGTCAGGCGGCAGCTGCCTTAAAACGCGGCTAAAATTGCGAAATCTGGCATCGCTTGGCTGCTTCAATGAAAGCAGTAACGACCAGGCGGAGACGTTGAAGAAGGAGAATGTGGGGGGCGAAGACTGGTGGTGGCTTGGTGGCTCTTTGTTTATTATTAGCATTCAGTCGCGTTTACAAGCGCGCGGCACAAACGTCGTGCGTCTCCCAAAAACAATTCGAGATAAACCATTTTTGTTATTTTTTTTATGTTTGCTTTTCGTGTAGTGTTAATGTGGAAATGAGAAAATTCGGTTGCCTTCTAATCACCCTCGTGGCAATCGTAAGTCGGAGCTGCATTCGCAGTGACTGTATAGGATTGGGCTGGCCTTAGGAATTCATTTGATTCGTTGCAGCTACATCAGGTGTCGGCCATCCTAGGCGCCAGTGGTGGCAGGGATCTCCTGCTGACGCCTAAGCAAGCACAGGAACTGTCGGGGAAACGCCTTTACTACGAGGAGCGGCCCACAGCTGGAGCGAAGGATAGATCGTGGGAGAACACTCTTAAGCATGTTACCTACGTGACACTCTTTACTGATGCCGCTGTGGGAGCCGCGGCCGGTAATCTCAGGTAGGTGTGTTGCCCCTCCTTATTTTTATTTGCGTGATTCCTATCCTCCACTTCCAATTTCTTCTCCACATCCTCCACCCTTCTCTGTATTTTTCACTTCCGCCTTTTGCATCTTTATCGCCTCCCCCATAATCATTTTTATTTTAATCACCATCAAAGACATTGTGCGGCAGTCAGCTGCACGATTATCATGACTTCCTACAGACTCCCTATGTCCTAGCCGACGCCAAGGAGCAGTCCTCGCAATCTCGCTTTGGAGACATTGTGACGCTTGCCAGCGGGCGACTGGAGCAACTGGTCAGTAATGGTAGCTATCGCTTTGTTGAAGGCAGCAGTGATCCCTCCCGGTCGGAGAAGGGCACCGAGACGCGTGCGCTTTGGCGAGTGCAGCGCATTCGTCATCGGGATGCCAATTCCCAAAAGATGCCAAGTCACTATCACTACGAAATGAAGTTCAGTGTGTCGCCACTGGCAGCGAACATTGGGTGGTCACCGCAGAGCTTCATTCAGAAAGAATCCGACTATCCGCAGAGCTTTGGTCGCGTTACCTATGAGGATAAACGTGAAAATATCTTTGCCGAGCGTCGACAGGATCGACAGCCTCAAGAAACTTTTGTGCGTGGCATTTTTCAGACGCCACCGCCTCCGCCTCATCTAACCAATCTTAACATCGGAGAGTATCTTCAGGGCGTGTCGGAAAGTCCCAAGGAAACGTCCAACGTCGAACTGTTTCCGGCTTTGTACAATTTGGGTTTAAGGCCCAATTTCATTCCGGCGACTACATTTAGACCCAGTTATCCAATTAAGTTTGGTCCGCATTCAAAGCTACCCACGCCTCTTGAGCGCTATCAGCTGCCCAATGAACTGAGCGGCGGCACTACCGGCGATATAAGTAGCTCAACCGGAGTCACCCATCACTTCCATCACCACTTCTACGTGTCTCCTGGGGGTCTTCACGAAGCCAACAATTATCCAAGGCTAGGACATGGATACACAGCTAACACACCAGAAGTAACCTCCCCAGCACCCTCCACTTCCTCATCCAACCATCGACATAAAGAACAGCATGATTTTGAGCATAATCACGAGGTGCACTTCTCAACAGCTAACTCTGCCTCGGGATCAGCCGAGTCCTTGGAAACTGGCGAGGATCAGCATCCGCTTGTACAGTCCCCTCAGCTCTACACAGGTGATTAAATGACTTTCAGTTACTACTTACAGCACAGATATATGTTTATATAAAACAGCGAAATTTTAAATCAGAAGCGAAAGTAAAGCCAAAATTACATGTCAAGCAAAAGTTGTGACAAGTCAAAGATAAAAGATGTAAAGAGTTACCTTGAGAAAATAGAAAACCACCATGATCTGTATGCGTTATTGACAGTAAGGCACAAACATTACTTATTTTTCAATTAATTTATGTTTATGCGATTTGACCTCGGGATGTTAATGTGATTGTAATGAGCCATTTGAGAGTTTTTGTTGATATTAAATTTTGGTATTACACTTCTAGAGTCATATAAATCATATTATTCATGTTTCACCTAAACCTTTAAACATTCTCTTTGATTTAATGCAATTTAATGTATGCTTGCATATAACCCAGTGCCCAACTATCAGAAGCTGACACCGCTACTTATTTATGCGGGCAGTGATGCCGAGGCTGGAGAAGATCAGAAGTCGTTTGTGCAAAGCGAACCACTTGAGGAAACTGTCTATCGCTACTCCGAGCCGGACCCGTTGTATGAACACCAGAATTCAGTGGATGTACTGCACCTGGACTCAGACAACTACGAGTCCAATGAACCAAATCCACGCCGGCAGCACGAAAAAGTCAACGAGACAACTAATGAGGAAATCAATCAAGAGCCAGACGAACCAAGTGAACAACAGCGGGAGCAGCGACCCGCTGGAAGTCAGAAGCAGACCAAAGTTGCATCAACGACAGCACCAGCAGGGGAATCAACGTCATCGGCTAGGACGACAACATTAGAGGCAACTGTATCCTCAAACGTAGTAGCAAATCCAACAGTAGCCACTCCAAGCAAGTCGACCTTTGTATCTAGCTCGACCAGCATAACACCTCTGCGTGCCCTGAGCCGCTATCGGACCACGCCCCGCATCACTGCGGGCAAATCGACAACAACCACGACGACTTCCACAAAGACGCCATTGTTATCTAAGTGGAAGCAGCGCCGAAAGGAAATTACCACTGGTCAAGACAGCAAGGGCAAAAGTAGCCACCGCCACGAGGCCAAGATAGCTTACATGCCTTTACTAAATACCACGTCCACAACCACAGCGACGACAACCAGTATCGAGCAGCCAGTAACCACAGCAGCTGTGCCAGTAGTAGGCCCATTGCCAGTACCAGGTCGAGGAGTCATAGAAGTGCTCACCCAAAAGTCGGTGAGCAAATCCGTGAGCATCAAGGTGGGTGAGAACGGTGAGGAGATACCCATTATTGTGGACGATGACGACAACGAAGTGAAGCGCAGCTAAATGGAAGTCTAACGAAACAAATCATGTTGTCTTCGATGAGATGCGGCTCAAGTGTGCTTTCACCACAGGCTTTATAACTTGGTACTCAATAGCTATTCTAGAACTAATCACAAATCAATTCTAATTTTGCTATGTTATGTTAGGAGTTTAAAGTTTGGTTACTTCATTTTTACTTAATCAATAAACGGATCTAGTTTTTAAACTGTAGTTTGAAATATGGATGGAGTAACTTACCTGCTTCTTCGCTGGAGTACTTGTAGTTGGGCACAGGAGTAACCGGAATGAGCTTCGCATATGTGGTAGGCATCATCTCAGTAATGCGCTGATGGTATGACAGTCTATGTGGGATAAGTTTATTTATGAAACTGATTTGAGTTCATCGTGCATCTTTTAGTTTGGTATCTTACCGTAGACACTTTTGGAGCACCTCTTGTATGAACTTGGGGCGGGGATGTTCAGCATCGAGGAGCAGACAGCTATCCCATTCATCCCAGGACCAGGTGAACTTAAAGTTACTTAAGTGATAGCTGAACCAATTAACAAACCGATCAAAGCACGAGGTATTCATTGAGTCGATGCGCATGAAAAGAATTTCGGTTGCCTGGGCAAGAACCTGGGGTAGAGTGCCAGGCTGTAGCTTGCACAGCTCGATCAGAATGGAGCCGTAGCAGATGTCCAAATAACGAGGTGTGGGCATGTGAAATAGCTCCGCGAATATCACCTCCACGATGCAGTATTCCAGGGGGATTTTATGCTTGAAAGGAAAATTGAGCAACTGGGCGGCGCAATCCTTGCGCTCATGGTGATGCGTCTCAATAATGTGATGCAGATGCTCCTCAATCAGGAAGCGCTCAATTGAATGAGCACCCGGTAAGTTGGGCCCATCTGGGCAGTCAGTATAATCAAACATGCGGTACACGACCCATGGCATGGGATACTCGAAGGAGTCGTGGTGTGGCGGCGGTGTAATCTGCGGCAAATTGTGCTGCAGTGCCTCACACAAAATGGAATCAAACACCAGGTAAGGACGTGGTATGTGCTTCTCAGCCCAGTTATCCTGCCTTAGTTTACGTATCTGTGCCCACAGGCAGTCCAGGTACTCCTCCTGCGGATGTGGTGCATCCGATGACCAAACGCGCAGTGCATTGTGGTGCTTCTTGGAGCGTTTGTTTAAATACACCTCAATGTGTAGTAACAATGATTCCAGCGCCGACTCCTTCTTCTCGTAGAGGTCACGTCCCACCCAAGGCAGTGTGGATAGCACAGCAAACACAAACCAATCTCGACGGACCTGCGGAACAGTGTCCTCGTTTGACACGTCTATCATTGTGTCTAACAGCTGCAAAAGACTTGTCGCCGAGATGACGTGACAGTTGACCAAATCGGCCAGAAAACGAAGCGAATAACGTGCTGCATCCCACCGGCATAGTTTCAGTGATTCCTTGAACGTTTTAACCATATGATCGACGAATTCTCCACCAAACTTATAGTTCTTGGCATTGAGCAGTCCCACCAGAGTCGTGTAAACTGTGCACTTCTCTGGCATACGCACTGCACAATCGGACAAAATGCGCAGGATTTTTAAACGGAAAGTGCCGAGATCGGCTTCCAGCACTGAGACCAGTCCCTCGAGATTCGACTCCACTGATGAGGTGCTGCGCTCGCCCACACGCAAAATCAGGGATTCCAAACGATCTTCAATCTCTTGGTTCTCAGAGACGCGCCGGCGTTTGTTGCGTCTATGGTCTATAATTATATTGTGGTAGTTAATGTTCGATTGGATATTTTACCAGACTTTCACTCACCATAGCCCTCGTCTTCGGTATCGTGAGCACGTCGTCGACTCATATTCGTTGAAATATCAACAATTACAATTTGCAAAAATCAAATGAGCAGCACGTAGACAACTGGAGAAGCGGCGTATTTTGTTTTCGGCAACACGCAATTGTTGTAAATGTGGCAGTTGCAATTGCCGTGTCCGCAAATTGATGATGTCGCAGAATCTTTCTGCGTATAAAGTACAAATTTACGTAAAATTATTTTAACAGAAGCGTAAATGTGCAAATTAAAAGAAAAAATTATTTTCGAACATGAGCTTCTGCATCTCACGGTGCGAATCTACAATGTGACCAGCCGCAACATTTAAAAATACACATTCTGAAAAATACTAGTTTAAAATGCTGTTCCCACTGTGATTGCGGTTGGTAATTTGAACAAAAAAATTATTTAAGTCAAACAAGCCCATATTTATGTAAAATTGTTATATTAACCTCCCAAATAAAAATTAAAAAATGTATGTGTAACATATAATTCAAATTTTTTGTTGTTAAAACAATATGGTCAACATTTGTTCAGTATTTTTCTAAAGTAATAGCCTTTTCCCCTATCGGTATTTTAGCGTTGCGTTAGTACTAACGCATAAAAAGTCCCAAAGTTGTTTCCATTTAATATCTGCATTAGAGTGACAGTTTATTTTAACAGTCTGGTAAGAATTATGGATAAAACACAAATTTTATGACTAAACTAAATGGTATTCTCAATTTGAATGGTATTCTGCAAACCATTCAAAATCAATGTAAAAGTAGCCCAAAGTATTTGCGCAAGTTCTGTTATGTACAAATATACTGGAGAACAAAAATTGCTCACAAAGTGTGTGGAAATTGGTAAGATAAACAAATTAGTTAGAACATTCAATTGCACTAAAATGTATTTATGATTTAAATATTTAATAGGCGTGGCATGGCTCTTTTTGGGACACTGATATATCAGAATTAAATGAAGATTTGGTTGCAAGATAACTAGTTAAAAGTGTTGCAGCTGCCTGAGCTTATCCTAATTTAGATATCTCGTTTATACAATGAATTAATATAATTTTATGAAAATGTCCATAACGCTGGCTGGAGCTGATCATAGTAAATGATTCCTTTCCAACCCCACCAAACACATTTTGTCTTTACGACCATTTTTGAGCTTCGCTACGTACATTATTGTCGGATTTGATCCACTTTTTGATTTTCGTTGCCATTCGCTTAAGAAATGGTTCAATTTCATTTCGTTTCAGCATAGAATTTCGGTCAAGCTGTTTATTATAAAAAATTAAAAGCTATACATAATACACACGAACATACTACAAGTTATGAAAAATGGATTTAATATTATTTAAATTTTGCACTAAGAATATACCACGTATACTAAAAAATTTCAAAAATATTGAATTATTCAATCATTTTTATTAACTAACGATCAACTTAAGCAAATGACATTTCTGGTTGTAGTCTACAAACCTGAAAAGTATTTAGTTTTTGTGTCGTAACTGCCTTACTACAAATATGTTGTTTACTTTGTGTTCTATTCAAAAACTATCGAAGACCACGAACTGCAACACGGATTTATCGATAGTTTGTGTTTAGAAAGTGACCGCATTTAAGTGAAAGAAAGTGACGAATATTAAAATACTGTCGATAAAGCGAGTAAAATCGAAGTTAATTGCTGCCAATTGTTGAGGCTTGCATTTGGATTAATTTTTTTTTATTGCATTATTAGCAATGCATATGCAATAGTTTAATGAATCGTTATTGAATCAAGGTGTGCTGGCGCAATGGATCAGTTCTCGCACGACTTGACCCTCGCCCTGGAGGAGACCTCGCTCATGGACAGGGCGTGCGGCGTTGGTAGGTGGGGCTCGCGTCGAAGAACTCGATCAACGGGTAATTTGCGTAAGTGTTTGAGCCAAGATTTTTCTTCAATTCAATTTTTAGCCGCTACAATAGCCTGCTGCTTCAACTGCATCATATTTTGTAGCTTGTGCGCCGCAACCAACCGAAGATTCATCAAGCAGTCCCACAGACACACTCAATGCACACGGACATGGCCACCACCCCGGTGCAAATACAAATACTAATGTGAACGCGAATGCAAATATGGGTGGTCTAGATACCTATACACATAATACAATGCTGCCGGCAAGTGACTCGGACGAGAAAGCTGAGGCAATGCTGCCCCTCCGCCTACCTGGAAAGACTCTGAACGCCTCAGCGGCTGTTCGCATGGGCATGGGTGCTCTCGAGTCGGACTCGTTAAACGAAACGAATTTTAGTCCTGCTCGGTAAGTAAATGTAGGCTGACATTTTATTCATCCGCAGAGCTCATCATTGTATCTTGTTTAGCTTCTACAAACCAAACTCGCGTCGGAAACGAAAGATTAAACGCATGTCCATGGAGTTTGAGTTTAGCAAGGAAACCAACTTAGCGGTGTCACCACAAAGTTTCATCGAGTCCCCACTGTACCCTGGCATGCTTGGAGGTGGATCTGCTCAATCAGGATGTGCCTCGGGCACGGGCACAGTACGAAAGCGTGTTTTAAAGACAGACGCAAGCAATCGCTCAAATTTGTTTTTTTGTGGCAAGCGTAAGCGTTCAAACCGTGATCGCTACAATGAGCACCATGATCTGGGTGCTGGCGGTCTTGGTTCTGGCATGTGTAGTGGCTTAAGCAAACTGCATTCCACGAGCATGCCACGCTATACGCATGTGGAGGAGTACCATCGGATGCGACCACGCAGTTACTCTTCCACATCGAAGCCACACAGCGATCGTCTGCTGCCTCTTAACAAGGGGCTGCTGTCGAAAATCAATCGCATTGCGCAATCACAGCAATCACAAAAGACTGACAATACATCGAACATGGAGCAGGGAGTGGAACTCGACCAGTCGCAGCTCGGCTCGAAAAAAGCAGAGGTACAGGGGGATTTTAATAAGTGCACGGAAGCTATTGGTGACTTTTGTATGGAAACACTTGTGCCTGTTAGTGACATTGAGTCGCTGCTGAATACGCCAAAAAGTGCGCCACAGCAGCAGCATTTGGATAACACTGATGCGGACTATCATGCTCATCGCAAGAAGTCTCACCACGGTAGCATCCACCCTGTCAGCTCAAAGGCTCATCGTAGACGTCGCTTTTGCCAGACACCGCAACCACTGCAGATGCAGTCAATGGACTGCACCGAACTGTATGATTTCTTTAGCTCCAGTTCGCTGAGCTCTTCGTCGGATAGCGAGGATGACCATCGTCGGCATGACACAGATCGCGAGGGGGACGACGAGCTAACCGACTGGCCCGGAAATGAGTTTGGACCCGGCAGCAAATACGATCCAAAGCGAAAATTGACCAAGAAATCGTTTTTGCCACAAATACGATCAGATGATACCATTGGAGAGGATGATACGCTTATGTCTGGTACAGAAACAACAGCTGCATCCACATTTATTGGAAGCTGTTTTGGAGGCACCTCACAGTCGCCAACACAGCAGGATGCTTTACAGGATTTGTCACGGTTCCAACCAGCGGCAAGCTCGGAGCCAATTGAGATTTGCGGTGGTGGCGCCAATCGAATGGACTCTCATAGCGGTTTGCACATGGAGTGCAATTTGAATGGCATGCCGCCGCTCAAGCAGATTGAGAGCGAAATGTCCGGTGAAACGTCAAATCCATTCCTCTCCTCGTCGCCGCCTCAGCCAGTGCTAGAAGTGCGCGAGATTCGCGCCGGCTGCAGGCGCATAAATGGCGACCGTCCAGGATTTAGCATCAAGCTGAGCGTTAACGAGCGACTAGCACGCTTCCTTCAGGATCCGCGGCAAACCCAAATCCGTCTCCCAGATATTGAGATATATGAGCACGATAGTCTTCTGAACCTGTCCACCCTGTATTCCCTCAACATGGTAGTCGAGCACGGCTGCACCGTGCTAACCAAAACCAGGTAAGTTCATTTTGAGATTTATCCTTCAATTTTAAATCTAAGTTGTGTCTTCTGTACCAGAAACACAACGCAACCTGTCCACGTTGATCCGCATCAAGGTCTCCCGCAGCGCCAGAATCTCTTCAGTGATTTTAAGCGACGCTGCTACGGCGGCAACGAGGAAGATGTGGACCATTCAGTTTCCACTGTTCAAACCCCAAATTCCCCTACTGCTTCTTCTGCCACTGCTGCCTCCCAATTGATTCCCAAGAAATGAAGGAACTTTTGAGCAAACTACCAGTAACGGAGCCTCTAATTATTTTATGGAAACTATCACTGGCGTTTCCCAGGAACATCCCCCCACGCAGAGTCCTCGGTTACTCCCAACTGCAGCGGGAACTTGGCTGAATACGTGTGCAACTTTTAGCCTATTTCTTAAGCAGTTTTTAATGCGTTTGTATAGTGTCGCTTCCGCGTATGTATAGGCATATGTCTATTGTGTATATAGTATCTGCTAGATATTGTATCTTGATTAGAAGGCATGCGAGTAATCGATCTGAATTTATGTCTTCTCACTTGCCGTGGCTTGTTTGCACTATTATTATCACACACTCTTTTTCTCTCAATATAACACGCTCTATCCCGTTCCGTCTTGTGCGACAGAGTGCACTCGGATTAAATAAAGACAGGTGTGGGATGCACAGTGTTCAGTGCTTTCTAATATATGGTTTCTCCACTCGCATTGCCCTTCGCCCACTGTACAAATATTATTATTATTATTTTATTTTTATTTGAAACTTGCTTAAATGCATATAACTGTATGCACATAACTATAATAATTGTTTTATATAAAAATCAAACATAAATATACTTGCAATCAATTGGCGTGCATTATATTTATACTCCTGGAAGTATATGATATATAAATATATGTACGTACTATACATACTATAATGTCGAAACAGTCTATGACTGATCTTTAAACACATTTTGATATTAAAATATACTGGTTAACTAAGTATAGGACACGATTAAAAATTGTTTTTATATTTCTATAATCAGACAAGAACTTGCGGGCTGAATTGCAAAATACTTTTTAAAGGAGTTGCTTAAGGTTTACTTTATATATTTATATCTTACAATTGTACTAAATAGTTCAATTCATTTCGTGTGGTTTTTAACTTGAAGAAGTCTTAAAGTAACTCGATAAGCAGATTACAATTCGATTATTAATCGGTTTTGACCTATGACGCGCCTCAAAGGTGCTGCAAATTGTTATCGATTTCGACCTTTGGCATTATTAGCACCATCCGTAACGAGTTGTCGATTAGGGGGTGGCGGAAATTTGGGGTCCAATGTGAATCAGGCGCATGCGCATTGGAACGCCAACTGATGCCCCATGGAGTTGCCAGGCATTGCGGGCACTCGAAATATGCATTATATGTTTGGCAACCCTTGACGCGCATTGTCTTCTCTCTTGAGGGTCACATCCACGACAGAATCGTGTTGCCCTGTGTCACTGTACAGAGTGTCCTTCTCCGTGTTCTTAGTCCTGGTTCAACGACTCTTCTGGAGCTGTGTGTGATTTGATGACCTGCTCTTTTGCCGGCGTAAAACCACTTGGTTTTTGTGGACAAATGCCAATCAACTAGCGCCAGGACAAACCGTTAAGAATTAACTAAAAAACTAACGGTAATTAATAACACATGTAACATGCATTTGTGTATGTGTGTTTGTGTGTGTGTGTGTGTTTGTGATATGAGATGAGATTACTCCGTGTGAGAAAGGAACGTTTGCAGGTGTTAGCTTTAGACTTGAGCTCCGCGCGTGGGCTGCTTATTGATTTTTCTATGCTGCACAGACTTACATACATGCTTGCTTACACTCACACACACAAATTCAGTGTACAATCATGCTCGTTTACTGCGCATACACACACACACACACACATACACACACACACAAATACAAACAATGCCTGTGTGTCCGTGTGCATGTGTATTTGTGCGTTAATCTCTTATCAAATTATAGAAATTTGTGAACTTGTATTCATTGTTTTTGTTTTTGTTTTGATTGACTACAAAGGGCGCTGCAATGGAGGAGCATGCATCTAGTCATCTTTAGTTGGATCGGCGTCATTGTGAGTTTGCCAGCTGCTGCATGCGCCGGGAGCATGTGCAGGGGGAGCAGCAGCAGAGACACTTGCAGCGTTTGAGTCCCTGCCAGCGGCACACGGAAAATGAGCGTGTGCGGAGCGGCGAATGAGGCAGTCGCCGAGCCGCCACCTGAAAAGCTAGTGGAGGCGTCGATACCGACAAATGAATTGGTTGCCAGCGATGCCACATCCAAATCCAATGGTCATGGCCAGGAGCCAAAGTCAAATGCTACTGCAAAAGAAACGGAAATGGAAATGGAGCCAGTACTCGAGGGGAACACCAAGGAGTCGGCAAAGTTGAGCAATGATAACTTGGAGCGTGAAGCGACACCGGAACCAGAACCAGAACTGGTCCTTGCCAGCACACGAAGTGTCCTCGATGCGGTGACAGCACCCTCCATAGATGCCCTGGTCAGCTGCAAGGAAGTGCTGCTGGCACAGAAACTCTTCGCCAGCGGCGGCACTGGACCCAAGGAACTGCTGAAGTTCAAGGAGCCGATGCGAGTGGGTTTCTATGACATCGAGCGAACCATTGGCAAAGGTAACTTTGCTGTGGTAAAGCTGGCCAGGCATCGGATTACCAAAAACGAGGTTGCCATCAAGATCATTGATAAATCGCAGCTGGATCACACTAATCTCCAGAAGGTCTATCGCGAGGTGGAGATCATGAAGAAGCTCAAGCATCCACACATCATCAAACTCTACCAGGTAAGCGAGTTATCAAATCCAGTCCTCATATTGTATTGATCGCATTTTCTGCTGCAGGTGATGGAAACGAAGAACATGATCTACATTGTCTCGGAGTATGCTAGTCAGGGCGAAATATTTGGTAAGGTCCGGAGTACTCCTGAGTCGAGGTCTTGGATTCCAAGTAATTGCATATTCTCCTTCTTTACAGATTACATTGCCAAGTATGGACGCATGTCGGAGTCGGCTGCCAGATTCAAGTTCTGGCAAATCATCTCAGCGGTGGAGTACTGCCACAAGAAAGGCATTGTCCACCGGGATCTCAAGGCTGAGAATCTGCTGCTTGACTTTGGCATGAACATTAAGATTGCCGACTTTGGTTTCTCTAACCATTTTAAGCCAGGCGAATTGCTGGCCACCTGGTGCGGCTCTCCGCCCTATGCCGCTCCAGAGGTGTTCGAGGGCAAGCAATACACTGGTCCCGAGATTGACATCTGGGTAGGTATAAATCTATAAATCCTACTTCAATAGTAAAAGCTAATTTTCCATTTCATGCAGTCATTGGGCGTGGTCCTCTACGTGCTAGTCTGTGGAGCTTTGCCCTTCGACGGCTCTACACTCCAGAGCTTAAGGGATCGGGTGCTTTCGGGACGTTTTCGGATTCCATTCTTTATGAGTTCGGAGTGCGAGCATCTTATCCGGCGGATGCTAGTGCTAGAGCCAACGCGTCGCTATACCATTGAGCAAATCAAAAGGCATCGCTGGATGTGCCCGGAGTTGTTGGAGCACGTCCTGATCGCGAAGTACAATCTGAATATGGAACGCCATTCTGTGCTGGAGCCCAGCGAGGATATATTACGGATTATGTCCGAGTATGTGGGCATTGGGCCGGACAAGACTCGTGCCAGTCTCAAAAAGAACACCTATGACCATGTGGCTGCCATTTACCTGCTGCTTCAAGATCGTGTCTCGCACAAGAAGGAGCAGACCAAGCCCTGTGAATCCGTGAGTTCCGCCAATCGAATGCTCTTCAAGAACAGCAAGCAGGCACTGCTGCTGGACCAGTTGCCCACACAGCAACTGCTTCAGCTGCATCAACAGCAGCAGCAACAGCTCCAGCAGCAACAGCAAATCCAGCAACATCAGCAGATCCAGCAACAACAACAATCATTGACAATATCCACCACGATCCTGGCCAAGGATTCGGTACACAAAAGACTTAGCCGCCACCAGACTGTTTTAATGAGCGATCGCTCGACTGCCGATCCTTATTATGCAGTCAAGCAGCAGGCTCATCCTCATACCCATGCCCATTCTCATGGTCATGCCCATGCCCGTTACCTGAACGGCGACGATGGCTATGTTCCGTGTGCAATGCCCTTACCGGTTTCTGCTCCGGGTCAGAGCCAGGGCATGACTTTGCCCACAAGGTATACTCCACTGCCGGGCAGCGGCTGCACTGCCTCATCCAGGGTTAGTCATTACAGCCTGGGTTCACCGCGCACTCCAGCCAGCGGGCAGCGACCCGTGGCCATCTCACTGAGCATCGACAGCACCATCAATGGTCAGGTCCCAACTCTGGCTAATCTACGCTGTCGGGAGCTGCTCAATGCAAGCCAGCAGCTGGAGCAGGGAGGGCACACGCATCTGGCATCACCGGCGCCCAAACAGCTTCACCAGACAATTAGCGAGTACATCATTAAGCAGAGCACTGAAGATTGTCGCCAGCTGCTGCAGCAGGTGAGTTCATAACGATGATTGCACATCCAATCCTATAGCTAAAGTTATTTCATTGCAGTCCACTGCCATTGCCGAGGCGAAAAAGGATAAGCTTTCGGACACTGCGAAGGAGACGGAGCGCGAGAGGGAGCGGGAGGATGAGGAGCAGCAGCTGCCGGCGGCAGCTGTTCTCGGAACAACCTCGACGCCCACTGCCGACCACAACAAGACAATAAAGTCCATGTCGAGCTCCAATAGCTTCGACTCTACGACAAATCTCAATCAAAGCTTTCGCTACAAAATGTCTGCCGAGGCGAACCGCCTGTTCCAGACTCTGCAAGAGAGTCCGCTGCCCATTGAGGTGGGCCCACTGCTTTATTTGCTCACTTTTTCTCTTACTAATTGCACTCTAATCTTTACCAGAAACCAAGGCACGAGGGTGCCTCCTCGGGCATCTATATAAAAAGCAATGGAATCAACAACGATGTGGCTAAAACAGCTGAGGACTGCGGTCAAGAATCGAAGCCAAATGGAGATGGGTGAGTGTCATGATTTTGTTCAGGCTAGAAATGTCGGTAGACATGCTTTGATATCCCCGCAGGCGCGAGAAGAAGACTTTTGAGAAAAAGGTGCTGGCCCAGGGCAGCTCCAGCACCGACGAAGGCTGCGATACTGATCAAGGCAACGAAGGTGCCAAAGAGGGATCACAATCTTCAACGGATCTGACCAGTGCCCAGGCAACACGCACCCGATCCTATGCCAGCAGCAGCAGCTCCAGCGGCGTCCTAGCTGGCAGCTACTCGAAGAGTCTAAGCCAGAACTTAAGTCGCGGTTCATCCAAGAGCAACTGTAGCGCCTACGAGAGTCTTGATTTTGTGTTGCCCTCTGTGCCGGATATTGCCGGCAGTCTTCCTTCTTGCATGAGCAACTCTATGCTGTCCGCTGCGACAGTCGCTTCTGTTGCCGCCGTTGGCTCCGTATCTGTGTCCATCTCCAGTGAGCACTCCTCGGAACGCTCGCTGTACAGCAGTCATAACTCGTGTATTCATATGCCCAATGCAGTTAATCTGCTGGCTACGAACACAGGTACACCGCCTCCATTGCAGGCCCAGGCGCAGGCCCAGGCTCTAGCACAGATCCAGGCGCAAGCTCAGGCACCCAACCAGTCGCCGGCGCCGCCGCCGCCGCCGTTTGTGGACAAGCGCTCGCCGATCCACTTCCGGGAGGGTCGTCGCGCCAGCGACGGGCTGGTGGCCCAGGGATTGCTGAGTTCCAGTTCTTTGCTGGGTGCCAGCCGTGTCTATGGAAGCTATCGGTATGAGCAGGCCAAGCGCCACGGCTGGCTGGAGATCCAGCAGCTGCAGCAGGAGGCAGCTGTCTACGCCCCTGGACATGGTCACGCACATGGTCATGGACATATCCACGGTCATGCCCATACTCATGGACATGGACATGGCCATGCTCATCTTGCACTCGAAGAACTCAGCCTTGCCAATTGTCAATTTCCACATGGTCAATTTTATGCGATGCCCGTGAAGCCGCACCAGCAACTGCATCATCTGCAACACCAGCAGCAGCAGGTGTCCTATGTGCCGCCTCCTCCGCCACCATTGTTGTTGGAGACGGCTAATGATCTCTATACAAGTCATGGACATGCCTGCTATGCACCGCCGCCTCCTCCATCAGGAGTATTCCCGCATTCGCACCAGCACTTGATGGGCAATGGCAACAGCGTGGCCATGTCACCTATGCAGAAGCCACCGCTGCAACAACAGCTTCTGCAGCACCGCCTGCTCCAGCAGAAGCGACAACTTTTTCAGAAGCAGTATGCTCTAGAGGCGCAGCTGGCGGGTCGTCATCATCATGGGCACATGCAGTACAATCACAATCTGGTGCATGCATCACCGGTAGCGGCACCACTGGGTGCTCCTGGCTCTGAACACCATTTTGGCGAGGAAATCTATGAGCTGGCCATGCTCGACCGGCCCCGTAGTGGACCTCCGCGTCTGCAGCACTCGCTAACCATGCCGGGGGCACATGCCTTTAGCCAAATGAACTTGAAGACATCCTACATTAGCCAGCCGGCTAGTGAATCGCTGTCAGGTGTGGGTGTGCCATCGACAACGTCATCAGGAGCAGCATCTGCGCCACCGCCGTCCACGACGCCAGCAACGCCGCCATCGACTCCGCCACAGGCGCTGCTCAATAACCACGGAGCACACGGGCATGGCCACGTCCATGTACATCATCATGGTCACGGACCTAGTCACGGGCATGGTCACGAACCTGCTCATGGTCATGGTGCTGGTCCTGGGTCAGAGTCCGAGTTTCATGTGAGATCGCAGACAACGACGCCAGTGCTCAGCCTGTTCACACCCAGCTGGCAGACGCTAGTGAAGCCTCTTAGCGAGAGTCCCATTCTGGAGATCTCTGAGCATCTTGAGTCTGTGTGAGAGACATGGAAGCTCAGCTACGGCCACAGTCAGCCAGCACAATGAGGCAAAACCCATTTTATTACGCTCGCAATCGCAATTAAAATTAAACTTAAAACCATTTAAAATAACAAATACTTTGATCTATATACATGCATACAATACTATTATATATTATATACGATATACACATATACACTTACACATTTATAGATACCGTTAGCGATCCGAACTAAACGAAAAACGAATCGATGTCGATATCGAAATGGACTTGGAATCGAATCGGATATGAATATAAATACATATTACTAAAATAATAATAATAATACTGGATCATTTAGTTGTGTTACTAGTCTTAAGTAGTCCAAGTTTCGTACGCATTAACTAACACTGGCATATACAAAATGTATATTGATAATAATTAACATTAAGTGCTCTACTTGTATTTGTCTGATTCTAAATCCCGATGAAGATAACTCGTGTCGATAACAATAACCTTAAAAAACTACCATAGTCGATATATCAATTATTCAAAGCATTTTTGAGAGTGTATGGAAAAATCCTACATGTTCATAAACATATATAGACTCACATTCTATTAAATATATGTATGTATGTATTGGTACAATAATTAATGAAAAGCAGCAAAACAGTATAAACATCGATTGTTCTTAAACACCAAAAATTCAAAAGTAGAACCCAGATATTAAAAATTAACGAAGTCATTTGATATAAAAAGTGCAATACATATTTTTGAATTCCACGCAACGTTGTCGATCTGTCGATTTATTTGATCGATCTATCGATTCGTTGATGGGGAGGGAATGGGCTGCGAACACGTACGTATTTAAAGCGAATAAAACGGGATCGTTGGGAATACCTACTATATACTACTATATTGCACTAGAAAGATCTGAAATTTTTGGATTGTATCTTGATTTTTTCTTAGAAGGAATTCGAGGAATGTTTCGTAAGTCAATTTTTTTATAAATATTTAATTCAAGTAAAAAATTGTTTATACTAAACCATATATTTCAAATATTTGTTAAAAACATTCATACTTAAGTCAAGTATTTCATTTGTTGCTGCTTACTAAATTAAAATATTAAGACTGTTTCTGATCCTTTTTTTAAGAAAATGTTTCAAAAACTATTTGACTCACGATATATATATCTGTCATAAGTACTTTATAGTGTTCTTTTTATATATTGGGGACTTGGCAATAATTTACAGATTCGGGAATCAGATTGAATATGGTCATTTTGTGGATATTGTGATATTTATTCCATTTTTCATTAGCTGGGGACGGATCTCGGTGAGAGGAGGTGGGCAGGGGTAATGAGAGGGCGTGGATATTGATATGATCTGATCAAGTTTTGGCTGCCCGATTTGATTCCAGATGCTTTTTCATGGCCCGCTGCTGTTGCTGCTGCTGCTCCGACTGATGACACCGCAGAAGATTCCAATAGGCACGTCTATACTCGGAACTCATGAGTACATAGATGAGCGGATTGATGCAGGTGGTCAGATAGATTAGCAGATATCCCATTATGTTAAAGACATGCACGTTGTTGGCACTCTTCCAAATCTTGGCCACCGTTATGGGCAGATAACAGATCACAAACCACACGAAAATCACCAGTATCATCTTAAGCAATCTGCGATCCTTCACGCTCATCCTTCCTGGATATATCGATGATGCATTTGACGTATTTCCCATCGATACATAGTGCGATTTACGAGGACTAAATCGTGTAAATGACGTGCGTAGCGACGTCGTTATCGGATTTTTTCTGAAAACCAAAAGTAGATTATCAATTCAATGCTTACATATTTGTATACTCTCTGCAAGAGAATATTGGGTTTGTTCAAAAGAATGTAACAGTATACAGTATATATACGTATTATGAATCAGCATCACAAGCCGAGTCAATACAGCCATGTCCGTCTGTCTGTCTGTCCGTATAAACAAACCGATTTCATGGATAGTAAGAGCAACAACTTCGAACTTGGTCACTATCGACTACAAATTTAGCCAGTCAATATAAGAATCTTTTTTTTAGGCGTCGCCCTGTTTTTCCACGACAAGCCAAAAACTAGAAAGAGTCGCAAAATATTTATGTTTTTGGCGAATACTTCAGTAAGTATGGCACTTGATAATTTTAATTCTGGTACGCGGGTTTCTAGAGACAGCATAAATGCAATGTCATTATAAATTTTGAGCTACAAACAAATAGTATTAGTATTTAAACTATAATGCCATTTTTAAGGCCTTTGTTTTTATCGCACAGTATTGTAATTAATAATTCGTTGGGAGACTAAGTATATCAAACTATTCTGAGAGTTTCATAAAAATTCGACTATAAACAAAAAAAAAAATTTATATAAAGTTTATATTTGAACGCAATGTCAATGCCTGTGTGCATGCGAGACAGAAACATCCAAGCGTACATACTAAAATAAAAATGGATAATCGAGATCTACTAAAAGATCAAAGGTATTCCCAAATATTGTTTTGTATAGAGTTCCGATACAAGAAGTCAGTAATGTACAATATAGGGGACTTGTTGTAGACAAAGGTCGCGTGCTAAGTGTCCCGTTAATTTATTTAATGTGTTCTTGCCACCAAACAAAGTTCACGCCATTTTAGTGTACCTAATATTTTGCCTAATCGTCTTGTGTTTGACCCGTATTTGCCAATCATCAGTCTATAGAAAAGGTGTTTCCTTGAGCAATTTCCGTCTCATGAACACCCATCTTAAACATAAACTTGCATTTTGACTCAACGCACCGGATATCTTTATAGTGTTGTTAAGTTTCTAGGAATGACACGCTTCAAACAAATTAAGTCTCAAAACAAAAAAGTGTTTATCGGATAAGCCGTTTCAGAAATATCTATTAAAATATACGCAAAGGGTGCATATTTGAAAATAATAAATGTTTAAGGATAAAACTCAAGTTGTAAGGGTTTAAGAGCCTCTACTAGAAATGCTTCTCATATAACAGAATGTTTAAGGACTCTGATAAATATACCGTTTTGCTAAAATCAATAACAGGCATATCCGGCACCATAAAGAATACATATTTTTGATCAGCATCAACAGTCACGTCGACGTAGCGATGTCCGTCCGTATGAACACCTGCATCTCACCGGACTATAAGAGATACAAAATTTAAATGAAAGTCCTTCTATTTGTCGCGTAGATCAAGTTTATTTGAGATTGTTACCTCGCCGTCTACCGCCCCTTGCAATTAGTTACACACTTGTAAATTGGTCAAATATATGAAACAAATTTTTGTAATTTAGCTGTAGCGATTAAACTCTATTTAATCTATTTTAATTTTTGCTGTTTTTTTAAATTTAGGTGCAATTTGAATTGTTAAGTTTTAATAAAATTTAGAAATCGAAAAGTAGCAGGTAAACGTATCTGATAAACGATCCGTTTCCAGAAAGGTGTTTTTTTGAATTACTTACGAGTTTCTGACCTGTTCGATTTGCGTCTGTGATCTGCTGGCTGAAGGCGCGTCCTTTGTTTTGTCGGTGCAATTGTCCTGCATCAATACATTGACATCGATGGAGGACTCCTGCTTGATGGAGTAGGATATGGGTAAACTCTCCGAGGAGACGTTGTCGTCAATGAATGCGAGACTCTCACTGACCACAAAGGGACGATCTGCCTCCTGTTCAGCAGTATCCAAATTTTTGGTTTTAGTCTTGGTCTTGTCCTTATCTTTGGTCTTGTCCTTCTCCTTTTCCTTGTCCTTTGCTTTACCTTGAGCCTTGCTCTTTTCCTTGTCGGAAACCTTCTTGGCCAGTGTCTGGAGTTGCGGAAGCGCCTGGATTGGTGGCGTTATGGCTACCTCTGAGTTCTTGGCCCCGGCGCGGATGGCTGCTCGTCGGACCAAGGTAAATATACGTGCATAACAATTGACTATGCAGATACAAGGCAGCATGAAGGCAGTCACGAAGAGGACCTCTTTGGGGGATCGACCGTTTTTGTCATGCAGAATGGAACAAGACCCAATGCTGGTGTCCAATCCAAAGCGTCCCCAAATCCCACGCCACGTGGGTATCATAATCGAGAACGTGATTAGCCAGGTGCTGGCCACCATTAGCGCCAGAAAGCGTCTCTGGTAGATTCTGTTGGAGAGCAGGTGGTGAATACAGCAATCAAAGAATTGGTATATCATTGTAGTTCAATTACCTTGGATACAGGCGCGGATGGGCAATAATGATGTAGCGATTGATGGTGATCAGTGAGACGGAGAGCAGGGAAACAGCCATGAGGCCATAGCGGAATAAGGGAAAAAATCGACAGAGGAGATCACTGTGGGTCCAGGCACGTTCCTTGAAAGTGGACGCAGCCATTGGCAGATTAAAGCATCCAAAAAGCAGATCCGAACAGGAAAGATTTATGATAAAGATGGCTGTGGAATTTCGAGTCTGTTTGCCCCGGTAGAGGGCTATAATAGTTAGAAGGTTGCCGGGTACTCCGACAATGATGAACACAATGCAGGCAATCCAAGCAAAGGTCAGCAGTTCATCGGAGTAGCCCTCGAACAGCTGATTCTCCTGCTCACCCAAGTGATCCACACTGCTTCTGTTCACGCCACTCTTCCTAACCAATCCCAGCTGAATCTGTCCCTGCGTCATGCTCCACGCGCTCTGTAGACTGTAGGCTGTATTGAGGGAATGTGGGCGTGAAAGTGGACGAGAACGGGAACGGTTTCCGTGGTTTGCTCTCTCAAGGAATGCTGTGTTTGAAACTATGACGCATTCGTTCCTGCGCCGATTTTGTACTAAACTAAATTCTAAAGATCCGCAGTAACCCAAAAAGCCCAAACCATCCAGATAGAAACACATATAAAATACACGCAGACACTCTCACTTATCCAGAGTGCTTCATTGGGCCAAGCACGACTAGCAGATACTCTGTGCCCCTCGTGTCTTGTTCCTAGCTAATATTGTTTACATTGAAATTATAGATACATCGAATTTTTAAAGTAATAAAAGCATGCAAAAATCTCGAATTCAAACTTATTTTAGTCTTTTGGAAGGGAGCGTCAAAATGTTTGTTTCCTATATCAATAGGTTGTCTTCAAACTTTTTGGGGACTCGTCTTTGAACTACTCAGCAAGTACAGGGTATTGAGAACTAAACGAACAAAACGTTCGGGAAAGGAAAACAACACAATTTTTATTGTATACAACAATTGACTTCATCATCGGCTAATTTGAAATGAGCGAACCGCTTTGTTTACATTGTTCTTCAAGATTGAATGTTTTAGTTGTTTTGGTATTGTTTCTTTTCTGGAATTTTCAAATACAATACACTAGCCGAAACTAGGGCTGCAGGCAAGCACCGCTCGACTGTGAAAGCAAAGTGAAATTACGCAGAATTCTTCACATGTTTGCCCACAGCCCTGACAAATGATCTCCCAAAAACCTAAACACTTCCAAAATCTATCGTGCATAGGTATATATATACATCTTGTATATATATACATACATATGTTTATGTATATCTAAAGTAGTACGTGTAGTTTCTTCCGCCTGACTAGCGATAATTCCCAAATTCCCAAAAGCATGATTTGGTTGGAGAGCAAAAAAGAGAGCGCAAAATTTTTGTAAATCGTTCCAATTGAACGATTTTTGCATACTTCTCATAGGGTAGGACCAACTAGTTGGGCTCTGGGTATCGTAATACGGGGAACCCCTGTTTAGACCCCGTACTCTAAAAACATGAAAGGTGGTCGACCCCATAAAGTATATATATTCTTGATCAGCATCAACAGCCGAGTCGATATAGCGATGTTCGTCTGTCCGGCCGTCTGTAAGTCCACGCTTCTGGCCGTATGAACACCTCGATATTCTAAACTACAAGAGCCACCAAATTTTAAATGAAAGTCCGTCTATGTGTCACACACATCACGTTTATTATACCCGTTACTCGTAGAGTAAAAGGGTATATTGTAGTAGTTGAAATGTATGTAACAGGCAGAAGGAGGCGTGGCAGACCCCATAAAGTATATTTATTCTTGATCAGCATCAATATAGCCATGTCCGCCTGTCCGTCTGTCCGTCCGTCCGTCTGTATGAACAAAAGGATCTCAGAGACTTTAAGAGCTAGAAAGGTGAAAGGGGTCGCAAATGAAAGGTACAATATCCAAGCAGTACGAGTTTGTTTTTGTTTTTTGACACGCCCAATTTACGGCTTTCTATCTTCATATAAAGGTAAAAGTACATATAAAACTTGAATCTTTTGGTATAGAAACCTTTTTTGTTAGTTATGCTATCTGATCCTAATTTACACGGGGATTACATGTCTAGGAAGTACATGTATTGACAAAGTTTGATTGAAATCGGACAACTATATCGTATAGCTCCCATAGGAACAATCGGTCAAACATTGAGTAACGGGTATCCTAAAGTCGCGGGGCGACTATAGCATTCTTTCTTGTTCTATTTTTGATATTAATGAAATGAAAGTCTTAATTAATTAACCAAACAAACAACAACAAGAATACCATACATGTATGTACACACATACATATGTATATAGTATAAATATAAAGAAACTGTGCAATCAAATGTTGGGTGCGGGTTTTCGGACACTGGACTCCGTGATCGTTTAACAGAGCAAACAGAGTGGGAATTGGAATTGGAAGTAGAAGGGAAATGGGAATGGGCACTGGAAGTGAAATGGGAGCTGAATGTGGTGTGGGAATGCCAGTGGGAATGAGAATGGGAATGAGAATCGAATGAGAGTGAGAGTGTCAAAAACAATATGTAATTCTGTGCATGTGTGTGTGCGCTTGTGTGTGTCTGTTCTACTCAAAACAACTGAGTCAGATCAAAAACTCTTTAGCAACAACTGAAAATTGACCGCGTCGTCGTCTTGAACTCTTCGTAGCTCATTCCAAGTGTGAAATGTTTGTTTTTATGCAGGCACATAAACACACACAGACACACTTTTGTATGTATTTGTATATATATACAAAGAGACATACATAAGTAAATATAAGTCGTTGTAGTTTGAATTGATTACAAGCTGGACACACTGACCAAACTGACTAATCAGATGCACTTTCAACAGGGACAAGACTTGGCAAACTCACATACAAATATGAACTCTACACTGAAAAAACATTTTTATATTTATTTTTTTATTTTATATATTATTAAAGCAGAAAAAAAAATTAGAAATTAAAAGTTAAAGTTTTCCTAGGGGCCTATAATCAAAAATAATAAGAAATGAAAATAAATTGATCTTGTTAATACAAGAAAAAATTCTTAAATGTTATGCCTCCTACGAAAATAAAAAATTCTGTCATTTTTATCCATCTTTCAGGATAGTTAAATATAACCTGTCTCCAAACGAATTTTAAATATTAATACTGTTCGATACGGGGCGTGCCAGCAAAAGTTTTAAATGACATCCCTAGGAACGTGCGTACCAAAATTGGTTTTTCCAAGTAAAATAAGTACCGATCGATGTCTACATTTTGACTCATCGAAAAAATAAAATATTCTTGTATTGACTGACTAAATATGAAGTCGATACGGACTAAACTCGACCTTGTAGCTCTTACCATCTCTGAGATCTTTGTTCATAAGGACAGACAAACTGAGGGCTTGGCTTGTGATGCTGGCCAAGAATATATGTACATATATACTTTAAGTGGTCAGCCTGTTATATACTTTTGACAAATCCAATATACTCCAGCAGAGAATAGAAAAAGTGCGTGATAATACAAATTTTAACCAGAAAACTAAACATCTAAACAAACGATTGTCCGTATGTCAGCTATTTTATATAGTGGTCCGATCCGCAATGTTCCGATGTCAGCTATATGATACATTTATCTGATCTGGATGAAATTGAGTTTGCACATGGTATATTAATAAATGCATCCGTAGCAAATTTGGTTAAAAGAGCACAACAAAATTTGTTTTTTCAACCGATTGTTCCTATGTAATAATCATATATGATATAATCATCCTACTTTAAGATATGAACTGCGTGCAAAAGGAATACACATCTGTACCAAGTTTAATCAATATATGTATATACTTAATGGGGTCGCCTTCATCAATGCGTTACAAGCTTCGTGACAAAATCAAAAGACACTCTGGGTATAAGGGTATACAAAAGTTGGGATTTTAAAGCCTGAAACTTTTCAAACATTATTTTTCTATTCTAAAACTCAATTACCCTTTAAATTTATATGCAGTTTTTTATGGTGACTGCAGAAGTTTGTTCATAAATTTAAAGCCACCATTTTAAATATGATTTCTAGCGTGTTTTTCAATAGTAAGGTTTTTATACCACAAATGAGCTATAATTATTTTTTTAAAGTGTAAAATAGTTTTTTTGAAGTCAAAAGATATGATACACAATTTCCATTGACACTTAAATGTATATATTTGTGCGTATACGTGAATGTAATCAGATTTCTTCTTTCTAGACACGATCGCCACTTTGACATAGTAAACAAACACGGACCGGATAAATAACATAGATCGGCGTCGATTTAGGTAAATATTTAGGCGAAAAACCCGAACCCGTAGTCGAGTTTTTAGCTTATCATTACAAATTCAATAAGCTCTGTAATTCTGGATTATTTAACAACTCTAATAGAACACTGAAACCTCCCTAAAAATTAAAAATAAACATTGAAATTATAACGTTTATTTATTGCATTTTAAAATTCTAAATCAACACTTAGGCGTCTGGAACTACCGTACAATTCAATTCGTAGGGTTTACCATTTGGTGTGTAGAGTACCAGTTGCACGGTTCCATCAAAGTTAATAGTTTCCGGGATTAATTCATTGTCGGAAATATTCTGGTTAAGGGTTAGTTCCGAATCAAAGTTACAGGTATTCTTCTCATTGATTTCATTCTTATGATTTTTGTAGTCACTAATTAATTCATTGTCGGGAATATTCTGGTTAAGGGTTAGTTCCGAATCAAAGTTACAGGTATTCTTCTCATTGATTTCATTCTTATGATTTTTGTAGTCACTAATTAATTCATTGTCGTGAATATTCTGGTTAAGGGTTAGTTCCGAATCAAAGTTACAGGTATTCTTCTCATTGATTTCATTCTTATGATTTTTGAAGTCACTAATTAAATAAATATTTGATTACTTTATGAATTTTGACAATTTAGAGGTTCGTTCAAAATACTTAAAAATTATAATACTCTACAAAAATAATTTCCATTAAAATTATAATGGATTATTATGTATACAAATCATAATTTGTTTGATTATTTGATTTGATTTATTGATTTTGTCCTAATGTTAAAATATTTTAAGAATTAAAGTGCAGTAAGAACTTTCTTAAATATTTGAGTTGTTTTCTCGAATTTTAATTCCTTTCAAATACTATAATTTTTTGGATTTTTGAACTTTGTAAAATATAGTCTGTATAGTCTGTTTCTTACCGATCAAGGAAAAACTCGCATCCACTAAAATTTGTCGCATCTTTTTTTTTGCACTGAAGTTGCTCTTTATCAGTAGACAGTGCACCCTGCGCGATAAAATCAGCTCCATAAATAGGGTCATCTTTCAAGTCGTCAAATATTGGCACTATATATTCTGATCCTTCACGTAAAGGTACATCCATCGTTTGCGATTCTTCTTCCGATAATAATCCTGGAACAGCGTAGGACTCTTTCGAAGCTGAACCATTTTTGTCGTCTTGTTCATTGTAAATGGTTTTTATTTCTTTACGAACTTTCAAGCGTTCGAATTGATCCGAAAGATAAGAAGCAAGTGACTCTTCTAAAACTGAACAATTTTCGTTATCTTTTTTCTGGAAAAGATTTCCAATATTCTTATCATCTTCTGATCCGCCAATTATAGACATATCTTTCGTTTCTTGCTGTTCACAAAACTCCTCAGCCGATAAAAGTCCATGAGTAAGGAAGGATTTTTCTAAGAGTAAAATACCTTTATTTTCGTTTTGCTCCGAACGGTTTTCATTGTCTTTTGATCCATTAAGTTTAATTACTCCCATTAATTCCAGTTCATCACAGGATTTGCCATTTAATAAAAACTCTTGAGAAGTGAGGTGGTTTTCAGAAACGTTTTTTTGATCGAAACGGTTAATATCGTTTGTTCCTTCAAGGGGAGGTATATCCTCCTCATCCAATAAAAGTCTTCGAGAAGCAAGGTGTTTTTCAGAAACTGATTCGGCATCATCTGTTTGCTCGGAAAGGATTTCAACTTCTTCCGATCTTTCAAGGGATGGTACTTCCATTGGTTCTAGTTCATCAGAGGACTCCTCAACCGCAGTAAGAAAGAGGGATTTTTCAGAAACTGATTCGGCATCATCTGTTTGCTCGGAAAGGCTTTCAATGTCTTCTGAACTTTCAAGGGGTGGTACATCCATTGTTTCCAGTTCATTAGAGGACTTCTCAGCATTATTAGGAAAGATGGATTTTTCAGAAACTGAGTCGGCATCATCTGTTTGCTCGGAAAGGATTTCAACGTCTTCCGAACTTTCAAGGTATGGTACTTCCATTGGTTCCAGTTCATCAGAGGACTCCTCAACCGCAGTAAGAAAGAGGGATTCTTCAGAAACTGAGTCATCATCATTTGTTGGCTCGGAAAGGCTTTCAATGTCTTCTGAACTTTCAAGGGATGGTACTTCCATTGGTTCCAGTTCATCAGAGGACTCCTCAACCGCAGTAAGAAAGAGGGATTCTTCATCATCATCTGTTGGCTCGGAACGGCTTTCAATGTCTTCTGATCTTTCAACGGAAGGTACATCCATGGGTTCCAGTTCATCAGAGGACTCCTCTACCGCAATAGGAAAGATGGATTTTTCAGAAACTGAGCCACCTTCGCCTATTTGAGAAGAAAGGCTTTCAATGTCTTCTGATCTTTCAAATGAAGATACATCCATCGATTGCAGTTCATCAGAGGACTCCTCAACCGCAGTAAGAAAGAGGGATTCTTCAGAAACTGAGTCATCATCATCTGTTGGCTCGGAAAGGCTTTCAATGTCTTCTGAACTTTCAAGGGGTGGTACATCCATAGTTTCCAGTTCATCGATGTATTCCTCAACCGATACAAATTCTTGAAAAGTAAAGGGCCTTGCTGGTTCTGAGCCAGCTTCGGCCTCCATTTGCTCAAAACGGTTTTGTATGCCATTTAAGACACTTAATACACTAGGGATAGATATGTCCTCAGTTTCCACCTCATCAGACGCTTCGTCATCGGGTGGCAAGTCTTCAAATATTGAGCCTATTGAATCATTATCATCTTCTTGTTCAGCTTCAAAGTATTCCAAAGTTTTTTGTCGAAGGGAAGTCAAAATATCATAAGTATTTGGGAACATATTTTCCAAGTATTGCTCAGCGTCCTGGTTGATTCCAAAAGGTGCAAACTGAGAAATACGATGGCGACTAAAAGTATCCACCGACAGTTCACTATTAGTTGAAGTAGATTCGATATCGCCGAAGGTTTGTTCAGGTGGTCCTGGATCTTCATGATCAGTTAATAGTATTGTCATTCCATTATATTCCATTTGAACAACGTCGGAAGGATGCAAAGGATTATATGTGGTAATACGCTCGTTTCCCGTTAAGTCCTCCGACTCATCTTCAGGAGAATCTATTAATTCTAGAAAACGTTCAGTTGAGGCAGCTTCTTCTTCTTCCTTTTGCCAAGTTTGCAATACACGAAATATTTTGTTTTTATAACTCAATATCGTCAGGAACAGTATCGAAATGATCATGATTATTTGTCGTGCGAGTCTTTTACCAATATCGAAAACCTCTTTCAGTAGGTTACTCCAACGCTGTAATACTCGAAGAATAAGCAGAATCATCCACAGTCCAAGTCCAGTTATATGTACACCGTCTTTCGGGTAAGTCATTTGAATGTCATCCGCCTCCAGATTTTCCGATCTTTGAGGGAAATATATCGCCAGCTGGGTATTCTTTTCAATTACCGGAGTAATTAGTTTCATTGATATATTCACATCTTTTGGTTGGTATTGCAGTGGATTGGACTGGTATATAATGAGAGGAACCACCGGTGGCCCTTCAATTCCCGGCGCTATTCCAAAAAGTGGAATATAATAGTAGCTTAAATACCATAATAAAATGGTAAAAATAGAAAATATATACATTTATAGTTTTTTTTTTTTTTTGCTGTTCACAAATAAATATACGGCACGAATATTTTAAGATACTGAGATAAATTGTGTAAGCAGATCTTTAGGAGTAAAATTTTTTGAAACTTAACTCAAGTGTTACTTAGATTTCCCTAAACTGTACAGAAGCACTTAATTTTTTTTATTATTGCCTTAGCTTTCAAAAACTACACTGAGAGAAATTATATGATTTCTTATATTAAATAAAATAGCTTACAAGCATCTGTGAGGTTAAAGAGTAAAATATATTTTTCCTTTTGATACGCTAATAGGAAATTGGTTATTTTAAAGGCAAAGATACATTAAAAAAAATTCAATCTTATATTTCATTAGGTTTCCTAGCCACACTCATTGAATATGTTTTTAGAATTATTAAAGACAAACCAAATCAATTTATCCAAATCTGAAACTAAAAAAAAAAAATTTAAAGCAACAAATGTTCTATATAGCCACATTATTTATATTTTACGCACATTGTCACGGTCTTAAAAACCAAAACCAAAAAATTAGAAAACTCATAAGTTTCTTTAATTAGCCGCACAATAAAAGCCGGTATATTACATTTTAAACAAGTAAAAAAGGCTACTATCGAGCGACTTGGCTGTTGATGCTGATCAAGAATATATGTATGTATATACTTTTTGTTGTCGGATATGCTTCCTTGTACCTTTTACGCACACTTCGTTGCTGACATATGTATGTACTTAATAGATTCCTCTACTCTTTTTTAGAGTACGAGGTTTAAAAAATCATTGCGAAACATTAATACAATTTCTTATAATTCTATTTTCAAATTTTCAATTTAAAGCTATTACTCAAACTAAAATACATACACATTGGGAATTCTAAATAGTCATCGAAAAAATATCACGTTTACGCTGCTTTGTAGTGAAATTTTATAAATTCCATAAACGATATTTCTTCAGAATAGACTAAATTTTACTAAGTTTGTAAATTTAAAACTGATAATGTTTCATCAATTTTGCTAAGTCTAATGTTTTCAACAAAAAACTGAATAAATTAATGTTTCATAAATTTAAAAAAGTTTCAAGAATAATTTATAACTTTTTTAACAACAATATATGGTCAATATCGCGCAAATCAAAAACTTAATTTGTTTGTATATGTATGTATGTATGTATGTACATATATTTGCTTCGAACGTACATACATAGTTGCATTATTTTCAATATAGTGCAATACACAAATTAAAGCACTCGAGTATGAACGGAGATGCCAATTATACCAATTTGCACTCCGCTCCCGACATTCGACGAATGTGTGTACATTACATATACACACATACATAGTACACTATACATATGCATTCTATAAGATTGAATACTGCCTACATGCAGACACACTTACAGATGTTTATATGTATGTTATTTATTGGGCCAGACTATGTTAGTTGCATTCGCATTATCTGATGAGAATATGAAATGCGGGCCGCGTCTCGCCCTGCGTGTTTTCGTTTATCGACAAATATAACAAGTAAGAAAGGCTACAGTCGAGCAAGCCGACTATAAAAGACCCCGTAATGGTTCAAGTCTCTGTGATAAAGACGGACGGAAAAACAGACAGACGAACATCGCACAACTTGGCTGTTGATGCTGATCAAAAATATATATACTTTACGTGGTCCGAAATGTTTCCTTCTGCTGTTACGCACATTTCGCTTCTGACAAACCTAATAGACCCCTCTACTCTTTTTTAGAGTATGGGATCTAAAAATACACACAGACGCACACGCACACAATCTCGTGCACATACACACTGTATACCTAGCTCGATCGCGAATCGTTGTTCCCCGCTTCCCCATATCAATGTTGACTGACAAATATGTATGTATGTACATAGACTAAGTACAATACAATAAGAGCTGACAACGACACTGGCAATGAGAGCGAAAACGATAGACGCGAGGAGAGCCCAAAATGAGAGTGGCAAAGCGCGAGCGCGTGAGCGAGGGAAAGAGGAAGAAAGAGCGGTCATGCGCTTGGAGAGTAAAACTGTCAACAACCAATATCATTTGACGGCAACAGCAACAAAGCAACTGCGATGACGTCGTGACGTCGATGTCGGCATCGGCATTGGCGTCAGCGTCAGCGTCGACTGAGATGCTCCCACGAAATGAGCATTCGATAATGTGCAGTCGTCTACAACGAACGCAAGCGCAAAGGCGACGAACGAAAAATGTCCGTTATCCGTAATTGTTCATTAAGTTTTGGTCGTTTGTTTGGATCGCGTTCTTATTAGACTCGTGCTTGTCCAATATTTACATAAGTTGACGGCTGATCTTTGATAACGTGAGCGATGCCTTATTGTGGTTGGAACTGTTTGCCTGTTTTACCTGGACAAGTACTAAATATTAAATACAAAAGCAGTCTGAATGTCTGCAAGTCTACCTGAATCTCAAGTGTATTAGTCATGATTTGAATCACCGGACACTCCCCTTTCCCCAGCCGCATCCCGAGTCACAGTTAAAGGCCACAGACGCAAAGCATGCATGAATAACCCAACACCAATGAACTAGAGGAAGCAAGACAGAGCGTGTGCGAGAGAGGGAGAGCCAATAACAACTGTTTACAGAGCTCAATTGAGTTGAGTTTGAATTTTAATTTGAGATCGAGTCGCGTCGAGTTGAGATCAGTTCAACTCAGTTCAGTTATTACTCATGCAGAGCATCTAACAGCGTTTTACCTTCTGATTCAAACTATCACTTGATATGTAATCCCAAAAATAAAATCAATTTTTTTTTTTAGCGATTACGTTAACAACGGCAAATAACAAATTAGCAGTACGAAAACTGCTCTCTCAGCGAACTGATAAGAAATACTCAAAGACAACAACTGATTGTTCTAGTGTTTGTGTTTGTGATCGGTGAGAGGCGATCAGTGATAAGTGCTTGGTATTTAATGTCGCAATCGGTGCTTGTCAGTCAATACATCTGTGAGCTATAGTTAACAAAACGTATTAGGAATAACAATCGCATGTGCTGCACAACAAGAAATCCAGGTGAGCTTTACGCGCTGATAAGATAAGACACACACACAAGTGTGTGAATATCTTTTTGTATGTGTGTGGGTGTGTGTTTTGTTTGCACTCTCTCGCGATCGATGAATGTTATTCGTTGCGTATACGCAACGGGCGATCTGTGAAACTAATAAAATCTCGTTAAATCGTGATCGTCTGAAATCGTTCCAAATAATTTAAACCCAGACGAAAGCCATACTAAAATTAAAATATAACAATTTTTAGATAGAAATTATGGACGGATTTCATAAATTAAAAAACAAATTGGTTAAATGAAAAATATTCAGCAGTTAAAGTTCATACTTAAATCTGCGATTCTGTCATAGTTTGGCATTGATTCCATGCTGAACTCCCGGATTATTTTTAGACCCCGTACTCTAAAAAAGAGTAGAGCGAATTTTTTAGGTTTGCAAGAAGCCAAATATGAGTAACAGGTAAAAGGTGGCTTTTCCGACCCCATAAGATATATGTATATTGTTGTTGTTGGAAATGCGCACTAGAAGAAATACGGGGTATTTTCTCCTTTCTTTTCTCTTTTGTAAGTTTAAACACATTTCTTAAATTAGGATAACAATTTTTCATTATGTTTATCGACTGGAATAAACTTGAAAAATGAAACAATCTAATTTATTTTTAGTTAATTTTTTTCAACTTTTAGGATTTGGTTTTGTCTACTTCGTTAAATTTTTAATGCAAAATTAACCAATAAATATGTTTAATTTGGGTTAATTTAAATCAACAAAATGTTTAAAAACTACATAGAGAGTTTAACAGCAGAGTTTTATATAATAGACAACTAAACATTTTTTATTATTTTGAAGTTTAAGTAGTCTTGCTTTAGAAAATTTGTTCATATTTAGCATTCATATTTCCAGTGTTTGTGGAATACCCCTATTTGTGACATATTTTGATAATTGATTTCAGCCCTGAAAACCCGTAGTTCTCTTTCTTCTTTTTTTCTGTGTATGAACGATTGCAAAATAGGCGTCAACTTCTCAGAAATAGATATTAACATTATTCCGGCATGTCTTATATCGTGTTGGATAAGTATTGGAGCAAACTCGGGAACACTCAATTAATTAAGGTTCGGCGTTGATCTTTGCACCCCGAGCTACTCAGATGGTTAGAGATTGGGTCTGTGGAGGGGAAGACCGCTTTCTGAGTGCTCCGAGTTTGTGTGACCTGTTTAAATTATTTAATTGACACTAATTTACTGTAGTAGCCCAAAGGAACAGACAGCGTGATGTGAGTGCAAAACAAAAAACAAGCGTCTCCAGCCACGCCTTCCCTCACCTCACCCCCCCGTTAGAACACCCCCTTTGTAAGACAGAAGTCGGACACCAAACTGGGCAGTATCAAAGTTTAGTTGCCAATTGACAGTGGTCGCTTGTTGTTTGTCGCTTGTAGTTCCTAGTCTCTTAAGTATTGTTTGCTTTTTTGTTGCTCGGTTGTCGACCAGTCGGTGTTAAGGCCTTTAACCTTATCAAGTATTACCCATTCACTTCTGTTGAGCTCTAAACTACGATCCAAACTCACGATTCGCTCATTTTTTCTCTTTAATTCTTATAGCATGAGTGATGACACAACTTTAGGCCTGGGCTTTGGAGATGATATGGTGACCATGCCCCAACCGGGACCAACGATTGCCATGGATGAAGTGGACGAGAGCGGGTAAGGTTGCTGTTTTGCCCTCGACCCTATCAGTGCCTGCTGGGTAATTATAGCGCTCTGATAACAGATCGTTAATATTACGCGGACCATTTCAATCGTCTCTCACACCCTACGCTCAACCGCCACTGAATGATCTGGGAATCAGTGTGTGTGTGTGTGTTTAAGTGTGAGTGTGAGAGCTACAATGGATGTTGATACTTAGCCAGCGGAAGCCGAACAGATATGATTCCCAGTAGGCCAAAGGTCATTGCGATCACTTAAAGGATCACCAATTGATCTATCCCCCTCTGTCTCTCTTCTTATTCTATAGTTTCTCCCAGTCGTTGCTGACCTTTGCGGCGATCATGACATTCGTGATTATGATCGTGGGCATCTGTGGCAACTTTCTGACCGTTGTGGCCCTACTCAAGTGCCCCAAGGTGCGCAATGTGGCGGCTGCTTTTATAATCAGGTAAGATAAATCACAAAATTCACTTAAAGATTGGGATAATCTGTTATCTGCCCTTTACAGCCTTTGTATTGCCGATCTGCTCTTCTGTGCCTTGGTTCTGCCCTTCCAGGGATTGCGGTTCGTTCAGGGCACCTGGCGACATGGTCCAGTACTCTGTCGCTTGATCCCGTTCATCCAGTATGGCAACATTGGAGTCTCGCTGCTCTGCATCGCGATGATCACGATCAATCGCTATGTTATGATCACACACCACAGCTGCTATGCGCGGATCTACAAGCGTCACTGGATTGCCATCATGATCGCCGCCTGTTGGCTCATTTCCTACGGCATGCAGCTGCCCACGCTACTAGGAGCTTGGGGACGATTCGGTTATGATGCTCGGCTCCAGACGTGTTCCATAATGAGCGACAAGAAAGGGCACAGCAGCAAGACGACGCTGTTTATCACGGCTTTTGTGATTCCCTGCCTGGTGATCATTGCCTGCTATGCCAAGATATTTTGGGTGGTTCATAAGTCCGAGCAGCGGCTTAAAAAGCACGCACACAAACAGAATTCCATTCCAAACAACCTACGAGCGGTTGCTACAGCTACGCCCACTCCCATGCCCACGGCCTTACCCTCTGGCGCTGAAGGTCAGAGCCAGCCACCAAGTCGGGTGTCCTCGGACAGCAGTAGCGCGTACTCTACAGACGTCCCCGAGGCGGTCTCCAGCGGAGGAAAGCAGCCCCCAAGCCGGGTGAAGGATCAGCGCGAAGTGCGAGCCAAGCGCAACGAGTGGCGTATTACCAAAATGGTTTTGGCCATATTTTTGTCATTTGTGATCTGCTATCTGCCGATCACTATTGTTAAGGTCGCCGACAAGGATGTGGAGCATCCCAGCTTGCACATATTCAGCTACATCATGCTCTACTTGTCGGCATGCATCAATCCAATCATCTATGTCATCATGAACAAGCAGTACCGTAAGGCCTACAAGACCGTTGTCCTTTGTCAGCCCGTCCGTCTCCTACTGCCCTTTGGCAAGGCAAATGGAGCCAGCAGTGCCGCAGGTATGTAGCTTGAGAAAATTAACATTTAAATGGCATGCGAACTTCGTCGACTAAGTCACGGTCACACATCGTTTTAGAGAAATGGAAAGATACCGGATTGAGCAACAACCACAGCCGCACCATTGTCTCCCAGATGTCGACAGGAGCAACTGCGGCGGCAGCGGGGCCGGGGGCGTCGTCCTCGGTGTCGGGCAACGGAGCGGCAGTGGGCCCGACAACGGGAACAGTTACATTAACGGCACCGATATTAGACTCCCATTCCGTTCCGGCAATTTCGACGCTGTCTCTGGAGCTAATGTCGCGGAGACCAGATCTGCTAAGCAAATCGAATGCACCGCCCTTGGTTACGCCCCCACCGCCATCGGTCACATCAGTGGCAACGTCGGGAGTCGGAGCCAACGGGAGCAGTCGGTTGCCGATCAAGAAGAACAATCACTCCTACATCAACAACGGCTTCAACAGCAGCGGGAACAGTCCGAGCAGCGCCATCTATCGCCCGGCAGCTGGCTCAACGAGCAGCGGATTGTCGCCAATGCGACGCATCACGATGGTGGGCGACGACATCATACTGGAGGAGGAGGAGCTACCAGCGACCCCAACTTCTACGGAGGCGATAATATCAACAACAAAACTGATCCCATCAGTCAAGGTCACCAAATCACCAATTTACATGAACGTCAACAGTCCCAAGGGAATGCAGTTTTATAGCGACGACAACAAAGAAGGGAAGACACGTCAGCAGGCGGGACAACAACTAAATCAGAGCCAGAATGAAGGCTCTAACGCTGTTAGCCAAGTGTCGAACAAGTTTTCCAATCCAAAAGACTAACGAAAATGCTTTAATTCCAAATATCGTAAATATTACATTCCCACACCTCAAACGATATACAATATATCGTTTATCGATAATACACACGCACACACACACACACCTATTTATACACTATATTTATCGTCGATCGCAGTTAGTATTAACCTGCCTATATAATACAAGCAGCCAATTTGTGACCATTTGTACCGTTATGTTTACCCATTTGATGCTGGGTATCTCGTGGTCGTTCACCTGCGAACACAGATTTTATATACTATTTTTTTTGTATACTTCTTACATATATTTTTAAAATATGTACACAATTTTTTTTTAAAACTATACATAGATCTGAATGATAGGGTTCGACGGGGACCCTAACCTCAATTGATATGTATATATATTTATATATATATAGCTATGAATTTATTACACATTCCACACTCTGCATTTAAATAGTTATCTCTATTTTAAAAATTACTTGTTTAAGCGGCACTCTAAGCAATCGAATATATATGTTAATGTGTATTTAAATCAGAGTAAATAAATAATATTTACACATACATACATACACACCACTGTACGTGTGACAACTGTGCTTAAGGGGTAGGGATGGGAGTAGAGCTAGGGGTGGGGGCAGCACACACGCCCAATGTTCAACAATCAGCTGTGGCCCAAATCTCGCCCGAAATATTCGGCCATTATCGACTGATCGACTGTTTTGTTTTTGATTTGTGTTGAAAGTGATATGTGGATTTGGCGAAAAAAGAAAACACAAATACAATGGATGCTGATAAGCAATTCGCAGCGAGCTGCGCTGCACTTTGCTGCTTTGCTGGAAAGTCTGAAAATCTAAGCTCATTATTATAATGAGTCTCAATTGGAACAGCAGCAACGGCAGAAGCACTGGAAGCATGAGAAGTTCAAGCAGTGCAAGTATAGCAAGCAGTCCAAGCAACAGCAGCAGTGCGCAGAGCAATAGGGGCACTCCTGCTAGCAGTAAGGACAACGCCCTCGTGAGTTGTGTCATCTGCTCCGAACACTATAAGGCGGAGGATAATATTTATGCTGGAACCTGCGGCCACGTCTTTCACTGGGCGTGCCTGCAGCGCTGGTGGGAACAGTAAGTTAACCTAAATTCCATTTAATTTATCTAAAATTGAATTGACTATATTTCTGTTTGTAGGTCATCAAAATGTCCAATTTGTCGCAGCACAAAAGATGATTATTTTCAAATCTATTTGAACTTCGAGGAAACTACTTCGTGCCATTCTGAGAGCACTCAAGGAAGAAGTGTCGATCGCCAAAACCAATATGAAAGCCTGCTCTACGAGGCTGAGCTCTATCGGGATGAAATTGATTATTTAAACGCTCACATTCGACATTTGAAGATGGATCGCGAAATCTCTTCCATATACGAGGACTCAGATTAGTCTTGTATAGGGATCCAACTATATACATACGCAGCCTGAATGGTTAAAATTAACAGAAATCGACATCATTATTATATGTATATTGAATTTTTTTTTCACCATCAACACCAAATTCGAAATAAAATCCGTCTCCGTCGAGAGCCGATAAATATTTTTTCGGACAACTATATCCAATAGCTCCCATATGACAAATCGGTCAACAAATATTTATTTTTGTATGGTAAAATGTTCACTAGAATATGTACGGGGTCTTTTACAGTCGGATCGCTCGACTGTTGCCTTTTTTACTTGTTATGTTATGCATTATTTTAACATTTTTATACTAATTGTTTGGTCTGTCTGTATGTAAATAAAAAAAAAATTCAATAAAACTCAGAATAAATTTAATTTTTTTATATTTTACATTCCAAAATGTAATCAAAATTGTTCCACATTCGACACATCTTACGAATAGTTTTTATGATTTTTTAAATTTTACGAGAGCCGTGCGTAGTTATACCGAAAAAACAGTCCCAAAAAACAGTCTCTTCACTAGAACTTTATTTTTAGACTCCGTACTCTCCACAACTTTGAATCTATCAGAGCTATCGTGATCAAATACCACACAGTATATGGCACCAATTTAACTGTCCTAAGCAAGTTTTATTCAAATCGGACAATAACAACTTAAAGATCCCATGGAAAAAATCGTCCAACGAGATAACATTTGTATGAAGACATACAGTATGAGCAATCGCAACCAAACTCACACAGTATGTGTATATATTTATTAAAAGTGTCCTCAGCAAATTCGGACCAGAATCAGCAATTTCAGCATATAGAACAAACTGGTCTAAAATTGTCTAATTGTCTAAAATTTAATTAAGGTACACTTACTTGAATGAAAAGAGTTAGCTCTATGTTTCCCTATATTAGCCGTACTAATTATCCAGTGTTGAGTAGTTCAAATGGTAAAGATGCCTGTTAATATTTTGGAATTTGTACGTAAAACCTGTGGCCTGGTGGGGTTGCGGCTTGTTGTAAGACATTCATGTGTAAGATCTGTGGTCAGAATCCTGATGGCGAATCATGTTATTTTTTTACCCTTCTAAAGGTATTCATAAATTAAAAGACACTTAACATTATAACAATAAACAACATTTCCGCCATTATATTAAAATAAAAATCGATTAACGTTTCTGTATTAACGTCCCATTTATTTAAAATCGGGGTGTATTAATAACGATAATAAGAATTATATTTAATACCAACACGACAGACAGACGATAGTATTCTGTTATCGATGAATCAAGATGAATAAAATCGTGTTCGTGGAAAATTCAGTTCATTTGGTATTTTAAGTAACTTTGTCAACGCAAAACAACCATGATGTTTAATCTGATGTGTGATCGTACATTCTGAAATGCGTATTAAGTCAAACACAACAGATATAGTTTGTGGAACTTAAACCGGATATGATTTCATAGTTAATTGTATTTTCGCTCAAAACAAACATTTCTTGAAGCCATCGGTTGTTTACACTAAATGATATCAAAGGAAAGAGCGCCAAAGAAAAAAATATATAGAGAATGCAAATGCAAGCTTTTTAACAAAGACAAGAGATCTGTGAATGTGTGTGTATGTTTAAAAAGCCAAGGGCAAACAAAATTATTGGCGAATTTACTATTACAAAGTTTAAAGTGAAAGATAAATTATAAATGTACATATCTAGATTCTTGAAATAAGCATACATCATAAATACCCATTTTTTTTTTAACATTTAAATTTTTACTTCTGTAGACATTTTGAAAACTTTAAGAAAACTCGCAAAATTAAAAATTATTAATTAATTCAATGGTAAAACATAGAATATAAACTTAAAACAGTAATAAAGTTAAAAATTTTAAAATTGTCAATTAATCTAAAGATTAATACATGGCCAATACTTGTGATCAAAAGTGTACGACCAGAGGCATATTAATGCATGACAAATTCTACTGATAAGCCGTGCAATTTATTTACAATGCACACACTTAGACAAGCACACACAAACGTTTACACATTTGTAAATCAGTATGTTTGAGCAGGCTGTTAATGAAAAGAACTAAGATTTCAATATGTGTGGCAGTTGGAATAGCACGATGAGTGAAGGCAACAGTAGCAGAAGCAGCGTTGACGAAGAAGGGCTGAGCCTAAAATCATCTGAACCCAATGATAAGATCAGTAAGGTGAACTGCATCATCTGCTTGGAGTCGTATACTGCCAAAGACAAGCTTAGTGGGGGCACTTGTGGTCATGTCTTTCATTCGAAGTGCATACAACGATGGAATCAAACGTAGATAAAACTGTTTATCGTGTTGTGTTATGTTTATTTACTAATTATTTAATACTGTTGCAGCTCAGAGCAATGCCCTACCTGTCGTTGCACAAATACCACATATAGTCCCATCTATTTGAACTTTGAAGAAGTTGAGATGTGTCCAAATGAACGTCAAAGTCTTTGTCAGTCGAACGAGTATGAGCTTTTGCTGTATGAAACGCAGATTTATCGAGATGAGATTCAACATTTGACCGATCGAATTAACAGATTAGAGTTGGTGTCAAATGTGGTAATAGCCTTGAACAGCGATTCGGAATAAACCAAAATATACTTATGTGTATTGCTTAACATTAATATAGGTGTATAATTATTTTTTATTTGCATTCAATACAAGTCACTCTCGATGTTTTTTTTTTTTTGAACTGAGTTGCACTTTAGCGGCTTATATCTCTTCGATAATTCGATAACAAACTATGCTATATCAAAAATCGTATTTTTATGCTGGAAAATTTAGTGCTTATAGTCTTAGTATTTTGGCGTATTTTGTTTGCAGTGCGTTTGAATTGGGTGGACAGTAGATCTTTTCGGTGAAGATAATTGCAAATAAACCCTTTAACAATTGTTTATTATTAATTTGTAAATGTGTGAATGTGAGTGGACTTAAGAATAGTGAAATAAAGAAGAAAAACAAACGCTGCGTCGATCGGCGTGAAATCAAACAAGTGCGCATGCAAGTAAGTTGCATTGTGCATTTACCATTCATTAAAATCATTTTTAATATTAACTCGAAATTGACTTAAATGTGAAACAAAATTAGTTGCTTGCTGTTGACAGCTAAAAAAAAATTGTTAAGCGTCGTAAACAATATTTGTTGTTTGTCGTTGGTTGGTTGCCTTGTCGTTTATTTGGGACGAGGCCGGAGCCGGAGAATTGGCGCTTTGTCCATATGTAGCATGTCTGTATGTGCTTGACTATGTGCGTTTGTATTGCATACACTGACATGCATGTGTACATGTATTCCTGTTTTTGCATATGCTTACATACATAATTGCAAAGAGGGTAGCTGCTGTCTGTGTGTTTGCGTCTGGCTCTGCATGGTTGTGTGAGTGCGCAGTTGTGCGTCTGCGAGTACAACAAAAATTGTATTGCGACAGACACAGAGTTGCCTTTTGTTGTGGTGAGAACTCTGTTTTTTTTTCACGTTTGTGGTGGTGGTATGCTATACACAGGGTTGTTGCACTCTGAAAATGCTGAGCACGCATATTTCATTGTTACTTGTTAAACAAAATCGCTAATAGTGCAAAAACAATTAAGCCATTGACATTTGCCTGTGTTGTTAAGTGCATTTTTGTGATTATATGTATCGCATGCAAAACAGCAAACAATATTGGAACACTGGACAACACTGGCAGCTGGTGAATTGAAGTTGCTGTGGTGAACTTTGCCTTTGTTGAGAAAAAATGTCGACGCGAAAAGTATTTAATCATTAGTCAGAAAGCCTGTCTACACTAATTTTTGTTTAGTTTTTTTTCGCGGAGACAAGAGCCAATAAGAATTTCAACGAACAACAGGTTAAAAGAGTAGCAAAACAATTGCAAAGTTATGTAAATGCTGCAAACTGCAATTCATGCAGCTAGCAATTATATGTTGTAAGTTAACCAGACTCCAACTCCGCTCAAACTCAGACACGGTGGCGTTCCTGTTGGCGACAAAGTGAAACTACAACAGCAGTGGGGGAAAGTCGGCAACACTCACAGACGTGCTCACACACACGCAAGCACACTGCTATATTTGTGGAAAATAAAAATTAATAAGCATTAATAACAAAACAGCAACGAAATGGACAACTGTGATCAGGACGCTGGGTTCCGTCTGGGCCCCATCAAGGAGGAAGTTAAGCCCGATATATCACAATTGAATGACAGCAACAACAGCAGCTTTTCCCCTAAAGCCGAGAGTCCGGGACCGTTTTTGCAAGCTATGAATATGGTGAATGTGCTGCCGGGCGGCGGAGGTGGTAATAACAACAATCAGAACCAAAATCAAAGTCAAATGGGACAGACACAAACGGGAGGACAGCAGCAGCAGCAATATCCGCCAAACCATCCGTTAAGCGGATCCAAGCACTTGTGTTCCATCTGTGGCGACCGGGCCAGCGGCAAGCACTATGGCGTCTACAGCTGCGAGGGCTGCAAGGGCTTCTTTAAGCGCACTGTGCGCAAGGATCTCACATACGCGTGCCGAGAGAATCGCAATTGCATCATTGATAAAAGGCAGAGAAATCGCTGCCAATACTGCCGCTACCAGAAGTGCCTCTCATGCGGCATGAAACGCGAGGCAGTTCAAGAAGAACGACAGAGGGGAGCACGCACCTCCACTGGCCGGCTCAGTGCTGGCAGCAGCGGGGTGAGCGGTGCCGGTGGCAGCGGTAATCTAGGCGCCAACAGTGCATCCGATGATTTCATGCCCAACAGCGTGTCCCGCGACTTTACCATCGAGCGTCTCCTGGATGCTGAACAGCGGGCGGAGGCCCACAGCGGTGACAGAGCCTTGTCATTCCTACGCGTTGGCCCAAACTCAACGGTACAGCCGGATTACAAAGGCGCGGTGTCAGCTCTGTGCCAGGTGGTCAACAAACAGCTCTACCAGATGGTGGAGTATGCGCGCCTGATGCCACATTTTGCGCAGCTACCACTAGAGGATCAGGTGATACTGCTGAAGGCTGCCTGGAACGAGCTACTCATCGCAAATGTGGCGTGGTGCAGCATTGTCTCCCTGGACGACGCACTCTCCGGGATGGGGCATGATAGCGCCTTTGAGCGGCGATCGCCAGTGCTGCAGCCCCAGCAGTTGTTCCTCAACCAGAGCTTTTCATATCATCGTAACAGCGCGATTAAGGCCGGAGTCCATGCGATCTTTGATCGCATATTGTCAGAGCTGAGCGTTAAGATGAAGCGCCTCAATCTGGACAGACGGGAGCTGTCCTGCCTAAAGGCGATCATATTGTACAATCCGGATATACGCGGCATCAAGAACCGTGCCGACATAGAACTCTGCCGGGAGAAGGTCTACGCCTGCCTCGACGATCACTGTCGCGTGGAGCATCCTGGGGATGATGGTCGGTTTGCACAGCTACTGCTGCGCCTGCCCGCACTGCGATCGATCAGTCTGAAGTGCTTAGATCACCTGTTTTTCTTCCGGATCATCAGCGATAGGCCGCTAGAGGAGCTTTTTATTGAGCAGCTAAAATCACAACCGCCGCCGGGTTTGACCCTGAAGCCAGAATGAGTCTCAGAATGTGGAGCATTTCGAGATGTATCGATAGAATGATCAATTGTATTGATCGATTGATTGTTTCATTGTGATTCAGTTTATTTGCATTTCTCCTCGAAAAGACCCTGTTGTGACCCCTAGCTCTCAACCCCTCTCCCTACACCCATCTCTACTCCTTTTTAATTTGTAACATGAATATTTAATATGATAATACTTACTACATTATAAATATGTAATTATTTTTTATATATACACTATATTTTTTTTTAAGAATTTCGATCTAGAAAAATGTTTTCCTTCTCTGCGTTTATGGCCACGTAAACGATAAAAAAAAACAACAACAAAAACGTAGTTATTTACATATGTAGCAAACATACATTATAAGTGTATATGTATATGCTATAACAAAATGTGTAGTAACAAAAATTTTTAATTATTTCTTAAAATAATTGTACCCAAGAAAGTTATAAAATACATGCGAAATAATATACAATCATTAAAATGTATCTTTTGTGTATAGCCATAGATAAAGATGCATGCACAGATGCAAATGCAGATGCAGATACATATACTAGGGGGACCAATTTGTCCTTGTCGAAAGACTCCTGCTGAGCGCACTTGTGTCCAATATTATTGCATCTGCACCATGTAGTACAGTAGACACTCACTATTATCCACCACATGAAATATCTTCATTATTTTAGGTCTTCAGCATTTAAAATTTTACAATTTTGTCACGCGAAAATGTTTTTTGTTCGTCTTTCAAAAATTGTTTATTGTTTCGCTCGCATAAAATGAAAAGTTTATGATTTATTTAAATTTAGATGTCATAACATTAGCCGAAATTTTTAATGTTATATTTTTTTATTTATATTTGGCAAATGTTAAAATAGAAATTGTTTTGCAAAACTCAAATTATAAAAATTTCAAATTCCAGAATTTTGCAAAATTTACCGAGAAAATTTTATGTGTTGTTTAAATTTGAATTTCATAAGTCAATTTAAATTAATATATTTGGTCTTTTATGCTTACAGTTGACTAAACATTCGTCTTATTTTTGAAATTTAAAATCTCAAATTAATACTTAGAGTTTTTTCAACCTTATAATTTTTTTCAAGAACTTTAATCACAGTTTAAACATATTTTTGCATCTCTAATTTTTTTTTTATTAATATTGGGTAAATGTAAATTGAGAAACTGTTTTAAAAACCTCAAAACATACCTTTAAAATTTTCAAAATCTGGTAAATTTTGTTTGTAAAAAATGTGGCTTGAAAAATATCGAAAAACAAACCTTAGCGTAGAAAATCTCAAACTTAAAAAATTGTTAAAATTATGCTGCAAAATAAGTTTTGTTAATAAGTTGAAGAAAATTTCAATAAAGTTGCGTTAACTGTATTTGATTTGCGGTCTTTGCAATACAACTCGGAGCTTCTTTTGGTTTAAAAAGTGTGTCTGCTTTTCTTACGACGCATGTGTGTGCGTGTTTGTGTGTAGCTGCCATTTCTTTCAATTTTTATTAAATTTATGTATGTCTTACGTCTAAATACATATTTTCAGAAATATGGTATTAACGCACAAAAAATTTAAAAATAGACATTGTTTTCGAAAAAAGAACAAGAATTGCCGCTGACGACGCACATTATGGGCCAAAAATAAATGATTTCTTTCTAGTTGGCACTGACGATCGGGAGCATTGCGACCACGTAATACCCTGCCCCCAATGTCACATCCTCACGTACTGCTTTTATGGCATCACCACATCTTATCTGGAGATTGAGTATAGAATTTTGAATACTCTTTAACAAATTTGCAAAGGGTATATCAAACATCGTATACCGGTACTAGAAGGTGCAAGTTGATTCGATAATAATAATTGTTTATAATTTTAAATATTACAACAGTCAACAAGAAAGAAAAGCACAGTCGAGCACGCCCTATCGTGTAATACTGTCTGCATTTTATTCCCGATTATATTATTAAAATCGTTATCCAGGTATTACGATGAACATTACTTGTATTAGAACAATCGAACATAAATATGTTTGTCTGATGCACATACAAATACGTTATATATATAAATATATTATATATTATCATACATTCTTATTTATATATGTATGCATACCATTGGACGGCGCGGGCAGCGCTGCCGCCACAAATGCAGCGTAATCGTTGGAACATTTGCATTTATATTTCTGTCTCGCCTGCACATACGCATTGATATTACGCTCAAATATAAACTTTGTTACGTAATTTCTTTATTGAATATCGGATTGATTCATATGGACAGACAGACGGACACGGTTATATCGAATCGGCTTGCGATGCTGATAATGAATTTATATACTGTATGCTGTCTGCCCCGTATCCTTCTGCCTATAGGCTTGCAGAGAGTATAAATTTACCAATTTTTTAATTTTTGTGACTAGGGCTACTAGAAAAACAAGAAAAAACGTTTATCTTCGGTTCTCCAAAAATAAAATACCCTTGCAATCATGCATAATGCATAAGTTTGGTTTCTATATCCAATTGTTCCTTTGGTAGCTCTATGGTAGAGTAGTCCGATTTGAATAAAATTTTGTTAGCATATTTGGAACGACACAAAAAGTGTATTGCGTTTGGTTAAAATCGCTCAATAGACATTCCAACCGGTTGTTCCTATGAGAGCTATATAATATGGTTATCCGATCAAGCCGATTTTAAGGTGTCAATTGCGTGCAGAGAGAATACACATTTGCGTCATGTTTCATCAAGACGGCTTTAAAACTGAGAGACTGGCTCGCATGGAAACAAACGGACAGACTTGACGGACAACTCGACTTGGCTGTTGATGCTGATCAAGATTATACATTTTAGGTGTATTATGAAGTAATCCATTATTTTAGGACTTTAGTGTCCTGTATCTGTCTTAATTTTTGTTTCTCTTATTTTTTTAATTTAGAATATGGCGTTGTAAAGAACACAATTAACGCAAAAGCTTTTTTGACAGTTGTCCATTTGATAGTTTAAGTTTCGTTTGCGATCGTGTCAAAGGTGAACGCTTGCAATGAAATAAATTGCAATAGCTTACAGTTTTTCTTCCAAAAAAGCAAAATTGCAAATCACGCTTTTAAAAATATGAATAGTGAGTATGGTCCCGAAACTGCACGAGCCATCCATGTGCAAATTAAGTTCCTTTGATTCAGTGGCGGTCATTTTGGGGCCAAATGTCAAACAGTTAATAAAATTATGAAAACCATTTATAAAAACAGTCATGTAAGCACTGTTTCGAGTACACAGAAGCTGAGCATTGAACTGAAACTGAACTGAAAACGCTTTGCTTAGATGATATGCCTAATAACACAAATTTAAAAATCGCTACTGAATCGCAACAAAATGGATACATTTTTGAAGTGCATGGTAAGAGACTTTGAAAAATAGATCTCTTACGAGAACGTCAATTAAATAGCATTCATCTTGCAAAAATGGTATTAAAGCTGAGATTGACTTCCAGGAAGATTTTACTGTATTTTTGGTGGGATTGGCAGCGAATTAAATCGTCTGAAGAAAACAATAGCTGAAAAACCGCTGACTTTGGCCAATAGAAGAGCAGTTGTCTTTCATCTGGATAACGCCCAGCGTTACACGTTGTTACAAAATCGTGCGAAGTTCCGGGAGTTCCATGTAGTCTGTACATAGAACCAAGTGATTACTCCCTGTTTGTGTCTATTGCCAACGAACGCGCTGATGAAAACGCACTTTAAAAGAAGTCTGCAAAAATATTTTGCTTCAGTAATTTTATTATAAAATCGAAGGTTTCGATGAGGTTTCATAATGAAATGATCTTCAAAATGGTAGAAATATCGGATTATAAACTAAGTACACATATAACTTTCATACTAAAATAATGGATTATTTTGAACTACACCTAATATATATATTATTGAATCGGAAACGCCTACTTCAGTTACAAACTTCACGACAAAAGTATAAAAATTAGCGATGCAATTTTAAGTATAAAGTGTTTGCATCAAGGAAATTTAAATTTGTTTAAAATCGAAACTTAAAAGACTAGAATGCAGGGTATAAAAGCGTCGGTGAGCCAAAAATATCTCTCTTTGGAGAGCTTTTTTTCTTTATGCTTTGCTCTCGTGTCCTTATGCTCTTCCTTCACAAATACATGCACATTTATGCACGAACACACATGTATGTCCGTGTGCATGTATGGTTACGTAGATTTGTCGATTTTGAATTTAAGCATTGCGTAGCACCATCCAATATTTAATCAATTTCATAAATAATCAGTCTATATACATTTATCTATTTATGTGTGTTTAGGTGTATGTATAAATGTATAAGTAAATATGTTCAATATGCGGCATTCAGATTAGGATTGCACGGAAAAACCAAGTGGCATGCTAATAAAAATCATGTGCTCTTCAACCCCTTCTCCAATTCACCACATTGGTCAGCATGCGTATATGCGCGCATGTGTGTGTGTGTATTGGAAAAGTGTTTTTGAAGCGAAATTAACAATTTGCTATTTTTGTAGCTACGCGGGGGCGAATGATGCGACAGACCGACCCCGAAAAGACGGACAGTCCGACAGTACGGACAAACCCCGTACTGACAGACACGCATTGACCATCGGCCATCGGCAACAAACAACAACTTGTTGTTCCACACACACACACACAAACACACACACTTAATCACATGCATACACACAAAGCGACACAGGCTGAACGGTGGTTCACTCAGCTGCAGATGCAGATGCTCAGTTTTTTCTTAGCTATGAGTGAGCTTGTGTATGTGTTCCGTTCTTTACATTCTGCTTTCGTTTTGTTGTTGCATTTCCAAAAGCTAACGGCTTTTTGCTAACAGCTTCTACCTGTTGTGCTCTTTGCATTTGTACATATCGATAATTATCGGGTCTCTACTGCTGTTGAGCTGAGAGTCTTCGCATGCCAGACACACATACACGCATGCAAACGCACGCAGGCACGCACGGACACAGGTACAGGCACAGGCACAGGCAGAGAAACATACACGCACACAGCATCACAGACAGGGACAGCATGAACAACAGCAGCAACCGAAGACCGTTGTTTGTTGTCCGAATTCATACTTTCTTCTTTGCTTTGCTTTGCTTTGCTTTACTTTTGTTGCTGTTGTTTTTGTATCTGCTGCTACCTTTGCCTTTGCCACCACCCACTCCCACTGTATGCATGTGTGTGTGTGTGTGTGAGTGGGTGCGCGCTCGCTTGTGGTGGGATCTTCGTGTGTACATGGCGACGACGACGATCGTTGTCGTCGTGCATTTGTTGTTGGTGCTGCGACGGCTGGTGCACAGTTTTCTTTGAATGCTGCTGCTGCTGCTGCCACTTCTGGGTCGTCGCACACGTACGATATTCAGTTTTTGCTGTCGCGACATCAGTTTTGAGTTGGCTATCAACGCGAGCGGGTCTTTCTCTTTGCAAGCGACAAACGTAGATATTTTCTCCAATTGTATTCACATATTGTTTTGTTTTTGTTGCTGTTGGTTCATTATAACATATTTTTTTAAATTTTTTTTATTTTGGTATATAAAACTAAAAAAAAAAAAACAAATGTATAATTTTTTTTTGGTTGTTTGAGACTTGTAAAGAAAATATACAGAAAAATTCATACCTAAATATATAAACATATATATAAATATACAGAAATATAGTATATCATGCTATAAAAAAGCTTTTTTAACGTACAAATTACGAATGTGTATGTGTGTGCGAGTGTGAGTGTGTGTGTGTGAGATGGGTATATATCTGAACACATAGATATACGTAAATATATGTATGTAGCTATGTATATACATATCTGAATTCATGAATATCTATATTTATATAAATCTATATATAAATATATATGCAAATATGTATATATTTTTTTATATGTATAAAAAAATATTTGTATCCGTGCGCTAAATACTATTAAACAAAACGGACCTATTATTTGGCATATATAGCCCATAAATTCTACATATGTATAATATATGTATTCGTATTGGTATTCGAATCGAAATCTCTATTCGACTCCGAATTTGAATCTGAATAGAAATCTAAATCGATGTCTGAGAACTTACTCAACGTATATTCACATAAACACACATGGGCACAAGAAATGTGTGAGTGTGTGTAGCATTAAAAAAGCGAGAATTTTCAAAATTATTTCAAATATGTACTACATCCACAATACTGACGAAGGCCCCACCCCGCCCTGTTCCGCCCCGCCCTATTTCGAAAAACGGCACATGCGTTGACGTTGACGCCGAAAATAAAATTTTCAAAACATACTATTTTTAAAACGATACCAATACGAAACGGAATAGATTGGAAGGAAACGCCATGAAACGAAATGAAACAAAACGAGCGAACAAGGAAAAAAGCGAATGTGAAAAAAGTAATTAAGTAGCAAATTATCGTGTTATACAACGTTTTTTTTTTTTTTTTCTTTTCTTAATTTTTTTATAACATTTTTTTCGCGTTCATAGTCAACATCTTCCCCACCACCGTATTCCCGCCTCTTCCATCCAATCAATCAACTCCATTTTTAATTTTGGGCGATTGTTTTTCATTTATATTTTTCTAAATGCATTCACTCGTTTTACGCGTTTCAAAATGCACATATGTAAACCGGACAATAAACCGCCTTACAAAATTGACATTTTGCGAAAATACTGTAAAATCCACTTGTTCTGCTCTTTAACTTAGACCCTTGAGTCTTCAAAGTCGTAATTTAAGATCTATTGAGTCATTAAACTTTGATTTTATAATCTTATACGATTTTTTTCATTGTTTCATTTGTTTTCATTTCCGTTTCCGCTTTTTTCAATTTTCACTTCTAAAATCTTGACTCTTCTCGTGTCTCTACCTCTCTCTCCCCTTATATCTCTCTCTTGCACATTGCAGATTATGTTTAAAGGAACATCTGTGAACGAGCTTCCTCCCACTGCCACGTCCAATCCTAATATTTAGTTGGTTATTAACCAAAAAACGAATCGAAAACCAATTTAGTTGTTTCCAGCTAATGCTGATCATTTTTTAATCGAAACATTGAAACCAAAGCGACTTATTTGACAAAAACGATTGTTGATTACGATTCTGAAACTCACGTACACACATGCACTCTTGCAACTAGCAACTGCAACTTTAAGAAACAAAACAAAACCTAATTAATAAACGCTACTTGCTAAAATAAAAAAAAAGAATAATTGATAAAAAAAAAAACAAATTAAATTAAACTAAAAATTAAATATACTGTATAATAAAGAAAAGTGCAACCCATCGACAGCAGCAGCAGCAACAGGAACTGCACCACCAGCAACTGCACCTTAAACAACAGCCACAAAATGATGATGGAGAACGGTATCTCCATGGAGTACGGAGATGGCTACATGGAGCAGGAGGAGGAATGGGAGCGCGAGGGATTGCTCGATCCTGCGTGGGAGAAGCAACAGAAGAAGGTATGTACTCACTCCCTCACTCATATGTAGATATACTTCTTTTATCTGCATCGGACTATTTTGTTATCTATAGATCAGTCGCGCTAAGCGCAAATCTCTACGCACATCAAATACATGAGACTTGTATCTGTATGGTTGTGTGTGTCTTGTTTATAGATATTGTAGCTGACAGATATGTATATTATAAATACATATATATATATATATATATACGATATATATATATATATATATATATGGGTTCCTTCGATTATGTTTCAATATTTGTGCGAGGCAGCCGAAAAGCTCAGCGCGCATTTTAAAAATAGCTTCGTTTCATGGTTCTTTTCTTAAATGTTTGAAATATGTTCAACAAAAATAATTGTTTTTTTTTTTTGTATTTTTTTATTTTGGCCTTGATGGTGTTGTTGGTGGTGATGGTGGTTGGTAAATTCCGACACCCCTGCTTAGCATAAGGAATTGTTATTGTTTGACACAATCGTCTTTATCACTGGAATCGTTCATTTCAGTTTGCTTTTTTTGACATAATACTTAGTTTGCTTAACTACATGAGAAGTAAAGTTATCGATTTCGAAGTGCGATACAAGACATGCACCTCGACCCACTCACTCCCACTCCAACTGCCACCCCTACACGCACAAACACACTCACACAGACTAAAAGACAAAGAATCAGCACTAAATAGTCTGCTGAAGGTTATGCACATACACAGCCACAGCTCTATCCATTCAATTATGTTTCGCCTAGTTTTTTCATCGCCAGCCGCTCTCTCACTGTCTCTCTCTATAGAACGCTCTTCCTCTCTCTTCGCACCTGCTCTTCCTCATCTGTTTGCTTTGCAGTTTGTTCTGTTTTCAGCGGAAGTGGCAGCCGTTACCTTACAACCACATCAACAAGTACAAGTGAAGGAAGAAAAAGAACAATAACAATAACAAGCTGTGCCACTGTGTAAATAGTTGTTGAATTGATAGATTGTCAGATATGCCACAATCGAAGCAGACAGTTTCCCAGCTGTAAAACTCAAAACTGCTAAATTTGTTGTGCATCTGTGTTTGTGCGTGTGTTTGATAAGCTTTTCAATTAGTAGGTCATGCCTCTTTAGCCTTCTTTTCCCCTACCAAAACTACAATCGGATCACATTGTAAAACAATGTTTCATTTGCCAAATTACCAACTGTTTTTTTTTTATCTTTTATTCTCTGTTGCTTTTGTTTTCTCCGACTCTTTGGGTCGCAAATGAAGCGCATCAAATGTGATTCAACAATGTTTTTGCTGTTGTTATTATTGTTTCCATTACTCTGCTTCTTCGTACTATTTGTCACAAGAACAAAAACAAGTTGCTGAGTTTTGCTTGACAGCGAAAAAACGTTGCAGATGATATTTATATACAATATTCTAAAAATTGCCAAAAAAAAAAAAAAAAACAAAAAAAATATGTGTACATACACATAAAAAAAAAATTAAAAATTTAGTGCAAGGTTGTGGTTTTGACACGCCGCATAACGGTAAACGTGGAGTGGGGAGGGAGAAGAAGGGCGAGTTAACCAACGGCAATTTACAATTATAAATAGCCAGCAAGTATTATGAAGCAATGCAATTTCAACACACACACATATGCACCTGCAATGCCACAAAATGCTCCTGGCCAAAATAAATGCAAAAAATTAAGAAGACGCAGATGATAAAATTGCCAGTTGCGTTTGATTTAAAGCGATTTGATTTTTGAGCTTGACACACACACGCACATATGCAAAACGTATGTGTGAACACTTTTGAATACAATCATATACAGATTTGTGCTTGTATGTGTATCATCTCTACTTGATCTATATATAAATTTCGTAATCGCAAATTACCGCACAAGAGAATTTCGTCTCGTCATTATAAAAGACGAAGCAGTTGAAATAATGAAAGCAACAAATTCTTGTTAGTATTTTTGTTGTTGTAGTTGTTGATATTGTTGTAGCCTTTTCTGTTTTGTGTGTGTTTACATTGGCCAAAATGGAAGTCTGATGACTGTGTGAACATTCACTGTGAGGAGAAAGGCGCCGTTGGTGGGTGGCTGGCGGTGGAGTGTATGGGATGGAGGTCTGCTGAGCAGGTGTAGGCGTAGGCTGTTTATTGTTGACGAATCTTTTGCTCGCACTCTCTGGTACTATCTCTCTCTTTCTCTCTTTCTCTAGCTGCCCAAATGTCTGTGCATGTGTTTGTGTGTGATTCAACTGTCTATGCGTCATCCACATTGCAGCATAGTAAGTACATACATATGTACAAATACTCGAGTATGTGTGTGAGTGTTATTCAGGTGTTAGACATTTGCCAGCTGGCAGGACTGCTATAGACAATGACTTAACGGAAACACAAAGTTTTTAATCAGAAAGTTTAACGAGATCATGTGCTTTGTGGAATTGTTTGACAAATGCAATATCTACTTATCGATTTTAAGCAACTAATTTGCGAAAGCATCTCTCTTTGCTACTTGCTCTTCTTCACCGCACCATGCCAACTGTTCGTGTGCGTGTGCATGTGTCTGTACAATTATCTGTCTGCTCGCTTTAGATATGTGCGAATGAGTCCATGCTATGAGGCCGCTCAAATTACATTCAGCTAAAAATGGTGTGTGTGAGAGCGAGTGCGCAACACAAAGCTTTTTCTAAAGCTCCCTCCCGTCGTCGCTGGCGTCGGCGTCTGTTTTGCTTGCTTTTATTTTATATGATTTGTTTTATTTTTTTCGACTTGTTTCGACTTTTGGCGCGTGCGCATTGCTTTGAGTGGCACATACTCAATTCGTTTCGATTGCTCAAATATCGCGCCAAAGAGATCATGATTAAGAACATGCAACAGGCTGTTGAACGAACCGACTAAACCGCTGCCTGATAACGGTAATCATGCTCGGGTCGACTTGGACTACTAAATAAGAAGAAGAAAAGCAAACGGGTTGACGGCGGAATGCGGCAGACACTTAGTCCAGAGTCCACCTCACACACACACACACATACATGTTTAACTAACTAGCGGTAAGCTCCAACGACACGTTTCACAACGCACAGACTCTGCAGCTTTCCCCTCCCATTTCCCCATTAATATGCCTGTACAATGGGATGTGTGTGTGTGAATGTGTGTGCTCTCTTTCTACTGCGCTGTTGGCCTAGTTGACCATGTTATTGTTTGTGTGGGTAATATAATGCAGAGGTAATCTGTCGCCAGCGCTCGTTTTGATCGACACACAGGCACAGAAAAGATGCAGCCAGACTAACACCGATTTGCATTAACAGTTGCATTTCTTGTTCTTTAGCTTCAGCTTTTAGCTTCTTGTTGTCAGTTTTTCCGTATGCTCGTCTAAGCTCGTCGTCAGCAGCAGCAACAAAAACAACAACGCCAGTAGCAGCAGCATCCAATCTTTACTTTGCAGCAAACTTCTTCGTCTTCGTCTTTTACTTTTTTTTCTTGGAGACTATTCCCATTATCTCACGCATACAGCAAACTGTTAGCGGTTAAATGGTCAATAGAGCAGCCGGATAGTTCCCATTTCTTTTCAAACGCAATTTTTCCCAGCTTAGCAGCAAGTGAAAGATGCATCCCTGGCATAATGCTCATAGCGGTAGTCCATTGTTATGCATATCGGTATCGATAATGTATGTTTGTACCTATGTATATCGATTATACTACTACAATCAATATACCTCTTTTCTTTACACTGTTCGATCATTCATAGAATTCTGTTTCGCTGCTAACTAACTCACCGCAACTCACACACTCACACACACACGCTCATACGTGCACATTCACAGTTTATTAAATATTTCCAGCTGCAGATGGTAGTCGTGTGGGCATGATGCATTCATTGTATGCCATAATATCAAAGCTGTACGCAAGCTTTTTGCCCAGCAAGAATAATGAATTTAAAAGCTGTAAATTTACAAGCACCAAAAACGCAGACGGCGGCGACGACAACGACTTCGGCTACTCCTAAATAATGAAGTGTTTGCCAAAAGAAAAAAATAAAATAAATAACTGGTTTATACATGCACATACACACATACCTGAACATTGTCTTTCTTGTTTTCTCTTTGTTCTTGCTGTCTGCCCCCATTTGGTGAAAAATAACTGCAACTGTCAGCCGCAGTCTCTGTCGCCGTTGTCTCAGCGACTTTCGCAGCCACAGCTGCAGCTGTGCCAGACCAGCTCAAGTCATGCCCTAAGTGAGCTATAGGCTAAGCTTTAGCTGTTCTACCCTAACACTTTCAAAGCATTATATTTCTCCCATCTAACAGTTAAAACAATACAAAGAATAATGTGATTTTAATTGAGGATTAAAGTATAAAAATAGGAAATCATACATGTATTTAATTTGGGGAAAAATGTTCATATTTTAATACATAAATCTAATTTTTGTGTACTACAATTTTAATGGAAATTTTGATTTCGATTTATCGATAGACATTTACGGCATGGTGTAACAGTCATTTGCGTAAAGCCGGCACCGCTATTGATAACATCGAGGAGGACTTTCGCAATGGCCTCAAGTTGATGCTTCTCCTTGAGGTGATCTCAGGCGAGACACTGCCGAAGCCCGATCGCGGCAAAATGCGCTTCCACAAAATCGCTAATGTAAACAAGGCCCTAGACTTTATTGCCTCGAAGGGTGTGCACCTTGTGTCGATTGGCGCGGAGGAGATAGTCGACGGTAATCTCAAAATGACGCTGGGCATGATCTGGACCATCATTCTGCGTTTCGCCATCCAGGATATCTCCGTCGAGGAGATGACCGCCAAGGAGGGTCTGCTGTTGTGGTGCCAGCGCAAGACGGCTCCATACAAGAACGTCAACGTACAGAACTTCCATCTGTCCTTCAAGGTGAGTCCAAAACTTGAATCGAATTTAATCCAATTTTTTAAAGCCATCTCTTTCTGTTCCATCTGTTCCCCTTAGGATGGTCTGGCCTTCTGTGCGCTCATCCATCGTCATCGCCCAGATCTGATCGACTACGCCAAGCTATCCAAAGACAATCCGTTGGAGAATCTGAACACTGCCTTTGATGTTGCTGAGAAATATCTTGATATTCCAAGGATGTTGGATCCAGATGGTATGTATGACGTTGTTATTGACTGACATTGTAATCAGAGACTAAGCTAAGCTAAGTGATTATACTTAAAGAGTTAATCCAAAAAAAATAGACTTAAATTAAGTTTATAGTACTCTTAATGACAATACTTCCAATTCTCTCTTGCACCGTTAACCACAACGATAACGATAACGGTCGCTATCACGATCACAATCATGTTCACAATCACGGTCACATATGAACAACAGATTTAATCAACACTCCAAAACCGGATGAACGTGCCATCATGACGTACGTCTCCTGCTACTACCACGCCTTCCAGGGAGCTCAACAGGTTGGAAATGTGACGCATGTACCCGAACCCACAAGACAATACACCTACGTCCCGAATAATTACAATGTGACTAAACTTCACATCGATACACTTAAATATTATATATATCAATATTTCATTTATCGTTCTATATATGCATCTATATATAGACACAACAGTTTGTTTTTTGGAAAATGTGCAATACAACGCAAACTCCCAAAAAAAGCTTCTGAATATAGATATACCTATACAAATATGTATATGTATATATATATATATATGTATTTATTGCTGTTGTTCTTTCATATTTTTGCCAATGCGATTAACTAACACAACAGTCCTTCTTAAACATCAAACAAGAGTTTTCGGTTTGGTATTAATGAGCTTTCACACACACACACACACTGTATGTGTGATAAGCTCGCTCTATTGCCGTCACTTTCGCTCTCTCGTTTGATGCATGTTCTCGCAGCTTATCAAATTTTGAATACAAACCCTCGGCTCTAATTGCATTTGACCTTTGACCGAGTGCTATCATACCTATTGCTCCGTTATATATATGTGTGAACTTATGTACGTATGTGGCACACTAAGCTCAAACCGTTATTTAAGCTCGTTAGAGCACACTTATTAATCACTAGGCATGCCTTAAGTTATGATTAAAACTAACTTTAATGCACATGTTACAACTATGCATTCATATGTATGTGGGTGAGTGTGTGCGTGCGCATGTTTGAATAACTTGAGGTTTATTAAGTTGGCTGCGCCGCAAGTCCTTTAAGTACATGAGTATTCACTGTGACGCACTGTACACACGCACACTCATACACGTGCATATGTACAAGATTGTATTTCGAATGTTATATTGTCATTGTTGATATGCTTGCCTGAAAACTAACCTATAAATAATTCAATTTGTATGTTTTGTTGCTTTTTCTTTCTCTCTCTCTCTCTTTTCTCTCTCGCTCTCGCTCTGCTCTGCTCGCTCCACTTCTCGCGAATGTGCTCATCGACAACTACAACAACAACAACTACTACAATTTCCAACAAACGATAACGATTTTGTCACAAATACAACAACAACAATACCACAATCACCGCGATCACGATCACCACCGCCAACACCACAACCACCAATAATAACACCACCGATCATACAGATTTGCAGAATACTGCTTTGCCTGATGAAAGGGCGGTCATGACATATGTATCATCGTATTATCACTGTTTCAGTGGCGCCCAAAAGGTCTGTTATGCACACACCCACATCCACACTAAACTCTTCCACATTCCCACACGCCCCCAGCAGCTCAAGCCCTTTTTTATATCTGGTACTTTTCAAACAACATTTGGATTTTTTCATTCGGGGTTTTTCACTTGTTCATTTCCAAATTCGCATCTCAGTCATCGGATAATTGTCCTAGCTACCTCTTCTCATGCACACAGTTATGCACACAAACACGCACACTTATGCTTCGTTACATGGTCGACAGCGAGAAAGGATTTTGCGAATTGATGCCAAGTGAAAAAACTTTGGAGCACTGCTTGCGCCTGCTTCCGACTGCTTGAATAACGAGCTTTTCCTTCCAACTAATTCAGGCGCATTTTAGAGCTTTTCTAAATTTGTGCTTTTATTCGCTCTCTGCTCTCTCGTTTGCTCGCTCGTTAACCTGTTCTCTGTTCGCTCGTTGTTCGATCGTTCTTTTTGATTGCTTTCCAATTCTGAGTTGGTTTTTTTGTGAATCCTACACTCAGAGAATTTAGCTGGCGAATCAAAAGTGTTTTCTAACCACATTCTCAACCTCACAATCGGCAGGCGGAAACGGCAGCAAACCGTATTTGCAAGGTGCTCAAGGTCAACCAGGAGAATGAGCGTCTCATGGAGGAGTACGAACGTCTGGCCAGCGATGTAAGTATACCATATTCCGATTTATGAAGTCGAATATTTTTAAGCAGCTTAACTCTGTCAAAGAGTTAAATTGATTTATCGATAACTTGATCACGAGTTCCCTATAGCAATGCTGATAAGCCAACGAATAAGGATTATTAATCCCTTCGAAACAATCTTATTTTACATTTTTCATCCTCTCCATTCGATGGATTAGCTGCTGGAATGGATTCGCCGGACCATGCCGTGGCTGAACTCCCGCCAAGCGGACAACTCGCTTGCCGGAGTACAGAAGAAACTGGAGGAGTACCGAACGTACCGTCGCAAGCATAAGCCACCACGTGTGGAGCAGAAGGCAAAACTCGAAACAAACTTTAACACGCTGCAGACGAAGTTGCGTCTGTCAAACCGTCCTGCCTACTTGCCCACCGAGGGCAAGACAGTGTCTGACATCTCCAACTCATGGAAGGGCCTGGAGCTCGCCGAAAAGGCTTTCGAGGAGTGGCTGCTAGCCGAGACTATGCGCCTGGAGCGTCTCGAGCATTTGGCCCAGAAGTTCAAGCATAAGGTAATCCAATTTATCTGTTTGATCAATTCTACTGATTGAGTGATTGTCAATCTGTCTTTCTGTTTATCGCAGGCCGATGCCCATGAGGACTGGACACGTGGCAAGGAAGAGATGCTGCAGTCACAGGACTTCCGTCAATGCAAGCTCAACGAGCTGAAGGCCCTCAAGAAAAAGCACGAAGCCTTCGAGTCTGACCTGGCTGCCCACCAGGATCGTGTCGAGCAAATCGCAGCTATTGCCCAGGAGCTGAAGTAAGTAAATCCTTCCGATCCTTGCGATCTTTAGTCGCCGCCTTAAGCAATATTTTCTGCAATGAAAATCTATGAATTGTGTTTCCTAATGTTGATTCAATGCTTGCCTCGGTGCTCGATTTGCTGGAAAGTGTGAGGTTAGCTCTCATTCGATCACTGATCACCAATCATCAAAACCATCTGTGCCCATTGAAATTTGTTGATCCCATGATAATTGCACAAATATCTTAATCCTAAACTTCTGGTTCTCCTCTTCTTTTCATCATCTTAAAGTACTCTGGAGTACCACGACTGCGTTTCAGTAAATGCACGTTGTCAGCGCATCTGCGATCAGTGGGATCGCCTGGGTGCACTCACCCAGCGTCGTCGCACTGCCCTGGACGAGGCGGAGCGCATTCTGGAGAAGATCGACATCTTGCATTTGGAGTTCGCGAAGCGTGCGGCGCCATTTAACAACTGGTTGGACGGCACACGAGAGGATCTTGTTGATATGTTCATTGTGCATACCATGGAGGAGATCCAAGGACTGATCCAGGCTCACGATCAGTTCAAGGCAACTCTCGGCGAGGCCGATAAGGAATTCAATCTGATTGTGAATCTGGTTCGCGAGGTCGAATCGATTGTCAAGCAGCACCAGATACCCGGTGGTTTGGAGAATCCCTACACTACCCTGACCGCCCACGACATGACACGTAAGTGGACCGATGTCCGTCAGCTGGTGCCTCAGCGTGACCAGACACTGGCCAACGAGCTGCGCAAGCAGCAAAATAACGAGATGCTTCGTCGCCAGTTTGCAGAGAAGGCTAATATTGTTGGCCCCTGGATCGAACGCCAGATGGATGCTGTGACCGCGATAGGCATGGGACTGCAGGGATCTCTGGAGGATCAGTTGCATCGCCTCAAGGAATACGAACAGGCTGTATATGCCTACAAACCAAACATTGAGGAGCTCGAGAAGATCCATCAGGCCGTTCAGGAGTCGATGATTTTCGAGAATCGCTACACAAACTACACGATGGAAACTTTGCGTGTCGGCTGGGAGCAGCTGCTCACCTCGATCAACCGCAACATCAACGAAGTGGAAAACCAAATACTGACACGCGACTCCAAGGGCATCAGCCAGGAGCAGCTGAACGAGTTCCGATCCAGCTTTAATCACTTTGACAAGAATCGCACCGGTCGCCTAACGCCCGAGGAATTCAAATCGTGCCTCGTCTCGCTGGGCTACTCGATCGGCAAAGACCGACAAGGTGACATGGACTTCCAGCGCATCCTGGCTGTCGTCGATCCCAACAACACCGGCTACGTCCACTTTGATGCCTTCCTCGACTTCATGACCCGCGAAAGCACCGACACCGACACCGCCGAGCAAGTCATTGATTCCTTCAGAATCCTGGCAGCCGACAAGGTAGGACATAGTCGCAGACATTATACTCGATCCATTAATTATTTCTCTATTTGTCCAATACCCTAGCCATACATCTTGCCCGATGAACTACGCCGCGAATTGCCACCGGATCAGGCTGAGTACTGTATCCAGCGCATGCCACCATACAAGGGACCTAATGGAGTGCCCGGGGCCCTGGACTATATGTCGTTCAGTACGGCTCTCTATGGCGAGACCGATTTGTAAACCCGATAACACCTCCCTCCGCCCACTCAATGCTCTCCGACGAGAGATCTGAGATCATATAATTGATAAATTCTAATAATAATAATATTAAACATAGATTTATTATTATACTACACTCGTAATGGTAACTTCAAAACAAAACATAAAACATATTATAATTTTTCGAAAATTATATTGTATTGTATTGATCGATTTATGCTAAACCGAGAGCCGATTGTAATACAGGAAAACAACATCAACAAAAAAACTTACAACAAAAATGCATATCGAATTTTCAAAAACTATAAAATCTATAAAACATTATTTTTTGAAATTTATGTTAATAAAAACAAACAAAATACAAAAACATGAACACGAATCTAATCGAATCATATGTAAAATGATCAAAGAAAACGAGAGCAAAATGATGAGAGGAAAATGGAAAACGAGAAACTTTAGAGGCAAACCAAACACATTGAAAGAGAGAGAGAGAGAGAGAAATAGAGAAAGATAGATGTACACAACACAGGAAAGAAGAGTACAGAGTAATATCTTGGAGAGTTCCGAAAACGAATTAGTTTTAATCTCCAAAACAACAACATATTTATCAAGCTTAAACTTCCCCAATAAAAAGAGAGTGAGAGAGAGCAACGGAGAGAGAGTTAGAAAGAGAAGAGACACAGGCAGAGCTGGAATATTTATAAAAAAAAAAAACAAATGATAAAACCGCCAATAAAACTAAACTATTCATATATGTAGCTATTTATTCATCAAAATGAAAACAAAAGAAAAACTACTTAAATATTACTCATATTTATTTTATTTTTTTAGAACTTCACATTTCAGCACTCTATACTAAAAACGTACCAAATTTTACATTAACAATTAGATTTGTCAATACACACATCACACACATACACAAACACTACACACGTATATACGAGAAAGTAAAATAAAATGATTATTTGGTGATATTGTCTTTTATTGTGCATCCATCACCAATTTCAGTTGGATCAAGGCCTTATTCCTTGATTTTTGGAAAATGGTCTGCAATCCTTGGAACTCCTGAAAACTGGTTGAAAAAATAATAGAAAAACTTGTTTTTTTATGGTAGTACCTATAACTTATGCGCTTTAGATTTATTTTGAATTTATTTTTTTTAATGATAACAAAAAGACTGAAGTTTGCATGAAAATTTTGATCTGATCTTAATGCTTACAGAGCTGCAATTGATTCATAAATAAGTGTAATTGGTTTTATCGGTATTATACAATACATGATTTAACACTATGTACACAGACCCACAAGCACTCTCAGACACATACACACACACATTCACACACTCACGAATAGACCAAGTTCTTAAAGGCAAATTAGATCAGTTTATGTAATTCATCCGGATACTGGTTACCCCAAGTCCAACAGAATGCATATACATATCTATATATATAGCTTTTATGTATAGTATTCTTCTTTTTTAAACAAAACAATGACAACCGAAAATATTCTCAACATTAATAATTTGATTTCTGTTTGGTTTAAACATTTTCAATGTTTAACAACAACAATTGAATTCATATGTATAAGTATTTATATAACTATGCTTAATCATCTAATTCACAATTAAACCTCTGCCATAAACCTATGTATATATATATATATATATATATATATTATATTATTTATCTTTTGTATCCTTTACATAAAATTAATTAATTTGTTTTGCATTTTTAAAAGCTTTTGCGATTTTCAATAAAAATATTGAACTTTTGTGATTGATAGTTTTGTTGCATTCCCGTTAGCATTGACAATAAAGATTCGATAATAAATGGATATCGACATCAAAAATTCAACTAAAAAATCACATGAATGTTTTGTGGAGGATTTTGGGAAATGTGTATATTTTTGAATTTATTTACTTTTTGATTTTATTGATTAATTGTTGTTGATTTGTGTGGGTTATAAATATGTACAAATAATAATTGAATTAAATCATAAATTAAATATCAATAATCGAAACGTAATTTCTATATGTTGATTACTGCTGTTTTTTTATTTTTATTTTTTTTAGATTTGTAGTCTTGTAATAATTAATTAAGAAAAAAATTAAAAAAAAAACCTATAAAGAAAAATAACTATTTCTAATTTTTGTGTGTGGGTGTGTGTGTATGTTGGTGTGAGCGTGTATGTTGGTGTGTGTATGTTGGTGTGTGTGTTTGTGTTCCGAGACAGAGGCAGACCGCATTGCCCACGGAAAAAGATCGTTGTAAAGTAAAGTACAAAATACACAATCCATCTCCATTTCACCTCAGCAGTTGGGTTAATTGGAAATTCGAATGTTTTTAACAAATATATATAGTCGATTATAAAATATATATATAATGTGCGAATGAAACATCATTTTGGCAACATTAACTTAGTGCTGTACTTGCACTTTTTCTCTTTATGTCCGATTCTTCTGTCTCTGTCTATTTCGTTTTATGTATTGCGATTAGAGCCTAGTTGATAGAATCAGATACGCTAAACACTAGCAATTTGGTATATATAATACACGAATGCCCATAGAATATTGATGTGCGGTAAGATCTAATAAAAAAATATAGTTAATATATTTGTTTTTCTTTGTTGAGTTTGTATATAAATATATATATGTATACATATATTTATGGTTATATATTCTGGTATATCTGTTCTCAGTATCGTGTAACGATGTTAACTTTAAAGGCGCACTTAAAAATGATTTAATAAAACACACTCCCAAACACTAATACTAATATATCTTATGTGTATTTTTCATATCTATTTTGAATTCATTCTTTCCGTTTTTATCTCCTCTCTTTCCTACTCCATTTGTTTCCCGAATCTGTATCTCTTCTATTTGAATACTTTTCAATTCTAGCTGTATATATATATATATATATATTGTGTTTCTTGCTGTTACTGGGGAAGCTTCTTCATCACTTTGTGTTAAATATAAAATATCTGAATTTGTATGCTCGACAATTATGATATTTTGGAATTTTCATTGTCATTATCCCCTTCTTTCTGTTCCCCTTCTTTCTATTTGTTGTTGTTCCTTTAAAATGCCAACACTCCTTGGAATCCCCTGAATGATTCTTTTTGGTTCGCATTTCGATCACTGACTGAATTAATTCTATTCAAAATTCCATTTTGTTGTTCTATTCCTTGGCCCCGCCGGCTACATCGCCTCCCCCACCGCCAGCCATGTGCTGGGGAATTACTGTGAGGCTTTTGGGTATCTTGGACATGATGACGTTGTCGATGAGCTTCTGCTGCTGCTGCTGTTGCTGCTGTTGCTTAAGGGTAAAAGTAATTCCACCACCTGCTCCTCCCCCGCTTGTGGCAGTTGCGGGCTTCGCTGTGAGATGCGGCAATTTGCTGGCGATGCCCGCTGCGGGTCCGCTGCTGTTTCCATTCAAAAGGTACTGATTGGCATCGGGAAAGTTGTTCCATAGCCAGGAGGTGTTGCTGTCCATAGAGACATTGTTGTTGGCCGCAGCTGTAGCCGCTGCCAAGGCATTGGAAAGCAACGGAAGCGACGGATGCGAGCCTGCTCCGAAAGCGTTCTGTTGATTGTTCAGTGGTGGCATTGGCTTTGGAGCCAAGCGGGCCAAACGCAGTCCGCTTCCTGCACTTCCAAGCTGTAGCGTTGGTAGCTGTTGCTGATGTTGTTGTTGTTGCTGGTGCTTGTGATGCTGTTGCAGCTGCTGCAGCTGGTGACGTGCAGTCTGTTGCGCCGCTGTCAATTTGGATATGCTGCTCAGTCCTGCGGAGTAAGACTGTGATTGTTGTTGCAGCTGTGGCTGCGATTGAGTCTGCGATTGTGACTGTGACTGTGCCTGGCCAGGCTTCGGCTTGGCGTTCGCCTTGAGCATCTGATCACGCAGCAGCTTCTCGCGCCGCAGGATGCACATGCGATTGTAGTCAGTGATGGATATGAGGTATGGCTTGCCTCCAGACTGCACCTGCACCTGGGCAGGTAGACGACGTCCATCGGCAGTCTGGAACAGCGTTGGTGACTTGATCTGCACTTTGTGCTGCTCTTTTAGAGGAATCAATGTGGGTTTCCAGCTCTTGCTGTCATGACGCTCCTGCGGCGACAGCGAATCCGGCAACATGATGACACTGGGTGGCCCTCCACTGCTTCCGCCCGCCCGCGGCAGTTGCAAGCGCCGTCCACCCACGGAGACTACACCACTGGCACCACCACAACCGCCAGCACCGCTGGAGCGGCGTCTCTGCAAACTAATCAGCTCAGGGGGCGTGCTCAGCAGCTGTGCCACATTTGGAGTCACTTTTGTGGTCTGCTGCTGATGTTGCTGTTGTTGCAGGGTTGAGGGCGCTAGTGTACCGCTCGCTACTGAGGGCACTGTCTTCTGTTTCTGAGTCTGCTGTAGTGCAAGCAATGCCACGGATGGGGCCTCATGCTGCACATGACTGTGGTTTTGATTGCTTGTCAGTTTATTGGCCATGTCCAGCAACTTTTGAGCCTTTTCACCCGAAACGGAGGCGGGTTTGTTGCTAGGTTGCATTTGCTGCTGTTGTTGTTGACTAGCGAGTGGCAAAATCTCAACGCCCTTGTTCAGCAGATTAGTTTTTAGAATGCTGCGGCTATTTGCAGCGCTGGTGAAGACCAAAGGCGGTGCATCCTTGGGAACCTTTTGCAGCGTCTCCTCAGATTGTGTAGCTGCAGTCACAGCTCCAGCACCACCTCCAGTTCCAGCTCCAATAGCGGTCGGCTTGTCTTTGGGTCGCGCTATGATAGTAACCGCATTCGAGGTAAGCTGTTTGGCCAACTTATCCACAGATACATTACGTAGACGATCCAGCCCCAGTTCTGGCGAATAGTAGCTAACCTGCTCCTCTCCCTCCTCTCCATTATTATCGTCGTCGTCCTCGTCGTCATCATCGTCGTTCAGTTCCACCAGTGGAATGACTGCTTCGGCCTGGCTAGGTGCAAGGTGCTCCGTGCTCTGGACAGTGGTGAGAGCATTGGCGAGCACACTGCCTCCAGCAGAGGAAGCTGCAGTGGTTATAGTCTGAGCAGGAAGTCTTGGCGAGCAGGAGCTAGAACTGGCATTGGGGGATCCGGCTTTGGCACTACCTTGGAGCCCACCGCAATGCCCATGGTCATAGGAATTTAAACGCTGTCGCACCGTGTGGGTATAGACGCTGGCATTGGGTGAGGCGTGGGGGGCGAGAACTAGATCTCCGTTGCGGTAATACTTTTCCAGCAGAATGAGATGGCGCAAGAAGGAGCTCTGGTTGCCATATGGCTTTTGCAGCTCCTCCCACAGGCGACGCGTGGGTTCGTCATACTGTAGGAACGTTTGCACCCTGGTCCAGCCTTCTGGAGTGCGTTGGCTACTGCTGCAGCCAAAAGGCACCTTGAACTGCACACCCAAATCCTCCTCGCCATGAAAAAGCTCTCGCATGGAGATGTTTGGGTTACTGCGCAGCACGTTCGAGATGTCCGCATCCGCTTTGCCTTTGCCATTGGAGCTAGCGGAGTTGGAGCCATTCGCGGTGGCTACCGTCTCCCCGGAAAGATTCTGCTGGAGTATGGCCTGCAGCTTGGACATCTGCTTGCTGCTGCTACCGCTACTGGCACCATGGCCAATGGGAGTCGTCGAGGAGCTGCTCGAGTTGGAGTCAGTGGGTCCATCGTACTCCACGACCACTGGTAGTTCCGTGGATGCTCCGTCCGAAGTAGCCGTCGAGGGCGTTGGAAGAACACCAGCACCACCGGAAGCAAGAGCTGTAGGTGCTGTGGTCGAGGCTCTAAGATCCTCCTCGTCCGCTTCGGAGGCTTCATTGCTGCCATCCTGCAGATTGTGCACCTTCAGGAGCCTGTGAAAAGAAACGGTTTAGGTCTCTCTTAACTTAGTGCACAAATTTTTGTTCACACACCTCTTGCGATAGTTTTTGACGAAGTCTGCCTTCTGCGACTTGGTGCTGTCTGGAGGCTTCATGAGGAGATTGGCAAAGTAGCGGCACAGCTTGCACACGGCGGTACCGACGCCCAGCTGTACAGGAATGCCCATCTCAGCGAGGGCCTTTTCCAAACGATCGGTGTCCTGCTAAAAAAAGACAAATGCAACGGATGAAGTGGTTTATACACATAGAGAGATTGAGAATGCTTACTGCGGTTATGTGGTACATGTGATTCTTGCCCAGACGACGCTTGCACAGCACACAGCCAGAAGATTGGATGACGGTGTTGTAATGCGGTTCACAGAGCCAAACGCTTGAGGTGCCCACGGGTATGTCAAAGTTGAGGAGACACTTTTTCACGCTCTTGCGGACGCACTTACGACGTAGTGTATGACTGGCTCCATCAGCACAGTCCTTGACTGCGCAAACCCGCTGTGGCGTTGACCCGGATACGGCGCCAGACGACGTTGTCGCAAACTCCCCATCACCAGCATCGCCGGCAAAGTGCTTATCCAAGCTGTTACCATTTCCAGTCCCGTTATTACCGGCATTGATGTTGCTGCTCGTTTCGAGGTGGCCGGGGGCAGAGATGCGCTTCTTATAGGAAGGAGCATTGGCTCGCCGATCTACATGCCGGAAGCAGGCATCGCACAGGCAATTATCCACCGTCAGTTTCTCTTCATCTACAACAGAACATGATTATAAATTGGAATCAAACATCGGTATAAGTATACATACTCGCTAGGATCTTCTGCTGACGCTCTACAGACTTGATTTGGCCAACGTGGCAGGGAGTGTCGTAGAGACCAAACTTGCCACTGCAGTAGTAACACTGATCCTCGCACAGACGTCCCGGATGAAACTTGAATGAAGACGCTTTCTCTGGTATAAGTATTTTCTCCTTCTCGTCCTTCTTAACCATTTGATAAAAGCCGTGATCCATCTGGCCGCCGTGTCCCTCAGAGTGCGAAGAGTCTGTGTGGAGTGAAGCGTATTAACATTTACCCAAAATTTTAAACATTACAAACTGAGTGTTAAAAACAATCTAAGGATCGCGAGGGGTGGTGGGAGGTGACAGACGTTAGTTAAGAGGAAAAGTCTAATAAAGAATAAAAGCAACAAAACAAAGGCAACATTCAGCAATCCCGACACCAACCCAGGGGAGATCTGGACAAGCGGTGCTGTTGTTGCTGCTGCTTCAGATTGCTGTTGTTGTCAATGTGGTTTTGGCTGTGGTTAGTAGAACTTAAACGGTTAGTTGTCTTGCGGCCAGGGCCAGAGTTAGAGATACTCGAGCTCAAATTGGATTTGGTCCCACCTTCGTTCTGCAAAAGGAAAAAGGAATCATTAACAAAGTGTTCTATCTTTCTAGACGGGACAGACTTACCTCATTCTGTATGGTGTAGTAGGAGTCCTCGGCGCCATGGGCACCATGGTGATCGGCAGTCCGGTCGGCCGCCCCATGACCTCGAGCTCGTCCTTTTTGGAATGTCATCTTAAGTGATTGTCGACGCACACCGTGCGCCGAGCTGCCAGCACCAATGCCACCACCTCCAGCAGCACCACCAATGCCCCCTTTACGCGTTGCACTGCCCATGCTCGGAGCAGTACTTCCAGCGTTAGCACTGCCATGTATGACCGTACCAGTGGACACACCACTGCCACCAGCTGCACCACCATTGTTGCTGCGATTTAGCTTGATGACCGTCTTAAGGGTGCCACTGGACTCTATGTGGGATGCACTGCCGCCACCGCCTTTTCCAAATGCGCGTTTGAAGCACTGTTGGTGATTCTGTTGTTGATGCTGCTGTTGTTGTTGGTGCACGGCGCGTGTATTCGCCTCCTGGATATACTCCTGACGAATTTGTTCTGCTGCCTGGTGGGTAAGAAGTCCCAGATGTTGTAAGTGAAGTTCTTTCTCCCGGCGCAGCTCGTCCTCGCAAGCATCCTGTGCTTTAAGCTTCAGCTTACAATTGGCTTCAGTTTTGGTTTTGTTTTTGGCAACCTTTTGCTCGGCGGCAACGGCAGCTAGTGGTTTCTCATCCTCCTGATCTTTTGGTTCTTCCTTGACGTCTTCTACGTTGTCCTCAGCCTTGATCCCAATGGCTAGATCGATGTCCATGGCTAAGTCATGACCTACAGTAGTGACAGCAGTTGCGATGGCATCTCCCACCGACGTTGACACATTTTCCTTGTTCTCCTCGGGGAATTCTCGGGTGCAATCCTCAGACAGGATTTGCATTTCACCGTCGTCGTCGGCCTCAGCATTGGTTTCGGCCTCATCCGAGAAAGATTCTACCTCCATGCTAATCCCTAGATCACTACTCTTTATACCTGCTTGATCCACCTCATTCTGTTTCTGGACCAGCGTCTCAGCCGCCTTGATCGATTCACACTCAATCTCCGGCAACTGCTGTTGTTGCTCTTTCTCAGGACACTCTTTGCTGGCGCTTAGCGCATTACCACTGGCATCCACCACGCCCTCCTTGGCCAATTGCTCCATGATCTCGCTTTCGAAGTCGTCGTAGTCATCTCTCTTGGCTTGCAGCTCAGCTTCAGTCTCGCCATTGGGCTCGCCCGGCGAGCTTTTTGCTATAGTTGCTGCTGTCATGGCTTCCGTTTCTTCTGAGTCATCAGCGGATATCTCAATGGGTGCAGTCTGTGCGTCCAGATCCGTCTCATCGCCGCTTTCGTCAACGCGCAGTTCTCCCATGCCCGTTGAATAGGAGTCATCCTGTTTGGCTTCCACGTCTCCATCCATTTCAATCTCGAGCTCAACAAGTGTGCCAGATACATCTAAATCACCATTCCCCTCTGGTTCACACCCCACTTCGCCATCAACTGCTGGCGTCTCGGTGTCAGTCGCTATTTGAACAATCTCACCCAGTTCCGGGTCTTTCTCAATGCCCAAATTATTGGCCAGAAACTCGGGCTTCTTGTAGAATTGCTTAACACTAATGGCACTGACGCCCTCACTAATCATCTCCGGACTTAGCGAGGGTGCTTTGCCAGCCTCATTCGAATCGGTTTCGCGGTCACCCTCGGGCGCCGTGTCTTTGACAGCGTCCTTTTTCTCGACCACATCCGCCGGGGTCACCGTCGCTGTTTCCACTGTCAGTGGTTCAATACCATTGGAGGAGGCGGAAGAAGAAGCAAGCACATTACCGGCAGATTCTTTGGGTTCTGCGGTTTCCGTCTCTGTGGTCTTTGGAACAGCATCAAAGCTTTCATCGAAGTCAAGCGTTAGCTTCTCCTGCTTGATCTCTGCTGCAGCCAGCAGCAGATCGTCCATAGAGGTGGAGGCCAAGCTATCCTTGGAGTCTTCATCCCCAGCCCCGCCCCCATGTGAGCTCGTTGCTAGAGAGCTTGAGCTTGCCGACGTTGCCTTGCTGACCAAAAGGCCCCGGTTCGCGGAGCCAACACGTCGGCGCTTTGGAGGAGTCGGTTCCGTTGGCGTCGCAGCCAAGAGACAAGGAGAGCCCGCTTTGCTATGCCGGGTGGCCCGTGTACTGGCTATAGTCGTGCTCGTGAGCGTCACCTTGCTCTGGGGTCTGCCACGACCGCGTCTGTTAGCCGACTGTTGGGTAGAAGTGGCAGTTGCTGCTGTTGATGGCAAGTCGGCAATTGAGAACTGATCCTCGCTGTCGGGCAACTCTACTTTAATGTTGAGTGTTGCTTTAGCAGGAGCCGACTCATCCCCGACGAGGGAGGCGATGCTTGAGTCATGGTCATCGTCCTCCTCTTTGACTTCCATTTTGCTGTATTTCAGTCCAATCTCAGAGTCATCATCAGATCGCTTGCGCTTAAGCAACTCCTTAGGTTCCTTTGGCTCTGGAGGCGCTGGTTTTTTCCGACGCCCTCGGGCAGGCAGCTGTGGTTCGTTGTTGACCGAGGATTGACGGCGATTGCGGGTGACGCGAGTGTTATTGTTGGCCAACGCCAGCTCCTGGGCGTGCGCTTTGCGTGTAACACGATTGCAGGCCATTGCTGGTGTTGGTTGAAGGATCGGAGTTGGGGTCGCAGACTGTGTTAAAATTGGTGTACTTTCCTTCTCTTTCTCTTTACAATCCTTTAAGTCCTGTCTGTCCGTTGGCTTCTCCTCTATCGTTGACTTGGCATTGTCTTTTGTGTCTTTCGCCTCCTTTTGGTCCTTTACACACTGTTCGGGCGCCATCACAATGTTTGTTTCCTCCGAGGCCATTCCTAATGCTTCTTCCTTGGCATTTAACTCCTCAAGCTGCTTTGCGGCAATGGCTTCTCTACTTTCTTTAAGCTCCTTAATCGACTTGCGTCCTCTGATAAATATCTGACGATCGGCGGAACTCTTTCTTTGGCTGCCACTTGGCTGCTCTTCCCCATCGCTTCCGCCGCCGCCTCCTCCGGAAGAGTTGACCAAGAACAGTGGCGACGAGGAATTTCGCGTCATACGAAGATTTTTAGCGGCGCCGAGGCCCAAATCACTGCAAGTCTTTCGCGGCGTTCCGCATTCCGTTATTAATGGCATCGGATCTTTATCGTCATCTTTATCATTTTCCGGGTCTTGTATGGCTTCATCGGTAGCTGTTGCTGCCTCAGGAGTTGTCGTATCTGTTTCTAATTCGTCTTCTGTCGCCGTCTCCTTCTCTCCTGTTTTTGATTGGTCCCCTAGAGACACTTCTATCTCCGGTGCTGGGGATGCTACATTGTTGCTATCAGGCTTTGCTCCTGCTCCCGCTATTGTTGTTGAAGTGGTTGCAACTGTTCCTGGCTTGCGCGCCGACATCCTCGAGCCGTCACCGGGCAAAGCTTGTGACGCTGCTGCCGACGATGTCGACGCTCCTATTTTGGCGCTTTTGTTTTGCTTGTCCACTGTTCCAGCTTTTTCGGCAGCTCTCTGTCAGCGTGAAAGCAGGAAATCTCTAGATGCACTTGTGAACACTTGAAGTTGTTGTGATTTGGTCCCATTTGTTGAATACCTATGAAAACAAGGAGAAATAATTAAACCATTCAATGTATTTTACAGAGCAAAATAAAATATTTTAATCAATGCATTAAAGTTATACATGTAAAAAAAAAAAGGATGGGATTAGTTCGATTGAAAATAGTTTTTCTAGTACTCTTTATTCATTACGCATACGCAGTGTAGAATGGATTCCAACGAAAGAAACCGCAAAAAAATACAACCTAACCACACGCACAAAATATGAGCAAATTTTTGCAATTGGTTGTTTCAAAACCACGCGTTGCATTTTATCTGTCATTTACACCTCTCTGCTCCTCCGCTGTTCACCCATAACCTAACGCAGCAAAGAATCACAGCACTCTTAAAGCAGCAGTAAGTTGTCGTAACTAGACCGCCAGAAAAAACTGGACTGCAGATCGAGAGAGCAGCGAAACAACTTTCGTAATTTTTTAATTACATTTTAGAAACACAAAATGAAAACTTAAATAAATTAAAAATAAAACACCGTTGAACATGTGGCGTGCAGAACAATAGTTTCAAATGGGATAAAAAAAAAAACACGAATTATCTGTTTTACAAAGCCTACTGTTGGGATCCTTTGCATTCTATAATAGTGAACGTCACGACGACGCGCGTACAAAACAACAGGCGCCATTTTTGCGCTGCCTGTCAACAGAGACCGAGAGAGCAAAGAAGCACACAGTGACAGTGCGTGAGAGCTACATAAGAATTGGTTAAAATAATATTAACGGGAATAGTATTAATAAGCATACAAAAATCTACCTTCGCTATTCGATTCTTTCCGATTTTCTCCATTTGTCATTTACACTTACACTAGTACAGAGATCAAAACGGATTTTATGACACTGATACAAACACACACGCATAGTTATGTTCTTCTCAGAATTGCACATACACTAGCACTTCGCTGCTCTCTGTAAAATGACAAGCCGAAGCCGCCACCACCCTCGGCAGCGAAGGCGGTGGAAGCAGACATACAACTGACAGCGACAACAAACAGCGAATAAAGGAAATAAAAGCGAATCGCAAATAACAAAATCAAAATGAAGTACACAGATTGTAAAATTGTTCTCACTGACAAACACTCACACACATGCATCAAAGGCTCAGTAGTGAGTATGCAAAAAAAAAAAAGAAGAAAATGTTCTGAAATGCAAGTTGTAAACACTTACAAAAGCACACGCGGACGTAGCAACAGAAGTCACTGAGCATTCGGACTTTTTTGTTTCGGGTGCTCTCTTTTGTGTTTTTTGCTGTTTGCCAAATTTACGACACTTACTTTTTATTGCGTTATTTAAAAGCAAACGGCACTCGTTTACTTTTGTCTAATATTTGTATGTTGCTCTGTTTGATCAAATCTGGCTTCTACTTGTGTGCACAGCACAGCGTTGCCGCACGCAGGGATGTAGGGGTAAAAAATATCGATAGCACCGAAAGTATCGCGCACGACAACACGATACTATAATCCAGTTGTATCGATGTTTCACTTCAAAGCAATTGCAGCAATTTGCAAACACTTTGAAATTTGAATTGATCGTTAACAACAGTCGGTCAACTTTGATAAAATGCCAACAAACTCAAACAAATTAGGTTCACAGAGACGTTTTTATAAAATAATTGATGATTGCCGTTTTTGTGTTTTTAAGTGCGTGGTGCTGCAGGTACATTGAAAGCATAATTAATTAAAATTTATTCTAAAATTATAAATAACAATAACAGACACAAGTTTCATTTACTAAAATTGAGTAACCAATGAACTTGCTTGGCATTTGGCTTTTAGTGACAAACACTTTCACTATTTGATTGATATTTGCAAATTTTTTAACATTTTCTATTTTTAGAGCTTAACTTGGTCACACTTAAAATCATATTAAGCGCCATATTCAATATGTTAAATTATAAAGAATCTTAAAAGTGGAGGTGAACAGTTAACAATTTCGAATATGCGCAATAACAAGTTAAATCGGATATTTTTTTTAAGGGTACATATAATATTAACAACAATAATCATTTAAAAAACGATTGGTTTGTTTTATTTTAGGACGAGCTCAGTAGCGGTATAAAGTTGGGGAAACTGGAACTGAAACTAGGACTTACACGTTATCTACCGCAACCAACAGCAAATGGTTGCACAAAAAAATGCACCTGCCGCAAGTGCATGCCACCTATTCGGTGGACACTCTTTAGGAGGGTGCACCGCATCAGATTTTTAGGTACATATAAAAGTCAATAAATAGACTTTAATTTATGTTGACGAGTTTTGTTTCAGTTTAATCAGTTCAGAATTGGACATAGTTAATGATTTTATTTGATGCTTTAAGTTCTTACATTAATGTTTAAAACTGTCAAGAGTTTACATTTTAAGTTTTCTTTTAATTATGCATAAAGCATTTTTGTTTGCGAATGATTTACCATGTTCGCACACATGCAAATATATTAATGTATGTGTATGTACATAAACAGCTCTTGCACACACGCACACACCGATACTCGCGAACGTACACAGGCACACACACACGCACACACAGAAAAGAGGCAGACAGCCACAACGACGATACTTACTTAATTCTCTTTTTTTTTTAGAGTCGCCTTCGCATCATTTGCGAATTTTCCGCATTTATTGTTATTTAATTGAACCGAAATCAATTCGAGTTCAAATTAGAATTGAAAGTCGGCAAAACGCGGTTAGTTTTATATACAAATGTATTGAAAACCCGCACAAGCCAAAGCAGAGAAAAACAAAAAAAAATAATAATAATAAAATAAAATGCAGAACCCGAACCGACAGAGTTGTGAACGCAAACGCGGTACGAAGTGAAATAACAAGGCAAAATGGCAGCGGACTGCTTGCCAAAGAGAGCAATAGCGTGAGCAAGAGAGCGAGAGAACAAGAGAGCGTCAGTTTGTCACAGCGGCGAAATATGTATTCGCCGCTGACTCTGACTCGACCGACCGACCACATACAAGTGCTATATCCGAGATAATTTTATGCTCTACATCTACAATTTACTTACCCAAAACTTGAAAGCGCAATACAATTTATTTACATGTCAAAATGATGCGTGAACTACACATAAATGTAAAACAATCAATAGCCGATTTCAATGAATGTGTATCGATAAATTAATCGCATTAAGTACTTTATTGATAGTTGATCGGTTGTCAAATATAAATGTGACACGGCTCAATATGACACAATAGTAGGGTATGCAAAAGTCAACCATTGTGTTAACGTTTTTGTTTTATATTTTTCTCTGTCGCGTTGCTGGCTTTTGTTTTCGCCTGCCTCCGACGCTCGACAGCAACTGCAAGGACTATAGGTACGCTACATACACAGCTACGTACAAATACACACACACAAACATATGTAGATAGTGTTGTCGGTTGGGGGTAGGAATATACAGCTAAGCTAAACTAAACTAAACTAAAGTCTTTCGAGTAGCTTGTGGAACACCATATTACATATGTTTGTATGTATGTAGATATATGTACATACATACATGCATATGTTCAACTTCGGTTCGCCTGTTGTAGCTGCTGATTTTTCGCTTTGCTTTTCGTATGCAAATTCATTTATTCATTTCGCTTTTGTTGCTGATTTTCTTCGATAGTTGTTGTCTTCTCATTGTAGTTCTCTCTTCGCTTCTCTTGTTCTCTTGCTTAATTTACTTTTTATCGGAAGTGAAAGAGGAAACGGATTTATTTTCAAACATGGCGAAAATGTCAAAGTGCCGACGTCCAGAGGTGTAATAAAAAAACAATATACGCACTTGAAATCTCAACGAATGGTTTCATATAATATTCCGTTATTGTATTAGCTGTTTTTACATACAATAAACGAAAGCACAACGGATTTGTTGTGACGTGCTCAAGTGAGCACTATTGAAGTGGACGATCCTGCAAGTGTCATGCAGAGTCTTCTTTTCATTTTCATTTTAATGCCAGACACACACACAACACCTGCGTGTGCCTAAATGTATGAATGTGGGTTAAAGAAAAACTTAATTGCTTAGAAAACTGCCACATTGCTCTACTTGGATTGGGATATGAGCAAAGGGCAGAGGGAAAATCAATAGACCTCTAATATCAGCCGTCTCGTTAACAACAACGGTGTGTGTGTTTATTAACAATTGTCCCTGAAAGCAACATGTGCATAAATATATGTATGTTTTTTGTTTGTATGTCCCCAATGGAAGGGACTTTCAAATAGGTCATGGTCAAGAGGATGGATCGAATTAGGACATTCACACTATTGTTACCTAAACATATGTTTTTTTATTCTAATTCTAGATAATTTAAGTTACATTTTTAATTAGGTGTTTTAAAATATATAGCAAGGATTAAGCATAACTTTTTTTGTTTTTGTTAAAAAAAAAACACTTTAATTTACTAAATATTATCATCTCTAAAAGTTTTCTCTTTTATTACTGAAGAACAGTTACATACATATGTAAAATATCTGGACCGATCTGAAAACAGCGAAAACATAACTATCGATAGTTTTTCCGTTTTTCATAAGCACACACGTACCACATGCTTACGTACTTGTTTGGGTGGAAAAAGTTTTCTGCAGGCTTTTGCAGCACACCAACTCGATTATTTTCACCTTTTTACAAGTCGACATTCACAATATGAATGTTAATACATACATATATACAAATGCCCTGTAGAAACTTTGTGCGCTCTGGCGGTCACAATTATATACTTACATCCATACAGACACAGCATTGCTCCATGTGTGAGTGTGTGTAAGCATACATATGTAAGCGCTGAAGGCAATACAAATTGGAAAACGCAATGGCCGACAAACGCCACGCAGCTATCAGCCATGAATCTCAAGGCAAAGCAGAAGCGACGATAAACATACATGCATAAATACCTACATACACACGAATATCAGTGAGCAGACATAATGCATAACAATAGACGGATGAAAAATGAAAAAGAAAACTTCCGGCAAAGCTCAAGCTCATCGCGAAATGGTGAAAAACAAACACCCACACAAACGCACTCGCATATACAAGTATTCGCCCAAACCAAGAGAAACCAAACCCATATTCATGCATATGTACGTACGTGCATGTACGAAAACCCATGTGAATAAGAGAGGAAGAATCGTTAAGAACAGAAGAGAAGGATGGAGAGAGTGCTATGATCGCGATTGTGAGATGTTTGCGGCGAATTCAGAGAGTTTTCTTTGGCACAGTCTTTGTTGTTGTTGTTTCATTTTCTTTTGCATCGTCATGAGAAAAGCCAAATGTCTTTGTATTTTGTACATGCATTCAAACATAAGCAAATGCTTACACATATTATTTCTATATATTTACATGTGTATCTACAAACATGTACATTTACATTTGTGTTTGTACATTCACATGTATGCATGTGTACAAACTACTGTTGGCTGACGTGCTGTTTTTTTTTTGCTTCGTTTCTCTTTTTGTTTATCGTTTATTCAACATACCAGCGTAATTTGTACGCCATGTTGTTTTGGCTCCAAGCGCCATTGAAGTTTTTCTATTGCTTTTTTAGCGGCTTTAGGAAAAAGTTTTTGGTTGCTTCTGGCTTGCATCTGATAGATCAGAATGCAAACTGTATGTTTTAAGTCCGAAATCATAGGAAAACCGTATTTTTATAGACAAAAAATAATTTTTAAAGTATGCCATTTAATAAAATTAGTAGCTGAGCGTTGCCAGAGCGTTTTTGGGTGCAGAGAACGGCAGCCCTCTCAGCTGATTTTTACCGCACTATTGGCAGCTCTGTGCAGGAACAGGGCTGGTGCAGCACCGGTAAAAGAAAAATATACAAAAGCAAGACAGCATTAAATTTAGTTAAAATGATACTTAAAGCAATTCTTTTTATGTTTGTCATTATTTATGACTGCACTGCAGAACATGTAAGTAAAGACGAACTGCTAAATAAAAAATAAACACTAATAAATGTGTCGTACTCTCAAATATTGCAGGAGACTTCAATGCTGCCAGAGGCTTATGTGGATGCCGCCCAGCGTTCAACCCACACAAACAATTGGGCTGTGCTAGTGGATGCATCGCGTTTTTGGTTCAATTACCGCCATGTGGCCAATGTTCTGTCTATTTACCGTTCTGTAAAGCGCCTGGGCATTCCCGACTCTCAAATCATTCTAATGATTGCCGATGATATGGCCTGCAATGCACGTAATCCTCGACCTGGTCAGGTGTACAATAATGCCAACCAGCATATTAATGTATATGGCGATGACGTCGAAGTCGATTATCGTGGCTATGAGGTTACAGTCGAGAACTTTGTACGCTTGCTCACGGGACGCACCCAAAACGGCACCGCACGCTCCAAGAAACTTCTCTCGGATGCTGGGAGTAATGTGCTTATCTATTTAACCGGTCACGGCGGCGATGGCTTTCTTAAATTTCAGGATTCTGAGGAGATAACCAGCCAGGAATTGGCCGATGGAATTCAGCAAATGTGGGAAAAGAAGCGGTATGTATAAACTCTTTGCAATTCCTGGTTAATAATTGATACCGATAACGTAGTTACAACGAGCTCTTCTTCATGGTGGACACGTGTCAGGCGGCGTCGCTTTATGAGAAGTTCACATCACCTAATGTGCTAGCTGTTGCGAGTAGTCTAGTTGGCGAGGATTCACTATCGGTTGGTTTCGGGTGTTCAGCATATTTAAATTGCTTCTATGCTAACAACAGATCCTTTGCAGCATCACGTAGATCCCTCGATTGGCGTATACATGATTGATCGCTACACTTACTACGCCCTCGAGTTCTTGGAGAAGGTTCAGCCCATTAGCAAACGCACAATTGGCGAATTCGTAAGCAATGAATTGACTGTAATTAACAAATAAGTGAATTTGTGTATTTATTTGTTTTCCAACAGCTGCAAGTGTGTCCCAAGCGTGTGTGCATATCAACTGTAGGCGTGCGGAAGGATCTGTATTACCGTGATCCCCACAAGGTGCCCATAACTGACTTCTTTGGTGCCATACGACCAACTCGTGTGTCCACGGATCGCATCAATGTTACTCTGGCCAACGAAGAGTATGTTAAGCTTATAAAATATTCCAATATCGAAATGTAACCTTAAATTTAAACAATTAACAGGGACTTCGTTAACGATGCGACCAACTCGGGACCCAAGAAACTGTTCAAGATAGTTATGGATCCGCAATTTACTGCTGAAATATTGAAGTGATTCAATCGAATCCATTCCAACTTCCATGTGTGTATGTGTGTTCACGTGTGTGTGTACGCGTGAGTGTGTGTATACGTGTGTATGTTCAGCTTGGATTAGTTAGGATAGGATAGTAGATAGCTGGATTGAGATAAAATATAAACAAAATAAAATCAAATGTTGTACACATTTCATGTGATAATATTAACTTTATTCGTAAATACATTTCATTTCATTATTTTATATTATTAATATTATTATTAATACATGTGTAAGTTATTAAATTTATGTGGTTGATCTCGAAGTGTGCTTTAAAATTTTTAATTATGGGCTTATATCATTTTTATATCAGTTTGTCGTTTACTTATTATTCTCATTTTTTTGTTTAGTTATTGATTTCATATATATATACATATGTATATATACATATATATGATTTTTGTTTCATTTATTTGCTAACATTTCATTTGGTTTTTCTCGATCTCGTTCTCATTCTCGTTTTGTTCATTGTAATTACGCCAAATATATGTTAAATTATATTTTGGTTTTCTTTTTTACTATCAAACGCTCTCTAATCCATCAAGTAACATTTATATCAAATCCCAAAAATAAACAAAAACCATACATATATGTATCTGTGTTGTATACTTGTATAAAATGTATGACTCGCTCCCGATCTTCCCACAGAACAGAGCCAGTACAGTGGGTAGATCTTGTTTGAATCCACAAAAAAACAGTTTTAATATATAATTTTTCATCTCTTTTTTGTTCTCTTTATTATCTTCTCTGTCTTTTTGCTAATTGGGTATACACAAAAAATATTTAAAGAGTAACAATGGCATATTCTTCTCTCTGTAAGTTACCGAATTGTGTTCAGAACTTGCACAGGACGACGATTTCTCTTTAACGTATGGAAGGACCTAATATGTACTCTTTATAATTATAATTTTTGTTATTGTTATTTTAATCTTCATTAATTTATTTAATTTTCTTTTTTTCTTTTTCTTTATTGTTGTCATTGTGAAATGAAGTCAAAAAAATGGCAGATAATATTCCATTACCTCCTATTGCATCAGTCCCATTTTTTGAGTTATAGGTTTATCGATTATGTAAGTAAGTATTCGGGGATTTGTTATCAAGATTGGGTTAAGCACCATTAAAACTCCGTCTGTCTCAAACTTAAACTGAACAATCACGACTACTTTCATATTATCCATACATAAGCAGTACTTTTTGTATGTATTTTTTTTCATTTATTTTATTTTGGGTTGAGCATTGGATCAGGAGTCTGTTCCATTTTGAGTATACATTTATCGCATCTGCATCTCAAATCTCATAATGACACATTTCATGGTTGTTAGTGCTGACTGTGGTACAGTGGTCGTAGAAAGATCTACTTACATATTTGTTGGGTAAGTGCGAATAAATGTGTTTGCTTTGAAGCGCTTTTCTTGGGTTTGGGGACTTCAAGTAATTAAAATTATCTAACTAATTGATAATAATAAGATTTTGCCAGGATATGGGAGCTATGAAAGAGTTTCTATGATCATAAACTATACGTTTCTGTTAAACACATCATAGTCGCTCGTTCTTCGTCACTCGTCACTTGCTACTCGTTACTTACTACTCGAAACTTGATATTTACAAAGACAGCCGAAGCAAACCGATAGTACAAAAATTATATATTCTAAAATGTATGTTAAGATGACTGGCCTAAATCGAAACGGTATTGGATTTGCAGGTGCCATTGTCAGTGCAGCTTTCTCGTCCTGTCTTGTATATGGTAGGTAGTAGGTTTGTGGTTATTGCTACTATATTGTATCTGAATCTGACAGGTATGCTATATAATCAGAGAGGGCATGTCCCCTCGCGTGTCCTCGGGGGACTGTTACAATTTAATGCCTAACACTTAATCGATAACACGCAGTGCAAAAATATGGTATCATCTTTCATCCGTATATTGTGTTTATTTGTTTCTGTTGTCTTTTTTGTTTTTTTTTCGGTCTCTATTATGTTCTGTGTTTACTTGATTCAGAAGCATACTTATTAAAGAGGCCTACTTAATGTCTTACAAAAGGTGCTATGATTTTTGGTACTTATTTATCTTATCTGTATGTTTACTTGTTCTTAGGTTTTTAGCTTCTCTTATTTGCTTTAATTGTTATCCATTGATACATATACATTCGTATCCTTATGCACGTACGTATGTGTTTTATGCATTGTCCTCTACATTAAATATTTATTTCATTATTCTTAAAAAAAATAAACTTTACTACTGAAAATCTTGAAAACAATTTGAAGGCAATTTCATGTCAGACTCTTGCTTTAAACATTTTTTTTTTCTTTATTTAGCATTTTCTTGGCTACATAGATTACGAATTATGTTTTTACTGTACTTTCCTCTTCTACTTTCCTTATGTGCTTCTACTGTATACGCTCCTGTTGAAGTGTGTGTGTTTTGTGTGTGACATTTTGAGTGTAAGAGCAATTGCCTTGGTTTATGGCTGGACCTGGGTTTGGGCAAAGCTTTGTCTGTTTTTTAATTTTTTGGTTTTTTTTTTACACCTGTATTTTTTTTTTGAATTACAGGTTGACATTGGCGTTGACGTCGTTAATAAAAAAAAATTGATTTTTTAGAAAGTATAATGCTTCTGAATAAATAATTGTTTATAAAGTTTTTGAGAAAATCAGTAATTTAAACTTCAAAATACTTTTATTTTATTTCCACTGTTATCTATTAAAATATGAATTAATTCATAACAATTACTCCAGTTTATTAACTGTTCTCGAATATACTGCGAAAGTTGTCGCTGAGTTCATTTCGATAGGCCAATGCATCTAAATTTCGTATCAGGCCGCAGTTTATGGGTAATAAGCACTTGTCCTAAAAGTATGCAATACTTTTGTTGGGTAAAGAATATCCTCGATTCAAATAACTCAAAGGAGTTTGATTATTCTCCAGGCAAATTGTTCTCCTCTTTTGGCTGCTTCCAATTACAGTTTACGGGAATGACGTGTTTTTGGCTTGTAGGGCCAGTGGAGGGAAAGGGGCGGGGTGTTTTGAACCAATCTTGTATGTACAGGTAAATAAAAATGAAAATATTTAAGAATTACATTTATTAAAAATGTTGTTAAAAAAAATGTATACAGACAGCAAAAAATCAACAAAATTAATACATTTACAATAAATGGTAGTGCGACGATATCGATAACAATCGGCATCGATGAAGCCCAAAATTTAGGCGTTAGGGTTTCCACGACGACGATGCGATCGCGATAAAAAAGGATATACACATAAACATATATGTATGTATATGTTAATGTATGCGTATGTGTGTGTATGGATGTGTACGCTTACATGTGTGTGTGTGTATGTGTGTATTAGTATATGTACCATACGCAATTACGTTTAGTACGACGTTTGTGTAGGTATATTTAGGCATATACATACATAAAAGTATCTATATAGTATAATAATAGATTATAATAATAATAATAATAATAATAATAAAAAAAAAATTAATTTATATAGTATTTGTATATAGTATAAATGAATAACTATAATTAGTTTTAATTGTATACATATACATACAAACATACAAACAGATGTATAACTTGTATGTACGTTCTCTCATTTGTTTAAATTTTTGTTTAATTTTTGTAATTCTCTTGTTTAATTTTATACGTATTTATTCTTATGCTTAAATGTAGTGTATAGTATGCGAGCGTGTGTATTTATGTGTGTGTGTGTGTGTGTGTGTTACAGTTCACATAGTACTCATATAGTATATGCAATTACAGACATATATATATATATATATATATATATATATATATATATATATATGTTGTGTGTGTAGGTGTGTGTGAGAGAGTCTTTAGTGTAAATAGTCCATTAAACTAACATTACATAATATTCCATTGTTATAATTTAAAGTAGAATTTCTTTCAATTTTGTTTTATCGACTATCGACTATCGACAATCGATTATTGGTTATCGATTGTGGACAAGTAAACAAACAACAGCCCAATCAAAATCCTGCTTCCCTGGCCCATTATTGCCACCCGTTACGTCGCTGAAACGCAGCCTGCAGCCTGTGTGTGTGTGTGTGTGTGTGTGTGTGTGTGTGTGTGTGTGTGTGTGTGTGTGTGTGTGTGTGTGTGTGTGTGTGTGTGTGTGTGCGTGTGTATGTGTGTGTATGTGTGTGTGTGTGTGCGAAGCTATTGCCTCACAAATTTTTCTACAAAATGGACTTAAAAACGAATACAGTAAATACTAGCTACATACGACTACAATTACAATGCATATGCTTTATATCTGTATGAATATATGCAAGTTTGTGTGTATGGGTGTATGTATGATTGCATGAATGTATATTTTATGGGGTTCATCTTCTTTGCGTTTCGCATTATACAGTATACGCACACATACATATGTATATCCTATTCAGATCTGTGTATATATCTATACTTATATATATATATAAATATATATATATATATATATATATTAATGTTTGTATATAGTTAAAAAAAAAAACATTTTGCAATCGTTTGCACTCAACATTGCATTCTTTAAGCTGTGTGTGTGTTGTATGTGTAAGTAAGAGTATGTGTTTGTGAAAACTCTTGCTATCTCCCTCTTTCTCACACAGCTTAACTCATCTTAACTGATCTCATATTGATACAGGTTAACACTTAACTTAAGTTTTGTATTCTCTTGTTTTCTTTGTTATAGATAGTATAATGTAATATATATATATGAATATTTTTGTGTGTGTTGTTTTTTTTTAAAATAGAGTAAAAGCATGTTTGTTTAGTTATTAAAAAAATGATAACCCATTTCCGTAATGCCGTAAAACCACATAATCCAGTTCAAGATCCGAACCAAATTGAACCAAACTTTTCCGTTTCAATGCATTCCATAATCGGATTCATTCCACATCGTTTTATTCGTTTCAATCGCTTCAATCTCTGCAGTCTTGTGTTCTCTGCTTGGTTGTTCGGTTCAGTATGTTCGGGTGTATACGAAAAAGTCTATTACAGGTTTTGCTTTGTTAGGTTAGGTTTAGGTTTAGGATTTAGATTTAGATTTAGGATTAAAGTTTAGAATGAAGCTATATATGCTTAACATATCCAACAATTGGGCGAATCTATGTTTAGAATACACAAATACACAATATGCTCTACATTTGTTATGTATGTAGTAATAATTCATAATTGATAGCCGATGATTGGTAATCGGTAATTGGTAATCGGTAATCGATATTAATGATAATTAAAAAACATGCTTTAAGTATACGATTCTAAATTAATTCAGTCATCAGGTAACATTGTTTTGAACACAACTACAGTAACAGAAGCTGAGGTCACGGGCGTGCGCGTAGGCGGGCGCATGGGCGTGGCAGCGGCGGCGGCAGTATAACTATTTATATTACTATAACTATTATTATTGTTATTAATAAAAATGTTTCTATTATTATTATTATTGTTATTGTTATGGTTGTTGTTGTTGTTGTTGTTGTTATTGCTGTTGTGTGGTGCAGTGGATATTGTTGTATGTGGTATTGTTGTTGTTGTTTTTATTGGATTTTGTTGTGGCTGTGTTTGAGTTTGTGTCGTCGTCGTTGACACGGCAGTCCATTGTTGTTGCTGCTCTTGTTGCATTGCTGAGCGCATTTTTAATGACGCAGATGTGGGCGTATTCATAGGCGTGGCAGTCGTTGTTGCCAGCAACATTTCATCCGTCTGTGTGTGTATTGTAGCCGTACTGACGGCAGTTGTCGCCTGCAAGTGGCAACAGTTGCCATTTGACAGTGTTGCTGCTGCTAGCAATTGATATTGAACATTAACTGCGTTCATGGATCACAAATTGTTTTGCTTACCATTCGCCGTAAGGCATTGACTTTGACATTGACTTTGATTGTGGCTCTGATTCTGATTTAGACTCTGATTCTGATTCTGGCTCTGACTCTGAATGTTGCTGTTGGGGCAGTTGCTGTTACTGTTGCGTTGTCGCATTTCCAATGATTTCGACATTGGTTTGGCAGTGATCGTTGTTGCTTCGTAGCCAGTGTTGCTGGTTAAATTAATAATCCTCTTGGTCAGTTTATGCGCATGCTGTTGTTGCTGCTGTTGCTTCAGCGCCAGCAGCTGTTGTTGCTGCTGGGCAGTTGCTATTTCACTTAAACTGGCCAATGTAACCGCCGTTTTTAAAACATGCGCTGGCGGTGGTGTTGCTGTTGTTGTGCTTGACATTGTTGCTGTTGCAGTTGTCATTGTCATCGTTGTTGCTGATGCTTCTGCTGCTGCTGTTATTGCGCTGGTGGATAATGATGTCGTTAATGAAGTTGCTGATGATGCCATTGGACGTTGTGACATTAAGGCCGTTTGTAGAATTGATGTATACTGTTGTTGTTGCTGCTGATTTTGATGTTCAAGTCTTTTGCTCTCTTCTAAGCTGCTGCTGTTGCTTGTCGCCGTTTTGCTTCTGTTGTTGTTGACCGCTTCAATTGTTGCTGTTGCTGAGCTCCGTGCTATTTGATCTGCAGCTGCTGTTAGCGTAGCCAATGTTGCTGCTGCACCGCTCAGCAGTGAAGTCTTTAAAATGGATGATGACGTAGACACTGCAGTTGCTGCTGTTGCTGTTGTTGTTGTTGCTGCCGCTGTTGACAGCAACGGTAAGGGCATTAGCAGTGACTCTTGTCCCTGCTGCTCTGTTGTTCCAATTTCGATTTTGATTTTTGGGAGATCCAGCAACAGAGCTACCTGCGCCTGCGTCTTCAGCTGCAACTGTTGCTGTGGCCTTGATCTGCGTTGCGTTAAGAGTTGCAGTTGCTGTTGCTCGTGCTGCTGATCGTGCTGCTGTCGCATCTTGCCGCTGCTACTGCTGTTGGTGTTGAGTGGCAACGGCTGATGATTGCTGGTAGGCAGCAGGCCATGCTCAAGCATTTGCTACCTTATGCTCGCCGAGTTGAGCACGAAGGGCACATAAAACATTTTACTCTCCAGCAACAAGCTGGCAGCCGCTTGTATCTGTAATTGTTGTGAGGATGAGAAATGATGGCTTAAAATGATTGAAGGGGATATTGAATGTGGTACACTTACCTCGGGTATATGCGAGAGCAGCTCGCTGAGACGCTCCTGAGGATTCTGAGGCGAGGAGCTCTGAAGGTAGGATCGCAGTACCTGAATGTATCGCTCCTGTATGCTTTCCAGTTCCACTTCTGCTGAGGTAGACAAAAGGAATGCTATAGATTCTGGACAGAGAGTAAGGGAGGACGTACCTTTGTTTAGGAGAATGTAGACCTTTAGACAGACGTACTCCTCCATCTTGAGCTTGATGCGACGAAACATGATCGTTATTTGCGTCATCTTATCGACCATGTGACCTACGTCCAGCTTAAGCTGTTCCATGGCTATCGGCTGGCCCATCAGGGTTGTTAGGCAGGTCTGTAGTGTGCTCAGATGGGAGTTAACCTCACTGACAAACTCCGGATCGTCCTTGTGAAGAGTAGTCGGCAGCTGAGTTGCCGTTGGCGTTGATGTTGGTGCCGGAGAGCCGTGTCTGTTGCCACCGTGACCATGCACACCGTGACCAGCGTGATTATTAACATTGGGACTCGTGGTGTTTGACGTACTGCCGCTAAAGGAGCGTTTTCCGTGTAGGGCCTGATAGGCAGCAGTGGTCAGGATGAGGATCTCGTGCCATTTATCGGTGAGGAGCTTTGTATGGATTTCAACGGGTATTTCCAGATAAAAGGGCAGCTTTTTGGTCCACGAGACCAGTTTGTGCACAATAGAGTCACCAATGTTGCAGAGCTTCTCGCTAATCTCCGACTTGTCCTCCAGGAACTCACTGAAGTGTGGTAACGTCGCAATGTCCTCCATAGCGTCGCAGTCAATTAGCGTTTGAATCATGGAGAGCGCATGCTCATAAGAGATCTGTCTGTCCTTCGAAGAGCTGACCGCCGAATCCAGACGATGTCGCAAATGGACAATCTCGCTCGGGTTGGTCAGTGCCGTCTTTAGAATGGTACCATTCATCAGATGAGCTGGTAGCGATGCTTGCTGTTGATGTTGTTGCTGCTGCTGCTGCTGGTGTTGCTGCTGCTGTTGTTGATTGTGATGATTATGGTGCTGCTGCTGTTGCTGCTGTTGACTGACAGTTTGCGGCGGTTGCACATGGTGCGGGGAGGAAAGCGACAAATGCGGTGATGATTGCTGTTGCTGCTGATGTTGCTGCTGTGCTGGACTGTGCATGGGCGGCGCCTGCAAATGCTCTGCCTTGAGAACCGGACCAAGAAACATGGGCTTCATATCTCCTGAGGCCCCGTGACCAGCCAGTAGCTTTGATTGCTGATGCTGGTGCTGAGCCGCTGCTACAGCTGCAGCCAGTTGCTGCTGCTGTGGCGACAACAGATGATGCGGCGACAATTGTGCCGGATGTCCGTGTCCCGCTGCTGGATGATGATGATGAATCGGCGACAGCAACCGTTGTTGCTGCTGCTGTTGCTGTTGTTGTTGCTGCTGCTGCTGCTGTTGCTGCTGTTGTTGCTGCTGCTGTTTCTGGTTGGTCTTCTTATGCTTCTTGTACTTGACCTTGTACAGATTATAGACAGCTCCACTGTTGCGGCCACCCGGCATGCGATCCTCCCTCACGGCTGACAGGGATCATAAAAATAGACAGAAAATTAATATGTACACTGACCCACAAAAGTAATGTGAACATGATCAGTTATGAATGAAAATGAAAGAAATGCCAAAGCTTAGCCGAAAGTAGAATCGCATAAAAACGTTATGTATTTAAATATTACTGATCTTGGTTACAAATTTCCTTATTTTCAAATGTGTTTTGACAAATAAAGTAAAAGCTTAAACGCTGGTTCTTAAATCAATATCAACATAAGGACAATAAAGTTTTGGAATAAAATTCACTCTACGAGAATCCAATGTAATGCTTTTTTTAAATAATAGCTTTTTTTTTGGAAGTCTTATGACAGTGGTTTTAAGAAAAATCAATCAGAATGCTCAAAATGTTTGTTAATACATCCAGTGTGAGGTCCGTTTGACCGGTTTGGCCTATGGGAGTTAAAGGATACAGTTATCCGATCCACACTGAACTTGGTGATGATAGTTATTATGTATATAGTCCTGATAATAACCAAATCGAGTTATTTTGCTATGGTTTGAGGCACGCGGCTGTTTACCTTTGATTCGCCTGACTATATCCGTTTCTTTAAGTCTTAAAAAAAGATTTAATTTAGTATCCAATAAATGGTTTTGTTTCAATATTATTTAATTATAATTATTTTTTTTTAAACAGTATTGATATAAATAAGTGTTTTTTCTTAGCTTTAACCTGAAGTAAATTTGAATTCTATGTGCGTTAGAGCATATGAAAGATGAATGACTATTTTGAGATTAAAATACAATTGTTTGATGTTATACTGACCTTGAAGCACCATTCCCTGCTCGATGCACTTCTTAAATCGACAATACTGACAACGGTTGCGCTGTGCTTTGGTTATCTCGCAGGTGCCATCTGCTACGCAGGTATAGACGCGTCGGTTCTGCACTGTTCGTTTGAAGAATCCTTTGCACCTGAGCAGAAAAACGGGGGAAAAGCGTAGGATAAAAAGGAAAATAGTTTGAAGGATGAGCAAAGAAGAATTAAAGAAAAAGAGTGCCAGATCCGATCCTCTTACCCCTCGCAGGTGATGATACCGTAATGCAGACCGGTAGCCTTGTCCTCACAGATCATGCAGACCAGCGGCTGATCGTCCTCGTCCGTGGGCTCGTGTGGTGTCTCCAAGGAGCGACCACTAGAATTCGAGTTGGAGTTCGAATTGGAGTTGGAGTTGCCCCACTGCTGTTGGGCGCTGAGGTTGAGCGCCTGAAGCTGGCCAGGCGGCAACTGGGAGTAGTCTCCGGCCCAAAGGCGTTCCATGTTGAGGGCATGCGGTGTCCGAAACTGATGTGGCCGTGGGCGCATATCCTGTATGCGAGTTTGGCCCAGCGAGAGTAACAACTGTGCTGCTTCCTCGTTGTTCTGCGGTCCGATTGCACTGCCAGCATTGCCTCCACTCCCTCCAGCACTACCAACGCCGCCACCGCTATTGCCACTAACCGGACCTGGCGTGTGGGTGGGCGTGATTGATCCTGTCGAGGGTGAGGAGGCTGTTTGTAGGCAATGTTGTTGTTGCTGCTGCTGTTGTTGTTGCTGCTGATGTTGTTGTTGCTGCTGGTGTTGTTGTTGCTGCTGTTGCTGCTGACCCATAGACGGTGGTGGCGGCTCATAGCCCCAGACCATGGTCCGTACCCCGCAGCTTTCGCCCATAATAACGGTGGGCGTGCCGCGAGGCGGCGTCTGCGAGGGCGTTTGCGGCGACAACTGCGATGAGGATGAGGAGGAGGAGGGGTGCGGCGATGGGCAGAGAGGGCCACCAATGACCTCCGGCTTGACCCCATTGATGCGCGCATTGCTGAAGCAGACCATACGTTGGGCTGCCGCAGCAGCCGCTGCTGCCGCAGCCGCCGTTGGCTGCATGAGATGTGGCAACCCCGAGGAGGCTGCTGCTGCTGCCACTGCCACCTGCTGCTGCACCTCGCTCTTTACTCGAAACAATATGGCGGCATCCCGACTGGATGGACGCAAAGATTGTAGAGATGCTGTATGCATCAGAGACTGTTGCTGCTGCTGCTGTTGGTGCTGCTGATGCTGTTGGTGCTGCTGTTGGTGTTGTTGATGCTGATGATGGTGTGGTGACAGATGACGCTGTCCCTGTCCTCCACCTCCAGACCCAGTAGAGTTGGGCTCCTTCTTGACACGGATCAGTGAATGCGGTGAATGTTGCTGCGAGTGCTGTGGCGACTGTTGCTGCTGCTGTGGTGACTGTTGCTGCTGTTGCTGGCCTAGCAAGTGATGCAAGTGCAACTGTTGCTGCGTCAAGTGCTGCATGGACTGCATCGACAGCTGCGGCAGCTGCAGCTCCTGTGGCGGACTATTCTTGCGCAGCGTCAGCGGCTGCGTGAGCTGTTGATGCAGGTGATGTGTTTGCACAATCGACGACGGTGACAGGCCGTGGCCATGCCCACTTAGATGGGCGTGCGGATGCCCATAGCCATGCCCATGATGCTGACCCATCGGCGATGGCGGACTTCCGCGACTGATGTGTTGTGATGAGCTGATTGAGTTGGAACTAGAGGACAACAACGATTGTTGTTCCCGTTCCCTGTCTCTATCTCTATCTCGGTCTCTATCTCGGTCTCTGTCTCGCTCCAGTTCTCTCTGTGTTGTGGAAGAAGGAGAAGCGGGTGGAGGTGGCTCGGCCTTTATGCGGGAGGGCGTAACCAGCACTGTCACATGACCTGTAGCTGGCTTTAGGGATTGTTCCTGCTCCCGTTCTCGTTCCCGATCTCTTTCCCTATCCAGTTCTCGTTCCCTTTCCCTTTCACGCTCCCGTTCCCTCTCCCGCTGCTCTCGTTCATGTCGCTGCTGCTGCAGGTATGCAACCATTTTGGGCGGCGATGCTTGGATGCGTTCCTCCTTTACCGATCGTATGACGCTAAGATTGCTTGTGGCATTGCAGCTGCTGTTGCTACTGCTGCTGAGCTTGTTACTACTGCTGCTACTACTGCTGCTACTGCTGGTGGTGGTGGCTAGCAGGCCATTAGTGGGTGTACCGCTCCCCCTACCACTGCCAGTGCCCGTTGTCGTCGAGGGCTTTTCCTCAAGGGAGTCGGGTGAAGCGCAACTGCTGCCATTGCTTGAGCTGGAAGCGCCTCCATTGTTGTGCGGCGGTGTGGGCGTGCCCCGTGAGGGCAACGCCATGGACAGCGCTTCACCACCCCCAACCGTACCGCCACCGCCAGCGCCACCCGTGTCTACTGTCATTGAGAGGGACATTGGCGGTGTGGATCGTGTCATTTCCTGCGGCGGTGGCGACATCACCGTTGAGGCAGCTGCTGCTGTCACCGCATTGCTCGACGAGTGGATTTCAGTCTGTTGGTGTTTGGCGGCGTGTACAGTCGAACCGCATGCCGAGCCACCATTTCCGATTCCAGCAGCAGTTGGGCTTGTTGATGTTGTTGCTGCAGTAGTTGTTGTTGCTGCTTTTGCTGTTGCTGTCGCTGTTGCTGTTATGGTGATGGTGTTGTTGTTGCTGCTGCAGGACGACGACGGATTCACTGCTGCTACAATTGCTGAAGGTGATGATGATGACGTTGATGATGCTAATGATGCCAAAGATAATGATGATGTGGATACGGCTGCAGCAGCCGCTGCTGCTGATGTGGACGCCGTTGTTGTTACCGTCACAGTCATCGATGGCATCGCTGTCAGTGGCAGTGGCAATGCCAGGGGCAGAGGCATAGACAGGGGCAGGGGCAGCGCCGTACCGCTGTCGCAGAGCTTGGGTGACATCGGCGCCAAAAGATCCGGCGAGGAGGTTGATGTGTCCGCTATGGATTCACCGTCGCTGCTGCATCTTGAATCAATTTTGCGCCGCTTGAGTTTGAGGTCTTGAAAAAGGCTCATTTTATCGAGCTCGCTGTATGGGCCACGGCTCAGTGTCATAATTCCTGCAAGAACGGCGAAAACACACAAATACGTATACGTAATATTAATTCTTAATGTCGTCCATTGCTTATATAACGTAGAATCTTAAAAACATAAACTACCAAAAAGCTTTGGTGGTATACCCGAGTTGCTTCTTGGCGCTTTTCGATGACTTTCTACTCATTCTAACTAACCCATTTATATATTTAAATTGAAAAGATATCTCGGACAAAAGACTCTTGAACGACTGAAGTTAAAATGTAGCAAAAATTATGAATTGTGACCTATCATAAAATGTTTTTGAATTAAGTTAATTTAAACAAATTTGTAATGTTTTAAACATTTGACAACGTTACGCTAAGAACCTCTTAATTCTGAAGACCACAATAAGATGCCTGTTTAAGACCATAGTAACTTTAGCATCACTGAACTTTTGGGAATTAATTGAAAGATTAATGGAACTTCATTGAAAGATGTTGTCTGATAAAATGTGCTGAGATATATTTATGTAGTTTCGTTTTGGTAAATGTTGTATTTTCATTATAAACTAATGTTTATGTCTAGTCCAATTTGTCGGAAAGGCTTGTCAAATATATATAAAAGGGCTGTCAAAGACGCGATTCTCCCAATAAATAATAAAAACATAGGTGAAAAACAAGAAATAGAGGCTACAGTCGAGCAAGCAGACTGTCAAATACCCTTTACTCTGTCTTAAAAAATCTAAGACTTTATCGTAAAGAGTAAGTTTGTGTGTAGATATTTGTGTGAGGTGTTGATACCACAATTCCCATGGCCATGACTTTGCTAACAGTTAATTGTTTCGCATGGGTGTCAGCTTGTCAAACTTGATTTGCCGTTTAGAATTTTTCGATTTTGTTTGAATAGCATTTTGGAATGCCCTTTTTGAGGATACATGAAATTTACAATAAAGTTAGATGTTTAAATAAAATAACAGTTAGTATAGCGAAATTACCTTTTGGTTTGATAATTAACTAATTATTAATTAACTTCATTGAAATCTGACACAATGCCTGAAATTACATTCTTTTCCTGAATTTTTGGCATGCAATTAGACTCTCTTTAAAAAGCATTAATTTCCATTAAAATATCTTTTATTCGATCCAGTGATCTTGCAATTTAGCTATCTTGTGATCTACGTTCAAATTTGCGGAAGTTTTTGTTTTTTGGTCAAATGTTCAAAACAAAATTTGCATTTACTTCCCCGCAAGAGTCAAAGAAGAAGCCAAAGACAACTAAAATATATATGTATATATGCTTAGGAAAACTGGTTTTTAGTACTACGACTATAGTCAAAGAAGAAGGAGAAGAAGCGGAAAGAAGAATCGAGGGACATGGTAGGGTGCGGTAAGCACATGAGCAGATGAGCAGAGTTTGCAGTTCGCCGACTAATTAGCTTCTTGCTGATCAATCGGTTGTCTTCAAGCTGAAAAAAGCCATAAACTTTGCTCAAAATGGGTCAAAATTAATCGACTCATAGATGGATGCGATCCAAATGGACCGTTATAGAATAGTGGACGCTATCAGCGCAAGTTACCCCTCCTCCGGACAAACAGCCCCCTCCCACTACCAACCACACTCCCTCAACGCTCGCGATAAGCGATTGAGTTGCAATCTGCTGCAGGCTAAATGTTTAAAAGTGGCGGAGTGCAAGAGGTAGGAGGGATGGTGGGAGCTGAACTTTCGATCACCAACTGAAATTCTATCTCTTGCTCTCCCTTTCGCTCTCTCCCACTCTACCTCCCTCTCTTTTTTTCTCTCTCGCCGCCTCTGCCTCAATTAATGACGCTTTTTTAGCTGTGGTGCGTTGGCCGAGCTCCAACTCTTTCTCGCTCTCTCACGCACTGTTTCACTCGCTCGCTCTCTCTCACACTGTCTATCTAATGTTGTCGCTACGCTGAGCAGCAGAAACTACAACAGCAGCGGCGGCAGCGACGAAACGACGTCGACAATGTCGCGTTTGTGTGTGTATTTTTAAAATTTGACCTATTTTCATTATCAAGCGCAAGATTATTCTAAACAATAAAAACTCAATGCGTGTGCGTATATCTGTGTGTGTATCTGTATTTGTACATGTATCTGTATTTGTACATGTATCTGTATCTGTAGCGTTGTTGCTGTATCTGTGTGTGCGTGCTGTCGGCGCGTGGTAGCAACAGTAGAAGCAACACCAACTATTAACATTAACATCAACAACACCCAGACACTTACACACACATACACATAGACACACACAAACACACACACACACAGCTGTTGCTCATGTCGCATGCACACGCACCTGCGAGTCTTAGAAAGAACAACAATAACGCCACAATTATTTAATAAAGTTTATTTTTTAGAGAATTTATGGAAAAACAAAGACTGCAAAATCAGCTGGAACAGGCGTTTCAAAGGCTCACATTTCGCACAAAACAAGAAAAAAAAATTAATCAGAAACACAAAGTTCGATTTCATAATACGGCTCAGATCAGATCAGACATACGAGTATGCTATAGTTCACAGATCTTTAAATGACAAAATTGTCTAAATCGGGTTCAATTCAAAAAATATTCAATATTAACTAAAATGCTTGTAAACTCTATATTTAATTGAAATATTTGTAAGTATTGATACTTTAATTTTAATCTAATCTTAAACAATTTCTAAGGTGTTTTTTAAGTATCAACGGAAACTTCAATAAAAACACTTGACCGGAAAATATGTAAATGGTTAAATTGATATTGAAATGGTTTTCATGTTTATCAAACAGCTTAAACTTATTGAGACTTTTCATTGTATAAAATTACTAGATTTCAAATGTTTAACATGATAAGTTTAGATTTTTATCGGTGAGGTGTTATCGACAGGCACGAGTGTCTGTTAAGTTTTGAGCTTTAAATAAAAAGCTTTAAAAAGTTAAGGTATAACGATAGGTATTTTATTTTGATTATATTAAACAAAGAGCATATAGGGTAAATAATAAAACAATTAATTGATATATACGCTCATATCGATAGGCATTAATGTGGCATTTTTTGAGATCGAGTGTTCAAGAAAATTCCCTTTAATACTGTATAAAATATTGAAAATTTTGTAAGAATATATTTTTGTTTAATTAATTGATAAATACACTTGTGTATTTGTCTATAAGGATGTGTGTCTGTGTTCTGGGTTAGTAATTTTAAGAATTGTTAATTTCATATTGCAATTTACCTATGGATGTCATAATTTTGTTGTTGCCGATTCGTTTCTTAAATTTGGATTGTAATAAAAAACGTACAAATTTTGTTTGCCGATTGGGAAATTGTTTATGTTTTTGGTTTTGGCTTTGGGTTTTATTTTTAAGGTTTTCGGGGTAATTTATAGTTGATGATGTTTTTGTAATTTGTATTTGCTTGTTTGGAGTTGTTTTTGTTGTTTTTGTAGGTAATGGAGATGGTGTTGGTATTGGTATTGGTATTGAGGTTGTGTTTCTAATCGAGGTAAGCATCTAGGATCTGTAATAGGTGCATGCCACATGGCGGCAGAGAAGAGTCTGCACAAACGACAATTTGAAAATTAATTTTATTATTTGTCAGCTTTATTTCTCTTGAGTTTTTAATCGATTAATCAAAATTATCGATAGATCGATTAATTGTATTGCCAATTGTATATTTGTTTTTGATTTTGTTATTGTTTTAAATTTGTTGTTATTTTCGAATTTTGATACACTTTTCATTTGTCACTTGTGTTTTTTCAAATATTTTGTCGCATATTATCAGGAGGATTTGCAGGTGGATTTGAGTGTGTTTTTGAGGCTACGTGGATATGTGTGTGTGTGTGTGTGTGCAGAGGGGTGGGGCGGGGGGCGATCTGAATAGATTATGATACGAGTTATGTGATGAGAACAGAACGAAAATAAATACTAACGGCAAATGGGCGGCATACGAGATTTTTTCTTATAGTAATTGTTGTAGTTATTGTAATGAATGTTGTTGTTGTTATTATTATTGGTGCTGTTATTGTTGTTGTTGATGCTGCAGCTATTGTTGTTGTTGTGAGAATTGCACTTGTTGCACTTTTGAGTACAGGCATTTTGTGTTGCTGCCTTCGTTGCTGCTGTGCAAGGAGTTGCTGCTGCTGCTGTTGGCGCGTTTGTATGAAAGTCATTTGTGTGTTGCTGCTGTTGGTTTCCCGATTGATGCTCAGCTTCAACATGTTCGGCTGTTGGGCAGGATGTTGTTGCTGTAGTAGCTGCTGCTGCAGCGCTTGCAACAAGAACAGCAGCAGAAGGAGCAGCAACATCGTTATTAATATCGCTATCGTTAACGTTATGGTTATCGTTATCGCCTTCGCTAACGCGTTCGCCATGATGAAGATAATGATGATGGTAATGATGATGATGATGATGATTATCATTCATAAATTGTTCTTGTTCATTGTTATTTCCGCTTTGAAAACCGGAATCGCAACCAAAACTCAAAGCGTCGTCGGCGTCACCGTCAGCGTCAACGTCAGCGACGACGACAACGTTGCTGCTGCTGCCAGCGATACTGCTACTGCTACGCACGTCGCTGATGTTACAGCTAATGTTATTGCTGTTGTTGTTTAGTGCAACATGGGCCAGGTTGCCATTACTGTTGCTGCTGTTGCTGTTACTGTTACTGTTACTGTTGTTGCATTTCTTGAGCAATGTTTTATTCAGCGGTGTTTTGATTATCGTCAACTTGCTGCTGCTGCCGCTGCCGCTGCGGGTATGCTCTTGACTGGCGTCCTTGTTGGCAGCATTGTCGTTGTCATTGCTGTCAACGCTGCTGCTGCGACTGCTGTTGTCGCTGTTGTTGCTGTGACCATTGATCAGTCTCTGCTGATCCTCGTGTACATGTTGACCATTCTGCTTGGCTTCCACACTGGATTTGGTTGCTGTTGGTGCTGCTGCAGTTGAGGCATCAACAACCACAGCAGCAACATTGACAGCAGCCACCTTTGGCTCCAGGCTCAGCGGTTGATTAACATTCATTTGGTTTTAATTCCTTCTTAATATTGTTCTTGTTGTTCTTATTGTTGCTGCTGTTGTTGTAGTTATTGTATGTTGGAAGTGTCTTGCACTTAGGTGGGCAAGCACAGATGATGATCAGTGGCAAAGGCGACTGGGGCCATGCTGCCAACGGCAATGCTAACGGTTAAGCTAACGGCAACGGCAACCGCTGAAATCCAGCAAAAACTATGACGCATTCTAGCAGTTCATCAGATTATTCCAGGATTTGTAATGTCTTTTCGATAGATTTCAATAGAATTCCTCTTTTAATTTGATGATGTCGATTCTTTGATAGCACACACACGCACACACTCGCACACATACTCATACGCTCACACACGCACACACAGACAATAACAAGCTTGAGTTACTCGTTATTCGTGACACGTTAGTACTGATGAGCGAGTTGAATGACAACAGAAAAAAAAATTATGTTAAAAAAATTAAAGGCGCGCACAACACACACGCACACACAGGGATGCACACACGTGCAAAAATGTCCTTGCTTTCTCTCCCTTTCTCTCTCTCTCTCTCTCTCTCTCTCTTGCACTCTGTGATATGCACTGAATGAAAATGCAAAAAAAAATATGCACTTGCTCTCTCTACACAGAAATGTTGTATGTTGTTTGTGTCAGTGTGTATGAGAGTGTGTGTACAATGGCCAAATTGGACACATTTCACTTAAACAAAAAAAAAATATACTTATGTTGATTGATTATAAAAAAATTAATTCTGTTTAATATGATCACTTCATACTGCGTAAATCCGTCAACCGATTGAAAGTTGTATTTATTATTGTTATTCTTGTTGCTGTTTATTTGATTTTGTTGTGCTACAATGAACAAGCAATCAACACACGCGCACACAGACTAACACACACGCACACATATAGAGAGGAGCGAGAATGCATTTTGTTGATTTGTTTTGTTTTGTTTTGATTTGCTTGTATGTATTTATGTATGCATGCATGTATGTATGTATGTATGTGTATGTACGACATTTAATTCTATATGTATATATTTATGTATATCCATTAAAAATTTTAACAATTTGAAGATAGCATGTAAATATTATTACAGGCAGGTCACATCAAATAAGGCGCGAACTATATTCGAATAAACCGTTACGTTAATTAACTGTCTCGCAACCGAAAAAACTCGAGTATTGGTAACCGGGCACTAGTGTCGATGTATTAGCGCACTTCGCACTCACCGAACAACAAAATAACAACATATATCAAAAACAAAAACAAAAAAATAGTAGTAATAGAAAAATAAAAGAAAAACAAAATAGTCTCTTCCGTATGACAACACACACAAACACACACAACAAACAGAGAAACAGCAGACAAGAGTCGCTTTCGCGCCGAGTGTTGTTTTCCTCGTTGTTGCTGTTGTTGCTGTTATTGTTGTCGCTTGGTTGTTTTGTTTGATGCTGCTCCGCGACCAACGTGCGTACATTCGAACGAAATAAAGTGAAATGAAAGGAGTAAGCGAGCGAAAGAAAGCAAGCAGCAGCCACAAACAGTCTCAGCCCAGTCAGCCATCGACGTCTGCGCTGGCGTCGCTGCTAACGTAGCTGGTTGCAGTCTGCGCTATTCGAAACTAGCGCGCAGCTACACAACTATTTAAAAACGTCTCTGTCGCAGTCGCAGCCGCAGTCACAGTCGTCGCTACCGCGGGCGCTGCCGCTGCCACTGGAAACTAAAGCCAACGATCGACGTTGTCATAGTTGGGGCAGCAGCAGCTGCAAAGCACCATTAGATGGCGGCAATGGCAACGTATACGCCGACGCCAACGGCAAAGCCAATGCTTACGCCGACGCTGATGTCGACTGCAAACGAAAATGAAAACCAATAGACAAAAAGTAAAAAGCACAACACACATATACACGCATAAGCATGCATAGCGTAGTCATAGACGTCGGCATAGACACAAACACACACACACATTTGGACTTAGAGCATTCGATGGCGACGGCGACGTCATAGTTATGCTTTGTGGGCTGCTCGGCAACATTCGGCTAGTGTTCGGCTGCAATAAGTGCTAGATAGATAAATAGAGAGAACCAAGAGTGGGAGAGAAGGAGAGAGAAGACAAGAGTGGGCGCACATCAGAAGTTCGCTCTAACTTGCTAGAAACTTTTAGTAGCATTTGTATGAAGCATTGCAGTCTGTCCCCCGCCCTGCACCACCTGGCCCTCCACACAATGGCTTTCACTAGGAATCACTCCGTAACGTTGCGTCTGGCGACAGTTTCAGTTGGCGTCGCTGCTGCCGCACATGAAAATAGAAACACAAAAAAAAGTCTGTCATACTTTGTGGGCTCTATTCAGACACCCTCCCCCTCCTTATCCCCCACAACATTATGACAGCACTCATTCTTGTGAATATATGTGCATGCTTTACTGTTGTGTGTATGGACATTGACCGGCTGCTTGGCAGTGGGTTGCAATAGCTGCACAGACAGGAAAAGCTTTGCTTCGGCTCTGACTTCAAACGAGACTGCAACTTCAACTTCTACTCCGATGTGTGCTTGGACTCGTATTCGAGTTCGGGATATCCATTCGGGTAGCGTTCGTGTCGTTAATTACGTCAACAGGCTAGAAAGAGAGAGGCGGCGGAAGATTGCAAGCGCTTATGCAAAGGTTCAATGAAATGAAACATAAAACTGTGCCACCAGCGCGAGTGCAGCGCCGTCGAAGTCGCTGTTAGCAGCGTTTTTTTTGTTGTTGTCTCTATTGCTGCACAGCTAAGTAAAAAGCTTTGAGTATGGACGCAACAACCATTAGAGAGTAAGTGATAGAGAGAGACGGAAAGAAAAAGAGAGTAGTAAATGCTGCAACTGTTTCCTGGCTCTCAGCAATGCAAACGCCAAAATTCAGATGGGATCCTATTGCTTGATCAGTGTATGACACACACAGACAAATAAACAGACACAAACACAGGCATACACTTACGCTAGGTACACCCAAACATTGGCGAAGAGTGTCAGTGAGTAAAAGGTAAAAGTTTATTTGAAAAAGAGCGCAAACATCGACTATTGCGCAACGGCGGCTGCGCAAGTGGAGCGCAACGGCGACGTCAACGTCGACGTCGACAGATACGGTGGGCAGCGTTAAGAAGCAGCAATGTCATGAATTGCAAAATGTTTTTTGTACTGTCAGAGGGGAGGAGGAGTAGAAGAGTTCGGGGAAAGTTAGGGAGTGGGCAAAAGGTAATTGCGGAGCCAAGCGGACCAAATAGTTAGCCAAAAAAATAAATACCTTAATGTGTGTTGTATTGTGTTAAATTTTACAGGGCAATCGAACTACTTGTCATGTTACTTACATTTCATTCGTTTTGCCAAAAGCACAAAGCTCCCACCACCTACCCTTTCCCCACAGTAACACACTTACACTCACACTCATACTCCATAAATGTCATTCAACGCTAACTTCTTGGCTCAGCTCGTACATTCGTTCGGTCGTTTGTTCGTTCGTTGACCATTGTCTGAGCACTTTCGATTTCAAATACATTGCACGCTGTTAGCAACAACAATGGTAACAGCAATAACAACAACAGAATCAAATACAACAACAATATTAAATTCAATATGTAATTGTTTGGCGTATATTTCATTTCCTTATTGCTCACTGACATTTCGCTTCGCACAGAAACTAACACACATATACAATAACAAATACATGAATGTACATACACAAGTATATGTGTATGTACATACAAACATTCATGCAAAAATGGCTTACGACTTTATAATGAGCAACCAACTACAATATCAACCACAAAAACCAAATGCGAGCAGTGCTGTTCAAAAGCTAACGTGTCAAGTCTACTGCACATTGCATTTTTAGCAGCTGCTGTTGTTGTTATTGCTGGTTGTAACTTGTAACGCAGGAAGCTCAATGCCGCCTAAGCTTGACTCTGCTTTTGGTGCTTGCACTCACACACGCACACACTCTTTCAGCTCTCTCTTTCCCAGTCAGGGCCATTAGGAGCTCTCATACAGGCGGCCCTGCCTGGCAGATAAGCGCAAGTGAAAGTTAGGTGAGTTCTTTCCTTGTCCATGGCACGGATCGCACTAAGCCAAAGAGAGCATCAACGGAAGAGAGTGCATGTGTGTGTAAGTGTGAGCAAGCAAGAGATAGTTATCAAGCATGCGCGCACTTAGATAAACGAGACAGCATGAGGAAATATGCAACTGCTCAGAGCGACTTAAAGTAATAAGAGAGGAAAAAAATGAGAGAGAGAGAGAGAGAGCACTGGGAGAGCAAAAAAGAGAGCGCATTTGAGCGAGCTTTGTTTGCTTGCTCATTTTTAAGTCTGGCGATCGGCGACGCTACTCACCGGACCACAGTGCCGGGCCAGGCATAGTTGTAGGCGTGTGTCTCTGCTGATTGTTATTGTTGGTGTTGCTCTGATTGCTGCTGCTGTTGTTGTTGTCGCTATTTTGGTTTTTATTGATCCTTCTGCGTGTTAAGCAATGCACTTGGTTTGCATTTAACTTCACTTCTCACAAAGTTTAATTCACTTAAACAAAAATATCTGTCTTTAGTTTATTTTATTACGCTTTGTTGGTTTGTTTTTGTTGACGCGTACCGCGCGCTGACTGATTTCAAGCAACATTCGAACTGAAGTCAGCGCTCTGCCGCAGTTGAAATCAGCTGCTGCTGCTGTCGTCTCTACGGTCTACAGTCTGCAATTTTGGCTGCTGCAGTTGGAGCTGTGAAGCCAAAACAAAGCCAAAGCCAACGCCAACGCTGGCGTCAGCTGCGAAGTCAGCAGCAAAGAGCAGCATATGCGAAAATCACATTTTAAGCTGCAGTTGCAGTTGTTGTTGCTGCTGTGCTACAAGTGCTTCAAGCACAAGTTGTTCTCGCTCTTTTTTGAATATATTTTTTCGCTTTTTTGATTTTGACCTTTTGTTAATTTGTTGTTGTTTGTGAATTTCTTGGCTTCGATACTCATACGCAGCGTAGCACGCACTGTACGAAATTATGCCAAGCGGCTGCTGACCGACCGAGCGCTGCTGTTGCACGGCGGTCTGGCGGATATAACGGAAATGTGCAACTGGCAACCAACAGCAGCAGCAACGGCAGCGAAATTGTCAAACGCTTGCAGCGGCAGCAAACGAAACAGAAACCGAAACAGAAACATAAACTGAGACCAAAAGCAGCGAGAGCCGCTGCACAGAGCAGAACCCGAGTAGTGACGACGACGACGACATAGTTCGTGGGCTCCCCATAGCCACAAAAGCTGCTGCTGCTGTTGCTGTTACAATTTTGCTAACTGTCATTTGGCATTTGCTCTTGTCTCTTGCCTGTTGGCTTCTAACGGCTTCGTCAAGTGCATTCAAGCTCTCGCTCTCGTTCTCGCTCTCAGCTGCATGCCCTCGCTCTCGCTCTTTTTTAGCACTTGCTCTCTGTTGCTCGCGTGTTCTCGCATTTGGCTGTTTTCTGCTTGCATCATAGGCAAAGCTCGCCGTCTTCTGCATACCTGCTGCACTCACTCTCTCTCTCTCTCCCTTCCTTCCTCTTTCTTTGCGTGTGTGCCCCTCTACTTGTATTTTTCGCAGAGCTGTTGCTTAATCAAAAATTGCCGTCATCTGCTCCTCTGCACGTACCCACAAACTGCCCTCCATTCTCCCCCTAACTGACGTTACCCGCTGCGTCGCTTAAATTGCGTTGCCTTTGTCCCGTTCGCTGTTTGGGGCGCGAGTCAACCAACTTTAGAAGGTCATATGGACTTAGTGCAGCCGAAATATCCTTGGATAATATTGGAAATGCACACACACACGCACTTACAATTATATGCAACTGTGTATATGTGTTTGTGTGTGTGTGTGTTTGTGTGTGTGTTTGTGTGTGTGCATCTATGCTTGCTCAAAAGTCGCCTGGGAGCTGAGCCAATTGTTGTTTGGCACCTTTTTGTTGTCATAGATACACATAGATATGCACATACATACACACATACCCATGCATTCACATACATGTACTAAATAAATATTCCATGCAACATTATACGAGTGACTATCGAAAATTGCTCTCTTAGCAGAAACTTCTTGAAACATTCACAAAATTATCGGTCAAGAAAATAAATATTTTATTTTAATAAATCCTGTGAAAGAACCTTACAAAAAATAAATCATTTCAAAAAGCTTTATTCTTCATTTTAATCTTTACTCTAAAAAAATTAATCAGTTTATTTATTTTTAGTGCAAGCCCTGTCCTATTATTGACTTTTGGATATTTTCTGAATTGTAAATTTTAAGACCCCGTACTCCAAAAAATAGTTTGGTCAACCCTTCAAGAACTGTGTTTATATCACCATAACTTGCAAACTAATAGACCTACGTCCAAGTTTGATTCGTATCGAAATATACCCTGTAGTTGCTGTAGGACAACTCCGTCGAAAACTGCATAGTTGTATTGAAAAACTCGCATTAGAAGTAGTACGGAGTCTTTTACAGTCGGCTCGTTCGAATGTAGTATTTCTTACTTGATTTTAAATTAAAAAAATTATTATATTTAATATTATACAGTTATAAAGTTAAATATTTACTTAATGTTAATAAAATGACTTGTGGGTAACAAAAAACTCAACAGTTTTCATTTTACTTGACTCGATTTTTAGTTAATTTCAGTTGAATTAAACAGAGTCCACAAACGCATCTTACATTTCGCAGTTGAACCTGAACAATTTACACCTAGTAACGAGTCAGTTACGTTTTCAATTCTTTCGACTCAATAGATCTATTATAACATATACATTTACATAGACACGAGAGCTAGACATAGAGAGACATCATAAATATTTGCATACTCTATAAACTGCACACAAGTTGCAGTTGCACTCTAATTGCCAGTCATGAGGTTCAACAACTTTCACACAAAAATCCTTGAACGCCATTTGCATAAAAACCCCAACGACCAGCTGAACAACAACAGCAGCAACAACAAGAATAGGCTGGCAGAACAACAATAACATCAGAAGCAATAACAACAAGATTACGTATACGCTACCATTGCGACAGACGTTGTCGGGGTAGTTGGGCCAAACGCAGTGCAGACAACAACTATTAAGGGGTGTGGTGTACAGTGTGGTGTGTGTGTGTGAGTGTGTGCTGTCTAGGCAGTTCGCGACGACGCTTTGTAAAATATAGTTGAAGAAAACAACAACAAAGTCAAAGCCACTTTAGGTGTTGGCCAAAAATTCGGTCAAATTGGTGTTTGAATACCCGTTGCACCTGTTAAAAAAGTATGCTTCAACAGCAACATGATCATATAATAATTATAATAATTGTTATTCTTGTAGACCACCTTTTTATTTTTTGCTAAAAAATATTAAACAATTTTTCTTGTTTGTTTTTTAATCTCAAGAGTCATTCAAAACTCAGCTTTCCACTGCACTAGAGTTTTGAAAATGGTTCTTTCCACAATCTCACAATGTAAACAAAGAGAAAACACCGCAAAATTATATTAATAATCTACGAATACTTATTAAAAGTTAGATCATGTCAAAATATAATAATCTGCTTGCTTGCTAACGGTTTAAAATGACACAAGTGGTCAACTTTTACCGGTGGATCACTTCTGTCCACATCACTGTAGAAGCTTTTAGTGATAAAGCTTACCTGATTTTAAGTCATAGAATATGGTTTGCTTTAATTTGAAGCTATGCGGATTGATTCTGTCGGTGCTATTAGTAATCGATAAGTAATTCCCGTGAGACGCGTTATTATTAAATTAAGTAGCCGGGTATTTATTAGTTGGAAGTCCACTAAAGCATTCTTACTAGTTTCTAATTTGTATTTTGTTTTTGTTTTAGTCTAAGTAAATGTTAAGTGGAAAAGCATAAATTGGCGGCTTAAAGGAAGCGCAAACAGGGGAAGGAACGATCATAAACGATTCAAAAATCGAACTCGAATTTGAGCCCAAACTTAAATGAGAGAAGCCCGTGACTCTGAGGTGTGCAAATTTTGAAGTAGAAGTAAAATGCAAAATGCTGACTCTTTATTGTTGTTATTATTTATATTATTATTGTTGTTATTGTTTTTATTATTATTGTTATTATTGTTTTGTGAGCCACTCGCGTAATGTTTCTGGGTCATAGATATTTGTTCATACGACTCATACACACTTAGCTTGTTGTTTGTGTGTTTATGGATATGAGCGTACAAATACAGGGAAAACTATGTCGCATGAATTGCAGTCATAATGTATATATTCATATGTATGTTTGTATATACTATACATGTCTGATCAACATTATTGAACCCTTTTTAATCCTCTGAAACATCAATTAGAGCAGACTCGGATAGTAAGTGCATTTTTAGCAGTCTGTGTGACTCGATGATTGAGTTTTAACATATTTAAATACATACACTTTGAAAAATATTTTGAAAATTATCGGTAAAATCAATTCTAAACAATGTCAGAAGTTGAGAAATACCGGATATTCCTCAATACTTTGTTGAAAAACAGTCTTTTTTATCTAAACTATTTGATTTCTTTCAGTGTATGTAATATAAAGTTTATGATATTTTTGACCATCTGCTGGCTTTACTTACCTTATAAAACGAAAGTCCAACGCTGCAAAAGAAATGCCTGCGTCATTCCCTCTAAGAACTGCAAGAGTAAAAACAAAGAGAAAGATTAAGATAAAGAGAGAGAGAAAGAAATGATTAATTAAAGTACAACTCTTGTGATAGTGTTAGGTTATGTTCGGGTTGGGCCTTATGCAATGTATATTCAATGGATATTATATTGGGGCTCTTCAAATATTTCGCTTAAAATTTGGGTGATCGTTTGGCTTGACTTGCTCCATATTCTTATCTCCGATTTCTTTAAACAACAGACCCCGGAGGGGGTTTTCAGGTATTGCTACAAGCTATCATGTTTCCTTCTAAAACAATTCTTGTTGTTGTTGCTGTTTTGCTGCGCTTTTCTAATTTTTGGATTCGAGTACTCGTTTGGCTTTTTTCATTTTTAGGTCAATTTTGACAGTTTTGTCGACAGTCGGACACTAAATGACAGCAGCTAGCAACAACAAAAACAACAACAAAAACGTGTCCATAAAGACTAAGATCGATTCTCGCTTAGTAAAAAGAAGCACAGGAGCAAGAAGAAGCACAAGAACAACAACAACATAATCATCATCTCATCAAAATTGACAGACAACGGGCGCTGGGCCAAGAACTTGAAATTGTGCTGGTATATGGGTGTGTGTTTGTGTGCATGCGCGTGTGTGTGTGAGAATTGGTGTGGGTGGATGTATGTGCAACTGGCAGCCACTGCTGATCAGCAAGGTGTAGCAGTAAATGATTCTTTTGAGTCAAGTCATCTCGAAGGGAAACACAACACATTTACACTGAGAGAAACGTCCTCTGTTCTATGTAGAATGGTTCTGCTCAGAAAAATATAACTTTTATCCAATATTACTACAAATATTTATTTCAATAAAGTTAATAAATTTTATTACAGCTGAAAGATTGTAGAAAACCCGAGCCAACTCTACGCGATATCTTAAAAAGCACCTTGGAGTCAGATACAGGTTCTATAAAAGGAAATTTATAAATTTTAATTTTAAATAAAAGAGCATAAAAACACATTACTAAATTAGTTTTGTTAGTTTTTCTTTTTTGATTAGAAATTTATTTCCTGTGTAAGTGGATAGTCCAAGTACAGGGCGTTATTTATGTTTGCTAGTGACCCACATATATCCCAAACATACAAAAAGGGAGCATAAGCGAGTAAGACGGAGAGAGAGAGAGAGCGAGGAACAGAGAGGCAATGACTAATTACCAAAGGTACATTATGAAAAATAGAATGATTTACGCATGCATTTTTAGCTTTGGCGACTGTTTGCTCATTTAGGCCCATGGAAATGTTTTCAAATACAAATACACACTCTGTGTGTGTGTTATCTGTATGTGTATGAGTGCGTGAGAGATTGGGGCACCTTCAACACATCCCTGGACGCGTATCAAGTTGAAGGTTTATTTTTGTTTACAATCATTTTCGAGCAAAGAACAATAAGAACAACACCAGCAGCCACTACCCCAACATAGAGACCCCCCTATCTATACCCCCTCTGTCTCATTCTTCTCCTCCCCTTCCCATCATCGGCTCTGCCCACTGCCCCCTTTACGCACGCCCACACATCCAACAAGTAGGTCGCCAGCGTCATCCGCAATGTTTCGAAATAGAGAGGGAGAATGAGTGAGAGATGGAGAAGAGGGAGAGTGGGGAGAGGGTGTTGCGTGAAAAAGAGAGGAAAAAACCATGTTTGCCTGGTGCTGTGTGTATTTTTCTTTCTTTCTTTTCTTTCCTTTTTTTTCTATGAATGTTTTTTTATCTTATCGGCAGTCATCGGGTCTACATTCTTTTTCGTGCACTCTTTCTCTTGTTTCTCACTTCTTTTGGTTGGAAGTCAACAAACACCAACAAAACATTTAAACAAAATTTCTTAACAAATTGGTGTGTTTTTTAATGCTCTTTCGTTCCCACTAACGCCTTTCTTTCTAAGTCTATCTCTCTCTCCCACTCTCCCTCTCTCTCTCTCCCCCACTTTTGTCTCTCTCTTCAGTTGCTAGTCTGCGTATTTGTTCATATTCTTCGCACCCGGCATAAGGCAAAAACACAAACAACATACAGTTTGTTAGCGGCAACGGCGTTAACTGAATGCCCTACGCAGACCCGCCCACAACTGTCATGATCGGCGACGTCAAACGCGGCCGCTTTACACATGTGCCGTACTTTCTAAAGATAAAAACAAAAGCAAAAATATAAAAAAAGAAAAAGAAAAAAAGAATATAAGAAGAAACAATTTGAAATCTAGGTCAAACTATTTTACGTACGGAATATATTCCGCTGTCTATATATCGCGCTCCTTCTTCCCCCCACACACTCTCTCTAACTCTGTGCTCTTGCTTTCTGTCGGAAGAAGAACAACAAAAGCAAACAGAGAATGAACATAAGCAAACAAAAATTTGATCTAACTTAGGATCCTTTGTTGTACTTTGCGCTCATTCGCATATCAAACAATATTTACCCAACTATACAGATACTATAAGTGTACATATACATATATATATATATATATATATATATATATATATTCATTTGTAGATATATAAGTGGGAACTAGTAAAGGTATGGTAAGGTAAGGTATAAGTGTCAGAATTGGCCTACAAAATTAAATAGTTGACACGATAATGGAAATACCACACACACACATCCACATTCACACACACATCCACATACACACACACACACACACATTTTTATTCCCATTTAAATTATGTAGTTTTAGGCTTTTCAATTAAAATTACCTATTTAGGTAAACTTAACGATATAAAAGAATTAAATAATGTATATTAGTGGGATATTCAATAAGCAATTAAATAATTGGGAAAAAACTATTCCAAATAAAATTAAAAAAAAAACAAACTTAATAGACCCCTCTACTCTTTTTTAGAGTACGGGGTCTAAAAAGTCTTTCTATAAATTAGCTTGTATAAATAGTATTGAACTTGCGCAGTTTTACACAATAAAATGGAATCAAACAAATATTTAGTAATTTATTATCTATGTTATTTGTGGTATGAATATGGGTAAATTGTTTTTAATCAGTGGAAAACTGTCCTAAATAAAATGAAATTAGTAAACATTTTAACATATTTGATGAAAAAAACATTAACTTTTAAAGATATGTGTATCTTAATATAAGCTTCAAGTTTTATACGTGATAAATATGATAATACCAGATTGAAGGATTGAAAGTTTGCTATCCTAATTTTGGTGTATGAATATATAAGTTGAGTTTTTCTTTAAATCTTTTTAAAATGTATCATAATTTACGGTTATTTTGTATAAATCACGTTTATCTGTTTGTTCATAGTTTACTGTTTAAAGAAGTAATGTAAATATTACTTTGTTTAAAAATAGTACATGTATTAGAAAGACTAACTGTAATTTGATGGAAATAATAAAAAAAATGAGAAAAAAACAAATTGTAAACACACCGTTCCACAATAACAACCATAAGATAGTATTAAAATAACGGCAACAACAAGTACAGCTGTTAAATGTACGGTAATCGTCGATAATTTACGATCATGATCAGTTATATGATCATCGTAGATCGGCAATTCACCATAAAAACGGGGCCCGCAGTGGATTTCGATCAACGAGAACAACAGAGCGTATGCGCAATAAGCAGCTCACTCAAGGATAACTGCTACGATCGCGGCACCGTTCGCAAAACGTACTGTTCTCGCTGCTGCTGCTTCTACCGCAGTCACTGCCGATGCCGATGTTATGATATATGCGCCAAGAATGCGCCATAAAAAAAGTGCAATTTCACTGTCGGTGATCGAGCGGCTATCGTGGGAGGGGCGACGGCCAGCGAGCACAGCCGATGACGAAGACAAAGCCGTTAACGAAGTCAAAGTCGATGACGAAGCCTAACCCGAAGCCGAACCGACGACGTTATCGGTGACGGCGACAGCTTGGTAACGGGTGGTGCTGGCAGTGCTAGCGGTGTTAGCGGTGCGGTCCAGACTAATGCTAATGCAATTAACGGTATTTTATGCTAATTTCAACATTGAACTTAACATCGAATCGTAAAACGTAAAAAAAAAACAGCGGACGTTCTAGAGACCCAGACATTACTATAAGTTAGAACGAGTTGTTGTCATTGTTGTTGTTTTTATTGTCGTTCATAGAGACAGTGGGAAATTGATATTTATGTAAAGAATGTTTCAACTGCGAAATAGAAATCAACAGACTTTAACTCTAATCTCTCATACTTTTAAAAAGCGTTAAGGGTTAAACTGATTGTGTACACCCTTTAAAGTGGGACAAAAGGAATCGTATCATAAGGAAAAAAAGAAAAGCTATTGCAATTTGATTAGAACAGAAGTATTTTGATGTGTTATGTAGAGCTGTGTTATTATGTTTAAGATCTTCTTAAGATTTGTTGTCATAACATTAATTTTGAATTTATATAAATTTAGTGAAGTCAAAACCCGGCTACCAAATAGGGTTTGGCATTATCCTCTTTAATCAAAGCAGCAAAGGAATCGGTAAAGAATTTTCAGATTGTTACAATTGAAAACTAACTAAATAAGTTTACAGGAACTATTCGGCTATATTTTGACAGCTTTAATATTAATTTAGAGCGCTGAACAAATTTCGTAATGAAACTGAATCAAATTTTAGTTTGCGAACTTAACTACCATTTTGTTAATAATTTTGGGAGCACTACCAAAGGGGATTGAGAAATAAAGAATTAATTAGTCTTTGTAATTTTAAAGATTCCTTAATTGAAAGATTTGCATTTCATTTTTAGTTTCCCATATCATAGTTTCCCAACTGCTGTTAAAAAGTAGAATTATATGATTTTTTAATTACTTTTATTTACCAGTTAACTTTCATAAATCCAAAAAGAAATCTACAAAAAAGTAAAATTATTTATATGTATACGGGTTACTAAATAATATGAGTTTCTTTTAAAATTTCGCAGTTTGATGAGAATTTGTGTTAACTATTGCGCAGCTTTTTCGTCTTACTCCGCTCTCTCCCTCTGTCTCTAGCCCTCTTATGTTGTTGTGTGCTAGTTGTGAACTTTGCATTTGGCAAGGACATTTGCAACCACTACAACATGCCAAAACGGAGATGAAATCAGCAAGAAAGAGAGCGCGCGAGAGAGACAGAGAGGGAGTGAATCTGTGAAGGAGCCAAATACTGGGGCCGGGGTCGGGGCCGAGCACAGAATCCGTTGAAATTCACAGATTGAACTTGCACTTGGACACAAAACAAAAACACACAATCAAACACACACACACACGCTCACTAACAGGCAGACAGTCACATTGCGCTGGTCAGGGGCAAGCAAGCAGGCAGCGAGTAGGAGAGTATGGAAGAGGGTGCTTGCAGCGCTGCTTTGCAGGACGAGGACAAAGCTAAAACGGTTGTGGTAGGTCAGGAACAGCTGCCGCGGCAAAAGCTTTCCCCATCACTGACCTGCCTCACGTTGCCAAACGTTGTCCGTGCCCCGCTATGCTATTTATATATATCGTATGTAGTATATACATATGTACAAATATATATACGTTTGAGTCACGTACTGCGCAGGAGCTGCCTCCTTTCGCCACGCCCCTACAAAGCCACTTGCCGCCACTTTTGCCTAACTGCGTTTATGCGAGACAACAAATTGCGAATTTGAAAAAGATATAAAATTGATATCAGTTCTTGAGTCGCATTTGGCTGCTTAATACGGCTCAAGGATGCACTTGTTGAATGGTGACAAATAATCTAATTGTCATTCATTATTTTATCACAACCTACTTAACTGTCTACTTAACTACCTTAGCTAAGCCAGTGACTAAACGAGTTGAACTATGCTCATGCTACTTTAAATTGAGCCAGCTTAACTGGGCTCTGTTGTGAAGGTAACTTCATGGCTAACTGTTTAACTTAACTAATGACCATTGCAATCCTGCAGTTAGCATTTTGTATGTGACATTCAAAAACTATGGAAGCTCTGCGTATTGTCGAAATGTCACAAATAGTTTAGACGTAACTGGTATGATGGCAACTCTGCTCAGGAAACCCTTTGCAAATAAATTGGCGAATCAAGAAATTCATCGTGTAAACATAGCTTACGTGATGATGTTGGCACTAACATACATATATAGGTGTGCATGCGTGTGTGTTGCAGAAATTTCCAAGGCAACGTGAGCCGAAAGTTCAACGTACCGCTGCAGAACGGCCCGACGAGTCCAAGGACATAGATGGGAGGCAATAAGGTAGTCCAGGGCTCATTCTCTTTCTTTCACTGTTTCTGTCTGTCTCTCTCTCTCTCTCTCTCTCTCTCGGTTGATTTGCTGCCACAGGAGGCGTCGCGGCAACCGCAAATCGCAGTCAAACAACTGTTATGACTATGAGTCCATAACTGTGCCACGACAGCTCAAATGGCATTGACAACCGCGGAAATGGGTGGTGCGATGGGTGATGCTAAGGCGTGTGAGGGGTTTGTGGGGGCAACAGCAAACAATTTAAGCTTCCTTCAGCTCAACAGGCGACCTTTGATCTCTTCCCGATTTCCAATGCTCCTGAACCGAGATAGTATTCCCGACAACATTCTTAAATCCACTTGGGAGTTTCGACTCGACTTCGTCATAATTGGCAATACATAGTAGTCCATGGATAATTGGGTCAATTGTTTGCATCGCGCAAATTGAAAGCATATCAATAACTGGACAAATATTGAGTACTTGTCCAAAGCATAATGATAGGATTCAAATAGATTCAAGTGATTCAATTACAAGTGACTCATTTATGGAAAATATCAAACTACTCAAAATTAATTGATAATGGAATATGTTTAACAAGTGGTAAATAGGTTTCCTTACTCTACATACTCTATATGTTGGAATATCCCTATTCCACTTACTACAATTACATTATTCAACACTAGATTAAGCACTTTATGAGAGATAAAGTCTGGTCACAATTATCTTTGTTTTTGATTTTTTTTATGAAAAATATGTATGCGAGTTGGACGTGGCTGCTGGTGTTGCCAAAAGCTAAAGTTATAGCGTTAATTATAACTAATGTAAAATATACAAACAGTGTTTTATTAAGAGTAAAAATATTACGTTTTTCAACAGGTTGTGCGCTCAGTTCTTAATGAAAATAAAGTTTTGATTAGTTCTGAAATGTAACCTAATTATGAAATTCCATTCCACATGCAAGTTTTGTCCACTTCATTTGTGTGACCGAAATTAAATTAAATTGGAAAAGGCAAAGCGCACTATAAAGGCTTTCGAAGGTGAAAAGGATTCTATTTGGAAATTTATAATCAGGGCATTATATGCAGAATTAAAAGTGTATTAAAAGTGATTGATCAAAGGATGCCCAACGAAATCGATGTCTCTTGGGAAAAGTCAGAGCCAAGTTTGTAGAGCTTTTGAGCAATTTGTTCCTTAATTTTGAGCCAAGCGACAAAACGACGTGTCACAATTGTCACAATACTCTCACTAGAAACTATCGAGTGAGATGCCACTGCTGACCTTTTTCAACATCTTTGATGAGTTATTTATTAAAATGGATAAGGTGTCGTTTGTTGCTCATCTTGCCTTCATCTTACAACGGAGTTAGCAGAGTAATAGAAACGCTATCAGAGGACAACTTAGCCTTAGCCTCTGCAGTAAATAGGTCGTTAGATCATGAAAAAATTAATAATGATTACAGTCGAAGGTGATGAACACACACACAAGCCAATTTTAAAAATAGGATGACCAATCTTAAAAATAGTAGAAAATGTACTCACTATCGAAAGGAAGGTCATAATTGAAAGGTATTGTTATGCACTCAAAAGAATTCGAAAAGAAAATATAAAGAACATTGTTGACTATACAACACTGGTTTGAGTTTATGTTAAAAAACGTAAACACAATTTAAAATAAAAATGAATTCATACTAGATTCTGGAGCGAGTGACTATCTTATAAATGATGAGTCATTGTATTCTGAAAGTGTGAAGTTGAAGCCACCACTCAAAATCGTTGTGGCCAAACAAGGCGAATACATATATGCCACTAAACGTGGTATTATGCGGCTGGACAATGGCTTTGAAACTACAGTCGAGGATGCCTTTTACTGCATTGAAGCTGCAGGTATTTTGATGTCAGTTAAGCGACTCCAAGAGGCAGAAATGTCAGTGATGTTTGACCTTGATGGAGTCTCTATAACCAAAAATGGAGTATTAGTTGTACAAAGCTCAAGTGTGTTAAATTATATTCCAGTAATTAAATTGCACGCAAATACTGTAAATGCGAAAAACAAAAATAAATACAAATTGTGGCATGAGAGGCTTGGGCATATTAGAAATGGAAAATTTCATGAAATAAAAATATATAATGTATTCAGCGTTAATAGGTATTGAATAATTTAGAGTTGTCCGTTTGACTTTGACTTTGTAGCGAAGAGTGAAGCACATTTTAATATGAAAGTAAGAAAAGAGATCACCCTGATGTCCTGAATGAAAGTAGAAAGTGTGAAGTAAGGAATCGAATCACATAAATGTTCTGAAAGAAAGAAGGAAAAGAAATAAATTTGTTGTTCTGAATGAGAGTAAGAAAGCGTTTTTCGCGAATTGAGTAGGGAATATGAAACAATTGAACAAACATATGACAACTTAACAACATCGAAACATTAATTAGAAAAGGAAAAGATTAAAAGGCAAACAGCAAATACCGTATAAGGAAGATGATTGTAATATAAATATGTCTATGTTGAATGCTCACACTGTTTTTAATGATGTCCGAAATTGACGAAATCAAACAAAGAAATGACAAACATCTTTGGGAAAAAGACATAATGTAGCAAGATGCTGTTTGCGAATACTCCAGTAGATTTTAGACAAAAGCAATATTAAGTCAAATGTAGAAGTACTGCTGATGATGTTGTAATAGTTACAGGGCATCAGAGAACTGCACGGGTGGTGGTTTTTTGTACTCGAGTACTACCCAAAGAAAATGCGGTGCCGGTCTTACTCGTACTCAAAATTTAGAGTAAAAAATATGATCGGCTATTTTTCTACTCGAATACTTTTTTACCCGAAGCGAAATGACTCGGATATTCTTTTTACCCGTACCCGAAGTAACGGGTATCGTCAATACTCTTTTTGAAAAGGGTGTCGCGAGTACGAATCATTTTTTGATGCGATAGAAAATGATTGTGTAGACAACACACAGAGTAAAAAAAATACTTACCCGAAATACTCGAGTATTTGAGCGACGGTTTGCCGTCGGAAATTGAACAGCGCGCGTTAGAGGATAAAAAGGGTTTTTTGCATTAGAGAGAATGCATGTAACAGGTAGCAAATTACAGTTTTCGGGTTTTGCCAAAAAAAAACAAATAGTCAACAGTTTTACAATATGCGTTTTGAGTGTTGACAATTTATAGATAAACGGTTTCTTCATGCCAAATTGTGACTTAGAGTACCCTTGCAACAAATATTAAAACAGGTGTCCCATAATCAACCCGTAATCTATTAGTCACCTTGATTCTCATTAACGTGAATATTTAAATATATAAATTATGTTTTTTATCTTTTATGTAAAATTTCAATGGAAACAATGCCTTACTTCTTACTTTGCAATTGCCTTACTTCTTACTTAAACTATCATTTATTAATTGGTAAAACTATCATTTATTAATTGATAACATTTAACTAGTCCATAACAAAAGAGCGTCGCAAGACTATACCCGCGCACACGATCGGGTAAAAAAAGAGCGGATAGAAAAAAACCCGAGTAAAAATTTACTTATACTTCACAAGGGTGGTTTTTTTCGAGTATACATTTGATGCGGTGTTTACGCCACCAAGTAAAAAATGAGTTGGTACAAGAATGATCGGGTAAAAAAATATCTTTCATGGAAATACCCAAACGAAAAGAAGTAAAAAAATATCCGATACTTTTCGGGTAGAGTAAAAAATGATTCGAGTCAAAAAATACTCTGTGTGTGATTTGGGTATTTTTACATGCGGTGTATCGCTGCAGTTCTCTGCAGGGCATATGACAAGTATGATTGATTTTAAAACAGGCTTAAAGAATTGATATCGAAAGACTGACTTAATGGAGACTCAAAGAATAGATTTGGAAAACTGTAATGGAGCTAGTAACCCTTTTTCAAACAAGATTAATAATGAATTGCTCAATTCAGATGTCTACAGATTTGTCTACTGCAGTAAATATTTTGAATTGATATAGTAGCAAGAACTACTCAGAGTTATGACAATGTTTAAAGAGGGTCCTTATGGGAAAAGTACCACAGGTTTTTGTTTAAAGTACCAGATTGGAAATCTGGTTTGTTGGAATACCAAAAAACAAAACTCAGTAGCAGTGGCCCTGTTTGAAGCTGTATGAGAAGCATAAACCCATAAAAATTTATGAAGATAATCAGGGGTGTATTTCTATAGCCAATTACCCCTATTGTCCAATGTAGACATTAAAAATCATTTTGCTAGAATGCAAGTGCAAAATAATAACATTTTTCTCGCACAGAAAACCAAGTTACTGACAACTGTACAAAGCCGCTGCCAGTCTAAAAATTTGTGTATTTTCCCTGGATTAAGGAGTGAATGCTGGAACACATAAAACATCCCAGAAGACACACCAACCACAGTAAAATTAATAATTAAGAATTTTCAATAAATTTTTATTACAATTTTCGCTTTTTAAACAATGTTAAAGTATCGGATTTCGTCCAACTCATTTAAAATTTGAAATTAATCACTGACTCATTCTTGTAATCATGTAATTTCTTTTTTTTATTAGTCTCTTTGAATGTTACTATCCTCCTTCTCTCTCTGTATCTCACTCTCTCTCTCTCTCTCTTTTCTCTTTGTGTGTTGACATTTCAATGGCTCATTTCGCACATAAGCAAATTTTGCTGTACGTTTTATGTTATCTAGTTTTTTGTGTTGTCCACCTCTATCGCGGTTGTCATTGTGCAGGGGAGTGCGTACTCAACCGCCCACACTCTAACACACACACACACACACACATAGATGAATATTTGAGTTGCGTCGTGCGTTGAATTCAAGCGCCAAGTGAAAGTTGTTCAATTGTTTATTATGATTATTGTTGCTATTACAATTACTATTACTTATGCCATTGTTGTTAACAATGGTTAGCTGTTGCTGTCGATATTGTTGTTGTTTGTATTTCTATTTTTTAGCTCCAGCTTGAAGAGACAGAATATTACGATAACGTTCCAAATGCCTGTGTAAGTGTTGGCAAGTTCAAAGGCAGCACCTCCTCCGGGCATCCCCTAAGTATCTAGCAACCCCGGCCCACCCCACACACCTCACTGATCAGTGCTAATCAAACGCTGCACATTCCATTCGACTCCGAGCATCGAGTGTGGCGCATTTAAAGTTTTTGTTTTTAAATTGTAATTTTTAAAATGCAAAATATAAAAAAAAATTCAACAAAAGCAATGAACAAAATAAAAAAATAAAAATACAACAACCAAAGCAACAAAAACACAACAAAAAAATAAAATAAATAAACAAAAAAGAGGCAAAAAAAAAATAAACAAAAATTTGCACTTTTTTCACTTTCTCCTTTTGTGCACGCTTTTGACATTTTAATTGCTATTTGCCCATTAAATGCAAAGCGAGAAAAGCGAGGGAAGGGACCAAGGGGATTCAGGGGGACAGAGGGGCACAGGTGGGAGAAGCGAAAAAGTGAAGCGCGTGAGCTCAATATTAAGTCTTTGTTGCCTATAACTGGGCAGGGCCATGTCAGTATGTGTGTGTGTGTTTAGACGACGTACTCTAACAAAGAGTAGTGGGGTCTATAAAGTTTGTCAGAAGTCGTGAAGCTTCTCCGACCCTATATATATTTTTGATCAGCATCAACCGCCAAATCGCAATGTCGCAATGTCCATCTGATCACCTGGATTTTCTAAACCAAACTTTCAAACTCTAGAGATGCCTTGTGTTATTTTTCTTACTTGAATGTAAACCTAAAGTCACCGTTTTGAATCTCGGCACAGACCGTTTCAGTTATTTTTCTTATATAACAAAAATTTATAACATGTAAATGCAGATTATTTCTTAAAAGTGGAGCGTGGTGCAACTGTTAACTTCTGTTAACTTGTTAATTTAATTTTTTTAATTTCAATTCAACTTTTAAATATAAAATTTTAATTTTTTAAATAAAATACAAATGCGTACTACTATGGAAGTACGGGGTCTTTTACAGTTGGCTCGATTGACTGTAGCCTTTCTTACTTGTTTTTGAATGCATTTGTGTGTGTGTTGAATGTGTTTGTATGTGCGTTGCGCTTGGATCTGCCGACTCCCCAAATTCTGATCTAAATTCGCAGTTTAAAGTTCATTGACTGAAAACGCTTTTAAAATGACTTTGCCACACAAAGCGACATCAAGTGGGGACGTGGCTCTGCCTCAATGTGTGTGTGTGTAGGCGAGCTAAGTTTTGCATTTGTGCACGACACAAGGGCAACAATAGAAGCTATATCGACCTTAAGGGGTTAAGTGGTGTTCAGAGGCTGAAACTAAGCACTTTTTCAAACATTTTTTTTGGGTGTTTGCAGTGAGATATTTTATTAGAACAAAAAACAGATAACAAGATTGACATTTCCTTTGTACGTTAAAATTGGTTTCATAAAAAAATTTTTAAAATTGAGCCGACGGGAGCCAATGTCCTGGAACACTAAAAAAAAAGGACTCTCGTGTTTGACACGATTTGAGGAGAACGGATCATCTGAAATTCAAAAAAAAAATTTTTTCTGTTAGTAAACACTTCAGCCCTGAATCTGAACGAAGGAAAATCCAAAATATTGAAAATTGAATATTTGACAGCGTTTTGAATTTTTTTTGACGAAATTTTGAACTTCAAATGTCCTTAAAAAATAGTAAATGTTGAAAAAAAAAAAAAATCCTTCGTTCAGATTTGTCACGAGGTCATATTGAATAAGTGTTCAAAATTTGAAAACAATCGGTTCAAAACTGTTCGAGCAATCGTGTCAAATAGCTTCAAAAACACGCTTTCGAGAAAAACATGATTAACTGCGACGTTTCAGAAGGAAATACTCTAATGAGCGGAACTTTCGAAGGCTCTATCTCTTAAAATTTTACTCGGATCGGCTCCAAATTTTGGGAGAATATAGTAAACATATTGAATTAATTTATAAGCAAAAAAAAAAAAAATCGAGTTTCAAAATTTCTGAAACCCACTTAACCCCTTAAGATACCCCTTTGAAAACCTTGATACAAAGATCTCGTTCTATTCAGTTTCATCCTCTCTCTATTTTTATCGCTCTCTCCTACTGGTCCTCGAGTAATATCAGAAGTTTAAGATGATTTAAAGAAAACGACTAAAATTTTTTTGAATTAATGATAAAATATTGAGCTTAAAACGTTTCGTACACTGACATAAAAAGTTACATTATGAAATTAAGATCTGAAAATCGAGGTCGAAAGCTTCAATACATAAACCTCATGCACAAAACAAACTTTAGTTAATAAATATTTTTTAATTAAAAAAAAGTTTAAATAAATATTTAAATTTTAAATTTTAAATACTTATTTACATCTTTAATTCTTATTCAACAAAGTGATTTTAAGCAACAAGTGATATCTTGTTTACTTTAGAAACTGGTCTTGTATCTCTTGCCCTCATAATAACTATCAACCACTTAAGTAATGAACATCCTTTGCCGGCCCATTTCCCAATAACAGGGTATGCATAAGTCGCTCACAATAGCCGCTGCTAAAGAAGTCGCTTCGATCGCTCTCTAAAAACGTTGACGGCAACAAAATGGTTAGCAAATTATGTAACATTTACCTAGTAACGCCAAAAGCAGCGGGAAACCTAGAAAAACCGTTCAATGAAAAGTGAAAAACAACAGCAACAACAACAACTACAACAAGAGCAATCGCATCACGAACTCTAAGTGCAACTTTTCAGCAACAGCAACAGCAACAACAACACAAACAACGGTAACTTGAGTTGCAATTTCAGTCTCGCAGGCTTTAATTTGTTGCAGTTTGTTGAAAGGAAAACTTGTACAAGGCGGCGCAGCCAGTTTTAGTTTAAGCCCACGTTAGAAGCTGGCAACAGCAACTACAACAATTGCAACTGCAACAACAACAGTAGCAACAATAACAACATCTTTAGCCACAACAGCAACTTTAGCCACCTCCAAGTCCAAATGATTGCAGCAATGTTAATGCTGTTGCTGCTGCTGCTGCTGTTGTTGTTGTTGGCCGTCGTCACATTGTGCACTGCAAAATTTGCTTCCTTGTATGACATAACAGCCAAGCAGTGGGCTGCAACAGCAGCAACTGCAGAAACAACAACAACAACGATGACAACGTCGATCTTTACCTCTACAACAGACCGTGTGCCACATTCCACTTTTTTTTGCCGCCTGGAAAATCCCGTTTTCCCATTCACTGATTCGATCAGTCGGCGTAATGAAAATGAGAAAAATGGCGACTAACTAACAATGCCAACTGCAACATATACAAAAGCAACAACAACACTCAAGTTGCAAAGTTGCAGCGAAGTCGTCATCGCTGTTGTTGTTGTTATTGTCGTTGTTGTTGTTGTTCTTGTCATTTTGCCAGTTGCGAGTTTCACTTTCGTTTTTCACGTAACAACCGCAGCAACAACAACAAAAACAGCAACGGCAACGGCAACAACTATGACGACGACAACAGCAAAAGGAAAATGGTGTTAGCAGGCAATGTTACCGCTGTGTGGAGTGTAGTTGCGGTTGCGGCACGATAAGCAGGAAGTGCAACATGGCGAATGTTGCATGGAGATGCAAAGAGCTGCCATTTGACAAATGCATTAAACTTGCACGTTGCACGTTGCATGTTGCATGTTGCACGTAGCCCATATGGCAGCCGTACTTATGATTTTGATTTGTGTTTGTAGTTTCAATTGATCATTAGAGTACTTCAAATAATATAAAATATACATACTTAATTTATATAAGTACACTAAAATAAACGGGACAGCAGTAAATTAATCTATGTTATAAAGTTTTCTTACAAACTAGCAACTACTTATGTCTTGTACTAACCAGCATCAACTTATTCAACTGTTTGTTATTTAAAATAAATCAATAATTTAAAATCAATTTGCTTAATTATATAACAATTTTTTTTAACTTTTGAAATGATCCAAACTTAGCAATTTAAAAAAATCGAGAAAGTAAAAGGGTTTTTTAAAATATCAACTTTAAATTTTATTATTTTGTGAAATGGTTTGTGAATGGTCAAAACAAGTAAATAAAATAATAATTCTGAGATGACTTTAGATTCAATTGCGACATAAATAAAAAAAAAGATACATTCACTTAAAATTTTGATATTTTAAGAAATTATTGATTTGAAAATTGATTAGCAAATTGCAATATTCTAAACTTTATCTATATCAATATCTTATTATCTACATATGAGAAATTGAAGCTTTAAAATTAATTTCAAGATTCAAAAAATGTTTATTGAGTACAATTATTGTGTACCAATCTGCTACACAAAGAAAAATTAAAACTTTACTAACTTGTTTAGTTAAAATGTTTACTTTAAAAAAATGAAAAAATTGGATGATAAAATTTCTAAAATCTGAATTTAAGTATGCATTCAATATGCATGACTGCACTTAACCATCGGCGAGAGCCAGAAGAAGGCGTTTCTGACCCCATAAAGTATATATATTCTTGATCAGCATCAACAGCCGAGTCAATATAGCCAAGTTCAAACTTAGTCTTAATCGACTTCATATTTATTCAGTCATCATTAATAATAGATGATTTCAGCGAATATCTCAGTAAATGTGCCACTTGGGAAAAGTAATTATGATAGGGAGATTCCTAGCGATGATGCAATGATATTAAAAGTTTTGGACTGCTTCGCACACTTTCCACACAAGAAGTAAAATAATTTTCAACTTCAATCGTTGAACGTTTTTAAGGCATGTGTTCTTATCGTACAGAGTGGTAATTTATAATTCGTTTGGATACAAATTATATCTAACTATCCTGAAAGTAGAAAAAAAAATTCGAGCCGCGGACGCTGGCCCTGCCGACCAAAGGTATACAAATATATATATATATATATGTATACATACATATGTCCATTAATATAATGTATACCGACAAGATTATGCATAGATTTTATTATTGGTTCAACTTGTCCTAATACAAGTACTATCTGTAATTCCTGGATACCGATAATAATAATGTAATTATATAACCTGGAATAAAATGCAGAGAGTATTATACAGTCGGGCATGCTGGACTGTACTTATCTTTCTTGTTTAGAGTAGACACGCCCGAGGTCTAGGGCTTCAACTTCAGCACCTTCGCCGCCTTATTGGATGCAGTCGAATGGCAAATGCAGTCGATCTAGTCGCTTCTACTCCGTTTGCCCCCTTTCTACACCGCATCCAGCGCCAATTATTGCCGTAACCATTGCCAACGTAATCAAGGCAACAACTTGTGAGCCACTTTGGGCCACACCAAGACTGAAAGACTGAAGAAAATCGAAAACTGCAAAGTAAAAATCACACGATCCGTTGCGATCGTGGGCCAAAGATAGGCTCAGTAAGAAAAGTTGGAAAACTGCAAGCTAACTGTAAAAATTTACTTATAAAATGCAAAAAAAAAAAGTGACTGACTAATAGATACCCTGCTCCAACACTATGAAACACTGAAAAGTTTTAGGATTTAAAATAAGAACTAAAACTATATGAATGAAAAGTTTTAAGTGTAGTCATAGCCGAACCTCCCTCCTATAGGCTATAGAGTATATCAAGGAAAGACAGCAACAAAAAAAAAATGTCCATTACCATTTGCTGTAAAAGAAAAACTAAAACCAGTTTTCCATGAAAGCAAAATAGCAAAAAAAAAATTTAAAAAAAAATAGCAAAAATTAAGTCACCGTTTAAACTACAGCCACTACCGACGATCAACTTACCCCATTGCATGGAGGAACGGAGTGGAGGAGATAAAAGTGTGATGCGAAGGAGGGGAAGGAGAGTGCCAGGTGATTGGCGATGAACAGTCGTCGATTACTTCATCGACTGCAAAGCGAGCAGATAGAGAAAGTGCCAGGAAAAACTGCACAGAGGAGAACGGCGAGTGGAAAGCGACGAGTGACGAGTGGAAGAGATGACGAAAGTGTGCGAGTGTGTGTGGAAGTTGTCAGTTATTGTGCAGTTGCAACTGCAACAAGATGGCGTGTCGTGGTCCCCTCGCGCCACAAGCCCCCCCGCCACCGAGAGACGAGTGCAACATTTCCCCATTTCCCATTGCAACTGCAACTTCAGCCATGATTATGTGGCATTAACTTTAGCTTACGTAACCCACAATGCAATGCAGCGCCAAATGAAAATTGTAAATCATATAATGGCCGACGCCGACACCGACACCCCGTGAAACAACTTCCACCACACGCTTGCCGCACACCCTTGGCCAAAGCACAGCTTTAACCTCGGGGAGTGCGCAAATGTTGCAAAAATGATTCCAACAAGGAAAACAACGGCACACACAACATCGGCGACAAAATCAAAGACAACGGCGATCGTCGTCGTTGAACGTGAAAAGCGGAAAACTTTTGCAGCATTGGCGCATAAAAAATACAAAATAATTTATTCACATCGCACTACAGCTGGCAGCACTACTTCTCGGTTTACTGCAAGGTGTTCTTATTCTTGATATGATTGAAACGGAATATAATACTTATTTAATTCCAAATTGAATTTTAATATTTAAAACAGCTTGTAAAAAAAATAACCATTTTGATTCTTAAATATTAGGTACACACACTGATTGCAAACTCACCTCGGAACAAGCTAAAAGCACCAAAAATTCTACATAGCTTTAAATAGTTCTAGACGTTCTTTTATCTTAAGTGTAAAATATTACGTATACGCGAATAGTGCGCATACGTAAATTGATCCTCCATAAAGGACAAATGAACCGGCGGACAGAAAGTCAGTCAAAGAGACAGAGTGACATCTTGAGTAGTACTTGGACACTGACAGCCAGGAGTATGTGTGGACTGTGATTTGTTGATTGTGGACGTTAGATGGTGGGTTTTGTTTTTACAAGCGTGTGTTGCCAACTATTACATAAGGTTTGTCAACTGTCACCGCTTATTGCATAATGCCACACACAGGGCTTAGCCACTCTCTCTCCCGCTCCTCTTTTCTGGTCCTCCTCCTCTCTTGCTCTTTTCAACTACTTATGATCAATCACTCACCTGTTTTGTGTGATCCTGCCAAACGATTGCGTGCAATTAGCAGTACCTCTACCGGGCATATCTGCAATAATATAAAAGGAGTGTGAATACTTTAGAATACTGTATTTAATATGCATATTTAATAAAACAAAAAAAAAATTCTATATATGTATTATCAAAAGCTTCTTTCTAAACATTTGGTCACATTGTAATTATTGTAGCTACAGACGCACTTCTCCAACTCCTTATGCTCTTCCTTATGCACAACGCAAACTAACACTTACACACATATACATACAAACACGTAAACATACGGTCACACATACACTAGAACAGCAATATGGCGAGCCGAATGCATTTCACTCTTGATTTCGATTTCATTTTCGTTTGCTCGGTCGCTGGGTCGTTGGAGCAGCGCTTGCAGTCGCGTCGCAGTCGCTGTTTGCGTTGCAGTCGCAGCAGCGCAACAGCAGAATCGACAGTGTACAAAAACGTCATCGGCTCTATGAAGCTTTTTCTAAGCTCTTTTGCTACCGCTCTCCCTCTCGTACTGTCGCTCTCGCTCTCGTTCTCTCTGGGACTATTTTACTCTCAGCATGAGTGCGCTCTCTGTGTGCAGGCTTGTTTATTCTCAAAGCTGCAAAATGCACGACGTCGCTGTTGTTAGCTTCTGTGTTATTCAATAGTGCACTCTGCTACTTTGTGTGTGTGTGTGTGTGTGTGTTTATGTGTGCTTGCTATCTGCCGCCGTCGACGCTATCGCCCTGGTATTGTACGTTGCCTATTGCCACTGCAACGACTGAAACGACCTCCTACAGGTCTTTGACCTAGTGCGACGACGAGCGCTTCTCTCAGTCTCTTCTCTCTCTTGTCGTTGCTTCTACTCTGCCTATGCTTCAGTCTCTGCGTCTGCCTCTGTCTCTGCCTCTCTGCTAGCTCATCACATGCATGCTTGTTCGCTTAGCTTTTCATTTGTTCGTTATTACTTATTATTATTATTTTCCTTAGTTTGGTTGCTCGTTTGCTTGCTCGCTCGGTCACTCCTTTATCGCATCAATATGTTCGTTTGTTTGCTGTCTCGCTCACTCGTTCGTTCGCTCGTTTGTCAGTTCGTTCATTTGTTCGTTTGCTTCGTTTGCTTTGCTTCTTACAGTTTGGTTTTGGCTTTGGCTCTTTTATGTTCCTTGTGTATGCAGTTCCCTCGTCTGCCACCGTCGCTGTCGTTGCCGCTGCCTCCACTGCACTTTAGGCCTCCTATTATAACTCGTATTTGCTTTTCTTTCAAATATTTCCCCCACTTGCATTTTCTATTTATGAGTGTGTGTATGAGTGTACGTGCCCCTCCATTTGTTTCTACCGCATTTGCTGCCTTCATCTGCTTCACCCCTCCCCATTCCACAATCCTTGACTCTCACCCGCTGATAAGTCTGCTGCTAATCGATGCGCCTATCAAGCACTACGTTCAACTGTGTGGATGGGAAGGCTAAAGAAGAGTGGACTGGGGATAGGGCTTGGCTTGTGGGTGGTCTCTTCTTTTGTGTACCATTTCCCTGTTTCTTGCCCAATATGCAGCGTTAACTGGGTTAGTTTTATTTGATGTCTGGCGTTTTTTTCGGCATCTGTTTGCATTGTCCAACATGTGGTGGCACCACCCAACTCCTATCCATCTCTCTAAACCCCTATCTACCCCACCTCACCCTCTCCTCCCTACGTTGCCGCTTCCTAGTCCAGTCAGATCGGTTTGTGTGCATTTATTCAAAGTGGACTGTGGGTTGTGAGATGTGGACTGTGACTTTGTGGACTCTGTCGTGTAGCATATAGAATCTGGCATGTACTCTGTGGCACGTGGCCACACGTGGTGCGTTGACATTTCATCGACATTGTTGCCACAATCGCCTTTGCCATGTGCAGCTGAAACTGGCGCAGCCTTCGACCATGTCTCGACCATGTAACCACTTGAGGCTGCTGATTTCAACACACACACAAACGCTTTTACACACACGCATACAATCCACTTGAGGCACTGGCGTAGTCAGTTAAAGAAAGGGTGAACCACTTTTGGCAATTTTAATTAGTCTTAAGTTTTGGGCAACAAGAATTAAATTTTAATTCAATGGAAACTTTTGAAAATCTTTTGGTTTTGACAAATCAGCTTAATCAAAACATATTAAATAAAATAAAATGTATTAAAATACAATTAAATATTTCGAGTTTACTTGTGCATAATCCAGAATCAATTAATGGAGATAAATAGTTTTTACAAAAAATTATTTTTGATTCCGAAAAAATCGATTCGAGTTTTATTTATTTTTAGAACTAAAATATTTATTGAAAACATACAGTTTAAATCTTTTTGATATTCAAACTGAATTGTTCTCTATAAAATAAAGTAAATCCCTTTGTTTAAAAAACAGCTTGTAATTTTGTACCACTATTGTATGATGCCCCTTGAAAATTCAACTGACTACGCCCCTGGGTGGAATAACACACATTTAGACGTGCATTGAAATCTCTGCATTGCTCTATAAACTTTTAACCCAATTCTTATGCCTTATTTACAGAGACAGGAAAGTTTTATTATATGCCACTTACACATGCACAGAGACGCACACACCACATACAAATACAGTCAAGCACACACACACAAGCACAAACATGGAGTCTTCCGTTTGGCACTGCATCGCGTTTCCCGTTATTTATGTGCTATTCATTTTGGGAGAGTATTTTTATCTGAAGCAACTTTTGGAGTGGGAGAAACGTGGAGACGACAGAAGATCTTGGGTGGGGGTTAGGAAAGGGGTAAGAAAAGGAATGAGGATTGGAAACAAAACCGCAAAATGTCAAGACACAAACAATGAGGAAATAAAAAAAAAAAAAAAAAAGTAAAAAGGCAACAGCATAATGGAACTGACAAAAATGTATACAATATCTTGATTAAAACAAAATAGGAAAAATTATTAAAAAAGGACAATGTATGACTTAAAGATACCCTTTATTTCAACAAGTGTCGTCATTATTTATTCACAAGTAATAAATAAAAGATTTCTATATAATAAAATAGATAACAGTTAAGACAGCTAGATTAGTTAGACCTTTAACCCCTTTTGAGTTTAAATTATCTATTATAGATTCAAAGGCTATTCTTAAAGCAAAAACCTACAAATATTTGTCTACTTTTTGTCCAAGCTATTTACAAGAAATTTATTCCTAATTTATTATTGTCTGATTTAAAAGTTTACATTATAACAGATTTAACCCTATATTTACCAAGACCGTCTGCAAGTGGACTATCTTAATTGGCGTTCCAAAATGGTTTTTAAAACGGTATTGGTTAATTTTTTTGCTTTATCTATTTAGGGAAATTCAAACTTTAATTTGTTATGTTTTCCGTTAACAATTGTGTTAAAATCGGCTTTTAGAACAATTCGAATGTCGAATTACAAAAATAGGTGCAATATGACAAAAAAAAAAATATTTTTGAAAAAAAAAAATTTAATATTTGTAGCTGAAAAAGGATTTATCTTTGATCTTAAACAAATTTATTTTACTAGAAAAGAAGAGGTTTCTTAAGCATTAAATTTCCGTTTCAATACAAATGTGATTTAGTTATAAATATCATTATTTTTGAAAAGATGAAGAGTGAGCCGCTAAGAGAGCGAAAGAGAGATGCCGAATTATCCTCGACCTTTACATCTTGGCTCAACATTTAATCAACGGCCAGCAGCGCTGACAACTACAACAGCAGTAACAAAAAAAAACAAAATAAAAACCACAACGACAGCAATTGCAACTGCAACAATTTCCATGCCGAAATTGTGTGGCAAGCAACCAAAAGTCAATGACTTTACCACAAGCAAAGTACAAAAAAGCTGAAAAAACTTAGAGAAAAAACTACTTAAATAGTATGTTTGTGTGAGTGCGCGTGTGTTTGTTTGTGTGCATATATATAAGTGCATCTATATGTGGACTGGGACATGAGCTGTGCATGCATTGCACTGTGCAACAGCAACAACAACAACTCTCGAGTGCCAACTACTGCCCTACATTCAAGGCAACGACTCTGAGATAAGCACTACACACAAAAAACACACACACACACACTGGCACTGCCAGCAGACACTTCTATGCGGCCCTTAGCGGTGCAGACCACCCCTGTCTCCCTTATATGCTCCCGCTTCACCACCGCCACTGCCTGCTGCACACAAAACAACAACGCAACAAAAATTCCGCTCCAAGTTCCAGAGTCTGTTCCGTATGGGTTGCACATGTGTGTATTTGTGCGTGGGTGTGTGGAGGCATGGTTGTGTGTGCTATGTGTGTGTAGACATTCTAAGCGGTTATAGTCCCAGTAAACTTTCGCCTGCCGCATTTAACGCCTGTCGTAGGCGTTTTGGCTACAAAACAGCCAAAATGAAGAACCAAAATTTAGCCAAAAGTCATCCCGAAATCCACCAAAACCACCAGACACACCGACCGACAGACAAAAATTCAGTTGATTTATTATTTTATTAGCTCATCAGCGCACAACTAGTGAAGAGCTCGCATTACTAGATACCCTGCAAATGCATGCTCACTGCATAGGTATAGAAAAAACGTGGTATGTAAATTAACAAACAACAAGGAAATAAAAGAAAACTGTAAAAAGGCAACAACATAATGGAACTAACAACAATGTACACAATATTTTGATAAAAGCAAAATAGGAAAACTTATGAAAAAAAGGACAATGTACGACTTAAAGATACCTTCTATCTCAATAATTGGCGTCGTAATTAATTCACAAGTATTAAAAAAAAGAATTCTTGATAATAAAATACATAATAGATTAAGTCAGATGGATTAGTTAGACCTTTAAAGCCTATTAAGTTGAAATTATCTTATATGGATTACACAAAAAACATGCTACAATAACATATAAAACAATTTTGAAAAATATTACTTCTTTTTCGATTTTATTAAAAAATTCGGATTTTACTTTTAGTTAATTTTAATTCAAACCTTATAAGTAATGAATACGTGGTTCTATAAACTAAGTTATGTAGAAATGGATTTAACTAACACCTTAAATAGGACCTGTTTTTTTTTAAATGAGGAACTGAATCTCTTTTTAGACCGTCCGTCTGTGCGTATGAACACCTGGATCTTCTAAACTACAAGAGCCAGAGCCACCAAATTTGACATGTACTGTTAGTTGAGCTGTCACCACCAAACTCTAGTATTATGTGTATTATATAAGAGATTGGACAACTATATCATATGCCTCCCACAGAATAAATCGGTCAAAAATTACTTATTTGTAAGGAAAATGGGCTCTAGAATGAGTATGGCCTCTTCTACAATCGAGTCACTTGAGTGTAGCCTTTCAAACCCCCCCCCCCCCCCTTTCTATGGCTTTACAATTTAGTCGACTTAAAAATTCTCAAAAAAGAATAGTTTATAAGGTCACTTCACTTATTTGCAGCCGAGAAAGGGGGTTCCTAAGGACTAAAAAAATTAAAAATTTATGTTATTTGTCAGTAAAACTGAAAAACAAGTTAATTTCAATAGACAAAATGAACTTTATTCAAATTCACAATATCGGCCAAGACCAAATAGCTTTTAAGGCTATGCAAATGTTATCATCAATCATTTAAAGCTTTTGAATCAGAGAAAACGTAACGTGACAATTTCTTATGCTTCCCAAGTTGTCACTGGTTGTGTGTAAGTTTTGTGATCAGGGAGCTAGGAGCTATTTGGAATAGAGTGTCTATATTTTTAGTTTAGCTTCCTGATCTCATATTTCAGTTTCAAGTTTCTATTTTTCATATAGGACTTGAACTTTGTTAATCACAATATAATCCAATCCGTCTTCCCTCTCTCTATCTTTCTCTCTCTCTCTCTCTCTCTCTCTCTGTCTCTTGTTCTCTTTCTGTCTCTATATCTTTCTTTTCTGTTTAGCGTGATTCCATTTACATTTGGCTGTGAGCGTTAAATTTCACTAAACTTGAATTGAACATTTTCATGATCAACGGCCAACGATGCCATGTAATCTTCCCCAAAAGTATCTGAGACAACAGAGATATAACAACAACAATAACAGCTAAAAGGGGGGCAGTGGCAAGGGTAAGGGGAAAAGGGAGAGAAATGGAGTAAAAGTGAACGGGCAAGTTCAAGTTTATTTTCTGAAAAAAAAGAAAGAAGAAAGAAAGAAATATGTGTATAAAGAGCAACAACAACAGCAACAACAACCACAATGCACAACACGTACGAATTAAGCTACAAAAAAAAAAAAAATCAAGAAGAAGAAAAAAGATACCCAAAAAAAGGGCGACAGAATTGCTGGCTAGAGGGGAACAGAGGGGACAGAGAAGACAAATTGGAGACTGCAGAGGAAGACTGGGGGCGGAAGGTGTGTCAAGAGCAAAGCGGGTAAAGAAGAGAAATATAAATACATATAGAGAGAGAGAAAGAGAGAGAGTGAGAGAGGGGGAGACATGACTGAGACAGAGGAGGGCAGTGCAGCTGACACACGCTTTACACAGTGTGTCAGCTGCACTGCCCCTCTCTGTCCCAGTCATGTCTCACACTACTACATGTCTCACACTACTAACCACACACGCACACATGTACACACTGCTACTCATGCCTACATGTTGACCCCCAAAAAAAACAATTTTAACAAGTAAGAATGGCTAAAGTCTATCAAGCCGACTGCAAAAGACCCCGTACTCCTTCTAGTGCGAATTTTTACATACAGATTTTAAATATTCGACCGATTGTTGTCTGATTTGGATTATACTTAGTGAGGACAGTTATAACTATGATATACACTAAACGTCCTATTTATCGCCCGATTTGTCCGATGGCAGGTTATAGTTGTCCGATCCGAATGAAACTTGGTGAGGATAGTTATAATGGTACCATACTGTGTTACGCACATTTCCCTCCTGACAAACTTAATAGACCCTGCTACTCTTTTTGAGTACGGGGACTGAAAAGAGTGTGTAACTGTAACCGGTTTGAATTAAGATTTAAAACTCGACGCTGGGTAGCTACCCTCAGCCAAGCATATAAACAAACAAACAAACAAACAAGCCAACAACCTAAAACAAAACTACAAAGCCTATAAGACAGTTAACACGACTAAATAAGCGGTTAGTAAAGTACATACTCATTGGCTCTTAAGGAAGTTTTATTTGAAGATCTCTTTACAATTTTGTCCAAAACATGCGATTTGATTCTAATGAATCATTTAACGTAGCAATTATTTGATTATTCGTAAAAAGTTATTGGCTCAAGTTTTATTTATAGCAAGATTTTTATTGATTGGAAAAATCTAGGTAATTAAATTTGCAGTAAACATTTCTATAACTGCTTTTAGTTTTAAATTAAAGTTTATTTTCTCAGTTTTGACCAATATTACTATTTTGCAGATTATGGAGCTTGTTTTCAAAGCGTTATAATAATAAATTGTTTTGTTAATTTTCGCATTTGCAGGGTATTCGGAAGTTGAGTCCGTGGCTCTTAAGAATGCTCTTTACACTTTCTACTTTAGGGTCGACGAGCAAAGTCATTAAATCTCTCTTGTTATCTGACTCGCTCACACAGTAACTCTTTCTCTTACACACATATAGGGTAATGGGGGTACAGGGCATAGTGTATAGAGTAGAACCGAAACGATTATTTCATACTACTTTTCAGGCACTTGAACTTCCAGTTTTGGGTCCCAAGCCAATGTTGATAAAGTTCGCGAAAAAGGGCGTAAATGTGATCGTTAAGCGTTCATTGACATTTGGCCAGCGCGAGATTGGGGGAGTAAGGGAAAGAGGAGTGAGTGAGGAGTGGGAAATGGTGAGCTTGAAGATTAAAGTGTTAGTGGAAATAGTCATCGTTCAAATTTGTATCCACCTAAGACACAAAAAGAAAGTGTCTGAAGAGAGTGGAAGGTGGAGGAAGTTGCTGGGGAACAGAGAGGAGAGTGGGGCAATGGTGAGGAGAATTTGGGGGTGTTAGCTGTTTACTTGTCGATCTGCGTCAAAAAAATGTTGATACAAACAACACAAACACACATACACACACACACCAATTTGTGTAGTTGAACTTTTTTCAAGTACAGTACTTCAGAGCTGCGACGTCGCAAAGTCGTAATTGATGTGAAAGTGAAATTTTGTTTCGCCTATACTGTTTTTTTGTTTTTCTCTTTATTTTTTCATGCGTTTTGTTGTGGTGGACAGCGAGGCGTGGCGGGAGCAGACGGGGTCAGTACGTCACTCGGAGTGACCATAACCTTAAGTTTCATACTCAACTTGGTAAAAGCAAAAGCGGCAATCGCAGCACAATGCGTATGAAGATCACTGCTTTAAGCTACAGTCACAGCCAGCGTCAACGTCGACGTTAACAGCGCTGGTGACGGTAACGGTGACAGCGACGCAGCGTCCTCAGTTAATCATGCAAGTCATAAGTACATTGTTTCAATCATCTTCAGCCCAAAAGAACACGTGCTTAGCTACCCAATATAACATTAAAGCAGCGGATAACCAGCAGCGGCAGAGCAACAGTGCGACGCAGACAGAGACGTATCCGCAGACGCGCACAGCGGTGCCGAAGCCAACGCTAGCACTGACGTCAACGTCAACAGCAACGCCAACGCCAATGCCGACGCTTGTGCATGTGTATGTGTGTACAGCGATAGTCGTCGCAACGGGTTCAATGGCTGACCCAATTTCGGGCAAAGCGACGAATGAGTAGAAAGAAGCAGACAAGAGCGAAGCACGCACTGTGAAGTTAAGTAAAGTGAAGTGTAGTGAGGTGAAGTGGAGTGTGGTGGAGTGGTGTAAAGAGTGGTGAAAAGAGGAGAGGAGTGACGAGTGTTGTGATGTTGAGTAAAGTGTTGGGTATAGGAGTCGGCCAAGCGAACGGGAATAGTTGTGAAAGCCAACGGAAAAAAACAAAGAGCGGCGGTAACAGCAACAGCAACAAAACCAAGAGCAGTATGGGCGAGACAGAGGCAGAAATAGCCATAGGGAGTTAGGGAGCAGAACACTGAAATGCTACAGGAAGAATGCAGAGAGCATAAAGTTCAGTGCGATCTAAAGCTTTGTTGCTGCTGCCACTGCTGCTGCCTCTACTTCGCTCTCTTTTTCATTGCATGCTGCCTCTGCTGCTGTCGCTTACTCTCGCTTGCTCTCTTTAGATTGCTCTCTGTTTGCATTTGTTTCTATGCTTAAGCTGCTGTTACATTTTTTTATACTCTCTGCAAGAGTATATTGGGTTTGTGAAAATGTATGTAACAGGCAGAAGGAGGCGTGGCAGACCCCATAAAGTATATATATTCTTGATCAGCATCACAAGCCGAGTCGATATAGCCATGTCCGTCTGTCCGTCTGTCCGTCTGTCTGTCCGTCTGTCCGTCTGTCCGTCCGTATGAACAAACAGATTTCAGAGATGGTAAGAGCTACAAGTTCGAGCTTGGTCTCAATCGATCACATATTTAGTCAGTCAATACAAGAATCTTTTTTTTTTCGATGCCACGCCCCATTCGCCCACAATGAGCAACAAACTAGGCACACCTCGGAAAAATTTGGTGTTTTGGGCGAATATCTCAATAACTATTGCACCTAGGATCGCCAATTTTGGTATGGAGGTTCCTAGCGACAGCGTTAATGCATTGACATTTAAATTTTTGGACTGCCACGCCCCGTTTTCCCACAATTAATAAAATAAAAATTCTCAGCTTTCGCCCCGTTTTTAGGCATTCTTTAATATAGTACAGTATTGTAATTTATAATTCGTGTGAAGACTTACTATATCAAACTATCCTGAAAGGCGCATTGAAATCGCACTATAAACAAGAAAACTAGAAGCGTTGCAATATTGATAACCGAATGCAATATCATGTATGAGTGCAAGTGAGACAGAAACATACAAGCACATGTGATGGCAGCGTGCAAGCGAGACAGAAACTTACAAGCACATGTTTGAATGTTTTCGTTGCTTGCGTGGCGGCAGCGCTGCCCGCAGTCGCTGGCCGCGCTGAATACACACATACATACATACATGTATATGCATCATATGTTGGCTTTCGTATGTGTATTCCCATACAGACAAACAGATGTATGTGTGATTATGCTTAGATTGTTTTTGTTTCAACGTGTTTTAATGCAAGTACTACATATTGTAATATCTCTAGACCGATTTTAATAATTAAATCGCGAAAAAATGCAGAGAGTATTTTACGGTCGGGCGTGCTCGACTGTACTTTTCTTACTTGTTTTCTGTTGCTTTTGTTGGTTACTTTTATATATTTTGCTTGATTGGCATTCATGTGATTGGCTTTTGGCTGTTGTGTGTGTGTGTGGATGAGTAAGTGTTGATGTCTTTGCGTGTTTGTGTGTTGTGGGTTCGTTGTTACTTTTATGTAATTTCATTTATTTTCACTCTTTCCGTGTATATCTAGTTGTTTGTTACTTCGTACTAGTTCACTTTCTTTGCCAGCGCTCAAATAACTATAGCGTCTCTGACAGAGACAGCGATAGTGCCAGAGCTTTAATGCAAAGCAATTGGCAATGCAATAATTTCTCAATGTTATACGCATTTCATGTCTATGTATATACACTTAAGTATGTATGCATATGTGGTGTGTGCAAGTGTGTGAAATGTACATATTAATGCATGCAGTACAGTGCTTAAATGTTACTGCTTGACCGTCAACCGGCGCTGCTGCGTATACGTAATGCGCAACGTGTGAATTATGCATACGCCCCCTTGCAAGTATATTCAACATTGAATGCGGCCAAACAAAGATAGCACAACCACATAAAATTAGCGACTACAGATACAAATTTCATTCGCTAGCATCCATCTCATTAACATCCACAACATCGCTCACAATTTGTCGATTACGTGAAAGTTTATTGAACTTTCGATTTCGCTTACAAATTTCAATTCAAAGGTGGCGCACAATTGCACACAAACATACAAACCAAATGTATGTACTTACAAAACACAGCCATACACACATCTAATCTATACACACAGACATAGTTTGCTCAGTGAGTCGCTCGGTCAACGAGTCAATGGCGGCAGTTGCCAGTCGGCGCAGCTTGAGGCAGCCGCCATGCGAATCATCGACTGCAATCATGCGCAAGTAGACAATGATTGGCTAAGAGATGCCCTTTAATGTTTTCAAAAATGGCAATACCTTATAAAGTTTTTTAATTTCCAAGAAATATATCATTATTTTTGTTTACAGAAAAATATGTTCAATATTTGATTTACGTATCGGTTTTTTTTTACTAAGTTAGTTATTATATTTTAAAAGTCAACACTGAACTTTTCCATAAAAATGTGAAGTAAAAAATATCTATAAAAAAATTTTGTTTTTTTGGTAGAAATCCTTATATCAAGATCTATAAATTTCGTAACAATTTGTATACTGTGTTCAAATATTAAAATCTAATCAGGACTTACTAAGAAAATTAACGTGTTTTTTTCAATTCCTAAAATTAGTTAAATTTTGTAATATGTATTAAATTATAGAATAGAATAATATAGCGCTGATCTGAAATGCTGCTATAAAATTCAGTAAAAATTTATTTACTTTTCAAAGATTTTTTAAAAATTTCTTTATATTCTCATATCATTATGATATGCAGGATTTGATGTTTACACATCAAACTCCCGGCAGATGAGTTTCCCAGCGACTTGAAACAAGTCCCATACCCATGTAGCAGAGTGTTCATGCTTGATTGTTTATCTTGCTGCCTTTTTCAATGCAATTTTATTACTGTTGCTTTTGATTTACTTTGCCACTTTCCATTGCATAAGCAAAACTTGATGAGAAGCTGGAAAGTGGGTGAAGATGGTTGAAGGGGGCCGTGCTGGAAGAGTGGAGGAGGATGGCGAAGGGTGGATCTAAGTGCTTGGTTCGGCCACTCGAAAGATGGCCAAATGGACACTTCAGTCACTTTACCGCACTCACTCTTCAATCGCATCCCTTTGTCATCCCCTTTACACTGAGCCCTCTTTCATTCGTTCCTTTCTTTCCCCCTTTTTCCGCTGTGGCCTCTGACGACGTCCATTTTGTTGATTTACTTCCTTGTTTGCATTGCAACAGACGCCAGCAACCATTCAACTCTACCCTACCCCCTCATACCTCCCCAACACTACTCCCTCTTCCTCATTTGTGGCATCCAATGGCCTCGACAAGAGCCTGGCCTTCCTGGTGCATCAACATCCACAACATCAACAACACCCACAACATCGGTGACTTAAGCGCTAAGCTAGGCAAAGGAGACGGAGAGGGAAGGAGGAGGGATGTGAGCCTCTAAGCACCCACTGGGCACTTTTGTCTAGTGTGTGTGTATGTGTGAGTGTTGGCATGCGCATTCACGCAATAATGAAAACAACATGAGCAATAACATCGTATTTCCCTCTCTTTCTCACCCTGCTTTCTTCCATCTCGCTCTTTTTGCCAACCAACTCTATCACACTCTCTCCAACTCCCCCTACATACCCCAGCCACTCCCGCCCGGCACCTCCCTGTCGTCTGCTTCCATCATTGCAATTGGCGTCACTGACGTCGCAGTCGAGACTTCGTGTTGCAGTTTGCATCATCACCTTGTGCCGTTGTCAGGGCATTGGCACAGTTTCTTCTTTTCTATATTGAGACACACACACACGCTCATATAACCAATGTATATAGCGCGCTCAAATGTATATATATATATATATATATATATATATATATATATATATAAATGTATATATATATATATATATATATATATATATACATATATATTTATATATATGTCTGTCTAGCATGTGTATGCGAACGTGTCATTTCTTGTTCTGCTTTTATTTATTTATTTTTTTTCATTTCGCGCTTCTTCTACAGCTTTTGATTTTCGTGTTTTTCCTGTTTTCCTTTTCATTGAAGATTTTTTTTAATACCTGTCAAAGGGGAATTTATCACACACCAAAGACGGCTCAAATCTAGACGGTTCATAATACCCGGCTTCTGGAGTATACACAGTTTGCTTCAAATTGGACATCTTTTATATGTTAAATCTTTCTTCATTGCAATGTCTGTCGGTCCGTCCGTCCCAATGCACACCTAGATCCCAGAGACTATTAGATTTAGTGTCATGCCTCCAGTCTCCCCCGCAAATTGAAAAAAACTAACATTACCATAACTTGGAAATGACTTGGGCTATCGAGTCCAAATTCACACATTATGTGTATGGTACCATTAAAACTATTTCCATCATGTTTCATCCGGATCGGACATGTATAGCCTATAACTCCCATAGGACAAATCGGTCAACATTTTTTAGAAAATTTGTTTAAAGACATGTACTGTTAGTTGAGATATCGCAACCAAACTGACATATTATGTGCATGGTGCCACTATAATCATCCTTACTGAGTGTGCCATATAATTAAATGAAACGCTATAGTCTACTTGCGACTTTAGGATACCCGTTTCTCAGTTGTTAGATGTGATTCACAATACACTTCTTTCGCAGGGAGATCTAATCAGAAAGGTTTAGCATGCTAAGTGGCTTTTATGTGTATTACCCGTTATTAACAAATGAATGGTCCTATAGCAGATATATAATGTTATTAATATATAATGTTGTTAATTAAATATATACTTTTTACGTTCTACGAATAACGAGAATGATAACTTTTAAAATGTTGGAATGTCGAGCACCGTGTAACACCGTGTTGTTAAGAATACTGGTTCTTGTGATCGATAGTTATTGGATGGACGTAAGATGTATTTTGAAATATTGAAGCGTGAACTTTCCCAACACTTTTTAGGGTCTAGTTTTGGCAAATTGTTTAAATAGCAACAAAAGAAAAGGCAAAAAGATCTTAACACATGTCAAATATTGAACATATAAAGTATGAATTAAGCCAAGTAAAGACACTCAAGGAAATGTAAATACAGTAGATCCGCTTATAACGACAGTCAAGGGACCGACGATTTCACGTCGTTATACCCGGCAGACGCTTTAACAAAAAGGAGACCAATGGAGACAAAGAAGGGGAATTTTCGTCGCAATAACCGGACGGACGCTATAACCGGAGTCGCTATAACCGAACTCTACTGTACGTGTTTATTAAAACCGGAAGCGAAGAGTATCTTAGGATACTTCATAATATACCAAATATATAGCAATATATACCAAATTCGATGCGAACGAAACAATTAAGCATATTTTAAACAAATAAGAAAGGCTACAGTCGATTGAGCCGACTGTAAAAGACCCCGTACTCCCATAGTAGTGCCCATTTTATTAAAATTAAAATTTTAAAATGAAATTAAAAAAATTTAAATGAAATATTTACATTTTGAATTAAAATCAAAAAGTAAATAAATTAACAATCGTCATTGTCAGCATTCGAACTCACGATCCATACGAAGGTTCCATATTGCGCCGCAACTCTACCAGTTGCACCACGACCCTCTTCTATCATTCTTCCGATTATTTGCAAATATTTATGTGTGCCCATACATATGTGTGTATGTATAGCATTGGTCGGCGCGGCCAGCGGCTCCGGGAAGCGCTGCCGCCAAAGCAGGTAGAGAAAACGTTCGAACATATGTTTGTATGTTTCTGTGTTTGTTTGTATGTGTTGCGCGTATGCAGTGATTTTGCAGTAAAATAACATGCACTTTGAACCGAAATTTCTCTCTTGTTTGACATAGGATTTTGGTGCCACTTTCAGGAAAGTTAGAAATAGTAAGTCTCTAAGCGTATGTTAAATTACAACACTGTACTATTTGATTTAATGCCTTAAAAACGGCATTGAATTTGGAAAGTTTTTTAGTTTTTATGAGAAAAGGGGGCGTGGCAGCTCAAAATTTTGAATGGCATTATACTAAGGCTGTCTCTAAGAACCTGTATACCAAAATTTGTGCTCCTAAGTGCTATAGTTACTGAGATATTCGCCTAAAACAAAAATTTTTTCGAGGTGTGTCTGGTTTTTTGCTCATTGCGGGGGCGGTAAGGAGCGTGTCAACAGTTTGAAATAAAGTTGATCTGCTCGCGAAAATAACGGACTTACATTCCAAATTTGGTGTCTCTAGCTCTTGTAGTTTAAAAGATCCAGGTGTTCATACGGACGGACGGATAGACGGACATTGCTATATCGACTCGGCTGTTGATGCTGATCAAGAATATATATACTTTATGGGGTCGGCCACGCCTCCTTCTGCCTGTTACGCACATCTCGCTTCTGACAAACTTAATAGACCCCTATACTCTTTTTTAAAGAGTACGGGGTCTAAAAATCACAAATAACTAATTGGTTGTCAAAAAACAGAATAATTGTTTTTAATCTGAATTTGTTTTGAGTCAGTTTAGGTTCAGGTCAGAATATAAATATCTTTGAAATTCCAATTACGCAAAGCTTTTGGCGTTCGGTTCAGTTGCAAACCAGTTTGATGAATATTAACTCTAAACTAAAAACTTACCGATTTAAGTTCAAGCGGGGCGACTGTCGTTGATACGACTTCTTTAGCTGCGAACCCCACTTCACAGTGATGAAAATAGGAGTGACTGCAAGAAGAAAATAAACAAAGGAATCTGTCAGTTTGTAAAAATGCTTAAAAGTATTTTTTATACTCTATTGGGTTTGTGCAAAATGTGACACAGGTAGAAGGATGCGTGGCACACCCCATAAAGTATATTTATTCTTGATAAACATCACAAGCCGAGTCGATATAGCCCTGTCCGTCTGTCTGTCTGTATGAACAAACAGATTTCAGAGATAGTAAGAGCTACAAGTCCGAACTAAGCCTCTATCGACTACATATTTAGTCAGTCAAACAAGAATCTTTTTTTATTCGATGCCATGCCCCATTCGCTTACAATAAGCTAAAAACTAGACACACCTAGGAAAAAATCGATGTTTTTGTCAAATATCTCAGTAACTATGGCACTATGGCAATACCAATTTGGGTACACAGGTTTCTAAAGACACCATAAATGCAACGAAATCAAAAATCTGACACGCCCCCTATTCCCATGAGGACAGTATTGAAATTTATAATTCGTGTGAAGACTATTTATATTATTAAACTATCCTGAAAGTAACATTAAAATCGGTCTATTAACAAGAAAGTTAGGAACGTAACAACATTGATAATTGAACGCTATATAAATGCATGAGTGCAAGCGAGACAGAAACATTCAGACTCATGTTAATGTCAAACGATTTTGTATGTGCATACAGACAAGCAGATGTTTCTTCGACTAAACTTAGTTTTAATTTGTTTTAACGTGTTCTAATACAAGTACTAGCCATTGTAATACCTGGTTACCGATTTAGTTAATTTAATCGGCAATAAAAGCAGAGAGTATTATACGGTCGACTGTACATTTCTTACTTGTTTAATAAATTAATCTTTGATTTATAGTTAATTTCTAACATTTATCATCAAGTTCAAACTTAAGTGGCACGGTGGAAGACATTTAATTTAAAACGATTGCAAGTGCTCATGTGATTCAAGCTCCTTTATTCAGAAAGAGGACACTAACAGACAGTTTAATGCAAAAATCATTGTTAATACAAAACAATCACCTTTAAGTATTAATAATCAATTAAAAGTAATAATGGGGCTTTTATTCACTGATCGTTTCTGCATCGCTAACAAGTAAGAAAGTAAAAGACCCCGTACTCCCATAGTAGTGCCCATTTGCATTTTATTTAAATTAAAATTTTAAAATGAAATTAAAAAAATTTAAATGAAATATTTACATTTTGAATTAAAATTAAAAAGTAAATAAATTAACAATCGTCATTGTCAGCATTCGAACCCACGATCCATACGAAGGTTCCATAATGTGCCGCAACTCTACCATTTGCACCACGCCCCTCATCTATCATTCTTCCGATGTGCTCATATATATGTGTGTATGTATAGCATTGGTCGGCGCGGCCAGCGGCTCCGGGCAGCGCTGCCGCCAAAGCAGGTAGAGAAAACGTTCGAACATATGTTTGTATGTTTCTGTGTTTGTTTGTATGTGTTGCGCGCATGCAGTGATTTTGCAGTAAAATAACATCGACTTTGAACCGTTCTAGCTTTCTTGTTTGACATAGGATTTTGATGCCACTTTCAGGAAAGTTAGATAAAGTAAGTCTCTACGCGAATGTTAAATTACAACACTGTACTATTTGATTTAATGCCTTAAAAACGGCATTGAAGTTGGAAAGTTTTTTAGTTTTTATGAGCAAAGGGGGCGTGGCAGCTCAAAATTGAATAGCGCTATATTAAGGCTGTCTCTGGGAACCTGTATACCAAAATTGGTGCTCCTAAGTGCTATAGTTACTGAGATATTCGCCTAAAACACAAATTTTTCCGAGGTTTGTCTGGTTTTTTGCTCATTGCGGGGGCGGTAAGGGGCGTGGCAGAAATTTGAAATAAACTTGATCTGCGTACATCATAAACGGACTTTCATTCCAAATTTGGTGTCTCTAGCTTTTGTAGTTTAAAAGATCCAGGTGTTCATACAGACGGACGGACAGACAGACGGACGGGCAGACAGACAGACGGACATTGCTATATCGACTCGGCTGTTGATGCTGATCAAGAATATATATACTTTATGGGGTCGGCCACGCCTCCTTCTGCCTGTTACGCACATCTCGCTTCTGGCAAACTTAATAGACCCCTATACTCTTTTTTAAAGAGTACGGGGTCTAAAAAGGGGAACGAAAGTTGTTTCTCTCTCACCCTCTCAGGGCATGGACGAAAGGACCGTGGAAGTATTTTTAGCACCACTGAGCACGGCTGGGCGTCCGAGCTGACGGGAATATTAGGGATGCCCGGCACGCTCAGAGAGACCAACGTACCATGGCTGTGAAATCAATGTCCATGTCTGCGTGGCTGTCTGGGACCACAAAGCTTGTGAGGGACTCGGTTAGGGACGATTACATTGCTCTTGTTGTAATTGTCGGTATTAGTGTGGGTTTCATAACATTGCATTTGCCAAAAGCTTTTTCGCTTTTGCAGAAACTGCGCTGACGTTGACAGCGCAGCTAACACGACCTGTCGCCTGTGCTGCGCTATTGGGATAGCTCCAAGTCCAGGCTGTATGCGTGTATCACTGAGTATATGTGAGTGAATTCGTGTAATTTAGAATGTGTGAGTATGTGCGTGTGTCTATTTCGTTGTTGTATGGCTGCTGGCGTGCCGCTGTTGACTCTGTCCGTTAGTCAGTCAGTAGTCTACGCCTCCTCATCTACACACACACACACACACACACACACACACACACATACACACACACACACACACATACACACACACATACACAAACACAAACACATCCCACCTGGCCATGCACTTTGCATTGCATTTGGTCGCATTTTTGCTCACATTGTTTATTATTATTTGGTTTCGCTTCTTTTAAGCAAAAACAAAAATAAAACTGCAGGCAAGAACAGCAACACCCAGACACAGACATACTCACACACACAGACATACACTGCTCTCCCGCCCCTTTTGCCATGTACTGCACAATTTTGTTTTCATGCAAAAAGGTTGAAGACCTTTCACCTACTTTTGTCGTGAGCAAGCAAACGTCGCGACGTCAACGTCGGCGTCAGCGTCGGAACAGGGCGAAGAGTGAGAGCAAAAAGCCAGAGAACTGAACGTAGAGTCAAGCCGAATGAAACCGAGTGTAGCCAAGGCGAGTCGTCGTCAACAAGCTCAAAGCAGCAACAAAAGCAATAACCGAATGCAAACAATTAAAAGCGTCTTGAAGCATTAAATACCCTTGTCGTGTTCACAACTTAATGTTTGCTTGATTGATATAAGCAAATATTATTTCATTACACTTATTTGCTAGCTACTTCATAATATTATATGTTAGTATCTAATTGTAGCATTAGGAATATAAATTGCTGCAAGCTACTAATGTGCACAATTTGGAATAAGATATTTGCTAACTAGGAGCATATGCAATATATTATCTTGATAAAATGCATGAATATAACTTAATTTAATTAATTTAATTTAAGGTTACCGCAGTGTAATAGGTTACAAAGTGAGTGACCAGACGTGAATACCGCTATCGAAGAGTATCTAAACAGATGCAGCAGAAGCTGCTGAGAATGATGTGCGAAAATGGACAACGCAAAAGGAGAAGAGGAAAGGGGAGCGTGAACTCAGTTTCGTCGTTAACTGCATATGCATATACATATGTATTGTATGTATGATCGTTCGTGTGCGAGTGTGTGTGTGCATACTCATATATTTAGCATAACATACATATGCTCGATTAAGATTTTAAAATTGTTGTCTTTGGTGGATCGATTTTGTTGCTAATGTTGATTATATTGAACTCATGATCACTTGTAAGTTGACATCCAAAAAGAATTCCAAGAATATTGGAGCAGAGAGACTCTTGTAGAAGCAGAGCAGAAATAACCACACACCCACTCTCTTCCTGTTTGAACATCTCTTCCATTATCTGATCGTCTTTAGTCGCTTTCATTCGTGGATTAATATTTTCTTTGTGTTCTTGTTTTATGATCTGTTTTTAGTATTTGTTGTTTTTGCAAGCCAATCACAAATTATTTAGGTCAATTATAAATATTAGACGCAATTAGCAATGAAATTTCAATTTCATTATCACCAACATCAACGTCGATGTCGATGTCGACGGTGGCAGCGAACAAAGCTTCGAGAAAAAATATTTTGTTGACGTCGCACACATCGTGAGTGATAAGCAGCAGAGCCGAGAGAGCGACAGAGATGCAGACACGGTGAGGCAAAAGGAGACAAAGAAAGGCAACAATTTGGTCTCGGTGAGGAGCTGTGCAATAAAAATGGAGGGGTGCACCGGGGTGTAAGTGTTGGTGGCAACAATCGTCGCCGTCGACGGCGTCATCGTTTGTTCTCGCGCAATGTCAAGATTATTGTGACCTTAATTTTGGACACTGTCAAAAATTGCGTTAAACGGCGAAACGTGTGTAAACAACAGTTAGATAAGATGCAACGGAAGCCTGATAAATAAAATAATAAGAACAAGAAGTCCTTGAGAAATGCCAGACGGCTTATCTCGTTTGTAGCATGCAATGCAATTGTTTATTATGCTATGCTCCTGTTTTTACCTACACGTCAAATGTGAAAACAGAAAGCTACAAATAGTTTTAGTTGCAACGAAAAACTCTTCTGTTACACTCAAACAGATGTGGACACACACAGACGTGCATACACACACGGACACATAAATGCACAAATGTCCGCCTGCGAGTTGTTGATTGTCTTTGACTTGAAAATGACCTTAAACTAGGTTAAAGCTTGCTAAAGTTGCCCAAGTTAGGTCGAGCGTTTCGTCGAGTGATGCCTGTGGTTAAGGGTTGTGCTTTTCTCACTCTGCATTCATAGCGCCCGTGCACTGTTAATTTGAACTTTCTGTGCAGCTAAGCGTGACTGAAGAGTGAGCAAGACAGACATACAGAAGTAAGCACACATATGTATACAATCATACATATGTACATATATGTATTACTACGAAGCTCATGAATATTGAATTCGGTGTCATGAATATGCATAAAGAAATTCAATGCAGTTCTATAAATATGTTATTGAAATTTGTAAGAATGTAGAAACTTTTCTAATTACCAATGCGTAATACAATGACAAATATACGTTAAATATGATTTGTGTGTAATTATTTTTTATTTCTAAGAGAAAGTAAAAACAAAAAACTTGACACACGCATAAATACATATTATCCATTGCTCATCAAATTTGATGGCAAAGCTGTGTTTTCTATTGTAACCCTTCCTTGACTTCCCATTGTCACTGAACCAATGCGTCGCAGCGTAGGCGTTAAACTAGCTGCGCAGCGCCAAGCGAAGAATGAGAGAGTGAGAGAGAGAGGAAGCGAGAGTGCACGATAATAGCAACAATAACAGCGAGCAAACCCGTTCAGCCCCCCCCTTCCCGCTAGTAGTGAGCTTAGCTTGAAGCCAATGTCTGCAAGAGAGCGTAAGAAAAAGAGCGGGAGAGCAAAGCACACAACGCAGAACTTATGCATGTACTATATTGTTTGAAGACCACAAAGAGAACAAGAGAGCGGCGGCCATAAGGTGAATGACACGCTGCTCAGACATGGCGCTCGCTACAATTCGGCTTTGACTTCGTTTACATCGAAAATGCAAAGCATTAGATGTTGTCGTTGTTGTTTTATCCGAGCTAAAAAAATAAATACACACATACAAACAAATATCATACATATATAAAATGAAGCGAAAGGCGGCGGGCGAACTTTCATATAGCAAAACGTAATGCAGAACAAACGAGCGAACGAGCAGAGCATAAGGCAAAGCTTTCTGCGCCCCAAAGCTTTCGCTGCTCGTTGATTCATTCGGCAACAACTTCGGCAACGGCAATGACAATGTAGCTATGCCTCGTACTTTACATTCTGCCTATTAGTAGGTCAACAAAATTCCGGACAATGGCCTTTCGCTTTCGTCTGAACGTCTGTGATGCGTCGCTGTTTTTCTGTTTCTGTTTCAGTTTCTGTTTCTGTTTCGGCTGCTGCTACTGCCGTCGCTGCAACTGCAGCTAGAAGCAACGCTAGCGGCGGAGCCAACAGCGACATCGAGTGAGCGTAGAAATGTAAATAGAAGAGACAGAAGCGACAACCATGTGTACATACGCACACATGCAGACACACAAATACAAGCATAAGCTCATGTATCTTTGCTTGCAGAGGCTTTAGCATGGCGACGATGAACATGAAGATATCGCTGCCACTGCCACCGATGCAGTCTTTGTTGCTTCGGCGATGGCGTAATAGACATGTCCGCCTCCCGCTGCGCCAGCGTCTGTAATACCTGCGGCGGCGGCAGCGGCTGCTATTGATTGCCAGCTGGAAGCTCGTTAACCATGTGCTATGTGGCATGTGGCATGTGGCATGCACCCCGTCAATAACTGGTAACTGGCCTGAATCAGAGAAAAGAGGCAACTGAGGAAGGTATATTATCCAATGAAATCGATCTTAACTTGAACCTCAAACGTCATTTCTGTGTGTTTGCGTACAATAATACACACATACATTCAAACATAACTAGTATTTCACATAAGATCTTATTGGTAGAAGCCCTTAAGGGAAATCAAATCAACGAGATTTCAAAAGAAAAACAAGAAAGAATGCTACAGTCGCCCCGCGACTTTAGGATACCCGTTTCTCAATGTTCGACCGATTGTTCCTATGGGAGCTATACGATATAGTCATACGATTTCTATGAAACTTGGTCAGTACATTTATTTTATTGATAAATTTATTCTGTGTCAGTTTCAATAAGATAGCTTGGTAAATACAGAACATTTTCATACAAATTCATACTAAATGCAAAGTTTTGACCTATTGTCCCTATGGGAGCTATACGATAAAGTAGTCCGAATTCTATGAAACTTGGTCAGTATATTTATATTATTGACATATTTATTTTGTGTCAGTTTCATTAAGTTAGCTAAGTCAATGCAAAATTTTTTCATACTAATTTATATTTGGAGCGTGTTTATGACCGATCGCCCCTATGGGAGCTATACGATATAGTTGTCCGATTTCGATCAAACTTGGTCAGTACATGTAAATCTCCGTGTAAATTTGGATCAGATAGCATTGCTAACAAAAAAGTTTTCTATACTAAAACATTCAAGTTTTATCTGTACATTTGCCTTTATATGAAGATAGAACGCCCTAAAGTGGGCGTGTCAAAAAAACAAAAACAAACTCGTACTGATTGGGTATTATACCTTTCATTTGCGACCCCTTTCACCTTTCTAGCTCTTATAGTCTCTGAGATCCTTTTGTTCATACAGACGGACAGACGGACGGACGGACAGACGGACATGGCTATATCGACTCGGCTATTGATGCTGATGCTTTATACTTTATACTTTATACACGCCTCCTTCTGCCTGTTACATACATTCCAACGATTACAATATACCCTTTTACTCAACGAGTAACGGGTATAATAAATTGAAAACCAATTAGCAATTTCCATTTAATTATTTTAACTGTTTAATCAAAATATGTTTAGCTTTATTTCAAAAAAAGAACATTTCAGCACTCATGAAACTGATTGTCTTCCCTTAACTCTTTTGATAATAGATATTTACCTTGATATACAGAAAGGTGAATCGTAAATGGCGCTTCTTTGTCATTTTGGTAAAATTAATATATCGTGTTCTGATTTTCAGGCCTTATTTGAACTTACACAAGACGAAAAAACAAAAAAAACAAATTCTTTAATCAAAGCTTTTATTCCAAACCTCCTTCTTAATTATATTTTTATTTAAAATTGACAATTGAGAGACAACTTTCGGAAATGGATCCTTAGTTTTGTTTTGAGTTTAAAATTTTAAAATTTTTAAACTTTACTTTGCCACTTAAGGGATATATTAAGTAACTAGGAACCGTTTTAAATCAGTGTAGTTTCCTTTGAAAGCGTTTAAATGTCTGGCTCATAGCTCATTTCATTTCGGCTGCACGCTGATCAGTCAGTTCTGAAAGCTGTGAATAAAAATGCTAAGCGGCAACTGTCAGTTTTTCCGTAAGTATGCGACACAATAAACACACACACAAGTACACACACAACAGAAGCTAAGAAGAATGTTTGCGCATGCTAAATATGTGTGTAAATGCTGTGTGTTTATGTAGGTTAAAGGGCAGCGTTCGTTGCACTTCGCAGACTGAAGGACAGCTCGAGGGACAGAAGGAGGGAGGTGGAATGAGGCAGGTGGCAGGTGGTAGCTATGACTGCAGTATGAGTTGGGCTTACATAAAAGCCAACAAAGCAGGCAAGCCAAGTTGGAATAGGACGGAACAGCACGGAACGGGACGGAATAGGACGAAATGGGACAGACGAAATCAGTCAACACATGCGAATCCTTGACGATGATAATGACGTTGACGTCGACGCTGACGCAGGCGACGACGCAAAGTCGAAGTCACGTACTTTAAAGTGTGCTCAAAATGGAGGCGACACGGCGGCAGGGAGACAAAAAGCAAGCTACCAGGCAGCCAGAACCAGACATGGTGCACCGTGCAACACCCCTCACCAGTACCGTCTTACGCCCACTTAACCGCAACATTATCAAAGGGAACTACACTGACAATATTAAAATTTTAATCGAAAATCTTAAACTTTGATTTATAATGGTTACAACATTTACTTTGTAACTGCTTAGTAAGAGTCAATCAACTAAAATTCTCATGTAATTTGCTAATAAATTAACCGCTAAAAAACAATAATATGACAACATAAATTATTATTTAAAAACTGAATGCTTTATGCGAATACAGATTAAAATGAAATAACTTCAACAGATTAAAATATAATTTTATGCATGTACAAAATTTCTTAAATAATGAACAATTTTAATATCTTTCTTGGCTATTTTTGTTGTTATTTAATTTTATATTCATGTAATAATAAATTGCTATATTTCACAGATTATTGTTTATCCAAATACAAATTAAATAATTTTAATGGATAGAAAGTGTTCTTGATAATCTGTTTTCTGTTCAAAAATCTAAATGTTAAGACAAGTTTTAACATTTTTAAAGCTCGAACATGAAGAAGCAATCCTCAATTTGTTCTCAGATGGAAAAAAATTTAAGCGATAAATCCATAGCTTAAAACTCCATTTTTTTTAAGTGTATCTAACTACATATTTATGAGCGGACACACAAGTATCATACATATACAATGTGTGTGTGTGTTTGTGTGCGAAACGAAGGTTGTTGGCACAGTTTTGAGTTCGTCATGAGCCAGAGTCCATTGTACCCTGTCAAGGATTCAAGCAAATCCTTCAAAAAAAAAAAAAAAAACAACAATAACGACAACAACATCCGAGCAATTTTCAAACTAAGAAACACGAAAATACTGGCAACAACCTTGGCGAACAGTGCTACAATTCTGTCAATTATAGTCAATCGAATGAAATTGGATAATGCCTGATTATGTCAAAACTTGACTTACCCGTCGTCTCCGGTTTCGAGAATCTTTTGAGTGATGTGTTTGCTTCTGAATCTGTCTCTATTGGTTCGTAAAACGTGTGTTTTTATTGTGGTTGATTTTGCTGTATGTGGTAAATCCTTGCGATGTAGATAACAGCCAATGTTTACATTGACTCGATGGACGCGGGCAAGACGGGTTCTGCAAAACAAAAATAGAAAATTTTAAGTATTAGAACAACTCTTAAATTATTATGTAAATAACCGTTTGGTGTGTGTCTTTGCTAAGCTTATCCTAAACAGCAACCACAGCTGTCCCAATCTTTTGCCTAGATGGAGCCACATACACTACACTAGGTGGCGCCAGCCAAAAAGCTTGCAAAAAGCTTTTAGTGCTTGCATTTAACAACGTGCATCTTGGTACTAGCTAAGACAAAAACCTCGCGCCCAGCTGTCAGCTACAGCAGCGCCAAAACAAATTTGACATTTTCACTCGCTCTGTTTTGCTGTTATAAATGAAAAACTTCCTGTATATGCAAGCATACTTGTATAAATATGCATGCATGCAAGTATGCATGTGTGTGTGTGTCAGTATTTTTTGTATGTTTTGCCGTGTTGCAGTTGTAATTCGATCTCGCTGCTGTTACTGGCTGACAATGCGTACGCTCTCTTTACGTTACGCTTGTCTCGGCCCTAAGCTCTCTTTTGAACGGTCGCGCTCTTTATGTTGTGAAATTTAGTGCTCTTCATTTGACTTGTCTGTTTTGAAATTGCTTTTGATGTTGTTGTCTTTGTCGTTGTTTTTGATGTTGTTGTTGTGTTTGTGTGTCAATCGGTTTCATTAACCCGGCGAACTCGACGTCGTCGTTGACGTCAACTGCGGCAGTGGCAAACAGCGGCGTCGAGAAAGGTCAACAAAGTACGTTCGACAACACTTACACAAACATACACACGTGTATGTAAGTGTGTGCAGTTAGAAAAACACTTGTGTGTTTTCTGTGACAACTTGAACTCTGAAATGTCACTAATGCTAACTAGTATGCATCAGCCGCATATAGCCCTTTGACATCCCCTGTCCCTCTGTTGCACATCGTGACCCTTCGACCGTTGCAATTACACATCTGCAGTGTCAACAAAAAATGCGGAAGAATTCTGCAAAAGTTCAAATTTTATAAGAACAAAATAAATTTCATAAACAAAATTACAGTACACATTTCGACAGAGATGACGACACAGCGGATTTCACGCTAAAAGAATTACTTGAGCATTTACCAAAATTTTGGAGCACTTAAAAACTCAGTTAAAGCTCAATTCATTTAAATTCTGTACTTAACTAAGCATCAGACCATAGCTGACACCATATAAAATGGGTTGAGAACTAAAAACGAAAACCATCTTAAATCATAATTGAATTAATAAAATATTTTTACGTATATTTGGTATAAGTTCGACAGAATATACAAGAAAACCAAAACTGCAGTTTGGACTACCCAAAAATTATTTACTAAATCAATTCAGTGTTGTTAACGAAATATTAAGAACTATTAATATTAAGCAGAAATTGTTTAAATATTTGTGTAGTAAATAAATATATATTTGAGCTTGTAATGCAAAATAGTTTTAATTATACTTTAAACTTAACTTCGGGTCAACTAAGAATCACATCATTTTTTAATTGCCCAAGTCAATAGTTGACACTTGCGTTGACAGCTAGAGAAGCTTGCACTCAAGCCTTGCAGTTACAAGTAGTGTACCATGTATTCGGGTATACCCTGTAGGAACAGCGCTGAGTTTATTAAAGTTATTTAGTTTTACGCATTATTAAATGCAACACAAATATCTGAGTGTGAGTGTGATTGCGTATGTGGTTGTTGTTTGCTTCTTCTTCTTAATAATTTTCTTCTGCTTTTAGCATCGTTTTGTTTGTCAACAGTTGGCAGCACCGCGACACGGAGTTGCTTACATTTGCCCTTGTTGTTGTTGTGGACATTGTTGTATCGCATTGTGTGCATAACAGAGCAGCATACAAACAAAGGTAACCCGGTGTTCCGGCAGCTCTACAAATGTTCTCTTCCACTCTGCCCCCAACCCCAACTCGAAGCCCAAAGCCCAAACCCAAATCCCAAAAGCCCAAATGGAGTCGACGGCAACAAGAACAGTGAAGTATAAGCGGCGGCAGCGGCAGCAACAGAGGCAGAAGCAGAGTCAAAACAGAGCCAAAAGACATGCAAAATATAAATAGAATTTTCTCGGTATATAGGATAACGACCAGGAACGACCCCAAAGCTGGCACACGGGCAACGACCGGCAAAAAACAGACGCAAAGCGCGTCCAAGTTTCATTCCACTTGCCGCTTTCCTACGTCTCAGTGCTGCTATGTTTCAACGTCCCGAAGTCCCGACGACACGAAGTCCCGTTGACACGAAATCCCGACACTTCGGGTCGGCTGCTCTGCGTTGTAGTCGAAGAGCGCGCGAGGCTGCAAAGAGAGCGGCACAATCTCTCCCTTAGGCACTATGAGTCCATGTGAGTGTATGCATATGTGAATTCGTGTGTGTGTGAGTGGGTGTAGATGTGAGCATGAGTGTTGGTGTGTCCCTCTTTAAGTCCTACCGCACCACGCATACATTGACAGCGCCTATGAAGAGAGCGAGAGCGCACGTTGTTGTGAGTTGTTGTAGGGGTTGCTGACCTCTTCTCAGGGTCGCCAAAGGTTGTTCAACTCAAAAGGAAACAGCTCAATGTATGCCGTTGCCGGCTGGGGAGGTAGCAAGGCACGGGGAAGTGAAGCGGCGTAGTGTTGGGGACTGCGAAGCCTAGTCCTCCTAAGCTTAAAGAGCACCCAACTTGGCCCACAAGTGTTGGGCGCCAAATGTGTGCTGGTCGTTGCCCTCGCTTGTTCTTTCCCACTGTCTCTTTTGCGCCGCTTCTATTGTTAGTTATGTATATGTCTGTCTTGTTCGCGCTGCTAGATTCATGACGTAATGCGGCAACAGGGCATTTCCCGCTCTCTCTCTCTCTCTCTTCACCCTCTCGTTCTATCTCTCTGTCTCACATTCCCACTCTCTGTGTTATTGTTGTTGTCATTATTGCCGCTTGGTTTTTGCGCGCGTTTTTATCGAGCAGCAGAGTTGCAACCGGAGGAAGGCCTGCGAGGGTTGGGGTGTTCGGTGCATGAAGGGCTGTTGTTGTTCTTGCTGATGCTGATGTTGTTCGTGTTGCACTGTGTTATTGCATAGTTTTATATTGTCTGAGGTTAGGGGTGAACGCGCCACCGAGCATTGCGCTTGCAACATTCCCTGTTCCCTTATCCCTGTACCTTTCTCCTGATCCCTCTTCCATTGAATCTCTTCCAGGCAGTATCTGTCAACGTACATTACTGTTCCTGCTGCTGTTACTATTTCTGTTAAAGCTTCTAATCCTGTTCCTCTCTTTTTTTCAAAAACTTAAACATTTTGTATCTCTATAATTATATATAATAATTATATTCCTTTGAATCCTATATATTCTTTGATTATGATGTTGATGTCTTCTCGTGTCCCTAGTATTACATATATATATCCTTGACAAGAACTTAAGTCGTAAATAAATTTACGTCGACAATTTACCTTTAAATATTCCTGTTCTTTATCAGAATCAAAACGATTTTTTATTATACCTTATTATGTACATATAGCGTTTTAATATTTTTAATGGTTCAAATACTTTTATGCACCTCGGGATTTAAAGCATCACATTAAAACGTTTTACTATATTAGTGCATAAAATATTGTAAAGCCTTTGTGGTAATATCAAATATTTGATGAGTACTTTATTAAATACAGTCATGGTCAAATTAATAGGTGTGAAAAAAATATTTTTTTTGCCGAATATTATTTGATACGAAGTGTTTGTTACCCAGATATTATTTTTTAGCCAACGCTCACAATGTCTAAATGTGATTAGGTGAATTCCAAAAAAAAATCAGTTCCATATAAAAGAAATTTATTTATTTATTTAAAAAAAAGTATCAATTTGAGCTGGACACATTAATTGTCTAATAATTTCCCTTTCTTCGGTCGTGCAATATGCAACATGACCCACCTTACATAAAAAAAATTGAAAAATAACTATTTTTTTTCGATCGACTTTATTGCAAACAATGTAATAATAACCATCAGTAACCAAAAAGTCCTTCTAACTATTTATATTTTAAAACTTAAAAAATACACCTATTAATGTGTCCAGCTCAAATTGGTACTTTTTTCTGATAAAAAAATTAATTTTTTTTAAATGGTATCACAAATTACATGTAGACAGTGTGGGCCAACCTTAAAATTAATATCTGGGCAACAAAAACTTCGTATCAAATAATAACAATCTGAAAAATAAAAAATCTTTTATTTTTCACACCTATTAATTTGGCCATGAGTGTATACCTAAAACAAGTACGAAAGACTACAGTCGAGCGATCCGGCTGTACTCACAGTAGAGCGCTTTTTTCATACAAATAAAAAACATGAAGAAGAGTATTTAGAAACATAATCAAACATTTTCATATTTAGTTTTTCTTGTTTTAAAAATATGTTTTGCATAACAAAACGAAATAATATAATATTTTAAAATGAAAATAAATAAACAAAATAATTCACAGACAGGATTCGACCTCACACACATACGCCAAACAGCAAACCGGAATCCTACCAGCTGAGCCAATTAAAAACGTAAATTAACAAAATTCACCGTCAGGATTCGAATCTGCAGCCTCCGACATAAGAACCAGACCATATCGCAACCCTACCAGTTGAACCACTCCATACTTTTTCAAAGGTTCCGATTATCTGCATTTACATTTAATAATAAAACGCCCGACATTAGTTATATAATAGAAGAAAAATAATAACAGTCATCTCTACCACACTTCGCTAGATAATTAGAGCGGCTAATGTAGGTAAAGAAACTTTTTTTTTTGGGGGACGATAAGGAGCGTGGCAACAATTTAACACAAACTAAAACTTACAAGAAAAACAAGAAAAAAGGTTATCTTCGGCTAGCCGAAGATTATATACCCTTGCAGTCATGCACATTGCGTTAATTTTTTTTCAATGACCGATTGTTCCTATGGCAGCTATATGATATAGTAGTCCGATCTGGATGAAATTTGGTTTGCACACGGGATTTTATGCCAAATGCATATGGAGCGAGTTTGGTTAACATAGCTCAAAAAAAATTTTTTTTTCATCCGATTGTTCCTATGGGAGCTATATGATATAGTGATCCGATCTGGCCGATTTTAACAAATGTTCTGCGTGCAAAGGGAATACACATGTGTACCAAGTTTCATTAAGATAGCTTTAAAACTGAGAGACTAGTTCGCATAGAAACAGACGGACAGACGGACATGGCTATATCGACTCGGCTGTTGATGCTGATCAAAAATATATATACTTTATGGGGTCGGAAACGTCTCCTTCTATGCGTTACAAACTTCGTGACAAAAACAATATACCCTCTGCAAGGGTATAAAAATGTAATCTTTGTTACGTGGTAGCTCTCTTGTTAATAGTTGGGTTTCTATAGTTTGATATTATTTAAAAAAAAAAAACAATATTTAACATGCGCAATTTGTTTGAGTCACAAAATAAATATCAGAATATTCCAAAATTGTATATACAGGAATGTCACTAGACGGGCCGAACTACGGCCCATGTGTGTTGTCCATTGGTACCAACAGCCATTCAACCTTGTCACTAGATTAATAGTTCATAAGGGATTAAAATAGTATTTTGCTTTAGACCAACAACCCGATAAACATTTTCTTTTATCAATAACATGCAAATCTGAATAAAACCTATTTTGATTTTAAAAATCCTGGGATTATCCTAATATTTTGCTGTTTAACGATACAGCAAAATATTACATTTTTAAGCGTTTTGTTTAATGAAAATGTTCAAAACGTTAATAGTTTTAATGTCCCTATTATATAAGAATAGGCTAATCATGTTATCAATTGTTATAGACTACTTGCTTTGGAAAGATAAGTTCGCTTTATTAATGTAAAGTTTTGGACCGACTTAAACTTGGAGTTTGCTGAAGTTGCTGGTAAACGTTATATACAATTTTTGTTTAAGATCAAATAGAGAAAGTATATATTTCGTTTAGTTTTTATAGCCGTTAATTGGAGAGTAATTGGGTGTACTATTATCGTTGGAATATATGTATACAGTGAAAGCTCCCTTGGCCGGACAGCCACGGTTTTAGTATGTTTGTCCGCCCAAGAGGAATGTTCACCTACAGGAGATGTGAAAGAAATTAAGAAGTTGTTTTCAAACAAAATTGATATGTTTTGTAAATTCTTTTTTTTTTTTTATTATTATTAATAAAATACTTTAAAATATAAAAATATAAAATATATATACTTTATAGGGTCCGCCACGCCTCCTTCTGCCTGTTACGTAATTTGCACAAACCCAATATACTCTTGCATAAAGTATAAAAAATTGGTAAATTGTAGACTGTTTAGAGCTCTCTTGTTTATGCTTAATATGTAAGTGCTCAATGCGACAATTTTGAAAAATATTGATGATTGATAAGATATAAAATCAACGCTCACTAATTTCTTAAACCGCTCCATTTGTTGCTATGCTTAACTGTACGATTTTACTGATTCAATTGGCTGTACAATAATCTCATCATCTGAATCGCTTAAATTAACGTCACTTTGATCACTTACATATATTCATTTTAATATTGTTGCCATCTGTGTTCACGGAGCTGTCTACATTAAAAGAAGAAAGGAAAGTACAGTCGAGCTAGCCCGACCGTATAGTTGCACTCTCTGCATTTATTCCCGATTATATTATTAAAATTGGTTTCCAGTTATTGTAATGGATAGTACTTGTATTAGGACACTTTGAAACAAAAATAATATCTAAGAGTAATCGAACACACATACAAATTCGTATGACATTATGTATATGGTCAGACAGGCAGCGATGCCGCCACTCATGCAGCGAAAACGTTCAAACATCTGTTTGTATGTTTCTGTCTCGCTTGCACTCATGAATTAACATTGCGTTCAATTATCAATGTTATTACGTTTCTTGCATTTTTGTTTATAGTCCAATTTTTATGCAATTTTCAGAATAGTTTTATATAATTAGTCTCCACACGAATTATAAATTACAATACTGTCCGATAAGAACTAATGCCTTTAAAACGGCAATGAAGTTTGGAAATTATTATTTTAATTTTTGTGGCAAAAGTGAGTGTGGCAGTCCATGTTTTTTGATAACATTGCATTTACGCTGTCTCAAGGACCTGTGTACTAAAATTGGTGTTCCTAAGTGCCATAGTTACTGAGATATCTGCCGAAAACATCGATTTTTTCCGAGGTGTGTCCAGATTTTGCCTCATTGTGGGCGAATGGGCCGTGGCATCAAAAAAAAGGATTCTTGTATTAACTGACTATGTAGTGGATTGAGACTATGTTTGCATTTGTAGCTCTTTCCATCTCGTCTGTTTGATCAGCATCAATAGCCCAGTCGATATAGCCATGTCCGTCTGTATGAACAAATGGATCTCAGAGACTATAAGAGCTAGAAAGGTGATAAGGTAGAATACCCAAGCAGAACAAGTTTGTTTTGTTTTTGACACGCCCACTTTGGGGCGTTCTATCTTCTTATAAAGGTAAATGTGCAGGTAAAACTAGAATGTTTTAGTATAGAAAACAATAATTAAGTTGTTACTATTATGTACCGAAAGGCAGTGAATCAGAAGTGTGTGTACAAATAATTGTTGTTGAGTAGACTTGCTGTATTTGCAATAACATTAGCCGTCGTCATTGGGGTCAATGGACAACCAATCAACAACAAAGGATGACATTATTAGTTTATTTCAAATATTCCCGAGCAATGTGATTCACAAGTTGTAAAATTCTTTGCTAGTGGTGGATAAGTATATTTAAGGCTGACAAAGTTATGTTGGTAAAATGTAATTCTTTAACTATTCATTTAAAAAGTATCAATTTTTTATAACTAACATAATATGTTTTATAAAAGAGCTAGGAACAAGGCATTTAAACTTTTTTTAAACGCAGATTTCCAGCCTGTAGCTAGATTCAAATTTTTCCAGCATTCAAAATCATCCAGATCTGGCAGCACTGGCTGCAAAACGAACAACGGAGCCAACCACATAGGCGTCGTTGTTCATTTTGCAGCGTCGCGACAAATCGTTGTCCACCTGAGAGATGTTTTGTATGAAATTTGTATGAAAATCATGCGAAAAACTTGGGACTATAAAATCGTCCGACTAAGGGATCCATCCTCCTAAGGAAGCTGTCCGCAAGTAGAGCTTTCATTCTATATGTTCTCCATCAGCGTTAATAGCTTAGTTTACATAGGATAAAAAGGACAAAAGGATCTCAAAGACTAAAAGAGCTAGAAAGGCCCGAGAAGTCGCATATGAAAGATAAAATGCACAAGCAGTACAAGTTTGTTTTGTTTACAGTGAACAGGGAATAAATGTACTGACCAAGCTTAATTCAAATGGGACATGCAAATATATATAGTTTTTTTTAGCCAGAATCGGAAAAAACCTTTTGATTGAAACTCACACAAAACACATTTGTAAATAATTAAAACATTTAATCCGCTTGTTCCATTAAATGATTTTTTTATTGTTTGTCAATTGGTTTCAAATTTGATTTTTTCAAATCCTATTATTTCAGAACTGTGTAATAATTTAACAAGAAATCTACAAAATACATTCATACTTGCAACTCTTACCATCTCTGAGCTCTGCATGTTTCTACGAAAAGACGTACATGGCTATATCAATTCCGCTTTTGATCTGACCAAGTTTGATCCAATTATATCAAATAGCTCTGATCGGTCAAAAAAACGCTCCAAATATGAATAAGTATTAAAAGATTATGCATTGACCAAGCTATACCAATTAAAATCACACAAAATTCATTTGCCAGTAATATAACCATACTGACCAAGTTGCATACAAATCGGACAACTATATCGAATAGCTCCCATAAGGCCGATCGGTCGAAAATATGCCCTAAATATGAATTTGTATGAAAATGTTCTGGGTTTATCAAGCTATCTTATCCATCAACCAAACAATTGCACTTTATTTATAACATATTTGAATTGATTATCGGGTATCCTAAAGTCGCGAGAAGATCATAGCACTCTTTCTTGTTTTTTCTTTAATTTTTGTACATTTTTTCAAAATTGTATTTTAATAGTCAAAATTAAATTTATTTGAATTATAATATAGTACAAGGATTACTCATCTCTCTTTTTTTCTTCTTCATGTTTTTTGTTTGTATGAAAAAATGCGCACTACTATGACAGTGCGGGGTCTTTTACAGTCGGCGCGCTCGACAGTAGCCTTTCTTACTGGTAAATTTTAGTTTGTTTTATTTTCAATTGGTTGTTTCATCAATTCTATTTTTCGCTAAGTTGGCGGTTTCACATAGAAGCTTGTAGAAAAATTAGAAAATACCACGCATTAAGTTAAATTATTCTTTAAAACTTATAGATTAGAAACAAACAATACAACATGCAAGATTTTCATCTCAATTAGATGAGAAAACCAAATACCTTAGGCAATCAGATATGAAAGTAAATAAGAGGTACTGTTTGACCATGTATACATTCAATAAACAGGCCTTACAGACCCAACAGAAAATTCACATAAACAGATAGCCCTTAACCCGAAAACTGTTAATTTCGATTATAATAATATAGTGCCCAAATACATCCAAAGAGAGCCATGTACACAATGTGAGAGTTTGATGTAAATATCTCCAGTTTTTCGAACTAATTACTGATTTTGACCGATTTGTCTGAAGGGGCTATTCAGCCAGGATATCAATAACGTATTAGTTTGACTAAGAAACATAAATACAAAAAATAGTAGGCAACCCTACGTAAATTTTGACAGGAATTTTACACTACGATCTGAGAAAAGTAAGTCGTGTTTATTGACAGTACGCAGTTTTTGAACTGATAACGAAACGAACACACGCATTTGTTTAGAAGTCAAAAGTTATAAGCCAAAAACAAACCTGTGCCCACAACAGGTGACCTTCCCTTACTATACATATTATTAGATCCCGCTCTCTAAAAAAAAAAAATGGGTCTATTAAGTTTGACAGAATGAGAGTACTTCCGCCTTCTACTACCGCCCCCACAAATTGTAAAAAACTATTTTTCCAAAACCATAACTTTAAAACTATTAAAGCTGTCGTGACCAAATTTACATACAATGTACATGGTGCCAGTAAACTATCCTCGCCAAATTTAATCCGGATCAGACGACTAAAGCTTATGGCTCACATAGAAAAAATCGGTCGTACATTGCCCATGTATGGAAAAATAGAAGAATTACAGCGTCTTTGACAGTCGGCACACTCCACTGTAGTCTTTCTAATTTGTTTTTCTGATATTTTAACAGAACCTTATACTCTTTTGATCAAAGATTCAGAATTAGCAACACAAAGCTATGCCAGTCTTCTCTTCCTTTCAGTCTTTGTAGGGTCAAGGCTTAAAAGCAGCTAGGCGCTGTTAATGCCGACATGCCTGACTTTCATTCTTTTTGTATTACTCTCCTTCTGCCCGCGCCTAGAATGGAATGCTTTGCCCGACAACAGATACTTAGATTGCGGCTCATATCAGTATCAGCGACGCTGATGTTGGCGCGTGCTTGTTTTATCGGTCATTAGCCTCCACACTCTCTTACAGCTGACATCGGGAAGAGAAAACACCACCAGCTCCATCTGAAACGAAACCACCCAGAGCAGAGCATACACCAGAGAGCCTATGAACTGTTCGCCTAGTGGACATTGCGTTGTGCTTGCTATCAATCACGACGTCGCCGCTGACGTTGACGGCGCCTACAAACAGAAAGAAAAAGCCATGACCGTGAAGTTTAACGCCCTCCGGAGCGATGCCACAGACCAAAGCGCTCAACTCGCAGCTCGCAACTTGCCTATCACAATTGTTGTTGTAGTTTTGATTGTTGTTGCTACAATTGTTGCTGCTATTGTTATTGTCTTTCCGCCCACTAGATTTGTACATACATGTATATTTGTGTATATGCTCGCGGTGCGTGAAGTTTGCGCGAAGGGCGACCCTGTACTATGTCCACCCCACCCCCTGAAAAACCACCCTTGCCTCCCATCCCCTCGTCCACATCCCCATCATACCGTACCGATGCCCTTCAACAGTTGTTGCTATTGTTGTTGTCATCATCTTTGTCGTCGTCGATGGTTTTTTTTCTCTCCCGGTTTTTTTTTTGTGGTTTGACATTGAACTCGAAACTGAAGCGCGCCGCTGAGCAAAATCCGTTGCTCATGCCCGCAACCTCTCTTGCTCTCTTTTTTTTATTCTTGCTTCTCTGCTTCTTACCCATCAGCCCACTCCCCTTTCAATCGCTAATCATTCTCTTCATTTTTTTTCTTGCAAACTCACGCTCCTGTTCCCACAAACGCACACATGGGCATGCGAGCGCTCAGTTCTCTTCCTCTCTCACTCTCTATCTCCTCTCTAAGACTCTCTTTTGCTTATTAGCAATTTCGTTTTGACTATGCGGCTACAATTCGTTCTTGTTGCCGCTGCTGTTGTTGTTGTTATTGTTGCCGTTTGCTTCCTCCGCAGCTGTGGACGCTGCAAGTTCACTGAACTTTTCGGGTAGAAAGCGCTAAAAACCTTTTTCGGGTTTTTGGGCTTTGGCTTTTACTGCCGTGATTTCTATGCGTGTCCAAGACGTGTACAAGTGTGCGTGTGTGTGTGTGTGTGTGTGCGTATGTGTGTGTGTGAACTACAGACGTGATAATTTGCGAATGGACGCCTTCAGAAAGAGAAGCCCAAAAAATTGTGTGGAAATGTAGAATGATGATTATAAAGAAGATGCCAGAAAGTCTTTCCACTCTTCGACCACCTAAGACAGATCATGCCCTATCCAGACCTACACTGATAAAAAAAAAATATGCCATTTATTATGTTGAAATTAAGTATTCCATTGTCAGTTTGAGACTTTGTCGAGTAATATATAGACAAGAATTGATTAATTAGCTCTGATTATTTTCTGTGTAGTCATAAAACTGTCGTTAAGCTTTGATCAGCATAGGAAACCTATTCCATTAATTTTGCAAATTATTTTTGTTCTTAAGCTAAGAACTTAATTTGTAATGTTGTCCCTTTTTGTCCGTGTTCACATTGCTATATTGTGTTTACTTAACTGACTCTTAACGTTGACATCAGGCAAGTCCAAACCTACGGAATGTAAGTTTATCATCCGATCGGACAGACTTTGAGCCTTCTTAATTAACACAAACAATTGGCATGTTATACTCATTGCCAAAATTTAGTCATAACGAAATCGGTCAAAAATACAAAAAACTTAAAAAATTATGAAAAATATATTTTATGATCTGTGAATCAATCTCAAACAAAACACATTCCTTACATTTTAGCAATATCACTTTAATTTGTGTTTTATATCGATCTACTTTATGATATATCATAAGCGTACTGGATCAAATTTCTTTGAATATTAATTCAAGAATAAAACAAGAAGGAATGCTATAGTCGCCCCGCGACTTTAGGATAGCTGTTACTCAATGTTATACGCTATACGATATAGTAGTCCGATTTGGATAAAACTTGGTCAGTATATTTATGTTATTGATCAATTTATTTTGTGTCAGTTTCATTAAGATAGCTTAGTCAATGCAACATTTTTTTATACTAATTTATATTTGGAGCGTATTTTTGACCCTATGGGAGCTACATATACGATATAGTTGTCCGATATGTACATATATTTCTTAGGCATGTACTCTCCGTGTAAATTTGGATCAGATACCATAGCTAACATAAAAGTTTTCTATACTAAAACATTTAAGTTTTACCTGTAAATTTACCTTTATATGATGTACTGCTTTAGTATTGTACCTTTGATTTGCGAGTCTTTACTTCTTTTATGGCGACAATTAAATCTTATTATTTTTAATTTATCATATTTTGACATTTCGCACAAACAAAATTTATTTTCTGTGATTTTCACTAAATTTTTCATTTAAATGGTTATAACAAGCATTTGTAAACTACAAAATATATTAAGTAAAAGTTTGGGATTTTCTTAAATTTATTTATTTATTAACGCAGACTAAGTGCAGTCGCGAGTATTAACCAATATAAAGTTGTTTTTATAATTAAAATTACTATTAATGAATATAAAAAGTAAAATATAAAGATTTATTTTAACTGAAAATATTAAAAAAATTTAGTTAATTAATTTATCAATTAATTAATAGTTAATTTATTAAACAAAACGTCAATTAAGATAGCCCGCCTGCAGGCGGTCTTGGGAAGTTCTAATTCAGATACGATTCTACAAGGCTCTGCTCTTTGACAGAATGTGACATTGCAGCTAATTCAAAAGTATTCTTATTGCAAATAATGAAAATTGTTCTAAAATAATTTAAGCTGCAAATGTTGCAATTTTCACAAATAACTATAAAAATAAATACGAATCCAAAGAAAAGTATTTAGATAAAAAGAGTATGTTAAAATGCATATGGAAAATATAAATAAAATAGATTTTAAAATGATCTGTGTCTAACTCACGGTTCTACCTCGAATTTGAATTATAATATAAGGTGCTCAGAAGCTATATTTATTCAAAAACCGATTTAAATATAATCGTTCCAATAAATAAAACAGCTAATATTTAATCAATACTTTTTTATTTCGAAACTACATACATTAAATAGAATGGAATGGATAAATGGAATTGTAATACATGATACAATCAAAAATTCCTAGATATATCCCCTACTAACTATTGGGAATCGAACTGCAGAAAAGAATATTAAATGTTTGTGTGTTGCATTGCCAGTAAGTATAAATACAGCTGATTCTTTGTGCTATAAATAAGTAAATTGATCAGCTATTATCAAGGCAGTCATATAAATGGCATTAATTTAAAATTCTTTATCTTTTATTGCATTCTATTACTAATCATAAATAATAATAAATATATAAACATACATATTTATATACAAATATTTGTATGTGCGTGTGTGTTGCTATATGAATGCTAAATGTATGTAAATACATACATATATATAATGGCATATTAAAATGATTTTCAAAAATGACGAAAAAGACTACACTAACAATAACAGCAGCAGACAGTAGCGGGAAACGGCAACAACAAGAGCAACGAGAACACCAACCAATTTTATGAAAGTCACAGTCAAGGTCAACATGCGTGCAAAGACATACAGTAAGCGCAATGTTGGAGCACAAGAAAGTCAGAAAGAGAGTGAACGAGCACGCGAGCGTTAAAAAGAGAGTGATAGAGAGAGCGAGAGGAAGAGAAATATATGCATACATATGTAGGTACATATATATTAATATATATATATATATGTATATTTGTATGAATATGCTCATTGCGATGGTGTGAGTGGGTGTGAATGCGAAAGTGCGATCGGGAAATATATGCAAGTGTGTGTGAGTAATATACATGTATTTATTCGTCTTTACGCTTGCTTTTTACGCACTCGATTGGCCTTAGATTAGTGTGCAAAGAATTCGCACCACTGACAAATAAATAGACAGAGAGGCGGAAAGAAAGGCATACAAAAATTAAGAGAAAGGAGAACGTGAAAGCCAAAGAGCGAGGTGGACTGTAGTTCGAGTGATCGAGTATAAGTGGGACTGTAATGGGTGGGTAGGGTGCTGCTATTTCTGCTGGCCACAAGGAAATGCAACGAAGCTCATTGCAATTTCATTTGGGTATCAACTTTGTCACTGTTGTCATTGGGCAATAAAGAAAATAAGACGAAACAACAGTGCAAAGACGGGACAAAAAAAACATCAGCAATAAATAAAATCAGAGTAATTTTATTTTGCCACGGCCCAGGCAAGCAGTAAGCATTCTGTTTCAGCCGTGAAAAATGACTCACTTGCTGCCCAGCAGCCGTACATTCAAACACAAGCACTAACACATTCATAAATACTCAAACCTACTCACACAAGCAGATGCAGATGCTCTCTCATACAAACTCAAAAACACAAGCACAAACACACACACACATGCAAGTCACAAAAGGAAAACAAATGGCTAGGTCGGTCGTTCACCTGCGTACGCTTTGGCTTTGGAGCTTAAGAGAGCCGCGCACGAAACGAAAGAGAGCCAATGTACAAATCGTATGCGCGCCCCCACAGATGATTGTAGCTGTGTGTGTGTTTGTTTGAGTGTGTTTAATTTGTGTGCGGCCGGCCGGCCGTTCATTGCTCTCGAACGTTGGCTCTCTTACGTAGAGTATTTCATAACGCTTCTGGTTTTTCTTGTTGTTGTATTCGTGTCAATGTTCTATCGCATTTTGTGTTGTTGCTTTCGCTCTTGTTTAGGGTTTAATGACATTGCCGGTTTTCTGTGTTTTTTTGCGCTCGTTCGTATGCCTGCTTGTTTATTTATTCTTGCAAGGCAAATAGCAGCGGCAGCGACAGCGACGCCGCACAGGCGACAGAGGTAGCAGCATATTACACAAACACAAATACATACATACACTGTAGGTACATACATACATACATATAAATGTTTGTTTGTATGCATGTAATGTAGTTTGCCGCTGTTGGAGTCAACAGTAGGGCCTGTCCCGATCCCGGTTTGACTGTACAATAAAAGCTCGCCCGAGCGTGCCCAAATCATGCACAGAAAATACTTTCCGAATTTGGCAAGCTATTACGACTTGAATATATGTAATAATCACTTTATTTTAAAATATGAACATTTCTTAAATATAATCACTAGCATAATCTTATTTGCATGTTCAATCGCATGTGTGTGTCTGTGTCGTCTCTGTAATAAGCGACAATTTTGTGGGATGCGCAATGTTGATGACGACGCCAACTTACATATAACAGCGCTGCATCATTTCAGTGCTGTGTTTTCCATATTTCTATACCCTGTTGACTATGATTACACTGGGCATATTGAAGTGCTAACAAATTATATTTGAGATTTCTAATGAAACATTGAAAACAGGGTTTTAATAAAAATATTAGATCCCATCTAATATCATTTACAATTAAAATATTAATTTGTCTTAAATTGATTGGTGTTTGAAATTATAAAAAAAGTTAATTGTTTATATTATTTTTAGAATATTTAATAATGTACTGATAGCTACAGATAAAACCAGGTTTTATTTAACTACACTTTAAATTTCTAACAGTTTACAGGGCATTTTATAACACAGCCACTATAACTGATTTCCATCGTTTTACTTGTTTTACTTCTCAGTTGTTGTTTTGTTTTTGTTGTTACTGCTGCGTCTGTTGTCGGTCGTTCGGTTGTTTCGCTTCCTCGTATTCGTATTCGACATCGACGTCGGCAACGCCGACTTAAGCTTTTTTGCTTTTGTTTTAGACTCGCACAAATGTGTGTTAGCGGCGGTCATTCACACCGAACGTGCCCTTTCGAGAGTAGTGCGCGCTAAGCGCTCTCCATCTCTCTCGCGTGTCCACACTCTCTCTTTATTTGTAAGAGAAAGAGTGCGTGAGTACGACAGTCCGTATATATGTGTATGTGTTTGTTTTTTGGTGTCTGTGCGTGTTTGCATGTGTAGAGCGTAGTACAATGGCAACAACCGCAAAACGCAACTTTTACTATCCTGGGAACTAACAATTTACAACAAAAATTGAATACTTATGGACTGTGTGTATTTTTAAACACTTTGTCTTATTTGATGTTATATTTGACTGCAATAGCTTAAAAGTTATAAAAATGTTGAAGCGATTGATGCATTCAAAATGATATTGCAATTTTTAATAAGTATTTTAAAATAATTAACCAGAGAATGATCCTTTTATAGAAACACACATAAGCGTGTGTATCTTTGTGAGTAAGTAAGGAACATGCCTTCCGCGTCAGATTGACGTCACTCTGCGAAATTACGCAATTTGTGCGCCCTAACGACGCCGGCAACGATGAGTGACTAATTTAACCATATCTTTAACGTACACACATAAATATACATACATGCATACTCATATACATTCGCATACTTATACATAGAAACATGCACACAAATGAAATGTAATGTGATGGGCAACTAAAACATGGACACTGTGGAATAGTGTAAAAGTAAAAGGTCATTGAACGAACATTGTACCTATTTCTGCTATTTACACTCACACATACACACACACAAACATATCGTAGGCGATTGTTATAACTACACATGTACAAATGTATTCATTATATATGTATGTATGTATATTTAGATATGTATTTGCTAAAACTAAAAGAAGAAATAAAAAACAAAAACAATAATTCAAGCCAAGTCAAGTAAGTACTTTGCCTTTTACACACACACACACACACATGAGTATTCGCCGCACTAAGCGAAAACGGAGAAATTGGAGAAATGAAAATTGTGAAATGCTGAGCTGAAATTAAATGGAATAATGGGCAAGGGCAAGTTGGAAAGCGTCTTCACTGGCAGGCAACGAGCAAGCGAGAAAGCAACAAAAAGAAATAGAGAAGTGACAAGTGAGAGCGCGTCAAAAGAGATACAGACACATACACACACACAAGCACGAGCACACAGATACAGTTGTGAAAGATTGATGAAGATCAGCAGCTGAAGCAGAAGAGGAAGCAGAAGAAGCAAAAGCAAAGATTCGTTTACATTACAAATAAACGAACGTATGTGTGTGTGTTTGTGAGTAAGCGTTTTAATGTAAGCTATGAATTTTAAACACATTCCAGTGTTTGTGGATTAGAGCGCTGACCGAGCGATAGAAATATCCCCCCCTTCCCTTTCGTTCCATTCTCTCTTTCACTTGCTCTTTTTTCTTCTTCAGTTGCTGCTTTGAAGAAAGCAGCAAAAGTTGCAATAAGCTAACAGAGGCAACAACAACAGCAATTGGCCAAATCAACAAAATGTTTGGTAAAAGAAATATTTGAACTTGATACCAACAAAATCGTATCCAATTTTTCCCCTATGACTCAGACTTTGGGAATCGAACTCTGGAAACTTGTCAGCTACAATTGAACTTGCGAATAAAAATATATTCACCGATATAATTCGATTTTGTAAAGCAATGAAGAATAATCGAAAATATTTAGAACGTGTTAAAGATTATTTTATTTTAAAATCCGAGTACTTATAAACTTTAATGACAAATTCTACTTCCAAGACCGCCTACAGGTGGGTAATCTTATTTGGTGTTCCAATATGCTTATTAAAACGATATTGTTGGATTTTTTTTAACCATTTGAGAAAATCCCCAACTTTCATTTGGAAGTGCAGCTTACAATTGCGTGAAAATCGGTTGTTAGAACTATTCGAATGACAAATTTTGTGAAAATCACAGAAAATAATTATTTTTCTTTAGTACATACTAATACTATGATATGTGTATTGCTGAAACTTTTAAAATATGGATTAAACTAGGAAGCAAGATTGTCCGCAAGCTTATTATTTGTGGTCAACGTTTCACAATATAGATCCTAAATCTTCACAATTCAAAAATTTTCCAGAACAAATACCTTTTTTATAATCCATGACCAATGCGAAAATAATTTTGTTCTTTAAATGAAAACTCGGTGAAGTAGAGGTGAGTAATGTTTTACAGCTAACTATTTATAACGAAGTTAGATTTATTATTAAGTTGAATTTTTATTATGAAATATTAGTTGAATCACTAACAAATTATCGATTGTTATATATGTGAACATTTATTACACTGAAAAAAAAATTGTCTCAGTATTAAAAATAATGATAATTCACTATTTTGTATGAATTGTAATAAATGATATTTCCAGATTTTAAGCCGTGCTCAAAAAACGGAAATCCAACGAATATTATTTTTATACTCTCTGCAAGAGTATATTGGGTTTGTGAAAATGTATGTAACAGGCAGAAGGAGGCGTGGCAGACCCCATAAAGTATATATATTCTTGATCAGCATCACAAGCCGAGTCGATATAGCCATGTCCGTCTGTCCGTCTGTCTGTCCGTCTGTCTGTCCGTCTGTCCGTCTGTCCGTCCGTATGAACAAACAGATTTCAGAGATGGTAAGAGCTACAAGTTCGAGCTTGGTCTCAATCGATCACATATTTAGTCAGTCAATACAAGAATCTTTTTTTTTTCGATGCCACGCCCCATTCGCCCACAATGAGCAAAAAACCAGAGACACCTCGGAAAAAGTCGGTGTTTTCGGCGAATATCTCAGTAACTATGGCACCTAGGTACACCAATTTTGGTATGGAGGTTTCTAGAGACTGAGTAAATGTCATGCCATCAAAAATTTTGGGCTGCCACGCCCCCTTTTCCCATAGGAACTAAGACACTATTCAAAATTCAATACATTTTTATGGCATTTCTTCTTATCGTAGAGTATTGTAATTTATAATTCGTGTGGAGACTAACTATATCAAACTATCCTGAAAGGTGCATTAAAATCGGACTATAAACAAGGAAACTAGAAGCGTTACAATATTGATAACTGAATGCAATATCGTGTATGAGTGCAAGCGAGATAGTAACATACAAGCACTTGAGCGGCAGCGCTCAATGTATGAGTGCAAGCGAGACAGAAACATACAAGCCGCCTGCGTGGCGGCAGCGCTGCTCACAGTCGCTGGCCGCGCCGAATACACACATACATATATGCATTACATATTGTCTTTCGTATATGTATTCGCATACAGACGAACAGCTGTATGTTTTATTATGCTTAGATTGTTTTTGTTTCAAAGTGTTTAATGCAAGTACTACACATTGTAATATCTCGATACCGATTTTAATAATATAATTCGTGGAAAATGCAGAGAGTATTATACGGTAGGGCGTGCTCGACCGTACTTATCTTACTTGTTTATAAATGTTTAACATTTAAATCGGGACTTGTTCGTTATCTTCACGTTCAGGCTTGATTATTTTTGTCTTAATAAAATTAAAAGTTATAGAAGTTATACCGATTTTTTAGAGTGTGTGTAGTTTTGGAATAGTTTTATTTTTAGGTTATCAGCGGGGGATCAATGTTATATAGCTGTCATTTATGAATATAGTACGAAAATTATGCTAGACTCTGTAAAAACCATACAAATCACCATTATTTTATTATTAAAACAAGAATGAAAAGTACATTCGAGCGCGCCCGACCGTATAATACTCTCTGCTTTTATTCCCGATTATAAAACTAAAATCGGTATCGAGGTTTACAATAGATAGTACTTGCAACACGTTGTCTGTATGCCAGTACATTTACGGTTGACATTATTTGTAGGGATGGCATGGTTAATTGTATCGTAAATTCGGTCACCATTTGTTCAATTAATAATCGATTATTTACAATTAATCGAATGAATCTGTACTTCGTTATTAGCGCGTTTCTACGAATCGTGAAATTATCCAAATTGTGCATCGAGTGTTATAGTTGTCGAGCTAAATCGAGATGTGGTTAGCGCCTAGGTGAAGATGAGGACTGTGTAAGCAAAGTTATACACCCTGTCACAAAAATATTGTTTTTTTTGTTGGAACGTCTGTTCCATCTGAGCGCCTTTACTCAAAAGCGGTTGACACAGCCAACGAAAATAGAATCCGGCTCACAACAAGTCGATTATAAAATCTGTTATTTCTAAGCTCAGTTTTAAATAAATAATGTCATACATTTTAAAATACCTGAAATTTTTTTAAAATAAACTGATTATCCTATTAATTGCAATTATTAATTTAATTTTAAAATAATCATATGATTATGAAAACGTTCCAACATATGTTTGTATATATCTGTCTTGCTTGCACACATGCATTGATTTGCATTCAATTATTAATATTGTTACGTTTCTAGCTTTCTTGTTTATAGTCCGATCTTAATGCAACTTTCAGGATAGTTTTGAATAATTAGTCTCCACCCTTTAATTCGGGTGACGATTTTATTCATGACGATACTGTGCGATAAGAACAAATGCCTTTAACACGGCATTGAAGTTTGATAATATATGTATTTCTTGTGGGGAAAAAGGTGCGTGGCAGTATATTCGACTAAAACATTTATTTTTCCCGAGGTGTGACTACTATTTGACTCATTGTGGGCGAATGGGGCGTAGCATCGAAAAAAAAGATTTTTGTATTGATTGACTAAATATGAAGTCGATTGAGACTAAGTTTGAACTTGTAGCTCTTACCATCTCTGTGATCTGCTTGTACATTCGGACAGACAGACAGTCGATGCCACGCCCCATTCGCCCACAATGACAATGACTCAATAACTATTGCACCTAGGATCACCAATTTTGGTATGGAGGTTCCTAGCGACATCCTAAATGCACTGATATTTAAACTTTTGGACTGCCACACCCCCTTTATGCTTCGATTGTTTTTGTTTCAACGTGTTTTAATGCAAGTACTACACATTTTAGTATCTCTAGATCGATTTTAATATATAATTCGGAAAAAAAATGCAGAGAATATTTTACGGTCGGGCGTGCTCGACTGTACTTATCTTTCTTGTTTAAAGTTACTAACGTTCACTAACTGATCAATTAATAATATACAATTTTGAAACCAACTTTAGCCTTTATGTACATATGTTTAAAACTGTACAATATGTATATTGCTATACTGTTCTTATCATATTTTAAATTGACTTTTAGCTAACTTTAAGACACCGATCTAATGTATGTATAAATAGCAAACTATCAGCAAATTTCATCAGATTCCGATAGTCAACAGTACCGCACTGCTAATCAGTGGTGCCCACCGAAATCGAGAAAAGTTATTGTTAATGCACTTAAACTTAAGAGAAAACGAAATTTAAATGAAAGCACGAAAGAATGCTATAGTCGCTGTGCGACTTTAGTATATCCGTTATATCCGATTGTTCCTATGGAAGAATTAATGAATGGATTTTTTGTAAGTTTAATTAGTATTGCTTCTTCAACTCAAAAGCTTTTATACTCTCTGCAAGAGTATATTGGGTTTGTGCAAAAGTATGTAACAGGCAGAAGGCGTGGCAGACCACATAAAGCAAATATATTCTTGATCAGCATCACAAGCCGAGTCAATACAGCCATGTCCGTCTGTTCGTCTGTCTTTATGTATGTAATATATCTCGTACTCATTATAGTGCGCAATTTTCCATACAAATAAGCGATTTTCAACCGATTCGGCCAAGGATATCGCTGTCCCATGTGGAGCAACTTTGATCAGGATATATGGAGTCAGAATATACACAAAAAGTTTAAGTTTGGTTGCCATCCTATTGAATATTTTATGATATACTCATGCGAACTGACACATTTTAACAACAGATTTAATTGATTAGTACCAATTGAAGACTTACCCAAATCAAAGTCTATGAAGAGCTTTGTTTGGTGAAGCCAATATAACTAACTTTGTAAGAACGCGACTTTATCAAGGCGGTGACCTCTTGATTTCTAAGTGTTTGTGTGTGTGACTCGGAGCACGCACTAATACTGTCTTTACTCAAAAGTATTGTCACTGCTATCAAAAAGCAATGAGACACAATAACAACAATAATAGCGATAAGCACATAGGAGACCAAACGATTGGCATCGAGCAACTACATAAATATGTACATACATACGTAGGTTTGTATATACATATGTACATTCATATGTATATGTATGTATATAATTGTATGTACAACATTAAATCTTGGCACATATCTTCACTCCGATAAGGTGTCACTGTGTGTGTGTGGGTGAGACAGCAGGTGTATAGATAAAAGCGAGTGGAAAGCAGTGAGCAGCGAGTGACGATTAACGAGCTGAGAGCGAGCAGCGAGTAAAAGCGGACATGCATTAAATAAACGTCAAGTTCATTGGCATTGATTAAAATGCAAAGCAAAATAAAACAAAAAGATAACAAACAGTTGTCGACGTCGTCAGCAAACATACATAAATAAATACATGCATATGTATACATATATATACATATATGTTTAATACATTTACATTGGTTTGTAAATGTATAATATGTGTATGCGTAATATTGTCAATGACAAAGTTTGGGGCGTAAAGCAGCAGCATTACCCGCTTCACAGCTGCCCTTGTCCTTGCCCTTGTTGTTGCTGTTGCTGTTAATATAACTGGAAATGTATATCCCCTTGATCGGATCAACCGTTTGAAGACACAAGGAGCACGATGATCCTCTCATTTCCTCCCTCTGTTTCTCTTTCTTCTTGTTATTGCTGTTGTGGATTATGAGCTTTGAACTGGAAGAAGCGAATATCGAACACTGCCTTGCAATGCATGGGCATTTCCAACATCATATTCACGCAAGCACACACATACATGTACATGTATGCATGTATGCACTTAAAATTGTGCTCAGACAGCTGTGTTAATGTAAAATCCTGTGAGTGCGAGTGTGTGTGCGTGTTCGCTCTCTTCCTCCCTTTTACAGCCGCTCTCTCTGTAACACACACCCATTATCTGCTTGGAAAAAGGGGGGTTACATGACATTGAAACCAATTTTGAAGGCTCAACCGTTTTGTCGCTGGCACATATGTATGTATGTACATGCATGCATGTAAATGTATTCAGCTACATCTGTAAATAAGTAACTCCTTTTTACATAAGACAGCATCCACTAAACATGCACATACACATACATAGGCAAAAGTCTTTGCATTGTGCCCTTGTACCTACATTCGCCCGTTTAAGTGGACTTGGTAACAGGCAGAACTCAATTCGATTCAAATATATCAAGTAAAGCGAATAAGCAATACAAAAACACGACCACCCCTCCCTCCCACTTAACAAATAAAATAAAAAATCGAATAGAAAAAACTACTTAAAAAAAAAAAAAAAAAAAAAAAAAAACAAAAACAACAAAACAAAAACAACAAAACATCCTTCTATCAAAAAAAAACACATAAAAAATATATAAATCAAATCCCCCCCCCCCCCCCCCCCCCCCCCCCCCCCCCTTTTCTTCCCCCCCCCACAACCCCAATACTTTTTTTTCCCCCCCCAATACTCCCTCTCACAAAAATATAATACAACCCAAACACCAACAATAAATTTTATTTATTTTTATTTACGGAGCCACCACAATCAATCCCCCCACCCCACCATGCCCACCCCCACACCCCCCCCTCTTTCTTTCCCAAAAAATACACCCTCCCCCCCCCCCCCCCCCCCCCCCTCCCCCACCCCACACCCACACCCACACCCACACACACCCACACCACCCACCCCCCCCCCCAATAATATTTTTTCCCCCCTCCCCCCCCCCCCCCACTTTTCACAACCCCAATACTCTTCCAAAAAAAAAAAAAAAAATACAAAAAAAAAAAACAAAGCATAATTCATAGTTGGATTTTCTCGTGCTTCGCAAGCGTTTTATTACTACCATTTCTTATCGTGCGTTCGCCAACCCACCCGCTACACACACACGCACACAAATGAACTCTCACGCAAAACAATCAGGAAGAAGACTGAAGAACAAATCCAAGCAGCTTTATCGAAATTTGTATGCTCTTTTCTTTATATATATATTTACTACTTATCTATGAGCAAATATACAAATAAACTTAAATGCATGTGTATGTGTACACATGTACATATACACGTAATTTTCTAATGCTGACTAGGATCAGCAAAGGGTTAGATCACAATCTCAATCTGTGTCAAATTGCATCACAGTATTTACAACACAGATACACACACATACACACGTTCATATGCATACCCATACGTTAATACATTCTCAAAAAGTGAGCATAAGAAAAGAGCATACAAAAAGCAGAAGCAACAGAACGTTAAGTAAAAGAAACGACAACAACAACAAGAGCAACTGGCAAGTCAACAGTCGATTGTTTATCAATGTGTAAATAAAAGCGCATTTATATTTGTGTGCGTGTATGTTCCATGTGAATGTATTGTGTGTGTCAATACGCGTCTGTGTGTGTGTTTGTATCGTTGCCCAAAAATTTCAATAGCAAAGGTCAATGAACTTGTGCCGTGCCAGTGTGCCTGACGTTTGTGATTGCTCTCTCTGTCTCTTCCACTCGCTCTCTGCATGCCTGACTGTCGTTTGGTCTCTGTGTGTGTGTGTGTGTGCGTGCTTGTGCTTTGCGTTCCGCATTGCGCGCTCTCTTCGAATGTTTGCTTCTCTTTGACTGCGTTATTTTCTTTTCGTTTACTCTCTTTTGATTTAACGCTGCTTCCTCGTTGCGTTTCATTCATAAACAGAGAGTGCCAGATATATCGGCCAGGCCAACGAACCAAGGGCCGTTCGCGGTTAACATGTGCTTTGACCCCCCAGTTTAAGCGCACTACCCCCACTACAGATAAATTCAACCACCACTGCAACTTGGGTTTTACCTTAAACCGTTACTTTACATGCACATGTAAGTTTGTGTATACATATGTACACATATATGCCATGTATTACAATTAATTTGTCCGACAATTTTGTATTCCTATATGTTGTTGTACTTACATTAACTGTCGACGTCCTTGCAGCGGCGGCATTTTTGTGGCCGACTGGCGCTCATTTAATGTGATCCTCTTTTGAGCTTTTCTGCTGCTGTTGCTGCTGATGATTTTGCTGCTACTGCTGCTGTTGTTATGATGAAGGCGTAATCCATGCTCTGCCAGCAGCGCTACAAAGTTAAGCTTTAACAGTTACACCATTTGTTTTTATTTAGTTACAGTTTCTGTTGCTACTGTTACTCTTGTTGTTATTTATTCTTTTGTATTTTGGTTCTCTTAAGAGATGTCTCGCTTAATGCAGTGCGTGATACTTTAAGCTTCTGGGATTGCACTCTTTCTTTGTCGATTCATGATGCAGCAGATATTTATTTTTTTGTTTGTTTTAATTTAATACGTTGATGTTTTTTTTGTAATAGTATTTGTATATAAGTTAATATTTACATGTATCTATACATATGCAATATGTATTTAGATAGACTTCTATACAATTATTGGTTACTTGCACTAATTTAGTATGTACTTGTACTTAATTAACATTTACAATTGGGATTAAGTTGTTGGCCGTTGGGGCTATAGCACTTGTTATTTAGATTTTTCTTATATAGGGGCTGCTGGTGAACACATTGTTGGGTATCCGCTGCTTCCGTACTTTTACATACGAAACATTTTATGAACTTTATTCTAGGCTTACTTCATATTCATAATACTATTAAAGCAAATTTGGTTGAACATTTTTATGGGTTTTGCTTTGCTTTTTTGCTTGTCACATTTTCTCACGTCACTTGCAAATACATATATCTGCAACAGAAAAAACACAAAAACAAAAACAAATTACAATTGGTTGGTTTTTTGCGATCAAAATTTGTTGTTGTCGCTGCAGCGATGCTGGCAATGGCTAAGGTGGGCGACAGGACGACAGGGCAGTGAGCAGAGGGCAGTGGGGCTGCTAAGAGAGACTAACCGCACACAGCGCAACAACAAATATACGCAATTGCATTAGTTAACAAAACGCGGACGCCGACACTGACGCTGTCGGTAACTCTGGCAGCGTTCTTGTTGGCGTCTTGGCGCCTATTCCGAACAGCGGTCACTTGTCAACTTGTCAACTCAAAACATCTATTTCACAAATATGCACTTTATTTAATGTTGCCAGTGGCCACAATTTTGTTAATAATAATCAAATACATGTTTGCAACAATATTCGAAATTCGTAAAAAAAAATCAACAAAAAACCAACTGTAAAGTATCGTTATCCGGGCGCGAACGACAACAGCTCGCGGCGAGTGAAATTTTAAGAATGAGAGAGAAAATTTTTCATTTTCTTGTTTCGTTTCGTGCGCTTCGTTTCATCTTTTAGTTCGGTAGTTCGTTTGCAGGCCGAAGTTATTGATGGCGCGCTTAAAAGCATGCAACACAAGCTACTAACAGAATGTTACAACGCTCTGTTAAAATTACGTTTTTCCCGTAACATAAAGAAGGTGGTTAGTTGTCGGTTCTGATTAGATCTACAAAGTAGTTTCATGACTGTTATACTCAAAATGGTTATGTTAAAATCAAACTATGACCGTATGTACACCATATTATCTTACATAAGCCCATATGAAGCAGTACTTGTCCAGCTGCAAAAGAATTAAATAATGATATTCCTAAATACCGTTTACAATAATCAGATACATTAATTAAATAACCTTCTGAGTACCAAATAAAATGTAAGAACGAATGAATTCTTACATTTCGTTAAGTGAACAATTTCGTTACGCTTGCTTGGTGGTTTGTGCAGTCGATAAAGCTTTAGTGCAGTCAATACACACACCAACTGTCTAATATTGAAACAATTTCCAAGTACAGACCAACAACAGGTTACCTGAAGATTCAAACATTTTTTAGACCATGTACTCAAAAAAATTAAAAGAAGCTACAGTCGAGCTAAAAGACTGTAAGCTACCTCGTACTCACAGTAGCGTGCATTTGTATTCAATTTGAATTAAAATTTTTAAATGTTTGTATTTATAATATTAAATAAACAAAAAAATTTTTTGACAGGATTCGAATCTTCCCACATATACGCCAAACAACTAACCGAGACCCTACCAGCAGCACCAGATAACATTATATACTATGTATATTTAGACGCCGACTCTAAAAAAGAGTAGAGGCGTCTATTAAGTTTGTCAGAAGCGAAATGTGCGTAACATACGGAGGCGTGGCCGGCCGCATCGAGTATATATATTCTTGATCAAAACTTTAACTCTAAATGATTTGAAATAAACTTAACCTTTCTGACATATAGATGGACTTCATTTCAAATTTATTGGCTCTAGCTCTTATAGTTTAAAAGATCCAGGTGTTCATACAGACAGACGGACATAGATATGTATATCAACTCGGCTGTTGATGCTGAGCAAGAATATATACATATGTATACTTTTTGGGGTCGGAAACGCCTCCACCTACCTGTTACGCACATTTCGCTACTGATAAATTTAATAGACCTCTCTACTCATTTTTAGAGTACGGCGTCTAAAAAAAAACATTACATATCGACCAAATTTCGACGGATAATATTTTGTTATAGAGAATCGATCGAAAATTGATTATTGTACAATAAAAATGAAATCCAACACGAGTGTGCAGTGCTTAAAAGTTGTCTCACCCGACTAACTACATAAATGATGATTTGTAAAACTGAGAACAAAACTTTTCTAAAATCCCAGCAATCAAGGCAATCTCACAAGATGCGATACTCGTTGCTACATTTACTTGAAGCCTGAACCATTTCTGTTACCTAAATAAAACTTTAAGCACTTATTCGATATTTTACATTTATGCGTTAAAAAGTCAAAATGATTTAAACTCAATTCACACAGGTCTGCATTGCAATAGCTCCGTGTTGCATTTTGGGTCAATTTAAGGCTAGATCTAGCTTATTAAAAAAAATAACAGAAATGCAGAAAGGTACTTGCGGATCAGTCAAATGCTCTGGGTGCTAATTTTGCCAATGTTTTCACAACTACCAATTACTAGCGAAATATTTAAATTTAATAATTAGTACACCGATTCTTCTAATAGAGAATTGGATGAAATAATAACACAATTTGAAATGTATATATTTATGTGTTATTTTATTTTCAGCCTATTGTTTTTTTAGCATAATTGTTTTTATACTCTCTGCAAGAGTATATTGGGTTTGTGAAAATGTATGTAACAGGCAGAAGGAGGCGTGGCAGACCCCATAAAGTATATATATTCTTGATCAGCATCACAAGCCGAGTCGATATAGCCATGTCCGTCTGTCCGTCTGTCTGTCCGTCTGTCCGTCTGTCCGTCTGTCCGTCTGTCCGTCCGTATGAACAAACAGATTTCAGAGATGGTAAGAGCTACAAGTTCGAGCTTGGTCTCAATCGATCAGATATTTAGTCAGTCAATACAAGAATCTTTTTTTTTTCGATGCCACGCCCACTTCGCCCACAATGATGAAAAAACTAGACACACCTCGGAAAAAATAGGTGTTTTGGGCGAATATCTCAACAACTATTGCACCTAGGATCACCAATTTTGGTATGGAGGTTCCTAGCAACATCCTAAATGCATTGACATTTAAAATTTTGGACTGCCACGCCCCTTTTTCCCACAATTAATAAAAATAAAAAAAATATTTTTAGGCGTTTGTTAATATAGTACAGTATTGTAATTTATAATTCGTGTGAAGACTAACTATATCAAACTTTTCTGAAAGGCGCATTGAAATCGCACTATAAACAAGAAAACTAGAAGCGTTACAATATTGATAACTGAATGCAATATCTTGTATGAGTGCAAGCGAGACAGAAACATACAAGCACATGTTCGAATGTTTTCGCTGCCTGCGTGGCGGCAGCGCTGCCCGCAGTCGCTGGCCGCGCTGAATACACACATACATACATACATGTATATGCATCATATATTGTCAAACGTATGTGTATTCGCAAACAGACAAACAGATGTATGTGTGATTATGCTTAGATTGTTTTTGTTTCAACGTGTTTTAATGCAAGTACTACACATTGTAATATCTCGATACCGATTTTAATAAATTAATCGGGAAAAAAGGCAGAGAGTATTTTACGGTCGGGCTTGCTCGACTGTACTTTCCTTACTTGTTAATTTTTAGTTTGTACATACGCACAAAGTCTGGCAACACTGCAATAGCTATTAAAAAGCTTAGATGTGTATCGATACCAGCTGTGCGATTGTTGCGATGAATCGATAGTGCAATAACACGACTGCTGTGGAAACATACAGATAAGCCACATGCTTTTCTCCATGAACGCAAAGGCAACAGAGAATAGCCACACTTCGACGCTTTCGGTTGAGGAGCTGCTGGACGGGTAAATATATGAAACCACGTGTTTTGGTTGACAGATCCATACTGCGGCCAATTTTCATGTTGGCTTAATTGACGCGTTTAACCTTTTTCCTTTTCATTTCAACAATATTTTTCTTTCCGTCTCTTTTTCTTCTGCTCATTTGTAAAAGACAAGGCAATTAAAAAGTGTTAGATTGAACTAGACACAATTTTTTGAACATAAAAAAGAAAAAAAAGCGGCACAGCAACAGATAACTTGAAAGTGCAATCGTAATCGAGCAAAAAGGAAACAACACATCTATTTACAAATACAGAATCAAAAGTGACAATTTACAGTATCAAATAGAGATATAGTCTATTGAGTGTTTTTATTGCGGCTGCCGTCGTCCCGTTTATTTGTTTACTTTTCTGCTTGCTTTTGTTGTTTTCGCTGCTTTTTCGGCTGTTGTCTGCTGTCCGTTGTTGTTGTTTTTCTTGTTCTTGTTTTTGCCGTCTGACATAAATTGCCCAAGTTGAACGCACGGCATGGCAAGCAGCTTCACAGTCGACGCAAACGCTAGCGCCGACGCCAACGTCGCTTCTGCGGTCGACGCCAAGCTGAAATCAAAAGTCAACGGTTTGATGGGCAGCGGGGATGTGACCTCAGGTGAGAAGGAAGCATTGGATTCTTTGCCGGATGGACTAAGCTGCTTTGAGCTATTCCGGAACGGAGATGGCTTAACCTACAAGTGAGTTGAGCAACCTCCAGTATACCCTGTATATTTTGTCTAAATCCCCCACCATCTCCACTCACCACAATTACCTTATGTCTCTGACCTGATCGTTTAGTGACTTTCTCATACTTCCCGGCTACATTGACTTTACCGCCGAGGATGTTGACCTAAGTTCGCCACTAACCAAGAAAATCACATTGCGCGCACCGTTAGTTAGTTCGCCCATGGACACGGTAACCGAATCGGAGATGGCCATTGCAATGGCGGTAAGTCAAAAGCTTAATAAATATAAATAATTAAACAAATAAACATAAACTTATACAAAAGCAATCATTGGAAAACAGACACCAAAAACAAGGCTGCAAATCTGTTGTGTTCATTCTATTTTGAGGTCGACTAAAGTTCTCAATGCATTAAGGGGTATTCTACTAGTCTAGAGTCCAGACTAGAAATCAAGTTTCTTTCGATGCTGTTAAAAAGGGCCAAGGAGTTTGTTTACTAATTATTTTTATTTAAAATTAGTACAAAGAAACACTCTGAAACTCCCTTCAGTTGTAACACATATTTGTTATTACATCAACAATTATTTAAAACGAATAATATAGTTAGAAAAAACGATAAGATTAAAAAAAAAATAATTTTATTTTTATATAAGACAAGTAGAACAGTCGTGACAACTGTTAAAACTGCTAAAGTAAAAGCAGTACATTAGGCCTTCATTTAGGTTTTAGAAATTGTAAGCAAATAGCTTAACTTTTACGACTTAAAATACCACCATAATTGCTTGATAGCTGCGAAGAATTTAGATTTAAAAAAAAAAGTTGTTATTGACCATCATCAATATTATCAAATATCAAATGAAGCCATATTTGCAAAAGAATATCTAATATCTAACTACTTTGTGGTCCAATCATGTTTTGTTTGCCACAAATGAACTATTTTTAAAGCGAAGTATAATGCACTTAGTTTAATCTTAGCCATCTATTTTCACATTTACTATTCGCAATGTCATTAACGCTATAAAATTTCAAATTAATTTGTGAACTTTATATCAAAATCGGAAATGAATATTGCAACAGTGTGCAGCCCTGATGACAGTGTAGCCAGATAAAATGTTTCAAAATGCAGTTAAATTTTGAAAATTTAATCTAACATGTTTAATTTAAAAATAAGCTAAATTTATATATATTTTAAATATTTGAATTGTGGCTTATTTAATTGTGTTGTCTAGTTACCTTAAATAGCAACACTGCTTGGTAAAATTGGTTGCTTTAGTTTGCTGAATAAGTTCAATTATTCATTTATTTTCGAGGACTTTAAATCATGCATTTCATTTATTTGGTCAATTTATATTTGAAATTAGGACATAAATTAACTACCCAGAAATAAATTCTCGTTTCTAGTAATTTTTTTATTACAGAAATGATAAGTCTTGATAATATAATTTTTTTTTTTGGATTAGTTTTTGTGATTTTAAAAAATATTTCGATAGATTAGTTTATTAATTTAGTTATAGTTGATTTAGTTTAGATAAAATTAAGTGATAGATATTTTCTTAATTTTCGTATTAATATTTGCCATTACAAGAAAATTTTTGGTTTCAAAAATACTTAAAGAAATGTAAGTTTATGGGTATTTTTATGATTTATTTTCTTAAGATACCTTTGATGGAATAGGAAATAAGCTAGAACTGACCAAATAAATAAATTAAACGACTTAGGAATTAAATAAAGTTGATTCGTTTGTTGAACTTATTCTGAACAGCATGAAAAAAATGTAGCGTAGTTTAGTATGTATAATAAACCGGTAACTGATAACCGATAACGATCAGCCGATGCACATCGCCTTTGGTGTTCTGATATCGATCAATATCGCTCCAGTTGTGGTTGTAATTGAACACTCTTATGCGCCTCTATAACCGCTAATGTTTCCCTTCCAAAAATTATCCAAAATCGAACGAAAACCGAACTTAATCTTTTTGGCGCCCACGCGCAGCTGTGTGGTGGCATTGGGATCATCCATCACAACTGCACGCCGGAGTATCAAGCGTTGGAGGTGCACAAGGTTAAGAAATACAAACATGGCTTTATGCGTGATCCTTCGGTAATGTCACCGACCAATACCGTTGGCGATGTGCTCGAAGCTCGTCGCAAAAACGGATTCACCGGCTATCCCGTCACCGAGAATGGCAAGCTGGGCGGCAAACTGCTGGGCATGGTCACATCCCGTGACATTGATTTCCGTGAGCACCAACCGGAAATCAAATTGGCTGATATTATGACCACCGAACTGATAACTGCACCCAATGGCATAACATTGCCCATGGCGAACGCTATTCTAGAGAAGAGCAAGAAGGGAAAATTACCAATTGTCAACCAAAATGGTGAACTGGTTGCAATGATTGCTCGCACCGATCTTAAGAAGGCACGATCCTACCCCAATGCATCAAAGGATTCAAATAAGCAGCTACTCGTGGGCGCTGCGATTGGCACACGAAACGAGGACAAGGCCCGTTTGCAGCTCTTGGTCGCTAACGGTGTTGATGTCATCATTTTGGATTCATCGCAGGGAAATTCCATTTATCAGGTCGAAATGATCAAGTACATTAAGGACAAGTATCCCGATCTGCAGGTCATTGGCGGCAATGGTAAATAATCCAATACATATCTAACGCTCATACATTCATCTAATCCATTTCTGTGTTGCCCGCCTCCACCCCTTTTCCGCTCCTCCCGCACTCTTTTTAGTTGTAACACGCGCCCAGGCCAAAAACCTCATTGATGCCGGCGTCGATGGACTACGCGTGGGCATGGGATCTGGCTCCATCTGCATCACCCAGGAGGTAATGGCCTGCGGATGTCCCCAGGCCACGGCCGTCTATCAGGTGTCCAGCATTGCCAAGCAGTTTGGTGTCCCGGTGATTGCCGATGGTGGCATTCAATCGATCGGACACATTGTCAAAGCGTTGGCCCTCGGAGCTAGTGCCGTTATGATGGGCTCCCTTCTGGCTGGCACATCAGAGGCCCCCGGAGAGTATTTCTTCTCGGACGGTGTGCGCTTGAAGAAGTACCGCGGCATGGGCTCTCTGGAAGCAATGGAGCGTGGTGATGCCAAAGGAGCTGCTATGTCGCGTTACTACCACAATGAAATGGACAAAATGAAGGTAGCTCAGGGCGTCAGTGGCAGTATTGTGGACAAGGGATCCGTCTTGCGCTATCTCCCGTACCTGGAATGCGGTCTGCAGCACAGCTGCCAGGACATTGGCGCCAATTCAGTTAGCAAACTCAGGTAAGGCCTAGTTTATGGCTAGAGCTACAATGATTCCAACTAATGGTGACCCCAATTGTTTTTTGCAGACAAATGATCTACAACGGACAACTGCGCTTTATGAAGCGCACCCACTCGGCTCAACTAGAGGGAAATGTCCATGGACTCTTCAGCTACGAGAAGCGTCTCTTCTAACATACAACAAGCGCTGCATCGCCTTTCGCTGGCAACGGTAGCGGTAGCGGTGGCGGTATAAGCGCTCATCATCATAAAGAACAACAACAACAGTCCACCGCAGGTCAACACCAGCGGCAGCAACAACGCCAACAACAACAACAACAACATCATCGTCTTGTCTACTGCGGTAGTCGACAATTTATGGAGCGATCCTACGCCAGAGAAAGCGTTGCAAACGCCTTCTTCCACAAGCGTCGCATGTGATGCGACCTGTGTTACCTTTTTACTGTCTGTGACCTTTTCCCGTGGACGTGTGGCACTTGTAACAAAACCCAAATCCATTTTCCAAAACTTTATTTAGTTCCTAAGCTCCTTATTTTCGCTTTGCCTGTCGAATCTTTTGAATCTGTTGAAAAACTAAATGGAGTATTAAGCTCCGAAGTAAACATATTCAATTAAATACATATTAATATATTATAATAAATATGTATACTATATATACACACTATTAATTCTATATATGCCAAAACCTTTAAAATATACAGTGTTTTTGGAGAAAAATGTGTTTTAATTGCCTGTCTCCCTCTGGCTGTAATAAATTTATACACATTAATTATTATTTTTTATTGGACTTTTTTTTTTTTTATTACAATAATATTTATAATTGTAATTTTGATTCTTGAATTATTTGTACATATACATAAATATATTCATATATATATATAAATAAATTACTTTCGGCAAATTATTATTATTCCGATGACCGATTTAAGAATATAAATATATAGAATAGTTTGGATAATACATAATAGTAGCAATAAGTAGAAATAGTAAATATATGAATCAAAAATATTATTTCGTATTTGTTATGTATAGTTTTTTGTATTAATTTTTACTCTATTTTTTCTTGAATTTTCTTTTCTTTATTAATATTATTTGAGATGTTCGACAAAAGTTTTGTGCAAAACCTAAACAGATGGAAAAAGACATTTTTAAGGACACTTAAACAAAGTTATATATACAGTAAATGTATGTATGTTTCTGTTATATATGTGTGTGTGTGTGTGTGTGTGTGTATGTGTGTGTTTTGAAGGAGAAAGCAAGCATTTGACATAGGAAATTAAGGTTATGTTGAGCAAAATGATATGCAAAGCGATTTTCATTTAAAGCTTACACACAAACGCACACAATATACACTCACACTTAAACACACGCACGTATGTATATACATATATGCAAGCTGGCGTATCAAAAATATATAAATATCTATGTATGAATCGTGTTTGTTAAATAAGAGGAAGCAGGAAGGGAATTGTGAAGAGTGCAAAAGCGGGGAGGAGTTCGGAAAAATTTCGAAAAGGAAACTCAAAGAATTTTGGGAATAATAAGGATAACATTTAAAGCGATTTCCCAAGATTTTCCACAAAGAATCCAGAAAATTTCAATGATAGATTTAAAGAAATTCGTCGAGGAATCCGGAGAAAATCGGGAAATGTTTGCAAGGAACTCTGATTGATATTCAGGGGTGAACCCGAAGAAAATCGAGGAAAAGTGTCATGGAGAATCCATGGGGGAGTTCCTCAAATTAATTTGGAGAGCTCAAAAGGGAATTAAAGATTTTGTCCCGAGCACGAGTCCGGGCTAATTTAAATTGGGAGTAGTCGACAATTCAAGGTAGTAATCTCAGCAGATTAATCAGGAGAAATCCCAATAAGAATGCGGAGAAATCCGCGAGAATTCCGAGGCTAACTACAGGGTAGGCACAAAAAAGAATTCGAAGAACAATTCTAGTGAATACCGATGAAAAAATATGGAAGATATTCGATCAAAAAGGCTAACATGCATTTTGATTAAAGAATCGATGCTAATGCGTTGGATTGTCAGGAGCCAGACAATGCCATTTCTCATGGAAGTGATCGGGAAGTCGAATGCAATCCTGCCACTGCTGCAGTCGATCCCCTTTGCTCTGCGCACCGAGTTGAAGGCTGCCGAGGAAATCGTTGCTCTTGCCCAAATCCTTGTCCCAAACGGTCAGAATGAGCATCTCCTTGTTCAAGTCGTGTGGACTTGCTTCGAAGTTGAACTCCTCATTGTATATGGGATTCAGAGTGCGCCACTTGACACTCGTCTTGTGCTTCTTATTCTTGTGCGCATCTGGTTTCAGTTGCCTAAAGTTCAGCAGGTGAAAACCATTAGTCATACGTCTGAAACGTAATTGATATTGATAAGTACTTACAGCTTGACAAAGGGATCGGAGCTGCCGTTGTTGTCCATGGCCAGCAAATTGATACATTGCTTCACATTTACAACTAACGCTCGTCGTTTAGTGTTGTAGCACAAAGAGATGAGCATCTTGCCATTGGGCCAACTCTGAGCAAGCTCTGCCTCGTTGCTGTACTGATCTTCCACGCCAAGCGGCACCGATATGCGATACTGCGATGTGCTAAGCACCTGTAATGACAAGGGGATTCCAAAACTATAAGAAAACTAATCAGAATGAAAGTATTAAATTTCAGTGACGTTCTTGTCCATTAGCATACACTTCTGAAGAAATAATCAACCAAAGCAAAACCTTTTTCCCATTCTAAAGGTAGCCCAGCTCCTTAAGCACACTATAGGATTTATAATCTCAAAGATTAGGGCCCTTTAAAAAATAAAGTATTTTTCTGTTACTTTACTTCAATGCTTACTGTGCAATTTAGCTGTGCCACCTTCCTCAAAATATACATTTTTAAATTCACATTTTCAGGAAATTACCGCACAGGATTTGTCGTATTATGTGCAAGTTTGCTGGAAGTTTTGCAACAAAGGAAAGTTATGTGTTGACGTCAAAAACTTGTGTCAAATCGGATCTGCATCAATGGTAGCGATTTTAATAGCCCGCATAAATGACATAATAATCTACACATACAACAGTTCAACCCTTAGAATGAAGGCTGTTTTAAAGTTTCATATCAAGGTAATTATGCTATGGAAAATAGTTCATAGGACTTAATCCCATATTTTAATACAAACGCGTAACATAAAGTTGGATATTAATATGAACATGGATATTAATATAAACTTAACTGAAGAAAAACAAGTAAGGAAAGTACAGTCGAGCAAGCCCGACCGTAAAATACTCTCTGCCTTTTTTCCCGATTAATTTATTAAAATCGGTATCGAGATATTACAATGTGTAGTACTTGCATTAAAACACGTTGAAACAAAAACAATCTAAGCATAATCACACATACATCTGTTTGTCTGTTTGCGAATACACATACGTTTGACAATATATGATGCATATACATGTATGTATGTATGTGTGTATTCAGCGCGGCCAGCGACTGCGGGCAGCGCTGCCGCCACGCAGGCAGCGAAAACATTCGAACATGTGCTTGTATGTTTCTGTCTCGCTTGCACTCATACAAGATATTGCATTCAGTTATCAATATTGTAACGCTTCTAGTTTTCTTGTTTATAGTGCGATTTCAATGCGCCTTTCAGAAAAGTTTGATATAGTTAGTCTTCACACGAATTATAAATTACAATACTGTACTATATTAACAAACGCCTAAAAATATTTTTTTTATTTTTATTAATTGTGGGAAAAAGGGGCGTGGCAGTCCAAAATTTTAAATGTCAATGCATTTAGGATGTTGCTAGGAACCTCCATACCAAAATTGGTGATCCTAGGTGCAATAGTTGTTGAGATATTCGCCCAAAACACCTATTTTTTCCGAGGTGTGTCTAGTTTTTTCATCATTGTGGGCGAAGTGGGCGTGGCATCGAAAAAAAAAAAGATTCTTGTATTGACTGACTAAATATCTGATCGATTGAGACCAAGCTCGAACTTGTAGCTCTTACCATCTCTGAAATCTGTTTGTTCATACGGACGGACAGACGGACAGACGGACAGACGGACAGACGGACAGACAGACGGACAGACGGACATGGCTATATCGACTCGGCTTGTGATGCTGATCAAGAATATATATACTTTATGGGGTCTGCCACGCCTCCTTCTGCCTGTTACATACATTTTCACAAACCCAATATACTCTTGCAGAGAGTATAATAAACCTTAAGGATTTTCGAAAACTGTGCTTAAGCAGCTTTGGGAACCATCGGCTGAAAATCAATTTGAAGCATGGACAACTACAAAGAAAACCTTTATAACCTTAAATATATTTCAATCTAATGTTAAAGTTGGGAAATGTAGTACAAACAATAATTTCCATTTTTGCAAACATGAATTAAAATTGTTAACTTACTGTGGATAGGCAGACCTTAGCAGCTCCTAGGAAATCATGTCCGTACTTGTCGTCGTCAAAGAGGGCCACATAGAGAAGCGAGTTGCCAAGCTCTTCGGGCTCTACGCCCACAAACTGAAGGGTCTCGTTGAAGTCCGGATTGCGGGTCTTGTGGACAGTCTTTGTGCGTTGCCAGCGTGTATATTTGGTGTGTGCCTCGGGCGTTATGATGTTCACTTTGCAGTATGGATCGGCCAATCCGGCTGCATCCATAGCTGGCAAATCACGAGCACGCACCATGGTACAGTCGAGACTATGGAAACTCTCCCGATAGCTGATTGCGATCTCCAGCCAGCCCAAAAGGGGATCTCGACAGTGCTGTTGTTGCTGTTGCGGTGTCTGCAATTGCTGGGATTGTGTGGCCGAGTTCCCGGATCCGGAACTGTCGCTAAAAGACCACGATGAGCTGACGGAGCTTCGTCGCAGAAAGCTGCTCTCACGTCGCAGTTGTGCCCTGGAAATGCTAATGTTGTCATAGTCTGTAGACTGAAGTTGCTGTTGTTGGTGCTGTTGTTGCTGCTGCTGCTGCTGCTGGCGACCAAAGAAGAAGGAATTCGATAACTTGCGTTCACCGCCGTCGATGAAGCTGCGTATGGAGCCGTAGGCACGCAAACGGAAGCTTTCATCGCGCTGAAGTCGTGTTCCAGCTGATTGTGCCTTGGCCCCGTCCACTTCATCCTCGGGCTCGGAGTGACTAGCACTACTGTGGTTGCTACTGCTGCTGCTGCTGTCGTTCACGCGTATCGTTAGCTTCTTGATGCGCGCACCACGCGTGGGCGTGCTGTGGCAGCTTTGCACGGCACGCCCACTATTTTTCCCCGCCCCTTGTCCACTGGCACCCGCTGTTGGCGTCGCTGTGGGCGTAGGCGTGGCACTGGCACTACGCGGCATATCATAGTTGGGTAAACCCTTGAAGAACCACGCCCCCGACTTCTTCCACATTTCACGTGTCTCGGAGCAAATCCGACACAGCCAAATCTCACGTGTCCTCTCGCCATTGTTGTACCGTATATTGATGTCCACGCTGCACTTGGTGCACACGGACTTGCGGCAATCCTCGCACAGGATTCGCTGTGGTCGAAGCAGCCCGAAGGTATCGCCGCAGAGCCGACAGCAGTTCGGTCCACGTTCCACGGCATGCAGCTTGATCTTTTCTACACGTTCCACCAAGCGTCCCACCCGCTGCCGCTCCGCAATCTCGATCTCCTCGTTCCGCCGTATCACTGATATTATGGCCTCCTGCTCCTCCGGTCGCAAGGGTTCATTGGTTTTTGAGCTGCTCCAGCCTGCTTTCAATCTGCAACGAGCGACAGTCCTCATATGTATTAGTTTGGCACTAATTATGTGCGTGTATGTATAGGTGTGGGTGTGTTGATTGAGTTATGTACGGGTGCGAAGCGTACACTGACAAAAAATATCAGAAAATAAAATTGTAATTTTCTAGGCTGCAGCCCTCAACATAAATTTTACTTGTGGTATTATTCCAACCGTATCTTTTGTATTTTTCTTAGTGTAACTTACCCAATACAGAATTGGATTTTATTTCTTTAATAAAGTAATCCGATTTAGTTTAATTTAATTAAATTTTTGTGCTTTAATTCCTATAGCCAACTTAAAAAGGTATTTATTCGAATTATTAAAAATGTAACCGAGCTAAAAAAGCTAATAAAAGTCGACATAGCGCAATTTAAGCAGAGTTTTTCGGCATATATACATAATTATAATTTTAGGCTAAAAATCTGAGATTTCAGAATAGGCCCTGGCTTTTTAACAGTGTATGTAAGCGGGTCAATGTACTCTAAATGAACAAAATTAGTGCTGCGTAGTTTAATGTGGTTTTTATGTTGTTTCTCTTGCTGTTGTAGCTGCTCAATGGGACAGCTGCTGGAGTTGTAGCAACAATACCAACAACAGAAGCAGCAGCAGCAGCAACAGCCTCAGTTCCATGGCCAAAATGTCAAGTTCAAAGTTAATTAAGAAACAACGTCGCTTGGGCTCAGGGCGCTCAAGGCCAATCCGGGAACGGATACCAAATCGTGTAAGGGTTAGAGTAAAAGTACGGGTTTGTGTACGTGTCCGGGCTTGCGCGTTTACAGCCACTTTGGTATCACTTACACATGGCATTAAAAAAGCACAGCCGCTTTTTAGCTATACAGGCGTACTCACGCACCCACACGCCCTCACCCACACTGGTCCAAAACATGTAAATTAGGGGGGCTCCTATTTGCATACCCTTGCAGAGGGTACTATCCGATTGTCCAAAAGTCATAGAGACATTAACTAGCCCAGAAATAAGAGGTTCCTTAATTAAGAAAAATTGTCTTTTAAACTTTTAACCATTTTAAGAACAAAGTTACATATATACATATTTAAGTGGTGAATTTTAAAGAAGGCCGCGGAAATTCTAATATTATGCGTAAGTTTTGAGACTGTTTTAATCAACAATATGAAAATTTAACAAAAGTTTTTTTTTTTTCAATTTGTAATAATTAAACTTTATAAATGTAACTATTATTAAATTTGATCTAAAGTGACAACAAATTTCAATTATTCGTTTTTGCTACTTTCATCTTTAAGATTTATAAGGCAATCAATTCTTTGAATAAACTTCTTCAGTCACCAGAGATAACATTAAATTTACTTTTATATTTTTGTTAATTTAGCTTACTCTTAAACCCTTGCGAGCATCCGGTAGCGCTATCAAGGTAGTTGGAAATAAATTAAACTTTTTAAAAAGACAAAGTATATAATTTAGTAAATCAGTTTGGGGATCCATACAAAGCACACAAGAATTCACTAACTAGAAAGGATTTGGGAAGATATTAGTTGGCAGCAAAGCAAGGAACTTAGCGGCGTTAGCACCCCACAACATTACTAAATTAAAACATTTCTTTAACATGGTTATTTTAGTTTGCGCCCACTTTTACAAACTTTGCTGCTTAACCTATAGCGAAAATGTCGAGAGAGTCCATTTTAGACTTTTGAAACTTATTGCATTATCAAAAAGGGCTTGTTCTTGGCGAAAATCTTTTTACTGAAGGGTTTCTTTTATGAAATCAATATTTGTATCCTGGAGAGTTTCTAATCGAAGCATAGAATTGCCAACTAGTTTGTAAAGACTCAAAGTATGGGCCAGAATAAAAATAATAAAAAATTGTAATTTGACCAAGGTATTTAAGTGCCGCAGCTAACTTTATACGCTATACTAAGTACCTGTACTTACACCCTCCACATGCATGTATACCTACAAATAAGGTTCACTCTATATCCGTTTGACATGCAAATCTTTGTTTGAGCATTCAAGTACACTAAAAAACAAATTAACAGACGCTGACGCAACAAAAGTGTTGAGTTTCTACACTGATTATAGCCGTTACTTGTAGAGTATAAGAGTATACTGAAATCGTTGGAATGTATGTAACAGGAGAAGGAGGCGTGGCAGACTCCGTATTGTGTATATATTTTTGATCATCATCAAAAGCCGAGTCGTTCGTCCGTCCGTCCGTCTGTATGAACAAAAGAAACTCGGAGACTATAAGAGCTAGTAAGGTGAAAGGGGTCCCAAATGAAAGTTAAAATACACAAGCAGTACAAGTTTGCTTTTGTTTTTTGACACGCCCACTTTAAGGGGTTTCTATCTTCATATAAAGGTTAGCTATGCTACTGAAGCACATTTACACGGGTAGAACATGTCTCAGACGTACATGTATGACCAAGTTTAATCCAAATCGGACAACTATATCGCATAGCTCCCATAGGGATGATCGGTCATAAAAATACGCTCCTAATATGAATTTGTTGAAAAATCATGAAAATTCATTGACTAGGTTATATATCAAACGTACATTGAATACATTATCCAATAACATAAACATATTGGCCAAGTTTCATCCAAATCGGATTAATATATCGTGTTCATACGGACGGACGGACATTTCTATATCAACTCGGCTGTTGATGCTGAACAAGAATTTATATACTTTATGGGGTCGGCCTCCTGAGTGTTACACACATTTTGCTTCTGACAAACTTAATAGATCCCTCTACTATTATTTAAAGATCTGCGTCTAAAAAGTCCCAAAAAGAAAAAAATTTGTTGTGGACTTTAAATTGGCTGTGCCAAAAATTTTGTTCAACAGTGTATGCATGTGTATATGCATGTGAATGTGTGAATGTGTGTGTATGTGTGTGTTTTGTTTGAATTTGTGTGGTCGCTTTGTATCGCATGGTTCCTTTTGCTCGGGTTTATTGACATTCACGTGGCTTTGCAAAGTACTAAAGTGTGTGTGTGTGTGTTTTACTTTACAGTTGAAAAAACTGTTAATTACAGCATATCGACGAGTCTATCGATAACTTCATGCTAACTTTGATATTCATTGGTTGTGCGTATGTATTTGTGTGTGAGTGGCTCCTTGTGTGCTTTAACAGTGGGTCTGATATTTGATAGTATTATTATTTAATTTAGAATATAAAAGTTTTGTTGTAATACAAAATATTAATAATCAGCTTCGCAGCTTATTTGGTACAGTACCAAATAATAATTTTACTGAAATATTATACCAATGTTATAACTTCGTTTGACAGCCTGCAACCCATATATTTATTTGTCTTATTTTATTTATTCCTACCTTCTTACATCAAAACTATATTCATTCACAAATGAGCTGTAAACCACTGCGCCTTTCCAGTTGCCGGCAGCAGTGGCAGCTGTTTGAAGTTCAGATTGGCCTCTGCCCAAGAAGGAGCTGCTTTTTTGGGTGGATTATAAATTTGTTTATGCCATTTGAGGCACTTAAAACGCGATTGCAAAATGCACTCAGAAAGTTTGCATAACAATTTTTATTAGAAGCGTAACGATAACTCTACACCTCTAACACCTTGCTTGGGCTCTAATTAAAATTCAGATTATTCTGCATGGATTATTCATGGCTTACTTAAAATTTTAATTATTACATTTTTTCGCTAGTGTGCGTCACCGGATCTTGTTGTTATCGATGGTAAGCACTACCGTACGGATATTTCTTAACTTAACTGCTCACTAGATTTGTAGTTTTTAATTCAATGTATAGAATGAGCACTCTCTTGCTTTTTTATGCAGATTAACCGCTTTTAAGACCCCGTATCAGAAGCTTAATGTGCGTCATAGGGAAAAAGATGCGTTTCCGACCCCATAATGTACATATTGTATATTCCTGATCAGCGTCAACAGCCGCGTTGGTATAGCGATTGCCGTCTTTCCGTTTGTCTATCCTTAACAACTTAATCTGAGAGACTATAAAAGCTGAAGCCACCAAATAAGTCTGTCTATGCGTCAGGCAGATAAAGTATATATAAAATTTTGCCACACCGCTTTCGCAAATTGTAATTAACTATTTTCACATCCCCATAACTTGGAAAGTTTTAGAGCTATTGTGATCAAACACACATTATGTGTATGGTACCACTAGATCCTATAGCTCCCGTTAGCCAATCGGTCGAAATTTGCTATTTTTCTGCATACATTTTTTCGTATTTTTAATTAAACCATTTTAATTTAACTCACACGTGTTGTGTATATCATGATTCTGTCAAGACAACTATAGTACGAGGTCCTATTGTCAAAATCGGTACTTTGCATGGAAAAATGTTGACTAGAGTGATGCTAGGTCTTTATCAATCAACTCTGTCGACTGTAGTCTTTCTTACTAGTTGCTCTTACAAAGTAAAAACTTTTGGGTGTTTTATGAGAACTTTATTTTTAGAAAGTGTGTCCTATGTATTTTGAGAAATTTATATTCAATCCAATTTAAAAACATAATTCTTAATCTTTTTTAATGTTCGCTATAATAAGTCATTAGTAAAGCAAGAATAATATGAATGTATACCAGAGAAAATGTTCGTTTCTGTCTCGCTTGCACCAATGCATTACTATTAATGCAAATAACTATAGTGTACAATAAAAAGCTTTATTCATACGAAAAGTGAGCGTTGCAACTGAAAATTTTTAACGACAATGCATTTATGCTGTCTCTAACTACTGATATATTCGCCAAAACCATAAATTGTATAAGAATAGGGCGTGGCATCGAAAAAATACAAGTAAGAAAGGCTAAAGTCTATCGAGCCGACTGTAAAAGACTCTGTAATCGTTCTAGTGCGCATTTTTTTATAGAAATTTGGAGTGTTCGACCGATTTTTCTTATGAAAGCTACATTATCAAACATTGTGAGGATAGTTATAATGGTAACACACATATAATATGTGAGTTTGAATGCGGTAACTCAACTAACACTATATGTCTTTATACAAATGTCCTATTTTTGGTCGATTTTTTCAATGGAAGCTAAAGGTTCAAGTTATCCCATCCGGATCAAACTTAGTAAGTATAGTTATACCAGTACCATACAAATAAAGTGAAAATTTTAGTCACGATAATAGTAGTAGTAGGGGGCGTGCCAACGATATGAAATAAAATTGATCAGCCAGAAATATAGATGAACTTTCAATCCAAATTTAGTAGCTCTAACTATTATAGTCTTGAACATCCAGGTGTTCATATGGGAGACACACGGACGGACGGACGTACAGATGGACATTGCTATATCAAGAATAAATATACTTTTTGGGGTTGGAAACAACTCCTTCTGCGTGTTACATACTTTGCATGAACTCAATATACTCTTGTAAATATTATAATACTCAATATACTCTTACAAAAAGTATAAAAATCTAGATAAATTTGACTCTCTTGTCATTATGACTCTTTTTAAAATAATCTAATTTCAACCGAAATCATTTATATTTGAACTAAGTTTAATTCGATTTATTTGTTTATTATGAACGATATTCAAATATTTTTGTAAAGTGTTTTAGTATAAGTATAAAACTTGTAAAGAGATTAAATTTACTGAATGTCCTCATTTATTCATTATACGGAATCGCTTATTTGGAGTCATTTTGAAATTGTAATTTTTCTCAATTTCATGACGTAGCTATTGAAACAGGCATAAATATTAAAAAAAAACTCAGATTTAAGTTCTTTGAACAACTTAATTCTGAGAGCATTAATCTTAACTTTGACTTAACTTTCTTAAATAATTTTTGAAAGAGATTTGTAAATTTGAGAACAAGGAGCCAACTCAAAACTCTAGGGCACTAAAGTGCTCTAAATCATAAAAAAAATACAAACAAAAATAAAAATAATAGTAAATAAATAAATGAATAAAATAATAGGTATATAATATGTATATTAATGGATTAATTATTTACTTCTATAGTTTCAGATAACTAAACTGAAATAAAAAAAAATATATTAACAAAAACAAATTGTAAATAAATTTTATAAAATTTAAGCAAATGCACAAAAACAATGGTTACAGTTCATCTGATTTGCATGAACAGCTGCCACTGCCATTGTTGGTGTTGCCTTGGATTGTAATTTGAAATACAAGTACACACTTGCCAGCACTAGAACAAGGCGCTTTACGCCCTCGCCCTGCCACCCAACCGTCCCGTTTAGTCAACCATTGGCAGGCACAGTGCCAGTGGCCTGTATTCATGTCGACCAAGTCCAAGTCCGTGTCCGTGTCCGTGTCCACTGTGCATGCGTCACGCAATGCTGTTGTTGCGCTGCTTCCTGTGGCAAGGCATTGTTTCTACGCTATTTAATGGACAAATATACACACATATATAAAAATATATATGTATGTGTATCCACTCGAAAAGAAGCTTCAAAAAATGAGCGAAGGAAAGTGTAAATTGAGCACTTGAAACCTGCAGTCCTGAAACTGCTGCCACACAGCTGCCAATTGACATTCCCGCTGTGCCAGTGTTTTTGCGGCTTGGCATTATGCATAAATATGCGTCTGTATGCGTGTGTTAGTGTGTGTGTTAGTGTGTGTGTATGTGTGTGCGTGTGTGTCGAGTCTGCACGTGTATGTACTTGTATTTAATTCAGCGTGAAGCACAATTCCCATATTTAGTCAGCTGGGATTGCGCCTCGCAGTATGCTATACATATAACTTCAAACATAACATATGCTTCCAGCCGCATGCTTTGTCTCTTTGCTTGTGCCTGTGTCTATGGCTAAGTGTGTGTTTTAATATGGTTGTTAATGTAAATGGGCAGAGTCTCTTTGTTCTCTTGCCTGCCAAATTCTCGCCGTTAAATTGTAATAAATTATCGTGTTGCGAGAATCTTAGATTCCGACTGTGCTATAAACCATGCTGGCAAGCTGGCACTCATAAATAAATTCGAGCATTATTAAAATTTAATTAATCTGTCAGCGACATTGCCGCTCTGAACGCAGCGAGCGTCAAGCCACCAATTATGATTAAGCCGACGTCAAAGGACAGCATGTGGCTTGCCAGGCTGGCTGACTGACTTGTCTTGAGTCCTTGACAGCGCAGTGCCAATTCATGGCCACAGGCCCTCTCTTTCTGTCTCTCTCCCACTCTGGTTGTACTCCGCCTAAATGGCAGTATCTTTTTGTATGTGTGTGATTGGCTAAAACGCGCTACATTGTACATTGTGGCTTAATCAAACATACAATTACACACACACAAAAAAACACGCTGACAATCAGACAGACACATGCAAAGGACAGCGGTGACTGACGCAGTCAAAGTTAATTAAATTATAACTAAAGCTTTTGTCGACTCATACGCGACAGTTCAGTTAGCATTGTTGTTATTTGTTGTGCTTAGCGCTAACTGTTGCGCGCCGCTTCTCGCCTTATCAGTCAGCTCTACAACAACACTAGCAACAACAACAGCTCTTGTTTATGACGCGCACAGCACATTCACATGCACACTGCTTTACGTTAACACCATTGTTTAGCGCTCACACAAAACAAGAAGAAAAAAAAATGGCAGCAACACGGGCTATGAAACCCTGCGCCCAATTGTTGCACAAGTAATTTGTGTTGCCTGCTTTTCAGCGCACTTGGTAAAGTCCTTCATGCAATCCTTGCTCTTATGCTCTTACTTACTTGGCACGCAAGGCCAGTTGCCTGTCGCTGGGACAGACAAACTTGTTAGCCGTATTATTGCGATTCGCGAAATCCATCATCTCACATTATTTGCTTTTTATAACATAGTTTTTGTCCAATTAACACGAACGAATAAACAAAATAAAAACCTTGCCTGCCAGCAGGTGCAATCTCGCTTAATACTTGTTATTGTTTATTCCAACTGTTGTTTGCGGCATACAACTAGCAAACAACAACAAAATAAAACACGTCTAAATGCGCACGCAGCTGGTGTACGTCTATCTCTATGTAATTTTTTGCTACTGCAATCACAGAGGCACAGTTGCCCGTTTTGTCGTTCGCAGGCCGCAACAGCCGCTAGAGATGTGTCAAGTGCCGCCAAAAAATATCGAAAGCCACTGAATATCGATCAAATGCATTCGACTAATAAGTAATCGCAATTTCATCACTTTATTTATGCAAATCATTTTTGCCTATTAACAGAAACATAGCTGCCAAAAATATTAGTATAAAGAAGTTTCTCTTAAATAAGTTATATTTACATTCAATTTTATCAAAATAACTGATATTTTAATCAACCGCATATAATAATGCGTTAAACTTGCTTTAAAAATAATAAAATATTTCTAAAAATTAAAATTAAACTTACAATTTTAAACAATATTATATTTTTAATATTTATAATCAAACAATTAATTTTCTTTAATCTTTAAAAAGATTGAAATTATTTCTTCAAAAGTTCGACTACAATAAAGTATCGCACAAGCAGCAATCGATACAGTACAACTATCGATTGTTGCCACCCACAATGGAAAGACAAGCACTAGCTAGAACTGTGTAAACGGGTTGAGTGGGGACAACGGGGGTGTTTGGGCAGCATTCATCAAACAGCTTCAGTTTCAGTCCCAAGTTTCGCATATTTGCACGCGCTGAGCCAAAGCAAAGCTCGTTTGGGGAACAGCACTTGAGCACGAGCAGGCATTAAAATGCTCTATATATCCATCTCACTCTCACTTCCACTTACGTTCGCCCCAACCATCTCTCGCAATCTGTCTGAACCGTTCGCATTCTGTCTTTCCCTCTCTCGACCATGACTGTTTCCGGTTATTCCCTCCGCATGCCACATTATTTCATATCATACTTTTGGGCGCTGACTAAAATGCCAACTATTTTATTTATTTTTCTTGTTTTTATCTTTTTTTTTGTTGTTGTTTGCGTTGGGTTGAAGTAAGTCTGATGAGAAGGAAGCATCAGTTAGTTTGGCGACATGAACGTATATATGTACATAGTATATATATATGTACATATATATCAGTATGTATGTGCATCTATCAGAAGTGTTAGTAGCCAGTTGTTGTTGTGACTATTGCCTTGCCAAACACGTAGCCACAAGACCATAGCTTATCTTGTGAGTCTCACTCCCCTCTGTCTGCTATTTGGCACTGTAGGATGGTTGACAATATTTTTTCAAATAAACATCAAAAATTTAACAGATTTTTATGTTTCAAAGTCTGAATTATTAATACTAGAGCAGACTGTTGGCTCAAAAACACTTTAATCAAAGCTTGCAAATATATCAAATATATTGATTAAAAAAATCTTAAAAAAAAATAAATAAATAATTGTGTTGTAATGTATTTTTTGGATAATTTTGACGGCAGCTTTGGACTGCATTTTATACATACACTCCTGTTATATTAACATGAAACTCAAGCTTTCTATTGAAGTGATGTTAAACTGAAAGAAACCAATACTTATTTAAAAGAACTAAAACACGAAAAATATTTTTAATTTTTGTATATTGTTGCGACAGAAGTTCTGTTACTTATATTACCAACCTAAAAACATTTTCTTTAATTTTTTCGGTATTTTAAAAGCATATTAAACTGAGTTTCAGAATAATTAAAACTCCCTTTTCTGTTAAGTATATATTTTTTTAAAGTTATGTTAAGCTACTTTTACTGGTGACTTTATTTAGTATTACTTTAAAAGCAAATAATTAATTACATGAGGCACAGAGGATACGAACGGATACAGGAGACACAGGGGACAAAAATGAATTTGATTAGTTTATGAAATAAAAGATCTCACTGAACTAATTGAATGGTTAAGTTTTGAATTTTGCTATAGAGCAAAAAATACAAACAAGTAGTATTACTAACTTATAGATTATACAATAAGGTGTAATAGTTGTAGTAAAAATGTGGGATTTCGATATTATCGAAATCGACTCAGGATATTAATATCTTCAACATGTGCGTGAACGATTTCATAATAAAGTACATTTGACTTATGGCAGATATACTCTTAAGATATAATATTCTGATTTGCTGAACTAAAATGTATTAAATTCTTATGCTGAACATTGGACAATTTAAGCAGAAATATGAGCATGCGTCCCACAGTAAATTTCGGGTGTGGCCAGTGCGCGCCTCCTGAGCATTCAAGTGGAATTTATGCGCGACGGCTACAACAACCAACATCTCAGAGTGAAACCTGTAAACGTCACAACGTCAGACTGTGTCCAATCATTTAACTGAAGTGATGCTCATATCAGGCGTACACAAAAACACACATACATGTATCTATGTACAGACAACCATACACTGTGCGGGTACATTATCCTTTGACATTCATATGTGTTCAGTAGTGTGTGTTGGTGTGTGAAGAGGGTGTCCATTTTAAATAAATGCTGACAGACAAATGAAAATATTTAATGTACGTGACAAGTTTTTCATGCTGACATTTCGCATGTTTTGTTCTGTCCACTTCTGTCAACGTTTTTATGTCCACCTTCTTTATTGCCCTTCAACCTTTCACTTCGGGTTGTCATAAGTTTGTTTATTAGACTTAGTAAATACCCTAACCGAAAGTCAATAAGTGTTACTTTGTATACCCGTTACTCGTAGAGCAACGTAGGCGATCGTTAAATTGGCCCAAGACGTCGCGCATGACCAGCTGTTGATAGCTGGCGGCATTGATCTTGCCGTTTCGCTCGATGATGACCAGTGGCGTCCCGGCCCAGACCATAACAGAGGCCGAAAAATGACTGTGGCCCTTTTTGACCAGTTGATGGCGATTTTGGCGGCTGTGGAGCTGTTCGACTGTGAAAATCGTCTCATCGCTGAAGAGCACTTTAGACAAGCGACCACCCGACGCATTCGGTTGCATTTCTCTTCAAGAAGTGGACGCGAGCGATTCTGAAGATGCACAGTTTTAGTTTCCCTGCTGATACCGACCTCTGTAGCCATCTTGCTCGTGGACGCCTCAGGATTGCGTCGAACTCGGCAACGATGTTTGGTGACATTCACCAGAGTAGTCGCGGTGGTAGGATGGAAGCTTCGGGGACGGTCCGCGATCCCGCTAGTCTCCTTGTAACGTCTTAATATCTTGTAGATGGTCCTTTGTTTGAGCCCGGTTGTTCGAATAATGTCGGCCAGAAGTTTCCAGCTACCCTGTATATTCTTGATCAGCATCAATAGCCTAGTCGATATAGCCATGTCCGTCCACCATGAGCTATCGTGAACCAATTCACACAGTTTATGTATGGTACCATTATAACTATCCACACCAAGTGGAAACACTTAGTGTACTTTCTAATAAAATCCATAAAATGTGGATAATTGTGATGAGCACCTAGAAAAACGCTTTTAAGAGGCTCAGGTAAAGCTGTTAGAGGAGAAAGAGGAACTTCTTTACAGCGTATACTTTTCGGCTCTTCCTTCCATTTAAGCGCATTGCAAAATTTTAATTTTTATTCCATTTACCTAATGTAATCATTTTGTCGGTAATGAATGATTTCCTTCGATATCCATGAACGTAAACGACTCTACGTTCGTGCCAACGGATTTTTATACCCGTTACTCGTAGAGTAAAAGGGTATACTGTAATCGTTGGAATGTATGTAACAGGCAGAAGGAGGCGTGGCAGACCCCATAAAGTATATATATTCATGATCAGCATCAATAGCCATGTCCGTCTGTCCGTCCGTCCGTCTGTCCGTCCGTCCGTCTGTCCGTCTGTATGAACAAAAGGATCTCAGAGACTGTAAGACCTAGAAAGGTGAAAGGGGTCGCAAATGAAAGGTACAATACCCAAGCAGTACGAGTTTGTTTTTGTTTTTTCGGGTATCCTAAAGTCATGGGGCTACTTTATAGATATGGCGAAAGAATGCTATAGTCGCCCCATGACTTTAGGATACCCGATACTCAATGTTCGACCGGTTGTTTCTATGGGAGCTTTACGATATAGTAGTCCGATTTGGATCAAACTTGGTCAGTATATGTACATCCTATGTGAATTTGTTTCGGATAACGTAACTACCAAAAAAGTTTTCTATACTAAAACATAAAATTTTTAACTGTTTTTACATTTATATGAACATAGAACGCTCTAAAGTGAGCGTGTCAAAAAACAAGAACAAACTTGCACTGCTTGGCCATTTTATCTTTCATTTGCGATCTCTCGGGTCTTTCTAGCTCTTATAATTGCTGAGATCCTTTTGTTCATACAGACGGACAGACAGGCGAACGGACGGACGGACAGACGGACTGGCTATATCGATTCCGCTATTGATACTGGGGGTCTGTCATGCCTCCTTCGGCCTGTTACATACATTCCAACGACTATAATATACCCTTGTACTCTACGAGTAACTGGTATAAAAAAACGCCAAAAAGTGCCAACTTTGTGCCATTTCTATTAACATACAATTGAGCTGGTGCCCTTAACTCAGCTGTCGAACCATATGCACGAAGATTAATCACTTGACTTTGATATTCTGTCAAAAAGTGTATGGACAAAATAGATCCCATTGGTCAGCTTCACAATTTCTTGGCGTATAATACCAGAATAGTCTTGAGTCATTTATGAAAAAGTTCCAGTTTTCAGTTTGTAAGCGTAAATTGCTAAATTGCTGAATTTAGTAACAACAAAATATGACAAAACAAACATTTGTTCGCCGATAATATTTAAGACAGAAGTTACAGTTGAAGAAGGCTGATCCTAATGATAGTCAGTTGGTGTAAAACGAAAACTTACATGTTCCCTGTTAATTTGGTTAAGACAGCTTCAAAAACAACGAACTTTTCAATACTAATAAAAAATTTTACTTTTGACAACGAATTGTGTACACCATAGACAGACTTTCATTTCAAATTTACTTGCTGTAGCTCTTGTAAAATATATATAGCTGTTGAAAATATATATCGATACTGATCGATATTATATATACTTTATAGGGTCCTCCTCCTTCATCCTACCTGTTAAGCACATTTCGCTTCTGAAAAACTTTTCCATATTTTCAAATGGCAGCAATGGTTGCTGTTGACCAAATAAGGCACTTTAATCGCGACTACGTAGCAGTCTCCATTGTAAACGAAACTGAGATGACACTAAACGAAGCAATCAAAAAAGAAGGAAGAGCAGAGAGAAGTATGGATAAAATGAGATGTTGCCAGACAGCTGTAAGACAAAGTCAGTCGTCCTTCGTGACAACAAACGGTACTTTAAGCTGCTGGCTTAATGAGTCAACTGCTCTCTCAAGGAGGCGTGGCAAGGAGTGAAAACACTTCTTATTTACTCGATTAGGCACCTTAAGTTCTAATGCACTAAAATAAATAAATAATTTAAAAATTTAACATGTTTTTGTCAGTGTAATCGAGTAAAATTAGAAAATTATAGAAATGGGCTGAAGTAAGTTTAAGTTAATATCCCTTACTTGAAGTCCATTTGTTGATAAATTACGAATCATTAATCATTTTATACACCCTCAGACCCTGTTGTCGAACATAAGCAACCCTCTTTCGATTGGAAAATGATTACTTATCATATATTTGTAATTCCGTTTATTTTCAGCATTTAGTGTTTTGTATTTTTTAATTTTTAATTTTATTTTTATGTTTATTTGATGTGTTTCAATTGTTTTATATTATGTATGTTTTCTATGTCTTTGTTATGTTTTGGTGCAAGTTTTCACACAACATTTGCGATACTATCAAAAAGTGAATGGGGAAGGGGGTGGAGAAAGGGGTAAGGGGTAGAAGGGCCGAAAATAAAGTGAGTAACTAGATACACATACATACATCGAGCTGTATATATTCTAGAGAAAAAATGTTTAGGATCTAGAAGTTATGTTGTGTCTTCTTGCTAATTATTTAATTTTATTTATATTTCTTCTTTTAATTGTAATATTTTATTCCACTTTTAACTAGTCTAGTCTACTACGATCATTCCAAGCTGCTCTACTATATCCATCTCATTCACTCGATAGCACAATAAAAAAAAAATACCATGTACAATATTATTAAATATAAACGGTTCTTCAACAAAATCCGCACAGTCGAGTTAGAGCAGAAGTTGCAGATCGAACCTTTACAATTTGGCTAACACATTTAAAATAAAGGAAAATATATATATGCATATGTATATATATATATATATATCTACTAGATATATAAATATATATGAAACGCAAAGATCACTTAAAAAAATATTAAACTGAGAATAAACAAATATTAACAACGAATTTTGCATAAATCTGCGGAAAGGTTGGCGGAACCAATGGATTTTGGATTTAGTTTTGGACACGGATGTGGCATTTAGTCGCGTAGCGCCTTCTGCTTGCCATGCTTTTTCAGCGTACCTCCGCTGATGGGCGAGGCAGCGCCTCCTCCTGACGCAAAACTGCGCGGCTTTTTGTGCAGCCGCTTGTGATAGCTCTGGGCAAGAGAATTGACAATGGAAACTACAAAATAGCAGACCATTCCAATGACAAAGGTTTCAAATATCTTGGACAGCAGATTTCCCGAGTCACCGCCAGAGGCAGCGCCACGTCCACGCTGTTGTCTATGAAGACGCTGCTTCTGGTTCTCGAGAAATCCCTTGAACGGTTGCTGCAGCTTCCGCCCAAAGATTGGCATCGATCCAAGCAAATCAACGGCACGTTCCAGCAGCGCTTCATTGAATGCAATGATCACAAAGATTTTCTGTATGTGCATCTTGATGATGGCCTTGCCAATAAGTGTGGCACCAAAGAATGTCCAGAATGGCACCAAAAAGTGCCCGCATGTGATGCCAGCCAAATCGAATAAAGGATTGGGAATCTACAAAGTACAAAGGCTAATAATTATGAAAAACAATTGATGACTTAGTAACATACGCTTGCGCAGGCTAGAATGCCAAAGAAACCAACGCGTTCCACGACGCGCTCCATGAAGAGCTTGCCCTTGTCCATGAGACTAAGGTTCTTCTGATGCCGCTTGGCATTGAGAGCTTCGAATTCGGCCAGCTCCTCGGCGTCGTCTGGATCGCAGCCGGAGAGGCGAGCAGCCTTGGCCATAAAATAGGGAGGCAGTTCACCGAGTGCGGTGCCAGCACCCCAAAGGAATGCCTCGAGCCGTACCTTAGTCATAATGGCCCAAATATCAGGCACTCGCTTATCATATGGCTCCTCCGGACAAATGATGCTGTAAAAAAGGCAAACATATTATCACACACATTATGAACCAGTTAAAAGACAACTTACTCGTCGGGATAAGGTGGCCTGGGAAATTTGAGAGAATTACACTCATAGGCCGCCAAGGTAACGCTAGCTATGTGAGGACCCAAGTAAAGCAGAAAAGTATGCAGACCCGTGCCGAGGCCAACCGACGAAAGTACACCCAGACCGATCCAGTAGACAAAGAACCAAGTGTTTCGACGCACTAGCTCAATCACCAGCTGATGGGGACCATCAATTTTGTAAATTATGCTAAATACAATGCCTAATACTATTAAAACAGCCAGCAGGCCGCGTTGATGCATTAATCTATGCATTAAAAAGAAAGAGACAGCAAGACAGAGGAAAAGGAAGGGAAAGAGAAAGAGAGAAAAGAAGATATTGATTATTTGGCTGTGCTAATCATTGGGTGGGGGTTGTGTGCTCACCTGGCACTCCATGTGCGCAGCAGTGCGATCAGTTCGAGTCCACAGTATTTGGACGTCTGCAGCGGACGACGCCAGAGCACCAACTGTGCGCGCTCATTGCGCTCTTTGTCTTTTTGCTGTTTATCCTTTTTGCTTATTTGCGTTTTACCATTGTTAACGGTTCTTGTGTTTGCTCCTGCTGCTGTCGCTGAAGCCGACTGCATTTTAGACGAGCTGCTGTTGCTATTTGTAAATGAGGTGTTGCTGTTGGAGTTACTGTTGCTGGTGTTGCTGCCGCTGCTGGTGCCACTGCCGCCACCTTTAACGCTACCATTGGGCGCCTGCTTCTTTTGGCTCTTGCTGCTGCTATTGCTGTTGCTGTCGTCCTGTTTTCGCTGGCGTGTGCTATTCGCATGGCTGGCTGTATCCTTTTTGGTGTGTTGAGACATCTAAGCACTTTTCTTTGTGACTACAAGCAGCTTCTGGAATATGCAACCACAAAAATTTTAAAACTTTATTTTATCTGAAAGATTTGTGTATTGCCTACTGTATTTTGTTTATTGTTTGTTATTTGTTTACAATTTGCAAAGGCGATGAGAAAGAACAGTTTGAGTAAGAGTTTTTCGTTAAATAGTGTGACCAGATTGCTTGTTCTGATATGATTTGTTGTCCATGGAAACATCTACACATATTCCCATGATCAGCTGAAATGTTATCGATAATGCACTCAATCTAATCAGAATTTGCCTTTTCGAATTAAATCGTTCATTTGAATCTATAATGAACAAAACGACACAACTCTAATTAGAACGTAGCGGCGTAATGCCATGAAAACACAAGTAACGTAGAAAATTAAAGGTAGAATATTTTAAGCCACTGCAAACTGATAAAGTTGTGACTAGTTATCTGAAAGAGTTTTCTGAGAGTGTATTAAATAGTTGGCATGTTGGAAACCCGTCAAAGCTTTTCTTTTAGACCTTTATTTGATGAGTCGGTGGCTGCTGGTTATATCTAATGTGATATAGTTTTTTGGGTTAGTTGGCAACAAAGCAACTAAAAATACGCATGTGTATTGATGCCAATGGCTCTGCGTGTGTATGTGCACGTATGAATGCATGTGTGTGCGTGTGTAAGTCTGTGTGAGTGTGTTTGTGCGCGCGGGAAAAGCACAACAATAACAAGGGATTATCATACGATACTCAAGCACCAATAAAACGAATCCACATGCGTTCACAGCTAAAACACACAGCAAGCTATACATTGATACAAATACATGTGTGTATGTTTTGTGTGCTCAAACATACATATATGTATTTATATAATGTAATTTATATAAAGCGTGGCAGATAACAACAACAATATATCATAAAATCATGCTGATCAAACAGAAAAGAGTGGACATTAACACTAGCCACAACGTGACATAAACATACACACAAGGCCACTGCGTACATACACACACACACACACACAAACTTGTACTAGCTGCTTATGCGGGCTTTTAGTTGGGCACCAGCAAGTGGGGGAGGGAGATTGGGCGGTGAGCAGAGTTTATGATTGCTGCTGCTTAATCAGCTGTTTGCCTGCGATTTGTTGTTGCTACACTCTCGCTACGAATGTACGTGTATTTGCACAGTATACGATAATTAAATAAAAATATTTTACGGTGTTCAACGCTGGTCAACAGACGACATACTACACTACTATGCATTTTTCTTTGGAGTGCGGTACCCTCAATTGCAGTACAGTGGGTAACTTTTGCAGTTCAGCCCGATAGCCATTGCCCTTGCCTCTGATATTATTGCTGTTGTTGTTGTTGTTGTCGTCGTTGCTGTCGCTGTAGTTGTTATACTTCTTTGGGGGTGGTAAATGGCGCAGGGGCGTCACGCCAGTGACAACAAAACCAATATATACAAATAGCAGTAACAACAAAGAGGCAAGCAACGGACAAAGACTGAATGCGTCACAAAAAATTACCTCAAAACAAAAAAAAAATCAATTGCACTGCAAATGCACTGAGATGATGTTTTGCCATGACAACAATTATAAATTTACACAGTTTTCAATTTTCACAAACGTGTACTTGAAGCCACAATCTATTGATTAATATAGTCAGTAATAATAACAAAAACAACACAATTAGCACTTGATTTTGGGCCGCTGAGGCGCCTGTTTTGTAACTTTGGGCGACCGAAAACGAACCCGTATCTTGTAAATTGAGAAATCATAGTTTTTTTATTTTTACCTGACTTATATAGTTTTATTCAATTTGAATATATTCTCCGCTCCGCAGCTTGGTCACAAAACTTTACTTGATTTGTTTCACATAAAAACAATAATTTAATTAATTTATAAATGCGCAAAGCCTATGCCTGTGCATAAAACAACACGTACAAACTCCGGCTAAACTACAGACAATGTTAATGTTATACTCAAAATGGCTATGTTATGCTGCAAAAATATACGTTATGATCAGTGCTGCCAACTCAGCTGTTTTCCAGCCAGATCTGGCTGATTTCGAATGTCAAATACGGGAAAAAGTTGAATCTAGCTGCTGGCTGGAAATATAGCTTTTCTAGCTTTTTTATATTATGAAACATATATTATGTTAATTATAAAACACGGGAGCTTTTTAAATCTTTAGTTAATGATGACGATGGCAAATGTTATTGCAATTGCAGCAAGTCCAGTATTGTGGCAAATCTTTGCGACTTGCATATACACTTAACAGCAATGAAACACGCAGTGGCAGCAAACAAATAAATAAAAGTTTCCGAAAGTGTTATCAAAAATAAAGGAAAAAGAAGCAGCTTAATCCTTGTATGTTGAAATATATTCGGCAATTGACCTATTCGAAAATTTGGCCATTCATCCCACGTTGTCAATTTGCCATAAGACAAAGTTAATTTTTTTATCTGGATGGATTTTGAAATTTTCTGGCTGTTCCTCGCTTTTTCAGAAGCTGATTAAGCTTATTCACCCACTGAAGAGTTGGCAGCACTGGTTGTTGTGAAAGGTGCTGCTAACACGATTTTGGATTTAAGTAAAGCGAACTAAAGTGCTGCCAGCTCAGAAGTTCGGCAATCATTCTTAAACATATGTGTATAACATGTATGAGGTATTTTGTAATATTTCATTTATTTTAATTTTTAATAGTTACAGTAGCTACTTTAAAAAAAAGGAGTGAAAAGCTAAAAATAAAAAATACCACAACTGCTGCGGCTATGTTAACCTTATTTTAGTCTGCTATAACTTAACAGTAAGCAGCTGTTAAATTCGAATTTCGAGCTTAGTTCGAATTCAATTTTAATCCCAACATTATCTAACACTAACATATCTTTTAGAACCAAATTACTGATGTTACCAGATACTCGTAGCATCTCTTGGTATACGAATACAAGTGGGGTACATAGTAATGTCTGAAATGTTTTGAACGATAAAAGACAGTCTAATACAATGGGGGTGCAAAGGATGACGTATTTTCGACATGAAAAACACAAAGAACAAGACAACATATATAGTTTTTTTTGTTTTGACAAGATAGTCAACTTTGTTATATATTTCTTTTTTTGTATTTATTTTTTTTATATTTAATAATAGATTAATTATTGTACGCTTAACCGAGAGAGTCCTATTCGTAACCATAAACACTAAATATGCACAAAATTTTTTTTATATTATTACACAAATAGAAATGAAGTACAAAATACCTCATAAAAATGTGAAAATTCTACGTTACACAAGAATAGCAAGAAAATATATTTTTAAACGAAAAAAAAATAAACTGAACTAAATGATGCCAAGTAAATAATGTTAAAGCATAGGTAATTTGAAATACTAGCGCGTATAGAAAATGTTAATATAAAATAATTTTCACATAACATTTGTTTTTTGTTTTAATTTTTTTAAGATCGTTTTAAGTTTTTTGACTGTTTTTTGTTTTTTTTTTGTTTTGCTTTCAATATTTTACCGCTTTAGACCTGCACAATTTGTTTAGCTATCGTTTAATTATATTTTTTTGTTTTTTTTTATCATTTTTGTTTTTTTTTTATGCTGCATTGTATTTTAAACTGCATGCTAAACGTAAAATATATATGTATATATATAGAGTTTTCTTTATAGGTTCTTGTTGCAGATAGTTAGATGCAGTCACTCCCTACTTGTCCATGCCGTAGACATTTTCATCGGAGTAAGCTATGTACAGGAAATAGTCCTCCTCGTGGTGTTCCTGATGGAAATAGAAGGTCGTGTGAAATTATAATAAATAATCTGGAACATATTAAAAAAAAATTATCTTACCTGGTACAGGGACCCCATGGTTGCTGATGTTGGGGGAATGACATTGTTGACGAAGAAGAAGAGTGCATCCTCGGGACGTAGGTGAATGCGTTTACGGATTAGGAAGTAGAACTGTCCCACGGTCAAATCAGATGGTACCAAATACTTCTTTTTGTCCAAATCTCCAATGCGCGCCTTTGGTGCTTTCTCAACAATCACCTGTTTCAGAGCAATAACAAAAAGAAGTAAGAATTAGTTACATGCATAAAACAAGTAAATATAGCAATACAAAAATTAATAAACTTTATGAATTGCGTCTTCTAAAAGGCGAGTACGTGACTACATTGAAATACAATTCATAAATGTATACACACTCATTAGTGTACGTTCATTCCTCAAAATAATTACAGTAAATGCATTTTTTTATGTGTTTTGTTTTCAAAACAAAGAAACTAATTTTAAAATAATTCAAAGCGAGCATCGAAGGAAAACGTTCACCCCAATAACGTTAAAAAAAGAATGTTGTATTACATTGGCGTTAAGTTAAGCTTTAATATTGAAAGCTTAGATTTAGCTAGCAAAGAAATTGACAAACTGATTCTTCCAGACGTCATTGGCCGCTCCCAAGGTGAAGGTGGCCCACAGTATTATTTATTTATATTACGTACATAGATAAATGCAAATACATATATTTATATATATATATACACAGCCATGTATTTGAGTTTATTATGAACACAACATTATATTCACTGACCAGCTGGCCTTGCCAGCAGTTGATTTGTCGTCAGCTGTTATGTGATTTTTGGTCGATGCTTGCCAAAAAAATCTAAATAAAACTAAATAAAATTCACAACCAAAATTGTGAAACGGAATCAAATCAAACACAAACTGTTGATCTAATAGAGCGCAAGCAAAATATAGAGAGATAAAGAGAGAAGAGAGCGAGTGAAAAAAGGATGCGCTTTCCTGATCAAGTGCGAAAGGAAAGCAAAATAAAGTCTGCAATGCATTTTACTGATAAGGGAAAAGAGCTTTTGCATAAATGGTGAAATAAACAATCAAACAAAGAGAAGAGAGCAAAAGTTATTATGACTAATTCTAGACTCATTGCAAGTGGAAAAAAAAACAAATGCGAAAACAAAAAATATACAAGCAACGTTCTCTAACTTTAGAGCCAACTCATGGAGTGCGTTTTTTGTCAGTTTTAATTTTGTTTTTTTTTTAATTGATGCGCAGTATTTAAGCAGTCTGGCTTGTATTTTCGCAAATGAACAAACAAAAACAGAATTTTTAACAACAAATTCACAATCAAACGAAATAAAAAGAAAAACAACTAGCTGGTTGGCCGTGTGTTAAACAGAGGAAGGGGCTACGCTGTGGGGGGATTTACGAAACAGCCGAGTGAAAAACAACACTTCAACAGCTGGGAGAGCGAGTCAGCTAGCAGTCAGCTCGTCCACACACATACAAACACATTCGAACAGACACACAAGTTGAACAAAGCCAGTTCCGTCTGTGTGAATGTGCGCACATCAATTGGTTTGATTTTTCACTGGATATTTAGGAAGTGTTAAGTCTAACAAATGCATTTTATTTGCAAAAATCATATGTTAGAAACTATATTTCACCTTAAAGAGTATAGAAATTATTATAAAATTATTAACAAATTCAGAAAAACAATTTGCGCATTATTGATTTTCCCCTCTGATGTGTGTAGCAGCAACACAAAAAAATAGAACGACGCAAAACAATCACATACTTACAAACAACGCACACACACACATGCATGCACACACAGAGGTGCACACATATAAACGCACACAACAGTGTAGAGCTGGATAAAATTCATATAGAAAAAAAATAAATAAATATTGGAACTTACGGGTACACGGTCGGGATATTTACGACGGATCTTGTCGCCTTCGGCGCGACGCTTCTCAAATGCATGCTCCTCTTTATATTGGAACTTCATAATTGTTCTTGCTAAATAATTGTATAAGAAACGCAGTTTTCACTTTACTCTTCAGACAAATAACAAAAAAACAAGCTGTCGCTTTCGTATAAGGTTCACTTATGTTGGCTGCGCACTTCGGTATGACCAATGTAAATGAAATTAAGTAAAACCAAAATCGAGCAATGCTAAATTTAGCTTGCTGTGGGACCGTATATTTCAGGCACTAATATACCAAATCCAAATTAATAAGTGTTGATAAACAAAGTTTATACATACTAAACAGTGTACCAAAACATTAAAAGTAATCGATACTCAACACCAAATAAATCGATGAGTTTGGCCATCACTAAGTTTTGGTTCTTTTCCTCCGTGGTTTTCGAGTAATAGGATGGCCCCAACTGTAAGAGCTGCAAAAAAATCATGAAAATGTTGTGGCATCATTAACAGAACGTGTGAAATAAGTGCAAAATATTAATTCTGATACTATTTTGCTTACACGAACGATATTATTGGTGCACAGCTATTTTTAATAACATAAATAAAACATGCAAACTAAATTATATGTTATTCTATTTTAACAGGCCAAGACCAACAAGGGTGATACTAAGGCACCGGCTGCCAAGTCTGCCGAGAAGAAGGCGGCACCAGCTGCAGCTAAGGGCAAAGTTGAGAAGCCCAAGGCTGAGGCTGCCAAGCCTGCGGCTGCCGCTGCCAAGAACGTAAAGAAGGCGCCGGAAGCCGCTAAAGACGTAAAGGCAGCCGCTGCCGCCAAGCCCGCTGCTGCTGCTAAACCAGCTGCCGCCAAGCCAGCCGCTAAGGATGCCGCCGCAAAGAAGGCCCCAGCAGCCGCTGCAGCACCCAAGAAGGACGTCAAGGCCGCTCCCGCTGCTGCCAAGAAGCCTGCTGCCACTCCGGCAGCTGCTCCCCCAGCAAAGAAGGCTGCGCCCGCTGCCGCCAAGGCAGCTGCACCAGCTGCTGCTGCCGCCGCTCCTGCTGCTGCTAAGCCCGCGGCCAAGCCAGCTGCTGCTAAGCCCAAGCCAAAGGCTGCACCAGCCCCAAGCAAGGTTGTGAAGAAGAACGTGCTGCGCGGCAAGGGCCAGAAGAAGAAGAAGGTTTCTCTGCGCTTCACCATTGATTGCACCAACATTGCTGAGGACAATATCATGGATGTTGCAGATTTCGTAAGTACCATTATGGCTAAACAACAAACAGCCAATATTTCTTACAATCAACACGCATCATATGGAGCAGATGAACATAACCTCAATGACAACAAAGGCAACAGTGACGTCACCGTCAGATACCACACCAAGCTTTTCATTGCCGCAAACAGCCAGAGGCTCTGGATAAAAAGTTGTGGTTATAACAAACTTCCGCTAGCGATTAAACTGAACGTAGCTAAACAAATGCCGCATTCGGTTAACAACTGCTGAAACAGTGGAATTCTTCTACTTGTCTCGTCATTGTGGTCGTGTATCTCCCTCCCTCACTTTATCGATATACAACTGTTCGTTATCGATGTGACACAATAGCTTTGCATATATTTTTTCTTCTGCTCGTGATCGTGCGAGATACATCGCGTTCGTTATAAGGGGCTCTGGACACTGCACAACGGGGTAGCCACTGATCGCCAGTACCGGGTCTGGCCAGTTGGTGCAACCGTCTGTGAACAGCGTCAAGTCGTGCTATGTGTACCGCCACGTGGTGGGCCCTGGGTTGAATGCATCACAACCGTGATGCATCAGGCCAAAATTCATAGTGCGCCCTGCTAAAAGCGTGTACATTAACTCCGTCACGCCGCAGGTTTCTCCAATAGCAAGAAGCAAAGCAACCAACTTGCTATCTCTATCTCTCTTTGTCTCGCTCTCTGTCTTGCACATCGAGCTTATACCCTGGCTGTGAGGTTGGGGAAACCATTTGCGTTCTCAAATATTTGATATAGCAGGGCGCCTGCTTACTACTGCCCCACAGTGTGACACAGTACGTCAGGCTTCACGTCGCCGCAAAAAATCAGGTAATACAGTTATAATGCACACTGCACTCTTGCTCCCAATCATCTAAAAATATATTTAGTATCTAAGTATCGAAACTCGATTAGGCCACGCCGATTTGCCGTTGGAGAGTGAGAGCATTGCGAGTCGCTCCAATGGCAGTGTACTCAGTGGCAAATTAAAAAATTGGTCACTCTTCTTTATTTGGGCCCTTTGTTGACATTACCATTTACTTTTGGCCTTAACAAAGACAGAGACAGCATATACTATCTATCGGTAGTATTTAAACAAAATAAACTCGTGCATACTTGAATACACGCATGAATGCGATCTCTTTCTAACATGTGTATTAATTTCACAGGAGAAGTACGTGAAGGCTCGTCTTAAGGTCAACGGCAAAGTTAACAACCTTGGCAACAATGTCACCTTCGAACGCTCCAAGATGAAGTTGCACGTTAGCTCTGATGTCCACTTCTCTAAGGCCTATCTCAAGTACTTGACCAAGCGTTACTTGAAGAAGAACAGTCTCCGTGATTGGATCCGTGTTGTGGCCAACGAGAAGGATTCGTACGAGCTGCGCTACTTCAGAATCAGCTCCAACGATGATGAGGATGATGATACGGAGTAAAGATAAATAATCATCAATTTTTTTTTACAACAATAATGTAATAAACTTTGGTTTTTACTACATTAAAACATCAAACGTATTGGAAATTTGAGTTTTGTATTTATTGTTACCTGGTATCCTTAAACTCGCACATTTTACATAAGATAAGAATATAAATATACTGACCACGTTTGATCCAAATCGGACGAATATATCAGATGCCATAGGAACGGTCGAAAATATGCTCTAAAATGAAAATGTTCTGTGATTACCAAGCTATCTTATCCACCACCTAAATGATTTCTCAAATATTATTATACCCCCTTGTTAATAATACATTGAAACTGCCAATCTTCTTTGGTTTTTCCTAAAACATAGTTTAAGAACAAAAACAAATCATAGTTCAAAAACTGGAGACTTGGATTAATTAAAATGCGACAAACGGTTTTATTTGTACCCCTAAAAATACGTTTTTAGACCCCGTACTCTAAGAAAGAGTAGTGGGTTCTATTGAGTTTGTCCAAAGCGAAATGTGCGTAACAGGCAGAAGGATGCGTGACCGACCCCATAAAGCATAATCCTGATCAACATCGACAACCGAGTCGATATAGCGATGTATGTGTGTCCATACAAGTCCGATGTACAACAAGAGCTATAGCCACTAAATTTGGAATGAATGTCCTTCTATATGTCAGGCAAGTTAAGTTTATTTCAAATTACCGTCCCCTCCATAACATGGAAACGACTTCAGCTATCGTAACCAAATTCAAACAGTATGTGTATGGTACCATTATAAATATCGGACAACTTTAGCCTATACCTCTCGTAGGACAAATCGGACGAAAATTAAGGAAAATTCGCGCTAAAGGGAGTACGGGGTATTTTACAGTCGGCTCGCTTGACAGTAGCCTTTCTTACTTGTTTGACTTAAAAAAAACTCTAAATTATTAAAAAAACAAAAAAGAATGCTATAGTCGCCCCGTGACTTTAGGATACCCGTTACTCAATGTTCGACCGATTGTTTCTATTGGAGCTATATGATATAGTAGTCCGATTGGAATCAAACTTGGTCAGTATATGTACGTGATAGATGTTTACATCCTATGTGAATTTGGTTTAATTAACGTAACTAACAAATAAGTTTTCTATACTAAAACATGCTATTTTTACCTGCTTTTACCTTTATATGAACATAGAAGGCCCTAAAGTGGGCGTGTCAAAAAACAAAAACTTGTACTGCTTGGGCATTTTATCTTTCATTTGCGATCTCTCGGGTCTTTCTAGCTCTTATAGTTGCTGAGATCCTTTTGTTCATACAGACGAACATGGCTATATCGACTCGGCTATTGATGCTGATCAAGAATATATATACTTTATAGGGTCTGCCATGCCTCCTTCTGCCTGTTACATACATTCCAATGATTACAATATACCCTTGTACTCTACGAGTAACGGGTATAATAATCCACCTTATTGCATTTGAGTTACCAATTGATAAATCCTTATCGACTTTAGTTAATACCATTAACTAAATAAAAAACACTAATTTTGGTAAAAATCTATCGGTATTTTGACCAATTTTAAATGAAATCTGTTGAAATCGGCTTTCCGTTGAAATTCTAGTAAGCTCAATAATATAGCATCAGTAGTATTCCATTTCTAAAGGCCATCAACATTAGTTGATACAGACATGTCACACAGTTTAAAAAAGCTTTAAACCTCATTTTTGTAAATGCTTTAAAAAAAACTGTTGGTGAAAGTGGAAATTTCGCGTGTTCTGTGTTTGTTGTTGCTTATATTGTGCAGTCTATATGAAAATTCGGCTATATCCAATGATTTGTGATGAAGTAAAAGACCAGCATGGAGCTCTTGAAGTGCGTGGTTGTAATAATTTTTTAAGCTTTTATTGAATATTGAATAAATTGACCAGATTAACACAAAGGGAATTACATTTACAAATAATAAAGTGTAAACAAAAATGTATATGGTATTTACTAAAAACATAAATTACATTAAACAAAATACTTGAACTTGGAGAAGAAAAAAAGGAAAACTGGTTTTAAGCGTGTACTAATACTACTAGAAAGTTACAAGTAAGCAACAATTACAATAATACGTACATTGAGATATGACTTTTAAAGTGGAGGCCATATGGTCTCCACTAATTAATGGTCCACATTCGAATATCAATTGTCTTTTCTGCTTGATAATTAATAATAATTTTTTGTAAAAGAGATTCACAGTTTTTGTTTCGGAAAATGTTTAAACATTCGAGACCGAATGCCATGTTCTCATCCTCATCACCATAATCATCATGATTTGGATCATGATCATCATCGTCATCACAAGTAAAGGCCATTGGTTATATCAGGCGTTGCCATCTACAAGATACGATTTAAGAATACTCTACCGACAAATACTAGATAACAATGCATAAGTTTAAAAAGGGAAGGTGTTTTTTAGGGTGTGGGCGGTTAATAGGGCTGGGGGTGTGGCATGTGGTGGTGAAACTAGTAAAAAGTGCAAAGCAATAATTGGAATTTTCAACGGCGACGCCTTAATTGCCACCTGCAGCATACCGCAGCACCAAACCGCCGAGAAGTGCAGCAAACAGAGAAAGCAAATTCAAGGGATTAGAGCTGGAGGCGCCATTGGTGTTGGAACGAACGGCTGCCTGGTCGGGAGGCAACATGGCTGGCGGTGGCTGGTTGGTGGCCAGCGGTGCAAGTGGTGCCAGCGGTGCGGGTTCGGAGCCGGGTGCAGCTGGTTCCGGCTGTGGTGACGGATAGCAGGCAATTTTCTCCACTTCAATTTTTTTGGTGCTATCTGTCGGATCCGTTTCGTTGACCTTAGTGGGCACGCAAATGATACCACCTGGTGGTGGTGCTGCTGCAGCAGCAGTGTTGTTCGCCAGATCTGGCGTGAAGGGAGCCATTGGAGCGGGCACAGCGGCTGGAGCAGCTGCTTCGGTTTGAGTTACATTCATTGGGGCCATAGGTGCGCCACCTGCATTGATGACAGTGGTGCCATCGCTGGCATTTACCGGAACTCCATTGTTAATGATTATTATGTGATCCTGTCCAGCACTCGGAGCCGCTGCTGCTGGTGCCGCAGCCACGGGATGGGATGAGCCGCCACTAAGGGAAGATGTAAGCACAGATCCCAGCACAGCGCCGCCCAATCCTCCAGCCAATAGACCAGTGCCTACAAATTAAACCGTTATTATTAAGTGAAATTCAAGAGACTCAATCTAGCTCACCGAATCCTGGTCCCGATGACGATTGCTGAGGCGGCTGGGCATAATATGTTGCGCCTGGTGGAAGAGCAGAGCCAGCCTGATAGTATGTAGCACCTGGAGGTGGTGCAGCCGCTGGATGATAACCACCACTGGGTACATGATTAGCCGATGGATAGTAGGTAGCTCCAGCTGGAAGATTACCGCCAGGCACATGACTAGATGATGGATAGTAGGTAGCTCCAGCTGGAAGATTACCGCCAGGTACATGACTGCCAGACGGGTAGTAAGTAGCACCAGGAGGAACTCCAGCGTGCTGCTGGCCATGATTTTGGGTTGCTGTTATGGGCTGATGGACATTGCTACCAGGAGCTGCTCCATAATTGGGTGCATGATACGACGGTGGTGGCTCATGCACGTTAGGACGTGCACCGCCAGCTGGATTCGAAGCTGAGTAGGCGGGAGGTGGTCCTTGGGGCACATTCCACCCGGGAGCTGGAGCATTCGCTGGACGATTCGGTTGGGAATTATAGTTGGGATAGCTCAGCTTCGCCACATCGGCGTGGGAATTACTGCCGCCATTGTTGTGAGTATTATAACTTGGCTGAGTCACCTGACCTGAGCTGCTGCTGGATGATGGCTTGCGCTGGCTGCTGCCTTGGTTACGGCGCGCATCCACAACATTGATGCCCACGCCGCCTCCCCCACCTCCTCCAAGCGTCAACACAAGTGCAAATATAGTGACGAAGATAAATGCGCACTTGGAAGCGAAAGCCATCGTCACAGTCACTACTTTTAACGATTTTCTATATATATATATGTGTATGTATATATATATATATTTGTGTATATACCTAATTGATTTATGTGCGACGACACTGGCAATGACAGTAAATAAATGAATATATAGTATCTATATATTGTGCAAAATAATCATTACTGCTGAACATAAAAATCAAGTGATCAAATAACCTAACATTTAATGTCAATATGTGAATGCTAATTACCAAAACTTGTTTTGCTCGCTCAGGTAACTAAACGACAATAAGATCGATTGTTTATATACGTTGTTATTGGCCAACAAATGTCACTGGTCGTTCAACGAATGCGCTGTGAACGCTGAGAGAAACTCAACTGAAACGGCTGATCAAAAACGTTATTCAATTTATCGATTTTTTGCAATGGTCGGAACTGCCAACTGGTTGTAATATAGCGCCGAGCAAGGCGATAACGATTAAAAAAAAACGGAAATATAGTTATAATAAGGGGAAACAAGTTTATCACTTTTAACTTATATGTTTACTAAATTTATACAATTATATTTGTTATTGTTAACACTTGGGCTGACACACTTATACAGTCCCACAATACAGTGATTTATTTATTTGACACATCAAATAAAATAATACTAATTGTTGACTTTTCGTAATAAATCACTATGGTTAAAAGCAACTCTTTAATTCTTTGTCTTATTTCACAAATTGTAGAAAAACTAGTTGGCAGCACTATTAGCTACCTATCGATTACAGCTTGAAATAAAAATAAGTCAATCGATACATCGATAAACAACAACAATCTAACCGGCAACGGCAGTTCATTGCGTTCTACAAGATTTTGTGTAAATATTTCTAACGCGATTTGCTTACGTTTACTTATAAATGTGATCAAATAACAGTGTCAATTAGTGCTTTACAAGTAGTAAGCAGAAGTGAAAACGTTTAGTGCAGGCATCATCACTAGAGGGGGCGGAGGGGTGGAGGTTCTGGGAGTACGTGGCAATAATAATGTTTTACTGAATGGGAGACAATTTAAACGATTAGTTAATTTGAATAGTAAAAATTACATAGCACTATATATAGACAAGATGTCTGCCACGTTACGTTATCGTGGAGACAAGAGTAATTTGCTCGAGTTTGCCAAAAATTTGGATGCTTTCAAGAAGGTGCCGGAGAAGTACACAGAGACCACGGAGATCGGTGGCACACGTGAGCAGTAAAATTAATCCATTTTTGTTCGATACTACATTTATACAATTATTTTACAGTTTCACTGCTAAGCCGACTGCTCATCATTTATCTGGTGTACGCGGAGCTGCGCTATTACTGGCATGAAACGGACATAATTTACCAGTTCCAACCGGATATGGCGCTGGATGAGCAGGTGCAGATGCATGTGGACATCACTGTGGCCATGCCCTGTGCCTCACTCTCTGGCGTTGATCTCATGGACGAGACGCAGCAGGACGTGTTTGCTTATGGCACACTACAGCGCCAGGGGGTATGGTGGCAAATGTCGGATGTAGATCGTCGTCAGTTCCAATCTATGCAGATAACCAATCATTATTTGCGTGAGGAGTATCATTCCGTGGCGGATATACTCTTCAAGGACATTTTGCGTGAACGGCACGACGGCCACCAGCCTAAGCCAGAAAGTGAAACGCATCCCGGAGCGGCAGGGGCAGCTCCACCGCCACCTGGTGCACTCCAGACTCATACGGAGCAGCTGCATGAACTGCCACAGGCGGAAACCAAATATGATGCATGCCGCCTTCACGGCACACTAGGCATCAACAAAGTGGCTGGAGTCCTTCACTTGGTTGGTGGCGCACAGCCAGTGGTTGGATTATTCGAAGATCATTGGATGATTGAATTTAGACGTATACCCGCCAACTTTACCCATCGCATCAATCGACTCAGCTTTGGTCAGTACTCGCGTCGCATTGTCCAGCCGCTGGAGGGGGATGAGACGATCATCAGTGAGGAGGCAACCACTGTACAGTACTTTATTAAGGTGGTACCCACGGAGATAAAGCACACGTTTAGCACCATCAGCACATTCCAATACGCCGTCACGGAAAATGTGCGCAAACTGGGCAAGTCCAGATGCACTACACCCATGAGCTGACTTATTAATCCAATATTTTTTTATATGCAGACTCGGAGCGCAACTCCTATGGATCACCCGGCATCTACTTTAAGTATGACTGGTCCGCCCTGAAGATCGTTGTGAGCCACGATCGTGACTATTTGCTGACCTTCGTTATACGTCTCTGTTCAATTATATCGGGCATTATAGTGATCTCAGGTGCCGTGAATGCGATGCTTCTAGCAGTTCACCGCAGGCTGCTGAGCACCTTTGCTCCGCAACTATACCAGCGTCAGCAGCATGACTCGTTGACAGCGTCGCTAGTAACGCCAACCAGCACAATCAATGTACCCACTGCGCCCGTGAACGAGCTGCTTCATACCGCGAATCTTATGGCTAATGTGGATATATCCGCATATTTGCCGACAGCACCGCACAAGTCTGATATCCGCTGATCACTTATCAGCCGCTGGTTACCCAAAGCGTAATCTCATTTTAATAAGCCTCGACTTTTTTTCACTTGTATCTTTATTTTGTCTGCTTCTTTCTCAATTTGTAACCATAGTTAATATTAAGCCAAAAAAACAACAAAACGAAATCACACCTGTACATACAAATATAATAAACATAAATGTTATATGAAGTTAGTGGGTCATTGGTCATGTCCAAGGATGCTTGTGTCCAGTCTTTCCCAGCAGCGTGCACCTGATCGACGATCGCCGAACGTGCCTTTGAGTATCTCCATAGCGGCGTCTACGGTACTGGCTACATCGTGCTCATTGCCCAGCTTAGGATTGATCTCGACCAGATCCATGCCCTGTACTCTCTTCGTATCGCGCAAAGCCTCCACAATGCTGATGCCCTCCCGCAGAGTTAGACCGCCGCGCACTGCGGTCCCTGTGCTGGGCGCTACTAGGCTGTCCAAAGCATCAATATCGAAACTAACATGTATCTTGTTCTGTGGACTTAAAGCGTCCAACGTCATCTCTATTATCTTGGGCACACCGAAGCGATCCACAGACTGCAAGGTGTAAAGAAAAAATAATAAACAGAATGATATTAAAATGTGCAAAAAGCTTTTGTCAAAAGCAAAGCGATAACGGCAACAAAAGCTCATAGCTACATAAAAAAAAACTCAATTGTTTATCGCTAATGGTGGCCATTTCTGTAAATTGCTACAGCGAGAGATTTGTATGCGAGTGTGTGTGTGTTTGTGTCTGTTATATTTCCTTCTTCTGTTCATGAGATTAAAATCTCAAATTAAAGCTCAAGCACTTTTATCGGCCATTACAGAAAAGTAGTACAGCCAGCGATTTGTGTGAATGTGTGTTTTTTTTGTCCCCTTCCACTTTCCCTTAACACGTTCCCTCTTCTACAGACAACGCATATTTCGATCGAACAAATGAGCTATAATAAATTTGCAGCTCTTTAGCCATTAAACCATTTTTCAACAGACATCGATTTTGCACAAGCCATAAATAATGGCAGGCAACAAGGATGCGGATGCCAATGTGGATGTGGATGTGGCTGCGAATACCGGATGCGTACGGATGTGGCTGAGCACGTTGCAACCACCGTGCGATCGGCGATATTGTAACTAACATTTAGCGGGGTGGCAGGCATAGTAAGCGAAGGGGGAGTGGAGGAGATCCTGACTAGGGAGTGTTCTGTAACTTTGGCTCGAACTACTGAAGGGTGCGGCCAAATGCATAGATTCGATTTCTCAGCAACAACCCCTATAAACTCCAAGTTTACATTTACAACACGCACACACATGCGCACAACTGTATGTGTGTGAGTGTATGTAATTTTGAAGCTGTCACGCACGATCGTTATTTGATCCCTGATCCCCTACAAAAAAAAAACCGGAATTTCAAAATTTTCCCAACTGCCGCAAGCACCCCAAATATGATCGTTGCAAGGATTCCTCGCCAGTGTTGCCAACATAGCATTTTAATGTATAGTTCATTTTTTAGCTTTATCCGCAAAATATATACATACATATGTATGTATATTATCGCCTATGTGAAAGTTTGTATTTTTTTTACTTTTTGCCATTGCTTAAAATTGGTCTAGTTTTATAAAATTTTTTTGGTTCATATTGGTACTGCATAAATAACGGTTACTTTTGACCGTCTGACTGCTAATAATTTATAAATTGGAAAAGTCAGAAAAAATAAACATAAAATAAACGTAAAACATAGCCCTAAAATGTATCAAAATAAATGATTTTTTTCATCCCTTTTCTCTTGTTTTCCTCTCTAGCAGATGGAATCACTTTTCCATACTCTCTTTTCATAAGTGCATGAGTGTGTGTTTGTGTGTGGGTGTGCCTATTTTACAATACTTACATCCATGGCGTAGTGGCGTATTCCAAATTTATTCAGTATGAACGCCTCGTAGGGGTCAATGTCCCGTAAACCAATGTAAACCAACTGATCCTTTGACAAACTTTCAACGATACAGAATAAAATTGATCACTTATTTGCTGGTATCACTAGAAATCCATTAACATTGAGGTTATGTTTCATGCAAACATTAAACTAGATCTATTAAAACGTTAAAAAAAAAAATATTTTTCTCATGCTGGACTACAATAAACAACAATAGATGCTAATATGTATGCCAGGTGGCAGCATTTCTAGTTTACACAGGGCCGCTCACAACATGTACTCCAGGGGCAATGACGTTAGTGCTACCAAATCAGCATTTAGAGGTCTAATAGTGTTCCAACACATAAAATGTTTTTTAGTTTGGATGTTTTTATTTTTCAAATTTCATGAAAATGCAATTATTCATTTAATATTTTATTTATCACCCAACAGTCTAAAAATGTACAACTTCAAATGCAGATTACTCAAAAGTATCATATGTGGCTGAACCTGTATCTAAATTCAACTCGAAACCGAATAAGTTGACAACTGCCGTGCATTTTGTGAACAAAAATAATTGTAATAATTGCAACTGCTGCGGAAACTCATGCCACAAAACAATTTTTTAGCAGCATATCCTGCACCCCCTTGCGCTCTCTTTCTTTCTCTTCATCTTTTCCTCCCTTCTGAATTGGTCCTACTTTCGCCAGATCTCACCCTCTGTCGATTAATTTGTGCGCGATCTCTTAGTAGAGCTAACCTACTTGGTGTCTTATGGTAATTTTTACGATTATTATGATTATTAGTCTCGGGGAAAATTGCATCTGTCGGGAACAACTGCGTTGTGCAGCGAGACGTGCAAAGTTAAAAGCGCCCTAAGGACCTTTATGTAAATGTAAATTCGGGTTCGTTTTTGACCCTGTACTTTATAAGAGTTTATGAATCAGTTAGGTTTTTCGGAATCTAATGATTTCACGTGGGAAATGTACAACTTCATTGAACATCTTTCATTTACCTTTTAGCAATTTTATAGATGTGTTTGTGAAATTTATTCATACCTGTTGATGAATTGCAATAATGTTATATTTAAATTTATGGAATACCAATATTTTTTATTCATATAAACATTTTGCAATTCATCAAATATTAACATATACCTTTTCAAATAATGACATACATACATACATATGTACATGATTCTAGTTCTAAACTAATTAAGTTTTATTTATTATTTATGTATTCGCGACTGATTTTTGTGTGTGCAAATAAATATTCAATATAAAATATTTAAATTAATACATATTCCTATGTTACTACAGTTACTTTTTTTTAGATAAACGCTTCATATCTTACATATGTACAATGTACAGGGTATTTCACAGCCGACGCACTTGTTTTTTTTACTTTTCCCGGCATGCGCTGCAGTATCGCCACCTTGAGGCAATTGGAATAGGGCGAATATGATCAAAGAGGGTTGATGAATCATAATGCAGGGACCAGTTTGGCAAGTCTGATCTTGCTGTTGTTTACATATGGATATATTTTAGGTCTTCCAATGATGTCTCTTTAGTGCAGTGCCTGCAGCAACAGCAGTCACCAATAGACGAGTTGATTTCTTGTTGTTGTTGTTGTTGCTATTTCTTTTTAGTTTTTGTTTATTGAAAATTAAACAAAACGTAAATCGGCTAAGGGTGCAACCACTTGGTACAGCAACCCCAAAAAAAAGAAATCATTTGTTGTTGCAATACTTTGTTGGCTGCGTTTTTAATCCAGCTTTGTTGTAATGCGCCGAAGGTGCGTTTTGTTTTTGCCAGAGCCAAAGGATTAGACATGCTCCCGTACCCAATCCTTTACCCTTTCCCATTCCCATACCCAATTCCCTCTCAACATCCTATTTTACTCCCGATTCGTTTGTCAAGTTTTTCAAGCTGTAAAATCATGTAACTCTAGCCTTGTTTCTATTAAAGAAATTTGGACGAAAATGTGCTGCCTACTACACGGCGCTGACAGGGCAATAGAAATATAAACAGAGAAGAAGGAAGAGAGAGCCATAGGGAGATTGAAGACAGAGGTAAACAGCTCCAATCACGTGGCCGCACGACCCACACGAATAAACATTTAACAACATACAAACAATCCCTCATGCGATTTTATTAGAATGTATGTAAGTGAATATGTATGTTGTAAATAGCATGTGTCAGCAAACACAAAAGCTGGCGTAAATTAATTACTATCTGAAATACAAAAGATATGTACATGTATTCATAACTGTGTGCATGCAATTGCAAATGTGTGTATGTGACTAAGAACGCCATAATTTGCATTTCGCCACCACACACACTTCTTAGGACCAACACACACATTCATATATATGTATGTATGTATATGTATGAAGTACATAATTTCGTGTGTGTGTGTGCTTGCATAGCATAGCAAAGCTTAAGTTTAGCGAGCACTTGCACTTCTCCGATCAGTCTAGTCTGGCCCCACCCCCTTTGACTTGTAAATCTCAATAAAAAAACCCAAAAACCACCCCAACTACAACAACTAAAACAACTAGAAGAAGAAGAAGAGAGAACAGCAATAGCAGTAACTACAATAACCATGTGTTCACTGTGTGTAAATTGGAACACACACGCGGCGGCATCGGTACATTTGTAATGCCGGGCAATAAAAATCAGCACATGGAAACCGGTGGGCAGCAAATTTACAGGAAGTATACACACATACATTGACACGCACATAGCAAATACAAGCGCAATTAAGCACACGCACGCACGCATGGCAAAAACGGAGAAGAGAAATTTACCCTGTTCGAGTCCATAGCACTCGCTAGGCAAGGACCTCTCCTGGGTTGGCTTCGCTACTGGGTTGCATAGTATTAGGGGGTGTATATACATACGTGCTACGTACCACAAAACAACCCCAGCGGTGGTGGTTGCAGTGCAAAAAAAATGTATACGTGTATAAAATGAAATAAAATAAACGCTCACGAAACTCAAGCAAACAGCCCTCGCGCTTTGCAAAGGATAAAACACATACAAATACAGAGAACGTGAGGGTGCGAGAGAGAGAAAGCGACTTAACGCCAACATACAAAAAGCATCATAAAACGGTTGTCGACCTTATTTCTATCTATAAGATATTTACATATATATAAATAGCATTTCCAATTTGCCAATAGTTTTATGTTCGTATATATATGCATTAATATTAACACTAAGTTTGATAAAAATTACATTTTAAATTACTTTGCCATTCACTCAAATAAATTGTTCGCAACTTTCTGGCATCACTTTCTGACTTTCAGTGGCGGGGGAGGACCACATTTATTTGATCGCTAGTCGAGAATGCCAGACTTGCTTGTCAGCTGAAACAAATAATCATTCTTTCAAAAAAATAGTATATACACATTTAAGTATACATGGGATACTGAAATGACAGTTGCTATATGATCAATTATAATTTTATATACAATCTTTTAGAATGTTTAGAATAATATAACTAAGTTTAAAAAAACCAGCAAAGATGGTTGTTGAGTACATTTAGATCACGCTGGCAAAATAGAAAAGATACACTAAAATTATGATTTTTTTATTTACCAACCGGCGGTCTTCACGGATTTTTTGTGTCTCAAAAGGAGATCACCCACCAACAGCACCCGTGTTTGCTAAGGCAGAGTCGATTTTTGACACAGACAGGAGCCGCAGAATACCTGAGTCAGAGAGAGAGCGTATTGTGAGAGAAATCTCGTGTTGAGAAGGAAAACAATGTAGGAAAAACAGCAACAACTTTTAGTCAACAAAATGAATGCGCGCTCTCTCTCTCCCTCTCTCTTTTATTTACTCACAAACTCTCTCACACATAATACGCTCACGCTCTCTTTGCACAAAACTACAGACTTATATACACATATACTACGTAACTTACGTGCATATGTATGTTGATTTGTTTGTTAAGCAGCGAGCGCGAGGGTAGCAAGGTTTGTGTTTGCGTTCGCGTCATTTTCATTTCCACGCTAGACGTTGTACGCCGCAGTACGTTTATACGCTCGTGTGCGCTGCCTAAGCTCGTGTGCTCTGCTCTTTTTGCAATTGATTTATATTTTTTTTGTTCGAAAAAGTAATGCAAATAACGACATCTATAGTTTACAATTATTATCTAAACAATAAATACGAATTGCGATACGGAAAGCGCAAGAGCAACAACCAACAGTATCAACCGACAACAATAACAGTAGCAGCCGCAACATAACGTAAGCGTAACGAATAATAACAACACCATAAACAACAACAACAAAAATTACAACGAAACGCTAACAAAAAATGCTACTAAAATTGCCAAACGATGGCAACGCGCTGCTTAATTGTGCAATTACATACACACATATATGTACATATTATTTTTTTTTTTTGTTGCTTCTGAATGTGCGAGTGTTTGTGTATGTGTGTAGATCAATTTTATGTGTATACATACATGCATACTACTATGTATGCTAAAACGCAAAATTACAATATGCAATGGGTATGAAAAATCGTAGACAAGACGTAAGATGACAGACGGCAGCGCCAAACAGTTCAACAAACTCAAAAGAGAGGCAAAGAGTTAAGCGATCGGTGCCGGGCTGTAAGCGGTGTTGAGCGACTAGAAAAAAATAGTAGTAGTAGTAATAGTAGTATGTATGTATACATACATACATAGTTTTTGTTGTGAGTTTAATTTCTACTGCTGTTGCCGCACTTTTGCCTGCTCTCTGTGCTGTGTATCTGTAAAACAGGCACTATGTGTGCTAGTGTGCGCGTGTGTGTACGCTGCTGTCTGTGTGCCTGTGTGAGTGGCAAAAAGGGCGCAGCAGCTAGCAAATCGATTTAATGTGCAGGAAGGAGCATTGTACGCCGACAAATACAAAATCAACTACATAGTAGTAGACATTTTTTTTATCACGACGCTGATTTGAAGTAATTGCTACAGGAATAGTCAGTTGTTTTTGTTTTATCAAGCATACAATATGCCGGTCGCATAAATAATGTAATAAAAGAAAGGAAACCCTACACTAAAATTATGCTATAAAGTAGTAGTAGTATTTGTATTATAATGCAGTGTTTTGTTGCCACAGCAACACTTAAATGTGTTGTGGGAGATAGAGAGAATTGCGCGGAAATACAAATTAGAACAATTCTAGAGCAAAAAAGTAACAACAAACGCTTTAGCAGTGAACAATTAAAATTTTTTTTTTTGTATTTTGTTTCCAAATTAAGCAAGATCAACAAATAGCACATCGTCAAAAACAAAAGCAGCGCGTGTTTTAATTTAATAAGCGCGTCGTCTAGCAACAACAAAAACTTATAGATACTAAGTGCGTCTGAGTGTGTGACTGAATTTCTATGTGCGTGTGTGTTTGTTTTGTGTGAGCAAACATATATGAGTATATTCTTATACGTGTAAGTTTGTATTTTCACATGAATGGTTAAATATGCGCGCTAGTTAAAATACATACATAAAAACAACAACAATGGAGGCGACCATCACTATGTACATATGTGAGAAAGGGAGCGAAAGTGAGGGCGGTAGGTCGCTCACTCTCTTCCCAATGGCGCTCGCCATAAATTAGCACAGCGGCAGAGACGCAGCAGCAACTGAGAGATACTGTTATAATCATCAGTATAGAAAAAAAAAAAAAACAAAAACAAAAATTTAACAAAATTACAACAAGAGCAGCAGCTGCAACGCATTCAATGTTCAAAATTGTGTAACAATAAAATAAAAGTTTGCATCTATGAATGTATGTTTGTATGTTTAAATGTATGTACATTTGTATGTGTTCTAATAGTCGAATATATGTGTATGTGTATATATACAATGAAATTGGCTACAAATCTATTGCTAGCAGTTGCTGTTGTGATATTTGAGTTTTGGGAAAAATCGATGAAATCGATAAATACGATAACCTCAACGACGAATTCCAAAGACAAGCCGACATATATAATATTTTTTTTGTTTTTTGTTTTATCTATTCTTTTTTCCATACAACAACATCAGACGACGACGCCAATACCAACAACAACGCCATCATTTGTACAATAATTAATGTCAGAATAGTCGCAATTATAGACAAGAAACCAAGCCGAACCGGAATACGGGAAATATCCTTGATTAAGTGCGACAAATACTTGGCCGCTTGCAATCTAAAACGGCACCAAGAACAGGAAAAGCAGAGGGGAAAGAAGCAGCGAGTTGATTGTGAACTGCGCCGTGTAGAACGCGCGCGCATATACAAAAAACACAAAAATTCAAATTTATTTGTTTGGCGAACAGTTTAAAAAGACAGCCAAAGCAGCAGCAATATTTTGAACTGAAACAAGTGAGTACTGAATAAATAAATATGTACAAGTGTATATATTAACATACACAAATAACATATATGTTAAGGTGATGTGATGAGAGGAGATGAAGGAGAGAAGGAAAAGACAGGGTGGTCCAACACATATTTTGAAATCTCAGTTGTCATGGAAATTGAGAGCGTACACGCTCTGCCTTTGGCGTGTGGGCGTGCAAATAAATACATACATACATTTATATAAATTATTTTTTTTTTTTTACATATACGTATGCGAAGTATGTGTATGTGTGAGTCTTTAGTATGTCAGTTTACGTTTGACCTTTTGACTTGCTTGAATCGCGACGAACGAACCCAGCATTAACCACCCAGAGTCGACATTGCAAGTTCACAGATCATGCAGGCAGGCGTTTATGTAGTGTTGCCGGACTGTTCGAGGTGCAGCCATTCGACAAACTCACGCAACTCGCATGCTTCTTTTCTTGTTTTAAGTTAACTCAAGAGGGTGGCATTGTTCTCACTATTGTGTTTAACCCTTAGTATAGTCAACGTATATATGTATATACATACGTTTGTGTGTGTGTGTGTGAATTTTAGTAATATCAGCAAAAAGAAATATTACAACTTGTTTTTGGTGTTTAAGGGTTGCTTGGTTTCGCTGTTGCACACGCCATTTTCTGCCTAAGGGGCGGGTGGGTTGTTCGGTTTATAGATGGGCACACAGTTGCTCATTTTAAGTTAAAATTTCTTTTTCCTGTTTCGGTTTTTTTTTTTTAGATGAGGGGGTTGTGCTGCTGCGTAAGAGTCCGTTGCTTCGCAGGGTTTGTATGTATGGCATGTGTGTGTGTGTGTTTATGTACAATATGTATTACATAACTGGGTTTGGCCGGGTTCGTGCTTTGTTATAATTTCCAACAGCAACAATAACGTTAACGACTACAGAAGTTGGGGAAGGATCAGGAACAAGAGCGACAGCGGGAATACAATCAACTAACATAAATGACTCTGTAAGGGCGAGAGGGAGATAAGAGGAAGAGAGAGCAAGAGAAAAGCCGGCCAACGACAGCATAGAACGAAGGCTGTGCAAGGACCTGCGCTCAGTAGCATCGCGTGCTTGGGTCGTTGCGGGTCTCGTAGCGGCATCGATAAACCAAAAAAAAAAAAGCTCAGCAAATTCACCTCCACCTCAAACATTCTACCTCTCCGTTTAAAATCGCTAGGTGTGTTTGTCCCATTTCCACTCCCACTCTACTCTCGTTCGTTCTCGTTCTTGCTTTTGTTTTTGCTTGTGCTCTCTCGCTGTCTCGAAGTGACAGTGGTTGTGCCTGTGTCTGAGATTGTAAGTTTCAATCTCCTATTCACACGTTCCCTCTCTCCGGCGTTGTCCGTCTGTGAGTGAGACTGCGAGAGTGTGTGTAATTGTGTGCGTGAAAAGGCAAAAGTAAGTTGGCTGCTTTAAAAGTGGACCGCATGGCGGCGCTAGGGTGCAATGCTTCAACTTAACGTTAATATTAGTCCGTTAACTGTAGATTATTAATTGTTGGCAGTTCAAAACAAAAACTAGAAAATACGATTATCTTCGGCTCGCCGAAGATTAAATACCCTTGCAGTCATGCAAATTGCGGGGACCAATTGTTTCTAAGGTCGCTATGTTATAGTGGATCTGGATAAAATTTGGTTTATGGTTAATAATAGTTAAAAATATTAAAAAAAAAAAAATTTGTTTCTTCTGATTGTTCCTATGTGTGCTATATAATATAGTCATCCGGACTGACCGATTTTAACATATGAACTGCGTGTAAAGAGAATACAAAAATGCACCAAATTTCATCAAGATAGCTTAAAACAGAGAGACTAGTTCGCATAGGAACAGTCAGAGGGATGGATATGGCTATATCGACTCGTCTGTTGATACTGGTCAAGAATACATATTCTTCATGGGATCGGAAACGCCTCCTTCAATGCGTAACAAACGTCATGAGAAAAACATAATACCCTCTGCAAGGGTATACAAAACAAACCTAACCAATTACCAATTCTGTAGTAAACTAAATGAGAAAATTATTGTAACTTATTAACCGCTACTAACACACCTTGCAAATGGTTTAATCTTGACATTTACCTCTTCTTCTTTCATATGCTGTGCCTGCGTTGGTCTCCTCCAATCCAAACAAACTGAATATCCAATCTTCACCAAATAATCAAAATTCATCAGTGGACTTTATGATGGCAAATACTGGCGCCACCGGCGTGGACACACAAGCCCAATTAATGCAAAACGCAGCCGCTGCCGCTGCAGTAGCAGCGACAAATGCTGCAGCTCCAGTGCAGAGTGCGGCCGCTGTCGCGGCTGCAGCTCAGTTGCAACAGCAGCAGCAACAGGTGCAACAGGCCATACTACAAGTGCAGCAGCAGCAGACACAGCACGCGGTTGCCGTCGCTGCAGCGGCAGTAACGCAGCAATTGCAACAGCAGCAGCAAGCAGTAGCCCAGCAAGCAGTTGCCCAGCAGCAGCAGCAGGTCGTGCAGCAGCAACAGCAAGTACAGCAGCAGCAACAACAAGTGCAGCAAGCTGTCGTCGCCGTGCAACAACAACAGCAGCAACAACAGCAGCAGCAACAACAACAGCAGCAAGTGCAAGTACAGGTGCAAAGCAATACCAATGGTAACTCTGGCGGAGCACAGAACGGCAGCAATGGGAGCACAGAGACGCGCACAAATTTGATTGTTAACTATTTGCCACAAACGATGACGGAGGACGAGATCCGATCCCTGTTCTCGAGCGTGGGTGAGATTGAGTCGGTCAAACTGATACGGGACAAGTCGCAGGTGTACATTGATCCATTGAATCCACAAGCACCCAGCAAGGGCCAGAGTCTGGGCTATGGTTTTGTCAACTATGTACGGCCCCAGGACGCGGAGCAGGCGGTAAATGTTCTCAATGGTCTGCGGCTGCAGAACAAGACCATCAAAGTATCCTTTGCACGGCCATCTTCGGATGCCATCAAGGGCGCCAATCTCTATGTATCTGGTCTGCCCAAGACCATGACACAGCAGGAGCTGGAAGCGATCTTTGCTCCCTTTGGTGCAATAATTACGTCACGTATACTCCAAAATGCCGGCAACGATACACAGACCAAGGGCGTAGGATTCATTCGCTTTGATAAGCGCGAGGAAGCGACGCGTGCCATAATTGCATTAAATGGAACTACGCCCAGCAGCTGTACCGATCCCATTGTGGTTAAGTTCTCCAACACGCCTGGCAGCACCAGCAAGATAATCCAGCCCCAGCTGCCCGCATTCCTCAATCCCCAGCTGGTCCGACGCATTGGCGGAGCCATGCATACGCCAGTGAACAAAGGACTCGCCCGCTTCTCACCCATGGCCGGTGACATGCTCGATGTGATGCTGCCCAACGGGCTAGGAGCAGCGGCGGCGGCAGCGACAACGCTAGCCAGTGGACCAGGCGGTGCCTATCCGATATTTATATATAATTTGGCTCCCGAAACGGAGGAGGCTGCTCTCTGGCAGCTCTTTGGTCCGTTTGGCGCCGTGCAATCGGTGAAGATCGTCAAGGATCCCACAACGAATCAGTGCAAAGGTTATGGCTTCGTGTCCATGACCAACTACGATGAGGCAGCGATGGCGATCCGTGCTCTCAACGGTTATACCATGGGCAATCGAGTGCTTCAGGTCAGCTTTAAGACCAACAAGGCCAAGTAGAGTGTGATTTGAGTCGCTCTCTCGTTCCCGCTCTCTCACACACAAAGGGAGTGGCAGCAGTAAGAGAAGAGCAAGTAGACACATCCACACAAACACACGCATACTTATCTAGTTTATACACCGACACACACACATTCAGAAACACAGACACACTCACACTTTAAGTATACTTATATAAATATGCATGGTATAAAACGGTAACTAAGCGCAACAGGATGTATGTGTTAAACACACATACACACAGACAGAACCATGCAGACATGCCTGAGAGGCAGTGAAACAGTGGGGTGGGATTAATATGTCTACTGGCTTCAGAAATCTCGTCTTAACAACGAAACGGCGACCAAATCGCCAAAACGGTCGTTGCAATAGTAAAATTCTTGTTAGCATTTAAGTAAGCAAAATAAACTAAACTATTCAAAAATGCAATATTTGAAAAGAGAAGAGAATGTAGCGATTGTCCTTTAGGACACTCAAGGCCCAATTAGACGCAAAGCAAAGCAAAACAAAGAAATCAACAAAACATAAGGAAAAAACAAACAAAAAAAAAACAAATGCAAATAATTAATAATGATAATAATATAAATTATGAAATTTAACTACAATTAAAGTAACTAGCAAAAAAAAAGAATTTTTATAATTACAACTAAGTAAGCAGCAATGAAATCTTCCAGTTACGAAAATGACAAAAGAAAAACGGAAAAGCGAAGAACGAAGAACGAAAAATGAGATGTGAAGAACGAAAACCAAAACCAAAACAAAAGCTGTTAGTTACAACACTCCGCGAAACATACACACACACCCACACACACACCTTAAAAGAAAACGAAATTTTATTTCGTTTCTTTTGATTTCAAAAAGGGAAAAGTGTGAACGTTAGAAAAAATTTGTTTTCTTTATTTCGTAAAAGTTGCTTGGTAAAAAGAAACATAAGTAAAGTATTTAAAAATCATAAAAAGAATAAACAAATGGAGGCTGCTACAGTATTACAAAACAAAACAAAAACAAAATAAATGATAATAAAATATAATATTTATAATTATATATACAATAACCATACACACATGTAAAAACATACATATATATGGATATATCTATATGTGTATGTATTGTATTTAAATTTTAATGTTTTGTGTTTGTTTCTTACATTAAACTAAATGAAAGCCAAGCGAAAAAAAGCAACAAAACTAGCGTTCAAAAAGAACTACACATTCACACCCACGCACACACATACACACACACGCAATAACTCACACATGATAGCAGCTTAAATTTTGAGACATGTGTTAACGTTATCAAAGGAACGAGATGAGAAAGGAAAAGGAAAAGAATATGAGCAAGCGAATGACAGAGAAATACGCAAATAAAAAAAAACACAAGAAAGAAATACAATAATTTATGCGCAAATTTGAAACATTTTACTAAAGTAAATAATTGTTAGTGAATATTATAATATTTATATAATATATATGTATATATATATACAATATATTATATATCTATATATATTATACCTTATATACTTTACATAATGTATAGTTAAAGCAGCAAGTAAGAAGAGGAGTAAATCATTTGCTAAAACATTTTTAGCGTTTAAAAAACAAAACCGTAGCACAAAACTCAGTAACTAAAAAACATAGACATTTTTTATGACAAAAAGTTTGACAAGATGAGAAAAGAAGAACAGAAAAAAACAAAAGCAAATGAAAAAGCAAAACAAATAACAGCATTAGCAAAGCGTTTTTCTAGTTACGTAAGTGATCTTTTGTTAAAAAAAAAAAAAACAAAAACAAAAAAGTCAACTAAAACTTAAAAAATTAAAATGAAATTTGAAAACAATTCAAAATGATAATATACAAAGCTGCCTAAAACCAACAACGGGTACAGTTCGGTACGGTACAGTGCGGTACAGTACCATACCAGACCGTACCTAAAGCTCGCACACTGTTTTTTCCGTGTGAGAACACAGGGTTATTGGAGTCGTGATGTATTCTTGATAAACTCAATGTACATTCGTAATGAATTCAAACCCTTTTCCTGTGCAATTTTATTGTTTTATCAGTTTACAAGTGGAATCAAATGCTTATAAAACACACAATCAGATACACCTACATGTATTTAAAGGCTACACACACTCATACAGACACTCACATGCATACACAAAACATTTGGTTTGGCTTCTTTTTGGAAGTTTATTATATTATTATATATTTGGTATACCTTTTTACATATATTAATGTGCGTTTTGTATGATTTCTTTGTTTTCTTTGTATTGGAAATAATTGAAAGCGCTCGTTATTAATTACAGCCATGCATATTTATTTATTGTATACTACTATAATTATGGGAAGAGACTTAAATCAACACCTTTAATTTTTCATTATTTGTACGACTAACTAATTCTACAAAAACAACAAACACAAACATATTTTTCTATTACTTTCAAAAATGATTTTTTTATAGTAGGTACAATATATATACGTCTAGTTTGAATTAATTTATGTGAACATAACCTATTTAAGTTCAAAAATATCAACACACATACACCACACACACCACACACAATACACATTGTAGGAGGACGAACGAGGAATACCTTAAAACAAGATCCTTAGCAAAAGAATATAAATATGTTTAAATATATTTGCATATAACTAGAAAGCGTAAAGAAAACAAGAGTTATGTATAAAACAGAAAACAAAACAAAATATTCATAATTCTAATTATTTTTCATAATTATAGGAATCAATTTTTTGTTTGAACAAAATTTGCAACAAGAAATCTAGTCAACAAAATGAAGAAGCGAAGAAGAATGAGGAGTTATAGAAGAAGAATCTTTTTGAGGCAGCAAACTAAACTAATAACATTAATTATTATAAAAGATTATAAGTTTAAATAAGGCGGATCAAAGTCAAAAGTCACAGAAACAAAAAAAAAAATGTAGGCAAAAAGCAAAAATATTTTCAATATTCATACCATATGAATAATGCAAATTTATATATTATATTCTATTTAAAATATACCATAACTATAGCAAAAGAAAAAGTATGAGAAACAACGTAGAAGACGAAGAAGATCAAGCGGAAACAGAAGAAATTATGACATAGATGGCATAGAAAGTCCTTCAAAACAATAAATTCTACTTAAACAAAAAATAATTAAAAATATAAAGAAAACAAAATATAAATTATATTCTAGCTAAAATTTAAGCATAGCAAAATTGAGCGCAACAGTTGAAAACAGCAGAAACAAAAACTTTGTTTCTCAACATTTTTACAATTTTTTTCCAATGAATTTACACACACACACACACACACACGCATATATACACATACACATACATGCAAGCTTAATTCTAATTTATTAACATTTCTTTTGTAATGTAAAAAATATCCAAAGATTTATTTTCTTTATATATATATATATATATTTACATATATATATATTCGTATTATTCCTGTAACTGTAATAATTTCTTTATCGAAGAGCGAGCGCAAATGTGCGCAATCAGCAAAAGATAGATAGTGAGAGACAGAGCGCGAACGCAAAATTCAGACTGCGATCGAATCAGAATTGAGAGCGGACTCAAAACAGAGTCTTCTTTTGTATATTGCCCACATCAGAATTTGCAATAATTGATGCTAGTTTTACTTATCTATTTGTATGTACAAATATATACATATATAAATATGTGCATATACGTATACACATACATACACATATATGTATGTGAATATGTATTTACATTGTGTAGCAAACATGAAGAAAAACAAATGAAAACACGACAAAAAAAAATTAACACGAAATGTTTATTGATTAAGTGAAATTATGTACTTGATTTTGTTTAATTTATTTGTCAACAATACCATATTTTCATTAATACTATTTTTACGTAATTCTAATATTGTGCAATAGTTTTAAATGCAGCAACAACAAGAACAACAGCAACAACAGCAAAACATGCATCTCAGCTAAATTACAATTATAATTTCTTTAAGTAAAAAATAAAAAAAAAACGTAACAAAAAAAATTTTAAAAAATACAGTTAAAGTAAAAAGAAAGCATAGAAGTATGAAAGAAGAAATTAATTTATGTTTATCTAACTTAAATATATTAATATTATTATAAAACAAACACAACATTATACAAATTATTTTTTCGAGTAATGTTTAAATTAAAAATATATATATGTATATATATAATAATAATTATAATTATATATATATATATATATGTATATATATACTTTATAAACCATATACATACATATATAAATTTATTTATATATTTATAATTTTTTTTCTTTATCTTTAAGTACAACCAAAACAAAACAAAAGCAAACAACAGAAACAAAAAATATTAAAATATTATTTATTGTATTTTATAATTAATTTAATTTAAATTCGAATTTCGATTTATGTATTTCGAACTCTATCCATTTCAACGAAGCAAAAAACAGAAACAAATTCGCAGGAGAGTTTCAAATTTGGAGAGTTACATAATTTTCTCTCTTATTTTTACACATACTCTCTTTAGCTCTCTCAATTTCGCTCTCTGTTTTGGACTTTAATCATCCGCGTTTTACAACATTGAAACAAATTTTAATTTAATTTAGATTTTTGGTTTGTTTATTTAAAATTTTTCCTCTTATTACTTTGGATTATTCTTTGCACATACACTACATATACACTTACACACATACACACACAAAGCACATATTACAAATTCTAGAGGAAGCAAACGGGGAATATAATGTGTAAACACACTTATATGACCCACTGTATATCACAATACTAAAAAGCTAAAAAGAAAAAAAATTGTGTAGTGAACTGTGTTTTTTTTCACGATTTATTTGATTTCTGCTTTTGATTTCCTCTGTTTGGTTGAATTTATAAATTTCCTTTCGATTTGATTTCTTTTGTTTATGATTATGAAAACTACTCATTATATTTATGTTTAATTTTATGATTTTTATAATTTGATTGAATTTTGAAAAAAAGAAAAGAAAGAACAAAACAAAAAAAAAAAACAATTACCAATAATAATAATAATTTTTTTGTCAATAAAAAACACTTGATAAATTTTTTGTTTTCATTATTTTTCTGTGTCTATTGTATTATTTATCTTTTTGTTATTTTCTTTATGTTTGTTTCTTTGTTACTTTTATATATATTTGTGTATATGTATTTTTGTCTCTACCCAACATCCTGCATTTGTATGTGTGTATGTGAGTGTGTGTGTGCCCAGAGAGCATGGAAAACTTCCGGCTCCCAAAATAAAAAAAACTACATTCCGGATTCGGAATTCATTGATCTCGGGCACCTGAGGTTACTCCTGCCATCTCTTTCGCTCTTCTAAGCAGAGCATGTCCCCTTGCGGGATATTGAAAGTATTGAATTCCAGTCGCTTACTAGTCACGTCAGCAATTGAATGATCTCATTTTAGTAATACTATGATAGACGTATTACACCAATCTCCATTTTTTTTTAACGAATTCTAGTCCAAAAATCACACGAAACATTCACACACACACACCCAAGTACACACACACGTACACACACAAACTATAGCGTGAATTCCACGAACCGAATACTTAACGAAAGTGAACGAAAAGTTGCAATTTTACCAAATGCGATATTAATTTGTTGTGTGCAAACGGAAATACTTTGATTTTAATTGAATTGATTATATATTATGATTAGTTAGTTTCTAGTCTTATGCTTAGTTACATACTACATATAATCTATAGTAATATGCGCTTATTATTTATATATACACACTATGGCGATCATAAACTAAAGTTAAAGATAAAAACAAAACACTCGAATGAAAAGTGAAGTTAAGAAAAACAGAACCAGATCAGCATAATATACAGATATAAAATATATATAAATATATATACACTCATGTATATTTATTTATATGCATTATGATCATAACGACGATGATAATGAAAATTAATCAATTTAATTTTTTTATTAACATATTTATATCAATTACTTAATAATATTTATCAAGCATTTCAAATGATATTAAAAAAAAAAGGAAAAAATTAAAAACAATGCAACCAAAAACAAAAAAAAAACAAAACTAAATTTATATTATAAATGTATTCGCAAAATATATAATTATGAGTTTTTCTTGCTTTGCATATCAAATACACAATACTTGGTTCATATTGATTTCTATTCAAGTTTTCTCCAATTTGTTGGTGCTCAGTTCTTTGCTTTCTGTTTGATTTCTTTAACATCTGATTTTTTACTTTTTTTCCACAATTTGATTTGCGTATCCAATTGCTGTGCTGATCCTAGTTTTGCCTAGACGCCTCAGCTGCTTTATTTCCCTTTCCATTGCCATATCCTCTTTCCACTTTAAGTTTCAATTTAATTTAAACTTTCAAATTAAATTCTATTTCTATGTTAAAGCTCTCTTTGGTTGTTGCAATTCGCTGTTTCAATTTCGTTTCTGTGTTAAAGCTCTCTTTAGTTGTTGCCATCCGTTGTTTCCCACCTTCTTTCTCTCTCTCTTTAGTTAAACTCTGCGCTCCTTCACTCGCTCGCTCGCTCTGGCGCAGTCGATCTCTTTGTTGTATTTGTACACACCGTAACTGCCCGCCGCTCTTTCATCAGGTAAAGAGAGTTCAGTTCATTAAAGTTTTTTCTTTGAACTTTTGTGATTTGTAACAAGTTGCAGTTGAATTTATATTACACATACACACACACACACACATACACAGTCACACACACTCTTTTCTTACAAAATTGTTTCAGTTGTTCTGCTACAATCTCCAAACCAACGAAGTGTTCCGTCTTTATAAAAGCGTATAAGTTTTTTGTGCAGTATATTTACAATCTACTTAGTTTGATTTTCATTTAGTGTGTAAGTAAAACAAAAATGAAAACAAAACCGTTAAAAAAAAAAACAAATCAAAACAAAACTCTATAATGTTCTTAAAATGGAATGTATTTTTTGCTTTTAACTTTAAGTTGATTTTGTTTAAACTTGCTTAGTTTTTTTGCGGAGTGTACATCTCAAGCCCTCTTATCTCGCTCTCTCTTTCTCTTTCACTCTCGTTCTCTTTTTCTACTTTCCCTCAGCCATACGTAACAAGTGTTTTCCTTTCATTCTTTTATCGTTGATGTTCTTTATTTTCCGGTAAGTAAACAAAATAGAAAGTGCAGCAATGAAGAGCGAAAGAGAGCGAAAGAGAGAAGAAGAGACTAAGAGAGAGCTGCGAGAAACTAAACAGTGCTTTGTTCTACTACTAAAACCCAAACCACAGAAACCAATAACATTTACCAGGCTAATAATTATTTTATTTGCTTCCCTCTGTACAGCGTTAAATTTAATAATTAAATATTTTGATATTTGCTACACGTTTATTTCCACAATAATAAACATCGCCCATGATGAGTTTTGACTTCTAAAATGGTTTTTTTCTTTCTACTCTTTTTTATTGTAGCAAAGAAAAGACACATAAAAAAAGCAAATATGTGAAAAATTCTTAACGAGCCGAACGAAGAATTTCTAATTTGTTTCTTTCTCTTAATTTATTTTCAGGCGTGTGTTGTTGTTCGATTTTAAATTGAATTTGATATTTAACATTTACATTTAACTTGAATTAGTTAATTAATTAAATGCAATAATGATTGTATAATTATATAATTCATTCGATATTGATTGTAATTACTTATTTACACATGTACTAGGCCATGCAAACATAGATATGTATATATATATGTACATATATGTATGAGTATGTATATATGTATGCGTGTATGTACTGTCACACACTCCTATATAAACACACATTATGTATTGTAATTTTCTTAATTTAGTTACAGTTAATGCGAACAAAAATTATATATATTCCAAACAATTTTTATAAGTTTCAACGAGAACTGCAAATACATTTTACAACCTCATTTACATCACACACACACACACATACACACACTGGAAAAAATAAGCATACCATTAACTTGTCCTAGCGCAATCCCTGCAGATCCACTAAATAAATTCACAGCTATAAACTATCAGAATTAATGTGCTTGAAAATATATTGCCGGTCAGTGTAGTCCAAGAGATCTCAAAAATCAAGACTTCTTTACAATGCCTACCACTTGAAAATTAATTTTGAATTGAAACATTTTCGCAAATATTTAATGTGATATGCTTTTTGTATGTACAAGTGCATAATTTCTCATTGATTATATTTGTCGTTAGCACATAAAACAGTACACAGAAAAAAAAATTGTATTTCAGGATGGAAGTACAGAAATTTGTAAACATTTTACTTTTATTCTTTGATTTTGTATTTTAAAAAGTATATTCCTAATTTATAGTTTAAAAAATCAACTCAAAAGCGTTCAAAACTAGTTTTAGTATGATTATTTTCTTCTGTATAGTCCAGTAATTGTTACAAAATACAAGTCCAAAACCTTATCCAATTACAAATCAATAACAAGCATTAAGATCAATTTGTTGCTAAGCAAAGACCATATAGAAGTACTTTAGAAACATTAATCATCAGTTAGGGCCGAACTTTATATGTACCATTAGTGTATTGAGACCCGAAAACAGAATTCGATTTTAGTTGCGATACTTATCGCAAATTTTTAAGGTTGTACTTATTGTGTATCCATATTGTATAGAACTACCAACACAATCATTTCTCTCAGTATTTCTTTTCTTTTATTTCACTCTCTCTCACTCACTCTCTGTCTGTATCTATCTATCTATCTCTGTCCTTCAGAGTGTATGCTTATTAACATTTACAGCAAACAATAATAACAAATAACGAGTTACGTTTTTGCGTTTTGGAATCATATATTTTCATCGGTTTCTCGATTTGGATTATCGATTATTGTGATTATATAATTTTAAGTTTAAGTTTATATGATTCACATCAAATTAATTAACAGCTATTTATTATCTATGTATGTATGTAAAAATGAGTACAAAAAAAAAACAATTTTAAAAGACGCCAGTAAATTAAATTTTAAGATAGTGATTTTGAATTAACGGTTTTCTGTTACGATTACGATTTTGATCTGGTTTGATTTGATTTGTTGATTTTGTAGCACCAGCACCACCGCAGCGGTGCGTCGAGAGGTGCAAGCCCCTGACCTTATGCACCACATACCACTTACTATATAGTACATAAACTTATAAAATAAAGCCATCAATAAAAATTACAATAGATACAATTTGATGTATTTGTAGCGGTTCCATTTTGAATATTATTTTGAATTGCTATTGATTTGATTCTGATTTCAATATACATTTTCTTTCTGTGTAAACTCAGGGATAACTCGTAAATATGTGTATATATGAGTGTATACATGTGTATGCATACTACATATGTATTCTTTTTGAAGCTTCATTCTAAAACGCGCAAATTCCAAATGACTTATGAAATAACATTATTATTGTTATTAGTATTAGTATTAGTATTAGTAATCTAACTATGGTTATTATTATGATGTATGATTTTTTTAATTTACAATAATTTTATTTTGTTTTGAAGTTCTCTATTTCTTTGTGTTGTTCTTGCATTTCCTTGGTTAAACAAACACAAACCATACAATATTACGTATACGGAAAAATATAAATATAACCAAAAATATTTATTTATTATTAAATTATTTAAAAGTCAAAAATGTTCTAATTTACTATTTGCTTGAATTCTTCCCAAGGTTATTATTAGTTGAATTCCTTAACTCATAGTTTTAAATTCATTCAAAGGTTATTTTTTTTAATTCCTTTAAGTTTTCAGTTATTTTTTTAAAGGTATTCTGGTTAGATTCAATTCGGTTTATTTCAATTGTACATTAAGGAATTTGAATAATGTAGATTCCTAAAAAAATACTGCTTAAAACAGAAACTGCCAAAATACAATACATGTTATACAGTTTTTAGAAACTAATTAACAAAAATAAAAACCAAATGAAAAACCACATGAATTAAAAAAAAAACCTCAAAGACTGAGACCCAACGCAGTAAATATATATTAAATATTTATAAGAAATAGAATGAAAAAAGGTTAATGAGAAAACGGTTGACGTTAAAAGCAAACAAATCAAATTCCAAAAAATAGAAATCAAAAATTAAAAACTTTGTTCGATAAGATAAACTGTGATATATACAATTTAAAACAAAACTGAATATAAAGCTAATTAGCATTAAGAAATTCTGTGCTTAGCTCTAAGTAAACCGATAGTGATAGCATTCCAATAGCGATAAAGATAACGATCATGATATCGACAATTATCGATAGCAATAAAGAATTTAGTGAAATGCATTGAAGCAATGAACGAGAGGAACGATTCAGTGGCAGCACTCACCAATTGGGCGCTATTTGATCGAGAGCAGCATGCTTCCAGGTGGTACGCAGCTGTTGCAGCAGAAACGATACGGGCATTCCATGTATATTGCCCGACGGCGATGTCCTGTGCAAATTGATGTCCGCGTGCGCATCGACCCACACCAGCGATAAGTTCGGAGTGTGCTGCAAGTGACCGGCCACGGAACCTGCCCCAACTCAAGTATTAATTTATCTGTAGGTGCTTGTGTGTGTGTGTCTGTGTGTAGTTCTATGCATGCGAGTGTATGTGAGTGTGTGTGAGAAGCTTACGCACCAAAGCCAATGGCATGGTCACCGCCAATGGTAAGGAATTGTGAATTCTGCTGCAACATCACCTGGGTCTGCTTAATAAGAGCCAGATTGCAGGCCATAAATTCCGCATAGTTGCGTATGTGGTCAAAATGCTGGCGCTCTTGTTGCAGCAGCGGCTCAGTTACAGTGTACTCCAGATTGCCATAATCCGTGATGAGCAGACGATCTGTAATCGAACAATCGATAACTGATTAAATAAATTGAAATCATACAAAATCACGTTAACTTTGTGTTCTTTTTTGCCTGTTAAAATATAAAATTCTTTACTTGCAGCACCTAATTAAATTTGTTTTGATGTGCACACAAACATACACACATACAGTATGTCAAAGAATTGTTTGCATATACATATGTATGTATGTGTGCTGCTTGCATGTGATGGTGGGTTAGTGCTCCACCGCCAACAGCCTTAGGGCACATCCGTTTTCAATGCTTTCGCACTCCCTTTCAGGGTGGTATTGCACCAAGGTAACGTATGCCGAAGACTTGATCTATCTAGTCGTGGTGAATTACTGGAAGATTGACGTATTTACCAAACACAGTCTCAATTGGAAAACCTATTTTTGGGCGACTGCTTTCTGGCACTGAGCGAAAACCGTCAACTTATTTAACCATGTCTCCAGGCATGGGAACACGCCGCCTTGTTGACAACTAGAACTTTCTTCCCTTCACTGTCTCTCACCATCGCTGCCCTGCAAGACTTGACGTAGATTGTTCCGTCTGAGCAAATCCGGTGCCAGTTCCACGCCTGGCTTCGACTGACCCTTGCCAAAGGGTACTCCAAGAATGCCCAGAGTCTGATTTGTGGGGGTGCAGAAGCATCTCAGTTGACCTGTCAATCGTAGGCAACTTGATGCTATTTGCCGCGTAAACCACATTTTTTTTTTATTTTGGATTTTGGATCAGTGTATTGTTTGCGCGGCGTGATGCGACTGAGACGTCTCTCACTTTCTGTCGTCTCTGCTGTCAACTATCACTCGAAATTGTCGCTGTCATTGGGGGGACCTGATAAGAAAGTCTTCTTCTTGAGCTCCTCATTGCGCCGCGACTTTTCCGAGCATACGCATACTGATAAGAGGCCGCGTGTTTGCTGTCAACGCGATAACCTTGATCCTGGCCTCCTGCTCATATACACAAACATACACACACACACACACACGCACACTCATTTACATATGCACACACATTCTGATAGCCAACACTAAAAACGAATTTAGTTTAAAGATCGGTTCTCAATAGAGCGATCTAAACAATTAAAACATTTTCGTTTCCAGACAATTACATAATATAATCTGCAAATTACATTTCTATACGGAATTGACTTTTAACATCTCAAATCTATAAACGAATTAAAATTACAAAGTCTTTTAAGTTAAGATTACATAAAATCTGTTTTTAAATGCAACAAAAATTATGTGCCTATATTGAAAGAGTTTTTATTTTAAGAACTAAAAAATTCAGTTCTTTTAGATATATCATTTCAAATACAGTGTTTAGATGTAGTTGGCATTCGCTATTTTTAGAATTGATTAAAAACAATTTTTTTTTTTAGTGTATGTATTTCAGCTCGCTCAATCATATAGATGTATGTATGGCTCCGGGTAAGGTAGCAATACTGTTTAGCGACAAATCTGTTAACTTTCACGGCATCATTGAACTGAAATATTGGAACAGCGATTTATAAATTTAATTACTGGCTAACATTTTGTTACGATTTGGCAATAAGCTGAACATTAAAAGATTTTGACATTAGATTATATTTCGACAAATAGTTGTAATAGTGATGTACGATCTTGATCTGGTGATGATTACAAAAACATTATCATTCAGAACTATTAAAAAAGCTTATGGTCGAGGGATCCCACTGTAGAAGTAAGCAATTTTCGACTGATTTGTCCCATTAATATTGTTGTATGATCTTGAACAAACTTAGTAAGGATAATCTTACTACAAATACTGTGTAAATTTCAAATGTTCAAAATGGTCACAAAAATTAAAGTAATTTCCAAGTTACGAGGCGTTGCACCAATAACCAAGTTTGATACGATCTGGACGACATTATAAATACACATTATGTGGTCCAGAGGAGACTACTATATCCGATAGCTTCCATAGGATAAATCGGTTGAAAATTACTTATTTGTAAAGATAAATGAATACTAGAATGATAACGGGATTTTTTCAGTTGGCTAGCTTGGCTGCAGCCTTTCTTTATAATTTTCCTTACATTTTTAAATTAGGAACTAAAGATATATATTTCTTAATGATTATTGATTTAATTAGAAACCCTTTAAAATTTAATAGGTAAGCAAACCTAAAATGCGAGTTTGTAGTGCACACCTATTAATCTGAATTCGATAATTAAATCAAGTATTCCATGAAATGGATTTGCGTACTTTTATTATCTGTGCATATTTTTAAAATATAAAACTTTAAACTTACAAATTATTGATAATTTATTAAAATTTACTTTAAATAACACCAGACCCATGAAGAAAAGAGGTTGTGGATAAGGTACTTGTATGTGTTTAATAAGATTATAATGCATATTAGACTTAATCGACTGGAATTACAAAACTCTTTACTTTGGAATACATTTAGTGTAAGTGCTGAGTTTAAATGTCTTTAGTTTTAAAATCGTGCAATAATTCAGTTGTATATACCATACAAAGTTTTACAATATAAAGATGTTTTCATAAGGATGCGATCACACTTAATAATATCAAGCATTTCACATTTAAAACTTTTATTTACTATATAAAAGTATATACATAATTAGCATATTTACTAGAAATATGGTTGATATATTTTGTTAACGCTTCAGCTTCCCAAATATTGACCTGGAATGTTTAAAAACTTCTAATTTGAATATTGCTTTCTTACGAACACATCAAATTTTTTTTTTATAAATATTTTCTTGGATTTCTTCTTCTTCATCGTGTTCTTTTATCCATTAGTCTAGTAAAAAAGACTCAGTCTTTAAAGTAGATACAGTTACAATGTTTTACAGCACATAACACATATATATCTTTAATTTCCTATTTTTTTTTGTTTCAGGAAAGTTAGTTACTAGAGATTCTTTCTAGATTTAGTTCTTTATAAAGCTCTGGATCGTTTTAAGATATATGTGTGTATGTGTATTTATATGTACAAAGCGAAGTTAGCAAAAAAAAAATACATTTAAAATTGTTTTAGATTGTTTAGATTAGCACTATATATAACTAACCATACAATAATAAAATGTGTAAGGTATTAAAATTAATTTTAAAAAGTTACAGCAGTTGGATTACATTTTTTAATTTTAAATTGTTTAAAAAGTTAATGTATAAAAAATTAATTTTTATTTAATTAAAGTCACTTAAAAACCAGAAGGAATTTTATGTTATAAAGCAGAATGTACTTATGGATAAATATTTATAAAAAGAGAGTGTTAAAGAGCCGCTGTTTATGACATACTAAATTCTTTGCGACGCCTCCTCTTTAGCATACGTCTGCTTCTCTCTGCCTAAATTCTCAAATTGTCCGACGAGAGCGAAGCTTTGAGTTCTGTCGACGTCGCTGCCGACCCTACACACGCTTCGAGATCGGTCGCTGCTTGTTGGTTTCCAAGCTTTAATCCACTGTCGGTAATTCAAAAGCAGTGACGCATTACGGGCATGAATTGCTGGTATGAATGTGTGTGGTAGCAGTAGTGCACTGATTTCATTGAACTAACTAACATCTTACTATTGTATGGTTACTGGTAGTAGATACAAAAAATATAGCGATTGATTTTTAAAAACGTTTTGAATCACAGTTATGTTGTGTTGTTGTTGTAGTTAAAACTTTCTCTTGTTTTTGTTGTTATTGTGGTTTAGTTTGACGATGATTCAATGCTTGCGTCGATTCTTGTGATTGTGTAACATGACAACTTCATCGCCGCTGTCGTCAGCAGCGTCAATCTCTAGATGCGGCTGCATGTCCATGACCACGTCCTCGTCTTCGTCATCGTCGTCCGTGTGGAGAATGTGCTCCAGTTGCTCTTCATCAAAGTACGGTTGTATGGTCATGCCTCCTGCACATGGAAATGAAAGAGACAGCAAGTGATATAGAGAGTAAGCGAGTGAGGGAGAGATGTTAAACCTACGCTTTATGGGGGAGCGGAAGAGCTCCGTTTCGCCATCGTCGCCGACGTCCTCGTCCAGCTCAAATTGACCCTTGGACTTCTGGGGCAACAGGGAGAAATTATAGTAGGGCATCTTGCCCCGATGACGTCGGTAGAACCAGAACTGGGCGCACAGCACACAGATGACCACGCCCACAATGATAAGAACACTGGCTACAATGATGAACAAGAATCGTGGCAGACCAAACACATGTCCATTGTGCTTAAGATGGAAGACAACATTCTCGGTAGGCTGACCTGCCTGGGGCAGACGAATCTCGCGGGTGACCTCAAAGTGACGCGATGCCTCCACCTTGAGCGTTATGGCACCAACAGGCACGTCCCTCAGTTGGTACTGACCCAGACTGTTGGTCAAGTTGTGCAGACGGCTAAATCCCTTGGGACGAATGATCGATATCTTAGCATTGCGTATGGGGTGATTGGAGTCGTCCAAGACAATGCCAGTGATGCTGGTGCTGACTCCGCTCTCTCCCTGAAGGCCATTCAGTTGAGTCACCTCGCCGCGGATAAGCGTTAAGCCGTGCAGCTTGATGATCCCCAGATAATTGATATTACCGTGCTGTACCTGTGCCTTAACGATCTGCGACTCATAGTTTGGTGCACTGACTTCCAGGCCGTAGAGTCCCTTTGGCAGCATCAGCTGGAAACGTGCCTCGTTCCGCGTTACGTTATAGACACCCTCGTGCTCCAAAAGACGCACAAATGCTTCGCGAATCGGTTGTCCCTTGTCGTTCTGGACCACACCACTGATGCCGGTCTGGACTAGGGCCATGAAGTTCTTGATCTTTTCGATGCTTGTGCGCCACACGGATGCGATCTGTTGGTGTGCCGGCATTCGGCAGCAAGCTAATCCCAGCGTATACACAGGAATCCTGTAGAGCTTGTAGAACAAATTAGTCAGTCTATCTGTGGTCTCGTGGTGCATCTGCCTGGTGGCTGAAGAGCTGCACTGCAGCGGCGAGTAGTTGAACTCCGTTCGCTGTATGCTATGAGCAAACTTTTCAAGGATGCCATCTCCCTTCGGATAGACGAGCTCTGAACTACCAGCGGTGAAGGTGAGCACCAGATCAAAGCGTTCGCTCCTCATGAACTGCAACAGCAGGTCCCGTGAGGTCTCCGCTTCGGGACTCAGTATGCGCTCAGCTAGCTCATCGGGAAGCACCGGATCACACACGGAGTTGCTACATTGGGACAGTAGGAATGAGCTTGAGCCTAAGTAGAATAAGTGGGATTCAGACTTACTTGGCATTGTACATGTTAAAGACTTCTGGGAATTTCTCCGTCTGGGGCAGGAAATAAATAACGCTTCGCTCCAGGAGTTCTACTACCGAAGCATCTTGCAGCTTGTGACCTTCGACCAGGTGACGCACCAGATTTAGCAGAATCTCCCTGCCTAACGGAGCTATTGTATCATACAGAGAACTTACAACCATAATCTTGTACTTGTGCTCCTCCGGTTCGCCAATCTGCAAAAAGGATCATAGGTAAAGGATTTTCCTTAAAGCCGCACAGATTTTCTGTACTCACATTGGATGTCAGTTTGATATAGTTAAAGTGGCGACTGAACTCATTGTCAGCATACCCAAAGCTGGCAATTTGGGGATTCTGTACCTCCACCTCGGCGAGACGACTCCGCACCTCTGCATTGGTATGGTATCTGGTATTTACCACGTTCTCGATGATCCGAAAGTCGTTTGCTGATGCCCAGTGTTGGGGATCATCCCGCATGAGAGTTACGTCCAACCGCATGCCGAAGGGCTCCACGGCGGGCACCTCTACCTCCACTCGGAGCGGGGCATAGCCATCAGCCAGGACGGTCACGTTGTGGCGCCCAGGAAGTGTAAGCTTCCAGTAGTCGCCGAAAGTGCCACTGTATGTGCTCTGATTGCCACCGTCTAGGCCTACAGCGGCTCCAGCAATGGGAGTGCCAATGGAGCTGCGGACAAACCCGTGCACTCCATGATGCACTTGCTCGATCAGCTGCAGCATTGGCTCGCGATTATCCTCCCAGTACTGGGGTAGCTCCTTAGCCAGTGGAAACTTGTCGCAGCCCATCTCAATGGTCAGCTCCATGCAACCAGCCCGGACGTAGTTCCAATCTTGCATTCCTCCCGTTACGCTGTACCACTGGGCACCATTGGTGATGCCATCGGTGAATAGTTCATTGCGGAAGAGCTCACACGGCTTACCCAGATGCATGGTACGATGTGCCTTGGAGTACACCAGGGCCAGATGCCGGAACAATTCATTGTCCTCGGTAGGATTCAGTTTCCGCCCACTGATGCTGGCATCCCGCATCCGGGAGAAGGGATCATTAAAGTCATTCTCGTTGTCGTCGAACGGATAATTGGCCACCAAAGAACCACCATGAAGATTGGCCGAGAGTACAAAGGGTAGCGAGAGGGTCCAATTCATTACGGCTGCCACCTCGGGTTCTGTGACTTTATTAAACTTATCTGTGCCGTACTGATCTGGAAAATTTCGATTGAGATCAACGTTATGTGCATTGGCTCTTCCCAGGCCGCCGGTTCTGTCGCCCTCCTGGGAAACCTCATAGCCGTCGGGATTCATGCTGTACAGAAAATGCATCCGTGTTCCGTTCACCAGACGTGTCACCCGATCATCATTCTTATATCGTTCCAGCAGGTACTTGGTGAGAAGCAGCAACATCTCCTTGCCAACTACTTCATTGCCATGCATATTGGCCACGTACTTGAACTCTGGTACGCCTGGGACATGTGTGCCCGGTGTGGTGGATATCTCCAGCACCCATAGATCCCTTCCCTGCACGCTCTTGCCAATGCTGTAGAGACGCGTCAGGGATGGATAACTACTAGTCATGTTCCTCAGCAGACTGGAATCAAAATTAAATCGGGTTCCCATTAAAAACATATTATTTCCAACTTATATAAAACTCACCTCTCCATGGCTGTATAATTGTGATGCACGAACTCTGTGGGCGTCAGAAATCCATTGTACTTCTCCTTAAGCTCATTTGGTGGCTCTGCTCGCTCTACCTTCTGCTTCCGAAAGTTGCCTGCGTAGTGTGAAAGAAGAGTGCAAATAAGTCAATGACGTTAACCGTAATCTTAGGGAGTGTGAAGAGAATAGCGCGAGTTGTGTGATGAGAAAAGTAACCAAAACCAAAACAGAACAATCAAAACAAAACAAAAACTACAACAAATTAAACTTCACTTAATGAAATGTAACGGTGCCTAATCCAAGACACAAACCAAGTGACAAGTGCAGAGTCAAAGAAACTGAAATTGATTGAATCGCAACATAAAGCGAAAAATAAACCAAAAACAAAACATAAAGCGAAAAAACGATAAATGAACGTGTTTAACATGCGAAATGATTATAATGTGATGGACTGATTTAACGGTTTGTAAACAATCAATCAATTTTTGCGGTTTTTTTTAAATAATATACATACATTTATTTCGATTAAAAGTCTTTTATAGAGAGGCAAGAGAGAGAAATAGAGATTGATGAAGCATAAAAGAGAGCAAGTGTAAACTTATGCTTATGTAACTAGACCGAGCTCACGGTCAGCTTAACGGTAAACAAACACAAACCGTCATTAATGTATGGAGGTTCCTAAAAGTTCAGGTTTCGCAGGACTCAACAAATTTAACATAACCTTCAATGTCAGAACGATTAACCCACGACCAATCAAATATCTACGCTTATATAGTATACATAAAATCTTAGGCTTGGGCTCATTTTAAATACACACTTAATCATAATTTGTTGGTTTATTTCTTTTTTTTTTTTCTTGATTGATAAAAAATGATTGTGCTTTCAAAATATGGCTTTATTTTTGGGATAATACCGCCATAAGCACAGATTTGGTACTGAGCATGGAACTAGTTTAATGAAAATAAAACGCACTAAGCAAAAATCAAAAATTTTATTTTGCTTGTTCTGGTTTATGTTTATGTTTATGAATTTATTCTAGTTAGTATGCATGTATGGCATTTGTTTTTATTTGCTTTGTTCTGGTACTTGTCAATCTTTAAATGTATGTTTGTATATAGTATGTATATGTTAACAATTTATAATAATTTCAACAATCTTTGCTTGAATTTGGTATGTGAAGATTTATATATATATATATATATTTATATATATATAGATTCAGTATATGTATGTGAATTGGAATGGTTGTGACATACATAGGCTTACGTATCTGCATAGTCTGTTAGACGGTTGAGTTAGTGATAAGTTACCATATATTCAGAATTTTATTTTTACACTTATTTGCGTTTACTTTTCTTGTTTGTTCGATTAGGCCACTAAACTTAGCATGTGTATATATAAACATATATAGAAGTATACATGTTGGTATGTATCTTTGTATAATTGAAAAAGGGTTAAGGCCATTGTATGGCTCGAGTGGGTAGGATTTTCTACAAGTAACGCACTCTTTAAAATACCCATATACAACTACGTAATAGGCATCTATGTACAAATCAAACTTTCTAAAGAGTTTATAAATATTTTTTTCCTTTAAACTGAGGTGATGTGTGTGTTTGTGTGCTTAAAATGAAAATAGCTATAGAATGTGAAAATATGTTAAGCATATAGTAAAGACATTGGTGCGCTTTACAGGATAGATTGCCAAATGAAAATGGAACCTCAAAGTTATAAAATATATAATGGTGTGTGTGTACGTGTGGGCGTTGTTATGTTGTGGGCGTGCAGCATATAGGATGTGGTAGTGTGGCACAATGTTAGTAACAATCAGTAGTTAGTGATTAGCTAAACATAAGACGATGTTTATAGCAGGGCTGCTGCCAATGTCGATGGCGATGGTGGTCGTGGTGGTGGGCGTAGGCAGGCCCTGGGGCGGACCACCCATTACCCCCTCCGTCTAGTGCCTAAGAAAGATGGGATTGTAATAACTGCTTATACCATCATAGTTGGTCTCGACTGGAGACAGCTTGAAGTCCACTCGCAAAGCTTCTGCGTTTTCATTGGTCACATGGAGCTCCTGGTGCGCGCTCGATTGATAGCTGCCATCGCAATTTAATCAAAGAGCAAGTAATAAATTAAAATCAATTTCTTATCGTATTTATCGATTGCAGGCTCACCCAAATGCAGTCGCATAGACACTGTAGATTCCTGGTGTAAGCAGGCGCCAGTACTCGCCACGTTTAGAGGTACGTATGGGTTTATCCTCGAGGCCCGAGACTATAATGGTTGCATCGGGTATAGGATAACCGCTTGCGTCTTGTACCAGACCCTTGATGCCAATATGCGCCTGCTTCAGCAGCTGTATCAGTGATCGTTTATTTCGTGCCCACTCCGCTGGCAAACTGCTTGCTGCTGGATACTTGCAGCAGGATAGCTCGATGGTCAGCTCAAAGCAGTTACTAAAGGCATAGTTAAAGTCCTGCATGCCACCCGAGAGTTCGTACCAGTTGGCACCATTGGTAATGCCCCCGGCGAAGCTATCATTACAGTTATTCCCACGTCGCATTATCGGATGGCTATCGGAGTACATGTGAGCCAGCTGCTTGAAGACCCGATCATCCGGTGTCAAACTCTCCTCGCAGCAATCGTTGTGGGCGCTAATGGAGACGAGCGGGGTTAGCGTAGCACAACAATATAGAAAAATATAAACTCACAGTGAATTGTCATACGGATAACTGGCGACTACAGCACCGCCATGAAAGTTGGCTGAAAGAACAAACGGTTTGCTGAGAATCCATTCGGCCAAAGCAGCTGTTTCCGGCTGACGAGTTGGTGTACGCAAATGATTCAGATGCTGCTGCTCCAGACGATCGGGAAAGTCGCGATTCAAGTCAACACCAGCTGCATTTCCGCGTCCCACATAATTTGGCAGTGATTCACAGTTGCCCTCCTGCAACAAAGAGAAAGAGAGCGACCATGATTGATGGTTGGATTAGTTAATTGATTGCGTGAATTACATATTTCTCATATTGTGTTATGTAGGCAATTTGGCATTCAGTTTGCGCTTTTGACTTTAAAGAGTTAACCAAATATGTCTTTAATATGACAGTCAGGTCGCAAAGCTCTTACAACATTACTGTAAAATTTACACTGTACATGTATGCGGAAAGAGTGGAAGGGAGAGGGCACGTAAGCAACAGCAAGCAGTTTTAATGTTCAACTGCTTGATCCTTTAGTTGGACAAAGCAGTGTCAAACGTAACAAATGTAATTTATTTATTGAAACAACTGCCGATGGAATTGTAAGAGTCAGAGACGGACCGAGACAGCGAAACATTTATTCACTATGCTTGTATAATAAATTAATTGATAGCATACACGCATACATATGTACATTCATAACATGTACAATATGTTTGTATGCCTCTGTTCATAGTTTTACAAATCTAGGTTAGTCACAATGGCCGATCACGCAAAGTGGCGTACTCAAAGTGCCTTCACCTCCCTCCTGTTTGTGTGATGAGTGCAAAGAAGAGGCGAAACAAAACAGTATTAACATTGCTAAAAGCTTCTAAAATCACTCGACTAGGCCTAACAGAGCAAGAGAGATAGAGAAAAAGAGCTTTGACAAATGGATGCAGCCACGCAGATGAAGCTTGCCCAACGACTCACATACTGACACACACAAACACGCACAGTCGGAATTCTATTGACAGGCAATTCGATTGTACATATAGAAAAAGCTTTTGATATTTGCACATAATGAATATCGATAATGTATTCGTAATAATATATTTGTACGTTTGCATGCGTGTGCTCAGTAATAGTAAATAAAATGTGTTAAAGATGTGTACGTGAATTTACTGGACGACAAACACTAAGGTTCCCAGCTGTTCTGTATAATTGATCAGAAATTCATGCCGAGCACAAAGTGCGACAAATTTGCAAATATTGACAGAAGAGAGTGAGACGGAGGAGAGTTGAGCCCTAACGCAATCAAAACGCAAGTGCGCAACAGCGTCATCAAAGCAGGCATCGAAAATGTTGCAAACTAGTCTAAAAACCACAACGATATCAACAGCAAAAGTAGCAGAAACAGCGGCAGCGACTGCGTGGGCAGCACGTCTGAACACACACACACACATACAGACACTTAGACGTAATATTGATTTTTCCAGGCAATAGCAAACAGGTGACGACGGGACTCTAAAAGAACCAGACGACTTGCCACATACCTGGGACAGAGCATATCCATCTGGATTCATGGTTGGCATCAAATAAATATCGGTTGTATTTAGCAGCTGTGCCACCTCCAAGTTGCGTTCATAGTTTCCAAGCAGGTACTGGGCCAAATATACAAGCAGCTGTCGACCAACGGTCTCGTCCCCATGCATATTGGCAATGTATTTGACGGGCGGCGTTAGCAGTGGACGTTGGCGTGTATTCCGGGAGATTTCCAGGGCCAGCAGATTGCGTCCCTCCAGCGATCGACCCAGACTATGGACACGTGCCAGTTCCGGATAGGCTTTCTCGAGGCGAGCGAACAGATCCTCGAGCTGCTCCTGGCTGCTGTATTGAGGCGATTGCAGAAAACTCTCATCCTCTTTGATAATGTAGCCCTTGGCGATTAACGGTACCAGCATCAACAGCAACGCCAATGGCAACGAATACGTCACAATGCTCTGCATTATGGCTTTTTTGTGTGGATAACTCTCAACTGGTTGCCGTTAGATTATTGTTTGTTCCTACTGCTGCTGGTCGCCAGTTATCACTGGCGTGCAAATTAATCGAGCGGCCTGCTTTAGATACAGCTTCAGCGTTCCAGCTGTATATATATATATGGTGAATGCGTGTATGTGTCTCTTTCAGCGCATGTATTTGTGTTCGCCGCTGCAGCAGCTTCACTCAATTCAGCTCAGCTTCAAAAAATGTACTGTTTGAAAATTTGCTGCGTTGATTGGCCTTAAGCTCGTGGCACCCGCCCGTTGCCCCACTGCCGCAGTCGGCGTCGCTGCTGCCACCGTCGCGATTGCTACTGCCGCTTATGAGAGCGCCGACGTGCGATAATTGTAGGGAAATTACAGGCGAGAGAGCGCGTCGAAGCTTTGCACTTGTCAGTCACGAGTATTTTATTTTTGTTTTTATTTTTTCTTTGCCATGTTTTGTTGTTGCATTGCGGTGACAACAACGTTGCGTTTAAGCACAAATTAATAGTTTCCAGCTTTTGTGTTGTTTGCGTTTTCTTTTATTACTTGTTATGTGCTCATATTTGTTTTGTTTTTCTGCGGTTTCTATTTTCGCTCATCCATTCAGACTGCGCGGCGGTGTGCGGGCGGCATTGCCAGATGTAAGTGAGGCGCCTGCGCCAGCGTCAGCGTCAGCTATAAAGAGTTTATCAGAGTCAAAGCCGGAGAGAGGGAAAGAGCGCGAGAGAGTGTCAACAGTGAGAGCGTCGAGCAGCGCTGCTTACGTCGGGTTCATGGTTCAGTCGTCATCAAGCGACGCCTACGCGCGTCACATATGTTATGCAGTTAAAAGGATATTCTTTAAGCATGCTAAAATCGATAACTTTTACGCTCTGTGACGTCACAGTGGCCTTTCCAATAACAATAACATTGTACGTGGGCGCAATTTCCAAGAATGAACGTCAGCGTCACTGTCTGTGTGTGTGTTTGGGTGTGCTTGTTTGCTATGCTCTTATCAATTTATTGTAATCGTGTCAGAGGAAAAAACGTAGATTTCCAGCTGTTTTTTCGCATCAGCTAATGCCAAAGTTTATCAATGAGTTTTTTTGTTTATTAAAATTTGTTTTATTTATTATAGATTTAAGCTGCACTGGTGGTTTTTTTGTAGTCGAGTCATACACAGAAAATACGGTGGAGGTATTATTCGTTCAGAAAATTTAGAGTGAAAATTTGTGTATTTTTTTAGTTGAATATTTTTTTTACCTTTAGCGAAATGACTTATGTAGATATATTTTTTTTTACTCGTAACAGAAATGTCGAGTGTCGTCCATACTCGTTTGAAAAAGGGTGTCGCTTGTGATGGTTTCTGCATTAGAGAGAATGCATGTAACAGGTAGAAAATTTAAGTTGCTTTGCCCAAAAATACAAATAGCCAACATTTTTACTATATGCTTTTTGAGAGTTGATATTTTTTAAATAAAAGGTATCTCCATGCCAAATTGCGACTTGGAATACCCAAGCAACAAATAATAAAACAGGTGCCCACAATCTACCCGTACTCTAATAGTTGTACGCATTTTTTCATACTAACAAAACAACATGAAGAATTAACAGAGTGATGAGTAATCCTTGTATTACAATTCAAAATTAATATTTGATTTGACTATTTAAATTAAAATTTTAAAATGAAATTAAAACAAGAAAAAACGGTTATCTTCGTCTCGCCGAAGATTAAATACCCTTGCAGTCATGCATATTGCGCTAATCTGGTTTCTATCACCGATTGTTCCTATGGCAGCTATATGATATAGTTGTCCGATTTTAATGACACTTGGTCAACACATTGGGAATGATAACGAATGCATATTGTGAGAAATCGCTCAATAGACACCAAAAATGTTCATACTAAGCTTTTTAATCTATTGGTCCTATGGTAGCTATATGATATAGTGTTCAGATCCGGATAAATTTGGTCAGCATAGGGAAAATGGAAAAGAATCCATATTGCGAGAATTTGGTTCAACTAGTTCAAGTGACACTCAAAATTTACATACTAAGCATTTGCAACCGATTGCTATAGATAGATAGGAGCTATATGATATAGTCTTCCGATCTGATTATAACAAATGATCTGCGTGCAAAGGGAACACACATCTGTAACAAGTTTCATTTAGATAGCTTTAAAACTGAGAGACTTTTTCGCATAGAAACAGACGGACAGACAGGCGAACATGGCTATATCGACTCGGATGTTGATGCTGATGAAGAATATACATACTTTATGGTGTCGGAAACGCCTCCCTCTGCGAGGGCATAAAAAAACAAGAAAGTAAAGTCGAGCACGCCCGACCGTATAATACTCTCTGCTCTCCCGATTAAAATAATTAAATCTAGGTATCCAGGTAATACAATAGATAGTACTAGTATTAGAACACGTCGAAACATTTAAAAACTAAGTATAATCGAACAAAAATCTGTTTGTCTGTATGCACATCCAAATTCGTTTGACATTATATGTATGTATTGAAATAAACTTGGTCTGCAGGCGCTTCGACCCCGTGTCCGTCCGTCTGTTTGTCTGTATGTATGAACAAACAGATTTCATAGATGGTAAAAACTACAAGTTCGAATTTAGTCAGTATCGACTCTATATTTAGTAAGTCAATACAAGAATCTTTTTATACTCTCTGCAAGAGTATATTGGGTTTGTGCAAATGTATTTAACAGGCAGATGGAGGCGTGGCATACCCCATAAAGTATATATATTCTTGATCAGTATTACAAGTCTATATATAGCCATGTCTTCTGAAAAACTTAATAACTTAATAATTATTTTGAGAGTACAGGGTCTCTCGAGTACAAATTTACTTGGGTGGCTTGTTTTTTAAAGTACACCTTTGATACGGTGTTTACGCGAGTAAGTAAAAAATGATTTGGTACAAAAATGATCGAATAGAAGTAAAAAAGTATCTTCTTTTCGGGTACATAAAAAAAAAATCATAAAATGATTCGCGGCGAAAAATACTCTGTACGTGTTTTGGGTATTAATACATGCGGTGCATCGCTGCAGTTCTCTGATCTTGATTATACTTAGATTTGAGCCAGTTATATTAACTGAATACAGTGATAAGTGCATAAAGTAAACTGCTATTGCAAAGAACTGAAATACCACTGTACATATAAGCGCATATTGTACGTTTTTGGGGAAGTTTTGAAAATAGCGAAAAAGGCAACACGAAACTAAGGCAGCTTAGAAATAAAAGAATCAGTCGTCGACCAGTGAAAACCCTGTAATTCGAATACTGTTAATCATTCATGCGATATGTTAAGGAGTACATTTATAAGTAATGCGCAAGGAAAATTAACCAATGTTATTAAGACATAAAAAAAAAATATATATAAAAAATAAAATCATTTAAAATCATGTTTAGTTAAATTTTAAATAGAATAATTATTTTATCTTATAAAAACAAAGATAAACAGATTTTAATTTTAGTTTATTTTAAACCGAATTTAAAAGTTAATTAATTTTTGAAGTAATTTAAGAATAAATTAGTAAGTTTCTTTATGTGCATTTTTGTAATAAACTGAGATGAAAATAAACTGAATTGAATTTTGCCCTTATATTCTTAAGTGATTAAATATTTGTGTTTCATTAAAACAATTTAAAGATATTGTGAATTTTAAGCAAATTACAGAACTTTCATTCTAACTCCAAGTTATAGTAAAAAATATATTCACATTGTATTATTTACATTGTAAGTACATTTTATGACTAAAGAGTGCTTCAAAAATCAATAACGAACCTGTTAAACAGTGTATTAGATTGCAAGACGATGTTTTAATACTCTTTGCTGTTAAATTGCCGTCGAAAAGTGATTTCTGTAAACTCAAAACCAGTTTCGCCTTTTAAATTCATATGTACAGTTGCGAAAATTAAATAGCACCACCTCGATAACTTTTTTTATGAACACTCAAGTTACATCGAAGCTCTCAAAATTTTGCAAAATATATTTTTTGTATATTGCTTAGTATGTTAACTACTCGTAAAAAAAATTTTTTTCTAGGTAGGATCTCTATTATTTTTATTTATTTTCTTTTTGTTGAATGGCATAAAAAAGCGACAAATTAATAGCACCACTGATAATGTTTCGCAGAGTTTCATTTCTGATAAAGCACATAGTCAAACGGTTTCTTTCTTTTCGTGATATTTCAACCAGAAAATTTAAACAATTTTGTTAAATTTATATACAATGGGCCGTGATATGCACTGCAATACTGAGGAACGTAAGCTAATCAAAAAGTTGATCGCCGATGGGAAAACATGCAGAGAAGTTGGACGCTTCTATGGGACTTCTACTAAGATAATGACCTTAAACACACAACGTCTTTCTTTTTCATATTTTATTAAATAATTTGAAAATTATAATAGTTTTAAATTAAAATCTTTTTTGTTTACGTATTTTATGGTTTTCTGAAGTTGAAAACGTTATTATGAAGTCTATTGACTAATATATGGTGTATAGGGCGACATCTCAAACTTCGCTTAAGAAGAGGTGCTATTTTATTTTTGCAACTTTATATGTACAATGTATGTATATACTATGTGCATTTGATGTAATAAGTGTAGAAATGTTGCAGTAACCCAGCACTTTTTAATTATAGCTTATTTAGCTTTATTTAGCTTTTATTTATAGCCCTGCTAGTTGTTAAATTGCCGTCACTATCAAATTCAATTGCTACAACTCGTATTTCGTTTTGACTAAATAATCTAATCAGGCAATCATTGAAATAATCCCAGTAATTTAATCCATGAGGTTCAACTCAAAACTGTATATATATGTAAATGTATTTTATGTGTATCTACTTTCTTAAATACAAACTGTGAAAACTTAGTCATACTTCTATACATAACTCAAAAATGTGACAAATTTGCTGGGGATTCTTTTTATAATAAATTACACATACTGTGTGGTTGCGATCACTCAAGTTATACTACATGACTTCATACTAATTTTTTATTTTTGACCGATTTGTCTATTGGGAGCTATAGGCTATAGCTGTCCAATCTGGATCAAACTTGGTGAGGACACTCATATAATGTTACCATATACGTTCTGTGTTTGGTCACGATAGCTCTGATGGTTTGAAAGTTATAGTGTAATGAAAATAGTTTTTTTACAATTTGCGGGGGCGGTAGGGAGCGTGGCGAAAATTTGAAAGAAACTTAGTCTGCGTACACTACAGAAAAACTAGGTATTCATACGGACAAAACAGGTGAGCAGAGGGATGCTAATGCGGATCAGGAATGTATACACTTTATAGGGTCGGAAAAGCTTTTTTTACCTGTTACGCACATTTCCCTTTTGATAAATTTAACCGCTGTACTCTTTTATATAGTACGGGGTCTGAAAAGTTGAAACAAGAAAGACTTAAGGAAAGTGTGCGTGTCAAAAACAAACTTTTACTGCTTGGGCCGTTTATCTTTCATTTGCGTGCCTTTCTATATATTCTTGATCAGCATATACTATATAGCCATGTCCGTCGGTCCGTCCGTATGAACAAACAGTTTTCAAAGATGGTAAGAGCTACAAATTCGAACTTAGTCTCAATCGACCATATATTTAGCCAGTCAACGAGGCAAAAACTGGACACACCTCGGAAAAAATCACTGTTTTCGGCGAAAGTCTCAATAACTATGGCAGTTAGGAACACCAATTGGTACGGAGGTTCCTATAGCATAAGTGCAATGCAATCAAAAATGTTGGGCTTTGTCATAGGAACTAAAAACTATTCAAACTTCGATACCGTTTTTAAGGCATTTGTTCTTATAGTACGGAGCAAATAATATCAAACTATCCTGAAAGTTGCATATCAATCCGACTATAATTAAGAAAGAAAACACGTAACAAAGTTTACATTTGAGCGCATAGACAATGCAATGAGTGCAAGCGAGACGGAAACATTCAAACACATGTTCCAACGTTTTCGCTGCCTGTGTGGCGGCAGCGCTGCCCGCGTTCGCTGGTTGTGCCGACCAATGCTACACATACACACATATACATATATGTGCACACAAATAATGTCAAATGAATTTGTATTTGTATACAGACAAACAGATGTTTCTTCAATTATACTTAGTTTTTATTTAATTCATGGTCTTCTAATACAAGTAATACCTGGATACCGATTTAATTAATTTAATCGGGAATAAAAGCAGAGAGTATTATACGATCGGGCGTGCTCGACTGTACCTATCTACTTGTTCATTTATTTTTAATAAATTTAAAAATCATTATGTTTAATATACAAATGAAATATTTGTTATATAGATGCATTGATTTTCCCATGTTCACATAAGTAAAAGCTAGATCTAGCGGGAAACAATTTAGAGAGCAACACTGATGGCACGCGCAACAAGCTCAAGACTTGTCTTTGTTTGTTTGTATTTGGGCGAGCAAGTATTGATATGTTTGGCATACCACGCAATGTGCGTAACCCGTAAAAGGAAGATACTGTACTGTACATCAATTTAGATATATATGATCATAATTATAGCACTTATGATACCTCTACCGTACGAAAATGGTATCAATGGAATGGTCCCTATTGAAGATTTGATTTCGAGCGATTACTTCAAAGATTTGAATGGGTTTTAAAAGCTTTTAACGCGATCACTTAGCAGTCTCTTAATGTCAAATGTTTGTAAATATGTACAAAAACACTTGTCTTGCTTCTGATTTTTGGATACCAATTGGCACACCAATAGTCAAAAACTATGGCAAAACACGCTTTGGTTTCTGTTTAGCGTAATCTCTCTATCTCGTATGAAGTAGAATTCCATGGCTTCGTTTAGCTTAGGGATGAGCAAGGGCCATGGTGTACTTTTTTTTAATTTTGAAAATCTTTTTTATATCAACAATATTAAAGCTTCATGCAAGCGTTATATAAATATGTCAAAGTATTTTAAATTTTTCTACTATAATTCAATAAAGACAGACGTTATAAGAGACCCAGTTTGTTAATGACGTCACGCTATGGTATTGCCAACGTAAGCTGCATATCAACTTATAAAAAAGAAATCAGCTCAACAATGAATGCAAATTTATGAATTAATTAATCGTTTGTTGCGTTTCTAGAATTGTAAGTTGGTAAAGAGTAAACTTTATATTCACAAAAATATTATTTTTAAAAGGGTTTTCTTTTTATGCAGTAAGAAACTACATTAAAAACTTTAAAAAACAAGTAAGAAAGGCTACAGTCGATCAAGCCGACTGTAAAAGACCCCGTACTCCCATAGTAGTGCCCATTTGCATTTTATTTAAATTAAAATTTTAAAATAAAATTTAAAAATTTAAAATTTAATATTTACATTTTGAATTAAAATTAAAAAATGAATAATTAACAATTGTCATTGTCAGCATTCGAACCCGCGATCCATACGAAGGTTCCATAATGCGCCGCAACCCTACCAGTTGCACCATGCCCCTCTCCTATCATTTTTCCGATTATTTGCAAATATGTATGTGTGCTCATATATATGTGTGTATGCATAGCATTGGTCGGCGCGGCCAGCGACTCCGGGCAGCGCTGCCGCCAGCAGGTAGAGAAAACGTTCGAACATATGTTTGTATGTTTCTGTGTTTGTTTGTATGTGTTGCGCGCATGCAGTGATTTTGCAGTAAAATAACATCGACTTTGAACCGTTCTAGCTTTCTTGTTTGACATAGGATTTTGATGCCACTTTCAGGAAAGTTAGAAATAGTAAGTCTCTAAGCGTATGTTAAATTACAACACTGTACTATTTGATTTAATGCCTTAAAAACGGCATTGAAGCTGGAGAGTTTTTTAGTTCGTATGAGCAAAGGGGGCGTGGCAGCTCAAAATTTTGAATGGCGTTATACTAAGGCTGTCTCTAGGAACCTGTATACCAAAATTGGTGCTCCTTAGTGCTATAGTTACTGAGATATTCGCCTAAAACACAAATTTTTCCGAGGTTTGTCTGGTTTTTTGCTCATTGCGGGGGCGGTAAGGGGCGTGGCCGAAATTTGAAATAAACTTGATCTGCGTACATCATTAACGGACTTTCATTCCAAATTTGGTGTCTCTAGCTTTTGCAGTTTAAAAGATCCAGGTGTTCATACAGACGGACGGACAGACAGACAGACAGACGGACATTGCTAAATCGACTCGGCGGTTGATGCTGATCAGGAATATATATACTTTATGGGGTCGGCCACGCCTCCTTCTGCCTGTTACGCACATCTCGCTTCTGACAAACTTAATAGACCCCTATACTCTTTTTTAAAGAGTACGGGGTCTAAAAACACATCCGTAAGGTGAATTGGATATTTAGAAACTCCTGATAAACGCTAGATAAAATATTGTGGTCGCCTCGCGACTTTTTTTATGTAATTTGCGATTCGATATGAAAATATGCAGAAAAAACCCCTGATTTAAGCCTTTATATTATTTTTTATTTTATGTAAGTTTTTAAAAATTTTTTTTTTTAATTAGGTGAAAATTTTCCAACAAATTTAAAGCACATATCAATGCCAAATGTGGTCTGTCTTTAGTTTCGATGAAGATGTGAAAGTGAGAAAAATTTAGTGGGTTTGGGACACATTTCAATGCGATCAGACTGGGAACAAGTATTATTTCTTTCCAATAGTGGCAGTCGATTAATAATGGCTCAAAAGGTCTTTAGCACAATATAAAGCAGCTAACAACAACTAACGGCATACCATAAAATCTCTCATAAAAACACAATCGCACACATACATACCCAACGATTCTATTATTTAAGTATGTACATTCACTTTTTAGAGCCTGTACTCTAAAAAAGATTAGAGGGGTCTATTAGGTTTGTCAGAATCGAAATCTTCGTAACAGGCAGAAGAAAGCCCCGCCGACCCCATAAAGTAAACATATTCTTGATCAGCGTCAACAGCCGAGTCGATATAACAATGTCCGTCTGTCTTTCTGTCTGTCTGTCCGTCCGTATGAACACCCGGATCTCTTAAATCACAAGAGCTAGAGCCACCAAATTAGGAACAAAATGAGCAGAAAACCAGATACACCTGGGAAAAATCGATGTTTTCTGCGAATATCTCAGTAACTATGACATTTAAAATTAAAAATTTTGGTATACATGTTCCTAGAGACAGATTAAATACATTGTCACTAAAAATTTTGAAAAGGGAACGTCCCTTTTCCTATGAAAACTTGCAAACTAGTGACTCAAGTGGTAGTAATGCTTTTTATACATTTTCGTACTTGTATTTTAACCTAAGATCTGCGGTTCGAATTCAGCTACAGAACAGGCGGTTCTATTTGTTTTTGTTTTATCAGACACTTCGCAAACGCGGAGTCTGGTGCAACTGCGGCGTGCTCTCGAACCTGCGCCTGAGGCTGGGGCGCGGTTTAGAGTTTAGGCAGTGAATTAAGTCTATTTAGTTTTTTAAATTTCAATTAAGAATTTTAATTGGAGCAGCTGGTTTGTTCTTTAGCATTTATGTGTGAGGTCGCAGGTTCAAATACTGTCAGTAATTTTTATTTTTTTTTTTAAATTTTAATTGTAATACACAAAATCGAATATTAATTTAGAATTACTCATCACTCTGTTTATTTTTCATGTTTTTTGTTTGTATGAAAAAATTCGCACTACTATTAGAGTACGGGGTCTTTCATAGTCGACTCGCTCGACTGTAGCCTTCCTTACTTGTTTAGGTTACAATTATTTGCAGCTGCATTTTATTATTTTTCTCTTTTTTCACGTTTCTTCTGAGTTAGTTAAACTAGGCGAAAAATTTGTTGTACTACTTTCAAGCGTATTTTTTGCCAGAATTTAAAGTATAACCGAGTAGAAATAAAAGCAAGACATATTGGAATGATTTATGTTAGTTATGCATATGACTGCCCGCAACAAGGGATGAACATTGAAAAAAGTGGAAAGAAAACAGGACAACAAGACCTTTATGCAAAATAAATACATTATCGATTTGCCGGTCTGATAGGTAAGTCATTTTCTTGTTTACTATTCTTCAAATCACGACTTATACTATTTTATTTTTTAATTTTGTAATAAACAAAGAGAACCATCTCAATGTCATCTTTTTACATACAATATTAAACAAAATTATCTAAACAAGAGAACAGGTTTCTGTGTAGGATATGTCAATCGAATGATTTGTACAGATAATGATCGAAGAATGAATAAATCTATAAAAATGCGAAATTACCTAAAACTGTATTTTATTTTAGCAGATCAAGTCGAAGAAACCAAAAAAATCTTTCCGGAAGAAATTCTAAGCTGACAGCACTGGTATTAATATTACATACATATACATATGTATGTCTTTATTAAACCGAATTACTCACCTTTGCAACGGCAAAGCCATCCGGATTTGAGCTGGGCAGGAAATGAATCTCGGTTGTATTAAGCAGTCGTTGCACCTCGTCATCTGTCTCGTATCGAATGCTCAAGTACTCGGCCATGTAGAGCACTATTTGCCGACCGAGAGCCTCGTCGCCTTGGATGTTGGCCACCAGCTTGACTATTGGACGCAACAAATCCCCAGTTTGGCCCTCGGGCGTCGGAGCGTCCAGAGCAAGGGCGTGCATCGGACGACCCTGAATGGTGTGGCCGACCACATAAGGTTGGGCTAGTGTGGGATAATCCTTCTTGAGGCGAGTGAATAGTTCACCGATTTCCTCATTGTTCAAGTAATGCGCATTGTCCAAAAAGCTCTCGACTTGATCGACAACTTCGACTTTTGCGGTAACGGGCGTAGGTGTGGGGACAGAGGCAGGTGCGGTGGATGTGGAACTGGGGCTGTTTGGTCGTGGACTGCCAGCGACCAAGCACGTTAAGCTTACCACAATAACGTAAGCGTAAACGTGAACGTAAACATACATTTTGCGACGCGACACGTAAGCAGTAGCAGCAATCACAAACAAAATTTACAAACAAAAAAAAAATACGATGAAATGCGGGGCGCAGGCGCGCAGTCCACGCACAGGTTTTTCAGGGAGAAAAGGTGGTAACGAGCAATAGCGACGGAGAGCGAAAGAGATCACAATCACTTGTTGCCCCCTTCGATAATTCCAATGCTTGGCACTTTCTTTGTTTTCGATATGCAATGCTGATCGATTGCAGTTTTGGGACACTGTAAACTTATACACATTCACACATACACACTTGCATGCAATATCACTATTTAGTACGAGTTGTTGCGGTGACTGCTTTCTTTTGCATCTACAACTATATATAGGCGACCTCCTCTGTCTTGATGACGTGCACTCAAGAGCCGCTTTGAGCTTACCTTTAAAACAAGCATTAACACGGGTACTGCACTTACTACGCACTAGTTAGTCCCTCTAGCTGCTCATTTCAATTAACAACACAGCATTTGATTTGATTATTACTATTGATTAATATACGCTTAATATTTATATATATTTACACACAGTCAACAGTGCAAACCGACCGAATTATAAAGCCATTGAGATACTAGCTAAGGCTATCGATACTATCGCTGTTATCGGTCATCCCACACAAACTACTAACGATGTGCGTTGTGCATATCGATATCTGTACAATCGTTTTGCACAAGCGCATCTCGATTATATGAAAATATTTGGCGCGAATTCAAATCAAATTTTTTTTACTTTGGATTTGGTTTTAATGTGCTTTGCGTTCGCTTATACAATTTAATAACAACATATATTAAGATTGCGTTTACTTATCATTATAATAGAAATGATAAGCTTAAGGTTAATTTCAAAACGTGTATATATCAAAAATCAGTATAATATGGTTATGTTAAGGCAAATGTTTTTTTTTTGTTTTATATAGAAGTGCATTACTTTCAAATGTTATCAGACATATGGGTTTACATTATAAAGTATTTAGAGTTGAGGAAATGCTCCCTTCAATTTCACCACCACCACGAATTTGTAATATATATGTATGTATATCTAGTTTTGGTTAAGATAATAGATATTTTAGATAGTAGAATTTTGTTGTAAGCATTTAATGCTTGGTGTTGTTAGTTATGTTGTTGTGGTATATAGGTATATAAAGTCTGATTGCTTGTTCATAGTAGTTTGCATTGTAATTCTATATAGTAGGTAAAAATGTTGGTTTTCAGGATTCCCACAATTTGACACGATTTAAGTGTACATAGGGTTCTAAAAATATGTATATTGCAACAGGTTTCCATTAACTAAACTCTATCTTTCTCTCTGTATTTTTTTTTTATATCTATCTCTCTTTTTTTTAGCAGCAGTCGTTAAACCATGGAATATACAAATCAAAATATAACGCATGCACAATCAATAAAAAATCATTTAAAATTTACACATACTGCACATAATTACACACGAACACACCCATACCCACACGTGTCCGCACAAATCAATCAATGGTCGTTTGTGATGACAGTGCTTCCCTGTACTTGCTGTTGATGTGCTGCCTTATTTCTGTTAGTGCTGCCCTGTATCTGCTGCTGATCCCGTTGGAGTTGTCGTCGCTGCTGGGAGCTGGCGATGCGTTTCTTTAGCATTTGGAATGTCTGCTGCATGTTGCTCATTTGAAAGCGTATTGAAGTGCTGACGTCACGTTGCAACTGTTGTACTTCCTGGATGTCCTTGCGCAGATTCTGGTACTCGTTCTTTACCTCGGTCATGGACTCGAGTAACTCCATAACCTCCATTTCGTCCATCTGCTCCATGGCCGTCTGGTCCAGGCTGCGCTCCACAGCGTGCAGCTTGTGGGCCATCGTGTAGAGCTGTGACCCAGCATTGGCCACCTAAGGTCAGCAGGCCAAGAATTCGAGAGGTCAAGTAGATATACTTTTAGAAAACACTTCACTCTCCCTCTCTCACACGCTCTCACACTTGTGCCTGCTGGCAAGACTCACCGATTTTTCCAAAGCGCTTATGTTCTTATATCCAGTTATTTCCATATTTATATTTGCTGTTGTTATGGCATTATTTGTATAAGTTTAATAAACTGCGCAAGTTATATTGAACTCGATATTTATTTCTTGCCTACTTTTAGGTGCCTTAGCAAATCTCAAAACGTCCTGTGCGAAGCAAAGCGAAGCACGCAATGTTGGCGAGTCCTCTGGGTTGCTCGGCTATTTATATACGCACACACATACTACACACCCAGTTCACACACATACACCCATTCTGCTAGCAACGCTTAGTTCTTCCGCTTCCGTCACTAGCAAATTGAAGAAGGCAACAACAAAGTCCCAGCAACCTATTGAATGTCAAAACATAATGGAATTTTTGCACCAAATGCCGCATTCGAAATACCCTTTCTTTTAAGATAAACTTAGCTATAGCCTTAAAAAGCTTACTAATATTTGAAATAATAAATACAGTAGAATCCGGTTATAGCGACTCCGCTTAAAGCGTCCGTCCGGTCATTGCGACGAAAATTCTATGACTTTTTGGACCCCTTCTCCTTGGTCTCCTTTGATTTCCTTTCGGTTAAAGCGTCTACCGGGTATAACGACGTAAAATCGTCCCTTAAGTTTCGTTATAACCGGATTCTACTGTATTGTAGAGAAGAACAATTATTTTTATTAAAATAATAAAATATTTAAAATAATTATAACTGTAGTAAAAAAAAATGATTGGTATTACTACTTTGTTTAACACATTAATACTTATAAAAATATAAGTAGTCAAGCAAAGAACGCAAGATGCTGAAATAATTATCTTAATAAATTAATATCTTAAAATAATTATATACAAACACTTCATTGAAATTGTTAGCTTTTAAGCTTTTACTTTGAGTAAAGTATTTTAATCATTAAGATTTTTATTGTGCTTGATAAGAAAATTAAAATTCAATGAATGGAATGTAACTGTATTGAAGAAGTTTCGTCTTTTTAATTTAAAAATAATAAATAAAATTTAATAAACTTTGAAATGACGCTCTTGAGTAGAATTTGTTGCAATTTGAAAGCAAAGTTGAAAGCAATTTTAGAATGAATGAGATTTAGTTATAACATCCTGATGAACGTCAAGTGAATGCATCAGCTTATATACGCTACGCAGATGAAAGGTACAAAAAACTCACCACCAATCTGCCTGCGTTATCCGGTGAATGGCAACTTTGACCAGAGAAAGTATTTTAATTACGATTGTGTACACTGTACGCTGTACCGTGTATACTATGTGTACACATGATTACCAGGAAGCGGAAGTCGTCCGCAACTTTCTTTAGCCCAGTGGCAAATGAATACATCTCTTCAATTATATATATGTATATGAACATATCTACATGTACGTGTGTACGTGAATACATCATACTTACTGTGTGTATTTTCATTTTCATTCATTCTACAAACAAGTTTATTTTGAACCCAACGACACAATTTTAAAGCTGGGAATTTTAATAGATCCAAAATTATTCCAATGGCTGAGGGGCACGGCGGTCAGGGTGATTCCGAAAAGGATGAGGATTCTGACGTCTTGCCGCGCTTTAAGGGATTACCCAACATTACCGAGGGCGTAGAGGACATACACGCCCACCTGTTGAAGCGACATGTGTACCTATATCCCGAAGATGGTACCCATCAGAAATGGGTAGCACCGCAAATAATGATTTTGTTCGATTCGGGGAATATTAATCAAGTCGTCGAGGCTGCTGTCAACGACTTGAAGCATCCGATTGGGAATGGCCTTATCGCAAGCATATTGGTACAGGAGCCAGTGCGTCAGACATTTATTCGCAGATTAAGGGCCCGCATGGAGATAATGGATGAACGTATACCAGATCATCCAAATTTCTTGCACACTCTTAAGATGATCGATCGTATGAACTGCAAGACCATCTATATTGAGGAATTCGACGCTACGGATAAGCAAAAGCTATATGGTCGTATGAAGCCCCGATCTCCCATAGTTGTTCTGGACTTTCCCCAAATTTATTTTGGGGATAAACCCTCCGCGGTAATAACGGTCAATACCTTTCGTAATCTCAATGAAGCCGTGAGACTTTGCTATCGGGAGGGTCTAAACTTCGACACGATTTCCGTGTGGACTAGCAAGTTAACAGAGGGATACGATATGGTTCCAGCCCTTGGAAAATTTCCAAATTTTCGATTTAACTGCATTAATGTGCCGTTTGATACTACTTCCATGGTGACGGTCAAAAATCATTATCATTGTGAAGTGCTGCTTGTTGGCGGCGAGCTAATTACGATTGTGTTCCCCATCCCTCGTTCTACTTACCATACATAAATTAAAATATAAATCATTGACAAGCTAAAAAAAAAAGTACCTTCGGTATCTGTTTTGGTATATCGCGTCTATCGATATAGACAATTTTGCATCTATCGATAGCATGTGGAAGGATAAAAAAAAGAATCGATATTTGGATCAGCCGTGACATCGAGTGTTTTGTCAGCACTAGATCCATCCTCAACTTTGGAAATAAATAAAATAATATTAAATAAATGTTCAAATTGTGCTAATGTTGCCTGATTTCGATTGATTTGTGAACGAAATGATTTGTCGCCTGTGCTTGAACGCATTAGACGAGCAGAATGCAGTGCTGTTGTTCGCTGCTGGCGTCACTGACAGCGAGAGCAGCAACAGCGACAACAAGACAATACCGGAAAACTATTTGGTTCAATTGATATCCATGCATTTGTATCTCTGTGTAAGTTGACTGGTGCCACTTTGGCCACATTTATCATACGGCCAGGCTTCAAATTAAACCGGATTTTAACTATTCGTTTGCAGCTTTCACGGGACGATGCCATATCCACGTCCATTTGCACAGATTGCTGTGCCCAACTGGAAAGCTTTCATAACTTTTGGAAGTTGGTGGAGCACAAGCAGACGACGCTTTGCAGCCAGTTCTTGGAGATTGACTGCGATGTCAACTGGTCTGAGGAGGGCGATGTCGAGCAGCAGCAACTGCAACAGGATGAAGTTATAATCGATTTTAAGCAGGAACCCGAACCAGACCTTGAGGCTGATGCTTGCGGGGATGAAAGCAAGGTAGCAGCAGTCAATAAGTTCCCCTGTATGTTCTGCGAAAAGTCGTTCAAAATGCGACGTTATCTGGAGGAGCATGTGGCCACACACACTGGTGACAGGCCCATCGCCTGCGCCTATTGCAATACGGCATTTCGATGTCGATCCAATATGTATACCCACGTTAAGACCAAGCACAATACCCAATGGCTGAAGGCCCGGGCCGAACGCGAGTCCGCCAAGATCAACAGCAACAATAATATGCAAATCCAAAGAAATGTCAATGGCGACAACGATAAGTTTATGGATGTAATAACGGAGCCGCCCAAAGAACTGGTATTGGTTGATCAAAAACCACAAATATGTATACCAGTGCCACCTCCAGCAACAGCTCCATCACCAACATCAATACCTTTACCAACTACAGTTTCCACTCCCGCAGAGATCCCTATTAAATGCGAACCAATGGAAGCTATCAATCTTACGGTAGTCAAAAGGTGTCCAACGCCAGTCAAAAGACAGACACGTGCTAGCCGCCGCAAAACGCACTCGCCCAAAAAAGTGCAGCACACCGAGCGCAGCATCAGCGCCAGCGAGGACAGCAGCAATGATGCAACCATAACCAAACGCATCAAGACTGAGCTGCAGACATGCAAGGAGAACGAGCTTATGTTGGCCAACTATAATGCTGTTGCCGCTGTGGTTTCTGCGGCGACAACACAACAACAGCAGCACCTTTGCAGCACCATCGTGCAGCAGCATCAGGAGCAGCTAAGCACCACAACGGCAGCGGTTACCACCATCAGTACCAGTACTACTACAGCAGCCGAGGCATTAATTAACCAAAGCAGGTGTGTTCTATCCCATTATTATTTTCATATTTTTTTCTTTTTACTCAAACTTTGTGCCTTATAGTGTACCAGGTGCAGCACCAGCTACAGCAGCCGTTACTGTGACCGAAACGGTGTACAAGACAGAGCCGTATAAGTGTAGTATCTGCGGACAGCAGTTGCGCAATCAGCGCGCTCTCAGTAATCACCTGCACAATAAGCACAGTGGGATGCCTGTGGTGGCCAGTGCCAATTTGGAAACGCCCATCTGCGGCAGTTGCGGTGAGCTGTCTGGTCGTAATCATCGCTGCCTCAGCATAGCCAAGTACGCCTGCGATGTGTGCGGCAAGTCATTCAAGATGAAGCGCTATCTAGAGGTAGAAGAATCAATTTATAAATATTTACATGCAAATATATTTATTTATGTGTTTCAGGAACACTTCGCCACGCACACAGGCGTTAAGCTCCACACCTGCGCCTTCTGTCCCACGGAATTCCGTTCCAAATCGAATATGTATCATCACACCAAGCGGAAGCACAAACTTGAGTGGGAACGTTCGCGAGCCAGTCGTAATGCAGCAAAATCCGCTACTACGGAGCAGCATTTGCAGACGGATCAGCAGCGAATAGCGGAGGAGTCTAGCGTGAATTTCTAGTGTGTGCGGCACAAGAATCTCCGGGAGAAATGTCGTTGACCAATCGGTTCCATTGGCTTTAACACAGCAGCCATTATATAATCAATAGTTACCCAGTCCAGCAACCCAGCACGTACTTGTGTACTTATATACTATGTATAGTTTATGTATTCCGATCTAGATCGAATGCATGCCAGATGCTATTGTACATATACTTTAAATACTCTGTTCCCATTATGCCTTACCTAAAGCACCGCTTATTCTACCCTCTTCTCTTCCTTCTCCTTTCCCTGCACTCTAAATTTGTCTCTATCTCTTTGGCGATATAAGTACATAAAGACGTTGAGAAATGCGCACAATGTTTTAAAAAAGGCATTTCTCATTTACATGAATGCAAACAAATCTCTTACTTAATGTTATTTAATTTATTTATTTGTTTTATACAAATGCGAGTTAAATGCTCATTACTCATTTTGAAGGCCCAGCTAAAAACATATTTTAAAGAAATATTCCATTTCCTTAAAACTTTATTGGTTATGCTCTTTATATATATATATGTTTATGTATATCTACAGACGAATGAAAAGAATCATGGGGATTTAAATAGATACTTCTAGTAATAAAACATGATGTAATAAAAATGTTCCACACCACAAAAATATTAATTAAGGAACAATGCTGGTAATTGTATTTTCCAGCTCTCCCAAAATTCATAACTCATATCTATCTTCTATGTACCATGTAAATATCTTGTATTTTTCCTTTATTTTATAACTTCTTGTTATCTCTTTCAAATTCACGCGATTACGGTTTTTTTTTAACTGTACGGTTTGGGCTAAGTTGATCCCGTTGTTTTGTTTTGACTGCCACTGAGATTGGTGCTTCTTGCTTCTTATACTCCTCGAGTATACTCGTATAAAATCCATGATCTAATTTGCAATTACTTGGCATTATTGCGCCGCTCTTTCATCAGGTCCGTGGACGGAACCGAGAATACAAATGAGAGGCACCCAAACCTCAGCAGGCTACCATGGGCAAGTACTGCAGATCCTTCCCAGGCGCCGGGGACCATTGGTACGTCGGGACCAATCAGACATCGGCATGTGGCTTTAACAATTGGCGCCAATCTGAAAAAAAAAATTAAATTTGTTTTAGTTAAGTTTGTTCGAAACGAAACGAAAGATTATTTTAAAGATACCCCAAACAAAATAAGGGGTAAATAATGACGAGAAAAGATGGAAAAGTCATAAAAACAAGTAAGAAAAGTACAGTCGAGTAGCTTTTATTCCCGATTAAATTAATTAAATCGGTATTCAGGTATTACAATGGATAGTACTTGTATTACAAAACGTTGAATAAAATAAAAACTAGGTATAATCGAACAAATATCAGTGTCTGTATGCACATACAAATTCGTTTGACATTTTATATATGAACACACACACGCCGCCACACATGTTTCTGTCCCGCTTGCACTTACGCTATGACTTTACATTCAATTATCAATGTTGTTACGTTCTTAGCTTTCTTGTTTATGTTCGGATTTTAAAGCAACTTTCAGGATAGTTTGATATAATTAGTCTTCAAACGAATTATAAATAACAATACTGCACAATAAGAGCAAATGCCATAAAAAGGACATGCAAGTTTTTAAAAGTTTTTTAGTTCATTTAGGGGAGATATTCGACAAAAACATCGGTTTTTTCCGAGGTTTCGTCCAGTTGTGGAAAAAAAAGATTCTTGTATTGACTGACTAAATATGGAGTCGATTGTGACTAAGTTCGGACTTGTAGCTCTTACCATTTCTGAAACCTGTTTGTTCATACGGACATGACTATATCGACTCGGCTGTTGATGCTGATCAGGAATATATATACTTTATGGTGTCGGAAACGCTTCCTTTAATGCGTTACAAACTTCGTGAAAAAAAAAATATACCCTTTGCAAAGGTATAAAAAGTATCGATTGCCCAATTTGCCATTCTCACGGCGGTCAAAGGACCAGGTTGGTCCGTGCGGTTAAAAAGTTTTCAATGGCCCTCCCTGTTGCTATCGATTAATTGAGTCGCAATGTTTGATTGAAATGTCAGTCGCTTAAAATTTAAAAAGACACCAACCTGTCTTTCGTTTCCCTTTTGACCTCGTATTGACGCCGGATGTGACGCCTCTTATCAAGCAGATCGTCGACCCGCCTCTTAAGCTCCGCATCATCGGGCCGCATCCGTTTACCAGCGTGCGTTGACGTGTACTCGGTTAAATCGCAAGTGTATAGTTGTCCGTTGACCTCAGTGCCGAACTCCGAGTAGTTAATGAGCTCATATGATTTGGAGAACTCATCGTAGAAAATTATCGCATGTTGTGGCGATATCCGGGAACAGTATCCAATTGCCGATAGATCCACCGTCTCCGTGTGAGCCAGTGTCGTCGATGGCGTGTAATGTCCGCCGTACCCCACGTACAAAGTGCGATATCGCATGAATATCGAGTGATTCAGTTCCAAAGAACTAAACCATCGACTATCCTCCAGCATATCCCCAAGTGGCGTAAGCACAGCCCGTGCCCGCACTTTGCACTGCATCAACTTGAGCTCCAACCGGGAAGCCAACTCGAAGGCCTTCTCCGTATCGCTGCGCTCGCGCGGCACATAGCTTTCAGCGGCAGCGTCTGCTGCGGCAATAGCAGCGGCTGTAGCAAGTGCCGGATGTAGTGCCATCATGGGATCCTCGTCGGCCCCATTGCCATTCTTTTGTGCCAGTATTGACGATGTCTCACTGGTAAAAAGTAAGGAGAAGTGACGCATGTCCTCGGGGGCCAAATCGCCTTGAAGTGCAGATTGGCCACCAGTAGAAGATAGCTGCCGCAGCCGTTTAGCTGCCGTGCGATTTTTGTATTGGGTTACAATTTCTGGATGCTCAAGGATAAGTTGCTGTAGTCGCTGGTGGGCTAGCTTCTTAATGATGTCCACATCTAGATGACACAGGTCCGCATCAATGATTAGATTTGATGATTTGTTGTCCTCCTCCTCCTCTTCGAAGCTAATCTCCACACTGGTCATCTTTTCGCTGCAATTGCTTGGCTTCTCCGCCGCTCCCGACTTTTGCTTGGAGCTTTCATTGAGCTCTTGGGTCTGGCTGTGGCTCTCAGCTTCAGCGTGCCCCTCCGTGGGTGGGACAGGGATACCATTGCTCCCTCGTTGCTGCTCGGTGGAGTTTTCTGCATCGCTATTGTCACTATTGATAGCATCGAGGTCAACATGACCGTATTCCTTTTGAATTTCCCGAAATTTGGCACGTGCACAGCGTAGTGCCTCCAAGTCCTTGAGCAGGGACTCCGTAACGCTTTCTCTTGATATATCCTCAACGGCGGTGGACAATTGTTTGCGCCGCTTTACGCTATCATAACGCAAGGTTTGCCGCATGGAGGGCAACAGAGCTGGCGGATTTTCGTAGTGGTACTTCACCATCGGAGGCACCTCGACATGGGCACGGGCGCGCATATTAAATTTCATACGGAACGGAGGATTTCGTGTGTTGACTCGTCGAAAGAACTCCATCTTGACGTTCTCGTGGTCGAGAGGCTGATGGAAGCGATTCCACAAGCGCACCCGCTCCGTTGCCGAAATGCTGTTAGCCATGTTGGCATCCTGAATGTGCAAGTGAACAGATTTGTATTGAGTCAACGAACGCAACAAAATATAAGTTACTTACTATGAAATTCTCGACATGATTTGGGCACATCCATAAGCCAGCAGGCAGAGCTGTTAATGGCGGGTCCAGGCAATCCTGATGATAATACAGCGGACAGTAATCACAGGAGATAAGCGGCGCACGCTTACAACTCCGGGTGCAGTAGAAGCAGGTCTTGGCCGGCAATGGGACCAGCCCTTGCGTGTCCAGCTCAAACGGCTTGGAATTGCGCCGTTGGGTATTCGGCTTCCGATGTCCATTGCCGGTTCCCCCGCCATGATTTGGCTGCTGCACTGGCTGCACCTTGCCATTGCCCGGGAACTGTGTGTGCAGCTCTAGCTCTGGCGGCAAAGAAAACTGCTGGGGATTGAGCATGCATGCGGCGCGTATAACATCATCCAATGGCGTTGATTTTTTATTTGGATCAAGGGCTCGCTGTATTGCCAGCGGCATCTTAGAGAGCAACTTTTCCGTGCTATTCCTTTCGCTGTTGCTGCGCTTTCGCAAGTTTCGTATCTTGAGCGGTATTGACTCCAGTTCACCGGACGATGGAGTATTAGCCCGCGAACCGCTGCCAGCCGAAGGAACACGCTCCACGGAGCTGGCTTTGGAGGAGCACGCCGGCTGCGAAACTTTGGCCATACGGCAGCTGTGGCACAACCATTGTCCACTAGGTATATCCTCCTCGCTAAGCGGCGGGTCACTGTTTGTCCAAAGCAAAAACACAAAACACAAGTTTTAGGCTTTTCTATTGCTATGTTTTCCCATTTTTTCTGAATACTCACTGGCATTGCAGGTGAAAGCTGGAAGGGCATCGGTCGCAACAGAGCAAATTTCCGCCCTCCTCGCAAGCATCGCATAAATCGTGGTTATGTCCGCGTCCGGGACGCCTGTAATATGGATGCTTTGTATTGCTATTGCGCTGTATCATTTTTTCATCCTCATTGGGAGGCGGCTTGATCAGAATCTTAATTTGCTATAAGCCAAGAGACGAGAAATGGAAAGATATAGAAGAGTCTTTAGTTTCTGTATCTGTAATCTCTGCTTCTATATCTAATGGCTTGCTGGCAGTTGGGAGATCTATTGAAAATTAATTGAGTTGTCTGCTTTTACGAACCTCCATTATGCTCAGCGAACCATTTGGATCTTGGTCTGCCTTTGACATATTTTCAGCTTTTTTTTCGTTAACAAAAATTGTTAGCTTGAAGGAGTTAAAACCAAACCAATCACAGCGTTGTATTTGTGTCAGTTTAGAATTGTTGATATAATATCGATATATCGGCTAGAATGTCAAACAAATTGGTTATGTCTCTGCACTGTTGCATTGTGCAAATCGCATGCCAAGGCAATCGATAAATATTTAGTGAAGAATAAAAACAAAACACAGCTGCTGCTGCGTAAATATTAAATAAATTTTAATAAATTCACGTAGAAGTTCAAAATTTTATACTGGCAGTGAGCAATGTTTTCGATATTTGGAAAACGTAAACAAGCTGAAACGCCCACTGAGGAGGCTATACAGGGCCCAGCCGATGCGCCCAAGCCAAGCAACGGCGATGATTTTATTTTTGTGGAGCGTAAAACCGACGCAGATCCCATATCATCACCTGGTGGTGTCGGTGCTGGCATGATGTATCCACCCATGCCCCAATTTGCATACGGCCCAATGCCTTTCCCGCCGCCGCTGGGCCCAAAGCCAGCGATGGGCCCAAGTACTCAAGTAAATGCACCCGTCAATTATCTGCAGGACATTCCATTTGAGTTGTCGCCGCATTTGGCAAGCAAGGATGGGTTCAATGGAGCACAGTCGCAGGTCGACGGTATATTGGCTTTGTTGACCCGCCAAATGTCTGTGGACGCACTAGCCGAGGAATATACATTCGCTTTGGAGCGTTCGGTGCAAAACGATTGTTTCTGAAATGATGTCATTAAATCGATAACTAATTTTATAAATATATATTAGAATACATTTATTTAAACTTGTTGCGTTTGACAGATTAAAAAAATAATTATTTATATTATTAAAATCAATTTGTTCATCACTTAAAGACTCAGTACTCTTAAAAAGAGTAGAGGGGTCTATGACAGACCCCATAAAGTGTATATATAAGTGTTTACTGATCAGCATCAACAGCCAAGAAGATATAGCAATGTCCGTCTGTCCGTTCGTCATCTCGTATAAACACCTAGATCTCAAAGACTATATGAGCTAGAGCCACCTAATTTGAAATAATAGCTTATAGCTCTCATAGGATCAATCAGTTTTAAATTGCACATTTGCATGGAAAATGCGAACTAGAAGGAGTACGTGGTTTTTCTTTTAGAGTCGGTTCCCTCGATAGTAGCCTTTCTCAGATGTTTAGTATTTGTTATTTGTTAAACGTGTTTATGTGATTCCCCGCAGTAATTTTGGTTGTTAATTTTGTCACTACATGGCAGCACTGGAATAATTTCGATAACATTTGTTTTTGAAAACTTTGAAATCTAGTTGCCTCAGATTTTTCATCCATTGTGCACCCTTACAGTTCTAGCTCACAATTCATTCCATGTTCGACAAAGAAACATTAAATTTACAGTTCTCTCAAATATTATAAAAAGAGCACAAATACGAAATAGTTTCAATTGCTTTTTTCGAATATATTTTCTACATATTTTTTTTTTTATATTGTGATTCGAGGCGAATTAAACAAAATTGTATAATAACAAAAATTTAGCTCGATTTCAAGCCAAGCAAATTTCCAATCATGGCCAGTTCAAATGTCTCGGATTGGGACGAGGCCCTGCCTACTTCTTCTACAGAGGAGGCGGAAGAGGAGGACCCAGACTACTGCAGTCCCGAAAATCGCAAGAAGCGCCAGGAGGAAAATGTTTCCAAGCTACAGTCGTACGTTCGCCGCATGGCCTATCAGCCGGCATTACCTCCCAAAGCCAGGGCCTACGACGTAGCGCTCTCGAAGCCCAAGAGAGTCACTTTGGAATACAACTATGATCATTTTAAGGACTTCTACGATCCCAAGCTTCGTGCAAAGCGCATTAAACGCATGCTGGGCAGGGAAAATTCCATCACCACAGAGTAAGTGTTTAGCACATCTGGTACGGGTCTAATCGGGTGTATTTACCTCATGTTTTAAAACTACCTCAAAAAATAATGGCTAGACTAAGACTTTAAAGGTGGAATAAGACTTTAAATATTCTTCTATGAAATGCAAATTTTTTAACAAAGAGCAATTCATTAACATTTTTCTTACTTTAGGGTTTTTCTCTTTTACATAATTCCCAGAGTTTACTAGATGGTGTTTACAAACTGTATAATTACCCTCTTCTCATCAAACTATGATGAACTGCGCTTAACGGGTGTAGCCATCAGTTTGTTTTTACTAAAATTTTGATGGATTAATATGGTATGGTGGCTGTATGATATAGTTTCTGGATTTGTAAATTCACTTCAGATGTTTTTTTGACCACATTTCAACCAATCTGGACCAATCTTAATAGAATAGGGAATTACGGCATGCAGGTGATACGTAGGTTTGTTTAACAAATTATTCCACACAAATTACTAATTTTTTCACCGATCATCTCAATGAGAGATATACAATATGGTCGTCCTATACGTATAAAACTTGTTCAGTATAGATAAAACCATACTTTTCATATTTAGTTTAGATCCCCTTAATAATAGTTATCTGGACGTCAAAGGTTCCCATGGATCGCTATTTATGTATGTACTTGATGGAGTCTTCCACGACTTCTAATGTCCGCTACGTACACTTTTTACGGTTTCTTAAAAAAATTAGCTTAAAAAAATTTTCGAAAGCATTGAAGATTTGTGTGGACCAGCTGATTACTCATATCCTATGTCTATGCAGGCAGCTCGAGGAGGTCCTCAAGAACACCAAGAAGAAGGAGCGCCGAAAGGAAGATTTCTTAAAACGTAAGCAGGAGCTATACTACAGCATGCTGTCTAAGATGGAGCGCCAGTGTCGCACTCAGTATTTAAATGTGCTGATCAAGAAGTTTGCCAAGTTTATTGCCCACCTGGCGACGACCATGCGTATTCCCCCCCAGCTTGTCGATCCCTATGCCCGGATGCAGCGGGGAATCTTCTGTAACATTCTGCTCGCCATCGGGGTCCAACCGACATCGCAGTCAGCGATCTATTATACCAGTCAGGATGCTATAGAGTATGATGTATGCCATCGCTTGGCCCATGCGCTGCTCAGTCTGATCATCAAAGCGCTGGACACGGCCGCCACACGGGAGCCCAACGATGTGACCAAGGCGCCGGCGGACATGGACTTTAAAATGGATAACTACATTAAGGAGCGTCTCATGTGCGCCGCCAAGAAGAAGATACGAAATGAGCAGCGACGCAAGCGACTGTCAACATTTAATTATGATGCTTTCCAAAAGTGTTCCCGTCTGGACTGCGACTAATCCCTGCTAGCTTCGATCTTGTGCTCCGTGAATTGCTTTAGTTTCTAGTTTTTTTTTGGTCTGATCTATTTGTGTTCAAATACATATATATATTCGGTTTCAATATACTATAAACTATATCGAATCCCAGTTTATGCAATGTTCACACACAGCCATCTATCGGGCGCCTCTAGTGTCTCCGAGGGCTGCGGTGTGTATGTCTCGGAGTAGGGCACATGCCAAGTGTTGTCCACCTTGTGCGCACATCGGAGGTATCGTATGGGTTCTTTGACTATTATCTTGCCCGTTTGAGTTTGAGTGACTAAGGAATACTGATGCTCCTGTTGCCAGCGTCGGAAGGTTGCTTTTAGCTCTGGGCCTAGCAGGAAGGCATGACTCCGCATCAGATCTCTTGAGAAGAAGTCCGTTTCTTGACCACTTCGCAGCGTGGCATACAGCAGAAATGGATCATCCTGGGAGCTTTTTAAAATGCAGAAAACTCGGATAACAAAGGCTTAGAACTTAATTACGGTAGAGTACTTACAGATTACTGGTTAGGAACACGCTGGCATTGTTCTGAATGTACTGCATGGCTGGTTTGGACCAGTTGCGCATATGTTGGCGGCCCAGGACCAGAACGCGCTTCCGCCGGTCCTTAAAGTACCGCACAACGGTGGCCAGCAGCTTGGCTAGCTGCTCCGGCGGCTTTTTGATGCCCGTGGAGTAGGCCACATTGAGCCCGTCAATGACACAGTCGTAAGGTGCTGTGTGCGCTACAAACTTTTTGAAGCGATTCACCTCCTCGGGTGTAGATTTCTGAAAGACATCATTGCGTATAAGTACCTTGTCCAGAAATGATTCACGCAGCTTATTAAACTGGAATTCGCTAATGGCCACATGCTCTAGATGCTGTTGGCAGGCAGCACACTTGCCCACTTGATCCAGATGCGTGGCGGTGACCCGCAGCTGTTTGGGCATCTGTTTGGCTAAAGCGATGAGCTGCTGGGCCATCCGCTCGCTCAGAAGAATGTCGTGACGCTCAAGGAATCGTAGCAGTTGTTCCACCTGCAAGCCAAATGTCTCCTTGTCACATGCACTGCTTTTTAAGTGCGCCAGATACACCTCACATTTGGGCAGCTTGCGCTGCTCCACCATTTCCTCTAGTAGTCGCCAAGCCAGCTCCGGCTGTCCCGAGCTGAAGGCTTTTGCGGCGAGAGCACTATATGCGGTTATGCTGGGTGAACTGGTTACATTCATCATCTCCAGAAATGACAGTGCCCGCTCCCAGCGCTGACTGGTCGAGACTAGACCAAGTATCAGGCTTTCACAGCTGCTGGCGTCCAGTACTTCGTGGTTGCCTTGCAGTTTATCACAGATCTGTAGTATTTCCAATTGCTCCTCATCGCTTAGCGAGCGCATATTATTGGCGGCATTGTAGACACGTAGTAGTCGACCCAATGTCGCCGCGTTTGGCTCAAGTCCCTGGGATTGCAGATACCTTAGGTAACTTTTCGCCATTGGTAGTTTCTCCGCAGTGCTGCACATACCTAAAATGACAGCGTCCACATTGTGCTCATTAATGTACTTGTAGCTCTCGGTCAACGAATGCCGCACGTGCTGCCATTCCTTAGTATTTAGTTCACTGTTCCTTTCAAAGTAATCAGCCTTCAGTTGGTCTAGCTGATCCGATGGCCCGGCTCCTAGCTGAGGACGTCGTTTATGCTGGCTGGCCATCGCGCGATAAGGTGTGTGTGATGTCGATACTTTTGCATTGTGCTGAGCCTGGCAAATCAAGCTGTAGCGAAATCTATTTAGTATCCGCAGATTTAACATATTAACACATTTGTATTCAGTTTCACTTGTTGCCGGTTGGGCAATCAAAAGCAAAACTTATCGACTTATCGATTATCGAAAGTTTGCTATTCATGAACTATTTACATATACATAAATAACATTTTTTTTTATTACAGCAAATTACGGCAAAGCAAAAATATTGTAGTTTTATGGTACATTAATTCAGTTTTTTTTAATGGGACGCAGGCTTGCAATTAAACACAAATAGTTTCCGCGGGTTTGGTTATTTTCACTTGTATTTGTTTGAACAACCACAAGTTCAACTTAACGATATATTCAGTGTACGAGCAATCGAAAGCTATTTAGCTCAGAATGTTAAATATTTATAATACTATAAAATTATGTTCATTTTCCATGCATTCAATTTAATGCCAAGCAGGTACATTCTTTTATTTAAAATATTCGCACTGCAACCTATCGATAGTTCTGTGTTTCGTTGAAATGAACTTGTTCTTAACGAAGCAAAACAAGACTGCGATAGTGTGTACTCTCTTGCTCTCTCAGGCGTGTACTACGCACAACGTAGTAGTTAAATTGTAAACATTTTAGTATCATCAAAATAACTCCCACGTGCAGTTCGCCTGGGTAAAGAAAGAAGAGGGAAAGAAACAAGTCCCAATATTCCATCCCATCCGTATCCGAGTCCATCATAGCCGTTATTATGCCGATGTAAAATGAATGCATTGCGTAATATATTTACCTCGCGAACGCTAAACTACCTGCGCCAGAATGGACAGAACGCGATCATCAATGCCACACAGCAGCCAGGTGCAGTGCCTTTGCCTGACAGCGAAGCGGACCAAGCGCTGAAGGATTCGCTGCGAACAGCGCCGCTTTCGATACCTCGCTCGATACTAGACGCCTGTCGGTTCACTGCCAAACCCTTCGACTTGGGCACCAAGAGCAATGGGACCAATGGACAAAAGCCAACGGGATCCTTGTCTCCGACAACATTGAAGCGCTTCCGACGCATGCAACGTCGCATGGAGCTGGTGTACCTGTGCAAGTTGTGCAACACACGCAACACCAAGACGATCAGCGAGGAGGCATACTATAGTGGTGTGGTCATCCTCCAGTGTGATGGCTGTGCCGTCGATCATCTAATCAAGGATAATCTTGGACTATTCGCCAACGGTGAGGACAATAGCATGAACCTAGAGGAGGTTCTTGCCAAGCGCAATGAACGTGTGCGTATCATCAAGGTGAATGAGCACGGGGAACTTATTTAGTTAATTCTAGTCTGGATTGGATTGTAAGAAACAATCAATCCCACACACCCCTCGCGGCTTCCCGCTCCACACGCTTCCTTTTTAACTTTTGTTTTGTTATTTTGGACGTTTGTATATTATTATTAAAAATATGAGAGCCATTGGCTAAATATAAATTAAAAATGTTCGGCTGTCGCTGGTTTAACCAGCGATGAGTAACAAAAATATATTGTTTATAAAAACAAAAACAAGAAATAAAAAAAAACAGCAACAAAAAATGAAGCAAATCGATACAAAGTTACTTTGACTTTTATTTGTTGCAACCTTATCTCTGGGATTCGCATTGCCCAGTCGCAATCTAGGTCTGCGTCTAGGTCTGATCGAGAATGATTAATGTGTTTACCACAAAATGGAATTAATTGGAAATGCTATAAATACAAACCGAAAAAGAACATGGATACCCCAGTAGGACGGCAAAAATGCTATTTTTCAAGTAAAATAATTTTAACTATTTCAGCCCAGTGGATAAACTTCATTCAGTGCTGCCAACTCAGCTATTATCCAGCCAGGTTTATCGTTTTTAAAACCAAAATGTGCGAATTTTAGTAAGCTGTTGGCGGGTAAAATAGCGGATTGAATAAGATTTAACAAAATTTCTGGAAAATTAAGTTTATGTATGTAATATTTGCAATAAATTTTTATGAAATAATTTAAAAAGGGAGATCGAAAAACTAGCAAAAATTTTCATGTGCCAGAAATCATAATGAATGTTTACAATCTTCATGTTTCCCATAAGCAGTCCAGAAACGATTGGGTAAATTTCATTTGGTTTAAATTTAAAAATTTATAGTTATGTATATAGTAATATACTCTGATTTGAGTCATGGTCTTTTATTGCTGAGTTTTGAAAATGTTCTCGAGAAAAGCGCTAATTTAAAAAACAGAGTAAGCTATAATAAAAATCATTAAAATAAAATCCGGATCTTTACACCAACGGCTTACTTGACAGTAACCTTGAAGAATTGCCAAAGCTGATTCTGTGCCTTCAACAGGCGTAGTGTTTTCAGGGACAGAAGTACCGCTGGGAGAGCTTTCTATGTTTTATACCATGTACATGTATGTATATGTGTCTGAATAGGTATCAGAGCACGCGCCAGTCACATTGCTGGCTATGAATATATAAAATGTATATGTGTATACACATTTTTGGTTTGTTTTCCTATCTCTATGTGCGTTGCTAGACCTATACTAGGTATGGTTTATAAACGGTTCTCGGTATCTATAGAGCTTGCCATGTTTTGTATTTTGTATTTTTTTTCACACACTCAAAACCTGCTCGTCATGATGAGTTTGATGGGCTGAGGTGGGCGGGGTTGTGGCACACGATAATCAAAATGATATTAAAACATATTCAAAGTCTAATAATTAATAATAATATTTATATTTGCTAATTACTAATTAAAAAGTTTGATGTAAATGAATAAGATAAACTTTTAATGTTTTATTTAACGTGTTCGTGTAAATCGTAGCCTAAAAAGATATTTGGGGGCCTTGAACTCTATATAAATATAGCAAGGGGGTCTTATAATCGCAATTATTTTAGAATCAAAAACTTTATACACTGGTTCTGGCACTGGTCTGTCATTTTTTGGCTATTAGTAATACAGGTTTTCGGGAAATCGGAGGCTGATAAGACATGGGTTTTACGTCAATGCCCATTAAATTATTATCAATTTGTCAGCGAAACGTCATACAAAGTATACTCAGTAGCTCAGATGTTGAACAAAATTTTAAAAGAGTTTAATTTTGGTTGCCATATTAGGATATATTTATTCCGAAAATAATATAACGGTTTCTTTTGATTAAAAAAATTTTACTTAGTTGAAAGATTTGAAATAAAATTGCAATTGTTTAATTTTATTGAAATTTACATGTTTGTTCTAATAATAGTTAATCTCAGTGTGCGTGCTTCATTTAATTGTTAATTGCAATGATTTGTTTGTCAATCTTATTAATACAGGTATAGTATATTAATGTAAACACATACAGTATGCATAAACCCTCACACACTCAAGCATAAGTATGTAGCTCGTGTGTGTGAAAGTGTGTTATTTATATGTATGTGTGTGTGTATGTTTCAATAACTTATGGAAGCGCACTTTGTTACGGCCTCTTATATGTTTACAAATTTATTTTTCTTACAGCTGCTGTTAACTATTTCACAATGGTTATCGAAAATAAGAATTTAAATCGAAATACGCAAGTCGTTTGTTCCCTGCGCTCACACATACGCATCACTTGCATATGGGTGAGAATGTGTGTGTATAGTCCTTAACATATATGAGTAGGCAAATTTTAAATGATTAATTTCTTAGTTTAGGGCTGCTGCATTCTTGTACATTTTATATAAGCATGTTGTTGTACATAGCTTTGTGTTGTCAATTGTGCTAAATGATCTTATAACTATGATGAATTTGTTTGCTTTTAAATCATAAAAGTTAATATAGTCGATAATTGGATGAGTTTGTGTTTTTTTCTCTCTTTCTCTCTCTCTCTCTTTATTTCTCTCTTTCGAGTCGATTAGCATATCGGCTGCATTGCAAATGCACCACTTTTTGATAAACATATCCAAGTATTGCAGACAAGACTGGCAACAAACTCGCATTACTTAATTATTTACAGTAAAGATAATAAACTATACTAATGTTTATGTTTACATGTATGTGTACAATTTTGACGAAAGGAAATGTATAGAAAGTAAAAATAATCGATTCGATACGAACAAGCAATAAAATGAGATTTGTTTACATAAATTAATCTTTCTATATTATATACAATAAGTACACAAAAATTGGATTGTAGTCGAACATATACGTAGTTAAATTTACAATATAGTTAAAATAAAGCTGCTCTAGATATACATAATTTTTGTTTAATAAGTCTGCGTAGTTAAAGCTACGGCATGCCGCAATCGGGAAAGTTCTTTTCATGTAGATTCTTACATGCATGTATTCTTGTTTCTCATTTGTTACCTTTTTATGTGTCTCACATACATATGTATGTTTGTTTTTGTGTAAAATGTATTTTTCAGATTCAGTCGTTTATGGTTTTAACTTAGTCTAGGTTGATGTATTTATAAATGTATCTATTACAATAATGTTTATTTCAAAGTGCTGATCTTTGTAACTGTTATTGTTGTTATTATTGTATATGCTTTCAAATCGCATAACAAATTTATATAAATATATGTATAATTTGCACATATGTAATTATGTATGTGGTTGTACATTGAGAATACTTTATGAAATACTTTTTTTTTACAATTCTTTATCTTAAAATTTAACTAGCATGGAATGTTTTTACCTCATTGCCTCGTAATGCGCATTTTAGGGATTACCTCAAAAAACTTTCTTCTTATTTTATATGACAAAATTTGTTGGATTGTTTTACCTTTTAAAATAAATTATTTTCTTTTTGTCTAATGTGGAGTAAGTTACAATAAGATGGTGTGGTTGTTTTACTACATTTTATGGTTTTGTCGGTTTTGTAGCTTATTTGTCTAATCGAATGTTTACATTGCCACCAAAACGAACGTTTGAGCTGAGAGGCAGCTAATGTATTAGTTAGCTAGTTATTATAACGCATCCATATCCATCTGTGTGTATTTTAAGTTCAAAGTTACTCTTAAATGTTTGTTTTTACATATCCATTTAAGTTCTTGGCTTGAACAATACTTTTAAGCTTAAGTACAGGAGTAAAAAACCGCTTCATTTAAACGAAGTGCTATTTGAATTAAATGTTAAAATAAAATGCAAAATTAAAAAATTGCATACAATAAAAAAAATAAAAGTAATTAATAAAAGCCCCAAAATCAAATTGAGCTCTTAAAAAGTAGCTGCCGTAAAAAATTGGCATTGGAGGACACTGTAATAACTTAAACCTGTGTATCTAACATCTTTACCAGCTAAAATTATCTTCTGGATCGCTCACAGCGTTGTGCGTCCAGATCGACCACCGACGGATCCGGTGGTGCCATTGGGACGATTGTGACGACGCTTGTGCAGGTAGAGGCCAGCGGCTTGAGCAAATGCCGATCCGCATATTTGGCAAACGTAACGCTTGACCTTGTCATGGATTTGCTTGTGATTCTGTAGGTTCTTGGTAGACTTGAAGCTTTTGCCACAAATATCGCATTTGAACTCCTCGTTGCTATAATGCTGTTTCAAATGATCAAACAAGCTGTGCCGCGACACAAACGATTTACTGCACTGCGGATAATCGCATTTATAGCACCGTTCCCGCTCGTCTTGATGCACTACACGATGGGCATTGAGGTGACCCGGTGACGCGAATTGTCGGTGACACACCTCGCAGGCAAATGGTTTCGAATCATCTGGCACATACATGTCTTCATCATCACCCGCTGCTCCACTGCCACCAGCCGTGGAAGTGTTGGCCCCGGTAGTGTCTGCGTCACCGCCAGTGCTGTCCAGTATGCTGTGATTCAGGGCCAATGTCGGCAGAAAGAGCTCATCATTGTGGCGTCGCAAGTGCTCATCGTAGTTGGACTTCTCCCTAAAGCTGGCTGTGCACAGCTCACAGTTGTACTTAACCTCATTGCCAGCACCCAAATGAAGCTGCTTATGGCTTTCGAACTCCTCCGCATTGTTAAACTGAATACTGCAGACATTACAGTAGTAACCACCGCCGAGGGTCGGCTGGTGGCTCAGCATGTGCAGGTCTATTTCACGGAGTGTCTGGACAATTTCGCAACAGTGTTCGCATTTAAACGGCGGTATATCATCATCCATAAAGCTCATCTGATCATAGTATATGTAGTTGGGTATAAACTTTCGTCCCATCCTTTCCGCATTCAGGCGTTCCATCTTTTGTTTGGAGTAATCGAAACGTAGCTGCGATATACGCTTTGATATTTGAATGGTTGTCACATCGATAAGTTGCTGCAGTTCCATCGCCATTTGCTGCAGTCCCTCCCCACGACGCTCCTTGCTGCGGTAATCGGGATCGAAGCGGTTGTAAAAGCACTGATACCGCTTAACCATAACCAGCAGCTTGGCGGTAGATGTATCATTCCATATAGCTGAAAATCGCCTTCTATACGATGTTTCCTAGTAAACAAGAAAATTTATTCATTAATGAAATCAAGTGTACATGCTGCAATCGAGGTCGTCGACTGTTAGATACTTAGATAGATAGATACTGTACTTAGTTTTAGTACATTAATCAATTACGCTTGTAGGAAAAGCAACCATCAAAAATAGAGAGAGAGAGAGACAATTGTAAAATACCCAGTAATTTTGCAGAAGCAATTAATATGAAGATTTGTTAAATATTCTGGATATAACCAAAATTAATTTATAACAAGATCTGTCCGATCAACACTAGTACCGATCAACACCAGTATATATATATATATATATATATATATACATATATATATATATCTACATCTACACTAGGTACTCAGTTTTATAAACTAATAAGCAATGGGGAATAAGGATAATGTTAATGCAATCGTTTAGGTTTTCGATCTATTGTTCCTATGGCAGTAGTCCGATTGTGATAAAACTTTGTCAGTATGTTTAAAATATTGACAAATGTAAAGTTTCATTAAGATAGCTCGGTAAATATAGAATTATTTTTTTTTTTTTTGGTTTTATATATTAAGGCGTAATTTTTGAGCAATTCTTATCAAATATACCTATAAGTCTAGATTTCAGAATTGGATCAAACTTGGTGAGTATATGGACTGCCAAACCGTTTACTATCTGTGTTTAAATCGGATAGCTTACTAAAACTTTCTATTTTACCATTGCATTTGCATAAAACGCCCAAAAGGGCTTCAAAAACATAAAAAACGGTGTTTTGACTAGCCATTTTTCTTTCATTTTCGACCTCTTGAGCTTTTCTTATTCTAGTTGCCTCTAAGATCAATTTTTTCATACACGGACGGACCGTTTAACGGACATCGCTATATCGACTCGGCTGTTGATGCTTTATGGGATCGGAAATGCTTCCTTCCACCTGTCTCGCGCATTTAGTTTTTGGTAATGCTAATATACCCCTCTACTATTTATAAGTAGGGGGTCTAAAAGACGTAAAAGAAGCCAAAACTTATTTATGTGTATGTAATATATATCCATACTGAATTAAAGACAAGTACAGCTGTATGCTGTATGTATATTTGCTCACATAGAACAAACTGGTCAACAAAATTGTGAATTTTAAAAACAAATTAAATTATTTATACTTGCAAAAAAGATTGAACTCTATGTTTACCTACATTAATTATGTAGGTTATCTAGCGAAGTGTGATCTAGGTAGTAAAGAAGTCAGTTGTTATTTTTGGAACTTGTAAATCCGAAGATCTGCATATATCAAGAGTCAAGCTATTGAAAATTACGGATTTTACATGTAATAATGTTAGTTCTGTTTGAAAAACAGATTTGTTTTATTTAATAAACCTATAACAAAAAGTTTAGTGCTTCTTTTGGTTAATGTGACGACTTGATATAACTACATAAAATAGTCGATCTTTTGTCTTTCGTTATTTCTATTAAAATTACTGATAAAATTGATTATGAGCACACAAAGGGGATATATAAGATATTTACAAAAAAAGTTATGTATATTAAGTATAGATTTTTAAACTATTTCTATGTCAAAATCATTCTCAGAATAGAGAAAGATACTTTTTGTACCGTGTGTAAATTTGGATGAATTCTCAACAAGAAACTATTTTTTTTAAATGTATTAAACATATAGCACATATATGTAGAAACATCTGCGTGCTACGTGTTTTACACCTGGCTCTTTTATATTGACTCTGACATAAGACAGATTAGTCGTTATAGACTGATTAGAATTTCATTTTTAAAATTTTTAGGTACATAACATACTTTAAATGTGGTAATAGACCTAGCTTTGTTTATAATTAGTATAATTATAGTTAGTAGACAGATCAAATTACAACTAATAGAACATAATACGTGCATACTTATATAACTTTTACTCTATTTGCAAATTGTTTATGCTTACTAGTATATATCCGGTGGCAGTACCTAGAACAGTAAAAATTTCCAGCATTTAATTGCATGTGGACTCACCTTGACAACAGCATCAGACATTTTGGAATTGTAGCTGTATAGCTCGTTTAGGAAGTGCAGCTCCTTGAAGTACCACAGAGTGCTTATGTTGGTCTTCTCGAGGGCCATGCGATTGCATTCACGTTTGTAGACGGTTCGGAGATTGTCCCATTTGCGGGTTATGGCATCCTTTGCCAATGAGATATTGAAACGGTTCTTGAACTCGAGCACAATCCAGTCGAGAAAGCGCGCTCGTTTCACTCGATCCCGGAACTGGGGATGACTGTGATCCCATAGGAATGGATTACGTTTGTACGAGTGTATCAGGAATTGTATCATTTTGCGATCCTTTATATGCATAGTTAGCTCCCGATCACGCTAATAAGAGACAAAAAATACTATTAGATAGGTAGTTCCCTTTTTATTGAACAACTTACGCCAAGCAGGGATTCCTCAACCATTTCGTCATAACTGAGAAAATCCGATTCACCAGCTTGAGCGCTGTTTTCGTGAGCATTGTAGCTATTGGGATTGTAGTCTGGATAATCGCCAGAATTGTCGTCCACATAATTTTGATCACCGTCCACATAATCATCCAATGAGTCGTCGCCATCAGCCGTCAGTGGTTCATTCTTAACATCCAAGGCTGGCAAACTATGCCTGTCAAGGTAGTTTGGTGGAGGTCCAGCCATTTTTAATCGTGATCTATTTCTGACTATAGGAATATCACTTTCGGGCAGTATGGCTTCACTGTCTTCGTCACCGTCGTTTTCATTTTCATGTTCATCGGGTATTTCATCCTCTTCATCATTATCACTGCTTTCCAATTCTTGCAGCTCTTGTTTGATTACCATTTGGGGCTCTAGCAGGGCAGTGTCAGCATCGGTCAAGTCTTCGATCTCATCAAATTGTGGAATACCCCCGTTATAGCCATGGCGGGCTCCATCATCATCATCTTCGGCATCAACTTCCTCACCGTCGATGCCAAGTGACATGGGTTGACTGATAGTCAAACCAATGCCGAAGGACACGTTGCGGACTGCGCCCGTGTCATCCATGGTTCGTTGTGCATCTTCCAGATGCATTGTCTGCATGTGACTAATGAATGCATCGAAGTAAAGAAATTTCTCGCTGCAAAATATACAACGCAAAGCGAAATACTGAAAGTCCTCGGTAGCCGTCACAACGCCACAATCCTTTGTGCACTGACGAAAAATGTCTTCATCATTTGTACGTGGATATGCCAACACACTCATTGTGCCCCACGCAAGTATTTTTATTGCCCTTAAAAATGTTTGTTTTCTTTTTTAAAGCGTCCCGTTGCACGCTGGCTATCTGGGAACTCTGCACTAATTAATTTTCAATTATATTTTTCCTTTCAATAAAAAAAATTGTCGCCGAATTAGTTTCGCTTAGTGATGCGTGTATATTTATTGCATATCGTTTTGTTATCGTTATCGAACCGCAAATATCATCGTTGCGCGCACCAACTGACAGAAAAACATGCATTTTTCCTGTTATTTAAGTAAAGTTTGTTGTATTAAAGACTAAGTAAACATATTAAAATTCAACAATTAACATTTATTTGTTTATTTTAATGTATTGCAAATTTCCAAAGCTATTGAAGAAATTAATACATATGTCGAGAAATTAAATATTAAATAAATATTATAATAAGTTTAGTATCCGAATAAAAAAAAAAACAAATATATATTTAATTAATTAGCTGATTGAGAATTACACCCCAACTATTTCAATATTTTTTTTTAATTATATAAATAAATTAAATCATGGTTGCTAAAATAAGTATATTGCAGTGAAATCCTTTATTTAAATTTATTTAATATTTTGACAGTGATTACGATTCACATTTGCATGATTCCCCAACCAATTAGGAATAATATCTGATTATGACTGAAAAATTATTAAACTCTTAGCTTCTTAAATTACAATGCACTTATTATGATTATATTACACTGCCCTTATCATGATTAAACAATTTTAAACAGTATTGCACAAAAATCTAGGGTACATTTTAAATTGGTGACGTTTCATCATACGACTGCATGTTTATGGACTCCCCATACTAAAACCAATCGTGAAAACAAATTTACTACATATCGATATTTAATAATCAAACAAACATCGTCGACACAAACGATAAGCACCATACCATCGATTGGTCTGTGAATCTTTTTTGAGAAGTCGGCGTGTGTTGCAGTTTTGCACGTATTTTTTTTCAATTTTATATTTGTCGAAACTTAAGACACAATAATGGCTTCGATTAGCTTGTTGAACCCAAAGGCTGAATTTGCCCGTGCTTCACAAGCGCTGGCGATTAACATCAGCGCTGCAAAAGGATTGCAGGACGTGATGCGCACCAATTTGGGACCCAAAGGAACAGTTAAAATGTGAGTACTATTGCTGAAATGTTAGTTTAGAGTGTATTTAAGTAAATCCTGTAGATTTGATTGCCAGACTCAATCAGGATATTATAATTAATAAACTTTTGGAGACAGCTGCGGCATCGCCGCTAAGTGAGGTTAAAACCACTCGATTCGATTGTGAATAGCGGCATGCGTCATCGTTTGACTAAGACAGCAATAGCCGCTTATTCAAAAAGTGTTAAAGTTAAACATGTATTTATTTAAACAATATATCTTGAATAAAACAAGCACATTTTAATATTTTTTGAATAATATAAACTAAAATTTGTCATGCAAGTCGAAACGCATATCAATTAATTAGTTTTTCGGGCTTGCCGTGCTCACGCGCTGGTCTACACACAAACATATGTTTTCATGTTTAGACAGAGATGGAGTATGAGTAAGCCATGATACAATAATATAAGGTAGTCTCGTCGGCGGCAGAGCTCGTCGTTTTTTTGAGGTCTTAGCTTCAGTGCGTTCGTGCTTGTCATAGTGGAAGGTTGTCTGCGGACGAATTTTTTCAAATTGTTTAACCCTTGTGTGACCAAAAAAAAATGATTTGGTTAAGGCTTTTTATTTTAAGATACAAATCTACATAAGAATTAAGAATTTAAACAACAAAATAAATATACATCAACAAAAACAACACTAAGTAGGAAATGCAAAATTATTAAAAATAAAACTTTGAAAAAATACTTAATCTATTTGTTTATTTGTATTTTTGGCCATTTTAAACCCCAAGGGCCAGCGGTGGGTTAATCAACACATTGTACAGTCGTTTCATTCGCACTCACTATACAAAGTGCCTTTCACTCGCACTTATTGCAAGCATAGCTAAGACTCTTCTGCTGCCGACGAGACTACCTTATATTATTGTATCATGGAGTAAGCCTTGTGCAGTCTCGAACGTTCGCTGAGTTTTGTTATGCCTTTAATCGATATAATATATCGATAAAGTACATGTCCTGGTAGTAATTTTATTTTTATGTCTTGTTTTTAGGTTGGTCTCCGGCGCCGGTGACATCAAAATTACCAAGGATGGCAATGTGTTGCTTCACGACATGCAGATTCAGCATCCTACCGCATCGATGATTGCTCGTGCCAGTACCGCACAGGATGATTCCACCGGCGATGGTACAACTACCACTGTAATGCTGATTGGAGAGTTGTTAAAGCAGGCGGACATTTATCTCACGGAAGGCTTACATCCACGCATTATGACCGAGGGTTTTGAGAAGGCACGTGACAAGGCTCTCGAAGTGCTCGACAAAGTCAAGGTGCCCGTCGAGATCAACAAAAATAATCTAATGGAAATTGCCAACACAAGTTTGAAAACGAAGGTGCATCCTCAGCTGGCCGATTTGCTGACAGAGGTGTGCGTTGATGCGGTTCTTACCATTGCCAACGAGAAACAAACTCCCGTCGATCTTCACATGGTAGAACTCATGGAGATGCAGCACAAGACCGACACAGATACACAATTGGTGCGTGGCTTGGTCTTGGACCATGGTGCACGTCATCCTGATATGCCCAAGCGTCTGGAGAAGGCATACATTCTTACTGCCAACGTTTCGCTGGAGTACGAAAAAGCTGAAGTCAACTCAGGATTCTTCTATAAGACCGCAACGGAGCGCGAGGCGTTTGTGCGTGCCGAGCGTGACTTTATTGACCAACGTGTCAAGAAGGTCATCGAGTTGAAGCGTTCCGTCTGCGATGGAACCGATAAGACCTTTGTGCTGATCAACCAGAAGGGCATTGACCCCATCTCCCTGGACGCTCTGGCTAAAGAGGGCATTCTAGCGCTGCGTCGCGCCAAGCGCCGCAACATGGAACGTCTGGCATTGGCCTGCGGTGGCACTGCCATGAACTCGTTCGACGATCTGCAGGAGGAACATCTGGGTTACGCTGGCTCTGTCTATGAGCATGTGTTAGGCGAAAACAAGTTTACATTCGTCGAGGACTGCAAGAATCCGCTGTCGGTGACGATTCTGATCAAGGGACCCAACAAGCACACAATCACCCAAATCAAGGATGCCATCCGTGATGGTCTGCGAGCAATCAACAATACCATTGGTGATAAGGCTTTAGTTCCTGGTGCTGGAGCCTTTGAGGTACGTGCCTACAATGAATTGACCCTGTTCAAGGATACGATTAAGGGCAAGGCTCGGCTGGCCGTGCAAGCCTTTGCCGATGCCCTGTTGGTCATTCCCAAGACGCTGGCCATTAATAGTGGCTACGATGCCCAGGACACCATTGTAAAATTGACTGTCGAGGATAGACTGAGTCCCGAGTTGGTCGGCCTGGATCTGGCCACCGGGGAGCCCATGAAGCCTACCGACCTTGGTGTTTTTGACAACTACATTGTCAAAAAGCAGATTTTGAACTCCTGCTCCATCATTGCCAGCAATTTGCTGCTCGTCGACGAAGTAATGCGTGCGGGAATGACCAGTCTCAAGGGTTAATTTCCGACTGGCTGGAGTAGCGTTAACGAGTTTTTCTTAAAATTAACCAGGCTAACTTAAACTAAAAAACCCAAAACTACACACACACTCACATACTCCCGAACACAACTGTACAAACAGAAATACACCCGTAACAGCCACAAAAACTACACATCTGATGGAACTGGCTTGAGTTCTTATGGGCCTCGATTATTTATGGTCGTGCTGTGGAGAGTTTAATGTTAAAAGTAAAAAAAGAAACAAAAACTCAAAGTATTTCTCAATATTTTTTTTCGTATCACTAATATTTACTTAATACGAACCATTGGTTTAAAAAAAAAATGCACACAATTTCATTTCAATGCAACTTTGTTTTTCTTCTTAGGAGTTGTTTGTTGGGTTGATGGTTAGTATTGGGTTTTTACTTGAAATTCCCCTTTAAAGATTTGGACGGACTTTTGCTGTACTCGACCTTTGTGAATTATACTTAATTTAATCAAGAGCAGAAATTTCTTTTCGAGATGTCATTTCAATCACTAGTAAGCAAAACCTATTTGTGTTCAGATGCAAACTAACCGTATACACGAACATTTCAAATCTTAAGGGCCAGTGTTGAATGTGAACCACATCTAAATGTGTTTCTGCAGTTCATTTGACATTTTTCAATTTCAAACTAACATAATTTTGATCACGGAAAAATTTTACAAGATATTCAATTTTTTTGAGTTAGGTTAAGAGTCCGAACATGTGTAAGATTTATATTTTTCTTTAAGCATGTTGTATTAATTCTATTGATATGAGGCGTATACAACATTGTAGGGCAACTCTCGAAGAATATATTTCAATGTTATTGAACACATTTTTTTTTATTATATTTTGTTTTAATCGCCCCTCACCTGAAACACCTTATTTTGGAAGACCCTTTCGGTGATCACGATGGCACGCGAGCAGCTCAACTGAAAGCAAAAAATTCAATTTTTTCGATAGATATGAAAATCATGTTTGAGGTATTGAAAAATTTAAGGTGTTTCGTCGAGTTAGAAGCCCTTCAAAATGCTGTTTTTATACTCTCTGCAAGAGTATATTGGGTTTGTGAAAATGTATGTAACAGGCAGAAGGAGGCGTGGCAGACCCCATAAAGTATATATATTCTTGATCAGCGTCACAAGCCGAGTCGATATAGCCATGTCCGTCTGTCCGTCTGTCCGTCTGTCTGTCTGTCTGTCTGTCTGTCTGTCTGTCCGTCTGTCCGTATGAACAAACAGATTTCAGAGATGGTATGAGCTACAAGTTCAAGCTTGGTCTCAATCGATCACATATTTAGTCAGTCAATACAAGAATCTTTTTTTTTTTCGATGCCACGCCCCATTCGCCTACAATGAGCAAAAAACCAGACACACCTCGAAAAAAATCAGTGTTTTCGGCGAATATTTCAGTAACTATGGCACCTAGGATCACCAATTTTGGTATGGAGGTTCCTAGCGACATCCTAAATGCATTGACATTTAAAATTTTGGACTGCCACGCCCCTTTTTCCCACAATTAATAAAAATAATGCTCAAATTTCGCTCCGTTTTTAGGCGTTTGTTAATATAGTACAGTGTTGTAATTTATAATTCGTGTGAAGACTAACTATATCAAACTATCCTGAAAGGCGCATTGAAATCGCACTAAAAACAAGAAAACTAGAAGCGTTACAATATTGCTAACTGAATGCAATATCTTGTATGAATGCAAGCGAGACAGAAACATACAAGCACATGTGGCGGCAGCGCTGCCGCATTCATATCAATGTATGAGTGCAAGCGAGACAGAAACATACAAGCACATGTTTGAATATTTTCGTTGCTTGCGTGGCGGCAGCGCTGCTCACAGTCGCTGGCCGCGCCGAATACACACATACATATATGCATCATATTTTGTCTTTCGTATGTGTATTCGCATACAGACAAACAGATGTATGTTTGATTATGCTTAGATTGTTTTTGTTTCAACGTGTTTTAATGCAAGTACTAAACATTGTAATATCTCTGGACCGATTTTAATAATTTAATCGGGAAAAAAATGCAGAGAGTATACTACGGTCGGGCTTGCTCGACTGTACTTTCCTTACTTGTTCAAACAATTTTCCTGGAAAAACTACTTAATTTATTTTCTTAAGCATTTATACACATATTATATAAACATTGAAGATATTTTTGATATGGTGTCTGTAGTTACTTGCTATCTAGAGAGTTCAACAACTCTTGTACTTTGTTGCTAATTGTATGTGTGTATGTAAAGTTTTCGCGTGTTAAGTTTTACAAACGTTTTTCGCTGAACGAACCTGGCGTTACATTTATGCGTGTAACAGTGTTTTTACAGTGTTTACTTAAATATATGAACATTAAGAATATGAAATAAACCAAAAAAATGGATTTTTTTAAATTCTAACCAGATAAAAGCCCTTTAACAAAAATTTTGTTTGCTTTCCAAGCAATTATTTATTAAAAGTTAACCGTTCTGTACTTTAAGATTTGAAATACGAACAATTTAAAAAAAAAAATGGAAAATCGGCTGACAAGTGTTTCAGTTATCGTTATCACCGCAAAAGAAACTTTGAAAAATAGCCTCGTTCCGTGGAAGGTTGCGCGCTACAATAGGCTGTGCTCTAGTGCACCCATCTTTATAAAATTTAGAATTTATACTCTCAAGATAACTTACCTTTTCTATATATTTTTTTATCTCCCTCAAGGAATGTAACCCCTTAAGTCGAACGCCCTTCATGGGGACAGTGCATAGGCCCTGGTGGCCTAAAGTGATCCGGTCGTGGAGATATTTATACCCTTGCAGAGGCTATATTGTTTTTACTTGTAGTCTTTACAGTATGCGAGATTGCTTGGCAAAGTCAGCAGATCCCCTGGCTCTATTTTTTAGGTAGTCTTGAGTGAGTGCAGTATTGGTGCTCCTAATCATGTTAGCCTTGCCCGAGCTAGTGCAGTGTTTCGTCGGTAATTTCGATATTCGTTGCATTTCCTGCAGCTCGTATCCTCGGCCTAATTAGACTGCGTGTGCAGTGCCACCAAGGCATTCTTGGAAATAAAGTGTCGTTACTTTCCAGACGCATGGGAGGTTCGACCCGAGATTTAGCTAGAGTGACTTCATTTTCAGGTATGCCTTGGTGGCTTGGAACCCCGTGGATGTGCACTGACCAGTCCAGAGTTGACGACTGCTTGACCATCGACTACAATATTAATGTTGTGGACATCTGTGCCCATGAGTAGTGCTGGAAATGTTGCAATGGTCTGGTAGCTTATACGAAGCTTTAATGAACGGGTTGTCGCAGTACTCATACCGCGGCTCCCACACCTTCGGTGTAGATATTTACATGACTATTCGACATCGTTGGCATTTCAATCTGTCTTATCTCTGTAGCCGCTCCCCAGCGCGAATAGACTATCCTACAGCTTAGGAGATTGTCTATCCAGTGTGTGATGGTTGGGTGGGATTCTATTGACACGAGAAGCTCAATGATTGCTTCAGTGCTTACGTTTTTTTACGACAAAATTGTGCATATTCCAGTTGACAGAAAGCCCTCTTGATGGAGGCAACTAGAGTATGCAGTGCTGTTTTTACTGATTTCCCTTTGGTGTATGCGTGCTTATTAGTGGACAACCCTCGTCCTACATTGCTTCTAATTTAAAAAAAAAGCTTCTCTATATTTTTGAACAGGAAGGATGTGAGACTTATTTGCCTGTAGTCTTTTGGGTAGTTGTGACTACAATGGCCTGCTTTGGATAGGAATAGGGACTGTACTGAGAAATGCTCTGAATATCCTGAGCAGCCATGGAATGATCACATTTTTGTGGCTTCCAGCATGGCTGGAATGATGCCGTCTAGACCAAGGCTTTTTATGCTCGTAAAGGATTCGTTGTTCAATCGTTTTTTTTTTGTGATGTAAATATCACCATGGGGAGTTGGTATTCACCACAAGAAATGTTCTGGTGCTCTGTCACGTCCGGTAGCTCGGCGAGTTCTGGGAAGTACGTACATAAGAGCTTTCAGATGTTCCTCACTGCTCCCAGTCCAAACAGCTTAATCTGAGCTGACCTTGGAATAAGGCCTGCTTGGATATCAGCTTTCTAAGTCTTGCTGTTTCGAGCACCGATTCCAGGTTGGTACAAAAGTTCCTCCACGAATTCCTTTTTGCCTTGTTTATATTGATATTTGATAGACCCGAAGTTAAAGGATAAAGCTCACTCAGCACATAGGTTTCCCAAGCTTTCACTCAATTACGTGCGGCAAAAGATCGTACGAGAATGCAGTTATTAAATAGGTCGCTATGTCTGCACGAAAGAGTGAGTGAGCGGAATGTTTTGGATAGGAGTTTTGTCTTATTCTATTTTTTATAAATCAGGCAAATTAAGTCAGCAGCTTTGGGACATTGGTACCCTTTGATCATTTAAGATTGGTGATGGGATCAAACCAGAAGCCAGTGAAAGATATTGTGAAAATTATTACAAGTGTGGAAGCGATGCATCTTAAAGTTTAGGAATTGTTGTCCAACAACACTGTCGCAAAACGTCAGCTACTATGTGAGTTTACTCGGTTTATAGGATTTTGATTGCACGCTGTATTGCGAAGATATTTAGTTACTTACAAAGTAGCGCAGGTATCGGACATTTAATTTATAAAATATCAATATTATTTACTTGTCAAAAAAATTTCATACACATCACAAGTACAGTAAAAGGGTATTGCTATGGTGATGGAATGTACCATATGTAACAGAGAGAAGGAGGCATAGTCGAAATAGCCATGTTCGTCTACCCGTCCATCTGTCCATCCGTCCATCCGTTTGAATAACAAAAGAGATATCACAGACTAAAGTAGTTAGAACGGCCAGAGAGATCGCAAATGATTTAAAAATACCCAAGCAGCACAAGTATGATTTGATTTGTTGACACGCACTCTACAGTGTTTGAACCAAATTTACACAAGGTACATACATGTCAAGGGAGTTCGTGTACTGACTAAGTTTCGTTCAAATCGGACTAATATCGGTCGAAAGTTTGCTTTAAATATAATTTGAATTAGTATCCATCACCCAAAAGGTTGCACTAATATTATTATGATACCCCACTTAATACTATACAATATAACAAGAAAGAAAAGTACAGTTGAGATTGCCCGACCGTATAATACTCTCTGCATGTTAATACCGATTACATTGTTCTATTATTAAAACCGCTATGCTGGTATACAATTCACAGTTCTTAAATAAGAACACGTCTTAGGAAAGAAAAGTCCTGTCGAGCGCGCTCGACCGTATAATACACTCTGCTTTTATTCCCGATTATCTTAATTAAATCAGTATCTAGGTATTATTACATCGAACAAACATCTGTTTGTCTTTATGCTCATCCAAATTCGCTTCAAATTATATGTGTGCACATATACATATGTATGTATTGGTCAGCACTGCCAGAGTCCGCAGGCTGCGAACACATGTATGTTTGTGTCTCGCTTACACTAATGCATTGGCATTGCGTTCTATTATCAATTTTGTTACGTTTCTAGCTTTATTGTTTATAGTTCGATTTTTCCGAGATTCTTGTATTGACTGGCTAAATACTATATGTAGTCGATTGAGACTAAGTTAGAACTTGTAGCTCTTACCATATCTGAAATCTGTTTGTCCATACCGACGGACAGACGGACATGGCTATATCAACTTGGCGTGTGATGCTGATCAATAATATATGTACTTTATGGGGTCTGTCACGGCACCTTCTCCCTGTTACATACATTCCAACAATAACAGTATACCCTTCTACTCTACGAGTCCGAACCTAACCGAATTGAACTTCTATCGATACAGTGGACGCGTAGGTAGTAAGAAAATTTTAAGCGTTACACTAAACTTATTTTTGTATCCATGACTAAAATTTAAATAAATTAAACAACAAAATTAAAAAGAAATTAAGCAATTGATGACGATAAGATTTCCATTATTTGTGTATTATTTGGTAACTACAAGAATTTAAATCATTAATTCTTCTTTTTGTGATTTAATTTATCTTCAAAGACTTTAGATTAATTTAGTTTTTCGGAATAATTACCCCAACGACATTTACATTTCATTCAAGTTTGCTTGAGTTCATTCGTAGTAAATACGCGTATACATATAACTTACGTAGACTGTAAAGGAAAGGGTATAAAGTAAATGTTAGGAATAAATCCTGGTCAACCCACACAACCATACAGGAGATATTCCACAGTGCCTTCTATGAAGACTTTTGTAGTGGATTCCTTGATTCATCCGTTAGCACCACATTTATACACAGTGTGTAAATGCCAAATAATTTATACAAACGCCTTCATCTAAGTCAATTTTTCCAAGCATATATTTCTTTAATTGGATAGTGAACATTGACTTACAAAATCTGAAATAAACAATAAATACGTTGCATACAACAATAAATTTCTGAAAGTTGTAAAATTAAATTAAAGTCTGTAAAATAAATGGTGACTGTAATATATAATTCAATTGAAAATAATATTAAATTAAAGTAGGTACATTTTTCTTAAACTAAAAAAAAAAAAAATTTGATTTGATTTGAAACCAAAGTGCAACAATAAATTTATTCAAAGTAGCATTAGTAGCTTTGGGCTTTCAAAGCAGTCCTGTATCTAATAGTTCCTAAATCCACCTACGTATGTGGATATGTTAAATGTTGTGAAAATACCCAAACAAATTTGAAGCTTGTTATCATGCACATTTCAATATCAATTTCCGCACTTATAGCGTTTTACGGTAGAGTCATGAGAAATCCTTTCAGACGTTTACAAATGTCCTACATTGTGCCTGGCGACAGGCAACAAAGAATTCGTTTTAAATGGAAAAGCCATTTATTTATAAGTGTGTATGTCTGTGCGACTGTGTGTGTGTGCGTTAGAGCTGTCGCGATTTGTCAGTAAAATGAACGAATAATCTTATTTGTTTTGTGAAAAATAAAGCTAAGGTTAAACTTCATGTTCTTCAATTAAGGGAATTTGGAAAAGTTAAAAAAAAAATTTTATACAAATATAAAAGTATTTTTAATTTTTTTTATAAATTTATAATATTTAAATACATTTTGATTTTTGTATTTATTTTATTATTTTTCATGCCTAATTTAAGAAGTTTCCGAATATATTGCTGAATTAAAGAAAAGAATATAATAAGACATACAAATTCATTTTAGAAACAATAGATTTAAGATGTTTTATTTCAAATTTTGAAAATCACTTAACAAAATATCGAAAACAAATATGTACCATTAAGATTTAAAGAAACTTTACTAAAATGCATATATATTAAATGTGTTCAAATTTTATTGACTTTTATATATATTCAATAAAATCTTAATAACATTAAGTCCTTCAAAAACAACTGAATAATGCAAAAGGCCGATGAAATGAACGCTGAACATGTTCACCAAATTGAACTAAAATTGCCAGCTCTTGTGTGTGTGTGTTAGTGAATCAGGAAATTGGGAGCTGTCAGCTGTTTTAAGCCTTTTTCCATGTGTGCTTGACTCCGGTCAAGTTGCGACTTTGATGTGAACAGGAACAACAAAACCAGCAGCAAAAACAACATTTGCATAATTCACTGCCAAGGTTCACAAAGTTCTGATTGCTTTCCCTCTGTCACCACGCCCCTCGATCCGCCTTTTACCCCACATCTACCAGACATCACAAACCAAAGCACCCAAGAAACCAATGACATGAAATTAGATTCACAGCCAAACTTGCCTTTTCCACACATTTTGACCCACAAACTAACTGCTTTAAACCAGATTCGAAACTCTATAAAATACTTAATATAACGTTTTATTTAAATACGTGTACAATATTCACTTAAGAAGGTATTAGAAACCTTACAATGAACTGACAGCCCCGTGGAACAGGCCATTAGTTGATTAATGTAAGTATTTTAGCATTCAAGCAATCAAAATTAATTAATAAGATATTAAATAAGCGCGACTTAATGATACTCGTTACTCAGTTGTTATACTCTCTGCATGAGTATATTGGGTTTGTACCAAGTATAACATATATTCTTTTTGTTTTTGTTTCCTTCATGTTAGTATCTGAAATCGAGGTGCTCAGTCGGACAGAAGAATATCGCTATATCGCTTTATCAGTTACGCCTCTTCCTGCCTATTACGCACATTTTTCGTCTGACAAACTGAACCAATCGCTGTACTTTCTATGGTTTGATTATAAGTTTTGGTAAATTTGTATCGGATTTGTGTTATTTGAAATCTGCATTTTTTTTCAATAAATTCTGTCTTTGAAAGGCAATAAATTTGATTGCATTAGATTGAAATTCAGTTTGTAAAGTTATAATTCTAAAGATAAATTAAATTAAATCCAAACAACAGTTTTTAGCACTGCTCTCATATTTAGAGCATAATAACATAGTTCCTATAAGCTTTGTCTTAAAAGCTTTAAAATAAGAAAAGTCTTGTCTGTGATTATTGGAAAGAGTTTGCGTCACGCAATGGTGTTCTTAAATCATATTAATATTGCACCGATAGCAAAATTAAAATATATTGGTAATTTCTGGAGTTCCTAATTAATCATTTTATTCCAAAAATACGTTTGAATGTCCCGTATCGTAGAAGTGTGAAATAGTTGATGCAAATTCATGTTGCATACGCGAAGGGGCAAGTTCACAAGTTCAAAAATGCCGATTTCGCTAACTTTCTGCATGATTTCTGTTTCCGTTTTCCTTTTTTGCTGTCTTACCATCGAGTAGCCCCATTCCAACTTGAGTGACTTCATTACCAATTCGGCGGCAAGAAAAACCTTCTTCGCCATTGACTTAAATGAATTTGTCGGCATTTTTGTTCAACTTTTTAGTTTAATTAATTTTAAAGTCAGTTTCTTGACAAAGACAATTAAGAATCAACAGAAAAAAAGAAAAGGCCAAGCAAATGAGAGAACGAAGGAAAAAAAAGAAAGTTCAAATTAATTTTTATTTCCTTATTTGATTTATGCGTTTAGCTGAAAAGGCAGCTAAAGTAAATAAATTAGTGCAAAAAGGATTAGGCAGCGAATACGCACAATAAAATATCAACTTAAGGGCGAGCACGCACCACCCCTTGCCCCGCAACACTCAGCTTCATTCTACGTCATCCTTGCCACCCCTCCCTGCCCATAAATCATTCATTCCGACTTGCCAAAAGGCATAAAAAGCGGGCCAGTCAAATTTTTATTTAATTTATTTGTCGTTGCTGTTGGCCTTGTGTTGCCTATTGGGCAAAACAATTTTCCGCTTTTCCATTTGTTCGCTGTTCTTAAAATTTACTTTTGCCTTCTTCCTTTTAGCTAGGGACAAAATAAAATTGAAAATAATTCGCATGTCGGTGAAAACAACACAAATTGCTGTTAAATTGCATAAAAATAAGACGAGAAATGAAGAAGTTGAAATCAAGAAAATAAGAAATAAAGAATCTAAAAGACAACGAAAAGAGTTTCGCGCACAATTTTATTTTGAGATGAAAGGAGTATACCTTTAAAATATATATATATTTTTATTTTTGATTTACGACACAGTCGAAATTAAAACCGCATTTGCAAAATAATAATTTGTCCAGTTATCCTTTCATTTATTGATACGTCTGAGTAAACAAGCTGATCAGGAATATAAATTTACTTCAGTAATTAAGGGGTAAGACGGTAAGAAATTCCGTGTCAAATGGCTTTCCACCTGCCACTACAACAATCAACGTGCAACAAGCTGAAGCCTTTGAGGTGTCTTCTTTGGATTTTCTCACCTGAAGAGTCAGCCAGGTGGGCTGTTCTACATCCTTTTGTTCTTATAATTGTTGTTAGTTTTCTGTAGTTTACACACACTTTAAAGCTTAGCATCGCCTTAGCAATAAAGCCTTAGCAAATATACCCCACTTTAAAAGCCTAGTTTAATAAGTCGTTTTTAAAAGATTGATGGAATGAAAGATAATTATTTTATTTTATTGAACTTATTAATAATTTAAGAAAACTTGTGTATTTACCACAATCATGAAATGGTTTAGGTATATAACCCCGAAGTTGGCCTTGCAATGTTTGCAGGCACTGTTTCAAAGCTACTGTTTCAAAGCTATACTGTAGTCTTAAAAAACGTTTAATTAACAAGTAAGAAAAGTACAGTCGAGCACGCCCGACTGTAAAATACTCTCTGCATTTTTTCGCGATTTAATTATTAAAATCGGTCTAAAGATATTACAATGTGTAGTACTTGCATTAAAACACGTTGAAACAATCTAAGCATAATCACACATACATCTGTTTGTCTGTATGCGAATACACACACGAATGACAATATATGTTGCATATACATGTATGTATGTATGTGTGTATTCAGCGCGACCAGCGACTGCGGGCAGCGCTGCCGCCACGCAAGCAACGAAAACATTCAAACATGTGCTTGTATGTTTCTGTCTCGCTTTCACTCATACATTGATATGAATGCGGCAGCGCTGCCGTCACATGTGCTTGTATGTTTCTGTCTCACTTGTACTCATACAACATATTGCATTCGGTTATCAATATTGCAACGCTTCTAGTTTTCTTGTTTATAGTGCGATTTCAATGCGCCTTTCAGGATAGTTTGATATAGTTAGTCTGCACACGAATTATAAATTACAATACTGTACTATATTAAAGAATGCCTAAAAACAGAGCGATTTATTTTTATTAATTGTGGGAAAACGGGGCGTGGCAGTCCAAAAATTTAAATGGCAATGCATTAACGCTGTCGCTAGGAACCTCCATACCAAAATTGGTGATCCTAGGTGCAATAGTTATTGAGATATTCGCCTAAAACACCATTTTTTTCCGAGGTGTGTCTAGTTTTTTGCTCATTGTGGGAGAATGGGGCGTGGCATCGAAAAAAAAAAAGATTCTTGTATTGACTGACTAAATATGTGATCGATTGAGACCAAGCTCGAACTTGTAGCTCTTACCATCTCTGAAATCTGTTTGTTCATACGGACAGACAGACGGACAGACAGACGGACAGACGGACAGACGGACAGACGGACATGGCTATATCGACTCGGCTTGTGACGCTGATCAAGAATATATATACTTTATGGGGTCTGCCACGCCTCCTTCTGCCTGTTACATACATTTTCACAAACCCAATATACTCTTGCAGAGAGTATAAAAATGAAATTTATTGCCTCCGAAAACTCAATAGATAGATTATTCAACCATTGGAACTATGTTATTTGTTCATTCTATTTCCAAAGTGTTCATATTCGCGATAAAGAATATACTTACAAATTGTTTATCAGCAAATATTATTTTTAAACATTAGAGCAGGCTTTGAACACATCTGCATCTCATTGCACTTCCATAAAGGAATTCCATCCGAAAGTTCTTAACTCTAAATACTTAACACTAGATTCTGAGAAACATTTATATCTCAAAAGTTCTCAATACGATTAACCGATTTGGCTAATGTAACCAGCTCGCCACTTGAATAGGACACCTCTAAAGTCTATTTTCTATACCTACTTAATTGCTGGTAAGCCAAACAATCTAGGAAAACAATTTTAGTTTCCTTGTAAAGTTTATTTTAATGTAGAGTGCTGTTGGCAGAGTTGGATCACTCGAATTTGTCCGAGACTAGTGACATCTATGTCAATCTTTTCGAAGATCATGGAAATAGTAGATGTAGCCCTCGGGTCTGACATGAAGTGTATATATACACTTGCATCCGATACTTAAGTGCAATACGCGTTTTGATGATAATATTTATGTATTTTACAGAAATTAATGTATTTTTTACAGCGAGCACTTTAAAATATTCTCATTGGTCTTCACGTTTTGTACGACAATTATCGCATTCTTAGTGCATGACGTCTTTATGAATTTTAAACACAAAGTCAACCGTTTGCCACATCACACAAAGAAACTATGGTCTACAATGATTTTATAAACATATTCATATGCACACATATGTATATGTACATATCATACACGCAGTTGCATATGTAAACACACACAAAGTGTACGCGTGTGTGTTTGTGCGCGTCAAACATTCGCATTGTGAGGAATTTGACAATCGATTAACGATTCATGTGGCTGCGCATTATTTGAGTACAGCTGTTATTTGAGCACACGTCAATCTGTTATTCTGCGGATTCTTGGCACTTTCACCTACGCCCCCATGTAAATATGCATATGTACGTACATATGTTTGTGCATACATATTCACAAACATAAATATATTTCTGTACATAGATTTGTAATATATTGTATTTGATTCAACTGTCAACTGAAATCTTAATGCAGATTTAACACAACAACCGCAACAGCAGTAATAGCAAACCAAAAACAGTACCAAATACATACACATGCACATACATATGTGTGTACGATTGCGTCGTTAGTAGAGTAGTCAAGGCCAAAGCCAAAAACTCGAATAAATTTTCGGTTTGACAAACACGTTTCAAAAGAGTGAAAAAAAAAAACAGTTGAAGTCAAAGGCGGCACCAAGTCGAGTGCGAGTCACACATGTATGTTTATGTATAAATGCGCCAAACCTTCTTTCTGTCGTTTCTGGGCATCAACCACTGTGTAGAAGCACATTTTAAATAAAAATATAAATCTTTATGGAAATTTGGTGTTGGGAGCAGCGTTGTCGAGATTTTTAAAGTAAAAGTAGCTAAACCGAGGTCTGAAAGTAGCTAACTTGCTTCTAAAATATCTGAAATAGTAGCTAGAATAAAAAAAGTGTTTTTGATAAAAAAAAATTAAGCATTGTTAATTAAATGTTTAATATTTTCGCCCAGGACCACCAACATATCATATTCTACATGATCATTTTTGAGCTTGCTTTCTTTAGGTTATAAATATTTTTAGACATTTCGATTTATTAATTTTTTCTTTGTTTGTTTGTGAATTTTGAAAATAGCTAGATTTGTAGCTAAGCTGTTTTAAAATTTGTATAGCAGCCGGCCTTGAAAAGTATGCAGATCTAGCTACAACGTAGCTAATTCACCAACACTGGTTGGGAGGTGTTTACTTGCCAGCTTAATTTAATACAGCCGAAATTAGTACAGACGAAAACTTTTCAACGAATATATACCATGAATTCATACTCAAATATGATACACCAAAATACTTTCAAATAATAAAATTTTTGTTTGAATAACCTTGAAAATATCTAAAAGCCAAATGATATTAAAGCAGGACAGATTTAAGCCTATACGCAATCTCATAATTTTCAAGCAACTCTGTTTACAAATAAGCTAGATGTAGTCTTAAATAGGCCAAAATGCCAACACTGTCGTTGTCCCTTCAACTATCCAGGGCTTCGGTCATCTTTAATATGTATACAAGCAATCGGGCGCTGATAATCGAAACTTGAGAATGTAACGCATTAATGAGCAAACTCTTGCGGATTACCGCTTTAAAGAAAACTTTTGTGACCTCCTTAACAAATATTTTAAATTTCAAATTTTAAAGTCATTTTGCTGTTGTGCAACCACAAATCATCCGAACAACAGCTGACAGTTTTAAGTGCGCCACATCTGCAAATTCTTTAACGCCATAAAAACTCGACGCCAATTCTCGCAACGCCATTGGTCATTGACCATTGGAATTTGACGGCCTGACCGGGTTGCAATTAGTCTCCCACTTTCACACACTCTAACACACACACATATGAACACACACAAGCATAATCACAAGCCCATAAAAGCTATCGCATAAAGTCGCACAACAAAAAGAGCAACTAACCACAAGGCGCTTTTATGAATGACATTTAATTAGCAATATGTATTATTAATTAGTATAATTTCCATGCGCCGGCACACATTTGATTTATATGAATGCCTGGAGACCCACAAATCTCAGAGGGCAAAGAGTTCTGATTGAAATCTACTTAAGAATACAAAACACATGTGCACGTGTGTGTGTGTGTGAAACTTCTGACAAAAAAAAGTTTAAGTTGTTTTCAAGTATCATTCGCATTAATCATGATTTAATCTGAATTAAAATACAATCGAATTGCAACTAAACGACAGATGAAATTTGATCGTGCTGGTAAAGTTAAATTATTAGACCCCGTACTATATTAAATTTGCTAAAGCAAAATGTGCGTAGCATCCAGAATAAGTCGTGGCAGACCCCATATCAGATCACCATCAATATCCGAGTCGATATAGCCATGTCCGCCTGTTCGTCCGTTTGTCTATAATAGTTTATAAGGCCCGAGAGGACGCAAATGATATATTTATTTGTAGTAAAGACAAATAAATGTATATATATATATATATAAAGACAAATAAATGTATGTTTGATTATGCTTGGATTGTTTTTGTTTCAACGTGTTTTAATGCAAGTACTACACATTGTAATATCTCTAGACCGATTTTAATAACTTAATCGGGAAAAAAATGCAGAGAGTATTTTACGGTCGGGCGTGCTCGACTGAACTTTTCTTTCTTGTTTTTTATTTGCCTTTTTTGATTGGGTGCTCAAACAAAATGATTCGCAATGCCATTACCCACAAAGAAAAGATGGAAAAACGTAGAGGCCATCGAGTATTGAGTCCACTAGATGGAACCTTTAAAGACGACCACAGAATTGACGAAAGACCTGAATCTACCGGGAACTGTGCAAACCATTAGGACATGTCTGAGGGATCATCATTTAAACACCAGAAGTCTGTGGAAGGTCCAACTTTTAAATGCCAGGCATGTAAAAAAAAGTTTAAAGTTTTGGACAGAAGCATCTGAATTGGCCTAAGAACAAATGGCGTAATATTTTGTAAACAGACGAGAGCAAAGTGGTAATGTTCGGTGGAAACGGAATAGACCATATGAAAGACGTCTACCAAATTCAGAGTTTCGTCCACAACACACCATATAAACAATAAAACATGGAGGACCAAGTGTGATGTTATGGGCCTGTTTCTCATATTATGGTATAGGATCAAAATATCTTTGTGGACATGTTAGACAAAGTCATGCTGCCATATGCGTCGTACAATATGCCGCTTAATTGTGTCTAGAATTGGACCTAAAACATACCAGTAAGAGGACAAAGCAGTGTTTTTTGGAGAATTGGGTGAACGTTTGGGAGTGGTCTGCTCAGTCTCCAGTCTCCACCGAATTACTGTGGAAGACCATTCAGCAGTCATGGTCCAAAATCCTCTAAAACGATGCCAGGACTTAGTTGACTCAATGCCAAGACGTTGTGCAGCCATAATGGCCAACAAGGGTGGCTCTACTAAATATAAAGTTTTTAGTTATTCTAAGTTTTTTTTAATTATTTTTTTTTTTTTTTTAAGTGCATAAAGAAAAGTGGTGATATTTTTCTCTAATACTTTGTATGAGCATACAGAGAAATACATGGTTGTTCGATTATGCATAGTTTTTTTTTCAAAGTGTTCTAATACAAGTCCTATCCGTTGTAAACCTGGAAACCGATTTTAATTTTACTATGGGTAATAAAAGCAGAGAGTGTTATATGGTCGGGCTTGCTCGACTGTACTTTTTTTTCTTGTTTTTATAGAGGAGATACACTTTAAAAATATTTCTTAAATTTAAATAAAAATCAAGCAACGCCTGTTTTATTATTGTCCGGTTTGTACTACACTGTTGGTAACGCATTTCTTTAGATTAAAAGCAGCCAGTGAACACTATTCCAACAGAAGAGATGCAGAACGTAAAGAAGTAATCATAAAAGGACTAGGAAAAAATTTATAAAAGAAAATTAAGAAATTTAGCAGCAATAGCTCAATGGACAAAAGTTATAAAAAATTTTTTTTTAAATTATTTAGCAATCCTGCAGAAATTTACCTAACTTTATAAAGCATACAAACACATGAAACTGTTTCCATTGCGTCGGTCGCGCTTTTGTTTACATTTTGTGTTGTGGTGTGCGTGAAGGGCAACAAGCGGGAGAGAGATGGATGCCAAAGGAATTGCAAACCTTTCTACGCTTCACATCTCTTTTAATCTTTTATTCTCTGGTTTTGTTGGTCGTTTGTCATCAGTGAGCAACAGTGTTGTTAGAATTGTATCGCTGTAAGCAACTAATTGGGTAGAAAAAATGTAGCTAGAAATCAACAATTGCATTAGATAATTATATTGACATTTTTATAAACTTATACATGGATTATGTTACATATTTTATGTTTTTCTTAACTAAATATTGATTGGACCAAAAAGGCATATTTTAAAAGCTTTTCCATAACACGTAAACGAAGGTCAAATGTTTTTAGACAATATTGCATAATATAGCTACAATATTTATATAGCCAAAATGTCAGCACTGCTGTGGAACCATTCACCGCACACATTCATGGACAAAAGTCAAGGTCTTGACTTTTAGCTGCGGCTTTGGCAAAAACAGTTCCTTAAATGCCAGAATTTGGAAATTTAGCTGCTTTCTAGCTTCCACATTTGTCCCAACTGGTAACGCACATGAAATGACCTTGTCAATGGGTCAAAGTTGAGCAGCAAAACAATGCGGGGTGTCAAAACAAGTCTTCTTCCAATTGTTCGTTAATAAACGTATTGGAAAATTCGTGCCCGCTTTTTCGTTGACAACTTTGAATGCTACTTTAAAGTGCAAGCAATCAATCAATATCCGTACTAATACCAATATTACTACCAATATAAAAAATATGTTCCCATGTCAATACCAGCACGAATAAAAATACCAATTGGTATTCGATTGCATATGCGTTTTATCAAAGCAAAAGTCCATTTCTAATTCAAAAATGTTGCGCTCAATTTTCTTTTGAACACCAGGCGACATTGAAAAATCAGAGTGCCACATTTCCATTCCCCTTGTGAGTGTGTGTATGTTGAATTGCTTTAGTATGAGTGTGTCCCTCATTTTAATGCACATAATAATAAAATATTTATTCAATTTCCAACATGACACAAAGTTTTCCCAGTGAGCAGTGCATGCGAGTGTTTACTTTGTGTGCAAATATTTCACGATTTGAGTTCAGTCTATCGCACGGTCAACCACTTAATTTTTTCAGTTTGTCTGCACCACCATGGTTACGTTTCAATTAATAACTTGAGTTGATTTGCAGCTTTTATTTTTTTTCAGTGTATTCTGGACGGACTGGTGGAACTTGCGCTGGAACGCAAGTAACAGATATGACTTCTAAGTAATGGCCTACATATTAAAATTTATGCTTAGCGGCGAGTTACTTCGAGTTTTACGCGAATTTTTGTGCGTAAACTTCAAACATTGATCAAACATTCGTTGAGATTCAGCACCTATTCATAGGGTCCCCGTTGACCCCACCTGATACTTTAACCTCAAATAAAGACACTTTTTTTCCAAATTAATCCATTTTTCATAAGTTTAATAATGCGGTAAAACACAATTAATTTTTTTAGATACGACAATAAAATGTTTTTTTTTATTTTTTGTCCTTCGAATATAATTATTTTCTGTGATTTTCACAAAACGTGACATTCGAATGGTTATAACAGCCGATTTTCGTGCATTTTTTTGAGCTACCAAATGAAAGGTTGGGATTTCATTGAATACATAGATAAAACTTAAAATCTAACAATATCGTTTTAAAATAATTAAAAAAAATATTTTTGTTATTTTACTTGACTCGAACTTGAAATTAAATTGTTTAGTGGTTAGAAAGGTTTACTATTAAAATAATTTCATAAAGATGAATTGTAAAAAAACCGTTATGTATTTTTGTCTGGCCAGATCGGGTTTGCTGTCAAATTTAAATGTTTAATGCTCAAAAGCAATCTGACTAATCTCAGCACTACATAGTGTTCCTTAAAGTGAAAAACCGTAACGTTGAAAAATTTGTAATTTTCCGTCTAATCAATTGCTGAAAAGAAAGCAGGCGGAACTTTGGTACGGGGGCGTGATACTCGCTCAGCGCTTCTTTTGTCACTTAACCAAATGAGCACAAAATATAGGCGACAACGATGAATAGCGATGAGAGTAAAAGTGTGGAATAATAGCTTCTTAAAAATATTAAAAAAAAGTATGTGATTGTGCTTAGAATACCCATTGATTTTGAGATCAAAGTAGATCCCTTTTTGTACAGCTTAGGACATTATTGAAGAGAATGAAGTAGCATACTTTAAGAAATTATCATTGTCATATAATTCAAAAGGAAGTAACCGCAATGAATGCTGAGAATTTCCTTTCAGCTTTTCATCAAATTCATTGCGCTTGAATGTCAGGACTCCTTATTGCATCCTTGGCACCATTGGGTATAACAGTCGAATTACTTTTCAACCTCAAAGTGAGAGCGACAGTGTAAGTGTGGTGGTAGGGCGTGGCCGCTGCAAAACACATCCGACAGCTGTTCATAAGCTGCCTGTTACCGGTGCTGGTGAACAGAGCATTGAGAAGAAGTAAAAAAAGTGGGCGGGACAGGTGGTTGGAATGTGTTCACTGTACTTTATGTATTTCCGCAATTTGTTTACAATCATAAAATCGCAAACTCACATTAAAGCATCCATGCATTAAATCTCCTTCTGAGAGTCAGGCGAATTTCGACTGAAATCTCTAGATAAATCTATGCATTACCGTATACGTAATAAAATTAATAAATCTTTTGCTTTCTACTTGATTTCTACCATAAAATCTTGAATGCATTGGATACAAGATTGCAAATAATGAAAATATAAATTTAAATTTTATTTCTAATAGTAAAAAACATTACATCAGGTTAAAAATGGAGCCTACAATTAAGATAATACGATTTATCGATTTACTGAAAAATTTGAAATTGATTGAATTTGTACATCAAATTTTTCAACAAGGTATATGTGGTGTGCGTGCAAGTAATATGTGGTTTTTCGGACTGAGCATTTAAAGCATTTAAAAGTATATATTTTTTTTAGGAATTTATTTTCGGTACGGAATTGCCCAATGGAACTATATTATATATCTACTTTAAAAATAAATAATTTTGGATATCAGGAATTTTTTCGATGTCTTATAACAAAATATCGAATATCTTAAATCGTAGTTTCTTCAGATATTAAATTTAAGTATAGCGAAATTGAGCCACGGTTTAATTTCTCACTCAGGTCAAAACTTTCGTCAATTAATTGTCTTTATGTTCTGGCTTTTGAAAGTTTTTTCTTGTAGCCAACTGTTAGTTGTTCGAAGGCAAGTAATTGGAAATTTCAACTATCACCGAAATAATTCATGACTTGGATGCAGCTTTTTTTTAATTGGCGAACAAAATAATAAAATCAACAAGCACCTATGTTATTTCATTGATTATCAAACATTTCCATTTTGCTGACAAAATCAATGAAAAGATCTCCTTAAAGACTTCTCAAAATGCCTGTTCTCGATTATAATACGATTTTTCTTTTACGCGTGTAGAAACATTAAAAATTAACACAGTTAAATTTTGAAATGATTAAAAAGAATAAAAGTCGAGCACACCCGACCATATAATATTCTCTGCTATCTTACATTTGTTGGTCTTAATGCTCATTCATATACGTTTGACATTATATGTATGCATACACCTATGTATGTACATATATATACCATTTCACTATGGGTCAAACGATCGATTTATATAAATGAAGTCTTATTTTCAAGTTTAATAAATTTACTAAATGTTTTTATTCAATTCAATTCATAAGGAACACCCAATGAATTTAAGCAGGTAACGCAGCCCAAAAATTGTAACAAGATTGCAGTTATGATGTCGCTAGAAACCTGTGTAACAAAATTGGGCTTCTTAATTGCTATAGTTACTGAGATATTCGGCAAAAAAATTGACTCGTCTTGGGACTCTGATCAAGAACATATATACTTTATGGGGTCTCTCACGCCTCCTTCTGCTTGCTACATACATTTGCACAAACCCAATATACTCTAGCAGAGAGTAAAAAACTGGAAAGAAAATAAAGTTGTTAGTTGTAGCTTCCTTATTCCAAATTTAGCTTCTAAATGATGACACGTTAAAACACATGAGAAAAATAAAAACAAGTAAAAAAAGTACAGTCGATCACGCCCGACCGTATAATACTCTCTGCATTTTTCCCCGATTAAGTTATTAAAATCTGTATCGAGTTATTACAATGTGTACTACTTGCATTAAAACACGTTGAAACAAAAACAATCTAAGCATAATCCCACATACATCTGTTTGTCTGTATGCGAATACACATACGAAAGACAATATATGATGCATATACATGTATGTATGTATGTGTGTATTCAGCGCGGCCAGCGCTGCCGCTACACAAGCAACGAAAACATTCGAACATATGTTTGTATGTTTCTATCTCGCTTGCACTCATACATTGATACCAATGCGGCAGCGCTGCCGCCACACAGGCAGCGAAAACATTCGAACATGTGCTTGTATGTTTCTGTTTCGCTTGCACTCATACAAGATATTGCATTCAGTTATCAATATTGTAACGCTTCTAGTTTTCTTGTTTATCGTGCGATTTCAATGCGCCTTTCAGGATAGTTTGATATAGTTAGTCTCCACACGAATTATTAATTACAATACTGTACTATATAAATAAAAGCCAAAAAACCGAACAAAAGTTGAGGACAATTTTTATTAATTGTGGGAGAAAGGGGCGTGGCAGTCCAAAATTTTAAATGTCAATGCATTTAGGATGTCACTAGAAACCTCCATACCAAAATTGGTGATCATAAGTGCCATAGTTACTGAGATATTCGCCGAAAACACCGATTTTTTCCGAGGTGTGTCTAGTTTTTTGCTTATTGTGGGCGAATGGGGCGTGGCATCGAAAAAAAAAAAAGATTCTTGTATTGACTGACTAAATATCTGATCGATTGAGACCAAGCTCGAACTTGTAGCTCTTACCATCTCTGAAATCTGTTTGTTCATACGGACAGACGGACAGACGGACAGACAGACAGACGGACAGACGGACATGGCTATATCGACTCGGCTTGTGATGCTGATCAAGAATATATATACTTTATGGGGTCTGCCACGCCTCCTTCTGCCTGTTACATACATTTGCACAAACCCAATATACTCTTGCAGAGAGTATAAAAAATATCAAGCACACTGGTAAATATAAAGGTATGCGTATGTGTGTACAGATTTTCTTCCACTGGGATTACTGGAAGTCAGAAAGGACTCAGGGGGTACTTTGTACGTAATTACCGCATTTTGGGAGCATTTAACAGGCTCTTCAAAACACAAAAAATAATCTGAATAAAAATAAATAAATCTCGAAGTACAGAAGTCAAAATACTCTTTAGCAGCATAAATGTTTATAAAATATGAAAAAATTGATTAATTGATTATTAAACATATTTTTAGTAGTTACGAAAATCAAAAAAAAATGAGTTAATAATATCAGATATATTAATTTAAAGTGAAAATGTTACTTTAAGTTAAGTAATCGAGGCTTAGGTTATTAGCAAAATTTTAATGTCAAGCTCCGGTTTTACCGCTTTAACACTTAAGATCGTATACAGAAAGTCATCTCAAAAATGTAAAAAATACATAAATTGAATTTATTTTTTAAAGAATGAAATTCGCTTTCTAGTTGTCTAGATTTAACTGCAGTCACATTAAAACTTTGACAGATATCGTCGTTACGTAATTACAAAATTATTTGTAGTTTTTGAGCGATTTCAAATAAGATAATTTTTTAGAATAAAGAACGAGCAAATCATCCAAAACTGTAAAAAAAAATCCACTTGTGGTTCTCAAAAGCATAAAAAGGCTAAAAAAACTACAAATCAATAATACATTAATACTAGATTCACCGAAAACAATTTTTTCTGTTTTTTTATTCAGGCCCCTATAACCGTGCACAGACGGTCTTTTATCTCTATAAATTACCCCCAACAGGCGAAGGAAGATTTTTTAAAATGCAATCTTCATGTTCATGATTTTTGCCCAAAATTTATACCATATCCATAATTCTCGTAACAAAATATGTTATATACAATTTTGCGTCTGTGGATAAATGGTTAGTTAAAAAACTGATACTTTCTATAATAATACAACTATTCAAAAATGTTAAGCATTTCTTAAATTTAAAACCCTTTTATATTTTTATTTATGATGTTTTTTTTTATAATCATATTATATTATTAAGTAAAAATCTGAATTTAGCATGTATTAAAAATAGTCATAAGTATATTTCAATTATACATATTTTATATCTTAAGCCTACAAAAATATTTAAAGCTATTCGCTAAAATATTATTTTAATTATTTGAATTGGTAAATATTATTATTAGACTAAACAAACTTTGTTACAAAATTGTTATAACCTTTGGAAGTGTGAGTGTATAAAAGCATGTGTGTATTTTTATAATCTCTGCAAGAGTATATGGGGTTTGTGCAAAGTATGTAACAGGCAGACAGAGGCGTGGCAGACCCCATTAATTATATATATTCTTGATCACTATCACACGACGAGTCGATACCAGATTTCAGAGATGGTAAGAGCTACAAGTCCGAACTTAGTTTAATCGACTCCATCTTTAGTTAGTGAATAGACGGATACCGATTAAATTCATTTAATCGGGAATAGAAGCAGAGAGTATTATATGGTCGGGCGTGCTCGACTGTACTTTTTTTACTTGTTTTTTTTTTTGGTGTAACATACGTGCGAATATGTGTGTGTAACAAATTTTCTAGGCCTTGGGAGTCTTCAACTCCTTTATTTCAATTACGTGTCGAGTTGAGTCGCGAGGCGTCGTCGTTGACTTTTGCCGGTGGGAAAACTCATTGAGTCGGTACCAGGCAACACTCATGTGTTGCCTCCTGTGCATTTAATTAGTAGACCAAAGCAAAGTTTTGCAGTCTGCAATAACAATAACAGCGACAGCAGCAAAAACAACAACAGCGGTCATCCACATCGCGTGCTACGGAACAACTTTTGTCCCTTGCCCCACAAAGCATTGCCAGCAGAGAAGTTGCCCAACAACTCAGAAGTAAATTCAAACAGCAGTAACAAGTTAGAAAAGTACAGTCGAGCACGGCCGACCGTATAACACTCTCTGATTTGATTCCTGAACGGATTAATTTAATCGGTATCCAGGTATTACAATGGCTAGTACTCGTATTAGAACACGTTGGAACAAATAGAAACTAAGATTACATCGTTTGACAGAGAGTATTTTGCGATCGGGCGTGCTAGTCTATATTTTTTAGACCCCGTCCTCTTTAAAAAAGAGTATAGGGGTCTATTAAGTTTGTCAGAAGTGAGATGTGCGTAACAGGCAGAAGGAGGCGTGGCCGACCGCAAAAAGTATATATATTCTTGATCAGCATCAACAGCCGAGTCGATATAGCCATGTCCGTCTGTTTCTATGCGAACTAGTCTAAATGCCTAATGAAAAGTGAATCTCTTAAACTGTAATTTGTTTCAATAAACTATATAACTGTGAACTTTAAAAAAGTGTTAATTTTCAGGCTCTCAAACCCACTAAACTCCTTAATAGTCGTGGAAGATGCACTTCATGCAGACATTAAGTGTGTGTGCGTTTATATGTGTATTTCAACTTGTTTTAATGTACACAATATAATTTTTTTGGTAACCTTTAATATTAAGTAAACAATATACATTTTCTGTTGTTAGACATTTAAAAATTTCCTTCGGCTTTTCTTTATATTGTTTAATATAAATGATCATAGCCATCGCTTGTATCTAATTCAATTTAAAAGGCACAACTTGATCTAAAACTAGAAAAGAACAATGTTCCTTAAGTAAATAAAAGTGTTTTGTTTCTTGTTTCTATGGTATTTAAACCCGTTACTCGTAGAGTGAAAGGGTATAATATAATCGTTGGAATGTATGTAACAGGGAGAAGGAGGCGTGGCAGATCCCATAAAGTATATATATTCTTGATCAGCACCAATAGCCGAGTCAATATAGCCATGTCCGTCTGTCCGTCCGTCCATCCGTCCATCCGTCTGTATAATCAAAAGGATCTCAGAGACTATAAGAGCTAGAAAGGTAAAAGGGGTCGCAAATGAAAGGTACAATACCCAAGCAGTACGAGTTTGTTTTTGTTTTTTGACACACCCACTTTAGGGAGTTCTATCTTCATATAAAGGAACATGTACAGATAAAACTTGAATGTTTTTGTATACAAAACTTTTTTGTTAGCTATGGTATCCAATCCACTTACACTGAAAGTACGTGTCTAGGAAGTACATGTACTGACCAAGTTTGATCGGAATCGGACAACTATATCGTATGACTCCCATAGGGCCGATCGGTCAAAAATACGCTCCAAGTATAAATTAGTATGAAAAAATTTTGCATTTACCATGCTATCTTAATGAAACTGACACAAAATAAATTTATTAATAATATAAATATACTGACCAAGTTTCATACAAATCGGACAACTATATCGTATAGCACCCATAGGAACAATCGGTCAAACATTGAGTAACGGGTATTCTAAAGTCGCGGGACGACTATAGCATTCTTTCTTGTTATTTATACTCGCCCTATGAGAGCTTTATGATATTGTTGTCCGATTTGGACATGTACTTTCTAGAAATGTATTATCCGTCAAAAATTGTTTTAGATAGGTAACAAAAAAGTTTTCCATGCCAAAACATTCTAGTTTTACCTGTACCTTTACATGAAAATAGGACGCCCTAAAGTGTGCGTGTCAAAAAACAAAAACAAACATGTACTGCTTGGGTATTGTACCTTTCATTTGCGACCCCTTTTACCTTTCTAGCTCTTATAGTCTCTGAGATCCTTTTGATTATACAGACGGATGGACGGATGGACAGACGGACATGGCTATATCGACTCGTCTATTGATGCTGATCAAAAATATATATACTCTATAGGTTACATACATTTCAACGATTACAGTATACCGTTTTACTCTACGAGTAAGGGGTATCATTATAGACTGCGACGCCACCGTTTTCCACTAGAAATAAAATAATTTGCAAACTTCGATGCCATTTTTAAGGCAATTGTTCTTATTGTGCAGTATTGTAATTTATAATTCGTTTGGAGACTAATTATGTTAAACACTCCTGAATGAAGCATACAAATCCGACTATAAGCAAGAAAGCTAGCAACGTAACAATATTGATAATTGATCGCAGTGCCAATACAAACAGATGTTCGAATGTTTTCGCTGCATGTGTGGCGGTAGCGCGGACTTTGGCTGTGCAAACCAATAAAATGTCAAACGTATTTGTAAGTGCATACAGACAAACAGATGTATGTGTGTGTAACGTGTCCTAATACCTGGATAGCGATTTCAATAATATTATTATATAATCTGGAATAAAATGCAGAGAGTATTACACGGTCGGGCGTGCTCGACTTACTTTTCTTTCTTGATATTTTCTTTCATTTCGATTACATTTTCCTTTCATATCAAGGTTATTTTCCAGGTATTTGTTTGGCTTGTTACACCCAATGGGAGTTTCTAATTGGACTCACATTGATGAAAACCGGCGACCATTTGCCGAATCATTTGCCTCACAGTTTCCACTTTGTGACTAAAGCCTCATTTAAAAAGCTTGCATATATTTCCACAAAACAAGCATTTAAAATCCGTAAGCTTCTTATAAGTCTTTAAAGAGTATGTTGAATGGCATCCAACAAAGTGGAATAACAGTCAGGAATGAACCACTTAAATAAATATCATTGTCTTAAAAAAAAAAAAACACAAAGTAGAATTCTGAAAAAAATTGTTATTTAATTAATATATATATTTATTTGTATTTAAAACAAGTAAGAAAGGCTACAGTCGAGCGCGCCGAGTGTAGAAGACCCCGTATGTGGTATTGCGCATTTTCCAAACAAAAATTAAACCTTGTTTGAATTACTGTATTTAGTTTTAATAGAAATTTAGAAAAGTAAATAACTTAAAAAAAAACTTAAAAGTAAAGAATAACCTACAACTTAACACATACAAATCGCAACCCTACCAATTATGCCACGCATGATTTTATATACGCTATAGTTGATCTGGATCAAACTTAGTAAGGATAGTTTACAATTTGCAGGGCGGTAAAGGTCGTGGAATCAATTTAAAATAAACTTGATCTGCTCGAAAAGAGGACGGACTTTCATTACAAATGTTGTCGCTGTATCTTTCATAAACTCTTAAGTTTCTATTTTATTCTTCATATGTATTTCGAAAAAAAAACGCCATGCGCAAACCAAATTTCATATACCTGCCATAGGAAAAATCATTTGAATAGCTTGTGAGTCTATTAAGCGATTTCAGCAAAATTAACACAATACACACTTTTAATCATTCTCAATATACTGACCAAATTTTGTCCAAGGACCACTATATAATATATGTAGCTACCATAGGAACAATTTGATATTGAAACTAAATTAACGCAATTTGCATGACTACAAGTGTATTTAATCTTCGGCTAGTCGAAGATAACAGTTTTTAATTGTTTGAACCCTATGCTATAAACTCAATATTGATTTCTGTGTACATAAAGCTTTAACTGTATGATTTTAGAAGGGGTACTATAATTTTTCCCGTATGCAATATAAGTATGTGTGTGTATGTGCATAACTGTTAATTTAAATGAGCTGGCGAGCCGAGAAGCCGCACCCATAAAGAGCTTCGAAATGATAGTGCCAAAAGCAGAAGGATACGCAAATATTCGATGCCCGGGTCCATCTTCATGTCCTTGTAGACAGTACAGTATGTGTCGCATATACTATATGTAAATGAGTCACGCACGCGATATTCTTTTCTGCTATATAGTATATACACATATACATATGTTAATGCCGTCAATGCCGGCGAGCGTTAATGTTATTTTCACAGCTATGGCAAAAATGCCCAAAACTGCTCGACCGGTGATGCGTGCGTTTTTGGTAGTCGTAGGAGCAGGGGATTTGGCATATGCGGACGATGCATTAAGTAAGAAAATTAAATTAAGGAGGCCGTGACGACAAATATTCCCGAATAAATCCCGCAAAAATTACAACTTAAAGCAATGAGTTAAAATAAAGATAAATTATTACATTACACTCGCAAATACATACAAGCACATACACACATGTACATGTAGTTACGTGAATGTGAGTGTGTGTGGTTGTATGTGTGGGTGTGTGCGACTGTGTGTATGTGCACTCAGTTAACAAGATTTATTATGGCAGCATCTGCAAATAATACTGATGGAACAATTGCCAGCAAACTCTGTTAATAACCAGTAGATGCTACACTCAAGTGGGCAACTTTGAATGACCCTGTACTTAGTCTGTAGTTGTCAAAATGAATTTTACTATTCCAAAATATAAGTATTAACTAATTAAATAAATTAAAGAGAGAAGTGCAACTTTATAGGAAATAAATTATTTTGCGCGAAAAAAATAAACCGTCTAAATCCACCTCAACCCCCTTTAATAATATATATTAGCTAAATATTCTTAAATAATTCTCAAGACCTAATAAGTTAATCGGCTTAAAATTTAATTTGTGTATATTGGGTTTTGTGCAAAGTATGTAACAAGCAGAATGAGTGGTGGAAGACCCCATAAAGTATATATATTCTTGATCAGTATCAATAGCTGAGTCGATACAGCCATGTCCGTCTGTCCGTCTGTATGAACAAAAGCATCTCAGAGACTATAAGAGCTAGTAAAGATAAAGTAAAAGGGGTCGCAAATGAAAGGTACAATACCAAGCAGTACAAGTTTGTTTTTTGACACGTACACTTAGAGCGTCCTATCTTCATAATAAGGTAAATCTACAGGTAAAACTAGAATGTTTAAGCATAGACAACTTTTATGTTAGATATCTAAAAAAAATTTGGACGGATAGTATATTTCTAGATAGTACATGTCCAAATCGCACAACAATATCATAAAGGTCTCATAGGGCGGATGGGTCAAAAATACGCTCCAAATATGAATAAGTATGAAAAAATACCTATCTATATATAATTTATAATATTAATATATTAATATTATACCTATCTATATATAATATTAAGTATTAAAAGCAAATAGGATTGCATCAACAAAATCTCAATGTATCACAAATAATACAAATTTATATTTGGAATTAACAGTTAAGCATAGACAAGAAAAATTTGCATTACTGAAAAAAGTAATAAATACAATTATTTTTTAATGGTTTTCTGGAAAAAAAAATAGGTTTTCCGTGTATGGTTTTTTACTGTGCCAAAACTTTTGTGCACGACTGGTTTTTCTTTTGTCTTTTTTTGGAATTCAAAAATAAGCTTTTAGCGTCGTATAAGAGTGAGCTGATAGTGAATGGCTAACGTATACATGCGAATGTCATCGCAAGGGCAACGTTCGGTGTGGCAGCCCTGGATCCCGCTCAAAAATTTCAAAGTACGCGTTGTCAAAAAAATAAAGCGTTCGACCCAAATTTTCTCAAAACTCTATATAAACTCATTTCAGTTGTTCGCTTTTGATTCAACAAAACAATTACTGTATTTTGTGTAAGTTTGGCATCGAGTGTACATATATACATATGTGTAAATATATATATTTATGTGCATATATATATGTATATGTGTGTGTTTAAGACTGCTATTAAATTAATTGTATACATAAAATTTAACGCCATTAGCGATCATCGGAAGCTCTGCGAAAATGCCACGAAATGTGCGACAGAAGAAACGCGCCGAACGGCGTGTCCAAGCTGCTGCTGCCGCCACTGCCTCTGCTGCGGCAGACGACGCCGAAATGCAAAGGGCGAAGGGCAAAAAGCTGGGTCATCAGGTAGATGAGAATGCCATGGGCGATGGTGAAGTGAACAACAACCAAAGCAACAATCATAGCAACAACAAAAAAGACGAAAAAGGCATCAACAACAATCACAATAACAGCGAGAATGAGAATCAAAATCATAACCAAAACAATGATGACGCTAATACCAATAACAATACTTACAATCATAACGGAGTGAACTTGGGCAGCTCGAGCAACAGCAGCATCAGCGTCAGCGTCAAGAAACCAAAAGCTTCACGCGCTGATCCGATCCTAGCATCGCTAAGCAAGAATGCTGTGCGTATGAGTGATGTGCAGCTGCTCCATGGACCCCACTGGCTGAACGATGCGATACTCAACTTTTATTTCGCGTACCTCGAGGAGGTAAAGTACAAGTCGAACGTGGACTTCCTGTTCGTAACGCCGGAGATGTCCCAGTGCATGCTCTACATGGACGACAAGGAACTGCACTCGCTGCTGGTCACCCAGCACAAGGCCATACGCAAGCCCTTTATTTTTATGGCCATGAACGGAGGCACCAACGGTAGCGGTGGTAGTGGGGGTGGAGGTGGTAGCGGCGGCGGAGGCACTGGCAATCGAGGCGGAGCACAATGGACACTGCTGGTAGCCTCACGACCAGACAAGAGCTTCTTTCACTTCGACTCCTTTGGGGGCAGCAATACGGATAGCTCCTTGGAATTAGTTAACAACATCAAGGATGTGCTCGAGATGAGGCATGCACGCTTTAGAGGTATGCGCTGTTTGCAGCAGAGCAACGACTATGACTGTGGCATCCATGTCATCTGTATGGCTGATCAGCTGACCGACTATGTGAACCGTTACGACAGCGTCGATGGTGTACAGCCCCTGCATCAGGACGTCATCAAGGCCAAGCGAAACCAGCTGATCAAGCTCATCGCATCACTGGGACAGCGCATAAAATACTAATACACTCACTCATAACACACACATGCGAACACAGCGACAACAACAATCTGAACTTGGCTTAAAAACAAAAACGCATTTTCCTCGAAAGTAATTTGATTCTGATGCTGATTTACAAAGCCACATTTTATACACTGTCCCCTCCCCCTTCAACACGTCCACTTACAGCCCACACGTCCTTGCTTTTACTATGGAAAATGCGTGTTGTTTTTGCCATCCCACGCACACACACATACACACGCACACACATGTTTGTTAATGAGTTTTCATTGTTGCTGTAACTAGAAATTCATTTCATGTTCTCAAAGTAGACATTAAATGTATTGATATAACGAAACAGTTTTCTATCCAACACAAGGACCAACGGCAATTCACACACACATGTACATACTTGCCAAAATTTTAGGTAAAGCCCGCATTCAATAACTCTTAACCTTGATTCATTCTCAATCCATTAAATATTTTGACTTTGGTAACAAATTTTTCACCTCTAACCTACATCCTCGCCCCTTACTTCCCTATCACCGGCGGCACACTAAACAAACACTAGAAGCACAGTAAACACTCGACGGTACGATTGCATGTAGTACGTGCTGCCGCAAATGTATTGTTTGCTTTCCCCCCTCCGCTGCTGTACCTATGTACCCACTAACATACCGCACCCCCCTCCCAAGCGTCTTACTCCTTCAGGTGTAAACTCAATTTACGTGATCGAATTTTATACCGTGCACTTAAGGTGTAATCAGATTCACAGCGCAGACACACACATTTCCTTTTGTGAGCTTATAGTTTATTTCAGTTGGAACCACTTTTTTCGCTACTTGATTCCAGTCTGGGACTAGTACGTTCTTTACTTTAAACAATTTTTCGATTCGCCAAATTTTTAAATTTTATGAAATGAAATTAATGATAATCTTTACTTCTGTTTCTTTAAGTTATAAAAAAGTGTATGATGGCTGCGTGTTTTGGGGATATTAAAAGCATTTCTTGAAATACAAACAACTGTGAGCTTACCAGTGAAGTGCTCGAGTTAATGCTTAAATTTAAAATGGTCCAACTGTCTGCCATGTGTTCAGAATCCCGAAAATTTTAAAATGGAATGCGAATTATTTGAACCAAGCTTATACATGTGTAGACTGTAACTTGCAAATTCTTGACTAAATTTAATAAAGATCGGGTAACTAAAACCCATTTTTTTTTTTTTGATTTGTTAATAAATACTCTAAGATAGAATAAGTAATATGTGAATCTCAGAAAAGGAACGATTTTATGCTTAATAGAGTTTAAGAAGGGGTATCCGTCTTTTGTTTTTTTTTTAATGTAACATAATTATAACATAATATTCTTGCGTAAATTTTAATAAAGTCGATACCCAAAATTTTTTTCTGTTTTTCCTTTTCAAAGCTTATTACAATGACCCTTTAATAAATGAACATCAAATTTTAACCATTAATCAATTGCAAAGAAATGTCGAAATTAAAAGGACTTAGGAATGACTGAACAAATCAAAATTTCATCTTTTGACCAACTGAAAAGACAGTTTAAAGTTTCGTCTTCAAAAATGGTATACGTTTTTTTAAGTTTAATTTTTTTTAGTTTTAAGTTTATTAATTACACGCAATAATTCGCAACGCAGTCTGGAAGGCCACGAGGAGTAGGGAGTAGTTGTAATGGAGGCGGGGTCGCTAAGGGTAGGTGTAGTAGGGGGTTGCAGGGAGTATTGTTTTATTGTTTGACTTGTGGTGTGTATGGTTCGTTAACGATTTTTATTATATTTATTTTGCTCTTTATAGACGAACTGTCTGTGCAAGTGACTACTCATGCGTGCCGCGAACACACACTCACACAACTTATAAAATACATGATGGCTTGTGTGTGTGTTTGAGTGTCTTAAGTGCACTCCGGGGAATACACAACTCTGGATAATATATATGTATGTATGAACTTATGCTTATGTCCTGAAGCTGGGAATAACTCGTTACAGGTTACTTGCCACTGGTTACTCGTTACCGATATATTATAAAAGTTACTGAGCCCAGGTTTAATTTGTGACCAAAGGTTAATGGGTTTACCAAGTTCCTATTGGATAAAACTGTAATCAGTAAACAGTTTTAAGGTCTGAGAACTTTTTCTATTCATAGGAGCACTCAAATGAGTCAAAATTCACTGAAGGCTCGGCTGCTGTGGCTAGCTTCCTGGCTAATGAGTCATGAGATACACACATTCAGACACACAAAAACACACTCACCCAAACATGCACAAAAGCTTATTTCCAACTTTAAGCAACAAAACTGTGTTGTTTCAGTTGGGTGTATGTGTTTGTATATTTTCCTGTTGTGCATTGCAGACATTGATGACATTTGCTTAAAGAAATTACACTTCAAATTGTTCGGAAAATTAAATATTACGACTTGCGGATCATCATCATATATCCCTAGCTAAATAAATCACCACTTCGCTGTAATATCCGGTAAGGTACACAGAATGATACATAAAGTGTTTAATGGCAAGCTTAATAGACTTTATAATTAGTTTAGTACCGTTTAGTACTTATGAAAGAAATATTTCTTTATTTGTTTATATAGATAACTTATAAATAATTGTTTTATCTAAACTAAGCTAAAATTATAAACTAATATCTTATTATATATGAAACTAATATTTAATGCATTTATTAAATAATAAATTTCTAAATTTATGAAATTATTTATTGTACTATTTAATACAATTAAATAAATTATTATTTTATGATCAAGAAATAAATATATTTAATTACCTTGTTGTTTAGTGTAAATTAAGTTTAAGTTTATATTTAGCGAGTTAAAAATATACATTTAAATTAAATGAACGATAAGATATATTTTTAATTTTTTTTCTTCGTAAGCCTTTAAAATCAATCGCTAAATTAAGGCTTTATTATAACCATATAATTTTACAATATTACACTCCCGGGAAAATTCATTCTTTAATAGTTGATTTTTGTATTGGTAGTTCAACGTGGTTTCTTTGCGTATGCTCCTGACAAGGTGATACAGCTCACACCTGGTGCTGGGACTGAAAATGGAACTGTGAGTGGAACCGAATCTAAAAATGTATTCCAAGTGGCGTCTCACTTGACTTTAAAATGACATCGACCTGAGTCTGAGTATCTTTCGCACCCTCTTTTTCACTTCCTTCCTCTCTCTCAGTATGTGTCGAGGGTAAGGGAATGGCTGGGCAAACTGATAGCAGCAAAAGCGAATGGAAAGTTCGCTGCTTTGCTGTCGTTTGTCGCAAGGAGTGAATGCAAATACACTCTAAGAAATATGCAAACATATTTCATTGGGGAACGCTTAAATTAATTAAAGCTTTCTGCTGGACTACATTAATTTCTCTCAGTGTGGACGTGGGCACGTGGAATGAATCAGGAGCAAAGCAACAGATGCGCAGAAAAGTGAAATATGGCCGGAGAAAAATCGTTACAACAACAATTGCAGCTTTTGCAGATAGCGAAAAGAATTATGCTCAAACGTGCCACGACGATAATTTAATGCCATGTCAGAAGATATGTATTGCATATACTTCATAAACACATACATGCACATACACATGCCATTTGCTAAAAATTTAATATTTGCTGCGATTCTACCGCGAACTAAGCTCTAATTACAACAAATAATTGCCAAACAAAAATGTTTTAACAATTGTCTATGGAAATTCTGAAATAATTAAGGTAAATCACCTACACTCTTACAACTTACACCAACCAAAGTAGTTTCTACCGCCCGTCCCGGCGTTTATCAGCACTAACGGCCGAATCAATATAGCGATGATTGTCCGTCAGAGTGAAAACTTAACATGACACGTTGACCGGCAACTAAGTTTTCCCCCTGAAACGCAAATGTTTTTTGACCAATCCAATAAACCGATCTACTCCTTTGGGTACGTGGTCTAAATTAGTTTTTATTATACAATCAAAGTATATTTCTGAGTCGGCAACATTTTAGTATTGTAGAACGATCCCTAACGAAATTGTGATCGGCATGTCAGCAACTTTTATTGAATTCCCACTAAATTAATAGAGTTATATAAAAAAACTTCTATTGTCGTGTAGTGTTAAAGTGCTTAAAGAAAGCTCACTGTCAGGAATAAGAAAAGAAAAAACAGTAGTTCATTTGAGCCTGAGCCGCAGTCATGCACACGGACATTCAGCAACGTTGTCCCGTGGAATTTAACAAAAATTTATGTTGTTTACCCAGAAATAAGCATACAAAAAGGCAAAACGAATGACAGCACATACTGGATGCCCCCCACCCCAACCCCCTCATTACCCCCTAAACCGGATTCAATCTTGCTTCCTAAGGCAATGGCTTCCCATTGGAATCACAGCGGGCACAACACACACACTTACGGACACACATACACATAGAAAAGAAAGGACACTAATGCCAATGCATTTGCGAGTGCAAATCGAAAGATATATGAGCATTATTCTCACATTCAACATCAACAATATCTTCCTTCCTGTCCCACCTTATCACCAGCTTATCTCAATCACAAAATCAACGACATGTCGAGAAGTGGTAGTGAGGGCATATGCGATGGTATTTAGGCGTCACTTTTCTTTACTTTTTCAGTATGCGTAGCTTAGGCTTCAATCTGTTGTGCAGTGCCACATAACCAGGGCCGGATTTACATAGGGGCCAGTAGGGCCATGGCCCAAGGGCCACCACTACGAGAGGGCCTCTACCACACGGAATGAAAATTGCTTTAAATCGCTGCTTTATTCCACACTAATATTCAAAGAAGTTCGAAAAGACTCTAACCGTTCAAGCAAAGATCAAATGAATTAGAATTTTTTCGATGGAGCCACTGAAACAACTGGAAAAATTATTGTCCACAAACAAAAGAACTTCTAAATTAAATGCCAAGCAAAGTAACTTAAAGTAAAGTAATTCAAATTCATCGTTAAAATTGTTCAAGTGAACAAGATAGAAACGGTAGAAAAATATATATACTAGACTTTTGTTCGTTTCAACAAAGTGCTGTTAAAGACGACATGGGTGACCGAAAAAGTGATCGACACAAAACTTCAAGGGTTCAAAAATGCCTCTAGGAAAAAAGAGATATTGCTGCAGAAATTCAGTATTGTGAAGAACACGAAAATTTGACACTTTTATAATCGCTCACCAAAACATCACCAAGAAATCTACGGTTCCCGATTCCACTTGTGAAACAAACAAAATTTGTATATATAATTTTGTAAATAATAATGAACCATCGGCAGAGAAAATGATATCCTCCGTAATCTGTCTTTTAAATCACTGTTGACGAGTTTTACGCAGAAAATTCGCTAAGTACGCTTGGTACTTATAATTCTAATAAAATAAAGCACGAGATAAGTTTCTAATAAAATTTCATTTTAATCACTAGGATATCAAGCGCTATTTTAGAGGCCCCCACCACACCTGGCCCTATGACATTAATGTGGTAAATCCCGCCCTGCACATAACGCTTATTGGATAATACACGTGACTGCACACCTTCAATTAGCGGATTATGTCCTCGGGCTTTGTGTTTAGGATTTACTCATACACATTTAAATACGAATGTAACGTACACACATCAGGAAGGTGGCAACCGTCGTATCTACCGTATAAATTATACGAGGCCGACAAGCTACAGGGGCTCTTTGCATACGAAAATTTATATATCGGTTATCACCGGCTGTTGGATTTCACTGTTTTAGTCTTAGGTTTAAGTATTTTTTTATGTGATCTTTTTTAGAATAGACTTTATGGCTCTTTCAATAATTTGCTTAATAAGTCCAAAGATTTAGCAAAAGAGTCGAAAGATAACAAAGTGGTGTGTTTTTGATGAGATAATGATGATAAGAAGATTATGAGAGACTTTCATAATAATATTTCTAAAACTAAACAGAGACTCCATAAAGATTATCCAACAACTCCACACATACATAGCTTTAAAGTATTTGGTATTTACCTAATTTAGAATCGTTAAGGTTTTTTATTTTCTCAATACTCCGAGTTTTGTTCTCTGCTTATGTGTTGTTTAAGCACATTTCTGTAATATTTTGAATGCAATCAAATATTTCATATTCAATGCAAATTTGTGTCTCTGCAAGGGTATATTGGGTATCCGAAAAGAATTTAACGGGCAGAAGGATTCGTGGCAGTCCCCATAAAGCATATATTCATATTCCATTGTTAAACCTAGATGCCAGTTTTAATAATACAATCGGGAATAAAAGCAGAGAGTATTATACGATCGGGCGCGCTCGTACTGTTCTTTCATGTTTATTTATTTTATTTTTTACTTTCTTTCAATTTCCTGAAGTCCAAACAAAACAAGCGAACAGAAAATAAAATATATATACGAAAGATGACTGATGTTTGTGGAGGGGCGGAGGGTCCACGGTACTGGTGGAGCTTAGGGATATAATGGACGGAGTCAAGGGTGCGTGGTAGACTGACCAGCAACAAATTGCACAACGGGCGTAATAACGTCAAGCATAATAAAGCAATTTAATGCATGAACAGCAACAGCAGCAACAATAACTGGCTGGTAAAGGGCGTAATAGAGGAGGATTGGAGGGGAACTGGCAACAGGATGACAGAGGGAGGTAAAACTGCTCAAGGGGATGCATCTCCCCTTTCTATATTCGGATGGAGAAACGAAAACTCTGAAGCTTGGGGACAATTGATATTGGTTACTCATGCATGAATTTCGACACGATTCGCCGACGGAAGAAGCTCAAAGGACCTTGAGGGAGAGGCGTTCGAAGAACGGCAATCCGGGGAGGGGACAACTCAAAGGGGTGGTCGCGAGTTTACATTTTAAGCCCTACATCTACATACATATACCGCATACCTGGTGTGAGTCTGAAGCGGGTATATCAAGTAATCTGAAGCTCTTCAAAAAAAATGTATAACTATAATTAAATCCTTACCAACATCTAAAAATGAATTATAGTGGTATCTGCCAACTATACTTTTTAGTTAATAGTTGTTGGATCAATTACACAAAATAAAACTCAAGAAGCTGACTAAAATCTAAGCCAACATGGTATCAGGAGAAGGGTAATTCATTATTTCAACGTATTTTATAAAGTAAATATTTATTAATTAAAAAAAATTTTTTTTAATTATGCTCTTATTACACATTTATGTGTTTATTTTCATTTAAGAACTTCTCATTTAACCGTTAATTTCCGAATATGAAAAATGTATCCAAAGTCATACTTATATGAACCAAATCTAATATATATTTATAAATTTAGAACGAGAGAATATAAACAGAAAAAATTTGATCCACAGTCAAATTGTATATGTTAATTTAAACAATAAAAAAAAATGTTGAAGAAATCAGTTAAATATATATTAAATGATAAATTCTTATCTTAAGAAAATTCTGTCATAAATTTTAAAATTCCATATTTAAAGCAAATATTTACAGTCGGCTAAGGTGAGGATTGATTTAAGCCCTGAATCCTTTAAAAAGAAAAGGAGACAGAGAGGACCACCTAACCTAAAACAAATAAAAAACTTTTTCTCACGCCTATTATAAATTTAATTAAGTGAAATATAAATATTAATAACAAAACAAAAGTCAGAAATCCAAAAATAATTCTCAAAGAGAACCAACAAACCCGGCCTTCTTTGGAATTCTGAAGGGCACAGCTTTTGACCATACTGTATATACAAACTTGTCTAGAAAGAACTTGGCTTGTTCGTCACAGCCAGTTAACTTTGCAAAGGAAAGAAAGGGAAAGCAAAGGAAAAAGCAAAAGAGTGTAGAAACATTGTAAATATATGAATGTTTATAAAGTTGTATGCTCGCATTATGTGATTGTTGTGTGGTCCCGCAACAATATTATAATACGCTATGCGGGAATTCTACGAATTGGAAACTGGAACTGGATTTTGGCAGGTGTTTGCAATGAAACTGAATGCCAAAGTTCCCGAGAACAGATTGTTCGTTGCGCCTTCTTGACTTTACACATTTTGGGGAATATTAAAAATGTTGAAATATTATACAGTACATATTTATATTATATGTGTGTACACTGAAAAAAAAAAACAATCGTATTTCATTGTTAGCTTAAAACTCGTCATTTTTGATTGGCTCTTTTTACATCCTACTATAACTAAACAGAAATTTAATACAAAAGTAAAAAAAATATATGTTAAAGATTTTGAAGTAAAAATTTTTAATTGCTAACAAGAAATGCTATGTGAAAGTCAACCGATTTAGACCAGGGTTTTTAAAGGGTCTTCGGAAAATAAAAACCCACGTAATTTGTAGATTTTGTAAAGACAAGGACAATGACAAGCACAACAGAATTATTTTAAGAAGGAGAAACCGTGATCCTTTTTAAAACAAACATAGAAGAGTGCTGTGGACAGAGTATTTCTAAGACTAGTGACATTTTTGACATGATCTAACTTTAATTCTGCTATTGATCGGGTAAAAATGCAATATGATAATTATGATATTATCTTATGGACGAAAAGTGATTTTTTTTTTCATTTTTAGCATTGTGGGATGCATGTGCAAAAAAAAAGCGCTTGTTGACAGAAATTAACCAGCTTTTGTAGACCACTTAAGGGGTTAAGTTGGTTTCTGAATTTTTGAAATTCGAATTTATTATGTTTTTACTATAATAACATATGTTTACTATATTCCCACGAAACTTTATGTTTTAAAGATATTTTACGTTCAAACTTTCGCCAAAAATTGAAATTTCGAGTAAAACTCTGTCAATCCAAATTCGCATAATTTTTATTTACTTCGTTCAAGATTCTAGCATTTTCTAACATTTGGATTTCCAATGAACCCTCATAGCCCCTTAAGTAATGCCGTTCCCCAAAACAGTACGTTATTATTATATATTATTTAAATGTCTCATTTACTTATTTATAAAGTTGAAAAAAAGGGGAAAAAAACACAAAAAAATCTATCGATGTTGCCATTAAACAAGTGAGTAATAATAAAAGATCTGGGCGTATTGTTTTCTGTTCTATTTTTTAATTTTAAAAATTTTCCAACGAATCAGTAATCAGCGACCTAAAAAACCCCCAGTCTCTAAATTCTAGCAATTCGCAGCGTTTTTAAGAAGAAAAGTTTGATGAAAAGACATATGTATATATATATATATATATATATACATATATATATATACAATTGATAGTTTCGTTACGAGTTACTATTGAGATTTAAAAATAAAAATCGAAAACATTTCAACTTTTTAAAATTTTACATCAAAAATTAAAAAAGTGGTCCACTTTTCTTCACAGCACTTTAACATTAAGGATTTTTTTCATGTTACAAATATGAGTTTTTTTTTCTGTGTATGTATTTGGGTTGGAGTCTTTGTTGTCGGGAAGAGGAATTATTTATTTATGCCCCCAATGGTAGGCAACACTTTTTGTTCCCTTACCTTTGCTTGCCTCAAGCGAAAAAAAAACAGCGAAGCGATTGGTCTGAAGAATGAGCGGATAAAGGACAAAAGGGGAAGGAGAGATGAAAATAGAGGAGGGACAGGTCGAGGTAATGTCTTGGAGTTGACTTTTGTCAGTGGCTATAGGTCTTTTGTTATGGCAAAAAGCAGCTGCGACTGCATCGCAACTGGGCCGCAGTGGGTCGAAGATCCAATAAACAAGTCGCTGTTTATAGAATATTCAATTTCAATTCAACAATTGAGATTCAATTTGAAGTTTAGGGCTGAGACTGGCCCAAAACCAAAACCCTTCTTGTCCGGTGTTAGCCAAGCTGTTTCAGCTTCAATTCAATCGACAAGCAAGATGACAACTACAAGAGTCAAAACACGATTTCTTATTACAACAAAAACTAAATTGGATGGACTGAACACTATTTGAACATAACCTGGAAAATATTTCATTTAACACTGTTAATACCCTTTAATATGGCCAATACTCAAGTAGGGTGTCTACAGGGTATACTTTTAATTTATTTGAAATTATTCAGAGCCAGTTGGGAACTCAATTAAAGTTTATAATTTGGTGTTTCCGTTATTGTATGCAAGGGGCGAAGCGGTGTAGGGTGTTGAGAGTGGGGACTGGCGGGTCGGTAGGACTAACAGATTGTGGCAAATCTTTAAGTGTTCAGTGAGCAAATCACTCAAATCACTCATCAAGCCCAGCCCACCCTGCCAAGACTGCGTGTGGGTAACTGCGAGTGTATGGGTGTTAGTCTGTGTGTGCAGCCAAACGGAAACCATGAAGAGACATTTGCACACGCTGCTCTCATACCCACTTTCTGTTCTCCCCTTATCGCTATACCCACACCTTCGCTAGATCGAGGGGCAAACACGGAAGCTATCAACGACGCTCAGGCCCAGACATCTCTTGTCAGTCATCAGCCGAGCGTTGCCAGCTTTTGCAATGAGCTGCCAGTGTTGCCGGCGTTGACGTGCAGCAGACATTTAACTATAATAAACGATATTTCCTTCACATGCTGACATCCTGCTTTAGAACCCACCTATCCACGTCCTCGTCCCCATCGACTCCCCCCACTCCTCCTTCATTGCTAGCCATGTCGTATTGGTAATCCAAACCAGCGCCAGCTTTTGTGCGTGTCCGTTGCCAAAACACTTTACATAGTTCTCTTTAGTGTTTGTTGCCCTGTTTGCGCTGGCAATAACAACTTAAAGTCATAGCCAAAAGCAATAAACTCATGGACATACCATACATACATATGAAGTGCATACACTGAAACAAATTTAGCCAAATAATTATAAATTATAATTCAATATAAATTCTTAATATACTCTTTAATTTTAAAGTCAAATGGAGCTTATATTTCTTAAATTAACAAACTATAAGACACATCGCTTAATTTAAAATTGACTTATGTAATTATATATTTAACAATAATTCTTTTATACTCAATTTTAATACATAAGGGACAACCCTACTTTTGGCATAGTTTTGAATTGATTTAAGCGTTCTTCTAAGATTAATGGATAAGTTAAGACAATTTTGAATTATTTTAAAGGATATTAAAAAAATAATTAATTTAGCACAGCTAAAGTTATTAGAGAATTATAATTGTTAAAAACTTTAAATATATTAGAAATAATAATGTTGTTAACTTAAAGTACAAATGTTTATTGTAATAGTTGGAATGTACTTAACAGGGAAAAGGAAGCGATACAGACCCCATAAAGTATATGTATATATTCTTGATCAGCATCAATAGCCGTGTCTAAATAGCCATGTCCGAGCCCCATGTAGAACCCCAAGTTAATTCGGTGTATATGTAATTCTTTTGGTGTACATTTATATACCTACCAATACTGCTTACACCGTGGCATCAGAGGATGGGCTGCATTTCGATTCAGACTGAAAGAAGCTTCAAATACAAAACTTTATAGAGTATATGTTATTTGATATGACCTTTAGTTGTGCTTCAATACTACAGTGAACACTCCTCAGTAAGGCCGGCTTTAAAAAGTTAAAGAAGATACAGAAAACGTAGCAACACCAAATAGATTCAAAGAAATCAACATATTATAAAAAATATATTTTCATCATGTTTTGGTATTTGGATTGTGGAATTTAAGTTTAAATTATCGAATAAACTGATATGTAAACATATACATTTGTGTACAAATTGCCGTATTTGTATTTATTATAAAGTCTGGAGTATATAATACAGTATGTAGTACATACATATGTGTTTTGTGTATGTTAATTGAACAGTTTCTTTCAATTTCATAACGACGTGATTTAAGTCTTTAGTTTGTGAGGCTGGAAAGGACTTTAATTTTAAATAACACATTATATATAAACAAAAATAAAAACACATCCAAAAACCAACAAGTAAGAAAGGCTACAGGCGAGCGAGACGACTGTTAAAGACCTTACCTATTATCGTGCGCATGTTCTAACAAGAAAGAAAAGTACTGTCGAGCACGCCCGACCGTAAAATACTCTCTGCATTTTTTCCCCGACTAAATTATTAAAATCGGTCTAGAGATATTACAATGTGTAGTACTTGCATTAAATCACGTTAAAAAAAAACAGCATAATCAAAGCATCAAAGCATAATCAAACATACATCTGTTTGTCTGTATGCGAATACACATACGAAAGACAATATATGATGCAAATATGTATGTATGTGTGTATTCGGCGCGGCCAGCGACTGCGGGCAGCGCTGCAGCCACGCAGATAGAGAAAACGTTCGAACATGTGCTTGTATGTGTCTGTCTCGCTTGCACTCATACATGATATTGCATTCAGCTATCAATATTGTAACGCTTCTAGTTTTCTTGTTTTTAGTGCGATTTCAATGCGCCTTTCAGGATAGTTTGATATAGTTAGCCTCCACACTAATTATAAATTACAACACTGTGCTATATTAACAAACGCCTAAAAACAGAACGAAAGTTGAGAATTATTTTTATAATTTGTGGGAAAAAGGGGCGTGGCAGTCCAAAATTTTAAATGTCATTGCATTTAAGCTGTCGTTAGAAACCTCCATACCAAAATTGGTGATCTTAGGTGCCATAGTTACTGAGATATTCGCCGAAAACACCGATTTTTTCCGAGGTGTGTCTGGTTTTTTGCTCATTGTAGGCGAATAGGGCGTGGCATCGAAAAAAAAAAGATTCTTGTATTGACTGACTAAATATGTAATCCATTGAGACCAAGCTCGAACTTGTAGCTCTTACCATCTCTGAAATCTGTTTGTTCATACGGACAGACAGACAGACAGACAGACGGACAGACGGACATGGCTATATCGACTCGGCTTGTGATACTGATCAAGAATATATATACTTTATGGAGTCTGCCACGCCTCCTTCTGCCTGTTACATACATTTGCACAAACCCAATATACTCTTGCAGAGAGTATAAAAAGGAGTAAAAGGGTCTATTATATTTGTCACAAGCAAAATGTGCGTAACAGGCAGAAGGTATATATATATATATATATATATATATATATATATATATATATATATACTTGATCAGCATTGAGTCAGTGCCGATATATCAATGTGCGTCCGTCCGTGGATCTCTCCGTCCGAATGAACACCTGGATCTTCAAGACTATAAGAGCTAGAGCCACCAAATTTGTAGTTTTAAGATCATACGGACAAACGGACATTTCTATATCGTATCAGCTATTGGTGGTGATCAGGAATATACTTATATACTTTATTGTGTCGAAAGAGCCTTCTTCTGCCTGTTACGCACTTTTGGCTTTTGACAAATATAATAGACCCGTTTACTCCTTCTTAGAGCACGAAGTCTAAAAAGAGAGAAAAAAGAAAATGAATCCGAACTGCCAAAGTAAGTGCCAAAATAACAAAATCAAATGAATGTTCCATTCTGGTCAACATTCAGAAGGCCGATTAACGTGCGAGTGAGAGGGGGAACTGACTAGACGAGACAACAGTTATAAAGTCAAAGAAAAAACAGAAGAAAGAGAAGGCAAATCAAATAAATTACGTTAAAAGAAAAATATGTAATAAAATAAAATGCCTTTGTCGCACATAGGCTCATACACACACTGGCTCGCACACACACGCACGTACAAAGCAGAAGGCAAACAGAAAATGGGGCCTTGAGCACAAATCGCACAAATGGACAAATGACTAAATCAAAAGGCAAAAATAAAAGAAGGAAATTTTCTCTTTAAAGCCATCTGAATAGTTGATACCCTGTATATAGATCGATTATTGTGTAAATGATACAACATGGTTCCATTTAGGCTCCAAATTTTTAAAACTATTTACGTATTCATGTCCTGTGAGTTTGTATATCTTATTTAAGAGTTACGTTAAAAAACTGAAATATGAAAATTATGAGCAGAAATTGCTTATTAGTGCACCTGAAAAATTATGTCCATTTGTGTTCGGTTTTTTAAAGTTGATTTATTTTAGCACTTTTTGAAAAGATTATTCCAATTAAAGACTTACAAATTATATATATGTGATCTAGTTTTTTAAGCTTTGAGTTCTTTAAACAACTTTCCTCGTGAACGCTCAAAGACTAAGGTTCGGCATGCCTCCTTTAAGGCGATACAAACTTCTTTCTAAATAAAATGTCCTTTAAAGGAAGTCAACAAACGCAAACAAATAAACACACTTCAAAAGCTGTCCCTAAATAAGTTTTATTTTCATTTGTATTAAGGAAGAAGCATTTTCATTAGCATTAAATAGTTCAAAAGTGCACACACAGCAAGCAAAGTTCAGTCCCCCGACTGTGAAATACCTATTATATTCTAAGTCAACGGTCAAAGCTAGTTTGAACCATCGCAATATAGCCACATAAGAAGTAATTATTCGGGTGTTAGGACTTAAATCAATCCGATTTTCTTAAAAAAAGTATGTTATTCTATTCTGTGTCAAGTAAATTTATTTCACCGCTATTTCATGAATTTTAGTTAAAATTACATAAAAAAAAATAAATGACTTTAATTAAGGATAAAATATTATAAATTTGTTAATATCAGCATTTATAAAAGAATCTTTATTCCATTATTATTTTATTGTTATTATTAATATTACTATTATTATTATTATTATTATTATTATTATTATTATTATTATTTTTATTATTATTATTATTATTATTATTATTATTATTTTTATTATTATTATTATTATTAGTATTTTTATTATTATTATTATTATTATTATTATTATTATTATTATTATTATTATTATTATTATTATTATTATTATTTTATTTGCTAAGTAACCATCAATTATCGCGAAACCCAGTAAATTAAAGTCAGCACAAATATTTTATTAAAATAAATAGAATCATAAATTTTAGATTTATTTTTATATTATTTTACTTACAAGTGTCTTACCAGTGTTCTGTTACTAAGTAGAAACTTTAACTAAAGTGTAGATTTCATGTTTACTTAACATTGCCTTTTTTTCTTGAATTAAAAATATAGTGTAATTAATGATATAAATGATGAGAGTGTACACGTAGGTAAGTCTGAAGGATCAAGTCGTTTGAGTCTTTTTCTTTTTCTTCTCCTGTGAAGACGTCGGGCCAGGACATTGGGATGTGTCATTCATTTAGAGTTGTAGTGCTGATAGTGTGTTAATGACATCTCACACAGATGAGATTTTTACATTTTTGCCTATATCTTATGTTGATTCCAATGTTTAACTTGTATCTTTATTAAATGACAGTATCATCTGCAAAAGTAGCGACCATCAATTGACCATTGGCACTCGGACCATTCCCTTTTTTGGGCAAGTCATGTGTAAGTAGACTATATAACGCTGGGACAAACATACTGTCTTGCGTCACTCCAGTACAGATATATTCATAACACCTTGATTTTAAAATTACTATAGATATGAATACGAAAATTAGAAAATAAAGACACAGCCCAATTAAAGAATTCTAGCTAAATTAGCATATTACTAGTGGGCTGACTGTTTTGAAGAACTTTCTCACCTCGTTAAGTTGTCACCATTGCAATGAATCAAAGCAAATTGTTTTACTTTCTTGTTAATAAAATAAGCTTTGAATTGTTCTACAAATGGCATAAACAAAAATGAATGTCCGAAATTTACATCGAGTTTTTGGGTCATTTAAACTAAACACACTTTTACATTCGCTTTCATGTACACTTTGAATAATAATAACACAAAAAATTGTCCCACATTGCATCAAATGGAGCCTGGGAGCTGATCCAGAGCTTTATGTTTTGGCAGCTTGTTGCCTCAAAGGACGACGGCAAGTTATTGTGCTTCAATGTGATTTTTTAATGGCCAAACTAATCCAGGCCGAGCAAACTAATATAAAAATGCAAAACCATTAAGCAATTTCAGCAAACAAGTCATATAAAATAAGGAAAATAAGGAAGCTGCATGCGTAAAACAGCGAGCGAAACCCAAAACAAATTCCATAAAACTTTTCTCGATTCATAAAAAAAAAATACACCAAAAACACAAAAAAAAAAAAAAACAAACAAAAAATAACAGGAGGAATAAAAAGAATCACGAATACGAATACGAAAAAACAAAAGTTTTACTTCAAATAAGCTTGAGCGACCATGGGCCTTGCCACGCCTACTTTTTGTTTTTTTTTTAGCTAGAATGACTCATGTACTCATGATTTGGAGTATTCGTTGTCATTCCGTCGCGTTCATTCAATGGTGCTCAATTGAACGGTCATTATGTGAATACCGCCACCCCCACACTCAGGTCACTTACACCACCACACCGCCCCTGGCCCCAGGCCAATCGCTGGCTCCGGCTACCTGCTTGGTTGCAGGCACACTTACCGTGGAGCGCTCATAAGTAGGCTATGAAAAGTGAAGCCGCGTCTCATTTGTCCTTGACTTGGTTGGCAGAAGCACCGTTAGACATTCAGCTAAGTCACATAATCCAGAGATGGCCCCCCAATTTGGTGTGCCTATACAAACAGTGGCTACATTTACCTGTATGCCACTTAGCATCACACACACGCAAACACACACACCAGCACACACATACAAAAAAGTCAGGGACAGCAACAGCGACACATCTCAGTCCCGTGACGGGGCTCAACTGCTGGCATTACCGGCAAGTAGCTTAAATCCTTTACGTTATCCCACATGTAACTGTTCCTAAGCTAGCCTAAGATTCAAGTCTATCAGACCCTTCGTGGGCAACCGTCAACGGTCGCGGTAGGGGCAGCGGTGGTGGCAAAATGGCTTTGCTTTGACTGCTAAGACTTTGAAGAGAAAATATCCCTCAAATGAAGAGAACACACTGGAAGCCAACTGGAAACCGACTTTTACCGCATAACGGCTTCGAAATGCCCTTAGTTTTATTTTTTTTATAATTTTAAAAAATTTTAAATAATTTATTTACATATTTATTTATTCAAATTAAGCTCCCGTTATTTCCCATAAAATATAATCCCAAAAGTTAGACATCATATACTTGCATTAATTTGCTTCGACAAATATGTTACTCTTATTTCTTATTTAATAACAAAAAAATTATTAAAAAAAAAAAATTTATGAACTCCCTTCATTTGAAATTTATTTTATGATACAAAATTTATTTAGCAATAAATATTAATATGCAGTGGTAAGAAAAGTTTTTATTTTTTGCTACTATTAATTATTATAATAATCTGATAATTAAATATTACATTTAATTACAAACGTTCTGAGAAGGGCAGTTTGAGCTTGATTTTCCTAAGTAAATAATTAAAGATGTATTTCTTAGTATTACTACGTATATATATAATAATTATTATAAGTAAATAAATGAAAAAATTAATTTAATTTAAATATCAATTATTTTCGAGGCCCCTACTTTTTTTATTGAAATAAAAAGATACAATGCATTGACTTGAATATTTTTGTCTACAATTTTGGCAAATGTCACCTGAAAGCAAATATGCAGCGTTGCCATTTCGCGTAGTTCCCATTACTGGAAGTGTTTATTGATTCAGAGAGCGGAAAGGTTAAGAGAAAATTTCCCCAAACACAGTCAAATTTGAACCGCAAATTGTAATTCAAATCGTTTTGTAAATACTGCTAACGGCTTTCGCTTGCGGCTTCAGATTGTGGTCTCATTTTTGACATCTATAATGTAATTAATGGCAAATAATTATGCATCTGATAATGGTTATCAAACTAATTTGTCAAATAGTCGCACAGTGTAAAGTTTCGACTACTGTTCGAGTTACAGTCAAAACTCACGACAATGCACACTAAAGTGGTCTTTCTAATGTACTGCAAAACTTAAGAGCGACTGAATAAATTAACCAAGTGTTTATTCTAGCATATAAACAAAGGCTTAATTAGAGTATAGTTTAATGCCGCTCAAGTGATATTATTGACTTGTGCACATTTAAGGAGCTGGAAGATGCTACAGTCTTACCACAAGTTGCCCGACTTGCAAATACCCTCATTGATCGCATTTCTACTTACAATGTAATAAAGGTTAATACGGTAAATGTTTATCTCTCAAGAAGTTCAGTACAGAGAGCTTGCATTTTATTAGGACGATAACAGCCGCCCTGGTATAAGTCCTTGTAGTAGCTCGACTTTTGACAAAGTATTTAATTGTACATTTCAAGCATTTAACTCTCCATTTTAATTGTGTTGCCAACAGCATTGCAGCAATCCATGATGCTAATTTAGCCTTTATTAGCTAAATTCCGTATTTTTCTACTACTTTCAATAATAAATTGTTCTTTATGGCTTGGAGTCTTTTCTTTTTCCTTCAGTTTTGTGGAAAAGTATTTCAATTAAAAGAGAACAAAAATTTTATTATCAAATTACAGATTATTCTCAAAATGCATTAAAATTTAATTTTATAAATGAAATGGGAGATTTAGTTTTAAAATCGTTAAAAAAAAATATTTTTTTAAAAGAAACTTGTTCTTGTTTTTGAGTGAAAGGGTGAATTAGTCGTGTTGCCGTTTTGTCCTTTTTGCGGACATATCTGTCCATTTTGCAACTGTGATTGCCGGAAAAATGTTGAAACGTTCACTGTCCAAAAAAAAATGCATTTTTTCATATAATTTGTTATTTTGAACTACATGACAACGCGTTGATAATGTTTTTCAGCTTTAGCAATCATTTTTCAATGCGATGCAACTCTGTTTTATTTGCAACCCTGCTTATATATGTGTTATCGAAATCAGACATATCGAATATCGCTTACTTGCAATGAACATACAAAATACATACGTTTATAAACAAAATTTTCGGGATTCTTTGATGAAAGAATACTGCAAATTCAGCAAGTGCAGTTTGATTTCTGAAATTGTCAGTTAGGTAAGTACATACAATACCCGTTTATTTATAACAAATTCTAATGAGTATTGTATTGTAAAAAAAATTATATTTCCTTTTATTATTCATGTTCGGATTACATCGACGCGAGAAATTTTATCATATATTAATAATAAATGAAAGTGAATAAATTCATTGAACCTTTTTGATTTAATATAGAAAAAATAGTTTGTCCTGTTTTTTTGTCCTTTAATAATAATCTGCCCGTTTTTTGTTCTTTTTTTTTTGGCTTTTTTTGTGTGTCAGCGTCGGCAACACTGAAGTGTATGTATTAGTATGTAGTGCTATTATCTACGTAGCGTCTGCAGTAAAATTTACAACTATTTGGCCATATTGAAATAAACATATATTTTCTTGTCTCCCTTCCTTTGGGCGATTTTAAAACACTTTTTGATGAATACTGAAAATAAACATTTGTGTTTGTTTTTATACCCTATGAGGGTATATTGGGTTTGTGCAAACAAGCCATGACAGTCCTGTCCTGTCCGTCCGTATGAACGCCGAGATATCTGAGCTGGTAAAAGTAAGAAACATCAAATTGGGTACATAAAGTACTTTAATGGGCAGGTAGAACATGCCTAATTTAAATTTTTGACACGCCCCCTACCAGCCCCGCAAGCCCCCGGAAGCAAAAATTGTGCCGCATTATTGTACATTTGCCAAAAAATCATTTTAAAACGATCTCAAGTCGGGACCGTACTTCTCACAGGGTATCTTACGGTCGGTAAAACCCGACTGTACTTTGCTTCTTGTTCAAATTGTGTTTCCACACCTCCCAACCTTAACGTACAGACTAGCGCTCTAATTAGCCGCTCAAGTTATCACAAACGTTTACGAGTCTCATCACTCAGCCAAATGAGCACCGCAAAAATTCTGCAACTGTTTAAAATGTGGCAACTGCAACTGCAATTGCAACTGTTACGATGACTGTTTCTGTAACTGTAGCATCAGTAGTAAAAAGCCGGCAACAAACAAGGCAAAGTCAACAAAACACAGACAAATAAACTTTGCTTTTAAACAAGTTAATGGAAGTATCAGCAGATATCCTGTAAATAAAGAGTCCTCGACAGTAAACAAAAAAATTAGAAAATCGGGCTTTAATCAATTCTTAAAGAGTTACCCCAAAAATTCTAGGGTATGAATTTTTTAACGACGTTTTTTGGTGATGATTTTTTGACCAAAAATTGTTGGTTTTAAATTCCAGGATAAGTAACTGGTTAATACTAAAATTCGAAAAATAAACTAGTCCAATAATTCTTAATTAAGGATTTTCTTAAAGATAAATTTGTATTATCTAGGAAATCGTATTTGAGTAAAGTTCTTAAGTGTAAAGTTTTTTTTTATGATTTTTAATTATGAGACTAGAATAAAACTGTATTAGTTATATACAATTTTCCAGATTTAATTTATCTAATAATTGTAAAATTAAATATCAGAAAATATACATATCACTTGTTACTTTAAAAGCTTAAGCTCATATAATAATTTTTAGTACGAAAAGATTTTCAAAAGATGAACTTAAAATACAGCAGGAAGTTCGAGCAATGGAAAATTGTTGACAACAGTCCATGCTAGTGACAAAAATAAAATGCCCTGTAACCAAGGAACTGGGCTTAAACAGGCAAATGAAAAACAGACAGCAACTGAAATAAAAGGAATTTTAATTTGATTGCGTAGTTTTCCCTTTTGATCCTGCACAAAGAATCTTTCATTCCAGAGCACAAACACACGCACACAAATACACACACACACACACACACACACACATACATACATTCGTCGTTTAACAGGTCTGTTTCGCTTTAATTAGCCCTTTCAATTGAAGAGTCATTTCTCTTGTTACTGTCAGCAAAGTTATTTAAGCGAGCTTTGGCTGATTAAGCACTATGCTCCACTCTTTTAGGCTCATTTGTTTAAATTCAAATGGCCGATAATTATAAAATATAAAGGGTTAAGTTGGTTTCAGAATTTTTGAAACTCGATTTTGTTTGGAAATTACTACAGTCCCTAGAATTGGAGCCAATCCGACAAAAATGATAAGAGAAATCGAAATTTAAAGTCGTTTGACTTGATTTCTTGAAAAGTTTTGGACTAATTTTAAAAAATTTTTCCACATGATCTAAACTCAAACTTGAACGAAGGATTGTGTATTAAGTCAACTTTAAGTAATTTTTAAGGACATTTTACGTTCAAAACTCTGTCAAAAATCCGAATAACAATAATTTATATTTTCCTTCGTTCAATATCGAGATACAAACATTTTCTAACATTTGCAATTTGGATGGACCGGTCGCAAGATGTCTTGTCAACCGCAAAGATCCTTATTTGTTCTAGGGACACTGGACAGTGGCTCTCGACACACCAAATTTGAAAGTGTTGTTTTTGAAAAAATCGTAAATAACTAATGAATTGTCAATCTTTTAAGCTGATTTATTTTTAAACTGCAATTCACTGAGAATAAGCGAAAAAAAACCGTTACTCCCTTAAAAGAAGCGCTTTCTGCTGCTAATATATGTGTTTCGCAGAGAAGCTGTAACTACAGCTAAACAGTATGGACGCAAAATGCGTTAATGCTTTTTATACTCTCTGCAAGAGTATATTGTGTTAGTGCAAAAGTATGTAACAGACAGAAGGAGGCGTGGCAGACACCATAAAGTAAATATATTCTTGACCACCATCACAAAGCGAGTCTTTATAGCCGTGTCCGTCTATTTCAAGGATGGTAAAAGCTACGAGCTACTTAGTCTCAACCAACTCCATATTTAGTCTGTCATTACCCGGATACCGATTTAATTAAATTATTCGGGAATAAAAGCAGAGAGTATTATATGGTCGGGTGTGCTGCACTGTACTTTACTTACTTGTTAATAAATAATTTATTGCGAATCAGGTGCTGTGGTCTTTTTACAACAACAGCAAGAGCACCTGCATCAACTTATAATAACTCTTATTGCCATTTCACACCCGCTCATCGGAAGCAGTGCAACTAATGAACTGCTTGCATGCTTCTATGTTAAGCAGTTCAAGTTCAAGTCCGACTGTAAGTCAGTAATGCTTGCATGTGTGTGTGTGTATGTTTGTATACATGTATTTACTTAAATGAGACAGCCTGAGCCTGTGAACAAATTGAGCGTGTGTGCGCGTGTTGCAGAGTGTATGTGCGTGGTGTGTTTGCCTGTTTGTAAGTATTGGTGCATACAATGCAGAGCAGACATCAACACAAAAAACCTTTCAAAAATTCAGTGAGTAACATTCATTTGGCGTACACATTTCAATTTCCGCTTCATTTACGCTTTTTTCCTCTTCACTGTGCTTTCAACACATTCTCACTGAGCTATTCACAGATACATATGAGCACACACTTACACACACGCAAGCAATATCAACTCACCAATACATACGCGTGTTCATTAAATTTTAAGAGACATCAACTTTCACATTGCATTCGGATGTAACGGCAGGCAGCTTCAAATGGCGGGCATCCTCTCTGCTACGTGAAAAAATATTCGTTAATTTAATTAAAGTAGCTTCAAAAATTAAGTTTATGAACCTCAATACATTTGCAAAAGTAATCCACTTATTTCCCGTTATACATTTATTTAATAAATCTATTGGGAAAAATAATAAAATCAGAATTTGTTCGTTAAATGATTCGAAAACTGACTTAACAGTTTATTTCCTAACCCAATTAACGTAATTTTTGATTTACTGCCTAAAATATGCGCTCACTTTTTATAAATCTTGGATAACCGTTTTAAATTATTGACATAATATATAATATTAAGTGATAGTTCTTTTAAAAATTGTAATCTTAATCATCAGTCGAGCTTATTCTTAAAGACCCTGTACTAATTCTGAAGCAAATTAATAAAATTATATTATGGCAAAACAAATTGTTATGAGAGCTTGTCATATAAGAACATTGTTTTTCAAAGTTAATACCGATTTTGATCGATTATTTCAGCATATTATACCTCAAAATTGTGGCTTTATTGTTTTAAGTAGTCAATTATTTAGACGAATGTGCGAATTCGCACTTCCTGAAATTAGGTTTGGATCGCTGGATTAGTTACCATATACAATACACAGTTTTATAAGTAAATAGAATCACAAAATACAATTTGTATACCCCGGGGGTGATATTGGGTTTGTGCAAGTCTTGACCATCTATCCGTCCGAGATATCTGAGATGGTAAAAACATAGACTACTTTAATGTGCAGGTACACAGAGAAAAAAAATCAAGTATTTCGTACTCAAAACGGCACATTTCACACTTGATATCTGCCCAAGAATGAAAATACTAAAGTAGAGAATTTCATTCTCAATTCAAGTTCGTGTTTTTAAGTTCGGAATTCTTAATTTAAGAACACTTCATACTTAAATCAAGTTCTATAACGTTCTTAGTTCAAGTTCCGCAAATCACGATTTGAGATCATATGTACTTAAAATATAAGAACATTTCACTCTTAAAACAAGTACGCCAGATTTTGAATCAAGACTTCGTGAACTCAATTCAAGAATGCATGAACTTAAAAAGTAAGTACAAAAAATTCTTAAATCAAGTATAACCATCTTGGTTTAAGTTTACTTGAAACTTGATTCAAGATCTCACTAACTTGAAAAGTAAGTGTTACCCATCTTGATTTAAGAACAGTATAAACTTGGTTCAAGTATTCCAATACTTGAAGAATATCTCCCAATAAGAATACAAATCATTTTTATATTTCCAATACAAAATTTGTTTATTACAATTTTTTTTTGTTTAATATATTATATTCACACATATGTTTTGTTGTTTTAAAACAAATATCTAAACATTTGATTAATGAACCGAATATTAGTAAATTTGTATCAATATAAATATAATATTGTTGGATGGTCATACCAGTTGAGGAGAACTTATCTACTATTGCGTTGATTTTCGTCTATAGTCATTGCTGCTTATAATGCGTTTTACTTAGCACTCCTGTGAATCCGTTATTATAGCCTTTCATCTGTTATGTAAGAAAGCAAAAAATTTTAATATATATTAATCAAATGAAATGTGAAATATATACCTGTATTTGTTGCTGACTTTGCTTTTAGGTACAGTTGTTTCCAGCAATCGTTGTGTTAATCGTTCATTTAAATTTCTCCCACGTTGAAAGAAGCATCAAATCCTTTGATGGACACACCAAAACAATAATCTGAAATATGAGAAAAATATATAAACAATTGTTTAAATCTATATATACATCTATATATGTATACATATGTTTGTATAAAAAAATGTTCATATGTGTGTATACATATGTATGTACGCGTTCAACAGTGTCTCACAGCTATTTTTTTTTTGTTTTCAATTAACATTTTTAGTTGCGATAACTTAAAAACTATAATCTTTAAACATTAATAGTTTTTAAGTAACAGCAAATAAATGAAGTTAAGTGTATTAGAGTGAAGAAAATACATCTGTATGTAAACATTGAAATATTAATTTATATGTGTGCACATACATATGTACATATGTATGTATATGTATTGTAGCATTCAACGGCAAATATTGACGCGTGCCTTTAAATATTCGGCACATATGTAATACGCTCAAATTAAATTTATTATAATATTTATATAGATATACATATATTACTCGAACACAAAAAAGTGAACAATTGCAATTGCTGTTTCTTAAGAGTAATTAAAACTTAATGCTGGTAAAAAATTTGTCCAGACACGACTGTATGTTTCAAAAGAAACAGCAATTGCAATTGTTCACTTTTCAAATAATATATGTATTTCTATATAAATTTTATAATAAATTTAATTTGAGCGTATTACATATGCGGCGAATATTTAAAGGCACGCGTCTATGTTTGCCCTTGAATGCCACAATTCATGTACATACATAACTACATGTACAAGTACATATGTATGTATAACTACATAAATTAATATTTTAATGTTTATATATGTACATATGTGTTTTTTCTTCTTCACTTCACTTCTTCACTGCTAATTCACTTCACTTAATTGATTATATATATATAATACATATATATTTAAACACACAAAATTAAACGCGTACATAAATTTGTACATTTATTAAACTATTTCACAGTTCACTTACCTTCAGCACTTCTTATAAATTTAATTCTTTTCATAAATTTTAAATTTTTCACCGTCACTCACAAAATTGTCTACTCTCCGAGATGTTACTTTCTGCAATGCTTACTCAACAATGCAAGCAAACCGAATTCATACACATCGATGTGATCGAGCGAAATAGGAAATTAACCAGAAGAGGCAAAAAAAAACTTCTTTCTCTTTCCCACTTCATAGTTTCTAATGCATGCTAAAGAACAGCGACCGATATTTACCGTTACTTTAGTTCTTCAATTTTTGTGCCCACCAACAACATGTACAATTTTTGTCGCGACAATCGGCGCGCCGAAAACGAACAAAAATATGCATGTGTGTATAGGTATGCATACGTAGTGGTCGGTACAGTTTATGCTTGTAGGCTTTAGCTCTGCCGCAGCGCTGCCTTCACATGTAGAGTGCGAAGCAGAGTAAAGCAAAGAAATACATATACATAACGCACTTTTGCGTGTGTATTAATACACACAAGTGCTACCTGCAATTGTATGCGTGCCGACCACTGATTTACATACAAATAATTTCTTTTGCTATAATTTGTATGTATTTATTTGTGTTTTTTTTGTTGTTATTGAAAATTAAATTAAATAAGTAAAACTTAAACTGCTAATGTTAATTTTCAATAACAAAAAAAATAATTATTATAATTATAATTTTTAAGTCTTCTGATTAATGCTGTTTAAATATGTTTTTACAGCCTGTAGCATGAAGTAAATTATATTAAGTATCTTAAAAAAATTAAAAAATGCGAAAAAAGTAAAAAAAAAAATTTTTTTTCTTGTCCGTCACGGGATTTGAACCGGTGCTCCGAACTTGAATTGAGAACATTCGTGCTCATATTAAGTAATTTCATAATAACACTTGATTCAAGATCATTTTCTCTTACATTTCGCTTGTTTAATGCTCATTTTAAGTAATTCGTACTTAAACTGAGAATGTTTTTTAAGAATTCGAAATTCTGAAATCAAGGTCATTCAAACTTAATTTTAGAACGTCGTTTTTCTCTCTGTGTAGATCATGCTTAATTTAAATTTATGCCACGGCTCCTATCACCCCCGCAAACTGTAAAAACCATATTGAAAATGCAATAACTTGAAAACTATTAGAGCTATCGGAATCGGACAACTATATCCTATAGCTCCCATAGGCCAAATCGGCCGAAAATAGGCCATATGAACATATGGTGTGAGCAAAACAGAGTGTGCATCTTCTTCTTATGATAATCGATTAGCATGTTTGCTCAGCTTTTTTTTTATAGTAGTTCTTTGATTGTGTACGCTGAAATTGTGAAAATAATTAATTAATTTCAATGGAACTAATTCCAGTTAATTTTATTTTAAACGGAAGCAAAAATTGTGTCGTTTTTGCCAAAGAAATCATTTTAAAACGATCTCAAGTCGGGACCGTACTTCTCACAGGGTATCTTACGGTCGGGAAAGCCCGACTGTACTTTTATTCTTGTTTTATTTTTTTTTAATTGACATAAATACATATAATTTAAAGTTTCATTCTTACCAACCACACCCGACTTTTTTATACTCTCTACAAGAGTGTATTGGGTTTGTGAAAATGTATGTAACAGGCAGAAGGAGGCGTGGCCGACCCCATAAAGTATATATATTCTTGATCAGCATCACAAGCCGAGTCGATATAGCCATGTCCGTCTGTCCGTCTGACCGTCTGTCCGTCTGTCTGTCTGTCCGTATGAACAAACAGATTTCAGAGATGGTAAGAGCTACAAGTTCGAGCTTGGTCTCAATCGATCACATACTTAGTCAGTCAATACAAGAATCTTTTTTTTTTCGATGCCACGCCCCATTTGCCCACAATGAGCAAAAAACTAGACACACCTCGGAAAAAATTGATGTTTTCGGCGAATATCTCAATAACTATTGCACCTAGGATCACCAATTTTGGTATGGAGGTTTCTAGCGACAGCTTAAATGCATTGACATTTAAACTTTTGGGCTGCCACGCCCCTTTTTCCCACAATTAATAAAAATAAATCTCAACTTTCGTTCCGGTTTTTGGCGTTTGCTAATATAGTACAGTATTGTAATTTATAATTCGTGTGGAGGCTAACTATATCAAACTATCCTGAAAGGCGCATTGAAATCGCACTATAAACAAGAAAACTAGAAGCGTTACAATATTAATAACTGAATGCAATATCATGTATGAGTGCAAGCGAGACAGACACATACAAGCACATGTTCGACTGTTTTCGCTGCCTGCGTGGCGGCAGTGCTGCCCGCTGTCGCTGGCCGCGCCGAATACACACATACATACATATATGCATCATATATTGTCTGTCGTATGTGTATTCGCATACAGACAAACAAATGTATGTTTGATTATGCTTAGATTGTTATTGTTTCAACGTGTTTTAATGCAAGTACTACACATTGTAATATCTCTTGACCGATTTTAATAATTTAATCGGGGAAAAAATGCAGAGAGTATTTTACGGTCGGGCGTGCTCGACTGTACTTTTATTACTTGTTTTATTTATATATTTGCTTTTTTTTGTAAACTATTTGTGTTCAGTTCACTCGAATCAGACTTACCACTTACCGCTCGCTGTTGTAGTCGAACTGAGCTAATGCGATTGCATTTTTAGTGGGAGTAAACGAAAGTACTCGAATAAAAATTGCACTTGTGAACAGTGTGAAAACAGTTATGTATCTACCAAAATGATTATCAAGTGACTTTTGTGTCTTTCGTTTTGACTTCGTTCATGTTTTTATTTTATTTGTCACTTTTCACTCAGTCAGTTTGCAATGATTCCGATACCTGTAGTTACTTTTTAGACCCCGTACTCAAAAAGAGTACAAAGGTCTATTAGATTTGTCAGAAGCGAAATGTGCTAAACAGGTAAAGGATGCTTTTCCCGCAAACCCCTTAAAGACCTCAGTAAGTATATATATTTTGACCAGTGTCAATAGCCAAGTCGATAGGGCGATGACCATCTGTCCGTCTGTGTGAACACATGGAACTCAGAGACTATAAGAGCTAAATCAGAAAATTTGGAATAAACGTCGGTTTCTACGTCAGGCAAATCAAGTTTATTTAAAGTTGTTACCACGCTCCCTACACCGACCCAAGTTATCGAATCGGTGAAAAACAAGGCCATACCATCCAGTTTAATGGTACAAAAAGCACTTAAAATAAAAGATCGACATTTGCCCACTTCTTACGTTAACATTTTTTATCATATCTATCTGCATTTTATAATTTTACAAGCAACTATTACTAAAATTGAGAGCCTAACAAATAACATTTGTACAGTACAAATTTAAATTCAAGTTTTTTGTCTTGCGACATTTATTTCCCAATATTTAAGTTATAAAGGTATTTGTATATGGTACAAAAAGTTGAAAGCAGCGATTATTTCAGCCAATACATGAACCAGGTAACATTTCCAAATTAATTTCCATACTGTATGGCAACTAGTACATAAACCAGCCAAATTGATAAGAAAGTGAATTCGCCGTATTTTGAGTTGTTAAAAATTTATGGCAAGCCAAGAAATTGAAACTGGGAACTTTTATTTTGACATGCACCCAGTATATTCGTTATCGACTGATGTTCGAAAGGCATTTCCCCCAGTATAAGAGTTGGTAAATAAAACTTGAGAAAAGTAATGATTACAAAAATTAGCAAAATAACAGGAACAAAGATATTTTTGATGTGAACAATCATTAAGGTATGTATTTTTTTTCATTTTTTTTATGAATTGATCGTTTGATATATATATATACATATATATATATATATACATATATATTTTGATTGGATTGATCGATTGATGATGGTTTGCAAATATATAAATATATATATGTAATTAATTGCAATTGCTAACAACTGACTAACGGTTTTGAAACTGTTTTTAAAGATGGCTGCTTACAGTAATATGCACTTAAATTAACGGTAACTTTCTTCCCAAAGTTTTCTTAACTACTACATAAAAATTGCATGTACATCTAGATCGTAACACATGTATACATATATATGCATGCTTGTATTAATGCATAGTCTCAAATCGGTTAAGTACACCAATTTGTTTCTAAGCTAGGCCCACTGAGGTTAACATAACCTTACTTAAGCATTTTCACGGCCTAACCGAAAAGGGGTGATGGAAAATGATAAAGGGATGACATAGACAGAAGGCGAAAAGGAAACTATAGCTATGCGTAAGATACACTGAATACATATTCTATACAATGTATAGTTTAAACTTAAATCGATATTTATAACAATGTGGGTAAATTCAAACAAAGGATTAATGACTTAATAGGGGATAGGGGCGCGAAGAATAGGAGGTCGAGGGACAAAAGCGATGTTTAAAAATACACACTAAAAAAAAACTTGCACTGCCCATTGGAGATGGTAGACTGGTTAACTGATTAACTGATAACGTGATACGATGATAAGCTGGTCTAGAATCGCTGCGGTAGCAGCTCACTCTTGATGCCCCGCATCGAATGCTTTTTCTTGCGATGCGTGGACAGATTACACGATTGCTTAAAGGAGGCGCTGCACATATCACAGTTGAAACGCCGTTCCTTGCTGTGCACCACTCGATGCAGCTCCATGCGCGACTTGTACTTGAACTTTAGCCCACAAGCCCCAAAATCGCAAACATACCAACGCTCCCCATCATCCGAAGACACGGCACTGCTGGCACTCGCCGTCGTGCTATTCGAATCCTTCGGCGCCAGCTCTTGTCCCCCTAGCAGCGGTATGACCACCGCCGCTGCCGCTGTCGCAGGCGATACAGTCATGCTAAGCGTGTTGCACGCTTGTTGCATCACTGGATTACTTGAGGCACTGGAGACTGCGGATGTGACTGTGCCGGCGAGTGCTGCATGCGGTGGCGTTGTGCTCACACTTACTGTGCTAGAGGTACCGCCACTGATGAAGTTAGGCGTAGGCGGCGGCGGAGGCGGCGCTGGCACCACTTGCGACAAGTGATAGATTGTGGTATTCGCTGAGGCAGCGGCAGCAGCAGCTGCTTGCATTTCAGGCGGCAGTGTCAAACTGCTGGGCTCCACTTTAATGTCAATGCCGCTGCTGCTGCGTGCGCTGCCTTCACACGCGGACGCCGCTGCTGCTGCAGCTGCTGCTACCGCATGCAGTTCGGCCATGTCTTTGGCGGTGTCGCGTTGCTGTTGCTGCTGCTGATGCAGGAGCTGTTGATGCTGTTGCTGTTGTTGTTGTTGCTGTTGTTGTTGTTGTTGTTGCTGCTGTTGCTGCTGTGCTTCATGCAATTCTACTGCTGCTGCCACCTCGCGCTGCTCCTCCTCGCTGTACTTGGTCGCACAGTGGTACAAAGCCAGCGGCACACTCACTGCCGTCACACTGCTCGTCCCCTGCGGTGTTGTGACACCACCAGTTGCAGCCGCCGCCTCAACATCCGTCAGGCAATAACTGGAGGTGCGACTATGCTCCTGCTGTTTAGGTTAAACAGTTAAACCATAAATATTTACATACAATATTTGGGCGCCAAAACCAAAAACACTGTGTGTTTTTTATGTTGCGTATTGTAGCTTTTTAGCGGGGATGAGTACTTACCTTGGCAACACCATGCAGAAAGTTGTGCTCATCTTGTATGTGCTTCCAGAATGCGTCCTGCGTTTGCAGCTCTTCCTGGCAAGTGTGACAGACAATCCAGAAACTATCGCCGGAGAGACAGAACTCGCCCAGTTTTGTGTATATTTTATTGTTTTTGCTCAGAATTCGCGGAAAACCCATTGCGTTGACGTTGTTTGGCGACGCCTTGGGGCCGTGGGCTGCGCTTTATTATTATTTATATGAATGTTTTGTTAGCTGGCCGAAGAACAGGGGTGCATTACAACAAGCTGTGTATTTCCTTTCCGATATATCGATATATTTTGTGCAATCTAATCGTCCATCCCTTGTGCAACACTTGAATGCCCTTGCCTTGCGCACACTAAACGGTGATGCCACCTTGTTTAAAAAATAACCGCCACCCAGAGTAAAAGAAACAACACGTATATATTTTAATCTTTAGTATTTGTTTTCAAATTTATTCATTTAATTTTTAGCATAATTTTCTGTTGGCCTTTTAAAACAAATATACATAAAACATAAAAAAAAAAACATTCGTAAATACTTTGTCGGCTTTAACTAACAATAAAAAATGTATACATGTATTTATGTCTGTACATATATTTATGTACATTTGTGTATGAATTATAGGGCATCAAATACGAGTTTGTTAAATAATAAGTTCTAAGCGGCTGAAACTAAAACAAAAATTTCTTTAAATCATATCCCTTCTAATTTAATAACAGCACATAATATATATTAAATATCTAGTTTAATAATAGAAGTAATAATACAAATAATAATACGAATAAATATGTTTTGTGTTATTTTCTTCTTTTTGTTTTTTTTTTTTTGTTTGTTTGCCAAATAATCCATAAAACGGATATCGTTACGTAAATACATATACATGTATGTATATATGATTATGCAGATAAATGATTATATACATACGTTGTTAAACAAAAGCATTTTGTATGTTTTAAACATATTTCTCTTTTTTCTTTTAGTCGTTTTTTCTATGTGTGTATTTAGAATAATGTTTAGACTTGGAAATTGTTCATTTACAAAGTACATAAGTAGTTTTTTTTCTTTTCTTCTTTCTTTCTTTCTGCTTATATTGAACGTGTTTAACGATTGTTTGTATAAATTTCTATAGAGAAATCGACACAAACTGAATGAATTGGTTTGTACAGTTGATTTTTTTCTTTTTTTTTGTTTAATGAGTAGGACACAAGAAATTAAATTTCTTGCTTAGAATTACAATGTAATGACTTTATATATGCATGCGCATATATATAACATACATATATATTTGCATGTCTATTCAGTTTATAGTATGTGTGTATTGCTAAAAAAAAAAAAATAAAAACTGTTCTTTTTAGAACTATGCAGTCAGTTTGACGCCAGCGATCGAGCGGAAATTGTTGCTATTTTCTGTTTGGGGTTTTTTTTTACTTGTTTTTCATTTTGCTTTTTAGCTTTTGTTTCGAACGGACAGCGCAATGAAAACAGAATTGTAATTTTAATTTTGTCTGGCAAATGTGTGTGTGCGTGTATATTTTGTTTTTGTTGCTTTTTTTTGTAATTGTGTGTGTGTGTGTGCAAGTGCTGACCTTGAAAAATGTTACAATTGTTATTGTTTTTAGTTGTGGCTTTAATGTAATCAGTTCTTTGAGTTCTCAGTGAAAAATGTCGAAAAATTTTAAGTCGGAAAGTATAATTAACGATGGTTTTATGCTCTTTAGTGCTGCAATCGATACTTGTCATTTAATTATCGATTAACCCAGAAATTAGTTAAACTACTTACGCGCTAAACAAAAAAAATTATATAATCGACTCGCGACTTAAGGATACCCGTTACTCTGCTTCTAAATGTGACTAACAGTACGATATTAATAACATTAGTATAATCTTTCAGATGATGAAATAATCGGAGAAGTTTTTCAAATTAATTAATTAATAAAATTAAAAGTTTGCTCCAAAAACTTTTGACCGATTTTTGCTATGGCGGGCATACCATATACAAGATCGATTCGTATGAGTATGTTGGACAAATGTATTTCAAAAAGTTGTACAAACTAAATCACATTTTAACACGAGTAACGGGTATAAAGTTAAAATTAAATTTAGAAAAAAAAAAAATTAATTGTACTTAATAAAGTTAATAAATAAACCTAAGAGCATAGACTACAATGTACATGGCGCATGAAACTAATCGGAGCGCACTTAAAACGCATCGCCTGCATACCAGGGATGCACCCATGGAGCCGATGGTGGCGGCGTGGGCGGGTAAATTGTCGGTGAGGGCTGCCCATGTGAATGATGCGCTGCTGCCGCTGCCGCTGCACTCATATGATGATACGGAGCCGAAAAGGCGCCATAATAAGAAGCGGCGGCCAAAGCAGCAGCCGCTGCCGTCGGCGACGCAGCTGCCGACGACGAGTGTGTAGACGATGCCGGCGACAAGCTAGCGATGCCAGCTGCAGCAGCAGCAGCGCAGATGCTGTGACGTCGATGCATAATGGCATGGCGCTGTTGCCTTTCCGCTGCAACGGCTGCTGCAGCAACAGCAGCCACACGCGTTGCTGCTGCTCCGCTAACCGCCGCATCCTGGACCAACGGCAGCGGTGGACAGCGACGCGAGCGTTGTTGCTGTTGATCACTTGCGTTGCTCCAATCAAACGCAGTACCACTGCTAACGCCACCGCCGCTGCTGCTGCTGCTGTTGTTGCTAACACTACTGCTGCTGATGTTTCGCTGCTCCTGGGCTGCTGCGACAGCGCTAAGCGGTGGACTGAGCATATTGGCAGCCGCTTTGCCGTATAACGTTGACAAATATGCGTGCTCCGCTTCTGTCATCTGCTGTGCTGTTGTTTTAATGCTGCTGATTTTGGCGGTGACACTTTCACCACCGCTGCTACTGCTGCTGTTGTTGTTTTGCTTGCTGCTGCTACTGCTGCTGCTGCTAATTTGATCGGCGTGCTGTCGCTTCTTTAACTGGCGTTGTTGCTCCTGCTGATGTGGATGTTGCTGCTGGCGTGCTGCTGCTGCCGCTGCGACTACTGCTGCTGCCGTTGGCGTTGCATGCAGCACCTGCAGCGATTCCATATGCGGCTGTGGGTGTGGTTGCGGATTTTGGTTGTGGGAGTACAACATTTCGTATGTATTGTTGTGTGCTGATTGTTGTTGATAGTGCTGCTGTTGGCTGTGGTGTGGCTGTGGCTGCGGCTGCGACTGTTGCTGTTGCTGTTGCTGCTGCTGTTGATGTGGTGCTGGTGGCGGTGCCAAGTGTGCCATATGAGATGCGGGTGTTTTTTGTTTGGCATATGTATCGGTTGATACTATTGTTGTAATATTGCTGTTGTTGGTGGCTGTTAATATTGCTGTTTCTGCTGCTGTTGTTGTTTGAATAGGCAAATGTTGTGCTCCCCAGCTTAATTCCTAGCTCGTACGCGTGCGTTTCGACGGTCGCTGCTCCGACTGGCGTGTCATGAAAGTCAACTGTGTCATATACTTGATTATGTCTCGCACCTGCACCAGGGGCATGTTCTCATTGTAGGAACGGTCGTACTCCATGAGTATCTGAACCTGTCGCCTGTTGTGGAAAAATTGGAATGGAGTTTAATAATGGCTCATGCCCCGATGGTCTTAACTCAAACTTTTTACTTTCTAATATATGTAAACGAGTATTTATTTCATGAATCGCGATATACTACAATTTATATATTTATTATTCGACAAATAAGCTACATAAAATATCATTTTCTATAGAATAGCGCTTGAATTAGATGGAATATCGGATTAAAGCAATTTAAAAAGTAAAAGGAGAGTTACACAAAGAATATGCTCATTTTGAGCGACCCGACCTACCTACTCATTATGGAAGAATCACATTTACTACAATTCTGACTCATTTATGACTCTTAATAAGTCCAAATATTCCGATAGCGTAACCCTAATTTAAATCTATATTTTCACACGATATTTTTTTTGGATACATACTCTATAAATTCCCAACTAATGGTTTTGAGGATTGAAACAATTGGAAAGTACCTAAGCTCTATAGGTAACGAGTATTTATGTTTATAAAAATTTACTCGTTGCTTTTACTCGCTAGTTTTGGTTTTATATATTGGAAGAGTGACTTACCGATTCGCTTTATAGAGCTCCACGCCCAGAGCCTCAATCAATCGCTTGCAGTGATCGAGGGCGACGCTGGGAAAGAAGTTCTTCTGGAACTCGGTAAGAGTCATCAGCTGCTCGGAGTCGTTGTAGGCCTTCATGTTGATGCACGGCACCAGGTGCTTGTCCACACATACCCGCTGCACCTTGTACGGCGTCACATTCATACTGCTGGTGGGTATCTCGGGTATAACACACAACCTCTGAGCCCCATCGCCCGCCGCACTAGCGGCCGCCGCGTGCGCTAGGGCCGCGTGCCGTTGGAGATGCATGGAGGCGCTGTTGGCACTGGAGCTGCTACTGCCGCCACCGCCACCACCAGAGGAGGAGGACCCACCACCAGCGGAGCCACCGGCAGAGGCACTACTGCTGCTCCGTCCGCCATTCTGCAGATGCTGAGCATGCTGGGCCAACGCGGCGGACATCCGGTGCTGCGCTGCCACGGCCTGCTGCTGCTGTTGCTGTACGGCTGCTGCCGCTTGTTGCTGCTGGTGGTGTTGCTGCTGCTGTTGCTGGTGGAATGCGGAGGCCGCTAAGGACCTTCGGGATGAAGACAAATCGATAACGTCAGTGGGCGTGGTGCTTGGTGTGATTGTTGTGCTCCCTATACTCTCCAACAAGTGGCTACCCAAACTAAACTGATGGCTGTGTGACTGACGACCGTAACCACTATTAATCGACTGCTGCTTGTGTCGCGAACCCGATGACATGGACGACGCGGACGATGAGGAGGGGGAGCCGGAGGATAACGAGAGTATGGCCAAAGGTAGTGAATTCGATTTGGTTGAGCAAATGACGCTCTTCTGTCGAGCTCCAGCACTACCACCGCCACCACCAGCACTACCACAACCAGCCGACGCACCACTGTTACCTAGTGGCGAAGCCGCCGTTGTGGATGCACTCGAGCTGGAGCAGGAGCTGGAGGGTGAATGAAGAAAGTGTCCTGGCAATTGGGGCGTAATGGTCACATTGGGATTGGAAGCCAGCGACAGAGTTGTCACATTCGCGCCACCAATTGCCGGGGACATGGGCGGAGAGATGTACGAGGGCACAATATGGGGATTACTATGATTGTGATTTGCATTCGCATTGGTCTGAATGGACGTGGAGAGATCGGGATTGGCTAGCACCTTATGTATAACAGCGCGCATCTCATCCGTCATATTAAATTTTTTCTCGAAATCCTCTAAAGCCTGCGTGGAGTTCAATGGTATGGTGGTCACACCACCGCCACCGCCACTTGCCCCTCCACCACCACGCTGCTTTTTGCTACTCGGCAGTTGCTGCTGTTGCTGCTGATGGTGGTGCTCATCGGAGATGAGCGGCGGTACATTGGGCTTGGTGAAAGTGCCCCCACCAGTGTTGCCAGATGTCTTATTGCTTTTGCTGCCCGCTTGCTGTTTATTGGGATTATTGTAGTCCAACATGGTGATCAGATCCGTGTCCAATGGCAACGAAGGCAACGCCGGAAAGCTGCCACCCAGCGCTCCGTGGACTTTTTGTGACGCATTGGCAACACCGCTGCCACCCCCCATACAGTTCGCCGCGCTGCCACTGCCACCGCCACCGCTACCGCTACCGCCACCGCCGGAACTAACACCGATTCCAATACCGGCGCCTTTCATTTGCTGCGTAAAGAGCAAACGCTCTGCCGGCGTCAGTTGATTCCACAGCGCCAGGTTTGTGTAGTCAGCACGAGTGGAGGGCATATTGTAATTAAAGGGGCTGCCCAAGAGGGCATGCATATTGGCAGCGACTGCGGCGGCGGCAGCAGCTGCAGCTGCGGCTGCTGCTGAAGCCGTTGCTGAGGCAGAGGCTGAAGCGGCGTTGGCATTTGGGGAGCAATTGGTGCTCGCCCCTGTGGGATTACTAGCGGTGGCAGAGGAGGAGGCGGAGGAGGATGAGGACAGGGTATTGCGCGAATTATTGTTATTGTTGTTGTTGTTGTTGGCAAGGACATGGCCGTGATGGCTACGTGGACTGTGCGTGTTTGGGGAGTGTTGTGCATGGTTAAATGTGCTATTTTGGTGTTGTTGTTGTCGTTGTTGTTGCTGTTGTGTCTGTTGTTGTTGTTGCACCAGTGATTGCTCGACATTTGACCTAGAAACATTATATACAATACATAAGTCGCTTTTAGCTTGGCTGCAAAATTTCCAGTTTTTGTTTAATTGTTGTAATTTGTGTTTCTTTTTTTTTTTTTAAAAATTTTCAGTATTTTTCAAATTTTGTTAATACTCGCTAGAACTAATTCGCTCTTCATTTCTTTAAAATATGCACATGTGTACGTATTCATAAATAGAAAATCGTACAATAAGGCTAACAATTATTGCATACCCAAAATCTTATTTGTCAGTTAACAGACACACGCACACACATACAGAAAGAACGTCGGTTATTGCTAATTGTATATCGATTAGTCTTCTTGTTCGATTATTCGAACGATCCAAAATGTTTCTAGTGTTGCAGAGCCGATAAAAAAAGGTAGCAACTGTTTCTGATTTATTTTGTAGATTTATTTATTTAGATTATTAGCTTTTCGGCCCTAAGCGTGTTATTGCCATCATTTTCAGAAGTACACACTCGCATTTAATTTTTACTGTGTGTCTGTTATGTATGTGTATGTACACACAATTTGCATGTTGAATGAGTGCATGTGTGTCTGTGTGTGATTGTGCGTGTATGTGTTTGTTTATGTTTGCATTGTCGTTTGTGTGTGTATGTGTGCGTGTATGTGTTTGTGTATGTTTGCATTGTCATTTGTGTGCATGTGTATGCGCCATGTGTGTGTGTGTGTTTGAATGTTTTTCGATTATTATACTGCCAACCTGTAAGTTGCATATCTTAAGTTCACAGCAATGGTTTTTTTTATATGTTTTGGTTTAATAATATTTTTGTTCCTATACATCAGTTGCTTACATATTTGAACATGAAAATTTTCCAAAATTTAACGTGTTAAAGAAAATACATTTTGAATTGATTGCAAAGTTTCCTTCTTCATTTAGTTCTTCACATTTGTTATTTTTTATCTTTTTTTTTTTTGCCAATTATCAACTTGTACACGCATCATATATAATGTTATCTTGATCTCTCACTGTGTGGTTGTGTAGTTTAGGTATCTAAATCTGTGCAGATGTTTTTCATTGCGGTTCTTGTGATTTCGATTCGTTTCTTGAGGCCGGGCTTGAGGTGGAGGTGGAGGTCGAGGCTGAGGTGGAGTGTGTGGTTGGGAGTCTCTGCCATAGAGGGAAAACCTGTCACCAGAATTTTATTTGAAATTTCATATATTGTTGTTGTTGTTTTTGTTGTGGTTTGGTTTTTTTTTGTTGGTTTTGTATTTGTTACCGTTGTGGGAGTCTAGGGTCATTAATATTTCCCCATTTTTATTATCATTTCATTTCAAGTGCAACAAAAAAATATTGGGAGTAGTCAGTACACACAGCCATAAATTATATTTATGTATATATGAATTTGCAGTATATTTAAATATTTTATTTTATTGACAATATATAAGAATAATATTGTTCCAAATATTTTTTTTGTATTCTTAATTCTTGCGAATTCATGTTTTTCAAAATATGTTGTAGTTCCTTTATCAGCGTTTCGTTTCAAGAAATATTATCTCATTGAAAGGAAGTAGTAAAACAAAACAGAAACATATCCGAAAAATAAATAGTTATCGAAAATAATGTATAAGAAAAAGAAATAGTTTAAACAAGTTTATGTATTATTATTTGATTGCATTATCATACTAAAAATAGCAGGTAGATCAATTAAATGTTTTTTTCAACAAGCATAACAAATAGAAATTGATTCAAAAAACTGTCAAGTTGAAGGACATGCAAACTAAATTTAACTACAGCAAAATTTAAAGTGAAATGAAAAATTGATTGTTTCAACGTGTATAGTAAGGTATTTGGTATTGCGGCGTACAAAGCTAGTCATCTCCCCATTTAGTGTGGCCAACTGTGACACATTTAAAATTTGTTCTTTTCCTTCTTTTTGCTATATTTGGCACCTGACCACACCTATAGGTTAGCAAACATTAAGATTATACTTTTTACTATAAGGCCATGTAGAAATTAAAGGCTTATGATTTATTTAAATTAACTTTAGTGTTATCTGTTGCGAGTATTGCATATAAAATCTAAAAAAGTTTATGCCATTTTATTTTTCAATAAAATAGAGCGTTTTTGTGAATATTTTGAAAAACATAAAATGCATAGAAGCCCTTTTGAAATACGCAAAATTAAAACTTCGGGATGTTTCATTAAAAATACCAAACGCGATAATTATCCTTTAACTACAACAACAATAAGAAAAACATGGAAAGATTTGGGTTGGAATTTGATTAAATAAATATTATATTTAATTAAGTTAAGAGTGTTGGATAAATTACGAAAAATAATGTGGCGTGACTTTGGGGTAAAAGAATGGTAGCAAAAAAAAAAAAATTATGCGTATAAAGATTATATTTCATAACTTCATATCAGTTTATCAGTTTTATCAAAAATGCTAAACACAGTCGAAATGTTTATTAAAATTAAATGCGTGCACAAACGCCGATTTGGGTATTAACTCTTTGTATATATTTTTTTTTTATATTCTTTTTTATGGAAAAAAAAAACAATTGGTGCATAGTAGAAGGAACAAAAAATTGCTGCTGTTTTAATTTGTTGTTTTTTATAGTTTTTTTCATGTGGCACCCTAATGGTAGAAAAATATTCAACTTAATTTAGAGTGAAAAAGTAATGTATGCATGTACATATAATAAACGAATTACAACAAAATTTGAAAAACACAATTTCTGTTAAAAAAAAAAATGTTTTTTCTGTTGACAATCAAGTAATCGTCAATCAACAAATAGTGATATATATGTATGTTATTGGATCATACATATTTATTAAAATGGAAAGCAAAATCAAAATAAGTAGCAAAAACTAATTGGTAAATTTAATTGCAAATTGCTTTGATTTTCAAAGGCGCAGTAACAAAAATCGATATGAAACAATCAATAGTTCGATCGATTGCATGTCATACTTACATGTGATTGGCATTCTGTCCAGCCGCCGAACGCACAAGTGGTGGCGGTGCATTACCGCCACCACTGTGACTATTAACAGAAGACATGGAAATCGCAGGATTGTTATACGTATACGCTTGTCGGCTGTTCCCACTTAACATCATGTTGTTTAGATGTTCGCGGTAGGTGCCGACCCGGTTGGCATTCGCATGCGTTTGCTGTGGGAAGAGAAAGAACGAGAGGAAAACCATTGAGAGAAAATTTACGGTAAAAGAAGTAAAAAAAAAATAAAATAAAATAAGACATTGTTTAGAAAACTCATGTGGGAGAGTAAGAGTGCGAGATAAAACCTCAACAGGTTGCCACATATATGTTATATACATACACACACATACATGTGCATAAAAATGTGATTACATCTTGTAAGTATTAATGTTCATGTTTGTATTCATGTATATATATGTATACTTATGTACAATGTTGGCTCATACAATAAGTTCAAGAAAGAAAGAGAGCGAGAGAGAGAGAGAGAGAGAGAGAGAGCGAGAGAGTACAGCCGCGTGTATCTATGCATGACCCAGTTTCTAAGCTGCTGTGGACGGCTTGGCAATGGTCTAATGCCAAACTGTGAAAAAGCAGCTAGAAATATATACAGATCTTACATACATATTTACAAATGTATGTTGTATGTCATTACAGACGTGGCTATTAATGTATTTCCAAACGTATATATCCTAACTGACAAAAAAAAAACATAATTAAAATAAAATGCTTTTCTATTTGCCTTTAGCACAGTGCAATGCTCTCGCTCTCGCTCTCCCTGTGTGCCCAATTAGCTTTGAAAATGCAAAACCAAACATGTTTAACAAAAACAAAAACTAACTTTATTAATGAATTATTTGTTGTTTTGCGGAATCAAAACGCAGTCATAGCCATAAATGAGTGGTTGACATTGTAAGAGAAGCAAAGAGCGAGAGGGACCAAATAAACGCATACACACACACACACACACATGTACTCTTTACTTTAGTTTACTATACACACCATGAAATGTGATAAATTTTAGAACAATAACAAACTGCAAAGCAATCACCAGGTGCCAAATTGTTCACGTGAAAGGTAAATTTCGGCAACATGTTAAAATCATATACATGCAAATATTATAAGAACTAAGTGTTAGCCGAACTTAATTTGTTGATATGTTATATTTCCGTTTCTGGTTTTAGTTATTAGACAATTACCTCATTTATGATCACTTTAATCAGTTGGATGACTCAAAAAAACTTAAATATGATCTAAAATGCTGGGTGGGGGTACAAGCGTACCTGTTGTTAATGAAGCTAAAATACAATCGTTTGCACTATCGATAACGTAAATGCTTTTATACCGGTATCGATTGCAACAATTAATTAAATTCATATTTATTATATTTATTAAATATTTACATTTTTGTTTAAAGCGGTTTACTGATCTTTCGAAAAGTATAGTCAAACAATGACACCCAGATACGCTAACAATCTTTGCTTGCTAATAAAAGAACAGAAGGTTTCTGTTTGCTCACATTGAAAAGAAAAAGAAAATCATCTGCAGGATATTAAACGAGCTATAAACGAATTCTTCTGAATTTATTTTTATAATAATTTAAGCTGTCCTAACGTTTTGTTCCGATTGCTTCGTTAAATGACTAAGAAATTAACTCGAAAAACTACCATTTAATAATAGAATTACTCACCAACATTTGGGCATGAAGCTGTGGTACATTATTCTGGGAATTCATCCAGCCACCGTTAGCCAAAGCCTGTACAGTTGCTTGGGTCAGCATCCGCGTGTTTCCCTGCGTTTGCAGCATTGCAGCTGCTGCGGCGGCTGCTGCCTGTGAGTTGAACGCTGCTGCCGCTGCTGCTGCCGCGGCTGGTGAGGGGAAATTGCCTGCGTTTGCAACGCCATTGGCGCTGGCTGCAGCTGCTGCGACCGCAGCACGTTGTTTCATCAAATGCTGTTGCTGCGCTGCCGCTGCGCTGACGGCAGTGGAATGCTGCTGTGACTTTTGTGCGCCAGCGCTGACCGTGCTACCACTGCCACTGTTGCTATTGACGCCGCCACCACTACTGCCAGTAACCTTTGGCGGTGGTGCCGACGGTTGACGTGTCCAGTTGACCGAGTTGTTGACATTGGCCCGATTGCCAATTAACAGATTCGAGTCGACCACTTTACTGGGCCAATAGTCCTCGAATTCTGTTCCATTGGGGAAGTAGCTCTTGATATCAGTTAACGAAATTACGGCAACATTCTCGCTAGAGAATAGCTCATTGCGTATACCCTGTACTTTGCAACAGAACTTCAAATAGGCCAAGTCCCAGCCATTGAGTAGCTCCGCTTTGGTCTTCAGATTCTCGGTCTCACCCTCAAAATAGAAGAGCGGCACTACCTGCTGATTGTTCCGAACCGTATAGGGTACCACCGACTCCTTGTTGATCCGTATAAAGCCGCACTTCTCCGATGGCGTCTTGCTGCCTGACACTAGCTTACGATAACAAATATCCAAGAACTGATAAAACTTGGATGCATCGCTCAAGCGCACCACGAGATCCTTTTGCGTGAAGATATCGCGTCCGAATTCGCCATCGCAATGCTTGTGATTGATCTCAATAAATAGTCGTGCCTCTGCATCCGTGATATAGTAGCTACGCACGCATGTGCAGCTGGAGTAGATGTCCGGATGGAGGCAGTTGAGGTATTTGCCGAGCAGCTTAAGCTCGATCATCCGAACCGAGCAATACTTTTCGGTCTGTCTGTATATGTAGGGAATCGATACCTTGCCGAATTGTGCCCAACCGAAGTGACCTTTGATTGACTCCTCATCGCAGGGTCCTCCACTTGATTTCTGTGACGATTTCTCGCCATCGATCGCCCCATTGGCACGACCATTTGCCGCTAAAGCTGGCACCACTTGCATTGTGCCGTTAGGTAGTTTTTGGTGACGCGACAGGTAACTCATTATGTTTGTCTGTCCATTGCCGTTTGTCATCGGCGGTTGCATTGTACCACCCCCAGCAACGCCCCCAGCGGCACCGCCGGCTCCACCGCCATTAGCATGTTGCATGGCTGCTTGGCGGCTGGCTTGTTGGGCTGCCTGTTGCTTTTGCTGCTCCTTCATTTTGGCGGCCAGTTCGCGTATTTCGGCGTCATCGGGACGCTCCTGTTTAACGGGCGGACCGAAGTTGCTGCCAAGGCTATTGCCATGCAGCGGCAGCGATTGTCCATTGGCGTCAATGACGCTGGTGATCAGCACATCGTCGCTGCTCGACATGGTGTCTGCTGCTGCTGCTACTCTCACTCAAGCTCTCTCTGTTTTAGCTTGCGCGCACACAGCCACGCACACTCACTTTTCACTTGATAATTTTGACTTGTTGTTGTTGTATTAGTAGTTTCTTGGTTGTGTATTTTTACAGTTGTACTTGTAACTTTAATTTGTTTTGCATTAGCTGCAATGAAGCAAAAAATAAACATGAACTTGTTATAAACACAGATAAAAAGACACAATATACATATGTAGGTGGAGTACAAAAAAAAAATCAAATTAACACACACACACACACACACACACATAAACACAAGCAATCTGTGCAGTTGCTAGCACCGCTGTTCTCTCTCAATTACTCGTTCTGCCGGCATGCGCCAGCTCTCAGCTGACACAGATATGGCAACACTGGCACGGCCGTTGCCCACATATACACATACACACACAAAAACTCAAACACACACACACATGCACGACGCACACAAACTCATACACAGAGAAACGTGCTGCTATGTTGTTGATGTTATTTTGTAGTTGCCTTTTGCCTTTGGCGTGTATTTGTTGCTGCTGCTGTTGTTTTTACTTGTATATAATGCTGTTTCTTTCGCGCGCACTTTTTTTGTTTGTTGTGTGTGTTTGAGATGTTGTTATTGTTGTAGCGGTGGCAGAGACAACTGCGAGTAAGAGGTTTATGTTTTGCAAATTTCTTTTTTAAACAAACGCTTAAATGCAAGTAAATAGCGCTTTATATACATTCATTAAAATATATGTATACATAGGTAATACTATTTTCTTTTATTTACACTTACAACAATTTCTGATTTTTGCAGATAACATTAATACTTAAAAAAATGTACACAACGGCATAGTCGCTTTACTTGCTGACGACTTTTATTTACAATATTATTACACATGTAAATTTTTTTTTGTTTTTGATTAAAGCCCGCCGACGCGACGCCTACAACGACGACGGCGACAACGACGCGAAAAAAACAACGCTGCTTTCTGCTCTGCGGACAGCGACGAGACGTCCTCCCGTCTTCGCAATACACAAACGAGTGTGATCGTTGTTACGAAAATTATTTCAACGAAGTCAACTGAAAAATGTGTGCGGCACACGTACACTGTGTGTGCGCGCACTTCAGTATGTGTGTGCCTGTGCGTTTGCCTAGATGTGTTTGTGTACATAGCAGCGACGCTGACGCCGACTGCGCAGCAGCTTTGTATGTCGATATACATGCTGAGTCACACACACATACGCAACACAGACGCATACATACATACTTCGACTAAAAAGAAAAACAAAATATGTACATAGAGCTGGCGCAGCCGCCGCCGCTGCAACAGACACAGCAACAACAACAAGAACGACGACTATGACGTAGACGCAGAGACACGAGCATGCAACGAACATTTTGGCGAATTGCTGCTACTGCTATAGTTGTTGTTGTTGTAGGTGAATTTGTTGTTCCCCAGCACCGCACACCTTGCAACCCCGTTGTGCACTTTTTCTTCTATCGACTAGCTAAGCGGCGCTGCTAGCTACAGCTGCTACAACGGCATAGTTACAGTGGAATCAATCATAATATTCACCAATCATTAGAAAGACGAAACTTAGCTCTCCCTCGTGTATTAAATTATTATACACTGTGTTAATAAAGTATGTTGCCACCGTTACAGTTTGTTCAGAACGTGTTTTAACTATGTGAACAAGACGCTTTTAATTTGATTTTGATTGTTTCACTGATTGTTTAAAAAAATTCAACCACAGAGCTAAAAACTACAAATTTGGTCATCATTTATACAAATGCAGATACTTTGAATATATTCAGGCCGAACGGATTTATTTTAATGTTTTGGGACCACGCCATACGGAAATCAATTTCGGAAAGAAAGTAAAAGCATGTTTTAAAAATCAATAATTTCAAGAATATCGGAGAAACACAAAATATCGCTTTTTACCAGCTCAGAAATTAAATTTTTAGAATAATGAAACTTTTACGCAAGAGTTTGCCGATTTGTAGTAGCCAAACATTTCTGTGCAATACTGTATGACAATTCATTATTTCTACACTAACAGTTAATTATAAATTAACTAAACTCAATTAAGATAATATTTGGGTGAATAATTACTGCATATACTAAAAAAACGTTTTTGACACAAAATCATATGCTTTTGGCCACTGTAAAAGCGAAGCTTAAGCCATGTACGATTCGAGCACATACAGCTAGAGCTGCTGGCGGCGACGTCGACGGCTGCGTCGGACGCTGGCTTTAGCTTTGGTTTGGCTGTGGCTCTATGATGTGCCTTGGTTGCAGCGTGGGTCAAACATGTCATTCTATGTTGCATACACATACAAGCGTGTATGTGTGTGTGTAACGCGGCTGCTGAGCAAACAGTAAGCGGCGGCGTCTCTATTTTTGGCATAGCCATGCTAACCCCGTCCCTGTCACCGACCCTCAACCCGCGCCACCAATACCAACACCAACACAAACAGCGATGCCACCACCCGCTTCAGCTAGCGACCCAAACCCAGCATAGACATTTGTGTGGCATGCATCATGGCGGCATGGGCATGGTCCGAGAAGCAGTGTTGGTCTGAGTTCGGTCACAGGCCCTGGCTCTGGGCACGCTTCTTTTCTCGCTTTCACCAAGGCAAGCGCTCACTTGCTTGCTTACTCGCCATCTCACTCCTATTGTGTGTATGCAAGAAGTTTTCGTTATTCGCGCACTGTGCTCAAGAAAGGCCCCGCTTCAGTCGGCAACGGCAGACAAGACAGCAGCTGCCGACGACGGAGCGGACAGAAACGAGTAGGGAGCAGCAGACACGAGAGCGCTTCGTTTGCGCGCGTCTATACATAACTATGTATGTGTGTTAGTTTGTTTGTATTTGTTGTTGCTGGACTCGGGCGTCACTGCCAACGGTAGCAATACTACAAAAACAACAACGACGGCAACGGTAGCTGTGGCGTTGGCAGAGTCAGCTGCACAGCGCAGAGAAGCGCAAAAAGGTCGCCCTTAAAGTGCATTTCCAAAAAAAAAAAAAATAATAACAAACATTCGTTTTATGGTCCAAGCACTTAGTTGAGCTATGCCTCAGTTTACTCTCTCACTCTCTCGCTCTTCCGCTCTCTCATTTCTCTCTCGGCTTAAATCAGAGCTTTTGCTTCACGCTGTTTAATTAGTTATGTATGTATGTATGTACATACATACTACATACATATATAAAAACGTGGGTACATACATATGTATGAATGTGTGTGTGTGCATGAGAAGCATCTGACTATGTATAAGTGTGTTCATGTGTGTGTGTGCGCGTGTAAATATGTACACAAAATTAGTCAGCTGCTTGGGCCTTTCCCGTATTTCTGTAGTTCACAATGCACTGTGGAGATTCCCCGCCCATTTTGCAAATCTGTGTTTGTGTATGCGTGTGTGTGTGTGTAAACAAACATAAATTAGAAAACTAATACATACATACATATACATACATATATTCTCTTTATATACATATACATAAATTTATATTTTATGTATGTATGTATATTAAGAGACATGCACACACACACACTAACAAGCAAGCACGCACAGCCATCGATAAGCGTAATTTTCGTCGTCGTCGTTGCTGTCGTCGTCGTCATTGCCCGAACGAGCAGCAGCAGTGACAGGCGAATGGGCCAAAGGCCCCGTTTCATGCGCGCTTTGGTATGTAAACAGAGCTAACCATGTACAGTGAATATATGTATGTGCATACACACTCACATATACACCCACATGAATACGTGTGAGTGAGTGAGAGCGAGTGCGAGTTCGCCTTCTTCTATCACTAATGTGATAGATGTCGAAGGGGGGAATGTGGGAAGGGGGGTTGGTCGGTGTGAGCTATTGAAAGTTCGCCTTGTTTTTACTAGTTTCGCACTTCGAATGCCGCGCTTTATTTCAAGGATAGGAATACTTGGAGGGGGACAAGCAAGTGGGGGTGTCAACGGAAAGGGGCTTGTGGTACGAGTGGGGTGATGTCTGCAAGCACCTGCAATCGAAAGCGGACCCTTTGGAGAATTTATGTCCGTACATACATAAATAATGTTTTTTGCATGCATTAAAAAAGTTCTCTCTCCATTTACTACATTTCCCTTTTCCTCCCAACCCCAACACTCTCCCATACCTTTCCAAGGATATCTTAAACTTGTTGCGAACAGCTTTTCCAGTTTGGCATCTTATCCGTTTTAAAGCGTACAATTTGATCAGGGCTTATGTACATAATGTGTATTTAGCCTTAAAGACACTTTATAGAATTTTTAGACACCGTACTCTAAAAAAGAGTAGCGGGTCTAATAAGTTTGTCAGAAGCGAAATGTGCGTAACAGGCAGAAGAAGGCGTTTCCGACGACGTAAAATATTTATGTACATACATATATTCTTGATCAGCATCAACAGCCGAGTCGATATAGCAATGTCTGTTTGAACTCCTGGATCTTCAAGACTATATGAGCTAGGGCTACCATATACATATAATATATATAGAATACGCAGGACAAGTTTATTTCAAATTGTTGCCACGACAACTATAAGTATCTTCACCAAGTTTGATTCGGATCGGACAACTATGGCCTATAGCTCTTATAGGATAAATCGGTCAAAAATAAATATTTAGTATAAAGACATATAGTGTTAGTTAAGGGATCGCAATCAAACTCACACAGTGTGTGTATTTATTGTTAGTATCCTTAAAAAATTTGACTCGGATCAGACAACTGCAACATGTAAAACAAACGAGTCAAAAATTGTGAATTCTATGTAAAATCGTTATTTATGTACTTATGTACAGAGTTAACTTTATGTTAACCTACACACACGAGCTACGATATTTATTTAGATTATTTTGGTCCAAATGGTAGAGACGTCTCTCATTATATTTTGTACTTTTATGTAAACTTAAGGTCTGCGGTTCGATTTGTCCAATCGTCGCAGCTGGTAGGTTTGAGGTCGCATGTTCAAGTCCTTGTAGCAAATGATTTTGCTTATTTATATTTTTAAATTCCATTTGAAAATTTTAATTTTATTTCAATTTCATTTTATTTAATTTCAAACTATATTTTTATATTTTTTTTACGAAAACGTGTTTTTTTTTATAAAATAGGGTTATTTAATATGAATCACACTGTTTCTTTTTAGTTTTTTGTTGGTATAAAAAAAAGGCACTTCTATGGGCACGCGGTCATTTACAGTCGATTCGGTCGACTTTAACCTTTCTAACTTAATGACATAAATTTGTTAGCAAATAATATAGTTATCAAATATAATATATAGTTATCCGTTTCTTATGAAACTTCATAAAATAAACAGGCATAAACGGTTATCTTCGGCTCGCCGTCACCCTTGCAGTCATGTATATTGCGTTAATTTGGTTTCAGTCACCAATTCTTCCTATGGTAGCTAAAACAAGAAAGAATGCTACAGTCGCGACTTTAGGATACCCGTTACTCAATGTTCGACCGGTTGTTCCTATGGGAGCTATATGATATAGTCATCCAATCTGGCCGATATTAACATATGATCTGCGTGCAAAGGGAATACAACTGTACAAAGTTTCTTTAAGATAGTTTTCAAACTGAGAGATCAGACGCCTCCTTCAATGCGTTACAAACTGATAAAAACAATATACCCTCTGCAAGGGTATAAAAAAATATACCTTTTTATATGGGAGTTTATTTGAATTGATTACAGTAACTATATACATATATGGTATATTTACACTGAGAATATGCACAAACATATGTTCGTAAAGAAACCGTCATGTCAGTTTGCATGAATAAACGGATATCTAAGATAGTTGAAACAAAAAGACTGAATTAGAGTTTAGGAGCTCTTTGCTAGCTTCTGATTCTGAGTGGCTTTGACTATTTTTCAACAATCTTTCATTCTTAAACCTTTCTTGCTCGCGTCATCCCAACTCTCTTTTAATCACGTTGAACAAGAGCCACACTAAAAAGTTTCGCAAATTGACATCAAGAGTTTTAAAACTGTTTGTGTGGCAGCTTTATGAAAGAAGAGTTCAATTTTCATGAAATATTTTTAGTAATTTATACAAAATCTACATGTTCAAAGTATCTATCTTATAACAGTTAACTTATAGATATAGTAGTCCAATGCTAACAATATGTAGTTAGTCAAAACGTGTTGGATTATACTAAATGCTTTATAAAAAATACTCTGAAAACAAAAAGGATTTCATGCTGTAAGAAATTTGACTTTAAAGGGCGGACTTATAAAATTTTCACTTGGATTTTCATTTTCTCACCATATTTCTTTATATTACATATATATTTTGACAATCATGACGTCAAAGTGTATTTGGGAATTATTAGTTATTATTTCATAAATAGTCGATGTAAATATATAATTTATTATTTTCTGCATGGTCATGTTAAAAGTAAATAGATTTGTTTACTTATGTAATTTTGTCGTATATATACACATCTGCATGCATATTAATAAAAACACATACATACATATGTAAAGATATTGCTAGTATTTTGAGCATTTTCAATTTTGTCAGAAATGACTGGTTTTCCAGGTAAATTTTATATCCCATTATTTTAAGAATTCTTGTCCAATTAACGCGTTTGTGTAAATGGAGTTAGTTACATTTATTTATTTTTTACAATTGAATTTTCTGTAAAATGAATGTTTTAACCAATTTTACCAAGGAAAACCGTAAATAATTTTACCTATAATTTTTGATTCCTTTGAAAACTTAGACAAGTATTTAAAAATTCAAAGCAAATTTTTTGTTTCGAGTGTTACTTAAATCTCATAACATAACAACTTTACATAATTATTCGGTAAAAAAATTTAGATTTTTATACCCGTTACTCAAATATACTGTAATCGATGGAATGCATGTAGCAGGGAGATGGAGGAGTGGCAGACCCTATAAGGTATGTATATACATATATACATACAAAAGGAACTCAGAGAATATAAGAGTAATAAAGGCCCTAGCGGTCGCAAATGAAAGATTAAATGCCCACGCAGTAAACGTTTATTGTTGTTTTTTTCACGCCCACACCCAACGCCTTAATTCATGGAAAGGTTAAATCAGGTAAAAACAGCATGTTTTAGTATAAAAAACTTTTTTGTTAGCTACGCTATCTATCCAAATTCACACAGAATGTACTAATCTGTGGCGTAAATATGCGCAACATGTATGATCCAAATCGGACAACTATATCTACAGGATTTTATATATAGAATCGGCAAAAAATTACCACTAAATATAAACTAATAGAAGAAATTTTTGTATTTACCAAGTTACTCACAGTATCGGGTATTTGTATTTAATTAAAATTAAAATTTAAAAATCAAGTTTAAAAATTAAATAAACTAAAGAATTTTCTTACAGAATTTTCACCTGCAACCTAACACATATACGCCAAATGACAAACCGCAACTCTACCAGCTGCACAAAAGAAAATTCTAAATTTAAATTTTCAATTGAAATTTAAAAAAGTAAACTAACAATGTTCATTGTCAGGATTCGGTCCTACAACCTCAGATGCAGTTTGCAGAACACGCCGCAAATACTACCAGTTGCACCACTCCAAAATTTTTCAAAGGTTTTGATTATCTGAATTTACACGTAATAATTTATTGTTATATAACAAAAATAATATATTATTTCGACCGATTGTTTCTATGACAACTATAAGATATATTGGTCCCATTTAGATGACACTTAGTTTAAAATAGCTGGGTAAACAAACAAAAGTTAAAACTATCCGTTCCCACATTCTGCTTTTGCCGAAGGAAAAGAGAAGAATTTATTAAAGCTATATAATAGTTCAATATTATTTTAATTAATTGCAACTCTTTAAAAAATGTTACATTTTTTTTTGCTATTATCGCTATTTACGGCGTCGCTTATCTTCTAGTTATTGACATTTTGGTGTTGTTTCACCCACTGTAATCTACGGTATGCAAATAAACGAACTAATAGAAGAAGAAGAGATGAGAAAGACGTGCTTAATAAATATGTTTATACACACCCACAAAACGATTAATTTGCCTCACTGTGCACTCTCTCTCTCTCTCTCTCTCTCTCTCTCTCTCTCTCTCTCTCTCTCTCTCTCTCTCTCTTCGCACTTGCACTCTTCATCTTCATGTATTTAGCTCTTTCCCCTTGAAGCCTATTTTATCCTCATACACTTCTTTAACAACTAGTGCACCACAGTCTTGTAAACTAGTGCTGCTTTGGCACTTTTTGCCTAGTTCTTATCATACCTGAAAATTTTTTATACTTTGCTACAATATTTGCAAGTGCATTTAAAAGTATTTGGGTGGCTTACAAAATTATAAGCAGATGGCAACTCTTCCGATATCCTTTGATATCTTCCAGCGTTGCCACCTGGTGTCAGAGTCATACAATTGATATTGTCGCCTGCTGTGAACGTTCGCGTCAGCTGCATTCCATTTTTTTCTTTCATTCTTTCATTCTTTTTTTTGTTGTTTTTATTTTGCTACTTTTGCGTCTGTTGGTTTTTAATAGCTTCTGCTCTATGGTTGTTATTAGTGTAGACGCTTGCGCTTCTCAGCTTTTTGTAGGGCATGCTTAATTTTAAGTTTCAACACAAACATTAGATACACAATGTCTGCATGAATATAATCGAATTGATATCTTAAAATTTGCAATTTAATTGAATAAATGTTCATAGTTTAATTCAACTGTTGCCACTTTAACTGCTTTAAGCACAGATAGCGCATGTCAGGTGTCAAAGAAGCCGGCGCAGCGAACTTCTGACCCAAACAACAGAACAATCGACAACGATAAAACGACGCGAAAAAATAAAAAAATAAAGAATAAAGAAAAAACCCGAACATCGCACAAAACGTTTAGCGAGGTCTCTTTATATGTATAGATACATATAGCATTTACTAATACTTATACATTCCTAGTGTGTATGTTTGTATGTGTGCATTGGGGGGTGGGGCTGAAGTTGCCACTCTCTCGCAGCTGCCTACTTACCGACAGACATTCACACACACACTCACACAAACACACACGTACATACAGTTAGACTTTGCTATAGTCGAAGTGTTGTCGTCATCAAACTTCGTAGCTATACGAATAGCTTCTTCTTCTTCCAATTTACTTGTGCACACAGATTGGCTTACACACACACAAACACTCTTTCTGCATGTATGTATATTAGCACGCACAAATACTTTCATGAAAGCGTCGCAGTCGCTGCCGCTGCCGTCGTCGCTGCCGCTGCCACGCAACGCTCCGTCATTTTGGGCTATGCGTGTGTGTGAGTATGTGTGTGTGTGAGCGAGTATGTATTTGGTGTTTTTTCTGTTGTTTCTTGTTCGTCGTTCGTTCGTTTGCTTTCGGCTTGGCTCGATGCGCATATTTAAACGTGTTGCATAGTCTCTTGCCAGGCTCTCGTCAGTCAGCCGCCAAGCAAAAGCAAGCAAGGCGAATGCTCGTCGGCCCGTCAGTTCGTCACTCATTCAAGCACGCTGCTAGCTAGGCACACACACACATTCACAGAGGCATGTACATACATACATATATACACTTGCACATACATACATACAGCTACACACAAATTCAATTGGCCTCAATAATGAATTAACGAAAAAAGAAGGCAGCTACAAAAACAACAACAATAGCAGCAGCAGCAAAAACAACAGTAATAAACGTAGCGTGCGAAAAGCATGGGGTGTGGAAGGGGCAACGGCCATTGGAGGTGACAGAGCAAACGTGCTTGAAGAGAGGTAGAGAGAAAAAGAGCGGGATAGAGATAAGCGAGTTGTGTAAAGTTGTGTTGTTACTGTTATATGTATGGCGTTAAAATGAAATTATTTTTTGATTAATTTCTTAGTTGCGCTTAAAATATCATATTTTTGCACTATATATGTATAATATACACTTATGTACATTTGTACCTATTAATGTAGTATACATGCACGTGTACCAATATTTCAAAATTTATATGTATAAGTGTGTATGTGTCTGTATTTATATATATTTATGTATGTATGTATGATTATTTATATGCATGTGTGTATGTATTCGTCTTCGTTGTCGACGTCGCCATCGCTGCTTCTGCTGAAAAACTTGTTGTGCACACGAGACGGGGCCTGCCTCGACTGCGAGTCTTTGGGCTCTGTTGACTCTCGAGATAAAAGAGCAGGCGAAACGGCCGCGGGCAGCGGCAGAGGAGAATGAGCGGAATGAGTAAGCGAGCGCGTTGCGCAAGGCCGGCCATTGTGTTAGTTGCTAATGGAAGAGAAAGAGTGAAAAGAACAGCGAATCGAAAATGTGTGCACACATATAAACAAGCACACATGTACAGAAGTGTGTATGTATATATATGAAGAAATGGAAATGCATGTATGTATGTACATATGCATATGTATGTATAGATACACCGTTATCATAATTGCTACTTCAAGAACCACCCACGCTTCTCTCTGCCCACGATGCTCCCGGCTGGCCAACAATTTTTGGTGATTGATATCAACATTCAAAACGACGGCGACGTCGACGCCGATGACGACGCTAGCGATGCCGGCTCGGGGCCTTGTGGGTGGCAGCTGTTCGTCGGGTCGCGTGAGTGATTTGCATGTGCGTTCGTTTCTCTGTGTCTTTCGTTCTTTCGCTTTTTCTTTTCGTCTGGCTCACTCTCCCTATATTGGTACATGTGTACATGCATTGGTGTGTGTATGGCTGTGTGTGTGTGTGTGTATTTAAGGTTGGTGTAAATTTAACTCGTTTTGGTTTAATTTTTTTCACATCTCTTCTTTCCTTTGCTTTCATTTGTTTTCCTTCATTACCCCTTTTTTTAATATATTTTGCGTTTCGTGTTCTTATTCGCTTGTGATTTCGTTTTCTTTTTGTACTTTTATTTTGCCTACCCAACAACAAAAATAACTGTGGCCGTGACTACCCGTTATGGCTCTCACCGTCTTCGCTCAATTTCTCGGTCCTTTGCTGCTCTCTCAGCCCAAGTAGAGCAGCGCCCGCAGTCGACGTCATAATGTAAAATCGCCGTCATCAGTGTCTTGCCTTGTGTTTGTTATTATTGTTATCAATATTATAGCATTGCCACTGCGCTCCACACGAATGCATGCGGCGTATTAGTTGACGTGCTGGGTTAGAGATTACGCAAAACTTAAGACAATCAGTTACAAAAGTACATATGTACATATGTATGTACATACAAATGTGTGTATGTTTCTATTAATGTATTTTTGTGGGTCGTTTAAATTTTTGCTGCATTCACACTTCGTTATAATTCCAATAATCTAATTTGCGGACGACCTTGAAGTGCAGCGCATAAATCTGTTTGACTGGCCGACAGAATTTTTTTTACAGCACTCTTCGAGTCGAACTGTCTGTAGCGCTGACTATGACGGTGAATTCAACGACGTCTGCGACGATAGTGTGTTGCTGTTTGTGCTAATGCTGGCGTCAGCGGTGCCGTCGGCGTCGGCGTCTTCGCCATTGCCAATGCATTCTCACCTCCAAAACGAAAGAACAGCCAAGCAAGAAAGTCAACATACACCAAAATTACTTCAGTTTTTTAATAATCGCACGGCGAATTCAAAATTAGGTATTGCAATATACAGCACAAATTTAGTCTGAAAAACTTTGTCGGATACTTTTATATGCTAGACATATTGGAAGAAGTCATAAAAAATCAAATGATATAAGTCAAAATTTGCGTGAGATTTTCCATTCTTACATTTTTAATGCTGACTGTTCAATGTTAAAAAATTGTAACAAAAAAAAATAAAGAGAAATGCAGACTTAATTTCGAGTGTCCATTAAAAGAAGTTTTACTGTACCCAAAACTGTATGAGCGACAAAACCATAATAACCTTTGCAAGGGTATTAAACGGAATTTTCGTGTATTTTGGTGTACGCAGAGTTATGCGAGCGAGTGTATGTACATATGTACATATGAGCGTGACTACTCCCATTCTTCCCGCATTGCTGAAGAGGCAATCTACAAACTGACGATTGGACTCGACCCTTGCTTAGATTTACAACATGGCAACGCCATAAAATGTTGGCGAAAATTTCAAGTGCTGCGCCATCATCGCGGGCGCCAACCGCACAATTTTCCCATGCAGCAAAAGGCAATAGTGGCGACGTCAACGTCAACGTCGATGACGATGACGAGTCGACGCCGATGTTTCCGCATGCACGAAGTCAAATGCACAGTTATAAGCTTGCTGCTATTATGCAAGTGTGTGTTTGTGCATGCGTGTGCTGCGTATCTGTTTGCGTGTAAGTGTGTAAGAGTGGCTGAAGGCTCTAATCACACACACACATGCACCCACACTGAGACACCTGGGCATCGTCTTTGGGGCGGCACAGAAATTTGATCGCTGGCTACTAGCGCCACCTATCGCGCAAAGTAAAAGCTGCGGACGAGTGGGCGTTTAAGAGACATCGACTTCCTGCGTGTGTGTGTGTGTGAGAGAGAGTGTGTGCTCACACACATACACATCATCCGTCCAACAGCAGCAGCGAAATTAGCAACAGCAGAAAATTCCACAACAGCTGACGCTGGCAGCAAAGCCAGTGCCGGCGTTGGCGTCGGCGTCGGCGCACCCAGCACACCAAACATTGTTAATTTTCACGTATTTGGTATTGCTTTTATACCCTCGTAGATAGTATTATGGTTTTGTCACGAACTTTGTAGCGCATTAAAGGAGGCCTTTCCGGCCCTATAAAGTATATACATATATATTTTTGATCTGAATCAACAGCTGAGTTGATATAATCATTTACGTCTGTATGTCTGACAATGTGTCCGTATGTTTTAAAGCTATATTGATAACACTTGGATATGTATTATCTCTATGCGAAGTTTATATCGGCCTGATCGGTCAGATCATATATGTAGCTGTTATAGGAACGATCAGTTAATAATGATAAAAGTATGAAAATTTTCTGTGTATATTGAACAATTTCAACCAAATATACGCCGTAACCATTGTTCATCATTCCCAAAAGTCATTCAAACAAATTGAACTTCTATATTATATAGCTACCATAGGAACAATTGCTAAATAAAACCAAACTAGCGCAATGCGCATGACTGCAAGGGTGTTTAGTCTTCGACGTGCCAAAGCCAACCGTTTTTTCTTGTTTTTTTTCATGTTTCTTATTTTTTTTTGCCAATTCATGTTTTTAAATTAGCAGCATGCTGGATAAAAGGGAACGAACGCGAGTGAGAGCAGGCAAGCGATAGAGAGCAAGGTGGAGAGCGAAAGAGTGTATTAGAGTTTTGGACCTCTGGCATGGAAGGCGGCGGGACAGGGCTGGTAAAGGCTATTTGTTAGATAAAGAAGTGGGGTCAAAATATGTTCAAAAGTACAGTTACCAAGCGAAACAAGCGGATCCTTTTGGCAGCCATGTTCTTTTTCTTGTCTTGCTGTTGTCACTTCTTGCAAAAGCAGAGTACAAAATGGCGATCAAAAAGAAACACAAGTTGCCAGCTTGTCCGCAGTTTTCGCTAGCAGTCTACGTTTTAAGCAAATAATTATTTATTTTATACATTATGGTACACACATGCGTGTTTATATATACAGAGATACACTTGTATGCAAATAGCTCAACATGAGTTTTCTTTTTTATACTCTCTGCAAGAGTATATTTGGTTTGCGCAAAGTATGTAACAGGCAGAATGAGTGGTCAGCATCAGAAGCCGAGTCGATATAGGCATGTCCGTCTGTCCGTATGAACATACATATTTCAGAGATGCAATGTCATTTAAAGTTTTCGACTGCCACGACCTCTTTTGCAACAAGAAATAAAATAATTTTCAAACTTCAATTGCGAATTTAAGGCATTTTTATACCCTTGCAGAGGGTATATTGTTTTAGTCACGAAGTTTGTAACGCATTAAAGGAGGCGATTCCGACCCCATGAAGTATATATGTATATTATTAATCAGCGTCAACAACCGACGCTGATTTGTCCGTCCGTCCATATGAACAATCGGTTCAAAATGCTAAAAATGCTTTGTATGAATATGAAAATTTTGAGTGTCTTTAAACTGATTTCAACGAAATTCACGCAATATGCATTTGTTAATATTGTCCATCTGCCTACCATTTTCGGATCGGACACCTATATCATATAGCTGCCATATTTAATATTCGCGAGCCGAATATAACCGTTTTATCTAGTTTCTTATCGTACAGTATTGTAATTTATAATTCGTGTGGAGACTAATTTTATTAAACTATCCTAAAATTTTCATAAAAATCGGACTATAAGCAAGAGTGCTAGAAACGTAATAATATTGATAATTGAACGCTTTGTTAATGCATGAGTGCAAGCGAGACAGGAACATTCAAACATATGTTGAAACATTTACGCTGCATGTGTGGCGGCAGCGCTGCCCGCGGACACTGTCCGAACCGACCAATACATTCATATAATATCAATCGAATTTGTACGTGTATACAGATAAACATATGTTTGTTAGATTATACTTGGATTATACAACGTGTTCTAATACAATTATTAGCCATTATAATACCTGGATACCGATTTAATTATTTTAATCGTGAGCAGAGAGCAGAGAGTATTATACGGTCGGGCGCACTCGACTGCACTTTTCCCTCTTGTTTTTTTTGCGTATGTATGTTTAGGTCATAGGGTGTGTGTGTGTGTGTGTGTGTATGCATGTAAATTTATTTTTGTTGACACGATTCGCGCTTTTTTTCCTGTTATTGTAGTTGTTTTCATTATTGTTGTTTCCCGTGATTCATCAATTATGAATTTGACATGCATATTTCACACACATTCATACATATTTGTATACATATGTTTGCGTGCATGACTTTTGATACCTGAACATTCCGCACAGCCTAAAGTGTGATCGAAGTTGATGAATTTTATACGCTAAAGATACAGACAGTCTTACTTAGCTGCAATGAACATTTCAATTAAATGGTTGAAATCAGACTATGAGATCTACACTCATTATACTCTCTTTAAGAGTATATTGGGTTTGTGCAAAGTATGTAACAGACAGAAGGAGGGGTGCCCGACCCCATAAAGTATAAATATTCTTGATCAGCATCACAAGCCAAAAGGATCTCAGAGACTATAAGAGCTGATAAGGTGAAAGGGGTCGTAATTAAAAGGTACAATACCCAAGCAGTACAAGTTTGTTTTTGATTTTTGGCACACGCACTTTTGGGCGTTCTATCTTCATATAAAGGAAAATGTATAGATAAGACTTGAATGTTTTAGTATAGAAAACTTTTTTGTTAGCAATGCTATCTGATCCAAATTTACACGGAGTTTACATGTCTAAGAAATACATGTACTGACCAAGTTTGATCGGAATCAGACAACTATATCGTATGGCTCCCATAAGGCCGATCAGTCAAAAACACGCTCCAAATATAAATTAGTATGAAAAAATTTTGCATTAACTTAGCTATCTTAATGAAACTGACACAAAATAAATAAGTCAATAATATAAATAAACTGACCAAGTTTCATAGAAAACGGACTACTATATCGTATAGCTCCCATAGGGACAATAGGTCAAAAATTTGCATTTAGTATGAATTTGTATGAAAATTTTCTATGTTTACCAAGCTATCTTAATGAAACTGATACAGAATAAATTTATCAATAACATAAATGTACTGACCAAGTTTTATACAAATCGCTTGACTATATCGTATAGCTCCCATAGAAACAATCGGTTGAACATTTAGTAACGGGTATCCTAAAGTCGCGGGGCGACTGTAGCATTCTTTCTTGTTATACCCGTTACTCGTAGAGTACAAGGGTATATTGTAATCGTTGGAATGTATGTAACAGGCAGAAGGAGGCGTGGCAGACCCAATAAAGTATATATATTCTTGATCAGCATCAATAGCCGAGTCGATATAGCCATGTCCGTCTGTCCGTCCGTCCGTCTGTCCGTCTGTATGAACAAAAGGATCTCAGAGACTATAAGAGCTAGAAACATGAAAGTGGTCGCAAATGAAAGGTACAATACCCAAGCAGTACAAGTTTGTTTTTGTTTTTTGACACGCCCACTTTAGGGCGTTCTATCTTCATATAAAGGAAAATGTACAGATAAGACTTGAATGTTTTAGTATAGAAATTGTTAGCAATGCTATCTGATCCAAATTTACACGAAGACGACATGTTTATGAAGTACATGTACTGACCAAGTTTGATCGAAATCGGACAACTATATCGTATAGCTCCCATAGGGCCGATCGGTCAAAAATACGCTTCAAATATAAATTAGTATGAAAACATTTTTGCATTGACTAAGCTATCTTAATGAAACTGATACAGAATAAATTTATCAATAACATAAATGTACTGACCACGTTTCATACAAATCGGACAACTATATCGTGTAGCTCCCATAGGAACAATCGGTCGAACATTGAGTAACGGGTATCCTAAAGTCGCGGGGCGACTGTAGCATTCTTTCTTGTTTTTTTCTACTATTTATATAATTTTATTTTTGATAAGACTGAACAATAAATCAGTTAGGAAGCTATAGGTAAGCCAAATTTGATGATAAAACTATATTGTACTGCGCACGAATAAAAATTTAGTTAAACTAAATATGTTTATATGCATATACTATATATTGGTCAGTTAATACGTCTTGTTGTACATATATTAAACTTGTGGCAAAAGTACATGGTATGAAGCTAATTAAAAAAAAATCTGTCGACTGTGATCGATTTCACTTAAGGCTAAAACCACTGATTTCTGAGCTTAGCAGGTTAAGGATCGTGTGGCTCAGAGAAAGGGTACTACAGACTCAAGCCAAGCTTAATTTAATATTTTACTAATCTCCTTGATATATGTTTACTTTTATGGTTTCAGCTACCTGTCTATATAAGTATGTATATTTATGTATACGTATGTATATAGTAAGCGTCCCTTTTTCTAAAACTTCAGAAATCTCCCTTCTTACCTGTTTTTATTTAACTTGGAAAAGGCATCGTCGTTGGAATTTTTCATATATATTTGCCAAAAGTTTTAAAAATAATTTTAAATATATGTAGTTTGGGTAACGCTGGATTAGGGACAAAGAGAATGTGGAGAGGAAACACACACACACACATGCATATTGGTGTTACCCACCCTCTGATGCTGGAACCACACCCATTCCAACACTTATGGGGTTCCCACAGTTGTTTTAAAATCTGGAACATGAACATATAGAAATTAAGCCATAAAATAAAAATTGGGTTTTCATGTGGATTTTCTTCTTGCTTTACGTCTTGCACTTTTCTTCGCGCAGCGTTTTATCCATACACATATGTACATATGCACATAAACTGTGTGAAGAGAGTTGCCTCTATGTACACACATACCCATACATGTATGTGTATGTGCATACAATTGTATTTTTATAAAATAATTACCTCTGTGTGTCTTAATTCTTCATACATTGTTGGACTGCATAAATGATACACAATAAATATACATACATATATAAAACATACACACAAAAAAAGCACACACACACACACACACACACATGTACATACCAACTTATAATTTATTTGCACCACTGAAGAAGAAAAAATGAGAAACAAAAGGCAAAGCAAAATGCAACAATAGAAAGCCAAAGATACGGCAAAGAATAAAGAAAGATGAATACAGTAATAGACTGCGATAGAGCGATTTAGAGAATGGGAGAGCAGCAGAGACAGAGGGAACTGCTAGTAAGAGCGTTGCCACTTTGTTTGTACTTGTATTTTTTCCGTTTCTTTTTTTTTTTGATAAAATGCCAAAAAAAAGTCCGTTGAACCGGAACTAAGACGCGCGTTGGCGTTGGGAGAGAGGAGTACAGGACAGCTAGATATTTTGTGAATACTTCGACACTTGTTGTCCGACCCATTTTCACCCCCTTTCACCCACTCACGTTTTCCCTTTTCTGTGTGTATGTTTGAGAACGCACACAAACAAATATATTTATACCGTTTTATGTACATACCTACCACTGGATCAATTCCATGCTTGTGACCGCAAGAAATGTATCTTACATTTCTTATACATATATGTATATGTTTATACATATGTACGTACATATGTATTTGTATATGTAAATCACGATATGCTGAAAATAAGTACTATATTAAAATGAAAGCTTAGCCAAAGGATGAAATCATAAATGAGTAAAGATACAAAGATATTTAAATAAACTTATACATACTCAGGTACACTCAGGTACAAAAGTATATGTGATATACGTTTTTATCTTTTCGTTTTTAAAGTTGTTCTTTTATTTTTATAATTATTTTAATTTAATTTTTGTAGTCTTTAAATTGTTATTACATATTTTAAGTTATTTTAATTGATGGAAACTTCTACAATATAAACTTCTAAAACTACCATTTTTATATATGTACAGTAGAATCCGGTTATAACGACACTCAAGGGACCGACAATTTTACGTCGTTATACCCGGTAGACGCTTTAACCAAAAGATGATCAACGGAGATTAAGGGGAAGGGAACCAAAAAGTCATAGAATTTTCGTCGCAATGACCGGACGGACGCTTTAAGCGGAGTCGCTATAACCGGATTCTACTGTATATCTTACTATTATACAAGTTTCAATTTACAATTTCATAAACCAAGTATTTTCAGTAATTTGTTAAATAAAATTGAATAAACAATTTATTAGAGACCATTTCATGTAGACTTCCTATTGTTTTGGAATGTCATATGAGCACCTGGCAATCGTAGGTATTGATTTTTGCAAACATTCGAGCAATTAATGACCGAATTTCTATTAATAGAACAACGGCTAAAGTGGTGATAGTATTTCTTTGGCAACTGTATAAATAAGGGGTTTAAGATTTTGACAATAGACCCTAAACTTTTTTTGTAATTTTAAATGTCTGCTTAAAATGTGTGATTCTGTATTTACATTAGTAACCTAAGGTTAATTTTTGATTATCTTGAAATTAACAAGTAAAAAACGCAAAATAACCATTGTCCATTCTAGTGTGCAGTTTCCATTTCCATTGGATGTAGTTGTCCGATCCGGACCAAACTTTATAATGAAAGTTACAGTCACGATATACACAAAATGTGTGAGTTTAAATCACTGATTTGTTGTGTGTAAGCTGTAGGATATAATCGTATAATCCGGATCAAATTTATAATGGATAGTTATTTTGATACCATACACATAATGTGCACGTTTGGCCACTTTTGCCTTAGTAGTTTTTTTGATAAAGATAGAAATTATTTTTTACAATTTTTGAGGCGGAGGGGGCGTGGGCGTATTCGATTATAATTGAATTTTAAAAGAACCGAAGTTAATGCAAAATTCATACCTAGAGCCTCCTAGTGTTCTGGGTTTTCTTAACTCCACAGGATATCATGTTTTCCCAAAAAATAATTTTCCATAAGAAACTTTATATTTGTACATTTTAAATAAAACGCTTAAATGGTTAAAACAGTTCAGCTTTTATATAGCATATACAAGTAAAGAATTCCTGAAGTTTAATTGAATTTAATTATATGTACTCACATACTAATAAATATAATAGTATAGTATCTGATATTAGAAGTTTTATTACTGACCCATATAGCAAAACTTACTTATTAAGTTTTCTACTTTCATTGTTACAGGATATGGAAAAAATATAAAATTTATTTGTAAATAACTTTGAATCTAACTGTATATGTAAAATAAATTCAAGATCATAAATCCAGAATCTAACTGTGTATATAAAATAAATTCAAGATCATAAATCCATAAGAGATCAGATATACATACATTTTATTTTAGAACAAAAAATTTATGAACATATTGCTTAAAGTTTGCTATACACAAGTTTGACTTTCTAAAAAACAATCTACAAATAATATACAAAATAAATTGTAAGCAAATTTTAGATACAGTGTACGTTCACATAGATAAACCCTTATGTACAACATAATCTGCACTGATCTCTTTGCGGCAGCGATGGCTGCGCCAGCAGAAAAGCAACAACAGCAGCTCAAAGTCTTCTTGATGTGAAAAAGGTCAAAGTATCTCTCAACACATACACACACAGTCAATCGTACACATACTTGCATACACGAACAGCTGGAAGGGAATTCGCGGCAGCAGCAACAAATACTCCAAGTCGCGCTGGTTACACGAACACTTTTACAAAAATATGTATGTATTTGTATGCATGTAAATGCTTGCACATATATATGTACATACATAAGCTAAAGAGACAGCTTGTGTGAGTGTAAAAGAGAGAGTGACAGAGTGAGAGAGAGGAAGAGAGTTAATAAGAAAGGGGAACAGTTGGAGGTATATAACAGATACACACAGAAAAGGTACACACGTGCATAGATAAGTATGTATGAGTGTGTGTATATATATATATATATATATATATATGTATGTATATATAGCCAATACATTTTGTGCCATCGGCAGAGCAGCGGCCACCAAACTGAGGGCCACAACAGCAACATCGAAAAGCAGTAGCAACAACACCACCACTGACACAACCGCCACCGCACCAACACCAACAAAAACAACAACGGCAACAAATTAAAGAAGCAGAAGAAGAAAAAACAACAAAACGCGATGCAGCGAAGGTCGTCGTCGCTTTTCGGTCGACGTTTACGTTAACTGCGGCTGCGGCAGAAGCAGAGGGAACGTAGAAATTCACATAGAAAATCGAGGAAACTGCATTAAATTTTCGTATCTGTTTTGTGTGAATGCCAGTGTGTGTACTTATGTATATATATATGTACACGTACACAAAGATATCTGTAGATGTGTGTGTAAAATACTAAAATTGTATGCCGGTTGGTCGGATACGGGTTTTATATGTATGTATGTACATATGTATATCCGTTCAGTCGCTTGAAAGCTTTAATACATTCAAACAAACACACATATAAATACATATGTATGCATACGATATATTGTTAATAATAATTCCCTAGATACACACATGGAAATTCTGTCACAAAAGGGACGGAAGGAATAAGGTTTGAGGGTGGGTGCCGTTACTGCAGTTCAGCGATAGTTTGTCTAAGAGTGTGTTTTTTTGGGTTTACCAGCTCTCCTCAGGATCTTGACAACTTATTGGGGGGAAGGGGCGTTGAGCAGTGGCATCAAGTAAAATGATCTTGATTACGAAGTTTCCCTAAAAAGTTGTTTCGCTACAATTGACAATTGAACTGTTCTTTTATCGATAGTTGTCAATGCAAATGATCAATTATCGATATTAGGAAACAGTGTATACATAAATAAATGCGCTAATTAATACAAAACATGTAAGTATTAACATGTGCATACATACAAATATGTGAGATCTTTCACATGCACAAGTGTGTGTGTGTGTGTGCGTGCATGTGTGTTTGCGTTTCTACACATATACATATGCATAGGAGAAATATGAAAACTGCGGGAGGCGGCTTTCATTTCAAATTAGCACACATGTATGTACATACATACATTCATATGTATGTCTGGGCATGTATAAATATGTAAGTATGTATGTTAAAGATCTTAACAGTTTGTAGAAACCGTTAACTGGTTGATTTTGCGCTCTTTTTAAAACGTTTAATTATTATTAATATATGTATATGTACACCTGCGTATTTATGTTTGTGTGTATGTAGTATGCATTTGCAGATTCGATAATAACCATTTTCAGAACTTTGCAATACTTAAATTAATGCTTTCTTACACCTGTCAGTAAGTATATACGACTAATGGAGACTGTTGTGGGCAAAAAAGGTGGTTAAGAGGAAGTATATAGTAAAGTATAGAAATAACAGCAAATTAAACGTAACTTTGCTTTTGCGCCTTTTCGGAACATGCGGTACGGGGTGAGCGTGGTGGGGTAGGGCAATGGGCAGGGAAAGGGCAATAGAAAGAACGAAGTCGAATCGGTTCGGAACCGAACGCTGTTCCCGAAGTCCGAGTCATTACAATACGACGAGCTCGAAGCTTTGAAATGGGAAGTTTGATGGTAACGTTCCCAGTTGCCCTACACTGCGTCCGCCCAGTCTGCGACACGCCCAGGGTACGCAAACGCCACCGTCTATCGCCCTTGCTACATGTATACATATGCATGAATGTTGGTGTGCTTGTGTTGAGCTGCCAAAGTTGTTGCGCGGCATCATCATCGCAGCCGCTGCCTTCCCCCGCCCTTCTGCCCACCCACCATGCTCCACAGCGAGTCTCGAAGCGGGGCCTAACCAAGAGACTATGCGAGTGGTGTGTGTCTACATTTTGTGTTTTCTAGTTGTTCTTTTTGACTTTTTCTTAATGTTTGTTGCTTTAGCGCTTACGTACATACATATGTACATAAATAATATGTGTGTATATATAGTATGAATATATGTATATACATATAGATAAATGCGTTTGGCCATTTAATAAAGCTTAACTAAAAATTTTAGCAAATCAGCGTAATAAGACAAATAAATAATTTTAATCTAATAGTTTTGATAGGAATTATGAACAAAAGAAATACACTTAAATATTATAATTAAGATCATAACAAGAATTAAATTTATTTCGCAAATTTTGACTTGGCGCCAAGAGTGGAGAACAGAGTAAGTTTCCGGCGTTGCCAGATCAACCAAGGCTTGCGCGCCTTAAAAATATCGATATCGATAACAAACACGCGCGAGCTATTGGAAAAACTTATTCTAAAAGCACAAATCGCGAGTCGTGACTTACCTCATAAGAGTTTAAACATTGAAATTGATGCAATTAAAACATTTATCAATTCTACGAAATCCTAGAAGATATTTAAATAACATTAAACTTATCGCTAGCATCGTTGCAATGGGTGACACAACTGTTCCAGCGGATCAACGGAATGTGGAGATTAAAGCGCGTATTCCCGGCGGCGCCGAAGAGTTCGAACGCCGTTTAGACTTGGTCAAGACGTTAACTGGCACCGTGGGCGAATTAATAGTGCAGCGTGATGTGTTTTTTAACTCGCCACAGGGTGGACGCCTAAAGCTTCGGTATCTGGAGGCACCAGCCCGCTCCCAACTGGTCTTCTACGACAGACCCGATGTCGCCGGTCCAAAACTCTCCAAGTTCAACAAAATCGAGGTTGACGAGCCCACTGTGCTGGAGAAGATTCTGCGCCAGTCTAACGGTACTCTGGGCGTGCTGGCCAAGCGACGATTGTTATTCCTATACGAACAGACACGCATACACATGGACGAGGTTCAGGATTTGGGTAACTTTATGGAGTTGGAAGTGTGTCTACGACCCGAACAAACACTGGAACAGGGTCAACAAATTGCCGAGCAGCTCTGCCAGAAACTAAACATTGAGACCGCCGATCTGATGGTGGGATCCTATTTCGATGCATTGGTGGAAAAATCAAAATTACAAAAATAAATAGTTTTCTTAATTATAGGATTGCTTTTAAATTTAATAACTAATGATTTGGTAAATTGCTAAAAACTCAACTTAAGAACGCGCACACATTGTACCACTGTACACAGATACACATACGTATTTACACTTATGTTGCGAGCAAACTATAATGGGATTAAAATAAATCAAACTTGAATCCAAGTCGAATAAATGCAATCTTTGATCAAATTGAACACAAAATGAGAAATCATTGGAATAACGACTAAATTTCGCTTAGCTAAAGCTTATCAACTATAGGGACAAGTTAAGAACAAATATTTATAGTACAACTTATGGCTAAAATGAAGCTGCCATTTATTACATAAATGGTTACAGTGTTCAGCTCCCGCTCTCGCTCTCTCTCTCTCTCCTACCTCGCTTCCCGATCTCGTCATCGACTTTTCTGTTTCGGAGTCCACACTGTGATGACTCAAAATTCGTAACTTTGTTGTAGTAATTTTGGATTGAATAGGCTTCTTTTGAGCACTGAGCAGCATCCATTTTCCACTGTCAAGTGTCCACTAGCAGTAGGAACCAATGAGACTGATGGACATGGACTCTGATATGGGATCCGGCGCTGATATTGGTTTCCAATACAACCAATTATAATTGACTGGAAAATATGGTTTTTTTTTTATTAAACCTCACTTTATTTGGTTGATCAGTTGTCTACTTACGCACGAATGATTGCTGGAGACGCATGGAAAGTGTACGGCAGCGATGACGGCACTCGCTAGTCGGACGCAGGATTATGAAGCGGGAACCGACGGCCTGGTGCACATAGACATTGGGGCACTCGGTCTCTGGCAGCGTGTAGGCGGGCGCCTGGGTGGTATCGATGGCCACGAAGCGTTCCAGGGCCACGCCCATGCTGGGCAAGCGCATTGGACGGGCAAAGATGGGGCGTAGCAGACGGGCGGGTAGCATGCGATTGCAGCGCCAAAGATTGTGGGCGTGGTCATGCCCATGCCCGTGTGATCCCACAGTAACTTTCGGATTTGAACTGCTGTTGAGCTGCCCAAAGAGATCCTCCAGATTGTGAACGCCTTGATCTGTTGAGTGGACCCGATAAGCATCCCGCTGGAAAATCTTAAGATTGTTGGCATAGATCTTGTAGAATTCACCCAAATCAAAGCCCTGCTGATTGCTCCGGAACGTATACGGATTGTCCGTTGGCTTACGGCAGTGCTGCAACTGCGCGAGCTGCTTGTAGCTGGCTAAGGAGCTCAGATTGTTGCTAATGCTGTTGTTTCCCGCATCCATTTCCGTGTCGTTGTCCACATACAGTTGAGCACACTCATCGCTTTCCAGCCAGACGCTTTCGACACTGGCGCAGGAACCACAGCTGAGATCTTCGACCTGAAAGAAGGGATTACCCATAAGGCAAGACTCATCGTAGAGCTCTGTGAGGCGAGGAAATCTCTGGATGAGTGGCATAGTCATGCGACGCCACATCCGCATGCCTGGATACACAAGCGACTGGACCATGCGAGTATTGTTCGCTCCATTTGTGGTCTCGTAACGATAGGCGACGACGCAAAGCGACATCAGCGTCAAGTAGAACAGCCAGCAGAGGATTTTACGCCGACGGTCGAGCAAATGATGCAGCACCTCCAGTTTGAGATACGCCATCAGTGGCGTTGTTGTATTATACAGCGGTGCCTGGCTCCTTTGCTGGAAATACTGAAATATCACATAGTTATCGAAGCTCAGCGGACGAACGGCGTAATTAGCCTCGGCCAGGCGTCGCAGCTGGCGCATGGCGCTTGTGTAGCGCTGCAGCAACTGTTGCCGGCTCAGCTGCACAAAGTTCAAATCGATATCGATATCATAATCGTCCATGGTGCGAAGCGGGCGTCGGCCCCTTCTCCTTTCACACTTGCAATTTGCTTTCTCTCAAAACACACACAACGCTTTTTTCGTTTTTTTCCGTCTTTCTTTGCTTTTTTATTTTTTTTATCAGGTTGTAGATTTGGTTGTTTCGATTTCGGTGTAAGCTGTCCGAATTAGCTATTTCGGTTACTTGGTGATTTCTTTGCTGTGATTGCTTTGTTTCTGTCCAGTTTAAGCAAAATCGTATATTTACATTCACCTCAACGCGATTTGTTTTTGTTTATTTGGTGTACATGTCATAATGCACTTGGTTCACTACGGTCACTTTAATTGCATAAATCCACACCTAAGATTGAAAAATACCAAGCACATATCGATAACAAACAACAGGTTTGTTAATATAATTTGATAGTGCTTTGTGATTATGCAACTAATGGCTGCATTGATAAAAAGGGGTCCATGGTTTTAGTTTGCCTTAGCATAAAATCCATTTGATTTAGTTGTGGTAAAAACGAATACTCCTCTTATTTATTTATGTGTGGTCACACTGTTTCTAGGTCTTATAAGTTATTTACGTCTGGTCACACGACATCAGTTGTTTGATAATCGAGTGGCAGTGCGGAACCGTCGCCAAAAGTAATTGTAATATTTTTGGCTGTTTTATTTTTTTTTTTACTTATTGTTAATTTAACTTCTGTAATTTTTTCGGCAAAAATTTCTATATTTGTATATTCGGTGTAAGAGTGGAACTCTGAAGTCAGTGTTACAAGTAGTCTCATTATAATCATCTATGAGCTTATGTTTGAATATGTGTGTGGGCAACTCCACAAGTGTGTGCGTGAAATCAAAATAAAAACACAGCTACGGGCAATGTCGCGCCCTGATGGAACTATTTTGTAGAATTTTTAATTGAAAAGGCATAAAACTTTTAAATGTGAGAACAACATGTGTTAGAGTGTGCGTGAAATTATGTGAATGAAGTTGTATTACGTAAGAAATGGTATAAATTTGGACTGCATTTTTGGTCAAAGGGAAGTCTCATTGGTGTTGATGATTTCATTGACGATGACGATGACTACGCGGCCAACGCATACACATACACGCAAGCATGCTCTCATACATTAAAATTATTGCGTTCAAGTTGACTAAAGTATGTGTATGTGCATGTGTGTGAGAGTTATTTGCTGAGTACCACTAAATATCCTCCACTTGAAGCACTGGCTTTTGCTAGTATATAGAACAAAGTACGCCACAGGGTGGCAACTCTATTAAAGTTGACGATCAAACGTCAAACTGATTATGGTCGTCGTCGCCGCAACAACAGCAAAGCAGCCGCTTGCGTACCGTATTTACTTATATGATCAGAAGGAGTTGCGACTCCAATTGGTATTTTTATGCGAGTACATATGTATGTGTATGTGTAACATGTACACATGTTTGTGTAGCTGTGTTTATCTCTGCTTCTTGGCTGGTGTGCGAGGAACTCGTACGCCCACATTGTGTAGCGCACTGGTTGCTTGATTCTTGTGGGCGTGCGCGCGAGGCCAAAATGTATATTATGATCCAAACACACACATACATATTTATGTGTGCGTTGTTGCTGTTGTTTTTTATGCTGTGGGCGCTCATGCTTGCGGTTCTTTTTGCTCCGCTCTTGATTTGTTCATGCAAAATGTTGCATCTCCCTGCTCTCCAGCTGTGTTTTGTTGCCCGGTTATATTTAGACACACAACAGAATGAACCGAGCGGTCGATCAAAATCAACATCTGCGCATTGTACTGAGGAATTGTTTTTATTAGTCCACAATCTGAAATGCTATTGGAAATGGTCACCCTTTTATTTTGTTGTATATTATCAAAATGAATAATCGTCAGAAAAACGCGAATTTCAGAATTATCCAGTGTCAATTTTACAAGGCGATTGATTATTCATACGTTTCTGCCCGGAAGACGTCAGCTCAGTCGCTGCATGACTAAGCTACAGCGAGAAATGTTAAAGTGGACTTTTCTTTAACACATATGTATGTATGTATGCTTGTGTGTGTAAGTGCGTGTGCATAAAGCTTAGTTATCCTATGTTTACCAATAAGGGAGAGCGTGCAATAAAAAGAGCTTCTTTGTCCTGGCAACAGGGCTCTCTTTGTTTACGTTCTTTGTGGGAAGTTTGCTTGAGTAGCGCACGCTACATGCAGAGCACAGCAAAGAGCAACGAAAGCGTCAAAAGCAGACAGCAGAACAACAGTTACTTGCACTCTCTCATTCAAGTTTTCTTTATTGTTCCATGCCATTTCTGTTCTTGCTCTCGCTCTAGCTCATAGAATTTACCTGATATGCCAAGACGTGTGAATCGTGCAATTATTGACATATTGTCACTCATCAAAGTTGGTCGCTTTTCGCCTTTAGCCCTCGGGCGAGAGCAACCAAATGAATTAATGCGTGTTTGTATGCGTTCTTGTGTGTGTGTGTTGGTGTATTTTTGTTTGTTTTTTTTTTTTTGTTATTGCTGCTTTGCACATATGTACGACAGCAGCTAACATCGCAGAGGATGAGTCATATCCAATTTGATTTTCGATTCGTTTCGTACGAAATGGCGGTGATTGTGTTGCTTAACAACAACAAAGTAAAGAAGAAGAAGAATGCGAAGAAGAAATAGAGGAAAAGCAAAAGCAAGCTCGCGAGAGAAATAAAATTAAATTAAATATGAGGCAAGCAGATCAAACCTGAGCAGATGTTTGATTTACCCTTAAAAAAGTTGAACGTTTAAATGTTGTAGTGAATCATTTTGTTTTGAATGAATAAGAATATTTATTAAAAAAATAAAAACGAAACAATTTATAAACAGCCTACTTTATAATTATAAGTTATAATAATGCTACCGTATTTAGGAATTAACAATTATTTTTTTAATATTAAATTTTTGAACAATAACTACAGTATAAACAAATGTGTATAATTATATTAGATAGGCATTTATCTTAGCCCCTGATTTAGAAGACTAATACAGGACAAAATCTATAACTTACAACTCCAAACAAGTGAATTAAAACACATATATTTTTATTCCTGTTACAGCCGCTGCACTTAATAATTTCGCACCCCGAAGGCAAAAGAGCGAGATAGCTACCTCAAGTATTTGAGAAAGCAAGAACAAAAGAGAAAAAGCGGGAAGAACAACTGAACCTTTCTCACCTGCACCCATTTTCCCGCACACCAAATGACCCCAACAACAGTAGGTAAACGCAAAATGCAGTCGCTTATGTACCTCACACTGCTGCTGTGCACAATTGTGGGCGTGTCGCAGGCTGCCCAGATGGATCAGTCACCAGCGAAGCTGGAACAGAATCCGTGCATGAATAAAGCCACCTGCCATGAATGTATACAGACTCAGAACTGTGGTTGGTGCATGAAATCTGACTATGGAGATAGACCTCGATGCTTTTTGCACACACCAAAGCCGGAGGTATGCCCTGAGGAGTTCATCTGGAATCCGGACACATCGGAGCATATACTGATCAATAAGGATCTGACGCTGGCCAGCGGTGGTGCCGCTTGGGCAGGTGGCCAGGCGATTTCGGGTGGATCCTACGAAAGCAGAGCACGTCAACAGAGCTCGGCGTCTGGTTCTTATTCGTCCTCCGGCTCGAGTTCCAGCTACGGTTCCAGTTCCATGTCTGGCTCTAGCTCTGGTTTCAGCTCCAGTTCGGGATCTCAAAGTGCATCTGCATCGGCAGGAATGGCTGCCGCTGCTGGCGAGATTGTCCAGATCAAGCCACAACGTGTTAGTCTGAAGCTTCGCATCAGTAAGTAGCTTCAAATGCTTAGCATATATAGGCAGTTATATTTAAATTTAAATGATCTTTTATCACTGTAGACGAGGTGCACAATTTGGACGTTAGCTACTCACAGGCGGAGGACTATCCAGTTGATCTTTACTATTTGATGGATCTGTCCAAATCCATGGAGGACGACAAGGAAAAACTTTCCGCTCTTGGCGATCAACTCTCCGAGGCCATGAAGCGCATCACATCCAATTTCCGATTGGGCTTCGGTTCATTTGTGGACAAGGTGCTCATGCCCTACGTATCCACCATACCCAAGAAGTAAGTCCTATTCCAGTAATAAGTCTCTAAGTTAATATCTAAGTCTAGAGAAGACCTAGGCGACAAAGAGGATACGAACCCTTTATATGCTATCTACGAAGTATTGCCTTGTTAACAGTTAGTCATGATTTCAGAGAAATTGAAAATTAAGTGAACGTATGAGTGATTTATTTCAATAATATGTATGTATGTGTGTTATATTTTATAATTAAGATATAAGTTTTAAGTGAGCTGTTATTAAAAACAATCGAGTTTACAAATTTATATACACATTATTTTGAATATTCCGTTACGTTTCCTCTCATGATTTTTAACCTTAACCTTTAGTTTATTTTCAAAAAACAAATCAGAAAACTCGCTTTTTTTCATTGGCTTACTCAACAAAATCCCATAAGAATTTAGTTACTTCTTACTACTGATTCTAATTATGTATATAGACTATTGATTTTTATACACCTATGTATGAATAGTTAAACTTGAAACTCTTTTTGTGCGTACTTTCTATTTGACTAATCCATAAAACGTTCTTTTAAATAATTTTTACTTTTATGCAATCCAAACAAAACTAACGCCACGATTAAACTTCAACTCCAACAACAACAAAACGTAATCGATATCGTTATCGAAATCGAACACCAACAAAAATCCACCATCAATCAACGCAAACAACAACCACCGATAAATTGTTCGATAACAAATGATATATAATTTAAATAAATATGTATTACATTGTGTGCATATATTATTATTATATAGACTCGAGCATCCATGCGATAACTGCAAGGCCCCATATGGTTACCGCAATCACATGCCACTGAGCAATAACACCGAAAGCTTTTCTGTAAGAGCCAAATTAATATTTTTGTTGCATCTCCACATAAAGCTCTCTTTCCCTCTCTCCCTCTCTGTCTCGCTCATGTTACACACTCCCGCTTTCCATTGCTCTTTTTCTAATCCTAAATAACTGAAGACTCCCAATACTTTTAAAATTTCCATGCCTGATTTTGATGCCATGTTTCTAACTATTGATATTTTCGCATACACACGTACATATACATGTCTATCGTTAATCGTATCTCGTATTATATCTTAATCAATTATCTTAAGTTTGTTTTCTCACTCATACATATTTTAAATATTTTTCATATTAAGTTTCCATTGAATTTGTAGGTTCTTATAAATTCATTGGAACTGCCCCTTCATATGTTAATCTATACATTTTTTGTGTGTGTGAATGCCGCAAAGTATAAAGTTAGCAGCACAACGATTTCAGTCAAACCAATCCTAAATTAGAAAACTTCATTTTAAATTACACATTGTTCTGCTAGTTTTATGCGTTTGTTGCTTTTCTAATAGATCAATCACTTATAGTATATAGTATATATATACTGTATAAGATGGTCGTCGTATAAATATTGTAATTACTAAGGAATTGATTTACAAAACAATGTCGATCGTTTAACAACCTAGCAACATTGATTGGCTCTATGTTATGTGATCAGTTATAATATATAAATTTTTAAAATTATTAATTTTACATTTATTTTAGTTAATTTATTTTTCATTTATTAATTTTTATTTTGTGTTTCCCTCATATTGATGCTTAAAACTCTTTTCTCTCTCTCTTTCTTTTTTTCACTCTATACTTATACCGTTATTATTATTTTTTTATTTATTGTGAAACTGTGCAATCTCGGCTTCTCGTTGCTTAAAAAATATCAAAATTTGTTCTCAAAATTCAGCCTGGAGTTCCCATGTCCCCAATGCGAAGCTCCCTACGGCTATCGTAACATCATGGGGCTGAGCACGGACACAAATAGATTCTCTGTAAGTTGTCCCCATCAAAAAAAAAAAAAGGAAAAAAAAGGAGATTTAACCAAAAAAATAAAACAAATCCAGAACTCATGCTCAATATTTCGACTTTCGTTCGATTTGCCGCTAACCCAATGCATTCAACTTGTTTACCCGTACAGAGGTTATTATTATTTTACAACAAATATGTAACAATAAAGTACACTTTTTGATAAATATCAATACCCCAGTGGATATAGCCATGTGCGTCTGTTTCTATGCAAACCAAATACTCTGCTTTAGATTCTTCATAATACTGGGTACAGCTTCTTGATAAAATCTGCTGAATCGGATCACTTGATTATATAGCTGTAATAGGAACTAAGAGAAGAACAAATCTATCTCAACCAAATGACAAATCAATTGTCGCTCTTATACCTATTTACTTACTTCCGCCTTATTTGCATTACTATATCATAACTGACAAACGATGAAAATCATTTTTTTATTAGGAAGGCATATTTGTTCTTCGAGCTATCTTAATGATAATCACATAATGCTCAAAAACTGTCATTCTATATTGTTAATATAAAGGAAATTTCAATAAAATCGCATTACTTAATAATATAGCTGTTATAGGAACAATAGCACGTCAATTAAGTTCTTATATAGAAACTACTGTTTTTTTTTTTGTGGCAATTTGAACCTCCCTGTGAAAACTGTGAATACTGTCTAAATTTATCTGCTGGGATATGCAATCTTTGGCGTGCCGAAGATATGTAGATGATCTTGTTATTTGATTTATTTATAATTACGCACAATGGTTATTGTTATTTAATATTGTTTGTATGCTATTTATTGTTTCATGGTTTTGGATCATGGTCTTGTGTTCCTTTAAGATCCTAGTTAATTTCGTAAATGTTTGCATGTTATCGTTTTAGTTTAACCCCAAAGCTTTCTTGGCACTTTTCCATTCATTTCAAAATCCCAATCCCAATTCCAAACCCCATGGCACACTCTTGTAGACATGCCAGAGTTCATGTTGCAAAAAAATATATTTATCTTATCTTATCAGAACTGTCAAATGCAATGACTAAGATTGAGAAATGAACCTACTTATGGTGTTTAATAAGTTTCCAATTCCAAAATGGCGATAAGTAATCATGTATTGAATGCAAGTACGAAAAACCATTTGTAAATGGGATTGGAAACCAGATTTAAGTCAAGATTTTTTATGAAGAGTGTGCCAAAGGAATCAATCCGTTGCTTAACAGGCGATCTTTGAGCTAAACTTGTTAATAAAATTTTTGTTAAAATTGTGTCCAACAGAATGAAGTAAAGTTGGCAGCTGTATCTGGTAATTTGGATGCACCAGAAGGTGGCTTCGATGCCATTATGCAGGCCATTGCGTGTCGCCAGCAGGTCGGCTGGAGGGAACAGGCTCGTCGTTTGCTTGTCTTCTCAACGGATGCGGGATTCCATTATGCTGGCGATGGTAAACTAGGAGGCGTTATAACGCCCAACGATGGCGAGTGCCATTTGAATGACAAGGGAATGTATACGCACTCGATTATACAGGATTATCCAAGCATTTCACAGATTAATCAGAAGGTCAAACAGAATGCGATCAATATCATATTTGCCGTCACGCAAAATCAGTATTCGGTCTACCAAAAGCTTTCCGGACACATTGAGGGCTCATCCAGTGCCATCTTATCCAATGATTCGTCCAATGTGGTCGACCTAGTGCGTGAGGAGTACAGCGTAAGTAAAATATCAGAGCTGCGGATGTAGCCTTTTTCTAGATAGATCTGTTTGGTTTTTTTTTAATTTTCAATTTATCGATCATAGTTATTATAAGTATGAACATCTGTACTTACTTCTGTTTTTTTTTTTTTTGAGTAGCTAAAATTATTTTATTTAAACTTTTAAAGATTGCATAAGGCATATTGAACTTTGCCAGTTTTTGTCCATTTTTTAGTTTATTTGCCTAGCATTTACCATTACGGATACAGTTATATTCAAAACATTTAATATTAATAATTATTTTAAATTGCTTTGTTTTATAGAAAATTAAATCTTCTGTGGAAATGAAGGATAATGCTACAGGCGATGTCAAGATTACGTATTACTCATCCTGCCTGACAAATGGACCGCTAACCAAAACTAACAAGTGCAGTGGCCTCAAGGTCGGTGACAAAGTCACCTTTACCGCCAATATAACAGTCACCAAGTGCCCAACAAATCCACGTGACTGGAATCAGGTTTGTCAAAAAATATATTGAAAAGGGGCTATAGGAGTAAAAAGCAACAGAGAAATCACATAACAAATGTTAAAAATTCTGAATCGAATTGATTTTTCAGAGTAGTGTTGATTTTAAGATTAAAAATTTTTTATTTTGATATTATACTGATCCCTAGACAAAAAGTTAACTTTTGCGCTGGTAGATCTAGTCAACTATTCAATTCATATAGGCCTAAAAGCATGTATTAAAATAAAATCCTATGTGGGTACATTTGTTAGTTTCGACACTATTAATTCTAATGCAAGCAGTAAGGCGCGGGATCAATTTTTTGATTCCTTCCTCGAATATTTCTCCTGCTGCTGTTTTGCACACTACTATTCGTCCGGGAGGGGGTCGTTCAAAACATCTCGTTCGTGACATTGACCTCATGAGTTGTGGTAGACTCCCTAGACTCCCGGACTCCACTTGTATTTGCACTCATACGATTCAATGCTCTATAAAAGTAAACCGTTATTTCCTTATTAAAAATTTTAAATGGAGTGAATAAGCTTTGTAGCTTTTCGGGAATTTAGACTGCTGGCTGTTTTTCAAATAGCACAGTGTCTTAAATTAATTATAGACTCTTGCTGTATAAATATGTGAAAACAGAGTGCTAATAAAGTACATTTCGATTTCAGGTGATACAAATCTATCCAGTTGGCATTAACGAAAGCATGATCATTGATCTGGAGATGCTTTGCTCGTGTCCATGCGAGCATCCTGGCTCCACTGGCTACGAGAAGCACTCAAGGAACTGCAGCAACTCTGGCACCTTGATGTGTGGTATCTGCGAGTGCGACGATCAGCATTTTGGCAATACCTGCGAGTGCTCCATGTCGGATGTGCAGACGAACAATGGCAATAATAATATGTGTCGCCAGGGCAACAATACGAACGCCGCCGATTGTAATGGACGTGGCAACTGTGTTTGTGGCGCCTGTGAATGCAATAAGCGTCCCAATCCCGATGAGATCATCTCGGGTAAATACTGTGAATGCGAAAATTTCAGCTGTGAACGCAACAAGAACCTTCTGTGCTCTGGCCCGGATCACGGCACCTGCGAGTGCAATCGTTGTGTCTGCAAACCCGGCTGGACAGGCAGCAGCTGTGACTGTCAGACATCCAAGGACACTTGCATGCCACCCAATGGTGGCGAGATTTGCTCCGGTCACGGCACCTGCGAGTGCGGTGTCTGCAAATGCGTCTCCACCAACGATGGCCGCTACTCGGGAAAATATTGTGACAAGTGTCCAACATGCTCGGGACGTTGCCATGAGCTCAAGGATTGTGTGCAGTGTCAAATGTATCACACTGGCGAGTTGAAGAACGATGACATTTGCGCCAAAAATTGCACCACATTCACGCCCATTGGCGTGGAAAAGGTTAAGATCGATGAGGATAAGGATGAGCAGCTGTGCATTTTCTTCGACGAGGACGATTGCAAATTTACATTCAAATACAGTGAAGTTGGTGATCTTGTGGTCCATGCCCAGGAGGAGAAGGAGTGCCCGCCAAAGGTCTTCATGCTGGGCATTGTGCTCGGAGTTATTGCGGCCATCGTTCTGGTAGGATTGGCCATACTGCTGCTTTGGAAACTCCTAACCACCATCCATGACCGTAGGGAGTTTGCACGTTTTGAGAAGGAGCGCATGAACGCTAAATGGGACACGGTAAATAATCATAATTATTCAATTATATAAGTAAGACCAAAACTAATTTGAAAAATTTTTTAGGGCGAGAATCCTATCTACAAGCAGGCCACATCCACTTTCAAGAATCCCATGTATGCGGGCAAATAAAGCAACGAAACGGATTCGAGACGACAAGTCAAAAGTTGCCAATTATTTTATTTTTAATTTTTAATTTTTTTAGTGAAATTTGCCATTCAATAAGCGACTGTTAACGATATTTCCGAGTACGATTTCAAACGTCTGACTTTTAACATGTCCTTGTCCTAAACAACACGACAGTAAACCCTCCAATGTTCATTAAAAACGAAAAAAAATTTAGCAACTTTCAAAAATGGTGCGCGTGCAAGAGAAATGCTTGAACAAAAGTCAACAACTGCCATTGAAACGCGTTCTAAACTAAGTCAAAAGTCCTTTATATTACATACTATATACGACTATGTAACATATAGTATACAAAGCAAACGAATTGTGCCTTGCAATATATATTTATATATATAAATAATATTTATGTATATGTTAGATTTTATATTGAAGAAAAGCTTCCATGTCTAAGCAGCCAAACAAACTGACGAAAACAGCAAAAGCATAAACAACGCACAAACAAACAACCAATCTATCAATATACAACCTAATTGTGCCTATGTTACTTACCAAACTAAATACGATCGATCATTTTTAACGTGATCAAGATGTGATCCCCAAAACGTTGACAACTCCTTATCGAAGAGCATACCAAAAAAACCAGATCAAAATGATATAAACAATTAATAAGGTTATGTCCACTGTTTGAATAGCGTTACGAGGAGCACATCTGATATTTGAAAATTTAAATATTATATTTGTATGTTTTTTTTTTAAATAACTTTTAACATAAGTAGCACAACTTTTGCTTTGCTCCTGCTTTCGGATCGTCTATTTTTTAATGTCTATGAAATATAGCTGATTATTGGCGTATCGATCCAAAAATTAAACAAACTGAATTTATGTCAATAATTGTGTGTAGAAAAATTCGGCAAAAGTTGAATGAAAAACAAGATAATTTTGTTAACTTAAATTGTTTCTTTACTTTTCCCCTTTATTTTGTGTTTACCGATAAATCTTTTGTTTTTTTTTCATTATCTGTATGTTCTTTTAATATATTATTAAATCTAACTTTAGATGTAATATTTAAGCGTATTAACATTTAAGCTTGTAATTGTTAATTTTATAATATATGAGCGAAAATATGCCAACACAAAGAACCGCTTAAAATATTAATTTGCACCGAACTTTATTTATTGACAGCAAAAAAATCAAACAATACAGACGAAAAGTATTTTTGTATATGCTGGGAAGATTGTGTATTTTCCAGTTTTTGACCATTACAATTATATTAATGCAATTCAGAAAAATGAAAAGAATAGAAAAATAAACATATTTTTGCGATTTGTACTGATTATTGATTAACAAAAAACCATTATAAAATGAATTGAATGTATAAAAGTGAATAATTGATTATAAATACAATAATACGAGGTGGAAACACTGTCAATAAAACATAAAAATAATAAAACTGTTTGATGCTAATTTTAGTGAATAAAAATAATCGAAACCGAAACTTTTAAAAACTTGTGTAAAATTCTTAATTTTCTAAGTGAACATATTTACAGATCAGCTAAGTGTAACAAGCTGGGAGCTGCCGTACACCTTGTATATAGTTAATTCTAATTAAAAATATGGGCTGTAAATTAACAATAGCTTTCGTTGAGTGTCAGGCTAAAATAAAGAGTGTGTTTAATCTGGCTGACAATATCGAGGGAAGGAAGCGTTTAAAGCAAATGTGTAATCAGATGGTATGTACCACGAACTGAGCAATATTGTATTTATTCGTATCTTAATAATTGTGATAATTATAGGAGGTTAAAAACAGTGAAAAAATAGGCGTGTAAAGCGCTCTGCATGAAGACTCGACTGCGAGGGGACATGACTCTCAACAATTATGTATGAGGCGCCAAGTAACGATTGAAGCATGAGAATCGGCTTGCCAATTGCACGCCACGAATTGCTGACAGGGTGGTTATAAAGACTGTGAAAAGGAAAACGGTTAAACGTTATTCGAAAACGAGAACAAGAAAAAGTAATACAGAAGAAGCTACTCTGCCGTAGTAGAAATAATGGGAACTTGAATACAACGTAGAGGTATGAAAAAGCATAAAATTATCGGCCAGATAGATTAAGACTTATCGTTGTGGAAAATGAAATTCTTGTGTAAATATTTTGTAAATCATTTGTTTTTATTGAATAAAAAACAATTTTGTTTTCTAAACAAGTCTGGGCGCGCTACTAAGGTATAGTCTAAACAATTATAAAATCATTACAGCTTTAGGTGTATATCGATTTATTTATCGATAACACACACAGAAGCTACACATACATATTATGATTCATATTCGCTGATTGACGCTGAACTGGATGTCAGGAGACACTAGCTTTAGTACGCTCCACAAACAATACAGTATAGTATAATATTATACATAAGCAGTTAACAACGGTCTATGTACATGTCTGTACATGAAGCATATGCTCATATATGTCTGGATATGCACTTCCCAGGCATTGGTACGGATTGGTACGCCCATGTCTAGGGCATTGGACAAACGTTGAGATATCTGGACGTTGAATCCTTTGAAAGCGTCTCGGCTTCAGCAGCGTCGGCAGCATCAGCGGAAGCGTCTATTGTTAACGTAACCAGTTGACTGAAGATGGTTGATTGATTGATTTAATGAAATATCAAATCGGCATCGGGTGCTCCCTTCTGATGCTTAAACTTGTGCTTGTTGGGTTTCTGGTAGTAGCTCTGGGTGAAGTTGCGCTGCTGCAATGGCAGCAAAGACTCTTGATAATCCTCCTCCTCGATGCGTTCGGTAATGTTTAATGTCAGTTGCTTGACCTTCTCCTTCTCCTCTCGACGCTTCTGCTCCTGCAGCTTCAGATTGATGGCTAGCTGGGAGTCTGATGGTGCCACGAAAGTCTTGAACTGCTGTTTGCCTCCCTTGTTGCCACGCAACATGAGGACGAAGGGAACATCCCCACTGCCCTTACCCCCATCGCAGGGCTGTGCCTCACTGCAAGCGGCTGTTGAGGCTGCTAAGCTGCTACTTACATCAGCAGCACTGGAGGAGGCGGCGTTAGTGGCGGAGTTGGAGGCGGAGGCAGTGGCCTGACTGGCCTTTGAGATCTGTGGCGTATTGCTTGAAATTTGATCGTAGGATTTCTTTTGCAGACGCGCCATCATGGGCACGGGTATATCCTTGTTGGTGGCCTTGAGGGGCGGCTCCTTGAGACGCTCCTGGTACGAATCGCTCGTCATTTTCTCATACATTTGCTCAAATTCGATGTCCTCTTTGGATTTCTCTGGCGGTGGAGGTGGCTGTGACGGCTCTGCTTCGTATTCGGTCCAATCGTTTATTTGCTCAACCTCTGAGCCACCAGCAGCCTGACGCTCCCGCTGATCATTAGAGGATCCGGAGTCATCAGTCACCTGGTAAGTAACAAGAGCTATGGTAAGTATCGATTCGGAAATTACATGGCTTTGGAACTTACGCCTTCGTCCAGTTCGCTTATTTCACTTATTGTTGTCAAACTGGCATCCTGGATATTGTTGGTCTTAAGCTGAGGATACAGTTGCTCCTGCAGCAGATCTATGGCCTCCTTGGCCTGCTCCAGATTCTTGTAGTGCTTTAGCTTCGGCCGCACGCCCGATAGACAATCGCGATAGGTGTGATCCACGAGTATGGGAAACAGATCAGAAGTATTCTCCGATTTGCTAAATACCGGATGGGATTTCTTGAACCAGTAGTAGTGCTGGAAGAACACCAGAAAATAGTCCAATCTACCAGTGTTGCCAAAGACGGAAAACGAAATTAGTAAAGCTATATAATTAAGTGGAACTATGCTACTCACTTCTTGCGGGTAACCTGGCTGGTAAAGTAGGGGCCGCAAGTGTCCAGCAGCATGCAAGCCAGCTTAAGACGGAACAAACTCTCTGGCGGATCCAATGGAGAGATAACATTCTGATCCAAGGTAACACCTAAGGATATTATAGAATATAGCGTATTGAGAATGTGCGTCGACTCCACAAGCTTATAGTTGTACATCTCTCCTAAATATTTGGCCATAGCGATGCGACGTTGCGACATTTTGGGCGAATGGATCTCTAATCCTGCTCGTATGTCCTCAAAAACATTGTCAATCACAATGGTGACGGCACGTGGCTGATACGAGCTGAGGCCCGAGACTAAATCGGCAAGGCAACGAATGAGTGGAAAGCGAAGAAGATAGGCTTTGCTAAGACACTTGATGGCATAGCTGCTGACTTCCGGATCCTGCCAGTTGATACGACGCAGCATTTTGATGCATCTTTCTACATTCTGTTTGCAGAGTTCCTCAAAGATCAGGTGGCGGATGTACTCATGCATGGGCGGTCTTGGTGTCGCCTCACGTTTTGCCGACTCTGGTGGCTTCACCAGGTAATAGACACTTTCAATTTGGGCGGCATGACGCGAATCCATCGCGGTGGCCGTTTTCATGCGCAGCATTTGGTCCAAGAATACATTCATCAGCAGACGCGAGTCCCGGCAATTATACAGATAAACACCGCTCACCTCCACAAAGGCACAAGCCATCTCGATGTGATGATGGATAAAGTCACGGAGTAGCATTTTCAGGCAGCCCAAAGCGTCAGACTTCTTGAACAGTCCAAACTTGACGAGTTCACCAATGAAGCGGACTATCTTTAACTTGGACTCAATGTTCAGTTGGTTCTTCTTGCGGATGTGCCACTTAAATTCCTTGCGCAGCAGTTCCAAGAGATCAGCAGCCACATCCGTGTTGCACATATGCACAATGGCCACGAATCGTGACAGATACGGCAATATATCCAATCGTGTCCGCTGCACACTAAATATCGTCCTTGTTAGCTTCTTTCGCTGGTGCTTCGTGTTGTAATTGAGCAGGAATTCGATGGCAGCCGAGTCAATGAGCTCCTTGTTGACGCAGTTAAACAGGTTCTGAAGAAAGACATCGAATTGCTTGCGCAGTTGCTGATTCTGGGATTGTGGCTGCTGGGGTTAGTTAGAATCTTTTAACTTCAGTTTAAGGTTAAATATCCAAACACTTACCTGCTGCTGATCTTGTTGCTGCTGTTGTTGCTGCTGACGTCCAAGCTCCATGAGAGCAGTGCCCATTTTTTTGTCACAGGGCACAGCACCAGTATTCGCTGCTGGAGCAACTGTCTCGGGATTGAGAGTACCAGCTGGTGCAGGTGCAAGCTCCTCCACCTCCTTTTCAAGGGTTGTATCACTGGCAGTCGATGGTGGATCATCTGTATCCATTTCCGCATCAATATTGGCATCAATGGCCTCCTCGGTCAGTTCGCTTGGCTCCTCCAGCGTCTCCAAATCCACTTTAGGTGCCGAAAAGTTGGGTAAAAATTGGCGTAGATCCGGTAAATCTGTGTAGAATGCACGCGCCTCCTCATCCCCCCAAGGATCCAGTGTGCCAAAGGTGGCGCTGTCCAACATGTTGTTGATAACGGTGCCCGGATTGCAGCATTCAGACTCCTTTGTCAGCTCGGGTAATGGCTCGCCTAGTAGCTCCGATAGCGACTGTGCCGAGGCTAGAAGTTTGTCGAAGCTGGACTGCATGTGCTCACACTTCTCGCGCTTTTCCTGGCTAATCTCGCCCTTGCACTCCATGGTGCGCCGTATGACCTTGGTCATGTTCATCAGGGCAGTCTGCTCGGACAGCACATGCTTGCAAAGAGCTTTGAAGTAACCTTTAAGCATGGAGCGGAGATTGAGCTGCTTTTCGGCGCTGAGGAAATCCGACTTTGGCACTTCCAATTTGTATTTGACGGCCAATAATTGCATTTTCTGCGGCACTAGGCCAGCATACTCCTCACCACAGTGACGGCAAAAGGAAAGTATTATTGAGAAATTGCTATGATCGTCCTTATCTTGTGCTATTAGCTGTACTAGCACCATGCCCAGCAGGGCCAATCCCGGCTTCATTTGAATGACACCTGAGCTGACCAGCTCGGCAAAAAGCCGCAGATCCACTCGCAACTTGCTGGGATTGCTTATCTTCTCGGTTGTCTTGATGTTTAGAGCTTTCTGCCATGCCTCTAGAAACTGGGCATCAAAGTCGGCATATGTACAGTGAAGCTTGGAGGCTAACGTGACCACAGCGGGCACATCGGTCATTTTCAACTTGGCCTCGGCCAAAGCTGCACATATTTCCGAAATATATTTACTCAAATTGAGAGCGGTCAATTCCCGTAGCAATGTGTCCAACTGCGTGGTTGTGAATAGCTTCAGTTTCTTCACGAATGCTGTGTTCTTCTTTAAGCTGGAATCGAGGCGAGCAAAGTACGTATCACCGGGTAGCTCAAAGTTAGAATTCTGCTGTCGCAGCTGACGCTTTGTGTCGATCTTTTCCTGCAATTCGCTTATGAACTGCTGAATCTCGGCCACCTCTTTGGCTTCGACTGCAGCCGAGTCGCCGACGGTGGCATCTGTGCTCTCGGCATCTGCCTCGCTGTTGGCCGATGGTTTTGTCAGTATCGGCGATGATGTCGAAGTCGGTGCCTCTGTTGTTGTCTCCTCGCTTGATTTGTTGGCGCTCATGGCACGGGTTTTTTGTTCACTGATGAATGCTTTGATAAATTTATCTGCTGTTGAAATTATTCAATCAAACTGTTATTAAAATTTCACATTCGATTGTCGCTTGATTTTTGATTTTGATATTGCTGTCTTAGCCTTCTTTCTTATATTGCCTGCGTTTCGTTTTCCAAGTGTTTGTCGTCTATCACTTCATGCGTTGGTGTTTCGTGCTCGAAGCACACATCGCACATCTGTGTAGGTCATGTGTGTGTGCGCGTACTTGGTAGTCGTGAGCGATAAAATAATCGATATAGCCATTACTATCGATTATTTGGCCACCAAGTGAGTCGTTGGTTTCTTTTGCGATTACTCTTAGGCGATACTGGTGGAAACGTATTTTATGTTAAATTACAGTACTCAATACTGGACAAAATTAATTAAATATTTATTTATTACATTTTTTACATACTTGTAAATTATACTAACTCTTAAATTGATAATAACTGATTTGGCTCTAACTCTTTAACACTTTGGCAAGCTGTTGGCCTAAATAAAAATAAAAAAATTTAAAAATTGTGTATACAATAAATATATTATTAAATTATTTTACTTAAACCAGTAAAGCAAAGTGGGCAGCAGCACAACAACTTTTCAAAGACATTCCATTTTTTCCTTGTTGTTTTGCTTTTTCTTTTTTTTTAAGTATTTTGAGTATACACTGTAGTTTAGAGTTTGCGGCGAAACTTTATACTTTAATTCCAAACGGGACATGTTTTGATAGTGCATAAATAAAAAGAATTCCATGCTTGTGTAATTATACCATTGCAGATGGTGTATTGTGTTTGTTCAGCCGAGTTCTCTGTCCGTTTGTCTGTCTTTCTATGCGAAGTCGTGTCTCAGTTTCTTGATGATACTTGGCACAGATGTGTATTCTCTCCACACGCAGATCTTATGTAAAAATTGGACCACTATATCATAGGAACAATGCTTACTATGAAAATTTTCAGTGTCTATTGAACCCCTCTATTTGCTACCTCTCTATACATAGTATATGATTAAAGTTAAAACAAATTGGACTTCTATATCATATAGCTGCCACAGAAAAAATAGGTAATTGAAAGCAGATTAACGCAATATGTGTGATTGCAAGGGTATTTAATCCTCGGTTCGCCAAAGACATCGTATTCATGCAAATATGTGCTTCTTTATTGACAAGGGCTACAAGTAAATAAAATATTTTGTTGCTCTAGTTTCGTTCGTCTCCAAGTGGGACATTGAACTTAAACCCAATTCGCAATCCTGTCGTGCCTATTGATTTCACAGTCGCTACTTAGTAACGAAGTAACCAAGTGAAATCAATAGAGTGGAAAAGTATCGGGTGACTTAGATGCCATCAAACTGAATTCAGTTCTGGAATTTCACTGAATGCCACCGGATATTTTGTTGTCCCGTAAACACTTGTAACATTGCCAATGCTCTGCTGGGCCATCGAAGATACTGTATCAAGACAACGCAATCCTAATCCCCAAAAGGCGCCCGAAACGCTTAAAAATTTACTGTTACGGTCTAGTGTGCCCATTGTGAGTGAAGCATTCGATAGAATGGCACCACTGAAAGGTCAAGAGATCACAAAATTCCACAAGCACTCCTATCTCGAGAATAGCAATTTCGATCATCGTCTTGTCAAGGACAATCTTATGGATAAATGGCCCACTTCGGATATGAACGAATATAAAGATAGTCGCAAGGATCATCGCAATCTCATGGAATCATATGTATCATCAAAAATCTTAACATACTCATTTCATTTCTACACATTCGACACTTTTGATTTTTCTAGCTTCCCCAGTAGGCATTGAGAATTTCAGACGCTTTTTGGTACAACGTTTCCCATTTTCATTTCATTTAACTAACAATCTCGCACAGTTCACATCGTGTAGAAATATATCATTAGTGATATTTGTTTTTCTTTTTTTTTTCTACTTTTTCTATCTACCAAATTTCAAGTACAAATTCCTAGTTATTTTTTTTGCACTCTTAAAAATTGCTAAAGATTAATCATGTCGAACCAGCACGATGCAGGTAATCCTCTGCCCACACAAAGTGTCATGTATTCTCAATTGCAGCCCTGGAGCCAGGCGGGGGCTCCACCCTGCATGGAGCCCATCGGTGGTGCAAACGTGCCGTCACGCTTGGCGGCCAGCTATGAGACCACACAGCGTCATCCGTGGCGTCCTAAGATGGCCTTTGAGATGATCGAAATTAAACATATGCCGGAGCAGCCGGTGACTAATCAGATGACCCAGCCGTGCTTTGTCCCCCAAGGCATGAAAACCGAAGGTATGATATTTCCCAATCTGGTGACGGGATTTGAGCGTAATCCACAACATGCGGCCCGTGCTGCTCTCTATACGCGATACACCAACAACGAGTGGCACAACAATAACTTGGGCATATATGGCGAGTCCAACACAAATCGGTGAGTGGTGGTTTTGGTATTTTATGAATGCAGTCAAACTGACCTAGTGTTGGACTGATTTTAGCAATCTATCGGAGCGTATGCGTAATGATGCTGTGCGTCTTATGCGCGAGACTGACGAGACGGCGACAGCGGGACAGAGGGATGCAGGACGGCGTCTCGGCGAACGGATAACCGATCTGACCTTTTGGCGCAATGAACTCAATGCCGAGCTGGAAAAGCTTGTGGGTGAGATGTCCGATATCAATGAGCTGCAGCGTCAGTGCGGTAAGGCCATGCTGGACTTGGAAATACCCCTTCATATTGCCCAGGAATGTCTGTTCCATCGCGAGGCCCGTCAGGGCATGGAGAAGGTGCACGACAATGTGGAGAAGGCGCTGCTACTGGAGATCAATCATTTGCGCAATTCGCGTGATCGTCTCAAGGAACTGCACGAGAAGATTGCCAAGCAGGCGATCGACTGTCGAGGTGCTCAGCATTTGCTGGAGATCGATGTTACACAAAAGGAGTCCACAATGGGCGTGGACTCAATGTGCCATCGTCTAAATAACTATAGTCGTGGCATCACATACTTTGGCGGCATCGAGAAGTACGATCCTACAGTTAGTACCCAGGATTCGTGGGCACTAGCCAGCAGTGAACATGTCAAGCGCTCTCAGGCGGAGCGTGCAAAGCTCTCGCAACTTCGAAGCGACTCCCAAAATGTTGTCAATGCTGTTGCCTCATCCGTCTGGGACTTTTGGAACAACACTAACAATGCGCTAGATAGACGCTCCCAAGAGATGGCTGGGGCCAAGAATCGCGTTCAATTGCATTTGCAGAAGGTGCAACAGGAGTTGTTTGACATGGAAAAGCATCTGTTTCTACTGCAGAAGGCCATACAGGACAAGTCGAATCCTCTCAAGGTGGCCCAGACTCGGCTTGAGGCTCGCTCCCATCGCGAGGGCATGGAACTGTGCAAGTAAGTCCGTCATACTTGATGGATTGTAATTTATTTATTTATTACTTTCTTCATTGGGCTTTTACAGGGATACTGCACATGATCGTCTGGTGCAGGAGGTCCAAGACATTCAAGGCACTGTCGATGTGCTCCATCATAAGCTGCAGGAGGCAGAGGGCACTCATCAATCTTTGCTGAAGACACGATGCATCTTGGAGGAGGATTTGCGCAACAAGGTCAACGCATTGTTTATCGACCGCGAGAAGTGCATGAGCCTGCGACGATCTTTTCCTATAAGCAATTTAATTCGCTATTAATTTTTTCGATATATTGTTTTTGTTTCTATCAAATTGTATCACGTGTCCACTTACAATAGTACATTCCATATTCACTATTATTAATACCGCATTTTTGGAGGCGATTTCTTTTGGCGGTTTGTGGCAGCTATCGATACATCGGTATATTTGCTTCATTTCAAATTTGCGTATTGCATCTATCGATATGCTGATGTACGATAGTAACTGTTGCGCGCGGCACCACTAGTCGGCTGGTTGAAGAGCACAGCTGTCAATCGATATTGCGCTAGTGCGATACTTTACCAACGATATTAAAATATTTTAAGTGAATTCAAGTGTTTCTCTTTCATACAGGTAAATAAAGTACTTAAGTTAATATATTACACATTTTGAAGAGTGACAGTATATTTCCCAAAGTTAAGTTTGCAACACTTATGTGATTGTAGTACTTATGACGGAAAAAACGCAATAGAATAAACGTTTTAAACTTTTTTTGCCGGCTGCAAATGAATATTGCAAATTAATTTTAATTCCAACAAAGTAAAATACACGGTCGATGGTGTATGTCTATTATGGTGTATGATAACGGCATTCACTGTTTTTTGTTGTAAATTTGATGATCAAATAGCTAAAACTATGTTGCCGGGTTCACTTTAAGCGGGAGTAGAAACCGTGACGTGTTCCATAAATTATCAGCTACGAAAAAAAAAATAAAACAAACATAATACACATATGTACATAAACAAATTTCAATCTTACATCTTGCAGCATATGTGTAACTGTTTTTCTTAAAATTATTGCCTTTAAAAAGAAAATAATAACATCAGCGTTATATCCCCAGAAATCGGATTGCACACGGAGTGGACAGAAGAAGTGTCTTTTTTAGTGGAAATGAAGTTTTCACTGTTCTGTTGCCTTATAATTGGGGCACTAATAAACCATGGTTCTGGCGTTGATCAAACCAATTTCAAGACCTGCGAACAGAGTAGTTTCTGCAGGTACGTATGGCTATCAAGCCAAACATTACTAAATGTAATAGTACACTTCTCGACAAATGTTCAATATCTACACATCTTTATTTGTGTTTATTTTAATTGCTTTGTGTTGTACTTTTTGCTTTTCAGACGCTCCCGCAAGGTGCAAGGCTCGGGAAGCAAGTATTCCATTATACCGGGCACTTTGAATACGTTTTCGGATTCAGTGACCGCTGATCTGATCAATAAGGAGAATCATCACCAGTTCACATTCAAATTGGAGGCACTAGAAGATAGCACCTTCCGTTTGCAAATTGATGAGAAGACTCCGTTGAGTCCACGCTACCGTGTTGAGCATGCCCTTAAGGGACAGCCGAAAACGACTCGCATACGTGTGCAGGAGACCGACGGAGAGCTGACTATTACGGCTGATCATTCAAAGGCCGTTATCCATGGTGATTCGTTCCGCATTGACTTTTATGAGAACGATGTGCTTGTCGTATCCGTAAATGCCAAAAACTGGTTATACTTTGAGCATCTGCGTAAGAAGCCACAAGCTCAAGCCGATCCTGAGGGCGGAGATGAATCCCAGCAGCAGCAGAATGTCGAACCTGTAGGAGACCCCATTGATGATTCTGGAGCATGGGAAGAGAACTTTAAGTCCCATCACGACTTCAAACCCCTTGGTCCTGAAGCAGTTGCTCTGGACTTCTCGTTCCCTGCCGCGGAGATGCTTTTTGGCATTCCCGAACACGCCGACAGCTTTGCCCTCAAATCCACATCTGGCACCGATCCCTACCGTCTGTACAACTTAGATGTTTTTGAATATATAGTTGACAGTAAGATGGCACTTTATGGTTCCGTACCGGTGCTCTATGGTCATGGGTAAGTATGAGGATTAGGATCACAGGGATTCAGACGATAACATTATACTTTAATAGCTCACAACGCACAGCCGGTGTATACTGGCAAAATGCAGCTGAAACTTGGGTAGATATCTATACAGCCGAGTCAAATGTCGTGTCCTCGTTGGTCAATTTTGTTTCCGGATCGAGGAAGACAACACCGCCAGTGGCGCACTTTATTTCCGAGTCGGGCATTGTTGATGCCTTTATAATGCTGGGACCTAAACCCATGGATGTATTCAAGCAGTATGCTTCCCTTACTGGTACCCATGAGCTGCCGCAGCTATTCTCACTGGGCTATCATCAGTCCCGCTGGAACTACAACGATGAGCGAGATGTGGCTACCGTTTCCGCCAAATTTGATGAGTTCAATATGCCCATGGACACAATGTGGCTGGACATTGAATACACTGATGGCAAACGCTACTTTACTTGGGACAAATTTAAGTTCCCAGAACCCTTGAACATGATTAAGAATCTTACTGATCTAGGTCGTCACTTGGTCGTCATTATTGATCCGCATATAAAGCGTGATAACAACTACTTCTTCCATAATGATTGCACCGAGAAAGGATATTATGTGAAGACCCGTGAGGGTAGTGATTACGAGGGCTGGTGTTGGCCAGGCTCAGCCAGCTATCCCGACTTCTTTAATCCAGTTGTGCGTGACTATTATGCCAGTCAGTATCATTTGGACAAGTTTAAGACAGTCAGCGAGAATGTTATGATCTGGAATGATATGAATGAACCATCAGTGTTCAATGGCCCTGAAGTAACTGCACCCAAAGATCTGGTGCACTACGGCAACTGGGAGCATCGTGATGTTCACAATCTTTATGGTCACATGCATCTCATGGGCACCTTCCAGGGCCTGAAGGAACGTGATCCCAACCAACGTCCCTTCATATTAACTCGCTCCCATTTTGCTGGTTCCCAGCGTTATGCGGCCATTTGGACCGGAGATAATTTGGCTGATTGGTCTCATTTGCAGCACTCGATCAAGATGTGCCTGACGGAGGCCGTTGCTGGCTTCTCATTCTGTGGTGCCGACATTGGTGGATTCTTTGGTAATCCAGACAGCGAACTGTTGGAGCGTTGGTACCAAACAGCTGCCTTTTTGCCTTTCTTCCGTGCCCATGCCCACATCGACACTAAGAGGCGCGAGCCTTGGCTGTTCCCAGAGCGTACTCGTCAGATTATCAAGGGCGTTCTACTCAAGCGGTACAGTTATCTGCCCTTGTGGTACACCAGCTTCTACGAGCTTGAGCAGACCGGTGCGCCAGTGATACGCCCACTATTGGCTCACTATCCGCTGGACAAGGAAGCCTTTGCTATTGATAACCAGCTGTTGGTACAAGATCGTCTGTTGGTACGACCTGTCATGCAGCAGGGCGCTAGCAAAGTGGACGTTTACTTCCCGGCCATTGATGACAAAAAGAATGGGGACTATTGGTACGATGTGGACACATATCAGCGTCATGAGCGTGTTGGTTTCGAGTCCATACCAGTTACAGAGTTTAAGGTAAGTGTATTCATCTATGAGATTCGTTTACTCGGGCTTAACACCAAGTACTCCATGTTTGCATTGCAGATACCCGTTTATCAACGAGGTGGCAGCATTGTGCCTAAGAAGGAACGTCCACGACGGGCTTCCACGCTAATGTTAAATGATCCATATACGTTGGTTATTTGTCTGGATCGTCAGGGCAAGGCCGAAGGCACACTCTATCTGGACGATGAGAAATCTTATGCTTATCGTGATGGCCAGTACAACTATGTGAACTATGAGTTTGCAAACGATCGATTGACCAATCGTTTTATTGGCAAGCCCAAATACAAATCCGGCTCCTGGATCGAACGTGTTGTCATTGCTGGTTTGGACCGTGTGCCCACCAGTGCCACTATTACCGTCAATGGAGTCAGTAAACAGTTGGAGGTTGAGCAACATAATTCGTTTATTAATGTCCGTAAACCGGCTATCAAAATGGATGTGGACTTTATCATTAAGCTCAACTATTAAACCTTTCGATTCGCAGCATTATGTCCATATGTTTAGCCTATGTAAACTGTGTAGTATTTAGTTATTAACTAACGAGTTTGCATGGCTCTAAATTCAGATTCCACTAAATATTGATGGACCAAATTGGGTCAACATTCAATTATAATAAAATGTAAGAATTTAATGCAAATTTGAATTTATTTTGGTTTGACATACCAAAGAAGGAATTAAATAGTTTTGATTGTAGTTTTCACCACAAGGTATAAAATTGGTCCTATTGTGATGAGTCGAAAAATAGATTCAAAGTAGGTAAACTTAAAGCTCATTAAAAACAATAGTATTTCATACTTATGCATTATCAAATCTTTGATTTGCCGATGATAACAAATCTTTCTTGTATTAAATTGCAAAAACAAATGATATTCTCAAGTAGTGCCGCAAATTTTAAATATATATAAATTATATTTATTACCTACGTCCTTAAAATATCCACTTTTACAATCACTTAATTATTATACCTGTTACTCTCAGAGTAAAGGGGTATACTATAGTCGTTGGAATGTATTTAAGAAAAAAGAGGCGGGCATACCCAACACGGTAAAGTGGACTACTTTTTTTATTTTCTCTGTAAAATGTGAAAAAATTAAAATTTTCTAGTTTTTTTTTTTTTTTAATTTGAGAGTTACTCAAAACGAAACTTTTCATTAGACTAGAGTTTCGAAACATTTTTTTTGTTTAAAAAATTGTTAAATTTTTTGTATGTTTCGAAATGGCAGGGAGAAGTGGACCACTGCGTTTCGCTAAAAATTAGAGAGGGTTTGAGGGTCTCAAAATTAAAACAAAAAAGAAAAGTACAGTCGAGCACGCCCGACTGTATAATACTCTCTGAATTTAATTCGCGGTTATATGATTATATTACTGAAATCGCTTTATATTTAATACATTTATTATAAAATATAGGCATATTCGAACAAACATTTATTTATCTGTATACGTTTAACTTTATATGTATACACATGTGTTTGTATTTATGTATACCCAGGGCCGGATTTACATAGTGGCCAGTGGTCCCAGTGCCACTTAAACAAACTAGCACAAATATTGTCCACAAACAAAGAAGCTACTAAATTAAATTTTGTGCAAAGTAACATCGATTATTTAAAATTGCTGCAGAAAAGAGAGCCGTTCTTGATACAGTGTTATCAAAGACACGAAAATTGGACAGTTTCCTAATCGCTCACCAAAACATCACTTTGAAACCAACATACGGTTCCCGATTCTACTTATGAAACAAACAAAATTTCTATAAATAATTTTGTAAATAATAATAAACCATCGGCAGAGAAAATCATATCCTCCGTAATCAGTGTTTAAAATCACTGGTGACAATAAAATAAAATACGAGACAACATTCTTAAAAAAATTTATTTTTATCATTGCGATTTCAAGCGCTATTTTAGAGGCACCCACTACACCTGGCCCCATGACATTAATGTGGTAAATCCAGCCCTGTGTATATCACTGGTCGGCATGTTTCTGTCTCGCTTGCATCCAAGCATTGACATTGCGTTCAATTATCGAATGTTGTAACGTTTCTAGTTTTCTTGTTTATATGTAGTCGGATTTTAATGCAACTTTTAGAATATATTGATATAATTAGAGTTCAAACGAATTATAAATTACAATATTGTACGATTAGAACAAATGCTTTTAAATCGACATTGAAGATCAAAAAGTTTTTGATTTCTTGTGGGAAAAGGCGGCGTATTAACTCAACATTTTTAATGACAATGCATTTATGTTGTCTCTGGAAACTGCGTATCAAAATTGGCATTCCTAAGTGCAATTTTTTCCGAGGTGTGTCTAGTTTTTGGCTTACTGTGGGCGAATATGGCGTAGTATCGAAAAACAGATTCTTGTATTGACTGACTAAAAATGTAGTCGATTGAGGCTCGAGCTTGTAGCGCTTAAATTTTCAAGAATATATATGTATACTTTATGGGGTTTGCCACGCCTCCTTCTGCCTGCCTGTCCGTCTGTATGAACAAAAAAATCTCAGAGACTATAAGAGCTAGAAAGGTGAAAGGTACGTAAATGAAAGGTACGATACCCAAGCAGTACAAGTATGTTTTTGTTTACTGACACGCCCACATTAGGGCGTTCTATCTTCATACAAAGGTAAATGTACAGGTAAAACTAGAATGTTTTAGTAAAGAAAACTTTTTTAGACCCCGTACTCTTTAAAAAAGAGTATAGGGGTCTATTAAGTTTGTCAGAAGCGAGATGTGCGTAACAGGCAGAAGTAGGCGTGGCCGACCCCATGAAGTATATATATTTTTGATCAGTATCAACATCCGAGTCGATATAGCAATGTCTGTCTGTCCGTCCGTCATTCCGACCGTATGAACACCTGGATCTTTTAAACCACAAGAGCTAGAGACACCAAATTTGGAATGTAAGTCCGTTATTTTCGCGAGCAGATCAAGTTTATTTCAAATTGTTGCCACGCCCCTTACCGCCCCCTCAATGAGCAAAAAACCAGACACACCTCGAAAAAATTTGTGTTTTAGGCGAATATCTCAGAAACTATAGCACCTAGGAGCACAAATTTTGGTATACAGGTTCTTAGAGACAGCCTTAGTATAATGTCATTCATTTTGAGCTGCCACGCACCCTTTTCTCAAAGGAACTAAAAAACTTTCCAACTTCAATGCCGTTTTTAATGCATTAAATCAAATATGAATTAAATGAAAGTGGCATCAAAATCCTATGTCAAACAAGAGAGAAATTACGGCTCAAAGTGCATGTTATTTTACTGCAAAATCACTGCATGCGCGCAACACATACAAACAAACACAGAAACATACAAACATATGTTCGAACGTTTTCTCTACCTGCTTTGGCGGCAGCGCTGCCCGGAGCCGCTTGCCGCGCCGAACAATGCTATACATACACACATATGTATGAGCACACATACATATTTGCAAATAATCGGAAGAATGACAGAAGAGGGTCGTGGTGCAACTGGTAGAGTTGCGGCGCAATATGGAACCTTCGTATGGATCGCGGGTTCGAGTGCTGACAATAACAATTGTTAATTTATTTATTTTTTAATTTTAATTCAAAATGTAAATATTTAATTTTAATTATTTAAATTTCATTTTAAAATATTAATTTAAATAAAATGCAAATGGGCACTACTATGGGAGTACGGGGTCTTTTACAGTCGGCTCGATCGACTGTAGCCTTTCTTACTTGTTGTTAGCTATACCAGTTGAACCAATTTTGACGAATAGTACATGTTTAGAAAGTACATGTACTGACCAACTTTGATCAAAATCGGACAACTATATTGTATAGCTCCCATTGATCTAATCGGTCAAAAATACGCTTCAAATATGAATTAGCTATTTTAATCAAACTCACACAGAATAAATATTTTAGTAACATAAACATATTGATCAAGTTTCATCCAAATCGGAATACTATATCGTATAGCTCCGATAGGAACAATCGGTCGAAAATACGCTTTAAATATGCATTTGTATGAACAATTTTTGTACTTAACAAGCTTCTTATCCATCACCTAAACAAATGCAATAACATTATTTTTGCTAATAACATATTTAAATTGAGTAACGGGTATCCCAAAGTCGCTAGGCGACTATAATATTACTTCTTTTTGTTTCAACGTGTTTTAATTCAAAGTACTATCCAGTATAAGACCTAGGTACCGAATTAATAAATTAAATCGTGAATTAAAGCAGGGAGTATTATTCGGTCGGGAGTGCTTGATTGTAGTTTTCATCTTCATATTTTTTGTTTGTATGAAAAAATGCGCACTGCTAGACGAGTACGAGGTCTTTTACAGCCTCCACTGTAGGCTTTCTTACTTGGTAATGACACATTTCAGCGAGAAATTAACACAAACAAAAGTCCTGAAGTCACTAAAAGGCAACAAGGTGCACTGAGAATAAAAGAAAGAGTTTCTAGGTCCAATGTTTAGCTTACCAAGTCGTCCCAAAAGGACATTATATGAAAAGTAGTGGCGCTGCATCTTAAAAATATGAAACGTTTATTGAAACATGAAAATAAATGTATTGCAAGATATGACAGCGACATACTAATAAATCTCCTGATTTTCCAAATTCTCTGTATAAGTCCGTATGCTTGATGTCAGGAAAGTGAAAATTGCACCATAAAAAATAGTTTTCAATTTGTTTTAATAGATGAATTTAAACAAATGGGCCATAAAATATGAAATAAACAGATAGCTACTCAATCAGGTGACCACAATAAACAATGAAATAGAAAAAGTAGAACTTTTATCAACATTTCAAAATAAAAAGATACATATATTGGAAAAATATGACATGTCAAATAAATAAGTTTGTACGTGCACGTCCTAAATGTAATAAATTAAAAATAATTAATAAAACAAAAACACCAACATACTTGCTAAAAGTGTAAACGACTAATACACTCGATCACATTGATATTTATTTAAGATTTAATAGTTAATTTGACGGGAATGAAAAATAAAATCTTAAAACAATATTATATAGGGCACTGGAAAAAACTTTAAATTTGATTCTTTGACATAAACAAAATGCTTTTATTCTTCCTTTTTTTATCCAAACCCCTAACCAAACCACAAATTGTGAATCTCAATTTATGGATTTTTATTCAAATAATTACGGCCTCAGCGCTCAGAAACTAATTCATTAGCTGCAAACCAAACAGAAGCAAGAGAAGCCAAAACGAAATCCACAAAAAAAAAATAGAATAAAAAAATATTACAATGTGAGCCGAAAATGAAATGTAAAGCGCGAAGAGCAGCGTTGATTGTCCTTGATGGATGATGGACTGATGATGGTTTGGTCGAAGTGCCCGAATTACAGACAGACAGGCAACCGGCCGAACAGACTGTCTTTACATGGTGGGGTGGTTGTGCTGCTGACGGTAGTGTGGATGAATAAAAAACGGCAGGAGCATTTAGCAAAAAGGCAAGAAACAATGTTTAAAATCTAAAAAATTAAAGCGAGAGCGACGGTTGTCGGCACATTGCAATTTATATGCAAACAAACAAATAAGCTCGACAAAGCACCCAAAACCCATACCACCGCCACCCCAGCTAGCGAGCAAGCAACCACCCAATAAACCACCCACTCACACCAACGCAATACAGCTGAGCGTAGGTCTCTTTCTGGCAGCCTTGCTTCGTACTGAGTGCTGCCGGCTGCTGCATGTCCTCGATTCTCATTCTCTTTCCCATCCCATGCCATCCCATTGGCATTCACATTCTATACCCATTCCTATTCCATAGACACTGTCCTCCAGCTCCTTCTTTCTATGTGTGTTGTTCGTTGAACATTTCAATCAACGCTCGAGTAAAAATTGAAAAAAATAAAGACCAGGATAATGTGGCTTGCGTTGGGTTTTTGGGTGCGACGAGTTCGTTTCGTTGCGTTTCTACTCTGTAGAAGTCCCTGATAGGCGGGAAGGGGCTGGCTGGGATGGGAGCTTGGTGAGAGTGTTGAAGCCGCCTAAGCGGAAATGGATGCGCAACACTTAAGTGCCACAAATTGTGTGCCATATGTGGAGACGTTGCTCGCCCTGAAACTATCCATAGATGCGAGATATACTTACAAGTGGCAGTACAAGTGTGTACTTGTGTATGAACATCACTACGAACAATCACGTGCACAGGTGATACCGATTCATAGTGGGGTAAGTAGGTGTGATGACAGTAGTGGCAAGTGTCTACGGTCTATTTACATCTATGGTAGTAAACAGAGATTTAGCAACATACTTGGTAAGTTAGTCAGGACGAGTAAATGTGAAGATTGGATACAGAGGCAACTATACAACTGAGTATAAACTAAGACTAAAGAAACGATCAACTTAGATTGCTTTCGTAACCATTGCGGTCCCAAACGTTAAAAAATTAGAAAAAAAAGTCAGATAGACTACATTCGAGCGATCCGACTGTAAAAGACTTCGATCTGATCCAAATCAAACTAGGTAAGGATAGTTACAATCAATATACACATTATATGTGAGTTTTTTGGGGTAACATACAGATTATGTGAAAATTTGCTCACGATAGCTCATAGTTTCCAAGTTATGGTGTTATGAAAATAGTTTTTTTACAGGCAGACGGAAATTACTATGTATATCGACTCGCCTGTTGAGGCTGATCATGAATATATATGCTTACTTTGTGCGGTCGGAATAGCTTCCATTTATTTTACATTTGAAACATTCGTTTTTATATTACTGAAATATAGTTCTTTTACGCAAGAATCGATGAAAATATTTTAAATAATTGTCATCTGGTGACTCTAAATAGAAGCCCTAAAAAATTTCTGACAACATTTTTAAAGTGGTCAATGCTTTTGTACACATAAATTTTTTTAAGCCATGTGTAATCTACAGATTAATAGAAGGAATACGATAAAAAATAAGTGTTTTTACAAAATGGGGGCCTTCAAAAAGTAAAATAAAATGTGTGGCCATTATTTGGGCCTTAAGCTGTGGCATTAAAAAAAATTATCCGATTAAAAAGAAAAGATTTTAAGTGAAACTTTAAAGTTCTGCTGTCCCATAAGAACACGTTGCTAAGCGTTTCTGTTAATGATCCAAATTTCAACAAAAAACGATGAATCCGATGATCCAAGTATTTTTAAGTCAATATAAAAACGTTTTTTTTTTTTATAATTTCTTAATAGATGAACAACCTTTAAATTAGAATAAGTGCATGATATACCTATATTTATAGCACGATTGTAGCTTTTCACTATAATTTGTTTTGATTCATTTAATTATACCCATTTTTTAATTTTATTAAAATTTGACATGTCAGAAAAGTATAAAATTGATCAATTTTGATATTTATTAATTTTTTTAAAATTTATTTTAACATTTAAATTTTGAAAATATATTGCGGATTCAGCCATAAATCATAGATAACTGATCAATTGCCACAAGATTTAAAAAAGTAGCGTTATTAAGACTGGAATTGCAGTTGAAGTTTGGCAAGGTTACAGCGTTAAATATCAATGTTGTCAAGTTGAGGAATGTATCACTTGCAATTGGATCTCACTTAAAAATCTGCATTACGAGTTGCCGCAGAGATACACCACAGAATCTGTGAGTGGCATCCCCCGGTGGCAACAGCCGCTGCTACACGGCGCCACCCATTCCCGAGACATTGCCATAACAACCGTTAACCGAAAATACATTTAAAAGCAGAGCAAACCAAACAAATTTTATAAAAAAAAAAAAAATTGCGACGACCAGCATCAAATCCAAAGTGTAAACATTCACAGCCTTTGTGCAATGCCATTCTGAGGATAGCCGAGCGGTGTGGAATAGCGGAGAGAGGAAGGTGTACAGAGGCGAAGGAATGGGTACAGAGCCCGGTAGACAATGCTGCTCACAGGCAACAGCTTCCTTCCGAGCTGACGCGCTGCGACTGCTACTCTGACGTTTGATGTGCAGCGCAGACAACGCTGAAACGTGTATATGAATAGAAGAAGAATGTGTGTGATTTAGAATGGGATGGAGGTAAAAGTAGTAGCAGGCGAAGGAGAATGAGTAGGAGGAAAACACATATGTATGTGTTTGCGGGGGTGCAGTGTGTGTCTCTCTAACAACACACTCAACACGACTGACAAACGGGAACAGCTAACACGGTATTTATTTCCAAGCAAGTTAAAAAAAAAACACAACAATAACAAGATTCTTACATACTAGCTAAAAGAAAGTAACGTCATGTGGATATGTATGCGAATAGCACATCATACACTCGCATACAGACTAACAGACGGATACATTGCAATTGCTTGGCAACACCAACAGCAATACAATCGCTTCACTGACTGCAATGGTTGTTGCTTTCGGTAGAGGTAGCGGGGCTTTCGCTAATGAAGTCGCAAACAGGCAGCCGCTGTCGACATAGCCGCTTTGCATATTCATTTAAAAAAAACGGAAGAATGATAAAAAAAAAAGGAGAACTGCTCAACACATTTGCAACCGTACGCTTTTATTGTAATAGAAATTATAAGCTTATGGGCCTTCCATACAATTGCCGGTTTGCCGGTCTGTTTTAGCAACACGTTGCCCATTTCCATTCGCCCACTTTCCTAGTTTCCCATTTTCATAAGCGTCTTTTGTTGTCTCTGCGAACAAAACCGCCGCCACAGGCAGCCAACAATAATGGGATGTAATGAAGTGCGACAACGTTGCACGAACGTGGGAGCATTGCTAACTGAAATTCGACATCGTTGCATACAAAATTATTACATTAGCTAAAATATGAAAGTTAAGTTAACATGTAAGTATGTTAAGTAATATATAGATTTCGACAAACTTCAAATAATCAACAGGTCAGAAGACACAATTGGAAAGCAATGATTTATATCATATTTTTTTTTTACCAAATATATATTGAGCGATATTTTTAAGCTAGCAATATATTACAATGCTACACACTAGTTTTATAGTTGGAATGCAAAATGTTACATAAAATGTTAAACGTTTGAGTAAGTGTAAAAGTGTAAAGTTTAAAAAAATATATGTTGAATATCTTGTGTGTAAGACACGTTAATTTATTATGTTTAAGGTTCTTAATTATTAGTGTTTTTAGTTGGCAATATACTACATACATTAAAAAAAAAAACAAAAAAACAAAATAAAATAAAATAAAATAAAAAAAATAAAATAATTGTTTTGATGTTGAAGTATTTCTAAAAAGGCTTTAAAATAAAATTATATATAGCTAGCCGGTCAAGCCTTTCTATTCTTAACTCAGCCTTTGTTTCAGTCAGTGTTAATTAAATATTTAATACATATTTTAGATAGATTTGCAAGTGATACATCAACAACTGTAGTTGTTCAACTCTAGTTTGCCGCAAATAAAAATACACTTGAAGAAATTCATAAAACTTAAAAAGAAGATTATACTAAGCCGTTCTTCTTAACAGTGAACGACGATTAACATTGATCTGGCGCCTAAGTCTTTTTCAGCTGAGTTATAATTTGCAAAGCTTTTAAGCGTTCTCTGAAAATCTGTCGTGTTGCACGCGACAAGGGTGGCTTCGAGTTGTCGCTTTGGCTTAACGCAGTGCATTTCCTGCTCCTGTTGCTTGCTACTGCTGCTGCGCACCACCAACAGCAACAGCAGCAGAAGCAGTAGCAATCGCAACACCCACCCAAGTTAGCTTTGCCTGTACCTCGTTTAATTTTTAGCAACGATTTCATAATTTTAAACCCGTGCCGAATGCTCGAGCTTGCTCGGTCTCAGGCCTCGCGTCTAGTGGAAACGGATTCGGATTCAGTCAGATTCGTTAGCGTGCGCCGTGTTCTGTGTACTCTGCCGTGCTGTGTCCTGCGATTTCTGCGTCTGAGCGAGTGCGGCATGCTACTGATGGTTTGACTGCTGGGCGTTTAGTTCATTTGATTGTTAACTGTCATCGGCGGCAGTTCAGCGCCAGTGCCAGTGCCAGAAATCAGAGCCTCAAACTTATCTAAAGTTTTCCTTATAAATTTTAAAGTATGTGCAGTTACGATTTCACTATAAAATTTTTTTTATTTACATATAGTTATATTTAAAAAGTGAATATTTAACATTGTGTTAATTTAATTAAAACCACAATCGTTATCAAATTTTTGGAGTTTAGGCTTAAGATATCAAAGATCGTGTGGTGAGCCCGTGATATTCATATCAGAAACTAATAACAAAAATTAAAATGATAAAACGCCCAAAAAATAAAATTCAACAAAAAATTAATTTTATTATATCCTTGAAATCATCTTACACAATAAATTAAAGCTAAAAATATTTTTTTCATATAATTATAATGCAGTTTTTATATCCAGAAAATAATGTGGTAAAATAAAGATAATAGTTAAATACGACTTAATTGGTACTTAAATTTACGTTTTCTAGAATTTTAAAAATGTATTTCTTACTGCCCTTTTTGTGATGCTATTTAACTTGACGTTTGAGAAGGATATCAATAAAACAAAATGTACTTTTATAAAGTATTTAAAAATTTAATCATTTTTGGAAGAAACGTATTCTATCGCATTTCTTTGTCATGAAATCATACAAGTTCTAGATTCTCCTATAAAATAGCTTACATAACTTACATAACTAAACCATTCAAGAATTTTCTAAAAAATGGAAAATCTTACTAGTAAAGGTTGTGTGTACCCACAAAAGGAAATTACTTCATAAAAATCGTTTGAGTTAATATGGGATCATAATGGCATTGCAGTCTTCAATTTAAATATTAAAAATATCGATAATCTTGATATTTTAATAATTGATAGTAATAAACAATGAGCTCGTTTATTTTTCATAAAGTAGTTACAAAAACCTTAAACCAACGACTAAAGTAATGGAAATTGTATTTGTAATTCCACAAAAGAAATTATTTTTAATTTAGAAAAATGATCTCTCAAAAACTATTTGGTTTTGTGTTATATTTTACTTATTAATTAACATTATATATGCTATTTGTAATAGCTCCACCATATCTTCTGTATATCTATTATATAATAATATACAAGAAAAAATGCTATAGTAGCCTCCGACATTTGGATTCCCGTTACTCAGTGTCGATGTGTTAATAAAAAGGAGTTTGATAATAATATTAGTTTAGAATAAGATAGCTGGGAAAACACAGAACATTTTTTAAAAATATTCATGTTTATAGCAAATTTTTGATGTATGTATGTTCCTATGTCAGCTATGCAACGAAGTAGTGCGATTAGGAACAAGCTTGGTCAGTGCATTCCTAGGCATACACTACCAGTCTAAACATAATTCAAAAAAAGTTATCTATACTAAAACATGAAAAAACGTTTATATAAGATAGTCACTCTACGAGTAACTGTTATAAAAAGTCATGGTTCTTACTTTTTCCTCGTACTCAGAAATAATACAAAGTTCTATAAGGTTTGTCTGAAGCAAAAGAAAATTTGTCGGACCAATATAAAATATTTTAATTGCATTGAAAAAGTTTTACATTTTTCTATAATAAATGAGCACTAGAATGGAGAGGAGTTGTTTTTATTTAAATAGAGTGGGCTAGTTTGGGTTTTAAATAAATAAGCTTAAAATTAGATTCTTCGTGTTCTTTGAAAATTGTTAACCAAATATAAAACCAATTGTGACCCATTTATGATAAAATCTGAGCAAAACTGATAAAAACATACATAAAACATTGAAAAGTAATTTGGCTTTTACGACTATATATGCTATCAATCTTGCATTTTTTTAATGGAATCTGCTCTGGGCGAACGTCAATATTGCTAATTACTTATACATTTTAATCAAACTCAAAATATTATATTATTTTAAATCATAATGTTATTTTTAAAAAATTCAAGAAAGGTAATTAAGTTCTGACCATACCTTAATACGAAGAGTTAAAATTTAAAGATCTTCTCGTTTTTGTTTTATGAACAAATAAAATTAATACGATTAAAATGTTGTTTATTTTCATATAAACATATTTTAACATCAAACAAGAAAGAATTCTATAGTCGCCTCGCGACTTTAGGATACCCGTTACTCAATTTAAATATGATATTAACAAAATAATGTTAGTGTATTTGTTTAGGTGATGGATATACACAGACAATTTTCATACAAATTCATATTTAGAGAATAATTTCGGCCGATTTTTTCCTATGGGAGCTAAACGATATAGTAGCCCGTACTGCATGAAACTTGGTCAATATGTTTATGTTATTAGAGAATGTATTCAATGTAAGTTTGATTAACATAGCTTCTTCAACTCATAAGCTTTTCAATTAAATTCCGATTGTTCCTATGGGAGCTATCTGATATAGTATTCCTATTTAGATGAAACTTGGTCAATATGTTTATGATACTAAAATATGTATTCTATGTGAGTTTGATTAATGTAGCTTAGTCAATGCATAATTTTTAGCATACTAATTCAAATTTGGAACGTTTTTTTTTACCGATTAGCTCTATGGGAGCTATACGGTATAGTTGTCCGATTTGTGTAAAACTTGGGCAGTACACGAACTCCCTAGACATGTACTTCCGTGTAAATTTGGTTCAGATAGCACACCTAACAAAAACATTTTAGTTGTACTTGTACATTTACCTCTTAATGAAGATAGAACGCCCTTAAGTGGGCGTGTCAAAAAAAAAAAATTTCCTGTTTGGGTATTTTACCTTTCATTTGCGAACCCTTTCACTTTTCTAGCTCTTATAGTCTCTGAGATCCTTTTGTTTATACAGACGTATGGACGAACGGACAGACGAACATGGCTATATTGACTCGGCTATTGATGCTGATCAAGAATATATATACTTTATGGGGTCTGCCACGCCTCCTTCTGCCTGTTACATACATTCCAACGATTACAGTATACTCTTTTACTCTACGAGTAACAGGTATAAAAATATCTAATAGTTTAACATTTGCATAAATGTTGCTTTTAATGTGTGTTATATGTTTTAATATGCATGTAAGATATTTACCATAGATGAAAATAAACATTGTTAATTTTCCCATAGAGATATTTCTTAACTTATTTCCGGTATAAAATGTTATTCATAAATTCATTCAACTACTTCAAGTGTAGTCCTATCAAATACACAAGGGCCAGAATTGTTAGCTCATTGTTTGGCTATTGCTCTGAGCAACCACTGAACCAAATCCCCCAGCTCGAAGGAGTCTATAAAATCAAACTGAACCCTTGTAAACAACCTGAAACCCAATCTACAAAATGTGTGGAAATAAAGCGCATAAGCTGCAAAATTATTTAAGCATAAATCATTCGCACGGTGATGCACTGAAGCGTCAAGCATTGCACAGAAAAAAATACTACTTCATTTTATCCTAAAATAAAGAAATTAATTGTTATATAAACACTACTCAGCACATGAGTTAAAATAAAACTACTAAATATTACATAAGAGTATACGTTTTGTATCCAAAATAGTTGTTAAAAAGATCGAAACTTGAATTAAGCACTTCAGTGCTATTGTTAAGAAATCCGCGGTACCGTTAAGGAACACATTAAGGACTTGGAATTAATTTTCTTCTAAAAAACGGACTTTTTTTTTTACTCTGTACACACTTTACGCACACACACTCTTTACTCACACAGAAACACACCCCGACATGGAGACACATCCATGTCACTCATATCAATCTCACAGAGATGTCCTCGAAAAGGGTTCAAATCCAATTCGATTAGTTCAACGATGTGTTGGCTCATACATGTGTTGTCTCACACGCTCTAAATTGGGATGAGGAACAGGGAACATGAGCAGGGACACGACCATTGCCATGGTCAAAGTTAAATGTGAGTTTGTCAAAGCGTCAGGGGCGGAGCGAAACGTGTATGTAACTTAATTTGGAGTGGACCTCAGTTCAGCTACACTTTCTGGAGTTTCACACATGCCAAAAAGCCACAAGTGGCACATTATTTTAATTCACAGTCAAACGATGTACCGTTTATACCAACATGTACATGAGTTTGGGGTACAGGGCACTTTGCACGATGTTTAGAGAAGTTTTTACAACCTCGAAGGTAGCTAAGTTTTTGTAAATAGCGTAGGAATTATCGCTTTTATGGTGCCGAATTTATAATTTTTAGAGTTTAGTTGTCTATCAAAGGTTCAATTTGAGGTTTTTGACTAGAGCTTAACACTAAGTTTCATATTTTATTTGATTTATTTTATTTTCCAACTTTATCGATTTAAACGCTTTTCTCAAGAAAAAGGCTCTCTGTTATTTTATCTGTTCTAAAATCAGTTAAAAATTTTTAATAATCTTCTAAATTTGCTGTAATTTATGACTGGCAATTGTTTGTAAAAATCATGTTTTAAGTTACATCGTACTTTAAATTTTGGCTATTTTGAACGGTTCTAGAAATAAAACTTTAGCAGTTTTATCTTATATTTGATGCCTAACATCTTTACATTTAGATGAATGAACTTGAATCAATTCTATTTTAGTCTTACCCGAAGTCACAAATGTTAGCGATATGCGGACAAATATATGTCAGATTAGAAATTCAGAATCTCTGATATTGGTCGAGATATAATTAGGAGTTTATAGTTATAAGTTTTGCACAAACTTGAATCAAGGCCGGTCATTTTGGTGCGCTCAATTGGCCGCTAGCTTACACCCTTGAAAGTGATGGAACTGTTTAAAAGGGTTGCAGACCCGTATGCACAATAACGAGTGACCTCCTAGAAAGCTTACAGCCTGCGGCAGGAGTGTGTCGTCTGTCAAAGATCCCTGTTTGATGTGCTGTAATTATGTTATAAGGTTGTTTCTGTAAAGTGAGATTTAAGTGTGTGGCAACCACTCAAATGGATATCTAGTGCAGCAAACATCAACGTTAATTTTAGGGTTGTCCGCGAAACCAGGGTTGGTTTGATTTATGGTTATGGTATGTACATAGAGTACAGCTGTAGGTATCAATCAGTAGCCGCTGTAAAGCACCACCAAACCCCATTAATAAATAAAACTGAGTAATTCCAACTACAGTAGCCACCCGCTTTAATTGTTGGCAAAAGTTTTTATATCTATTTCCCACAAGACAAACACAAACAAGCTGAAGCTTGCAGCAGCTTTTAGTTTGCAGTTGTTTGCAGTTTTTTGTTTTTGCTGCTGCTGCTGTTGTTGCACTTTTGCCAGCTGCGCATTAATCTCAGCTGGAAAGTTAAGATTCTGCCGCAGTGCTGGCCAAGTTGCCAACGTTGCCATTAAAAAGATGCTGCCAGCTGCTGATTGAATATTAAAATGCTGCCAGCAACTGTGGCAATTAAAGCTCTGCCGCATCAATCAGTGTGCGGCGCTTTGCAATGGGTGGCGAAGGGGTGGGGGATTGCTGGCATAGTGGACTTGCCACGCCTTAATTACCATAATCTAATTTTAACTTTGTCAGAAATGATTCTTCTTTCACTGCTGCTCTCTTACTACAACGACTGCTGCCAAAAAATGCAAATCAACTAACGGAACGCAGCCAATTTGGCCTCTCCTCTTCCAGCTGCCCCCGCCCACTACACTTGACGGAATCCTCGCCCCCGCCTAGAAGCCTGCTCTGCCAACGCCTGGCGACAGTTAAAAACTTTTATATTTTTACAACGAAATGAAAAAACAATAAAATAAAAAAGCAAAATTATACCAACAACAAAAACAAGATGATGACAAAAGCTATAGAGTCGCAACAGTGGCAGAGGCAGAGCAAAGCAGCAACCGCTGCGACGGTTTGTTAAAAACTTTTTTTTTTTTTAAATGCGAAAATGAAAAAGCAACAAGACGAGTTTGTCACAGGCATTGGGGATAGGTAAGCTCGTCGCGGAAGGGAACGTTGGATGGGGTAGATGGAGAGTTAGGTGGTGTCGCTGGTTGAGCGTTTAGAATTGACAGCATCAGGATACAGACACACGGTGGCGGCGTCAAGTGCCTCAAACAGTTTGGCAGGCGAACATAACAATTGAGTTTGCTTCCCTTACTCTATAAGTGTAACGGTTTGTGTGAGGGCTCTCCCACTCTCTGCCTATGTACTGTTTTCTGCCTTTTTGTGTGCATATGTGTGTGTGTGTGTGTGTGTGTGTGTGTGTGGTGAGAGAAGCTAGGGCAGCCAGATGTTAAAACATTTAATTTGCTGGAATTTAGCGCTCCATATAAGCTTATTAACAGACTAGCGCAGGTGCACGTGAGTGTGTGCGAGTGTTTGTGTGCGTATTTGTGTGTGACTGTTGTTATTCAAATTGTTTTTCTATGCAAATTTTTAAGTGCCACACGATACGTGCCTTTGTAAGCAGGCAATATTTTGACCATCTAATTTGGGTACTCCCCATTTACTACTCTCGAACACTTTTGTTTGATTTGTATCAAAATTGATGCAAATTTATGTAGGTTATCCTTTAGAACATTATTTATCCAATCTGAAGATCTTTCAAAGTTTCAGAATTCAAAAAACTGCAAATATTAACCAGTTTCCATTAGAATTGCAACTAAAGTTAATATTTGAAGTGATTTAATGAACATTTTCAAAAAATGTGTCTAAGTTTACAAAAAATTTTAAATTTTAAAATTGAATCAAAATAAAACAAGTAAGAAAGGCTACACCCGAGCACTACTCACAATAGTGCGCATTTGTTTTTTATTCAAAATTTTAAAATGAAATCCAAAAAACTAAAATAAACAAAATAATTCCCTGACAGGAGTTACCTCACACCTCAAACATACCCGCCAAAAAATCACAACTCTACCAGCTGGACCAATTAAAATTCTTTATTTACATTATCAATTTAAATTTAAAATTTCGAACCTGCCACCTAAGACTGCGACTTTCGGAAGACGCCGCAACCCTACTACTTGCACGACGCCCAACTTGTACTAAGGTTTTGATTATCTGCATTTACATGTAATATTTTTTGTGTTAAATCCTTCTGTCGCGCTTGCACCCATGCAATGTCGTTGAGCTAAAATGTTAGCTTTGTTACGTATTTTCTTTCTTAATTATAGACGGATTTATACGCAACTTTCAGGATAGTTTTATATTATTTGTCTCCAAACGAATTTTAATTTAGAGCACTAAGCGCTGAGAACAAATGCCTTAAAAACGGCATTGAAGTTTGAAAAGGTTTTAGTTCTTATGGAAAAAATTTTAAAAATTTTTAGTGGCATTGCATATATGCCGTCTTTAAAAACAAGCCCTTATGCAAGCCAAAAAATTATATATTTCTTATTGTTGTACAAAATTCAAATTAAATTAACATTATTTTTTCACGCTAACTGACTTATTAAATCATTTATAGCTCACAAAAATTTTCGTAAATTTTCAATTAAGTAACATTTCCTTCAGCTGTTGTACTAGTAACTGAGAAGGATTTCTTCACTGTTGTTAGCCGGAAGCGTTCCGGAAGCGTTTCTCTTTGCTTAAAAATTACAGATGTTTTTCCAGTCGCATTGCAAAGGCTCTAAAATGCTTGTTTACTTTGAGAAATTTATAAGTCAAAACACCAATACATCAATACATTGACTTTGAAATAGTATTTTGAAATTCTCTCATCATGTTATAACTCATAAAAAAACGCTTTGCTATCTATCGACTTTTCTTTTAGAAATCCCCCTTCTCTATTGCAAAATTTTAAGACTCATTTGGCGAACTATTAAAAGAACCGCAAAGTCTTTTCAAAACTTAACATAACAAAAATTGGGAAGCTTTTGTTAATTTTTGTACGTTAGGGCACGGTTGGCACAGTTAGCGATTTGGAGCCAAAACTGGCGACTTTTCGCATTTTGCTCATTGGCATCTATATTTTGGTATTGGCTCCTTTTCATTAAAAAAAAACAGATTTTTATTTTGCTTAGCCTTCTTAGAAATCAAATTGAGAATAATTTAGAACTTGGATGTTACCATCCTTACATTGCTCTTTTAGGAGGAATAAATTAAATTTGGTATAAACAAAAAAAAAAAGTGAATTGCTAAAAAAAAATCAGTATTATTGGCTCCTCTTTAATGAAATTGACTCTATTTTAAATTTGCTAGGCGAATTTTTAAAAAATTTAGTTACATTTTAAGGGCTTCGTATAATTTATACGGCAGAATTGGTAAGAGCTACAAGTTCAAATCTAGTCAGTATCGACTCCATATTTAGTAAGTCAATGCAAGAATCATTTTTTTCCGATGCCACGGCCAATTCTCCCACAATGGTACAAACACTGGACACACTTTGGAAAAATTCGATGTTTTTTGACAAATATCTTAGTAACTATGGCACTTTGGAATACCAATTTTGTTGCACAGGTTTCTAAAGACAGCATAAACCCCGCCCCTTCCATATTTTTCTATAAGAAAATATGTAAAGGACCCCGACCGATATATCCTCTGCAAGGGTATAAAAATACATAGTATGCAAATTTTGAGTGTCTTTAAAACGAATTCAACCAAATTCACGCAATGTGTAATTGTTATCATTTTTCATCAGCCGACCAAATTTCATCCAAACAAATATATCGGATTTCTATTTCTTAAAACTACTATTTTAACAATTGGTAATTGAAAATTTAAAGTCTTTTCGTTATCTTTTGTGAAGTTATTTCAAGTTAAGTACACCTGCACCTGAGCGAGTTGATTTTTTACAATTGACAACGCGATAGCCATTCAGCGCAATCCAACAACTACTATGTAAATTTAGCTGATTTTGCTCGCTATGCTGAGAGGGTCGCGTTTTAGCACTCGAAAAAATACTTAAAATGGGCCTAGGTTCGTTGACCTAACATCGAGTTTAAAAAGTGGACTGGAAAGGACTAGATCAAGCACTGGTATTAGTGCGTTGCAGACAACAGAGACTATTTTAAAGGGAAAAATAACGATTTTACCAATAATATGCCATTGCTTGTTTTATACATCGATTCTGGGAACTTTTTATTCAAAGTAGTATTCCTAAAGTTTTTCTTGCTGAAATCGATCCAAAATTGATTCTAAGTATGAATTCGAAAAATATCGAACAACATTTTTGTACATTCTTCTTTTCTAATCACAGTCGCATTTTGTTAACATTATAACCATTCTTTGCATGCCACGAGTCGACTATTACATTATTTGCAGTGTCTGCTTTTTATATTCCCGTAAAAGGTTTTTTAGTGGTGATTATTAAGCAGTAGCTGAGTACACAAAGACTTAATACAGTTGAGCAAATGGGAAATGAGAAATCACTTTTAATTGCCATTGAAATGAATAAAAGCTTAACTGCTTGAAAAGGTACACAGGAGCAAGATTGCATGGATGACACTGCAGAAGGAGGAGTAGACACTGGCACTGCCACAGTGGGCGTGGTACAGGACACAGAACACAGTCAAGTTGAAGATGTTTGCAAAGACAATGCAAATGTAGACATAAATCTTGAATAACGTCTTATTCAAGTCAACAACAGAATGAAACTTAAACTCAAACTACAGTTAGCAGCAAAAGTAAAACTTATTTCATAAGTCAGTGTTTTAAAGATGGTTGGCTATGTATTTAACTTTGTTAATTAAATAAAAACATTTGTTTACATTTTTTTGGATCCTTTATGAAAGGCATAAGATTTAAAAACACATTTAATTTGTTATAATTGTGTATTATTTTTCCAAAATTTGTATCACCAATTCCAATAAAACAGAAAATACGGTTATCTTCGGCTCCGAGAAGATTAAATACCCTTGCAGTCATGCGTATTTCGATAGTTTCAATTAACGATTGTATCGGTGGTAATTTTATAATATAGTAGTATTGGAATTTATAGAAAACGTGTATTGTGTGAATTTGGTTAAAATCATGGCTTCATACACATGCAGCGAAAACGTTCGAACATTGGCTTGTTTCTGTCTCAGTTGCACACACGCATTGACATTGCGCTCAAATATAAACTTTGTTACGTGTTAGCTCTCTTGTTTATAGTCGGATTTGTGTGCAGCTTTCAGAATAGTTTGATATTATTTGTTTCCAAACGAATTTTAAAAACCAACACAAATGCCTTTAAAACGGTATGGAAATTAGAAATTATTTTGTTTCTTGTGGAAACGTGGATGTGGCAGATCCAAATTTTTAATTACATTCTATTATGCTCTTTTTAAGAATTTGTGTACCAAAATTAGTATTCCTAAGTGCCATAGTTACTGAGATATTCGCCGAAAACATTGATTTTTTCCGAGGTGTGTCCAGGTTCTGCCTCGTTGTGGGCGAATGGGGCGAATCATACGGACGGACATGACGGAATGTTCCTATGGGAGCTATATAAAATAGTGTTCCGATTTGGCATACCGAATTTTAACATATGAACTGCGTGCAGAGAGAATACACATCTATTCCAAGTTTCATTAGGATTGCTTTTAAACTAATAGACAAGTTCGCATAGAAACATACAGACAGACGGACAAACAGACATATGTATAACAAAAATCTATTAAATGTAAATGCAGATAATCGGAATTTTCGCAAACGTGCAGCTGGTGGAGTTGCGGTGTGTACTCAATCCTATGTCTGAGGCGCGGGCTCGAGTCCAAACAGTTAATATTGTCAATTTACTTTTTTAAATTTCTATTAAAAATTAAAATTTTAATTTGAGCAGCTAGTGGGTTGCTGTTTGTTGTTTGTAATATGTACGTGTGAGGTTGCAGGTTCGAATCCTATCACTGAATTTGATTTATTTCATTTTAAAATTTTAATTTAGTCAAATTCAAATAATAATTTTGAATCCTAATACAAGTATTACTCTTCACTCTTTTCCTTCATGTTTTTTGTTTTTTTTACGAAAAAATGCGCACTACTTTGAGCCTTTCTTACTTGATAATTCTTCTGCGTTGGGGGCGCCCGTACCTCGTGGTCCCGTATAATTTATACTGCAGAGACGACAATTGCTTAACCCTGGAACCTGCGTACCAAAATGGGTATTCCTTAGTGCAATAGCTACTAAAATATTCACCAAAAACATACATTTTTTCCAAGGGGTATCTAGTTTTTGATTTTTGTGCGCAAATGGGGGTGGCATCAAAAAATATATGGAAAATTCTGACTAAATTCAAACTATTGACTCTTATCATCTCTAAAATCTTTTTGTTCATACGGATGGACAGATTGACAGACATTATAATAAAATTAGTCTTAATTTTTAGACTCTAGTGAGTATGATTATAATAGATTGGTCAACGCAAAGGATTTGACAGCTATACAAAATAATTATGGGTAAATTTTGATTATTGGCCAATGTATTTTTTGCTAGTGAAGAAGCTTGGTAATTCCAGATGTATTTCATACTAGTTAATACTAACGCAAAACGAAAAAAATTCTATAGATACAGTTTTCCGGTTTGGGCCAATACACGGAACATGTACTCCCCGGAACAAAAAAAAAAGTTTTCCATAGTAATCAACATTTGCTGTGGAGTGTAATTTTTTTAAGACGAAACAAAAGTTTTGTTTATTGATAATGCTATTGATTCCTCAATTTGTTCTGAACTTTTTTGTATTACACTTCTTTTTTATTGCTTTAGAATGAAGGAGACGAACGGCAATACTACAAGTAACAACGTTACTAACAACAACTGCAACAATGGAAATAACAACAGCACTGGCAGCTTAACATCACCAAGTTGTGGCACAACCGCAGTGCCAGCTACGCCAGCAGCGGCACAGCAAACAATCCCAGCGAATACGGAACAACAGTCTATGCAGCAACAGCAGCAACAGCAATCAGCTGGTGCACAGCAGATGACGCCAAGGAAGAGTAACATCCACGAGCTACGTAATCAGGATTATGTTAGTCGCCTTATGGCTGCCACGCCTCCCTACTTGTACTCAGCACCTGTTGGGCCGAACAATTATTTTTTCAGCGATATGTTGCGGTCTTTGGTGCAAACACGCAACAATGAAACAGCACGCGTGTTGCAGCTGCAACAGCAACAACAGCAGCAGCAACAACAACAGCAGCAGCAGCAGGCAGCATTAGTGCGACGTTCCCGCAAAAGATCCTGGTCACATCGTCCGTACTATGAGCAAATGCGAGAACGACGGGAGATCGCATCGGAGGAGAAGCAACAAAATCAGCAGCAACCACAACAACAGCAGCATCAACAGGCGAATACGATGGCAACAATAACCACTGAGAAGCCACTGGAGCTGACAAACAAGTCGGCTCCCACGCTCACCCATACATCCACGCCAACATCTACGCCCACACCAACGCCCATACCCTACACCTACACAAAACTGGAGACAAAGTCCTTGGCCAAGGCAGCGCTTAGAGGGGCCGTGGAAAATACTCTACAAGATAATACACCACCGGCAGCATCTTTGCCACCACAGGATCTGGTGCTTCCACCACCTCCACCTGTGTGGTATCCACCGCTGTACGCACCCTATGGTATCGATCCACTGCACTTCTTCATTGACTTGCGCGTCTCGGGGCACATCTACGATCGCAAAAAGGAAAACGTCTCTCCTCTCTCCAATAGCAACAGTAGTAGTGCTACGGCTGCGGGGACGGGTGCCTTGCTACCCGCAGAGGATTCGTCAGCTGCTGCTGCGGCGGCTGCAGCAAGTGGTCTGGGCAGTAATAATCTACTGGGCAAGCAGCGCCATGGATCGGCTTTTACCGTACCCATACCTAAGTCAGCTCAAAGTGATGCCATAAATTTATGCGCCAATGGCAGCAATGCTGCAGGCGATACTTCCGCTCAAATTGCTGGGGTACCCGGCCTGGGAAAGTTTGAACACTATGCCAAATACTATGATCTTGGTGAAAGCAAAGAGAATCAGCCCTCGGCCAGCACTGCAGCTGCTGCTGCTGCTGCAGCCGCTGCGGCAGCAAATCTATCTAAATCAGGGGCCAGTTACATGTTGCAGCATCTCCCACGACTGTACAGTCAGTTTGCGGCGCAACAAGAGGCGGCAGCAGCAGCAGCTGTAGGAGATCTGGATGCCAAGTCTGAATCGGCTTCAGCCTGTGCCGATCTGTGTGATGAGGATTCGATGGGTCGTGGCTCTAACGATACGACTGGCGCTCTTCTCGAAAACAACAGTCTTCAAAATGATCGCGACATTGACGTGGAGATTATTGATTCTATTAAATATCGGACTGACGGTGAAAGCAGTCGCTGCTCCAGCAACGACGAGGCATCTGTAACGCAAATCGATTAAGTTCGTGGAGATTTTCAATTTCGACTCACTGTTTAAAAAAAATGAAATAAAGAAGCAATTTGGATTATAATTAAATAATTCACAACAGTTTATTCTTTGCTTTATCAAAAAAATTTAAAAATTCGTGGTGGATTGGGTAGACATAATGGCAATGTTTGATAATTTTTTGTGGGACAATGAAAAGCATTGGAGCGGCCGGATTTGATTATTTTGTTTGTCAAATATTTTTGTTTTTTTTATTTTAAATAAAAAAATATGTATACAATCGGGCACCCCCGGCCCGTAAGTAGTAAAAAGCCCGATCCCGACTTGAAATCATAGAAGTCTCCCTTTGCATATTAAGTTGTATCCAATTAATTTTAGCAAACGCAACTCGAACGATGCAGCTAAACAGCTGATCAAAGTCGATTATTTAGTATCGTAGTTCAAACTCATTATAAATGTATCGAAAAGGAATCGCTTAAATGAACTAAAGAATTGGTATCGATAGATGAATCAAAACAAAACGCGCTTTGTCTCGCTTGCACTTGCTCCAACCGTTATTTTTAGTGCAAATGACCTGTTTTCGGCCGATTTGGGCCATGGGAGCTATAGGATAACCTAATGTGGATAATTAAAATATTACTTTACACATAATATGAAATTTGATCTCGATAGCTTTAAGTTATCGCATTTTCATAATGTTTTTTACAATTCGTGGGGGCGGTAGGGGGCGTGGAAAAAAATTTCACCCAAACACGATATACCTGCACATTAAAGTAGTCTATGTACCACATTTGGTGTTTATAGCTTTTGCCGTCTCGGATATCTCAGCGTTTATACGGATGGACAGACGGTCAAGGTTTGTTCGCACAAACCCAATATACCCTCACAGGGTATTAAAATTACAAATAAACATTTGTACGTATTTTATGCCTGATCTATTTAAAAGGCATAGAAAGTATTACATTTCATTTAGTTTTTGAATTAAGTAATTAGATCGAACCCTACCCATGAAGTTTGGTTGAAAACAGCATTTTGAGAAGAACGCGTTCTGAGTTTTTGTGCCCCGTTTGGAATTGCGTTCGGAATAATTTTCAAATCGGAAGATCCGTTTGCACACATATTGTATACATATGTATCTATCGTTCGTTTTGTATAAAAGAAAATATAAAACAACTTCGATTTGGCCGACCCAATAAAAAGGCCTCCTTAAAGAACTTGCTAAAATGATACCGCGTGTTTTAAAAGAGTACATGATGTCCGTTTCTGTGTCTGTCTATGATATTTTAAAAGTCTAAGCTTCCTAATTTGGCATGTAGATTCGACAGTGGAGGTTGTTTACAGACAGGTGATCGAATTAATACCTCAGCTTCCAAATTTAAATTATCTTACAAAATTTAAATATAATTCACAGCACGTTAAGTCGATAATAAACGATTAAGAAAATAAGGGTGCGTCATTGGCTTACTCAGTCTAAATTGAACCTTTGCTCTTTTAATAGACTGATTGGAGTCGCCTTGGTTCTGCTAAATTCATTTAATTGTATTCATGTTTTTCAAGGGCGGAGCAATAAGTAAGATAGGATAGCCCAATTTGATAACCTATCGCGCTGAAAGCTTTCAAATGTCCAAAATTTCATGGAGGGTATGGCCCACGCCATCTTTTGAGATGCCTACTCACTGTCTCAGCAATCTGACACACCTTCAAACGATGGTCTGCCAAAACGACATCGTGGACATTAGTCACATTATCCTCTTTAGTAACCGTTTTTTGATCACCTATGAGTTCATTGATCTTGCTTGCAAAAACAAGAATCAAATCTCTGACCGATAGTGCTCATTTTCTATATTAAAAAAAACGCGAAAACGCCCGGTTTAATTCATGATTTATAAAAAACTCCTAGTCCGATTCAAATGAAAGTTTGACTGTAGCCTCTTAATAGAATGTTTCACACGATAGTAGTGTTTCCGGCGGTGACGATAAGTATTTCTCGGGCCACCCTCGTACATATAATATAGGGCACAGATTAGTTGGTTAAAGAATAATATTCATATAGACAAAGTACTGTAGTAGTAACAGCTCATTCCTATATTATAAGACTCATATTCATGTGCCGTTAATTGACGTCGCATCAACTGCTGGCGTATCATCCTTCAACACCCCCACACCCTTTTTCAGAACAGTACAATTTTAACTGTCATCCAACTACGCCTCAAAGTATGTAACGGCGAAAGCAATTTCATAAATCATTTGACGCCGTCATCATCCGCGTTGGCTGCCTCAAGGCATTTTTTAAATCGTCGTCGCGGAATTGTCGACCTGCTGCCTGTCTTCCACGACATCCCTCCACAATCAAAGCCACACCCTCCAACACCCAACCACCGCCCGATCCCCTTTTAGTGCCTTTCGACAATCTTTCATTCCCCCCACTGTTGTTGCATTACACGCCTGACTACGCTTTGTGTAAATTAAAACTGCTGCCGGCTGCCACGCCCCAACAGCCCCCCAACCCTCTCTACTCTGTACAAGAATTGCGACTGCGAGTTTTTCCTCTTGTTCCTCTTGTTTTTCATGTTCTTTATTTTTTAATAATTTTTTTTATTTGCGTACAGGATATTAATTTTTACACCATTCATTGATTTTGGTGCGCGTGGGAGCGTAATGAACATGCATACGATAGGAGAGTTCGCTATTGACCAAATGGGCGTGGCAATAGGCCGACTTACGCGTTCGCCGGCTCGTTTCCGTTTCCGCTGCACTTGTCGTTTTAAATGCTGCTATGTGTCTACATTTAACCAGCTAAAAATAATAACAATACTATTCATATAAGCTTCTCTTAAAATTCTACATTGTTGTTGAATCAAGGATCAAATACTTAAAAAATCATGTATATAAATTTAAATATTATTCTGGTTGTGTATGCGAAACGTTTTTTTTTATTCGTAACTAAATATAAATAAAGAGTTTATAGTTTATTTGGAGGATAAGGACAAATTATGACCGATCACTTTATCTTTACAAATATTTTTGTGAAATATGAAACTTACAGAATTTTCCAAGCTTGCACATTTCCAGTAAGTCAACCGGAATTCGCTGTATCTTCTATCTCTTACTTTGCCTACTGCGCACCAACACACAAAGCAATGATGCAGAAAAACTGCAGTAGCAGCCAATCAAGATAGAAATAAAAGCCAAACAGAAAAGTGGGGATAAAAGGATGTGATGGGACAATGTTCACATAAAGTAAAGCTCTAAAATCGACTTGTTTGATTTATGAGTGCTCCGCTCAAAAGCTAAAGAATGACTGGGGCCTAGGGTCTATGAGGATTGGGGACTGTTTCCACCGTATATTGTATAATCGTAATCAAAGTAAGTACTTAGCAGGGCAGGAGCGCCCCAGAGCATCGAAGGAAATTGAAATTCAACCTAATTGCGGGAAATTTGCAACGCAACTTAGCAGCTGACAGATTTTGTCTTCTTACTCGGGTTTTCGGCATTTCATGGTCCTCGTATTCATAAATCTTAACTGTAGCTCATAATTCATGCAGCACTCGACGATTGGCAGCCCTGGGGTGGGCAGACTGCTACTTGAGGAGCCTTTATTGGGTGGGGGATGATGTCCTGGCTGTGACAATATGCTAAACTTGCGCCAAAAAAGTTTTACCAATGACAAGACGAGCCAGAAAACAACAAAAAAAAAGAAAGGGAAACCCCCATAGCTGTTGCACAGCGCACGAATCATGCGAACGATTTGGGGTAGCAATGTGGGGTTGAACTAACAATGCTCCAACTCTAGAAAGCATTTCTGCATTTTTGATTATTTTCCATTTATTCATTGGGGGACAGCACAAATGATATAAAATCCAAGCAGCGTCACCATTTAAAGCATTTCTTTAATTGACGTAATTGTTTATTTTGAGCTAATTTTAATTCTTGAAAATTTTAAATAAAATATTTATTATGCTAGAGTGCTGTGGACAAAAGTGGACCAAATTTTTGTTTACGCTGTAAAATGCTGAAAAATAAAAATTGACTGGTTTTTTAAATGCATGTGTAATTGAAACGCAACTTTCCACTATACTATAGTTTTAAAATTAAGTTTCAAATTTTTTTTTTAAGGTTTAGGGATAGGCGGATAGGAATGTGTTTTGTAGGTCGGTGATTCCTAACTCCGTGTCAAATTTCCAAAATTAAAAACCAAAAAAAAAATCGTTGATTAAAGAGGAATGAAAACTAGCACGCTCCGACATTTTATTAATCCTCACTTGCTTATAGGCAGCAATCAATTTCTCATACTTGATCGGCTTTTGGTGGTTTTCACCTCTTTTTCGATGACACGATAGTGGAAACTATAAAAACAAATACAAGAGAAATAATGTACTTATTATTTAAGTGGTCCACTTCTGTCTACAAGCGACTTTTTTCGCATGCAGTTTGCATCAGCTTGCATTCTGAAAATAATATATTAAGTAATCATAAATTGGAAATGTAATGCCAAATCATCTGAATTACGACAAGTGTTTAAACTTTCTCGGTGAAATTTTGGGCGCAAGGCCCTGAAAAGTACAAAGTAACATCAGAACACATGTTTAAAGTTGAGCATGTCAAAATATGACATAGGTGAGACTAGTCTCAGAAAAATTCGAGTGGTACACTTCCCCCGGCGGTCCGATACAGTCTGAATCCTTAATTGTTGCAAATATTTGAATTCTCCCTTAGACAGCGGGCAAATTAATAAATCGAATTTGAAATATTTGGGCCTTCAACTGAACACACGACTAAAGAGGCCTATTAAAATGAGAGAGATTTTTAGCTGTGCCTATATTGTTTTTCAACACTTCACTTAGTTTGTCATTTTATCTAAATTTACAATCTTAAATGTTTTCAATATTCAGTTCATTCTGAGTGATACCATAAATCAGGATTGTACAAATTCGATTTAAGTGTGAATTGTAGCAAAATATTTATCTTACTTATTAATACAGCGTTTAGCTGTTTTTGTTTGTGCCCGTTTTTGATACATGTCGTTTGCTCCCTGTTCGTTGCTAAAAAGTTTATGTGTTTTTACACTTGCACTCAATTCTCTTTGCGTTTGCTTTCACGCATTACTTTTGTTGTTTAACTGTTTTGTTACACCGCGTTTTATTTACATGGAAGCAAACTTTTTTCCTTGTATTTTTCCCCGTTTTTACTTACAATTTCAAAGAATTTTTGAGTGCAGCAAAAGTACCTGCACTTATGGTCCATTTCGATACAGCGATCGATATATGTGCACAGTTATATAAGGCTATTAGAGATAATATTAGGCACATTAAATGTGCAGGTCTTACTGGGCGTAAATTTGATAAATGTATTTTCTGTACCAAATTAGGTAGAAGTGGATTGCGATGGTCATGACCAGTTTGTATTGATTTGCAATGTAATTTTTCACGAATGTATAATAAAAATTTCAAAAATTACGCTCGCTCTCCAAACAGATTTGCACTGATTCTGATATTTGTGCAGAGTTACTTAGTGAGACCAGTCATGGGCTCAAATTACAAGACTCCAACTAACTTTTCATTCTGTACCAGAATGTTGAGGGTCTTGAGCCTAAGTTAATGAGTAATACGAAGTTATCATTTTTAAACATGTAAAAAAGGCTACAGTCCAGCGTGCCGACTGTAAATGAGCCCGTACTCCTTCTAGTGCCCATTTTCCTTAATTTTTTACCGATTTGTCCAACGGGAGCTATAGGCTATAGTTGTCCGATCAAACTTGGTGAGGATAGTTATAAGATAATGGTACCAAACGCATACTGTGAAAATTTGGTTCCAATAGCTTAAGTCGTTTCCAAGTTATCATCATCACTTGCATGGGCGGTCAAATAAATTTAACCTGCTTGACATATTTAATTCATTCCGAATTTGATGGCTCTAGCTCTTGTAGTTTAAAAGATCCAGGTGTTCATACGGACGAACAAACAGACAGACAGACGTATATTTAGCTTTGAGTACTGGTTCTAAAAATAACTCAAAATTTTACGGTATTTTCGTAGATAATTAATGAACAATATAAACACGCGTTGACTCAGTTTTTACAATTTAAACTTGCAGAGGTTGTCTGTGAACACATCTTAAAAACGGCTTGTTAGATAAGTCTAAAAGTTTTACCCAAACATCCACAATATTTTTTCTTTTGTCATTCTAGCACTTGTTTACCATTTTATAGTTGAAGCGTAAGTAAGTAAGTTTTTTTAAAAATACAACTTTTATTGATACTTGCATTTCTTGAAAATTCAGTGTTTCGATGAGCAAAACGATTAATGTCTAGATTTTTTTTTCCTAGATTTTTTGGTTTTTTAATTTTTTCAAAGGGTTTCGAAAGCTTAAAAAAAAACAAGTAAGAACTACAGCCTGCGAGCCGACTACATATAGAAGACCCCGTACTCTCATTGTAGTGCCCATTGTCTTTAATTTAAATTAAAATTTAAAAAATACATTTTTAAAATTAAAACTTAATATTTACATTTTGAATTAAATTTAAAAATTTTATTTAACAATTGTCATTATCAGCGTTCGAACCCGCGATCTCAGACGAAGTTTCCATAATGCGACGCAACTCTACCAGTTGCACCACGCCCCACTTCTATCATTCTTTTGATTATCTGCATTTACATGCAACTAATTCATTTGCGGGCAGCGCAGCCGCCACACAGGCAGCAACAACGTTCGAACATATGTTTGTATGTTTCTGTCTCACTTGCGCGCATACAGTGATTTTGCAGTTAAATAATATAAACTTTGAACCGCGATATCTCTCTTGTTTATCGTAGGATTTTGATGCCACTTTCAGGATGGTTATATATAATAAGTCTAAAAGCGAATGTTAAATTACAACACTGTACTATTTTAACAAATGCCTTAAAAACCGCATTGAAGTTGGAAAGTTTTTGAGTTCTTATGAGAAAAGGAGGCGTGGCAGTCCAAAATATTTATGTCATTATTTTATGTCATTGCATTTTGGCTGTGTCTCTACTCTTTTTTAAAGAGTACGAGGTCTAATAAGGCTACAGTCGATCGAGCCGACTGTAAAAGACCGCATACTCTTATAGAAGTGAGCATTTGTATTTAGTTTAAAGAATTGGGTGAGCCGAAATCCTAAAGATCCAGATTTGCGTACTGCAAACACAACAAGAGCAGTGAATTTATAAATAAATTCAATATTATTCGTCTTGGTTCGGGTTACGTAGAAACGGTTTACGTTGCCATAGTTGTCTTCCACTAACCGGAACGTGAGCATCGTATGCTCAAGGGATGAAAATACTACTGTTGACGACGTATTATACGCATTGGATGAAAAAAAAGATTGAATAAACTAAATTTTGTACAAGAAACATTTTTGTCCATTTTTTATGTCCCCTTTTTTCAATATTTGTCCCTGTTTTGTCCGTTTTTTAAGTTCATCTAGCCTTTTTTTAAGTGAAAGCGTTGGCAACACTGATTCGAGCATATGCTAGTATGTTTCTGTCTCGCTTGCACTCACATTGACATTGCGCTCAAATGTAAACATTGCTACGTATTTTCTTTCTTATTTATTGTCCAATTTTTATGCAACTTTCAGGATAGATTAATATATGTCTCCAAAGGAGTGTTAAATTACAACACTGTACTATCTGAACAAATATCTTAAAAACGGCATTGAAGCTTATCGCTTATTACTTCCGTTCTGGAAGCGTGCGCAGCGTTTAAAGCAATTTTGTTTTTATAGATTTTACTGCCTTTCTAAAAGCCTCATCAGATTTAAATGCGCGTCCTTTGAACCTAAGGTCGAAAATGGTACTCTCCGCATACAAAATAGTTTCCTCGAAATCCGTTTCCGTTAGTACTTCTGTAACCTGATTATTGTCAACCGTTGAAGATATGGTTATCATTTTTATACCCGTTACTCGTAGAGTACAAGGGTATATTGCAGTCGTTAGAATGTATGTAACAGGCAGAAGGAGACGTGACAGACCCCATAAAGTATATACATATATTATTGATCAGCATCAATAACCGAGTCGATATAGCCATGTCCGTCTGTCCGTCCGCCCGTCTGTCCGTCCGTCCGTCCGTCCGTCCGTCTGTATGAACAAAAGGATCTCAGAGACTATAAGAGCTAGAAAGGTGAAAGGGTTCGCAAATGAAAGGTACAATACCCAAGCAGTACGAGTTTGTTTTGTTTTTTGACACGCCCACTTTAGGGCGTTCGCCAAACTGTTAATAAGGAATATTATTTGAGCGTTCTTCGTGACCATTTCGCCAAAAATTTCACGCATATCGTTCCGCAGCCAACGTATTCGCCTGATTTGGCTCCGTGTGACTTTTGGCTATTTCCAAATCTCAAGAGACCACTACAAGGAACGCGTTTCGAGTCGATTGAGGAGTTAAAAGCTGAATCGAAGAAGGTGCTGATGGCTATACCGGAAAGGGCAAATTTGTACCTAAAGATTTTCCATTTAACAAACAAATTCATCTTACTTTTTGTCTACAGTAGTACACACACACACACACGTAACTACAGACGCAGCATTTCTAAAATTCCGAAGAATTTTGTTGCTACAATGTAAAATCTTAAAAATTTTAAATTATATATAAATTATTTATAAATAATCATTTTGTAAGCTTTCATTAAACCCATTTTAATAAAGAAAGAGGAGTAATTTCTGACTACTGAGCTAAATTTATGTTTCTATAACTGAAGGGAAATTATTTAGAGTCCGATAATTGTGTTGGTAACTTGCTTTTTTAAGTTTTTATTAAATACAGTCGTATTTAAAGGTTACATTTCTATCTTTGCTTCTTCTTCTTTTACTATGTTTGTTTAGAAAATGATAACTTCTATAAGTACGGGGTCTTTTACAGTCAATTTGCTCGACCGTAGCCTTTCTTACTTTATGCTTAATTTGGGTATAAGGCTTAGAAAAAGTATTTCCCTTTATTTAGTTTGGAATTAAGTAAATCGGATGAAAAGATCAAGTCCTACCAATTGAGTATGGTTGGATTACAGTGTTTTGAGAAAAAAGCGTTCAAATTCTTTTTTACTCCAATTAAGCGAGTTCAAGGAAAGTGCTCTTGAGTAAAAATATTTAAATGTAAAAAATTTAAAAAAAAAAAACAAGAAAAAACGGTTGTCTTCGGCTAGCCGAAGATTATATACCCTTGCAGTCATGCACATTGCGTTAATTTGTTTTCAATGACCGATTGTTCCTATGGCAGCTATATGATATAGTAGTCCGATTTTAATGAAACTTGGTCAGCGCATTGGGAATGATAACAAATGCATATTGCGTGAATTTCAAGAGACACAGAAAATTTTCATACTAAGCATTTTCATCCGATTGTTCCTATGTGAGCTATATGATATAGTCATCCGATCTGGCTTAACAAATGATCTGCGTGCAAAGGGAATACAAATGTGTACCAAGTTTCATTAAGATAGCTTTAAAACTGAGAGACTAGTTCGCATAGAAACAGACGGACAGACAGACGGACATGGCTATGTCGACTCGGCTGTTGATGCTGATCAAGAATATATATACTTTATGGGGTCGCAAACGCCTCCTTCAATGCGTTACAAACTTCGTGACAAAAACAATATACCCTCTGCAAGGGTATAAAAATATTGGCCAACCCAATTCATGAGATGGTCCCCTTAAAATGCAACCCTGTTATTGACACCAAGCTTCAAAGTCGCATGATTAGTCAGCTAATCCCTGCGACAAAAATTTGCAAGACATTTATTTATTCACTTTGCTTGCACTTTGCTTGGCTTGGGCTTGGCAAATTCGCAAATTGCTAATTTGTATATGTAGAATGAATGAAATATATAAAATGCATGTAGAATGAATAACAAAAATAAACGATTTGATTTAAATTTGTTATGTATGTTATATATGTATTGTCCAAAAAGACAGAAACCCAATCTTGTATGGAGTAAAACCCTATATTCTGCGTGTTTGTACGATATTTAATATAAAATTAAAACATTAGTAAAGTTATCAAGAAAATTGGAAGCTTTGAAATATACATTGCTTCGACTCTGCAAAAGAGCAGCCAAAATATACAAAACGGCCATCAATGCGTTTAAAATTGTTTTGGGAATCAAAGTAAATACGAACAGTCTTCAATTGGGTAGACCAAAGCTAACTTATGATGATGTAGTTCCCCGTTTAAGAAGAAGAAATATAATAAATGTATTGACTCTATGGACTCTTCAAATTCTCTTATCTCTAAGCATATCCATTAAAAAAAAGGGCAGCTCGTCATGAAAGACAAACCCTTCCGCGTGATGATTTCTTAAATATTAAGCTTTTAACCGATGATTTTAAATTTGATGATGAATCGGATGATAAATAGAAAGACATTAAACCATTTGCTTTTGAATGAGCTGAAAAACCAACTAAGTGATAATATAAAATAAATTGTTAGAAATTGTTTAAGTCCTGTTATTAAGTATTAATTTAATCAAAATAAGTATTTCTTTACTGTCACTATAACATATGTCGTTAACGAAGGGAAGTTGCTTAGAATCCTCGTTCCACTCATACACGATTGTTATTGGTTAAATCAATTATAGAGGATGATGATGAGGAACTTGAGGAAGATTTTATTCTGTTGAAATACAGTTTAGTACAGCTTTCAGCTTAGTTCATGGCAATAATTTAAAATTTGATTTCCCTGACATATTCACAGGCTTTGACTCCAAATTTGGGGGCTCAAACTCATAAAGATCCAGGTGTTCATCCGGACGGACGGACGGGCATCGCTATATCGATTCTGCTGTTAACGCTAATCATGACCTGCCACGTCTCCTTCTGCCTGTTACATACTTTGCAGAAACCCAACCTTTTTATTAGATTGGACAAATATCTACCATATAGCTGCCAAGGAATTTTCAGTGTATTTTAATCGGTTTCTACTTATCACATTTGTGCAATATGAATTTGCTATCGATCCCCAGATGCTGTCCAAATTCCATCCACATTGGACCGCTTTACCATATTGTTGCCATGAGAGCAATTTGATCAAAATACTTGGTAAAAAATACTTCTCAGGACGTCTGTGTTTCTAAACATTTTCTTCAAGACATCCAACCGGAATTAAGGACGAGTTCATTTTTTGACAGTCATTATTTTGTGGTTTCCCGGTACCCAAGCCAGTATATTTACAAAACGACATACATTTTTTAACATAAACCGACGCATTGCATAAATTCGTGATCAAAATCTGATAAGAAGTGTACATAAAATGATTAAGCTGTGAGGTACTTATATTAGCATTATTAATTTCTTTTAATGTTGACTTAATAAGAGCGAAATTCTAGCGCATGCTGCTGTCTCAAACCTATAGCAACACTAAATGGCGAAACTCTCATTTGCCTCATTATCTGTATTAATACACTTTACCAAATAATACTCAACGAAACGCGGCAGTATTTGTTAAATTTCTGCTGTAAAAAGGTGACACCAACAAATATATCGATATCTGTTGCTTGCATTTTAACAGCTGATTTAAATAGCGCGCCAAACTTAAATGAAGCCATTGACAAATTTTTTGATGACGTTTTTATATCATTTTTATAATTTTGAAAAATTAAATAATAATAATAAAATAAATGTAATGTTAGCAATAATTACTTTTAAAATAATATTAATAATCGATAGAAATTAAGGATATGTACACATCGATATATAAACAAGCGAGTAGTATCGATATTGTTCATCAGGATATCGATACGATGGACTTCGATAAAAGACTTGAGTGTCCATGCGATGAGCGTCGGAGGCACTTGAAGATCGTATAGACTTGAATATAGACGCGCAACAAGAGAAGAACAATGTTAAGTTAAATTAAGCGAAGTAAAATAAATAAAGTACTACAAACTTTACATAAATTACATTTGTGTCATGAAAACATAAAAAAATTCCAAATGCATTGTTAAAATGTACCCACTTCGATAGGTCCGCCATCTATCGTAGCGACTGTCAACCAGCATCTTTAACAAATTAAATTGTGGCGCCATTAGTCAGAGTAGCACTGCCTGCTCGTAAAATAAATATTTACAGACAAACAGTGGCAAAATCAAAGTCGAACGAAAATGTTTGTTTTTTAAAATAAACTAATTGTATTATTTGTGTAAGATAGTTTAAATATGTTAATATCGATAATGTATGTTAAGAAACTGCCGATATATTGTTAAGCGAATAATGTTAACTATCGATTAAGTATCGTCTAGGATAAATATCGATGATGTACCAGCTGACATTAGGATCAGCCTGGCTTGATTCCGTCTCTTTTTTTCCGGTGATGCTTCGAGAACACAGACGTGTCTGCTCGATAGCTAAGATAATCTAAATAAATAAGTAAAGTGAAGACTAATCGGTTGTGTTTTATAGCATTTTACAACTCAGAAGTGGGATATGAACTCGAGGAGAGTTATATTTCAACGCCCTACGCACAACCTGAAGGAAATCCAGAAGTTTGCTCATGATCCCTGGAGATGGCACCATGAGCAAGAGGAGACGGTTGAGACTTTGTGTGATTGTGATGTCGAGATGCCGCTGTCAGACATACTGACGAAAATGGAGAAGATATACGCAAAGGCCGTCAAGGCAGCTAACCCGATGGCCAGCGCGTCCGAGCTTGTGCTGTCTCCAACTCCAACCGTTGCTAAATCTGCTGTCACGCCTGCCGACTCGCACGTGGTCCAACCCAGAGCTACGGTCATGGCTCCGTCGCCTTCTATATCTGCTGTCCAGCACGAAGATATTCTGAATGCCTCGCCGCCTGTCTTGACTCCTTTGATGCCGGCTGCCCAATCCGAAGCTAAGTGTGCTAACCTGCCAGTACCCGTTCAGCTGTCTGTTATGTTAGCTAGTGCTGCACCAACTACCATTCCGATTTGTGTCCCGCCGCCTAATGTCCATCTGGCCGTTGCTGCGCCTGCTGCCGTTCCTGTTGCTGCTGTTCCTGTTGCTGCGCCCGCTGTTGCTGTTCCTGTTGCGGCGCCCGTTGCTGTTCCTGTTGCTGCGCCCGCTGCTGTTCCTGTTGCTGCTCCTGTTGACGTACCCGCCACTAGGCGCGCTGCCGCCTTACCTGTGTCTATCGCCGCGTCGGCTGAGAGGTCTGCCGTTACTACGCCTGCTGCTGTACAATCGCACGTTGTGCCGGTCACCGTCCCTACTGCTGTGCCGACCGCCGTTTACGCTGCTCCATCTGCTACCGCCACTGAGGTTTCTGCCGCCCCATACGTTATTACGGGTGAGTACTATGCTTCACGCTTGGCTTCCGAGCACCGTGCAGCACCCGTTGGCGATCCACTAACCCATTCAGGCGTGTCCACGCCCGGAATGTCAGGAGTGGCCACGTTCGGGTCAGAGCTAGCCCGACAGATAGAAGAGTTCAGGAGGGAGGAGCTCCTCATACTCCGGTGGGAAGTGGCGGAGCTGCAGAATTTGCTTAAGGATAGGTCCAGCCAGTCGTTCCAGCCGGCCCAACCAGGCCAGCCCGTCCAGTCGTTCCAGCAGCGTCAGCCGTTCCAGCCCGTCCAGTCGTTCCAGCCGGCCCAGCCAGTCCAGCTGGCACAGTCAATCCAGCCGTCCCAGCCCGTCCAGTCGTTCCAGCCGGCCCAACCAGGCCAGCCCGTCCAGTCGTTCCAGCCGGCCCAACCAGTTCAGTCGTTCCAGCACCGTCAGCCGTTCCAGCCCGTCCAGTCGTTCCAGCCGGCCCAACCAGTTCAGTCGTTCCAGCAGTGCCAGCCGTTCCAACCCGTCCAACCTGATGTCCACCCGGCCGTTGCCAATGATGTCTTTGTGCTGACTGGTGTCTCAACTAGTGTCGCCGCAGTGGCGACTTGTGTCCACCCAAACGATGCCAAAGATGCCCCTCTGCTGACTTGTGTCGCAGTAACCGCATCCGACGCCGCAGGGTCGACTACTGTTGCGGCTTGTGGCCGCACGCCTGATGTTCACCTGGCCGCTGTCCCTGATGCTACTCTGCTGCAGTGTGCCTCAGATGCTATCTCAGAAGCCGTTTCGCTGACTACCGTTTCGGCTTGTTTCCGTATGCCGGATGTCCCCGCAACCGTTGCCCCTCCGCTAACTGTATTTTCAGCTGCTGCCTCAGCCGCCGCTGTGCCGACTACCTTTGCGGATTGTGTCCGCCCGCCTGAAGACTCTACCGCCGGTTCGTCGACTGCCGTGCCAATTTGTGTCAGCCGGCCTGATGCCCACCCAACCGATGATCCTGCTGCCACTCTGCCGACTTGCGCCTCAGATGCAGCCTCCGCCGCCGGTGCTCCGACTAGTGTTTCGGTTTGTGTCCGCCCGCCTGATGCCTCTGTGCCGACGAGTGCCCTACCGGCAGCTACTTCCTCTGCTGTTCGACTGCATGCCGCCTCAGTAGTCCAGATGACCACTGCTGAAGTGACTCGATGGACCGCCCCGACCATGAAAACGACGTCTACTACTACTACCGTCTCAGTGTTCCCACCACCGTCTCAGTGTTCCCGCCGCCATCCAACGTGTTCCTCCGCTTGCCATCTGCTGTTGCGCTCCCGAAGTCACCGCGCCCACCGATGTCACTCCTAAATAGAATCGAGGCCGATTCTTTGTCAGGACGGCCGAGTTGTAAGATAGTTTAAATATGTTAATATCGATAATGTATGTTAAGAAACTGCCGATATATTGTTAAGCGAATAATGTTAACTATCGATTAAGTATCGTCTAGGATAAATATCGATGATGTACCAGCTGACATTAGGATCAGCCTGGCTTGATTCCGTCTCTTTTTTTCCGGTGATGCTTCGAGAACACAGACGTGTCTGCTCGATAGCTAAGATAATCTAAATAAATAAGTAAAGTGAAGACTAATCGGTTGTGTTTTATAGCCTTTTACATTTGTGAATAATGATTTAATATTTCAATAAATTATTAAGCTATTATCGATATATCAAAATCAAAAATTGGAAGGCCATATTCGATTAAAAATTATTATTTGTTTAATTTTGCCAGCCCTCGCTGTAGTGTAGTGTGTGTGAATACATACAACAAGCTTTAACCGTTAGGCGCGTTGACGCCAGAAAAACTAATTTTGCCGACTCATTTTATTAGTATTTTTAATAATTTAAATTTGTCGTACAATGTTTATATCACTCATTATATGTGTACTATTAAGCTGTGTAGTACGCTGCCGATGTACCACAATAGGCGACGGCTGTCCCACCCTTGACAATGGTGACAGCATGTCGCAGACACAACTTTTGGATCGTCTCACCCACGGCTGCCGTTATGATCGTCTCGAGCGACCGCTTACCTACAGCGAAGATGGTACCCGTCTTCCAGTGGATGTGTACATGCGAGCATATATATATTTCATGCAAAATCTAGAAGCTCATGATTTACAGTTTAAAATATTCGCATTACTCCAGATGCGCTATCTGGATCCCCGTCTAAACTTTCGCAACGTGTCTCCCAAGCGATTGCAGCCTATTCTGGGTGAGCAGCAGCTGCGCGATTCTCTCTGGATGCCACATATATTTCTGGCCAACGAGCGTGACTCAAGCATTCTGGGTAAGTGGTCAAACTAATAATCCAAAAGTGTTTCACATGGCAAATAACTTGCATAAACAGGCACTACAGAGAAGGATATACTTACGTCCATATCTCCGGATGGGACTGTCATTATGTCAACTCGTATAAAAGCCACACTTTATTGCTGGCTTAATTTGAAGAAATTTCCATTTGATGAACAGCACTGCTCCACAGTATTGGAGAGCTGGATGTACAACACATCAGAGCTGGTGCTCCACTGGGAACAAAAGCGTCCCATTACTTACGATCCCGAGTTACACCTTACCGAGTTCCTTATCAAGCAATCCTGGTCCAACGAGACTGTCATCAACGCTGATCTTAGCGATCTGCGGCATGGTGCCTTTGCAGGCAATTACAGCTCACTCAGCTTCACAGTCCATTTGACCCGCGTTGTTGGATTTTATCTTATGGACTACTTTTTGCCATCGATGCTGATTGTGGCCATTTCATGGGTATCCTTTTGGCTGCAGGCAGATCAGGCGCCACCTCGTATTACCCTGGGCACTAGCACCATGTTGACATTTATTACCCTGGCGTCGGCCCAAGGTGAGTTGATCGTTATCATTATATCAATTTTTTTATAGCTAATTATGAATTTATTTATCCCGAGTCGAAATAGCCATTTCCGTACATCCCTCCGTCCAACTGTCCGTCTTATGAAGTAAACGATCTTAGAGACCATAAGAGCTAGAAAAGTCCGAGAGGTCGCAAATTTACACGGGGTATACATGTCTAAGAAGTAAATATACTGAGCAAGTTTAATACAAAAATTAAACCTATGAATATTAGTATGAAAAAATTTCTGTTTACCAACGCATCAAAAGGAAAGTTTCATGATGTCAAAATATGAATTAGTATGAAAAACTGTTGTGTTGACTAGTGTCCATTTTGCTATCATACAAAATTCTTAATAACATACTAAAAATGATTAAAAATGATGGTATCCTACAGTTGCGAAGTGACTAAATCATTCGTTTTCGATCACGTACTCTAAAAATGAGTTGCGGGGTCTATTGTTACACACTATGTGTGTGGTGCCATTATAACTATCGTTACCGATTTTGATCTGGATCGGATAACTATAGCTTATAGCTCTCACATTACAAATCGGTTCACATTAGCACGGAAAAATCCGCATTAGAAGGATTACGTGGTCTTTTACAGCCGGCTTTCTTGACTGTAGCCTTTCTTACATGTTAACTTTTTGTATGTTCCATTATAGTTTGTTTTAATAATATAATCGGAAATAAAATGCAGAATATTAAAACAAACTATAATGGAACATACCTGTACTTTTCATTTATGTAAAAATATAAGGAGTCAGCGCGAACAAAATTCATATTTGGAGACTTTTTTTAAAGTTTTATGATTTATATTATGTTTACTATTAAACAAATTTGTTTATATATTTGCATAGCAATTTATAGACATACACTTGCAAATGATTACTATATTTTCAGCAATAACAACAATTAATGTTTATCTCGAATCTTCTGGTTTTTTTTCTTGTGGGCCCACAGGTAAAACACTGCCAAAGGTCAGCTATATTAAGGTCTCGGAGGTTTGGTTTCTAGGCTGCACTATTTTTATATTTGGCAGCCTAGTTGAGTTTGCATTCGTAAACAGCATTTGGCGTCGTAAGCATAACGTGCCTATAAAGAAACTAAATAGTAAACACATCCTTAAGTCGACGCTTTCTCCACATTTATTGAGACGACGCAGTCAGCATACACGATCGCGATCTTTCTCCGGCACTGGACGTCAGGCGGATATTAGTTCCCTGGGCGGCAATTTGCCTTTTAATAATTATTTGACGGTTAATTTGCCAATTAACACCATTCCGGAAGGTCGAGTCCTTGCTCCAGCATCAGGATCCAATCGGAGAGCAAGTCTTCACATGTTAAGTAGTACCAATCGTAAACTTGATGTTACTTTTGTGGAAAGTGGCGTGGTAGGTGCTGCTGGCACATCATCTACTGTGCCTACAACCACTGGAACTGGTCCGAACAATTTAGAGCATGTTAACATTAATAACAACATCGGAGAGGAGTTTACTCACGAAGAAGAGATAGCTACTACTGGCTGGACAACACTAACTCCACAAGAGATTGCTATTTGGATTGATAGGCGAGCACGTTTTGTATTCCCATTATCATTTTTAGTGTTTAATTTGTTTTTTTGGACATTTGTCTATTGTATTTAATATCCCATTTTTGGGCAGACTTGTTTTTCAGCAATTTTATGTGTTCAAATTTAGGGAAAATTTTGTTTGCTTCTATTTTTATGTTTGATTAAATTTATTCAATATATTTATTTGCATATGTGTTTAAATTACGCGCCCAGTTTTTGATCAGTATCAGTCAGTGTTGGACAACAAAATATATTCTTCGTACTGCTTGCTGAGTTGAGCATACGTACTGCTTGTATACTCAATAATGAAATTGTTTGGATTTTGTGTAAAAATTGTTAATGTTACAAACACTACAATAAAAAATATTTAAAGGCCTGTTGACATAATTTAATAAGCTAGACTTAAATTTCATTTCAAATTTCTCCATTACCATTAAAAAAAAATTGTATAGTGTCGCCACCTGTCGTTACCGATTTGCAATATTTGGCACTTTAACAAAATTAACTCTGGCGTCATATCTACTAATGTATGAAGTAGAAAATGAGAATAGTGAAGTATATCTATATATATATAATATACATATATATAAAGTAAACTTCTGCTCATCTTGGTCCGACGCTAGAGTAATGAATGTACACTCGGTGGTGCTTGAGCTATCCATAAAACATTCAACAGCGCGGGTCAAATAAACTGAAAAGCTGAGCGAGATGGAAGATCCGATCGAAGGAACTCAGTGGAGCACCAAAAATGCTCGCATGTACACATTAACTGAGAGACAGGCACCGTCCTCCAATAGTATACATATAATGAGTGATATAAACATGGTACGATAAATTAAAGTTATCGTCAAAACTAATAAAATGAGTCGGCAAAATCATATTTTCTAGCGTCAACGCTCATAACAGTTTTATGTATACACTCACACCCACACAAGAGCGAGGGAAGAAACAATTAATCGAGCAATTTTATGCAACCGAATATTGTACATTTTCGATAATTATACAGCGTTATTGGTTTCTATTAATTGGAACACAAATCCATTATGTACAAACTTAACGTTAAAAAATATCCAAATTTATATATTTTTGAGCAAATCTTAATTCTGTGTTTTTCCTTTGGCTGTGTTAATACGTCCTTTTTTCAAAGATATTATAGAATTTAAGTATTATTATTATTAAGTATCGGAGAGCCAGTCTTCACAAGTTGAGTAGTACCATGAATCATGAACTTGATGTTACTGGCGTGGAAGATGGTGCTGGTACATCATCTACTGTGCCCACAACCACTGCAACTGGTTCGAACAATTTGAAAGCTGGTGATTTCATTGTTCAAATCTATAACAATATCAGTGAGCAGTTAACTCACCAAGAAGAGAAATCTACTACTGGTTGGACACCACAAACTTCACAGGAGATTGCTGTTTGCATTGATAGGCGGGCATGTTTTGTATTTCCGTTATCATATTTGGTCTCTAATTTGAACTTTTTTGGGCACTTACCTATTATATTAAATGCCCCATTTTTGTGCAGGCCTGTTTTTCAGCAGTTTTGTGTGTTCGAGCAAATATTGTATGCTTTTATTTTTAAGTTTGATTAAATTTGTTCTATGATAACTATTTGAGTTTAAATCACGCGCCCATTATTTGAACACCACCAGTCAGTGTTGGACAGCAATATATGTTTTTGTCCCATGTGCAAATAGAGATAGCGCTTGTGTTGTGCATGTTGGCCATTGTACGTATGTAAGAGCAGCGCGACTATAGAGCTATGGCACTTATTTTTTTTTCAGTACAGCGTACACACGCACACCCAAACAATAACATCGGGGCCCCAAAAACGCTCGTTCGGTCGCGACCAACAACGACGGACCAAAAACTTCGTCGTGAATTGTAAATGAAAAAAAGAAAAAAAAAGTAAAGTGCAGTTTTAACCCTACGTAGAAAAAACAAAAAAAAAATGGAAAGAAATTAAACAACAAAAACAACCGCAGCAAGTGCAAGTGGCAAACATAAACAACGACAACGCCATCAGCAAGAACAACTAAACAAGCGCAGATCAGTGTGTCTATGTGTGAGTATGTGTGTTACAGTGTTGTTATTGCAGTGGTTAAAAAAAGAACACAAGGCAATTAAAGCTTTTGGATGCGTGTAAGTTCCAACCGGTAAAGTTGGCCGACCCCGTTCCCCTTGCTACAATATATGTGCAACAGTAAACAACAGGAGCACAACCAGTAGCAGTACCAAAATCATAACCAATAACAATACTGCAAGACGCATCAAGCACGTTGTCCTGCCCCTGCCATCAATCTGGAGCGGAGTCATGGACACCATTTGTAGGCTCTGTTTTCAAACAGCCACGGTAAGATAAATAAATAGTAAGAATAACTCATTGTTTAATACACAAACAGAAACTTAATCTATTTTTACAATTACAAGTACAATACATATGAAGAATGTAATCCGATGTCGGGCGCAACAAGCTAAATATCGAAAATATTGTGTATTTTGTTATTTCTATTGATTTTTGTCTCTTGTTACGGGGGAAAATCACAACAATTGAATTTGTGAGCGGATTTTGAACTGCTGCTGCTGCTTCTGCTGCTGCAACGCCGTCTTCAATTGGGTGGGGGTTGAAAAGCGCGCGCACATTACGTCGACCCCAAAGACAAAAGTTAGGCTCGCGCACACTCACACATGCAAATACACATACAAAGTTACTACATACAAAAGTATCTATGTATGAAAAAACATAAACATCATATACATACATACATATATATTTATATATGAGTGTTTTTTTTAGCCCCCCAACTATTGCTGGCGTTTATTTTTAGCCAACTCAGCCAAAGTTGCTCAAGCCGCTAACTTGAAACTATAAGAAGAAAAAAAATATTTTTACATTTGGTTTGTGTGCTGCTTTTTATTTTGACTCCTTTTCAACAAGGGCACAAAACGAAATAATATGAAATATAACAAAATGACATAAATTCCGTAAAAGTAGCAGCGGTGTGGGCAATGGGGGCTTAAAAAGCTAACGGGGGTGGAAAATTAAAGCTCAAGTTGAACTTCAATAGGTCATATATTAATGAGCAACAATTGCTTAATATGTAAGCGCAGCTTTCAGTCATCGCTCTTGAGCCCCTCCGCATCGACGCCACTGGTCACTATCCACAGCAAAACAAAACAAAACAAAAATGAAAGAATAACAACGCTGTAGAGAAAAAAAAATTCATGAAATGAAAACAACAAACCAATGCTATAGACGTCGTCTGTATGTGGTTGTGAGTATTGTTTGGGGCTGGTATTGCGGGACGTATGTGTATACGTGTGAGTGTGTGTGCGTGTGTTTGAGTACAGTGTATGCTAGAGTGAAAGAGTTCCTTGGCTGTTATTATCATGAGCCAAAGGTGAAGGGAACGTGAAGTAAGTCCCAAAAAATTAACGTTATTATGTATGACTATTTTCTAAGATATCACACTTTCTATTCTGGATTTTCTCAACCTTGCACGCTCATTGAGGCCCCATTACTGATGATCTTGCGTCTTCATCTTAATCTACATAAATGTTTTTTTTTTTTTGTGTATTTTCAGTTATTTCAAGTACCCGGCTATAGCATACCCACGTGCGTACGCTGCTCGGAACAGTTGACAAACAACTCGAACTTCCATCAAACGGTACGAGTGCAGGACGGTGCTGCAGCTTCTGTTGCGGCTGTAGCAGTAGCCGCGGCGGCGGCAGCTTCTTCGGCGGTCAGTGAAGGTGAGTCGGTGGCAGCACAGCTTACGAACGGCAACGCTGTGGCCGCTGTATTACAATTGCAACAACAACAGCAGCAGCAACAACAACAGCAGCAGCAGCAACAACCACATTTGCAATCATCAAGTTCTTCCGAGAATCTACAGTCGCAGGACGATTCTGAAGATGTAAGTTCTTAGCAGTACTAATAGAATTGTTCAGCAGCAACAGTGTTGGATAAAGATAACAAACTTAGGCACACACAAACGGGCTTACTGTAGCTCCTTGCTGCACTTGTTCGTTGCTGTCTTGTTTATTTTTTTTTTTTTGTAATACATAACAATGATACATATGTATGTATGTATACATGTGTGAATATGTATTTATATATATTCATGCATATGTACATACATATGTATGTTTGTATTAATGTACTCATAGTTCGTTTCCTTTTTCTTGCTTCTGTACGCTTTGGTTGTGCCTTTCTTTTTCACACCGCTGCACTGAGAATATTGGCAACAAGAGCAATATCAACATAGCCAATGCCCTTCCAATTCTCTGTGACACATACATGTTTAAGCATACTAAATCGTGGACAATACAGGAAAAATTATCTCTACAAGAAATTGATTTCAAAAATTGTTGTTAGATCGGATTATATTATCTTATCACTTTGAAAATACATGCTAATGCGTATGATTTTGTAACGAAACGATTGGAGGGTATAAACGTTTCGCCATTGTCGATGCTGCTGCCCATTTTCTTTTTTTCTTTATTTTTATTTTGTTGTTTTTTTTTTTTTCATTAATATCTGCGCTGTTTGCTTGCCTTTTTCTTGCTTTGCTTTTCTCGACGGCAGCAGCAGAAATAATAACAACAAAGGCAACGTCAGAGGCAACAGCGACGTCAACGTCGACTGCACGACGTTTTGTGCGCTGTGTAAAGAGAAAAAATTCATTTTCAGTTGACGCTTTTATGTGGGTGTGCGTGGCACGCAAAAAAAAAAGAATAAACATCGATACACAATTTTAAAAAACATAAAAATGAAATAAAAAAATGCAGTTCTAAACAAATTCACAAAAATCTATAAAAAAAAAAAAAATTTGCCCACCTAATATTTTTAATTGCAACCATTTTGACCGCCAGCTTGTTGAGCGTAAGTTAATGCTGCATGCGTTCGTGTGTGTGTGAGTTTGTGCGTGTTTATATGTGTTTATGATATCAACTAGCAAAACTTCAAAGCTTCTATAACTAATTGTCTTCCCCTTCAATAACCCTCTCACTCACTCCCGTTGTCTCTTTAAACACAGGTGGATCTGATATTCAACGAGGAGGGCTCCTGCCCGCTGTGCAACAAGACCTTCTCACGCAAATCCTCGCTCATGACGCACATACGCAATCACTCAGCAGAGCGCAAATTTGTTTGCAGCTACTGCCACAAAGGTATGTAAAAAGAAACTGACTTACCGTCGATAAATATTTTAATGTTTTAACTAATTGGCGCACACTTTCTTATAGGCTTCACGCAGGCAGCTAATTTGCGCAATCACGAACGCATACACACAAATGATCGGCCGTATCAGTGCGTTGATTGCGGGAAAACGTTTACCCAAATCACAAATCTAAACAATCATCGGCGTCTTCATACCGGCGAACGTCCCTTTGTCTGCAATGAGCCTGAATGTGGTCGCAGTTTTGCGCAGGTAAGCTTGGCAGATCAGACGTTATAGGAGTTGATACCATTATACTTATTTGTATGGATTTTTTGTTGGCAGGTGACCAATCTGAACAATCATATGAAGTCTCACCATAAGGTGCAACAATATTGCTGCAATGTGTGCAGCAAGAAATTCACCCAGGTCACCTCATTGAATCAACATCTACAGGCGCACGCAGGTGTTACTGGCTATTATTGTCCCCGCTGCCCGGAAAAGAATTTTAAACTGCAATCACAACTGCACACGCACATGAAAACACATGGATTGGCCTTTCCGTATGAGTGCAGCAAGTGCGATGAGAAGTTTCTGCAGCAATCACATCTGGATCAGCATCTTAAGATGCACGATGAGTTCAAATTCAAGTGCGATATTTGCCCAAGTAGCTTTAATCAGGAGTCTTTGCTGAAGAAGCATGTACAACGCCATGTTGAGGGTCGCTACTTGAATTGTCCCGTCGCAAATTGCGCTGAGTCGTTTGCGGTGCGACAGCATCTATCGAAGCATTTGCTAACAAATCACTCGCATCATGAGTTACCGCCACCGAAGCGTTCCAAAAAGAGCATAACACTACAGTCGCCTCAGCAACCGCTCGCCATGATTGGACAGCCTCTCTCGTTGCAGCACACGACGGGCCAACGTGAGTACAACTGAAGATATGATCTGATCTTTAACGATCGGAACCTTACAAAAGGCTCGCTTACAACATTAAATCTATACAAAAACTGATTTAAATATTGTTCATAATTTTTAGGTGGCAGACCGCCCAAAAACAAGAAGGCCGCACTGGCAGCCACGGCGATTAAGATCGAGATCAATGAGCCATTGCACAGCCAGCATATTATCAGCAGTGCCAGCGGTCTTTCCATACAGCAGCAAATCAATCAACACATGCAACAACAGGCTCAGCAGCAGCAACAACAGCAGCAACAACAGCAACAACAACATCTCCATCTGCCCATGGGGCAAACGGTCAAGGCGCGTTTTATACCCACAAAATAGAAATTGGAAAACAAACAATGAGCGAATAAGAGGAGTCAAAAGATATTTAGGAAGCGAGATAGAAACACAGTCAATGAGTGCGAGTGAGCAAGAGCTAGGTGCGAGTATGAGCATGAATATCGCGCTCGCTGAGTAATGTATTCGATTGATCTGACGTAGCGTTTTCATAATCCAAATCATCTCTAGCAATAGTTAAAAGTTTTGAACAAATCATCACATATCCTTTGAGCACTTACATAGAAACTTACATACATCGATAACAATATGCAATATATAATAGCTGATAGCTAATAAGTGATTGCTCGCAATATAAAACGTTTAAACAATTTTCGATTTTTGAAAGTTTAAAGCATAGCCATAAAATTTAATTTTTTTTTTGAGAAGAATAATTTGTTTTCTACATCGTGCATATACTAGTAAATCAATTAAGTAACGGGAATTCTTTCTCTTATTATTTTGTTAACATGAATTTCGTTTTACATAAGCAAATGTGTGAATTATTTACATAATTTCATTATTTCGACTACTATTCCAACTCATGAATACATCAAGTACGTTTGTATTAACAAAAATTGCATATTTATTAAACGTGTTAAAGTTTTCTGCTTTTCAGATAATATCAAAAATTATACAAGAGATAAAGTTTTTTTTAAAGACAAAAGTTCTAAAATTTAAAGTAATAAGTTTATCTTTATTTCAAGAAAATTTAGACACATTATGATGTTTAATTATCCATTCATAATATATTAATTATTTCTCATTTTGTTTGCTTTTGTAAAAAGAAAAACAGTTCTGAATGTAAAATGATTTAAAAACTTGAATCGCTTCTGGAATCAAACCGTTACATGTACCGAGTAATCACTATTATTACAAATAGCTATTAACTAAATACAATAGCAAACGAAAGAGTGGGCAGCTCGTGTTAGCGGCATAAGGCGGCAGCGTTGCATCGGGTGAGATTGAGGCTGCTGGTTCGGTTTCTCGAAGTCTCACAAATGGCGGACAAACGGACGTGACGTGTGAACGCTGCATCCCTGACAATTGGCTATATGTTCAATGCCTGCCCTGTTTCTTAATCAAAACACAAAAAAAAAATTAATAAAAAAAACTTACAAGCAAATCTTACGCGAAATCTTACAAAACAGAATTGAAAACGGCATCGATTGAAAGTGGGCAGTACCAGGACGAGAGGAGACTTAACGCAAATGTAATGTACTGTTAAGCAACAACAATTGTAACTTAAATCGAATTAAAATGTAATAAGTGTAAATTAATAAGCAAGGAAAATCATAAGCATAAACAAATTATACAATACAAGTAATTATACAATTAAATCCATTTAATTTGGTAAATACATATTCTAAGTAATTAGTTTAAGTGTTTTTATTTTTTTTTTTAATAAAACTTAATGAAACTATGTATAATATTCTTTCCGTTCTATTCAAAGAAATATTCAATGAAACAACTTGACCAACTATATCACCAATACTTTTCAATCAAAAGTCAATTAAATACTTTCTTCGAATACGAATATAACACTTTGATTTATATTTAATATTTTCTATTCTAAATTTGATCAATACAATTATTTTTTTTATTAATTTTCTTTTAATTAGTGTGTGCCAAGATTGGGCTACTATATGTCCGCATGATATTAATTATATTTGTAATAAAAAGTGCATTGCCCCCTGTAAAGCTGTTGATAAATGACTTGAACAATCAAAGAACACTTAAATTGCCAGATTCGTATTAAGTGATATCAATTTTGAAGCTACAAGCAAAGGACAAAAAATCCTTTCTATTTTGCACTTAATTATTTACACTTTACTTTGAGACAGACTATGTTTAATTCTTTTTAACACACTATTTAAATTTACAAAAGTTGAATATAGAAGCACTTTCATTGAAATTTAATTTTTTACAATTTGTTATTCTTAGTTGCAACTTTTAAGAAAAGCTACAGTCGATCAAGCCGACTGTAAAAGACCCCTTACTAGTTATATATTACAATTCTCATAGTTACCATTTACACATAATGTTGGGCTGAGATAGCTCCAGCAGTTGCCAAATTATGGTGCACGGGGTCTTAAAACTAATATATTTACATATTTTTAATTTAAGTCACTTTAAAGGACAAAACAGCGAAGCTGTTTGAAATTCTTGATTAAAACAGTCCAAGACTGGATAATCGGACATCGAACTCCGCCTTGTGTTCGTTCTTGAGATAGCGGCGCATTCCAAGCAGCAAATGACGTAGATGCGGAGCTTGCAGCACTTCCAGCAGAAGAGACATCATAACCTCGAAGGCCTCATCGCCTCCAGTCCTATAGTCGACCAGAGCTTTACCAAAGCTACGAAATTGATCAGCGTTGATAACACTGCGCACCTGTTGATTGATTAAAATTATTATTTTCTTACCAACAGTTTTCAAATTATTCAAACCTCTCGTAAGAAATCTGTTCGGGTTTCTGGTGCTTCTTTTAGTTGTTGGGACTGTGCTGGCTTCTCCCGCGGATTTATAAAATTTCGTTGACTTTGACTAGTACTCGGTTCAATCTTGACAGAAACGTCAGAGCTGACGAGTTTGTAGCGCTTTTTACTTAGCTCTTGGCTGGCCAATGTTTCACTGGACGAAGGCGAACTTCTTACACGTTTGTGAATCTTTACTAGACCACTGTCCACATCGTTGAAATCAATGCTCTGCGAGGCAAAGGGTTTTAAATATGTAAGTTCATGTAGTAAAAAAAAATATAACAATATAGACTTCGGTTATTTGTATTTAATTGCTTTTAACATGATATTGTTTATACCATTGCACAGGTAATATTGTTTTTGTCCCGAACGTTGTCACACATTGAAGGCAGCGTGCCAGACCCCATAAAGTATTTAAATTCTTGATTAAAGGCATCCAAAGCAGAGTCAAAATAGCCATATCCTATTCTATCCTATCTTAGCGAACTAGTCTCTGTTTGGATGAAATTAGGTACAGGTGTGTATTCGCTCTGCACGCATAATTGTCCAGATATCATATATCTCCCATAGGAACAATCGGTTGAAAAAACTTGACATGTTTTGTGCTTTTTATTAGATGAAACCGAAATAAATAAAAAGCCATGCATAGCTGAAAGGATCTTCACTGAACTAAAGATAGCAGTCTCTCTAGTTGATATTTAAAATTTAAATTTTTTATATTTTTAGACAAACCCAAATTAAAAATAAAATTTAATCGAAAACAAAAAAGAAACTCAAAAAATCATTACAAAAAAAGATAATAGTTGGAAAGGTTTAAGAAAAATAAATGCTTAATTATTTTTTGTGACAAGAAAGAATGCTGTAGGTGCAACGTGACTTTAGGATAACCTTTGCTTAACTTTTATATGCTACTAACATCGGAGTACGAAAATAATATTAGTGCAATCGTTTAGGTAGCTCTACACATACAATTTTCATGCCGAGCTATACAACATAGTCGTCCGATTTGGCTGAAACTCGATCAGTATGTGTAGATTCTTGATCAAGTATGTATTCTGAGTCAGTTTCATTACGAAAGGCTTGGTAGATACAGAAAATTGTCCTACTAGTTTATGCTTAGGCGTCATTTTTGTCCGATTCTGGAGATAAAATCCTATATAGTTGCCTGATTTGAATCAAACTTGGTCAGTATATGTACGCCATAGATATGTACATCCTGTGTGAATTTGGTTCAGATAGCGAAGCTAACAAAAAAGTTTTTAGATTCTCTTCAAGAGTTTATTGGGTTTGTGCAAAAGTTTGTAACAGGCAGAAGGAGGCGTGGCAGACGCCATAAAGTATATATATTCTTGATCAGCATCACAAGCCGAGTCGATACTGTCATGTCTTGCTGTCTTTAAGAACCTGTGCACCAAAATTGTTAAAATCGTTAATGAGATATTCGACGATTGCAATATACCCTTGTAATCAATGAGTAACGGTTATAATAAAATTAATTTAAGGCGAAAAGGCGTTCTTTAAAAAGCTTACAAACAAAATCACTGCAAAATTTTCAATTAGATTCACATATTTTGTATAAAAAATCGACATGCCTAGACATTTTCCAGCTCAGTTTGATTTAGGAAAAAATTAGGAAAAATCACTAAATTCAACAATTACAAATGCTAAATTAAAATAATTTAAATTTTGTTAGTTATTTTGTTCTATAGCTTCAAGCTCTGTTAAAAAAAAATTAATGACTTACAGTAACATTTGAATTCAATCGACTCATGAAATCCATCGCATTCGGAGCGGGCTGATTTAATTGCTGCCTTCCCCCAGAAGCATTCGCATAATCCGCAGGTGTCCAGGTCTTAATCGAATTGGTCATCTCAACTTTTCTGTGTGGAAAATACTTCAAAAACTGAAATACTATTTCACTTGCGTCTGCTTTGAAAGATCTACTTACATGGCCAGTTCGGAGGCGAGCTGGAACTTGGATGAGCCCGAAGAATTTGCTTCTCGTTTAATTTGGCTGGCAGGGATAGGCGCCGAAGTCTCCTCCTTGTAGATGCTCTGAAGCAAGGGCTCAACGGCGCGCTCCTCTGGCTTTACCATCTGTTTGGACATACATACATACGTGAATTTAATTTATGGAACGCCCCAATCAAAAAACCACTTACCGTCTCCTCGGCATTCTTGAAGAACTGTCGCAGCTCCCGGACAATGGGGCCAAAGGGTGAACTCTGTGGGCGAGCACCCAAGTGACCACGTATCCATTTCGACAGTTGCTGCACCTGGGAAGCATCCTGAAAACGTGAGTCGCATAGCAAAATGGCACCGTAATCGTTCCGATGTCGTATCACACGACCGATGGCTTGATTGACGGCTCGTGTTGCATCCAGATTATACCATTCCTGACCACTCAGCAGTTGATTTTCTTTGGTGCGATTGGTTTCAAGGTAGCGACGTTTAAGTATTACCTTCGGATCTTTGAGCGGTGGAAATGGCAGTCCAGTGATTATCACAGCGCGTCCATTGCGGTCAGCAAAATCAAGACCCTCGGAGACTTTACCCCGACAGACAGCCATAAAGCAGGCGCCCTTTGAATCCCTTATCGCTTGATAGAACTCTTCCATTGTGCTTGTGAACTGATCCTTGCCACGTGGCTCCAAGAAAATCGGTTTCCGACTCGATATATCCGCCCACAGACCACTCGCTTGCCAGGCATCTACGCACGTGTTCATCATTGGATACGAGGGGAAAAAGACCAATAAGCCATCCGGAACGATTCGGGATACATTGAGTATCGTCTGGCCCAGCGAACTTATGTATTTTGGATTGTCCCTGGTTGGTTGTAGAAGAATTAGCTTTAATAAGTGATCAAATACTTATGTACATACGTTTCTTTGCATTTTTACTTTCTATTTTATTATTATTATTATTTATTATTTGGTTATTGGTTGACATTGTGAAATAGTACGTGGTATTATATATAGCATAAGTAGTAGTTCATAAAAAATACCAAGTGTATCAAAAAAATGCTGATAGAGTGACTAATTTCATATAGAAAAAAAAAACATACGACATAGGAAGACAAATTAAGTACAAAATAAGAAAGAATGCTATAGTCACCTTACGACTTTGGGATACCCGTTACACGGTTTTTATATGTTAACCATGGAGTATGATAATTATCTTAGGGCCATCATTTAGGTGATGCACTCTAGTGAGTTTGATTAAGATAGCTTGGTAAACACAGAAACTCATACTAATTCATAGATCATGTTTTCGACTAATTATATAGCAGCTATTCGATGAAGTGGTCCGATTGAAGTGAAACTTGATCATTGCTTGTCTTACCGGGTCGTGTACATCCTGTGGTTTAATAGCTAAGTGTACTATTTTTATCTGTTAGCAAAAACAAAAAGAAACTTGTACTGCTTTGAAATTATATCCTTCATTTGCGACCATTCTAGGTCTTATAGACACTAAGATCATATTATTTATACAGATGAAGAGACAAACATAGCTTTATCGACCCGGCTATTGATCACATCAAAAGTATAAATACTTTACGGAGACTGCCACGGCTCCTTCACTATTACGAACATTACAAAGATTTCAGTATATTCTTTAACTCAACAAGTAAAAAAATGTATAACTAAGAAACCGGAAATAAACTTTAGTACGATATTCCCGACCGTTAGTACACCGTTAAACGCGGACCGATTTTTCAGGGGTCGGTGATGCCTCCTTATGCCCGTTCCATACATTTTATTGCAACAAATACAATATACATTCACATCAAATACAACATACAGATCTGTCCGAAAATAGATTGTACTGATTGTACATGGTATTTGATCAGACTCTCACCGATTTTTGTAGTTGGATATAAGTTGCTCACGATCGGGTCCATTGCCAATGATCTTAACATACACCTGGGACTGATTGACAATATGCGGATTTTCCAGGAAGTGAGCTATTGGAATGGCCAGCTCTGCAATGAGCGGTTTGAGCGGTGCCAAAGTTCCGCTGGTGAGAATTACGCTCCGGACATGTGTGTTAAGAAGCTGTTCCATGCCAAAGCCAGGGTTGAAGCACCAAAAATTGACTACTTTCGCTGCCTTTGTGGTTGTTGTTGTGTTATTACCTTTGCTTAGCCAACCCGAGTTGGTTTTACTCGTCGTGGTTTGCTTGACCTGCTTAACTTCCTCGATTTCCACATGTACCTTAAAACTGAGATGTACTTTAGCCATAACGTCCTCCTTGTTGGCAAACACAATGTTGAGTAAATCGGATAATAACATAAAGCTGCCGCCCTTACGAAGCATAGAATGCTGAGATGCCACCATTAGATACTGAACCAATTTATCCAGCAGTCCCACGATCGTGGCGCAGTTGCCATAGGTAAACTAAAGTTTTAACAAAGGATTAGCGGCTGAATCTGGTCAGCTTGCACACAATTGGACTCACATTTGCCTGGCCAAGAATTTCATAGATATAGGAAGCTGGATATGTTGCTCCTTCGGTTTTATTTTGCACCACAATGCCATCGATTGCCTTTTCCAGCTCCAGGAGCATCTCTTTAAGTAGTGTTAAATCGTCCAAAGTAAAATCCTTAGGCTCATCGCTTCCATTGTCCACTGATTCGCCGCTGGTGAAGATTTTCATGATGTGCGTAACATCCTCAATGGCCATGGCCACGTCAGAAGATCGTATCTGCACAGAAGCAGATTCCTCACAGATCTTCTCAATGTTGTGCGCCTCATCCAGAATGACTATTGTATTGCCCAATTCAATTTTATTGGCTTTACGGGCTTTTGGATCTAGCAGATAGTTGTACGGCATAAACGTGATATCCGCATCTTTGACTAGCTCCTTCGAGGCATAGTATGGACACATCTTCAGACGCTGACCCACTTTAATTAGATCCTCAATGTCTAAAATGGTGGGTCCCCGAAAGTCCGGATGATCCTTTTTTGATTCAACGCGTAGCTGGAACGTGCATGTCTTAGCGTGCACCTTCAGCTTACACATATTCACCTTGTTTGAATTTCCTTGCTCCCGCATCACGTCTGGGTGTATGCACAACTGATCACGCGAACCAAGGACTACAGATCGCATATTAGCATAAGCTGTGCGCTTAAGTTCCCGCATAGCCTGATTCAGCTGGGAATGGGTACGTGAAGCATATATCACTTTGGGCACGCCCCAATTGTTTGCCTTGCCAATGGCAGCCGTGACCTCATTGCTCAATAAAGATGCTGCATTCATTGATTTCTGTTGTTCCTGTTGCATCTTTTTCATGTTCAGTTCCACCTCCGACTGACGTGTTCGCAGCCAGCCAAGCGAGGAACAGAGTAGACTTAAAGTTTTACCGGTGCCGGTGGGTGACTCCAGTACGCCGTTTGTGCCATCGCGTAAACACATAATAACCTTTTCCATGTACGCGCGCTGCACCTCGTATGGCTCAAAAGGGAAGTGCACTGGAATGCCAGCAATAATGTTCTCCGGCATTGCAATTCAATAAATTATTTAAATACCGCCGATTAATGATTTGTTATTGTCAGGCCTCGCGCGCCAAAACAAATGGAAACATGTGTGCCCTTTAACAGCCCTGCGTAATGGCGATTCCGATAGACAGGCTTGTCTCTTGCGATAAACTGAGAGCTTGGAAATTTTATTATATTGCACAAAAAATGTAAATTTTTTTGCAATTTCAATATTTAATTTTTGTTTATATTTTATTATTGGTTCTTAAACACATTTTTTTTTTTTAAATAAAAAAAATAAAGTCACTCTTAAAGAAAAACAGCTGATGGAATTTATTTGATAACTGTAGGGTAAGTTCAAATTACCGGATCGGTAAATTGATTAAATGAACTTGTTCAGATTTTCATAAATAATAACGTTAGTTTAATAAATTTAGCCGTTGATTGTTAACGAATTTTTGATAGTAGTAGCTTAAGCTCCTACTAGCATTTTTTCTTTCCATTTGTATTTTTGGTAACAGTTGACGTTTTTTGTGGAATACTGGCGTCGCGATTGCATTCTCCTTATACATATGATTTTTTTAAATTTTTTAATTTAAAAGTTTTAATACTGAAGTTGCCACCTTTTAAACTAAATCATCTAAATCATTAAAATTATACATATTCAATTTTCAAAAATTGATAAGCCGATTGAAAAATTAAATTAGCACATTTGTTAGTGTGGCGGACAGATAATATTTTCTTAATAATCGTAACGAGTCACTTAATTAGGACATTAAAAAAATTGTGCCTTTGTTGGATTTATTAGTTTTTATCGACAAATAAAACCCAACTCTGATTAGTTACCATATGCGTCATTCCTATCTGTTATCGAGCTATCGATATCCATCAAAAATAACAACAATCGCAGCGTCTCAGTTAGTTTTTCACTTTTGAACAGAGAGGTTGGCTGGCCAATGGCGCCGGACTAGAAGAAGCAGAAGTAATAGCAATAGAAAAGGCAAAGGCGACAATTCGAGACGCAACGAGAGTGACGGACACTGTGTGTGTGAAACAAACTTACCCGCCTGCTGAGATACTACAAGTAAACATACAAATAACTACATATATACATACATACATGCCCCCACTGGTCGTGTTGTATTCGTGTTGCTTCGGTCGCCTGTCTGTCGGTCGTTTGCGCCATCGTCGTCGTCATCACTGACGACAGTCATTCAGTCAGTTGGCGAGTGGATTGGTTGGTTAGAAGTGATGGGAGTAGTGCGGTCGGGCGGTGGGAGCGGTTGCTTGGATGAGCGAACGAACGCCAAGAGAGTAGTAGTGAGCAAGAGAGAGCGCGCGTATAAAGATTGTTGTTCGTGTGCTTACGGGCTATGCACCTTATTACATCTACATACATACGGTATGTATGTAAGTCCGTGTGCGCCTATAAATGTGTGCGTGCCTGTGTTCGTTGGCCTGCGCGCGCGGCGAAGGTGGTGATAAATTTTTTGTTGGCACAAAGTAAAAATATAACAGAATAAAAAATCTCTCACAATAACGCTGAGTATCTCCTCCTCGTCTAATCGAAATTACACCAATAGTAACTAAATATTTATAATTTTATATATGTATTTATTTATTTTTTTTTTGGTAATTACAATATTAAACGGCTTTTACAACTCTATCTCTTGTTGTTGCCGAATAGTTAGCCCGTCCTTTAGGAAATGGCAACTTATTTTCTCAAAAATATTTAAATTAGACTCACTGGTGATATGTTGTGCGATATGTGAAAAAATTATGATTAATTATGATCTGTACGTGAAAAATTGGAATAAGTGTTTCTTGTTACGTTGATAATGCAACTACTATTGTTGTTACAAAGTGAATTAGACAGAAACAATGCCAAGAACGCACCCACAATCAGCTGCAAATCGGAGTCACGATAACAGTTAAATGTTTGGCGCGCTCCTCTTAATCGAAAGCGTCACTGCTATTGTATATCGTTCGATAGACGATTTAGACTATTAAAGACCGATAAGCATACCCGCAGTCAACCCACTGCCACATGCAAATTAGTACTCGTTCGTGTTCATGTCGCATTTAAAATTAAGGTCACTCTAATCGTGCAATTTGTTAGATAAAGAGAGTCTCACCTTCTCGCTTCATCAACACAAAACAACAACAACTTTATAGGGGATCGTGTCTTGCAAGGTCGTTGAACATGTAAAGGTGCTGTTTACCTATAGTCGGCTTACAGACTGTAGATTAATAAAGTTGTACGATGAGCTTTATTCCATTATATTTAAAGAGTTAAATTATAGCAGCGATATTTTATTCTCTTGGACTAAAAAGAAGCATAAAGTATGGCCAACCCCTGCCAATGTTTCGTTACCTTCTGGTGTCGCAGCGTTGCCACCAAGATCGAATGCTAATTATTTTGTCTGTTTAAAAATTGTTGCATTTTTGCTAATATAATTCAAAAAGAACAAAAATTGTTGGTTAAAATTATTTTATATCTTTATCCACGTGCACTTTTTGGTGGTTTTTGCTACATTTTATTAGCTTTCTGGCAACGCTAGTGCACGCACATGGATGTGTGTGTGTGCTCCTATTCAAATAGAAATTGAGTGCTTTGTACTCAAAACTCAGTCAATTAGTCGCCAGAAGGCGGCGGCAGCGATGACAACTGCAAATGCAAGTTCGTCAGTAAGAATTTTGGTTAATCCGCGGGTTTTTTGACATTCCAAAGTAATTTTTATATGAGTATATGGTTAGTAGGTAAAAGTTTTAAAAATCGCATATTTCATTTTAAAAATTAAATTTCGGAATTTTATGTAAATGTTTTCACTGCTTCGGTCAGATTTTGATGCCGCTTAGAGATGTATGCGTGATAGTGAGATGAATCGATCGTAAGAGATAGTGCATTAAGAAGTAAACCATACACGTGCTTAAAGCAAAATCAGATCAAGGTGTGTTTATGCATATGTTAAATTAATAACAGTAAACAGTATGATAAAATTAAAGCATCTTAATCATGCATATACGTATATAATAAATATCGTATTTTTTTAATTTAAAATTGTGTTTCTCCAAGTTGTAAAAGCCAAAAATAAATGAAGTCAGATGTGTTTGTTACCCACACAGATTTGCTCAATCGTGCTTGGGTTTCGGGCACTTACTCATCTCTAGTGCCAGAGTGATCTTGCACTAACCCAATGTAGATTTAATGAATGACTACACAGCGTCCAAATTGGTGGCTGTGACAGGGAGTTTGGTGGTTTATGTGGTATTTTAATTTATGTCAAAGTTTCTTGAAAGTGCATATCAGCACAACGCAAAAAAATAGAGAGTGGAGAGTGAAGACGAATACGAGGGCTTTAAAATCGTAATCAGAAGTTTTGTGAGCAAAATTAGCACATTTATTGTCAAAATTGTGCGTGCTTTTGTGTTAATGTGTATGTGTTTATTTCAGCTTGTGTTTGCTTGTATATTATCAGTGATTACGAAGGCGAGAGGTGTACAAACATATGCATACATGTATGCATGTGCATGGCTGTCTTGCTCTTTTCTCTCAGTCTCTGTTACTCTCTGTATGTGTTAGTGAATGTGTGTATTACAAAACCAGCTAGAAGTTTTTATTTAACTTTATCTTGGTGGCACACAGTGCGTATGCGCAACATGTATATTAAGATTAAACTGTTTTTTCTTGTCTCTTGCTTATTTGCAGAGTTTATTTGCCGCTTTTAAACCCCAAATGTCAGCTGTTTCACGCAACATGTACTATAAAAGCAGCACAGTAAAACGCAGAAAAAGAGCAAATTGCTCAAGTCCAGGACAACAACAGAAAGAAGCTCGCTGCTAACAAGCAAAGAAGCAGGATCAAAATCAGAAAATATAAGATCTATAACTAAAACAAATTCTTTCACAAAGAAAGTATAAATTAATCTTTTTTAAATAAGAAGAAGAAGTACAAGAAGAGACTACCTTTCACGCAATAAAACACCCACTGTGACTCTATCTGTCTGTCTGGCCTGCCTCTGTTTCTTTGTTGCTCTCTTCCAACTGCAGCTGTATTACGCTCAAAATAATTCTTCAAACACAAGGAAAGAAAACGGTAAATTGTGTTCGTATTTACTGCTCTCGCGCATCATTGCGTGTATTTATGATGTCTTTATGTGGTTTATACGTATCTGTTTGTTTGTTTTTTATTCCCAGGAATCACAAAACAAAGAGTTTAATTATTAAAAGAAACTCGAAGAAGTAGAAGAAGAACAGCAATCAACTACTGTTCAGGACCGTGTGTGGGAGCAGGAAAGGAAGCTGAAGCGGCGGGAATAGAGGCACAAACAGCAGCCATGACTATCATTCTATTCCTGGTGGACACGTCGTCGTCCATGTGCCAAAAGGCGTATGTAAACGGTGTGCAAAAGACATATCTGGACATTGCTAAGGGAGCTGTTGAGACGTTCCTCAAGTATCGCCAACGAACCCAGGATTGTTTGGGTGATCGCTATATGCTGCTGACATTTGAGGAGCCGCCGGCGAATGTAAAAGCCGGATGGAAAGAGAACCATGCGACGTTCATGAATGAACTGAAGAATTTGCAGAGCCATGGCCTCACCTCAATGGGTGAATCGTTGAGGAATGCATTTGATTTGTTAAACTTGAATCGAATGCAATCGGGTATTGATACATATGGTCAAGGACGATGTCCGTTTTATTTGGAACCATCAGTGATAATTGTTATTACCGACGGTGGGCGCTATTCGTATCGAAATGGTGTACACCAGGAGATCATACTGCCGCTAAGTAATCAAATACCCGGCACAAAGTTCACCAAAGAGCCCTTCCGCTGGGATCAGCGACTGTTTTCGCTGGTGCTTCGCATGCCCGGTAATAAGATCGATGAACGTGTCGATGGAAAAGTGCCTCATGATGATTCCCCCATTGAGCGGATGTGCGAGGTGACTGGCGGGCGATCGTATCGAGTGCGCAGTCACTATGTCCTCAATCAGTGCATTGAGAGTCTTGTCCAGAAAGTGCAACCTGGTGTTGTACTACAATTTGAGCCCATGTTACCCAAAGAGTCGAACGGCAACAGCAACTCTGCTGCAGGAGCTGGAGCAGCTGGTGGTGTCTCCAGTGTTGGTGGCAGCACTGGTGGTGGCGGAGGTACTGGCGGTGTAGGTGGTGGTGGAACAACATCGACAACGACATCAAATGAACCCACGCCCGACATTGTCTTCCAGCCCATCAAAAAGATGATCTATGTACAGAAGCACATAACCCAAAAGACCTTTCCCATTGGCTATTGGCCACTGCCCGAGCCATATTGGCCCGACTCGAAGGCGATAACGCTGCCACCCCGTGACGCTCATCCCAAGCTTAAGATCCTCACGCCTGCCGTGGATGAGCCGCAGCTGGTGCGGAGCTTTCCAGTAGACAAGTATGAGATCGAGGGTTGCCCCTTGACTCTTCAGATCCTTAACAAGCGGGAGATGAACAAATGCTGGCAAGTGATCGTTACCAATGGTATGCATGGATTTGAGCTACCCTTTGGCTACCTGAAGGCCTCACCCAACTTTACCCAGGTGCATCTCTATGTGCTGGCTTATAACTATCCGGCTCTATTGCCGCTACTGCACGACCTCATCCACAAGTACAACATGAGTCCGCCCAATGATCTCATGTACAAGTTTAATGCCTATGTCCGATCGATTCCTCCGTATTACTGTCCATTCCTACGCAAAGCACTGGTTAACATCAATGTGCCGTATCAGCTGTTGCAGTTCCTGCTGCCTGAGAATGTGGACAACTATTTGTCGCCGACGATTGCCAATCAGCTTAAGCATATTAAGAATACCGCCAAGCAGGATCAGGAGAATCTCTGCCTAAAAGTGTACAAGCAGCTGAAGCAACCGAAGCCACCGTATCGACAGGTGGAAACTGCCAAATTGTGCACAGGTGCTGCACTGCGTCGTGATTTAGTGCGACATCCGTTGCTGCGCGACACGTTTGCCAAGCTACACTCCGAGATTGAACCCGTCGAGAACTACACGATAGTGGTGCCTCAGCTGACCCATCAGTCATCGGCGAAAACTTATCGCAATCCATTTGATATTCCACGACGGGATTTGGTTGATGAAATTGCTCGAATGCGTGAGACCTTCTTGCGACCCGCTAGTCTGGTGGCAAAGGATTCGGGGCACTGTCTACCCATCGCCGAGATGGGCAACTATCAGGAGTATCTAAAGAACAAAGATAATCCGTTACGTGAAATAGAGCCGACAAATGTCAGACAGCACATGTTTGGTAATCCCTATAAGAAGGATAAACACATGGTCATGGTCGACGAGGCTGATCTCAGCGATGTGGCGCCCATGAAATCGCCTAATGGCAACGGCGGTGGAGTCTCATCATCCTCCAGCGGCAATGTTGGTGGCGGCAGCAGCTCCAGCGGCTTGGGTCCCGTTGGTGCCGGCATGTCCGTCCTCATGCTCAGCGGTGGCAACGGCAACGGCGGTCCCATGGGACCCAACTCAAAGAAGCTGGACGGCACAGCGCGTGGACGTAAACGTAAGGCGGGTCCCTTGCCCCGTGCTTTTGAGTTCCGGCGTCTCTCAACTGACTTTTCCATGCGCAGCGGAAGCGCCCCCAGTTCTCCGACCAGCTCCACATGCAGCAGCCTTTCGATTGGCAGCGTCGGAGATTTGATGGTCGATGAAGATAGCAACAGTAGCTACTCATCCTCGATATGCTCGGATGCATCCAGTGTCAGCAGCGCCAGTGATTCCGGATTGGGAATGACACTGCATCCAGCGGAACGTCTGAGCTTTGACTTTCCCGAGGAGGAGGCCAGCGAACAGGAGATGCCTCTGAATGGCTACGTGCACAACTTTATAAACGGCATCAGCGAGGAGACAAGTGCAATCGAAGTCGCGGATATCAGCAGCAACGGCAACAACACTCCCGCGGGACACAGCAGCAATAGCAGCGGGAGCATCAGCAGTAGTGTCGGTAACAGCGCTGCTGCAACAGTTGCAGCAACAAGCACACCAATAAGTCCCACTGCACGACTCTTGTCAGATGCTGTGGCAGCCACAGTGGCGACGATAACGAGCGCAGCAATTGCAGCGACAGCAGCAGCAGCAAGTAATGGAACACCAGAAACTGGCATCAGTAATGCCAGCGGCGTAGGCATACTGGGCATAAGCAGCCACAGTAGCAGCAGCATCAACAGTCATGTCAACAACAACAACAATTGTCACGTCAACAACACCAATGACGTCTTGTATGTGCCTCTCAATGGACTGACCATGCAACATGCGGCGTACAGTAGCAATGTAAGCTCCATGCCAACAACAATGGACAGCTCCATGCTTATGTTGCCAGCGACAGTATCAACAACATTATCGGGCATGAACAAGAATGGTTCAGGTGCAGCAGCCATGCCCCCATTGTTGCTGGTTTCCAATGGCTATGGGAGTCATCATGGATTGGGAAGTGGTGCGATGTTGTCGCCGCCTGCAAGTTTGGCAACAACAACAGCAGCAACAGCGCTGTCTGGTATTGTAGCTGGAGCGGGAGCTGTAACTGCAGCGGTAGCAACAACAACAGCAACTGCAGCATCAACAACGACAACGGCAACGGCAACAAGCAGTAGTAGCTGTAGCAGCAGCGTAACAACAACACCAACAACGTATTTCAGTCACAATGACATCAACGATGCCTCTGAGATCTCGCGCATATTGCAGACTTGTCACAACGGCAACAGCGGTAACATGAGCAATAACAGCAGCAGCAACGCCAGCGGCAGCAGCAACAGCTGCATCAACAACAGCAGCACATTGAATGGCAATGCCAGCGATGGAAATGGCAATGACTTCGACTCTGATCTCTCTGGTAATAGCTTTGATGCACTGAAGCGCACAGTTGGTGGCATCAGCAGCTCCACAGTGAATAGTAATCCACATTTTTATTGGGCCAGCGGACTTAATCATCATAGCAACAACAGCAGTCCCAATAGCAACAATATTGTTAACAACAGCACCGGCAACAACAGCAGTAACAATAGCAATAGCAACAGCAACAGCAATAATAATAACAACAATATTAACAATAGTAGCAATAACAATTGTCATAGGAATTATAATAACAGTAGCCCCAAACTGGAAGCTAAAGCATCGCCAACGCACAATTATAACCACAACAACAATAATAACATTAATGATGAAACAGAGATGCTATTGTCACCTGATCGAGGTTTATCGGAGGAACAAAGGGAAGCTGCGCGTAAACATAATGTCGATTTGCGTTTGCAAATCTTTCGTGACATACGACGACCGGGACGGGATTACAGTCAATTGTTGGAGCATTTGAATTTGATAAAGGGCGATCAGGAAATGAAATCAGATTTTATAGACATGTGCATTCACGAATCACTGCGTTTTCGTCGTCACCAGATGGTCTGCAGCATACAGGAGTGGTGGGAGCAAAAGCAGCAGCATCTAGAGATCACGAAGAGTTAACGTTGGCTGCTTTGGAATTGAGTATAAAACTAGGTTTAGTAGTAACTGTAAAAGCAGTAGCAGCAACAACACCAACAGATACAGCAACTGCGGTAACAACAGCAACTACGCCAATAGCAGTAACATTAAAGGGGCAACTGCAATTGTAGCAAGTGCAACTGCAACAGCAGTAAGAACAGCAACTGTAACAGTAGCAATTTTAACTGCAGTAACTGCAGCAACATCGAAAGCAGCAACAGCAGCAGCACCACGCAACATTTCTGTGATGTCAACAACCACAACAACAATAACACCAAACTGAGCAGCAGAATTGAAAAACAAAACAACTTTGAACTTTATTAAGTTAGTTGCTCTAAATAAGTACCCAGAGCCAACCAATCACAAGAAATTTAAAAAGCTCTCGGTTATAAATTAAACATCCACTTATACACACACACACACATGTACACATACACTCACACGCGTACATAGAATACCTGTAAATATTGGGAACTGTCAAGTAATGTAAAGAGAGTAGTAGAAGAAGATTAGAAATTGGGGATGTATTTATGTAATTTATAAGCTAAAAGGTAAATAATTAAAATGCTAAAATCTAAATTACGATTAAGAAAAATAACAGTGAAAACAATGAGTTCAGAGGTCGAGCAAGAATTATAGCAGAGAGTATAGAAATTAGGTTGGTTAAGAGAAAAGTTATAAATTTTGTAGAGCATAAAATTAAAGTTACAATTACAATTAACATTAAAAATAAAGAAATATCAATAAATTGTAGTCGTTAGTCAATTAGTTTGTCGACGAGTAATTAATTGTATTAGACAAGTAAGTGAAAACACACACACAGACACACAGAAAAACATAACACACACGCACACACACAGTATCTCCACTTCCGTTAAAAGCCTTTTAAATCATATTGTATACACAAATACATATGTTTATACAACATAAGCTAAAGTTTTCACATAACGGTTATTTTATAATTAAAACCATTTTTGTATGAATTGTGCAACTAATCATTTTTACTGGCCGCCGTATAATCTGCACACTCACACAAATACACAGACATAACATACACATCTATAGTTTGTATCTGTTTTTTTTTTTTTTTTACTTTTTTTAGACTAATTCTATATATTTTTATGTTTTTGAGCAGACCCTAGATGTTTATTATACTAAAATATTGAATTTGATTTTAAGCGATCTTCATTTATCCACAAATATACTTACATATTATATATATATTTTATTTAGCTAAATGGAATATAATTATAACTGATACATATATACATACATATATTTGTTTTAGACAAAGCGTTTCTTTTTTTTTTTAATTTTAACACACAATATTCAGCTTTGAATTTCTCTCAATTGTTAAGTGTTTTCAACTGTTTCCAAATTACACCATACAAAATTCTACGGACACATCTGCATATATATGTACTTGCATATAAAGAAAAAATCAGCTGTTATTTACGTAAAGTTTGTCATCCTGAAGTTAACTTTGTTCTCAACATAAAGGAGGAAGCCAGTAAAGTGGCGTTATAATGTGCCTATGCACTTGCGGAATTTTGTGTCGGTGTCTGATTGCTTATGCTTGAATGGGTGTAAGTGTTGGGGAATTGCTTCGTTTTTAATCATGCTAATTTTAATTTAAAGGGACTTTTAATTATTTAAATAAAGAAGCATATTTAAAGAATACAGAATAAATTTAGTTGCAGCTACAATTTTTACCTGCAAATTTAATAAACGAAAGGATTACCCAGTGTTCTTTGTTTTGCCATTTTCAAACTCATATTTATTGAATTATTTTTAGGTGTCCTTCGACACCTGCATCGCAAATGTTACGTTCTGAATACGCCTACCACGGCTGCCAAATCCCCATCCCTAGAGGTAATGGCGCCGTGTCAAAGGCGATATGAATATGCCATGAATGTGCCCCTATATAAATTCTCCCAATTTGCTCCCGTACCTGAAATCATAATACCCTTTGAACGTTTAGATAGTTTAACCCATGTCAGAATGATTTATATATTGACAAACACGTTCTAACTGATCATAATACCTTACTTTTCACATGTCTAAATATTTAAAATTTTCTTAATTTGAAAGTTTTCTTGATATGTGTACGTACGTATATTTACCAATATAAAAGAGTTATTCATTTTATTATTTATCGTTATTTTCGTTTAAAGCTTTAAAACTAATATTCATTAAAATTCCTTTTAAAACTTAGCCCATTTTACCTATTGTTTTATTTTAGAAAGACATATGTATGTATCTAGGTCTGCAATATGCAGTTCCGTTTATATGCTTTGCAGCTTTAAAAAAGTTTATTTTAAAGTTTTCCGCTTTATTTTACTAGTGGTGGAACCGTGGAGAGAGATAGCGTTGCCAGAAATTTAATGATAAGAACAGTCGTAGCGATAGTTCAACAGTCACAATTCAGCTTTAGCAATTAAGTTTAATTGGAAAAAAAACTGTTTCTACTATTCTAATTCTACTAGACATCCATTGTTGTGTTTGATAATTGTTATATTTGCTATTCGCCCAGCTGACTCTTGTCGATTACTGGTTCATCAGTGTTGGAAAACTTGTAATTAATATGAATTTCATGTGAATATATATATTGTGTTTTGCATTCACAACTTTAAATAAACTTTTCTTACACCTATTCAAACAATGCTAGTAATTTTAAACATTTATTATAATTATATTTATTATATTTAAACGTTAATGCTAATAGGGCATCACTAAAGAGCGTTGCCACTCTGTCATTGCAAGCACTAAATTGTTGTTCGGTTGTGAGCGCTCCAAACGTGAACAACCAGGAAGCAGTCGCTCACTTGTTAAGTTCAGTTCATTAAACATTTACCTAATGGACAAACCCAACACTAGCGCCTGGCAGTTGGGTGAGTTGCACAGGCAAAGGCAAAAGCAAAAGTGAATTAAGAAAAGCAGAAACAATATGCAAAATTAATGTGCGGTATGCATGTTGTTCGCTGTTAAGGTTAACGCAATGCAAATCATATCTATTGCAGTCGTAATTCCATAATACATCACACAAGTCACTTATCAAACGAAGTGTGATTTAATTCCTTAGCTGGAGTTGCTGCTAGTTTCAAGTTTTTTTTTATTTGCGGAAAGTAAAAGTGGCTGCTTTGGGGCAACCGCCACCTGTCCCCACCGTTACCTCTGCCATAGCCATAGCCTGAATGCGTATTTGTATTCACATACATGTTCCGGTTACATTGTGTGTGTGTTCGCGCGAATGTTTGAGTGCAAAAAGAAGTTGCAAAAATACAAAAGTTACGCAAATATACAACAGCAAAAGCAGCTAAATTGTGTAAAATAATAACAGTGTCGTGTCTGTGGCAGTGTGTGTCTGCACTCGTGTGTGTGAGTGTGCTCATTGAGCGGACGCAAACGCGAACCGGCGGCGGTGCAGCGCAGCAATGAGTGAGAACAACGGCAGCAATACCATTACAGCCGCCAATGGACCGCGAGTCGTTACCATCTATAAGACGGAAACTGGCTTCGGCTTTAATGTCCGCGGACAGGTGTCTGAGGGCGGTCAATTGCGATCCATCAATGGTGAATTGTACGCCCCCCTTCAGCATGTCAGTGCTGTGCTGGAGAATGGTGCCGCTGAAAAGGCGGGCATCAAGAAAGGCGATCGCATACTCGAGGTGTAAGTAATCATCCGCGGTAATCATATCACGTAAAACCGCAATGTAAAAATAAAAAGCTTCCTTTTTACGCGGCATTCATATTTGACCTGCTTGTTGTGCCCCGCCCTGTCCCGCTTTACGAGCGAAGGAAACACACATCAACGCTCAAACATTGTGTCACAAAACTAGAAGAGAGTAAAGGAAAGGAAAGAGAGTATTCCACCCACTAAACGAACGAAAGAATGAACGACTTTACTCAAAATGGAAAAGAAACTTTAAATTGAATTGTATTCAGTATGCGACTTGCTACCAGAAGTCCTGGAATCAATAACGTAAGGTTATTGTGTGCGTGTGTAGATTTGTGAGTGCGTGTTTGTTTTCTTGCCTCAATATGTGTGTTTCTGTTTCTTTAAAAGAGACAGAATGAGTAAGAGAGGGTTGTTACTGAACTTTGCCGTTATGACTGGAAACAGTTACAAGCTTATATTCCTTGATGTTGTTGCTGCTATGGCGTAATGTTTATGCCATTGTTTTTCCACACATTCACATTTACACCTTGCTTGTATGACCAAACCTATACACCTACATACATAAAAACGTACACGCACACTTTTGTACATAAAGAGACTGCCAGATGCGCATATACGAATGCATTCGCACAGACATACATATGTAAGCGTAGTGTGTGTGAATGGTGTATGTATGTGCACAGCAAGCTAATTAAATTGCCTCTAGTGCCCCCTCCCTATCCCCCAAAATCCTCACCTTCCCGGTCATTCGTATGAATCGTACAAAACGACGCGAGTTCGCTTTTTATGCTCTTCTCGCTCATCTTTCTGTCCTTTGCTGTCTAGGTTCGTTTGCTTGTTGAGCTCTGCAGCGCTTTTGTTGGCGTCTTTGACATTTTGTATTAACGCATCACAGCCAAATAATTTCCCTGCGCATTTCACCTGCTGTGTGCTATGTATTAATCAAAACTCAGTGAGTTTTATTTTTTGGGGGCGCCAATGTTGTGATAACCTTTACTAAGTCTCCCTTGCAGTTGACAAACAAAAAAAAAAAGTGTCAAAAACCTGGGCACAAATTTAATTAATAATTTTAGCAACAGTTTCGTTGCGAACCGCTCACTATGTCTAACAACTTAATTATCGTCGGCAGCAGACAAAGCTCGACGACGTCCCACCTTTCACCTTCCGACATTTCAGCTATGTGGACATCCTCGCATGCCCATGTTCCTCTATCCACACTTTCCTTTCTTTTCTCCGCCCTCCTTCCTTTCGCTTTCCTCTTGTTAACGTTCATACATATATGATATTTTTGCCAGCTGTCAGTTTGTTATAGTTGTAGTTCTGGTTGCTGTTGTACATGGAGCGCCCATCATTTGATTATCAACTGTAGCACCAACAACAACATCAGTTATAATTTGCCGGGGCGTGAGCAAACAAAGCAACTGTAAAACGCAAACACAGAAAAAACAAACAGCAAGATAAATTCACATTTAAGTGCTTAAATCAAATTTATGAAATTCTTTCCTCGATTCGCCAATTGAACAAGTTCACACATTAAAATCAGCAGCGATTGGTATCAAATTTAAATTTGTTACAATTAAATACACATGATGTCAATTTGTTAGTTTCATTTTACATATGGTTTTAGTTTCAACGAAATATATTTCTGATAAAATGTATGATTTTTAGTAGCTTTCATTTTATTGGTCTAAGTTTTTGTAATAAAATATTTAAAAGTTCTTGGACAGATTTACAATTTTTTTTAGACAATTAAAAGAACAAAAGCTCTCGTTTTGTCAGCAACATTACTTTTTATAAGGTATTCATTAATCTAAATTGTATCTTAATATATAAATTACAAAGAATTATTTATTTGTATCAAGCCAACTAAAAACATTTTCAATTGAAGAAATAAATTTAATAAACTAGCAATTAATCTAATATATAATTAAAGTTTAGAACTGAAATGATTAGAAATGCTTTTAAATATATTTTAAAGTATGTTTAGCGGCCCTTATTTTACCAGCCCTGGTGATGACTACCTCACCCAATCACCCTGTTCTCCTCTTTCCCCCTCCCATACCAGCACACTTTTGATGGGCGTTTTTTTGTACTGGTTGTCAACTGGATAAACACTCACATCCTCCGCCAGCGCGAACTCAGTCTTATCAGCATTACTCATTTTTAACGGCAACTGGAGGACGGATCAAGAGTAGGAGTGCGGAAGTGTGATGGGGAGGTGGTGCAGACTTTAGTCGTTTATTGTTTATTCGTCGTAATGCTATCACTGCCCTCCCTCTCTCCCCCTTTCTCCCTCCCCCTCTCTCTCTCTCTCTCTCTCTCTCTCACTCGCTTTCTAATTGCTAACCACTCAGGGACTCGGCCACATATAACTGACTAGGGTTTTTAACCAGTGTGGCTGGGGTCTTGTCTCCACTGACAGCTGCAGATGCTGTATGGCGTGTCTTGTGGCCCATAAGGTGGGCGCCATGTTGCAGAGACTGCCGTTGCAGCGCACACAGTAGGGATCATTGGTGGTGCACTCGGGCACGTCACCGGCACAGCCACGAACCGTATGGACCAATTTCAGTCGACTAATAACGGTACTCACACACAACTCCGCTGGCTGGGTGCAGTTTTTCACGGTCATGTTGTTGGGCTCTAGCATTTGGGCACAATCGTCGCCGTGCTCCTGTGAATTGCATCGGTAACAGCTGCGAACTGACCAACGATTGCAACCGTCTCCGCTGCGGCATAGCTGACAGGCTTCTCCTTCGTTGGGCAGGAAGTCCCCATCAGCACAGCCACGACGTAGCATCGTATCTAGAAGAAGAAGAAACTTCATTCAATGTTCTGTTAACCCTTGATTCTAGGGTATTTAAAGGTAATATGATAAAGTTGAGTTTGCGAGCCAGCTTGATCAACCCTAGTGTAAACAAGAAAAACGATTATCTTTTAAATACCCTTGCAGTAATACATATTGCATATTCCTATGGTAGCTATATGATATAGTAGTCCAATTTGGATAAGTGGAGATACATGACATACATATAATATAATTTGTCCTAATAGAGCTTATGATATAGTTGTTCAATTCGGACCAAAATTGGTGAGCATACACATAATGTTCACTACAGCTCTAGTATTCTGGAAGTTATGGTGATGTGCAAATTGGTTTTTTACCATTTGCTTGGGTAGTAAAGGCCGTGGTTACAATTTAATAAAAAAAATGGGTTTGCTTACACTATAGACACTTTAATTCCAAATATGGTGCCAATTCGTTAGTCCTATCGACATAGTTCTATCCACCAATAAAAAGCTGGTTTATATCCGACGTTAACATCTCCGACATTTGTCAGTGATATAACATTGCTGATGTTTTTAAAGTTTTTTTTTCGATTTTACATAAATGAATTATTGCTGAACCTATCGATCTTGAATTCTAATTTAATGTGTTTTCCTCACTAGTGTGAATGTGTCGTACTCAGCTATAAACGATTTTTAATCCATTTCATTTTATTTTAGTGAATTAATTTTAAAAGGTATTCAATAATTTTTGTTGAGCGATGAAGAAACTTTAAAGTCATTTCAGTGAGTTCAAAGTGGAGATCTGAGCATCAAAAATGTCTTCAACTTATGTTCTGAAATCTTAAAATGAATTAAACGCATTCATCTTTTTGTTCTTGTCTCGTTTTCTTGAAATAATTTTTGTTTGGATTTTTGCCTGACTCACCCTAACCTTGCTCGCAGGAGAAGCAGGCAACGGTGCCGGGATCGCATTGTTTGGTACCGAGGGCATGGCCAGAACGACACTTGGCGTCGCTGGTGGAATTGCATGTGGCACAGGCGATGGTCTGGCACTGCGAATTACAATTGTCGCCATAGCATTCAGACAGCTCGCCTGTGGGAAAGAAACCCATTGTAGTGGAGCAGCCGCGTTGCAGTACCTCCGTTTGATTGTTGCGGTGCGTATAGCACTGCTCCCGATGTCCGTACATAACCTTGTTGACACACTGTGTCACAGTGGTATTACTGAGAGCACATTTATCCGAGCCGGACTGCGGTTGCTGCTCCCGTTGACAGTCAGGATTGGGAGAAAGGCGATTGCTTGTGCATTGAAGACAGCGGCTCTCAGTGACAGTCAGCTCCGAGTTGCAGCCATTGTAGTTGCACTTCAGACACACATGTGGACAACCCTCAGGTAGATTGGAATGCTCGCAGCCACGTTGAGTATTGCTCAAGTGCAAGATGTTTGTATAGCAGCGATCCTCGGCGTTGTAAATGGGGCACGGCAGGAGTAGCTGAGGTCGCTGGCTAACATCAATGCAGATGGCACCGTTACACTGATAGCAACGTAATCGATCCACAGGATAGACATGTCGATTGCAGAGACTGGTGTTGCAGCGATCGCAGGGCTCGGCGCAGTAACCATTCGGGTATAGTCGCTTTAGGCAGCCGCGGCGGGTGAAACCTGCTGTGATCGAGGTGACACACACATCGCTTGCCACCGAGCACTCCTCCACCTCCAGCTGCTGGCCGGGGCGTGTGGCACACTCCACATCCTCCGCGGAATCGCAGGCATAGCACTCAAGCCCGTTGTTCACCTCCAGAAGCAGCAGAAGAACGATCGTTGTACCCAAAATGAGTTGCTTCATCGCCATCATTTCTTCAACTGACCAATTTGCTTTTTTTTGGCCATTGTTTACTGCTGGCTCAACAAAGAAATACTGCAATTTTAGCTTAACTACTCTACGATTAGATAACGTCTTTGATTACGATTATTATTGGGATTGATACTTAGATTGGTGCTGCCAAATTAGCATTTTTTCTGAACAGATGTGTCCTGTTCAAGCTTAGATCCCAAAGGGAACAAGAGGCAATGTTCAATCTGACAGTTTAAGTTCGAAAGTCTCAGAGACTGAAAGATCAAATTGGGGTCCATATCCATTGTTGGTTACAGTAATTAACATAAAATTATTAGATATTAAGTTTTGTTGATGACGCCATTCAGCTGTGCCCTTGCAAGCTTCAAATCCAAAAATTGACGGTCCGATGGAAGAAGCTTACGGCTACCATATCAACACGCACACTGGATCACCGGACCAAAAATCGTAGAAGAACAAAATGTTTTATGGAAGCGTTTGACAAAAAAAATTGCGTTTGGTTAAGAAATCATCACAGGTGATAGTTTTTTTTTAAAATAAATGATTGAGAAATATTCACATAAAAGAAATTTAAATCTTTGCTCCTTTTTTTTCGTTTATAATGTTTTTCCTTTTTCTAACCTTTTTTTTGGGGACGTTTAGCCTTTTTTGATCGACTATCGGCAGTTCTGATTGTGACGCTTTCTGAAGTGGAATGTCCAAAATTACCAAATTGCATCGATAAGAGTTATTCGAGTTAAAATGTTTGATTTATTTCTGTACAGCTCGCCTATCTGCTCGATCGTCTGATAAACATACTCTTCGGTCTGTCGTTGAAAATATTGCTGAAATCGATGTGAAAATGTGTTGGCAATAAAAATTGACTGGCAATATTTTTTATTTTTAATTTAATTAAATTAAAAATCCCAACTTTGACTAGTACTAGTTTTGGTACCGTACCGATATCTTTTTTTCGAAAGTATATTTTATTTATAATTTAATTAAATATAAATAGTTAGATAGAAAAGTTAGAATATTATAATTTAATTAATAGTCACAAAAAATATCCTTTATACTAAATTAAACTAAACACAAAATTCGCACAAATTGAGAATAGTAATTTAATTGAAAAACCAGAAGTGGCATTCAGTGAAAAATCATTTGAATATGTGTGTGTTTATTTGTGAGTGTGGCTTTCACTTGTTGTGCATCGTCGTCTTCTTCTTCTTATTGCTTTCCATCTACATTTTCCTCTTGCTCTTGCTCTTCCTCTATTTCATTGGATTCTTGTTGGTTGCACGTTGTTCTATTGTTGCTGCACTTGGCACTTAACATTGCATTGTTATTTGTGAAATCTTTGTGGGTGTGCGTCTGTGTGTGCGGTAGGGGGACGGGCGGGGAGTGAAGGCAGTGGGTGGCAAACGATGTAATCAATGAGGATTATGAACTATTTTCTTTTCTTGTTGTTCAACGTGCGGCTCGTTAAAACATTTACGACAACAAATTGAAGGAATGACAAGAGCAACAACTAGCACACAATGCCTCAGCTACTATTATGCTACAAGAACAATAATGCCCAAGGAACCCAACGTGAACAACGACAAAACCAATAGCTCTTTCTTTATTTGAGACTTTGGTTAACCACGACAGAATTTTAACCCTTGTGTCTCTGTCACGATTTATCAAAGGGTTGTGAACGACTACTGCATTGATAAAAATAGTTGAGCTTGTTTTTTAAAATTAGATTCTTGTTTTTAATATTGCAGTTAATATTGAGTACAGAAATTTCAATATCACATTTAAGGTGGCCATATTATAATTAAACTCAAAAGAGCTTTTCATTTTGGGTTTGTACACAGGTTTCTGGCAAAAATTTCACGGATTGATCCTGAAGAGACTTCTGAATTTTTTCATTAGAAACTTATTTGTGGTTACAAAAGTATCCCAACTAACCCGACCCAGCCCATAGCCCGAATAGCAAAATTTTACCTGCACCCGAAAGCTAAAAAAATTTTGCAACCCGAAACCAACCCGCCCGCCCGAAATAATAAAAAAATATTAATGAAAAATACAATTTTGAATGCTTTCTCCAGAACAGCACTTCAATTACAAATATTTATTTATGAATAGTAGGAATGAAGAGATAAATTTTATACTTTCTCTAAATTACATATATTAATTAATAATAATAATTGAAATAAAAAATAAAATAATTCCAAATTAATTTTCGCGTTAAGCGAAACCATAACCTCCCGCACCCAACCAGAAATTAGATTTTACAGCCCTTACCCATGGGTAGCCGACAAAAACCCAGTCAATGTCCACCTCTAATGTAAACCTTAGGTCTGCGGTTCAAACGCCAGCACAGACAGGCATTTATTTTTTTTGTTCCAGAAAGGTATATTATTATTTTAAAATATTTACTTTTTTAATTTGCCATATTCAAATATAAATTTCGAATTGTAATACAAGGTTATATATTTCGAAAAAATAGATTTTTTTAAGCAATACATATAAAAAATCTAAATTCTTTTTTTTTAAATACTTTTTAAATTTTTTTTTTAAATACATATGTACATATTTAAATGTTATATGTACATATATATTTTCATACGCAAATGTGTGAGTTTAAATCACTCTGCTGCTTCTTAATGCTTCGTAATGTATAAACGTTCATTATTTTTGCACTTTATGGCACTGAAGGCTTTTTAAAATAAATAAATTGTCTTTTTATACTCTCTGCAAGAGTATATTGGGTTTGTGCAAATGTATGTAACAGGCAGAAGGAGGCGTGGCAGACCCCATAAAGTATATATATTCTTGATCAGCATCATAAGCCGAGTCGATATAGCCATGTCCGTCTGTCTGTCCGTCCGTCCGTCCGTATGAACAAACAGATTTCAGAGATGGTAAGAGCTACAAGTTTGAGCTTGGTCTTAATCGATCACATATTTGGTCAGTCAATACAAGAATGTTTTTTTTTTCGATGCCACGCCCCGTTCGCCCACAATGAGCCAAAAACTAGACACACCTCGGAAAAAATCGGTGTTTTCGGCGAATATCTCAGTAACTATGGCACCTAGGATGACCAACTTTGGTATGGAGGTTCCTAGCGACAGTGCAAAAGCATTGACATATAAAATTTTGGACTGCCACATCCCATTTCCCCACAATTAATAAAAATATTTCTTAACTTTCGTTCCGTTTTTAGGCATTTGCCCATATAGTACAGTATTCTAATTTATAATTCGTGCATTGATATCGCACTATAAACAAGAAAACTAGAAGCATTACAATATTGATAACTGAATGCAATATCATGTATGAGTGCAAGCGAGAAAGAAACACACAAGCACATGTCCGAATGTTTTCGCTGACTGCGTGGCGGCAGCGCTGCAAGCAGTCGCTGGCCGCGCTGAATACACACATGCATGCATACATGTATATGCATCATATATTGTCTTTCGTATGTGTATTCGCATGCAGACAAACAGATGTATGCTTGATTATGCTTAGATTGTTTTTGTTTCAACGTGTTTTAATGCAAGTACTACACATTGTAATCTCTCTAGACCGATTTTAATAATTAAATCGGGAAAAAATGCAGAGAGTATTTTACGGTCGGGCGTGCTCGCCTGTACTTTTCTTTCTTGTTCTTATTATTAGTGGTAATTTTACTACATATTTTTTTTTTTTTTAGCCGGACAGTAGATTTTTTTTTTAATATTCACTTTACTTTTTTATTTTTTATTTTGTTCCTTAAGTAACTAGTTGTTGCCTCATATGTAAATTTACTTTTCATTGATATTTACTCAAGTAAAAATCTATTAAAGATACATTATTTAAAACGATAAATCGCTGATTTTACATAAACGAGTTTAAAACTAACTCTCCATCTAATTTTAGAACTAGGATGATTAGTCATTTAAGACGAAGAGTTTAAACGGATTTAATGAAGCTCTTTAATTGCTGTAAAAAGTCAATCATCATACAAATTTAGGGTGGAATTTTCCAGGGTCTATTTTGATTTTAAATTTCCCAGCTCTCGGAAAATTCACAAGCCATCAAAAGTACTATTAAGAGCGGTTTACGTACATTGAAGTTTATTTTGTCAGAATTGTTATGTTGTAATTTATTTTATGTTGTTTTGTGGTTTTGTGTCCATGCTTTACACTTGTTCCTATTATTAATGTTGTTGTTTTTCTTTTTGTTACAATTTTTTTTTCCTTTTTTGGGTGGCGTATGCCTCAGAATAATCAATATATTTGCGTCACTCAAAGGTTGGGTTCTTGTTGGGTAGGTTTTGGGTCGGGCCTTTAGGTTTTTTGGGCCAATCCATGAACTTAGCTAAGCCAATGGGGTTGGGGTTTCAGTTTTGGGCTGTGCTTTTTACGTCGATTTGGCTTTGTTATGGATTATCCAGAAATAGGTGCATGCCACAACACCAAACGCAACGAAACCAAAAAATTAATCTAGCACACTCAAGCTTTAGATATCCTTGCAAAATAGCTTAAAGTTAAATAAATTCAGTTTATCCTAAGAAAAATAGTATTTTTTTGTCCTTTAAGTCAAAACTAGATAAATCTTCTAAATAGTGTTATTGTTTGTTGATGCTCCTGTTCAAAAGGTGGCCTAGACTAGTGTTCAAAGCAGACCCAAAATTCAAATTATTTTTCGAAAATTGAGAAAGTCATGCCAATACTTACGATTTGTCCATTACCGGTCTAAGTTTAATAAATAAAAAAAATATTACAACATTTTTGAAGGCTTAAGTTTCGTCACTAGGTAAATCTTCGTTATAAGTGTGTTATACAATGTCCGCTGTTCTTTGGCGATTAGTGTTACTGTTAAAACAAACTCTGACAATAACTAGTTTGAAAAATAGTTAAGCACACAAAATGCTCAAATATTCCCGAACCAGTTGCCTTTATTAGGTATATGAATAAATTAAATAATTTATGTGCATTTATACATAAATATTTCTTTATTCACTAGAAAATTGCCTGGCCTCGCCCCATTATGAGTAAGTAAAAGTACATACAAAAGTGTTCCTCATTCCAGTTTTTTTCTTCCTAGAAATTTTTTTATTTTTTGCTGTTATTTTCGCTTTTGTTATTATTAATATTATTGGGCATGAAGGGCTGTTGGACAAATTAGAAGCAGCTGGTTAATCCAGGTTGACATCACATAATGCCAGTTGTCTTATTATTTGCTGTTTTCTAGTTCTGTTTTCGTTTTACGACTTTTGAAAAGTTTAGAAAAATACAAACTATAAAAACATTTTGTAAACAAAAGTAATTTTATTTTGCCTACTGAGTTAGTTAATTTAATTCCCAATTTAAAATTAACCTAATAAAAGTACGCTGCAACTGACCGCAGGTTATTGTACATATTAATACTTTATTATATATTCATCAATACAATGTATTAATATAGACTTTAAAGCTGCTTGGTCTCTCATGCATACTGATTTTTAGTCATTATCTAGTTATAGGTTATTGTTTCTGCACATGTCATTGTATATTAAACCCGCTTAATTAACGATGATTTAGTTTGATTGATTTATGTCATGTCATGGCTCTAAAACGCACATACTAATTTGTTCTCTTTATTTTGACAAGACACTCTTACGCTGAGGAAAACTTAGCAAAGTTAACGAGAGCATGTCGCCTCACTCTGTCTCTGCTTTTCTGCTTGACTTACAGCTTTTTCGCTCACTCTCCCACTCTCTATTCGCAACAAAATAAGAACTTATGATCACTGCAAAAGAGATAAGCAAGTGTGTTTTTGTTTGTGTATATGTGTGTACAAATACATACGTTTTTTGCGCGTATAAACAACTTTTGTTGTTTTTATCACAGGCTGGAAGTGCCAGTGAGTGGGCGGGTGGGTGTAGTTGTGATTGGAGGGGATGGGGAAATTACTTAAGGCAACTAATTGAAGACCAGTGAAACAAGACGATTTAGTGCTTGACTAGAAATTATTAGTATCTGTTTTAATGCATCCTTTATTGTTTTTTTTTTTTTTTTGCAACGTGCACTACCCTCAACCTACTTTACGATTACAGAGCACTAAGGAATATATATTGCAGTACTTTGTTTTAAAATTTATTTATGTTTGTGGTAAATTTCTAATACAATGTTTATATTTAAATGTATATATACAAAAATCAAATATACAATTTGTACTTTTGAATGTTATGCTAATATTAATATTAACATAAAATTCAATGATCAATTCCAATTTTGATAGCTTGAAATTTCTTTGAGTATCTTTGGGCTTTTGGCTTGAAACAATTAAAACTGGTTTCCTTCACACCTTTTTAATGCACAAATTTTGCTGTCCTTTGCCTAGTTAACTACATATAAAAAGTGTTAATGTGTTATATTATTTTAAACTGTACATCGGTTCCAAATGTTTTTCTGTTGCAGAGTGTTATGTGTGTCAGTGTTAAATTTAATTAATGAATATTAAGCGATAACATAAATCAGCTCTCTCTTAAATCCTGCTACTTCCATGAGTTAAAAAAGATATTTTTGTATTTCTCATGGCTTAACAAGTGTTTGTTATTAAAAATGTTTGTTTTGTGGAGATTCGAGATTAACAGGGTCCAAAGTATTGCGTTTGTTCAAACAAGGTTTTACCTTCTGTATATCCGTATGAACGCAGAGATTTCAGAGATGGTAAAAGCAAGAAACCCCAAATTTGGTACATTAACTACTTTAATGTGCTGGTTGATTAAGCTTCATTTAAATTTTTACCATGCCCCCTACCGACCCCGCAAACTTGAAAACTAATAAAGCTACCGAGACCAAATTTACATATTATGTGTAAAGTAATTTTATAAAAGTTCCTACCAAGTTTGGTTTGGACCTAACAACTACATACTATATATCCTTTAGCTCCCATAGGCCAAATCGGCCGAACATGTACGAAAAACCGGTGTGACATGGAAACACCACATTTGGGATATAAATATAGAAGTTAATTAATTCAATTCGCTAGTGAACTAATTCTAGATCATCCTTTTATCTTGAACAGATACAAAAATGTTGCCGTTTAAATTTACATTTGGCAAAGAAATCTTTTTAAAACGGTCTCAAGTCGGGTCCGTACTTCTCATAGTGTATCTTACGGTCGGGAAAGCCCGACTGTACTTTGCTTCTTGTTTAAACCCTGTGGTTTCTGAATATTAGGAAAGTCTTATGTCTCAGCTTGTTTTTCTGGGGTTACCGTGGCTAGCTAATTCGCCCAGCGTACAATCCACTATCATCGATTGGGGACCTCTTCATCACCACTACTACTCGACACGAAAACGGACAACACTAAACAACTATCGGCTATTTCTATCGGCGGTATCGATATTTTTGCCTCAACGTAACCGCCTTACATATGGCGGCAACATTCAAAATTTTCCGTTCCATTATTTAAATAAAAAATGTCTACGTCAACTCTACAATTCCAGGTTAAGCAACCCTCCTACTATGGAAACTTTACTCACACATATTCATTTCACTTTACTCACACATAAATTTAATTTTAGATTTTATGAACAAAACAGGTTAGAAAAGTATTCCGGTATTGTGCTATAATTAGTTTGTTTAATTTCACGTTTTTGATTTCATGTTTTATGACATTTTAGAGACACAACACTACATAGAAAAAATAAACAATGGACTCTTTTAACGTGCACTAAACGTACAAATTTTCTAAGATCCGGCCACGCAACCGCCTCGTGCCGATTTTCAAAACCAACATCCTTTTTGACTCTCAATCCACCTGTTGCTTTGTCATATTTTAATTTTGATTCCTTCATTCCCATGCGCAACGGTGCCTTAAACTTAACGGTTGCCTGCCCTTGGCGTCCATCGTCTCTTTCTTCTTTTACTCTAAGTCTTATAATTACAGCCAGCGAACGCGCAATGTCCGCTTTTCCTCCCTCGCCGAGTATGGTCACATTCTCACACGACTCAGCTGAGCAGAAGAGTGCGATGAATCTGTCAACACTTATCGATATTCGATCCTGCTCAGCCCCAGATGCAACAAGGCTTGACATTTATGGGACGACTATATATAGAGTACCCCTAAAGTTCGAGAGCAAAGAACAAAAAATTTGACCAGTTTTGACTGGCACTTGGGAGAAAAACATAAGACTGGTGTGCTATAGTTTTTATACTCTCTGCAAGAGTATATTGGGTTTGTGAAAATGTATGTAACAGGCAGAAGGAGGCGTGGCAGACCCCATAAAGTATATATATTCTTGATCAGCATCACAAGCCGAGTCGATATAGCCATGTCCGTCTGTCCGTCTGTCTGTCCGTCTGTCTGTCCGTCTGTCCGTCTGTCTGTCCGTATGAACAAACAGATTTCAGAGATGGTAAGAGCTACAAGTTCGAGCTTGGTCTCAATCGATCACATATTTAGTCAGTCAATACAAGAATCTTTTTTTTTTCGATGCCACGCCCCATTCGCCCACAATGAGCAAAAAACCAGAGACACCTCGGAAAAAATCGGTGTTTTCGGCGAATATCTCAGTAACTATGGCACCTATACCAATTTTGGTATGGAGGTTCCTAGAGACTGAGTAAATGTCATGCCATCAAAAATTTTGGGCTGCCACGCCCCCTTTTCCCATGGGAACTAAAACACTATTCAAAATTCAATACGCATTTCTTCTTATCGTAGAGTATTCTAATTTATAATTCGTGTGGAGACTAACTATATCAAACTATCCTGAAAGGTGCATTAAAATCGGACTATAAACAAGGAAACTAGAAGCGTTACAATATTGATAACTGAATGCAATATCGTGTATGGGTGCAAGCGAGATAGTAACGTACAAGCACTTGAGCGGCAGCGCTCAATGTATGAGTGCAAGCGAGACAGAAACATACAAGCACATGTTCGAATGTTTTCGCTGCCTTCGTGGCGGCAGCGCTGCTCACAGTCACTAGCCGCTCCGAATACACACATACATACATATATGCATCATATTTTGTCTGTCGTACGTGTATTCGCATACAGACAAACAGCTGTATGTTTGATTATGCTTAGATTGTTTTTCTTTCGAAGTGTTTTAATGCACATACTACACATTGTAATATCTCGATACCGATTTTAATAATATAATTGGTGGAAAATGCAGAGAGTATTATACGGTAGGGCGTGCTCGACCGTACTTATCTTACTTGTTTTTGACTAACAAGGGTATAATACTGCAGCTCTAAAGATTTGAAAGTGCAAACCAATTCCGTTGAAAATTTAGAGTTGGTTATCCTTTGCTTCGATCACTTCGCGGCTTCTTCTGTATGTTACTAATGTTTGGTATGCTTGGCTTTGAGTCATGTTGTTATACCCTTCCAGAGGGTCTATTGTTTTTGTGACGATGTAACGCATTGAAGTGGCCATTTCCGATATATTCTTAATTAGCCTCAACAAACGAGTCGATATAGCCATGTCCGTCTGTCTGTCTGTTCGTATGATAAAACAGGATTGGACAAATATATCATATATTTCCCATAATTCTTAATATCTCCACCAACATTTTTAATGACTGCATTTACTGGAACCAAAAAAAAAATTCTTTAATTGACAGACTAAATATGTAGTCGATACTGACTAAATTCGAACTTGTAGCTTTTACCATCTCTGAGATCTGTTTGTTCATACGAACAACATAAACCATATATGAATTATAAGAAAAAACAAACGACTTGTGGTTAGCGCTGCAATTGCAATCACATTGATTTAAAAATTCATTGCTGACAAATCCATTGTTCGTTGCTTAATGATAATCCAAATAAAACTCAAACTATTTGAATACAAAAATATTTGAAGAACAACTTTTTTATTTAATATTTATACCCGTTACTCGTAGAGTACAAGGGTATATTGAAGTCGTTGGAATGTATGTAACAGGCAGGAGGCGTGGCAGACCCCATAAAGTATATATATTCTTGATCAGCATCAATAGCCGAGTCGATATAGCCATGTCCGTCTGTCCGTCTGTATGAACAGAAGGATCTCAGCAACTATTAGAGCTAGAAAGACCCCAGAGGTCGCAAATGAAAGATAAATGCCCAAGCAGTACAAGTTTGTTTTTGTTTTTTGACACGCCCACTTTAGGGCGTTCTATGTTCATATATAGGTAAAAGCAGGTAAAAATAGCGTGTTTTAGTATAGAAAACTTTTTTGTTAGTTACGTTATCCGAATTCAATTCACATAGGATGTACACATATACTGATCAAGTTTAATCCAAATCGGACTACTATATCGTATAGCTCCCATAGGGACCATCAGTTAAAAATTTTCTTTTAGTATGAATTTGTATACAAATTTTCTGTATTTACGAAGCTTTCTTAATAAAACTGACACAGAATAAATTTATCAACAACATAAATGTACTGATCAAGTTTCATCCAAATCGGACTACTATATCGTATAGCTCCCATAGGAACAATCGGTCGAGCATTGAGTAATTGGTATTCTAAAGTCGCGGGGCGACTATAGCATTCTTTCTTGTTTTAAACTAAAATTGTAAAATTCATCTGGTTTTTTTCCAAGTGCAGTTTTTATTGTTTGTTACCTAGTTGCAGTCAAGTAGATGCTTCTCCGATCGGTTCAACAACTCGAAGGCTCGTGCTTATCATAAACAAACACGACTTGACCCGAATCGCGAGTGTCTGGAACTCGATTTACCGCAGTTTCGTCTTATCAGTACTTTAACAAGTGCCACAGTCGATCAATAAACTGCACCACTCTCTCTCTCTCTCTCTCTCTCTGTCTGTTTCTCTCTCTTTCTTGTTTTTAAGCTATCTCTATTGGTCTCGTAGTGTCGTGCTTTTGTTGCGATTCTTAAATAATCCGTCTGTGCGATCAGCTCCTCAATTGTCGTTTGACAATCAAGTTGAAAACTGTTGTTTTGACTCTAATTCATTTTTAAACGTTTTCCCAATCAGTTTTTGTCTCTTAACATGTTGCCATTCCATGGCGTACAGTTTGCCCAGATGAGTGTCTATGAGCGTCGATGTCGGCGGTTCGTCTGAATTCCACAAATTATTTAATCGAAACATAATTTCTTTGTATTTGCAGCAATGGGGTCAGTGTCGAAGGTGCCACACATAAACAGGTGGTGGATCTGATCAAATCTGGCGGTGATTGCCTCACACTAACGGTAATATCTGTGACACAGCAGGAGGCTGACAGACTGGAACCGCAGGAGGATCAGAGTGGCTACTCCTACATTGATTACTCCGACAAGCGTTCGTTACCCATTAGGTAAGTAATTTCTAATTGACATTGTGTCCCATATCTAATCTGCAGTAACTCTCTCTTCTAGCATACCCGACTACAGTATCGTTAACCGAAATGGAGAACGCTATATTGTATTCAATATCCACATGGCCGGACGACAGTTGTGTTCACGGCGCTATCGGGAGTTCGCCAATCTGCATTCTATGCTGCGCAAGGAATTCAGCGGATTTACTTTTCCCAAATTGCCTGGAAAGTGGCCATTCCAGCTGAGCGAACAGCAACTGGACACCCGTCGTCGTGGTCTCGAGCAGTACCTAGAGAAGGTGTGCGCAGTCCGGGTAATTGCCGAAAGCGATGCAGTGCAGGATTTCCTAACGGATACCGAAGATGATATATCCGCGTCGCCAGTTGATATTAAAGTCATGCTGCCCGATCATGAGGTCACTAGCGTGTCCGTTAAGAAGTCATCTAATGCTCAGGTCGTATGGGAGATTTTGGTGCAGCGCGCCAATCTCACCGCCTATACGCAACAATATTTCTATCTCTTTGAGATTGTCGAGTACAATTTCGAGCGTAAATTGCAACCACATGAGATACCACATCAGCTCTATGTACAGAATTACAGTACCGCCTCATCAACGTGTCTCTGTGTACGACGCTGGCTCTTCTCCGTTGGCAAAGAGCTTACACTGCCCGAGGGCGAACAGGCGTCACGATTTATCTTCTATCAAGCCGTCGATGAAGTCAATCGCGGCAATATTCGCGCCGATGGACGGCTCTACGAGCTGAAAGCACTTCAAGACGCTAAAAAGGCTAATGATTATTTGGCTCTTGCCCGTACACTGCCCGGCTATGGCGACGTCGTCTTTCCACACTGCTCCTGTGATAGTCGCAAGGAGGGCCATGTTGTGCCCGCCGTGGGTAAGTCATTAAAAATTTCAAAATGTCAAACAAAAGTAGTATTATAAGTTAGTAGATCTAGCGTCGTAACTGAAGTTGTTAATGTGTGTTAAATTTGTAAAATTTACAAGACTATTTTTAAATTTATTAAATAATTTCGAAATTCCTTAACAATTATTTAAAGATTCGAACGAAAGTTTGAGCTGTTATTTCTTTATCATGTATTTTACAGCAATAATCAAGCGGATTAGAAAGAGAGACAAAAGAAAAGAAAAGAAAAGAAAAAAGAAAGAGAAAACTGATAGTTTTAAACAATTCAAATTGTTGTTCTATTCTTAATGCTGCTTAAATCCGTAACTGAACAAAATTCTAATGTTTTATATTATTATATTAAAATAGTACTACCAATTTTAAATATTTAGCTCCGATCACATAATATACACAGTAATGTAGGTTTTTGATGATATCATAAGTTGTTGCAGTACGGCAACAAAGGGTTATGACATTTATGGAGAGTGACATCAATTTGAAATAAACTCGCGAATCAGACGGAATTTTATTCCAAATTCGGCGGCTCTAGCTCTCAGTCTCGAAGATCCAGATGTTTGTGCGGACAGTCGGACATTGCTTTATTGATTAGGCGGTTGCTTCTGATCAAGAAGAAGAAGAAAAGGCTTGTTACGCACACATTTTTTTGTGAGACAAAACTAATTGACCCGTGCAATAATTTTGAGTAGAGTTTTATAATTTAAAAAGGCTTTTATTATTATTTATAGTTTTTTCTCAATATTTTTATTTGCAGGAATGAAGAGTTTTCGGCTACATGCATGTCGCGAGGACGGCTCACTGGAAGCCCAAATGGTGGAGCTGACATGGGACAGCATAACAAGATCTGAAAGTGACGAGGAGTCCATGTCGTTCTGCTTTCAGTACAATCGTCCAGATAAGCCAGCACGCTGGGTCAAAGTCTATACGCCATATGTAAATAAAATAATCAATATATTCAAAATTCTACGGATTTATAATTCCACAACTTTTTTATTACCAATTAGCATGCATTCCTTGCCGATTGCTTTGATCGCATAATGGATGAACGCAAGTGGGAAGACAGCGGCGATTAAAAGATATCCCAGAACAGGCTCATCATCAAGCACATTGATCAGATCTATAAATTAATCCCCAATCATTTGAAGATCAACATCATCACAGCCACCGATCCCTAGACAGTCTTTGTCATTTACAATCCTTCTCTCTTTCTCTTTCACACGTATATATACACACACAATCACTTTCACCTATTAAAAATTTTCTGTTTGCCTGATTTTGTTAATGTATTTTGAACGAAAAATTCTTTGTGTGTGTGTGTGTGTGTGGTGTATAAGTTGTGAGATGTACAGGTAACTGTGGATCACAATTGTATCTGATGCTGATTCTGCTTAAGTTTCAACTTAAGTTTAAAAAGTTAACCCGATTAGCAATGTCGAAGTTTATATCCTTGAAGCCGAAAACTGAGTATACCACTTAAGTACATCTTATGTATTTTGTAAAATATATAAGTAACTATGCTTGTAAAATGCAATTGATTATAAAGGGGCATGGATGGATTAGTCAGCAATATCAACAACTTCAACAACAGCAACAACAGTATCAACAACAAGATAAAAACTAATGTTAACAGCGGCAACAAAATGTTTCAAATATTTTAGCACCTTAGCACATAGAAATAAAAATAGTTGTTAGCTTAAGAAAGCATGCGAGAAACACACTGAAAAGTATACACACACATTTGTCATACTCACACACACATTAGCAGCCATGCGGAAATCATCAATTTATAAAATTATAAAAGTAAAAGCTGAGACGATTCTCATAAAAAGAACAAATGATCACGTAATATAATAATAAAAACAAATATATATAGAACAAAAACATACACACATGTAAATTCTAAGCAATTAGCAAAAATCACTTATAATTAGCTATCATTTTTTTTTTGAGTAAACATATAGAAAGCAAAGCCGCTGCTAAAATGTAAAAAGTCAATTTTAATAAGTCTTAATATTTAGAAATATATACATACGTATATAAACATATATATATATGATTTGTAAATCGATAAACATGTTGAAACTATGTACTCATTCTTATTTTCTAATAGAAAATGTTAGTAATATTTAAGAGCAGTTTATATAAATGTAATAATTCAAAACAATATGCAATTTTGCCTAATAAATGAAATGTCTGTGCGCTTGCGAGTGAGTGTGTGTCTATTTGTGTGTGGGGCTTAGAACTGAGTCAGTGCTCTGCTTGACACACACACACACACCGCACACTCTCGCACACACACTAGTATAGGTACTTAGGCCCAAAACATTTTAATTTTAATGAACACGGAGGAAACAAATTGAAAACTTTATAAAGCAGTACAACACATTGACACACACAGCTACATAAACATACACATAAATATATTTATACACTCTCAATCTTACACATACACTTACAAGCATATGTACACATAAATACACACAAACATATACAAATACATACATATAAATATATTTACATTTATCAACGATGCAAGTGACGTCTGCTTGTGATATTTACAATTTACACAATTATTATTATGATTATATTTACCACTATGATATGATTATCCTTTATGTAAATTCAAGTATAATCAATTCTACCTATGCTGTGTTTTTCTCTCATTTCCACACAATTTGTTTGATTTTGAATTATTTGTAAAATTTGTAAGGTGACACGATTTATATAATTTATTCTACGAAATATCTAACTAACCATAAGGCATATTATGTTAGAATATGTACTATATAATGTGTAAATTAATACGAACTGTGTCTCAATAACCACAAAATAACTTTTGTTACTCGATTTACTTTACTGTATTTGTATCTGTATCTGTAACTTATTATCTTATTGTATTTGCACCTGTAGACAAACCTGATTGATTGTGAAATTACATTTTCTTTGGCCATTTATTGTAGCAACGTTTACGTTTTAGCTGTTTAACTACTAATTATGTATATTCCATATATTATATGTTTATTATGATTTTTTCTTTCTAAGTTCTAATTTTTTTGTTCATATTTAATTGTTTGTGAATTTGTTAGAGAAAATATATCGTCAAAGAAATATGTAAAAAGGCAACCATTGAACAAAACACAAACAAAAGAATTAAATATGTTAATACATAATTAATACTTAAGCAAAGGCATTAATTTGTATTTGTATTTGTATGTTTAGTGAACAAAAACCACAACATCATAAGCATATACTTATTTCTAGATAATAAATCAAAATGCGAAATCATCAAACAAGCTAATAAAATAAATTAATAAATACATACAATTAAATAAAACAATGCGAAAAACAAAACATTCCTTATAAATGATTAAAAGAAGAGCAAAGCGGCAAATAAAACCGAATATCAAATGTTTTCTTACATATTCTAATAACATAAATGAATAATAAAATAAAAATAAATATGCGCCTAATTCAACAATTAACACACAATGACTCAATCGCTGGTCACCATTTAAAATACCGTGTCTTTACTGTACGGTCAGTATAAAACATTGAGAAGCCACCCGCCAGCCAGCGAGATCCAGATGTAAAGTAAAAAGTTTAAATACAAAACAATACAAACAAAAGCATGCTTACAAATAGCAAAAAACAAAACACCACAAATTGTAGGAAACAAACAAAAGTAATGATATAAGAAGAGACGCTGGAATAAAAAGTGAATAAGAAGAATAACATCTTATCAAAATACTGATTGAGTAATTTATTGAAATAAAGATTGCAATTTTCCCCTTTTCAAAAAAAGTAACAATTTCGTTTTTTTTCCTTAGGTATTTCTTTATGTTTAGTGTGAAAATCTGAACCTTCAATACGCTTTGTGTTACCTTCAATAATTTCCAATTTTAAAACAATGGATATTGAAATTGGCACAGTGCCTATTGTTTGCAAGGCTTTATTGTATTTCTGACATCGATTCGAATAATTTGGATTGGTATTTATTAGGTATATTCTTACTCAATTCTTTGTTATGTTTTAAGTGCGAAACAATTGTTTTGAAAGGTAGTGTTTTTTTAATATTATGTAATATATGTATAAATCAATTGTATCTGCGAACAAAATACCATAAATCTATGCCAAAGTCAAAGCTGGCCACAACTTAACATTTCACACATTACATAGCAGTGGGAGCGAGATAGTGGAAGAAATAGATTGGAGAATGAGTGAGAAAGGGAGAAACAGACTTAGCTAACGAGTGCGGCATATCAACTAGATACATGTATTGTTGATTCCACTGTGCCTATTTACTGTGGAGAACTTGTGCTATTTTTTTAATTAATACAATACTCTTTTTGATTTCTGATCGTATTTTTAAGAGAAAATCACGTATTAGTTTCCTCTTACTTCCGAGCTAATCTGAGCTTTATTTTTAGATACGTAATGAAAAAAATAATCGTAACTAACGTGGTCTAAAATTGGTATGCAAAATTTTTAAATACTTTTAAAATAACGTAAGTTAAAAACTTTTATCTTCATTTTATACCAAATTTTAAACCTCTGGTTATACGTGTAAAGGGTTCTTGATTTAGAAAATTGGGGCTTTTGCCCATAGTACAGTGCGTGAAGCTGTACTGCTTTGCGATATGAATAATCTATTCCCAATTCAATACAAATTCAATACAGACTGCGCAAAATTGCTTTGGAATTTATTAACACAATATTGCGAATTAGTTAAATATGTCCATCCGATTGATTAAACGAATGAAACTAATCAACTTATCAGCTAATTCCGTCTGTGTGTGAGTGTACGTCAGTGGTGAGGGGGGTAAGGTAACCCTTATACCCACATATTATATTGTTGGGTGATCGGTAACACATGTTATTATTCAACACGAACTAAAAATAGATTCCAAGGCGTCGCATTGTTGTATACTCTTCAGTTTAAATTATTTTTTACTTGATTCTTCCAAAAACCAGTACTATATAATGTAGATATATGTATTTGTAGAATATATATGAATTGACTTTATTCGAACCGGACTAACGACTTTTTATTATTGTTCCTTACGACTTTCTGGTAATTGTTGTTGAAATCGAAATCTTATAAACAATTAACAAAGTAAAAGAGCTATATACATATACTATGTATAGTTGTTCATTTTTGATATATAAATATCCTGATTCATGCCAATTTTGTCTATGTTCAGTTTTGAGTCAACTTAATTGCTTAGCTATAACTAAATGATTCAAATCAGTATAAATTAATGTTTATGGGAATTTAAATTGATGAATGTTGATTATTTGTGAGTTACTCTAACCTCGATACAATTCTTTGGCTTGATTAATATTAAGTTAAATAAAATTTCTCGGCGTTTTGAGCGAATCCTTTTACATTCCATTTAAACAAATTAGTCCATAAATAATCTTTTAGAGTTTAAATAGTTTGTTTTCTATATAATGATTTTCGAAGAAAGTGTGTATTACTTTGTGGATAGAGTATGAAAAGCCTTTGACGGTGGTTGGTATTATTTGATCAATTGGCGCGATTTACCGTTTTATATGTGCTGATAACGGTGCAATAACGAGAGCGGTTCTAAGGCAGTGGAAGGTAGGAAGTGAGCTAAACAGAGGGACTGAGAGATAGAGGGAGAGAGAGAATGGAAAAAATAGTGACAGAGAGAGATAGCGAGAGCGAATTTGTCTAATTAGGTGGGCAAAACATTGCGATCTGTGCTTGTTTGTGGCCAAAAAATAATAAAAACAAGAATTTAATTAACTAAATCAATAAACATCGAATAATATTGTTTGTCAAACAAAGCAAAATAAACTTGCGGACCAGTTAAAAGCAATGCGTACAACGCGTCGCATACGTAATCAGTGCCGCTTGTAATCGTAGCGTCGACTGGGATGATAATGGTAAGTAAAGCGATGATGATTAAAGGCAAATCGTCGCGGCTTTATGGCTCATAACCCTATTAACAACCTCCACTTCACTAACCCCTACTCTCCCCTCCAATCCATCGTTGCCCTGCCCCTGTCTATCCACCTACTGTGCTCAGCTGAGCTTGACGTCGCGCTCTCCACATTGTTGACAGTTTTAGCGGCAATTTTGCGTTTTCTTTCGATTTCGTTGCGAGTCGCAACCTGGACGCGTTCGCGTGCACACGTGCCCGTCCGCAAACCGCGTCAAAATTGAGTTAGTCCATTTGAAAAGGATGTCACAATCAAAGCCATCGCTTCGTGCAGCGAATGCGCTCAACAATCAGTACGATCAGCTGCTGGAACTGCCCTACGCTGATGACCAAACAGCTGATGAGGAAGCTGATGAGGAGGAGCAACAGCTGATGAAATGCGATACCGAAATTGGCCTTACACGTAAGCAATCCCTGGTACAAAGACGCAAAGTAGAATTGCCACATCTGCTGGTGATTAATGAGCAGACAACGGACGCGGAGACTTCAAGAAGCGCTACGCCGTCTCCCCCGCCAGTTGTCGAAAAGGAAAAGGAACGTGAAAGAGATCGGGAGCACTTTGGTCCAGGATTACGTCGAAATTCCATTTCTTTGCCATCGGGTATTAATTCCCTAGACTTGGAGGCACTGCGTCTGCGGCACCAGATGCAGGCACAAGAGGCGCTACACGAGGAAAGTCGATCGGAAAGTGTGAGTATTCAATCCTCATTGTCGTGGTTTTGTCTCTCGAATTTAATACCTATTTTGACTTTACAAACGGGTTTGTACTGTTTAGCACTCGTTTGCATCATTAAAGTAAGAACGCTTTAATCCAGGTGATCAACTGTGGAGTGCCTAGCTAATGATATTTATCAAGTTAGAAAATTACCAACGAAAAGACTCTTAAGTCTGTGAAAAAAAGTTTTTTGTTGTGACTTAAACCGTTAAATAGAATTGTATTGCTCTTGGACTGCAGCTTTAGGCAAATGTGATTACTTCAGTAGGTTTTAAAACACGCAAGATATAAGTGTTTGTATAGACAGACCGCATGTGCCACAAAATTATAAGCTCATTCTTGTATTTGTGAAATAGGCTATAAATATACCAGCACATAAAAATAAAAATAAGTAATAATAAAACGCTCATTAGGTGTTATCTGTGCACTCCACTACAACGTGTGTAGGTGTGTGTCTGCCTGGGCTTACCAAAATTTTAACTGCAATTAAATTTCAGTCAGAAACGAATATAAGTCGGAAATTTTGTTCTAAACTAAAAGTAAAATAATTAATTGAATCGGTTACTCATGTTGCCCGATTTATTCTGACACCTGAATATGGTATAAGTTCAAGACATATTATCATCACTGCATCGTTTCATCATGTCATCATTTCGTCATCATCAGTTCTCGGTGTTTTCACTTGTGTTTACACTTCAAATTTAATTAATTTGAATTGTAAATAGTCAGAAAAAAGATGGGTTTAAAGCTTTTGCGACGTTTAAATACACTGTAGAACTCGACACTAAATTATAAAAGAAAGCAACTACACTTTTGAAAGAAGCTGTTGAGAATATTAAACCCATTTTTAAATTCAGATTTCCTAGAAGTCTCGAATTTCATGCGTGCGAAATAAAAACTGAAAACTTACAAAGTTTATTTATATTTACATTATTAAATAAAAGGTTATACACTGATAATAATTGTTTTAAAAATGCATTTGCAAATTTTTGATTGAGTTTCTATATTAAAATTTCAAAACCAAAATTCCTAACGTTGGTCTTGAAGACATAACAATTTTTCTACCATTTGTTTATGTGGTGAACGGCAATTTATAAATGTTTTCAACAGGCAAAATTTCATTAAGATTTGATTTCAGCGATAGGAAATGATCCCATTACATTAATATCCCACAATAACTACTATATTTTGCTATAAATATACAATATATTATAACAAAAAAAAAAAATGAAAGAAAAGTACAGTAGAGCACGCCCGACCGTATAATACTCTATGCACCCGATTAAATTATTAAAATCGGTCTAGAGATATTACAATGTTTAGTACTTGCATTAAAACACGTTGAAACAAAAACAATCTAAGCATAATCAAACATACATCTGTTTGTTTAAATGCGAATACACATACGAAAGACAATATATGATGCATATACATGTATGTATGTATGTGTGTATTCAGCGCGGCCAGCGACTGCGGGCAGCGCTGCCGCCACGCAGGCAGCGAAAACATTTGAACATGTGCTTGTATGTTTCTGTCTCACTTGCACTCATACATGATATTGCATTCGGTTTTCAATATTGCAACGCTTCTAGTTTTCTTGTTTATAGTCCGATTTTAATGCACCTTTTAGGATAGTTTGATACTGTAAGTCTTCACACGAATTATAAATTACAATACTGTACTATATGAACAAATGCCTAACAACGGAACGAAAATTCAGAATTAGTTTTATTAATTGTGGGAAAAAGGGGTGTGGCAATCCAAAATTTTAAATTTCAATGCATTTACGCTGTCGCTAAGAACCTCCATACCAAAATTGGTGTTCCTAAGTGCCATAGTTACTGAGATATTCGCGAACAACATTGATTTTTTCCGAGGTGTGCGCAGGCTTTGCCTCACTGTGGGCAAATGGGGCATGGCATCGAAAAAAAAAAGATTCTTGTATTGACTGACTAAATATGTGATTGATTGATACTAAGTCCGAAATCTGTTTGTTCATACGGACAGACAGACAGACGGACATGGCTAAATCGACTCAGCTTGTGATGCTGATCAACAATATATATACTTTATGGGGTCTGCCACGCCTCCGTCTGCCTGTTGCATACATTTGCACAAACCCAATATACTCTTGCAGAGAGTATAAAAAAAGATTAAGTTATTTTCAAGATATAGCCTATTGTTGTATGGTCTAGGATCAAAGCGAATTTTAATAGTACTGTGCACATATTATGTAATTTTGTTACTATAGCACTAATATAAGTTATGGTGTTATAAATATACATTATTACAATTTGTGCCAGCGGGACGTGTTCATTCATTCATTCCAAATTTGGTGGTTGAACCTTTTATAGTTTTTGACATCTGTGTTCGACTGTTGATGCTGATCAAGAATATATATACTTTATGGAGTTGGAAAAGCCACCTTCTACCCGCTTCTGACTAACCTAATGGGCCCGTCTACTCTTTTTAAAGCACGTGGTCTTAAAATTTTTAGAATTATTTGCAACATTTTCAAATTAGAATTTTCAATATTGTATAAAAGAATCACAAAGGATAAATCAATGCCATTAGTCAACTGATTACTTTGAATCAATACAGCAGTTTTGGACTCCAGAATTCAAGCAACACGGATGAACTTAACGGGACTAAGATCAGAGAACCATCCCGAAAGTAAGCAATGAATTTTGATATACGTTACAAGTCTTAATAAACTGCAATGAAACTGTGATATATGTACATATACATATACATATACATATACATATACATATACATATACATATACATATACATATACATATACATATACATATACATATACATATACATATACATATACATATACATATACATATACATATACATATACATATACATATACATATACATATACATATACATATACATATACATATACATATACATATACATATACATATACATATACATATACATATACATATACATATACATATACATATACATATACATATACATATACATATACATATACATATACATATACATATACATATACATATACATATACATATACATATACATATACATATACATATACATATACATATAAAATAAATATATATATATACATACATATACATAATAAAAGAGAAGCTTATAGGGCAAACACCATAGGGCAAATTCGAACGAAAAAAATACAAAAATTCTTGTATTGAATGACTAAATATGGAGTCGATACTGACTAAATTCGAACACGTAGCTCTTACCTTCTCTGACATCTGTATGTTCATACGGACAGACGGATCACTATATCGACTCAGCTGTTGACGCTGATCCAAAATATATATATATGTATGTATTAAACTTTATGGGGTCAAAAAAGCGTCCCTGTATCTGTTACGTCTATTTGGCTTCTAACAAGCTTTATAAGCCCGGCTACTTTTTTAGAGTAAGGGGTTTAAAAATTGTTTACTTAATTGCATGATAAAATATTTGATTGTTATTGTATTGTTTTGGATGTCCTTTGTTAGATGTATACAAAATATTGAAATTAGCAGGGAATACAAATTTTTGGTTTAAATTTAAAATGTTTAAACAATAAATATTACGTATGTGAAACTATGATATGAAAGCCCGTTTTATTTATTTTTATTCCCTTGCAGAGGGTATATTGTTTTTGTCACGAAGTTTGTAACGCATAGAAGGAGACGTTTCCGACCCCATAAAGTATATATATTCTTGATCAGCATCAACAGCCGAGTCGATATAGCCATGTCCGTCTGTCCGTCTGTTTCTATGCGAACTAGTCTCTCAGTTTTAAAGCTATCTTGATGAAACTTGGCACAAATGTGTATTCCCTTTGCACGCAGAACATTTGTTTAAATCGGCCAGATCGGATCACTATATCATATAGCTGCCATAGGAACAATCGGTCACTGAAAAAAAATTAACGCAATGTGCATGACTGCAAGGGTATATAATCTTCGGCTAGCCGGAGATAACCTTTTTTTCTTGTTTAAATTAATTTAAAAAAATTGTTTAGCTGCTTTCAAATTGCCAAAATCGCACTAAACAGTATTTAAACAAGTGTTTTTAAATTTTAAATCACATTATTGGTAATAGCAACTTTGACAGTTGAGTGTGGGCTCTCAGCACTGCTGGAATAATTTAATATAATTCACTGTAAATCATAATAGATCCTCCTTAGCACACTTATTGAGGCATATTGTATTTGAAATGTTTTGGTTTGGATCGTGGTATTTTAAGGCCAAGTGGACGGGGACGATATGAAAAATGTCCAAGACTCGATAGACTGTAATTTATGGGAAGTAGTTTAGATTAAAAGCTAAATCTAGTCAGCTGCAATTATAAAGTACGACAAAGTACGCTGAACTGAGTAATTTATGGGTCTCTTACGGCAATTTCTCAGTACATATCAAAATCAAATTCTAAATATCGTGGCGAAAGTACGGTAGCTCCGAGAGTGGTTTAATAAGTTACTGTGAAAAGTCAATATTTACGAAATATCAATAATCGTATTTAACAGTTAAGAGAAAATCTCAAATACTATAATGTATAGCAGTAAAGCAAATAAAGCTACATCAGTTTAAGTTAACTCATCTATTTCTAATCAAAAAAATTTAATATTTTGTTTACACGAACACCTATTTAATTAACCTGTCAAACTACTTGTTTTTATTATGTATTTAATAACTGACATTTAAATAAAAATAGACATATAATATAAAAATTTATGAGTTACGTTTTAATTTATTGCCGATGAATATCGATGCTTCATTTGTGCAGAAGGTACTTTAAACGTTTAAAAAGTTAACAAATTATTATTATTATTATTATTATTGTTATTATTATTATTATTATTATTATTATTATTATTATTATTATTATTATTATTATTATTATTATTATTATTATTATTATTATTATTATTATTATTATTATTATTATTATTATTATCATTATTATGATTATTATTATTATAATTATTATTATTATTATTATTTTGTGTTATAATAATATTGATTTTTGCTTGACTTCCTTAAACACTTTTAGTAACCCTTAATCTTAAGCAGTAATATTAATAAGTGTTTAGTTATATGTACCTATGTATATAGCTCAGTCATAGCCGTACTTTTTTGTGTAGCCCTCGAATAAATGAGCGAATGCTATAGCAAAAGTCTCAATGAAATTATAAGAAAAGCGATCTGAAGCGTCGCAATTAATCACTCAAGCACGAGTACAGTAGAGCTACAATATGACGAACCAAATACCACCAGGAATACTAAAACAATTAAAGCAGGCAAATTCAAGCGAATATCAGTATTTTGTGATTAAATTGCTCACATTCGATATCGTTGGAGTTCGTTATAAAGAAGTTCACATGTTTGCAGCTTGACGTCGAACGATTAAACCAACACAAATTCACACACGCCTAATATCACACTCACTCACACATACACACGCAAATTGAGGCATAGATAGTAGATTCAAGCGAAGCCGACATTTCTAATACATTATTCGAGCAATTATCAAGCAACCGGCAAAGGCAGCAGACGAACTACGTTCTGGGGTCGGTCAATCGGTTTCTTTACTGTTTACTGTTTACAGTTTACAGTTTACTGCTAACAGTCGATTGGGATTATATCTGCGTTCCTGGCGATGAGCTTGCATTTGAGTAACCGTATCACTTTAACCAGTGAACAGCAGGATATGCGGCCTGAGGATTCAGCAATGTTAAGTGCGGTTAAGGCAGGTACTACCTACACATACAAAAACTTCTTTAATACGGGCTAAAATCAATCTTAACAGTATCTTCAAAAAGTGAACTATCCCATATTAATAAATAGAGTGGGAAATATTTGATTAACGAGCGCTGTTTATTAACACATATTTTTCAATACATACCTGAGTAATTGTACATTATTTTATACTTTCATAAATCCCAATTAAATATAATTTGAATTAATTTAAAATCAATTTTTTATGTTAGCACTTTTATTAAATAATCAAAATTTTAAATTTATTAAAAATATTTAAAAACCGTACTTGCAAAAATTTTAAATTATTCAAGAATTTTGAGCTTGCAGAATCGGTTTCGTTTTGTTGTTGTGTACATATATACCTACGTATATAACATTTGTTCGAGTCGATTCAGACTATTGGGTTGGGACTGGCACGAACTGGTTTTAGCATCTCATCTGATTATGGCAGACAAAGGCAGGAAGTGTCATATGAGACGAATCTCGAAAACATTTTGAATTATGTATTGGCCGCGTTACCCCGCTTATGGAGTTATTTATCTGATAAATAATACTGTTACTATATGTCAAAAAATAATCCCAAGTAAAATTAACTGCAATTTGTAGATTATTGACGAGATCTCGGCTTCAAGTGTGGGTACCTCTGCGGTGATTACAGTGATTCCGGATACATGTAATGCCAAGAATGACGAGGACGATGACAGCAGTGATGAGTTCGGCAATGCCAAGAAACCAGTTCATCGGTAAGTTATATATGTATATCTGGCTAGATCTTGTTTATTTCCATGACGTACAGTTCTACCTTCTTGGCGTCAATTCGAACTTTAACTTGGTTTTCCAATAACACTTGACACACTGCTGTTAATTTGGGATGCTCACAGTGTGCTCGTGTATGTTTGTCAATCTTTTAAATACCCTGTATTTAATCTCAATAATGTGTTTCATTGAACACAGATTAGCAATATGAACAGCAAATAAATAAAAATTGATCGACTTTCTAGTGTCAATTTTCATTTCTTTTTTGACCCCTCTACTATTAGATCGGTCTATTAAGTTTGTCTAAAGCAAAATGTGTGATAGAAGGACGCGTTGCCGACCCCATAAAGTATATATATTTTTGATCAGAGTCAACAGCTCTATCTTTTATAAACTCTGAGATCTAGGTGTTCATTTGGACGGACATACAGAAGGACAACGCCATTGCGACTCGGCTTTTGGTGCTGATCAAGAATATACTATGTACTGTATGGGGTCCGAAAAGCCATCTTCGACCTGTCATGCACATTTTGCTTCTGACAAACTTTTTTACGCTACTCTTTTTTAGAGTTCGAGGTCTAATAAAACATACTTGTTATACGCTGCATGCTAGAGTTAATTAAATTAAGAACGAATTCATAATTCGCACCATGCCAAAGTTCAGACGCAATTAAATTAATTAATTCAGAGTCTGCGGTATTTAGTCTGATAGTTGTTGTTGTTATTGTTTTTACGACATGTCATTGGGCTTTTAATTTAATTGTGACCAAGACAATCAAAAAGAGACAGAGTAAACGCGTAACAGTGAATATTTAAAACGTGCCTCTTTCAAAGTTTCAGTAACGAACCGTTTTCAGGGTGAGTACATTACAGTTAAAATGATTCAACTTGAAACTTAAGGCAAGATTTAGTTAGGATCGGTATTTCGTTGAATCGCGAAGGTGTAAAATCAGAGCTAAATCATTATATTTATAAAAGTGTCATTTGCTTCATGTCGAATTCGGCATATAATTAAGGTCGGTTGCGATTTATCAGTGCCCTTCTAATAAAAAAATTATTTTCACTTCTATAAACTCTAATACATATATCAAATATTTAATTTCAAAATGACTAAGAATTTCAATTAATACCTTAAATAGCGTGTAAAAATAAATGCAAAACAAATTTATTTATTTGTTAACAGTAAAAATTGAAATAAATTGTCTTTTAACCCGCTTTAATAAAAAATTATTCATCTGCTTAGCTTTTTAAAAAGGTTCAGACTAATATACATATGTATGTGCACATGCCCTGCGATGAAAACCTTAAAAACAGTATCACTGTCTTCTGTACGAATTGTTATGTGTTTAATGAAATGTGTTTAATTATTGTTTTAATTTCTCAAGTCGGTTGTGCTTATTAATAAAATGTACAATTTTGTAACATGATCCACAGTTAGTGCCGGAATCTAATTTTTTTCGACAGTTAAAACTTAGTAAGCAGATTTGTAAAAACTAAGTTAAGTGATAAATTACTCTAATGTAATTTGAAATTAAAGTTATTGATTAGTAAACTATAAAATATAAAAAGTGGATTTAAAAAATAATTTTTTTTTAATAAAAATTTTAAGAAAATGTCTTTAGGTAAATCGGCTGTGTTCACGAACAGAGCATAAAGAATAAAACGGTCAACAGTTATTTGCATGCTATGACCAAAAGTCGCATGCAGCTAATTTAAACATAACATTAAAGCTCAATGTTAACTAAAAGATGTGCAACAGACCGAGATGACAGCTAACGAGCTTTTCATTGGCAGAGCTTTAACCTCTGAGCAAATGCTGCGCCACAAAGCTTTTTGAACTCATACCAACAAAGATCACACTGAGATATTTGTACTTGCGGCTTTACATGCATGTGTGAGTAATTTTACAGTTTAAGCGAATTAATGCCATAGCAGTTTGATGGAGATGGAGGGGACTGGGGTGATGTAGAGGTAAGAGCAAATCTCGCTCGTTGTTGATAAGTAAATGAGTGACAGAGATAGAAAGACTGAGCGAGTGAAGGTTTCAACTGAAACTGACACTGCGACTGAGATTGAAGCTGGAGCAGAGGCACACGTTATGGCTATGTCATTTGGTTGGCGTCGTCGATGTCGTCGTTGTTGTTGTTGTTTATGAAAACATTGTTGATTGCAACAGCGAATTTTTGTACAAATGTATAAACATCCACAGAAAAAAATTATTTACTAAAGTGTTAACAATAAATTATTATTAAATTATTGATAAACAATTTACGAATTAATTTCAATCAAAATATTTTTTTAAGTATACAATTTTTTCTCAATTTCGATTTTTTAAATATTTCCTTTAAAAATAAATTTTTAAATCAAATATTTGACAACTTGTTTGAAAAACTGATTACTTAGACTAGTAACTAATTTAGAATTTTTGACTTCATAAAATTTATCATTCCATTAAAAAAGAATTGGTTAAATTATAATGAGTATACGCTTAAACGGAAAAATAAAAAATAACTGTTTGAGGTAATAGTTGGATTTTCTTATTTCAATTACCCTATATAGCCCTAGACCAAAATAGCTCTATTGCAGCCATCAATTTGGATACAGAAACCCAAATTTTTTTCTGTGTATAAAGAGATAGCTTTGATCTGACGAGAGGCGTGTGTTATTGTGTATATCTGAGATGTCGGAATTTTATATCTTAAAGTAGCCCCAGCTCAGTAGATAGTTGTGATTAGATGTGATAAGAACAGACAAAAAATTAAATGAAATCGCACAAACTCGTCGTTCAATAAAGTAAAGTTCACAAATCAGACGTTTTCTACATTTATAAAAATAGTTACAATTGTTACAGGTATTGTATTTAATAATTTCAATGGGTAAACCCAATTTAAACATTACTTTTGAATTGTGCTAATTTTATGTAAAAACCATGTTTATTTATGGCCTTATCGCGAAAGCTTTTAGCATTGTCATCTTTGTCTCTGAAAATCACATTCTGAGAATTAATTAATATTTATATTTATATGGAAATCGTGCGTATTTTATACACTCAAGTCGTCAGTTAAATGTCTTTATCAATTAGGATCATGCATTTTGTGCCGTGAAAGAAACGGGTTTGCGTTAAGTCGCGTCGGTTTCACGATGGTGCTTCTATAAGAATTTTGTTTTATGTTTAAATGGGCCACGAAATTGGTCATAATCTTTTACCATAACCTATTAAGTCAATGCTCTATGTTCTAGAATGAAATAGGCTATTTTGCCATTAACGTTAATACCCTGTCTTTATATATAGTACTACCTTATGTAGGGTATTACCATAATAGCTTTAACGGACGATTTTGTATGCGGTATTTGTTGATCGGGCAAAATAAGTAATTTAATTGACAAAAACATATTTTCGAACACTTATCACGATATTTGCTGTTTCTAATGCCATAAAGTTGATAGCTAAGATATGAGTACAGACAACAGGCTGTCATGGCTGTCATAAATAGGCAGTATCTTGAAAAATCATCTGATAATATAAAAATATTTACCATTCATGTTAGAAACGCATTATTCATTTATAATATACTTGTCAGAAATTTGATAGCTGAAGATCATTTAAACATGACACGATTCAAATGATCATAAACATTTAGAACTGTGAAGTTGACATTTTTATGTGACTGAGTGTTTTATGATTGACACTCACTCAATATTTTTTTTTGTACACCCTGTCTTCTAAAATTAATGGGGTATACTGTAGTCACTTTAAGCGCTGCAACATTGAAACTCGTACAGTAGAAATTAAAAAAAAAAGATTTTAATTAAAAACTCAACATTTTAGTGTATCAATGTTAATGATAAAACAAAGATCTTAAAAAAGCACCTGAGATTAGTTAATCTCATGTTCTGAATATGACATTTAAAAATTGTTATTAGATTAAAGTAAGATTGAAATCCTAGATGTAAAATATTTTTTTTTATTATATATTTTATTAATTATATTTTATTTTATTTACGCAAACTAAAAGCAGTCGAGAGTATATAACGATATAAATAAGTTATATAATTATTGGAATAAATAAAATATTAAAGTCCAAATTGAATTTTATAAATATTTATACAAGATTTCTTTTTAAATTTAGCGATCGGTTTCGCAGTCGAAGACGTGCCTCCATTGCCCCACTTCCTGCCCTGCGACTGAACAGCAAAGAAATGTTAGCCAGCGACTTTGATACCCACAGTTTGGCTAGTAACCAAGCCTCGATTACAAGCGTCAACTCCTTGGCTAGTTTGCTCCGGGAAAAGATGCAGGTAAGCAAATTGGATTAAAAAAGACTAGAAGCTAGTAACTTGTTGTATTCGCCGTATTCTTCAGGTAAAAATGTTTGTTGAAGAAAGTTGTAGTTTAATAAATGGTAAAAATAATAGATTTCCAAAGCTAATAGAGTATTTAAAGTTTCTTTTTAGATCTAAATCATTTTTTCTTGGGTATAAGCTTAGATAAATTTATATAAATAAAATGATTATATCTTTAAATTTATATTTGATACATTCCAATTAGTTTTAAAGTGATTTTTTGATTTACATAAATTGTTTCTCACTCCCTCAAAGTCAGTTTATTAAGATAAGTAGGCTAGTAAGGAAAATTGTTATAGATCACAAGATGTCTATTTGAAGATTGCAAATTTTGATAGGCCTTTCCACAGATGATACGCAAGAAGAAGCGGGAAACGAAGGACTACAAGATAAAAATATTTGTAATTGTGATGTTCTTCATGATCATCTTTCTGGTAAGTTGTAAACCATTAAACTGAAAGACAAGTCAAATTAAATTGAAAAGATTTTTTTGATTACAGATCGGTTACGCCTATGTCGCTTACCATCAGCAGATGCTGACCAAGAGCTATTTCGAAAAGATAAAATTCAATTCAAAGGATCGCATCATTCGCATACTGAGCCACGACGACAAGGAGGTTATTCATGGTCACTTGGGCGTTACAATAGGCAGCGATTCATCGCCATTCCACTGCCTCGAGGATCATCGGCGAGACGATGGAAGTGTGTGCATCGAGTGGAATGGAATCGCCCGTCTCCACATGAACTTCGAGGACAAGAAGGTCTTCCGCTGTTATACCCTACAGTGGCAGGCACTAACACCCGGCCTGTTGCCTACAGACTGCTATGAGTTGAAGAGGGACAATGGCCTTTGGTTTGGTGGTGGAATAACCAAGGGTCAGGAGTGGTCACTTAGCTACGCCAACTTTGACTTCATGCCCTACGCCAGCGGAGATCATAAGGTTCATCAGTTTGGGAATGCCGTAAAGCGGTATTTTATCAATTCCATTGGCGTGGCCATGCAGGTGAATGAGCGTACTCCTCTACAACTAGGTATCAACCGGACGGAGAATCAGTTTTGCCTACGAGCAGCCAACGATGATTTCACCTTCGTGAACCGCCTGACGCCGCTGCCCCAGCTCGACTATAAGATATGTACCACGGAGGATATGCGTAGCTTGCACATGCTGATGACTCAGCAGAGCTTGTGGGATGGCCTTACAGAGCAGGACATCGGGGAGCTGCACTCGCTACTGGAGGAGCCCGTCTGGCGGATACCCAATCAGGAGCACAGTGATTCTCTTAACGAATCAATGATCTGTGATTACTCTGAGAATGCAATTGCCATGGGATTGGGACATATTGTAATAAATGAGTTCTGGCAAGAGAATATCGGGGACTTTACCGTTGATCAAACTCGATTTCCCACACTCAGGGACACCATCGATGTATTGCATCGACGTGGCTTCAAAGTCGTCTTCACCATCCAGCCGTTCATCAGCACAGACAGCGCCAATTTCAAGGATGCAGTGGCTCGTAAACTGCTCATTTACGAGCGCTACTCGGAGCGCAGCATTCCCGCTCTGACCCGCTACAAGAGCAGCTCCAGTGCAGGTGTCTTGGACATAACCAACAATGCATCCGTACCCTGGTTAATTGAGAAACTTCAGCGACTCAAAGATGAGTACGGCGTCAAGAGTTTCTATTTGGATCTCGGCACCGGTTACAACTTACCGCATTACTACCAATGCCGCAAGCCACTAGACAATCCGGACATGTACGCCCGCATGCTGACCACAAGTCTGGAAAGTGTAGGGCTGATGGCCGTCTCCACGGCAAGTGTGGTACCCAAACCACCGACATTCCTGAGCACACCACCGGCCAATGGCACCTGGGAGGGATTGCGGGATACATTGGCTGCCGTACTAAATTATGGCGTCATTGGATATCCGTTTGTGTTGCCCGGGGCCATCGGCGGTGACTATTTGCTCCAGCGTGCGCTCACTAAAATGGTCTCGTTCTATTCGCTGGGTCAGCCACCGCTTCCAGATCCCGAGCTCTACATACGTTGGCTTCAGTTGGCCACATTTCTGCCTGCAATGCAGTTCAGTCATCTCCCAGACGAGTATCATAGCGATCTGGTAACTCGTGTTGCCCAGGAGATGAAGGAGGTGCGTCAGACAGTGGTCATAGGGCTGCTAAAGAAATACCTTAGTCCATCCATGAATGAAGGACTGCCCTTGGTACGTCCCCTCTGGATGCTTGATCCACACGATCCCGCTTGTCTCATTGTGAGTGACGAATTCTCCGTCGGTGAGGAACTGATTGTGGCACCGATTCTCGATGCAGGTCGCGAGGAACGCGAAGGTGGGTCTACCATTCTCTCAGCGAGCTCTTGTGCTCACATTTTGGTTTTCTTACAGTTTACTTGCCCCAGGGCGTCTGGAAGGACGGCATTGATGGGTCCCTCCGAAAAGGCAGCCGCTGGATGCATGCCTACCGCGTGCCCAAGGACAAAATCGCCTACTTCCGCAAAATGCCAGACAACACGCGCTTTTAAACTCACACCAATTTAAGTTCCTTTTCTAGTTCGCACTTAAAAAGCCATCAAATAAATGTGTATTAGTATTATTATTATTAGTCGCTTATTCTAAAAAATACGATTTACTGTTGAATATTGATAATACTACATACATCATTTTAAAATTAAAACATAAGAATGCCTGATCTCTAGGCTTAAAGTTAAATAGATATATATTTTTTGCTTTTGAGTATTTCTATAATATTTTTTTTTATAAAATTAAGTACAATTTGTAAGGCACTGCATGCATTATAATCGAATTAGATATATCTAAAGTCTGTATATGTGTATGTACATATATATATAAATATCGACTTAAGCTCGATATGCTGTTACTCTTTCCAAAGTGGTCAATATCTATCTATATAATAATATACTTTAATCCTTGACAATAAACAATCAAATCTCATGTTTAATTTTTTCATATTTCAATTTTTTTGGTGCTAAAGCAAACAAAAGAGCAGTTTTGACATTCTGTAAGCATAATAAGGTGAAAAAAAGAAAGTAGAAAGAATTAAACAAAAATTATAAGCATAATACTTAATAAAGGGACAAAATTGGATCAAGTTTCTTATAAACTTTTCTTCATTTAAAATTTAGTTTAGTAAACAATGAGTCGAACAACTTTTTAGACCATGTACTCGAAAAGAGAGTAAAAGGGTATATTAGGTTTGCCAGAACCAAAATGTGCGTTTCTGGCAAAAGGACCATTTCCGACCCTTTAAAGTATATATATTCTTGATCAGTATCAACATCGAAGACGATATAGCAATGTCCGTCTATCTGTACGTCAGTCTTTCCATCTATCCATACAAACACCTAGATCTTCGAGGCAATAAGAGCTAGAGCCACCAAATTTGGAATAAAAGTTAATTAATATGTCAGGCAGATCAGTGTTTATTTCCAATTGTTGCTACAACCCAACCGCCTCCGATAAGTGTAACAAACTATTTTCACCTTACCAAAACTCCTTGGACAAATTTGTCGAGAATAGGACATTTGTATGTAGACATGTAGCATTAGTAAACTATCGCCAACAAATTCACATATAAGTTTGATTTGGACCGGACAACTATATCCTATTGCTCGCATACAAAAAATCGTTCGAAAATTATATATTTGCATGGTACAATGAGCAGTATAATAAATACGGGGTCTTCTAAAACTCGACTGTAACCTTGTTTACTTGTTTATACTAATCAGCGGAAGGTTTTATAGTATTTATTTTATATTTAACTGAAAATTTTAACAAAGATTATAAAAAAACAAGTAAGAAAGGCTACAGTCGATCGAGCCGACTGTAAAAGACCCCGTACTCCCATAGTATTGCATTTTATTAAAATTAAAATTTTCAAATGAAATTTAAAAAATTAAAATTAAATATTTACATTTTGAATTAAAATTAAAAAATAAATAAATTAACAACTGTCATCGTCAGCACTCGAACCCGCGATCCATGCGAAGGTTCCACATTGCGCCGCAACTCTATCAGTTGCACCACACCCCTCTTCTATCATTCTTCCGATTATTTCCATATAAGTATGTGCACACATACATATGTGTGTATGTATAGCATTGGTCGGCGCGGCCAGCGGCTCCGGGCAGCGCTGCCGCCAGCAGGTAGAGAAAACGTTCGAACATATGTTTGTATGTTTCTGTGTTTGTTTGTATGTGTTGCGCGCATGCAGTGATTTTGCTTTAAAATAACTTCGACTTTGAACCGTAATTTCTCTGTTGTTTGACATAGGATTTTGATGCCACTTTCAGGAAAGTTAGAAATAGTAATTCTCTAAGCGTATGTTAAATTACAACACTGTACTATTTGATTTAATGCCTGAAACAAGGCATTGAAGCTGGAGAGTCTTTTATTTCTGATGAGCAAAGGGGGCGTGGCAGCTAAAAATTTTTAATGACATTATACTAAGGCTGTCTCTAAGAACCTGTATACCAAAATTTGTGCTCCTAAGTGCTATAGTTACTGAGATATTCACCTAAAACACAAATTTTTTCGAGGTGTGTCTGGTTATTTGCTCATTGCGGGGGCGGTAAGGGGCGTGGCAACAATTTGAAATAAACTTGATCTGCTCTACAAAATAACGGACTTACATTCCAAATTTGGTGTCTCTAGCTCTTGTAGTTTAAAAGATCCAGGTGTTCATACGGACGGACAGACGGACAGACGGACATGGCTATATCGACTCGGCTGTTGATGCTGATCAAGAATATATATACTTTATGGGGTCGGCCACGCCTCCTTCTGCCTGTTACGCACATCTCGCTTCTGACAAACTTAATAGACCCCCTTTACTCTTTTTTAAAGAGTACGGGGTCTAAAAATTTAGATTTAACCAGCGTTTGCAAAAACTACTCCGTAGCAGCAAGAGCAACAAAAATTGTGCTATGCTCTCGCTACCGCTCTGAGTTTTGTCGAGAGCCGTAGCAGAGCCGTAGCCTATCGATCGAAAATGTGTGCTCTGCTATGCTCTCAGCTCTGACACGCAACAAACTACCGCTGTAGCAAGTAGCAAAAAAAACAAGTAAGAAAGGCTACAGTCGATCGAGCCGACTGTAAAAGACCCCGTATTCCCATAGTAGTGCCCATTTTCTTAAAATTAAAATTTTAAAATGAAATTAAAAATTAAAAAAATTAAAATGAAATATTTACATTTTGAATTAAAATTAAAAAGTAAATAAATTAACAATCGTCATTGTCAGCATTCGAGCCCGCGATCTATACGAAGGTTCCATATTGCGCCGCAACTCTACCAGTTGCACCACGACCCTCTTCTATCATTCTTCCAATTATTTGCAAATATGTATGTGTGCTCATACATATGTGTGTATGCATAGCATTGTTCGGCGCGGCCAGCGACACTCGGGCAGCGCTGCCGCCAAAGCAGGTAGAGAAAACGTTCGAACATATGTTTGTATGTTTCTGTGTTTGTTTGTATGTGTTGCGCACATGCAGTGATTTTGCAGTAAAATAACATCGACTTTGAACCGTAATTTCTCTGTTGTTTGACATAGGATTTTGATGCCACTTTCAGGAAAGTTAGAAATAGTAATTCTCTAAGCGTATGTTAAATTACAACACTGTACTATTTGATTTATGCCTTCAAAAAGGCATTGAATCTGGAGAGTCTTTTAGTTCCTATGAGAAAAGGGGGCGTGGCAGCTCAAAATTTTGAATGACATTATACTAAGGCTGTCTCTAAGAACCTGTATACCAAAATTTGTGCTCCTAAGTGCTACAGTTACTGAGATATTCGCCTAAAACACAATTTTTTTCGAGGTGTGTCTGGTTTTTTGCTCATTGCGGGGGCGGTAAGGGGCGTGGCAACAATTTGAAATAAACTTGATCTGCTCGCGAAAATAACGGACTTACATTCCAAATTTTGTGTCTCTAGCTCTTGTAGTTTAAAAGATCCAGGTGTTCATACGGACGGACAGACGGACATTGCTATATCGACTCGGCTGTTGATGCTGATCAAGAATATATATACTTTATGGGGTCGGCCACGCCTCCTTCTGCCTGTTACGCACATCTCGCTTCTGACAAACTTAATAGACCCCCTTTACTCTTTTTTAAAGAGTACGGGGTCTAAAAACGATGTGCTACGCGTAGCCGTAGCAGTAGCAGAAAACAGAGAGCGAGATGAGAGCATAGCAAATGCTTTTGTTTTTTGTGGTACGGCTCTCGTGTGTGTTTATGCTCATGGACGCAGCAAAGCAGCAAACTGAAATTTTGCTACGAAGCATGCGAAGAAAATAAGAGTTGTTTTTCAAACAAGCGAAGAATCAAGAAAAAACGATCTCAGAACCGAAACACACACGAGAGCCGTAGCACAAAAAACAAAAGCATTTGCTATGCTCTCATCTCGCTCTCTGTTTTCTGCTACTGCTACGGCTACGCGTAGCACATCGTTTTTATACTCTCTGCAAGAGTATATTGGGTTTGTGAAAATGTATGTAACAGGCAGAAGGAGGCGTGGCAGACCCCATAAAGTATATATATTCTTGATCAGCATCACAAGCCGAGTCGATATAGCCATGTCCGTCTGTCCGTCTGTCTGTCCGTCTGTCTGTCTGTCTGTCTGTCTGTCTGTCTGTCTGTCTGTCTGTCTGTCTGTCCGTATGAACAAACAGATTTCAGAGATGGTAAGAGCTACAAGTTCGAGCTTGGTCTCAATCGATCAGATATTAAGTCAGTCAATACAAGAATCTTTTTTTTTTTCGATGCCACGCCCCATTCGCCCACAATGAGCAAAAAACTAGACACACCTCGGAAAAAATTGGTGTTTTGGGCGAATATCTCAATAACTATTGCACCTAGGATCACCAATTTTGGTATGGAGGTTGCTAGTGACAGCAGAAATGCATTGACATTTAAATTTTTGGACTGCCACGCCCCGTTTTCCCACTATTAATAAAAGTAATTCTCAACTTTTTAGGCATTCTTTAATATAGTACAGTATTGTAATTTATAATTCGTGTGAAGACTAACTATATCAAACTATCCTGAAAGGCGCATTGAAATCGCACTATAAACAAGAAAACTAGAAGCGTTACAATATTGATAACTGAATGCAATATCATGTATGAGTGCAAGTGAGACAGAAACATACAAGCACATGTGACGGCAGCGCTGCAGCATTCATAACAATGTTTGAGTGCAAGCGAGACAGAAACATACAAGCACATGTTTGCTTTCGTGGCGGCAGCGATGCCCGCAGTCGCTGGCCGCGCTGAATACACACATACATACATACAAGTATATGCATCATATATTGTCATTCGTGTGTGTATTCGCATACAGACAAACAGATGTATGTGTGATTATGCTTAGATTCTTTTTGTTTCAACGTGTTTTAATGCAAGTACAACACATTGTAATATCTCTAGACCGATTTTAATAATTAAATAGCGAAAAAATGCAGAGAGTATTTTACGGTCGGGCGTGCTCGACTGTACTTTTCTTACTTGTTTTTTTTGCTACTTGCTACAGCGGTACTTTGTTGCGTGTCAGAGCTGAGAGCATAGCAGAGCACATATTTTCGATCGATAGGCTACGGCTCTGCTACGGCTCTCGACAAAACTCAGAGCGGTAGCCAGAGCAAAACGAAAAACTACGCTGTAGCAGAGCATTTTCAAACGCTGGATTTAACCTAATAAGGTCAGATTAAAGGATAAGGATTGTTTGCGACTTAAATTCGGTAGAAAAAATAAGAAAGAATGCTATAGTTGCCTCGCGACTTTAGGATACCCGTTACTCAATTTGAATATTCTTAAGCCAATAGAGTTTGAAAAAAAAATGTGTGCAATTGTTTAGGATAGCTTGGTAAATAAAGAAATTTTAAGAGCAAATTTTGACCGATTCTTCCTATGGGAGCTATACAATAAAGTAATCCGATTTGAATGAAACTTTGTCAGAATGTTTATGTTATTAGACAATGAATTCTTTGTGAGTTTGATTTGTAAAGCTTAGTCAAGCTTAGCGTATTTTTGACCGATCGGCCCTATGGGAGCTATTCGATATAGTTCTCCGATTAAAATCAAACTTGGTCAGTACATGGACTTCCTAGACAAGCATAGTTAAAAAATTTTCTATACTAAAACATTCTAGTTTTACCTGTACATTTACTCTCATATATTTATATATTATATTTAGAGCGTTTTACTAAAGTGGGCGTTTCAAAAAACTAAAAAAAACTTGTACTGCTTGGGTATTCTAGCTTTTATTTGCGACCCCTTTCACCTTTCTAGCTATTATAGTCTCTGAGATTCTTTTGTTCATACAGACGAACGGACGAACATGTATTATCGACTCGGCTATTGATGTTGATCGAGAATATATTATGGGGTCTGCCCCGCCTCCTTTTTCCTGTTACAATCATTACAACGATTACAGTATACCTCTTTACTCTACGAGTAACGGGTAAAAAAATAGGATACGTGTAGTCAAAGCTTAAATAACTGTACAGAATATTAATGCATTATTTAACAAGTAAGGAAAGTACAGTCGAGCAAGCCCGACCGTAAAATACTCTCTGCCTTTTTTCCCGATTAAATTATTAAAATCGGTCTAGAGATATTACAATGTGTAGTACTTGCATTAAAACACGCTGAAACAAAAACAATCTAAGCATAATCACACATGCCTCTGTTTGTCTGTTTGCGAATACACACACGAATAACAATATATGATGCATATACATGTATGTATGTATGTGTGTATTCAGCGCGGCCAGCGACTGCGGGTAGCGCTGCCGCCACGCAGGCAGCGAAAACATTCGAACATATGCTTGTATGTTTCTGTCTCGCTTGCACTCATACAAGATATTGCATTCAGATATCAATATTGTAACACTTCTAGTTTTCTTGTTTATAGTGCGATTTCAATGCGCCTTTCAGAATAGTTTGATATAGTTAATCTTCACACGAATTATAAATTACAATACTGTAATATATTTACAAACGCCTAAAAGCGGAACGAAAGTGGAGAATAATTTTTATTAATTGTGGGAAAAAGGGGCGTGGCAGTCCAAAATTTTAAATGTCAATGCATTTAGGATGTCGCTAGGAACCTCCATACCAAAATTGGTGATCCTAGGTGCAATAGTTATTAAAATATTCGCCCAAAACACCAATTTTTTCCGAGGTCTGTCTAGTTTTTTGCTCATTGTGGGCGAATGGGGCGTGGCATCGAAAGAAAAAAAGATTCTTGTATTGACTGACTAAATATGTGATCGATTGAGACCAAGCTCGAACTTGTAGCTCTTACCATCTCTGAAATCTGTTTGTTCATACGGACGGACAGACGGACAGACGGACATGGCTATATCGACTCGGCTTGTGATGCTGATCAAGAATATATATACTTTATGGGGTCTGCCACGCCTCCTTCTGCCTGTTACATACATTTTCACAAACCCAATATACTCTTGCAGAGAGTATAAAAATTATTTTTGCAACTTAAAGATTAACTGTCTTAAACTGACTTTAACAATTTTAAATAATACATACGAAGGTAATTGAAACTATTTTAAAGGGTTATCTGCAAGTCAAGCACTGTAATACACATTTTAAAAAGCTTTAATCAAATGAAACTTAAGAAAGTAATAAACTAAGCTTAGATATGTTCTCTGTGTCGGATTGAACTAAAGATATAGTATATTGGAAATTTTTTTGGCATAAAATCCAAACTCACACTAAAATTTTGATTCAATTTATTTATACCATTAAACATGTTCAAAGATTTAAAAAAATAGAACGTGGTAAGACTATGCCATTTAATAAAAAATAAAATAAAACAAGAAAGAATGCTACAGTCGCCCCGCGACTTTAGGATACCCGTTACTCAATGTTCGACCGATTGTTCCTATGGGAGCTATACGATATAGTTGTCCGATTTCGATCAAACTTGGTCAGTACATGTACTTCATAGACATGTAGTCTCCGTGTAAATCAGATAGCAATGCTAACAAAAAAGTTTTCTATACTAAAACATTTAAGTGTTATCTGTACATTTTCCTTTATATGAAGAAAGAACGCCCTAAAGTGGGCGTGTCAAAAACAAAAACAAACTTGTACTGCTTGGGTATTCTAGCTTTTATTTGCGACCCCTTTCACCTTTCTAGCTATTATAGTCTCTGAGATCCTTTTGTTCATACAGACGGACAGACGGACGGACGGACATGGCTATATCGACTCGGCTATTGATGCTGATCAAGAATATATATACTTTATAGTGTCTGCCACGCCTTTTCTGCCTGTTACATACATTCCAACGATTACAATATACCCTTGTACTCTACGAGTAACGGGTATAATAAAAATATTGATGAAGAGGAACAAAACATAACGCAAAGAAATCATTCATCTTAAATGAATGGATCAAATATTGAGGAGAGATCCCTTTATTTAAACTAACTTTTGAGTTAAATTGGATTTAAAACAGAAAATAATTGAAATATTCGAGAAATTCAAGCATTGTTTAAAAATTTATTTATTTTTTTTTATTTATTTAGAAGGACGTTATTAATTTAGGCAAAAACATGAAAATTCGGCTCTTCGGCTCTCCAAAGACTAAATGCCCTTTCAGACATTTATATTCATTTGGATTCAATTATTTAATAGCTCATAAGTTTTTTATTACAGGTATTTGCAACCGATATTTCCTATTGAACCACGATGATATAGTAGGCCGATTTTAATGAAATTATTATTTATAATAGTCAGCAGATAGGGAACAGGGATAGAAAGTTCGTGAATTGCGTGAATTTGGTTACAATCTGTTAATAGACATGTCAAATTTTCAACCGATAGCTTCCGACCTGCGTGCAGAGAAAAGAGAAACAGTTTTATAAAGATAGCTTTTAAACTGAGAGACTAAATCGCAAAAAAAAACAGACAGACATGCGAAAATGCGTTGAAAATAAAGGTATATTCAAAAATCACTTAATATCTAAATTGAATTAAAACTTTCTTATGAATTTTCTATATGCAAACAATTCTTTGACAGACTGTACGTGAATGCTGTCTTAACTAAATAAATAACTATACGTGCTGCACGGCACACGAAACTCTGAACTTATTTTCAATAAATATAATTACGAATGTATTTCTGATTTCCCTTTTCAGCGAATTTAACTTAACTTTTGATTTATTAATACCAATAAATAATTTTTATCTCCTCAGTGCTCAGAGCTTCGGTCTGCACTCGGGTAGGGAAGACTCACACGGCTCCGTATCGGGTAGCCTGGGCAGGAGACTGCACAGAGTATCCGCGACGACGACGTCGTGCTGATCGAGACAGACAATAGATCGACGCCTTTGAGGCATGGCTTTGCCCGGCTGTCGACAGGTAACCGGACAGAACTGCCAGGGACCAGGCCACCAATGTGCCGGACATTGGTGTACGGCACAGGCTCGAGTCTGTCTTAAAGGGCGTTTATTTTTCGCATGCGTCCAGCAGGGTAGCTTATCGCTCAGGGCTGTGGCAGAATTAAATGGAGAAACATGTAAATATTACTCAATAGATACATGAAAGCAACTTACCTTTGCCGTTTTCATGGCAGATGGGCTCCCGATGCTGAACACCGCCACCGCAGCTGACAGAACACGCTGTCCAGTTGCTGAGACGCCACTGATGTTGTTTTCCCGCGGTGACATTAAACGCGGGCAATGTGAACTCATAGTAGATGCCTGTATTGCTCTCATTGCCGCGCACGACCGCCTGGAGATCATGACAATTTGGAATCAGTTTGGTGTTGGGGACTTAATAAGTAACAAGTGAAACGTAAGGAACTAAACACTTACGTATATCGCTATGGAATGCTGTATGGGCTGAGGTATTTTGATGGTCTCCTGCTCGTCCTGGCGATCGTATAGGCTCTCGGCACCGGCGATCTCGAACTCACCAGGCATGGAGATCAAGCTGTCACCATTTAAATAGAACCGATCTCCTTGGGCCCGAGCAATCGCCAGAAAATGGGGTGAATTGGATAGCTCCTTGATGAGAATGTGACGTGCGCGAGCGGGTATGTTAACAACCTCGACGTAGACACCATCGCTCACATTGAAGGCTTCACTGTAGATCTCTTTTATGGGCTTACATTGATCACCAGCACCGCCACAGACACCGCAACGATCGTCCTGCATCTCCGAGTCAACGATCCAATCGCAACCAACTTTCTGAATGAAAGGCTCGTTTAATTGATCTAGCCGGTCAACTAAATGCAGCGCAAATCCCAGTCGAACTTACCTTGCAGATGCCATCGATGCACATGTTGTTGGTCCCTAGCGTACAGGGTGTTCCATCTAGCACCGTTTCGCCCCAATTTGCAATGATTGTGTCGTCCACATCACTACAAAACAGTCGGCATGGATTGTCTAGCCAAAAGTCACCGATAAAATTAACAAACATTGTAACCCAATTGATCATAATGCACTTACTCTTGTCAAAGAATGGTAGCCACTTGTAGGTAGCACCCTGATAGCTGACATTGTCGTACCGTGCACACTGCTGAGCCCGGAAGTTGGGCTCGTGCTCCGGACACGCCTTTTTGCGGCAGATTTTGTAGCGCTTCCGCTCGCCAATACAGAAAGCACCGCCATTGGCGGGTACCGGTGAGTCGCATTCCCGCTGCTGAATGGATACGCCACCTCCACAGCTGCGAGAGCATTCGCTCCACTCACTCCAGTTTCCCCAGCCCCCATCGATTGGCGTCAGCTCTACCATGCGCACACATTTGCCATTTTGACACCACTTGTTCTTGCCACAAGCAGTACCTGGTGCCGTGGGACGCATGTTGGTCACGCATTCGCCGTTCACCCGACACCACAATGTTGAACAGAACTCGTGTGGGGCTGAGCAAGCGCCCACATTGCTCTCCGTCGTCAGATTGAACTGCATGCGGCACTGCCGCTTTGCATTGTACCGCTCCCCTGGCAGCGTCTCCGGGTAGTTGTACTCGTATGGTGGCTCGGGGGAATCGTCCAGGCACTCACCTAGTCCCTGACTGCAAAATAAGCACTACTATAAGCAATTTATGTCTTAAAACGGTGGTAAAAAATTATTTATTCTGGCAAATCAATTGAAAAAGGTCCTGTACATAGACTTGATGTTTTAAAATATCAATGAAAATAAGAACATTCTCATACTTACTCCAAAAAGTGTGTTATGTACTTCCGGCTGCAGTTCGACCAGCAAACCTGCAGCGTATCCGCCCCAAATGTGGGTGTCATGATGTGCACTATTGAGCCCATTCGGGGATGGCATCCAATCTTGGCCGTATCGTGGAACATACCAAAGCTACAACATAATTTTATAGATCAGAAATTTATGAAATTAATTTAAGACTATAAATTTATTTCAACGACTTGATTTCTTAGTTCCAACTGGTATGAAAGGCAACAGCCGATCGAGCCGACTGTAAAAGATTCCATACTTATTGTAGTCCACGTTTTTTAATAAATAAGCTATTGGAGCTACAAGATATAGTTGACCGAGCCGGATTAAACTTGGGGAGGATAGTTACAATGGAACCACACACATATGTAATTTTCGTCCTAAAAACTGTGGTCGTTTGCAAGTTATGTTGTTATGAAAAAATTTTTATTGAAACTTTTTAAGAAGAAATGGGGCCCGGATTTATATAGGACATACGGACAAACAGACAGACAGACGGACAGACAGACGGACATGGCTATATCGGCTCAGTTTGTGATGCTGATCAAGAATATATATACTTTATGAGGTCTGCCACGCCTCCTTCTGCTTGTTACATACATTTGCACAAACCCAATATACTCTTGCAGAGAGTATTAAAACCCAAGGTGGAAAATATCAATTAGTATATTCGACACGTCTTAGTTTTGAAAATGACATCCTCTGTAATCTGTCTTTTAAATCACTGCTAACGAGTTTTGCGCAGAAAAAATTGAGAATTCTAAATAAAATGAAGTACAATATAAGATTCTTAAAAAATTGTATTTTTATCACTGGGATGTCGAGCTTTATTTTAGATGTCCCCGCCATACCTGACCTTATGACCTTGCGGTAAATTCGGCCCTGCATGTGATTAATGTTTTATATTGTAAGAGAATTGCATAAAAGCTGACAAATTGTATCTATTAAATGCCTTTAAATATATAATTGAATTCGCATGAGTGGAAGTGACTCTAGTAAATACATAAAATATTTTGAGTTGTTGCTTATATGTTTCCGTCAAAATAAAATTGTTATATAATAATCTTACAGTAAACGAAAAAAGCTAAGCCGTTTTAAGAACTTTGGATTGTTTCTAAAAAATAATTTTAAATACCGGATTCTAGGTTAAGGGACCGACGATTTTACGTCGTTATACCCGGTAGACGCTTTAAACGAAAAGAAATCAACGGATACCAAGGAGAAAATATTTCCCGTATTTGGGCGTCGAATAATTTTAAAAACGGGAGGAAAAAACTAAGTTTACAAGGTACCATTAAACTTTGAGCGTACTTAACCTCAGCTTTTCTCACTTCTCTAAGGATTATATTACTTTCTTCCTTCTACTAGAACGAAAAGCTTTCCAGCACACCCCTGCCAGAACTAAGTCGATTACACCTCATTAAAAGCCCAAGCACCTGCTGAGATTTATTGTTTGTTATGTCTTTGGGAAGCGAATAATAAAATGTGACGGGCAATTTATGCCACACTGAGCAACTAACCAAAAACAAGTGAAAAACCTGATTATTAGAATAGTGCTTAGATCAGCAAACAACAACAACAAAAACAAAACAGAGGCACACAAAAACACATCACGTACATATATGAACATATCGTTAGTCACGGACTACCACCTGACTATACCATACGAATATATCATTACACTGATTAACAATATTTTTGGCACAGCATAGCATTTAAATGCCACCAATGATTTTTTCGTCAATGTTAGTATTTTTTTAAATCAAATAGTTTTTTCATGTATAGTAAATTGCTCTTAACCAAAATCAGATTTATTTGCTACTTTATATCTTAAGAAAAATGTATGGATTTTAAGAGAAAACAATAGAGAAAAGCTGCAATCGAGCGAGCCGAATGTAAAAGACACCGAATTGTTCCATACAAATAAGCAATTTTTTGACCGATTCGATTTTTGGGAACTCAACTAACACTACTTGTCTTTATACAAAGCTTTATGATATAGTTGATCAGGATAGTTAGATTAGTAGCATACAAATAATGTGTAAATTTGTTACTACAGTTTTAATAGTTTTGAAGGGGCGTGGCACAAAAGTGATATAAACCTGTTTTGCCCTGTACTTTTTCAATTACGGGGTCTACAAAGTACATATATTATCTGCATAACATTTTGTTAACAGTTATTAAATAGTTAAATTAACTAAAAATTGCACTAATTTCTCACATGGTATTCCTAAAAGTCGACATGTGTACATTGTAAGAAATTAAACAGATTTTGTCCAGAAATTATTATTACACTTAAAATAATAAATGATTTTGAAAAAAAGGTTCATTGAATGCTGAACATCAGCAGCGCCAAATACTGTTTTTAGTCAGTGCATGTATGTATGTGTGCATGTATATATGTTTATGTGAATGTATGTTCGTTTGTATCTATGACCGGACGACCTAACAACAATCAAACTAAAATTGCACAACAACAAATAACAACTTCCCACTGCGTCGTGTCTGTGTGTATGACGATTGAGTTGCTGATCTGGTGATCCGTCGACCAGTTGAGTCTGGCTGGTTAGTTGAGTCAATCGAAACACGCCAGACTGACAGGCACTTGGGCGCGCTTATAAGGCGTTTTACAAAAATCCACTTGGCGCAAACACGAAACGAGATAAGCCTACGACAACCAGACGGACAATCGGACATTCGGACACTAAGACAATTGAACGCTGGGCAATCGACAACTTATATAGTCACTACCTCTAGCACTGGCTCTGACTCTGCCTACAAAATTGCTACGTTTTTCCCCATTTACGTTACCCCTCTGATTACCCAACAACATACTAGCAATCGTCATCTCACTTCTTATCCCCTCTCCACATTCACCATCGTCTATGCATTAGAGCTGATACTTTGTTTTTTCTTCGATATATCAATGATTGGAGAATTTGATAATACATCGAATATACATATACATTTTTAAACAAAAAACCTCGTAAACGTTGATAAAACATTAACAACATTACATTTTTATACTCTCTGTATATTGGGTATATTGAGTATATTGGGTTTGTGCAAAGTATGCAACAGGCAGAAGGAGGCGTGGCAGAACCCATAAAGTATATATATTCTTGATCAGCATCACAAGCGGAGTCGATATAGCCATATGTCCGCATGAACAAACAGATTTCAGAGATGATAAAATCTACAAGCTCGAATTTAGTCTCAATCGACTACATATTTAGTCAGTCAATACAAGAATCTTTTTTTTTTGATGCCACGCCCCATTCATAATAAGCAAAAAACTAGACACACCTCGGGAAATATCAATGTTTTTGCCGAATATTCGAGAGCCAGCATAATGCTATGCCTTAAAAATGTTGGACAGCCACGCCCCCTTTTCACAAAAGAAATAAACAATTCAACCTTGCATGCCGCTTAAGTGGCATTAGTTCTGGTCGTAGAGAATTGATATTTAAGATTCGTTTGGAGACTAATAATAGCAAACTATTCTAAAAGTTGCATAAATAAATCGACTAAAGAAAACACGTAACAAAGTTTACATTTGAACGCAAAGTCAATGCGTGAGTGCAAGCAAGACAGAAACATACAAACATGTGTTCGAACGTGTTTGCCGCATTCGTGGCGCCAGCCCGCAGATGCCGGTCCGGCCGTGACTATCAATGGTATACAGTCATACATATTTATGTACACACAAATTACTTCAAACGTATGTGTATGTGCATACAGACAAACAGATGTTTCTTCGATTACACTTAGTTATTATTTGTTTAAATTTAATATTTATTGACACCGATTAAATTAATATAATCGGGTATAAATGCTGAGAGTATTACACAGTCGGGCGTGCCAGCTTGGGTGTTCTTCGAAGTAATATCCGACATGAAACCCAATCGACTGATCAAGTAATCAAGAACTTTTTTATTATCACGCAATATATTTTTTGACGAGTACTAGAGTACTTGCTTTAAAGCGATTTAATATTAAACAAGTAAGAAAAGTACAGTCGAGCAAGCCCGACCGTAATATACTCTCTGCATTTTTTCCCGATTTAATTATTAAAATCGGTCTTGAGATATTACAATGTGTAGTACTTGCATTAAAACACGTTAAAACAAAAACAATATAAGCATAATCAAACATACATCTTGTTGTCTGTATGCGAATACACATACGAAAGACAATATATGATGCATATACATATATGTATGTATGTATGTGTGTATTCAGCGCGGCCAGCGACTACGGGCAGCGCTGCCGCCACGCAAGCAACGAAAACATTCGAACATATGTTTGTATGTTTCTATCTCGCTTGCACTCATACATTGATACGGATGCGGCAGCTCTGCCGCCACGCAGGCAGCGAAAACATTCGATCATGTGCTTGTATGTTTCTGTTTCGCTTGCACTCATACAAGATATTGCATTCAGTTATCAATATTGTAATGCGTCTAGTTTTCTTGTTTATTGTGCGATTTCAATGCGCCTTTTAGGATAGTTTGATTTAGTTAGACTCTACACGAATTATAAATTACAATACTGTACTATATAAACAAATGCCAAAAAACGGAACGAAAGTTGAGAACAGTTGTGGGAGAAAGGGGCGTGGCAGTCTAAAATTTTAAATGGTTATGCATTTACGCTGTCACTAGAAACCTTCATACCAAAATTGGTGATCCTAGGTGCCATAGTTACTGAGATATTAGCCGAAAACACCAATTTTTTCCGAGGTGTGTCTAGTGTTTTGCTCATTGTGGGCGAATGAGGCGTGGCATCGAAAAAATAAAGGTTCTTGTGATCGATTAAGACCAAGCTCGAACTTGTAGCTCTCACCATCTCTGAAATCTGTTTGTTCATACGGACAGACAGACGGACAGACGGACGGACGGACAGACAGACGGACAGACGGACAGACGGACATGGCTATATCGACTCGGCTTGTGATGCTGATCAAGAATATATATACTTTATGGGGTCTGCCACGCCTCCTTCTGCCTGTTACATACATTTTCACAAACCCAATATACTCTTGCAGAGAGTATAAAAAGAAGGATTTTAAAAATTTGTCTTAAAAAAATGCAAGTATATGTTGGTATTGCAGTAATACTTACGGTGACCTTATGAATTGGGTCGGCTAAATCGAATTTTTATTCCATTAAATAAATGTCATGTATAGAATATGTGTGGAAAAATATATTGCGATCGGACAATTATTTCCGCAGTTACAGCGACTCGAACGCACGTGCCTTTTACGCGCTTAAACTGTCCATCCGATTAGCTTCATTCAAAAACGTATGCTTATTTTTAAAAACTTCATGTATACAGTTGTAAACTATTTCAACATTTTACTCATGAATAAAACTTAAAAAAAACCAACATGATTACAATAACCATGTTTTAATTATTAAAGCTTTACTTGGAAAGTAAAACTTGTTGACTAAAACCAACTAAATAACTCCATATCTAATCCACAAAATATAAATTAATATTGTTTGAAAAACAGTAAAAAAAATTATGAATAATCAGCGGTAGTCGTTTCGATTGATTTGCTGTTCCATCACTAGCTACGAGTACTCGCATACAAATGTTTCGAGTGTGTGTCTGAGACTGATTGAGTTTGAATGGTGGAGGAGGCAGCCGTCGAGGTGGGTGAAGGGGGCAGATGAGGTAGGGGTGGGGAGGGGCTAAAGCGAGGTGACTGTTTCGGTTAACTGTGGGCGTGCAACGCAAGCGATCATTGTCACAACACACGCAGGTGTCAAAGCATCCGTCGTGTCCACTTAGAGGTAGCAATTCATTCATTTTGTTTCTGTTGTTGTTGTAGCTTTAATTCATTCATTAAACGAATTGGGCTGCGCATAAATCTTTTTCGCTGCGATCAATTGACGCATTTGCGTGCGTTGGCCGACTTGCCCCTTGTCGCGTACTGCGAAGTTGGTCAACTGCTTGTTGGGTATGCCATGCTACTCGTTTAGCTGCATCATTGACGGAAGTGGCAACTTACTTGTGTCCCAGCTCGTGCGTTATCGTGTGGGAGAGCATGATTCCGTTGTCCTCGTTGACGCTACACGATTGCTTTGGCTTACACATACCGCCCACGTTAGCCAGACCCAGTGTCCTGCAACCGAAAGAGAAGACAGGTAATAACTGATTTACCTCATTCCACATTCAAGCAATTCCACTCACATGCAATTGTTGCCGCAAATGTTTTTGCGCGTGATGAGTATGGCGACGTCATGGTGATGTGGATCATTCTCGTTGGCCGAGTTCAGTTTGTGTTGCCAACTGCAACACTTGAGACACTTGAGAGAGACACTTTTTTTTGTTTTGTGTAGATTAATTGGTTGCTTCTCCTTACCTGCAGAATCGATCAAGATTCTTTTGTGCGTTCTGTGTTAAATTCAACTCGGGAGTTGTGTCGTTCTCCTGCAGCTCGATGATGCGCACCACAACAATCTCAATAGCATTGCCGATACTGGGATCCTTATAGAGAGCGGACACCATATTCATAATGGTCAGCAAGTAGCCAACGACGTCCTTGTGGAATGCCGACATGGTTGCATCCGCCACAATCAGTGTCTCAACGTGCCGTGGGCTACTGATCGAGCGTCTGCTTCGCACTCCGCCCGCAAACCCATCCGTTTCCGTATCGTATTTGAATTTCGTGTGCGACTGTTTGTTATGATGATGGTGATGACGGTGGTGCTGCTGGTGGGGACGATTGCGACGTACCTTGCGACCTCCTTGAATTTTAAACTTTCCACGCGGTTGCCATTCGAGGCGCGTTTCCATGCGTCGTCGCGGTTCCCGTGTTCCGCAATTGCTCAAGTGTCCCTTGTTGCGCTGATCCTTCCGTTTGTGCTTGTGGCGATGTCTCTGTTGCATTACCTACAGTACAATACAAGTGGTCATAACCCACACACACGCACAGTGTGCTTATTGTCTAACTTACTTTCTGCTTGGGCTTTACCGAGGAGCGCTGAAACACGACATGTGGATGACCGTTGATTGGATGCGCTGCGTCTTGCTTGGAGGGCTCTATATAATACTCGTTACTGGCCGTCTTAATGTGTCCCACCTGTTGGCATGAAGAGAAAGTTTAGAAGGAGCGAAAGAAAACAAAATTTTGTTCAAAAACAGAAGACTTAGACAGCAAACTTGACAGCGTTTAACCCTTCAGTGGGCGCACAACTTTATTTCACATAAGCAGCAAAAAAGTTTAACTGCAGTGCGTCATAAAATAAAAAATATTATTATTTATTTAGAAACACTCGAAATTTTTACATATATTAAGAAATACAACGAAATCATATAGCTGCCACATAAACAATCGTTTGAAAATGCGGAAAATGTTTTGAATTTAAATGTATTGAACAATTTGAACCAAATACACGCAATGTGCATTTTCTATCATTTTCAATCTGCTAACCAACGATTGGTATAGGAAGTAATTGTTTTCTAAATTTTAGATAATATTAAACAGTACAAAAATCAAATTACTATAACATAATACTGTAGTGGAAACAATGATTAGTAAGATTGAGATAATGCAGCCAAAACCATAAGGGCTACGAACTGAAATGTTACAAAAAGGCTGATCCTATTCCACTAAGGAAAAAAAAAAAATTATTGTTATTTATAGTTATTGTTTTTATTATAATTCCTTGAGTTGTTATTTAAGTATTGGTATATGTTTTTTGAAATTTAAAGATCAAAAAACAAATTAATGAAATCTTTTTTATCAGTGTACATAAACCGATTATAAACCGATTATAAACCGTTTATACCTATAATTTTGTTTACAGCTTAGATCGGTTTGGTCTAACTAGCTGCAGAAGCAACCTTTAATTGGAGCTTATAATCGGCTATAAAAGTTAATTATTAATAGGCTGATTTTTATGTCTCTTATAACGAGAAAAATTTATTTTAATAGATTACCAAACCAGTATTGAATATATCGTAAATAAGCACATTAAATAAGGTTTATTTTAACTTTTTCTCTGAAATTAACTTTTAACGAAATTACCGAAAAATGAATTTAAACAAAAACCGCATTAATCCAATTAAGAATAGTACATTAGACCCTGTAATGCAATTTGGGATCAAAAAGGACCACCTTTTTTTAAATGCCGGATGTAAAGTGACACATTTCTATTGTAATTTAAGGAACTCAACTCACCAGACCAGAGCAAGTGGATATGGCTACATTGGCCGACGGCTGGCCACGTACCTTCCCATGAAAGTGACAGTTGAGTTGATGCTTTGAAGGAGTGGAACGGATTCTTAGATCCCGACGATGTCGCTCCACAATCAAATGCGGCGCCAGGAAGTAGCTGTGAGGCCTGTAACGAACAATAAATAATAGATGGAAGCTGACACTGATCTCGCTTTAAGCGATTACTAATTCGTATACTTATATACTCACGTTAGCTCCAGGTGCAGGGTTTCATTAGCCAGTGGCAGCTGAAAATGCAGCAAGGGCTCTGTTTTAGTTTGAGACTGATCTGCGCTGCGGCGATGTCTGCGATGATCTCCATTGTGGGCGTAGTCAAGTGTGTGCGTCATAAATGCTCCATCGGAGTGCACCCGACGTGGCACCACCAACTGCCCCTCTCCCTCTAGCAGCTCATCAGTGTGAAGTCCATAAAGCTTAAGAGTGGATCCACAGCTGAACCACAAACAGAGCAATGTGCTCAGATAAAAGCGCTTCATTTTGTATGCTTAACTAATATTAAATTCCGTTTATCACTGACTCTCTTCTCTCTCCCTGTCTCTCTTCTTTGCTTTTCGGTTGGCTTTATGCTGTGTTTTCTTGGATTGTTTTAGCCGTTATCAATGCGGCCCAGCAGATTGGAAATTAGAGGGCACATGGCAACGATTGCATCATTTGCTCGATCCTAAAGGAACTTCTCAAATGGGAGTGGACCGGGACTGTTAAGTAAACTAATTTTTATTTAATTATTGATTTGCGATCTATTGATGTGAGTTTAATATTAAAATAAAAATGCATTCTACTTATATATATTAAATAAACAAAAAAAAAAGTTATAAAATTGCTCAATATATGTACATACGTATAGTATGTCTTTTTATGTTGTTTCAAGTAGGATTTTATTTTATATACAACGTATCCAAAATATTCCGTCATTTCAGTCGAAAACCAATTCTAAACGATTCTAATATAGATTACTCTGTGAAGGCTACTCATTTTTTATAAAAATTTTATTTAGTTTGTAACTAAATCTTAAAAAGAATTAATTGTGCACATTTACCAACTAACTTTTTAATTTAAAATCAACATATCCTAAATTCGTTTTGAGAAATTCAGGCAAAAGTCAATAAATATATTTTTCACTTTCCACGTGTTTTTTTTTTAGACGTAAGTAGTATTTAAGATAAATAATAAATGATTAAAGTCACTAACAGTTTAGTTTGTTGAACTCCAATGCCAGTGGCTGATTATGTATCTTAATTAATTTAATTGTTAATTATTGTTAAAGTGCTTGTTACAATAAAAAAGCTTAGTCAAATATTTCATTTAGACGGGTCTTCATTATGTCGGATGTCAGTTTTACTAATCGGGTTCAAACAAAGTTATTTGACTGGTAACTATTTAAAATAAAACTCTGTGGAATTCCCAGTTGATATTTTATATAATCAAAGACAGAATTCTTGTGAAATGATGAAAAACCTTAAACGCTCTATCTACTATTTATCAAGCAATTAGCTTAAGTTAAACGTATAAGATTTTCAAATTTATCAGAAATACTGCAGATAATTATAATAGACACTGATCTGATTAATACTTCCATCTGCATACTGGCTGTTTTTTTTTCGCTTTGTATATTTCTTTGTCGTAATGAAAACTATCTATCTCTAAGACTTTTGGCCAAAGTAAATTGAAACGATCAGATAATTAGAATTGAATAGTTGGAATAAGTTCGATTAAACCACTAACATAATCTTGTTAAAATATCGTAGCTTTAGCTTATTAAAAATTTATTGATAATGATTTGCTCAAATTGAATCCAAAGAACTGGTAACGATAGATGAATCAAAACAGAAGCTCGTTCTGTCTCGCATACGGGCGAACAGACGGCTTGTTTGAACAAACGCAATATACCCTCTCAGGGTATAAAAATAGGTTATGTTAGACTAACCGTTTTCCTTTATAGCAACTTGTGGTCCGATCTGGATAAAGTTTGGCTTGTATATGGAATTTGGTAAGAATATATATGTACCTTATGGAGTCGGTCATGCCTACTTGAATGCGTTACAAACTTTGTGACAAAAATATAATACCCTCTGCAAGTCTATTAAAATTTATAAAAATAAAACAAGATAGAATGCTACAGACGCGGCGCGTCTTTAGGATATCCGTTACTCAATGTTCGACCGATTGTTCCTATTGGAGCTATACGATATAGTTTTCCGATTTTGATTAAACTTGGTCAGTATATTTATATTATTGATAAATTTATTTTGTGTCACATACTAATTTATATTTGGAGTGTAATTTTGACCGATCGGTCTATGGGATACGATATAATTGTCCGATTTCGATAAAACTTGGTCAGTACAGGAACTTCCTAGACATGTAATCTCCGTGTAAATTTGGATCAGATAGCATAGCTAACAAAAAAGTTTTCTATACTAAAACATTCAAATTTTATCTGTACATTTACCCTTATATGAAGATAGAGCGCCCTAAAGTGGGCGTGTCAAAAACAAAAAACAACTCGTACTGCTTGGGTATTGTACCTTTCATTTGCGGCCCCTTTAACATTTCTAGCTCTTTTAGTCTATGAGATCCTTTTGTTCATACGGACAGACGGACGGACGGACAGACGGACATGGCTATATCGACTCGGCTATTGATGCTGATCTAGAATATATATACTTTATGGGGTCTGCCACGCCTCCTTCTGCCTGTTACATACATTCAAACGATTACAATATACCCTTGCACTCTACGAGTAACGGGTATAAATATACCAGTTTTATATACTAGTTTTTTTTGAAGTGAAATATTTTTGCAATATTTAGTGAACACTTTCTGATATATAATATCGATCACTTAATGTTATAATTAATCTACAAGCGTTACATTTGTAAGAGTTTTAAATGAATTTGATGAATGAACTACTGAAAATACTATATTTAATTATACTATTTTAATTTAATTATGTCGAGTTTAAGAAAAGTATAGCTGTCAAGTCTATATTAATATAATACGAAGTCAACTGAAAAAATATATGGTTGTTTTCATTAAATGAATTTACTCAAACAACGATAAAATGGGTGTTTTAAATGGGTCTTTAAGTTTGGTAAGGAAACGTCGGCCGCAGAGTCACTATAGGGATGTTGGTGTGACCGTTTGTATGCCCTATCGACCCTATCGAAACTGTTTTGAAACTATCATAAATTTGTAACTACTCGGGCTATCTCGAAGAAAGCTGCACATTATAGATCTGACAAATATATTATCTAGTTATGCATGACAATAAAGTTGGGTTTCGGAGCTATCTCCAGCAAACTCAATGAGTACTTGTAAAATGATTTAATATATTCTGACCAAACTAGTCCTGATAACAATGCAGAGCGGCCATACCAAAATTTGGGCTAAATTAATATACAGGGTCATTTATAGTCGATTTGCTCGGCTGTAGCTCTTGTACTAGTCAATCAGTCTAAGGTATATTTTCATAAAATGCGTAAATACTCGACATATATTTAAAGGAATTAAGGTAATCTAATATATTAAGCTCTTAAATGAATAATTTTATGATAAAACTTGTACACGGATTAATCCAAGATTAATGCCATATTTCAGTCACTGGGGTCACTCAGTAGCAACAATAATAACAACAATAACATAATTAAGTAACCACGTAAGCCGCGTTGGCGTCGCTTTACGTTAAGATTTTTGTTATTGCAATGAGATTGAATTTCAATTGATATTGTTGTTGTTGTTGTTGCATCTAAACAAATGACGCTTTTTCTGCTGATGCGACAACAATTTGTGGCGCCATGGCTGATTGCCGGTTGAGTTGTACATTCAATTGTGGCACAGAATAATTCTTGGGGGACTTGGCGACAGATGTGCCCCATGAATGATGCAAACCTTTCCACTCAACAATTATGGCATAAATTACGACAAAAAAGCAAGAACAACAACAACACATAAGCAGCACATGCTTGACTGGTAGATGTGTCTGGTTCTGCATGCTCATATAAAAACTTTAAAAAGGTTAAAAAATAAAATAAAAACATTTTACATAAAAACATATAAAGAAGAAGCAGTAGAGTGATTCATACTTACATATGTGTGTATGTAAATATGTACATTTAACAAATAAATATGACTGCATTTAATAACAATTTAAAACAAGAAAGAAAAGTACAGTCGAGCACGCCCGACCGTAGTATACTCTCTGCATTTATTTCCCGATTAAATTATTAAAATCGGTATCGAGATAATACAATGTGTAGTACTTTCATTAAAACACGTTGAAACAAAAACAATCCAAGCATAATCAAACATACATCTGTTTGTCTGTATGCGAATACACATACGAAAGACAATATATGATGCATATACATGTAAGTATGTATGTGTGTATTCAGCGCGGCCAGCGACTGCGGGCAGCGCTGCCGCCACGCAAGCAACGAAAACATTCAAACATGTGCTTGTATGTTTCTATCTCGCTTGCACTCATACATTGATACGAATGCGGTAGCGCTGCCGCCACACAGGCAGCGAAAACATTCGAGCATGTGCTTGTATGTTTCTGTCTCGCTTGCACTCATACAAGATATTGCAGTCAGTTATTAATATTGTAACGCTTCTAGTTTTCTTGTTTATCGTGCGATTTCAATGCGCCTTTCAGGATAGTTTGATATAGTTAGTCTCCACACGAATTATAAATTACAATACTGTACTATATAAACAAAAGCCAAAAAAAGGAACGAAAGTTGAGGACAGTTTTTATTAATTGTGGGAGAAGGGGGCGTGGCAGTCCAAAATTTTAAATGTCAATGCATTTACGCTGTCACTAAAAACCTTCATACCAAAATTGGTGATCATAAGTACCATAGTTACTGAGATATTCGCCGAAAACACAGATTTTTTCCGAGGTGTGTCTAGTTTTTTGCTCATTGTGGGCGAATGGGGCGTGGCATCGAAAAAAAAAAAGATTCTTGTATTGACTGACTAAATATCTGATCGATTGAGACCAAGCTCGAACTTGTAGCTCTTACCATCTCTGAAATCTGTTTGTTCATACGGACAGACAGACAGACGGACAGACAGACAGACAGACAGACAGACAGACAGACAGACGGACAGACGGACATGGCTATATCGACTCGGCTTGTGATGCTGATCAAGAATATATATACTTTATGGGGTCTGCCACGCCTCCTTCTGCCTGTTACATACATTTTCACAAACCCAATATACTCTTGCAGAGAGTATAAAAAAAACAAGTAAGAAAAGTACAGTCGAGCACGCCCGACCGTAAAATACTCTCTGCATTTTTTCGCGATTTAATTATTAAAATCGGTCCAGAAATATTGCAATGTGTAGTACTTGCATTAAACCACGTTGAAACAAAAACAATCTAAGCATAATCACACATATGTACATCTGTTTGTCTATATGGGAATACACATACGAAAGCCAACATATGATGCATATACATGTATGTATGTATGTGTGTATTCAGCGCGGCCAGCGACTGCGGGCAGCGCTGCCGCCACGCAAGAAACGAAAACATTCAAACATGTGCTTGTATGTTTCTGTCTCGCTTGCACTCATACATTGATATTAATGTGGCAGCGCTGCCGTCACATGTGCTTGTATGTTTCTGTCTCACTTGCACTCGTACATGATATTGCATTCGGTTATCAATATTGCAACGCTTCTAGTTTTCTTGTTTATAGTGCGATTTCAATGCGCCTTTCAGGATAGTTTGATATAGTAAGTCTTCACACGAATTATAAATTACAATACTGTACTATATTAAAGAATGCCTAAAAACGGGGCGAAAGCTGAGAATTTTTATTTTATTAATTGTGGGAAAACGGGGCGTGGCAGTCCAAATATTTAAATGTCAATGCATTTAGGATGTTGCTAGGAACCTCCATACCAAAATTTGTGATCCTAGGTGCAATAGTTATTGAGATATTCGCCTAAAACACCAATTTTTTCCGAGGTGTGTCTAGTTTTTTGCTCATTGTGGGCAAATGGGGCGTGGCATCGAAAAAAAAAAAGATTCTTGTATTGACTGACTAAATATGTGATCGATTGAGACCATGGTCGAACTTGTAGCTCTTACCATCTCTGAAATCTGTTTGTTCATACGGACAGACAGACGGACAGACAGACAGACGGACAGACGGACAGACGGACATGGCTATATCGACTCGGCTTGTGATGCTGATCAAGAATATATATACTTTATGGGGTCTGCCACGCCTCCTTCTGCCTGTTACATACATTTTCACAAACCCAATATACTCTTGCAGAGAGTATAATTAATTCACAACACAATTTTCGACAAGACTTCAACCTGCGACCTCACAAGTGTATGCCCTTAAACAAACCGCAACGCTACCAGTTGAACCACGTCCCGTTTTAGAGACATTTAGATATTCTTACATGTATTGCTCTACAAATCAAAAATACGAAAAACAGTCCATCTCTTGGACGCCCTTTGTAGAAAGACGATGATTTAACTCATTTTCTTTTAAGAATGTGTACAGAATAACAGACGCGGATCTACTGGATTATTTCTTTTCAGGCCATTTTGGAGAGTAAGGTACGAACTTAAAGATACGCCTGTCTCGATGCGCTGAAGAAAGCCCTTGTTCCTGAGTAGACGAAAAAAACCTGAAAGTCAAATTCGTCCAATTGCGAGTTATTTTTATCAAAGCTGGAGGCTGAAGGTACCAAGCAAAAGTGATTGATTGTAACTTTTCCATTATTTTCACACATTGTGTAGTTTGAATAATATAAATACAATTTTGCAATTACCCTTGCAGAGGGTATATTGTTTTTTGTCACGAAGTAGGTAATGCGTTAAAGATGGCATTATCGACCCCATAAAATATATGTATATATTGCCATGTTTGTCTGTCTGTTTCTACGCGAACTAGTCTCTCAGTTTTAAAGCTATCTTGATGAAACTTTGTAAATATGTGTTTCCCTACACACATTTCTAAGCTCCAATGATAACAATCTGATTAAAAAATGTTTTTTGCGAGTATTTTAATCAAATTCACTCCATGCGCACTTAGTATAAAATCTTATGAGCAAACTAAATTTCATTCAGTTCGGACTACTATATTTTATAGCTGCCATAGGAAAATTCGGTTGCAAATGCTGAAAAGGATTACTATGAAAATTTGGAGTATCTATTTAACGCTTGCAACCAAATTCACGCAATATATATTTGTTATTATTTTCCATCTGGTGACCAAATTTAATCTCGGTCGGATCTCTTTATGATATAGCTGCCGTAGGAACAATTGGTACTTGAAACCAAACTTACGACTAATACATGACTGCAAGTGTATTTAATCTTCGCCGAGCCGAACATAAGCATTTTTTCTTGATACTGCTTTCAATTCGGGTGGCGGACTCTGTACTTAATGGGGCCGGAGACGCCTCCTTCTGCCTGTTACGCACATTTCAGACAAACCTAATAGACCCCGCTAATCTTTCTTGAGAACGGATCACCTTATACTTCCAATGTTTTAAAATCGATTGTAATGAAGTTTACTGCAGATATTTCTGCATTAGTATATAGACGATCCGACGCTTGTTTTGGGTGGATGGTAGTAAAATAATTTCAACACAAACATTATCCAGGGTATTAAATGAGTCGATTAAAAAAGGTTCAAACTTATGAAATATTAAGCAGCCGTTCTTAAAAGAATGATAAAACTTAAAATTTTGGCTTAATAATGTCAATAGGTTTGGCTGGGTTTCAGTTTCTGTAGCACGATTTAAAAAGATTGCTCCGATAGACGGTACATGCCACAAAAACAAAAGCTTACTTTTTGAGAAATAAACTAAAAACTATTATATACAATAAATGTAGTAAGACTGGGAGAGGGATGTATAGATGAAGAGAATAAAATGAAGATGTAAAATTTTGGGAAGTTCCCAAAGCTGAAATAGGATAAGAAATAGGGAGATACCGAATGGAAGCGGCAGAAAGAAACAGACATTCCCAGAAATACACGGGCAATAAAAACAAGAAAAAGAATTTAAATGCGGCGCTTCAAAGTAAGCGCAAAAACTACACAAAATCAGAAGCAGCTGCAAAAACAACTGAAACAAAAACAACAAGTAAAAAAAGCTACACTGGAGCGAGCCGACTGTAAAAGACCCCATACTCATGGAAGCTTTAAGCTATATTTGTCCGATCCAAAACAAGCCTCGTATTGATAGTTTTAATGGTATCATTCCGATACCATTCCTAGTATTCCGAGTTAAGGTGATGTGAAAATAGTTTTTGATTCGGTGAACATAGTTTTTTACAATTTTCGGGCGCAATAAGAGGCGTGGCAGTAACTTAAAATGAACTTGATCTGCCTGACAATGTCATTGACTCTGATGCAAATTTGGTGGCTCTATGTCTTATAGTTTCTCGACTGTTGATGCTGATCAAGAATATACATACTTCATGGGGTCGACAAAACCTGCTTCTGCCTGTTTTGCACATTTGGCTTCTGACAAACCTAATACACTCTCTACTTTTTTTAGAATACGTGGTCTAAAAACTGAAACAACAACAGTGTTGTCATTATCAAAGCAACACACGACAACTTAATTATTCAAAATATAAACAAATGACGAAGTCTTGACCAAGCTAAGAAGCTGGATTTCAAAGATGGGAACTTGCTGTTGTTGTCTGTGTTGTTTTTGGTAGGAGAACTGGCGCTGTTATCACGATCACGATTTGTAATTTATGATAAATGTTGGCAATTCCATTAATAAAATTTAACAAAGCTCATTAGCTTGAAAACAAATTAAAAATCTTTTCTTTCAAATTTGCCAAGCACGAAACGTGCCCAAAAATATACAAATCATATGAGCAATTAAATTTTTGCTCACTACAGCGAATAACGAGTACCCTACACAAAGAAAGTTTTGGTATTTGTATGGTTTAACTAAAGCTTTAACATTCTATCATTTAACTTAATATTTTTTTTATTTTTAGAGGATTTGATAATAATTTTATTGATTTCGTTAATTAAAAGCTGCTAACTTTTAGTTTTTGCAACTGATTTACAATAAATTATTTATTTAGTAGCGAAAGCTTTGACTTTTGAATATAAATAATAAAAAATTACTTATTTTTCTAAAAAAATAAAATATTTCCAAAAGTTGAAAAATATTTCAATCGTCTAAATAGACAAAAATGACAATACATTTTAAAGAAAGTAAATAAAAGCAAGTCAGAAAGGCAACAGTCGAGAGGGTTGACTAAAATTGTTAAGGATAGTTTTTTTGATACCATATTTATAATATGTGAGTTCTTTTGCGGTAGCTCAACTAAAACTAAATGTCTTCATACAAATGTCCTATTTTTCGTCCGATTTTTCCGATGGGAGCTATTTTATATAGTTGTCTGAACCGGATCATAATATATTTAGTGGATAGTTATAATGGTTCCATACATGTAGTGTGAGAGTTTAGTCACAATAGCTCTGATAGTTTGGATGTTGTAATGTAGTGTAATGAAAATGGTGGCTCTATCTCTTGTAGCTTAAAAAAAAAAAAAAAAAAAAATTATTTTAATTTAAAATATAATACTTTAGGTTTATTTTAATGTAAAATATAATACTTTAGGTTTTTTTTTGTAATTTGTTTTATTACAATTTTAACTTATTTAAGAGTCACTAGTGTATAATACAATTTTCTTCGCATTATTAATCCGATAATTATTTCAATAAAATATTTATAGCCTTAAAAGAAAATAAAATGAAATTTAAGTAGTCAAATTCTAATTTAGAAATTTTTGAAATTAAAATTCCGGCCCTATATAGAACTTTAGGATCTCAAAGGAATTTTTACACCAAAAATCGTAATTTTAATTGTGTTCCAGTAGATCTTTATTTATTCTCCGCTGAGTCAAATCTTATTATACGTTCTTTTAAGTATATGTAGATTTAAACAGACTTGCTTGGCGCCTTAAACAGGCTCTGTTGAAATCCAAATTTGAATTAAAATTCATTTCAAAAATACAACGTGAGCATAATGTTGACAATAAAGTGATGGTTTAACTCAGGTTTCATTATCTACAGTCTCCAGTCTTAAGTCTTCTCCGAACTGCGATACATTCTCATTTGCAATTGCGGCGAAACTTGAAAGAATCGCAAAAAATTAGCAAGCGCCACATTATCATATGCTAAACGCTAGAACTTTAGTTTCCAGACACTGTCGCTGGTCCAAGTCGAAGTCGTAGTCCGAGTTTGAGTCCCGGTTGAGTCGACTCGAGTCCAGGCTTGACAGCCAGTCTGTTCATTATGCTTCACTTGGTCGGATGGAAGGCGCCACTTTTAATTATCAATCAATCACATTTGACGGCTCCCTCCATTAAATTGATTGAATTTTCATTTGGAAATCGACAAACGGCAGACGACAGTGCAGTATTGTCCCCGACCCCACCACTGCCTATACCCCTTCCCCATCCCTTTCCTTTTCCAATTCCAATTCCCCATTCGCATCCGCAGAGCAGTGATCAATGATGTTGTCTGCAGCTTACTTGGCCATGCTTCGCTGGCTGCCAATTGTAATTGCTGGCAGTGTGATTGATGAACTGCTCTCAACCCGACTGCACAATGCATCAATGTATTGGAAATTGAAGCTTTTTAGACCCCGTGTTCAGAAAGAGTACAGGAGTCTATTGGCTTTGTGAAAAAAATCAGGAGAATGTTTAAATATACTTGATCAGCATCAATGATTTGGGCAGTATACCCATATCGGTTTGTTTGGCCGGTACCTTTGCAAACTTGACGTTCCTGTCGTAAACTTGTGTCTTTATTGAGAAGACTATAACCAAATTTACACAACATAAATATAAAGATTTGATTTGAAAATCTAACTTAAATTCGATTGTAATTTAATACAATATCAAATATCTGCCAAAAGCAAAAAGCAACAAGGGATTGACAATACTATCAAATCCCGAGGATAAATAAGTTAGAAAGGCTACAGTCGAGCGAGTCGACTGAAAAAGACCCCGTACTTCATCTAGTTCGAATTTTCCCATACAAGTATGCTATTTTCGAACCATTTGTCCTAGGCTATAGTTGTATGATCCAGATTAAACATGGTAAGGATCAAAGTTGGTGGTATCATACACATAAAGTGTAAATTTGGTCAAAACATGTCTTATTTCTTTAACAATTCGAACTAAAGTTGATTTACTCGCGAAAAAGACAGACTTTCATTCCAAATTTGAAGTCTCTAGCTCTTTTTAGACCCCGTACTCTTTAAAAAAGAGTAAAGGGGGTCTATTAAGTTTGTCAGAAGCGAGATGTGCGTAACAGGCAGAAGGAGGCGTGGCCGACCCCATAAAGTATATATATTCTTGATCAGCATCAACAGCCGAGTCGATATAGCCATGTCCGTATGAACACCTGGATCTTTTAAACTACAAAAGCTAGAACCATGAAATTCACAATGAAAGTCCGTTATTATGTCAAGCAGATCAAGTTTATTTCAAATTGTTGCCACGCCCCCTACCGCCCCCGCAATGAGCAAAAAACCAGACAAACCTCGAGAAAATTTTTGTTTTAGGCGAATATCTCAGTAACTATAGCACTTAGGAGCACCAGTATACAGGTTCCTAGAGACAGCCTTAATATAACGCCATTTTTGAGCTGCCACGCCCCCTTTGCTCATAGGAACTAAAAAACTCTCCAACTTTAATGGCGTTTTGAAGGCATTAAATCAAATAGTACAGTGTTGTTATTTAACATTTGCTTAGAGACTTACTATTTCTAACTTTCCTGAAAGTTACATCAAAATCCTATGTCAAACAAGAGAGCTACTCGGTTCAAAGTCGAAGTTATTTTACTGCAAAATCACTGCATGCGCGCAACACATACAAACAAACACAGAAACATACAAACATATGTTCGAACGTTTTTTCTACCTGTTGGCGGCAGCGCTGCCCAGAGCCGCTGGCCGCGCCGACCAATGCTATACATACACACATATGTATGTGTGCACATACATATATGCAAATAATCGGAAGAATGATAGAAGAGGGGTGTGGTGCAACTGGTAGAGTTGCGGCGCAATGTGGAACCTTCGCATGGATCGCGGGTTCGAGTGCTGACAATGACAGTTGTTAATTTATTTAGTTTTTAATTTTAATTCAAAATAAAAATATTTAATTTTAATTTTTTTAATTTCATTTTAAAATTTTAATTTAAATAAAATGCACTACTATGGGAGTACGGGGTCTTTTACAGTCGGCTCGATCGACTGTAGTCTTTCTTACTTGTTATACCCGTTACTCGTAGAGTACAAGGGTATATTGTAATCGTTGGAATGTATGTAACAGGCAGAAGGAGGCGTGGCAGACCCCATAAAGTATATATATTCTTGATCAGCATCAATAGCCGAGTCGATATAGCCATGTCCGTCTGTCCGTCCGTCCGTCCGTCCGTCCGTCTGTCCGTCCGTCCGTCTGTATGAACAAAAGGATCTCAGAGACTATAAGAGCTAGAAAGGTGAAAGGGGTCGCAAATGAAAGGTACAATACCCAAGCAGTACGAGTTTGTTTTTGTTTTTTGACACGCCCACTTTAGGGCGTTCTATCTTCATATAAAGGTAAATGTACAGATAAAACTTGAATGTTTTAGTATAGAAAACTTTTTTGTTAGCAATGCTATCTGATCCAAATTTACACGGGGACTACATGTCTATGAGGTACATGTACTGACCTAGTTTAATCGAAATCGGACAACTATATCGTTTAGCTCTCATAGGGCCGATCGGTCAAAAACACGCTCCAAATATTAATTAGTATGAACAAATCTTGCATTGACTAAGTTATCTTAATAAAACTGACACAAAATAAATAAGTCAATAATATAAATATACTGACAAAGTTTCAAAGAAATCGGATTACTTTATCGTATAGCTCCCATAGGGACAATCAGTCAAAAATTTGCATTTAGTATGAATTTGTATGAAAATTTTCTGTATTTACCAAGCTATCTTAATGAAACTGATACAGAATATATTTATCAATAACATATATGTACTGACCAAGTTTCATACAAATCGTTTGATTATATCGTATAGCTCCCATAGGAACAATCGGTCGAAAATTGAGTAACGGGTATCCTAAAGTCGCGGGGCGACTGTAGCATTCTTTCTTGTTTTCTCTAAGATCTAGGTGTTCATATGCACGGACGGAAGGACAGACTCTGACGGACATCGCAATAATAACTCGGCTTTTGATAATGATCAACAACATATAAACTGTATGTGGTCGGAAAAGTCGACTTCTACCTGTTACGCACACTTGGATTTTGACTAATCTAATAGACCCCTCTATTATTTTTCGAGTACGTGGACTAAACAAACAGATTTTCTTTCGTGTTTTCACTGAATGTATTCGTGTGAAACGAATCTGTGTGAAAACTAAAGCGACCGATTCAATCATTAGGATTAGTTGATTTATATAATCGCATCGCTGACTTTTTTAGATGAATGCTCATGCTTTTGCCGAACACGTGGGCTGAATGATCTCACATGAGTATATAGTTTCTGCTTCCTAGTCGGGCTAAATTTCACTGAAGTCCAAGATAAATTGCCTCGGTTAATAATAATTATAAAAACGAATACAATATTTTAAATAAAACATACGTATATATTATATACATATCAGAGTTGGGAGTCGGGAGCCGGGACAAATGAACTCCGGAAATCAATCCTGTTTTTCTGAATGCGATTCGTGTTCTTATTTTCCCAGTTGGTTGATTTGATTTTTTTCCCTGTTGATCGGGTTTGGATGCAAAAGAATTTTATTAGTTAACATTGCAGAACAACTGAACAGAACTGTAGCATAAAATGGTTGTACCGAAATTTGCTTAAGAAAAGTGTCAAAATGAGTACAACAGAGATAAATTTAATAATGAGGGTGCTTTGTATGTATTATTAATCTTAAGTTCGAAGTAAGCAAAAAATGCAGAAAGAGGCTTAAAAACAAAAATTTCTTGATTGCTAGATACAGCAGCCAGATTTTGAACAGTGGATAACCCGAGATGAAGTCGACACCAATAAGTACTTGTAGTACTTGCATTAAAACACGTTGAAACAAAAACAATCTAAGCATAATCAAACATACATCTGTTTGTCTGTATAAGAATACACATACGAATGACAATATATGATGCATATATGTATTTATGTGTGTATTCAGCGCTGCCGCCACGCAGGCAGAGAAAACATGTGCTTGTATGTTTCTGTCTCGCTTGCACTCATACACGATATTGCATTCAGTTATCAATATTATAACGCTTCTAGTTTTCTTGTTTATAGTGCGATTTCTGTGCGCCTTTCAGGATAGTTTGATATAGTTAGTCTTCACACGAATTATAAATTACAACACTGTACTATATTAAAAAACGCATAAGAACGGAACGAAAGTTGAGAATTATTTTTAATAATTGTGGGAACAAGGGCGTGACAGTCCAAAATTTTGAATTTCAATGCATTAACGCTGTCGCTAGGAACCTCCATACCAAAATTGGTGATCCTAGGTGCCATAGTTACTGAGATATTCGCCGAAAACACCGATTTTTTCCGAGGTGTGTCTTGTTTTTTGCTCATTGTGGGCGAATGAGGCGTGGCATCGAAAAAATAAAGGTTCTTGTGATCGATTAAGACCAAGCTCGAACTTGTAGCTCTCACCATCTCTGAAATCTGTTTGTTCATACGGACAGACAGACAGACGGACAGACTGCTGATCAAGAATATATATACTTTATGGGGTCTGCCACGCCTCCTTCTGCCTGTTACATACATTTGCACAAACCCAATATACTCTTGCAGAGAGTATAAAAAAAAGATTTCTGTCGTTTTTTTTATTTCTTCAGCCTGTTTATCTGAATTATACGGACATTTTGGCCTTTTTCCGGGGCTTTCAAAAACACTTGAGCTATGGCTAATGCTAACACATTATGTGTATGTCATTATTATACATGTTCTTACTAAGTTTGGTCCAGATCAGACAACTATAGCCTATAGCTTCCACAGGTCATATCGGTCGAAAATTATGTGAACAAGCTAGAGTACACGGTCTTTTACTGTCGGCATGTAGCCTTTATTATTATTTTTATTTTGGCCACATATTTTTCTCAGAATTGCGGGCGTTGGTGTTCGAAAAATTGACATTTGTCAACAGCTCTGTTGACGCTTTGCCTAATTTATTAGCCACGTTTTGTTGTCGCTTTACATTTGGCAGGTCGATCACATCATCATCTCATGATAATGATCGTCAACATTGTCATCATTTGCGACAAACTGAGCTCTACTCTTAGATCATCTTGCCTTTGTATGCAAATAATCCGACCTCAAGACCAAAAACATATAGATTTCACAAAAAACTCCCCAGAAAGAAGAAAAACACTCCAAACCTAAGAAGGAACGCAAACGTAATAGCAAATTGAATTATCATTAGCTGACAACTCAGATACACTATATCCAAAACTTACCTAAAAATACTATAAGATTTAAATAATAAATAAAGTTTATTCATCCTGGCAAACTGCAACATGTTTTAGTAAAAAGTTATATTTTAATATACAGTTAAGAGCTTAACAAATTCATTTGAAACTCAAATATTATTATTTGCCAATTCAAATTTTATTAAAAAATTAACTATGTATGTTCATACGATTGAAAATACAATAAAATCATTTAAACAATCCCTTCTTTGGATTTTATAAATAAGATCTGTAATGATTAGATCTTCCAAAATCTTTTAAAGTCAAATAAATTAATATACACCTTAATTTTTTCTGAGTCGAATTCTAGCTAAAAAGTTGAGGATCATCTGCCCACAAACCAAAAGAAAATGGCAAAATATCAACAAACAAAAAGACAATAAAACAAGTAAGAAGGGCTGCAGTCGAGCGAGCGCCGACTGCAAAAGACCCTGTACTCATTCTAGTTTGCATTTTTCAAAACAAGCAGTTTCACGTTAGCTCTAATAGTTGTAACTCTACAATTTAAAGAAAAGTAGGGGTGTGGCAACGGTTTAAAATTTAGTAGGTCTAGGTGTTATAGTCACCAAAATCTAGGTTCTCATATAGACCGTTGATGCTGATCAAGAATATATAAATTTTATGGTGTCACATATTTCCCTTCTGACATACCCAGTAATACCTGTGCTCTTTTAGAGTACGGGATCTAAAAATGGACTATACTAGCATATATGAAGCTGGAGGCTGGGCATTTAAAGATTTTGCTTCAAAATGATCCGTAGACAAACGAAACCAAAGCAATTTGTACGCCTACCAGTTGTGACTCCCAGTGTCGGTGCTTCATTCACATATTTTTCATTCATGCGTTGTAGTTTCATTGAGCCACACACGCGCAAGCACAAGCACACACGCACACACGCACACACACACATATGTATACATACATGTACATGTACCCAAGTCGGCATACAGTTTTTATTTTTATGAATGAAATGAAACTTTTAACGTAAAACGCGCAGAGATACGAAGGGCGGCAACGATCACACTCGAAGCATGGGGGCTTTGTCTGAAAGAGTATAAGTTAACTGGCAGTGAAGTGGAGTGGAAGCAGAGTGGAAGGGGAGAAGTGAGTCTTCCTACCCTGCCCAGATCGCACGTAACTCCAGCGATACTAGCAAATGTGGAGTCAACGTGTTTGTTGTTGTTGTTGTCGCCGTCTCGAGGCATATTTTAATTTTTTAAGTGGCGGGCGTCTCCGCGTCGCTACCATCGCATGTGGGCCGAAAATGTATTTTTTATGGCAAAGTCGTTGTGATTTTTTTCCCCATTTTATTTATATTATATTACGCGCTCTGTTCCTATCTATCTCGTTCACTCTTTTTATTTCATCTGCCTCTCTTCCTAGCGATCAGACTCCGGCTTCTTGTTGTACAAAAACTGCACAGGCGTTTCTTGGGATGGCCATAGATCGTCCCAGAGACAGATCAAGTGAGAGCCAAGAAGAGAGAGACAGAGTGAGTGAGGAGGGAGGGGAGAAAGAGAGAGTGACGCGCACGGTTGCCATTTTGGGTACATTTGCACCTTTTGGTACCAATTCGCTTTGAATTTGTACACCTTTTTGTATTTTAAATTTAAAAAATATATTGAATAACAAATGTAAAACAAAAGTTTTCGGGTTTTGTACCCAAAAGTGAGTTGTTTAAAAATCTAAACAACCAAATTTCTTTAGATTAATTCATTCATCACTTTTATGTTTATTTATAAAATATTTAATATTTATAAGATGTATATTTAAATTTATTTTTAAAATTTAACTAATTTAAAAATCGGTATAGCTATTGCTTATATATTCGCATATGTACATATGTATGTACTGCAGCTGACAAATACGTTATAACAATAATTCAATTTAATTTGTTTTTGAGGGAACATTGTTGTTGCTTTTGGGCAAAACATTCGCCGCGCGTTTATTTTGACCATTCTTGGGAGTTGCTGGCGGCATTTATTTATGTAGCTCGCCTGACTTTGTGTATCTCTCGGATAAAAACAATATGTGTATGTGTATCTGCAAGTATTATTGTGCTTGTGTCGGTCTCTCCCTCTCTCTCTCTCTTTCTCTTTTTGTCTCTGTGACTGTGCGATCGCTGGCTGAGATCATACAGGAAATTAGCTTAATATATGGCTGCGGTATGGCCTAAAAGGCAACAAAAAAAAAAAAAATTCAACTGAAAACCGCCAAATCACAAAACAGATGACAATATAACAGCTTGTGCAGTTCTTAATAAAACTCTAACTTTTCTATATGCATTTAATAGTTAGTTTGATGTAGCTATCAATTGGTCAATTGATCAACTCAATTTATACAATCGTCAGTGGTCCGATCATCCAGATCGAATTTTTGTTTGCACATTAGATTTAGTACTAAATGCAAATAGGCTACATTTTGTGGAGATAGCTAAAAAATACTGATATTCTCATCCGATCTGGACGATTTCAACATATAAACGGGAGCGCATTCGTGCCTAGATAGTATACATCTCTACAAAATTTCATCGAAATAGCTATAAAACTGACAGCGTTACAAACTTCGTGACAAAAACCTAAAACTCTCTTTAAGGATATCCAATTTCTGTTAAATATCTTTTACTATAAAACAAACATAAATTTACAAAGCCATTGGGATATTGGATAGATTATAAATACTTAAGACTTTTTAAAACAAATTACTTTTCTCTATGTGTAAGAAATTGACTTTTGGTATTAATAAAAAAAAAATGTGTAAAGTTATTTATCAGATATTATAAACAATGAAGTCAATGAAGCTGAGATATTGCATTTTTATTTTATTATATTAATCGTGTCAAATTGGCAAAAAAAAATAACAACAAATTTTAATTTGAAATCGTGAATTCGGAGTACTTTTATCACATTCAATAATGTGAACGGCGTTTTGAAAAATAAATAATTCGAATTTTTAAAATATATGTACATCAACGCATAGAACAAATGAATATTGTTATTAAATATTAGTCATCCCATTCATTTTATTTTTAAAACTTTATGTTGTCATATGTATATATACATATATGTACATATTAATTCAAATCAAAATAGTACAACATTTTTCAAGTATGTGTTTAAATGATAACATCTTAAGAGGATGTCTAGTTACCAAAGACACGAGCGTAACTTTATAAATAGCGATTTATTCGCCAAAAATGTCGCGGAAACAGTTGAGCGTATTTTAATACCCTGTAAGGGGATATTGGGTTTGTGCGAACAAGCCTTGACCGTCCGTATGAGCGCCTAGATATCCGAGATGGTAAAAGCTAGAAACACCAAATTTGGTACATGGACTTCTTTAATGTGCAGGTTGATCATGCTTAGTTAAAATTTTGGCATCGCCCCCTACCGCCACCAAAACCTATAAATCTAATAAAGCTATCGAGATCAAATTCACATATTATGTGTGAAGTACGAGTATAATTATCCATATTATGTTTGTATCGGACAACTATATTCTATAGCTCTCATAGGCCAAATCGGCAGAAAAGAGGTCATTTACATATATAAAAAATTGTGTAAGAAAGTGCAAGCGAGACAGCGGGTGCTTTTTCTTAGTTGTAAAATGATAAGAATATTTGAGAATATTTCCAAGTTATGGGGTCATCAAAATTTTTTTTTTTTACATTTTGCGGGGCGGTAGAGGCGTGGCAGCAATTTAAAATAAACTATATCAGCCTGACGTATAGACGGACTTCGATTCTAATTTTGGTGCCTCTAGCTATTATAGTCTCAAAGATCCAGGTGTTCATACGGACAGATGGCCGGACAATGCTTCATCGTCCCGTTTGTTATTGCTGATCAAGAATATACATATGTCATATGTATTTACTTTACGCGATCGTCAACGCCTCCTTCTACCTGTTGCGCACATTTTGCTTGTGAAATTTTTAGAGTAGAGGTTCCCAAAAAAACAGCATTTACCGAAAAAGGCTAATGTGACAGCACTGCTGAGTATCGCAGCAAATCTATATTGTAGTGATTCTAGCTTGTACTACATTTAGTAGGCACATGTAGTTTACTTACTTGGTAATATGCAGCGTTTTTCTTCGTCACCTTCGCTTTTTCTGCCTCTCTCGGTGTTTGTTTTGAGTAGTTTTGCTCTGAATGAAGCCCGTAAAGATATTAACCGCAAGTACCGACAACGTCGCTAGTTATTGTTACGGTGACAATGGCGATAATGACGCCAATGATTATGATGCCAAGATGATGTCAGGTAAATGCTGTAGGTAATAAAGTCAATTCGGATCGTCCAATTCGTCAGATTCGCACAAAACAAATTAATATAAAAAAAAATAACAAAACGAAGAACAGAAAAGAGAAAAACAATGTATGCGCCGGCGATGACTCTGCGATTTTTGATGAGATATTATTTTTTTATTTCCGTTTTTTTTTTTGTTTGTTAACTTTTGTTGTTGCGCATGCGCACTCTTCTGATAAATCACAAACCAGTGGAAACACCAACAGAAAAAAAGAGATTACAAATCGAAAAAAAAAACAATAATAAGTTTGGCGCGCGTTCGCCGGTTGTCTTTCTATTCAAGTTCAATTGTAGTTTAAATTAGGTGCAATTCAAATTGTATCGATCTTATTGCGCATACACGAGAGAACACGCATACATACACACGCGCACGCACTCACGTACACGTTCGTAAACACACTCACACGCACGCATACATACACACACACGGACACGCCGGCGCATTCGCCGTTCAGACTCAAACTAAGTGAAAATTGCAATCGGGCCCTGGTTTTATTTGAAGGAAAGATTGGGGAGCCCAGTGCCAGTAACACAGACAAACTCACACACATATGTAGCTAAAGCCGGAGCCCAAATAGCAGAACGACTACCGGCCAAACGAAATGAACGAACTAACGAAGATGCGAATCGAACGACGAATGCACGAACGAGCGATACACCAGCGAACGAACACTCACGAACGCTTGTTTTTAATGTTGTTGTTGCTGTGGTTACTGCTGCTGCTATTGTTGCTGCTGTCGTGAGTCGCCAGCTTCACAGCGATGGCAGCAGCGCAGCTTTCACAATGAATAACTGCCAGCAGCGACAGCAGCAGCGCCATGGCGCTCTTTCTCAATGAAGCTGCTGCGGCGTCGTTCTGCCGCGCCAGCTGCATGTGACCCCCAGCGCAGCAAATTTTCTCGTAAAGCAAAAATTCAAAATTCGAATGCTGCTGACGCCGCTGTTGATACCGCTGTCGTTGTCGCTGCCGCTGCTGGCAGTAACCCTTCACTCTGGCTCATTATCAGCAGTGTCATCATATTTTCTCTGTCTGCAGTCTGGAACAGCATTTATTTTTGTCATGCGTGTTGCTAGTAGAATAGCGACTGTTTACTATATACATAATTATAATCATATCATACATCTTCCATGAACAGCGGTGCCCACAAATTACTGGTGTTCCAAGGACGTCACCGTTAAACGTTAAAAGGATACTAAAAAAATAAACGCCCCCGGCGCAAAAAGGGGAGTTAATTATCACATTGTAAAAACTCCAGATAACGATGACGACGCCAGACTTCAGACCAGGCCACAGTCGAGCCAAGACAAGTTTAAGCTGTGCGAGTGCAGGAGAAGATCGTTAACAATGCGTCCATGCGCGCAAAAATAGCCACGAGAACAAATCACGTTATTAGTCTACGTCGACGTTGACGTCAGCGTAGCTGCACGTTATTTTTAAAAAATTTGTTGTATGGCGCCCGTTTGATTTTTAGGCGCCAAGCGGGCAATGGCGGCGGCGTATGGCGGCAAATTGTGGCGACACGCCTGGAGCTAGACCTGGAGCGTGGCAGCACCAACATTAACGGCAAACAATAAGAGATACACACTCGCACGTGAACCGCAGATACAAATGCGATAATGTGAAGCAGAAACAATAGCAACAAAAAACAAAAACTGACATGTAAGATAAGAGCAATGCACGGCGAGGTGCGACGCGACAGCAAGCAGACGCCAGCGTCGCAGCATCGCCGTCAACGCCACGTCGCTGTCGCAGTTTGACTGTCAGTCGCTGCTGCTGATGCCAAGAGATATCGAGCACGTCTCAATCTCGGATAATTCAGGGCCGGGTTTGTTCAGACTTCGTCAGAAAGGTTTTTTGCCGGTGATGCCGTTGCTGCTGCTGCCGCCAACGTCGCACAATTAACAATGAAAAGTCGGTCTGGTACGTCATAATATATTTTTATCTGATTACCAGGCAAACAGAAAGCAGACAACAGACATCAGACTAGGCACAAATCGTGCGTTGGCACAAACTAAGGCACACATATGTATAAACATAGACATGTTCGTACAGCTCTTGGTTACCTCCAAGCAAGTATCATCATTGTCATCCTGGCTGCAGTGTATTTGAATATTTTTTTTCGCGTGACTCTCATGTCAGATCTCTAATCAGGCGATCTCACTTGTGGCGCCACAGTTTCATCAGTGTGCCGCCAAATGCGTTGCCTGCCTGTCTGTGTATGTATGTATGCATGTGTGTGTTGCAACTGGCGCCAACAATAGTAAATGACTGTTGATGTACTACAGATGAATGAATTGTGTTACGCTGTAGCTCAGTGTTATTGGTCATTGCAGCCCATGTATTGACGGGACATTTTAATCCTTATTTGAAAATATAATTTAAATTTCAGATAAAAAATCAAACAAGATTTGAACACGTTGCCGACACCATGTGAATGGCAGCCGTACCGAAAAAAAGTAAACAAACCACAATCAGCTGTAAAATACAGAGCTGCCAGCTGTCACTTATTTTCACAGGACTGCTAATGACAACAGTGCATATGTAATTCGATATACATTTCAGTTTAGAACAGTACGCAGCTATATGTATTTATTGCAATAAGTATAATAAATTGAAAAAATTAATATACAAAAAAGTAGTTTACAATATTTTTTCACACGAACGAGTTTGTACAGAAAAGTTGTTTTACAGATATACGAAATATTTGTTGCTTGAATTAGGCGCTCATTAAACCAGCTGTCAAGCAAACAGTTGGCAGCCCTGTGCACAGTTACAGTGCGACTGTCAAAAGCGATATAATAAAAGTTGTCTGCACGGCATTAATAAATTTCTGTAGCGCTGCTAAATATTTTCCAGCATATCGGTAAGTATTGTTTATGGTGACAACTAACAATTCGGATAATTGTTAAGCGTTAAGAGGGCTGCAAGCGGGAGCTGACAGCGAAAAGTCAATAAATGATTGAAAGTGCCTGCTTGGCCTGCTTGCAACTTATGTAATTGTCACTAATGTTGATGTTGTCCGTTTGTCTATTGGATTGCTGCAGAAAATATGATACGTGCACCGCTTGTGAAGGCGCTGGGCGCACTCGGCTCACCCACACACCAAATCGCCAGCCGAGCAGTGCGCACTACCGCCGTTGTGGCCCAAACACCGGCCAAGGCGCCCGAGAAGATCGAGGTGTTTGTCGATGATATTCCTGTTAAGGTGCTTCCAGGAACCACAGTGCTCCAGGTTAGAAGTCAACCATATATATAACGTATTGTTCATACATGGGCATATTTGAACTCCCATTGTTTCGTAATCCACTGCAGGCTGCCGCTGAAATTGGCGTAGAGATTCCACGCTTCTGCTATCACGAGCGTTTGGCTGTCGCTGGCAATTGCCGGATGTGCCTCGTTGAGGTGGAGAAGTCGCCAAAGCCAGTGGCCGCCTGTGCTATGCCAGTGATGAAGGGATGGCGCATCAAGACGAATTCCGATTTGACCCGTAAGGCACGTGAGGGCGTAATGGAATTCCTGCTCATGAATCATCCACTCGATTGCCCCATTTGTGATCAGGGTGGTGAATGTGATCTACAGGATCAAGCTATGGCCTTTGGGTCCGACCGCTCGCGCTTCACCGACATTAACTACACAGGAAAACGGTAAGTCTCCAACTGAGTATCACAAAACTGTTTCAACAAAAAAATGCATCTCAGAGCTGTTGAAGATAAGGACATTGGTCCACTGGTCAAGACAATTATGACGCGCTGCATTCACTGCACTCGCTGCGTGCGTTTTGCCTCCGAAATAGCCGGTGTCGATGATTTGGGCACCACGGGACGCGGCAACGATATGCAAATTGGCACTTACGTGGAGAAACTTTTCCTCACCGAGCTCTCTGGCAATGTGATTGATCTGTGCCCCGTTGGAGCACTCACCAACAAACCATACAGTTTCGTAGCACGTCCATGGGAGATTCGCAAAGTAAGCAGCATCGATGTACTCGATGCCGTCGGCAGCAACATCATTGTGAGCACCAGGACCAATGAAGTCTTGCGCATTCTGCCGCGTGAGAATGAGGATGTCAACGAGGAGTGGCTGGCGGATAAGTCCCGCTTTGCTTGCGACGGTCTCAAGCGCCAACGCTTGGTGGCGCCCATGGTCCGCATGCCAAACGGTGAGCTTCAGGCTGTGGAATGGGAGGGCGCTCTCATTGCTGTGGCCAAGGCCATTAAGAATGCCAATGGTCAGGTCGCAGGTGTTGCTGGTCAGCTGGCCGATGTGGAGGCTATGGTGGCACTTAAGGACCTGGTCAATCGTCTGGGTGGTGAGAATCTTGTCACTGAACAGGACTTCATCAAGGGCAGCGGCATCGATGTGCGTTCCAGCTATCTGCTCAACAGTACCATTGCAGGTAGGTGATCCGATCCTTCATTCAAGGCGATTCCTAACTGTTCTCACTCTTGTCTGTACTTGCAGGTCTGGAGCAGGCCGATGCTGTGCTTTTGGTGGGCACCAATCCTCGCTATGAGGCACCGCTGATCAACACACGTCTGCGCAAGGCCTATGTCCACAATGAGCTGCAAATCGCCTCCATTGGACCCAATATTGATCTGTCCTATGAACATGAAAATCTGGGTGCCGATGCTGGTTTGATCAAGGATGTGTGCAGCGGCTCTCACGCCTTCTCGAAGGTGCTTGAGGGTGCCAAGAAGCCAGCGATCATCATTGGCGCTGATCTTCTTGAGCGTCCCGATGGTGCTGCAATTCATGCCACCATTTCTGAGTACTGCAACAAGCTAAAGAAGCCGGTGAGTCCTGATCCTAATATATTTAAAATTATAAATATTGGTTTTTGTCTGATTGCTGGACAGGATTGGAATCCCTTCAATGTGCTGCATAACAGTGCTGCCCAGGTGGGCGCCTTCGATGTTGGTTACCAGCCCGGTCTGCAGCGTGTGCTCCAGGGCCAGCCCAAGGTACTGTTCTTACTGAATGCCGACGCTGGTAAACTGAGTCGTGATCAGCTGCCTAAGGATTGCTTCGTTGTATACATTGGATCGCATGGTGACAATGGTGCATCTATTGCCGATGCTGTGCTGCCTGGTGCAGCATACACGGAGAAGCAGGCGACTTATGTGAACACCGAAGGTCGGTCACAGCAGACATTGCCGGGTGTATCGCCACCGGGTATGGCACGTGAGGATTGGAAGATCTTGCGTGCTCTGTCGGAGATTGTGGGCAAACCATTGGCCTACGATACACTTGATCAGCTGCGCACTCGCCTCGACGACATTGCACCACATCTAACCCGCTTCGGGGAGCTAGTCCCAGCCGGTAGCAGTGATGCCAGTTCACAGACCACGCCCGTAAGTATTGCCTTTCGCCGAACATCTTAGAACATAGTCTAAACTCCTTTTTAATATATATAATAATGCAATACCATTCCATGCAGAGCAAATCCATCAGCGGTGGTGCCATCGATGTGAAGCTCAAGGAGCTGCGTGATTACTTTATGACCGATGCAATTTCACGGGCCTCCCCAACCATGGCCAAGTGCATATCCGCGGTCAACAAACAGCAGCGACTGAATGAGGCAACAAAGCAGAGTGCAGCCATTTAAGCGGACCTGCGACTTCAACTCTGATCTAATGATATATAACATATATAAATATTAAATAATTAATGTTGATTCTTTTGTTTCTTCTTTTTTATGTATTTTATTCTTCGACTCTTGTTGCTACTTACGCTAATTTCATCAACCGTGCAACATGTGGCAAGAAAGCAAAGTCAGATTCTATTAACAAATATATATGTATATATTTTGAGCGCTAGTAGAGCTGTTTGTAAATGAAGTTGATTTTTTTTGAAAACAATCAATTATACTATTCGAAATTGGAGCAAACAATTATTAAAAAAAAAACAAATAAATGAAGTAGAAAATTATTAAAAATAATACTAAAAAAAAAATTATTTCATAAATATCACATGGGTTCTATATCATACTCTTATAAAGTATAAAATTTAAGAAAGATATAAAATATTCACTATCTAAAAAACTATCCTTATGTACTTATTTGCAAGTGTAACATTTTCTAAACCTGCATAAAAAGTAGAGAGCTCTAGGGTTTTAAGAAACAGTGGGGTCGATATAGTCCTGTTTGTCTGGATCTTACAGACAATAAAAACTTGGAAACCAAATTGTAATATGAGTTTCAAATCACCATAACTTGCTTACTCAATTAACATCGCGGACATGTGTATTTCTGATCAAATTTAATCAGAATCAGGAAACTTTTATATCTAGCCAGCCAGCTGTAAATGACACCGTACTCATGCGCAGTTTTCCATGCAAATAACCATTTTCGACCGATTTGTTCTATGGGAGCTATAGGGTTTAGTTGGCCGATGAATAACTCTAGTCATTACCAAGTTAAGGTGTTATAAAAATTGTTTTCATAATTTACAATGGCGGTAAGGGACGCGGCAATAATTTGAAATAAACTTCATCTGCCTGACTTAAAGAAGGACTTTCATTCAAATTGTTCATACGGACGGACATCAATCACTAAATTGATATTAGCGGTAGGCATTCGCCTACTAATGGACATTACGTTACATGTACTGAAGTTTAGATGTAGTAAGTTATTTAAGTAGGGTTATAATTTTCCCGTTAATCTTTTTGACGTGTTCTTTAAGTCTTTAAGTCTCAAATACTTGACATTAGTGATTTCTTGTATGGTAACTTCACCCAAGACAATTTTGGGCTTTATTTTGATCATTCAGTAAAAGTTATTTGTACGATAAGGTTTTTCGAGATCTTAATGTTCCATTACGTTGTCCAAGTATCAAAAATTTGAAATCTGCGACTTACTTGTATTGGTGTGAAACTGAACTATGAAGCTAACTAACTATTAAATAAATAAACAATATAAAAAAATGACAACAATGTCATCATATTATAGCAAATAATAACGAAGCTTTAAGAAAAGCCAACGAAATTTACAATCAATAAATATTCGAAATCCAGTTAAGTCCAAGAAATCTAATAAAATGTTTGATAAAAGCAAAATAAACGTAAGTACGTAAGTTTTTTTTTAAAAAGCCGGTTTTTATTAGTGATTTCCACACTTTTGCAATAAAAATCTTTCTTTGTTTCTTTATTTGTTTATTTTTAGTACGTTTTTCTCACTGTTTTCCCTTTGAAGTATGCTTTCTGTCTCGCTCTGAAGCATGTTCGTGTCTCGCTCTAAATAATGGAATACAGAATTTTTAGTTGCTGCACAGATAATATTGAAATCTTTTAGATATGTTTTTTTATCCTGTCAATTTTATTTATGTTTACCTTTACATTCCTCTCTTAGTGATCAGTTCCAGATCATTGTCCAATTTTTTAGATCCGTCCTTAAAAAAGAATAAAGGGATTGATTAGATATGTCGGAATAAAGTGCACATATTAATATTGGTTGATTAAAATCCATATTAGAGTCAATATATGTAGCTATTTCAGTCTGTGTATGAATACAACCATAATCGCCAAATTAGGAATACAAGTTTGTTCAGGCGTTACTCACATCACGTATAAATATTTATTTTTGGTAGGTTTCATTCCAACTTTCTAAAAATTAACAAGTAAAAGTTGAACGAGACGACGGTAAAAGACCCCGCACTTAAAGTAGTGATAATTTTTTCATAAAAAGAAAAAGGAGTTCATACTTTATATGCATACAACCCTATCATTTGCACGCCCCACTTTCCAGAAAGTTTCGATCAACTGGTATCAGAACTGACATCATTATATACTTTAAGGGTTCGTAAACGTCTCATATCTGTTACGCAAAAGATGCGAATCATACATTGCATTTAAGAGTACGGGGTCTAAAAATACTAAAATCAGCCTGGAACACTTTACTGCTTTAAGAAATACAAATAAAGTACACAAACAACTTTAGTACATGGGTGAAAAATTCTATTTTTCTACCGTAAAATTATAGATTTATTCATTCATATTTTTATTCTCATGAAACATAATTTCGTTATTTTGAGTGCATGCCACACAGAGGCTGGAAGCAAAGGCAACATCAACGGACGTTGCACATTAAAAGGGCTCTCCTGCGACCCTTTTTTCTTCTCATTCAAAAGATGCTTCAGTTCTACTGAAGACATGGTTTTGCCCTTATCCTCATCCGAGCCTTGCTGTGCATAAACTGAGCTATTGTGTGTATGTGTGTGTGTGTGTGAGTGGTTCTATAGAAACTATTAAAACTTGAATTTCTATCGATAAAAAACGTCAAAAACTCTCCAATTCGTTGGTGACTCCCATATTGAGGGAAGGGCGTGTTTCTTTGTGTTGTTTTGTTGGGCTTGTTGGGCATAGAGCGTTAAGTTGGGATTAATCCGTTTAGCTGCAGCAGCTGGCGGGTGTGGGATCCAAGCCAGAGCGCTTCGTGATGCTCAGGCGTGTAAACTCCTCCGCGGTGGTTGGATGAATGCCCACCGTGTTCATCAGCGTGGGTATGGTTAGACCAGATTTAATAGCAGCAGCAAAGCCTTGGATGACCTCTCCGGCCACTGGGCCTAGGTAATGCAGGCCATAGACGCGCTGCTCCCCGGTGCGCTGAGCTACAGCTTTAACATAACAGTAGCGCACGCTCTTCTGGGGAATAAAGAACTCCGTAGGCTTGTAGTAGCCATGGAACACTTCGATCTCCTCGGCTCCATAGGCTTTGACAGCATCCTCCTCGCTGAGACCGACGCAGGCGTACTCTAGTGGGGTGAACACAGTTGTGGCCACATCGGCATAGTCCATGCGCAAATCCGAATCGGCATAGAGGCGACGGGCCAGCAGGCGACCGGCAAGCACTGCGACAGGAGTGAGCTCCGGCTTACCGTAGATAATATCACCGACCGCATAAATATGTGGTACATTGGTTGTCTCCTCACTGTCTACAGGAATCTTGTCCTTCTGCACCAACACACCAGCGTTTGGTAGATTCAGATCCTCGACGAGACCCTTGCGACCAATTGCCCATAGCACAGTATCGAAGACATCGCTGTCTACCTCACCGGTTTCGGTATTCTCGTACTTGACCAGAAGCCTGCCATCGGGTTGCTTCTCAACGGAGAGAGGCACCGTCTTGCGCAGGAATGGAATGCCGCGTTCCTCCATGGAGGAAGCCACAAGACCGGCCATCTGCTGATCAAATCCACGCAGCACTATCGAACGTACCATTACAGTGGGTTCATAGCCCAGACCCTTCAGGAAGCCAGCGCACTCCAGACCAATGTCTGAAATGAGAGTATTTTTAGTATTTTAATGGACTTATTGGAGGATGAATGAACTTTGGGTACTTACAGCCGGCACCCACGACAAGTGTCTTGCCGGGCTCCCGATCCAGACTGAAGATATCATCGCTGGTGATGCCATATTCAACAGCTCCCGGAATATTTGGGTAACGTGGACGCCCGCCCACAGCAATCACAAAGGTTTGAGCGGTGATTGTTCGATCGCCGCTCTTGAGCTTGGCGGACAGTGTGTGTGAGTCCACAAAGGAGCCCAAGCCATTGATGTACTCTACTTTTCTACAGAGGCAGGAGAAGTAAAAGGATTAGTACAGGTTTAATAGAAGCCACCGACGTCACACTTACTTGTCGCGCAAATCGACGCGAGTCACCCAATTTACAGACTTTATGTGATTCTGCACGGAGGTAACAAGTTTGTTCCAATCGGGCTTGATTTTCTCATCGACATTCCAGCCATAGGCGGCTGCCTCGTGCACGGATTCGCCCAGGAGCGAAGCCTGATGCATCAGCTTCTTTGGTATGCAGCCAACGTTGACACATGTGCCACCAACGCCCCATTTGGTACCAGTTGGTGTTGGCTTAACATAGTCCAAGCATGCAACACGTGCACCATGAGCTACTGCCTCCTTGGCGCAGGCCAAGCCACCGGATCCACCTCCAATCACAACCAAATCGTAATCATAGTTACCTGAAAGAAGACAAAGAAAAAAAAAAGAATTCAAATCAAGACATATTTGATACAAACATTAATAATGGCCGGAATAAAGTGGTACCCAGATCCTTTGATGGATTCTTTGCCCGAAGTCGTATATCCAAATAGGCGGAGCGATAAACGGTACGCCCCTTGGAGGGCTGTTTCGCGGCAAGCGAAGCGGGCACGAATTCAAATAGATGCATTTGGAAAGCAACTTATGCTCCAACTGGTTAGAGTTCCTGTCACGCCTTAACACTGTTGTTGTCCTGATTCGTGTGGTCGTAGGTGTTGGTAATTACAATCATGGGGCACAAAGAATTCACATTAAACTGGATCAATCATCTGTGCCTCGCCTTGACGTGCGGTTTGCTTTGACCTAATACGCTCTCCATGGTTACGATTTTGCGATTACACGATTATACCACGTTGGTGTTGGATTACTTCGAGGGGACGGAGTAGTGCTTACTACTCTAGCTAATTTCAATTCTAGTTTTTTTTTTTTTGTGAATATGCATTGTATTCGGATAAGATCCATGTCACAATTTCATGTGGAAATTATTATCATATCGGAAATTTAAGAACTTTTCGAATAAACTTTAATACAAATTAAGCCACTTGAAGTCCACAAGCGATAACCGCAAATCGCCATTTGTAAAAATTAAGGAAACAATTAAAACCTTATCACATTATTAATTTATACGCCTCGCTTTACATATTGAACAATTATAATACTAACTCACTGCCCGGGCGTGATAATTCCACCCACGTTCCATGTCATCCTCTTTAAAGACGACCCCTAGTGTAAGGGCATTAGGGAACGGCATTTTGAAATTCACAATGACGTCGTGATAATTTACAAATTGTTAACGACGCAACTTGTTGGTACAAGTTGAGCATTGTGGGATGTGTTTGTAAAATATATACAGCAATATTCTCGAACATTTCAGTGAATCAATTGCAGTGTATCTTGTGAAATTATCAGACAGACAGTTGGAAAGTTGTTTAAAGCTGTTTCTCCACCCCCCATTCTCTTTCTCAACAAAAGTACCACGTTGTTTCGGTCATGACAGAGCATTTTTGCCGTTATGCGATTTGTAACACAAACAAAAGCCGGCAAAAAGCTAATGAAATTCGATAAGTAAGGGCACAGATACGTGCGTAGAAGCGCGAACTGTTTAATAACGGTTATTGCATAACAAACACACATATATACAAATGTATGTGTGCAAATGCGTAGGATAGTTAAGGCAGAGCGAACGAGAAAGCAATAAAATAGTTTATGCCAAAATAAAATACCAACAAAAGCCGCCATTGTGGCTTATCGCGTTGCCAACTGATTTGCGAAATATGATCGATTTACAAGAACGACAAACTAATCCACAGTTAGACGGAGCTTACCTCGAAGGGGCTTTACTTTCCGCACCGGTTGCTGGTACATTGCCTGTCTATCGCAGTGCGGATGATTGAAAGGCGGCACATTTAGGCCGGTATCACTGGCTGAACTCTCCACAGAGGATCGCCCTTGCTGAGTCATGTTGCGTTTGTTACCCTTTTCAGTACCACTCTGGTTTGATTGTTTCATATTTGTTAAATTTCTTTGTTGTTGTAGTTGTGAATTTGAATTTAGTTTATACTGAAGACGATTCGTTGCTGTTGTTACAGTCGCAGCTGACGTAAAAATCGTCGAATGCTGGCGTACTAACGTTACGGAAAATCTTGAATTCCAAAGTGTTAGCGACATGTTGTTGTAGTTTATACGCTTAGAGCACGTTCCTTTTCGCACAATGTAGTTATTTACTTAAGCAACTGCAGCTCCAAATTCACAATTATAGCAAATTAACAACTTGTTTATTGTGTTGCGCGCAGACAAATGTAGAATCTTTTCAACGAAAACAGAGCCACAAAAAATAATATATGCGATGTCTCGTCGAATCGTCGTCAAGCGGCGGCAGAACCTAACACTTGGAATGATTGGAAAGTGAAGAAAGACAGCGGCGCTCACTACGTAACAGCAGCAGAGCTGATGAATGCGAATGCGCGGATAAAGAGGAATGCGAAAAATATGACGTTTGCTTAGGGTCGCCAAGTTGCTTGTTTAATTATAATATAAAATCTTGTTCTGCTTAGAATAACCACAGTAATTTGCATAAATACTTCCGACTGGAAAGAGCAACAGTTTGTTTCATTGACAGAGTTGCCACGTTCTCGAATTACATTAAAACATAATCAAACAATCCACTACTTTCTACTTTCAGCTGGCAACTCTATCAGATGCCGCCACCGGCCGCTAGTCTAATAATAATAAAAGTAAAGTGTGGAAAAGCAAACACATTCGCGATAAACGCTTTTAATATTAACGTCTACATTCGTTTCGTTGCTACCAATCGAATCGAGGAGCCAGTCAGCAGTACGAAACTTTTGCTGCCTGTGTCAGTTGTAAAGTTTCAACACTTTATTGTGCTTATTGCTTAATCTCAAGTTCAAATACACGATTAGATTTCGTGACGAAATACCTCATTGGTTTGGTGGGCTCTCAACAAATTACAACACCAGTTCTATTCAGTCAACAGGATGAATTCCATTTTAATAACTGGATGCAACCGTGGTTTGGGACTAGGTCTGGTAAAGGCGTTAAATGCACTGCCGGTTCCGCCTCAGCATCTAATTACAACTTGTCGCAACTTGGAGCAGGCCACAGTAAGTTCTAGCTACTCATCGCAATAATGATGACTCATGCACGCCCATTTGTCAAAGAAATTATAGAAATCCACATAGAATTTACTCGAATAATTAAAAGTTTGCAACAACAATAATCCAAAACGAGCGAGACAGCGACTAAAACTTACGTACTACGGACAAATTCATGTCTTCTGGCACTTCCCTTTGGTACTCACCTTTACCGTCTACGGGCGCCATGTTTTGCAGTTTGTTTAAGTGTTTTAGACTAAAAAACAGTATTAACAGAAATTTCCAAATGTTTTGCTAAGTTTTTAGCCAAATTCAAGACGAACACTTTATACGGAAGTGCAATGAAAACACAAATATCAAGCCAACTAGTCGAATGACAGTTACTAGTTAATCCGCTCTATACTCTCGCTAGCAAACGCAAATGCGAAATAAGCGGTAAACTTTTTGCAATTGCTTTTATGTTTTTCGTTGACGCTTCGGATTTCCAGTTATGGAAAGCACAAGCGAACGGTGCATTGGAAAATATCGATAGTATCGGTTAAGCAACCCATTACTATAGCGTTAAGTTGGCTGCTTTACAACATTAAAAATCGATAGATGTTGGCAATTTGAATTTAATTTATACGGTTTATTAATTTAACTAAAATATTTATTTTTAGGAGCTTAAAGAGTTGGCCAAAAAGCACGCTAATATTCATGTGCTTGAGATTGGTAAGTAAATTCACTCCTTGGCATTTATTTTATTTTAGTTATTTACTTTTCTTTGCAGATTTGCAAAATTTTGACGATTACGAACAGTTGGTGGGAAAAATTTCAAACATAACCAAAGAGGGTGGACTCAATGTACTATTTAATAATGCTGGCATCGCAACCAAGTCAGTGCGTCTAGGCGCCACCAAGCACCAGGATCTGACCAGTACGCTCCAAACAAACACCGTAGCTCCTATTATGCTAACAAAAGCCTGCTTGCCGCTGCTGAAAAAGGCTTCGCTGGCCAATGAGGCCCAGAGCATGGGTGTGAGCCGCGCCGCTGTTATTAACATGAGCTCCATACTGGGCTCTATACAGGCGAACGTAGATGGCGGCATGTATGCATATCGCGCCTCCAAGGCAGCTCTCAATGCAGCGACGAAATCGATGAGCATTGATCTGAAGGAGCAGAAAATTCTCTGCGTCAGTCTACATCCTGGCTGGGTGCGCACCGACATGGGCGGCAACAATGCACCTCTGGACGTGCACACTAGTACGGCACAGATAGTCGATACTATTTGCAAGCTAAACGAGTCTCACAACGGAGGCTTCTATCAATACGATGGTGCTGAGCTGCCCTGGTAAGGGTGATCACGTTAGTCACACATATATAATATGCATACATTTTATGTAGTTATTATGACTATGTATATTTTTATTGGTGCTAAATAAAATGCCTAGAAACCAAAAGTAAGCTTTATGCTTTATTTGAACGGGGGCTGTGGCGGTAGCGTTGGCTGCGCATTGCTTTCGTTGGAATTCATAGGATATGCAACGCGTTTTCTGAGGTCAAGTCGGGGGCGTCTGTTGCTGGAATTATTGGCACCATCTGCTGAAATCGGAGGTGGATCGTTCCAGCCGGGTGTGAGCGAGCCTACAGCGCAGAGAAAACAGAAGCTTATACGTGGTGCATTACAAGATTTGTTGGACTTTAGCTTACCTGGAAAGTTGCCTGTGGGCGCAATATTTTGGCCCAGTGGTGGTGGAGGCTGTAGCGGCTGCGTTATGGGTGCGGATGGCGGAGGTGGCGTTGGCGTTGGGGTCATGCTTGATGTTTACAAAACAAACACTGTAAATTTTAACTTAATTTACCTGTTTACAATAGCATCAGCTGTTCTTGACGTCCAGCCTGCCAACTAGATTAAAAGTAATATTCGATTTGCAAACGAGTTGCAGCCAACTTAATGGGAGTCGAAAATATTAAGTGCAGCCATCTTCACGTGCCTACAAACTGGCAGTGCAGCCAAGTTCAAGGGCATGTGTTTGAAGGCGCAAAATTTGAATTTGAATGTTAATTCAATTAAGATTAGTTTAGCAGTATGTATCGTTTCTCGAATTCAATATTTACTTATAATCCATAATTACTTACCTAAGAAACAAGAAATTGTTTTAACTTTAAAGAAAAAAATACACAAACACACACATATATTGTGTGAGTTTAACGATTCAGATAAAAACATGTATAGTTGATTTACATTGTAATTTTAAAAGTTTGCATTCAATTATTTGAGCTGTTTCTGGTCTCTTACAATAGCCGCTGTCACACGCACAAGAGTCTTGAGTCTAATCTTGTGCAGTGGCCAGCAGCTGCAATAAGCACCTCTTGATTTCACTTGTGATATAAAATTCGGTATCACTATTTTAGTGTATTTTATTTCTGTACTAGAACTAGGCACCAGTTACTTTCGACTGCTTGTCACCTAGAATGTGGATTGAAAATTTTTGTGTATGATTATTTGAAGGACTATCCTATTGGCATATTTGATGCGATTTCATTAGTATTGAATTAATGATGAGCTACAGTTCCAACATATGTTCTGGTTCACAATTCCAAGTGTGTTGTCTTTGGTATTGTTTTGAATATTTGATTTTCTTACTGTTGATGTTGCTGTTGCTTCTGATGTTGTTGCTGCTTGTCTTTAGATTGGATTCAGTCGGATCGTTTATTGATTTTCAATTTAAACAATTTTCATGCTCCAATTGTCAAGTTGTCGTAAATAATGAACGCATTAATTATTTGTCCAAAAAAAAAATGAGAATAAAAAAGAAACACTTGCACTGTTAATTTGCAGTTATAATTATCGCCTAAAAGCTGGCAATGCATTAATATGACAGCGGCCCCCGAAATTATACTACATAAAGTGCGCTACTTAATTGGAATCTTGTTCTTGATTTTGTCACACTGATTCGTGAAAAAAATTAATTGTTTAAAAAAAATATTTTATTCTAGGATAATTGAGATCCTTTTATAACTGCGTTTGCTGAGTTTCACTTTAAAAAAAAATATATTTAAATTTATTGATATATTTGAATAATTATTTGTTGGTTTTCTTATTGTTGGTTCGGCGGGCTGCTGCTCGTTGCTGTTATCGCTTAATTAACAATATTTAACTGAGACAATGTTCAGGCCTCCAGGTCGCTTTTATAGCTGCAGGTAAACCACATCGACGTCGTCGTTGTTGACGCCGACGTCGCCGTCAGCTTTGTCGACAGCGTCGCATCCCTCAAGCTATGCATGTGTGTAGACATGAAGAAACCCACACACACACACGCACACACACACCTACACGCACCGCAAAGTGCTCAAGCAAATGCAAAGTCTTACACGTGGGTGTGTGTGTGTATGAGAGTGACTTTATAATATTATTATAGGGTATTAGTGTGTGGCAGCCCCTATTCGTTGACCGGAGAATAACAGCACGCATACGCACACACATGCAAACACAGGCACCCACATACACGCAAACGCACTAATACTACAACAGCACACACATATGTATATGTGAGTACTAATCAAAAAGTCGATGCCTACTTTTAGGTGCCAGTCGATTGCACTTTTGCTGCAATTCAAATAAAACAGAGAAGGAAATCTAAAATAAAATAAATAACAAAGATTAGAAAATGAAAAGTAACAAACAAATAGCAAGTAAGACAACAATTGAGCGAGAGAAATAATTGAGGCAGGCTTTGTGCTTGTAGCTGAAAGAAGCCCAGTGGAAGCAGGGAACTTGCAGCAGGTTAGGAAATATGATGCCGCCTACTTGCAACTTCATGTGCAGCAACACAAATTCCCGATTTCGAATTCGAATTCCATATAGGGTTGTTTTCTATTTTATGTTTTTTGTTTCTTGTGGGCCGATCCGAACGAAGGGGCTCGGGGCAGGAAGCAGGGAAAAGTGAAAAGGCGCAGGAACGGCTGGGTTACAGCACACAATCAGTGGAAATGCGGTGCCATATTCCATGTGAGGGCGTTACAAAAATTAAATAACATTGTTCTCTGCATGTATGTGACACCTTTAGTCTGCACCACCCCACCGTTTCGCCCGATGACCGGTCACTTGTATGGCATCGCCGTTTGGAATGCTTCGCTGCGCTGCGCCCGTACAACGGGGCCTGTCCCGTGTGGGGAATCTCAACAAGGTAGCACAGGTAAAGCAGTCAGCAGCTTAAAAAGCAACAACATCGCATAGAGGGCAGCGGTAAGTACGGTATTGCAGGGTAGAACGCAGCACGCGCAGGGGGGACGCGAAGAGCGGCGCTTAGCGAAAATGGCGCGTATCAAGTGACAGATTGTCTGCGGCAAAGAGGCCAACAGCTCCGAGCAACAACGTCCAGTGTCGAGCCGTTTTTCTGCTTTTGTTTTTGCTTTTTCCTATTTTTGGTGTAGTTCTTGCGAAACCATAATTTTCAATGCGGTCTTTAGTAGTGCTGTCCACAAGCGACTACAAATAAGGCTAGACGGACCCATAGATAAAGGTTAGAACGGAAGGGAAGGGACGAATAATAATAAGTAAAATTAATTCAATAATAAGTAAAAAAAATATAAAATAAATCAATAAATATAATAAAAAAATATATTCATATTATTAAGTTACATTAAGTTACATAGCAAAATATTTAAAAATAAAAAAATTTAAATATTTGTTCTTTATTTTATTATTAAATTTCTAATTTTATATAATTTGAATATTAAAACAAAAAAGAAATCTACAGTCAAATCCTGCTTTTATTCCCAATTATATTATTAAAATACATATTTATATATAAACATATACACATACTTATCTATGTGTAAGCATATACTATTGGTCGAACGTGTTTAGTTGCTACGTGGTTTCTTTCTTGATTATAGTCTGATTCGAAAAAATAAAGATTTCTGTATTGACTGACTAAATATGTAGTCGATACTAACTTAAACTTATAGCTCTTACCATCTCAGAAATCTGTTTGCTCATACGGAGAGACAGACAGATGAAAACGTATTTGTATTAAAATATCGAATTAAGTAATATCAATTGAATACTATTCGATTTTTATAAGTGAATACTACATATATTATATAATATATTATAATTATATCTGAAATTAACAAAACAAAACTTCCATATAGAAATTCTATTTAAAAAAGAGATCCGGCCGTAAAATGGCTTATTTGGCAGCACTGGTCTTCAGCCAACTACATTTGCATGCACTCACTTACTAACACTCTTGAGCTCACACCCACACATAAGTTTCCCACACATAAATATACATATAGACATATATTTATATACATGTGTGTATCTGCTAGTATGAATAACAAAAACTATCAATTTTTGACACCTTCATTCTTTTAAGTTATTTTTTGAAACGGTTTTTTAATATTCAGCTAAATTTTGAAAATTAAAAATTCTAGCGAAAATGCTAAGTTAATAAAAGATAGAATTTCACGTTGATAGGCAAATAATAATTTAATATTTAGAACTTAAAACTATTTCTTAGAACGAAATGTCTATTCTGTTCCTGCTCTTGTAGTCTCTGAGATCCAAGTGTTCCTGCTGATGAAAAACATTAATACAATAATAATGGGGTCGGCCACGCCTCCTGACAGTTAGGCGCATTTTGCTTTTGAGAAACCTCATAGAGCCCTGTACTCTTTTTGAGTGCGGTAGATCACTGATTATTGATTATTGCTGCAATCGCTGATTAACGCCCAGACGGGGATTTATTTTAATTTTTGTTGTTTTAGCTCAATAAAATTTTTGCTAGAAAAGAACAAATATTTGATTATGATTTTCAATCATAGAAACAATGTAGATCTTAATGACGAGAATAAATTTAAATGTTTAACGGGCTCCAATGCTTCCCTTCTCTAAATTTCAATTTGAATTGAGTGAAGAAATTTTGGATACACCCAAAGATTCTTATTTAATCCAGTAGTGCTTCATTCATGAATCGAATAATCTGAACATAACTGCTTTGAATCGATATTTGAATCTGAACTCTAAAAGTCAAAAACTATAGCCAAATTTACTTGTTCTTAGACCCCAGTTTAAGGAAAAAGAAAAGCTTGTCCGACCGTACTCTACCCGTAGAGAATCTCTAAAGCTTCTGGAATTTCAACTTCCAAGCCCCCATAAATTTCTTACTACTAATATGAAACATTTTAAATACAACATATAAATATAAGGAGAACCATATTGGAAATTAAATCAAATTTTGTCTTAAGAACGACACTAACAAAAAGAGAAAAACATTTTTGGAAACCTAAAGTAAAATTCTTTAGCACTTTTCTTCAAGCAACAATAACCAAAGAGAAATACAAAGATAATTAAGTCCTCTCCACACCTCCTGATTTTAATCTGATGATTCTACAGTTTGTCTACAGCTGCTCTAATGTAAAAGGCAATTTGCTGCGAAATATGCCAATCGGTGCAACAATTTTAAATAAGCATGATCTGCTTGACTTATAGACTTATAGAACTTTCATTCCAAATTTTGTGGCTCTAGTTTTTATAATCTCTAAGATCCAGGTGTTCATAGGACAGTCGGACGGACAGACAAAGTAGGGGATCTAAAAATCGCATACGCCTTGCCACCAGTGCACTGTTTATAGAGAGAAAACGCCAAATCAGCTTCTGAAAAAGGCGAGAAACAGCTAGAAAAATTTAAAATCCATTTAGCTAAAAAAAATTAAATTTGTTTTTTGGCAAATTGACAACGTGTCAAAAATTGTCAAACTATCGAATGAGTTAATTGCCGAATATGTGACAATATATGAGGATTAAGCTGCTTTTTGTTCCTTTATTTTGATAACACCTTCGGAACACTGCGAGTTTCAGTGTTTTTAAGTGTAAATATAAGTTGCAAAAATTTGCCACAATACTGGAATTGCTGTATTTACAATAACAGTTTCCATCGTCATTGGGGTCAATGCACAGCCAATCCTTAAACAAAGGACCTCTCTGTCAATATACACTCATAGGCTATACTGAAACAAGAAAGAAAAGTACAGGCGAGCACGCACGACCGTATTATACCCTCTGCTTATATTCCCGTTAAATTACAATGGATAATACTTGTATTACAACACGTTGAAACAAAAAAAATAAAGTTACACACATTAAATGCATGAACATACATACATATGTATGTATGTATATACCGACTCGTTTTGTGATGCTGATCAAGAATTTACATTCTTAGTACTACTACTACTTCTACTTCTACTTCTACTATTACATACTGTGCACAAACCCAGTATACTCTTGAGAAGTGTATAAAAATATATTTTTATTATGGAAAGATCCATCTGCTTCCTTAGTCCGTTTGTCTGTTCGGAAGAAATTCTGTATCTCACACACTACAATATCTGGAACCAACTTGATGTATTAAGTTTTTAAGTATAAATAGAGAATAAGATTTACAAGCATATACATATGTATCACAAGACAACTATATGCCAAATAAGCAATCGACCCTATAGTAGTAGTTAGTATAGAAACCATTTTTTATTAGTTTATATGTTTCATTCTGATTATCTGATATAATCATAAAACCGCATTATACAAATTTGTAATATTAAATTTAAGATCAACACTTTAAACGTTCCAAAGCATATAAAATGGTTTTCCTCCTGCCAGGGGATTAAAGTAGGGTAGTGTTGCCAAAACGAGTGCTCACTACAAAGACCTGGTTCACAATGAAAAAGGCTTGATTTATTCTTTTTAGACCCCGTACTCTAAAAAAGAGTAGAGGGGTCAACTAAGTAACAGGCAGACGGAGGCGTGGCCGACCCCATAAAGAATATATATTCTCGATTTGCAGCAACAGACGAGTCGATATAGCAATGTCCGTCTGTCTGTCCGTCCGTTCGTATGCACACCTCGGTCTTTAAACTACAAGAGCTAGAGCCACCAATTTTGAAATGAAAGTCCGTCTACACGTCAGGGAGGAAATAAATGATATAAACTTTCAGATTTTTAACCCGCCTTTCTACTGCCCCCGCAAATTGTAAAAAACTATATTCATTACACTACAACTTGTATTGTATTTAGTTAGGCATTAGCGTTCGTAATAAGTACAGGGTCTAGGCGACTCACTTTTCTTGTTAAAATCAGCATGACATGATAGGTAATTTATTGGAACAAGAAGCTCTATATGAACCTGATAGGTGCAGGTAAATAACTATGTATGAGGGTGTTGATGTTTGTATTTGTGTGTGCGTTTCTCTATTAACTGACAGTTCGATTCCAATCAATTTTCATGAAATAACGTTGTAATTAAATGCGCACATGCGGCAGTGCATCGACTTACACACACCCACTCACGCATACACACTGGGCAAACATTGACAGCATAAGTGGCTTGGACTTTGGATTGGATTGTCGTGGCGTATGCACGTCAAACGTGTCCTTTGCAGGAGGTGACCACAAAATTGCGAGGCCAGATGCCAATGCAACCAAATGGACGTCATAGAAACTACAACAAACACGGTAAATTGCTGTTGCAACCTTCGTTGGGTGGCATGGCTAGGGTTGCTAGGGTGGCTAGGGTGTGGTTGTTGTTCATATCGTCACGCCGCTTAATTACATGCTCGAATCTGTAGGAACTGAGGACAAACCCACGCTAAAAATAGTTAACCCAAAATCTAGGACAACCAACTTTGTGGGCTCGCCAGCGATTTCACTGCCCTCTCTTTCTCTCTCACTCTTACTCTCCTGCTCTCATTTTCTCTCGCTTCAACTTGGCCTTGCATTCTACTGCTCTCCCCACGCCTCTCTTTCTCAGCATCTACACACAGTAGTTGATGACGTCGCAGACTGTTGTGGCAGGTTCGTTTTTGTTTCGTGATTTTTTTGTATGCTTTTATTTGGTCCCTTGTATGTTCCGATTTCGTCGATTTTGGTCGTCGGCTTTACATCGTTTCGTCTCGTCTGGTCTTGTCTCGTCTCGTGTCGCTTCGTCACTGGGTTACTGTGCTCTTGCTTCAGCCGCTGCTTCCAGCTCGGATGCTGCTGGTGTTGCTGCTGCTCCTGACCTGGCCCCATTGCTTAGCCACAGATGGTGACAATGACGTCAGCAGCTTGGCGGGTAAATGGCCTCTGCCATCAAGTCACATGTTGCTCGCACACGCAGTCAAAACATACACACACACACACACACACTCGCAAATACAGTCACATACAGCATGGCATTAATGCTTGTGCCTAAAAGCATGCAACATTTTTGGTAGTTGTTTTGTTGACAAATATTTCAATAGAGTATATTCTAACCATAATTTTAATAAAGTTGTATGTTTAATATAATAGGTATTTAATTAAGACAATCTTAGCAACACATATTTTATGTGTATAAACAAATCACACATTTAAATACCATGGAGGTCCTCAAATGTTGGTGTGTCAATCCTTATCCTATTTCAAATATGTGTAAAACATGGCTTTAGGTTGATAAATATTTCATTTATTCTGTATATATTTTACGTCTTTTAAGTACCTCTATCGCTTCTATTAGGTAGCAATTGTTGTTTGTTTTCTAAGACAACATATGAAGCCAAAATAAGTTTTGGCCAGATAAATAAATATGTTTAATTTCGATCTACTTGTTCGCTATTCATTAACTTTGTACAGAAACAAACTGATATAAAATAACCCCTGATTAGTGAACATTTTTGAAAAATTTGAATATTTTCTTGGGTGAAGAATACAGATCAAATGAATTAAATGTTCTAAATGCATTAAGTCCCTTGGATGTATATGTAATGTCACATGTTTAAATTAATTTGGTTTGGGAACAATATCAGTCTTTAAGACAAGGGTAAGATAAAGTGAAATGAATTTATTTATTTTAAAGAATTATCTGGCTTTTGATCACCTATAAAAAAACTAGCAATACTGGGAAAAGTCAAGCTAGTCGACGTAAAGTAACTCTGTATAATAATCAATATTTCCAGATAATAATAATAATCCAGTCACTTTCGACCGGTTTGTTTCAGGGAACTATAAATTACAATTCACAAATTTTCATCAATCCTCAACAGCAAAATTGACCTAAATATATTATTAATTGATTTTTTTGATAAACTTTGTCTCATTAGTTTTGTGATTTGATAGACTGGTTGACTTGAAAAATCTTAAATAACTGGGACCTAAATGACACTTGGGCAGACCTTTATACCCAATTTACTCTGACTAGCTCTTTATGTGTTCGCAGATCTAGGCATCCAGGTATATAAATATAGATACAAACTAGTCTAAATTATTACAGGGTCCGAGCATGACACTTTTTGACTGATATTCGAGCTGTTTGCGTCTTGTGCCTAAAAGCAGGCAATACTCAATGAATTATTTTTACTTCATTTAATTTAATTTATTCTTTATTACTGTTTTCGTGCACAGTTGATGTTACTGCCACACGGACGAGCTCAACGTGTCAAGTTTTTGAATTTCAAATACGCCCAAAACTTGATTAGTGGAACTCGTACGGACGACATGCACCCGATGATTGCATTACTTACTCAGCGATTTATGTGTTGTGAGCTCACTAAAAAACACTATTTGCAAAACATTTGTATTTCTCATGTAGGCCACTTGCGCCAGCCAAAAACAGCACACAAAAAAATGTTGTAAAAAAAAGTTATTCTACTACAATTATGTTATTATTTGTTGTTGGTTTTGGAGTTGAGCATGGGATCTCCGGATGCTGACGAACTGAATGGCTTGGAGATGAATTTTCAACTGCTGTTACCAAATGTGCCAGCTTCAAAATGTTAACCATAATCAGACGCAACTTGAAGCGCGCGCTTTGGACGCTGGCTGTGACTGCGACGGCAACGGCGACGGCGACGGCGACTGAGGCAGCGAGAGCGACTGTGTCCTTTTGCAGCATACATGTTTGCCAAATGCTTCGCGGTCTTTGCTTGTCGTGTGAATGCGGCAGCGACTGGGCAGCGACTGCGACGGCGACTGCGACTGCGAAGCGATTTCTACAGCGACTGCCTCTTTTTCTCAATGAAATTTCATGTGCGTTGTGTGTCCTTCTGTGCGTGTATCTCTTTGCCTCGCCGTGCCGTGGTGCTAGAGCCGCACCTTGTTGGCTGCAAAAACGATTCTGCCCTCATATCCTGTGAATGAATGCCAGATATGACGTCACTAGACTTTCGCTTTCCTCGTCATTCGGCTCCAACCGACTCGGCTCGGCCTCGCCACTAGGTCACTGTGTTACGATTGCCAGCATCAGCGCATAGCAAAAAGCAACAACATTTCCAAATAGCCAATCGATGCCTCAAATGCTTGGATGCTTGCCACACTATAGCCAAGTTTCGGCACAAGGGGAGTGGGTGAACCCAGGAGAAAGGAAAGAGGCAGAATTGGGCAGACGATGATGACGAAAGCAACGCAACAACAGCAATAATGAATGTTGTGAATGATTTTTTGGGTGCACAGCAATAAACTCTTTTTTCAATGTATTTTATGTACTTGATATATAATTGAAAAATGTATTAACAAATTGATAAATCTAACAAATTTATTCAATTAAAAATAAAAATAAATAAACAACGAATAGAGTATAAAAATGCAGAATATTTAATTTTTTTAAGAACATTATTTTTTAAAACTTTAGTTTAGAGCATCTAATAATATTAATGTATCAGTGGATTTATTTGAAGAATTGCAAACTCTGTTTTAGATTATTTGGAGTTATTGTACATCTGTTTTCGTTAATTACTCTTCTGTAATTACTCTTTTTTTTAAGTGTACTACCAAAAGTCGGTTTGATTTATGGCCCCTATACTAGCTGAAGCTTCGAATGCGTTGCAGCCTGCAATGACGTAGACACCTGTTTGGCATTGCAGCGCCTCACGTCATACATGCTTTGCCTCCTCCAGTGTCATATGAATGAAACTATGGAGGAACATTGCGTTTGACACTTTGACCTTATGCCGTTCCATGGTATAGAGGGAAAATACGATGCATGGAGGGGTGTGGTACTTGGGTCCAGCCTGGTATACCCGACAGTTACGATGGCACGGCCTTCGCATTTATTTTTAGTGCGTTCTTCTAAAAATACACACACGAAGTCAGCGTCAGTCGGGCAGCAGCACAAAACTTTATCCAATGCAATTTGCTTCATTCCTCTCAACTTCCCTCCCGCCTTCCGAAGCCACGCCCCTCAAACAAATTAAGTCAATTTTTATTCGATTTTATTTGAATTTGAATTTGCATTCACAGTTTTCACCATTGTCAGCCTGTTTATATGCCCGACATATGTGGCATGTATACATCGTAGTGAAAATATCCGTGTAGACAGAAGACAATTGCCAAGAAAAGCCGCTTTTTGCATTGTAAAGGCCTGATTTTATATAGCCAACATACGGCGCTGTCTCTGTCATGTCTCTACATATAAGTATATGTATTTATATCTATATAGAAGTATGTATGTATGTATATTTTAACCTAAGTACATATGCTACATATACAAACGTATAGAAGATGGTCCCGTTTATCTGCTGTTATATGTTGTCTTAAATTGAGTTTCAAATATAAAGCAAAACAAGCGTTGATGAATATATTTAATGCACCGAATAATGTTTACTCTGCATTCCAAAAGAATACTTGAAAAATCCTTAAACAAAAAAAGTTGTCGATCAACAAGTTATTAAATTTTGAACTCATCATCATCTTAACCTGGACAATGTTCTATTTATAGTTCCCAACATTATGTAAAAGCGAAAAGAATTGTATGTCTGGCAAATAACGTATACGTTTATTGTATTACTTTTGAAATAAGATGGAGATTAATAAAAACTGTGCATGAAATTTAAAAAAATGTGATTAATTGCGAATTGCGAAAAAAATGTGAATTTTAGGGGACCTTTTCATGGATTAAAGAACTAAATGTAAGTATCTTTGTTCTTTTCGATGTTGATAAAGTCTTGACAAATTTTATAATTTTAAAATAAGCTTATAACTCAAGACTTTACACACAAAAAATTGATATAAGTACATTTAGAATCTTATTATTATATGTTGAGAAACTTCTTCTTTGAAGTGTTCTTAAATTCAAGGTAGATTAAGAGCTTCATATTATTCGAAGAAAATATTTAACTAACTAAAATTTAATCAAGTTTACGTTATTTACGGTTAAGTTTTAAACGCTTCCAATGACATATTCAGTAAATTAATAAGTTCGAAAAAGTCCAACATTAATTTCAATAGCTTTCCAAAAAACGCAACGTTGCGATTTGAGTGACAAAAGAATACCACCCTCTTGACACGTTATAAATAGTAAAACGCTTTTTTTCGAGACTGCAAATATTTTTATATATATATGATATGGTATATATGTTTATGTAGCTCTCTCTCTCTCTCTCTATATATATTTATATATATATATATATTTTATATATGCATATAGAACGATTTTAGTGTATTAATACCAGATGTTTTTGTTTCAACTTAGTTGAACAACAAATTTCTTTATTGAAATACATTCCACAAACGAAACTCAAAACGAGAACAAATTTATTACTTATTCGAAGGCAGGATAAATTGATGACTTTTAAGTAGGAGAAGCTTAATGAAGTTTAAGTTAAGTTATCTTCACAATGTTTTTGTACAATTAGACCCTGTACTAACAAAAGGTTGACGAGTCTGTTAGTTTTATCAAAATAATTGGCGTAAATGTCAGAAGCACTATATAAGTATTTATTAAATTAAGCCAAATACAATATTTAGCTACCCAATCAATACATTATTAGTATTTTTAGACCCCATACTCTAAAAAGATTTGAGTGTTTGTGAAAAGTCTGTTACATTTATATTTTGTAAAAATTTCTAGTCAACTTTAATCAGTTCTGTCTTATGATTAGTGATTAGAGGACAATGAGCTTAGCAGGCATCCAAAATAAACCCAATGTTCTTTTTTAACATACCTACTAAAAATGTGCTCAAATCGACTTTAATATTAATAATAATTTTATATTAATACTTTTTATATCAGATTCCGAAAATAATGTAAAATAATGATGTATAACATTTATGATATATGTATATTTAATTTGCTTAAAGCATTTTAATTAACAAAGCTTCAACGTTATAAGCAGAAACTGCGTCGTTTACATAAACAGCTTAATAAATTATGCCAACCACTTGACAAGTTAATTTTGCAGCTCAAGCATCAGGTGGTTTTGTTATATAATACAAGTAGTAAGACGCTCGACGTGTTCCTGGGACAACAGCCAATGATTTATCCTCTCGGGATAAGCATATACACAGACAAAAATTTATACATTTCAGATTTAGTTATTTGCCTTTATATCCGCAATTAAAATTAGTAAATTAAATTAAAATTAGTCAGTCGAACGAGTTGACTGAAAAAGACCCGGCACTTATTCTAGGGCGTATTTTTGTCGAAATAAGAGCTATAGGATATGATAGGCCGATTTGGTCAGTATAGGTTTAAATTTACTACTAGCATTCGCCGTATCTGTCACATAAATTATACGAGTCCCCCGAGCTACGGAGTTGAGTTTTCAAAAGATAAGAGAATTTCAGAATAATATTTTAAAGTCAATGCTGCTGCTTTCATTTATTAATTTCTCAAACTAAATAAATATTACAACCGGAGCAGACATCTTAGTTAATTTTTGTAATCAAATAAACGTTATAGAAACATGTAACAAATCGGAAAATCAAAAACTGCAATTCATTAGTAAACTCATTGAGTTATTGCTATCTAAGTTCAATAGTAAGTCATCTGGTTATCGGGGGTAATAGCAGAATGATTTTTAGTTTTGACATTTCCAGTTACAACAGCTATCAGAAAGTTTTAAAAAATAAAATTGATAAAAATTAGCGTTTAACGGCATTTGTAGAAACGTCTTTTTCTACCTTTTAGGCACATCTAGCTGGACTCAATTTAACAACAAATGTTTTTTCAATAAGATTGAGTTTTTTATAATATGTTCTTGTAGTTATAGTTTTGTAGAACAACAATGAAAAATCTTGATTTAAGAACTTGATTTTTGTCAGTGTAGAAACAGCATGTACGGCCTTGTGCAACGCATCTCTTGTAAGTCAGTTCCAGGCCAAACCACACAATACAACACACGTCACACACCATACACCTCCCCAACCCACGACAAAATTGTATTTTATTTTAGCAAAGAGTAAATAAAGCGACTCTTGAGGCTTTTCGCTTATTTTCTGTAGCTACTCAATTGAACGTGATCTCGGTACTTTAATAAGGTACACAAGTGTTGATAATTTGAGATATAATTTGAATTGTTTGCTGGCGGTGCTGCTTTTGTTCCAGACTCTAAATCTGTGTTATGCTGTTTGGTGTGATAAAAATTGTCTTTGTTTCCTCTATTCAATAGAGGATATAGTGATAGTAAATATAAGTGAATTCTTTACTAATACCTTATTGGAAATTTAATATTAATAATAATAATAGTAATAATAATAATAATAATACTAATAATAATATAATTGGAATCAGCTTATTTTATTTAGTGACTCTGTTAACAAATATGCAATGGTTTTAATATTACAGAGCTTGAAATATAAAGCATTACTCAATCGTGGAATATTTTTATTTTTGTTTTAATTGAATAAACAACATTTATTCCAACATAAATTTGGTTTAAATTGATTAAAAAAACCAACCACTCTTTGTTTTCATATAAATTACCAATTTTAAACAGATTTGCCGAATTTAGTTGTTCGATGCGGACTCCATTTGGAAAGGGTAGTTATGCATACCAAATACCATATATGTACATAAATATAATTTTGGCGGAGGGAGGCTTGCCCTGGTATATACTTTTATTCAAAATTTGGTGTCTTTAGCTCTTATAATCTCTGTGGTAGATGTCACCTTACAGAAAGACTGACACCGCAAAATCGTCTTGGCTGTTGATGCTGATCAAGAATATATATCTATACTTTTTTGGTTTTAGCTTCTGACAAACGCAACAGACCCTTGTAATTTTTGTTAAATGCAGGGTCTAAATTCTTCTTGTTACTATTAACTATTACTTAAAAATAATTATGTATAGCTATTGCGATTATAACAAGATAGTAGAAACCAGGATTATAGTCATGTAAGCCAAATTTGCAATGAGTAAAGTTCATTTTGTAGAGAAGTTCATACTGCATTCTTTTTTATGACAACAAATTGAAGCAAAGTCAAAAGGGACTAAAACTCAACATAAATGTACTGCAGTCAATCAGTCTTTCAGTTAGGTTTATTTGATATTTTTGAGTGAATTCATTTTTAAATTTCACTTTTTCAATTTGAGAGAATTCATTTTAAAATTTCAATTTAAAGAGTGTAATTTTTGTAAGAACATAAACGGAGAAATGGACGAATAAGCTTTAAAGATTCAAAGCTTATAATAATCACACCAACACACACACCCACACGCACACACACGTATGTATGTATGTGTGTATACATACCAAAAAGTCTCCTAGCATGCAGCAACCGATAGGTCAGTAAAGTCACAGACCTCAAATTCAGTCATTGATGACGCGCGCAGGGCGAAAATTTCATTCACAAAACTGCAAGTGCAGTTGTCCAAGGCCAACCGAAATAGGGGTTGCTGGGGAGGGGTTCGCGGCAAACGGTAGTTGCTAACGTCAGACCGACAACAAAACTAGTGCGAATGGCTTCTGTCATGCCACCCGACTAAATAGACCTTGTACTTATTTTGCAGCAATAACATACAATATTATCAAACACGCATTTTCATCGTTCCGAGATATTTAAGAAAGACAATGATACGTTATCGTTGATTTTCGATTGATCTATTCTAATATCTAACAATATTTAAATATTATTTATATTAAACAATTAGAGCTATTGTAAGTCATGTGATATGATTGTTGTCTTACCGATTTCAGTGAAAAAATTATACAGTTTTCTGATCCTGACTAAATAACGTGGCTAATGTGCTGATTGGTTGAGATATCAAAAGAAATTTTTCTTAACATGATTAGCTTCATGGTTTGATTTGCGTTTCTGTCTCGGCTGCATCAAAATTAAATTAAGTGCTGATAGTATAGACTTTAGAAACGAATGTATAAGATATACATAGATTGTCGGAACGTTGTATAGAAGCACATTGAGATAATTGTTCGAAATGATTTGAAATACTTACATATTTCTGATTACTTAATTTTTTTCGGAATTACTGATTAGAATTTATGATTTTTATCAATTTATATTTTTTTTTTAATCTAGTCAGAATATATAATTAGTTTTTGAGTTCAAACAAATGACTGCTTTAAGGCCAACTAAGTACTATTAATTTATTTTTATTTTATCAATTATTATTAAACAAATAACTCATAGCTTATTAATAATATAATAAGCGATGTTAAGCGTTATTTAATAGCTTTAAGCTTTCGGCCTATTTTTCCTTGAAATAAACATGGTGTAGCATCTGTAAATGTCTTATTAGACCTCAGTACAATATTTGGTACAGGGTCTAATAACTGAATCCGTGTCCGCAGTCGTAGTCCCAGTCGCATTCGCCGACGCCGAAGATGACGCCACAGTCGCCAGGGCAGCCACAGCTACATGAATGCAAGTGACCTTCGTGTGAATTGACGCCGACCCAGTGAAATGTAGTTTGCGAACGGTTGGCATACCGTGACGAGGGGCAAGGGAGAAAAGAGGAGAAACATCATGCCAACAGGAATTAGGTACTTAATGAGCCCTGGATGTAAATTAATGCTTAGGAGGAGTTAACATGTGCACCAATAAGCTGGACGCTTCTGACTGTTGCATGTTACCTTTTTAGGTAGTCCTGCAGCCGCAGCAGCAGAAACAGAAAAAAAGGAGCAGAGGGCAGAAAGAAGAATGCTTAATGACGTCATTGCCGGTCTGCAGTGACGTGCAATGCGAAACTAGTGCAAGTTGTTGCCCGACATAAACCTTCTGCCCAACAGACGTCTGCTGTATCTATCTCATCCCTCTGCTCTATGTGTCTCTCACTCTCTTGCTCTCTTTCTGTTGCTGCACCTACTACAGTAATTGTTGTACTCTGCACGTCTCTTACTGTGTCAGTGTGTATGTCAATCTGTATCAGTAAAAATATGTGTTTATCTCTTTCTGGCTTTTTATGCATAATGTATCTGTATAATATTACAATATTTGTATTCGTAAATATGTGACAGTATCTGTATCTGTATTACAATTTGTATCTGGGACAGTATCTGAAAATTGAATCTATATAATGTATCTGAATCTACGTTAGTAGCTATGTGACAATTTCTGTATATTGTCTCAGTGATATGAATCTTTGAAAGAAAATTTATCAGTAATACAATTTTTTTTGTCTTTTCTGGGGAATTTGTAGATGTACATGTATATATATCTGTATAATGTATATGTATCTTTATAGTAATTATTTGGGTATTTGTTTGGTTTAATTTGGAATTTGCACTCGTTATTATTGCCCATCTTCTGACCAAATATCTTTCGAATCGGACCACTGTATAACACACCTGCCATAGGACCAATCGGTTAGCATGTGTATTTTCAAAATTTTCAGTGTAACCGTTTTTTTTTTGTTTTTGTATAATTTTGTGTATAGCTGTATCATTTATCATTGTTTATGTATCTGGATTTTAATGTACCTTTGTATTTGCATCTGTATGTGAAAATGTATCTGTACTCTAAAAAAGAGTAGAGGAGTAACAGGTTTGTTAAAAGCGATATGTGCGTAACAGGTAGAAGGAGGCTTTCCCGACCCCATATAGTTTATATACTCTTGATCAGCATTAACAGTCGAGACGAAATAGCAATGTCCGTCCGTCTGTATGTCTGCCTGACCATCTCTCAATAGAGTCACCAAATTTGGAAAAAACAATCCTTCAAAATGGTACCACGCTGCCGCCCCGCGATTTGTTATATACTAACTTAAAAAACACCATAACTTGGAAACTATTACAGCTTTCGTGATCAAAATAACACAATATGTACAATAACATATATATTACATTTATAACTCACCATGTTTGATGTGGATCGGACAACTATAGACTCCCATGAATGAAATTAGCCCTCAAAACGAGACTTTTGTAAAGACATGTAGTAGTTAGTTCAGCGATCACATTTTATATATTTGATACGATTTTGACTATGCTCAAAAAGATTTTTCAGCATAGCAGATTTAATCAGTCAAAAATTATTTATTTGTATGATAAACTGTGCATTAAAGTGAGAACGGCGTCTTGTTCGGTCGGCTAGACTGTGGCCTTTCATAATTGATATATGTGTAAAAGTATATTTCTGTGTGTGACTATTGTTTTGACAGTAACTGTGAGTCTGGCTCTGCATATTTGTATGTAAAATGTATCTGCAAATTAACTAAGTCTGTATCTGTTTTGGTATCTGTTTCTGTGTCTAAACCTATGTTTTTATTTCTATGTCAATGGCTACATATGTTTGCATCTGCAAATGTATCTGTGTTTTTATAATTGCATCTGTATTTATATAACCTTATATGAGTCAGAAATGACCCGTCACCGTCGGCTTCAAATTGTTGTCAAGTACGGCGTAATATTACAAGGCTAATCGGGTTGCAACTTGCAGCGTTCCTTTGGTTGTGGAACGGGCCGGCGGGGGCAGTTCAACATTGTGTGGCTATAATTGTGACGTTTGTTTTGTTTTGACGCATTCGAAATCTGTTTTTACGTCTATCTGTGTATGTGTGTCTGTATTTGTAGATATGCTGTGGACCTTTAACTCTTTCCTAGCCTTGCCCGCCCGCAGTTTCCTGTTTGAAAAGTCCAAAAATAGCAGACACAAAAAAACTTGACCAAAAGCACAGAAGTGGAGAGAACAACATTTAGCATCATAAATTGTTTTAGCCATTTACTGAAAATCTGCTCAAAAATGTTTTAAACGGCTTTCAGGATAAAAATAGCAGCATTTACGAGATCTAATAGAGGAACAGACACTGTTAAAATTGGCAGAGAGCATAAACGAACATCGAATAAATGAAAAAAAAAAAAACTCTGCGAGTAGATGATAAAACTTATGTTTACAATTGAAATAATTCAAACAGTTTCATAATTAATCTATCACTAAAGTTATGAAATAGTAGCTATTTTGGCTAACACTTAACAGTTATATAACCTAAAATATATGACATATGGTTAACAGTTATACATGTATTAAAGTTTCTTAATGATACATTTTTAAAAATTTCAAATTTCCAAATTTATTTTATATTTTTTAAATATTTTTTGTAGGTGTATTAAATAAAATTGCTCATACATTTATTTTTAAGAATTTTATTTTTGCACCATTTTATTAATTTTTTTCATTTAATTTTTATGAAAAAAAAATAACAAAATTATATTATATACAATTAAAATAGATGCTTGAAAATCTAATTTTAAGAACATAAAATATTACAAGAGACGATTTAATTTTTTTTTATTAATTTGTATAGTTATTTATTATTTTTGGTTGCATTGGAAACAAAAAACATCTATTAAAAGTTTGTATATCTCTATGGTTAGTAATTGTTGCTGCGCTATATGAAAGGCTGCCACAAAATGTTCTATTTTAAAAAAGACAAACAAAACACGACCGACCAAGAAAATCAAAATTCAAAATTCTCCCAAAAGGAAAAACAAAGAACATCAACAATTGTTTCGAAATAGTCAAATGTGTAGAATTTTAAAGCAACGAAAAACAAATAAAAACAACAAATTTTTTTTGTTTTAACTTGAAAGTTTACAGAGACCAATGTATGTCTGTGTATATATGTATATCTATATTATATATATATATATATATATATATATATATTATTATGTATTTATGATTTTGTATATACATATCTATAAATATATATGCATATATAAATATATACATACATACATACATACACATCTATAAGTTGTATGCTTGGTATATGGTAATGCACGCCCACACACAAATACACAAACACCACAACTACACCTTCGCTTTCTCACAGATAGAAAAGTGATTGAAACAAAAAGTTTCTTCAAAGATGTGAGGCTACAAAACAACAACAACAAGAGCAGCACTAACAATTGGCATTTCTGGGAAATTTTTTGCACATTAACGCAGTTTGCAAGGCAGCTACCAAAATGTATCTGTTTCTGTACTTATACATAGTATCTAAAGTCTGTATCTTTGTATCTGAATTCAGTATCTGTTTATCTGATTTATTTTTTTGCGATTGCCTTTGACGCGTTGCAGCGTCATCGACCCACACAGCCTTTGTCAATTTATATATCTATGCCTAAACCTAATGTATGTATAATTAAATTATATTTTGCACTTGATATATATATGTATTTTATAACCGTTAGCAATTTTAGTTTGGGCTAGATTTCCGGTTTAAATTTTCAACAACTAGTTTGAGTATATTTCCTTCTAAAAAGAACCTTACAATTAGTTTCTAGAAAGTTGCAAGAATAATTTTAGTTTACAGCCTAAAAAATATAATTTAAATTTTTTATATGCAACAACTTTTCAAAGTTTTCATCGTTTACTTAGTTTATAATGCTCTTGAAATGATTTTATTTGAGTCGTTCTCTGCTGAATGATTTCCCTTAGTAAATAGGTCGTTTATAGTTTCTTTAAATAGAACGCACAGATACACACGTAATGCATCGTATAAATACAAAAAAAAGTGTGTCATCGGTTAAGTAAGTATTTACGCTTATCACAGACTAGTAGGAAATGTTATTGAAGAGCGAGCTGACTGCCTAAGACCCCGTAATCATAATCATTTACATTATGTCAATATTGTTTACTGAATTTAGACAAAAAAAACCAAAATATTAAAAAAAAAGTCATTTTCGATCGAGTTGCCCAATAAAAAACAATATGATAATCTACTGCGATACATTAAAAGAAATAGGTGAGAATATATTGCTGTATCGGTTCGAATGTTCTTGCTGATCAAGAAGATATATAATTTGTCGAATGAAACACGCCTTTCAATAGACCCTTTCACGCTATTTGAGTACGTGGTCTAAAAAATTAAAAATAAACAATGGCGACAAAAATCAATTTAAAATATATAAAATTTTGTATGTATTGATAATTCAATAACTCTTGTCCCTTTCCAATATATTTAACTAAATATTTCGCATATGTTTAGAATATATCTTTCCAATAGAGCGGTTCCATCAATTATCTTTTTTTTTATCGAATTGTGAAAACGTGTTTTTTTATATTTTATTTGTTTGTGTGGGCCACACATCTGTTTTCTGCAGATGTCGACCAGGGCTGAATAACAATCAATTGCCAATTTATTAGTTGAAATTGTTTTCATGCCTGGTTAACTGCATATGGAGGACGACATAGGCAGCGGCGGCATCAGCAGCAGCATCGACGGCTACAAAATCGCTGGCCCACTCAACTGAAGCTCTCAACTGGAGCAAACTTATTTTTATACATGCATTGAATTCCAAGCGGCTCCGCTTACACCGCCAACACATACACACACACATAGACAACAGACATACACACACACACATAATATACATAGAGCTGCTATACTTTGAACGGTTTTCTCCAAGTGCTTGCAACAGTTCAGTTGGCCACTGGCTGATCGCTCACAGTTGAGCGCAGCAGCAGCGGCAATGGCGATGGCAGAGGAAAAGGCAGAGGCGGCAGCAATACCAACACCATGAAATGGGCAACACATTTTTCGGTATCCATTTCGATTTGGGTTGCCAGCGGCATCTATTTTTAGGATGCGCACCCAGATACAGATACAAGTACAAATACACATGCGCGCTCTCTCTCTCTCGCTCTCTCCCACTTTTTCTCACAGGTGCCCACACTCCTGCTCTCCCTCTCTCTCTCTCACACACACACGTACTCTCTGCGTATATGTTGAGCGGACAGTGAGAGCGCCAATATCGAAGGACGGGCAGGTGGGCGGATACACATTACTATGTATGAGTGTGTGTGTGTGTGTGTGTTGGACAATCCGAATCAGATTCTGAATCCGAATCGGTATCTGTATCCGTCGGTTGGCCGCCTCTAGAATATAGTCTGCCGTGGATCGTCGGACCGTTCAGTCTTTTTGTGTCGTTCAGTAGCATCCGATTCGTGTGATCGACAGCATCGCTCAATTTTTTTTCTTTTTTTTCTAATTCCTTGAAGGTGAGTGGGTTGCTGGCGCTACCAATAAGCCCCAACCAAGTACCAGAAAGCAATACAATCGAAACTCATCAAAGATCTATGCATTATCAAAACAATAATGATAATGATAATAAGAAATCAAAATGCATAAATCCAAACAAAATCGAAAAAATAAAACAAACAACAAAGAAATTTGTGCATAAAGTAATCAAATGAAATAAAAATTAAGAACAACTTTTCGAACAGTATTTCAACAGTCGCATCGTGTGTGTGTCCATAACTGTTTAATCTGTATCTTTAGCGATACATAACCAACATTTTTTGTAACTTTTTTGGTTTATCAATATTTTTTTTACAATATTTTTTTAAAGTGACAACTTACTAAAAAGTGTAGCCAAGGATTGCAGCAGCTCTATACAGCAAAGAAAAGAGTTTTCTTAAACTGTTTAAAAATTTAATTAAATTTTTTAAAATTGTATTTAAGTAAATAAATTTGAATCATTATTAGTTAAACGCAATCGTTATGTAAGCAGTGTGAATCGTGTAGAAAGTATTTATATATATTTTAGTGTGGGTATGTGTGTGCTGATGTGTGCGTGAAAACGCTAAAGTTGTACCAACCAGATACATTCGAATAAGCCAAGAAAGCACCAACAATTTCGAATGGACGCAAATACAGCAACAGCAATAGGAACAACAGCAACGAGTGCGGCAGAGGCAGCGCCAACTGCCCCAAAATAGAATTGTGCCATTGTATTCACATACAGTCACACACAGAAAAACACGCACACACACGCACATACCAACGCATTCACATATATATCTGTCTATAATATATACATATATTTATATGTAATATATAAATATATATGTACTAAAAATATATGTTGAGTTAAACGTCGTTTTTTCTCGAATTCCCTCAGACGACATTTTTAATTTTAAAAGATATATCTAGCTGAACTTGGATATTGGAAATCTATAAACCAGATGCAGCGTTAGATATGTCGTATATGTACTTTCTATTAGAAAACAATTTAGTTGTAAATTATTCACACAAGTTGTATAAAAACTGCAAAGATTCTTGGCAAAGTTCTACGCATACTTATGTAGATATAGTATTTCGAAAATCTGAAATATTTTTGCGATATTTTCGATTTTCTAAAGCAATGCAAAACTTAAAAGCTTTAAGCCTTATCAACAGCTAACACGATCTTTAATCAATAAGTTAATATCTTCTTTGCATATTATGTTATGAAATATAACTGTTTATGATCCAAATTTCGTTTATCTGGCTAATAAATGACATTGATCTATTAGTTGCCCCAGTGGTCGTACGAGCAGTTAGCCTTAAAGCTTTCAAAGCTTTTAAAAAGCTTAAACAAATTGTGCGTAACGAATTTCTCTCTCTCTCGCTCTTGTGCCTGAAATTGGATATTAGTAGGAAACGACAGTTAAGCTGTCCTGCTCGCACTTCTGCCGAATTACTAGTCGCATAAAGATCACGAAAGAGACAGAGAGTGCGCAAGAGAGGGTGGAAAATACGTGAGAACACGATCAGCAGGCGCCCCCCATATACGGTGCGACAATGATGGTGTATACATAATGTGTTTATCTATATGCATTGCGCATACGCGGTGTGGACTTTAATGCCCGTGTGAATGAATATGTATATGTATGATGAAAAGAGAACATTTTGGAAAACGCTCGTTGATAATCAGGCTATTATTTTGAATTATGGAACATAGATACGCTCACACAATTTCCACTGCGTGTGTATGTATGTTTGTGTGTATCTATATATGTCACGATGATGTCATGGACAGTGGCAAGCTGCAGTTCGTTGATCATTCACTGTACTCACACTCAGTCTTGAATTTGTATCTTTCTACTTGCAGTAACTAAAAACACAAATCAAAATGGCTGATGATGAGGTGAGGTATGTATCGCATTTACAAAGAGACATCTTGTGAATCCTATGCTTAAGTATCTGTTACAATTTACAGTTGAAAAAAATGTGTGCGCTTCAGGGCTTAAAGGGATTAAATAAAAACGGATTGGTCAACTCTTTTGGGTTGAAACTGCATCTAATCGAACTGTTGAGGTGAGTGATTATAATAAAAGTAATTATAGTAAAATAAACATTGCATTAACCGTAGCATATAGTTAAGCGCCCCACTTAACCCCACTAAATATATATAGATTTGCAAGAGCTTTGTTTTTGCTTTCACAGATTGCGAGCTAGTGCTGATCCAGCTGGCGATAACGAATGCAATATCGGCAATACACAGACAACTGCAAATGGAATAACTGTCAAGTGCTCAATGTTATCGTTTGTCAATTGTCGATTGTTTGTCGATTGTCGTTTCTTGTCGTGGTGTCTGTGATGCGATTATTTTATATTGAACCATAGCGTTAATTAAAACTAATCGATTTTATCGTTTATTTACAGAAAAAGGCAGCACCAGCAGCAGCAGCACCGGCGGCAGCGGCAGCTGCACCAGCTGCAAATGGCAAAGCTGCAGCTGCACCTGCTGCCAATGGTAAAGCAGCAGCGCCGGCTGCAGCCAACGGCAAGGCGGCTGCGGCTGCGCCTGCCGGTCCCCCTAAGGATCCCAATGATCCCAAAGTGAAGGCCGAGGAGGTACACTGGTGTACGTGTGGCCGCAATGCACGGCAATCACCTCACTGTCGTCTAAATTCTCAAAAGATCTCGCTGCGAATGTTTTCCCGATTGTTTTTTTTAACCCGATTTGCCATCTGCGTGTGCCATCTAAATGTTGTGCTATCGATAGCGATGGCGTTAACGATCATAATTAAATGCACACACACTGATCGTTCGATATATTTGATCTGCTTTTACAGGCTAAGAAGGCTAAACAGGCTGAGATTGAGCGTAAGCGTGCTGAGGTGCGCAAGCGCATGGAGGAAGCCTCTAAGGCCAAGAAGGCCAAGAAGGGTTTCATGACCCCAGAAAGGAAGAAGAAACTCCGGGTAGGTTTGCTAGCTATATAAGGAAATTGTTAAAATCTAAATGGACAAAATATATGTTCTGAAACTAATTCAATTTCACATAACTGACACTCACGGTCGCAAACACAAATTTATATATAAAAAAAAACATAAAATTAATTTCTTGTTCTTAAATTAAATTAAGCTGAGTGTTCTTGATTTTAGAGCATACACATTTTTAATCTGTTCATCGTAGAATATTGCTAATTTATTTATTTTGCGTTCTACCAACAGTTGTTGCTGCGCAAGAAAGCCGCTGAGGAATTGAAGAAAGAACAGGAACGCAAAGCGGCTGAACGTAGACGCATCATTGAAGAACGTTGCGGCAGCCCCAGGAATCTCAGTGATGCCAGTGAAGGTGAGTGTTCGCGGTCCAAGCAAAACCAAACTTATTTAAAAAATAATAAAAGCAGAAAATCAGTAACAAATAAAAAAAAAAAAATATTTAGACATATAATTCTAGAGTTAGAAAATTAAAAAGTAAAAATAAATTAATAATTTACAAAGTGTTAAGAACAGCAAACAAAAATATAAATGTTAAATAACATTTACATTTGGTATACTTGCTGTTCTTTTCATAAACATAAATGAAAATGAAAAATATGCATAAACATTAAATTCTACAAAAGTGTCATCTATCATAACACAGATATACACACACCCACACCCACTCCTCCCACACATATAACCAAACACAAAAATGAATTACTTAAAATATAGGAAATTATTAACAAGTTGCGCTTCACAGTCACACACACATATAAACACCCACACTTACACACACTCTCAAATATTTGATATGTATTTAAATGTATCTCTTTTTCTTTATCTCTCTCTATCTCTGCACCCCGTTTGCCGTCTCTGTTCCACAATCAAAATAATCACACACTTGACACACACGCCCATGCCCATAATGTTACCCAACTATATATATATATATATAAATATATATACCGACCCTAAATACACATCTAAATATATAAAAATACATTTACCTGTATTTGTATGTGTATCTGAATATGTGTGCGTGCCATTTTCGGATACAGACACACTGAAAACCCTGCTTAAGCAACACTATGACAGGATTTGTAAATTGGAGGACCAGAAATATGATCTTGAGTATGTTGTTAAACGCAAGGATGTTGAGGTACACACAAACATATATACTACCCATAGACTATATATAAATATATATTCTAACAACCTATCTATATATCTATATGAAAAGCGGTCCATATATCAAAATCAAAATCAAAACTTAACTATGCTTAACAACAACAACAATTTTAAATACTATAGCAAAAAGCAGCAATACCAACACCTTCTGTCAGCTATCTATATCTTTCTATCTTTCTCTCACTTTCTCTATCTTTATAATTATATTTATTTCGTTGAACAAATTTAATTCTATATTTTTTACTATACTTAAATGCTGTCTAAAACACTGACTATTGTATAATACACGTAATTCTCTAACTAAACAAAAAACTGATATTTATGCCCCTGTACATACTTGTATGTGTCTTATATCTTTAACACAACATAAAATTGAGCTAAAACTTCGAAAGTAACTTCCGATCATATAGTTTTCTCTGTCTCTCTCTCTCTCTCTCTCTCTCTCGCCACGCTCTCCAAATGACTTTTTTCTTAGTCTCTCACCCTTTTTACTTCCTTTGAAGTCTGTGTGTTTTTTATTACACTCCTGGGAAGTGTTACAATACAATCATATGCACCAAAAAGTACACCCACTTAAGATACACACACACCAACACCCAAAATATACACACACAACAACAATTATGCAAACACACCCACACACACATTTGCAAACACCGTTGGCGTAGTTGTCGAGAATTTCGACTCAACTGTTTCTGAACATTCACAGATACACTACAGAAAGTTTGTCAGGATTATTACAGTAAGATACTTAAATTGGAGTCTGATAAATTCGATGTGGAGTACGAAGTAGCCAGAAAGGACTTTGAGGCAAGCGTTGCATCCAAAAATTCTCAATTATCATGTTTTCTAGAAACAAAAAAAAAACATCCAGAGAACTATTCGTAAACAGCGATCAAATATTATTTTATTTAAATCGCTATAAATTTTCAAAACTGTTAATAACCACACAGAAATGCTCCATATACACATTTCGGATAGTATATTAGCTGATGCGCACCTGAAAAGATATATAAAATATTGCAAAGATGCCGGCACCAAAACGCCATCTGGCGGTCACTCTCTTTCCTCTACTCTGTGTATGTGTGTGTGTTTCAGTATGGGGCATCCTGTAGTTAACTGTAGAACTCAAAACATTTTTAAAAGCTGTTCCGAGAAAAACACGTAGTTAACCCAACCAAACCAATCTATATATATTATAGTAACATTTTTGAGTATTTCTGCCAATTTTTTGAAATTTGAATGAGAGCATTGAGCAAGTTTTGAATACAAAAACAATCAAGAGAGCACTTTCAAAATTTGTTGTCCATTTTTTTGATTTTTGGACAGAAAACCCTAAAATATCACCAATTGAATTCTTCCTAAGAATATCAAATGAAAATATAAACAATCCTTTTTTTGCAATTAATCAAATACAATATTTAGCTACAGGTATCGCCCAATAATATAAAAAACAGGGCGTACCGATCATAATCAGCTGCTTTTACTAACTGAAAGAAGAGACGCTGACAAAAAACGTCTTGGCTTTTCTTGGCTTTTTTAAGAGCTTTTGGTTACTCGCTACATTTTTGATGACCAAAATTAAGCTATTATGCCGAGTAGCTTAAGATTTTGCATAGTACTAAATAATTTATTGTGTGTATTTGTTTTTATGTCGTTGAACGCGTAGTAGCTGTTGGTTTTTTGTATTTTGCAAACAGCTTTTACTAAACCCTAAATTACAACGAGTATGGAATACGAAAACCGAGTAACTGAGTAAATCAGGTGTCAGTTTTGACTCGTTTTACATTGTAGAATTTAAGCAGGGTCCTAGTTATCCAAGTACAATCACATCGCCCTCCCCTAAGCACTACCCAATCCTTAACTACAACAGCCCCAAACAGTATTGCCGTGTTTTGATAAGCTTTAGAATAACTACTTGACGATTTAAATGAGTATCAAAAAGTTTTTGATGATAACCAAAAAAAAACCGAAACAGCAACACTGACCCCAACCACAACTACAACCACAATCACAACCACAACAAACCACTACCACAACAACAAATAATAAAATACCAAACAAGAACAAGAATTCACAACAGACACTTCATAAAAAAAAATCAACAAAAAGCGCATTTCGCTAGAAAAAATAATTACGAAAGAAAGAAACGTAATGATTAATGAAAATGATAATGATAATGAATGATGCAAAATTATAATGATAATGACATTGTTAATAAGCAAGCAAAGCGCATTATTATGTATTTATGTATATGCAATTTGTATGTAGGTGTATAGAGCTAAGGATATATAGAAAAATAACTGATATTTGTATTAATATTATATTCCTTCTCTTTCTCTGACACGCGCCGAACAACGCGCGTAACATGTGCGTCTCACTCTCTATCTCTCATTCACTCTGTCTCTCTCTCTCTCTCTCTATCTCTCTCTTCCCTACACATTCACTGCCAATCTTTCTATTTCTCGCTCATTCTCGCTGGACATGCACACAAAACCTAAATCACACACAAACAATTATTAATTTCGGCCTCTCTCTTTCTATTTATCATTTAAACTATCTTTCTATCTCTTTCTTATACCCTCATCTATCTGCGTCTCTTTTTCGCATACAAAAACTTACTTCCACACACTATCGACAATGACCACACACACGTGTACACGCACACATTTATATACTTGATTTACTCGTTTTACTTTACCATTGAAATCCCGTTACGCGAACTCGATTTGAACTATTACAAATACTAAATAAATATCGAACACAATAACGATAACGATAACTTGGACAAACAATTAAATACCGTTAACGCAGCTGAACTGCAAACAATATGCAAACAATATTGGCAACGCCTTTATAATTTGGAGGGCGATAAATTTGATTTAGAGCACGTGCAGAAAGTCAAAGCACAAGAGGTAAATTCCAAACAAATTTTACCATGCACCCAAAACAAGAAAACAATACAAAAAAATCGAAAAAAAACAATTACACTTCAAAATACCGATATACCAAAAGCAAAACCAAAAGCAAAACAAAAGAGCAACCAAATGCGAATGTTTTTTATTATTATAATTACAACTCAATTGAAAAGTTATATATTATAAAAAAAAAAAGCAACAACAGCAACTACAACAAACAGCAACAACAACTACAACAAATAAAATAATCATAGCAATAATCTTTATAATAATAACTATTATTATTTTTTTAAATTATGCCCTTGATATTTAATTCTTTGATTTTTTTCTAAATATTACTTTATCATATTTTAAGTTTTTAAAAGCTAATTTTGATATTGTTTTTAACTGCGCTAAACTTTAAAACAATGAGTACAATTAAATCAGAATTCTATTTAATTTTTGCATATATACATATATATAAATATATAAGGCGCACGTTACTAAGCAAATCGGCGCGTGCTTTGAACTCTGCGATTGGGAGACCTCCTCCGAATGTGTGCTGATCACTTTAACTCTAAACTTAATAATAGGTTCTGTGAAATCAACTTTTGAAAAAAAAAAAAACATTTAAAAACACGTTTTGTTACTGAACACCTAATTTACCTATTATTTTCAAAATAGCGTGAGAAAATTAATTTCAAGAGAAAAATAAATAATATCCATTAATTAAATTTTTTTAATGCTAAGCGATAGCTTTTTCTGTGTTTAAATAGTAAAATCTTCAACATAAAATTAACCATAAGATAAGTGCTCTTTAATTTTATTAGTGTAACTTGAATAAAATTGAGTGAAACGAAAATATATAAGGACATTGGAGGTTGTCTCCCAAAACAGGCGGCTTCGGCAATTCGAAGTTCAAGTTAATGCAGAAAGAAAATACTTCAATTAATAGTCAACTTAAACTAAACCATGAACAAGTTATGCAAACCTGCCAAATGAGTCTATCTCTCTCTCTCTCTCTCTCTTTCTATATATATATATTTATATTTAAATCTTGCTATTTTTATAAATGTCAGTCTATCAAACATTTGCTCACAAATGACGTTTCAATATTACGAATTACCAACCACAAAAATACCAAATACCCAAAAAATCATACCCCAACAACAATAACAAGTACAACAGCCAAGACATTTCGTAATTTTAAAATTTGCGCACCCATCCCAAGAAAAAAAATTAAAAAAAAACAATTTCAATATAAGTTTAATTCAGTTCTTCAAGAATAAAGACTTACCGAACACATAACATCTAATAAAGCTGCATCGAAATATTACAAGAAAAGTAAAAACAAAAGATTTAATACGATTACAATATTTGCATATACATACATAAAAAATAATCAAACAATAAAAGCTTAAAATAATTTAGTTAATTAAGATTTGTAGCGAAAAAGTAAACATATAAATTTAAATTTATATAAAAACGTAAAAACGTCGATTCGACAACAAAAAAAATCCCCCAAATATGTTTTTACAGGCGAATTGCAAGAGATTTGCGAAGAGTATTACGAGCGTATGTATATTTGTGAAGGCCAGAAATGGGATCTGGAATACGAAGTCAGGAAAAAAGACTGGGAGGTACTGCAACAATTTTTCAATTCAATTAAAACAAAAATTCAGTATATACATATATAAAAAAAATTCTATATACAAAAGAAAAAACAAAACAGACAAATGCAACATCAATTTTTGTTAGTACCATAATATGTTTAATTTTCCGGTATGCTGTCATGTTGAAACTTGTTCAAAAACAAAATAGTTTTTCAAATTTTCTTTTTTTCTCTAATTATTATTGTGTCTCTTTCTTGTATCTGTTTCCTTAATTGCTCACATACCAACAACGCAAATACGTATCTATACACAATATGTAAAACATTTAAGTGGTCCTTTTATTATTTATACTACTCTTTGTTCGACTTTCAAGTTTTAAATGCCGTTGTTTAATTTAGTGTTAAAATTTTAATTTAATTTTAAAACGGAAACACAATCCAATCAACAAAAACAATCAAATCTGTGAGTTGGAAATTGCCATACAGAACTGCAGCAACAGCCGTCAGTCAATCAAACAACCAGTCAATCAGTCAATCAATCAATCAAACAAACAAATCAATTGTGAATTTTACTTTTCAATTATAATCAAGCCATCGCCTCACACAAACATTCACGAAATCGTGTAATAAAAGCGTTAAGGTATATAGTAATTTAGCAGATATATCATTGGCTAATGTGAGCATAGCTTCTTTTGACTTCTATTCCATTCGAGGCTGTTAGCTACTGCTAATGTTTTATACACATTCCATTTGGCAATCGAAGCACTCACATTGCACTACACAACACTGATAAATCTTGTTTTGTGAGATCAGCACTTGATATTTTTCAATTGTTGCACACTAAAATTCTGGTATTATTTTGTGTTATCTTCGTTTATACTTCTTAATATATACATACGTAAAAATTGATGTATATATTTTATTTTTGTGTTTTTCATTCTGTGATAATTTGTTTGTTTCGCTGACGCGTCATCTGCACTTGTTTTGTTGCCTTTGTCTGTGCGTCCGTTGGTCACACAAACACACACTCACAGATAATAAGTACACACGGACACTTTCAGAGATACATAGACACTAATACATAGACACTGCACTTTAGCACGCGCGCAACAAAGTAGGCAATGGTTTATTTCTGCATGTGCACTCGTCAAAAACAGCAGCAATGTCACACAGTAAACATACAACAACAAGCCGCAAACCATTGACAATAACAAAAAACAACAACAGTGCAAACAGCACATACAACTTCCAATGAAAAAAAAAAAATAAACTAAAATTTAAAAAGGCCATCACAAGTGTTTTACAACCTGTACCATAGCCCACACCAAAAACTCCAAACCGACCTAAATCGCTCGTACTTCATTGTAAATACTTAAATGTGTGTTAAAAGAATTCATTATATCTTTAACTAGCTCGCTCGCCTTAACCAAAAACACACAAAAGCAACATTTTTAACAGAATAAAGCATTCGAATTTGTTTAGCGTAAGATCCATGCAATTGAAGAGCATAAAAGTCAAGCGTCGATTTATTTGAGTTTATTTGTGTTTAAATTCACAACCAAAAACAAAATCAAAAATTATTTTTTTATAATTATTTTTCTTAGCTGTGATTGAGGCTCCTGACCCATTAGGGGCTTATTTGTGTCCAATGTCGGTTCGCTTAAATCAGCTAACGCTAGTCATTGCCACCGCTGTCCACTAAATGTTACCGTTTTTAATCACAAGAAACACGTTTTAAAAAATTACAACAAGACCGTTAAAAGCCAAACAAACAAATAAATGTCATGAAGAAGCAAATGAAGAGAAACACAAATCAGTATGCTGAAAATATTGAAAGACAATTTTTAGCTGTAAATAATCAATCAGTTTAATGTATGTGCCAAGCTGTGCAGTACCTCAGCCTCCAGATCCGTACGCTCAGGTGTTCAAAATATTAAGTTTTAAATAAACACTAGGTATAACTCTGTTACAGAAATCAAATATATAAAACACAAAATACTAAATGTAAAAAAATGACTAAATAATTATTAAAGCAAAAAAAAAAAAAATACATTAAATGAAATTTAAGGAGAGAAATCGACATTTGGATGTTATGCTGTTCAATCGCTAAAAGAAAATATAATAATCAAGCAGTCAATTAAATAAAACCGACCTTAGAAACCATCACTCCTATGCTGTCCCGATGAACAACCGTTTACCGTTATACCAAAATGAAAAATCGAATTGCCTTTTCGGATCGTATTGCTAGCTGGCTCTTCGCTTGCACGCTCTGTTCATATTAAAATATTTAATGACCTTAACAGCATTTGCATCTGCACCTGAATGTGTATTTTTAGAAGTAATTGTAGGTTCTTACGACTTGACTGCATGCATTTATTAAGCAAAATCGTCGCTTTCAATGGATTACTCTGCACGTAATTTGATTTTGATATTTAAGTAGCTTGCCTTATTGTATAGTACATATTTAATGAAGTCATTTGTGAAACTGGATGCTGTTTTTTGTACCAATTCAAAACTAATCAAAATAAATCTCTTCGTATTTTTTTCTTTGCGCGTAAACAACAGATCAATGATCTCAATGCCCAAGTTAACGATCTTCGCGGCAAATTGTAAGTAAAGAACAAATTTGGTTCAAATAGAAAACTGATTTAAATTTTTGTGTTCTACAGCGTTAAGCCAGCCCTGAAGAAGGTGTCCAAATACGAAAACAAATTTGCCAAGCTGCAAAAGAAGGCCGCTGAATTCAACTTCCGCAACCAACTTAAGGTGGTTAAGAAGAAGGAGTTCACATTGGAGGAGGAAGAGAAGGAGGTAAGAATTGGTTAAATTGTTTATACATTAATATAGATATTCCGAATAAGTACACGCGAAGAAAACTTTTATTTAGTATTTAAACTTACCATTGTAAATGAACTTTATTATTGATACTACTGTATATATCTATCCATATATACCGTATATACTTCAATCAATCTTCAATCGCAAAAATACTGTGAAAACGTTCCGTAGAAAAAGATAAAAGATGCCTCTTCTCTAAAAACTGCCAAAAAGTGTAAGAATGTGTAATGTGTGTTTATGTTAAGCACCAAGTGTCCTCCTTCGTCACTTTCTGTCATTGTTACTTTCTCTTTCTATATTAAAATATCTTTCTGTCAATTTTTCTCTACTGTACACATGTTGTTCATTTATTACACAACAACACGGACAATAACACACACAGCCGTACACACATATAATTCACAAACCTATATTAGTAGTATGTATGTAGTTGTAGATATCGTCGTAGTGCCCAGCACAGTTTTTTGTCATTTGTTCCGGAATGTTCTGGTTGAATGTTTATCGACTTACAAAGTCCATCAACTAATGCAATCTTTTCATCTCTTTCAATTTATGTGCTATACTTGATATTCCGGAATGCGCAGAAGAAACCCGACTGGTCCAAGGGCAAGCCCGGAGATGCCAAGGTAAAGGAGGAGGTTGAGGCCGAAGCTTAAGTGTCCACGTCCAATAGTGTCCACTGAACCCGTGACTCCCGCCCAAACAAAATAATAATTCAACAAAAATATTCACAAAAATATTATCTGAAGCAAATACTATCAATCAATATACGTGTATATATCTTACTATATATATTTATATGTCTTTGTACTATATATTCAGTATATATATATAAATATATATATTTATATATATTGATATGTATGTACACATGAAATAAACATCCACAAAAGCTTAATCAGAAACATTACAAAACACCAGCTAAAAATAATTCAATTCAAGGATTCAAACAACAGCCACCATCTGAACAATTTTATGAATTATTTTTTATTATATTTCATTAATTACAAATTCTATTTTTTAATGTAAATTAAACTAAATTACAAAAAAACCATCAAACATCGTGTACACCTTTTTTTTGGTATTCCCAAACCGTATGGCAAGGACGGTCAATAAAATGAAGCAGATCTGTGTCTGTGTCAATTTTGGTATGCAGATTCCTAGAGACTGCCCAAATGCAATGCCGTTAAAAGTTTGGAGCTCCACGCCCCCTTTTCCCACAAGAAATCAAAAGCTTTTTAAACTTCAATGCCGTCTTTAAGGCATGAGTTCTTATCGTACAGTATTGTAATTTTTAACTCGTGTGGAGACTAATAGATCAAACTATCCTGAAGGTTGCATTAAAATCGGACTATATACAAGAAATCTACAAACGTAACAAGATTAATAATTAAACACAATATCAATGTATGAGTGCAAGCGAGACAGATATATACAAACATGTGTTCGAACGTTGTCGCTGTTTGTGTGACGGCAGCGCTGCCCGCGTGCGCTGGCTGTGCCGACCAATACATTCATACATGCATATGTATGTATGTGCATACATATATGTAATGTCAAACGAATTTGTATGTTTGAATGTTTGTTCGATTATGCTTAAAATTTAATTAATGAATCGGAAATAAAAGCAGAGAGTATTATACGGTCGGGCGTGCTCGACTGTAGCCTTTCTTACTTGTTTAAAATGCCAAAGTATGTATTTTCTTAAGTTAACTGCTACAAAAATGCATAAAATACTTATTTAATTTAAGAATAACGTATAAGGCCTTCAAAGTTTGGCAACTTTGAGAAAGTTGATGAAACCACAAAATGCAAGCGGTTGGTAAAATCATCTGGAAATACAAGCAATCTGATTGCCCAGATGAAAAACAACCACAAAGGACACAATGTTGAAGATTGTCAGCAGCAAAAAACTGATGGATAGCGCCCTAGCTTTTTGGATCGCGAAAAACCAACAGCCCTATTCCGTATAGGAGGAGAAGGACTTCAAAAAATTCTGCTCTATACACAACCAAAGCGTAAAGATGCGGGATTAAATTCATAAAAAATTTTACTACTTTGACAAGAAAGTAACGCTAACGACGGACATATTGACGAAACAATGCCGATGGGAAGCTTTCTGGGCGCTCACTTGGTACAAAACTCAAACATTGTATTGCTCAATATTGGTGCGTATGAGTTCATCGATCACCACACAGCTGAAAATATTGGAACAGCGTTGACCGATATATGCAACGAATGGGGAATATAAATAACAAATCTTATAGCCGTTGTAAGTTACAACGTGTTAGTGTCAGTGTCAGTGTCTTGCAATCTGTTGCCTGTGATTCAAAAGGCGTACCATCAATCAAATTCGGACGGACAAAGGCTCAAGCTATTATAACTTCGGTAACTGGACAAGTGACAGTTAATAGAACGGTTAAAATCAAATAAGTAAGACAGATCTTCAACGAAACATTTGGCTCTAATTGCAAGAGCTGCAGTGGCATTCAAGGTATAAGATACCTTTTTAGGGCTTATTGCAGTCACTGACAGCTCTGCCACGACATTGCATAATGAATGCAAGAAGTTTTTTTTTAAGAAAGGGACATTCATCTAATTTTTTATCATAACAGCAGAACATTATAGGATTTTCTGCGGATGGATTCAATGCATGTTTGGCCAAAACCATTCTCTTTTGCAACTACTGAAGAAATTCCGAATTTGTTTTTGATAAAATGTATATGTTACTCATTTCAGCTCTGCGCGTCTTATGCTTGCAAAAAATTGTCAAAAGAAAGTGGAACAATTTGCAAAAGATGTCTACAACTTTATATCAAAAAGTCCAAACGTATCGGAGACTATAGGGAGTTTTAGTCTTTTGTTAATGTGAAACCGCACAAACTTTTACATATCGGGCAAACAAGGTTGCTATCTCTGCTCCAAGTAGTTGACAGGCTGTTAGAACAACTTCCTGCATTGAAACTTTACTTTCAAGGAGCTGCATTGAATGACCAGTTAAAATCTGCAGAGCCGATTCACCAAATGTGTTTAGATTCGATGACAGAACTTTAGAGTTTCTAAAATGTATGCACACAGAGAAAAAAAATCAAGTATTTCGTACTCAAAACGGCACATTTCACACTTGATATCTGCCCAAGAATGAAAATACTAAAGTAGAGAATTTCATTCTCAATTCAAGTTCGTGTTTTTAAGTTCGGAATTCTTAATTTAAGAACACTTCATACTTAAATCAAGTTCTATAAAGTTCTTAGTTCAAGTTCCGCAAATCACGATTTGAGATCATATGTACTTAAAATAAAAGAACATTTCACTCTTAAAACAAGTACGCCAGATTTTGAATCAAGACTTCGTGAACTCAATTCAAGAATGCATGAACTTAAAAAGTAAGTACAAAAAATTCTTAAATCAAGTATAACCATCTTGGTTTAAGTTTACTTGAAACTTGATTCAAGATCTCACTAACTTGAAAAGTAAGTGTTACCCATCTTGATTTAAGAACAGTAGAAACTTGGTTCAAGTATTCCAATACTTGAAGAATATCTCCCAATAAGAATACAAATCATTTTTATACTCTCTGCAAGAGTATATTGGGTTTGTGCAAATGTATGTAACAGGCAGAAGGAGGCGTGGCAGACCCCATAAAGTATATATATTCTTGATCAGCATCACAAGCCGAGTCGATATAGCCATGTCCGTCTGTCTGTCTGTCTGTCTGTCCGTCCGTCTGTCCGTCCGTATGAACAAACAGATTTCAGAGATGGTAAGAGCTACAAGTTCGGGCTTGGTCTCAATCGATCACATATTTAGTCAGTCAATACAAGAATCTTTTTTTTTTGCGATGCCACGCCCCATTCGCCCACAATGAGCAAAAAACTAGACACACATCGGAAAAAATCGGTGTTTTCGGCGAATATCTCAGTAAATATGGCACCTAGAATCAGCAATTTTGGTATAGAGGTTCCTGGCAGATTTAATGCATTGACATTTAAAATTTTGGGCTGCCACGCCCCTTTTTCCCAAAATTAGTACAAATAATTCTCAACTTTGGTTCCGTTTTTAGGCATTTTTCAATATAGTACAGTATTGTAATATAATTCGTGTGGAGACTAACTATATCAAACTATCCTGAAAGGCGCATTGAAATCGCACTATAAACAAGAAAACTAGAAGCGTTGCAATATTGATAGCGGGCAGTGTGAAGCAAAAACCGAAAGTGCAGTGTGTGATAGACGAGCGTCTAATGTATTTTTGTGATATTTCCCTTGTGCTGGAATGTTTGTTGTAAATTGGTGTTAGTAGGCCGATTTTTTCGTCCTCTTTCATTTGTGACTGCAATATGTGGCACGTGCGTGTTTTTAAGCATTTGACAAAGCGGTAAATATATAAAATATTAGAAAACAGTTTAAAAAGTAAAATAAAAGCAACATTTAACCTGGTAGGAAAAAGGAAAATGCGTAGATTAGTTAAAAAGGAGAGAGCTACTTTTAAGTAGAATAAGTAATTACGGAAATAATTTAAGAGAGAGCGACAGTGAAGTAGGCAGAAAGAGAGAGAGGGACGGGAATACTGTAATAGACGGAGAAGATGTGGTAGGTAGTGCTCAAGAAAATAAGTCCACTTTAAGCGATAAGCTTATAGTGTGGTTGTTAGTTTATAAGCCAAAAAGGAGTTGTGTGTTAGATTTTATTAAAATTTTAAAAGATGTTAAGGTTAGTCATTTTTATAAGTTTGAAAACAATGCGAAGGCAGAAATTTCTAAAATGTGTTCAGGTTCGTATTTAGACATGGGCATTAAAAATCAACTGCAGAAAATAAATGCAGTTGCAAAAATTCCATAGAAATCAATATTGATGGTCTCCCCCTATCTAAAAGCTGAAATGCACAACTGTGGCCAATTTTAATAAAATTAAATAATTTAGATAGTTGCCAGATTTTTCCCGTATATATTTATTTAGGCAAATATAATTCCAACAGCTGTTGTGAGTTTTTGAGTAAGTTCACAGCAGAGTTGGAACCATTTTTATTAAATGGTTTGAGATTAGAAGACAGGGACATACAAATTTGTTTGAAGTCAATAATTTGTGTTGCCCCTGCTAGAGCATTCATAAGCGGCACTCCAGGCCACACGTCTAGTAACGGGTGTGCAAAATGTACACAAGTTGCTAAAAATAAAAAAAATTCTGTATTAACATACAGCACCAACTCAGCAGAGTTAATTAGCAATGAAGACTTTGCAAGTAGAAAGTATCCGAAGCAGCATGCCGCTCCCTATATAGTGCCAAAGTCTCCATTACAAAAACTTGGTGTGTGTATGATCTCCCAAATTGCTTTAGATTGCATGCATTGAATAGAGTTAGGGGTTATGGGCAAATTTTTAGTTAGACTTTCGCACAACAAAGTACATACATATGTGAAAAAATTTCAAATGAAAGTTAGCTATTTCAAATTCTTTAATTTCTATTAAAAAGCAATACCCCGAGAGTATGCTAGAAAGCCTAGGACATTGCAAGAGCTTCCACATTGGAAAGCAACCGAATTTCGACAATTTTTATTGTACACTGGCATTGTTTCTCTCAAAAACAATGTAACCAGTGATTAATATTACGTATTCTTGTTGCTGCACTGGCTTACAGGCTATTATGCTGCCCTAAGCAACGAGAGAATAATTTAAAAACTTACCAACAAATGTTAGATTTATTTGTTGAGAATTTTTCTCTTGTTTTTGGCGAAAAGAGTGTGTCTTACAATGTAGAACATACAGTCAAATGTCAATGTAGAACATACAGTCAAACAAACCGGTGATCCGATTGCAGGCTCCTGTTATGCATTTGAAAATTATCTTCAAACCCTTAAAAGATTTGTCCGCAAGCCAACCTAAATTCTTCAACAATAACATAGAAAAACAAGAAAGAATGCTATAGTCGCCCCGCGACTTTAGGATACCCGTTACTCAATGTTCGACCGATTGTTCCTATGGGAGCTATAGTAGTCCGATTTGAATGAATCTTGGTCAGTATATTTATGTTATTGATAAATTTATTATGTATCAGTTTCATAAAGAAAGCTTGGTAAATACAGAAAATTTTCATACAAATTCATACTAAATGCAAATTTTTGACCTATTGTCCCTATGGGATCTATACGATATAGTAGTCCGATTTGGATGAAACTTGGTCAGAACATTTATGTTATTGATAAATTTATTTTGTGTCAGTTTCATTAAGATATCTTAGTCAATGCAAAATGTTTTCATACTAATTTATATTTGGAGCGTATTTTTGACCGATCGGTCCGATGGGAGCTATACGATATAGTTGTACGATTCCGATCAAACTTGGTCAGTACATGTACTTCATAGACATGTAGTCTCCGCGTATACTAAAACATTCAAGTCTTATCTGTACATTTTCCTTTATATGAAGATAGAACGCCCTAAAGTGGGCGCGTCAAAAAACAAAAACAAACTCGTACTGCTTGGGTATTGTACCTTTCATTTCCGACCCCTTTCACCTTTCTAGCTCTTATAGTCTCTGAGATCCTTTTGTTCATACAGACGGACAGACGGACGGACGGACAGACGGACATGGCTATATCGACTCGGCTATTGATGCTGATCAAGAACATATATACTTTATGGTGTCTGCCACGCCTCCTTCTGCCTGTTATATACATTCCAACGATTACAATATACCCTTGAACTCTACGAGTAACGGGTATAATTATTGAGGAAAAAGTATTAGCTCCAATTGTAGAGAAGAATTTTCAAGTGGATGGGTAAAGGTTGCAATACAAAGGAATTACTTTTAGTTCAAAGAGGCCAGATAATTTAAATTAAATCTGAGAAAGTAGGCATTTATTTGGTTAACAGGGAACCGTCCCCTTTAGTAGAAAAGTTTATATTTGAAGAAATAGAAGGTAAGGCAGTAGGCATACCTTATAGTCAGGACATAGTAATGATTCCAGTTTTACATTGTTTTTAGTTATTGTTTATAGGGTTATTTGTTGCTTTTTATTTAGTGGAGGTGTTTAGTCCGTAGGCGCTCTCATTTATTATATGAGCTGCGAATCGGGCATACCGTATTGCCGGCAATATTGGTATCTTAAGAAGATTCACCTGCCGTGGTACACAAACCAAAAACAAAACAAGTAAGGTATGTACAGCGCTGCCGCCACACAGGCAGCGAAAACATTCGAACATATGCTTGTATGTTTCTGTCTCGCTTGCACTCATACATGATATTGCATTCAGTTATCAATATTGCAACGCTTCTAGTTTTCTTGTTTACAGTCCGATTTTAATGCACCTTTCAGGATAGTTTGATATAGTTAGTCTTTACACGAATTATAAATAAAAATACTCTACAATAGGAAGAAATGCCTTAAAAACGTATTGAAATTTGAATAGCTTTTTAGTTCCTATGTGAAAAGAGGACGTGGCAGTCCAAAATTTTTGATGGCATGGCATTTACTCAGTCTCTAGGAACCTGCGTACCAAAATTGGTGATCCTAGGTGCCATAGTTACTGAGATATTCGCCGAAAACACCGATTTTTTCCGAGGTGTGTCTGGTTTTTTGCTCACTGTGGGCGAATGGGGCGTGGCATCGAAAAAAAAAAGATTCTTGTATTGACTGACTAAATATGTGATCGATTGAGACCAAGCTCGAACTTGTAGCTCTTACCATCTCTGAAATCTGTTTGTTCATACGGACGGACAGACAGACGGACAGACAGACAGACAGACAGACAGACGGACATGGCTATATCGACTCGGCTTGTGATGCTGATCAAGAATATATATACTTTATGGGGTCTGCCACGTCTCCTTCTGCCTGTTACATACATTTGCACAAACCCAATATACTCTTGCAGAGAGTATAAAAAATGTTTCTTGAATTTTTATACCCGTTACTCGTAGAGTACAAGGGTATATTGTAATCGTTGGAATGTATGTAACAGGCAGAAGGAGGCGTGGCAGACCCCATAAAGTATATATATTCTTGATCAGCATCAACAGCCGAGTCGATATAGCCATGTCCGTCTGTCCGTCCGTCCGTCTGTCCGTCTGCATGAACAAAAGGATCTCAGAGACTATAAGAGCTAGAAAGGTGAAAGGGGTCGGAAATGAGCAGTACGAGTTGGTTTTTGTTTTTTGACACGCCCACTTTAGGGCGTTCTATCTTCATATAAAGGAAAATGTACAGATAAGACTTAAATGTTTTAGTATAGAAAACTTTTTTGTTAGCAATGCTATCTGATCCAAATTTACACGGAGACTACATGTCTATGAAGTTTATGTACTGACCAAGTTTGATCGAAATCGGACAACTATATCGTATAGCTCCCATAGGGCCGATCGGTCAAAAACACGCTCCAAATATTAATTAGTATGAAAAAATTTTGCATTGACTAAGTTATCGTAATGAAACTGACACAAAATAAATTTATCAATAATATAAATATACTGACCAAGTTTCATACAAATCGGACTACTATATCGTTTAGCTCCCATAGGGACAATCAGTCAAAAATTTGCTTTTAGTATGAATTTGTATGAAAATTTTCTGTATTTACCAAGCTATCTTAATGAAACTGATACAGAATAAATTTATCAATAACATTAATGTACTGATCAAGTTTCATACAAATCGTTTGACTATATCGTATAGCTCCCATAGGAACAATCGGTCGAACATTGAGTAACGGGTATCCTAAAGTCGCGGTGCGACTGTAGCATTCTTTCTTGTTTTTAGTAAAAAATTGGCGACTTCCAACAAGTTATCAAAATTGTCTTTCGATAATCAAGGTAAGTACTTAAAATAAATTAAAGTTAATTTTTTTGAATTAATAACTTTATTTCAGTTCAAGCTTCGTCTCAATCAAGCCTTATTGACGTCATCAGAGGTAATTTGCAAAATTATATAAAATATATTAATACCACTTCATTTTAATTTCAGAAACAATTCGACAGGAAATGCTGGTTGTTGTTGGTATGCATTTTATTATTTAAATTTTTAATTTATAATTTATTTATTTATATTTGATTATTTATTTTTAGAAACACTTCGGATCGAAGACAAGGCGATAATTGGTATGTTGTTTTAATTCATGTAAGTGGTAACTTACAAATATAGTAACTTATTTAATTCGTTTATTTACAGATAAAATTCGACCCGAAAACAACATTTTGAAAGGTTTTGTATTATATATCAAGTGACAAATCAAATGTCACTAATTTTTATTATCTTCACATTTTAGGTCAAATTACCGTCTTAACTAATGTTATAGCAGAACAATCAGCTTTTATAAAAAGCAAAAATTTTGACGAAGGCGGAATAAGTGCGATAAAGTTGCCAATAAAGTCGATTGAAGAGCTAGAGAGAGTTGAGGAAAAGATCAATGAAAAAAACTCCAGTAGCTATGTTCGTAAACATATTTTTATTTTAATTATTTTCGTTTGTTTAGTAATATTTATTTTTTTCAAATAGGCAAAAGCAATTCGCACGGTGACAGGAAATGGTATCACAAAATGCCTACGGAATGTGTTAAGCGATGATGTCATAATGGCATCAAATGTGGATGGTGTCCAGGGAAAGAAATCTCTAAAGAGATTCCCCAAATTTTTTAATATTTTGCTTGGTATGTAATACTGCTGCACTTTGTATGAGACACATTTTAAAACCAAACATTTTTATTTCAGATACCATACCTGTGAATGAACAATCGGGGTCTGCAGAGAAGCAGTTTAGAAAGGCGCTTAGTTTACAAAAAAATTGGATATTTAAGTCTACGGCCAATAGAGCAAATAGTTTAGTAAATAGTTATAATGATAGTAATAAGGATTCAAATCATTCTAATGTAAATATTAATAATTCCATTTTTAGTTTTAGTTCTAATTTATACGAAAATGATGAAAATTAAATAATTTACAATATAATTTTATTGCTATTATTATATTTCTTATTATTTTAAAGATTTATTTTTAAGAAAAATTTCATAGCTGGTCTCATGGCTGGACTTCATAGAATTTCACCTATGAATCATGCCCAAATTCATGCCTAAATTCATGGCTGGGCTGCATTGAATTTCACCTATGAATCATGCCCAAAATCATGCCAAAATTCATGGCTGGACTTTATAGATTTTCGGCTATGAAAACACCCTAGAGTCATGGCTGAATTTCGTAAAAATTCACCCATGAATCATGACTAAATTCATGGCTGGATTCATGACTGCGCTTCATATACTTTCAGCCATGAAAACATGTCACAATTCACTTCTATGTTCAGGCATGAATCAGCACTGCAAAAAGAAGCGAACGTCTCACCGATCGATGAGGCCCTAGGACATGCCTGTATAAAATTCATGACCCAAATGCACGTGATGGATGCTACAGTTTCATGACTGAATCTTCCGTTTCATCACTGATTTCATCTAAGTGGAAGGCCTGAACGGAACTGAAGGGCTACAAACATATGTTCAAACGTTTTCTCTACCTGCTTTGGCGGCAGCGCTGCCCGGAGCCGCTGGCCGCACCGACAAATGTTATACATACACACATACGTATTTGCAAGGATTCGGAAGAATGATAGAAGAGGGACGTGGTGCAACTGGTAGAGTTGCGGCGCAATAAGGATCCTTCGTATGGATCGCGGGTTCGGATGCTGACGTTACTCGTAGAGTACAAGGGTATATTGTAATCGTTGGAATGTATGTAACAGGCAGAAGGAGGCGTGGCAGACCCCATAAAGTATATATATTCTTGATCAGCATCAATAGCCGACTCGATATAGCCATGTCCGTCTGTCCGTCTGTATGAACAAAAGGATCTCAGAGACTATAAGAGCTAGAAAGGTGAAAGGGGTCGCAAATGAATGGTACAATACCCAAGCAGTACGAGTTTGTTTTTGATTTTTGTTTCTTCATATAAAGGCAAATGTACAAATAAAACTTGAATGTTTAAGTATAGAAAACTTATTTGTTAGCAATGCTATCTAATCCAAATTTACACGGAGACTACATGTCTATGAACATGTACTGACCAAGTTTGATCGAAATCGGACAACTATATCGTATAGCTCCCATAGGGCCGATCGGTGAAAAACACGCTCCAAATATTAATTAGTATGAAAAAATTTTGCATTGACTAAGTTATCGTAATGAAACTGACACAAAATAAATTTATCAATAATATAAATATACTGACCAAGTTTCATACAAATCGGACTACTATATCGTTTAGCTCCCATAGGGACAATCAGTCAAAAATTTGCTTTTAGTATGAATTTGTATGAAAATTTTCTGTATTTACCAAGCTATCTTAATGAAACTGATACAGAATAAATTTATCAATAACATTAATGTACTGATCAAGTTTCATACAAATCGTTTGACTATATCGTATAGCTCCCATAGGAACAATCGGTCGAACATTGAGTAACGGGTATCCTAAAGTCGGGGTGCGACTGTAGCATTCTTTCTTGTTTTTAGTAAAAAATTGGCGACTTCCAACAAGTTATCAAAATTGTCTTTCGATAATCAAGGTAAGTACTTAAAATAAATTAAAGTTAATTTTTTTGAATTAATAACTTTATTTCAGTTCAAGCTTCGTCTCAATCAAGCCTTATTGACGTCATCAGAGGTAATTTGCAAAATTATATAAAATATATTAATACCACTTCATTTTAATTTCAGAAACAATTCGACAGGAAATGCTGGTTGTTGTTGGTATGCATTTTATTATTTAAATTTTTAATTTATAATTTATTTATTTATATTTGATTATTTATTTTTAGAAACACTTCGGATCGAAAACAAGGCGATAATTGGTATGTTGTTTTAATTCATGTAAGTGGTAACTTACAAATATAGTAACTTATTTAATTCGTTTATTTACAGATAAAATTCGACCCGAAAACAACATTTTGAAAGGTTTTGTATTATATATCAAGTGACAAATCAAATGTCACTAATTTTTATTATCTTCACATTTTAGGTCAAATTACCGTCTTAACTAATGTTATAGCAGAACAATCAGCTTTTATAAAAAGCAAAAATTTTGACGAAGGCGGAATAAGTGCGATAAAGTTGCCAATAAAGTCGATTGAAGAGCTAGAGAGAGTTGAGGAAAAGATCAATGAAAAAAACTCCAGTAGCTATGTTCGTAAACATATTTTTATTTTAATTATTTTCGTTTGTTTAGTAATATTTATTTTTTTCAAATAGGCAAAAGCAATTCGCACGGTGACAGGAAATGGTATCACAAAATGCCTACGGAATGTGTTAAGCGATGATGTCATAATGGCATCAAATGTGGATGGTGTCCAGGGAAAGAAATCTCTAAAGAGATTCCCCAAATTTTTTAATATTTTGCTTGGTATGTAATACTGTTGCACTTTGTATGAGACACATTTTAAAACCAAACATTTTTATTTCAGATACCATACCTGTGAATGAACAATCGGGGTCTGCAGAGAAGCAGTTTAGAAAGGCGCTTAGTTTACAAAAAAATTGGATATTTAAGTCTACGGCCAATAGAGCAAATAGTTTAGTAAATAGTTATAATGATAGTAATAAGGATTCAAATCATTCTAATGTAAATATTAATAATTCCATTTTTAGTTTTAGTTCTAATTTATACGAAAATGATGAAAATTAAATAATTTACAATATAATTTTATTGCTATTATTATATTTCTTATTATTTTAAAGATTTATTTTTAAGAAAAATTTCATAGCTGGTCTCATGGCTGGACTTCATAGAATTTCACCTATGAATCATGCCCAAATTCATGCCTAAATTCATGGCTGGGCTGCATTGAATTTCACCTATGAATCATGCCCAAAATCATGCCAAAATTCATGGCTGGACTTTATAGATTTTCGGCTATGAAAACACCCTAGAGTCATGGCTGAATTTCGTAAAAATTCACCCATGAATCATGACTAAATTCATGGCTGGATTCATGACTGCGCTTCATATACTTTCAGCCATGAAAACATGTCACAATTCACTTCTATGTTCAGGCATGAATCAGCACTGCAAAAAGAAGCGAACGTCTCACCGATCGATGAGGCCCTAGGACATGCCTGTATAAAATTCATGACCCAAATGCACGTGATGGATGCTACAGTTTCATGACTGAATCTTCCGTTTCATCACTGATTTCATCTAAGTGGAAGGCCTGAACGGAACTGAAGGGCTACAAACATATGTTCAAACGTTTTCTCTACCTGCTTTGGCGGCAGCGCTGCCCGGAGCCGCTAGCCGCACCGACAAATGTTATACATACACACATACGTATTTGCAAGGATTCGGAAGAATGATAGAAGAGGGACGTGGTGCAACTGGTAGAGTTGCGGCGCAATAAGGATCCTTCGTATGGATCGCGGGTTCGGATGCTGACGTTACTCGTAGAGTACAAGGGTATATTGTAATCGTTGGAATGTATGTAACAGGCAGAAGGAGGCGTGGCAGACCCCATAAAGTATATATATTCTTGATCAGCATCAATAGCCGACTCGATATAGCCATGTCCGTCTGTCCGTCTGTATGAACAAAAGGATCTCAGAGACTATAAGAGCTAGAAAGGTGAAAGGGGTCGCAAATGAATGGTACAATACCCAAGCAGTACGAGTTTGTTTTTGATTTTTGTTTCTTCATATAAAGGCAAATGTACAAATAAAACTTGAATGTTTTAGTATAGAAAACTTATTTGTTAGCAATGCTATCTAATCCAAATTTACACGGAGACTACATGTCTATGAACATGTACTGACCAAGTTTGATCGAAATCGGACAACTATATCGTATAGCTCCCATAGGGCCGATCGGTGAAAAACACGCTCCAAATATTAATTAGTATGAAAAAATTTTGCATTGACTAAGTTATCGTAATGAAACTGACACAAAATAAATTTATCAATAATATAAATATACTGACCAAGTTTCATACAAATTGGACTACTATATCGTTTAGCTCCCATAGGGACAATCAGTCAAAAATTTGCTTTTAGTATGAATTTGTATGAAAATTTTCTGTATTTACCAAGCTATCTTAATGAAACTGATACAGAATAAATTTATCAATAACATTAATGTACTGATCAAGTTTCATACAAATCGTTTGACTATATCGTATAGCTCCCATAGGAACAATCGGTCGAACATTGAGTAACGGGTATCCTAAAGTCGCGGTGCGACTGTAGCATTCTTTCTTGTTTTTAGTAAAAAATTGGCGACTTCCAACAAGTTATCAAAATTGTCTTTCGATAATCAAGGTAAGTACTTAAAATAAATTAAAGTTAATTTTTTTGAATTAATAACTTTATTTCAGTTCAAGCTTCGTCTCAATCAAGCCTTATTGACGTCATCAGAGGTAATTTGCAAAATTATATAAAATATATTAATACCACTTCATTTTAATTTCAGAAACAATTCGACAGGAAATGCTGGTTGTTGTTGGTATGCATTTTATTATTTAAATTTTTAATTTATAATTTATTTATTTATATTTGATTATTTATTTTTAGAAACACTTCGGATCGAAAACAAGGCGATAATTGGTATGTTGTTTTAATTCATGTAAGTGGTAACTTACAAATATAGTAACTTATTTAATTCGTTTATTTACAGATAAAATTCGACCCGAAAACAACATTTTGAAAGGTTTTGTATTATATATCAAGTGACAAATCAAATGTCACTAATTTTTATTATCTTCACATTTTAGGTCAAATTACCGTCTTAACTAATGTTATAGCAGAACAATCAGCTTTTATAAAAAGCAAAAATTTTGACGAAGGCGGAATAAGTGCGATAAAGTTGCCAATAAAGTCGATTGAAGAGCTAGAGAGAGTTGAGGAAAAGATCAATCACCGACAAATGTTATACATACACACATACGTATTTGCAAGGATTCGGAAGAATGATAGAAGAGGGACGTGGTGCAACTGGTAGAGTTGCGGCGCAATAAGGATCCTTCGTATGGATCGCGGGTTCGGATGCTGACGTTACTCGTAGAGTACAAGGGTATATTGTAATCGTTGGAATGTATGTAACAGGCAGAAGGAGGCGTGGCAGACCCCATAAAGTATATATATTCTTGATCAGCATCAATAGCCGACTCGATATAGCCATGTCCGTCTGTCCGTCTGTATGAACAAAAGGATCTCAGAGACTATAAGAGCTAGAAAGGTGAAAGGGGTCGCAAATGAATGGTACAATACCCAAGCAGTACGAGTTTGTTTTTGATTTTTGTTTCTTCATATAAAGGCAAATGTACAAATAAAACTTGAATGTTTTAGTATAGAAAACTTATTTGTTAGCAATGCTATCTAATCCAAATTTACACGGAGACTACATGTCTATGAACATGTACTGACCAAGTTTGATCGAAATCGGACAACTATATCGTATAGCTCCCATAGGGCCGATCGGTGAAAAACACGCTCCAAATATTAATTAGTATGAAAAAATTTTGCATTGACTAAGTTATCGTAATGAAACTGACACAAAATAAATTTATCAATAATATAAATATACTGACCAAGTTTCATACAAATCGGACTACTATATCGTTTAGCTCCCATAGGGACAATCAGTCAAAAATTTGCTTTTAGTATGAATTTGTATGAAAATTTTCTGTATTTACCAAGCTATCTTAATGAAACTGATACAGAATAAATTTATCAATAACATTAATGTACTGATCAAGTTTCATACAAATCGTTTGACTATATCGTATAGCTCCCATAGGAACAATCGGTCGAACATTGAGTAACGGGTATCCTAAAGTCGCGGTGCGACTGTAGCATTCTTTCTTGTTTTTAGTAAAAAATTGGCGACTTCCAACAAGTTATCAAAATTGTCTTTCGATAATCAAGGTAAGTACTTAAAATAAATTAAAGTTAATTTTTTTGAATTAATAACTTTATTTCAGTTCAAGCTTCGTCTCAATCAAGCCTTATTGACGTCATCAGAGGTAATTTGCAAAATTATATAAAATATATTAATACCACTTCATTTTAATTTCAGAAACAATTCGACAGGAAATGCTGGTTGTTGTTGGTATGCATTTTATTATTTAAATTTTTAATTTATAATTTATTTATTTATATTTGATTATTTATTTTTAGAAACACTTCGGATCGAAAACAAGGCGATAATTGGTATGTTGTTTTAATTCATGTAAGTGGTAACTTACAAATATAGTAACTTATTTAATTCGTTTATTTACAGATAAAATTCGACCCGAAAACAACATTTTGAAAGGTTTTGTATTATATATCAAGTGACAAATCAAATGTCACTAATTTTTATTATCTTCACATTTTAGGTCAAATTACCGTCTTAACTAATGTTATAGCAGAACAATCAGCTTTTATAAAAAGCAAAAATTTTGACGAAGGCGGAATAAGTGCGATAAAGTTGCCAATAAAGTCGATTGAAGAGCTAGAGAGAGTTGAGGAAAAGATCAATGAAAAAAACTCCAGTAGCTATGTTCGTAAACATATTTTTATTTTAATTATTTTCGTTTGTTTAGTAATATTTATTTTTTTCAAATAGGCAAAAGCAATTCGCACGGTGACAGGAAGTGGTATCACAAAATGCCTACGGAATGTGTTAAGCGATGATGTCATAATGGCATCAAATGTGGATGGTGTCCAGGGAAAGAAATCTCTAAAGAGATTCCCCAAATTTTTTAATATTTTGCTTGGTATGTAATACTGTTGCACTTTGTATGAGACACATTTTAAAACCAAACATTTTTATTTCAGATACCATACCTGTGAATGAACAATCGGGGTCTGCAGAGAAGCAGTTTAGAAAGGCGCTTAGTTTACAAAAAAATTGGATATTTAAGTCTACGGCCAATAGAGCAAATAGTTTAGTAAATAGTTATAATGATAGTAATAAGGATTCAAATCATTCTAATGTAAATATTAATAGTTCCATTTTTAGTTTTAGTTCTAATTTATACGAAAATGATGAAAATTAAATAATTTACAATATAATTTTATTGCTATTATTATATTTCTTATTATTTTAAAGATTTATTTTTAAGAAAAATTTCATAGCTGGTCTCATGGCTGGACTTCATAGAATTTCACCTATGAATCATGCCCAAATTCATGCCTAAATTCATGGCTGGGCTGCATTGAATTTCACCTATGAATCATGCCCAAAATCATGCCAAAATTCATGGCTGGACTTTATAGATTTTCGCCTATGAAAACACCCTAGAGTCATGGCTGAATTTCGTAAAAATTCACCCATGAATCATGACTAAATTCATGGCTGGATTCATGACTGCGCTTCATATACTTTCAGCCATGAAAACATGTCACAATTCACTTCTATGTTCAGGCATGAATCAGCACTGCAAAAAGAAGCGAACGTCTCACCGATCGATGAGGCCCTAGGACATGCCTGTATAAAATTCATGACCCAAATGCACGTGATGGATGCTACAGTTTCATGACTGAATCTTCCGTTTCATCACTGATTTCATCTAAGTGGAAGGCCTGAACGGAACTGAAGGGCTACAAACATATGTTCAAACGTTTTCTCTACCTGCTTTGGCGGCAGCGCTGCCCGGAGCCGCTGGCCGCACCGACAAATGTTATACATACACACATACGTATTTGCAAGGATTCGGAAGAATGATAGAAGAGGGACGTGGTGCAACTGGTAGAGTTGCGGCGCAATAAGGATCCTTCGTATGGATCGCGGGTTCGGATGCTGACGTTACTCGTAGAGTACAAGGGTATATTGTAATCGTTGGAATGTATGTAACAGGCAGAAGGAGGCGTGGCAGACCCCATAAAGTATATATATTCTTGATCAGCATCAATAGCCGACTCGATATAGCCATGTCCGTCTGTCCGTCTGTATGAACAAAAGGATCTCAGAGACTATAAGAGCTAGAAAGGTGAAAGGGGTCGCAAATGAATGGTACAATACCCAAGCAGTACGAGTTTGTTTTTGATTTTTGTTTCTTCATATAAAGGCAAATGTACAAATAAAACTTGAATGTTTTAGTATAGAAAACTTATTTGTTAGCAATGCTATCTAATCCAAATTTACACGGAGACTACATGTCTATGAACATGTACTGACCAAGTTTGATCGAAATCGGACAACTATATCGTATAGCTCCCATAGGGCCGATCGGTGAAAAACACGCTCCAAATATAAATTAGTATGAAAAAATTTTGATTTGACTTAGCTATCTTAATGAAACTGACACAAAATAAATAAATTGAACAAACAATGTTATAAATTAAAACAAGTAAGAAAATTACAGTCGAGCACGCCCGACCGTAAAATACTCTGCATTTTTTCCCGATTTAATTATTAAAATCGGTCTAGAGATATTACAATGTGTAGTACTTGCATTAAAACACGTTAAAACAAAAACAATCTAAGCATAATCACACATACATCTGTTTGTCTGTATGCGAATTCACATACGATTGACAATATATGATGCATATATATATGTATGTGTGTATTCAGCGCGGCCAGCGACTGCGGGCAGCGCTGCCGCCACGCAAGCAACGAAAACATTCAAACATGTGCTTGTATGTTTCTGTCTCGCTTGCACTCATACATTGATATGAATGCGGCAGCGCTGCCGTCACATGTGCTTGTATGTTTCTGTCTCACTTGCATTAATACAGGATATTGCATTCGGTTATCAATATTGCAACGCTTCTAGTTTTCTTGTTTATAGTGCGATTTCAATCGAAAAAAAAAGATTCTTGTATTGACTGACTAAATATGTGATCGATTGAGACCAAGCTCGAACTTGTAGCTCTTACCATCTCTGAAATCTGTTTGTTCATACGAACGGACAGACAGACAGACGAACAGACATGGCTATATCGACTCGGCTGTTGATGCTGATCAAGAATATATATACATACTTTATGGGATCGGCCACGCCTCCTTCTGCCTGTTACGCACATCTCGCTTCTGACAAACTTAATAGACCCCTAGACTCTTTTTTAAAGAGTTCGTGGTGTAACAAGCGCAATGTAAGAGTAAATGATCTTAAATTAAGTGTTCTTATGAAATTACTTAATATGAGCACGAATATTCTCAATTCAAGTTCGGAGCACCGGTTCAAATCCCGTGACAGACATGATTTTTTTCAATTTTCGCATTTTTTAATTTTTTTAAGATACTTAATAATATTTACTTCAAGTTAGAGGCTGTATAAACATATTAAAACAGCATTTATCAAAAGACTTAGAAATTATATGAAACTTATTTTAAGAACATAAAACTAAAACTGATGTTCATTCTAAATAACAAAAAAAAAACACAAAAAAAAAATTATTTGTATGTATTTGTATCAGTGGTCGGAACGCATACAATTGCATGTAGCACTTGTGTGTATTAATACACGCGCGAAAGTGCGGTATGTATATTTCCTTGCTTTACTCTGCTTCGAACTCTACATGTGAAGGCAGCGCTGCGGCAGAGCTAAAGCCTAGAGCATAAACTGTACCGACCACTACATGCATACCTATACACACATACAAATTTTTGTTCGTTTTCGACGCGCCGATTGTCGCGACAAAAATTGTACATGTTGTTGGTAGTCACAAAAATTGAAGAACTAAAGTAACGGTAAATATCGGTCGCTGTTCTTTAGCATGCATAAGAAACTATGATGTGGGAAAGAGAAAGAATTTTTGTTTTGCATCTTCTGGTTAATTTCCTAATTCGCTCGATCACATCGATGTGTATGAATTTGGTTTGCTTGCATTATTGAGTTAGAGTTGTAGCAAGTAGCATTTTGGAGTGCGAAGAAAATAATTATTTCGTGAGTGACAGTGAAAAATTTGAACTATTATTAAAAGAATTAAATATATTAGAAGTGCTGCCTTATTGGGAGGAAAATATTTAAAGAAAATGCGCCGAATATTTAAAGGCACGCGTCAATATTTGCCCTTGAATGCCACAATACACGTACATACTTAAGTACATGTACGAGTACATATGTATTTTCTTCACTTCTAATACACTTCATTTATTTGCAATAACTATATAAATAAATATATATATACAAATATAGTTAAAATACAAATATATTAAATATACAGTATGTCAAAGAATTGTTTGCAAAAGAAAATTTGAAACAAAAATGTATTTTTTAATGTCTTTTTTAGCCTTATCTATAAGTTTTTTAAAATTTTTTTTTCAATATTTATATTAATTAAAGCATTCTTCACTTATATCCAACATAAAAAAAGTAATGTTTTAACAATTAATGTAGAAAAAAACATAAAAAAGATAATTTGACAAATTTCACGCTGTCAAGTAATTGTTTGCAAAATGCAAACAATTGTTCGAAGCTGACTCACGAATTTCTAACGGTGCTTTCAATTCGAAGAAAAACGGATGGTACGAAAAGCGAAACGCATTGTAAAGAATTGCCGTACTTGTTCGTGTTGATTTTTAGAGTTGCAGCATTAATATATTGCGTACAGTGACCAATTTAAATATGCCTGGTAAGCGAATAAATGAGAATTTGATTCAACTGGTTTATTTCCACCATTCCAAGGGGAAATCCGCTAAGGAGCTGGCGGAAATGTTCTCAATCAAATTGAGAACAATTTATAATATTATTAATCGGGCAGAAAAGGAGAATAGGCTGGAACTGAAGCACTCCGGAGGCAGACCCCCCAAACTAAACAGTCGCGACACTAGGAAGATTTTGAAGGAGGTCTATAAAAATCCTCAAATCAGCCTTAGGCAATTGGTATCAGACGTAAAAACGGACTGCATGAAATCCGTAAGCCACGGAGACTGTAAGACTGTCCGGAAAGCGCTAAATACGGAAAAATATTCATCCAGGACAGCCAGAAAGAAGCCACTCCTATCAGCTCTAAATATTGAAAGACGGCTGAATTACGCTATTGGCAATGTTAATAATCCGCCGGAGTACTGGGACGATGTTATCTTCTGTGACGAGACGAAGATAATGATTTACTACCATGATGGACCAGCTAAAGTTTGGAGGAAACCCAATACAGCACTGCAACAGAAAAACATAGTGCCAACAGTGAAGTTCGGAAAATTGTCCGTCATGGTGTGGGGATGTATATCATCTAAGGGCGTTGGTGTGCTCCGTATATTTAATGAAAATATGAACAAGGAGTACTACTTGGACATTTTAAAAAATGAACTAGTAAGAAGCGCGGAAAAATTTGAGTTCGTGAACCCGGAAAATCCCAACAAATTTCAATACAAATTGTATCAGGACAATGACCCCAAACACAAGTCGCTCCTGTGCTGAACATGGTTGTTGTACAATTGCAGCAAAGTGATTGACACCCCAGCCCAGAGTCCAGACTTAAACCCCATCGAGAATTTATGGGCGTTTTTAAAGAAACGAGTGGGTAAACGGAGCCCAACTAACAAAACGGCTCCGATGAGAATAATTTTAGAAGAATGGGAGAAAATTCCCCAGATTTATGATCTGCAGAGACTGGTTCGCTCCATGCCACGTCGTCTTCAGGCTGTTCTTGATGCCAATGGTGGCCACACTAAATATTAAGTTTAAATTCGTTTCCTAGTTTTAGTTAAATTTAGATTAATTGTTTGCATTTTGCAAACAATTACTTGACAGCGTGAAATTTGTCAAAATATCTTTTTTGTGTTTTTTTCTACATTAATTGTTAAAACATTACTTTTTTTATGTTGGATATAAGTGAAGAAGTGTTAGATATAAGTAAAAAATGCTTTAATTAATATAAATATTGAAAAAAAATTTAAAAAAAACTAATATATAAGGCTAAAAAAGACATTAAAAAATTCATTTTTGTTTCAAACTTTCTTTTGCAAACAATTCTTTGACATACTGTATATACAGTGAATGTCACTGAAAATCGTACACATTAAAATATTTTATTTCATGTTAAAAAAAGTATGTTCTAGAATTCAGAAAAATATAAAATAAAAAGCACAAGTTCATTAACATATTAATTAATTATTTCAACAAAAAAAAAAACAAAATATACGTCAGAGAAAACTTAACAAAAATTATTTTATATTTATACTTCAAAAATCTAGCGGTCACCTTAAATCGTACAGCTAACATTTTCGTTCAGAAAATTAAAACTTAAGTTTGTTAGCAGTATTTTAATGTTTAGTTGGTCCGCCTTTGGCATTCAAAAGAGTCTCAATCCTTTTTGGCATAGAATCCACCAGCTTTTTACTGGTCTCTGGTCTTAAGGATGTTTATATAACCGTACTGGTTCAAATTTCCTTCAATAAATACCAAATTACCAACGCCACTGGCTGACATACAGTCGCTCACAGCTTATTTGACCCAACATAAAATAAAAACTTCAACTGCTAATAACTTTGAAACGAATTGAGATTTTTAAAAAATTGAAACGCACAATTGTTTTATAAACATTTAGAATAATGGAAAACATAATTATTTATTCATTTTTAAAGAGAATCAAAAACTGGACAACAAAAACTTACACAACTCATGATTTTAAGGCCACAGCTTATTTGACCCAACTGTTTAAAGAACACTTGCGATCGCATAGAATGGAAAATAACGGGACTTTTTCGAGTGTTTGTTTTGATCATTGCATTCGCATTGCGAATTTGAAGCATTTTCGCCATTTAAAGTTAAATTTTGTCAGCAAAGCACGTGTTTGTTACAATGGGAAAACGTACGACCATAGAGCAGCGGGAGTTAGTGGTAAAACACTTTAAAGACGGACTTTCTCGGCGCAAAATTGCTCACATTGTGGATTTATCCGAGTCTACTGTAAAGAACATAATAAACCGATTTGTTTTTGAAAATAGACTGGTAAATAAGGGAAGAAATGCTCCAAACAAAATTTTCAATGACAGTGATGAACGACTTATTGTGCGCCAAGTACAGCTTAACCCGAAGATATCGGCTCCAAAACTGGCCAGTCAGATGGAGCAACAGTTAGGCAAGTCCAGCAGTGCAGAAAGTATCCGTCGTATACTGCGGAACCATGATTTACATGGTAGGATAGCACGCAAGAAGCCATTTATAAGCAAAAAAAAACAAAGAATGCCGACTTCGATTCGCCAAGGAGCATATAAACAAGGACAGCAGCTACTGGGACAATGTAATTTTCACAGACGAGTCCAAGTTTAACATTTTTGGGTCGGATGGGCGACCCTACGTCTAGCGAAAAGCAAATACGGAGCTGCAAGATAAAAATTTAAGACCCACAGTTAAACACGGCGGAGGATCTGTGATGGTTTGGGCCTGTATGTCTGGCTCTGGAGTCGGAAAGATGGCTTTTACATTATGGCTTAAACATTTTAAAGCAAAATCTTATACAAAGTGCTGAAGATCTGGGTATTAAACGGAATTTTACATTCTACCAGGATAATGACCCAAAGCATACTTCGGGTATTGTTCAGTCTTGGCTGATCTGGAACTGCCCGCATAATCTTAAACCGCCAGCACAGTCACCAGACCTCAATGTAATTGAGAATTTGTGGGCCATTTTAGACACTAATATAAGATCTCGCAACATTTCAAATAAAAACAAGTAAGAAAAGTACAGTCGAGCAAGCCCGACCGTAATATACTCTCTGCATTTTTTCCCGATTTAATTATTAAAATCGGTCTTGAGATATTACAATGTGTAGTACTTACATTAAAACACGTTAAAACAAAAACAATCTAAGCATAATCAAACATACATCTTGTTGTGTGTATGCGAATACACATACGAATTACAATATATGATGCATATATGCATGTATGTGTGTATTCAGCGCGGCCAGCGACTGCGGGCAGCGCTGCCGCTACACAAGCAACGAAAACATTCAAACATATGTTTGTATGTTTCTATCTCGCTTGCACTCATACATTGATACGAATGCGGCAGCGCTGCCGCCACACAGGCAGCGAAAACATTCGAACATGTGCTTGTATGTTTCTGTTTCGCTTGCACTCATACATGATATTGCATTCAGTTATCAATATTGTAATGCTTCTAGTTTTCTTGTTTATCGTGCGATTTCAATGCGCCTTTCAGGATAGTTTGATTTAGTTAGTCTCTACACGAATTATAAATTACAATACTGTACTATATAAACAAATGCCAAAAAACGGAACGAAAGTTGAGAACAATTTGTATTAATTGTGGGAGAAAGGGGCGTGGCAGTCCAAAATTTTAAAGGGTTATGCATTTACGCTGTCACTAGAAACCTTCATACCAAAATTGGTGATCCTAGGTGCCATAGTTACTGAGATATTAGCCGAAAACACCGATTTTTTCCGAGGTGTGTCTAGTTTTTTGCTCATTGTGGGCGAATGGGGCGTGGCATCGAAATAAAAAAAGATTCTTGTATTGACTGACTAAATATGTGATCGATTGAGACCAAGCTCGAACTTGTAGCTCTTACCATCTCTGAAATCTGTTTGTTCATACGGACAGACAGACGGACAGACGGACGGACGGACAGACAGACGGACATGGCTATATCGACTCGGCTTGTGACGCTGATCAAGAATATATATACTTTATGGGGTCTGCCACGCCTCCTTCTGCCTGTTACATACATTTTCACAAACCCAATATACTCTTGCAGAGAGTATAATGACTTGAAACTTGCCTTATTGGAGGAATGGGGAAAAATCCAGCCCGAAACCACACAAAAACAAGAAAGAATGCTACAGTCGCCCCGCGACTTTAGGATACCCGTTACTCAATGTTCCACCGATTGTTCCTATGGGAGCTATACGATATAGTTGTCCGATTTGTATGAAACTTGGTCAGTACATTTATGTTACTAATAAATTTATTCTGTATCAGTTTCATTAAAATAGCTTGGTAAATACAGAAAATTTTTATACAAATTCATACTAAAAGCAAATTTTTGACTGATTGTCCCTATGGGAGCTATACGATATAGTAGTCCGATTTGTATGAAACATGGTCAGTATATTTATATTATTGATCAATTTATTTTGAGTCAGTTTCATTACGATAGCTTAGTCAATGCAAAATTTTTTCATACTAATTAATAGTTGGAGCGTGTTTTTGACCGATCGGCCCTATGGGAGCTATACGATATAGTTGTCCGATTTCGATCAAACTTGGTCAGTACATGTACTTTATAGACATGTAGTCTCCGTGTAAATTTGGATCAGATAGCATAGCTATCAAAAAAGTTTTCTATACTAAAACATTTAAGTTTAATCTATACATTTTCCTTTATATGAAGATAAAACGCCCTAAAGTGGGCGTGTCAAAAAACAAAAACAAACTTGTACTGCTTGGGTATTGTACCTTTCATTTGCGACCCCTTTCACCTTTCTAGCTCTTATAGTCTCTGAGATCCTTTTGTTCATACAGACGGACAGACGGACGGACAGACGGACAGACGGACATGGCTATATCGACTCGGCTATTGATGCTGATCAAGAATATATATACTTTATGGGGTCTGCCACGCCTCCTTCTGCCTGTTACATACATTCCAACGATTACAATATACCCTTGTACTCTACTAGTAACGGGTATAATTAGTGGCATCAATGCCAACAAGACTGAAGGCTGTTATAAATCAACATGGGGGTCATACCAAATATTAAATAAATAAAAACTATACATTATTTTGAATTTACTAACTATAATTTTAATTGGGTCAAATAAGCTGTGGCCCTAATAACATGAGTTGAATTAGTTTTTAATATGTTGTTTTTGATTTACTTAAAAAATGAATAAATTATTATGTTTTCCATTATTCTAAATGTTTATAAAATAATTGTGCGTTAAAATTTTTTAAAAATCTTAATTCGTTTCAAAGTTATTAGCAGTTGAAGTTTTTATTTTATGTTGGGTCAAATAAGCTGTGAGCGACTGTACATCCCCAAACCATCACGGACCCTCCACCATGTTTCACAGTTGGACGTAAATTGGCAATATCCATCTCGGTATTGGGCTTTCGCCATACTATTTGCTTGCCATCCGATGAAAAGATGTTATATTTCGATTCGTCTGTAAAAATAACATCATTCCAGAACTCCTTTGGCTTACATTGGTACTCATGGGCAAACTGCATCCGTCTTTTCCTGTTGCGTTTGTTGATGTACGGCTTGTTTCTAGCGATTCTTTCATGATAATCGCTGTCACGGAGAACTCTTCTTACAGTAGAATCACTAACGTCCTTCTTCAAGAATAATTTCAATTCGTTAATGATTTTTGGTGTCGATTTTAAAGGGTTTTTTTAATTTGGTTTTTAATTAATAAAAACCATAATTTGTAATAAAACACCTATTAGTTCAGAAATAAACCACAATATTAAAATGCAAATACTGCTGTACGATTTTGTATGTGGTGTGTATTTTATGAGTGCAAGTATATATATATATATATGTATATATATATAGAAATAAGTGTATGTGGTGTTTAATTTATGTGTGCAAGTGCAAGTTTATATATGGGCATTTCCAGAAAATGGTACACCACGACGAAAAAATTAAAAGTTGTTAAAAAAATGATTTGTACTTATAAATTGCTTAAGAAATATTTGAATTTAAAGAACTTAACAAGTTTACAACATATTTTTGTTTCTGTTGTGAAATATTGGCACAGAAAGTTACAAAAATGTTTTTTCCATTTTGAGCTACTTTTAATGCAGGTTTTGCTTTTTGTTGTTATTTATTATACAATCGTTTTATGGTCGCATTCTTCTTTCGATATTTTAAAACCAACAACAAACTAATGCGAGAAAAGAAAAATAGATAAGGCAAGCATCCATGAACGGTAAATTTTTGAGTTTCTTTCACCTGCTATTCCTTTGTCACGTTCGCGAGCGAAATAATGCATTTGTCTTCAGTACTGCACTTCTAATCGAAGCAAGTGGAATATAATTTATATCCAAAGAAAGTGAATCGCAATTAACTCGAAAAAAAAAAGTGTGCTATCGCTTATTAAACAATTTTTAATTGATTTCAAAGTTTGTCACGTTCGCCATCGTAAGTGTGACTTATAAGAAAATAAAATTGTTTTTTGTTCATATAAGCTTCATTTTATGCAGATGGGTAAAAATTGTAATAAAGAAGCATCACAACGGTATTTAAAAAAAATTAACGCTGATCCCGTCAAGCGCCAAAAATACCTGGACAGTGCTGCAATGAGAATGAAAATAAGGCGAGCGAAATCAAAAGAACTAAGCAACAAAAATGTGAGGGGTTTTTGGAAAGTAAACGGGAAAAGGATAGAGTCCGGCAGCAGAACCACTGGGAAAAAATCAAGAACACACAAAATCAACACGCAAACATCGTTGAACCTTATGGTTGTAAGCAAACGCTTGGAAAAGCTGTGAAAAAAGCTGAAATGGGCTTACCTCTGGCGCTGGATAAAAAAATTGCTGTCATAAAAGCGCTTTATAAGAAGTACGTTCCGACGATTAAGGAACATGCTATTGATGATAATCTTGCGCAAATAAAAAAATTTTATTAAAGCGATGATATAAGCGTGCAGTCTGCAGGCAGAAAAGACACTTTCATTAGTAAAGGAGAGATAATTTCAAAGCGTTTCATGATAATGACTTTAAGAGAGGCATTCGAACTTTATAAATTAAAAAATGTTGGAAATGGTATAAGCAAAACAACTTTTTACCAATCTCGGCCTAGGCAAGTAAAGTTGTCAAGTGAAATGCCACACAACATGTGCGTATGCGTGTATCATGCAAATTTTTGTTTTTTATTAGAGGCTTGTGCTAAAATAATTCCAACAATCTCAAGCAGTCATGTGTCCTTTTTGCAATCAGTTTGTTGCAATATTGAAAATGAAACTTGCATGACAAGTAATTGTATTAATTGCACTGATGAAATGTGCGATGCATTGGTGCAACTTGCCTATTTAAAACATATGACCAAAAATGTTAAATGGCCAGTTTGGAGAAAGGTAGACAACAAAATCTCCTTAAATAATACCATTGCTCCATTGTCAGAGCTGATTCATGAGATACACTTTCAATTACCTCAGTTTAAAAGACACTTTTTTGTTAAACGAGCTCAACAAAATTATTTCGACGAGGTGAAGAAAAATATAAAGACAGGAGAACTCGTCTTGCAAATAGACTTCGCTGATAATTATAGACTAGTCTTCCAAAATGAGATTCAAAGCGCTCATTTTAATTACAAGCAAGTATCGATTTTTACTTGCGTTGCGTGGACTTCAATCAAAACTGAATCTCTGGCTGTAATTAGTGACAGCTTACGACATAACAAGGAAGAAGTTTTCTTTTTTTTAAAAAAAATTGTTAACGATTTAAAAAATGATCATGGACATTTTACTAAAATTTTTTTGTTTTCGGACGGAAGTAGTTCACAATTTAATAATAAGTTTATTATTAACAGCTTAACTGATTTCATTATTGAATTTAAATTCCATGAACTCGAGTGGAACTCTTTTGCATCTTCGCATGGCAAGGGAGCCGTCGATGGGGTTGGAGCTGTACTAAAGAGGAAAGTTTGGCAAATAACGAAAACCAAAAGAGTATTACTACATAATGCATTTGATTTCTACAAATGCGCGAAAAACAATGTTATCGGGATTCGAATTATGTATGTTGATGCAGGTGAAATTGTAATAACATCAAACATTAAAGAAAAATGGGATCAATCGGCAAACATTCCAGGATTAAGAAAAATGCATTATGTTTTTTGCAATGAACGGTGTTTACTACAAGTAGCTCAAACAGCATATTCTAAAAAAATATATATTTCTTAATATTTTTTCGATTGTGAAACAAGTATTATATATTACTATTACTATTGTTATATTTCTAAGTTTTGAAGTTATATTTTTGGTTTTTTTAAATAAAACTTTATTGAAAATTTCTTTAACCAACTGAGTGAAATCTTGTCACGTTCGCCATGTCACGTTACAAATTTTTTAAAAGGCTCAAACAAAAAAGTTAAAGTAACATATTAAAATTTTTTCTAAAATGGTAAACTAGAATATTTAGTTACCGTTTAAAACAATTTCCTATCAAATAACTTGCCAAAATTCGCATTTATCAAGATAAAGTCAAGCAAGACTTCCATTTCTTGTCACGTTCGCGATGCATTGTTTTTATTTATATCTCGAAAACGGCAAGTCTTCAAGGGTTGTCTTTTATAATATAAATTGTGTAAATAAAATGTTATAACCACGTAAAAAAAGTGGCTTAAAAATTAAAATTTTTGGCTTCTTTTTTTAATGAAAAGGCGTACAAATGTCACGTTCGCGATCCTGGAAATACCCATATGCATATATACATACATGCACTTGCACACATGAAATACATACCATATACGTGCATTTATTTGTATATAAATATATTTGTATTTTACCAATACATATATGTTATAGTTTAACATATAGAAACATGCACTTGCATACATAATATAAATATCACATTCATCTTAGCCTTAGTTTTTTTGGATTATAATTTTTCCTAAATATTTCCAGGACTTATTAGTAATTCTCAAAGAGTCTGCAAAAGGACGAGCAGTTATTGCTCATGAGCAAAAAAATAAATCTCATCTAAAGTGTTACAGGGATGACCTAATCAATATTATTGTGGAAGAGGTCACAATAAATAATATTTGACTTAAAATACAAGATTTTGCTTATATTTTAAACGAAATATGTACAGTGTTTCCCTGCGGAATTTCAATGAAGGAAAAATATACTTATAGTTTCCATATTTATTTCTTTTACAACTTATTATTTAATTTTTTTTTTGATTATTATTTTATTGGTAGAAGGGCAAAAAATAATTCCAGTGCGCGCTGTAAAAAAATAAAACTTGAAATTTGCCCAGAAGAAATCAGCGAGCTTTTTGATTCTGCCACTGATGAGAAAATTCCTAAAATAGACTGTTCATTGGCCACAGCTATGAAAACAGCTTTGAACAGGGACTGCTCTAATTGGAAAAATGTATGCGACAAGTGGAAATCAACCATTCATATTCGACAAAAAGATTTGAAAGAATTGGATGCAGCAGATTTTATAAAAAATTTGTCGAAGCTGACCCATGCAAAAGCTGCTGACTTGGTAAGTTTATTAAAATTTATCTTTATACTTATACATAAATTTTAATATACATATATATTTCAGATAAAAATTGATTTTTATTTATTGTATCCAACAAAGGAGTTTATGCTTTTTTCCAAGTGGGATGAATTTAAGACTAAAATGTTTAAATATTTTTCTGAAAATTTAACAAACATTTACTGCAAAAATGTTATTAAACAGCAAAGTCAGCAACAAACATAGGTACATATTTCTAATTTCATTTGAGCAATTTATATTAATATTTGTTGTTTTTTTTACATTATATATCACAGGATTATTTAGTAGCGATACTACTAAATGCTGTGCTGCCGCCAACTTCACGTTTCAAAGACGATTGCGGGATAAAATATAGAAAGGCTACAGTAACGGATGCCCAGTAGTGCTAAGTTATGCACATATGTTATTAAGCATCAACGGCTATCAACGGAAAATCAACGAAATAGTAAATAAGTTTTACTCGTCTGGTATGACCACCCAACCATTTATAATTGTTGTAGGTATTGATGAATGTGACCTAAAAGACTTTTATATTTATTTTGATGGAAATTTATTAAAATTCAATTAATTTATCGAAAGTCTAGATATTTGTTTTAAAATCTTTCAAGTTTTGGCACTTCAGTACCCAGCAGCCTGTCAAGAACCGTGGGTTCTTATTGAAAAATACTTTTTTAGTATTGATACTAAGTTTGACATGAAATCATCGAACATTTCATAACTTTTAGAGTATTTGCATAATTGAAGTAACTTCCAAAGTGTTTATTTGTTTCAAATGTAAGAAGGTGTTTGATACGCCAAAAAACCTAATAACTCATTTTAAAGTTGATCATTTAATGACTAGAAAATTTTTATTAATGACATGTGCCCAAACTTACTGTGGTCAAACATTCACCAATTTTCCACATTTTCGAAGACATTTAGAAAAACACCAAAAAAGTGGATTGAATAATGTTGGGTTAATTACACATGATAGTCCAAATTAGATAAACGAATGTACATAAGCTATTAATATTACATCAGAAACCAAAACAAAAACTAGCGTTAAGGTTATAAATTTTGTTATTCAAAATTTAAAACGGGAAGCTTCGATTTTGTCTGTAAATTTATATGAAACAAGTAAGAAAGGCTACAGTCGATCGAGCCGACTGTAAAAGACCCCGTACTCCCATAGTAGTGATTTTATTTAAATTAAAATTTTAAAATAAAATTTAAAAAATTTAAATTAAAATTTAAAAAATTTAAATTAAATATTTACATTTTGAATTAAAATTAAAAAATAAATAAATTAACAACTGTCATTGTCAGCAGGTTCCACATTGCGCCGCACCTCTACCAGTTGCACCACACCCCTCTTCTATTATTCTTCAGATTATTTGCATATATGTATGTGCACGTATGTGTGTATGTATAGCATTGGTCGGCGCGGCCAGCGGCTCCGGGCAGCGCTGCCGCCAGCAGGTAGAGAAAACGTTCGAACATATGTTTGTATGTTTCTGTGTTTGTTTGTATGTGTTGCGCGCATGCAGTGATTTTGCAGTAAAATAACATCGACTTTGAACCGTAATTTCTCTCTTGTTTGACATAGGATTTTGATTCCACTTTTAGATTAGAAATAGTAAGTCTCTAAGCAAATGTTAAATTACAACACTGTACTATTTGATTTAATGCCTTAAAAACGGCATTGAAGTTGGACAGTTTTTTAGTTCTAATGAGAAAAGGGGGCGTGGCAGCTCACGTTATATTAAGGCTGTCTCTAGGAACCTGTATACCAAAATTGGTGCTCCTAAGTGCTATAGTTACTGAGATATTCGCCTAAAACACAAATTTTTTCGAGGTTTGTCTGGTTTTTTGCTCATTGCGGGGGCGGTAGGGGGCGTGGCAACAATTTGAAATAAACTTGATCTGCCTGACATAATAACGGACTTTCATTGTGAATTTCATGGTTCTAGCTTTTGTAGTTTAAAAGATCCAGGTGTGCATACGGACGGACAGACGGACATTGCTATATCGACTCGGCTGTTGATGCTGATCAAGAATATATATACTTTATGGGGTCGGCCACGCCTCCTTCTGCCTGTTACGCACATCTCGCTTCTGACAAACTTAATAGACCCCCTTTACTCTTTTTTAAAGAGTACGGGGTCTAAAACATTTTTTGCTAGAAACTTTGTAGTCGAATTACAAAAACATGTTTTCATAACTTTCAGCATCGGTAGCTACAGAAATTGAATGCCAACTAAATAATGATAATATTTACATAAATAATAATTTGAATTCCTTATTAAAATTTTGTAAATGTCTATTTGATAAAATTTGTTCGGAGCATTGAAAGATAAACAGTCTGAAATATTTTAATTTATTAAAAGAAAAGAAAAGAAAAAAAACAACTTTTCCAATTTAATTTTAATTGCGTTAGACTTAAAGCGATTAAGAATATTTAATTTAAAACTCTTGTTTATTTTTTTCCCCTTATTATAGCCGCTGTAATACCAACAAAAAACACTTTGGATTTTTTTTTAAATTTTATTGGATATCGCTGACTTACTTTTAAGGCCAATCTTCTCTGAAGATTACCTAAATAAACTAGAGATTTTAATTGAAAAACATACGTTATTAAAGAAAAAATTATGGAAATAATTAGAAATGGCAATCCTACCTTAGGTCCTAAAGTTTCTAAGTCTTTCGTTATGCCTTTATGCTTTATATTTAAGTCAATTTTTGGAATTCCTTATCTTTTGGATCTTACTCTTGAAAACGTCAAGAATGGGCTGATTTATAATAACCTTATAAGTTTTACATCTGGCGAAATATATAAAAAAAAATTAAAAATGTTAAATACAGAATTTGTTGTACCTTACATATTATTTTTTGACGATTTTCAAATAAACAATCCTCTTGTCAATCACGTATTTTCTATTAGCGCTTTTTCCTGCGATGCCACAACACTAAATTTCCAAATTACAATATATTTAACTTGCTGCATTTGAATCAACAACAAACTTAAAAATAATTGGTAACGAAAAATTTTTTTATCACTTAATTAAAGAATTAAAGGTTATGGAAAATGAAATTCATATTATTGACGGCAAACGTATAATAAAAGTTCATTTTGTTTTAGGGCTAATTGTTGGCGACAATTTAGCTGGTAATTCTATCTTAGGCTTCGTACAATCTTTCAATTCAAAACGATTTTGTAGAGCTTGTAAGCGAACTAAAGATGAAATGAAATGTGATGGAATAGAATTTAAAACTTACTTAAGAGATGGAATTTCGAATCAAAAAGATTTCTTAGAAAATAATTACAAAGAGTCAGGGATTAAATCAAATTGTATTTTCAATGATTTAAAGTTTCCTGTTGTTGATAATTTTACATTTGATTTAATGCACGATATATATGAGGGTGTTTTAACATTTTGATTGAATTGTTAAATTCGAATGTCATTTCATTGTCTGAATTAAAAGAAAAAAAACAACTTTTCCAATTTAATTTTAATTGCGTTAGACTTAAAGCGATTAAGAATATTTAATTTAAAACTCTTGTTTATTTTTTTCCCCTTATTATAGCCGCTGTAATACCAACAAAAAACACTTTGGATTTTTTTTTAAATTTTATTGGATATCGCTGACTTACTTTTAAGGCCAATCTTCTCTGAAGATTACCTAAATAAACTAGAGATTTTAATTGAAAAACATAACTTAATGTACACAAAACTATATGGTTCATTAAAGCCAACGCACCATTTTCTTGTGCATTATGTTTCTGATTTGAAGCAAAACGTAAAGTAGCAAAAATCTATTTTTACAATATTACATCACGTGCAAATCCCGCAAATACGTTCGCAATTAAATCTTGTTTTAAATTTTCAAAATTCTTACTTGATAAGGAAAACTCGTTTGAACCATTATTTTAATATAAATTATCTGGAAATAAAAATTTAACAAAAGAAGACTTCTTTCCTAATATAATAAACACTGTTGAAATTGAGTTTAAAGCCCACCTTGTATGCCATGAATTAATTTTTAAAGGTACAAAATATAAAGAAAATTATTATTTAGCTGCTCATTTACGTAATATTCAAGTCTATAAAATTAAGTCGTTCGTAATACAAAATAAAAATATTTATGTAATTTCTCAAAAAATTGGTTGTTAAACGATTCGACCAACATTTTCATGCGAATGAAATAGGATATCTTTTAAAAGAATCCATTTCTTTATGATTGAAGAATTTTTTACTCCTCCTCTTCATTTGTATCCCCTAAACAACAATAAAACATATGTACGAACTAAATATATTTTGAAAAAATGTATAATAAAAAAACTTTGTAATGGAAATATAACAAGACATCAAAAAGAAAACTCAAACAAACAAGTCAATGCTCAGCGCATATGTATAACGCATGATAACATAATTATGTATGTACGTGTGTATGTATATGTATATGAAACAAAGCGTTTAGGCTAAAGAGTCAGAAATCCGTTGTTTTTCATCATCCGCTTTAACCTAGCTTCGTGAAGCAAGATTTAACAAGTGAAGAAAATACAGTCGAGCAAGCCCGACCGTAAAATACTCTCTGCAAGAGTATATTGGGTTTGTGAAAATGTATGTAACAGGCAGAAGGAGGCGTGGCAGACCCCATAAAGTATATATATTCTTGATCAGCATCACAAGCCGTCTGTCCGTCTGTCTGTCTGAACAAACAGATTTCAGAGATGATAAGAGCTATAAGAAGAAATTAAAAGAGAAATATTCTCATTTCGCTCTCTCTAGTTTGTGTTTTTGTTGTTATTGTTTTTGTTCTATTGCTTCGTTGCCTCTCACACAAACAGACGCATGCAGAATTGAGAGAGACAAATAGCTTAGAGTAGCGGTAAAAGTCGTTACTTTTGGCAGCCGCTAAGCAAAACAGACAATGCTTAGAATCAGTGCTGCCAGCTAAGCCATTTAGTTGCCAGATCTAGCTATAAGCTGTTATAGGTGATCATGATGTACTAAACAGCATTAAAATTATTATCTAACTGTTTAAAATAATACAAATAATAAAATTACTTCCATAATTGGATTTATTTAAATGACATTTTAATTAAGATATTACGTTAAAGTTCCCTTTGATTGAAGTATTTTTGATTTTTGTTCTTAAAAGAAACTAAATTGTTTAATATAAATCGTGTTATCATAAAATAATTTTGTATTCACAAATTTAAAATTCATTTTAGCTGTTTTTATAAATTAGATAACAAATCTAGCTATTTATGCTTTGGAGATTCTGACAGCACTGCTTTAGCGCGCGTTAAAAGTAACGACTTTTACCGCTAGTCCTTCTTGCCTGTCTCTCTCACTCCTACACTCAAACTATGTTTGTCTCATTTTTGTGAGAGAGAAATCGTCTCTCATACTCTCATTTGGGTAATTTTGGCGATCGATTTCATTTAATTTGTTGCGAACGTTTCGATAGAGCGGGTGTTATCGTGCATCGATTCACAATTTTCTCGTCGATTTCGATATCAAAGTAAACAAAACGTGATTTTAATTACGAATAAACGAAAACAAAACGTAATTTTTATTACGATTTATATAATAGCATATATTAATATAGTAAATATTAATATATCAGTTTAGTAAATAAGTGTACAATAAGTGCGTTAGTTCGTGAGTGTGTGTGTGTCAATCGATATACGTCTGTGTGTAAGACATCGCGAACATTCGATTTGCTTTGTGTTAGGCGCGTAGTTTGTGACGTAGGTAGCTCATTCGTAGAAACCGCGTGCGATTTTCTGTGCGCGTTTGTTATATTGAAGAATCGCGTTCGGTTTTCGGTAAACGCGTGTTAATTGTCGCGTTTTGTTTTTATCGTAAGTCTTAAGTATTGTCAGATTTTGTCCGATTATATTAAATTTTATAAATATTTATAATTAAATATTTATAATTATTACATTTAATAAATAAATTTTTAATAATTTTTATGAATTGTATTTAATTTATAATTTCGTTTAGTTCATAATTTTTTCTTATTTATATAAAGTTTATAAAAATATTATATATTATATTGTTTAAATATTTTATATAATATATTAAATAATTAATACATATTTATCTATTATAAATATTTAATAATTTTTATTAATTTTATTTAATTTATAATTTGATATTGCTCAATATTTTTTCTTATTTATATAAATTTTATAAAAATATTATATATTATATTTTTATACATTTTATATAAATAACATAAATAATATTATATAATTTAAAGATTTTATAAGATTTTCATAATTTTAAAATGCCGCGTAGAAGGCAACTTTCTGCTGCTGCACAATCTCGTAGGCGTAGGGAAAGAAATAGGATAAATAGAGAAGACGCACAGTACGCAGAAAGAGAGCGAGAGTTAAATTCCCAATCTCAAAGAATCCGTAGAGCAGTAAGCGAAAATAGAGTAGCAGAACAGATTGGGAATTCACAGCAGCGTTCACGACGTAGGAGAAGTGCGCGTTTAAGAGCAATGGAGCAGGAAGTAGATAATGAACGTAGAGCTAGTCAGAGACACGATCCACAGGAAAGAAATCGCGAGCAGCAGAATAATACATTATATAGGACAATTAGGAGACAGGATCCACAGGTAAGGCAAATCGAACGGGCATCAGATGCCCATCGCAGACGTATTCGTAGAGAAAATTCTCAGGAAAGGATTCGAGAGCAGGCAGTCGATACTTCGCGTAGGACAGTAAGGAGACAGGACCCAGAGTTTAGACAGAGTGAGCGTGCATCAGATGCCAATAGCAGACGAAGTCGTAGGGAAAACTCAGAAGAAAGGATTCGAGAGCAGGCAGTCGATACTTCGCGTAGGACAATTAGGAGACGGCATCCACAGGTTAGGCAGAGCGAAAGGGCTTCAGATGCCCATCGCAGACGAAGACGTAGGGAAAATTCTCTAGAAAGGGACCGCGAACAGGCAGAAAATACATTGCAAAGATCTATAAGAAGACAAAATCCGCAGGTTAGACAAAGAGAACAGACAGTAGACACTTTGCGAAGATCGCAAAGAAGAGAGGATATTTTAGTTAGGCGAATAGAGCAAGTGCGCAATAGCCAGGAACACTTTGATAGGAGGCAGAATTTAGAGATTAGAATTTTAGAAAGAGAAGTAGATAGAATAGCTAGGTCACAGGTTCGAAATGACCCTGTTCGTAGGTTAGTTGAAAGAGCTCGTAATACAGCTCAAAGAAGAAGTGCTCGCATAAGAGCACGACAGATAGCTGCAGATTCAGTTAGGAACTTAAGTCAGAGAGTTAGTCAATATAGGAGTAGTTCTCAGAATAGAGCAGCAGAAAACGAGCGTAATGCTGCTCGTAATGAGCAGGAACGATCGAATGCCATTGAAGGAGAGGCACGACCCATTATGAATAGCTTAGAAAGTCTTATAGCCACTTACAACGAAAAAATTAAACAGGGCCCCGACCATGTTTGCATTTGTTGTAAAAGTTTGTGGTTTCCTCACCGATCGAATTGGGGCCTTATCCGCTGACTTACTGAATACGCTACATTCGAGATTAATCGATCTCAAACTTCTCATTATTGACGAGATTTCAATGGTAGGAGCCAAAATGTTTGGCTTTATAAACGTGAGGCTACAGCAAATTTTCAAGTGTAATCACTTTTTTGGAGGGATACCTGTCATCGTGTTCGGCGATCTCAGACAACTGAGGCCTGTGGGCGACCGATGGATTTTTCAGCAATCCTCTAGGGAAGACTACAGTGAACTACATGGCACACTGTGGGAAAACAATCTAATGAGATTTGAATTTTTCGAGTTGACGGAAATAATGCGTCAACGAGATGACCAACCATTTGCTGTAGCCCTTAATAATATGGCATCCGCTCATATGACAGACATTGACATTGAGCTTCTTAGATCCAGAGTAGTAAGGGAATATATGATACCAGAAGATGCTATTCATCTTTTCCACTCCAACGCCGCAACAAATTCATACAACTCTTTAAAACTGAATCGAATTGCGACCACACAGTATTGTTCTAATGCTGAGGATTTTGTTAAGGGTAATAATTTAGGTGAGGCAAACAAGGCCCGAATTCTTGAATCCGTAAAAGGATTCTAAACTTCAGAAACCCAGGGTTTGTGCAGTACTCTCATTTTGAAGACTACAGCAAAGTATATGATGAATGTTAACATAGACACTTCAGATGGCTTAGTGAATGGAGCAACAGGAATTCTTAGGCAAATAGATTTAGATTTCCTTGAGGAAAGAGTAGGAAAAGAATTACGTTTAAAGTATAGAAATCTACCCAATCCATTGTGGACCCCAGTCGTGAAAACTGTTCGAAGTTTTCAGTTTAGGAAAAATGAAAATGTTACGATAGATCGCAAGCAGTTTCCGATCGTGCCTGCAGAAGGTATTACCATCCACAAGAGTCAGGGAGCAACCTTTAATAAAGTGGTGGTACACATTTCCGATAGTTTAGATCGAGCAGCTTTGTATGTAGGCTGTAGTAGAGCGACAAGTGCAGCTGGACTGTTCCTAGTAGACAACTTCAACCCTCCGAGGCCCATCCAAGGTCGAAATGTAGTTTAGGAAGAATTAGAAAAATTACGCTCCATTAAGTTGATTAGTACACATTTCGACTATTTACTTAACAGTTCCAATTTCGAGATTATTTTCCACAATGTCCAAAGTGTGTACTGTCACATTAAAAGTGTCCAGCTAGATAAGCTGATGCATCAGGCATCAATGCTTTGTTTTGTTGAAGGCTCGACCTTCCCAAATGAGACTTATGAAGTCCCAGGCTATAGAATTGCTGTACGTTTAGATTGTTTAGGTGAAGGTAGGACTCGATCACAAAGAGGCGTTCTTGTCTTCGTCAGGAACGAACCTTTTGAGAATGTTAGTCTTTGTTCCACAGGTCGCAATATTGATGGTTCACACGTATTCGAATACTCAGTTTTAAAGTATAAGTCTATAAGAGTTGTAGTAATTTATAAAAGCCCCCATTACTCCTTACCTAAATTTAGAAGTGAGTTTGAGGATTTATTTGTATAACATAGTGAAATTTTAGGTAGAGAAGTTGTTATATTAGGAGATTTTAATTTATGTTTACGCTCTCTTACTCCGGCTAGGGAAATTTATGAAAGTTTGCTTAGGAAGGGATTTAGATCCCTATTAGATTTGAAAATGTCCACAACACGTGACGACACACATATTGATTGGGCATTTTCAAATGTGTCGCTTGGCCAAGCCAGCGCAAGCACTTATGAGACAGTGCACAGCATTCACGACGCTATTTCCGTTAGCATTTCAGGTGGTCTGTAAGTCAATTGGTCGGGAATTATTGTTTTTTTTTTCCGCGCGGGGAACATGGAAGTGCGTAATTCATTTAAACAATTACAAATTTTGTATGATGCCATTTAAAAACAAGTAAGGAAAGTACAGTCGAGCACGCCCGACCGTAAAATACTCTCTGCATTTTTTCCCGATTAAATTATTAAAATCGGTCTAGAGATATTACAATGTGTAGTACTTGCATTAAAACACGTTGAAACAAAAACAACTTAGCATAATCAAACATACATCAGTTTGTCTGTATGCGAATACACATACGAATGACAATATATGATGCATATATGTATGTATGTGTGTATTCGGCGCGGCCAGCGACTGCGGGCAGCGCTGCCGCCACGCAGGCAGCGAAAATATTCGCTTGCACTCATACATGATATTGCATTCGGTTATCAATATTGCAACGCTTCTAGTTTTCTTGTTTATAGTGCGATTTCAATGCGCCTTTCAGGATGGTTTGATATAGTTAGTCTCCGCACGATTTATAAATTACAATACTGTACTATATTGACAAATGCCCAAAAACGGAACGAAAGTTGAGAATTATTTTTATTAATTGTGGGAAAAAGGGGCGTGGCAGGCGAAAATTTTTTATGTCAATGATTTTGAACTGTCGCTAGGAACTTTCCATTCCAAAATTGGTCATCCTAGGTGCCATAGTTACTGAGATATTCGCCGAAAACACTGATTTTTTCCGAGGTGTGTATAGTTTTTTGCTCATTGTGGGCGAGCGGGGCGTGGCATCGAAAAAAAAAAGATTCTTGTATTGACTGACTAAATATGTGATCGATTGAGACCAAGCTCGAACTTGTAGCTCTTACCATCTCTGAAATCTGTTTGTTCTTACGGACAGACAGACGGACATGGCTATATCGACTCGGCTTGTGATGCTGATCAAGAATATATATACTTTATGGGGTCTGCCACGCCTCCTTTTGCCTGTTACATACATTTGCACAAACCCAATATACTCTTGCAGAGAGTATAAAATAGGCAAAGAAATATTTTATGTTGTAAACTTGAAATATAACAATTTATTTTAGTTTTAGAGTATGGCATAATTATTTTGACAAAGTTTATAATAGTGAGAAAGCAAGTTTTAAACTGAACAAAAGTTATACAATCGAGTAGTATTTAATAAAACGTATAACCTCATTTAGCTTCAATCACTTTTTGGAGACGTTTTGGCACCAAATCAACCAAGTTTTGAAGAATCTCTGGAGATATCTCTTCCCAAAGGAAAGTGAGCTCAGAAATTGTTTCTTCTCGAGTTTTATTTAAGGGGTTAAGTGGGTTTCAGAAATTTTGAAACTCGATTTTTTTTTTTTGCTTATAAATTAATTCAATATGTTTACTATATTCTCCCAAAATTTGGAGCCGATCCGAATAAAATTGACGGAGATACAGCCGTTTGAAGTTCCGCCCATCAGATCACGTCGGTTTGACGCGCCACTTTTGTGCAAGCACTTAGCTTTTGCTTGCGTGTCGTGAATCTGTTTCGCATAACTTCTCGTATTCTTTCGGTAACTATTGACAGGTACTTTAAGAATTTTTAGTAGAATTGAAAGCTTTTATATTTTATGGATTTTCGTTATTTAAGGATTGTTTGGAGTTGTAAGTTTAAGTTGTAAAGACTTATCGAAATTTGTATTAATTATTTTGCAAAATGAATGAAGTTGTCAAAAAAGCTCAATCTTCGCGTTGTTCAAGAAAAGATAGACACAAAAAAAGAAAGCAATATTTTAATCCTAAGACTGCAGAAGTAGATGAAGAATCTTTCACAAGCACATCGGCGAAGAAGCTCAAGCGACAGGATGATAATAATGTGCCTGAGGACAGAAATCTTCAGTATGCTGTTATTGACTTTTTTTTAGTATTTTCTAAACTTTCAACGTTTGTGAGATGCGCTAATGTAGTAAAAGGTAAAGTGTGTAACGGTAATCTTAAATTTAAACAGTGTGGAATATTTGGTCTCGGTTTTAAAATTCAGGTGATATGTGCAAGTTGTGAGCCAAGGCATATCTTATCGTGTGAAAAAATTGGCAGATCGTACGAAATAAATCGCAGGTTTATTTTTGTTATGCGAATATTAGGTTTGGGGCTTGCCGGATGTAAAAAATTCTGCGCTTTGATGGATATAAATTGTTCATTTTTAAATAAATCATCTTATGATTTTTATGTTGATAAAATACATGACAGTGTGAAGATTGTTGCCGAATCACTTTTTTCTTCTGCTGCAAAGGAAGAAAAAGAAGCTACGTGTGATGAAAACGGTACTGAAGATGCTACAGATGTAACTGTATCGGGTGATGGAACTTGGAAAAAGCGTGGTTATGCATCGTTGTACGGCGTGTCTACATTGATCGGCTATTATTCCGGGAAAGTTTTAGATATTTTTGTAAAATCGTCGTATTGTAAATTCTGTGAAGTTTGGAAAAAAAAGTTGGCAACGGCTGAATATGAAGAGTGGCATGAAGATCATTTGAAAAAAAAACGAATGTAGTTCCAATCATGAAGGACCAGCGGGAAATATGGAAGTGCCATCAATCGTTTCAATGTTTCAACGCTCTTTGGAAAAATACGGCTTACGATACAGAAATTATATTGGAGACGGAGATTCCAAAACATTTTCCGGAATTCTCAATGCCAAACCTTACGGCGAAAATTATGAAATAAAAAAAGAGAATGCGTAGGACACGTTCAAAAGCGGATGGGTTCACGCTTACGTGATTTGGTCAAGAAAACAGTTGAAGAAAAAATAACTAAATCAGGTAAAACAATGCGAAAAAAGACTCTTTCTGGAAGAGGCAAACTCACAGCCAAATTGATTGACAAATTAACAGTCTATTATGGTTTAGCAATAAGAAGAAACAGTGATTCGGTAAAAAAAATGAAAGACGCTATATGGTCAACTTACTTCCATTACACCTCGACGGACGAAAACCCACAGCACGATAAGTGTCCAAGTGGCCCTGACTCATGGTGCCCTTGGCAGCGCGCTTTGGCTACGGACACCCTTTCAACATTCAACCATGATTATGTTCCTATACCGAGTGATGTTTCATCAGCTATAAAGCCAATTTATGAAGAGCTCAGCAAGGAAGAGCTTTTGGAGCGATGTCTTGGCGGCTTTACTCAAAATAATAATGAAAGCCTAAACCAATTAATCTGGAAAATTACCCCAAAAATACTTCCTGCTGGTTCAAAAATAGTGGAAATTGCTGCGTATGTTGCTTCCTGTACATTCAACGAAGGGATCTCAGCATTATTATTGTTTATGCACGGTATGGATTTGAAACTTGGGCGAAACAGTCACAAATATGCTCGAAAAGAAGACGGTTATCGCATAACTACAGCCGACAAAAAATCAAATGCAGCGACTCGAGAAGCTAGAATTCGACACAGACAAGAACAGAAAGATGCCCTGGACATTGCCGCAGCAGCCGGTGCTTTACTATATTGTGCTGGAATCGACGATTCCATGTAAGCAAAAAAAAAAAATTTTTTTGTTCGAGTAAAATGAACGTCAAACTTTGATCGCGTTTTTCTCGAAAGCGTGTTTTTGAAGCTATTTGACACGATTGCTCGAACAGTTTTGAACCGATTGTTTTCAAATTTTGAACACTTATTCAATATGACCTCGTGACAAATCTGAACGAAGGATTTTTTTTTTTCAACATTTACTATTTTTTAAGGACATTTGAAGTTCAAAATTTCGTCAAAAAAAATTCAAAACGCTGTCAAATATTCAATTTTCAATATTTTGGATTTTCCTTCGTTCAGATTCAGGGCTGAAGTGTTTACTAACAGAAAAAATTTTTTTTTTGAATTTCAGATGATCCGTTCTCCTCAAATCGTGTCGAACACGAGGGTCCTTTTTTTTTTAGTGTTCCAGGACATTGGCTCCCGTCGGCTCAATTTTAAAAATTTTTTTATGAAACCAATTTTAACGTACAAAGGAAATGTCAATCTTGTTATCTGTTTTTTGTTCTAATAAAATATCTCACTGCAAACACCCAAAAAAAATGTTTGAAAAAGTGCTTAGTTTCAGCCTCTGAACACCACTTAACCCCTTAACGAGACTTGTCTTTTGCGTTTCACAAGAGACCAGACGTTTTCTAAAATATTTAAATCTGAACTTTGAGGTGGCCAGTTTAAAACGTTGACTCCAACATCCTTCAGAAAATTTGTGATCATGCGGGCTTTGTGGCATGGGGCGTTATCCTGCTGTAAAATAAATGATTCGCCGATCACCGGAAGGGAATGCATGATCATTCAGGGTGGTCAAATATCGATTTTGATTCATTGATCCGTCGATAGGGACGAAGTCACCCAGGCCACTATACGCGACACACCCCCAGAACATAACTGAACCTCCACCATGGCTAACTTTTGGGCAAACGGGACGTCTCTTTTTCCTTTTTTCGACGGGCAACCTCACAAAAAATTTAGTCTTCGATGAGTTATACTCGCAGGAGCTCTCATCCGTCCATAAAACACTTCTCCAGAATTCATTTGGTTTGTTCACGTGTTCCTTTGCGAAGGCCAGCCTCTTTTGCTTATTTATTTTTGAGATGTATGGAACATCCTTGGACCGTATTGTTTGGAATTTTGCGTCGGCGGATGGTTCTCTCACTAATTGGAGTTTTGGCTGTCGAATTACAGTGGAATCCGTTTTTAACGACTCCGCTTAAAGCGTTCGTCCGGTCATTGCGACGAAAATTTGATGACTTGTTTGGTCCCCATACAAGCTTGTATGAAAGGTCCTCCGCTTAGTGTTTCTCCGCTTATAACGACAAACCGCTTATATTGACGATATTTTTCATAATTCAACCGGCTATTGCGACGTGCCGAAAAAAAAAAACAGCGAAATAGTGCCAAAAAATATAAGCATCAAAAGACGCTGTAAGAAAAATATGTATGCATGTATGTATGTTTTTATTAATGATCGGCACTCATAGGAGCGTCAACAAGGTTCTTACTCTCTCACTCCCATTATTCTCCCATATTTTACTCTGGGAGAGAGAGTCGAAGCACAATGCCGACGCATACAAATGTTTTCAGCGCTAGTGTGCGGGTATATTCCATAGGATGTCCCGTTATATTTCTAGTTATACCCTTGCAGAGGGTATATTGTTTTTGTCACGAAGTTTGTAACGCATTGAAGGAGACGTTTCCGACCCCATAAAGTATATATATTCTTGATCAGCATCAACAACCGAGTCGATATAGCCATGTCCGTCTGTCCGTCTGTTTCTATGCGAACTAGTCTCTCAGTTTTAAAGCTATCTAATGAAACTTGGTACACATGTGTATTCCCTTTGCACGCAGAACATTTGTTAAAATCGGCCAGATCGGATCACTATATCATATAGCTCCCATAGGAACAATCGGATGAAAAAAAATTTTTTTTTTAGCTATGTTAACCAAATTCGCTCCATATGCATTTGGCATAAAATCCCGTGTGCAAACCAAATTTCATCCAGATCGGACCACTATATCATATAGCTGCCATAGGAACAATCGGTTCAAAATGCTGAAAATGCTTAGTATGAAAATTTTCTGTGTCTCTTGTACGATTTGAACCAAATTCACGCAATACGCATTTGCTTACATTATCCATCTGCCGACCAAATTTTATCCGGATCGTACAACTATATCATATAGCTGCCATAGGAACAATCGGTTGAAAATGCTTAGTATGAAAATTTTCTGTGTCTCTTGTACGATTTGAACCAAAATCCTATGTGTTCACCAAATTTCATCTAGATCGGACTACTATATCATATAGCTGCCATAGGAACAATCGGTCATTGAAAAAAAATTAACGCAATGTGCATGACTGCAAGGGTATATAATCTTCGGCTGGCCGAAGATAACCTTTTTGTCTTGTTTTTTCTGCTTTTTTCCAATTCAAATTTTATGCGTAAATGCTCACAATGTGAAATCAAGAGCACACGCTCTTGCTTTCCTTTCACCAAATACGACGTCTGTTTTACAGCCAATGGATCAAGTGATTAAATCAAATTTTCGTAAAAATCTGGTCCTTAAATTAATCAGTTATGTGGAATTAAACAATCACGAAATTTACCCGAAAATTACCATCCTTGATGCCATTTTAATGATAAACGATGCATGGCAACAACTTTCGCCAACGACAATTTCAAATTGTTTTAGGCATTCTGGGCTTGCCACAGAAAATTTAAATGTCCCTAACAGCTCGTTCTCAAGCGATATAGAAAACAAAGATGACATTCCTTTATCTGTTTGGGCAAGAGCTTTACAAAATCAGCTACCGATTTCCAAGGAAGACCTGGATGAATATGCTGTGATTGACAATGACTTGGCCATTTGTGAGGAACTTTCCGAAGAGAGCATTGTTCAAAATATATTAGATGACGGTCAGGACAGTGACGACAACGTCGAAGAACAAAGTGAAGATGTTTTACCACCTAGCGCTTTGGACGCATTTAAAGCTGCAGAAATATTAAATAAATTTTTTCATTTAAACTTGAATAACGACAGCTTAACACACGGCATATCTCAAATAAATAATGCTGTGCGTGACTGTTTCTATATGTCAAAAACTAAGAAACGATCAAAAATTACCGACTATTTAAACTAAGGGAAAACAAGTAAGAAAGTAGTGCCTAGTAGTGCCCATTTTATTTAAATTAAAATTTTAAAATGAAATTAAAAAAATTAGAATTAAATATTTACATTTTAAATTAAAAGTAAACAAGTAAGAAAGGCTACAGTCAATCGAGCCGACTGTAAAAGACCCCGTACTCCCATGGTAGTGCATTTTATTTAAATTAAAATTGTAAAATGAAATTTAAAAAATTAAAATTACATATTTACATTTTGAATTAAAATTAAAAAATAAATAAATTAACAACTGCCATTGTCAGCACTCGAACCCGCGACTGTCATTGTCAGTACTCGAATCCGCGATCCATACGAAGGTTCCATATTGCGGCGCAACTCTACCGGTTGCACCACACTCCTCTTCTATCATTCTTCCCATTATTTGCATATATATATGTGTGCACATATATATGTGTGTATGTATAGCATTGGTCGGCGCGGCCAGCGGCTCCCGGTAGCGCTGCCGCCAAAGCAGGTAGAGAAAACGTTCGAACATACAGTTGCGAGCAAAAAAATAGTAGTGGTTTACCAGCACTTTTAAAGATTCCGATAACTCGCATGAAAATATTCTATTCTGCTTAAAACTGGATAGAACCGCTTACTGAAATGTGTATCATATATTCAACTCATTATAACGGCACATCGTGCCTTTATTACGGTATAAATACATTTTTATGCGTAATTGCAAATTTTTGGGCGAGCAAAATAATAGTAGTGAAGACTCTAACTTCACTCAAAACTAAAACTTTTGCAAATAGATTAATGGTTTCAACGCTAATTGGCTTATTAAGTAAATCTTATTTAAATTGTATTGAGTTTGTATTACTAAGTAGTCATAATGGGCCGGGGAAAGCACACATCCTCCGAGAAGAGTAAATTGATACAAAACCTCATCTCTGAAGGAAAGTCCTATTCAGAAGTTCAAGAAATCTTGAAGTGCTCACCAACAGTAATCCGGAATGCCCTTAAACCTCTAAAAGAAAAGGAAACCCGCGGTCGAAAGCGCAAAATTTCTCCCCATTTGGAGAAACGCATAGTGCGAGCTTCGACAAAACATCCCTTTGCGTCTGCTGTGGACATCAGAAATGATCTGGAAGTGCCTGCAAGTGTGTGGACAGTACGCCGGGTACTTAAGAAGGCCGACTTGCAGTCACACAGTCCGAGAAAAGTTCCCCTTCTCTCAAAGAAATACGTAATTCAAAGGATTAAATTTTCAAAAGATCACCTCAATTGGCCAAATGGAGGAACATACTGTGGTCGGATGAGTCCAAAGTTGTGTTGTTTGGGGGCAAGGGATCCCGACAGTATGTAAGACGTCCAAAAAATCAGGAATACTGTCCCCAATACACATCAAAGACAATCAAGCACGGAGGATGCAGTGTAATGGTCTGGGGCTGTTTTTCCTATTTCGGTGTTGGTCCCATTCATTGCATCGAAGGCATTATTGATCAGCATGTATATGTTCAAATTATTAAGGAAATAATGCTACCCTATGCCGAGGATGAGATGCCGCTTCGTTGGGTCTTTCAACAGGACAACGACCCGAAGCACACTAGCAAATTAGCAAAGGCTTGTTTCCAAAATGCAGGAGTTGATTTAATGGAGTGGCCCGCACAGTCACCCGATCTAAACCCAATCGAGAATTTATGGTGCGACGTTAAGAAGGGTGTAGCTGCTTCAAAACCAACTACAAAAAAAAGATCTTTGGGCTATAGTGGAGCGCACCTGGAAGGCTATTACACCTGAAAGATGCCAATCACTGGTGGACTCCATGCCACGGCGTTGCGCAGCCGTACTCGCCAACAAGGGCCACTCCACCAAATATTAATTTATAGACAATAAGTAGATATATTTATAATAAGTATTATTTTTGAAAAAACATTTGTTAGTTTTGAAATAATTAGGTAGTATGGAAACTACTACTATTATTTTGCTCGCTAAATTTAGGCATTATTTCTTGAAAACGCCCATAATTTAAATTAAGGACAAAGGAGTTGACTTTTTTTTATCTAAAATAAATAATAAATACTTAAGTAAAAAAATCTGATACCAAAAACCCTGAATCAACCATCAAAAGCATTCGTTTCCATGGGTTGCCTAAATTCAAACGACCCACTACTATTTTTTTGCTCGCAGCTGTATATTTGTATGCTTCTGTGTTTCTGTGTTTGTTTGTATGTGTTGCGCGCATGCAGTGATTTTGCTTTAAAATAACTTCGAATTTGAACCGTAATTTCTCTGTTGTTTGACATAGGATTTAGATGCCACTTTCAGGAAAGTTAGAAATAGTAATTCTCTAAGCGTATGTTAAATTACAACACTGTACTATTTGATTTAATGCCTTCAAAAAGGCATTGAAGCTGGAGAGTTTTTTAGTTCTGATGAGCAAAGGGGGCGTGGCAGCTCAAAATTTTGAATGGCGTTATATAAAGGCTGTCTCTAGGAATCTGTATACCAAAATTGGTGCTCCTAAGTGCTATAGTTACTGAGATATTCGCCTAAAACAAAATTTTTCTCGAGGTTTGTCTGGTTTTTTGCTCATTGCGGGGGCGATAGGGGGCGTGGCAAAAATTTGAAATAAACTTGATCTGCCTGACATAATAACGGACTTTCATTGTGAATTTCATGGTTCTAGCTTTTGTAGTTAAAAAGGTCCAGGTGTTCATACGGACAGACGGACATGGCTATATCGACTCGGCTGTTGATGCTGATCAAGAATATATATACTTTATGGGGTCGGCCACGCCTCCTTCTGCCTGTTACGCACATCTCGCTTCTGACAAACTTAATAGACCCCCTTTACTCTTTTTTAAAGAGTACGGGGTCTAACAAAATTGTGCTGAACTACAAACTTTTTATACTCTCTGCAAGAGTATATTGGGTTTGTGCAAATGTATGTAACAGGCAGAAGGAGGCGTGGCAGACCCCATAAAGTATATATGTTCTTGATCACCATCACAAGCCGAGTCGAGTTAGCCATGTCTGTCCGTCCGTATGAACAAACAGATTTCAGAGATGGTAAGAGCTACAAGTTCGAGCTTGGTCTCAATCGATCACATATTTAGTCAGTCAATACAAGAATCTTTTTTTAGACCCCGTACTCTTTAAAAAAGAGTAAAGGGGGTCTATTAAGTTTGTCAGAAGCGAGATGTGCGTAACAGGCAGAAGGAGGCGTGGCCGACCCCATAAAGTATATATATTCTTGATCAGCATCAACAGCCGAGTCGATATAGCAATGTCCGTCTGTCCGTCCGTCCGTCTGTCCGTCTGTCCGTCCGTATGAACACCTGGATCTTTTAAACTACAAGAGCTAGAGACACCAAATTTGGAATGTAAGTCCGTTATTTTGTAGAGCAGATCAAGTTTATTTCAAATTGTTGCCACGCCCCTTACCGCCCCCGCAATGAGCAAATAACCAGACACACCTCGAAAAATTTGTGTTTTAGGTGAATATCTCAGTAACTATAGCACTTAGGAGCACAAATTTTGGTATACAGGTTCTTAGAGACAGCCTTAGTATAATGTCATTAAAAATTTTGAGCTGCCACGCCCCCTTTGCTCATCAGAAATAAAAGACTCTCCAGCTTCAATGCCTTGTTTCAGGCATTAAATCAAATAGTACAGTGTTGTAATTTAACATACGCTTAGAGAATTACTATTTCTAACTTTCCTGAAAGTGGCATCAAAATCCTATGTCAAACAACAGAGAAATTACGGTTCAAAGTCGAAGTTATTTTAAAGCAAAATCACTGCATGCGCGCAACACATACAAACAAACACAGAAACATACAAACATATGTTCGAACGTTTTCTCTACCTGCTGGCGGCAGCGCTGCCCGGAGCCGCTGGCCGCGCCGACCAATGCTATACATACACACATATGTATGTGTGCACATACTTATATGGAAATAATCGGAAGAATGATAGAAGAGGGGTGTGGTGCAACTGATAGAGTTGCGGCGCAATGTGGAACCTTCGCATGGATCGCGGGTTCGAGTGCTGACGATGACAGTTGTTAATTTATTTATTTTTTAATTTTAATTCAAAATGTAAATATTTAATTTTAATTTTTTAAATTTCATTTGAAAATTTTAATTTAAATAAAATGCAATACTATGGGAGTACGGGGTCTTTTACAGTCGGCTCGATCGACTGTAGCCTTTCTTACTTGTTTTTCGATGAAAAAGGAGAAAAGGCAGAGAGTAATTGACGGTCGGGCGTGCTCGACTGTACTTTTCATTCTTGTTACGGTCATTTACTGTGTCAAACTGGCGGTTTTTTTTGTAGACCTTGCGGGATAGTATTCCCCAAAGATCTTCAATCGGGTATTTTCCAAAATAGGTATTTTCCTATCCTCAAAAAATTTTTTTGTTATCCGCAGTATAAATTGGCGCGTTGTCCTGCTGAAAAGTCCAATTATCTTCGTATAGGTCTCCAGCAAAGTCAATAAATATCATGTCTAACAATTCTATATACACTTGCTCTCATATCTCTGCGTACACTTGAAAAAAAAAATGTTTTTTTAGGTTCGACCATTAATAGCGCTTGATAGAAAACAGATATTGGATTGATTTTTTTTATATTTGATAATTTCAACATTTTACTTAATACATAATAGCATTTCTTTCCGATAAATATAAACAGAAACTTAATATAAATAAAACAAAAAAAACATAACGAAAATAAGTGTTTCCAAAAGTCTGCGTACACATTAAAAATAACATAAAAAATTCTGCGTACAACGCTTTGCTGCATAATTTCAATATTTGGTTGGATAGCCTTTTCTCTTCAAAACCTCCGCTAAACGTCTTGGCATTGAATCCACAAGCTTTCCGATATCCTCAGCGCTTATTTTGCTCCATTCGTCCATAATAACATCCTTAAGCATTTTTTTAGATGTTATTGTGTGCTGCCGAATCCTGCGCTCGAGCAAATCCCACAGATGCTCAATAGGATTCAAGTCAGGAGATTGGGGTGGCGTGGGCAACTGCTTTTGGGCATTATAAAGCAGCCAGAGCTTTACGTTGTGAGCCGTATGTTTGGGATCATTGTCTTGTTGAAAATAATAATCATTTTCAATCCCCAATTTTTCGGCACTCTCTTTCAAATTTTGGTCCAAAATTCGAATATAGTCCTTGTGATCCATAGTTGACTCTATAAAAGTCAGATTCCCAACACCACTAGCCGCCATTGACCCCCAAACCATAACTCCACCTCCACCATGGGGCTTCCTACGGGCAACTCTACCATTATACTCCGCCTTCTTCCAAATTCGGCGAACAGTTTGATCAGAGACCGTTTTCTTAAAACGTTCGGCCACTTCAAGACGTCCTTGGTGGGCGGTAATCCTTGGATTTGAAGGCACAAGTTGAACGACGCGCTTTTTCTTCCTATCTGTTAATATGGATGGACGACCAGATCGGGGCTTCGATAAGATGGAGCCAGTTGAAACGTAGTTGTCATAAACTCTCTGACACGAGGAATGACTTCTGCCAAGTAATCGACCAATTTCTCGCCAAGATTTGCCCTCCAAGCGGAATTTTAAAATTAATTTTCGCACTTCAACGCAGATTTCTTTTCCTTTCGTCTCCATGATGCAACGCGTGTCAAATTTTAAAAAAATGTGTTTGCAAATAACAAAGAAAATAATACGTGGAATGAAGAATAGACAGAAGACGCTGAAAAAGTTAACGGTAATCGCAAATTCTCGCATTGTACGCAGAGTTTTTCGTGCGTACGCAGACTTTTGGAAACAGTTATTTTCGTTATGTTTTTTGTATTATTTATATTAAGTTTCTGTTTATATTTATCGGAAAGAAATGCTATTATGTATTAAGTAAAATGTTGAAATTATCAAATATAAAAAAAATCAATCCAATATCTTTTTTCTATCAAGCGCTATTAATGGTCAAACCTAAAAAAACATATTTTTTTTCAAGTGTACGCAGAGATATGAGAGCAAGTGTACATTTCTGCATTTGTTCTCGTGGGTATAAAACAGAGTGGAGACTTTCCAGCGTATCCAAATGCTGCCCAAACCATCAAAGATCCTCCACCGTGGTTGCGCTTATGACATGTCTTACGTGGTTGTCTTACATCCCGCCAATACTGGTGGAAACAGTCTGGTCCGTCTAGATTGAATTTTTTTTCGTCGGAAAAAATTTAATTAGACCCCGTACTCTTTAAAAAAGAGTAAAGGGGGTCTATTAAGTTTGTCAGAAGCGAGATGTGCGTAACAGGCAGAAGGAGGCGTGGCCGACCCCATAAAGTATATATATTCTTGATCAGCATCAACAGCCGAGTCGATATAGCAATGTCCGTCTGTCCGTCTGTCTGTCTGTCCGTCCGTCTGTATGAACACCTGGATCTTTTAAACTACAAAAGCTAGAGACACCAAATTTAGAATGAAAGTCCGTTTATGATGTACGCAGATCAAGTTTATTTCAAATTGCTGCCACGCCCCTTACCGCCCCCGCAATAAGCAAAAAACCAGACAAACCTCGAAAAAATTTGTGTTTTAGGCGAATATCTCAGTAACTATAGCACTTAGGACCACCAATGTTGGTATACAGGTTCCTAGAGACATCCTTAATATAACGCCATTCAAAATTTTGAGCTGCCACGCCCCCTTTGCTCATAAGAAATAAAAAACTGTCCATCTTCAATGCCTTTTTGAAGGCATTAAATCAAATAGTACAGTGTTGTAATTTAAGATACGCTTAGAGAATGACTATATCTAACTTTCCTGAAAGTGGCATCAAAATCCTATGTCAAACAACAGAGAAATTACGGTTCAAAGTCGAAGTTATTTTAAAGCAAAATCACTGCATGCGCGCAACATATACAAACAAACACAGAAACATACAAACATATGTTCGAACGTTTTCTCTACCTGCTTTGGCGGCAGCGCTGCCCGGAGCCGCTGGCCGCGCCGACCAATGATATACATACACACATATGTATATGTGCACATACATATATGCAAATAATCGGAAGAATGATAGAAAAGGAGTGTGGTGCAAGTGGTAGAGTTGCGGCACAATGTGGAACCTTCGCATGGATCGGTGGTTCGAGTGCTGACAATGAAAGTTGTTAATTTATTTATTTTTTAATTTTAATTCAAAATGTAAATATTTAATTTTATTTTTTTGAATTTCATTTTAAAATTTTAATTTAAATAAAATGCACTACCATGGGAGTACGGGGTCTTTTACAGTCGGCTCGATCGACTGTAGCCTTTCTTACTTGTTTTTATCATATTTTTATCATCCGACCAAAATTTATATTTTTTACCAAATGCTGGGCGCGCATTTATGTGCCGTTTCAATTGCCTGGGTACAGCCTCGCGGGAAACATATTGAACCGTGTCGATCTCCTGCAAAATTTGGTTCACGCGTCTACTGGATACATTAAGTTGCAGCTGACGTTTGATTTCGGTGCGTGACATGTTCTCTTGCACCGCCAGTCGCCGAATTTGCCGTTTACAGCGATTATCAATGTCGGTAGGTCGGCCGGCCCGCTTATTTTTCGCGTAATTTTCGGGGGCTACTGTGATTCTATGCCTATTAACTCTAGTAACAATATATGTTACGTTCTATCCAGCTTCAGCCAATCCTATGATCGGACCTTGGGGTTTGTCCGACATATGCGATCCACGAACAACTACCTAGATTCTTAATCTTAAATACAATTTAAAATGTTTCAAATTTCAAAATTATTTATCTTTTACACATATAAACGCTTGAACAGACGCTAAAGCACAATATTAACGCAACGCACATATACTTATTTCATAAGAAATTGACGATCAGCGTCGCAAATTTGAGATAACGGTACCAAGAATGAAGTTCAAAGTGAAGACGTCATATATGTACACTTACTATATGAATGTATGCAAAAACGTACATACTCCAAAACAACGTAATGTTAGATTTTAATAAAGTACAGAAGCATAAAAAAAATGCACATATACTTATTTCACTGAGGTAGTTTATGTACGTATGTACATACATATATGGCTACTAAAAAATCAATTGTTTTAGAATAACAACAAAGACGAGTTTTTTCTGGAAACATTTCACCAAAATTGAAGGCAATAGTGCGAAATGCAATATTTGTGGCAAAACCATCAAAACTGCAGGGAACACGACAAACATAAAAGACCATCTACAAAATGTCCATAAAGTTAACAAGGAAAGCGAAGACCAAACACCAGTGTCTAGCGGCGGGCCACCACGGCAAGCTTCAATCGCTGCCAGCTTTCAAAGTATAACAGACTTTGGAATATAATGACAAAAAGCAAAAAAAATTAATGATGCGATTGTCTATATGATCACAAAAGACATATAGCCATTTTCAGTTGTGAAAAATGCTGGTTTTATTTATTTAATGGTCGCACCGCGTTATGAAATGCCTTCGCGGTATAAAGTAACAAAATGGGTCGACGAGAAGTATACTGTACTGAAAGATCTGTGGAGAACATGGCTGGATGGAAAGAGCATATCCTTAACAATGGACGTATGGAGTGACCAAATGTCAATGCGCAGTTTTTTTAGGGATAACTGCTCATTTTCTCTTGGAGCAGGAAATTTTTTCTTTGACAATTGGAGCGATGCAGCTAACCGAGCGTCACACAGGACCATATCTGAGCGAAATGCTGGAAATCTGTTGCTCAGATTGGAATATACAATAGCAGCAAATTACAGCTATTGTCACAATGGTGCAAATGTTGTAAGAGCCGCTGAGATAGCTTTTGGGCACAAAAATCATCTACCCTGCTTTGCGCACACGCTCAATTTTATTGCTCGATCGGCCGTCCAGAAGGAATCCGTAAATGGATGCATTGGCAAAATGAAATCGATCGTTACTTTTTTAACCACAGTAATGTGGCCAGCGGCCATTTAAGGAAAGCAACAGAAAAAGTACTCATTCAGGATGTTTCAACAAGATGGAACAGTACTTATTATATGATAGAGCGCTTTTTGGAGGTCAAAGTGCAAGTGAACGAAGTAATGCAGAATATACCAAATGTTGCTGACCGGAAAGGAATTTGAGCTTTTGAACAATGTGCTTACAATGCTATGCCCCTCGAGGAAGCAACGAAAATTATAAGCGGAGAAAAATATTGCACGGCCAGTATGGTCATTCCTATTGTCAACATAATCAAAGACAAATTGCAAGAAATTAGTGACAATACACCAGACGCGAAGGATATGAAGGAGTTCCTGCTTCTCGAAATTGAAAGCGAATGGGATTGATAAAGCAGGTATAATTCAAACAATTGGTTTATATAATAATAATTTAATTTGTAGTTTTGTTAAATATATATTTTTAATATTGTTTTAGGTATCGATTCTGGCTATGGCCACTTTGCTTGATACTATTTTTAACTAGAAAGAAAGGAACTGTCGAGCACGGCCGACCGTAATATACTCTCTGCATTTTTTTTTCCAATTAAATTTTTAAAATCGGTCAAGAGATATTACAAGGCGTAGTACTTGCATTAAAACACGTTGATACACAAACAATCTAAGCGTAATCAAACATACATCCGTCTGTCTGTTTGCGAATACACATACGACAGACAATATAAGATGCATATATGTATGTATGTATGTGTGTATTCAGCGCGGCCAGCGACTGCGTGCAGCGCTGCCGCCACGCAGGCACAGAAAACATTCGAACATGTGCTTATGTTTCTGTCTCACATGCACTCATACATGATATTGCATTCAGTTATCAATATTGTAACGCTTCTAGTTTACTTGGTTATAGTGCGGTTTCAATGCACCTTTCAGGATAGATTGATATAGCTACTCTCCACACGAATTTTAAATTACAATACTGTACGATATTAACAAATGCCAAAAAACGGAACGAAAGTTGAGAAAAATTTTTATTTTTTGTGGGAAAAAGGGGCGTGGCAGTCCAAAATTTTAAATGTCAATGCATTAACGCTGCCGCTGGGAACCTCCATGCCAAAACTGATCATCCTAGGTGCCATAGTTACTGAGATATTCGCCAAAAACACCGATTTTTTCCGAGGTGTGTCTGGTTTTTTTCTCATTGTGGGCAAATGGGGCGTGGCATCAAAAAAAAAAAAAAAAGATTCTTGTATTGACTGACTAAATATGTGATCGATTGAGACCAAGCTCGAACTTGTAGCTCTTACCATCTCTGAAATCTGTTTGTTCATACAGATAGACAGACAGACGGACACGGCTATATCGACTCGGCTTGTGATGGTGATCAAGAATATATATACTTTATGGGGTCTGCCACGCCTCCTTCTGCCTGTTACGCACATCTCGCTTCTGACAAACTTAATAGACCCCGAGCCGTCTTTTCACAATTGACCAGAGATTCTCAATCGGATTGAGGTCGGGACTTTGTGCTGGCCACTCCATCAGCTGAAAATGGTGTTTCCCAATCCATTCCATAACAATTTTCGCAGTGTGCTTGGGATCCCCGTCTTGTTGAAAAACAATTTCTTCCTCGGGATAAGCACATTTGTCTACAAAATTGGGAAGATGGGATTGCAAAATTTCTAAATAGTCCTCTTTTCGCATGATGCCTTCTACTAAGTGGAGAGGACCAATACTCCACCATGTAAAGCAACCCCAAACCATTATATTTCCACCGCCGTGTTTGACGGTTTGCTTCACATGGTGTTTTTGAAGACGTTCACCGGGTCTACGCCAGCAGTATTGCTTTCCATCCGACTGGAAGCGGTTGAATTTGGACTCATCCGACCAGATAACGCGTTTCCAATCATCAACGGTCCAATTTTTGTGTTCCCTTGCAAATTTCAAACGCGCTTTTACGTTCTTATCGGACAATGCAGGTTTGACCTTTTTTACTGATGAGGTGTATCCTATATCGTGAAGCGCTCGTCTAGCAGTCCATTCGCTAACATTTTAGTTAACCGCCAAGGAAGCACCCTTTGGTGTTGGCAGTCTGTTTTTTCTCATTTCTGCTATCATCAGCCGAGCATCGGAGTCTGTTAATAATTTGTTGCGACCTTTCATTTGCGGTTTGGGGGTTATATTTCGCCTTTTTTGGCTAATTCCAAGTTTTTTTCGCTATTGTACGTAAAGAGCAGCCTTTCTCGGTCAGACACACAACACAATTTTTTTAGTTTCTACCGATATTTTTCTCATTTTTATGCGTTTATTTAATAATTTTTTGAAAATTTGCTATGAATTAAAAAATTTGATTTGATTCGCACGACAAACGTTTAAAATTAGTCTACGATTAGCAGAACATAGATAAGAAAAAATATAACGGTGAATCTGCATGGTTTTTGCTGATAAACAAAGCAGAAAGGCGAAAATAGGTGGAAAGTACCAATCGTGCAAAAATGAGTTTATGTGGATTGTTTTTGTTTTTTTTCTTATACTCTTTGTTTTTATATAATTTACTTTATTTTTTTTTTTTCTTATATGTTCTAAATAAAATAATAAACATAAAACAAAGACATTTTTTGGATTTGCTTGCATGGTTCGCGTTTGCTGGGCGGCCAAAGTCTAAGTTGTAAACATTCACTCACTTTTGCTCGCCACTGTATATACTTTATGGGGTCTGCCACGCCTCCTTCTGCCTGTTACATACATTCCAACGATTACAATATACCCTTGTACTCTACGATTAACGGGTTTAAAGATTGCCAACCGTACTTGTAGGCAATATACAAGTTTGTCGTTGTGCAGCACACACCGTACAACTAATTGATCTTGATGTTATTAAATGACAAAGTACATAAGAAATACATCAAATAGATATCGCGAAATTTTTGAGCTCAAACAGTTAAAAATGCCACAACCAGATTGTCCAAAAAGATCTACACACTCTATGCTTAAGGATTTGTTAGTGGCTAAAGAAGTGTTGATGAAAATTGAATCAATTTAAAACAAATCCGGAGAAGAAAACTTCGAAGTAGATGTGACTTTTTGGGAGTTCATAGACCATTTTTGCTTCGCATTTAGTCCCTTGCAAAAAACAATAAAAAAGTGTCAAGAAGAACAACTGCAATATAGCAACTTTTGCACACAATGGCTTAAACTCTAAATTTGCACCGACTAAACTTTTACCGATTCAAATCAAGAATTAATAAAAACGATTGCTAGGAAAATTTTGATGTCCATGGAAACCTGATCAAAAGCATTGTTTAGCAACAAATTCTTAGTTTCGTGTTTGTTTTTTGGATCCATAATTCAACACACTCTAACAGCAACACAAAAAATTGATGCAATAAATCATTTAAAAACTTTTTGGGACAGAATATGTGAACCTTACTGGTAATTTATGCTCAACACTAAGTTCTGGCTCATATCAATCTGTGGCAGTCTCGTCGACTCAATACATACATACTGAAATATCGATAGCTTTAATTTGTTATATTCGTTCATTTGAGTAATTCACTTAGTTCAGTTCAGCTCTTAAGAATAGAAGCGACTCACTCATGAAGAAGAAGAGTCTTAGAAGAAATAAGCATCATCATTACAATTGTTAGTTGTAAGAGAAAAGACAATAAAGTTTATATACATATGTCGAAGTCTTACATTGGTGACCCCGACGTTTGAATAAACGCAACCGATTGTGCAATACATTAACACACAAGTTAATAAGTCGCAACATCGGCCGACGCAACTGTGCACGCTCATTGCCCACGCACAAACACACAGTCCCAAAAGTTGTGAAATTGTACATCGAAAGCACACCGCACTGAACATGGCCAGCAACGGAGAACAAATGGAGCAGTCAGCTCCTGGCACCAACACGGAGGTTCACGGACAAAGCGCACTTCAAGCACAGGCACTGCAAGAAGTTTTTCGGGTAGGCGTCAAGCCGCCATCTTTTTGCAAAGAACAGCCGGATTTATACTTCATTCAAATGGAATCACAATTCGCAGTCGCAGGCATCTCGGCTGACAACACAAAATTTCATCAGGTTGTTTCGTCACTGGAGCCACAATACCTGCTGCACATTTCCGACATCATTCGAAATCCGCCAGAGTCCAACAAATACGATGCAATCAAAACAGCTCTCATCAAAGAGTACACTGATTCCGAGCAACGAAAGCTCAGCATGCTCATACACGAGGTTCAGCTGGGAGATCTCAAACCGTCGCATTTGTGGAAGCGCATGAAGGAATTAGCAGGTACTCAAATACTGGACGAGGCATTAAAATCAATGTGGATAGAGCGTTTACCAGAAAGCATGCGAGCCATAGTGTCGATCATTGAAGGCGACCCCACTAGAACAGCTCTGAAAGCAGACAAAATTTGGGAGTCGCAACGCCTTTCACCGGTGTGCGCAGTGGAGAACAACGGCAAGCTACAGGCCGAAATTGACGAGCTACGCAAGGAGTTGCGTAAGTTGAAATCGGAGCCTCCAACTAAACCACAGACCCGTAATAAATCGAAGTCGCCTGATCGCCCACAATTCTGCTATTATCACAATAGATTTGGCGCAAAGGCTAAGCGATGCGCAGAGCCATGTGATTTCAAAATATTCCATTCGGAAAACTAAAGCCCACTCTGTCAACGACGACGGGCACAGTGGGATCTACAAGCCGTCGATTATTCATCACAGATCACAGTACAAAAATCAGATATCTTATCGACACAGGTGCAGATTTCTCGATCATTCCCCCAATGAACCGTAACGCTCAACCCACAAATTTTCTATACGCAGCTAATGGAAGTCCAATCAAGGCGTATGGCACAAAAATTGTGACAGTCAACTTCGGCACGGGAAAAAAAATGAATTGGGAATTCACCATCGCTGATGTGACCAAACCTATCATAGGAGCCGATTTCCTACACCACTACAGGCTTTTAGTCGACGTTCACAAGAAACTCCTCACAGACAGCTCTACAAAGCTACAAATAAGAGGCACAACTTGCAGCGTGGAACTCGAAAAACTTTATACTGTTTCTCCAGCAAGCAGCAGCCACTTCGAGTTACTTCTACGGGAATACAAAGATCTAACTATGCCATTTAAATATGCAACACATAATACAAAAACATCAGTACAGCATTACATATTTACAAAAGATCAGCCCGTAGCATCCAAAGCCCGACGACTAAACCCTGAAAAGCTAGCGGTTGCTAAACGGGAATTCGACTATATGCTAAAACAGGGCATTTGCAGTCCAAGTAGCAGCCAATGGGCGAGTCCACTGCATATGGCTCCGAAGAAAAACAAGGCGGAATGGCGACCATGCGGAGACTATAGACGCTTAAACAACATCACAAAGCCTGATCGATATCCGCTGCCGCATATTCACGATTTTTCATACAAGCTCAACCATAAAACGATCTTCTCAACAATCGATCTCGAACGAGCATATCATCAGATACCAATTGCACCAGAACATCGCGACAAAACCGCCATCATCACTCCATTCGGGCTCTCCGAATTCAATGTGATGACATTTGGTTTATGCAACGCAAGCCAAACTTTTCAGCGTTTTATGGATCAAATATTTCGTGATATGGAAAACGTGATAGTCTACATAGACGACATCTGTATAGCGTCACAAAGCGCAGACGAACACTATCAGCACCTAAAGGACGTCTTCGATAGACTTCGCCAGCATGGCTTGCGCATAAATGCCTCAAAGTGTAGACTGGGGTATGAGCAAGTGGATTTTCTTGGCTATCACATCACAAAAGCAGGCATCAAGCCAACAGGCGATCGCATTCAAGCAATTGTGGATTTCAAAAAACCAAAGTTGGCGCATGAGCTCAAAAGTTTCTTGGCAATGCTAAATGTCTACAGGAGATGCTTACCTAACGCAGCTTATAAGCAAGGACAACTTCAGAAGCTTATTGTCGGAAACAAAAAGAAGGACAAATCTCCGATCGAGTGGAACGACGCAGCGGAAAAGATGTTCGAGCAATGCAAAGCCGATTTATCTCGCGTGACAACTCTCACGCATCCTTCAGCAAATGCGAAATTAGTACTGCATGTCGATGCAAGCAACTTCTGTGTCGGCGCTGCTCTAAACGAGTTGCAAAATGGCGCACTCAGACCGCTTGGCTTCTTTTCCAAACGAATATCGGAGGCACAAAAAAAGCAAAGTACCTACGATCGCGAGTTGCTAGCAATTTTTCTGGCCGTTAAGTATTTCGCACACATGATCGAAGGACGCAGCTGTACCATACTAACCGACCACAAACCGCTCACGTTTGCTTTTCAACAAAATCCAGAGAAAACTACTCCGAAACAAACTCGACAGCTCAGCTTCATCAGTGAATATACCACAGATATTCAGCACATCGCAGGAAAAGATAACATCATTGCAGATACGCTATCAAGAGTGGAGGCAATCTTCAATGACGATCAGTTGGACTTCAAGAAACTGGCATTAAGTCAAGAATCCGATGAAGAGCTAAAGCAACTACTAGAGAACTCTTCTCTGCAGCTTAAACAGATCCAGCTCAACGACTCAAAGACTCTTATGTATTGCGACACATCAACAGAACGGATCCGTCCATACGTCACACACAACTTTCGCAAGCAGGTCTTTAACGCTATTCACAGGTTGTCACATCCTGGCAAACGAGCAACAGTCAAGCTTATATCCGAACGCTTCGTGTGGAAAGATATGAAGAGGGACATCACTATGATGGTAAACAACTGTACAAATTGCCAGCAAGTAAAAATCCAGAGGCACAACAAAGCGGCATTGCAAAAGTTCGAACCACCAGACAAACGGTTTGAACACATCAATATTGATCTAATAGGACCACTGCCACTCTCGAACAATTATAAATACTGCCTGACCTGCATCGACCGTTTCTCACGGTGGCCAGCGGCCATTCCTATAGCGGACATCACAGCTGAGACAGTGGCCAAAGCTCTATTACAAGGCTGGATTGCAAACTACGGTATGCCGCATGTAATAACCACCGATCAAGGAAGACAATTTGAGTCTCGTCTGTTTAAGGAGCTCACTCGTTTGACCGGCTCTAAGCATCTTCGAACCACAGCATACCACCCACAAGCTAACGGAATGGTGGAGAGAATGCACAGGACACTAAAAAGCTCCATCAAATGTCACACTAATTCCAACTGGGTTGACAGCCTTCCAATTGTACTCCTGGGTCTGCGTGCAACACTTAAAGAAGACCTTAATGCATCTCCAGCTGAAATGATTTATGGTACAACACTAAGGCTGCCGGGAGAATTCTTCGAAGAACCTTCCGACGAATATATCGAAAGCGAATTCATTAGGAAACTGCGTTCAACCATGGCCGAACTGAAACCAGTAAATACATCTCATCATGACACTCCAAAAGTGTTTCTGCAAAAGGATCTTAAAACATGCACTCACATATTTTTACGAGACGACACAGTTAGGCCGCCACTTAAGGCACCCTACGATGGACCATTTCCAGTTATAAGCCGCAATGAAAAAAATTTGGTTATTTCCATCAACGGCAAACAAACCACAGTCTCCATCGATCGAGTAAAGGCGGCTTACATAGAAGCAGATGATGCAACACCCTTACCTGCAGCAAACAACAGTACTCAACGACCCATCATCCAGACGCGCAGTGGACGTACGGTACGCCCACCAAATCGTCACGTACATTTCGCAAGTTAGCTGCAGTATCGGAGGGGGAGTGGATGTGGCAGTCTCGTCGACTCAATACATACATACTGAAATATCGATAGCTTTAATTTGTTATATTCGTTCATTTGAGTAATTCACTTAGTTCAGTTCAGCTCTTAAGAATAGAAGCGACTCACTCATGAAGAAGAAGAGTCTTAGAAGAAATAAGCATCATCATTACAATTGTTAGTTGTAAGAGAAAAGACAATAAAGTTTATATACATATGTCGAAGTCTTACAAATCAAATAGCCACTTTTTTGATGAGGAGGATGAATTGTTGAAAGCGTATTTATTGCAACGAGTTGATATGGATCTAACTTGTGCATCTGACGTTTATTCTAAAAGTGAAAATCTTCAACTTCCTTATCAAAGAATTGATACAGATGTCTTATTGTTCTGGAAAGCAAAGCAGTGCACCAACCAAGAGCTATACGCAATCAGTAATGTTTGTTTTGCAGTTCCACCAACTAAGGTAAGTACTTTAACTTAACTTTAACTTGACAGATTTATAACTCTAATTTTACACAAGTGACAATTGAACGAGCATTCCCGGCGCTAAGGCTTGTGCTTACCGATTACCGAAACAACTAAGCCAGGATGTTCTTGAAAATATATTGCTGGTCAATTTAACCCCAAGTTCTCCTGACTCAGCTATTGACACACTTTTTCACTCACTTTTTCAAGATGAAGATTCAGAATAAAAGAAGTAAAATTTTCGATATATAATAATTGTTTTTATTATACCCGTTACTCGTAGAGTACAAGGGTATATTGTAATCGTTGGAATGTATGTAACAGGCAGAAAGAGGCGTGGCAGACCCCATAAAGTATATATATTCTTGATCAGCATCAATAGCCGAGTCGATATAGCCATGTCCGTCTGTCCGTCTGTCCGTCTGTCCGTCCGTCCGTCCGTCCGTCCGTCCGTCCGTCCGTCCGTCCGTCTGTATGAACAAAAGGATCTCAGAGACTATAAGAGCTAGAAAGGTGAAAGGGGTCGCAAATGAAAGGTACAATACCCAAGCAGTACGAGTTTGTTTTTGTTTTTTGACACGCCCATTTTAGGGCGTTCTATCTTCATATAAAGGTAAATGTACAGATAAAACTTGAATGTTTTAGTATAGAAAACTTTTTTGTTAGCAATGCTATCTGAACTAAATTCACACGAAGAGTACATGTCTATGAAGTTCATGTACTGACCAAGTTTGATCGAAATCGGACAACTATATCGTATAGCTCCCATAGGGCCGATCGGTCAAAAACACGCTCCAAATATAAATTAGTATGAAAAAATTTTGCATTGACCAAGCTATCTTAATGAAACTGACACAAAATAAATAAATCATAAATATAAATATACTGACCAAGTTTCATAGAAATCGGACTACTATATCGTATAGCTCCCATAGGGACAATAGGTCAAAAATTTGCATTTAGTATGAATTTGTATGAAACTTTTCTGTATTTACCAAGCTATCCTAATGAAACTGATACAGAATAAATTTATCAATAACATAAATGCACTGACCAAGTTTCGTACAAATCGTTTGACTATATCGTATAGCTCCCATAGGAACAATCGGTCGTACATTGAGTAACGGGTATCCTAAAGTCGCGGGGCGACTGTAGCATTCTTTCTTGTTTTTCTATGATTCCACGACTTTTCTCGAGACTACCTGCGCTACCAACTTGCAACTTTCTTTTGCCGACTTTTCCCTTTCTGCTCTTGCTTCGACTGCGACTTTTGATTTTTTTCAGAAGCAGCAGCAGAAACAAAAGCAAAACGAAATGAAACTTCTTTCAGTTTTTTTAACACTGTTTGACAGTTACGTTGAAGCTTATTTGTTTTGGGTGTTGTGACGCCCCAATATAAGGCGCACAAAAATTCAATGGTACTGGCCGAAAACTGCCAGTACCTACGTTTGAATTTAAAACGGGCACCGTCCCATTACTGCCAGCCGGCAGTGTACGGCGAGAAGAGGAGAGCGAAGTAAGCAGCACAAGACAGTGTGTTGGCTTACTCTAACAACAGCGGGATCACCAACAGCAGAGCCGATATACAGTCAAGGAAAAATCAACATACAGCAAGAAATTTGCGATATTTCGGTTTTCTGCCTTGAAATTAAAAAAATTTGTTTTTCCATTATGTATTACACTCACAGGTATTAATATTTCAGAAAAAAAATTTATTTAAGATTTGAGCATAGCAAAGTTATAAAGAACAAGAAAGAATGCTACAGTCGCCCCGCGACTTTAGGATACCCGTTACTCAATGTTCGACCGATTGTTCCTATGGGAGCTATACGATATAGTCAAACGATTTGTATGAAACTTGTTCAGTACATTTATGTTATTGATAAATTTATTCTGTATCAGTTTCATTAAGATAGCTTAGTCAATGCAAAATTTTTTCATAATAATTTATATTTGGAGCGTGTTTTTGACCGATCGGCCCTATGGGAGCTATATGATATAAATGTCCGATTTCGATCAAACTTGGTCAGTACATGTACTTCATAGACATGTAGTCTCAGTAGGATCAGATAGCATTGCTAACAAAAAAGTTTTCTATACTAAAACTTTCTTATCTGTACATTTACCTTTATATGGAGATAGAACGCCCTAAAGTGGGCGTATCAAAAAACAAAAACATTTGCGACCCCTTTCACTTTTCTAGCTCTTATAGTCTCTGAGATCCTTTTGTTCATACAGACGGACGGACGGACGGACAGACGGACATGGCTATATCGACTCGGCTATTGATGCTGATCAAGAATATATATACTTTATGGAGTCTGCCACGCCTCTTCTGCCTGTTACATACATTCCAACGATTACAATATACCCTTGTACTCTACGAGTAACGGGTATAAAAATCCTAAAATGTTCGTGGAAAAAAGTCTACATACAGCGTGGGAATTTTCCGAAAAATTTCAAGAAATAGAATGTAATATGGGGAAATCGTCGACTATTTTGACGTCTAGCTTCGTTGTGTATAAATTTAAAGTATTGGGTAGACAAAAAGTATTTATGGGACTGATTTTATAACAACAAAAATGGAAAAAAGAAATAGTGTTGGGTAATCACTGCTCATTTTGGTGAACATGTTCACTTGTTCTTTTTCTCGAGGTGAGTCAACTCACTCACTTTGCTCACTTGTTCACTTTCTTTGCTCAGTTGCTCACTTGTTCACTTACTTTGCTCAGTTGCTCACCTGTTCACTCACACAGAAAAATGTAAAATACGTTACATTTTAAGTTAAATCATATACTTTTTTCATCATATACTTTTCCAATCATATACTTAAAACTAAAATAACAAAAAAATAAAAATTAATCTTAACATTTTAGTTCCCTTCATTGGGAATTCTTTGGTTACTTCAATTGTTTGGCTTGGGTTTTTTTTTTTAATTTTAGCGCTATAATTAAAAAAAAAGGAAACTATTAGTCCGGAAAACTTTTTGGATATCAGGTTATACTTACAAAAATTTACATATTATTATGTAAAAACATAAGATTTTCCACATTTTTTGGCTTCAGCAGAGACCGCCTTTTGCGCACAGTTTCGCCTGCGCTTGAAAATATGCGCTCGCATGGAACGGATGTGGCAACTATACATAGGCGCTTCAGCATATAAGCGTAAAGAAGAGGATACTGTGCTTTGCGCTGATTCCACCATACTAAGGGATCATCCTTTCGACTAATATATTCCTCAGCCAGATATTTATCCATTTCACGAATGGCTGCAGCAGTGTTGTTGGTGGGTTGGCTGACTTGTTTAAAGGTGCTATCATAATCACTCCAAATGTCGTCATCTCGGTTGTTCAACTGATATTGTTCTTGTTGTTGACTGACATTGTTCGTCAAATTCTCTTCCGACAGGGGTGTCACGGTACGCATTGACAATAAATTTTTTTTTATGTCCGCTGTTGACTTTCTAAAGTTTTCCGTTGATTTAAAAACTCTTCCTTTGAACCTTGGGTCAAGTATTGTACTTTCCGCATACAATATATTTACCTCAATGTCTTTGAATCGGGCATCCATTTCCACGTTTATTTCCCTCAAAACTGCCTTCAATGTGGGATTCGATATTGAAAGACTCATGCTAGTCATTTTTTTTTGCAGTAAGCCAACAAAAACAATAATTTTTGAAAGAGTAACATTTTTTTCAGCAGAAATTTCTTCAGTTACTTGGTTAAATGGCTGCAATATTGGGAGTACTCCCTCAATTAAATCCCAGTCTTCTGGAGACAAAATGAGATCAGTGCGAGTTGACAGAGCTGCTACAACTGCTTCCTTCAACATCGATAGCCGTTGAAACATTTTGAATGTCGAATTCCATCTTGTTGGCACATCCTGGGCAAGTTTTAGTTCTGGCAACTTAAAAAGAGCTTGCATTTCCTTTAGCTTCTTTAGTCCAGATGTGCTTCGATTAAAATATTCCGTGATAGCTTTTCCTTTTGTGCGCACACTGCTCATTTTTTCTAAAGCTTTCTGCACAATAATATTTAAAGAGTGCGCAAAACACCTGACATGCCTCCAATTGCCCAATCGAACAGCACCAACAATATTATAAGCATTGTCTGATGCTATTGCCGCTACTTTGTTTTGCAACTCCCAGTCTCCAAGAACTTTCTTGAGAAATCCGCAAAGATTTGCTGAAGTGTGCGATTCTTCAAATGACTGGCAAGCTATCATGTAGGAGTTCAGCACTGTTGACTCTTTCTCTATAAAGTGAACGGTAATTGCCAGATAACTCTCGTTGGTTATAGATGTCCAACCGTCTGTTGTTAGGCATACCGCAGTGGCCGCACGCAGCTTCTCCACAATCTGTCCAGAGTATTCATCGCAAATTTTTGGTAATATTGAACAAGTCAATGTCTTCCTTGTCGGAAGCTTGTAGCCTGGGGCATGCGACACATCCTCAATCAATTTTTTGAATTCCGGCTCTTCCACTAGACGCAAGGCGTGATGACCCTTGGCAATCATTTTGACTAGTTGCTTGTCAATTTTCTGAGCTTTGCTTGCTGCGACAGGTTTGTGAACAAATGTGGTTATTTTCGGTTGTGCTCTTTGGACAATAACTGCACTTTCCTCATCCTGTCGGACAACAGGCTCCATAGCTGAAGGGTGCTTGCTCTTTAAGTGACGGCTTAAATTACTTTGAGATTTGCAGCTCAAAACAGCTTTACAATATTTGCATTTGGCTTGTTGGTTGCCAATATCATCGAAATGGCTCCAAATCTCACTATATTTACGTATAAGCGACATTTTAAAATGTGGAATCAGATTTGGCGCTAATACAAGTGTGAGCTTCAGGAAGACAAACGCAAATATGAGCATGAACGCAAAATGCGCTAAGAAAATGTACGCAAAATGCGCTAACAAAATGTACGCAAAATGCACTATAAGAAGCATAGGGGAACAACTGAGCATAACGGAGCATGTGAACAAGAAGAAGCAAGTGAGCAAAAGTGAACAAGTGAGCAAAAAAGAGCAAAACTGAGCAAGTGAGCAAAAGTGAGCAAGTGAGCAAGTGAGCAAAAAAGAACAATTGGAATGGAACATGTTCAGTTGCTCAGTTTAGTGAACAACTCTTTTTTGTTCACTCACTCATGAGCAACCCAACACTAAAAAGAAAGGATATTCAGTCTTCTGTTCGCATATTTATTATTAGCCTTCGAAATGATAAAAAATCATATGGTGAAATCGCGATTATCGTTAAATTGAGTCGTTCAACTGTGCAGACAATTATTCGCAACAACAAGAAGAACGACTCAATTGAAAATAAGAAGAGAACAGGAAGGCCAAAGAAGCTATCGGGTCGTGACGAGAGAAGCATCCTCAAGGAATTTTAAAAAAAACCCGGGAATAAGTGCACCAAAATTGGCGGAACATATCGGAAAATGTTCAGGAGTCATTGTGCATCCCAAAACAATGGGTAATTTTTTGCACAAGGATGGTTTCAAGAGCCGAGTTCCTTGAAAGAAACTTTAATTTCCAAAAAGAACCTCCTATTGCGCCTAGAATTCGCTAAATCCCACTTAAATCAGGATGCGAGCGCGTTTTATTTACTGATGAAAGTAAATACAATATATGTGTTTTTAAATAAACTTATTTAGTTAGACTCTAAATAATGGCATATCAATTTTTTAAGTTGGAATGTTTGGAAGCGTGCCTAAGCGCTACCAGCAGCATCGAAAAAGCGACGCGAAGCAGCGGCAGAGGAGAGAGAGAAGCAGCGCTGCCGGGCTGACTTACATTACAGTCAATGGCGGATACACGCTGCCTATGCTGAGAACGCCGACGTCGACGCAGGCAAAAATAATTATGCGACGTTTCGCATGCTGGCAGAATTTTGGCACGCGTCAGTTGATCTTGAACCAGCAAGTGACTGAGTGCGAAAAACGATAAGCCAAAGTACAAGGCCACGCGGCGGAAAAAAAAACACAACACGTTTGGAGTAACAAGGGATTAACACACAAGACGACCACAAGAACGACATTGGACACGCAGAAGACATCAACGATCAGGAACGACCAACCGAGTGACGCCAACGAGGTGAGCCACGGGAGTCCCTGAAGAAAGGGTTTTATGTATGGTTAGGGACTGCGTGCCAAGTAATAAATAGAAATAGAAAACAAGCGAACAGCGAAATAAGATAACAATAAAAAACACGTGCAACGGATAAATAAAAGATAATTGAACATACCAGAAACAAAGCAAAACCAACATCTCGACATGTGCATATTATTTTTCAGGAATTAGTGAAACAGTGACTATCGTGCCGCTGTCCAACGGAGGGACCACCGCCCGCTATTGTGGCTTCGGCCGAGTAGCTGACTGTGGATATATATGTTTCGTATCCGTGGCCGTAGCGTCTGCTGCCCGCTGAGGCGGAATACACCGATAGTGACCGCGGTGCAAATCGTTGCTGTGCCTGTCTCCAGGATCGACCGACCCACTAATTGCTATTGTGCCTTCGACCGATTAGCTGTTGAGGGGTTCGTGTCAATATCGGGTGTGCTCCGTTCCTGCAACCGTAGCGTCTGCTAGTTGTCGAAGCGGAACACATTTGAACCAGTACAGGCAAAATCTTTCGAGGCTCCCCCACGTGTCCGCCGGGCCCGCCAGTTGCTATTTTGGTTATCGGCCGTTTAGCAGTTGTTGGACCCGGGTCGACCTAAGGTGTGCCCGCTTCCTAAGTCGTAGCGTCTGCTGGCTGCGGAAGTGGAGTGCATGTGACCATACGACCCCGGTTTCGGACAGTTTCGGCCGACACGACAACACCTACAGTAGCTGCGGGTAAGTAGTTGCTGTACGAGTCAGCGCCGACACAGAGGGTGTTCCGCCTTCCTAAGCCGTAGCGTCTGCTGGCCGCAGAAAGCGGTGTCGACACCCAGCGTTCATATGTGCACTGCTAGGTAATTTCTCTGTTTTTGTTCAAGAAAGCATCGAACGCCCCTTTTCTTTTTGCGCACTATCATTCTTTACTAGTGTTCCTTTGCACAAAATATATATTATCTGTAAAAGACAGCCCTGACCCCTGAGACATACTGATTTGAGTCGTTACAGTGTGTAATTGTTTTATGTCTATTTTCTTTAATTTTAAACTGCTCGATTTATTGTTTAAAAAATACAATTTAATCATTTCAAAATATCGTTGAAGCTGCATTTCGAACTAGCAGCCACTTCTGAAAAGTGTCACAATGCTTATATTCTCAACGGATTATGTAAAGACGATATAATTTATCTTTATTTGGTATTTTTAAGGACCATTTTTTAAGACATGCAAATCTTTAACAAAATTGTTCAAGCCCGGAATGGAAACCCAACCCAATTACTTTCAGATGTAATTGTTGCCATAAATTCACTCAAAATTTCCTCCAGATTTTGAAATAAACATTTTAAATGATGATTGGAAGAAGCATCTGTGCCTAATTTGTATTTTAACTATGTTTTGGGCAACCAATTAAAGAGTCTCATTTCGTATTACAGCAGCTTTAAATTAGGAAAATTTATTAAAGAGTTAATAATAATAGTTTTGATTTTATTTCATATGTATATGTCGGAGCATAATAAATGCGAATGTGAGTGTATGCGATTGTTTGTATACTCTCTGCAAGAGTATATTGGGTTTGTGCAAATGTATGCAGAAGAAGGCGTGGCAGACCCCATAAAGTATATATATTCTTGATCAGCATCAATAGCCGAGTCGATATGTCCGTCTGTCCGTCCGTCCGTCTGTATGAACAAAAGGATCTCAGAGACTATAAGAGCTAGAAAGGTGAAAGGGGTCGCAAATGAAAGGTACAATACCCAAGCAGTACGAGTTTGTTTTTGTTTTTTGACACGCCCACTTTAGGGCGTTCTATTTTCATATAAAGGCAAATGTACAGATATAACTTGAAAGTTTTAGTATTTTTGTTACCAATGCTATCTGATCCAAATTAACACGGAGACTACATGTCTATGAACTACATGTACTGACCAAGTTTGATCGAAACCGGACAACTATATCGTATAGCTCCCATAGGGCCGATCGGTAAAAAAATTTGCATTTAGTATGAATTTGTATGAAAATTTTCTGTATTTACCAAGCTATCTTAATGAAACTGACACAGAATAAATTTGTCAATAACATAAATGGCCAAGTTTCATTCAAATCGTATGACTATATCGTATAGCTGCCATGGGAACAATCGGTCGAACATTGAGTAACGGGTATCCTAGAGTCGCGGGATGACTATAGCATTCTTTCTTGTTAAATAGTGTAATGCAGAACAGCAACATGAATAAAACGCAGCATACAATTTCAGAATCGCTTATGGACTAGTAATGTGCTTACATTAAAACTCAATATACCTACAACCCATTTTCCCACTGTATAAAATGGCTTACTGCTTTATAAAGTATTTGATGAAATAATTGATTACTAAAAGAAAAAAATAAACGCTTCAGTAATGTAGTATTTGTTGTTTAAAATTAAAATTTTTTATTTCTAATAATTATTATTTATTATGTTATACCACTTAATCTATTTTCTAGTTTAAATTAAATGTAGTATGTTTTAACCATCTAGTAATTATTTAAATCTATATTTATTTATTTTACATCCTTAAAATATATTTGAATCTTATATATATACATACATATCTAAATATATCATATTATCTTAAATACTATTTTTTTCTCCTTTGCTGTCAAATTTTTGCTTCGCCAGCCGAGATTTTTGAACCCGAAAGCAGTTCCTTATTGTGGTGATATAGCTTTTGTGGGTCCAGCCTTCGATTTTTATAGCATCTGTTAGTTAAACATTATTAATTGTTGTCATTAAAATTAAGATTATTTATACATACCAGATAAAGCATCGTTCAATTACTTGAATTACTTGAACTGCTTGAACGGCTCTTTTCCGTTTAGGCCGTCATAATTCAGGTTTGGAATTATGTTGCTTCCAATTACAGAATCGAAATGTTTTATAACATTTCCTTTGGAAATATTTCGAGGAATTCGCATCTGTATATATAATTTAAAGAAAAAATCGTTAAGTTTAATTAATTTACATAAAAGACATAATGTACTTACAAAAGTTTCTTTGTCATCTTTAATAAGTTGATCCACTTTCGGAAGGTCATCCATTGTTTGGATTGGGAAGACATTCGAAAAAGATGATGGCGTGTCTTCGACAGTAAATTTTTTTAATATCGTTAATATAAGGGCCATTTCCAGAAAATGGTCCACCACGACGAAAAAAATTAAAAGTTGTTAAAAAAATGATTTGTACTTATAAATTGCTTAAGAAATATTTGAATTTAAAGAATTTAACAAGTTTACAGCATATTTTTGTTTCTGTTGTGAAATATTGGCACAGAAAGTTATTCCATTTTGAGCTACTTTTAATGCAGGTTTTGCTTTTTGTTGTTATTTATTATACAATCGTTTTATGGTCGCATTCTTCTTTCGATATTTTAAAACCAACAACAAACTAATGCGAGAAAAGAAAAATAGATAAGGCAAGCATCCATGAACGGTAAATTTTTGAGTTTCTTTCACCTGCTATTCCTTTGTCACGTTCGCGAGCGAAATAATGCATTTGTCTTCAGTACTGCACTTCTAATCGAAGCAAGTGGAATATAATTTATATCCAAAGAAAGTGAATCGCAATTAACTCGAAAAAAAAAGTGTGCTATCGCTTATTAAACAATTTTTAATTGATTTCAAAGTTTGTCACGTTCGCCATCGTAAGTGTGACTTATAAGAAAATAAAATTGTTTTTTGTTCATATAAGCTTCATTTTATGCAGATGGGTAAAAATTGTAATAAAGAAGCATCACAACGGTATTTAAAAAAATTAACGCTGATCCCGTCAAGCGCCAAAAATACCTGGACAGTGCTGCAATGAGAATGAAAATAAGGCGAGCGAAATCAAAAGAACTAAGCAACAAAAATGTGAGGGGTTTTTGGAAAGTAAACGGGAAAAGGATAGAGTCCGGCAGCAGAACCACTGGGAAAAAATCAAGAACACACAAAATCAACACGCAAACATCGTTGAACCTTATGGTTGTAAGCAAACGCTTGGAAAAGCTGTGAAAAAAGCTGAAATGGGCTTACCTCTGGCGCTGGATAAAAAAATTGCTGTCATAAAAGCGCTTTATAAGAAGTACGTTCCGACGATTAAGGAACATGCTATTGATGATAATCTTGCGCAAATAAAAAAATTTTATTAAAGCGATGATATAAGCGTGCAGTCTGCAGGCAGAAAAGACACTTTCATTAGTAAAGGAGAGATAATTTCAAAGCGTTTCATGATAATGACTTTAAGAGAGGCATTCGAACTTTATAAATTAAAAAATGTTGGAAATGGTATAAGCAAAACAACTTTTTACCAATCTCGGCCTAGGCAAGTAAAGTTGTCAAGTGAAATGCCACACAACATGTGCGTATGCGTGTATCATGCAAATTTTTGTTTTTTATTAGAGGCTTGTGCTAAAATAATTCCAACAATCTCAAGCAGTCATGTGTCCTTTTTGCAATCAGTTTGTTGCAATATTGAAAATGAAACTTGCATGACAAGTAATTGTATTAATTGCACTGATGAAATGTGCGATGCATTGGTGCAACTTGCCTATTTAAAACATATGACCAAAAATGTTAAATGGCCAGTTTGGAGAAAGGTAGACAACAAAATCTCCTTAAATAATACCATTGCTCCATTGTCAGAGCTGATTCATGAGATACACTTTCAATTACCTCAGTTTAAAAGACACTTTTTTGTTAAACGAGCTCAACAAAATTATTTCGACGAGGTGAAGAAAAATATAAAGACAGGAGAACTCGTCTTGCAAATAGACTTCGCTGATAATTATAGACTAGTCTTCCAAAATGAGATTCAAAGCGCTCATTTTAATTACAAGCAAGTATCGATTTTTACTTGCGTTGCGTGGACTTCAATCAAAACTGAATCTCTGGCTGTAATTAGTGACAGCTTACGACATAACAAGGAAGAAGTTTTCTTTTTTTTTAAAAAAATTGTTAACGATTTAAAAAATGATCATGGACATTTTACTAAAATTTTTTTGTTTTCGGACGGAAGTAGTTCACAATTTAATAATAAGTTTATTATTAACAGCTTAACTGATTTCATTATTGAATTTAAATTCCATGAACTCGAGTGGAACTCTTTTGCATCTTCGCATGGCAAGGGAGCCGTCGATGGGGTTGGAGCTGTACTAAAGAGGAAAGTTTGGCAAATAACGAAAACCAAAAGAGTATTACTACATAATGCATTTGATTTCTACAAATGCGCGAAAAACAATGTTATCGGGATTCGAATTATGTATGTTGATGCAGGTGAAATTGTAATAACATCAAACATTAAAGAAAAATGGGATCAATCGGCAAACATTCCAGGATTAAGAAAAATGCATTATGTTTTTTGCAATGAACGGTGTTTACTACAAGTAGCTCAAACAGCATATTCTAAAAAAATATATATTTCTTAATATTTTTTCGATTGTGAAACAAGTATTATATATTACTATTACTATTGTTATATTTCTAAGTTTTGAAGTTATATTTTTGGTTTTTTTAAATAAAACTTTATTGAAAATTTCTTTAACCAACTGAGTGAAATCTTGTCACGTTCGCCATGTCACGTTACAAATTTTTTAAAAGGCTCAAACAAAAAAGTTAAAGTAACATATTAAAATTTTTTCTAAAATGGTAAACTAGAATATTTAGTTACCGTTTAAAACAATTTCCTATCAAATAACTTGCCAAAATTCGCATTTATCAAGATAAAGTCAAGCAAGACTTCCATTTCTTGTCACGTTCGCGATGCATTGTTTTTATTTATATCTCGAAAACGGCAAGTCTTCAAGGGTTGTCTTTTATAATATAAATTGTGTAAATAAAATGTTATAACCACGTAAAAAAAGTGGCTTAAAAATTAAAATTTTTGGCTTCTTTTTTTAATGAAAAGGCGTACAAATGTCACGTTCGCGATCCTGGAAATACCCATATGCATATATACATACATGCACTTGCACACATGAAATACATACCATATACGTGCATTTATTTGTATATAAATATATTTGTATTTTACCAATACATATATGTTATAGTTTAACATATAGAAACATGCACTTGCATACATAATATAAATATCACATTCATCTTAGCCTTAGTTTTTTTGGATTATAATTTTTCCTAAATATTTCCAGGACTTATTAGTAATTCTCAAAGAGTCTGCAAAAGGACGAGCAGTTATTGCTCATGAGCAAAAAAATAAATCTCATCTAAAGTGTTACAGGGATGACCTAATCAATATTATTGTGGAAGAGGTCACAATAAATAATATTTGACTTAAAATACAAGATTTTGCTTATATTTTAAACGAAATATGTACAGTGTTTCCCTGCGGAATTTCAATGAAGGAAAAATATACTTATAGTTTCCATATTTATTTCTTTTACAACTTATTATTTAATTTTTTTTTTGATTATTATTTTATTGGTAGAAGGGCAAAAAATAATTCCAGTGCGCGCTGTAAAAAAATAAAACTTGAAATTTGCCCAGAAGAAATCAGCGAGCTTTTTGATTCTGCCACTGATGAGAAAATTCCTAAAATAGACTGTTCATTGGCCACAGCTATGAAAACAGCTTTGAACAGGGACTGCTCTAATTGGAAAAATGTATGCGACAAGTGGAAATCAACCATTCATATTCGACAAAAAGATTTGAAAGAATTGGATGCAGCAGATTTTATAAAAAATTTGTCGAAGCTGACCCATGCAAAAGCTGCTGACTTGGTAAGTTTATTAAAATTTATCTTTATACTTATACATAAATTTTAATATACATATATATTTCAGATAAAAATTGATTTTTATTTATTGTATCCAACAAAGGAGTTTATGCTTTTTTCCAAGTGGGATGAATTTAAGACTAAAATGTTTAAATATTTTTCTGAAAATTTAACAAACATTTACTGCAAAAATGTTATTAAACAGCAAAGTCAGCAACAAACATAGGTACATATTTCTAATTTCATTTGAGCAATTTATATTAATATTTGTTGTTTTTTTTACATTATATATCACAGGATTATTTAGTAGCGATACTACTAAATGCTGTGCTGCCGCCAACTTCACGTTTCAAAGACGATTGCGGGATAAAATATAGAAAGGCTACAGTAACGGATGCCCAGTAGTGCTAAGTTATGCACATATGTTATTAAGCATCAACGGCTATCAACGGAAAATCAACGAAATAGTAAATAAGTTTTACTCGTCTGGTATGACCACCCAACCATTTATAATTGTTGTAGGTATTGATGAATGTGACCTAAAAGACTTTTATATTTATTTTGATGGAAATTTATTAAAATTCAATTAATTTATCGAAAGTCTAGATATTTGTTTTAAAATCTTTCAAGTTTTGGCACTTCAGTACCCAGCAGCCTGTCAAGAACCGTGGGTTCTTATTGAAAAATACTTTTTTAGTATTGATACTAAGTTTGACATGAAATCATCGAACATTTCATAACTTTTAGAGTATTTGCATAATTGAAGTAACTTCCAAAGTGTTTATTTGTTTCAAATGTAAGAAGGTGTTTGATACGCCAAAAAACCTAATAACTCATTTTAAAGTTGATCATTTAATGACTAGAAAATTTTTATTAATGACATGTGCCCAAACTTACTGTGGTCAAACATTCACCAATTTTCCACATTTTCGAAGACATTTAGAAAAACACCAAAAAAGTGGATTGAATAATGTTGGGTTAATTACACATGATAGTCCAAATTAGATAAACGAATGTACATAAGCTATTAATATTACATCAGAAACCAAAACAAAAACTAGCGTTAAGGTTATAAATTTTGTTATTCAAAATTTAAAACGGGAAGCTTCGATTTTGTCTGTAAATTTATATGAAACAAGTAAGAAAGGCTACAGTCGATCGAGCCGACTGTAAAAGACCCCGTACTCCCATAGTAGTGATTTTATTTAAATTAAAATTTTAAAATAAAATTTAAAAAATTTAAATTAAAATTTAAAAAATTTAAATTAAATATTTACATTTTGAATTAAAATTAAAAAATAAATAAATTAACAACTGTCATTGTCAGCAGGTTCCACATTGCGCCGCACCTCTACCAGTTGCACCACACCCCTCTTCTATTATTCTTCAGATTATTTGCATATATGTATGTGCACGTATGTGTGTATGTATAGCATTGGTCGGCGCGGCCAGCGGCTCCGGGCAGCGCTGCCGCCAGCAGGTAGAGAAAACGTTCGAACATATGTTTGTATGTTTCTGTGTTTGTTTGTATGTGTTGCGCGCATGCAGTGATTTTGCAGTAAAATAACATCGACTTTGAACCGTAATTTCTCTCTTGTTTGACATAGGATTTTGATTCCACTTTTAGATTAGAAATAGTAAGTCTCTAAGCAAATGTTAAATTACAACACTGTACTATTTGATTTAATGCCTTAAAAACGGCATTGAAGTTGGACAGTTTTTTAGTTCTAATGAGAAAAGGGGGCGTGGCAGCTCACGTTATATTAAGGCTGTCTCTAGGAACCTGTATACCAAAATTGGTGCTCCTAAGTGCTATAGTTACTGAGATATTCGCCTAAAACACAAATTTTTTCGAGGTTTGTCTGGTTTTTTGCTCATTGCGGGGGCGGTAGGGGGCGTGGCAACAATTTGAAATAAACTTGATCTGCCTGACATAATAACGGACTTTCATTGTGAATTTCATGGTTCTAGCTTTTGTAGTTTAAAAGATCCAGGTGTGCATACGGACGGACAGACGGACATTGCTATATCGACTCGGCTGTTGATGCTGATCAAGAATATATATACTTTATGGGGTCGGCCACGCCTCCTTCTGCCTGTTACGCACATCTCGCTTCTGACAAACTTAATAGACCCCCTTTACTCTTTTTTAAAGAGTACGGGGTCTAAAACATTTTTTGCTAGAAACTTTGTAGTCGAATTACAAAAACATGTTTTCATAACTTTCAGCATCGGTAGCTACAGAAATTGAATGCCAACTAAATAATGATAATATTTACATAAATAATAATTTGAATTCCTTATTAAAATTTTGTAAATGTCTATTTGATAAAATTTGTTCGGAGCATTGAAAGATAAACAGTCTGAAATATTTTAATTTATTAAAAGAAAAGAAAAGAAAAAAAACAACTTTTCCAATTTAATTTTAATTGCGTTAGACTTAAAGCGATTAAGAATATTTAATTTAAAACTCTTGTTTATTTTTTTCCCCTTATTATAGCCGCTGTAATACCAACAAAAAACACTTTGGATTTTTTTTTAAATTTTATTGGATATCGCTGACTTACTTTTAAGGCCAATCTTCTCTGAAGATTACCTAAATAAACTAGAGATTTTAATTGAAAAACATACGTTATTAAAGAAAAAATTATGGAAATAATTAGAAATGGCAATCCTACCTTAGGTCCTAAAGTTTCTAAGTCTTTCGTTATGCCTTTATGCTTTATATTTAAGTCAATTTTTGGAATTCCTTATCTTTTGGATCTTACTCTTGAAAACGTCAAGAATGGGCTGATTTATAATAACCTTATAAGTTTTACATCTGGCGAAATATATAAAAAAAAATTAAAAATGTTAAATACAGAATTTGTTGTACCTTACATATTATTTTTTGACGATTTTCAAATAAACAATCCTCTTGTCAATCACGTATTTTCTATTAGCGCTTTTTCCTGCGATGCCACAACACTAAATTTCCAAATTACAATATATTTAACTTGCTGCATTTGAATCAACAACAAACTTAAAAATAATTGGTAACGAAAAATTTTTTTATCACTTAATTAAAGAATTAAAGGTTATGGAAAATGAAATTCATATTATTGACGGCAAACGTATAATAAAAGTTCATTTTGTTTTAGGGCTAATTGTTGGCGACAATTTAGCTGGTAATTCTATCTTAGGCTTCGTACAATCTTTCAATTCAAAACGATTTTGTAGAGCTTGTAAGCGAACTAAAGATGAAATGAAATGTGATGGAATAGAATTTAAAACTTACTTAAGAGATGGAATTTCGAATCAAAAAGATTTCTTAGAAAATAATTACAAAGAGTCAGGGATTAAATCAAATTGTATTTTCAATGATTTAAAGTTTCCTGTTGTTGATAATTTTACATTTGATTTAATGCACGATATATATGAGGGTGTTTTAACATTTTGATTGAATTGTTAAATTCGAATGTCATTTCATTGTCTGAATTAAAAGAAAAAAACAACTTTTCCAATTTAATTTTAATTGCGTTAGACTTAAAGCGATTAAGAATATTTAATTTAAAACTCTTGTTTATTTTTTTCCCCTTATTATAGCCGCTGTAATACCAACAAAAAACACTTTGGATTTTTTTTTAAATTTTATTGGATATCGCTGACTTACTTTTAAGGCCAATCTTCTCTGAAGATTACCTAAATAAACTAGAGATTTTAATTGAAAAACATAACTTAATGTACACAAAACTATATGGTTCATTAAAGCCAACGCACCATTTTCTTGTGCATTATGTTTCTGATTTGAAGCAAAACGTAAAGTAGCAAAAATCTATTTTTACAATATTACATCACGTGCAAATCCCGCAAATACGTTCGCAATTAAATCTTGTTTTAAATTTTCAAAATTCTTACTTGATAAGGAAAACTCGTTTGAACCATTATTTTAATATAAATTATCTGGAAATAAAAATTTAACAAAAGAAGACTTCTTTCCTAATATAATAAACACTGTTGAAATTGAGTTTAAAGCCCACCTTGTATGCCATGAATTAATTTTTAAAGGTACAAAATATAAAGAAAATTATTATTTAGCTGCTCATTTACGTAATATTCAAGTCTATAAAATTAAGTCGTTCGTAATACAAAATAAAAATATTTATGTAATTTCTCAAAAAATTGGTTGTTAAACGATTCGACCAACATTTTCATGCGAATGAAATAGGATATCTTTTAAAAGAATCCATTTCTTTATGATTGAAGAATTTTTTACTCCTCCTCTTCATTTGTATCCCCTAAACAACAATAAAACATATGTACGAACTAAATATATTTTGAAAAAATGTATAATAAAAAAACTTTGTAATGGAAATATAACAAGACATCAAAAAGAAAACTCAAACAAACAAGTCAATGCTCAGCGCATATGTATAACGCATGATAACATAATTATGTATGTACGTGTGTATGTATATGTATATGAAACAAAGCGTTTAGGCTAAAGAGTCAGAAATCCGTTGTTTTTCATCATCCGCTTTAACCTAGCTTCGTGAAGCAAGATTTAACAAGTGAAGAAAATACAGTCGAGCAAGCCCGACCGTAAAATACTCTCTGCAAGAGTATATTGGGTTTGTGAAAATGTATGTAACAGGCAGAAGGAGGCGTGGCAGACCCCATAAAGTATATATATTCTTGATCAGCATCACAAGCCGTCTGTCCGTCTGTCTGTCTGAACAAACAGATTTCAGAGATGATAAGAGCTACAAGAAGAAATTAAAAGAGAAATATTCTCATTTCGCTCTCTCTAGTTTGTGTTTTTGTTGTTATTGTTTTTGTTCTATTGCTTCGTTGCCTCTCACACAAACAGACGCATGCAGAATTGAGAGAGACAAATAGCTTAGAGTAGCGGTAAAAGTCGTTACTTTTGGCAGCCGCTAAGCAAAACAGACAATGCTTAGAATCAGTGCTGCCAGCTAAGCCATTAAGTTGCCAGATCTAGCTATAAGCTGTTATAGGTGATCATGATGTACTAAACAGCATTAAAATTATTATCTAACTGTTTAAAATAATACAAATAATAAAATTACTTCCATAATTGGATTTATTTAAATGACATTTTAATTAAGATATTACGTTAAAGTTCCCTTTGATTGAAGTATTTTTGATTTTTGTTCTTAAAAGAAACTAAATTGTTTAATATAAATCGTGTTATCATAAAATAATTTTGTATTCACAAATTTAAAATTCATTTTAGCTGTTTTTATAAATTAGATAACAAATCTAGCTATTTATGCTTTGGAGATTCTGACAGCACTGCTTTAGCGCGCGTTAAAAGTAACGACTTTTACCGCTAGTCCTTCTTGCCTGTCTCTCTCACTCCTACACTCAAACTATGTTTGTCTCATTTTTGTGAGAGAGAAATCGTCTCTCATACTCTCATTTGGGTAATTTTGGCGATCGATTTCATTTAATTTGTTGCGAACGTTTCGATAGAGCGGGTGTTATCGTGCATCGATTCACAATTTTCTCGTCGATTTCGATATCAAAGTAAACAAAACGTGATTTTAATTACGAATAAACGAAAACAAAACGTAATTTTTATTACGATTTATATAATAGCATATATTAATATAGTAAATATTAATATATCAGTTTAGTAAATAAGTGTACAATAAGTGCGTTAGTTTGTGAGTGTGTGTGTGTCAATCGATATACGTCTGTGTGTAAGACATCGCGAACATTCGATTTGCTTTGTGTTAGGCGCGTAGTTTGTGACGTAGGTAGCTCATTCGTAGAAACCGCGTGCGATTTTCTGTGCGCGTTTGTTATATTGAAGAATCGCGTTCGGTTTTCGGTAAACGCGTGTTAATTGTCGCGTTTTGTTTTTATCGTAAGTCTTAAGTATTGTCAGATTTTGTCCGATTATATTAAATTTTATAAATATTTATAATTAAATATTTATAATTATTACATTTAATAAATAAATTTTTAATAATTTTTATGAATTGTATTTAATTTATAATTTCGTTTAGTTCATAATTTTTTCTTATTTATATAAAGTTTATAAAAATATTATATATTATATTGTTTAAATATTTTATATAATATATTAAATAATTAATACATATTTATCTATTATAAATATTTAATAATTTTTATTAATTTTATTTAATTTATAATTTGATATTGCTCAATATTTTTTCTTATTTATATAAATTTTATAAAAATATTATATATTATATTTTTATACATTTTATATAAATAACATAAATAATATTATATAATTTAAAGATTTTATAAGATTTTCATAATTTTAAAATGCCGCGTAGAAGGCAACTTTCTGCTGCTGCACAATCTCGTAGGCGTAGGGAAAGAAATAGGATAAATAGAGAAGACGCACAGTACGCAGAAAGAGAGCGAGAGTTAAATTCCCAATCTCAAAGAATCCGTAGAGCAGTAAGCGAAAATAGAGTAGCAGAACAGATTGGGAATTCACAGCAGCGTTCACGACGTAGGAGAAGTGCGCGTTTAAGAGCAATGGAGCAGGAAGTAGATAATGAACGTAGAGCTAGTCAGAGACACGATCCACAGGAAAGAAATCGCGAGCAGCAGAATAATACATTATATAGGACAATTAGGAGACAGGATCCACAGGTAAGGCAAATCGAACGGGCATCAGATGCCCATCGCAGACGTATTCGTAGAGAAAATTCTCAGGAAAGGATTCGAGAGCAGGCAGTCGATACTTCGCGTAGGACAGTAAGGAGACAGGACCCAGAGTTTAGACAGAGTGAGCGTGCATCAGATGCCAATAGCAGACGAAGTCGTAGGGAAAACTCAGAAGAAAGGATTCGAGAGCAGGCAGTCGATACTTCGCGTAGGACAATTAGGAGACGGCATCCACAGGTTAGGCAGAGCGAAAGGGCTTCAGATGCCCATCGCAGACGAAGACGTAGGGAAAATTCTCTAGAAAGGGACCGCGAACAGGCAGAAAATACATTGCAAAGATCTATAAGAAGACAAAATCCGCAGGTTAGACAAAGAGAACAGACAGTAGACACTTTGCGAAGATCGCAAAGAAGAGAGGATATTTTAGTTAGGCGAATAGAGCAAGTGCGCAATAGCCAGGAACACTTTGATAGGAGGCAGAATTTAGAGATTAGAATTTTAGAAAGAGAAGTAGATAGAATAGCTAGGTCACAGGTTCGAAATGACCCTGTTCGTAGGTTAGTTGAAAGAGCTCGTAATACAGCTCAAAGAAGAAGTGCTCGCATAAGAGCACGACAGATAGCTGCAGATTCAGTTAGGAACTTAAGTCAGAGAGTTAGTCAATATAGGAGTAGTTCTCAGAATAGAGCAGCAGAAAACGAGCGTAATGCTGCTCGTAATGAGCAGGAACGATCGAATGCCATTGAAGGAGAGGCACGACCCATTATGAATAGCTTAGAAAGTCTTATAGCCACTTACAACGAAAAAATTAAACAGGGCCCCGACCATGTTTGCATTTGTTGTAAAAGTTTGTGGTTTCCTCACCGATCGAATTGGGGCCTTATCCGCTGACTTACTGAATACGCTACATTCGAGATTAATCGATCTCAAACTTCTCATTATTGACGAGATTTCAATGGTAGGAGCCAAAATGTTTGGCTTTATAAACGTGAGGCTACAGCAAATTTTCAAGTGTAATCACTTTTTTGGAGGGATACCTGTCATCGTGTTCGGCGATCTCAGACAACTGAGGCCTGTGGGCGACCGATGGATTTTTCAGCAATCCTCTAGGGAAGACTACAGTGAACTACATGGCACACTGTGGGAAAACAATCTAATGAGATTTGAATTTTTCGAGTTGACGGAAATAATGCGTCAACGAGATGACCAACCATTTGCTGTAGCCCTTAATAATATGGCATCCGCTCATATGACAGACATTGACATTGAGCTTCTTAGATCCAGAGTAGTAAGGGAATATATGATACCAGAAGATGCTATTCATCTTTTCCACTCCAACGCCGCAACAAATTCATACAACTCTTTAAAACTGAATCGAATTGCGACCACGCAGTATTGTTCTAATGCTGAGGATTTTGTTAAGGGTAATAATTTAGGTGAGGCAAACAAGGCCCGAATTCTTGAATCCGTAAAAGGATTCTAAACTTCAGAAACCCAGGGTTTGTGCAGTACTCTCATTTTGAAGACTACAGCAAAGTATATGATGAATGTTAACATAGACACTTCAGATGGCTTAGTGAATGGAGCAACAGGAATTCTTAGGCAAATAGATTTAGATTTCCTTGAGGAAAGAGTAGGAAAAGAATTACGTTTAAAGTATAGAAATCTACCCAATCCATTGTGGACCCCAGTCGTGAAAACTGTTCGAAGTTTTCAGTTTAGGAAAAATGAAAATGTTACGATAGATCGCAAGCAGTTTCCGATCGTGCCTGCAGAAGGTATTACCATCCACAAGAGTCAGGGAGCAACCTTTAATAAAGTGGTGGTACACATTTCCGATAGTTTAGATCGAGCAGCTTTGTATGTAGGCTGTAGTAGAGCGACAAGTGCAGCTGGACTGTTCCTAGTAGACAACTTCAACCCTCCGAGGCCCATCCAAGGTCGAAATGTAGTTTAGGAAGAATTAGAAAAATTACGCTCCATTAAGTTGATTAGTACACATTTCGACTATTTACTTAACAGTTCCAATTTCGAGATTATTTTCCACAATGTCCAAAGTGTGTACTGTCACATTAAAAGTGTCCAGCTAGATAAGCTGATGCATCAGGCATCAATGCTTTGTTTTGTTGAAGGCTCGACCTTCCCAAATGAGACTTATGAAGTCCCAGGCTATAGAATTGCTGTACGTTTAGATTGTTTAGGTGAAGGTAGGACTCGATCACAAAGAGGCGTTCTTGTCTTCGTCAGGAACGAACCTTTTGAGAATGTTAGTCTTTGTTCCACAGGTCGCAATATTGATGGTTCACACGTATTCGAATACTCAGTTTTAAAGTATAAGTCTATAAGAGTTGTAGTAATTTATAAAAGCCCCCATTACTCCTTACCTAAATTTAGAAGTGAGTTTGAGGATTTATTTGTATAACATAGTGAAATTTTAGGTAGAGAAGTTGTTATATTAGGAGATTTTAATTTATGTTTACGCTCTCTTACTCCGGCTAGGGAAATTTATGAAAGTTTGCTTAGGAAGGGATTTAGATCCCTATTAGATTTGAAAATGTCCACAACACGTGACGACACACATATTGATTGGGCATTTTCAAATGTGTCGCTTGGCCAAGCCAGCGCAAGCACTTATGAGACAGTGCACAGCATTCACGACGCTATTTCCGTTAGCATTTCAGGTGGTCTGTAAGTCAATTGGTCGGGAATTATTGTTTTTTTTTCCGCGCGGGGAACATGGAAGTGCGTAATTCATTTAAACAATTACAAATTTTGTATGATGCCATTTAAAAACAAGTAAGGAAAGTACAGTCGAGCACGCCCGACCGTAAAATACTCTCTGCATTTTTTCCCGATTAAATTATTAAAATCGGTCTAGAGATATTACAATGTGTAGTACTTGCATTAAAACACGTTGAAACAAAAACAACTTAGCATAATCAAACATACATCAGTTTGTCTGTATGCGAATACACATACGAATGACAATATATGATGCATATATGTATGTATGTGTGTATTCGGCGCGGCCAGCGACTGCGGGCAGCGCTGCCGCCACGCAGGCAGCGAAAATATTCGCTTGCACTCATACATGATATTGCATTCGGTTATCAATATTGCAACGCTTCTAGTTTTCTTGTTTATAGTGCGATTTCAATGCGCCTTTCAGGATGGTTTGATATAGTTAGTCTCCGCACGATTTATAAATTACAATACTGTACTATATTGACAAATGCCCAAAAACGGAACGAAAGTTGAGAATTATTTTTATTAATTGTGGGAAAAAGGGGCGTGGCAGGCGAAAATTTTTTATGTCAATGATTTTGAACTGTCGCTAGGAACTTTCCATTCCAAAATTGGTCATCCTAGGTGCCATAGTTACTGAGATATTAGCCGAAAACACCGATTTTTTCCGAGGTGTGTCTAGTTTTTTGCTCATTGTGGGCGAATGGGGCGTGGCATCGAAATAAAAAAAGATTCTTGTATTGACTGACTAAATATGTGATCGATTGAGACCAAGCTCGAACTTGTAGCTCTTACCATCTCTGAAATCTGTTTGTTCATACGGACAGACAGACGGACAGACGGACGGACGGACAGACAGACGGACATGGCTATATCGACTCGGCTTGTGACGCTGATCAAGAATATATATACTTTATGGGGTCTGCCACGCCTCCTTCTGCCTGTTACATACATTTTCACAAACCCAATATACTCTTGCAGAGAGTATAATGACTTGAAACTTGCCTTATTGGAGGAATGGGGAAAAATCCAGCCCGAAACCACACAAAAACAAGAAAGAATGCTACAGTCGCCCCGCGACTTTAGGATACCCGTTACTCAATGTTCCACCGATTGTTCCTATGGGAGCTATACGATATAGTTGTCCGATTTGTATGAAACTTGGTCAGTACATTTATGTTACTAATAAATTTATTCTGTATCAGTTTCATTAAAATAGCTTGGTAAATACAGAAAATTTTTATACAAATTCATACTAAAAGCAAATTTTTGACTGATTGTCCCTATGGGAGCTATACGATATAGTAGTCCGATTTGTATGAAACATGGTCAGTATATTTATATTATTGATCAATTTATTTTGAGTCAGTTTCATTACGATAGCTTAGTCAATGCAAAATTTTTTCATACTAATTAATAGTTGGAGCGTGTTTTTGACCGATCGGCCCTATGGGAGCTATACGATATAGTTGTCCGATTTCGATCAAACTTGGTCAGTACATGTACTTTATAGACATGTAGTCTCCGTGTAAATTTGGATCAGATAGCATAGCTATCAAAAAAGTTTTCTATACTAAAACATTTAAGTTTAATCTATACATTTTCCTTTATATGAAGATAAAACGCCCTAAAGTGGGCGTGTCAAAAAACAAAAACAAACTTGTACTGCTTGGGTATTGTACCTTTCATTTGCGACCCCTTTCACCTTTCTAGCTCTTATAGTCTCTGAGATCCTTTTGTTCATACAGACGGACAGACGGACGGACAGACGGACAGACGGACATGGCTATATCGACTCGGCTATTGATGCTGATCAAGAATATATATACTTTATGGGGTCTGCCACGCCTCCTTCTGCCTGTTACATACATTCCAACGATTACAATATACCCTTGTACTCTACTAGTAACGGGTATAATTAGTGGCATCAATGCCAACAAGACTGAAGGCTGTTATAAATCAACATGGGGGTCATACCAAATATTAAATAAATAAAAACTATACATTATTTTGAATTTACTAACTATAATTTTAATTGGGTCAAATAAGCTGTGGCCCTAATAACATGAGTTGAATTAGTTTTTAATATGTTGTTTTTGATTTACTTAAAAAATGAATAAATTATTATGTTTTCCATTATTCTAAATGTTTATAAAATAATTGTGCGTTAAAATTTTTTAAAAATCTTAATTCGTTTCAAAGTTATTAGCAGTTGAAGTTTTTATTTTATGTTGGGTCAAATAAGCTGTGAGCGACTGTACATCCCCAAACCATCACGGACCCTCCACCATGTTTCACAGTTGGACGTAAATTGGCAATATCCATCTCGGTATTGGGCTTTCGCCATACTATTTGCTTGCCATCCGATGAAAAGATGTTATATTTCGATTCGTCTGTAAAAATAACATCATTCCAGAACTCCTTTGGCTTACATTGGTACTCATGGGCAAACTGCATCCGTCTTTTCCTGTTGCGTTTGTTGATGTACGGCTTGTTTCTAGCGATTCTTTCATGATAATCGCTGTCACGGAGAACTCTTCTTACAGTAGAATCACTAACGTCCTTCTTCAAGAATAATTTCAATTCGTTAATGATTTTTGGTGTCGATTTTAAAGGGTTTTTTTAATTTGGTTTTTAATTAATAAAAACCATAATTTGTAATAAAACACCTATTAGTTCAGAAATAAACCACAATATTAAAATGCAAATACTGCTGTACGATTTTGTATGTGGTGTGTATTTTATGAGTGCAAGTATATATATATATATATGTATATATATATAGAAATAAGTGTATGTGGTGTTTAATTTATGTGTGCAAGTGCAAGTTTATATATGGGCATTTCCAGAAAATGGTACACCACGACGAAAAAATTAAAAGTTGTTAAAAAAATGATTTGTACTTATAAATTGCTTAAGAAATATTTGAATTTAAAGAATTTAACAAGTTTACAGCATATTTTTGTTTCTGTTGTGAAATATTGGCACAGAAAGTTATTCCATTTTGAGCTACTTTTAATGCAGGTTTTGCTTTTTGTTGTTATTTATTATACAATCGTTTTATGGTCGCATTCTTCTTTCGATATTTTAAAACCAACAACAAACTAATGCGAGAAAAGAAAAATAGATAAGGCAAGCATCCATGAACGGTAAATTTTTTAGTTTCTTTCACCTGCTATTTCTTTGTCACGTTCGCGAGCAAAAAAATGCATTTGTCTTCCGTACTGCACTTCTAATCGAAGCAAGTGGAATATAATTTATATCCAAAGAAAGTGAATCGCAATTAACTCGAAAAAAAAAAAGTGTGCTATCGCTTATTAATAAGATTATCTTAATAAATGCAAAAGTCTGCGAATTTTGGCAAGTTATTTGATAGGAAATTGTTTTAAGCGGTAACTAAATATTGTAGTTTATCATTTTAAAAAAATTTTTATTATGTTACTTAAATTTTATTTTTTTGGGAGTTATAAAAAATGTGTAATGTGACATGGCGAACGTGACAAGATTCCACTCAGTTGGTGAAAGAAATTTTCCAAAAAGTTTTATTAAAACAAGCCAAAAATACAACTTGAAAACTTAGAAATATAACAATAATAATAGTAATATAGAATACTTGTTTCACAAACGAAAAAATATTAGGATATATATATATTTTTTTTGAATATGCTGTTTGAATGAAATGAATCATTCATTATAAAAACTTGTAAAATTTTTTAGTGTTAACTGTGCACTATGAGTTTGAGTGAATGTTGTATAAATGTCTGTATCGACAGCTAGATCTCTCACTCACTCACATACTGTACAGCAGTTCATGAGTAAACTAGTTGACGCCCCATAATAAGACGCACAATTTTGGTACTGGCCGAAAACTGCCAGTACCTACAGTGGCTTGCAGCCTTTTTCAACCAGCACGTAAAAAAAACTTTGATCAGCTATAAAAACTAAAGTAGAAAAGATAATAAAAATAACTAAACGAATATTTTTAAATATATTTTAAAAATTATTCAATTATACTTCATTTATTTTTTATATATTTTTTTAATATTTTTTAACAATTAAAAACTAAAGTAACAAGCAAAAATGAGGCCACATCTTATTTCAACCAGAAACTTTGCAGTTGTGCGAAAATCCGTTATTCTTAAAAATAACGGTTGATAGGTATTTCTTTGCCTTTGCTATGATATTCGCTGCACATTTAAGTCCGTTTTGTCACATTTTTTGGTCAGCCGCGTTGAAAACAAGTGTTTATTTAAAATTGAACCAAGAACAACAATTGATCAGCGGGAACTCGTCCTCATGCATTTTCAAAATGGTCATTCTCGCCGAAAAATTGCGGAGATGTTAGGACTGAGTGATTCAACTGACAGGACCCACGATAAGGGAGAAGCGCTCCCAATAAAATTTTTTATGATACGGATGAGCAGTACATTGTCCGTAAAATCAGAGCTAACCCGCGGCTATCGGCTCCAAAACTGGCCAGCGAACTAGCGGAAGAGTTGGGCAAGCCATGCCACCCATAAGCGCAAAGAACCAGAAGTGCCGCCTTAAATTTGCAAAGGAGCACCTAAGTAAGTAGTATAGCTGGTGGGCCATTATCACCCCAAATGTGACTCGAAAATTGGTGGAATCCATGCCAAAAAGGCTAAATATATTCTTGCAGAGAGTATAAAAATAGCACATTGCGCGGCGATTTTCGTCTCCTTTTCATAATAAATGTTTCAAAATGGGCAGAGGATCGGAAATTTCGTTGGACATAAGAAATTAATAATAAAACTATATTGCGAGAACAAATATTATCGAGAAATTGGAAATATAGTTGATAGATCGTTCTCCAGTGTGCGGAACATTATAAAACATTGTTTCCAAAGGGAAATTAAAACCAGAACGCCACAAACCGTGCGAAATGTGCTGAACAGGGCTTTCATTTCAAAGGTCAATAAGGCAAAGAGGCTGAAATTTTCAAAAAAATATATAAATGAGCCGGAATCCTTTTGGAACAACGTGGTGTTCAGTGATGAGTCTAAGTTTAACCTATTTGAATCGGATGGCAACCAAAAAGTCTGGCGGAAGGCTAACAAAGAGCTCGATGAGAAGAATGTGAGGAAAACTGTAAAGCACGGCGGTGGGAACGTCATGGTGTGGGGATGTTGTGCAGCGTCTGGAGTCGGCCAACTCGCATTTATCGATGGAAACATGGATAAATATGCTTTCCTCAACATATTGAAGGACAATTTGACCCCCAGCGTTAACAAGTTGGGTCTTAATGGCACCCAATGGTTGTTCCAGCAAGACAACGATCCAAAACACTCTTCTTTTTTGGTTCAGGAATGGCTTATATACCATTGTAAGCAATTAAAAACGCCTCCTCAGTCACCCGATCTGAATCCGATTGAGCATGTATGGGCATTATTAGACAAAAAAATCAGAACGCACCAAATTACATCCAAGGATTCCCTAAGAAAGGCTATAAGCACCGAACGGGAAAAAATATCAAGCCAGGAGACGGGAAAATTAGTTGGAAGTATGAGAAGACGCCTCCAAGCCGTTATTTTGGCCAAAGGTGGTCCAACAAAATATTAGTTTCCTTTTTATGTTGTTTTACTTTACGTTTTTTTATAATTTCCTTTAAGTGTGCCAAAACTTTTTTGGCGTAAATCTGTGCCTTATTTTAGTAAATAGATTAAAACTGTTGGATTAAAGTTAAAATTTTATGTTATTTTTATATTACTAAATGTTAAAATATTGATAAACAATCAAACAAGTAAGAAAGGCTACAGTCGAGCGAGCCGACTATAGTAGACCCCGTACTCTCATAGTAGTGCGCATAAAATTTTAAAAATACATTTACAAAACTAAAATTTAATATTTACATTTTCAATTAAAATTTAAAATATCAAATTAACGATTGTCGTTGTCAAAATTCGAGCTCGCGATCTCAGACGAAGGTTCCATATTGCGCCGCAACTCTACCAGTTGCACCACGATCCTCTTCTATCATTCTTCCTATTATTTGCAAATACGTATGTGTGCACATATATATGTGTGTATGTATAGCATTGGTCGGCGCGGCCAGCGGCTCCGGGCAGCGCTACCGCCAGCAGGTAGAGAAAACGTTCGAACATATGTTTGTATGTTTCTGTGTTTGTTTGTATGTGTTGTGCGCATACAGTGATTTTGCAGGTAAATGACATAAACTTTGAACCATGTAGCTCTCTTGTTTGAGATAGGATTTTGATGTAACTTTCAGGATAGTTAGATATGATAAGTTTGTAAACGTCAAATTTCAACCATTTACTATTTGAACAAATGCGTTTAAAACGGCATTGAAGTTGAAAAGTTTTTTAGTTCTTGTGAGAAAAGGGGGCGTGGCAGCTCAACATTGCTGTTTTAAATTGTTGCCACACCAATGAGTAAAAAATCAAAAAAAAAACCTGAGAAAAATCTATGTCTTGGGCGAATATCTCTGTAACTATGGCACTGAGGTGCACAAATTTTGGTATGCAGTTTCTAGAGAAAGCCTAAATCCAACGACATTAATGTTGTTGGACGTTCTGGAAGTGACCGCATCGTTTGAGGCAATTTTGTTTTTTTATACTCTTTGCAAGAGTATATTGGGTTTGTCCAAATGTATGCAACAGGCAGAAGGAGGCAGCTCAAAATTTTTAATGTCATTATATTAAGGCTGTCTCTAAGAACCTGTATACCACAATTTGTGCTCCTAAGTGCTATAGTTACTGAGATATTCGCCTAAAACACAAATTTGTTCGAGGTGTGTCTGGTTTTTTGCTCATTGCGGGGGCGGTAAGGGGCGTGGCAACAATTTGAAATAAACTTGATCTGCTCTCGAAAATAACGGACTTACATTCCAAATTTGGTGTCTCTAGCCTTATCTGCCATTCTGTAATATTTAACGATGATGGTGTTTGCAAAAATCAGCGGGCACGCGCTGGCTCCGGACCGATTGCAGTCGGCAGTTGGGGGGGGTAAATTAATTCGCTGCTCTGCAGGCTCGTCTGTTATTTAATATTCATATTCGTTAATCGCGTGCTATGATTTGTCCAAAAAAAAGAGGAAGAAAGAAAGAAACACTAGCCTAGCGAGTTTGTTGCTCGATGGCGCAGATGGAACGCCAATTTTGCCCTCCCTTCCATGATCGCTAAATCCGAAAACAATTTTAAAGCGATCCCTACACAAACCCACTACACAACTAACATACTCCTAACGAACGACACATGATAACCCCACAACAAGACTTAGCAATTACACATAATTAAAACTGAAAGCAATAGTTAAAGGATTAGACATTTATAAGAAATAAAATATATATAAGCATAGTAATAATACAAATTAAAATTAATATTTAGGATAATTATTTATAAGTACTCCTTAAATAATGAATTTACGTTACTTAAAAAGAATTTAATTCACGACTGCGAGAGAAACTAAAGAAATATTAGGTAATTTATTTTCCGCAGTGTACAGCATCACAGCTGTTGCAAACATGCAAACAAACGACAAAAAGAAAATTCAAACAAACAAGTCAATGCTCAGCGCATAAGTATAGCGCATGATAAAATAATTATGTATGCACGTGTGTATGTATATGTATATGAAACAAAGCGTTTAGGCTAAAGAGTCAGAAATCCGTTGTTTTCATCATCCGCTTTAACCTAGCTTCGTGAAGCAAGATTAAAAATTGCACTTGTGCGTGCGCCAGAAGGGCCAAAGCAAAGGAGAGAATTATTTCTCTTAATTAAGAGAGACTGAATATGCATGAGATTGCACGACAATTAGATGGGTAATTCTTTTTGTGGATTTAACTTTCTTGGGCGACAAATATTGATAAGCCCATTCAATATAATTAATATGCAAAACTTACAGACTTTTCAAATGATTACTTTGTTTTCCACCGATGAAAGCGCTTCCATTGGCTCCGCTGTAACTTGCTGTGGAAATATAAAAGAATTAAACATCCACTTGCACGGCATCACAATTATTGAAAATTCTCTTTGGAATTGATGCTTGCAAAAGATGTAATAACTTATACCTTATTCTTAGATAATTTAACAAAATCACTTAGAAAAAAAACTAAAAAAAAATGAATGTTTTGCGTGCAGATCACTACTTCTGCTACCGATAACGAAGACGCGACATGTAGGTAAGGCGATTGGCTTGTAACTAAACCATCGTTCTCTTCTTCCGCCTTCGCTTCTGCTCACACATAAAAAGGTGATAAGAAGATGAGAATAAAGCGAAATTGGATCCCTCCGCTGTTCCCTTTTGTCCCAATGATGGCTTTTATCTGCCAATCATTATTGCAGTGGCTGACAAAAAAAATGGTAATGGGTGAGCACGACTTATTAGTCCCTGCTGATGGACTTCGGCGAGGAAATGAATATATCTCTTATTACGATAATAGGGCCATATATTAATTCGGCGGCAATTATGCGTGCGTCAGTTTAATGCAATCGTCGCATGAGCGTTGTATAAGCGTCGTATCAGAGTAGCATAGATGTAGCATAAGCTTAGCATAAGCGTAGCATTAGCGTAGAAATAGGGTAGCAATAGCGGTGCAATAGCGCAGCAATAGCGCAGCAATAGCGCAGCAATAGCGCAGCAATAGCGCAGCAATAGCGCAGCAATAGCGGCCAATCTCAATTGGCACACTAGTTTAATTATTGATTTTTGGTTTTTTTTTTTTCGTATTTTCCTCTCGATGACATTAAAGTTTAACAGACTTGACACTTGAAATACTTGACACTTGAAAAAAAAACTTTGGTGATACAGATTACGTCTGCCTTGATCAACGCTTCAAACGAAAAAGAACGCTGCATTAGCCAGAGTTCCAAATGATGCCTCGGAACTGGCGCCATACTGCCAAAGTTCCGTTTATGTCTGGGACCGTTGAACTCAACGATCTCCCTCGCTTTTGGGCAAACGGTTTCAGTTAAAGGGAACCGGCAATTGAGTGGATGTAGGGCAAACAAAAAAAAAAAGGATCAAAAAAGGGGAAATGTACCATTGGTACTTTTCATGAGCAAAATTTCCCTCAACCAATTTCGGTTGTGATTTCGGCTAACCAGCGCCACTACAATTCTGTTTTCTCGGACGAAGCGCTGAATGATGTACTGGACAGTACTAGGACTCACTTTGACCATTTCTGCAATCTTGCGCTGTGAATTACCATTTTTGAAATTATTTGTAACCAATTCTTTTTGAATTATTGTTGTGCGTGGAGACATTTTTGTTTTTTTCCCAAAATCTGATTTTAAAGTGCGACCAACTTCATTTAAGATTAAAACAAGAAAGAATGCTACAGTCGCCCCGCGACTTTAGGATACCCGTTACTCAATGTTCGACCGATTGTTGCTATGGGAGCTATACGATATAGTTGTCCGATTTGTATGAAACTTGGTCAGTGCATTTATGTTATTGATAAATTTATTCTGTATCAGTTTCATTAGGATAGCTTGGTAAATACAGAAAAGTTTCATACAAATTCATACTAAATGCAAATTTTTGACCTATTGTCCCTATGGGAGCTATACGATATAGTAGTCCGATTTCTATGAAACTTGGTCAGTATATTTATATTTATGATTTATTTATTTTGTGTCAGTTTCATTAAGATAGCTTGGTCAATGCAAAATTTTTTCATACTAATTTATATTTGGAGCGTGTTTTTGACCGATCGGCCCTATGGGACCTATACGATATAGTTGTCCGACTTCGATCAAACTTGGTCAGTACATGTACTTCATAGACATGTACTCTTCGTGTGAATTTAGTTCAGATAGCATTGCTAACAAAAAAGTTTTCTATACTAAAACATTCAAGTTTTATCTGTACATTTACCTTTATATGAAGATAGAACGCCCTAAAGTGGGGGTGTCAAAAAACAAAAACAAACTCGTACTGCTTGGGTATTGTACCTTTCATTTGCGACCCCTTTCACCTTTCTAGCTCTTATAGTCTCTGAGATCCTTTTGTTCATACAGACGGACGGACGGACGGACGGACGGACGGACGGACGGACGGACGGACAGACGGACAGACGGACAGACGGACATGGCTATATCGACTCGGCTATTGATGCTGATCAAGAATATATATACTTTATGGGGTCTGCCACGCCTCTTTCTGCCTGTTACATACATTCCAACGATTACAATATACCCTTGTACTCTACGAGTAACGGGTATAATAAATTTGTTGAAATGTTTAAAAGGCTAGAAGATGAACTTCCGCTAAAATAAGAGAAATGGCTAGATTACGAGACCCACAAAGTTTTTGCACGAAGTAAGCTGTGACCATAAAATGGCACAACAAATTTGTTTTGTTTACCTGTAGGTGCTATTTTAGAAAACAAAAATATCTCTTAATGTCTACATTAATAAAAAAGTACTAATAAGTAAAACTGCATTTAAATTATTTTTGTATCTTTTATTGGCTAGCTAATATTAGAGTTGAAAATTTCAGTTTAGCGTTGCACAAAAAAATGTGTGTACCAGCTTCTTGATGTGCTCACATTTTCTATACCGTATTTATTGGAATTCGGTATTCGTTCGCACTCATTCACTCTTACGCGATGCTCGGCTTAATCTTAACTCTGGTGCAAGACTATAGCCGCACCGTGTTTTTGAGAGTAAGTCAAGAACGAATAGACGTAGAAGAAAACCAAAAAGGAATGGGATAATATTTCTCAATTAGAATTAAATCATTTAATAAACTCTATGCCAAATAGAGTGTTTGAGTTAATAAGTGACAAAGGCGGGTATACACATTATTAAAATTAGTAAATTTGTATAAATTTGCTGATATTTTCTTTATTTTTGTAAAACAACAAGTGCGGCTATAGTTAGGAGGAATATTGTTGTTATTTATTACTTCTGGGTTATTTTCGATGCTCTTTCTAAAGGAAGTTTTGGTTTTTTTTTAGACCCCGTACTCTTTAAAAAAGAGTAAAGGGGGTCTATTAAGTTTGTCAGAAGCGAGATGTGCGTAACAGGCAGAAGGAGGCGTGGCCGACCCCATAAAGTATATATATTCTTGATCAGCATCAACAGCCGAGTCGATATAGCCATGTCCGTCTGTCCGTCTGTCCGTCCGTATGAACACCTGGATCTTTTAAACTACAAGAGCTAGAGACACCAAATTTGGAATGTAAGTCCGTTATTTTGTAGAGCAGATCAAGTTTATTTCAAATTGTTGCCACGCCCCTTACCGCCCCCGCAATGAGCAAATAACCAGACACACCTCGAAAAAATTTGTGTTTTAGGTGAATATCTCAGTAACTATAGCACTTAGGAGCACAAATTTTGGTATACAGGTTCTTAGAGACAGCCTTAGTATAATGTCATTAAAAATTTTGAGCTGCCACGCCCCCTTTGCTCATCAGAAATAAAAGACTCTCCAGCTTCAATGCCTTGTTTCAGGCATTAAATTAAATAGTACAGTGTTGTAATTTAACATACGCTTAGAGAATTACTATTTCTAACTTTCCTGAAAGTGGCATCAAAATCCTATGTCAAACAACAGAGAAATTACGGTTCAAAGTCGAAGTTATTTTAAAGCAAAATCACTGCATGCGCGCAACACATACAAACAAACACAGAAACATACAAACATATGTTCGAACGTTTTCTCTACCTGCTGGCGGCAGCGCTGCCCGGAGCCGCTGGCCGCGCCGACCAATGCTATACATACACACATATGTATGTGTGCACATACTTATATGGAAATAATCGGAAGAATGATAGAAGAGGGGTGTGGTGCAACTGATAGAGTTGCGGCGCAATGTGGAACCTTCGCATGGATCGCGGGTTCGAGTGCTGACGATGACAGTTGTTAATTTATTTATTTTTTAATTTTAATTCAAAATGTAAATATTTAATTTTAATTTTTTAAATTTCATTTGAAAATTTTAATTTAAATAAAATGCAATACTATGGGAGTACGGGGTCTTTTACAGTCGGCTCGATCGACTGTAGCCTTTCTTACTTGTTTGGTAATGTTTTTTCCTTTCTTGTCTTAATTCTACTTCCACTTGCCAGAAAAAGTATGCCTACAAGTACTATGCGAAACTTTAAAGGTGTAGAAATATGTTTAAAACGGGTTTTATCATCAGCATTGTATTTTTTACCTAATAACACATTAGTTATAAACATTTATCATAAATTTTAATTCAATTATATAGAAAACTTATTTTTATTTATTTAATATTATAAAACAACAACCAATATTCACTTAGAAAAAGTATGCGTACAAGCTTAACAAGTAAGATAAGTACAGTCGAGCACGCCCGACCGTATAATACTCTGCATTTTCCGCCGATTAAATTATTAAAATCGATCAAAAAATATTATAACGCGTAGTACTTGCATTAAAACACGTTGAAACAAAAATAATCTATGTATAATCAAATATACATCTGTTTGTATGTATGTATGTGTGAATTCAGCGCGGCCAGCGACTGTGGGCAGCGCTGCCGCCACACAGGCAGCGAAAACATTCGAACATGTGCTTGTATGTTTCTATCTCGTTATCAATATATTTCAGTTATCAATATTTTAACGCTTCTAGTTTTCTTGTTTACAGTCCGATTTTAATGCACCTTTCAGGATAGTTTGATATAGTTAGTCTTTACACGAATTATAAATAACAATACTCTACGATAAGAAGAAATGCCTTAAAAACGTATTGAAATTTGAATAGTTTTTTAGTTCCTTTGTGAAAAGGGGGCGTGGCAGTCAAAAATTTTTGATGGCATAGCATTTATTCAGTCTCTAGGAACCTGCATACCAAAATTGGTGATCCTAGGTGCCGAGGTGTGTCTGGTTTTTTGTTCATTGTGGGCGAATGGGGCGTGGCATACAAGATTCATGTATTGACTGACAAAATATGGGATCGATTGAAACCAAGCTCGAACTTGTAGCTCTTATCATCTCTGAAATCTGCTTGTTCATACGGACGGACAGACGGACGGACAGACGGACGGACAGACAGACGGACATGGCTATATCGACACGGCTTATGATGCTGATCAAGAATATATATACTTTATGGGGTCTGCCACGCCTCCTTCTGCCTGTTACATACATTTGCACAAACCCAATATACTCTTGCAGAGAGTATAAAAATTAAAACAAAAGTATTAGGTCCTTGAATAAGTTCTCGCTGTTTTTTTTTTTTTTTTTAATTTATTTAAAATACAAGGCTTACAAAAACTGAAACTGTTGACGCATCTACTTGTAATGTTTTCCCGAGCTCTACTAACGTCTGACATGGATCTTCTTCAAGCAATGCCTCCAATTCTTTGTCTTCAAATTTTGTCGGTGCTCCAGAACGCTCTTTGTCTTCAAGGTCAAAATCATTACTTTTGAAGCGCCTAAACCAGTCTCTGCACGTTGTATTCGACAAAGCATTGTCACCATATGTCTCAACGAGAATTCTGTGTGCTTCTGCTGCAGATTTTTTCTAAATAAAGCAGTGTAATAAAATTCCCCGCAAAAACACTTTATTTGGCACAAAAGTACTCATTTTCACAGAGGGCAAATAAATATGTAGTTGAAACTGTCGTAAACTATACTCTACTTAAATTTGAGGTTACATATAGTACTACGTTGGTGATTCGTTACCGTACGAAATTCCATGCACAGAGTGCCGCAACGCCATCTTTTTAAAAACAGCGGGAACTTATTCAAGGACCTAATATCTTTTTTAAAGGAAAACAAAAAAATTAGTTGGACGTTGGATTTCCCTTCCGTTTCCTAGTCTTCTCCAATCTTTTTGGCCTTGATGCGACTAATTCCCGGGTAAAATCCTCCGGAATTTCCATTTCTTTCGATGTTATTGTTCACTCGCGGATCCTGCGCTCCAGATAATCCCACAAATGCTCCATCGGATTAAGGTCCGGTGACTGGGGCGGTGAGTGCAGCTGAGTTTTTGTATTATAAGGCAACCAGAGCTTTGTGTTATGGGCGGTGTGCTTGGGATCGTTGTCTTGTTGAAAGACAAAGTCCTCTCCAAGACCCAATTTCCTGGCGCTTTGGTGTAAATTGTTTTTGAGTATACGGATATACGCCATATGATCCATAGGAGACTCAATGAACACCAAGTTGCCCACCCCACTTGCTGCCATACACCCCCACACCATCACGCCACCAGCACCGTGCTTAACGGTTGGAGTTAGATTTTGGACATCAAAGGCTGTGCCCCTCTTTCCCACACAAGCTTCTTTCCTTTAATGCCAAAAATACAAAACTTGCTCTCGTCGCTGAAAATGACTTTGTTTCAGAACTCTGGACTCACTTCCTCATATTTTTTCATGAAATCCACTCGCTTAACCTTATTTGTTTCCCACTCATTCAATTCATTGTTTTTCGTTTGAACGTTGTGCTTCTTAGTCCGACGCTAGCGCACTCACTCACTCAAACTTGTTCTGCTTTGCATTCGAATTAAAATATCAAGCTACAAGATCGGGTAATTTTTGAGTCCGCACAACAAATTCTTAATAATTTTGGAAATTAATGCATTACCAGAAATGGAAGATTATGCATTACCTGAAACATAATAAGCGCGATTTCCACTTCTTGAAGTTTTCTGTTATGCGCCGTACTTTCCTTGGTAAAAGAGTTTTACTTGATTCTCCTTCGCTTTAACTTTTCTTATATGAATTGCCTGCTTTTAGAATCCGTTAAAGTGACTAACCAATGGTTTCTCACATGCTTTGCAGAATGCACCTCCACAATTGTTCTGCAACCAGTTAAACTTATCCAGCCATTCAATTCGAAACTTAGATCCGCCACTATGAATTATAAAATAAATTTGCCTTCTCAAACGGTTTTCCATTATTTACGGTTGGTTTTTAACTTGGGTCAACGGCTGATCATTCTGATCTGCGGACTGAGTGCTTTTAGAATTCTTTTTTGTAAGAAACCTACAAATTTTGTGTTACAAATAATTCAAAAAGTTTTAAATATTAACTTACTTGTCCATCATTTGTTAAACTGTATATTTCACTTGAACTCTTAACACTTAACAGTTTATATCGGCACCAGTTTTTACACCATGCGCTTAGTACCCAAAGAACCGTTACTTTGTCAACCGTGCTAAAAGTAAACTTTGATGAAAGACTTGTTTTTTATACTCTCTGCAAGAGTATATTGGGTTTGTGCAAATGTATGGTTCCTTGAGACAGCGTAAATGCATTAACAATTAAACTGTCAACGCCTTTTTTCCCACAATTAATAAAAATTATTCTCAACTTTCGTTCCGTTTTTAGTCATTTGTTAGCCGTCAGCCGTCGGATATACAGGGGGAAGAACAGTGGACGTCAGTCTTACTGCCGTAACTGTATATACCGACGGAAGTGCGACTATACTCTCCTCGCGCGGGCGGCTGGAAACAGATCCATGGTAAGGTCATGTCTTTGCCATGGATGCTGACGAATGGTAGTCGGGCTAGAAGTAGAATACTTCTCTAAAAAGTCACCCCAATCCAAAGGTGGAACAGCATATGCCCACGGATGCATAGTCGAGGGGGTGCTCGATCGCTAGTATGCGGACTCTGGGTACCTGCCGACCCCCAGTTTCATTCAGACTTACTACGTTACAGCGGGCTATGACGTGGCGGACATACCTATCCCGCACACTCGTGGGATCTAATATATGGAGAACTTTAAAAAAAACATGGAGCCCGGCACTCCCCTAAAAGTCGGATGGGACAAGACCATCCCTTAAATAAAAAAGCGAAGGACAAGCCAGTCCCTAGCTCAGAAGCTAAAAGGGTGGTACCGGCAAGCCAACCGGTTACCAGCCTGGGGGTGATACTGGAGAGCGCCTCCTCTGCTAAGGGTTTTGGTACGCAAGCACTAGTGCGGCTGCCATGCCTAGAACAGGAGAGGCTCTCGAAGGCGTCGCCGCCACGAACAGCAACAAACAGAAGAAGAAAGCGTCCTTCCAGGACAAGCGTAGGGCGGCTTTCATCCTATCAAAGGAAGGAGGAAACGGCTCCGCAGAAACCGAGGAGCTTTTAAACTGGGCCCGATCAGTCCTGCCAAATTGCCAGCCTCCCAAGACAGGGAAGAAGAAGGCTGTAAGTAGTAACAAGTGTCAACGATCGGCTGAAGGAAATGTGTCGCAAGCCAAGCGATCCAAGGCAGCTCTGACCCGCTCCTTCGCAGATGTTGCGAGAAATAAGATTCTCGTGGGAGTCCTAGACCGGGGCTCCTCCGATGGTCTTGTTCCTCGCGACAAATGGAGGATGGTGGAGTATGAGCTGCAGGACAAATTCCTCAGCATCCTCGAGGAGAATGGGGGTGCCCCGTCAACCTGTGAGAACGCGGGGTGGCACCAGGGCCGGGTGAAAGCCATCGCCTGTCTGGATGCACGCTCCGTGGAACTCTACAGGAGGGCGGTAGCCTCTCTCGGGGAGGTCTATCCAGGCGCTAAGCTGGAGGTTGTTGATTGGGATGGGGTACCCAGCAACCCAAGAGCGAGGTTATGGGTCTCCGCCAAGCCAGCGGAACCCGAGAAGATCCTGCGGTTGCTTCAGGTCTGCAACCCTACACTTCCTACAGCAAATTGGAAAGTTGTAAGGGTGGAAGAAGTAGTCGGCCTCTCGATGGAGGAAGACATACTGGAGGGGTATGTCTCCGAAGGGAGTAACCTGGCCAGAGGTCTAAGGAAGGTCGACGTGGCTAATCTGAATGAGCTAGAGGAAGACGACTCAGCCGTCGACGTCACAGTGGTGGAGGTCGTATCACGGGATGTCTCTCAGACTCCTACAGATAAATCTCCACCACTGTAATGCGGCATCTGCCGCTCTCTTACTCCTCCTAAGCAAAGGAGGAGCTGACATGGTCCTCATCCATGAACCATGGCTCTGCAAGGGCCGGATTTCTGGATTGAGGACCTCAAGCCATAAGCAATATGCAGCAGAGGTGTCAGGTAAAGCCCGTACTTGTATTCTAGCACGTAAAGACATGCCAATCTTCTTACTGCCTAATTTCAGCGATGAAGACAACACCACTGTAAGCCTAGAGCGAGGCGACGACACGGAGGTCTTCTGTTCCGCCTACATGGGACATGACCAACATGACTCTCCCCCACCACAGCTCCTAAGGGACATAGTGGCATCATGTGACAGATCGACCAAAGATCTGCTTATAGCCTGCGACGCCAACGCTCACCATCATCAGTGGGGTAGCACTGATACAAATATAAGGGGTGAGTCACTTTTTATACTCTCTGCAAGAGTATATTGGGTTTGTGCAAATGTATGTAACAGGCAGAAGGAGGCGTGGCAGACCCCATAAAGTATATATATTCTTGATCAGCATCACAAGCCGAGTCGATATAGCCATGTCCGTCTGTCTGTCCGTATGAACAAACAGATTTCAGAGATGGTAAGAGCTACAAGTTCGAGCTTGGTCTCAATCGATCACATATTTAGTCAGTCAATACAAGAATCATTTTTTTTTCGATGCCACGCCCCATTCGCCCACAATGTGCAAAAAACTAGACACACCTCGGACAAAATCGGTGTTTTCGGCGAATATCTCAGTAACTATTGCACCTAGGATCACCAATTTTGGTATGGAGGTTTCTAGCGACAGCGTTAATGCATTGACAGTTAACATTTTAGACTGCCACGCCCCTTTCTCCCACAATTAATAAAAATAATTATCAAATTTCGTTCCGCTTTTTAGGCTTTTGTTAATATAGTACAGAATTGTAATTTATAATTCGTGTGGAGACTAACTATATCAAACTATCCTGAAAGGTGCATTAAAATCGCACTATAAACAAGAAAACTAGAAGCGTCACAATATTGATAACTGAATGCAATATCATGTATGAGTGCAAGCGAGACAGACACATACAAGCACATGTTCGAATGTTTTCGCTGCTTGCGTGGCGGCAGCGCTGCCCGCAGTCGCTGGCCGCGCTGAATACACATATACATACATATTTGCATCATATATCGTCTTTCGTATGTGTATTCGCATACAGACAAACAGATGTATGTGTGATTATGCTTACATTGTTTGTGTTTCAACGTGTTTTAATGCAAGTACTACACATTGTAATATATCGATACCGATTTTAATAAATTAATCGGGAAAAAAAATGCAGAGAGTATTATACGGTCGGGCGTGCTCGACTGTACTTTTCTTACTTGTTAACTTTATACTCTCCTCCAAACTGACAATATGCAACAAGGGTAACGAACCGACCTTTATTATTAAGAAAAGACAGGAGGTATTGGACCTTACTCTTGTGTCTACCTCCCTAGTACAGCGCATCGTGTCGTGGCGTGTGCTCACGGAACACTCTTTTTCAGACCATAGATACATTGAGACTTCTGTATCTCTCGAGATTCCCAAAGCTGTTCCTTTCAGGAACCTGAAAAGGACAAATTGGAACATTTTCCAATCGTGCCTCACGCGCACGATTCCCCTGGAGCCGCCCATGCCTCAGGACATGGGCGGGACCAGTCGTATGGAATACTTAGTATCCTCCTTTACATCTGCACTAAATCGTGCTGCGCATATAACCTGTCCGATTAGCAGAAATGCAGGACGCATCAAGCCCCCATGGTGGACCCACTCACTAAATGAGCTACGGAAAATATCAAGAAGGCTCTTCAATCAAGCTAAATACCACGACTCAGCAGAGGCATGGGGCAGCTACAAAAGCTCTCTGTCAGCCTATAATTCAGAATTACGTAAAGCCAAAAGAAACTCTTGGCGTAAGTTCTGCTCAAGTGTTGAAGATACCTCAGAAGCCGCAAGACTTAGGAGAATACTATCTCACACTACTCCCTCTCTGGGTTTCCTCAAGCGCAGCGACAACTTCTGGACCTCGGACAGTGTGGAGTCGCTGGAGCTGCTGATGCACACCCACTTTCCAGGATGCTCTGACAATCCTTTCCCTTCCTCACGCTTATTACCCGCCGATGGGGACGGTCCACCCCTATCGTTAATCAGCAGAGGCAATATCTCGGGAGCAATTAAAAGTTTCAAACCCTTTAAATCTCCCGGACCAGATGGTATCATTCCAGCCTCATCCATGCTGGGGAGCTGGCACTAAACTGACTACACCAGATCTTCAAAGAAATTCTCCTTTCCGGAATCATTCCTAAAACTTGGCTACGCTCCAAAGTAGTTTTCATTCCAAAGGCAGGGAAACCATCCCACTGCAACCCAAAGGATTTTAGACCTATAAGTCTATCGTCCTTTCTTCTAAAGACTTTAGAAAGGCTCTAATGCTGGCATCTATTGGCCAAGATTCTTTGGGAAAGCTTCTCTACCTCACAACATGCTTATCGTAGAGGCAGGTCAACAGAAATCGCCCTGCATAGCATAGTTTCGCACATCGAAAGATCGCTCTCCTTCAAGGAATACTCTCTAGCAGCGTTTCTTGACATTGAGGGTGCTTTCAACAATATTCTGCCAGAACCCATAACCACAGCCCTGGCATACATGGGAATCGACTCCCTTTCTATTGGCCTCATCGATCAATTGCTAAGTGCAAGGATCATTGAAACCTCGTTAGGAGACACCAAATCCTGTAAATTTGTCAATAGGGGCACTCCCCAAGGGGGCGATCTCTCTCCTCTTTTATGGAACGCAGTGGTAAACGACCTTCTCAGCTCTCTGGAAGGAGGCGGATTTAAGGTTGTGGCCTATGCGGATGACGTTGCCATTATTTTCTCGGGCAAGTTCCCACAGACCCTATGTGACCGGATGAGCAACTCATTACTCTACCTATCAAACTGGGCCACTAGAAATGGTCTAGGAGTAAATCCAAGCAAGACCGAGCTGGTTTTCTTCACAAACAAATATAAAATCCCACTTCTTAGACTTCTCTCTCTTCAGGGAGAACGTCTCAAGTTAAGCGACAAAGCTAAATACCTTGGTGTTTATCTTGACAGGCAGCTAAACTGGAATGCATGCATAGAAGACAGGGTAAGAAAAGCCTACGTAGCCCTCTCACACGCAGTAAAACAATTGGTCAAAGATGGGGCCTGAGTCCCCACGTCACCAGATGGCTATATACGGCCGTTGTCCGCCCTATTCTTCTTTACGGCGTGGTAGTGTCGTGGCCGGCACTAAGGAAAGCAACCACACTATCCAAACTCAGTAAGATCCAGTGTATGGCAGGACTTTTTATCTTGGGCGCCCTTCGCTCTACGCCAGAAGAGGCTATCGACGCTATTCTATACCTTCCACCACTAGACATAATGGGCAAGAAAACAGCCACCCTCTCTGCCATCAGAATGAGAGAGGGTAACCTATGGAGCACAAATAGGATAGGTCACTCAACCATCATGTCCGAGCTTCCTTTTGAACTCTCAAATACGGACTTCTGCATCCCAACAGAGTACACTAACACCCCTTTTAGGGTGGCTTTCCCTACAAGGGAGGAGTGGAATAATGGTCCACCCTTCTTAAACTCCTCCATCCACTTCTACACCGACGGCTCTAGAGAGGAAGGCAGAACGGGTGGGGGAATCCCCCAGAACGGGTGGGGGATGGGTACAGTCTCCCCTCTTGGTAATGAGAGAGGGCAAGTATCCATGCCTCTGGCGACTTGCAGACTTAATATCGATAAACACTTCGAACATCTGGCTGACCTGACGTGGGAATCCACCCCTAGGTGCAGGATATCTCGCAGCATCTGGCCTACCCGATCAAATGACAGATCCTCCAGGCTCTGCAGGCTCACTCGAGCAAACTGCTCTGCTGTTTTTCGTGCAATCACTGGCCACTGGCTTGTGGGCCTACATGCTTCTAGACTGTCGGCAAATTACCACGATTTCTGTCGCAGCTGTAGAAATGAGGAAGAAGACGAAACGGTGGCACACTTTTTCTGTTCTTGCCCAGCTCTCAGTCATCACAGGCACCGTCATCTCGGTGCCTACCTATTAAATGATCTGTCTGAACTTTCCCAAGTTCAGCCAAATCTACTCTCCCGCTTCATTCGCGCCTCTGGATGGAGCTCTACAGAGGCTGGCTCTTAGACCCCTTTAGATTTCTAGCTCCTAAACCCTCCACGCAGATCCCCTTAGGTATCACAACGGGCCGACTTACGGCTCATGTGCGCTGGTGTTCTTGACACCAGCAACCACCTAACCTAACCTAGTCATTTGTTCATATAGTACAGTATTGTAATTTATAATTCGTGTGAAGACTAACTATATAAAACTATCCTGAAAGGTTCATTAAAATCGGACTGTCAACAAGAAAACTAGAAGAGTTACAATATTGATAATTGAATGTAATAGCAATGTATGAGTGCAAGCGAGATAAAAACATACAAGCACATGTTTGAATGTTTTCGCTGCCTGTGTAGCGGCAGCGCTGCCCGCGGGTGCTGGCCGCTCCGAATACACACACATACATACATATATGCATCATATATCCATACCAGAGACCTGCAACGAGTATACTCGAGTATGTTCGAACTTTTCATCAAACGATCGGGTAACGAGTATACCAACGGGCTGTTCGAAAAATGTTCGAATCACAACGATCAGTTGCCCGTTTTCTGCTTGATTCCAACATGATCGTTTGATATCAAACAATTTGGTTGCGAGCACAACGATCATCCCCATAGATCGTTTTGTGATCGTTCGGTTGGACGAACGAGTATTCGAACGCAACCTGCCTTCCCGTAATTTCAGTACAAAAGTACAAACAAACGTTCGAGTATCAAGCAAGTTCGTTGGTTCGCTTGAGTTGCGTGACGTTCGCAGTGTTGCCATTTATTGGGAGGAAAATATGCTAGTTCTAGCGGAAAAGGCTGGATTGCAATAAAAAAAAATAAGAAAATTGTATAAGTATATATTTTTCTTCTTCTTTTATTATTAAAAATTTTATAAACCATAATGGTTAATATAAAGTACACATAAGTAAAGGCTAGATCAAGCGGGAAACAATTTAGAGAGCAACACTGGGGGCACGCGCAACACGCTGAGGGTTGTTTTTGTTTTGTGTGTATTTGTGCGAGCAAGTATTGTTATGTTTGACATACCACGCATTTCGCTAATATTTTTTTTAAGACAGAAAAACCCAAATGGAAGAGTATCACCTGCTGCACATATTGCGCTAAATACAAAACACCCCTTTTACAAAACTCATAGAGTCATACTCCTGCCAAACAAGGGAATTTCCAAAAGGTCAGCCCATCTACGCTTAGAAAGGGTTTCAGCACATTTGAATTATGTAAAAATTTTATGTATGAACAGAGTATTAAAACCTAAATTGCAAACATTTAGTGTAGTACCACCGCTGTAAAATTTCATGCAAAATATTACAAGTTTCTGTTTGGCTTGCTTGCAGCATGTTCCATATAACGGCAAAATACTCGAGTATATACTCGAGTAAAACGAGTATAAGCAGGCCCGCGGTACGCACACAAATGATCGAGTATCAAATTTGTTCGAACAAAAACGATCACGAGTAAGCGTTCGAGTATACTCGAAATTTTTATACTCGTTGCAGGTCTCTGATCCATACATACAGACAAACAGATGTATGCTTGAGTATGCTTAGATTGTTTTTGTTTCAATGCAAGTAATAAATTAATCGGGGAAAAATGCAGAGAGTGTTATACGGTCGGGCGTGCTCGACTGTACTTTTCTGTCTTGTTTGACGTGCAGATCTATGAATATTAGATTGATAATGGTATTTTTGACAAACAATTCAAGGAGTACTTGATTTAAAAGATTATTATTTATATTATTTCAACAGGTAACTAGACTAAAAAAACTGGATTTTCAAGAAACCGCGTTTTTAGGGAAACCATAAGAGACCGCCAAAAGTTTTTAATGACGATCGTCTGCAAATGTCGCGGTCCATGGAGGATTTTTTCATAACTTTCAGCGTTGAGGCCCGTATTTTAGACAATTACCAATCCGATTTGGCATAGAGTCAATGGTTTTTTGAAACTTGGCTTGTGGTATTTGAGCCCATTCCCGTGAAACCGTTTGTCTCAGCTCTTCGACCGACTGAAATTTTTTTTCGCCAGCATAAACCCGCCTGGTAAGGTTCCACCACATGTTTTCTATAGGATTGAGGTTCGGAGATCGGGCTGTCCATGACATAGTGGTAATTTGCATCTCCTGAAATCAGGCTCGACTAGCCCGAGAAACATGTATGGCCGCATTATGCTGTTGGAAAATTGAAAACGTACACGATTCATCATCCAAAAGTCCAGAAAAACATTTTCCAGTAAATTTATGTAACCTTGAGTCTCAAGGAATGTTAAAAATATCGATACGATATATCATGTATCGATATTTAAAACGATACGTAAGTGTAATTGCGATATGATATTGAACGCGATATTTGGTCAATATGTCGATATCTATTGCGATATATCGAATTTGACGAACAATTTTCTCATGCCTTTACCGGCTTTTTGTTTTGTGGTGTGACGAGCTTTTTTAAATGCCAAAGTAAGTATTTTCTTATCTTAAGTGCTATAAAAATGCATACAAAAGCTATTTAATTTAAGAATAACGTATAAGGCTTCCAAAGTTTGGGAGAACTTTGAAAAAGTCGATGGAAACACCGTCTGCTGCACAATATGCAAGCGGTTGGTGATATCGTCTGGCAACACCAGCAACCTGACTGCCCACTTGAGGAACAACCACAAGGGACACAATTCTGACAATTCTCAGCAGCCCAACACACAACTGACATTGCCGCAAAGTATCCGTGGAATCGATACATCCACAAATGAATCCAAAGCGGTAAGGATGGATAGCGCCCTTGCTTTTTGGGTAGCAAAAAACCAACAGCCCTATTCCGTTGTGGAGAAGGAGGGTTTTAAAAAATTTTGCTCCATTTATAAATGCATTATAAACAGCCAAACCGTAAAAAGAAGCGGGATATAATTGATGAAAAATATGATTTCTTTTCTGCCAAGTGGAAGCAAACTTTGTTGGACAAGAAAGTAACGATAGCGACGGATTTATGGACGGAGACAATGTCGATGAGGAGCTTTCTGGGCGTTACTGCCCACTTGGTACAAAATTCAACCATTGTTTCAGTTAACATTGGTGCCTTTGAATTCATCGATCGGCACACTGCTGAAAATATAGGCACATTCTATATGCTAGAAAGATTTTTAGTTTTAAAAGAGAATGTGAACACAGCTTTAATGAAAGTAAAAACAGACATGACAATGGTTGGTTCCATGACAATGGAACTGAAGAAAAATTGGCGGAATTTCAGATAAGTTTGCTTCGCCCTTTAGAATCTGCCACCCGAGATCTGTCTGGTCAGATATATTGCACTATTAGCATGATAATTCCGGTCATAAATGCGCCCACTTTAAGGAGTTCGAACCAAACTTACACGGAAAGTACGTGTCTAGGACGTACATGTACTGACCAAGTTTGATCGGAATCGGACAACTATATCGTATAGCTCCCATAGGACCGATCGGTCAAAAATACGCTCCAAATATAAATAAGTATGAAAAAATTTTGCATTGACTAAGATATCTTAATGAAACTGACACAGCTTCATCCAAATCGGACTACTATATTGTATAGCTCCCATAGGAACAATCGGTCGAAAATTGAGTAATGGGTTTCCTAAAGTCGCGGGGCGACTATAGCATTCTTTCTTGTTTTAACATATGATCTGCGTGCAAAGTGAATTCACATCTGCATCCAGCTTCATTAAGACAGCTTTAAAACTAAGAGTCTAGTGCGCATAGAAACAGATGGACAGACGGACGGACTTTGCTGTATCGTCTTGGCTGTTGATGCTGAGCAATAGTTTATACAGTGTGCTTCTTTAGTCTTAATAAATTTGTATAAATTACTATGTAACTTGGCCAAATTTTTGTTTGATAATAAAACAAGTAAGAAAGGCTACAGTCGATCGAGCAGACTGTTAAAAACCCCGTACTCTCATAGTAGTGCCCATTTGCATTTTATTTACATTAAAATTTTAAAATGAAATTTGAAATTTAAAAAAAAATTAAAATCAAATATTTACATTTTGAATTCAAATTAAAAAATAAATAAATTAACAATTGTCATTGTCAGCACTCGAACCCGCGATCCATGCGAAGGTTCCACATTGCGAAGCAACTCTACCAGTTGTACCACACCCCTCTACTATCATTCTTCCGATTATATGCATATATGTATGTATAGCATTGGTCGGCGCGGCCAGCATTGGGCGAATATCTCAGTAACTATAGCACTTAGGAGCACCAATTTTGGTATACAGGTTCTTAGAGACAGCCTTAGTATAATGTCATTCAAAATTTTGAGCTGCCCCCTTTTTCTCATAAGAACTAAAAAACTTTCCAACTACAATGCCGTTTTTAAGGCATTAAATCAAATAGTACAGTGTTGTAATTTAACATTCGCTTAGAGACTTACTATATCTAACATTCCTGAAAGTGACATCGAAATCCTATGTCAAACAAGAAATGTATAAGGGTTCAAAGCTTATGTTATTTTACTGCAAAATCACTGCATGTAAACATACCCAAATATTTGCGTCAACAAAAGTCTACGTACTCTTATTTTCTTGCGCTGTCTGGCGCCAGCGTTCTTCTTAGAAATAACGGGGGTTTTTGAAAAATGTATGCAATAATGAGTAAATTCATAATAGTTGGCGGTTGAGCTGGACAAAATATTTGAGTTTTATAGTAAAAATGTCACGTAAAGAGTTATCGCTGAAAGATCGTGGAAAGATTTTGCATCTCGACACAAAGGAGCAAAAGTCTTATTCCCAGATAGCAGAAATCTTGTCCAGAAGCAAGTCTACTATACAGACTGTTATTGGTAGATTCAAATATGAAGGGCGCATCAAAAACAACAAGAGATCTGGTCGGCCACCTGTACTATCCGATCGTGGCATCTGGTGGACAAGGATCCTTTTTGTAGCGCAGTACAGATTGCATCAGAGCTGGGTCGAACTTTTGACAAGGAAGTTCACCCGGAAACAGTCCGTGGAGCCATTAAAACATATAACTTTAGGCCCTAAACGCCTCGCAAGAAGCCTCTTGTAAATTTAACGAACAGGAGCAAGCGCTTGGAGTTTGCCAAAGCCTACGTGGACAAGCCAATGGACTTCTGGTGCAAGGTCATCTTCTCAGATGAGTCCAAATATAATATTTTTGCCTCAGATGGGCGTCTCCGCGTCTGGAGGAGACCAGGAGAACCCCAAAAATACAATAAAAACCGTGAAACACGGCGGCGGAGGTATTATGGTTTGGGGTTGTATGGCTGCAGCAGGAGTCGGAAACTTGGAGTTCATCGACGGAGTGATGAAACAAGTACGTGTACATCGATGTTTAAAAAAAAAATTTAAAGAGCAGCGCCGAGAAACTTGGAATTGCATCGGATTTCTGGTTTCAACAGGATAATGACCCAAAACATAAAGCAATGAATACTAGGTTGTATCTCGCGTACAACACTCCACACCTTTTAGAGACGCCACCACAGAGCCCGGACATCAATCCGATTGAGCATGTTTGGGATATGCTCGAAAAAAAAAATAAAAAGCACCAAATTAGCAACAAAAACCTCCTGCGTGAGGCATTACACCAAGAGTGGTGCGCGCTGGATCCAAAATATATAGAAAAACTGGTGCTATCAATGCCAAATCGTCGCAGAGAGGTGATTAAGATGAAGGGTTATCCCACTAAGTATTAAATTTGAAGTTTGATTAAAAATATTGTTCCGAATAGTTAGTAAGTATATTATATTATACTCTCCGCAAGAGTATATTGGGTTTGTGCAAATGTATGTAACAGGCAGAAGGAGGCGTGGCAGACCCCATAAAGTATATATATTCTTGATCAGCATCACAAGCCGAGTCGATATAGCCATGTCCGTCTGTCTGTCTGTCTGTCCGTATGAACAAACAGATTTCAGAGATGGTAAGAGCTACAAGTTCGAGCTTGGTCTCAATCGATCACATATTTAGTCAGTCAATACAAGAATCTTTTTTTTTTCAATGCCACGCCCCATTCGCCCACAATGAGCAAAAAACCAGACACACCTCGGAAAAAATCGGTGTTTTCGGCAAATATCTCAGTAACTATGGCACCTAGGATCACCAATTTTGGTACACTGGTTCCTAGAGACTGAGTAAATGCCATGCCATCAAAAATTTTGGACTGCCACGTCCTCTTTTCACATAGGAACTAAAAAGCTATTTAAATTTCAATACGTTTTTAAGGCATTTCTTGCTATTGTAGAGTATTTTTATTTATAATTCGTATAAAGACTAACTATATCAAGCTATCCTGAAAGGTGCATTAAAATCGGACTGTAAACAAGAAAACTAGAAGCGCTACAATATTGATAACTGAATGCAATATCATGTATGAGTGCAAGCGAGACAGAAACATACAAGCACATGTTCGAATGTTTTCGCTGCCTGTGTGGCGGCAGCGCTGCCCGCAGTCGCTGGCCGTGCTGAATTCACACATACTTACATACATACATGTATATGCATCATATATTGTCTTTCGTATGTGTATTCGCATACAGACGAACAAATGTATGTTTGATTATGCTAAGATTGTTTTTGTTTCAATGTGTTTTAATGCAAGTACTACACAATGTAATATCTCGATACCGATTTTAATAATATAATCGGCGGAAAATGCAGAGAGTATTATACGGTCGGGCGTGCTCGACTGTACTTATCTTACTTGTTTTAGTTTGTAAGAGTACGTAGACTTTTGTTGACGCAGATATTGAAGTTCCTTTTGTTTTTAATTAATATCATTATGTTAAGTTTGAAATTTCACTGTTTTTCTTTTTAAGTTTAGAAGAAAATATATTAGTTTATAATCCTGCATTCAAATTTTTTTTAACAGGTGGCAACCACAACAGTAGAAATCCACCCGCACCAATTGGTGCGGCTAAGGACGGATTCTGGAGGCCTTAACCACCATTCCCACCAACCCTGCTACACCAGTGGATCACTTGGCTGGTGTAACAGATAGAGCTACAAGGATAATGGACCCTTTCGCGAAAGGGAACAAAACAATGTGGTCACCACCGCCAATGCCGCACTCGGCCCCACCCACTGCGAGAGACGACGCTTTCGCGTTCATTGCGCAAGATGAAAACTTCGAAACCCCGAAGAGGAGCAGGGAGGAAAACAGCACGCCAGATGAGGCACGGACGACGCCGCCCAAAAGGCAGAAAGGTGCAGCTGTATCACCAACAGCCGAAATGATCGAGCTAGGTGAAATCCTTGACGATCTCATCTACCTCACCATGGAGAAACAGCCCGTAGTAAGGCATGTCACGCTGAAGCAGAAAACTGCGTATGCGAGGATGAAGCAGATCCAACTATCTGTGAGCAAACATCTGGAGATGCTCGATTCTCACGCAAGCAGCAAAAACGTCGCTAAAAAGGCCGAAGCACCAGAGCAGGAGGCAAGCTTTGAGAATGGCTCCCAAACCACGCCGTCCCTTGCCCAGGCAACGCAGAGTTCTGCCAAGAAGCGACTACGCAACCAAGGCAAAGACGGACATGCTGCAAGGAGCAAAAACGCAGGATCACCGAGGGAGCGTACGACGTACAGCCAAGTGGTGAATGGAGCAATAGCCGAGGCCAAGGAGAAGGATAAGCGAGGACACACGGAGAAGACACCAGCCATGAGGCGCACAGCCGCAGGAGAAGTCCTACTGCAGATGGCCAAGACGGACGACGAAGACACACACAACCTGTACCAGGCGGTACAGAAAGCGCTCGGAAACACGGCGGATGTCCACATCATGTCTGAGAAGCTGCGCCTGGAGATCCGCGACATTCCTGAGTGGGTCACAGCAGAGGAAGTGACAACTGCAGTGATCACGCATGTTGAAGGCGATCTACCCGCAGAATCTTCGCCAAGAATCCGGAGAGGCAATCGAGGCATCCACATAGCGTCCATGATGCTGCCAAGGGATATAGTTGACAAGCTATGTGAGACGAGGACGATCAGGATAGGATAGGCTCTGTGTCGAGCCGTGAAGATGTTTCAAATGCCTAGAGTTTGGACATACGGCAGCACGATGCCGAAGCAAGCATGACGCATCTAAAAAGTGCTTTAACTGCGGTGGCGAGGATCTTGCCGCCAAGGCCTGCACCAAAAAACCCAGCTGCATACTATGCACTAGATCTGGCCTGCAAAAGACGGGACACCACACTCTTAACTAAGGGTGCCCGCTATTCGTGAAGGCAGCCAACAGCCTTAGAAATTAAATTTTTACAACTCAATTTAAGCCATTGCAGAGCCGCACAGGACCTACTGATGCAAACTGTACGAGAATAATGCATCGATATAGCCATATTGAGTGAGCCCTACCGCGCAATGCAGGATGGAAACTAGGTACAGAACGGGAATATGGGAGCGTCAATCTGGAGCTGCACAAATCCTGTCGTGCAGTTAAGCAAAGCCAGAATAACAAGGGGCTACGTAAGGGCCAAATGTGCAGGAATTTACGTTAATAGCTGCTACATAGCACCCAGCACCGATATTCAAGAATTCGCAGAAATATTAGATGACCTAACGCTTGATGTGATGAACCATTCCCCAGTAATCATCGCGGGAGATTTTAATGCCTGGGCAACCGATTGGGGTAGCATCCGGACCACACCTAGAGGAAGGACACTACTGGAGGCTTTTAGCACACTTAACGTGACTTTGTTGAACAATGGAGGCAAGCACACGTTCACAAAAGCCGGAAGAGGATCTATAATAGACCTGTCATTCGCCAGCCCAACCCTCGCCAGGAACGCACAGTGGGCAGTGTCAGAGTTATACACTCAAAGCGATCGTCTTCACAGCGGGAGCGGCAGCGAGTAGATTAAGCCGTCCTCGATTTGTTAGCTGGTCGACAAGGACGCTTAACGAAGAGGCATTACTCCTCATGATGAGCACCGTAAGAAGCTGGCCATAGGAGGATGCCGACGACTGCGCAAACAACCTCGCTGCAGCTATTGAAAATGCATGCAATGCATCAATGCTGCAAAAAAGTAACTGTGGTAACACCCGCAAACCGGTGCATTGGTGGAATGTGGAGATTTCGTTAGCCAGAAGACACTGCCAGGCTTCTAGGCGCCGCCAACAACGAGCGAAAGGAAGAGCGGATTTTTCACGGCTTAGAGAGGAGTATCGAGCGAAAAGAGCTACTCTGTCCAAGGCCATAAAACGAAGCAAAGCAAACTGCTGGTGAAGGCTTTGTGCTGAAGCAGACGAGCAGACTTTTGGGATGGCGTACAGGATAGTCATGGGAAGACTGGGGAGGCGCCCAATGCCAGCGGACCCTGACAAGCAATAACAGGCGGCGTTCCCCAAGGTTCGGTCCTCAGACCAACGTTATGGAACGTTATGTACGACGCAGTACTTAGGCTACCCAAGGACGTGGAGGCAAACACGAATCTGACCATCAGGCAAGTTATACAATGGCTGGAAAGCAATTCTCTCTCCCTAGCAGCCCACAAAACAGAAGCGGTGCTAATCAGCAGTAGGAAAGTCGTGGAGACGGCCACGATCGACGTCTCAGGATGCGAGATAGTCTCGAAGCCGGTTATAAAATACCTGGGGCTGCAGCTGAATCACAGGCTGTGCTTCAAGCAGCACCTGCAGCACACAGCGGCAAAGGCGACCAAAGCCACAGCGGCACTCGCACGCATTATGGCCAACGTTGGAGGACCACGGCAACGCAGTAGATGGCTCATCTGCAGTGTAGTGAGGTCCATAATAATGTATGCTGCCCCCATTTGGGCACCGGATATGGCGGTGAAGGCGTATGCCAAAGGCTGCAAAACTACATACCGTGCCTGCGCATTGCGGACGCTGAGCGCGTTCCGCACGGTGTCTGACGACGCGGCCCTTATGCTTGCAGGGATGATCCCACTTGATCTCCATGCCGAGGAGAGTACGAGCAGCGACCCTAGTGCCAAGGCGAGAGATGCCACGTTGAAGACATGGCAGCAGACGTGGAGAGCATCTACCAATGGCAGCTGGACTCGGGGTATCATTCCAGATATACGACCGTGGGTGAGCAGAAAGTTCGGACAAACTGACTTTTACATGACTCAGATACTGATTGGACATGGCTGCTTTAAGGAATACCTGTATAGGTTTAAACACGAGAGTGATCCGTTTTGTACACACTGTGCACGGACAGTCGAAGACGCAGAACATGTCCTTTTTGTCTGTCCAAGATTTGATGGTGAACGGGAACAGCTAAGTTTTAAAGTTGGGAGACCGCTTTCAGTCGCAGACTTTTTAAACATCCTGCTTAGCTCGCAAAACAATTGGGAAGCTGTTTCCCACATGTGTTCTGAAATCATGAAATCACTGCGTCGCGCTGAACGACAGCGCAAACTGAATTCAAACTCTAGATGAGATTCTAGATGAGGCTTTCATGCCATCTCCCCCTCGCGAGGTAATACCTAGCGGTGGTTCCGCGAGAGGGAACGGAGAGTAGGGCGGTTTTTAGTGGGTGAATGTCCCACATTTCGGCTTTTAATGCTTTTCCCCCCTATACAAAAAAAAAAAAAAAAAAAAAAAACAAAATAACATATGTTCGAACGTTTTCTCTACTTGCTTTGGCGGCTGCGCTGCCCGGAGCCGCTGGCCGCGCCGACCAATGCTATACATACACACATATATATGTGCACACATACGTATTTGCAATGAATCGGAAGAATGATAGAAGAGGAGTGTGGTGCAACTGGTAGAGTTGCGGCGCAATATGGAAGCTTCGTATGGATCGCGGGTTCGAATGCTGACAATGACAATTGTTAATTTATTTATTTTTTAATTTGAATTCAAAATGTAAATATTTAATTTTAATTTTTTAAATTTCATTTTCAACTTTTAATTTAAATAAAATGCAAATGGGCACTACTATGGGAGTACGGGGTCTTTTACAGTCGGCTCGATCGACTGTAGCCTTTCGTCCGTGAGTCCCTTATGACTCTTTTTTCAATCAGTTTCGAGTCATGCGCGAGTCTTCTTTGAGTCATTTTTTCAAGCGTACGCCACTCTTTTTTGAGTCATATTTTCAAGCATGCGCGTCTCTTTTTTGAGTCATTTTCAATAATTTCCTTCCCAAGAATTTAGTTGTGTTTTTTTTTCAAATTAATTAAATTCATTATTTACTTACTTATTTTCATAAATATAGTAAATATGCAAAAATGGAAAACAAATAAAAAATAATAATAATACTTCAATAATTCAGTCTTCTTAAATCTTAATTATTCTAATAATATATGCATATGTACATATGTATGGAAAACAGGCATAATAATGATAATTAACAATTTTAATTAATTAACATATTTTTTAATTCTACTTAGGCTTATTCTACACACTTCCTTTTCATTAGCCTATCTTTAGCATGTACAAAATGCTTTTGGAGCACATTGTTGATGTCCTTTTCGGTGCATTCATATTTTTTTGATGACAAATGTCTAAAATAAATAGAAATTATTAATATTGTACGCTAGAAATTTAGATATCTATATACCTACTTTTTATAAGTTGTTTTGTGGTCGATCCTTTCCAGCTGTAAGCAGATGACAGTTCGTTTGTGAATACTTTTCTAATTGCCGTTCTTATGAAATGAGCGGGTCCATCTCCTCCAGTTTTCCCAATGAGTTTTTTCTAAAATTATTTACACATTATAAATAAATTAAAGTAATAATTATCAATAATACTCACAAATTCTTTCTCACTCTTTTGCACTTCCTCATCAAATGCTTTTAGCTCGTTAATAGCATTGAGAGGAAGTTTCTGCATATCTGGCAACTCAACAGAAATAAGAGGACCGGTGTTCAGTTTTCGGTTTTCCAATTTAAGTGACACGATATCTTGTGTCAACTTAGTAATTGCACATGAATTGCTTTCCTTTAAGTTTTTGACTTCCGTTTTTAACCCCGCAACTTCGGCTTGCAAATCCGTCACTTGGCCTCTTAAAGCTCGAACGTGCTCCAGCATTTCATCCAGTATGGTCTTGAAACTGTTTGGCTCTGGCATTAAAACGTTTGTTACTAAAAAGAATATTTTATTAGAATAAAGATTGAAGTGAATCAATGAGGAATGTAATACTTACAATTTGTTAAATTATTTGATGGATTATATAAAAATTCACCAGACGCAAAAATATTATTCTGCGACATTATGAAGCAACGGTGCTAAAAAATTAGTTTTATCTACGGAATTTCGTAAGCATAAAACTTTTTTATTTATTTTATTTACATCAAATTTAATTGTGTTATTCATGGTAATGTCTGACGCACAATATACGTGGAAATCACTTGATTTAGTTGGTTGCAAAAAAACAGGAGTTAAATTTATTATTTCAGTTCCAACAAATACTGGAACATTATTGCAGTTAATTATTTCTATAATTTTAAAAATCTTACTATCAATTAAAACAAAATTGTCCGGCTCAACCAAAGAAATGAAAACACCGTTGATGGTAACACTTACGATTTTTTTATCTTTAATTTTCCCAAAACGAGTATTTAACTCTGGACTTGTTTCTTTTTCTAAATGATAGCTGGTCTCCACTTGCTTTTTAAGTATTTGAGATGCTACATTTTCACCTTTTCTAACCTTGCGCTTAATTTTCTGCAAATGCTTCTCAAATTTAAAAGCACTTACCCCATCTAAAGAACCAAAAAGTTTAGCATCTTCACATATATGCAACAGCGAATGAAAATTGTATGTTAAAAAAGATAAATCATACAGTTTTGGCGTATCGAACACAAAGGATCTTAATAACTGAGCGGCACAGGAGTTGTTAGCCTTGCAATCATTTTTGTCCAAAAGGATTCTTAAAGAAAGTGATAGTTTTAAGAAATGCACATATCTTTCTGGACTTAAAATATTTTTTAAAATAAAAGGTCCAGTGTATAAAAGGAACTGCCTAAGCTCTGTTGCCTTCCATCTATCAAGATCCTTTAAGCTACGTGGCTTCCTTTTAAACGGCCTTGAAATATTGATTTTATTAAAAGTTAGCTCCCTTGAAATAGATTCAATTTTCCACGATTCTTAGGAATAATCGAAGCCTTTTCTTTTGGACCAGCTATTTAGCAGTGTCCTTATAACGCCTAAACAAACAACGTGCATATAATCTAAGCAGCACTGCGAAACTATGTTGATATTCAGCATCTCTAATGGAGTACTCTGTTTTAAAGTGATGTTCCGGCTGGAAGCGATTTCTAAAGGAGTCATTGCTTCTAAGTGGAATGTCACTTTCAGGTGGAAAAACTAAACGATGTTTTACCATTTGTCCCTTCTGCGTACATCGCCCACAAGAAAAGTAGCCAGAATGACCCTTTGTTCCCAAAACAATTGACTTTGCTGGAGCATCCGTTACAAAACAACGCACTACAATTCTAAAATGTTAATTATCAAAATAAATACCTTCTTGCAGCAGAATATTAAGTTCTGAAATGAACTCTTGGAAGAAGTCAAGTGCGCAGTGCGGCTTAGAAATACCTTCAAAAACGCCAACGAGACAAACATAGCTTGTGTCAACGACACTTGCCAAAATGGGCCAAACTTGTTTTGAGCTGCTTTTGAATAATGGAAGGACATCTATTCCAAAATCTAGAACCAAATTTGGCAGCTTCCAATCATTAACGACTAAGAAATCTGTTAAACAGCTTTTAAGTCCATAATGAATATATCTCCCATCTCCTACTTTTCTCTCCTCCACTGTACTAGGGGTCTTCATTAATGTTCTGGCATCTTTTTGAATTGGAATATCACATTTGCGCAACAACTGCAAAAGTGCATTAAGTGCAAATCATGTTATTCCATAATCTGAGGCCCATTTGGCTATTCCCTCACTTAAATTAACTTCCTTATCACCATTATTGCTATCAGCATCAGACCCGTCACTTGAATTTCCACCAAGAGAAACATTTTCATCAAGTAAACATTCATCTAAACTATTGTTTTCATCACTTTAGTTGATTGCCGGCACTTCTTGCACATTTGTCTCTTTGTTCATTTCTTTATTTTCACCAAATAAAATTATTTCCCTTTGCCTTTTAGTCAACCGCCTCAGTTGATTATAAGACATTTTTACCTTTACTATTCATCAATATTCACAATTATTTATTAAATTTGTTTGATCAATGTTTCTGATCTGCACGTCGCACTTAAAATCACACGAATTAATGAACTGCACGTGTTTTGCAAAAATCAATAAGAACAAGAAAAAAAGTTTATCTTCGGCGAGCCGAAGATTACATACCCTTGCAGTCATGCACATTGCGTTAATTTTTTTTCAATGACCGATTGTTCCTGTGGCAGCTATATGATATAGTAGTCCGATCTAGATAAAATTTGGTGTTCACATAGGATTTTATGCCAAATGCATATGAAGAGAATTTTGTTCAAATCGTACAAGAGACACAGAAAATTTTCATACTAAGCATTTTCAACCGATTGTTCCTATGGCAGCTATATGATATAGTTGTTCGATCCGGATAAAATTTGGTCGGCAGATGGATAATGATAACAAATGCGTATTGCGTGAATTTGGTTTAAATCGTACAAGAGACACAGAAAATTTTCATACCAAGCATTTTCAACCGATTGTTCCTATGGCAGCTATATGATATAGTTGTACGATCTGGATAAAATTTGGTCGGCAGATGGATAATGATAACAAATGCGTATTGCGTGAATTTGGTTTAAATCGTACAAGAGACACAGAAAATTTTCATACCAAGCATTTTCACCAGTTTTAACCGATTGTTCCTATGGCAGCTATATGATATAGTGGTCCGATCTGGATGATTTTATGCCAAATGCATTTGGAGCGAATTTGGTTAACATAGCTCAAAAAAAATTTTTTTTTAATCCGATTGTTCCTATGGGAGCTATATGATATAGTGATCCGATCTGGCCGATTTTAACAAATGTTCTGCGTGCAAAGGGAATACACATGTGTACCAAGTTTCATTAAGATAGCTTTAAAACTGAGAGACTAGTTCGCATAGAAACAGACGGACATGGCTATATCGACTCGGCTGTTGATGCTGATCAAGAATATATATACTTTATGGGGTCGGAAACGTCTCCTTCAATGCGTTACAAACTTCGTGACAAAAACAATATACCCTCTGCAAGGGTATAATAAATATATATATGTGTATGTATAACACTGGTCGGCGCGGCCACCGGCTCTGGGCAGCGCTGCCGCCAGCAGGTAGAGAAAACGTTCGAACATATGTTTGTATGCTTCTGTGTTTGTTTATATGTGTTGCGCGCATGCAGTGATTTTGCAGTAAAATAACATAAACTTTGAACCGTGATACATTTCTTGTTTGAAATAGGATTTTAATGCCACTTTCAGGAAAGTTAGATATATTAAGTCTCTAAGCGAATGTTTAATAACAACACTGTACTATTTAAATAAATGCCTTAAAAACGGCATTGAAGTTTAAAAGTTTTTTAGTCTTTATGAGAAAAGGGGGCGTGGCAGCTCAAAACTATTGTATACCAAAATTTGTGCTCCTAAGTGCTATAGTTACTGAGACATTCGCCGTAAACACAAATTTTTTCCGAGGTGTGTCTGGTTTTTTGCTTATTGCGGTGGCGGTAAGGGGCGTGGCAACAATTTGAAATAAACTTGATCTGCTCGCAAAAATAACGGACTTACATTCCAAATTTGGTGGCTCTAGCTCTTGTAGTTTAAAAGATCCAGGTGTTCATACGGACGGACGGACAAACAGACAGACGGACATTGCTATATCGACTTGGCTGTTGATGCTGATCAAGAATATATATACTTTATGGGGTCGGGCACGCCTCCTTCTTCCTGTTACGCACATCTCGCTTCTGACAAACTTAATATACCCCTATACTCTTTTTTAAAGAGTACGGGGTCTAAAAAGCTTTTAATATTAAGTTGGATGACTATAGTAATATTGTTACATCGTATGTACCGTTTCAGCTAATAACCAAATCGAGTGGAACTTAAATCATTTGGAAAAATCCGCGACCTTCATCTACACGCTACTGTAGACCTACATATGAGAGTTCAATATGAGAAGGAGACCACACAATTGGATTTTAATGAGAAAAATATTACAAAGGAAAAATTAATTTAGAATGTACAACATGTTCAGTGTAGGGAGTGAGAATTCATTCTGAACATAAGTTACAATTAAGCATGAATGACGGGAAAATATGTAATGCTCTCAGTGGCACACCCTAGGGGAAAGCTACATATGTGATGCCCAACCAAATGTCCAAATGAATGATTTGGAGAAATGCTTGGAAAGAAGTGTACATTCATCAGGTTTTGAAATACTTTATTTATATATCGAACAGGTTGGATTAAAAGCTTTGGAAAATAAGTACTGTGGAAAAACATGCTTTTAGAAAGAATACTGAAATACAGAACTATACGCAGCAATTACCGGATTGGATGCACATCTTATAGTTAAATGTGGTACATTACTGCAAGTTATGGCATCTGGATATAAGATAAACATAGAAAAATTTCAGAAATATACACTTGAAACTGCCAAAGTGTTCTTGCTAAAATATTCCTGGTATTATCCTTCACCGACTATTCACAAAATTTTATTTCATTCTGGTGACATGATAATATTATCAATTTCGCGATTCTTTCGATTGGGGAACTATCGGAAAAAACTGCAGAATCTCGAACAAAAACATCAATCAGTTTGGAAGTCAGCACACCAGAAAAATATCACAAATACATATCTTATAAACAGGTTGCTTTTACTATAAGTTCCGATCCCTTAATAACAGAGAAGAGGTTTTAACCGCGTAGACAAAAATTAAAACAATAAAGAATGCTATAGTCGCCCCGCGACTTTAGTATACCCGTTACTCAATGTTCGACCGATTTTTCCAATGGGAGCTATACGGTATACAGTCACGAACTTAATTATTGGCACAGCAGGTTTTTTCAACTTTCTAGCATCCTTTTAGGTAGATTTGACAAAATATTTAATAAAACAAAAAATGATCCAAATAGATAAGAGTGTTTATTAATCGAAACAAAAAATTATATTTTATTCACTTAAACGTATAATTAACTAAAATTAATTAACTAAAAAAACTCGTCGATTTCATTGAACAAAATTATTGGCACACTTTGTATTATATTGTTCTTTTTCACAATTTGAACGATTGGGCAACTCCGTTTTGGCAATTTGACCATCTGTTATGTCCAGTTATTTCAAACGTAGCACATTTGCATTGTTACCTAGAGCATTTTGTAAGAATTGAGCTAAATTTTGATTTTTTCTTAAAAAATGGCACCAAAACAAAAAGAAACCTCCGTAGCTCAGCGGAAAATAATACTCCATTTACACGATCAGGGAAAATCATATGCAGAAATTGGAGAACTCATGGAAAGAAGCCGATTTACCATTCGAAGCATCGTGCAGCGCTTCAAAGGAAAGGAAAACCTGGAAAGTTCTAAACACACAGGCCGACCAAAATTGTTAGACAGCCATGAATGCCGGAAAATCGTTAGAAAGGTGAAAGTTAATCCCAAGATATCATCAACAGAGATTGCTGCCGAAGCGCAAAAAGAAATGGGGAAGGTTGTGCACCCGATAACGGTTCGCAGAGTACTGCACGAGGCCAATTACAAAGCGCGCGTGGCTAGGCGTAAACCATGCATATCTGATGCCAACAAAAAGAAGCGTTTGGACTGCGCTAAGGAGTATATAACCAAGCCACTGGAATACTGGAGTCAAGTTTTGTTCTCAGATGAGAGCAAATTTAATATATTTCGATCGGACGGGCGAGAAACTGTTTGGAGAAAGCCGAATACTGCATTCGAAAAAAGAATATATCGCCGACTGTTAAACATGGTGGTGGTGGGGTGATGGTCTGGGGCTGCATGTCTGCTGCAGGTGTGGGCGAGCTGGTATTTATAGACGGTATGATGGACAAACATTTATACCTTAATATTTTGAAAGACAACATCAAAAAAAGTGCTGAAAAGCTACATTTACCAAGCTCGTTCACATTTCAACATGATAACGACCCCAAGCAAAATGTGGCTGGCATACAACACGGCCCATGTGCTACCGCACCCACCACAATCGCCAGACCTTAACCCGATTGAGCACTTGTGGGAGGAATTGGATAGGCGCATTCGAAAACGGGCTATAACAAAAAAAGACGAATTAAAACAGGCTCTTATAGAAGAATGGCAAAAAATTGGTGAAGATGTAACAAAAAAAATTAGTTAATTCGATGCCAAACCGGTTATCTGCCGTAATTAAAGCCAGAGGGCTACAAACTAAATATTAATTATAATTTTTCTAATTTTTCCGATTATATTTTTAAGTTTTTTCTTTGGTTGTGCCAATAATTTTGTTCAATGAAATTGACGAGTTTTTTCAGTTAATTAGTTTTTGTTTCGATTAATAAATACTCTTATCTATTTGGATCATTTTTTGTTTTATTAAATATTTTGTCAAATCTACCTAAAAGGATGCTAGAAAGTTGAAAAAACCTGCTGTGCCAATAATTAAGTTCGTGACTGTAGTAGTCCGATTTGGATTAAACTTGATCAGTATATAAAACCATAGATGTGTACATCCTATGTGAATTTGGTTCGTATAACGTAAATCACAAAAAAATGTTCTATACTAAAACATGATATTTTTACCTGCTTTTACCTTTATATGAACATAGAACGCCCTAAAGTGGACGTGTCAAAAAACAAATTCGCACTGCTTGGATATTGTACCTTTCATTTGCGACTTCTCGGGTCTTTCTAGCTCTTATAGTTGCTAAGATCCTTTTGTTCTTACAGACGAACGGACGGATAGGCGGATAGGCTGATCAAGAATATATATACTTTATGGGGTCTGTCACGCCTCCTTCTGCCTGTTACATACATTCCAACGACTGCAATATACCCTTGTACTCTACGAGTAACGGGTATAATTAACACAGTCTGTAATCGAATTAGAAGATTAATTCTACAGTGGTTCACAGCTTATTTCAACCAGCACCTTAAAAAAAATTTTATTGGGCTATATAATCTAAACTATTGTTAGTGTAATGTTTAAACTAAAACAAAATTAATTCATTTATTTTTTTAAATATTTTTTCATATTTAATAATGCTTAGAAACTATAAAATGAGACCAAAACTGTTCCACATCTTATTTCAACCACAAACTTTGCAGCTGATCAAAGATCCGTTATTTTGCAATGCAACGGTACTTTTTTGTTCTATGCTTTATTCACTGTTTTCGCTACGTGATGAAATAATCATGTGCGTAATTTTGAGAGCTCAACTTGCAGAAAAGTGAATTTAGCGAAATGGGACCACGCACAACTATTGAGCAGCGAGAACTTGTTCTCAAACATTTTAAAAATGGCCATTCACGTAGAAAAATTGCGGAGATGGTTGGATTAAGTGATTCTACAGTTCAAAGTATCATTTAACGATTTGTGCGAGAAAATAGAACCCACGATAAAGGTAGAAATGCTCCAAACAAAATTTTTAATCCCACGGACGAGCGCTAAGAAAAATCCGGGTTAACCCAAGGCTATCGGCTCGACAAGTGGCCAATGATGTTAAGGAGGAGTTGGGCAAGTCATGCAACCCAGAAACTATTCGTCGTGTGCTTCGGGAACATGATTTTAATGGCAGAGTACCACGCAAGAAGCCATTTATAAGCGACAAAAACAAGAAGTGTCGCCTAAAATTTGCCAAGGAGCACTTGCACAAGGATATTGGATTCTGGAACACAGTTTTATTCTGTGATGAGTCCAAATTTAATTTGTTTGGGTCGGATGGGCCCTCATATGTGTGGCGTAAGCCTAACACAGAGCTTGACGCAAAAAATTTGAGGGCTACAGTAAAGCATGGCGGAGGCAACGTTATGGTTTGGGCCTGTATGTCAGCAGCGGGCTTTGGGAGCTTGGAGTTCATCGAGACTACGATGGATAAAATCAAATATCTCGACATTTTGAAGTCGAATTTAATCCAAAGTGCTCAGAAACTGGGCATAAAGGAGGACTTCCGATTTTATCAAGACAATGACCCGAAACACACATCGGGAATTGTTCAGACTTGGCTGATCTGGAACTGTCCACATGTTATAAAACCACCAGCCCAGTCACCTGATTTAAACGTTATTGAAAATTTGTGGTCGATTTTGGAAACAAACATCCGCAAACACAAAATATCGAACAAGTCGGACCTAAAAGCTGCATTGGTTGAGGAATGGGAAAAGATTACTCCAGAAGTCACCAAAAAGTTGGTGGAATCTATCCCAAAAAGGCTGAAAATGGTAGTCAACCAAAAGGGTGGTCACACCAAATATTAATTTTGTTGATTAAAAAAAACACTTAGCTTTAAAAATGTATTTTCATAAGCGGTTGAAATAAGATGTGGAACAGTTTTGGTCTCATTTTATAGTTTCTAAGCATTATTAAATATGAAAAAATATTTAAAAAAATAAATGAATTAATTTTGTATTAGTTTAAACATTACACTAACAACCTGCGTTTAAATTTCTTTGATATCCCCAATAGTTTAGATTATATAGCCCAATAAACTTTTTTTAAGGTGCTGGTTGAAATAAGCTGTGAATCACTGTATATATAACCGTAATTGATTTCTATTTAAAACAATGATATTTTTTGAATTCTTTTATTTTATTTTGTGTTCTATTATTTTAAAAAAAAAAGAATTTTTATAAAGGCATTCAATGGTTTTAACACACACACTTTGATTAAAAAAAAATTTGATTCAAGATATCCATCACGTAACAAAGCTTATGTTATTTATCTGAATTATCACTGTAAGCGCGCAATCGAGACAGAAACATACAAACAAACGTTCTGTCCGCGAATGTTGGTAATCTTTTGTGTTATGTCTTCTTCATTTCTTATTATATATTTATACGCTTTTTATTTTCTTTAGCAAAGAATACAGAATTGCTGTCTAATAATGGCAATGTTGATAATGATAATGATGATGATTGGCTGAAAATTGACTTCAGCTATCACATTCCGAATAAAGAGAACGAGCCTGATGACTTCGATGTAGTCATTCCCAACAGCATACCTGAAGATACCGAGATGTGTGAGTTAACAGAGGACGCAATCGAGTATCTTGCGGGCTATGTCATTAAAAAATTAAGGATGACTAATTGTAACACTGATCGTTGCACATTCACCTACGTTGATGATGTATCACATGGCGTTCTATCAAAACCGTCTGTGGAATTTAAAAATAGTATAATACAACTTGAAATAATATTCATAATAACAAAAAATGTTAAAGAAAAATTAATATTGGCTGCACAAAATGTGCTCGTAGACGAATTAGTTAAGGCTTTTTATTTTAAGATACGAATCTTTATGAGAGTTAAGAATTTAAACAAAAAAAAAAGTATACAACAACAAAAACATCGCTTAGTAGGAAATACAAAATTTTTAAAAATAAAACTTTGAAAAAATACTTCATCTATTTGTTTATTTGTATTTTCGGGCATTTTAAACCCCAAGGGCCAGCGGAGTGTTTTTCAACACACTGTACCGCCGTTTCATTCGCACTCACTATAAAAAGTGCCTTTCACTCGCACTTATTGCAAGCATAGCTAAGACAGTTCTGCTGCCGACGAGACTACCTTATATTATTGTATCAGGGTGGCGGCTGCGCTGCCCGCCGACGCTGGCCGTGCAGACACATACATACATATATATGTCGAAGTACGATTATTTTCCATTTCAGCGCAGCGCGTTTCGGTTTATGCTCAGGCAACGCATCAATTTAAACTAACTCGCACTTTTCTAAACGGCCTAAGCATAACTCCGAACCACACTCGACGACATATTTTTAGACCCCGTACTCTTTAAAAAAGAGTATAGGGGTCTATTAAGTTTGTCAGAAGCGAGATGTGCGTAACAGGCAGAAGGAGGCGTGGCCGACCCCATAAAGTATATATATTCTTGATCAGCATCAACAGCCGAGTCGATATAGCAATGTCCGTCTGTCTGTCCGTATGAACACCTGGATCTTTTAAACGAAAACAGCTAGAGACACCAAATTTGGAATGTAAGTCCGTTATTTTCGCGAGCAGATCAATTTTATTTCAAATTGCTGCCACGCCCCTTACCGCCCCCGCAATGAGCAAAAAACCAGACACACCTCGAACAAATTTGTGTTTTAGGCGAATATCTCAGTAACTATAGCACTTAGGAGCACTTAGGTATACAGGTTCTTAGAGACAGCTTTAGTATAATGTCATTCAAAATTTTGAGCTGCCACGCCCCCTTTTCTCATGAGAACTAAAAAACTTTCCAACTTCAATGCCGTTTTAAAGGCATTAAATCAAATAGTAAAGTGTTGTAATTTAACATACGCTTAGAGACTTACTATATCTAACTTTCCTGAAAGTGGCATCAAAATCCTTTGTCAAACAAGAAAGCTAAAGCGGTTCAATTCGATGTTATTTTACTGCAAAATCACTGCATGCGCACAACACATACAAACAAACACAGAAACATACAAACATATGTTCGAACGTTTTCTCTACCTGCTTTGGCGGCAGCGCTGCCCGGAGCCGCTGATCGCGCCGACCAATGCTATACATACACACATATATATGAGCACACACACATATTTGCAAATAATCGGAAGAATAATAGAAGAGGGTCGTGGTGCAACTGGTAGAGTTGCGGGTTCGAATGCTGACAATAACAATCGTTAATATAATTTTTTAAATTTTAATTAAAAATGTAAACATTTAAATTTAATTTTGTAAATGTAATTTTAAAATTTTATGAGCACTACTTTGAGAGTACGGGGTCTTCTATAGTCGGCTCGCTCGACTGTAGCCTTTTTTTATACTCTCTGCAAGAGTATATTGGGTTTGTGAAAATGTATGTAACAGGCAGAAGGAGGCGTGACAGACCCCATAAAGTATATATATTCTTGATCAGCATCACAAACCGCAGTCGCTGGCCGCGCTGAATACACACATACATACATACATGTATATGCATAATATATTGTCTTTCGTATGTGTATTCGCATACAGACAAACAGATGTATGTTTGATTATGCTTAGATTGTTTTTGTTTTAACGTGTTTTAATGCAAGTATTACACCTAGGAATTTCCATACCAAAATTGGTGATCTTAGGTGCAATAGTTATTGAGATATTCGCCCAAAAAACCAATTTTTTCCGAGGTGTGTCTAGTTTTTTGCTCATTGTGGGCGAATGGGGCGTGGCATCGAAAAAAAAAAGATTCTTGTATTGACTGACTAAATATGTGATCGATTGAGACCAAGCTCGAACTTGTAGTCCTTACCATCTCTGAAATCTGTTTGTTCATACGGACGGACAGACGGACATGGCTATATCGACTCGGCTTGTGATGCTGATCAAGAATATATATACTTTATGGGGTCTGCCACGCCTCCTTCTGCCTGTTACATACATTTTCACAAACCCAATATACTCTTGCAGAGAGTGTAAAAGATTCGAAATAAAATTATTTTATATTCAGAAATCAATCAATCACCTCAAGTCGTCCCCCTAACATTTTTGTTAAAAAAGTAAAACTTAAGTTAGTAACCAGTATTTGAAAACTTTGTTGTTCCGGCGTTGGCATTTATTACAGTCCCAATCCTTTTTGCATGACCGAAACCAGCTTTTTACATGTACTGTAATATCTCTAGACCGATTTTAATAATTTAATCGCGAAAAAATGCAGAGATTATTATACGGTCGGGCGTGCTCGACTGTTCTTTCTTACTTTTTTTTTTATGTGTAACTTTTTGCATTCTGACAAAAACTTTTTTTTTTGAGCAGTAAAAATTAAATGAGCTTCCATCACTCCATAGAACATGTTGCCAAAACGATACAGGCTTATCAACATATTTTTTGGCAAATTCAGCCTTTTAAGCTTATTCCTTGCACTGATTTGGGGCATAATTCTCGTTGCATATGTTCCGTAGTCTGCTTCCTTGAGGCGCCTCTGAACTGACCTTTCACTGATATTTGTGCTTGAAGTGTCAGCAAGCTCCCGGGCTACTGTTTTGGGTGTCACTTATGGGTTTATTTTAAACTGGCGCACAATTAACACACAATTTGTTTATACATTATCGTCGGAATAACAAATACACTTGCCAGACAAACTACATCTTTACTAACTATGATTAATAATAGTATTATGGTCAATTCTATGTTTTTTAAAAAGTAACTATTTAATAACACACATTTAAGAAAAATTTTTACATAATTATATTAAACAGATTTTTTTTAATATTTTAAATCAGAAAAAAACAACGAATATAGGCTTAGAAATCGTATGCGTACAAACTTAAAACCCACTGTTCTTAAGCTTCGAGAGGGGCTTTTAGTACCGTTAAACTGCATATTACGGTAAATAAAGCATTAAAGAATGTCAAACACGTGTTGGTTTGGCAAATTTTGTCATTATGTTGAAAGATTTCGTCATGGACAGAAAGAGCAAAGAAATTGATCCCGATTTGAGGAAACTCATCATTAAATTGCGTGATGAGGGGAAATCTCTAAGAGCAATTGGCGAAATTGTTGGCAGGACGCATTCCTCTGTCCAGAGGGTTGTAAAAAATTTTGATTTGACTGGCTCAGTGAAGTCAAAGCCACGTTCTGGGAGGCCCTCAAAGCTGACCGACCGTGAGAAGAGAGACGTGCTGAAGATGGTGCGGCAAAACCCCGGCATAACTGCAACCAAGATTGGGCAGGAAGTGAAGCAAAAATATAAAAAAGAGCTCCACGATGGCACAGTCCGGAAATTTAAAAAAAAAAAGAGCTTAATGCCCGTGTTGCTCGCAAAAAGCCACTTATTTCCGAAGTAAATAAGATTAAGCGAATGGATTTCGCCAGGAAGTACTTAGAAGTAAGTCCAGAGTATTGGAACTCCGTTATTTTTACGGACGAGAGCAACTTTGCATTTTCGGAATAAAAGGGAGAAAGCTTGTGTGGAGAAAGAGGGGCTCAGCCTTCGATGTGCAAATTCTTGCTCCAACCGTTAAGCACGGTGCAGGTGGCGTGATAGTGTGGGGGTGTATGGCAGCAAATGGAGTGGGCAATTTAGTTTTCATTGAGTCCACAATGGACCATATAGCCTACCTAGATATTTTAAAAATAAATTTGCATCAAAGCGCCAGACAATTGGGTCTTGGGGAGGACTTTGTCTTCCAACAGGACAATGACCCTAAACACACTGCCCACAATGTGAAGCTCTTGTTGCTGTATAATACCAGACATCAGCTTCATTCACCGCCCCAGTCACCAGATCTTAATCCCATAGATTAGAGAGCGAACCATAACATCGAAGGACATGCTCAAGTCGGTTTTGATGGAGGAGTGGCTTAAAATTCCTGTCGATTTCACCCGGAAATTGGTGGCATCAATGCCAAAACGGCTGGAAGAGACCAAGAAACGGAAGGGCTATCCAACCTCACAGTAATTTTAGTCATTTTTATTGAAACAAAGTTTGTTTTCTTTTGTTTTTTTCTGATTTGAAATATTAAAAAAAAAACTGTTTAATATAATTAAATAAAAATTTTTGTTAAATGTGTGTTATTAAATAGTCATTCATTAAAAAACATAGAATTGACCATAATTCTATTACACTAGTCTACAAGGAAAAGTATCCGAAATAATTTAAACTAATTTCTGCTTCTCTGTCCATGCAAAATTCGGATTGATAACTAAAATTAATTTATTAGTTTGAGTTTTTACGATAATCGTGTCTTTCGTGTTTAATGGAACTACCCACATTTAACTTCATAATGTTTTGACATTTACATAGTTAGTTTGTATCAAATATTCGAAATATTGTGATTTAGTGCTATTTTCTCTTAAATTAAGCGAGATAGAAGTGTTAAAAGTAAAAAGTATAATACTATTTTATAGAAAAATGTCTCGAAAATGTGTTAATAATCCCGACAATTTTTGTTATATCTGCGGTAAGGTGATATTTAATAAACAAAGGTGTTGTATATCGCCTATAATTAAAAAAGCCTATTTTTACTACTTTAACGAAAACATCAAACACCAGGATAAAAGCTGGGTTCCACATTTCTGCTGTAATCCATGTGCTACAGGTTTGAGAAATTGGCTGAATGGCAAAAAACCATCATTTCGTTTTGCAGTGCCAATGCAGTGGCGAGAATCGACAAATCACGTAAGGGATTGTTATTTCTGCCTGACGACTCATGTATTTGGAAAAGGCAAGGGTGTTTCTAAAAAAAAGAAGAGTGCCATAACATATCCAAATATACCATCAGCTACTCGTCCTCTACCACACAGCGATCTTCATCCGATTCCGAAGCGTCCTCACATCGGTGACGACGAAGATGAAATCAAGGGAAGTTCACCATCAATTTCGTCAATGTCAGAATACGAAATACCTAGTACATCAACACAGCCACACAGGATAACACAAGCTGAACTAAATGATCTCGTAAGGGACTTAGAATTGCCAAAGAACAAAGCAGAACTTTTAGGTTCAAGATTGCAACAATGGAACCTTTTACAAAGTGGTGTAGTTATAACATCTTTCCGTAACAGACAAAAACATTTGATGCAATATTTTGAAATGGCTGAAAGTTTAGTTTTTATACTCTCTGCAAGAGTATATTGGGTTTGTGAAAATGTATGTAACAGGCAGAAGGAGGCGTGGCAGACCCCATAAAGTATATATATTCTTAATCAGCATCACAAGCCGAGTCGATACAGCCATGTCCGTCTGTCTGTCTGTCTGTCCGTCTGTCCGTATGAACAAACAGATTTCAGAGATGGTAAGAGCTACAAGTTCGAGCTTGGTCTCAATCGATCACATATTTAGTCAGTCAATACAAGAATCTTTTTTTTTTCGATGCCACGCCCCATTCGCCCACAATGAGCAAAAAACTAGACACACCTCGGAAAAAATCGGTGTTTTCTGCGAATATCTCAGTACCAATTTTGGTATGGAGGTTCCTGGCGACAGCGTAAACGCATTGACATTAAAAATTTTGGACTGCCACGCCCCTTTTTCCCACAATTAATAAAAATAATTATCAAGTTTCGTTCCGTTTTTAGGCTTTTGTTCATATAGTACAGTACTGTAATTTATAATTCGTGTGGAGACCATCTATATCAAACTATCCTGAAAAATGCAGAGAGTATTATACGGTCGGGCGTGCTCGACTGTACTTTTCTTACTTGTTTGTAAAGATGTCCAGGGTTTGATGGGATTTCTTAACATTTAATATAAACGGGAAGAATGGAGACTTTTTATAGACAGCTCTAAATTAAGTTTAAAAGCAGTATTGTTACATAACCAAAATATTTTACCATCGATCCCTATTGGTCATGCAGTCCACATGAAAGAATCTTATGATAACATTAAAACCCTTTTGCTGCAGATAAAATATAATGATCACCAATGGCTAATTTGCGGAGATTTAAAAGTCGTAGCTATTCTACTTGGACTACAATTAGGCTATACGAAATTTTGTTGCTTTCTTTGCGAATGGGACAGTCGTGACAGAAAGCAGCATTATACAAAAAAAGTGTGGCCTCATCGTCAGTCACTTTAGCCTGGGATGAAAAATGTTCAAAATAACCCTTTAGTTGACCCTCAAAAAGTGTTACTTTCACCACTGCACATAAAACTAGGGCTTATGAAAAATTTCGTAAAAGCAATGAACAAAAATGGAACTGCTTTTCACTACCTTCGCCAGAAATTTCCAAGATTAAGTGAGACTAAAATAAAAGAAGGTATATTTGTTGGTCCCCAAATAAGACATTTATTAAAAGACGAACACTTCGACACTATTTTGGAAGGCAAAGAAAAAAAAGCCTGGGACAATTTTCGCCTCGTGACAAAAAACTTCTTGGGAAATAAGAAGAGCGACAACTACGCTGAACTTATTGAAAATATGTTGTCATCTTACCAAGAACTGGGTTGTAACATGTCCCTGAAAATCCATTTTTACATTCTCATTTGGACTTCTTTCCGGATAACTGTGGGGCCTTTAGCGATGAACATGGGGAGCGCTTCCACCAGGACATCGCTATACATATATACATATATATATGCATATCTCATGTGCAAATGCTGAAAAAAGTAATATATGTATATACATATATGTACAGTTCTGTATGTGAACCAAGTTAACAAAATAAAAAACATATGAAAAAATATACATATAAGTATATACATGCATACACCGCCGTACCTAAAACAGACAATTATTAAAAGACAGTGCATTTAAACATATGTACAGGTGACAGTGGTACAAGTGTTGTTGAAAATAAGCATGAGCATGAATTATATTTTTTTAAATTTTTCTTTGTTGCTCATCTTAAGAAAATTTAAACAAGGCATGCAAAAATTAAAAAAAGACGCAAAAGTTTAAAATTCTTAAATCTAAAGAATAAATAAAAATAAATCGAAAAGTAAAATATATCTATATAAATACAAAACAAACTACTCAACACACGATGGAAAGCTTTCCAGCGCGGGATAAAGACATGTATGTGAATATGTATTATTGTATATTTCGTTTGCGATTTATAATTGAGTTAGGTTTAAACATATAAATATTTTTGTTGAATTCAAAATTTGATATAAAAGCTTAAAATTTAGAACACTCAAAAACATAGAAAATAAAAAAATTATACATATTTTGAAATTTTTAAAGAAATAAATTTAAATGAAAAAAAATATATAAGTTTTAAAGAAAAAAATTAAAGAAAAATTATTTAAAAAGAAAAATAAAAAACAGGTAGAAAGAAATAAATAGTTAAAGAAATTTTAATTAAATGTTTTTTTTATAAATATATAAATAAAAGTTTATTACACGCTTAAAAGAAAAATAAAAAAAAATATGTTGAACAATTTAAAACTCAAAAAACACCGAAAATAAAAAAAAAATATTTTGCAATTATTTTTGATTTATATTGAAATAAATATATATTCACTACTTATGCCCTACATGCACTAAGATATATTGAACAAGTAAAAAAAGTACAGTCGAGCACGCCCGACTGTAAAATACTCTCTGCATTTTTTCGCGATTTAATTATTAAAATCGGTCTAAAGATATTACAATGTGTAGTACTTGCATTAAAACACGTTGAAACAATCTAAGCATAATCACACATACATCTGTTTGTCTGTATGCAAATACACATACGAAAGACAATATATGATGCATATACATGTATGTATGTGTGTATTCAGCTGCCGCCACGCAAGCAACGAAAACATTCAAACATGTGCTTGTATGTTTCTGTCTCGCTTTCACTCATACATTGATATGAATGCGGCAGCGCTGCCGTCACATGTGCGTGTATGTTTCTGTCTCACTTGCACTCATACATGATATTGCATTCGGTTATCAATATTGCAACGCTTCTAGTTTTCTTGTTTATAATGCGATTTCAATGCGCCTTTCAGGATAGTTTGATATAGTTAGTCTGCACACGAATTATAAATTACAATACTGTATTATATTGACAAATGTCTAAAAACGGAACGAAACCTGAGAATTATTTTTATTAATTGTGGGGAAAAGGGGCGTGGCAGTCCAAAATTTATATGTCAATGATTGTGCATTATCGCTAGGAACCTCCATTCCAAAATTGGTCATCCTAGGTGCCATAGTTACTGAGATATTCGCCGAAAACACCGATTTTTTTCGAGGTGTCTCTGGTTTTTTGCTCATTGTGGGCGAATGGGGCGTGGCATCGAAAAAAAATAATAATCTTGTATTGACTGACTAAATATGTGATCGATTGAGACCAAGCTCGAACTTGTAGCTCTTACCATCTCTGAAATCTGTTTGTTCATACGGACAGACAGACGGACATGGCTATATCGACTCGGCTTGTGACGCTGATCAAGAATATATATACTTTATGGGGTCTGCCACGCCTCCTTCTGCCTGTTACATACATTTTCACAAACCCAATATACTCTTGCAGGGAGTATAAAAAGAGTGACCAACTTGTAGTTGACACCCGCGTTCTTTACCTTTCCCGACCATAATCTTTAAGCTTTAACGTTTATAAAGATTCCCTAATCAAAAGACAGTTACTCCTACTTAACTTCCATGTCCTCTAGAAACCAAAATTAAAAAATAAAGCAACTCATTTTAAAACGTTATAATTATGTATATTTTTCGGCATTATACTTCATGTCAAGCAGAATGTTCAGGCTTCAGGTCTGTCGAATAACACTAGTCTACAAGGAAAAGTATCCGAAATAATTTAAACTAATTTCTGCTTCTCTGTCCATGCAAAATTCGGATTGATAACTAAAATTAATTTATTAGTTTGAGTTTTTACGATAATCGTGCCTTTCGTGCTTAATGGAACTACCCACATTTAACTTCATAATGTTTTGACATTTACATAGTTAGTTTGTATCAAATATTCGAAATATTGTGATTTAGTGCTATTTTCTCTTAAATTAAGCGATATAGAAGTGTTAAAAGTAAAAAGTATAATACTATTTTATAGAAAAATGTCTCGAAAATGTGTTAATAATCCCGACAATTTTTGTTATATCTGCGGTGAGGTGATATTTAATAAACAAAGGTGTTGTATATCGCCTATAATTGAAAAAGCCTATTTTTACTACTTTAACGAAAACATCAAACACCAGGATAAAAGCTGGGTTCCACATTTCTGCTGTAATCCATGTGCTACAGGTTTGAGAAATTGGCTGAATGGCAAAAAACCATCATTTCGTTTTGCAGTGCCAATGCAGTGGCGAGAATCGACAAATCACGTAAGTGATTGTTATTTCTGCCTGACGACTCATGTATTTGGAAAAGGCAAGGGTGTTTCTAAAAAAAAGAAGAGTGCCATAACATATCCAAATATACCATCAGCTACTCGTCCTCTACCACACAGCGATCTTCATCCGATTCCGAAGCGTCCTCACATCGGTGACGACGAAGATGAAATCAAGGGAAGTTCACCATCAATTTCGTCAATGTCAGAATACGAGGTACCTAGTACATCAACACAGCCACACAGGATAACACAAGCTGAACTAAATGATCTCGTAAGGGACTTAGAATTGCCAAAGAACAAAGCAGAACTTTCAGGTTCAAGATTGCAACAATGGAACCTTTTACAAAGTGGTGTAGTTATAACATCTTTCCGTAACAGACAAAAACATTTGATGCAATATTTTGAAATGGCTGAAAGTTTAGTTTTTTGTTAAGATATCCAGGGTTTGATGGGATCTCTTAACATTACATATAAATGGGAAGAATGGAGACTTTTTATAGACAGCTCTAAATTAATTAAAATTAATTAATTACCATCGATCCCTATTGGTCATGCAGTCCATATGAAAGAATCTTATGATAACATGAAAACCCTTTTGTTGCAGATAAAATATAATGATCACCAATGGCTAATTTGCGGAGATTTAAAAGTCGTAGCTATTCTACTTGGACTACAATTAGGCTATACGAAATTTTGTTGCTTTCTTTGCGAATGGGACAGTCGTGACAGAAAGCAGCATTATACAAAAAAAGTGTGGCCTCATCGTCAGTCACTTCAGCCTGGGATGAAAAATGTTCAAAATAACCCTTTAGTTGACCCACAAAAAGTGTTGCTTCCACCACTGCACATAAAACTAGGGCTTATGAAAAATTTCGTAAAAGCAATGAACAACAAGAAAAAAAGGTTATCTTCGGCTAGCCGAAGATTGTATACCCTTGCAGTCATGCACATTGCGTTAATTTTTTTTAAATGACCGATTGTTCCTATGGCAGCTATATGATATACAGCTGCGAGCAAAAAAATAGTAGTGGGTCGTTTGAATTTAGGCAACCCATGGAAACGAATGCTTTTGATGGTTGATTCAGGGTTTTTGGTATCAGATTTTTTTACTTAAGTATTTATTATTTATTTTAGATAAAAAAAAGTCAACTCCTTTGTCCTTAATTTAAATTATGGGCGTTTTCAAGAAATAATGCCTAAATTTAGCGAGCAAAATAATAGTAGTAGTTTCCATACTACCTAATTATTTCAAAACTAACAAATGTTTTTTCAAAAATAATACTTATTATAAATATATCTACTTATTGTCTATAAATTAATATTTGGCGGAGTGGCCCTTGTTGGCGAGTACGGCTGCGCAACGCCGTGGCATGGAGTCCACCAGTGATTGGCATCTTTCAGGTGTAATAGCTTTCCAGGTGTGCTCCACTATAGCCCAAAGATCTTTTTTTTGTAGTTGGTTTTGAAGCAGCTACACCCTTCTTAACGTCGCACCATAAATTCTCGATTGGGTTTAGATCGGGTGACTGTGCGGGCCACTCCATTAAATCAACTCCTGCATTTTGGAAACAAGCCTTTGCTAATTTGCTAGTGTGCTTCGGGTCGTTGTCCTGTTGAAAGACCCAACGAAGCGGCATCTCATCCTCGGCATAGGGTAGCATTATTTCCTTAATAATTTGAACATATACATGCTGATCAATAATGCCTTCGATGCAATGTATGGGACCAACACCGAAATAGGAAAAACAGCCCCAGACCATTACACTGCATCCTCCGTGCTTGATTGTCTTTGATGTGTATTGGGGACAGTATTCCTGATTTTTTGGACGTCTTACATACTGTCGGGATCCCTTGTCCCCAAACAACACAACTTTGGACTCATCCGACCACAGTATGTTCCTCCATTTGGCCAATTGAGGTGATCTTTTGAAAATTTAATCCTTTGAATTACGTTTTTCTTTGAGAGAAGGGGAACTTTTCTCGGACTGTGTGAAAGTCGGCCTTCTTAAGTACCCGGCGTACTGTCCACACACTTGCAGGCACTTCCAGATCATTTCTGATGTCCACAGCAGACGCAAAGGGATGTTTTGTCGAAGCTCGCACTATGCGTTTCTCCAAATGGGGAGAAATTTTGCGCTTTCGACCGCAGGTTTCCTTTTCTTTTAGAGGTTTAAGGGCATTCCGGATTACTGTTGGTGAGCACTTCAAGATTTCTTGAACTTCTGAATAGGACTTTCCTTCAGAGATGAGGTTTTGTATCAATTTACTCTTCTCGGAGGATGTGTGCTTTCCCCGGCCCATTATGACTACTTAGTAATACAAACTCAATACAATTTAAATAAGATACACTTAATAAGCCAATTAGCGTTGAAACCATTAATCTATTTGCAAAAGTTTTAGTTTTGAGTGAAGTTAGAGTCTTCACTACTATTATTTTGCTCGCCCAAAAATTTGCAATTACGCATAAAAATGTATTTATACCGTAATAAAGGCACGATGTGCCGTTATAATGAGTTGAATATATGATACACATTTCAGTAAGCGGTTCTATCCAGTTTTAAGCAGAATAGAATATTTTCATGCGAGTTATCGGAATCTTTAAAAGTGCTGGTAAACCACTACTATTTTTTTGCTCGCAACTGTAGTAGTCCGATCTAGATGAAATTTGGTGTACACATAGTACTTTATGCCAAATGCATATGGAGCGAATTTGGTTCAAATCGTACAAGAGACCCAGAAAATTTTCATACTAAGCATTTTCAACTGATTGTTCCTATGGCAGCTATATGATATAGTTGTACGATCCGGATAAAATTTGGTCGGCAGATGGACAATGATAACAAATGCGTATTGCGTGAATTTGGTTCAAATCGTACAAGAGACACAGAAAATTTTCATACCAAGCATTTTCACCAGTTTTAACCGATTGTTCCTATGGCAGCTATATGATATAGTGGTCCGATCTGGATGAAATTTGGTTTGCACACGGGATTTTATGCCAAATGCATATGGAGCGAATTTGGTTAACATAGCTCAAAAAAAAATTTTTTTTCATCCGATTGTTCCTATGGGAGCTATATGATATAGTGATCCGATCTGGCCGATTTTAACAAATGTTCTGCGTGCAAAGGGAATACACATGTGTACCAAGTTTCATTAAGATAGCTTTAAAACTGAGAGACTAGTTCGCATAGAAACAGACGGACAGACGGACATGGCTATATCGACTCGGCTGTTGATGCTGATCAAGAATATATATACTTTATGGGGTCGGAAACGTCTCCTTCAATGCGTTACAAACTTCGTGACAAAAACAATATACCCTCTGCAAGGGTATAAAAATGGAACTGCTTTTCACTACCTTCGCCAGAAATTTCCAAGATTAAGTGAGGCTAAAATAAAAGAAGGTATATTCGTTGGTCCCCAAATAAGACATTTATTAGAAGACGAACACTTCGACACTATTTTGGAAGGCAAAGAAAAAAAAGCCTGGGACAATTTTCGCCTCGTGACAAAAAACTTCTTGGGAAATAAGAAGAGCGACAACTACGCTGAACTTATTGAAAATATGTTGTCATCTTACCAAGAACTGGGTTGTAACATGTCCCTGAAAATCCACTTTTTACATTCTCATTTGGACTTCTTTCCGGATAACTGTGGGGCCTTTAGCGATGAACATGGGGAGCGCTTCCACCAGGACATCGCTAACATGGAAAAACGATATCAGGGCAAGTGGAACGTTTCAATGTTAGCGGATTACTGCTGGACTATTCATCGAGATACTCCAGAAGCAGAGTACAAAAGGGCAGCGAAGAAACCACGTCGCAATTCTACTAATGAATAAAATAACGGCATAATTTCTGTTATTTTTTCAAAAAACTTAAAAATTTTTTTTTAAGAAATGGAAACTAATTAAAAAAATATAATTGTAATTTCGTATGCAGTATGTCAACATAAATAAAAAAAGCTACTTACACTAAAAAATACTTTTTCAAAATCAAAATTTGTAGACTAGTGTTATTAATCATAGTTATTCAGTATTAAAGATGCACATTAAGCGTGTGCGCATAGTTTTTTCTGGCAAGTGTATGTCTAAGTGTATATTGCACGTGGTCATAAACGTTTTGCGTTTGAGCATAAAATAATTATTGGCATATATACACTTTATCAATATAATACATACACTAAGTTAATTATTTTATGAAACAAGCCAATTTTACATACATTTACTGCGAATAATAAAACAATTTACTCACTGCGAAATACTTTACTTTAAAATCACGTCCACACAGGAGAACAAAATCAGAAAAGTGTCGCGGTGGGTAAATCGAATGCAAAAATCATCACACATATGCAATTATACACTTGTATTTACACACATTAACACTTAGCACACAAAAGGAATAGTCATAGACAAAAAACCCAAACGAAAAAAGAACGCGTGCCACAAAAAAAAAAAAACGGTAAAATCCAAAACGAAATCCGCAGGCGCAGCGACACAACGAAACACGAAATCGTCCAGTTGGAAAATTAGTACGAGAAATGTACATTTTTGTCGCGAATAACTTACGCAAAAGTAGTCCCTACCGTATGTATGTACGTGTGTATGCATATAAAAACGAACAAAGCGTTTAGGCTATAGAGTCAGAAATAAGTTGTTTTTCATCATCCGCTTTAACCTAGCTTCGTGAAGCAAGATTTACAACTGCACGTGCCCAGTGGCGGAAATGCTCATTATCACATCGATTACTCCTGCATTACTTCTCGCCTGTGTGCATTCAATAACCCAATACAAGCTCCATTACTTTCTTAACAAATGGCCGCGTTTTCTACCGGGTGCACGAAAATATAGAATTTTGTAATGCAGAAAGTAATGAGGCGACAAAGTTTCCTTCGGTTCTCCATTACATAAGCATATACTTTTAAAATATTGAACGCAGGAATTCCGCAACCTGAATAAAACGCAGCATACAATATCTGAATTGCTTATGGGTTAGTAATGTGCGAACATTACAACTCAATATACCTGTAACCTATTTTCCCACTATATAAAATAGCTTACTTCTTTGTGAAGTAATTGCTGAAATAATTGATTACTACAAAAAAAAAAAAATAAACTCTTCAGTAATGTAGTATTTGTTATTTAAAATTAAAATTTTTTATTTCTTATAATTATTATTTATTATGTTATATCACTTAATCTATTTTCTAGTTTAAATTAAATGTAGTATGTTTTTACCATCTAGTAATTATTTAAATCTATATTTATTATCTATTATTACTTTACATCCTTAAAATATATTTGAATCTTATATATCTACATACATATCTAAATATTTACATATTATCTTAAATACTATTTTTATCTACTTTGCTGTCAAATTTTTGCTTCGCCAGCCGACCTTTTTGAACCCGAAAGCAGTTCCTAATAGTGGTGACATAACTTTTGTGGGTCCAGCCTTCGATTTTTATAGCATCTGTTAATTAAACATTATTAATTGTTGTCATTAAAATTAACATTATTTATACATACCAGATAGAGCATTGTTCAAATACTTGAACTGCTTGAACGGCTCTTTTCCGTTTAGGCCGTCATAATTTAGATTTGGAATTATGTTGCTTCCAATTACAGAATCGAAATGTTTTATAACATTTCCTTTGGAAATATTTCGAGAAATTCGCATCTGTATATATAATTTAAAGAAGAAATCGTTAAAATCAATTATTTTACATAAAAGACGTAATGTACTTACAAAAGTTTCTTTGCCATCTTTAATAAGTTGATCCACTTTCGGAAGGTCATCCATTGTTTGGATTGGGAAGACACTCGAAAAAGATGATGGCGTGTCTTCGACAGTAAATTTTTTAATATCGTTAATATATCTAATTGTCGATTTTCGATATTTGACAGCGTCTTCTTTATATCTTGTTCTAGTTTCCTCAAACGGTCGCCTTTGGTGTCATCCATATCAAAATCTGAAGACTCAACTAAAAACTGTTTCTTGAACATATCTTAAAAACAAATGAATTAGTGAATAATATTTATGTCTGCGAGTGTAAGATTGAAAAAAAAAAATAATAATCCTAAAACTCTAGCTGTTAATTCTAACAAAATATTTTGTAATTTCCTTATTTTTAATCTAAAATCTTTCCAAAAATTCTCCATAGCATTATAAATTAAATTTAACTAAACTCTTATTAGATTAAGTTGCCGTATTGGTAATAGAGCGCTAATAATTTATACATATTTCGTCAAATAAAGATGTTATTCTTATTATGAAAAAAAAAAAAAAAGATTGGAATAAAAACTAATTTTTCTTTATATGGCAAGCACATGTATTTATAATTTATTTTGCTAAGAGGAACAAGTTCTTCGCCTAGAAGTTTTGTTGTTGTTTGAACAAGACCTATTGTTTTATAATTAATTGGCTCTCTGTAAAAAGGCTGAGGATCCTCAAAGCGTCGACATTGAGCGAACTTTTCGTTGTCAATTTCTACGAATTGTACTATGGCGGACGGACAACAAGGTGAAATGCAGCAGTAATTATTTGGACTTTTAGTTGAAAGTGTGAATTTTAAAGAAACCCACTTCGTGATTTGACCTGCTTTATTTCTATGGAATGAAGTACTGCATTTGACATTATTACTTTTTTTAAATGAATATTTATTATTAATTTGCTGGGGAATGTTAATCGGACACTTTATTGATTTTTTGACTTCTTGCATAAAATTTTCAAATTTATATGCAGTTAAATCCTGAACATATCCCATTTCTTGGACAGACTCACAAATGTGCAATATATTATGAACATTAAAAAAAACATTATGATTGCCATATTTAAGAGCAAAAGTGCTCACAAAGTATTCAAAAATTTGTTGTATTATTTCTATGTTAGTATTGTAATCTGATTTTGTTAATAACAACCTATAACCAGTGTGCAAAAGAAGTAAATTATAATAAATGTCTTCTGGTACTAAATCTTTAAGAAGCACTATTGAAGTGTATAAAATAAACTATCTAAATTCTGTGGCTTTCCACATACTTAATTCTTCTAGACTTCGGGGTTTTCTGTGAAACTCAGACGGAACAAAAGCTGCTATTGAAAGGCTGCGTCTATTAATTTCTACTTTATGCTCATTGGAAAATTTGCAGTCTTTGACTGAATTACTGTAAATTAATTTAAAAATTTTTTTTGGTCACTCCTAAGTCTATTAAATGCATTGCATCTAAAGGAAACTGTGTTATCATACCAATACCTAGTTTCTCTAAAACCATTTCGTTTGAAAGAAAATAGTTTTGGTGATGATCCACATATTTCCTTGACGTGTAGTCACTATCATTTATTTGAACGCCTCTGCTCGTAGAGTATGCTGTAAAGTTTCATACATCCGTTGAATGAGGAATGCCCCTTTAAGCCACATATAAAGGCTTTAGCGGGGGCATCGCATATAAATGACTTGCATTTAACTTTTAGTTCACTCGTTCCTACCTTTATACCATCTAACTCTATGCGTTGCAACTCCTGAACAAAATCGTTTAAGAATACATTTGGATTAACGGGTTTTTAAATTCCTACAAATGTTCCAATCATGAAGACTTCACTATGTGGAACATTTGAGAAGTGCCCTAATATTGGCCAAAGACCCATGCGAGAACTTTTAAAAAGAGGTAGGCCGTCAATACCAACATCCATTTCAAGATTTTGGTGTGGTTCAAAAATGTGTTTATTATTTTGAACATAGTTCTCGATGCCTAGATGTAGATAGCTTCCCGGAGCTACTGTCCTTAAAACAGTTTTCTCACGACGGTTATCTAAACAATCCACAGAGCCAGGAACATCGATTCCTGAACCAACCAAAATCTTCAATAATGCACGAACACAGCTTCTAGCAGGGCTGAACTTAACATAGAAATCGCGAAGTTGTTCTGTTAAGCTCAACCCTGTAGTTTCACTACCGTCTTGCTGGCTATTATGTTCAGGCATGGGCATGTCAACATCTTCCAAAATGTCATCTACATCGACAGTGCTAGAACAATCAATACTGCTAACCTCATTGACTAACACATTATTCTCGCTTCTTTCCCTAGCAATAAGTCTGCGTATGTTGCGATTGCTAAATCCTCTTTTTGTAGGCATGTTGAAAAAATAACACTAACCGATACTAACTATGTATTTAAAATGCCCTTTTTTTAAAAACACTAATTTGCACACTGATGTTATAGTTGCTTTTATATTTATGTATATATATTATATATATAATTTATATACAGTGCTTAACAGAATGATAAGACACATTTTCTTCCTTAAATATTTTTTTAAATTAGTTATCTAGAAATACGAAAATTTTATAAAAATATGTTAAAATGCAACAGCCAACAAGTCCAAGTCATTTTATAAAATTTTTTTAAATATTTCTATTTTTTTTCAACAAAATAACAAAACAAGTAAGGAAAGTACAGTCGAGCAAGCCCGACCGTAAAATACTCTCTGCCTTTTTTCCCGATTAAATTATTAAAATCGGTCTAGAGATATTACAATGTGTAGTACTTGCATTAAACACTTTGAAACAAAAACAGTCTAAGCATAATCAAACATACATCTGTTTGTCTGTATGCGAATTCACATACGTTTGACAATATATGATGCATATATGTATGTATGTGTGTATTCAGCGCGGTCAGCGAAACAAAACAAAAACATTCGAACATATGCTTGTATGTTTCTGTCTCGCTTGCACTCATACATTGATATGAATGCGGCAGCGCTGCCGCCACATGTGCTTGTATGTTTCTGTCTCGCTTGCATTCATACACGATATTGCATTCAGTTAGCAATATTGTAACGCTTCTAGTTTTCTTGTTTATAGTGCGATTTCAATGCGCCTTTCAGAATAGTTTGATATAGTTAGTCTTCACACGAATTATAAATTACAATACTGTACTATATTAACAAACGCCTAAAAACGGAACGTAAGTGGAGAATTATTTTTATTAATTGTGGGAAAAAGGGGCGTGGCAGTCCAAAATTTTAAATGTCAATGCATTTACGCTGTCACTAGAAACCTTCATACCAAAATTGGTGATCATAAGTACCATAGTTACTGAGATATTCGCCGAAAACACCAATTTTTTCCGAGGTGTGTCTAGTTTTTTGCTCATTGTGGGCGAATGGGGCGTGGCATCGAAAAAAAAAAAGATTCTTGTATTGACTGACTAAATATGTGATCGATTGAGACCAAGCTCGAACTTGTAGCTCTTACCATCTCTGAAATCTGTTTGTTCATACGGACGGACAGACAGACGGACAGACAGACGGACAGACGGACATGGCTATATCGACTCGGCTTGTGATGCTGATCAAGAATATATATACTTTATGGGGTCTGCCACGCCTCCTTCTGCCTGTTACATACATTTTCACAAACCCAATATACTCTTGCAGAGAGTATAAAAAGGGATTTTCAGCCATATCAAAATGATAAGACATTTTTCAATTCTGCTTATAAAAATACAAAATATGGTAACAGATCTTAAAGATTTCATAACTTAATAGTTTATTGTATTTCCCTGGGCCCTTCCGACATCGAAAATTCGCTTTTTCATCGAGTCAGAACGGTTTATTAGTAACTTGGGCTCTAGAAGACCCCATTCTTTGAGAATTCTTTCTTTTAGCTAAATAACATTCGTAAACACATCATTATCTTTGTAGACACGTCTTGCCAATATTCCCCAGACATTTTCAATCGGATTTAGATCCGGTGAGCATGCAGGCCAGTCCAACAAATTAACAGAAACATCTGTCAAAAAAGCGTTTGTTTGGCGACTAGTGTGTATCCTGGCGTTATCCTGCATGAAAATGTATGGTTTTCAAGGTTCTCATTTAAAAATGCTAGCAAGCTACTCTCTAGCACTTGTATATAGTCGCTACTATTCATCCGCGAGCTTGTGAACTGCAAGTTTAGGGTTCCAAACTTGGTAAAAGCTCCCCACACCATAACCGGTCCTCCACCAAAATTTCTTTTTGAAAAATATAGTGGTTCTTTTCGCAAATCGCGCCAATAATGGCGATATTCATCTGCTCCGTCAAGATTAAACTTTTTCTCATCAGAAAAAATAACCTTTTTGAAAAAAAAAAAAAAAAAACATGTAAGTGCACATGTAATGCTTAGACTCAACATTTTTCTTACCAAGTCCCAGTTTGTTGCCAAGTTTCTTAGTGCGAAATCGATCCTGGCAGCTTTGTGACGTGCAGTAAGAAGTGGTACCTTCTTAAGAAAACCTCGGACTATGTGCTCCGACTTATTTAGAGTCCTCCAAACAGTCATTGGAGACACTTTATTGGAATTGCTAGCGTTCTTCACAACGTTTTGCTTTTCGCGGTCACTCAGCTTTGGTTTTCTACCAGTGCTTCGTTTTTTACCGTATCCTTTCGTATCTTTCAAAAAATTGGACACAACAGTCCGACAACGACCAATTTCGCGAGCAATTCGACTTATTGTCCATCCCGATTTTGAAATCGCTTGAATTTACGCTTTTTCTTCACCTAGAAGCAGGCTTGAATGACCCATTTTAATTTTTTTATTATTATTACAATAATAAACAAGAAAAGTTGACAAAAATTGAGATCCTATCGCTTGAAAGTCAATTTTTAGAATAGTGTCTTATAATTGTGATACGTTTGCAAGCACACATAATTCTTGCACTTCAACGAAAAAGTAACGGTGCAATTCCAGTGAACGCTAAAAATAGAAACTAACGGTACTCTTTCGAAGTCTATACTTTGCTCTGTCGTTTCTCATATTTGGTTTTTCTAAATTTGCAACAACAATTATTTTGCAAGCAAAGAAACATAAAATTTTAATGTGTCTTATCATTCTGTTAAGCACTGTATATTTATATATATATACAGTGGTTCCAAAGCCAAATCGGACAAGACTTTTTTTTTATTTCAGTGCGTGTTTTCCTATGCAGTAAGTTACTTATTTTTGGTTTTAAAATTTTTTTCTTATTCTATAAAGTCTTAGCTTTCTTTAACATAAAAAAAAATTCAAATTTTAAACGGTAACATTTTTTTTATTTTACATAAATAATAACAAGACCGATTTCGAGCTTTAACGCCAAATCGGACAAAAGAAAACATTCTTAAAAAAAAAACAAAATAACAAATGAAAACTTTAATATTTAATATTTTGTAGCAACTCCTTTGTTTGTTACAACAGCCTGCAAACGTTTGGGAATTGAATTTACTAAATTTCTGCAGATTTCTGGCTCTATTGAGTTCCAAGCTGCAATCAATCCATCTTTTAATTGGTCCAGCGTTTTATACCGGTTTTGGTACACTTTCCTGGCCAATATTTCCCAAAGATTTTCAATAACATTGATGTCCGGGCTTTGGGCTGGCGTTTGAATCAATTTGGGACAATTGTGTATTAGCCAGAGCTTGGCTACCATCGACGTATGTTTGGGATCGTTATCTTGGTAGAAAGCAAAGTCTTCCAGAATTCCCAATTTTTTAGCACTCTGCTTTACATTTTTTTTTAAAATGTCGAGGTACCCAAATTTATCCATAATACCATCGATAAAATGGAGATTCCCAACTCCCGCACTCGACATGCAGCACCAAACCATCACTGAACCTCCACCATGCTTAATAGTGCCTATGGTGTTTTTGGGCTCAAATTCGGTGTTCGGCTTACGCCACACATACACCTTACCGTCGGACCCATGTAAATTAAATTTACTTTCATCAGTAAACAAAACCTATAATTTACAAGATTAATGAAAAAAAAAAGTATTTTTGTATGATATTACACCAACTTACATGATTCCAAAAATCGGTCGGTTTTAGCAAATACTCTTTGGCGAACTTTACCCTGAACGCTTTGTTCTTAGGGCGTATAAATGGCTTTTTCTGTGCAATGCGGCCATGAAACTCATGCCTATGCAAAGTGTTGCGCACTGTGTTGTCACAAACATCCTTTCCGAATTTGGATTTCACCGACAACCACAACTTTTTAGCGGTTTTAAAGGGATCAACCTTAATTTCCCTTAAGATTGACCGCTCTTCCCGCGAATTTAATCGCTTTCTTTTGCCCTCCTGACTTTTATTTTGCAAACTTCCATCTTCCCGAAATCTTTTAATTATATCATGGACGGTAGATTTGCTCCTTCCGACCAGGTCTGCTATTTCCCTGACAGTTTTGCCATCAAAATGCAGTTTCAAAATAATTTGCCTCGCTTCAACACCAGTTTGCTTTCCACGTGGGGCCATTTCGCACAAATAATTTGCATTAATGTAACTTAAAAGAACTTAAACACATAACGAAATGCAATAAGCAAAACAAAAACGAAAATCTCCGCCAAATAACGGATCTTTTTCGTCGAATTTTCATTTGTCCGATTTGGCGTTGAAGCTCGAAATCGGACTTGTTATTATTTATGTAAAATAAAAATAAAGTTACCGTTTGAAATTTGCAATTTTTTTTTATGTTTAAGAAAGCTAAGACTTTATAGAATAAGAAAAAATGTATAAAACCTAAAATAAGTAACTTACTGCATAGGAAAATACGCACTGAAATAAATAAAAAGTCTTGTCCGATTTGGCGTTGGAACCACTGTATATATTTTTTTTTATTTATTTGATTTATTATATATTATTAAAATTATTATTAAATAACTGTTAAAATTGGCTTGCATGTCTTTTAATTAATATTTATGCGTATGTATCAGAGACCTGCAACGAGTATAAAAATTTCGAGTATACTCGAACGCTACTCGTGATCGTTTTTGTTCGAACAAATTTGATACTCGATCGTTTGTGTGCGTGCCGCGGGCCTGCTTATACTCGTTTTACTCGAGTATATACTCGAGTAAAATGCCGTTATATGGAACATGTTGCAAGCAAGCCAAATAGAAATTTAGAAATGTTGCATGAAATATTCTCAGCGGTGGTACTACACAAAATGATTTGACGGCGTTAAAGAAAGTTTTTTAAATAAATTGACATTTAATAATAAATGCAATTTTGTTTTAAATACTCTGTTCATTCATAAGATTTTTACATAATTAAAATGTGCTGAAGCCTTTTCTAGCGGTCAACACTTAAACGTAGATGGGCTGACCTTTTGGAAATTCCCTTGTTTGGCCAGACTATGACTCTCTCAGTTTTGTAAAAGGGGCATTTTGCATTTAGCGCAACATGTGCAGCATGTAGATACTCTTGCATTTGGGTTTTTCTGTCTTAAAAAAAATATAAGCGAAATGCGTGGTATGTCAAACATAACAATACTTGCTCGCACAAATACACACAAAACAAAAACAACCCTCAGTTTGTTGCGCGTGCCATCAGTGTTGCTCTCTAAATTGTTTCCCGCTTGATCTAGCCTTTACTTATGTGTACATGGGAAAATCAATGCACATATATTACAGATATTTTATTTTTTATATAACCCATTATGGTTTATAAAATTTTTAATAATAAAAGAAGAAGAAAAATATATACTTATACAATTTTCTTATTATTTTTTATTGCAATCTAGCCTTTTCCGCTAGAACTAGCATATTTTCCTCCCAATAAATGGCAACACTGCGAACGTCACGCAACGCAAGCGAACGTCACGCAACTTAAGCGAACCAACGAACTTGCTTGATACTCGAACGTTTGTTTGTACTTTTGTACTGAAATTACGGGCAGGCAGGTTGCGGTCGGATACTCGTTCGAATACTCGTTCGTCCAATCGAACGATCAGCAAACGATCTATGGGGCTGATCGTTGTGCTCGCAACCAAATTGTTTGATATCAAACGATCATTTTCGAGTCAAGCAGAAAACGGGCAACTGATCGTTGTGATTCGAACATTTTTCGGACAGCCCGTTGGTATACTCGTTACTCGATCGTTTGATGAAAAGTTCGAACATACTCGAGTATACTCGTTGCAGGTCTCTGGTATGTATTTACATATGTGTAAGTGTATATTGCACGCGGTCATAAACGTTTTACGATTAAGCGTAAAATGTTTGTTGGCATATATACATACACTAAATTGATATAATAAATACACTGCATACACTAGGTTAAGTAATTTTATGCAACAAGCCAATTTCACATATATTTACTATTTATTAATAATACAAGTTATTCACTGCGAAATACTTCCCTTCAATATCACGTCCACACACACGAACAAAATCCGAAAAGTGTCGCGGTGGGTAAATCGAATGCAAAAATCATCACACATATACAATTATACACTTGTATTTACACACATTAACATTTAACACACAAAAGGAATAGGCGAAACGAAAAAAGAACGCGTGCCACAAAAAAAAAACGGTAAAATCCAAAACGAAATCCGCAGGCGCAGCGACACAACGAAACACGAAATCGTCCAGTTGGAAAATTATTACGAAAAATGTACATTTTTAGTGCGAATAACTTACGCAAAAGTAGTCCCTACCGTATGTATGTACGTGTGTATGCATATAAAAACGAACAAAGCGTTTAGGCTATAGAGTCAGAAATAAGTTGTTTTTCATCATCCGCTTTAGCCTAGCTTCGTGAAGCAAGATTTAAAACTGCACGTGTGCGTGCGCCAGAAGGGCCAAAGGAAAAGAGAGAATAATTTCTCTTAATTAAGAGAGACTGAATATGTTCATGCGATTGCACGACAATTAGACGGTTAATTCTTTTTTTATACTCTCTGCAAGAGTATATTGGGTTTGTGCAAATGTATGTAACAGGCAGAAGGAGGCGTGGAAGACCCCATAAAGTATATATATTCTTGATCAGCATCACAAGCCGAGTCGATATAGCCATGTCCGTCTGTCCGTATGAACAAACAGATTTCAGAGATGGTAAAAGCTACAAGTTCGAGCTTGGTCTCAATCGATCACATGTTTAGTCAGTCAATACAAGAATCTTTTTTTTTTGCGATGCCACGCCCGTTCGCCCACAATGAGCCAAAAACTAGACACACCTCGGAAAAAAACGGTGTTTTCGGCGAATATCTCAGTAACTATGGCACCTAGGATGACCAGTTTTGGAATGGAGGTTCCTAGCGACAGTGCCAAATAATTGAAATATAAAATTTTGGACTGCCACGTCCCTTTTTCCCACAATTAATAAAAATAAATTTCAACTTTCGTTCCGTTTTTAGGCATTTGTCCATACAGTACAGTATTGTAATTTATAATTCGTGTGAAGAATAACTATATCAAACTATCCTGAAAGGTGCATCAAAATCGGACTATTAACAAGAAAACTAGAAGCGTTACAATATTGATAGCTGAATGCAATATCTTGTATGAGTGCAAGCGAGACAGAAACATACAAGCACATGTGCTGCCTGTGTGGCGGCAGCGCTGCCCGAGTGTCGCTGGCCGCGCTGAATACACACATACATACATATATGCATCATATACATATTGTCATTCGTATTTGTATTCGCATACAGACAAACAGATGTACAGCTGCGAAAAAAAACAAGTAAGATAAGTACGGTCGAGCACGCCCTACCGTATAATACTCTCTGCATTTTCCACCGATTATATTATTAAAATCGGTATCGAGTTATTACAATGCGTATTACTTGCATTAAAGCACGTTGAAACAAAAACAATCTAAGCATAATCAAACATACATCAGTTTGTCTGTATGCGAATACACATACGAAAGACGATATATGATGCATATATGTATGCATGTGTGTATTCGGCGCGGCCAGCGACACTCGGGCAGCGCTGCCGCCACACAGGCAGCGAAAACATTCGAACATGTGCTTGTATGTTTCTGTCTCGCTTGCACTCATACATTGAGCGCTGCCGCTCAAGTGCTTGTATGTTACTATCTCGCTTGCACTCATACACGATATTGCATTCAGTTATCAATATTGTAACGCTTCTAGTTTTCTTGTTTATAGTCCGATTTTAATCCATCTTTCAGGATAGTTTGATATAGTTACTCTACGATAAGAAGAAATGCCTTAAAAACGTATTAAAGTTTTTTAGTTCCTACCGACGGCATGACATTTACTCAGTCTCTAGGAACCTCCATACCAAAATTGGTGATCCTAGGTGCCATAGTTACTGAGATATTCGCCGCAAACACCGATTTTTTCCGAGGTGTGCCTGGTTTTTTGCTCATGGTGGGCGAATGGGGCGTGGCATCGCAAAAAAAAAAGATTCTTGTATTGACTGACTAAATATGTGATCGATTGAGACCAAGCTCGACCTTGTAGCTCTTACCATCTCTGAAATCTGTTTATTCATACGGACAGACAGACGGACAGACAGACGGACAGACGGACAGACGGACATGGCTATATCGACTCGGCTTGTGATGCTGATCAAGAATATATATACTTTATGGGGTCTGCCACGCCTCCTTCTGCCTGTTACATACATTTTCACAAACCCAATATACTCTTGCAGAGAGTATAAAAATAGCACCACATTCTTAAGCGAAGTTTGAGATGCCGCCCTATATATATCTGTTGGTCAATAGACTTCATAATAATGTTTTCAACTTCAGAAAACATTTAACTACATAAACAAAACAGAATTTCGTTTAAAACTATTATAATTCTTAATGTATGCAAAAAAATGTAAAAAAAGGCATGAAAATGGCCGAAAACAAAAATAGCACCACTTTTCTTAACGCCCTAAAAACAATTTAAATAACGAAAAATAAGTAACGGATTCTGTGTTGTTCGGCTTAGCTATGGCGACCATTTTTTTTACATCTGCCCACAGATTTTCAATGGGTTGAGGTCTGGAGACTGAGCAGGCCACTCCAAAACGTTTACCGAATTCTCCAAAAACCACTTTTTTGCTCTTTTGCTGCTGTGTTTTGGGTCATTGTCTTGCTGGAAGACCCAAATAAGCGGCATGTTGTAGGACGCGTAGGGCAGCATGACTTTTTCTAATATCTCCACATAGACATGTTGGTCCATAATGATTTTCACCCAATATATAGGACCTACACCATTATATGAAAAACAGGCCCATACCATCACACTTGAACCTCCATGTTTTATGGTTTTTATTGTGTGTTGCGGGCGAAATTCTGAGATTGGTGGACGTCTCACATATGTTCTTGATCCTTTTCCACCAAACATCACCACTTTGCTCTCGTCTGTCCACAAAATATTTCGCCATTTATTCTTGGGCCAACTAATATGCTCCTGTGCAAACTTTAACCTGTTTTTTATATGCCTGGCATTTAAAAGTGGGACCTTCCTCGGACTACGGGCGTTCAAGTGATGATCTCTCAAACATGTCCTAATAGTTTGGACAGTTCCCGGTAGATTGAGGTCCTGGGACCTGAGACTGGGACCGTTGAACTCAACGATCTCCCTCGCTTTTTGGCAAACGGTTTCAGTTTAAAGGGAACTGGCAATTGAGTGGATGTAGCGCAAAACAAAGGAACAAAAAAGGGAAAATGTACCAGTGGTACTCTTTCATGAGAAAAATTTCCCTCAACCAATTTGGCTCTCACACTACAACTTTTGTGTGAGAACGCTGTTACTCTGTACAAGGAATTTCTCGCAAGGAAATTTTTTCAGCGGGACTCCAATTGGATTGCTTACTATAATTATAATTCCAGTTGGATTTTGATCGGGATTCCCCTCCCGTTACTATAAATTCTACAAATTTATTTTAATCACTTTCAATACATTTATTTATTCTTTTGAAGAATGAAAGCAAAACAAAACTTAAATAATAACTAAAACTAAGCAAAACAAACTTACATATTAATTCAATAAAGAATTTAAAACTTAATTAAGTAGTAAAAGTAATGAATAAACAAAGGAAGTACAAAAAAAAAAATTAAATTAAAATAAAAATTATAATGCATAAAACTAAACTGATATAATTGTGATCCAAAAAATAATAAAAAGAAATGAAAAAATTTCTTCAATTTTTTTCATTATTTGATGGGACTCTCTTCACTTTGGACTGGGAACTCGTTTTATATTGCCGGTTTTTTCCGCTTTATTAGAGCTTCGCTCATCAGTCAGAGAAGCTCGTCCCTTCACTTTTGATCGCATCTGAAAAGAAAATAATTTAATAACGGGCTTAAAATGGAATATTAACTGTAATACTTACTATGGATGGAATTGTTTAAATTGGAAAATTTATCCAAGGGCAATTTTCCTTGGCCACCGCCATAATTTAAAGACATTATAAATTGTCATGTAAAAATTCGTTCGATAATTTTTACGAGTCCTTCATTCCCTAAAAGTTTTCGGAATAGTTATAACTGAAATTAAGAGCATTACTAACATTTAATTTAAATGAAGGGTTAGCTATCTTACATATTTTGTTGCCGCCTCCAGCCTTTTTCCCTGCGTTTTCAATGGCCTTCTCGCTGTCTAGCGGAAACTCCGGGGTTGGCGCCACCATTCTGTCATGAATGGCCTCCATGAACGTTAAGATCCTAGCATTGGAATGTGCACCATATCTAATTTATATAGACGGACATGGCCATATCGACTTGGCTATCGATGCTGATCAAGAATATATATACTTTATAGGGTCTGCCATGCCTCCTTCTGTAAATAAAGTAAATCAAAATAATAATTATAATGCATAAAAGTAAACTAATATTATTGTGTTAAAAAAAAAAGGAAATGAAAAAATTCCTATTAGAAAGCGAGATCAAGTAAATAAATACAGACTGAAGTTGTTTATACATTGTTTAATAAACTGATCACTTTTATATTTTCACTTGGATCATCGACACCACGTTACAGCTTGGCTTATTTTAGAAGAAGAAGGAGATCAAAAATCTTAAGTGTGACCAGATTAGCATATCTTAAAATTATATAATTCAGTGTAGTTTAATGTTATCGTTTGTACGTTGATGGTATTCCAACACGCCCTCCTCAAACATAACATTTATTATTAATAATTAAATAAATGATAATATGTAATATTTAAAATTATCCTATCGTGGTTCGTGTCCATCTGGGACTTATTCAGTGATCTAGCATTTGCTCTATGTATTCAAGAAAAACCCAGAACAACTTGAATCAGATCACTATTATAATTTAAAAAATATTTTAACAATCCATTTGTTCAAAAAAAAAAAAAAAACTAATTTAACAATTTAATTGTTCAAACAAAAAAAATGAAAAGTTGAATTAATCCACTATTCAATATTATTAAAAAAAAATTCAATATGGATTCTCTCAGCATCGGTGTAGATGTATCACTCTTCTTGCAGCAATCCCAATTTGTTTCGCAACTCCTTAAATCTTCCGGCAGATAACGGCTTGGTGAAGATGTCAGCAAGTTGATTGTCTGTGGATATATACTCGAGAGAAATTTCGTTATTTTCTACTTGTTCTCTTGTAAAATGATAATTTATATCAATATGTTTGGCTCTTTTATAACATGAGGGATTATTTGCAATACTAATACAGCCTTGATTGTCTTCGTAGATTTTAATTGATTTGTTGAGTTTAATATTGACACTACCCAGAAGCGCCTTCAACCATAAGGCTTCTCTTACAGCTTCAAATAGAGCCATATACTCGGCTTCGGTTGATGAAGCTGCAACTGAATTCTGTCGTTTTGTATTCCAACAAATTAGGTTGGAACCGAACATTTTAAATAAGAAACCCGTTGTACTTTTTCTGTCTACTTCATTACTGCCCCAATCTGAATCTACATAACCAGCTAATGTATTCTCAAATGTTGTGTTCTTTTTAAAAACAAGCTTCATGTCAACAGTTCCCTTTAAATATCTAACAACTCTTTTAAGACATTGTCATAATTCTGCATTGTTCTTACTACTGTATCTACTCAATATATTTACAGCAGTAGTTAGATCTGGTCGTGTACATAACATAATGTACATTAAACATCCAATAAGGTTACGACAAGGAGCATTGCAATCTTCGTCTGAATTAAGTAACTCAAAATTCAATTTATTTGGTAGCGGAGTACTAACCGAGTTACAACTATACATGTTATATTTATTAAAAATTCTTTTTACATATGCAGCCTGGCTCAAGTAAATTGTATCCTTATGCATCTCTGTTCTGATACCAATAAAATGACGTATCTCATTTAAATCAGTCATTCTAAATTTGTTACTTAAATACAATTTGAAGTTATTCATTCTTTCCATGTCTCCTGTTGCTATTACTACATCGTCAATATATAGCAGTACATATATGTTTTCTTCTATGTCACCTTTATCGAGGATATATATGCAGCGATCTACTGGAGAGTTTACAAACTCACATTCTTTTAACGTTTGCTCAAACACTTCAAACCAGCATCTCGCTGCTTGCTTGAGTCCATATATAGCCTTATTCAGTTTGCATATATGTCCAGTATTACATAATACGCCTTCAGGAGGCTGCATATATATCTCCTCTTTTAGTGTTCCGCATCTCATATGGGGTTTTTGTACCGTTACCAAGTGCTTTGCTTGTAGTTCTATTTATTAAGTATGTTGCCGTTAGGACAGCTTCACCCCAGAAGCTTTTATCTAGTTGTGCACCACTTACCATAGCACGAGCTTTCTCTGTAATGGTTCTTATCATTCGTTCCGACACACCATTCAACTGAGGTGTGTGTGGCACGGTTAAATGATAATTCAACCCTTTTGATACGCAGAATTCGCGCATCTCATTCGATAGGTATTCTCTGCTGTTGTCAATATACAAATTGACAACCTTAAGATTAAAATGTGTTTCGCTCTTTGCCACAAAATCTTTGAATGCGTTGAATACATCTGATTTGTATTTCAACAAATAGGTTACACAATAATGTGTAAATTGGTCTATAAAGATTACAAAATAATTTTTATCATCTATGGTTGCTGGTGTAATTGGGCCACAAACATCAGAATGTACTATAAACAAGGGTCGTTTTATATAACTTTTGTCTTTATACTGTTTAAGTGGCAACCTAGCCTGTTTTCCGTTCAAACAATGTTCACAAATTTCATCTGATATTTCTAAGTCACAAAGAAGACTGCTGTCACAAAATAAATTATTTTTCTTTATTTCAATTAATTTTCCATTGCTCATATGTCCCAATCTCTCATGCCATAGCCGATATTTATTTTTATTCCTAGCATCTGCACTGTATGCTTGCAATTTAACTATAGGTATATTATTGAACATACCTGAGTCCTTAACAACGATCACTCCATTTTTGGATATTGACACACCGTCACTGTCGAACTTAATTGTCATCCCAGCCTGTTGCAGGCGCTTGACGGACATGAGGTTTTCTGCTGCCTCCTTGCAATAGAGCACATCCTCCAGAGTTATATGGTGTCCATTGTGCAGCACAATTCCACGCTTCGTAGCATAAATATATGCTCCTTCTTTTGCCACCGCGATTTTGATGGGCTGCTCCAAGACCACGTAATCAACAAACAGCGACTCGTCATTGATCAAATGATCATTGCGCCCGAATCGAGTATAAAACCGCGTTCATAGTTTGTTTTATTATTACTTGTTACTGTCTTCATCATAAACGCAAACCCGGGTGTCGATGTTGCAATTTGACCTTGATTTTTATCTTTATTATTGTTTTCTTTATTATTATCTGGTTTGTTTTTATTAATCCTAATAAAATGGTAACAATTTTTCTTTAAATGCCCCTCTTTGCCACAATAATGACACTTCATATTATTTTTAGCTTTTCCCTTAAACAATTTCTTCTGTTGTGCGTTTCTAACTTCAAAAACATTATTTTTATTTGAATTATAATTTCTCTTTCCAACTGCACACATGACCTTCTTACTTGTATCTGTACTTTCACTCCTTAATTTTATTTCGAAATCTAATAACTTATTCTTTACAAAACCTAACGATAAAGTGTCGTCCGATACAGTCTCAATTGCAGTTATTACGCTGTTGTAAGATGAAGGCATAGTATTCAGCAAATGCGCAACCTTGTTCATCTCTTCCATTTTTGCGCCAGCCGCTAATAACTCACTCACTATTTCGTCAAACACAATAAAATGACTCGAGAGCGTAATTTCACTCAACAGTTTGAGTGAAATCAAGCGTTTGTGTGCAGCTAACTGCGACGCAAGGCTTCTGCGCTCATATATGGCACCTAAATTCTGGAAGATTCCGCGCGCTGAAATGTCGCCTTCTGCAAAGCTTAGGAATGAGTCACCTAAGTGCTTAATTATCACACTCTTTGCAGTTCGTTCTGCATCTTTTCAAATATCGTCAACGTCCTTAGGAATTTCCTCATCCACCACTTTAAGTATATTTAATTCACTTAATAAGGCCCTGACTCGAAATTTCCATACGGAATATTTCTCGCCATTAAAAGGTTTAATATTGTCCTTATTCTTTTCCATTACGTTTTTATACCCTTGCAGAGGGTATATTGTTTTTGTCACGAAGTTTGTAACGCATTGAAGGAGACGTTTCCGACCCCATAAAGTATATATATTCTTGATCAGCATCAATAGCCGAGTCGATATAGCCATGTCCGTCTGTCCGTCTGTTTCTATGCGAACTAGTCTCTCAGTTTTAAAGCTATCTTGATGAAACTTGGCACAGATGTGTATTCCCTTTGCACGCAGAACATTTGTTAAAATCGGCCAGATCGGATGACTATATCATATAGCTCCCATAGGAACAATCGGATGAAAATGCTTAGTATGAAAATTTTCTGTGTCTTTTGTACGATTTAAACCAAATTCGCTCCATATGCATTTGGCATAAAATCCTATGTGTACACCAAATTTCATCTAGATCGGACTACTTTATCATATAGCTGCCATAGAAACAATCGGTCATTGAAAAAAAATTAACGCAATGTGCATGACTGCAAGGGTATATAATCTTCGGCTGGCCGAAGATAACCTTTTTTTCTTGTTTATTTTATATCTGTACTATATGCATACACACACTGCTATATCTATATATAAAATGTACAAGCACGCACGTAGAATTAATTTCACAACTATTTGCAATTATTATAATTTCTTTTAAACTGGCATGGACTGGGCCCATAACCTATTAGAAAGCGAGATCAAGTAAATAAATACAGACTGAAGTTGTTTATATATTGTTTAATAAACTGATTACTTTTATATTTTATGTTTTATATTTTCACTTGGATCATCGACACCACGTTACAGCTTGGTTTATTTTAGAAGAAGAAGGAGATCAAAAATCTTAAGTGTGACCAGATTAGCATATCTTAAAATTATATAATTCAGTGTAGTTTAATGTTATTGTTTGTACGTTGATGATATTCCAACAATTCCTTTAATTATTTTCATTATTTGTAGGACTCTATTCACTTTGTCCTGGCAATTCGTTATATATTGCCGGTTTTTCGACTTTATAAGAGCTTCCCTCATCATCCTCTTGTAGTCAGAGAAGCTCGTCCCTTGACTTTTAATCGCATCTGAAAAGAAAGATATTTAATAAAGGACTTAAAATGAAATGTAATACTTACTATGGATGAAATTGTTTATATTAGAAAATTCATCCAAGGCCAATTTTCCTTGGCCACCGCCATAATTTAAAGTCATTATAAATTGTCTCGTAAAAATTCTTTCAATATTTTTTACGAGTCCCAGACCCTAAAAGTTTGCGGAATAAGTCCAACTAAAATTAAGAGCATTAGTACCATTTAATTTAAATGAAGTGTTAGCTATCTTACATGTTTTGTTGGCTCCTCTCCAGCCTTTTTCTCTGCGTTCTCAATAGCATCCCCGCTGTCTAGCAGAAACTCCAGAGCTGGCCATTCTGTCATGAATGGCCTCCATAAAAGTCAAGATCCAACCATGTCCAATTTATATAATTAAAGTAAAATTAGTTAGATCCTTGGAATTTAGAATATAGATTTACTTACTTTCGATATCTTTCACCTGTTTCTGTAATATTTCATTTCCGACTAATTATAAAAGAAATGAAATATATATCTACAACTATAATTATAGCAATTACAATAGGCACTTACTCTCCAAAGTTTTTATTCTTGCTAACGCCTCTTGTAAAGAACTGTAATGCGGCTCTGAATTCTCCATTTTGACACAAACGATATAAAAATAAAAACAAGAACAATGCTATAGTCGCCCCGCGACTTTAGGATACCCGTTACTCAATGTTCCCCCGATTGTCCCTGTGGGAGCTATACGTTATAGTAGTCCGATTTGGATGAAACTTTGTCAGTGTATGTGCGCCATAGATATGTGCGCCTATGTGAATTTCGTTCGGATAACGTAACTATATTAAAACAAGTAAGAAAAGTACAGTCGAGCACGCCCGACCGTAAAATACTCTCTGCATTTTTTCGCGATTTTTTTAGACAGACGGTCTAGAGATATTACAATGTGTAGTACTTGCATTAAAACACGTTAAAACAAAAACAATCTAAGCATACATCTGTTTGTCTGTATGCGAATACACATACGAAAGACGATATATGTTATGATGCATATACATGTATGTATGTATGTGTGTATTCAGCGCGGCTAGCGACTGCCGGCAGCGCTGCCGCCACGCAAGCAAGGAAAACATTCAAACATGTGCTTGTATGTTTCTGTCTCGCTTTCACTCATACATTGATATGAAAGCGGCCGCGCTGCCGTCACATGTGCTTGTATGTTTCTGTCTCACTTGCACTCATACATGATATTGCATTTGGTTATCAATATTGCAACGCTTCTAGTTTTCTTGTTTATAATGCGATTTCAATGCGCCTTTCAGGATAGTTTGACATAGTTAGTCTTCACACGAATTATAAATAACAATACTGTACTATATTAAAGAATACCTAAAAACAGAGCGATTTATTTTTATTAATTGTGGGAAAACGGGGCGTGGCAGTCCAAAAATTTAAATGTCAATGCATTTAGGATGTCGCTAGGAACTTCCATACCAAAATTGGTGATCCTAGGTGCAATAGTTATTGAGATATTCGCCCAAAACACCAATTTTTTCCGAGGTGTGTCTAGTTTTTTCATCATTGTGGGCGAATGGGGCGTGGCATCAAAAAAAAAAAGATTCTTGTATTGACTGACTAAATATGTGATCGATTGAGACCAAGCTCGAACTTGTAGCTCTTACCATCTCTGAAATCTGTTTGTTCATACGGACGGACAGACAGACGGACATGGCTATATCGACTCGGCTTGTGATGCTGATCAAGAATATATATACTTTATGGGGTCTGCCACGCCTCCTTCTGCCTGTTACATACATTTTCACAAACCCAATATACTCTTGCAGGGAGTATAAAAAGAGTGACCAACTTTATTTAAGATGAAAATAAATTTGTTTATAAAATGTTTAAAAGGCTAGAAGAAGAAATTCCACCAAAATAAGAGAAAAGGCTAGATTAGGAGACCCACAAAGTTTTTGCACGAAATAAGCTGTTGGGAAATAATAGTTGATATTTTTTGTTTTCTTTAGTTCTAAGTGTTATTATGATAAAAGAAATATATTGAATTGCCTACGTTATTAATAACAAGAAAAAAGGTTATCTTCGGCTAGCCGAAGATTATATACCCCTGCTGTCATGCACATTGCGTTAATTTTTTTTCAATGACCGATTGTTCCTATGGCTGCTATATGATATAGTAGTCCGATCTAGAAGAAATTTAGTGCACACATAGAATTATATGCCAAATGCATATGGAGCGAATTTGGTTAACATAGCTCCAAAAAAAATTTTTTTTTCATCCGATTGTTCCTATGGGCGCTATATGATATAGTGATCCGATCTGGCCGATTTGAACAAATATTCTGCGTGCATAGGGAATACACATCTGTGCCAAGTTTCATCAAGATAGCTTTAAGACTGAGAGACTAGTTCGCATAGAAACAGACGGACAGACGGACATGGCTATATCGAGTCGGCTGTTGATGCTAATCAAGAATATATGTATATACTTTATGGGGTCGGAAACGTCTCCTTCAATGCGTTACAAACTTTGTGACAAAAAAATATACCCTCTGCAAGGGTATAAAAAGACTAATAAAAAGAACTGCATCTAAATTATTTTTGTATCTTTCATAGTTTAGCTAATATAAGAGTTTGAAATTTCAGTTTATCGTTGCACGAAATAAGGTGTGAGCCACTGTATATTGTTAAAGGATTCAAATAGCCAGTGGCTCACAAGGGTAATTCTTGATAAGCAATATTATATTCGCATTATTTTATTTGAAATACAATTATGTTTTTTAGGAAGGACCCAAAAATATATCGGTATTTAAACTTTCAACAAGAACTACAAGCTCTGCAGAAGCTTACAATTTAAATTTAGGAAACAAAATTCGAGCAAAAAAACCCTCTTTAGACCACGTACTCTTTAAAAAGAGTAAAGGGGTCTATTGAGTTTGTCAGAACCGAGATGTGCGTAACAGACAGAAGGAGGCATGGCCGACCCCATAAAGTATATATATTCTTGATCAGCATCAACAGCCGAGTCGATATAGCAATGTCCGTCTGTCTGTCCGTCCGTATGAACACCTGGATCTTTTAAACTACAACAGCTAGAGACACCAAACTTCATTCATTCATTATCTTCTCGAGCAGATCAAGTTTATTTCAAATTGTTGCCACGCCTCCTACCGCCCCCGCAATGAGCAAAAAACTAGACATACCTCGAAAAAATTTGTGTTTTAGGCGAATATCTCAGTAACTATAGCACTTAGGAGCACCAATTTTGGTTCCTAGAGACAGCCTTAATATAACGCCATTCAAAATTTGCTGCCACGCCCCCTTTGCTCATAAGAACTAAAAAACTGTCCAACTTCAATGCCGTTTTTAAGGCAATAAATCAAATAGTACAGTGTTGTAATTTAACATTTGCTTATCCTGAAAGTTACATCAAAATCCTATGTCAAACAAGAGAGCTACACGGTTCAAAGTTTATGTTATTTAACTGCAAAATCACTGTATGCGCTCAACATACAAACAAACAAACATATGTTCGAACGTTTTCTCTACCTGCTTTGGCGGCAGCGCTGCCCGGAGCCGCTGGCCGCGCTGACCAATGCTATACATACACACATATATATGAGCACACATACAAATTTGCAAATAATCGGAAGAATGATAGAAGAGGGTCGTGGTGCAACTGATAGAGTTGCAGCGCAATATGGAACCTTCGTATGGATCGCGGGTTCGAATGCTGACAATGACAATTGTTAATTTATTTATTTTTTAACTTTAATTCAAAATGTAAATATTTCATTTTAATTTTTTTAATTTCATTTTAAAATTTTAATTTAAATAAAATACAAGTGGGCACTAATATGGGAGTACGGGGTCTTTTACAGTCGGCTCGATCGACTGTAGCCTTTGTTACTTGTTTTTTTATAAATATGAGTTGGTTGACGTTTTGCTTCTTCAAAGCAGCCCGGCGGTCTGTTATAATAGCTCCAGCTTTGCTAAATATTCTTTCTGACTCTACAGAGCTCGCAGGTGTGTGGAGATATTTGCAAGCACAGCGCGAGAGGGCACTTACCTGATGTTCATTTATCTAAAGTAGAGTTAATTAATCATAACTATAAAAAGAATATGTACCTTTACTTACCTTCCAATATTTAAGTGGATCAGTGTCATGAGAGGCGTTTCGTTGCTCAAAATATTGTCTTATCATTATTATGGCATCCGCCCGGCAATTTGAACGTTTCTTATCTACTTTTTCCCCATAAATTTAAAAAGAAATGGGGAAACGTTCTCCTTTGGCAGTTTCTTATCAACTTGAAGATTTGTCGAGCCATTTTTTAATAAGTTAAGCTCATCCTCCTGCGCTGCGCATTCCCTGCATTTTGGAATCCCTCTTTCTTGAACCTTGCGTCCAAGAGAGTTGAGATTCTCGAGACTGTCCGATTCTCGTACGGATACAGCCTATTCTTAACTCTATTCATCAAGGATGAGCAGGATTCTCTCCCAACTAGAGTCTTCAATTTAGGGAAAAGCTCTTCTGAACTTTTTGTCAATGCCAGTATTGCTAGAATTATAAGCGACACTGTTACCGTTTTTGAGGCGGAAATGTGCATTGTTGCTGCCTCAAAAGGCTCCAATATGCTGCACAAGTCTTCTTGGCACCTCTTCTAGTAAACCCAGCGGACTTTCCGAATTTTGGGCGTTTTTAAATTTTGTGTTTGCAACAGAGCTGCTCTTGAAAAAGGAAACAATCCGTTTGACGCTGGTTAAGAATTGTCACACGTTGATTTCGGACATCACGTCCGTAACAACCAAATTGAGAGTGTGTGCAAAACACGCTTAGTGTTTTTTTTTACAAAATAGTACACGCGCTAAATATTTTTGCTGCATTATCTTTTACAATACTCGAGATCTTTTCGAATACGTTCCAATCATCACAGATTTCGCATAGCGTATTTGCAATGTTGTCGTTGTTGTAATTTGTCTGATCACGCAGCGGTTGTGTGGACAATACAGCTGATTGCAGTTTAAAATTGTCTATAAAGCGGCAAGTAACGGTTATAAAATTAATATTGACTGTCGAAGTCCAGGTGTCGGTTGTAATAGCACAACATTAAATTCTATTTAGCTTGTTCTGGAGAATGATCAACGTCGTACATTTTTTTAATAAGCACGTCCTTTAAATATCTCCGGCTTGGCAAAATATACGTTATATCTAAAGTTCGCATAAACTAAATAAAACCAAAATTTTCGACGATGCTAAACGGCTGCAAATCAACCACGACCATTTTGGCAACTACCAAGCCTTCCTGGTTGATTAGGACTAAATAAAAAAGTCTGAAAAATTATTATATTACATAATTGTATTTAAGACTGATAATTATAATTTCATTTTGTTTTTGGATCTCAATCTAATATAAAATATAGTTTTATATTGTTAACAATATAAACAATGATTTGTTTGAAAAACATCGATGTTTCTTCAGCACTACCATAAACAAAATTTATTAATTTGCGGAAACGCTGAAATTAGAGTGGGTAAGTGTGCTTATATGGTCGGCCACAGGCAACGGTTCAAATTAATATACGGATTAGTCACGAAAAATGCCTGGATTGCTCACACGGTAGACGGTAGCATAAGTTAGTATAATATCATAATGAAGTATTAGTTAAGAGACAGAATGAGTTACTAGCGTTAGGTAAAATGAATTGATTCTCTTATACTGTAAGCTCAAATTGCATTCGGGTGTGCAGCTGGCGGCAGCGACAAACCAGTTGTTAATTTTACTTCGTATACACCGCACGCACGCTGCCAGTCTCTCCGCGTTTTGATCAGTCAATAAACTTGTAACGTTTAAGAACTTACAATTGTTTTCTTTATATATATTTTCGATTACGATTTTTCATTGGCACTCGAGCAGGGACTTTTCTAATTACTCTACTCTAATTATTAGACATTTCGAGGCTTGGTGTGCGTGTGTGTTGGTTTCGGTGTTGTACTGCTGCCTGATTCTTGGAGCTGTTCCCTTTCGAGCTGGACGGAGACGAACTCTGGAGTTGGACCACTATTATTGCGGAGACTATTTGGAATAAAATGCCCAGAATTGAGCCAATGAGCGACTCTTCTGATGACCAAGTAACGGTGCCCAAACGAGTCAGTGCATATAAACGGCAAATAATACATATGTACATAATTAAGTACCGCTCGCTTTATTGCACATAACAGACCTTGCGTTTCGGAACTGATAAATGTGAACTATAGAACAATTCGAAGCAAAACATTTAACGAGAAAAAAAGAAAAATAAAGAAATATATTAAAATTTAAATCAAATTTGTGTAAATATATTGATGCGTGCATATACATATCTACATATTGCCGTTCTCTTGATTCCGCTATTCGTTTTGATCGACGGTTGTTCGGTGGTGGTTTTTGACCTTTGCTTTGTCGTTTTTTTTCAAAATCTGCACACAAGTAAAAGCGGGTACCCTGTGTGTGCGTATGTTTGTTCAATCACCGTTGTTACTAACGCAAATCGAAATCCACGATCTATATGTATGTACAGCGAACCGCGCATACGCACACTGTTGTTGTTGCTGTTTGTGGATCGCATCGTTTGTCTGCTTATACATACATAAGCAGACCACGATGTCCACGCCGTCGGCACTCAGAATTCGAACAATGGTTGACTCAGTGTCGGCAATTTTCGATTCGCTTATGTCGGTTGGGAATGAGGAAGATTTCGCTAACGCAATTCTAATACACATAGTCATGTCAAAGGTTGATCCTCATACGAAATCGAAGTATGAAGAGCAACTGGACTATAACAAATTGCCGAAATGGGCCAATTGCGTTATGGCTTTGAACAGGCGATATCAGCACTTATCTGCTTAAGAAAGTTCAAAGTCCAGAATGAAGCAGAAATCTGACATGAAATATGCAATAAAGTCGTCATTTGCATGCACGAATGTCTAGAAAGAAATGGAACCCAAATGAAACTTTTGCAGTGCCAACCATATGATTGGAAACTGCCAGGGATTCACAGCATTGCCAGTTGACGAAAGATTCAATTTCGTGAAATCTAGTCAACTTTATATTAATTGTTTGTATTCAGGACACAGAGTGTCCAATTGCACTGCGTCAAAGTGTAGAGTATGTTCTCGCCCACATAATACTCTCCTGCATAAATACACAGCCGCAGAGCAGCAGGTGTCCGGTCATCCTGCCCAAGTTAATCACGTGGTTAGCGAAGTCGATCAGGTGCTCCTGGCAACAGCACTGGTAACTGTAAAAGACAGATTCGGTCAGAATCAAAGCGCTCGAGCGCTATTAGACTCTGGTTCTCAGATAAATTTCATGACAGAAAGTCTGGCTCAAGCTTTGCGGCTCCAGCGCAAGAGCAAGTCCTTAACTGTAACATCAGAATTTTTCGATTCCTTTTTGATTTGTTGTGCACTGGACAAATTCGATTGGCAGAAAACGGTCCGTTGCTGCAAAAGACATTGTTCGGTTGGGTAGCGTCCGGGAGATGCAAGAAAATGAATACCCAAAGCCCTGTTTGCTGCGCTGTAATGCATCCTACCAGCGAAGATAGGCTGGAAGCTCTGGTAGATAGATTCTGGGAGCTGGAAGCTATCACAGAGACAAATGAATTGTCAAAGTACTCTGCAGAGCACCTTGCGTGTGAGCAAAAATTTAAGGACAGTGTTCACCAACTCTCGAACGGACGATTTGAGGTCAGCTTGCCTTTTAAGACTGATCCCCAAGTACTGGGCTCCTCCTTTGAAACAGCCAAAGACGGTTTCTCGCATTAGAGCGTAGAGTTTCCAAGGATTTGGTACTTAAGGAAATGTACACGAGTTTTATGAACGAGTATCTTCACCTTGGTCACATGTCTCTTTTAGGTCAAAAGTTCCTCCAGGCCCACACTACGTCATTCCACACCAGTGCGTCCTGAGACCTGAAAGTAGTTCCACTAAGCTTCGAGGAGTGTTTGGCGCGTCTTGTAAGACGACATCGTCCCACCCTCTAAATAAAATGCTCATGGTAGGTCCTACTATTCAGAGGGATCTAATTTTGTCGCTTCTAAGGTTCCGTCTGCGCCGATATGCCTTCACGGCAGATATTAAAAAGATGTATCGTCAAGTAAGCATATCCCATATTCAAGTTTATCAATTAAACACGGTGACTTATGGAACTGCGTCCGCATCGTTTTTGGCCATTAGATGTTTGCAAGAGCTGGGTTTGAGTCATAGGGACACCCATGCTCTTGGTTCAGAAATCATTTGCAATGATTTCCACGTCGATGGTATGCTTACGGGAGCTGACGATATCGAAACATTGAAAAATATATGCAAACAAGTGCCAGAAATTCTCGAATCGGGCGGTTTTCAATTGGCAAAATGGCTTTCGAACCATCCTCAGTTTGTAGAAGAAGGCGCAAATTATAAACTTCTAATTTTTCATGATGCCGATTAGAGTAAAACGCTTGGTATGAGGTTGACACCAAGATTGGATACTTTCCAGTATACCTTGGATGATAGCTTTATCAAGTTAAGTCCCACCAAGCGCAATATTCTGTCAGTTGCAGCACGCATGTTTGACCCACTTGGTTTGTTGTGCCCAATCAGCTTACGGGCAAGAATTCTGCTTCAAGAGCTGTGGCGCATGCAGTTGCCTTGGGACGATACACTGCCCATGGAACTACATAGCAGATGGGATAAGTTCAAGGAGAATCTTCTAGAACTAGATAGAGTTCAAATTCCCAGATACGCTCACGCCAGCTCCAATGCAAACATACAAGTGCATGGTTTTGCGGACGCATCCAGTCAAGCTTACGGCTGCTGCATCTACGTTCGGGCTAACGACGGTACCAACACCGTCTGCCGGTTGCTAACGGCAAAGGCAAAAGTCGCTTCACTCAAAACCAAGTCCATTCCCAGACTTGAACTGTGTGCGGCTTATATGTTAGCTCATTTGTGGTCCTCCATACAGCATATGTTGGATCGATGTCGAATCGAGAGTGTGAATTTCTGGACTGACTCAGAAATCACTCTACATTGGATAAATACTTCCCCTTCAACATTAGCAACATTCGTATCTTGGAGATATGTGCCAACATCAAGCAATCCAGCTGATTTGGCGTCGAGAGGTTGTGACGTTCAAGAACTATTACAGTCAATATGGTTCGAAGGGCCTCCATTTCTTTGCGAGGACCACAAAGAGTAGCCTCACAATGAACATTTCAACATGCCGAAGGAGTTAAAAGAAAGTGAAGTTAAAAAGTCAGTGCTTGTCTGCTCAGTTAGCAGTTCGAGTCGGTTACCTGAGTTTGTGTCCCGGTTTTCGTCATGTCGCAAGTTGGTACGAATAGTTGCGTACATGTACAGATTCTTTTCAAGGTCAAAACAAGAAATACACACTGTCGAACTAGGACTAAAAGAATTAAACTTCGCTTTTTTTTTTAAACTGCTGGAACTAGTTCAGCGAGTAGAAATTAAGGTGGAATTTGATAGACTAAAAAAGGGTAACAGTGCGGAAATGCGTCCATTGCTTCAGGTATAAACCGAAATTAATGGAGCAAATCATGCGAAATTTGCCGGCCGACCGATTTGCCGCGGTTCGGCCATTTAATGTTTGTGAGGTAGATTTTTGTGGTCCAGTCAACGTCTCGCTGAGGATTAGAGGACGAGCCCCAATTAAAATGTATATTGCCGTGTTCGTTTGTTTTGCTTCGAAGGCTGTTCATTTGGAAATTGTAGCAGACTTGACCACTAACTCGTTTGTATGTACACTAAACAGCTTCATCGTGCGACGTGGCATACCCGTCCGGCTATACTCGGACAATGCGACGAATTTCGTGGGGACGAACAACCAGCTGAGGGAGTTCCAAGACGCTTTCAACCACCAGCAAAGCAGGCTGCAACTATACGCAGCGGAACGAGGGATAGAGTGGAGGTTCATCACTCCGAGAGCGCCGCACTTCGGAGGACTGTGGGAGGCGGCGGTGAAGTCAGCCAAGCACCTCTTCGTGCGACAAATAGGCATCGCGTCGTTGACGGAGAGCGAGGTCCGAGGGCACCTGGCAAACGTGGAGGCCATTCTCAATTCCAGGCCTCTAACACCCCTAGGCAGCGATCCCAGCGACGGAGAGGCACTCACCCCAGGCCATTTCCTCATAGGACAGCCGCTTCGTTTGCTGCCGCAAGGATTCGAGCGGGAGAGACAAGACAGCGGCATTTCGTTCTGTCACAGGTGGCAGCTGCTGTCCAAGCTTAGACAGCGCTTCTGGCAAGCGTGGTCGAGAGACTACATCCACAGACTGCAGCAGCGAGGGAAGTGGCACGTGTGGCACGACAACGTTACAGTGGGGGATCTCGTCGTGGTCCACGAGGAAAACACGCCCCCCCAGCGGTGGGCAACGGGCAGAGTCGTGGAGGTAACTCTAGGAGGCGACGGTCGAGTCAGGGTCGTCAGCGTTAAGACCAGCATGGGCCTTATCAAGCGCCCAATTGCGAAGCTGGCACGGCTACCAGTGGATTGAAGGCGATCCCTTCAAGGTGGCCGGTGTTGGATTAAAGCATAAGTTAGTATAAGATCATAATGAAGTATTAGTTAAGTATTTGTTAAGAGACAGAATGAGTTACTAGCGTTAGGTTAAATGTATTGATTCTCTTATACTGTAAGCTAGTCTGTAAGCTCAAATTGCATTCGGGTGTGCAGCTGGCGGCAGCGACAAACCAGTTGTTAATTTTACTTCGTATACACCGCACGCACGCTGCCAGTCTCTCCGCGTTTTGATCAGTCAATAAACTTGTAACGTTTAAGAACTTACAATTGTTTTCTTTATATGTATTTTCGATTTCGATTTTTCAGAATAAAGAAGTCAGTTGAATCAGCTTCAATATAATTCTTTATTTCTACTAATAAATTTCGAGTTAAGATTAGGTCTAGATGTTCCCTGCTGCAATGTCTCTTGGAGCCCTAACTCCCCGCTATCAACATCTTAAATTTTTCCTTTCATACAGACGCCAACTTGCGACGTCTTTTCTCTTGCGCTGACGATCAAAAAGTAAAACGACGCTCTCTGTTGTTTTTAAAATTATTTACACATTATAATTGAATTAAAACAATAATTGTCAATAATACTTACAAATTGCTCCAGTTTACTGTCACTCTTTTGCACTTTCTTAGTAACTCGACAGAAATAAGAGGATCGGCGTTCAGTTTTCTGTTTTCTAATTTAACAGACACAACCTCCAGTGTTAGTTTGGCAATTGCACAAGAATTGCATTCCCTTAAATCCATCACATTCATATTCAATCCCTCAACTTGTAGCTAGACGGTTAAAATAATCATAGGTCTATTCAGGTTTAGCAGCCTTCGACTGGGCGCTAGAAAAGTTTATACAATACATAAAACTATATAAATTCGAATATGAAACTATTCATCTGAGCAACCAATTTCGGAGTCGAGTTCAGGAAGCATGGTGGACGGGACCCTTCTGGTACCTTAGCTCTTTCGGTGTGGGGTGGGTTTTTACCATGTCCTGCAGTCCTTACTAAATCTAAATATATAAGGTAGCACCAACAAATGAAAATAACAGGGTATAAAATATTTGTTACGTTATACAGAATTATAAACAAACCAAAAAAAAATGCAGATTTTTTCATAAAAATTTAGTCACAGTCAAAAGGGGGGTTAATGAGCCCCATTGTGCTCTGTACCTACCCAGCCAATTGGATTTTCTGCGCTTTATTAATTCTGAAAATCACCTAATCTAAATTTTTCCTACATTTAATTAATTCTCTAGGTCAAGAACCAAGTTTACAAGCTCATTGTGTTGTTCAAGTCATAGGTATACATTTCATATTTAATAAATTCCATATACAATATTCAAGAAAGCCAAATACGAAATATTAATTTTTTGATATGTGATACGTTTACATTTGTATTATTTATTAAAATTTTTAAAGGTTTTTATCAAGTGCGCATATTTTAGGATTCAGTGTGTTAACGATGTTGCTGTGTGAATTTAATTATTAATTAAATTTTTATATATATTTTTTTTCAATATACAGTGCCGCCAACTGAATAGGTTTGAAAAAATCTGCTTTAGGTTTGTCGAAATATTATTGATATATCGATATATATTTTTTGGTGATATTTTTTTCTGGCGATAATATCAATATCGATATTATTCTTCGATATATATTTTACCGTTGCTTTTTTACCATTGATCAAATAGATGGTACATCTGCAAAATGCAAGTCTTGCATCTGTAAACTCCTATAAAAGACGGCAATTAGTTATCGATGGTTATAAAATACAATGTTTATTTCTCGGTGTTATATTTTTTGCGTCCACTCGATTTGCCGGTTCGATTAAAAGAGCCCGGATGTGGAAATCGGTGTGACCAATCACCCTATTTTAGTGTAATCAAAAATACTTAAATACTAAACACAGTTGCACTTAAACTTATCGACGTATACCAACACTTAAACATCGATATACATTTAACTTAAATATCTTACATCTCGGCCGTCCTGACAAGGAATCGGCCTCGATTCTATTGGATACAAAGGCTCGTCTTAAGAATTACCCTTTTCCCTGGTCAGTGTTGCTTCTGTTCGGAACGTCCGTAATGTAGTCTTCGTCGGGTACAAGCCATAACTTAAGTTTGGAAGCCTCCAGGACACCATCGTAAGGCAATTGCGTGATCTGGGAGCCGTCAATGTCACGGATGACATACCGATCATTCGGCAGTTTTTTATACACCACATAAGGACCACGATAACGCCTGAGGAATTTTTTATTGACAGCAGCGGTAGTGTCCACATTACGAATAACTACAAAATCACCTACTTCGTACGGGACGGCAGGACGGTGATGTTTTTCAAAATACGCTGAATTGTATTCTTGGGACTTTAAAATGTTCTGCAAAGCAATTTTCCGGACTTCCCCAAGAGTAACATTTTGGTCAAGGAACCGACTACTAAGGGACTCGGATAATTCATCCAGCACAGCGCCTCGTTGCTCGACACCGAACAGAAGGACAGAAGGGGCGAAACTAGTCGGGGAATGAACGGAATTGTTTAGAGCGAACTCTACTTTGGGCAATTGTTTGACCCAGTCGGAATGCTCGAAAGGTTCGGTCAGTTTGCTAAGCATTGGGCTTAATACCCGATTCACTCATTCGACCTGGCCGTTAGCTCGCGAAGAGGCAGTGGCGTTCATGACATGTACAATATTGTGCGATCGCACGAAATCGGCAAACTCAGCAGAAGTGAAACAGGTACCTCTATCACTGATAATTCGTCGGGGACGGCTGTAGTTGGCGAAGTACTGAGACTCCAAACTGTGGCACGCCTCTCGGGAGCTGGTTGTGGCAGCGGGGTATAACTTCACGAATTTCGTGAAAGCATCGATTACCACCAGAAGGTATTTTTTCTTGGAACGAATGGAAGGAAGCGGTCCTAAGTGATCAATGTGAATGGTGTCGAAAGGCAAGGGGACTTTGGGAATGCTATGAAGAGTGGCGTTCTTGCTCTGGGTGGAGGAGGAATAATAGATACACTTTAGACAGTTGCTAATGAAACTATCGACCTGCGACTTCATATATGGGAACCAGTAATGTCTTTTAATTTGCGCACATCACTTTGCAGTGGCTAAATGCCCCAGCTTCTCATGAATTGTTCGGATTACACTCTGAATCATTTCGGCTGGGACATAAAGCTGCAGAACATCAGAAGGCGATCGGCGATACACAACACCATCCACCAGCTCAAAGCCCGGCACCTCATGGTCCTCCAAGTCATCGCGCAGTTTGACAACGTCAGCGTCTCTACTTTGCGTCAGCTGCAACTGAAAGTCTAAGTCTATGTCGTCGACATAGGCAACTGTCTCCAGTCTGCTCAACGCGTCGACATGGGGCATGTTAATGCCCGAACGATGGACAATGGAATAGTTGAAGTTCTCTAACAGCAGAGCCCAACGCGCAATCTTTGCGGAAGACCCTCCATTTTTAAGAGTCAAAGCTAACGAGTGGCAATCCGTGACTATTTTAAAAGGAATAAACTTCAGATATGTTTCGAAACGCTTCAAAGCATAGATGATGGCTAGTGTCTCCAATTCGTAACTATGCAACTTGGATTCGGCCGCGGAGGCAGTCTTCGAAAAGTAGAATACAGGATGGAATTTTCCGTCATTGTGTTTTTGGAGGAGCACCGCCCCAAACCCAGATGAACTGGCATCACAGTGCAGCTCCGTTTCGGACTTCGGATCGTAAATGGACAGTACTGGCGACTCTATTAGTTTGGATTGCAATGTTCGGAAGGATTCGAGGCATTCTTCCGAGAATACGTAAGGAACCTCCTTCTTCAACAGACGCGACAACGGGGAGGCGATCTTGGCAAAATTGGGCACGAGCCGACGGAAGTATGAAAAAAGCCCTAAACAACGTTCCAATTCCTTGCGATCTTTTGGCACCGGAAAATCTCGGATCGCTTGCAAGTGGGATGGCTTGGGCGTGATCCCGGAAGAATTGGCTAAGTATCCTAAGTACTCTAGCTCACGGTATGCAAAACGGCACTTTGATAACTTCAAGGTCAGGCCGTTTACTCTCAGGGTGTGCAAGGTCTCCTTAAGGACTCGAACGTGGGTCTCAAAGTCTACTGAGGCGATCAGTATATCATCCATATAGATAACGAGCTGACCACGATTGATAAGATCCTTCAAAACAAAATAGACAAACCTAGCGAACACTGGGGGACCATTGCAGAGACCAAACGGCATCCGGACATACTCGAACTGGCCATCGGCCATTATGGCCATTACGAAAGCCGTGTATTTAATGGAGTCTGGATGCATCTTCACATGATGAAACCCGCTCTCCAGATCGAGCACGGTGAAAAATGATTTCCCCCCGAGATGTTCGATGCAGTCATCCAGAAGCGGAATCGGAAAATGGTCGCGAACCGTTATCTTATTTAATGCCCGATAATCGACGCATTTCCTCAGAGTGTTATCTTTCTTACGGACCGGTACAATGGCTGAAGCATATGGTGAACTGCTGTGACGGATTATCCCTGCTTTCAGAAGGTCATCACAGATTTGTCGCACTTCCTGACGCTCGTGATACGACAGACGGCGTGGACGGCAAAACAGGGGCGTTTGACTAGTTAGCTCTATTTTCATCTCATATTCTGTAGGTTTAACCTGATCTTCCGGGATTTCTAAATAAAAATGCTTAATAATATCCTTAAGAGTGTCTAACTGCCCTGATAACAACGTTGGCTCTATGTCGAAATTCTCTACGTCTTCTGCATTTCCTCCTATGGCATTCATAACCGCTAGTGCCTCCTCAAGCGTTTCGCAAGGTTTCTCCGTCACTTGCTCTCCACTCCCCATCACGCATTGGTCAAATGGCCTCATGATAGGCTTGCCGGCTAGGCACGTTCTCGCTCCGGCGACCACATGTCGGACGTCAGGATTCAAAATATTGGATTTCAGGACTGCAGTGAGTTTCTGGGAACAACCCGAGACATCTGTGTGCGTGCTCAGAGGTCGATTCTTGTCGCTTCGGCCTTCGAATAAACAAAGCTTAATGTTGGCTTTCCTAAGAAAATCCCGACCCAAAATAATAGGCAACACAGTCGCGGAATTCGGTAATACGTGAAATATATTCATAATGTTTCTATTAAATATGCGCACAGCGCACAAAACATGACCCAACGACAAGAGTCGGCCTCCTCCGAGGCCACGGCAGTTGACAGCGGATGGAATGAGACGGCAGGATGATGGGACGTCGGCACACCGGATGAAACTCCTAGGGCTGCCCGTATCGAGCAAAGACAACATTTCATTAAACTCACTGCATTCTTGACTTATCACAGAAGCAACACTTACCATTTGTAGATGATCCACCTGGTCGAGCTCCTCATCGATAGTGGCGGCCATGGTGGCTACTCTCTTGGCCGGGCACGACTTAGATACGTGCCCCATCCGCCCGCATCTGAAGCAAGACGCCGGCTCCCGGAGGGGCTTGGGGCAGTGGCTTTTGTTATGACCATACCCCGAGCAATTGAAGCATCTAACCTCGGCCAACGGCGTTTCATCTGGCTTGGCGACCGCTCCTGGCGCCACCGTTCTCCGTGGTGCCTGCCTTCCCGCGGGCACTGGTTTGTCCGCGTCCTCCTGGCTCCGTCTCCGCTCATACCTCCGAAGTAATTCCTTTAGCTCCTGCACCGTCCGAGCCGAGTACAGGGCATTCAGTGCTTGCGACCGGTCCCTCAAACCGTCTATAATAAAGTCGACTAGGTCCCTCTCCGGGATCTGCTGATGCATGGCGATTTGTTGCATTTCGATGACGTACCGGAGGTAGCCTTCACCAGGCCTCCGGTGCCGGTTGCGCAGTGCTGCGTAAATTTCGTCGACTGCGTATGTCTGTCCAAACTCCTGGATTAGGACCTCCTTGAGTTCTTTGTAGTCGGATGCTCGGACTGTTCTGAGGAATGCGGACGCAGTCCCTTCGAGCATCCGGCGGCAGGCCACGCACCGCAACTCGTCGTCCAGTCTGAGGATTGCGCATGCATCCTCCAGATCGACAAACCACTTCCGGACGTCATATTTGTTGTCTCCAGAGAACCGTGCCACCATTGTGTCTATGACGCTCACGTCCCTGGGTGGATTCACATGTTGGACGGGTTGGAACGGCTGACACTGCTGGAACGACTGAACTGGTTGGGCCGGCTGGTACGGCTGGAACGGCTGGACGGGCTGGCCTGGTTGGACCGGCTGGAACGACTGGACGGGCTGGACCGGCTGGAACGACTGGACGGGCTGGCCTGGTTGGACCGGCTGGAACGACTGGACGGGCTGGCCTGGTTGGGCCGGCTGGAACGACTGAACGGGCTGGCCTGGTTGGGCCGGCTGGAACGACTGGACTTGCCTATCCTTAAGCATATTCCGCAGCTCCGCCACTTCACACCGGAGTATGAGGAGCTCCTTCTCCCTCCTGAACTCTTCCATCTGTCGGGCTAGCTCTGACTCGAACGTGGCCTCTCCGGACACTCCGGGCGTGGACATGCCTGAATGGGTTAGTGGATCGCCAACGGGTGCTGCACGGTGCTCGGAAGCCAAGCGTGAAGCATAGTACTCACCCGTAATAACGTATGGGGCGGCAGAAACCTCAGTGGCGGTAGCAGATGGAGCAGCGTAAACGGCGGTCGGCACAGCAGTAGGGACGGTGACCGGCACAACGTGCGATTGTACAGCAGCAGGCGTAGTAACAGCAGACCTCTCAGCCGACGCGGCGATAGACACAGGTAAAGCGGCAGCGCGCCTAGTGGCGGGTAAGGCAACAGGCGCAGCAACGGCGGGCGCAGCAACAGATGCAGCAACAGCGGGCGCAGCAACAGGAACAGCAACAGCGGGCGCAGCAACAGACGCAGCAACAGGAACAGCAACAGCGGGCGCAGCAACAGATGCAGCAACAGGAACAGCAACAGCGGGCGCAGCAACAGAGGGCGCAGCAACAGCGGGCGCACTCATAGCGGCAGGCGGGACAGCAACAGCAGCTGGGGCTGGGGAGATTCTAGCCAATGTCGGCTCTTCCAGCGTAGAGGGTGATTGGGCACCATGTGCCCTGTGCTCGGATTCAGCTGCCTCGTTCACTAGGCGGCGCAGCTGAACAACTGTGGCCGACAGCGGTACTTCCACACCGCGTGCACGTAGAATTTTGCACAATTCCTCTTTAGTACCCATAACTGCCCAATATGGGCTTGGGCGTGTGGGTATCCCACTTCTGAGTCGTAAACTCCTATAAAAGACGGCAATTAGTTATCTATGGTTATAAAATACAATGTTTATTTCTCGGTGTTATATTTTTTGCGTCCACTCGATTTGCCGGTTCGATTAAAAGAGCCCGGATGTGGAAATCGGTGTGACCAAAACTTATCGACGTATACCAACACTTAAACATCGATATACATTTAACTTAAATATCTTACACATCAAAATTATAAAAACAAGAGGCAATACCACCAATTTGAAATCACATCGTAAAAACAATGTGTGCAAGTCAATTCAAGGCGACGCGGATTCTACATCAAATAAAACAAGAAAAAAGGTTATCTTCGGCCAGCCGAAGATTATATACCCTTGCAGTCATGCACATTGTATTAATTTTTTTTCAATCACCGATTATTCCTATGGCAGCTATATGATATAGTAGCCCGATCTAGATGAAATTTGGTGTACACATAGGATTTTATGCCAAATGCATATGGAGCGAATTTGGTTCAAATCGTACAAGAGACACAGAAAATTTTCATACTAAGCATTTTCAACCGATTGTTCCTATGGCAGCTATATGATATAGTTGTACGATCCGGATAAAATTTGGTCGGCAGATGGATAATGATAGCAAATGCGTATTGCCTGAATTTGGTTTAAATCGTACAAGAGACACAGAAAATTTTCATACCAAGCATATTCACCAGTTTTAACCGATTGTTCCTATAGCAGATATACGATATAGTGGTCCGATCTGGATGAAATTTGGTTTGCACACGGGATTTTATGCCAAATGCATATGGAACGAATTTGGTTAACATAGCTCAAAAAAAATTTTTTTTTCATCCGATTGTTCATATGGGAGCTATATGATATAGTGATCCGATCTGGCCGATTTTAACAAATGTTCTGCGTGCAAAGGGAATACACATCTGTGCCAAGTTTCATCAAGATAGCTTTAAAACTGAGAGACTAGTTCGCATAGAAACAGACGGACAGACGGACATGGCTATATCAACTCGGCTGTTGATGCTGATCAAGAATATATATACTTTATGGGGTCGGAAACGTCTCCTTCAATGCGTTACAAACTTCGTGACAAAAAAATATACCCTCTGCAAGGGTATAAAAAGAACTGCATCAAAATTATTTTTGTATCTTTCATAGTTTAGCTAATATAAGAGTTTGAAATTTCAGTTTACCGTTGCACGAAATAAGGTGTGAGCCACTGTATATTGTTAAAGGATTCAAATAGCCAGTGGCTCACAAGGGTAATTCTTGATAAGCAATATTATATTCGCATTATTTTATTTGAAATACAATTATGTTTTTTAGGAAGGACCCAAAAATATATCGGTATTTAAACTTTCAACAAGAACTACAAGCTCTGCAGAAGCTTACAATTTAAATTTAGGAAACAAAATTCGAGCAAAAAAACCCTCTTTAGACCACGTACTCTTTAAAAAAGAGTAAAGGGGTCTATTGAGTTTGTCAGAACCGAGATGTGCGTAACAGACAGAAGGAGGCATGGCCGACCCCATAAAGTATATATATTCTTGATCAGCATCAACAGCCGAGTCGATATAGCAATGTCCGTCTGTCTGTCCGTCCGTATGAACACCTGGATCTTTTAAACTACAACAGCTAGAGACACCAAACTTCATTCATTCATTATCTTCTCGAGCAGATCAAGTTTATTTCAAATTGTTGCCACGCCTCCTACCGCCCCCGCAATGAGCAAAAAACTAGACATACCTCGAAAAAATTTGTGTTTTAGGCGAATATCTCAGTAACTATAGCACTTAGGAGCACCAATTTTGGTTCCTAGAGACAGCCTTAATATAACGCCATTCAAAATTTGCTGCCACGCCCCCTTTGCTCATAAGAACTAAAAAACTGTCCAACTTCAATGCCGTTTTTAAGGCAATAAATCAAATAGTACAGTGTTATAATTTAACATTTGCTTATCCTGAAAGTTACATCAAAATCCTATGTCAAACAAGAGAGCTACACGGTTCAAAGTTTATGTTATTTAACTGCAAAATCACTGTATGCGCTCAACATACAAACAAACAAACATATGTTCGAACGTTTTCTCTACCTGCTTTGGCGGCAGCGCTGCCCGGAGCCGCTGGCCGCGCTGACCAATGCTATACATACACACATATATATGAGCACACATACAAATTTGCAAATAATCGGAAGAATGATAGAAGAGGGTCGTGGTGCAACTGATAGAGTTGCAGCGCAATATGGAACCTTCGTATGGATCGCGGGTTCGAATGCTGACAATGACAATTGTTAATTTATTTATTTTTTAACTTTAATTCAAAATGTAAATATTTCATTTTAATTTTTTTAATTTCATTTTAAAATTTTAATTTAAATAAAATACAAGTGGGCACTAATATGGGAGTACGGGGTCTTTTACAGTCGGCTCGATCGACTGTAGCCTTTGTTACTTGTTTTTTTATAAATATGAGTTGGTTGACGTTTTGCTTCTTCAAAGCAGCCCGGCGGTCTGTTATAATAGCTCCAGCTTTGCTAAATATTCTTTCTGACTCTACAGAGCTCGCAGGTGTGTGGAGATATTTGCAAGCACAGCGCGAGAGGGCACTTACCTGATGTTCATTTATCTAAAGTAGAGTTAATTAATCATAACTATAAAAAGAATATGTACCTTTACTTACCTTCCAATATTTAAGTGGATCAGTGTCATGAGAGGCGTTTCGTTGCTCAAAATATTGTCTTATCATTATTATGGCATCCGCCCGGCAATTTGAACGTTTCTTATCTACTTTTTCCCCATAAATTTAAAAAGAAATGGGGAAACGTTCTCCTTTGGCAGTTTCTTATCAACTTGAAGATTTGTCGAGCCATTTTTTAATAAGTTAAGCTCATCCTCCTGCGCTGCGCATTCCCTGCATTTTGGAATCCCTCTTTCTTGAACCTTGCGTCCAAGAGAGTTGAGATTCTCGAGACTGTCCGATTCTCGTACGGATACAGCCTATTCTTAACCCTATTCATCAAGGATGAGCAGGATTCTCTCCCAACTAGAGTCTTCAATTTAGGGAAAAGCTCTTCTGAACTTTTTGTCAATGCCAGTATTGCTAGAATTATAAGCGACACTGTTACCGTTTTTGAGGCGGAAATGTGCATTGTTGCTGCCTCAAAAGGCTCCAATATGCTGCACAAGTCTTCTTGGCACCTCTTCTAGTAAACCCAGCGGACTTTCCGAATTTTGGGCGTTTTTAAATTTTGTGTTTGCAACAGAGCTGCTCTTGAAAAAGGAAACAATCCGTTTGACGCTGGTTAAGAATTGTCACACGTTGATTTCGGACATCACGTCCGTAACAACCAAATTGAGAGTGTGTGCAAAACACGCTTAGTGTTTTTTTTTACAAAATAGTACACGCGCTAAATATTTTTGCTGCATTATCTTTTACAATACTCGAGATCTTTTCGAATACGTTCCAATCATCACAGATTTCGCATAGCGTATTTGCAATGTTGTCGTTGTTGTAATTTGTCTGATCACGCAGCGGTTGTGTGGACAATACAGCTGATTGCAGTTTAAAATTGTCTATAAAGCGGCAAGTAACGGTTATAAAATTAATATTGACTGTCGAAGTCCAGGTGTCGGTTGTAATAGCACAACATTAAATTCTATTTAGCTTGTTCTGGAGAATGATCAACGTCGTACATTTTTTTAATAAGCACGTCCTTTAAATATCTCCGGCTTGGCAAAATATACGTTATATCTAAAGTTCGCATAAACTAAATAAAACCAAAATTTTCGACGATGCTAAACGGCTGCAAATCAACCACGACCATTTTGGCAACTACCAAGCCTTCCTGGTTGATTAGGACTAAATAAAAAAGTCTGAAAAATTATTATATTACATAATTGTATTTAAGACTGATAATTATAATTTCATTTTGTTTTTGGATCTCAATCTAATATAAAATATAGTTTTATATTGTTAACAATATAAACAATGATTTGTTTGAAAAACATCGATGTTTCTTCAGCACTACCATAAACAAAATTTATTAATTTGCGGAAACGCTGAAATTAGAGTGGGTAAGTGTGCTTATATGGTCGGCCACAGGCAACGGTTCAAATTAGTATACGGATTAGTCACGAAAAATGCCTGGATTGCTCACACGGTAGACGGTAGCATAAGTTAGTATAAGATCATAATGAAGTATTAGTTAAGAGACAGAATGAGTTACTAGCGTTAGGTAAAATGAATTGATTCTCTTATACTGTAAGCTAGTCTGTAAGCTCAAATTGCATTCGGGTGTGCAGCTGGCGGCAGCGACAAGCCAGTTGTTAATTTTACTTCGTATACACCGCACGCACGCTGCCAGTCTCTCCGCGTTTTGATCAGTCAATAAACTTGTAACGTTTAAGAACTTACAATTGTTTTCTTTATATATATTTTCGATTACGATTTTTCATTGGCACTCGAGCAGGGACTTTTCTAATTACTCTACTCTAATTATTAGACATTTCGAGGCTTGGTGTGCGTGTGTGTTGGTTTCGGTGTTGTACTGCTGCCTGATTCTTAGAGCTGTTCCCTTTCGAGCTGGACGGAGACGAACTCTGGAGTTGGACCACTATTGTTGCGGAGACTATTTGGAATAAAATGCCCAGAATTGAGCCAATGAGCGACTCTTCTGATGACCAAGTAACGGTGCCCAAACGAGTCAGTGCATATAAACGGCAAATAATACATATGTACATAATTAAGTACCGCTCGCTTTATTGCACATAACAGACCTTGCGTTTCGGAACTGATAAATGTGAACTATAGAACAATTCGAAGCAAAACATTTAACGAGAAAAAAAAAAAATAAAGAAATATATTAAAATTTAAAACAAATTTGTGTAAATATATTGATGCGTGCATATACATATCTACATATTGCCGTTCTCTTGATTCCGCTATTCGTTTTGATCGACGGTTGTTCGGTGGTGGTTTTTGACCTTTGCTTTGTCGTTTTTTTTTCAAAATCTGCACACAAGTAAAAGCGGGTACCCTGTGTGTGCGTATGTTTGTTCAATCACCGTTGTTACTAACGCAAATCGAAATCCACGATCTATATGTATGTACAGCGAACCGCGCATACGCACACTGTTGTTGTTGCTGTTTGTGGATCGCATCGTTTGTCTGCTTATACATACATAAGCAGACCACGATGTCCACGCCGTCGGCACTCAGAATTCGAACAATGGTTGACTCAGTGTCGGCAATTTTCGATTCGCTTATGTCGGTTGGGAATGAGGAAGATTTCGCTAACGCAATTCTAATACACATAGTCATGTCAAAGGTTGATCCTCATACGAAATCGAAGTATGAAGAGCAACTGGACTATAACAAATTGCCGAAATGGGCCAATTGCGTTATGGCTTTGAACAGGCGATATCAGCACTTATCTGCTTAAGAAAGTTCAAAGTCCAGAATGAAGCAGAAATCTGACATGAAATATGCAATAAAGTCGTCATTTGCATGCACGAATGTCTAGAAAGAAATGGAACCCAAATGAAACTTTTGCAGTGCCAACCATATGATTGGAAACTGCCAGGGATTCACAGCATTGCCAGTTGACGAAAGATTCAATTTCGTGAAATCTAGTCAACTTTATATTAATTGTTTGTATTCAGGACACAGAGTGTCCAATTGCACTGCGTCAAAGTGTAGAGTATGTTCTCGCCCACATAATACTCTCCTGCATAAATACACAGCCGCAGAGCAGCAGGTGTCCGGTCATCCTGCCCAAGTTAATCACGTGGTTAGCGAAGTCGATCAGGTGCTCCTGGCAACAGCACTGGTAACTGTAAAAGACAGATTCGGTCAGAATCAAAGCGCTCGAGCGCTATTAGACTCTGGTTCTCAGATAAATTTCATGACAGAAAGTCTGGCTCAAGCTTTGCGGCTCCAGCGCAAGAGCAAGTCATTAACTGTAACATCAGAATTTTATAAGCCACAGCGATCTGATCTGCTGCTGGCAGCCGATTCCTTTCTGATTTGTTGTGCACTGGACAAATTCGATTGGCAGAAAACGGTCCGTTGCTGCAAAAGACATTGTTCGGTTGGGTAGCGTCCGGGAGATGCAAGGAAATGAATACCCAAAGCCCTGTTTGCTGCGCTGTAATGCATCCTACCAGCGAAGATAGGCTGGAAGCTCTGGTAGATAGATTCTGGGAGCTGGAAGCTATCACAGAGACAAATGAATTGTCAAAGTACTCTGCAGAGCATCTTGCGTGTGAGCAAAAATTTAAGGACAGTGTTCACCAACTCTCGAACGGACGATTTGAGGTCAGCTTGCCTTCTAAGACTGATCCCCAAGTACTGGGCTCCTCCTTTGAAACAGCCAAAAGACGGTTTCTCGCATTAGAGCGTAGAGTTTCCAAGGATTTGGTACTTAAGGAAATGTACACGAGTTTCATAATGTATTGTAACGTTGCCAGATCGAATAGTATGTAAGTCTCTCACTTTTGTTCTATTGCTCGCACAGTAAAGAAGTGCCACCCAGGGTTTGAAAATAAAACCAAATATCGTATAATTTGTCCCAACTGCATCTGTTTGTTGGAGCACCTTTTAGAACAGTCACTCTTTTTAAATCCGATTTCGGGAAAAAACAAAAATGTCTCCACGCACAACAATTATTCAAAGGGAATTGGTGATAAATCATTTCAAAAATGGTAATTCACAGCGCAAGATTGCAGAAATGGTCAATCTGAGTCCCAGTACTGTCCCTTACCACACCCGCAAAAAACCAGACACACCTCGAAAAAATTTGTGCTTTAGGCGAATATCTCAGTAACTTTAGCACTTAGGAGCACCAATTTTGGTATTCAGGTTCCTAGAGACAGCCTTAGTATAATGTAATTCAAAATTTTGAGCTGCCACGCCCCCTTTTCTCATGAGAACTAAAAAACTTTCCAACTTCAATGCCGTTTTTAAGGCATTAAATCAAATAGTAAAGTGTTGTAATTTAACATTCGCTTAGAGACTTACTATATCTAACTTCCCTGAAAGTGGCATCAAAATCCTATATCAAACAAGAAAGCTAGAACGGTTCAAAGTCTATGTTATTTTACTGCAAAATCACTGCATGCGCGCAACACATACAAACAAACACAGAAGCATACAAACATATGTTCGAACGTTTTCTCTACCTGCTTTGGCGGCAGCGCTGCCCGGAGCCGCTGGCCGCGCCGTCCAATGCTATACATACACACATATATATGAGCACACATACATATTTTCAAATAATCGGAAGAATGATATAAGAGGGTCGTGGTGCAAATGGTAGAGTTGCGGCGCAATATGGAACCTTTGTCTGAGATCGCGGGTTCGAATGTTGACAATGACAATCGTTAATTTGATATTTTAAATTTTAATTGAAAATGTAAATATTAAATTTTAATTTCGTAAATGTATTTTTAAAATTTTATGCGCACTACTATGAGAGTACGGGGTCTTCTATAGTCGGCTCGCTCGACTGTAGCCTTTTTTACTTGTTTAAATTCGTTGAATGCCTAATTGATGCCGAATATAAAAAACTCGCAAATTCTCACTTCTTTTTCAAAACGGTGGTGCTGGCAATCAGCCGAGCACGTCCGACCGTAAAATACTCTCTGCATTTTTTTGCGATTTATTTATTAAAATCGGTCTAGAGATATTACAATGTGTAGTACTTGCATCAAAACATATTGAAACAAAAACAATCTAAGCATAATTACACATACATCTGTTTGTCTGTATGGGAATACACATACGAAAGCCAATATAAAATGCATATACATGTATGTATGTATGTGTGTAATCAGCGCGGCCAGCGACTGCGGGCATACCAAAATTGGTGATCCTAGGTGCAATTATAGGTGCAGTTATTGAGATATTCACCCAAAACACCAATTTTTTTCCGAGGTGTGTCTAGTTTTTTGCTTATTGTGGGCGAATGTGGCGTGGCATCAAAAAAAATAAAGATTCTTGTATTGAATGTGAAATATGTGATCGATTGAGACCAAGCTCGAACTTGTAGCTCCTACCATCTCTGAAATCTGTTTGTTCATACGGACAGACAGACGGACATGGCTATATCGACTCGGCTTGTGATGCTGATCAAGAATATATATACTTTATGGGGTCGGCCACGCCTCCGTCTGCCTGTTACATACATTTTCACAAACCCAATATACTCTTGCAGAGAGTATAAAAATGAAATCGATGTACCAGCATTTATGGCTCGTGTTGTTTGCTTCAACGACAGATTTTCAAAGCAAAATCTTTTTGACAGTGTGGACACAAAAAGCAATTTGACTGGCATATCAGCTGAATTGAAGTCATCCACGTCGTCTTTTTCTTCGACCTCATCAAATTTAAGTCAGCTATCCGATAGTGCATGTGATCAAACAAATCTATGCAGTGTATGCCTATACAAACCAAAATCGGTTTTGCTATAACCATGTAACCATGTTAATATTTGTGGCAACTGTTTGGATGAAATTGCATCCCACTCAGAAAATTCTACTCCAAAATGTCCAACATGGAAACAGGAAATTTTTTGGTCACTTTTTGACCTTGTCCTTGCTGCTGCGACAAATGTCTCTGTTTTGTTTTTTTACTTACCCTACCATGGCTACAAAATTTTCATATTTTGCTATTTGCGGCGGTCATGGACCGCAAGTAAAATTCTTTCGGGTAGGAAAATATGAAATAAAGAAAAGTTGTGGGATGAAGGGGTCGAATGCAGCCTTAAAGGCTATTAAAAAATCAGTAAGAACATTTAAAAGATTCTGAGGTAATGCTGAAATCATCTGATGGCTGTCCTTTAAAAAGGTAGCGGTAGTGGTGCAGTTCCGTATCCCGCCAATACTTTTGGAAACAGTCTGGACCGTCTAGGTTGAACTTTTTTTCTTGGAAGAAAAAAAATTTATGAGCGCTTCCAACCAAAATTTATATTTTTCACCAAATGCTAGGCGCGCGTTTTTTTGCCGTTTCAATAGCCTGGGTACAGCCTCGCGGGAAGCATATTGAACCGTGTCGTTCTCCTGTAAAATTTGGTCTACTGGATACATTGAGTTGTAGCTGATTTTTGATTTCGGAACATGACATGCTGTCTTTAACCGCCAGTTTGCCTTTTACAGCGATTATCAATAATCATTATTTATCACGCGAGAAGAGAAGCTTCCTCATCAACTTTTGTCACTTCATCATTAATTATTCCAATAGTGTGCGGACTTCTACATAATTTGGAAAAAATGAATGCCCAATTGGAGTCGGATATAGCTCGGCGAATCCCAAAAGCTTTTGGAAAACGGTCTTACTACACTGTACAGCGTCTTGCCCGACTCTTCCAATTCTGAAGACCAAGGCTTGCCGAAACAAACCGAAGCTCTGCAGAGCCAAAACTTTTTGAGTTCTTAGAGCAAAACGTATCAAATAAAGTAAGAAATGGGCGAGTTGACTCAATTTTGTCACTTCGGCAAAATTTTTCTTTGGAAAACTTAAAATCTTCTTTAACCCATTAGATTATTGGAAGGTTACATTTGTCATACATAAGCTGATTTTAAATTATATTGATAATATTAATAAATATTAATATATAAGGATCTTTGAATGACAAGGCACTTAAAACAAGAAAAAACGGGATTCTTCGGCTCGCCGAAGATTATATACCCTTGCAGTCATATTAAGTTAATTTGGTTCCAATCACCGATTGTTCCTATGGGAAGCTATAAGACATAGTATTCCTATTTGGATGAAATTTGGTCAGTAGAGCTGAGAAACCATCGATAGTGGCAGTACTCGATGGTTATAACCACCGATATATTATCAATGGTTCCACCGAAAAATTAGAGTTTAAAAAATGAAATATATTTGTTTTTTATTGAAATACTAAACAAAAAACAATATCATAATATATATTTATATATCATAATAACGAAATATTTTTATTTGTTCATGATATGATTTTTAAAGTCAGCGAAAATTATTTAAAATAACACGTCATATCTTAAATCTAATAACACATACACTGCCATGCACTTGAATAGGGACAAGTATTTACATATGTTTCTTTTACTATTTCTCGTAATCTACTGTTCCTATAGTCGTGTAGTTTGCTGTTTTCTGAAGAACAGAATGTAGGCAAACTATGAGGATATTAGAGAGACGCCGTCAATGTATCGTTAAAATTTATTTTCATTTTTGCTTTGTGCCTTCCAAGAATGTTGTACTTTTTCGCATGCACTTGAATAGGGACAATTGTTATTTCATCATTGCAATCCATTGTGCGCAAATGTTTCGTTCTGTAATTAATTTGTTTTTAAATATATAAGCGTTTACAATATAAAAAAAAAAACTATGGGCCGCGGTAAATCACTCACCGATGTAGAAAAAGGAAAAATACTTGCTTATAAGGAGTGCAAACTTCCGTACAGGGAAATTGCCCAAAAAATAGGAAAAAGCAAAAGTGTTATATGCAATTTTCTTAAAAACCCATCAAATTATGGGAATAATATGAAAGGACGTACAAAAAAAATCCATGAAAATATGTATAACTTAAGTTAAACATGAATTTTTACGCCTTGTCCCTATTCAAGTGCACGAGAAAAAGTATGTGATATTTGGAAAACTCACAGAAAAAAAAAATTTCTTTTAAAACGGTTATTTTGATTAACTTTTTGTTTTGTTATATGAATAAAATATTAAATACTGAATACCAAAAAAATGTTGTTTAAGTAAAATTTTTGTTTATTCGATAGCAAATATTTGTCCCTATTTAAGTGCATGGCAGTGTTTAATATTTGGAGATTTCATTTCCATATGTTTTCAATATAAATGATTTTCAAAATCATAAGAACATCAAAACTTATAAACAAAAAAAGCTTCATATCTTAAATCAAATAACAACAAGTAAGAAAAGTACAGCCGAGCGCGCCCGACCGTATAATACTCTCTGCATTTTTTTCCCGATTATATTATTAAAATCGGTATTTGGGTATTATAAGTCAACAAAGTATTATCGATTCACGCCCGATTATTAGCTAAAAGCGCCGCTCGAGTTCGTTTGCGATTTAAATAATTATAAATAAAAACTTCAATCGGTATCCAGGGAACACCACGTGGAGGTTATTGCAATGCAATTAGATCTTTTAAATAGATCTTCGAGTCGACTTGAAATATGTTATTTTTTAAAAATTACATACTTCCATGTTCCCCGCGCGGAAAAATAAACCAATAATTTCCGACCTATCAAATTACAAACTACCTGAAATGCTCACGGAAATCGCGTCATGAATGCTGTGCACTGTCTCATAAGTTTTTGCGCTGGCTTGGCCAAGCGACACATTTGAAAATGCCCAATCAATGTGTGTGTCGACACGTGTTGTGGACATTTTCAAATCTAACAGGGATCTAAATCCCTTCCTAAGCAAACTTTCATAAAATTCCCTAGCCTGAGTAAGAGAGCGTAAACATAAATTAAAATCTCCTAATATTACTACTTTTCCACCTAAAATTTCACTATGTTTTACAAATAAATCCTCAAACTCACTTCTAAATTTAGGTAACGAGTAATGGGGGCTCTTATAAGTTACAACAACTCCTATAGACTTATACTTTAAAACTGAGTATTCGAATATGTGCGAACCATCAATATTGCGACCTGTGGATCAAAGACTAACATTCTCAAAAAGTTCGTTTCTGACGAAGACACGAATGACTCTTTGTGAACGAGTCCTACCTTCACCTTAACAATCTAAACGTACAGCCTGGGACTTCATAAGTCTGATTTGGGAAGGTCGAGCCTTCAACAAACCAAAGCATTGATGCCTGATGCATCAGCTTATTAAATTGGACACTTTTAATGTGACAGTACACACTTTGGACATTGTGGAAAATAATCTCGAAATTGGAACTGTTAAGTAAATAGTCGAAATGTGTACTACTCAACTTAATGGAGCGTAATTTTTCTAATTCTTCCTGAACTACATTTCGACCTTGGATGGGCCTCGGAGGGTTGAAGTTGTCTACTAGGAACAGTCCAGCTGCACTTGTCGCTCTTCTACAGCCTACATACAAAGCTGCTCGATCGAAACTATCGGAAATGTGTACCACCACATTATTAAAGGTTGCACCCTGACTCTTGTGGATAGTAATACCTTCTGCAGGCACGATCGGAAACTGCTTGCGATCTATCGTAATATATTCATTTTTCCTAAACTGAAAACTTCGTACAGTTTTCACTACTGGGGTCCACAATGGATTGGGTAGATTTCTATACTTTAAACGTAATTATTTTCCTACTCTTTCCTCAAGGAAATCTACCCATAGAATGACTGGATGACTGTTTGAATCTAAATCTATTTGCCTAAGAATTCCTGTTGCTCCATTCACTAAGCCATCTGAAGTGTCTATGTTAACAGTCATCATATACTTTGCTGTAGTCTTCAAAATGAGAGTACTGCACAAACCCTGGGTTTCTGAAGTTTTGAATCCTTTTACGGATTCAAGAATTCGGGTTTTGTTTACCTCACCTAAATTACTACCCTTTACAAAATCCTAAGCATTAGAACAATATTGGGTGGTCGCAATTAGATTCAGTTTTAAAGAGTTGTATGAATTTGTTGCGGCGTTGGAGTGGAAAAGATGAATAGCATCTTCTGGTATCATATCTTCCCTTACTACTCTGGATCTAAGAAGCTCAATGTCAATGTCTGTCATATGAGCGGATGCCATATTATTAAGGGCGACAACAAATGGTTGGTCATCTCGTTGACGCATTATTTCCGTCAACTCAAAAAAATTCAAATCTCATTAGATTGTTTTCCCACAGTGTGCCATGAAGTTCACTGTAGTCTTCCCTAGAGGATTGCTGAAAAATCCATCGGTCGCCCACAGGCCTCAGTTGTCTGAGATCGCCGAACACGATGACAGGTATCCCTCCAAAAAAGTGATTACACTTGAAAATTTGCTGTAGCCTCACGTTTATAAAGCCAAACATTTTGGCTCCTACCATTGAAATCTCGTCAATAATGAGAAGTTTGAGATCGATCAATCTCGAATGTAGCGTATTAAGTAAGTCAGCGGATTCGATCGGACTGATTTACCGGAAGACTAAACATTGAATGGAGTGTACAACCACCTATTCCGAATGCTGCCTTCCCTGTTGGAGCGGACAAAAGAACTTTAATTTTATTAAATCTAGCTGTAAGGGCTTGATATAATACCGAAATAAGTCGGATTTTGCCGACACCTTCTCCACCACCTACATATTCATAAAACTTTTTGCCTATCTTAAAATTATGCAACACATGGTTTAGATAAGTTCTCTGTTTTAAGTTTAGGGAACATACTATGTCCTCTAAACATGACGATGTCATTAAAACAGGCAACTTAACAAACTGCACAGTATTGCCATTTGGCCCATCTGCATTTTCGTCGTTTCCTACATTTAAAATGTTTATCTGGGGATCTATTTCTGCTACACCTAAGACTCTAAACCTATTATCTATGTTATCCTGATCATCTAAATTATCGTCTTCATCTTGCTGATTATCATCTAATACTCTACTGAGAGCATCTTCTAACTCACTATCATTTAAAACATTGAATCTCCTACGATTAGCCTCAATAAACTCCCTAATCAAGTTACAAACCTCTTCGCAATTTTTACTAACTAGTTCCTCTTGTTCATTTCTCCACGGATAATACAGCATACCTAGTTCCCTAAAATAATTTTCCCTATCGTGACTAACATTAAATCTCCTATAACGTATTATCCGTGGACTACGCCTTTCCCTAATAAATTCGCTACCATTGCGAAGGGGATGAACTTCGGTTGTACCGAATCCTGCATTTTCTATCTCTTTCTGTGATTCTTTGCGAGTCCTACCTGCAGTTCTAGAGAAAGTATAATATGCCGCAAAGTCTGCTAAGCATAAACTATTAAGATCATCTGGACGGTGAACGTAATGATCTAATAGGCCTACTTCAAAAATGTCTTTTGAGTCTTCGGACAAACTTCCGAGTTGTGCCCTCGACTTGAGCATTTGAACACGGTTGTCAGGCAATCCAGTGTTTATGAAGACATCTGCATTGCTGCTCTCTGACAACGACATTCCTAAACAGCAATAAGCTGCTTCCTGTGCAGATATTTCTGAGCCATTCATGAACTTATGACCTATGTGCTGCAGTTTCTGTCTAATACTAAAATTTCCTAAAGGCGCTTCTTCTACAGCTTCTCGCATAAGCTTTGACATACCTCTTTGCGACTTATTTATGTAAGTGATAGCATAACTGCAGCACGCATATGGATCTAATATAAACTGGATATCTATATTGGCTCTCTGCATTGACAAAATTACGTGTTGTACGCATTCACCATAATGGCGTCGAAGCTTCTCTTTAAAAATATCTTTGGTCTATTTAAGCTAGATCGAACTGCTAAAATATAATCCTCATAACTAATACCAATTTGAGGTTGCGGGAGAAAATTATTAAAATCATTAACAGATTCCCTAACTTCACTATCTATGGGAGAACTCAAGAAACTGTTAATTTTCTCGAAATTCTGTTGATGAATTGAATTACTCGAACTGTCTTCAGGAAGAGGAAAGAGAATTTCTGTACTAGGCATAGGAGGATATGGTATACCAAAACGACAGATTTGCCTATTTCTGATGCTACGCTGGCATGACGGAGTATGCTTATGCGTTTGGTATAAAATAAATGGTTTCAATTCATCGTTTGTTGGATTTTTTTCCGTCGTAACAAACTGATCCACAAACTGAACAACAGACGGACAAGAGGATGGATGGAATTAAATAAAGGGGCATTCTTCAACCAAAACATTCCATGAATGTGTGGCGAGCCCCAATGTTGAAACTTTACTCGCCAATAAAAATTGTACACAGAATGTTGGCCAAAAATGCCTCCATCCTTCCTCATTACTTTAAACAGTTGCCTATACCTGTAATCAAAATACCTAGCACAAGTAACTGGGTCTGACCTAATCAATTCTACAACTTCAGACCTTTCTACCCTACCTGCCTCTTCTTCGGTTAGAACTTCCTTCCTAAGGGTTTTCTTTAAAATAACTATAAGTTCTAACCACCTACTTTCTGCAGCAGAGAGCGTAATGAAGAAAGAAGGTATGCCGAATTGTCGTATCATGGCCATTACCTTCTTCTTCTCTCCTTCCCAATGAGCAGGATACGAACGAATGCCTTTTAAAACCTTAAATCCCTCATCAAACTGAATTAAGTTATCTATTTCTTCCTCATTAAGGGCTGTCCTAGCTGTAACGGCGCGAGAAGCGCTGGGCTTTTTCAAGCAAATGGAATAATTATTCCGCATATTAATAAGCTGCATTTTCCTAAGATTGTAAGAAGGCTTATCTACCCTACATGCCCTTCTATCAAAATTCCTAAGCTCTGATCTAATAATTTTTGTGTAGCTTTCTACACAATTTCTTTTCACTCCTGCATAAATCGTGGGAAAGGACAACTCCTCTGAATCACAATCAGTTATCATGTCCAGAGGCCGTAGTCCTTCCCCAGGGGCTACAGCTAAACTACTACCATCTAAATTTTCTACTGGAATATTCTCCATTAGAGTTTCCTCACCTCCAGGATTAAGCTCTTGCTCTTCTACTGGAGCATTCTCTTCTATATTTGGGTTTGCAGCTCTATCACCCAATTCTCTAACTAAATCTATATTTTCTGTTGATGCAATAAATGGCACGACTTCAGATGTGTGAGAAGCCAACCATTCCTCATTAATACTAATTCCATGCTTTCTATAAAGCTCAGTACCTACTAAATACCTAATTGCATCAACAACTCTAGATGGAGATAAAGTTTCCACCATAAAACTGTGACGATGTGAGGTGGAGCTGAACAACCTCTGCGTCACTAAAAGCCCTTGGAAGGGAAGTTTCGACATTCGCAACTGGAATCGGCACGTTAACTACAGCTCCCTTAATGCTATTCTGTCGATCATAATCTAAAGATTTTATGATCATGAACGGTAACCGTGGAGAAACTAACCTTTCTTCTAAACTTTGTAAGTCTTTCAGACATTCTGGAAGCTCTGAAAAGTCTAAGCCATTGGTAATGGAATTTTTGGGTTTTTTTCCATCTTTAATTAAACAGCTACATGATTTGCAAAATGAATGTTTACAGGAGGAAATTAATGGGACAAAAACAAAATGTCTGCGCTAAATTCATTGTTTTCTAGAATATACTCCCTACTTATCCTGTCTATTTGGTGAGGAAACCACAAACTTTTACAACAAATACAAATATGGTCAGGGCCCTGTTTAATTAATTTATTGTAGGTGGCTATAAAACTTTCTAAACTGTTCCTAATGGGTCGTGCCTGTTCATTAATTACATTCGCTCGTGCGTCCTCATTACGGACAGCATTACGCTCATTTTCTGCTGCTCTATTCTGTATTATTCTTTTACTTCAATACTGACTAACTCTGTGACTAACACCTCTAGCTAAATTTACTGCTATCTGTCGTGCTCTCATACGAGCACTTCTTCTTTGAGCTGTATTTCTAGCTCTTTCAACTAATCTACGAACAGGGTCATTTCGAGCCTGTGACCTAGCTATTCTATCTACTTCCCTTTCTAAAATTCTAATCTCTACATTGTGCCTCATATCAGAATGTTCCTGGCTATTGCGCACTTGCTCTATTCGCCTAACTAAAATATCCTGTCTTCTTTGCGATCTTCGCAAAGTATCTACTGCCTGCTCTCTCTCTCTTACACGTGAATTTTGCCTATTTATCCGTCTGCGTTGGGTATCTGATGCCCTCTCGTGTTGTCTAACTTCTGAATCTTGTCTCCTAATTGACCTTCGCGAAGTATTGGCTGCCTGCTCGCGATCCCTCTCTTGAGAAATTTCCCTACGACTTCGTCGATGTGAGCGTCTAATGCCCTTTCGATCTGCCTAATCTGTGGATTACGTCTATTTACTCGTCTGCTATGGGCATCCGAAACCCTCTCGCTCTGCCTAACCTGCGGATCCCTTCTCCTAATTGTCCTTCGCGAAGTATTGGCTGCTTGCTCGCGATCCCTCTCTTCGGAATTTTCCCTACGACTACGTCTGCGTTGGGCATCTGATGCCCTCTCGTTCTGCCTAACCTCCGAATCTTGTCTCCTAATTATCCTATTGGAAGTATTGGCTGTCTGTTCTATTACTTTTAAACGTGAACTTCTCCTACGGCGTGAATGCTGCTGAGAATTCCCAATCTGTTCTGCTACTCGATTTTGACTGTCTGCCCTACGTACTCTTTGAGATTGGGAATTTAACTCTCGCTCTCTTTCTGCATACTGTGCGTCTTCTCTATTTATCCTATTTCTTTCCCTACGTCTTTGAGACTGTGCAGCAGCAGTCAATTGCCTTCTGCGGGGCATTAAAAAATTTTAAAATATTTAAAAAACAATATATAAAATATTTAAATTAAATAATATTATTAGATGTATTTATATAAAATTATATAAATATAATATACTATATTTTTATATAATTTATATAAATATTAATAGGATTAATTTTATAATTAATTAAATGAAATTTAATTATATGAATTTATAAAATTAGTCGGACAAAATCGGACAATACTTAAGACTTACTTAAATAAACTAATACTTCAATAAAACGACAAGTAATACGCAACAGCCGAAACCGAAAAAAAAAATGGCGCGATTTAGCACACAACGCTAGAAAACAAAGTCGCGCGCGCATAAACCGAACGTGATTCTTTAATTCAAAAAGCGCGGTTTCAACGAATTATCTACGTCACTACACACTACCTTCGTCACAAACTGCGCGCCTAAAACAGACAATCGAATGTTTGCGGTGCACACACGATAACACACAGACGAAAATCGATTGACACACACACTCACGAACTAACTCACTTAATGTTAACTTAATAATTTAACTGATATATTAATATAAACTATATTAATATATGCTATTATACTAATCGTTATTAAAATGACGGTTTGTTTCGTTTTGCTCGTAATTAAAATCACGTTTTGTTTAGTTTTGTATCGAAATCGACGAGAAAATAGTAAATCGATGCACTATAACATCCGCTCTATCGAAACGCTCGCACCAAATTAAACCAAAACGAACGCCAAAATTACCCAAATGAGAGTATAAGAGAGGATTTCTCTCTCACAGAAATGAGACAAAACGTAGTGTGAGTGCAGGAGTAAGAGAGACAGGCAAGAAGGACTAGCGGTAAAAGTCGTTACTTATTACGCGCGCTAAAGCAGCGCTGTCAGAATCTCCGAAGCAAAAAAAAGCTAGATCTGTTAACAATTTTATAAAATCAGCTAGAATTTATGTAAAAATTGTGAACACAAAAATGCTTGATTATAAAACGTTTAGTATTTAACAAATTAGTTTTTTTAAAGAAAAAAATTAAAATAAACATAATTAAAACGAACATAAATTTCTTTCCTTAAATAAAATTACATTTAAAATAATCAAATTATGAAAGTAATTTCATTATTTGTATTATTTTAACAATTAGGGAATAATTTACTGCTGTTTAGTACATCATGATAACCTATAACAGCTTATTGCTAGATCTAGCAACTAAATGGCTTAACTGGCAGTACTGATACTAAGCGTTGTCTGTTTTGCTTAGTGACCGCGAAAAGTAACGACTTTTACCGCTACTCCAATCTATTTGTCTCTCTCAATCCAGCATGCGTTTTCATGTGTGAGAGACAATGCATAGAAATGAAGCAATAGAACAATAACAATAAGAACAAAAACCGGAGAGAGCGAAACAAGAATATTTATCTTTTAATTGTTTTTGTCTTCTTCGCCAATGTTATTGTTTTGATCTGGTTGATAATCAGCTGTGCAATATGATTTGTTGGTATACATACTTCAAAATTGAAGTCGCCAAAACAATGAGGCATATCAAAACAAAACGAAATTTGTTTTGTTTACTTTTGAACTCCATTTAATGTTTTGGCATATATGCACATAACATGAAGTAATTGGCGAAGGTCATAAAGACAATTACTTGACATGGATTTATGTACATAATATTGTATAAGAGTATAAGAATATATATATATACGTTACATGCGTGACGGAGTCGCTGCCTTGCTTGCAATACGCAATTACGTAGGTACATACATACATACGCATGGATACATGTTAGCCAAGTCGGCCTTTAAATGCCTGTAAAAGCTGAAAAAATGCATCAATCACTGTGAAATTTTCGAAATTAAATTCATTACATATATTTAAATAAGAAAATCAAAAAAAACGTTACACATTATCTCTATAAACTTAAGTTTTTAAGCTGGATACATAAAACGGTGTATGAATCCACTTTTGCACGTTCTACTTTTTTTTAAATTATTAAATTTTTTAGGATTTTGTCCAAAGGCTATTTGCTTTTATGACACTAATAATACGCTTAGACATACTCTCCACCAATTTCTCGATATGTGCACGTGGAATGTTGCTCCACTCCGCCTGAACCCGACACCAAAGCTCATCCATCCCAGTCGGTGGAGTATCGTATTTGGCGAGCTTTTTTTTTACCAACGGCCACATCTTTACCTGATGCTTTTGAAGTTTCTCATGTTTGCGGTGCCAATAGTATTCCTTGCCGTCGGATTAGAATCGATTTATTTTGGTCTCATCTGACCAGATAACCCTCTTCCAATCGTCTTCGGTCCAATTTTTATGCTCTTTACTAAATTTAAGGCGAGCTGCAATGGTTTTGTCAGAAAGCGCAGGTTTTTTCTGCTTAATTGACGCTGTTAGCCCAGTCCACTCACTAACGGGCTTGTTTAGGGCCATGGAAGCTTCCTTTGGTGTTGTCTTAGGCTTGGTGATCATATTATGTTCCATAGCTCGAGCATCTCTGTCCGTTAAAAATTTTGGGCGAGACCTTACTTGCTCAGGAGCCGTCGCATTTCGCCGTTTTCGCACCTGAAGGACTGTTCGATGACATATTCCCAGTGAATTTGCTATTGCCCGGGCAGACTCATTGTTTTTCTTCATTTCAATAATTTTATTTTCCAAAATTACCGATATTTTCCTCATTTTTGCTCAAAAATATTTGCTACTAATGAATTTGTTTAAAACAAGTAAGAAAGCCTACAGTCGATCGAGCCGACTGTAAAAGACCCCGTACTCCCATAGTAGTGCCCACTTGCATTTTATTTAAATTAAAATTTTAAAATGAAATTAAAACAAGTAAGAAAGGCTACAGTCGATCGAGCCGACTGTAAAAGATCCCGTACTCCCAAGTAGTGCCCATTTTATTAAAATTAAAATTTTAAAATGAAATTAAAAAAATTAAAATGAAATATTTACATTTTGAACTAAAATTAAAAAGTAAATAAATTAACAATCGCCATTGTCAGCGCATTCGAACCCGCGATCCATACGAAGGTTCCATATTGCGCCGCAACTCTACCAGTTGCACCACGACCCTCTTCTATCATTCTTCCGATTATTTGCAAATATGTATGTGTGCTCATACATATGTGTGTATGCATAGCATTGTTCGGCGCGGCCAGCGGCTCCGGGCAGCGCTGCCGCCAAAGCAGGTAGAGAAAACGTTGGAACATATGTTTGTATGTTTCTGTGTTTGTTTGTATGTGTTGCGCGCATGCAATGATTTTGCAGTAAAATAACATGCACTTTGAACCGAAATTTCTCTCTTGTTTGACATAGGATTTTGATGCCACTTTCAGGAAAGTTAGAAATAGTAATTCTCTAACCGTATGTTAAATTACAACACTGTACTATTTGATTTAATGCCTTAAAAAAAGGCATTGAAGTTGGAGAGTTTTTTTAGTTCTCATGAGAAAAAGCTCAAAATTTTGAATGACATTATACTAAGGCTGTCTCTAGGAACCTGTATACCAAAATTGGTGCTCCTAAGTGCTAAAGTTACTGAGATATTCGCCTAAAACACAAATTTTTTCGAGGTGTGTCTGGTTTTTTGCTCATTGCGGGGGCGGTAGGAGGCGTGGCAACAATTTGAAATAAACTTGATCTGCTCGAGAAGATAATGAATTTTCATTCCAAATTTGGTGTCTCTAGCTGTTGTAGTTTAAAAGATCCAGGTGTTCATACGGACAGACGGACATTGCTATATCGACTCGGCTGTTGATGCTGATCAAGAATATATATACTTTATGGGGTCGGCCATGCCTCCTTCCCCTTTACTCTTTTTTAAAGAGTACGGGGTCTAAAAACCAGGTTTTCTGCTCCTAAAGCCGCCATGCAGGCCCAAACTATTACGCTTCCCCCACCGTGCTTTACTGTAGCTTTAAGGTGTTGACTCCGGAGCTCGGTATTTGGTTGGCGCTAAACATATTGATTACCATCTGATCCAAATATATTAAATTTATATTATTACTTCATTCCAATAGGATTGGGGCAGATTTATGTGGTCCTTGGCAAATTTAAATCTGCAGAGCTTGTTCTTAGCATTTATGAACGGCTTGTTTTGAGCTACTCGACCATTAAAGTTGTGATCGCGCAATACTCGCCGAACAGTTTCCACTGAGCACTTCTTCTTCATCTCATTCTCCACCTCTGGAGTCAATTTTGGAGCCGATAGCTTTGGATTCACCTTTACTTTTCGGACAATAATAAGTCTCTCTTCAGACTCATTGAAAATTTTGTTTGGTGCTTTGCAACCCTTATCTGCCACTCTATTTTCTCGGACGAAGCGCTGATTGATATACTGGACAGTACTGGGACTCAGATTGACCATTTCTGCAATCTTGCGCTGTGAATTACCATTTTTGAAATGATTTATCACCAATTCCCTTTGAATAATTGTTGTGCGTGGAGACATTTTTGTTTTTTCCCGAAATCGGATTTAAAAAGAGTGACTGTTCTAAAAGGTGCTCCAACAAACAGATGCAGTTGGGACAAATTTTTCGATATTTGGTTTTATTTTCAAACCCTGGGTGGCACTTCTTCACTGTGCGAGCAATAGAACAAAAGTGAGAGACTTACATACTATTCGATCTGGCAACGTTACAATACATTATGAAATTCATACAGCGTTGCCATCTTTTTACTTTGCCAAGAACTTAACAGGCGTTAATATCAAACACACCCTCTCAAAGTAACAAGATTACATATTTAACCCTAAAGCACACAAGTGAGCCTCTGAGGCTCAAATCTATATAATGACTGCAGTTTCTTCATGGCTTTTAAAAAAAAGTCTTTCATCTTTTTGGTATTCTTCAATATAAGTTCCTTAATTAATTTAGTGTCATTAGTTTTCAAAATATAAATATATTTAATCTCAAAAAATTTTTTTAATATAAATGTTACACATTTACACATATGTGCCTAATGAGCTCCTTCATATTTTTGGGTTATTGTTATGCTATTTCAATTGCAAAAATTTATGTCAAAAACCACACATGAGAATGGAGACACAAAGCGCAATTTCAGATATTTTGCAAATTCGCAACGATGTATTGCCTGTAAGTAGCAATGACAACAATAATACAAGAAAACGTTGCTATATTTGCCCTTCAAAAAAAGCAAGAATGCAAAAGCAGTGTTGTAAAATTTATAACAAAAACGTCTGTAATGAGCATTCTCAAACAACCAAAATTTGCCAAAATTGCGAATACAATAAATGAATTAAATATGTAATGAATAAAAATTTGTCAATTTATGTTTTTTTTTTCATGAAATAAAGATTTGAGTTATAAAAATACCATTTCATCAATATATTTACTTTTTCCTATATATGAGCCTCAGAGGCTCATTTGTGTGAATTTGTCATTTTTTAAATTGTGTGCTTTAGGGTTAAATGTTTTTGACACCTAACGATAAAATACATTCATTATGTTTCTTAACGCTTAAACCCTTCGTTAGGACGTCTGCCGGCATTTGTTCGGTAGGCATATATTCTACAAAAATTTCGCCACTCTTATGCATCTCTTGGATAAAGTGGTGACGCACGTCGATATGTTTTGTGCGGGGGTGAAATCCAAATCCTTTCACCAAGTGTTGTGCGCTCTGGTTGTCATTGTAGATACGCACTGGTCCGCCTTCTGAACAAATCCTGATTAGCAGACCTTTCAGATACAAAGCTTCCTTCACAGATTCTGACATGGCCAAGTATTCCGCTTCAGTACTGGACAACGCATCAGTTCGTTGCTTGCGCGCCTCCCAGCTTATGGCAGCGCCCGCCAATATAAAAGCTTGGCCAGAGTAGGAACGACGATCGGTTAAGTTACTACCCCAATCTGCATCGACCACGCCATACAGTTCGTCTCCCGTCTTCCGAAAGGAAAGCCCAGTCTTCTTTGTACCGCTTAGGTACCTTAGTATGCGTTTCGATGCCTTTCAGTGTTCAACCGTGTAGTTTGAGTTGAACTGGCTCATGAAGTTCACAGCGTAAGCTATGTCTGGGCGTGTTGTAACTGAAAGAAACATAAAAGAACCAATTAAGCTTTGATATGGATACTTCTCCATCTCCTCTTGGTTTGCTTCATCAGGACGTCTCAATACAGATTTCCATTTAATGGGTGTCATCGCAGGTTTGCAGTCAGCCATGCTTTCTTCAAAATGGCATTTGAGGCCAACACCATATCATAAACGTATATCGTGACTACTAAGAGTTTTCCCTTTTCGCGTTTGATGAACAGGCAGGGATCCTGTTCTGTTGCTTCTAGTCCCATTTCCTTAAGCTTCGTTGTAAGTTTCCAGTACCATCTTAGTCCAGATTGGCGTAATCCATTTAAGGCCGGATCCCTGAACTCTCTTAATGCTTTTCGCCATTGCTTTGCTGCTTATATATACTGTGGATCCGGTCGCTGCTGCTTCGTCCCCATTTCAGTTCCAGACTCCAGTTTTTCCATAAAATCTAGGCTTGTCGAAATATTATTGATATATCGATATATACTTTTTTATGATAATATATTTTTTGGTGATTTTTTTTTGTGGCGATAATATCAATACCGTTGCTTTTGTTTTTCCGCGACAAAAATAATTTTACCATGGAAGTAAAATCTATTTTTGAGAAAATAGATGGTACATCTGCAAAATGCAAGTCTTGCAACAAAACTATAGAAACAAGTGGCAATACTACCAATGTGAAATCACATCTTAAAAACAAGCACTACGATGCACTTTTTAAATGTAATGTGGAGACGGCAAAAAAAACGCAAAGCGGTAGGTGCATGCATACCCACGCAATGTTTGAATATAAAGCTAAAATAGTTTCTTTTCTTATAGAGCCCTATTCCAGAGGACTATGTGGTTATAGCACAGCCGACATTACAACAATGTTTTAAAAGTGCGGAATCCTTTAAAGGCAGTTATTTTTTACATAACTATATAACATATTACACTAAAAATGTGACAATTGAAATTATTAGATGGAAGATCAAAAGAAAATGAAATTACGGATTGCGTTGTTTTCATGATATGTAAGGACAATATGCCAGTACGTTGCGTGGAAAAAGAGGGTTTGACCAAATTGATGGCAACCTGTGTTTCTAGGTATAAGCTTCCTAGTATACATACATTCTTACATATTTATAAAGCAATACTTTTTTTATTTTAAAGTACGTCAATGATTGAAACGAAATATGATAAGGCTAAAATTAAAGTAAAGCTATCATTTCAAAATGTGGAGCATGTATCATTCACATGTGATATTGTGACTGTTACTAATTCCACAAGATCTTTTTTAACAGTGACAGCACACTATATTTGTGAAAATAAATTAAAAGCTATAAGCCTTGAGTCAACAAGGATTACACAGGTTAGAATTTTAATCATTTTGATAAAGGTGCATCTAACTTATTCCATAATTTTATATTTTTAATGTTTATAGTCTCACACCGCTGATCTTATTAGCAGCATGCTAATAAATGCAGCAAACAATTTTGGAATTCCGAAAAATAAGTGGAATAGCTTAACCACGGACAATGCAGCCAATATGCTAGCGGCTTCACGCCTATTTGTTGGTGGTGGTCGCCATATCTCTTGTATGGCCCACACAATAAATTTACTGGTTGATGATGCTTTAACGCAAATCGATGGTTTTTGTAAAATTGTCGACCGAATAAAACAGATTGTTACCTATTTCAAAAGAAGTCCGAGCGTAATGGATGATCTGCGTAATAATCAATTAAGTAACGGAGTAGCTGAAGGTCGTGTAAAAACTTTGGTTCAAAATGTAGACACTCGCTGGAACTCATGCTACGACATGATGGATGCATTTTGTAAACTAGCTGGCATAGTTTCTACAGTTCTTCTGAAACGTTCGGAGAATTCCAAAAGCTGCCCAGAAATGCTTACAGCAAACGAACTAAATGTTGTTCGAGATTTGACCAACCTGCTGGAGCCCTTTAAAGAGGCCACAGAGAACATAAGTGGCGAAAGTTATGTAGCTGTGAGCCTAATAATCCCACTAGGATCATTAATAAAAAAAGATTGGATCGCATTGAAGTCAAAACTATGCAACGTGAGCATGCGAAAGATAAAGTAATTGCGAGTGCTTGAAATCGACTGAATCCTTTGAAGAAGTCAAAATTCCATGCAAGGTCATCATTGCTCGACCCAGGCATTAAAAAAATGCATTTTGGTTCTGCTTTGGTAGTGGCTGATACTATTCAGAACATACTAACAGAGATGGCAAGCGAAGAAAGTCAGGTATGTAAAGCGATTAAACTTTTTATACTCTCTGCAAGAGTATATTGGGTTTGTGAAAATGTATGTAACAGGCAGAAGGAGGCGTGGCAGACCCCATAAAGTATATATATTCTTGATCAGCATCACAAGCCGAGTCGATATAGCCATGTCCGTCTGTCCGTCTGTCCGTCTGTCCGTCTGTCTGTCCGTCTGTCCGTCCGTATGAACAAACAGATTTCAGAGATGGTAAGAGCTACAAGTTCGAGCTTGGTCTCAATCGATCACATATTTAGTCAGTCAATACAAGAATCTTTTTTTTTTTCGATGCCACGCCCCATTCGCCCACAATGAGCAAAAAACAGGGCACACCTCGGAAAAATTTGGTGTTTTGGGCGAATATCTCAATAACTATTACACCTAGGATCGCCAATTTTGGTATGGAGGTTCCTAGCGACAGCGTTAATGCATTGACATTTAAATTTTTGGACTGCCACGCCCCGTTTTCCCACAATTAATAAAATAAAAATTCTCAGCTTTCGCCCCGTTTTTAGGCATTCTTTAATATAGTACAGTATTGTAATTTATAATTCGTGTGAAGACTTACTATATCAAACTATCCTGAAAGGCGCATTGAAATCGCACTATAAACAAGAAAACTAGAAGCGTTGCAATATTGATAACCGAATGCAATATCATGTATGAGTGCAAGTGAGACAGAAACATACAAGCACATGTGACGGCAGCGTGCAAGCGAGACAGAAACTTACAAGCACATGTTTGAATGTTTTCGTTGCTTGCGTGGCGGCAGCGCTGCCCGCAGTCGCTGGCCGCGCTGAATACACACATACATACATACATGTATATGCATCATATGTTGGCTTTTGTATGTGTATTCCCATACAGACAAACAGATGTATGTGTGATTATGCTTAGATTGTTTTTGTTTCAACGTGTTTTAATGCATTGTAATATCTCTAGACCGATTTTAATAATTAAATCCCGATAAAATGCAGAGAGTATTTTACGGTCGGGCGTGCTCGACTGTACTTTTCTTACTTGTTATCAGTTAAATTTAAATTAAATAACTTTACTTTTATAAGGTCTCCAAAACTTCCAGCGAAATGCCAACCCAAGCAGTTATTTCAGAGTCTCTTTGGAGTGAACATGAGGCTGTGCGCTCAATTCAAGGCGACTCGAATTCTACATCAACAAGAAAGAAAAGTACAGTCGAGCACGCCCGACCGTAGTATACTCTCTGCATTTTTTCCCGATTAAGTTATTAAAGTTATTAAAATCGGTCTGATATTACAATGTGTAGTACTTGCATTAAAACACGTTAAAACAAAAACAATCTAAGCATAATCAAACATACATCTGTTTGTCTGTATGCGAATACACATACGAAAGACAATATATTATGCATATACATGTATGTATGTATGTGTGTATTCAGCGCGGCCAGCGACTTCGGGCAGCGCTGCCGCTACACAAGCAACGAAAACATTCGAACATGTGCTTGTATGTTTCTGGCTCGCTTGCACTCATACATTGAAACGAATGCGGTAGCGCTGCCGCCACACAGGCAGCGAAAACATTCGAACATGTGCTTGTATGTTTCTGGCTCGCTTGCACTCATACATGATATTGCATTCAGTTATCAATATTGTAACGCTTCTAGTTTTCTTGTTTATCGTGCGATTTCAATGCGCCTTTCAGGATAGTTTGATATAGTTAGTCTCCACACGAATTATAAATTACAATACTATACTATATAAACAAAAGCCAAAAAACGGAACGAAATTTGAGGACAATTTTTATTTATTGTGGGAGAAAGGGACGTGGCAGTCCAAAAATTTAAATGTCAATGCATTTACACTGTCACTAGGAACCTCCATACCAAAATTGGTGATCCTAGGTGCAATAGTTATTGAGATATTCGCCCAAAACACCAATTTTTTCCGAGGTGTGTCTAGTTTTTTGCTCATTGTGGGCGAATGGGGCGTGGCATCGAAAAAAAAAAAGATTCTTGTATTGACTGACTAAATATCTGATCGATTGAGACCAAGCTCGAACTTGTAGCTCTTACCATCTCTGAAATCTGTTTGTTCATACGGACAGACAGACAGACGGACAGACGGACAGACAGACAGACGGACAGACGGACATGGCTATATCGACTCGGCTTGTGATGCTGATCAAGAATATATATACTTTATGGGGTCTGCCACGCCTCCTTCTGCCTGTTACATACATTTGCACAAACCCAATATACTCTTGCAGAGAGTATAAAAAGAGATTAAACTTTATTTAAGTTCCCCTCCAATTGAAAGGGGAAAAGATCCAATTAAATATTGGTGCTCTCAAAATAAAAATTGGCAAATATGTCGAAGCTGGCACTTCGATATTTGATAGCTCCCGGAAGTTGCGTTGCTTCTGAACGCTTGGCGTCTGCCATAAAAGTTGTGGTATGCGACGCCAGAAGTAAGATGACCGACGAACACATCAAACAGCGAGTTTTTTTAAAATCATATAACTCGGAAATGTGGTAGTCATTTATGTTTGATTTGTTATTAAATATATTAAAAAAAAAACTTTAAAAAACCATATTTTTTTAATATAATTACATGGGTTTTAATTACAGCTGAAGTAACGATTTTTGGCTTATAACAATCCCCCTGTAATAACCAATTTGAATTATTACCCAGATATAAATATCATCGATATTGATATTTTTTAAAATATCAACACCCCTAATAAAATCGTTGAAACTTTCTGGAATATCCATAAATACTTTTTCCTCCAGTTCTCCGTTTAGGTAGGCTGTAACCACGTCCATTTGATGGATTTCCAGATCGTGCTCGGCTGCTAGTAGTCTGACTGATGTAAATCGCGCCACAGGAGAATAGGTTTCGTTGAAGTCTTCTCCAGGCATCTGTGCGTATCCTTTAGCAACTAGTCGAGCTTTCTTCTTACCTGAAGTGCTGCCATCATCATTTGTTTGGAAAACCATCTTGTTTCCATTTACTTTGCGATCTTTGGGACGTTCAGCAATTTGCGAAGTCTTGTTGAAAACTTGTGCCATAAACTCGTCTTCAATGGCTTTTGTCCAGCTTTCTGCCTCGCTACAGTTTTGGGCTTCTTTTATGATGGCTGGAACACTTGTGACTGCAGTAAATGCCATCTCACATTCTTCAAATGTGTCCTCTGCTGAAGAATCAGTGCTTAACTGTTGCTCTTGGTTGTTCTCGGGTTCTTCCTGTCTGGCTTGCTGATAAGCTTTACGTGGTCTGCCCCGCTGACCAGTTCTTATCTTCTTTGGACGCCCTCTACCATGTCTCACCGGCTGAGGTACCTCTTCGGGAACTCCTTCGTCGCTCGATGATCTATGTTCTGGCTCGTCAGCTTTACTGTTAACCTGGATATTGACTCCATTTTCCGGATCAGCATAGAATTCCTCAAATTCGCCTTCGAATCCAGATCCGCTCATGAATTTCACATCTTTGCTGATTATCACTGTAGGCTTATCACGTTGGTACACTCGATACGCTTTGGACTCTGAGGCGTATCCAAGCAGTATACATTCTTCTGACCGTGATTCGAACTTGCCCTTATTTTTATCCTTCATTAAAGCAAATGCCCTGGAACCAAACGTGCGCATATACTTCACCGTAGGGACCTTACCAGTCCAATATGTATATGGCAATTCCCCAGACAAAGCTCTGGTGGGGCATCTGTTGCGAACGTATGTTGCCGTGTTTACTGCTTCAGCCCAGAATGATGGTGGTGCACCTGATTGCCTCATCATACACCTGGCCATTTACACCAGAGTACGGTTCATCCTCTCAGCAATGCCGTTTTGTTGCGGCGTGTACGCTGCGGTCAGACATCGCCTAATACCATGCATCTTTAAGTACTCATCGAAGTATCTGTTCCGTAACTCCGTTCCATTGTCGGTTTGTAACATCTTTATCTTGTGACCTGTAAGATTCTCAACAGAAGTTTTATACTCTTTGAAATTGTCAAACACTTCTGATTTTAGCTTCATAAAGTAGATTGAGCAATACCGAGAGTAATCGTCAATAAATGTGACGAAATACTTGCATCCACTTATCGATTGAGTACGCATTGGCCCACATACGTCACTGTGAACAATTTCCAATATTCCCTTCGATCTCTTTTCGGTAGCACTCTTGTAGTGATTTGCGGCCTGCTTTTCGCTGATGCAAATCTCACACTGCGATAACTTTGCATTTTCCTTTATGTTCATTCCGTGTGCTTTTCCTGTTAGACACATATTTTTCAGGTCAATCGCATTTAGGTGACCCATTCGGCAATGTCAGATTCACTTGTATTTATATTGTTGGCTTCGTGTTCCTCAGCATTAAAGTAATATAAATTCCCAAACCTTTTAGCGCGAAGCCACACCTTTTGGTTTTTAACAATAACTGCTTCGTTCTTGCGAAAATGCACTTCGTGGCCTCTATCCGTTATTTTTGCAACGAACAAAAAATTTTGACGTAGATCGGAAACGTACAATACTTCTTTCAATGATATTTCATTTTGTTCCTTGTCTTTCATTTCATCTAGATCGGACTATTATATCATATAGCTGCCATAGGAACAATCGGTCATTGGAAAACAATTCACGCAATGTGCATGAGGGTTAACCTGATGGGTATATAATCTTCGGCTAGCCGAAGATAACCTTTTTTTCTTGTAATACCCGTCACTCGTAGAGTACAAGGGTATATTGTAATCGTTGGAATGTATATAACAGGCAGAAGGGGGCGAGGCAGATCCCATAAAGTATATATATTCTTGATCAGCATCAATAGCCGAGTCGATATAGAATTGTTGCCACGCCCAAAAAACCAGACAAACCTCGAAAAAATTTGTGTTTTAGGCGAATATCTCAGTAACTTTAGCACTTAGGAGCACAAATTTTGGTATACAGGTTCTTAGAGACAGCCTTAGTATAATGTAATTCAAAATTTTGAGCTGCCTTTTCTCATAAGAACTAAAAAACTTTCCAACTTTAATGCTGCTTTTAAGGCATTAAATCAAATAGTACAGTGTTGTAATTTAACATTCGCTTAGAGACTTACTATATCTAACTTTCCTGAAAGTGGCATCAAAATCCTATGTCAAACAAGAAAGCTAGAACGGTTCAAAGTCTATGTTATTTTTCTGCAAAATCACTGCATGCGCGCAACACATACAAACAAACACAGAAGCATACAATGCTATACATACACACGTATATACAGCGTCGAGGAATCGTTTGAATTTAAGCCACCCATGGAAACGAATGCTTTTGATGGTTGATTCACGGTTTTTGGTATCAGATTTTGTTACTTAAGTATTTATTATTTATTTTAGATTAAAAAAAGTCAACTCCTTTGTCCTTAATTTAAATTATGGGCGTTTTCAAGAAATAATGCCTAAATTTAGCGAGCAAAATAATAGTAGTTTCCATATTACCTAATTTTTCCAAAACTAACAAATTTTTTTTTCGAAAATAATACTTATTATAAATATATCTACTTATTGTCTATAAATTAATATTTGGTGGAGTGGCCCTTGTTGGCGAGTACGGCTGCGCAACGCCGTGGCATTGAGTTCACCAGTGATTGGCATCTTTCAGGTGTAATGGCCTTCCAATTGCGCTTCACTACAGCCCAAAGATCTTTTTTATACCCTTGCAGAGGGTATATTGTTTTTGTCACGAAGTTTGTAACGCATTGAAGGAGACGTTTCCGACCCCATAAAGTATATATATTCTTGATCAGCGTCAATAGCGGAGTCCATATAGCCATGTCCGTCCGTCTGTCTGTATGAGCAAAAGGATCTCGGAGACTATAAGAGCTAGAAAGGTGTCGCAAATGAATACCCAAGCAGTGCGAGTTTGTTTTTGTTTTTTGACACGCCCACTTTAGGGCGTTCTATCTTCATATAAAGGTAAATGTACAGATGAGACTTGAATGTTTTAGTATAGAAAACTTTTAGCAATGCTATCTGATCCAAATTTACACGGAGACTACATGTCTATGAACTACATGTACTGACCAAGTTTGATCGAAATCGGACAACTATATCGTATAGCTCCCATACGGCCGATCGGTCAAAAGTGCGCTTCAAATATAAATTAGTATGAAAACATTTTGCATTGACTAAGCTATCGTAATGAAACTGACACAAAATAAATTTATCAGTAATATAAATATACTGACCAAGTTTCATACAAATCGGACTACTATATCGTATATGTAGCTCCCATAGGGACAATCGGTCGAACATTGAGTAACGGGTATCGTAAAGTCACGGGGCGACTGTAGCATTCTTTCTAGTTTTTGTTTTGTTTGCGTACCACGGTAGGTGAATCTTCTCAAGATACCAATATTGCCGGCAATACGGTATGCCCGATTCGCAGCTCATATAATCCATGAGTGCACCTACCGTCTAAACGCCTCCTCTTTGTTAGAGTAAATAAAAAGCAACTAATAACCCTATAAACCATAACTAAAACAATGTAAAACTGTGAGTATTACTATGTCCTGACTATAAGGTATGCCTACTGCCTTACCTTCTATTTCTTCAACTAGAAACTTTTCTACTTAAGGGTACAGTTCCCTGTTAACTAAATAAATGTCTACTTTCTCAGATTTAAATGGCTCTTCGTAAAAACTCCTAAGGTTGCACATTTTTCTACCTAAAATATAGCTATTGGAAATTTTTTCTATAAGAATTTGAATACTACCATAAAGATAGCAAAAATTGTCTGGCTTCTTTAAACTAAAAGTAATTCCTTTGTATTGCAACCTTTTTCCATCCACTTGAAAATTCTTCTCTACAATTGGAGCTAATACTTTTTTCTCAATAATTTCTCTTTGTAACTGTTAAAGAATTTGGGTTGGATTGCAAACAAATCTTTTAAGGGTTTGAAGATAATTTTCAAATGCATAACAGGGCCGCAATCGGATCACGGATTTGTTTGATTGTATGTTCCAAATGCAACAAGTAAGAAAAGTACAGTCGAGCACGCCCGACCGTAAAATACTCTCTGCATTTTTTCGCGATTTAATTATTAAAATCGGTCTAGAGATATTACAATGTGTAGTACTTGCATTAAAACACGTTGAAACAAAAACAATCTAAGCATAATCAAACATACATCTGTTTGTCTGTATGCGAATACACATACGAAAGGCAATATATGATGCATATACATGTATGAATGTATGTGTGTATTCAGTGCGGCCAGCGACTGCGGGCAGCGCTGCCGCCACGAAAGCAAACATGTGCTAGTATGTTTCTGTCTCACTTGCACTCATACATGATATTGCATTCAGTTATCAATATTGTAACGCTTCTAGTTTTCTTATTTATAGTGCGCTTTCAATGCGCCTTTCAGGATAGTTTGATATAGTTAGTCTTCACACGAATTATAAATTACAATACTGTACTATATTAAAGAGTGCCTAAAAAGTTGAGAATTACTTTTATTAATTGTGGGAAAACGGGGCGTGGCAGTCCAAAAATTTAAATGTCAATGCATTAACGCTGTCGCCAGGAACCTAAATACCAAAATTGGTGATCCTAGGTGCAATAGTTATTGAGATATTCGCCCAAAACACCAATTTTTTCCGAGGTGTGTCTAGTTTTTTGCTCATTGTGGGCGAATGGGGCGTGGCATCGAAAAAAAAAAGATTCTTGTATTGACTGACTAAATATGTGATCGATTGAGACCAAGCTCGAACTTGTAGCTCTTACCATCTCTGAAATCTGTTTGTTCATACGGACGGACAGACAGACAGACAGACAGACAGACAGACGGACAGACGGACAGACGGACATGGCTATATCGACTCGGCTTGTGATGCTGATCAAGAATATATATACTTTATGGGGTCTGCCACGCCTCCTTCTGCCTGTTACATACATTTTCACAAACCCAATATACTCTTGCAGAGAGTATAATAAACTGTAAACATTGTAAGACACACTGTTTTCGCCACAAACAAGAGAAAAATTCCCAACAAATAAATCTAACATTTGTTGGTAAGTTTTTAAATTATTATCTCGTTGTTTAGGGCAGCATAATAGCCTGTAAGCCAGTGCAGCAACAAGAATACGTAATATTGATCATTGGTGACATTGTTTTTGAGAGAAATAATGCCAATGTATATTAAAAATTGTCAAAATTCTGTTGCTGTTGCGAAATGAATCCATAAATATTATTGTTGCGAAATGAATCGATAAATATTGTGAAATGGGTCGATATATTACAAAATTTAAGTTTAACATAAATTTGGTATTTTTTAAGTAATTTTGGTAAAAAACGAGTTGGCATCATTGTCAACAAAAAAGCGATGTTGAAGAGACGCAAAAAATGTGTGTGCATAATTTAATTAAATAAAATTACGAAACAAAAGCATTATATTATATTTAAATAAATATTATTTAATTCTGAGAAGTGAAAACAAAATAAACTACAAAAACAAAATTTAAAAAAGTCTTTCGAGCCGGATATAATTATTATCTATTAATAGGTAAGAAATATCCACAACAACAGTTGCTATCCAATGTTGAAGCTCTTGCAATGTCCTAGGCTTTTTAGCAAACTCTCAGGTTATGTGCTTTTTAATAGAAATTATAGAATTTGAAATAGTTAACTTATTTTCATTTAAAATTTTTTCACATACTTTGTTGTACGAAAGTCTAACTAAAACTAACTCAATTAAATGCATGCAATCTAAAGGAATTTGGGAAATCGTACACACACCAAGTTTTTCTAATGGAGACTTTGCCACTATATATAAGGAGCTGCATGCTGCTGTGGATACTTTCTACTTGCAAAGTCTTCATTGCTAATTAACTCTGCGGAGTTGGTGCTGTATGTTAATACAAAGTTTATTTCTTTAGCAACTTGTGTACATTTTGCACACCCGTTACTAGACGTGTGGCCTGGAGTGCCGCTGATGAATGCTCTAAATTATTGACTTCAAACAAATTTGTATGTCCCCCTGTCTTCTAATCTCAAACCATTTAATAAAAATGGTTCCAACTCTGTGAACTTGCTTAAATATTCACAACAACTGTTGGAATTATATTTGCCTAAATAAGTAAATACGGGAAAAATCTGGCAACTATCTACATTGTTTAATTTTATTAAAATTGGCCACAGTTGTGCATTTGAGCTTTTAAATAGGGGTAGACTATCAATATTGATGTCTATGGATAAAAACTTGGGAATTTTTACAACTGCATTTATTTTCAGCAGTTGATTTTTAATGACTATGTCTAAATACGAAGCTAAACACATTTAAGAAATTTCTGACTTCGCATTGTTTTCAAACTTATAAAAATTACTAACCTCCTCAATATTTACATCTTTTAAAATTTTAATTAAATCTAACACACAACTCCTTGTTGGCTTATGAACTAAATACCACTCTTTAAGCTTATCGCTTAATGTGGACCTATCTTCTTGAGCACTACCTACCAGCTCTTCTCTGTCCTGGGATTCGTTACCGTCTATTACAGTATCCCCGTCCATCTCTCTTTCTGCCTACTTCACTGTCGCTCTAAATTATTTCCGCAATTATTTATTCTACTTTAAAGTATCTCTCTCTCCTTCTTAACTAATCTACGCATTTGATTTTTCCTACCATGTTAAATGTTGCTTTAATTTTACTTTTAAAATTTTTTTTTTTTAATATTTTATATATTTAACGCTTTTTAAATTATCCAAAAACACGCACCTGCCACAGATTTCAGTCACAAATGAAAGAGAACGAAAAACATTCCAGCACAAGAGAAATATCACAAAAATACAGTAGACGCTCGCAAGCTAGAACTCACAGCTTTCAATTTGACATATAAAGACTATTATGTTCCCTTGTCTATCACTCACTGTTCTTTTGGTTTTTGCTTCACACTGCCCGCTACCTGGTCGAAAACACCCACACAGTTGCATTTTTTTGAGAGCGTAAAATGTCTCTGTCTCTCTCAGAAGCATAATTGCTCTCTGTTTTTTTTGTGTTTTGGCTTTTTAAAGTTTTCGCGTTCGTTTCGGTTTCCTCATTGCCACATGTTTCGTTCATCGAAATGCCGTTAGCTTCGTTGAGCGATGAACGTCCGCTTCCCTTTTCATGACTGATTCACCTCTTCAAAAAGGTTTTGGTCATCTATTTGCTTGGGCTTTTGCTCAGTCGTTCGCTATGTAGAACGAACGTTATATCACAGCTATGTCGACGGATAAACGTCCGGTTCACTTTTCAAGACCGTTTTCACTTATCGGTGAATTCAGCTGTGATATGGAAGCGGTTTATAAAAACGAACTGAAGGGTTGGTTTTATTTGATTCAACGTCTTCTAATGCAAGTAGTAGCCATTGTAAGACCTAGATACCGATTTAATTAATTTCATCGGGAATAAAAGCAAAGAGTATTATACGGTCGAGCGTGCTCTAATGTAATTTTCTTACTTGTTAGTATTTAAGTATGCTGCACGCGTTTTGGGAATCGTCTGGAATTAGGGCTGGTCACCTAAATTCCCAATTTCCGGTCTCTTGATCGAGCGAAAAGGAGACAGTTAAAATAAAATCAAGAGATTTTTTGTACAATCGAATAATTGCATTTATTTCTGCCAGCTCACATTTTAATACATATAACAAATAACTATAAAATAAAAAAAAACAAATAATCGGACATCGGTTACGTGAACCGTTGTGCAACTGGTAGGGTTGGGGTGTTTTAATTGTCGTATATGTGTGAGGTGGAAGTTCAAAACCTGTCATTGAATTTCGGGTTAAAATTTTAATTTAAATACAGTCAAATTCAAATATTAGTTTTGCATTATAGATACAAGGACTATTTCAATGCAAAGAAGGGTTTTTTTAACGAGGCATGTAAAATAATCGAAAGATGCATTTATTTATTTACACACAAAAATATATATTTTTTTGATATGAACCACTATGCTTATTTTTGTTTGTAAACAAATAAACGCATATTGGATATTTTTGGCTTTTTATAGTTTTTAAATTATTAAGTTTTAATTTCAATCGGTACCTGATGATGTGCAATCCGAAAACTCTTCCTGTGTGTCCTAATTTAAAAAAAGACTAATTATGTCTGTATCTGTATCAATTTGATATTTTTTAAGGAAATTCTTGATTTTGCTAACATTTAAAAAAATGTGCCTGATAAAATGAAAAGTGTGTGAGCCATATTTTCCATTGTGTTATTGCGATAATTTTTTTTTTGTGTGTGGTTTAATTCAAACTTTCTCTGGTTTTTATACTCTCTGCAAGAGTATATTGGGTTTGTGAAAATGTATGTAACAGGCAGAAGGAGGCGTGGCCGACCCCATAAAGTATATATATTCTTGATCAGCATCACAAGCCGAGTCGATATAGCCATGTCCGTCTGTCCGTCTGTCTGTCCGTCTGTCTGTCCGTCTGTCTGTCCGTCCGTATGAACAAACAGATTTCAGAGATGGTAAGAGCTACAAGTTCGAGCTTGGTCTCAATCGATCACATATTTAGTCAGTTAATACAAGAATATTTTTTTTTTCGATGCCACGCCCCATTCGCCCACAATGAGCAAAAAACTAAACACACCTCGGAAAAAATTGGTGTTTTGGTCGAATATCTCAATAACTATTGCACCTAGGATCACCAATTTTGGTATGGAGGTTGCTAGTGACAGCGTAAATGCATTGACATTTAAATTTTTGGACTGCCACGCCCCGTTTTCCCACAATTAATAAAAGTATTTCTCAACTTTTTAGGCATTCTTTAATATAGTACAGTATTGTAATTTATAATTCGTGTGGAGGCTAACTATATCAAACTATCCTGAAAGGCGCATTGAAATCGCACTATAAATAATAAAACTAGAAGCGTTACAATATTGATAACTGAATGCAATATCATGTATGAGTCCAAGTGAGACAGAAACATACAAGCATATGTGACGGCAGCGCTGCCGCATTCATATCAATGTATGAGTGCAAGCGAGACAGAAACATACAAGCACATGTTTGAATGTTTTCGTCGCTTGCGTGGCGGCAGCGCTGCCCGCAGTCGCTGACCGCGCTGAATACACACATACATACATACATGTATATGCATCATATATTGTCTTTCGTACGTGTATTCGCATACAGACAAACAGATGTATGTATGTGTGATTATGCTTGGATTGTTTTTGTTTCAACGTGTTTTATTAATGCATGTACTACACATTATAATATCTCTCGACCGATTTTAATAATTTAATCGGGAAAATAATGCAGAGAGTATTTTACGGTCGGGCTTGCTCGACTGTACTTTCCTTACTTGTTATATCTGGGTACACTAAAAATATTGGTGATTGAAATGCACAATGTTTAAGTACGGGGTCTAAAAACATTTTAAGTCCAGAAAGTTATGTTCATTTTTTAAAACTTTCACTTGCCTTATTAAATACTCTATTTTGGGAAAATTAAAGACAACAAAATTTTAAGTGTTACCATCAACGGTGTTGTCATTTCCTTGGTTGACAATTTTTTATTTAATTGTTGGTAAGATTTGTAAAGTTATCGAAATAAGTAATTGCACCGATGTTCCAGTATTTATTGGAACTGAAATAATCAACTTAACGCCTCTTTCTTTGCAACCAACTAAATCAAGTGATTTTCACGTATGTATGTATGTTGTGCTTCAGACATTACCATAAATATCCCAATGGAGTTTTCTATAAATAAAAAAATTTTATGCTTACGCAATTCAGTTGGTAAAATTTAACTTTTTGCACCGTTTCTTCAAAATGTCGCAGAATAATATTTCTTCATCTGGTAAAAAAATTACCCACCAAGTTATTTAACAAATTGAAAATATAACATTCCTCATAAATTAACTTCAATCTTTATTCTAATAAAATATTTTTTTTAGTAACAAACTTTTTGTTGCTAGAGCCAAACATTGTTAAAAACACTCTTATAGAATTGCTGCAGCAAGTTCGAGCACTTAGAGGTGAAGTGACAGAGTTGAAAAGCGAAGTGACGAATTTGAAAGCTGAAGTGACGGGATTGAGAGTCGAAGTTTGTAATGGTCGGCAGCTGCACAGAATAACATTTGGTGTTACAGCGCAAATCTGTTTTGACAAATCTGTCTCCTGCGCTGTAACGTATGTAACGCAAGCTATGACAAACAAAAAAGAGTATAAACAAGAAAGAATGCTACAGTCGCCCCGCGACTTTACGATACCCGTTACTCAATGTTCAACCGATTTTTCCTATGGGAGCTATACGATATAGTAGTCCGATTTGTATGAAACTTGGTCAGTACATTTATGTTATTGATAAATTTATTCTGTATCAGTTTCATTAAGATAGCTTGGTAAATACAGATTCATCCTAAATGCAAATTTTTCACCTATTGTCCCTATGGGAGCTATACGATATAGAAGTCCGATTTCTATGAAACTTGGTCAGTATATTTATATTATTGACTTATTTATTTTGTGTCAGTTTCATTAAGATAGCTTAGTTAAAGCAAAATTTTTTTATACTAATTTATATTTGAAGCGCACTTTTGACCGATCGGCCGTATGGGAGCTATACGATATAGTTGTCCGATTTCGATCAAACTTGGTCAGTACATGTAGTTCATAGACATGTAGTCTCCGTGTAAATTTGGATCAGATAGCATTGCTAAAAGTTTTCTATACTAAAACATTCAAGTCTCATCTGTACATTTACCTTTATATGAAGATAGAACGCCCTAAAGTGGGCGTGTCAAAAAACAAAAACAAACTCGCACTGCTTGGGTATTCATTTGCGACACCTTTCTAGCTCTTATAGTCTCCGAGATCCTTTTGCTCATACAGACAGACGGACGGACATGGCTATATGGACTCCGCTATTGACGCTGATCAAGAATATATATACTTTATGGGGTCGGAAACGTCTCCTTCAATGCGTTACAAACTTCGTGACAAAAACAATATACCCTCTGCAAGGGTATAAAAAAGATCTTTGGGCTGTAGTGAAGCGCAATTGGAAGGCCATTACACCTGAAAGATGCCAATCACTGGTGAACTCAATGCCACGGCGTTGCGCAGCCGTACTCGCCAACAAGGGCCACTCCACCAAATATTAATTTATAGACAATAAGTAGATATATTTATAATAAGTATTATTTTCGAAAAAAAAATTTGTTAGTTTTGGAAAAATTAGGTAATATGGAAACTACTATTATTTTGCTCGCTAAATTTAGGCATTATTTCTTGAAAACGCCCATAATTTAAATTAAGGACAAAGGAGTTGACTTTTTTTAATCTAAAATAAATAATAAATACTTAAGTAACAAAATCTGATACCAAAAACCGTGAATCAACCATCAAAAGCATTCGTTTCCATGGGTGGCTTAAATTCAAACGATTCCTCGACGCTGTATATACGTGTGTATGTATAGCATTGGTCGGCGCGGCCAGCGGCTCCGAGCAGCGCTGCCGCCAAAGCAGGTAGAAAAAACGTTCGAACATATGTTTGTATGCTTCTGTGTTTGTTTGTATGTGTTGCGCGCATGCAGTGATTTTGCAGAAAAATAACATAGACTTTGAACCGTTCTAGCTTTCTTGTTTGACATAGGATTTTGATGCCACTTTCAGGAAAGTTAGATATAGTAAGTCTCTAAGCGAATGTTAAATTACAACACTTTACTATTTGATTTAATGCCTTAAAAGCAGCATTAAAGTTGGAAAGTTTTTTAGTTCTTATGAGAAAAGGCAGCTCAAAATTATGAATTACATTATACTAAGGCTGTCTCTAAGAACCTGTATACCAAAATTTGTGCTCCTAAGTGCTAAAGTTACTGAGATATTCGCCTAAAACACAAATTTTTTCGAGGTTTGTCTGGTTTTTTGCTTATTGCGGGGGCGGTAAGGGGCGTGGCAACAATTCTATATCGACTCGGCTGTTGATGCTGATCAAGAATATGTATACTTTATCTCGCTTCTGACAAACTTAATAGACCCATATACTCTTTTTTTAAGAGTACGATTTTGCAGACCTCTGAAAATTGAACTGGTAAAAGAAACTACGGCCCACATAATGATGGGAAAAAACTCTTTTAGATTTGCATATGACACTTATTGATGGCAAAGTGTTAAACGTTTTAACTGCAACTAAATCTACTCAATGCTGCCCAATCTGTGGTGCCACTCCAACGAAAATATTAGAGATAAAAGAGTTTAGTTCAGAATATTTTGTCCCAAAAGCTGGAGCTTTGCAGTTTGGAGTAAGTCCATTACATACCTGGATACGGTTTTTAGAATTTGTGTTGAATTGAAAAAAAAAATTGCATATAAAAGGGGATGATAAGATTGAAATGAGCAAACGGAAAAAATATATTCAAGAAAAGTTTTGGAACGAAATGGGTCTACGGATAAGCATGCCAAAGCAGAATGGATGTGGAAATAGCAATGATGGAAATACAGCAAGGAGAGCTTTTGCCAATACCAAACCACTAGCATCAATTACCAACTTTAGCGAAGATTTTTTAAATAAATTTCACGTCATTTTAATCGCTATTTCTTCCAACTTCTACATAAATTTGGAAAAATTTCGATCCTTTTGTGAAACAACGTTTTTGGTATATATGGTACCGATGTCACCAACAATTCGTAAGATGTTGGTTCACGGTTACCAAATTAATAATTCGACCTTGGTTCCACTAGGATGCTTAGGCGAAAATGCTTCTGAAGCGCGCAACAAAGTGTATAAGAAGGACAGATTGTCGCATTCAAGGAAAAAAAGTCGAATAAACACTATGACCTACATATTTCACAGAGCGTTAGATACCTCGGATCTATTACTGTCAAGTGTTTCTTTAAAGGAAAGGGAAAGAAAAAATAAAGAAAAACAAGAAAGAATGTGTTTCGCCCCGCGACTTTAGGATACCCGTTACTCAATGTTCGACCGATTATTCCTATGGGAGCTATACGATATAGTTGTCCGATTTCGATCAAACTTGGTCAGTACATGTACTTCATAGACATGTAGTCTCCGTGTTGGATTAGATAGCATTGCTAACTATACTAAATTGCTTCTATACAAAAAAATTCAAGTTTTATCTGTACATTTAACTTTATATGAAGATAGGACGCCCTAAAGTGGGCGTGTCAAAAAACAAAAACAAACTCGTACTGCTTGGGTATTGTACCTTTCATTTTCGACCCCTTTCACCTTTTTAGCTCTTATAGTCTCTGAGATCCTTTTGTTCATACAGACGGACAGACGGACTTGGCTATATCGACTCGGCTATTGATGCTGATCAAGAATATATATACTTTATGGGGTCTGCCACTCTTCCTTCTGCCTGTTACATACATTCCAACGATTACAATATACCCTTGTACTCAGTTCGCTTTTGGTTGTCGTCGCGATCAGACGTGATTTTCTGTGCGCGCAAAGTTTCGCTCGTTTTTTGTTTACGTTTTTCGTTCTGCTAACGAACAGTAAATAGTGCGCGAAATTACAACAAAGCAACTTTAAAAGTGCTTAAAAGCGACAGTTTGCTGATAAGCGATCGATCGCTTGTCAGAGTATTAGTGCGTGTGTGAGAAAGTACCGCTGCTTGCTTCTGATTGGCCTGCCAATCAGAGAGCTCGAACTTGCCTCTGGGTGTAGCATACTTTTACGCGGTTTTTGATAAAGTAGTGGTGCATAGTTTTAGGTGCTCACGAAATTGTATTCCGCAGCCTGTCGAACAGGCGTAAGTATGGAGAGCGATGCGAGCAGCAGTGCTGCCAGCTCCGCCCGTTCGTCGGGGAGGACGAGGCGTAGCCGAGGTGGAGGTGTCGGTCGGACCGACACCCGTGTGCAGTCGCTGGCTGATGTAGCCATGCCTCCACCGATTGAGTCGCCCCCGCGAAAGTTGCGAGTAAGAGTCGCCACTTCCGCGGATGAGAGCGACGCGTCCGCCACACCCGTTGCAGGAGTCGCCGCGCCTGCCGTCGCCACCCCCGCTGTAATTCCCGTCACAGCCGTCGTTCCCGCACCTGTTGCCGCGCTCGTTGCCGCCGTCATCGCGGTTGAGATGCCATCAACATCTGCTGCCGCTGCTACTGCCGGTCCTGCTGCCACTGCCGCTGCTGCTGGCGCCATCGGGAGCTCCCAGGCACGTGTGCGTTCTGCTCCGTCCGCTGCTCAGGAGAGCTCTAGATCAATGGTGCAGCAGATGCTCTCCATTGACCAGGAGCTGCGCAGGGCAGTGGTGTGCACCGAGGTGCCCAACCAAGTGGTACTAAGTGTCCTGGACGTGTCGGCGAAGTACCAGGACCTGGTCATACGGATGTACGAGAGAATCGTGGAGCTGGAAGCAAGGAACGATGCTCGCTCCCCCTCTGCTGGCCGAAAGCTGTGCCTGTTGGCCCCGCCATGGGAGCCCCCGCTGCTGCTCCGATCGCTGCCCCTCGCGTCCGCAAGGCTGCTGAGACATGGTTGGCGATCGTGACGAGCAACAACCCGGAGGAGACACCTCAGCAAGTCGCTGAGCGTGTTCGCAGGGATGTTGCTCCCGCCCTCGGAGTGCGCGTACACGAGGTGCGAGAGTTGAAGAGCGGAGGAGCCGTAATACGGACGCCATCTTCTGGTGAGATGCGTAAGGTGGTAGCCAACAAGAAGTTCGCTGAGATGGGACTTGTGGTTCAACAGAACCGGACCCTCAGGCGAAGGTGACAGTGTTTGACGTCGACACTGGTATCAAGGCCGAAGAGTTCATGGCGGAGCTCTTCGCGAATAATTTTAAGGAACAGATGGCTGAGGCACAGTTTAAGCGTAGTGTCCATCTGGAGACGAAGCCCTGGACGCAAGCTGCAGGCGAGACGGTCAACCTGAACCTGGAGGTTGACGATAATACGTTGGCCATACTTGATGGCACCGGTCGGGTGTACATCAAGTGGTTTTCATACCGTTGCCGATCGCTAGTCCGTACCTATGAACATAGGTGCGTCGGGTTTGACCACAAGGTGTCTCAATGCCGTGTGAAGGATGCAGTTTGCCGACAATGCGGACAGACTGGCCACGTCCTTGCCAAGTGCACCAATCCGGTGGACTGCCGTTTTAAGGCATTGCCTTAAATCCGGGCATCACATGCCTTCCGAGGCATGCCCGATCTACGGTGCGGTGCTGGCCAGGATTGCTGCTAGACATTAACAATGTTTAGCATCATCCAGGCGAACTGCGGCAGAAGTCGAGCTGCGGTCATCGACCTCGGAGTCAGGATGCGTGACTCAGGCCATAAGTTCGCATTGTTGCAGGAGCCGTACGTCGACCGTGGAGGAAGGATCACCGAATTACCGGCAGGCATGCGAGTCTTCTCCGACCTTCGCTACAAAGCTGGCATTTTCGTAGACGACCAGGAGGTTGTCTGCATGTCTGTCGCCCAGCTCATCACCGAGTATGGAGTGTGCGTGAGTGTCAACGGGAATTTTGGCTCAATTTTCCTGACCTCCGTGTACTGCCAGTTCAACAGTGAACTCGAGCCGTACCTGCTGTATATGGATGCGGTGCGACTGCTGGCCAGCCGCACGCCTGTCATCTATGGCTTAGATGCGAACGCAGTATCCCACCTGTGGTTCAGTAAGACACCCGAGGCTAACTGGGCTACTGCTAGCTGAATGGATTCAGAGCAGACAAGCCGGAGTGCTTAATATGCCCAGTGTACACGTTCGATAATCGCAGAGCTCGGAGCGATATCGACGTCACGATTGTCAACGAGTCAGCGTCTACGTGGGCCGCGTATGACTGGAATGTACACGAGTGGAATCTTAGTTACCACAACTTCATCACAGTTGTGGTGACGCCGGATCCGGAACGCATAGTCGAGAGCCATGCTCCTGTGCCCTCGTGGAGACTCCAGAATGCTGATTGGCAACGCTTTGGTGATGAGCTTAGGACTGCATCGATGGATCTTCCCCTGAAGGAGTTTCGCAGGATGGCATCGGATGTGCAGGTATCTGCGCTTCGCTCCCTTGTGCACCAGGTGAGTGACACTGTGTTGGGGCGCCAGCGACCGCTGGCCAGACGTCGAGTGTGCTGGTGGAATGCCGCACTATATGACGCACGCCGCGAGCTCAGGAGAGCTCGGCGAAGGCTTCAGCACCCGATCACCCGAAAGGAATACGAGAGGAAGATGCTTCAAGCGAAAGAGGAAGATTGGAGACGATTCGTCGGCAAGCACCAGGATGACCCATGGGGGCGCGTCTACAGGATTGGCCGAGGCCGCATGACGTGCACCGATCTCGGTTGCCTCCGTCGGAACGATGGGCCAGTCTTAACCTTGCACGACTGTGTGAACGTCCTGCTCCGTAGCTTCTTCCCGGCTGCGGAGAGCCCAGTGGATGTTTCCGTTCCTGGCGAAGTACCCCCCTCCCTTGAATTGTTCGAGGTCGAGACATGCATCGCCAGAGTTCGTAGCAGGCGCTCACCTGGTTTAGATGGCATCACTGGGGGTATGGTCAAAGCGGCTTGGCGCGCCATCCCTGAGCACATGACAGCGATGTATTCCCGCTGCCTAGCAGACGGATACTTTCCGATTGAGTGGAAGCGCCCACGAGTGGTTGCGCTCCTCAAAGGCCCCGACAAGGTCAGGAGCGATCCAGCGTCCTATCGGGGTATCTGCTTGTTGCCTGTTTTCGGCAAAGTGCTGGAAGGGATCATGGTGGACCGTGTGAAGGAGCTGCTCACGGACGAAAGTCGATGGCAATTCGGATTTCACCCCGGACGCTGTGTGGAGGACGCTTGGGATCACGTCGTGAGCAGTGTTGATGCCAGCTCGGCTCGATATGTGCTCGGAGTCTTCGTGGATTTCAAGGGCGCATTCGACCACGTGGAGTGGAACGCAGCGTTACGCCGACTGTCGGATCTGGGATGCAGGGAAATTGGGATCTGGCGCAGTTTCTTTTCGGACCGAAAAGCAAGCATCGTCAGCAGCTTCGACGAAGCCAGCGTCGATGTAACGCGTGGCTGTCCGCAGGGGTCCATTTCTTTGGAACATCCTAATGGATACCCTTCTGCGTCGCCTTGAGGAGCACTGCACTTTTAGTGCATACGCTGACGATCTCTTGCTGCTCGTCGAGGGAAATTCCAGATCCCAATTGGAGCTAAAAGGAGCCCAACTGATGGGGATAGTTATCGAGGTTGGCGTCTCAGTCTCGGCAACGAAGATTGTGACGATGCTCCTTAAGGGAAGGCTGTCAGCAGGTAGACCGCCCGCCGTAAGGTTTGTTGGAGCAAACTTACGGTATGTGAATCAATGCCGTTACCTTGGCATCACGGCTGGCGAGCGGTTGAGTTTTCTCCGCAAGCACGGCGCAGGATATATGCCGGACTCATAGTACCTTGTGCATTATTTGGTGCCTCGGTGTGGTAAAAGGTGGTGATGAGACTAGTCGGCGCCAGGAGGTCGCTCAAGTCCTGCCATCGGCTCATCCTGCTTGGATGTCTGCCCACGTGCCGAACGGTATCGACCGATGCCCTTGAAGTTCTTGCTGGAGCTCCACCGCTGGACCTTGTAGCGACGCGCCTTGCAATGCAGTTCAAGATGAAGCGGAACTACCCCATGGTAGCCGGCGATTGGCTCCACAGTCAAGACGTTTCCACCCTTGATCGCGGTAGGAGGAAAGCCCTACTGGACGAACGCGTATTGCGTGAGTGGCAACTCCGGTGGGATGACGGCGAGCACGGTCGTGTGACGCATAAGTTCATCCCGGATGTAAGCTTCGTCTTCAGCCGCCCCAGCTTCAAGTTCACGATGCATGCCGGTTTCCTTATGACTGGACATGGGGCGTTAAACGCTTTTCTGCATGCGCGTGGTCTTAGCGATGTCCATGTGGCGATCCCATAGAGGACTGGCAACACGTGCTATGTGAGTGCCCCCTCTATGCGGATGTGCGGGACCCGGAAGGGCTTGGAATTCGGCAGTTACCATCCAGTGACAGGACTGTTGCAGAGGTTGTGACGACCCCGGAGAGCATGCAACTGTTTGAAAGCTATGCCCACATAGTTTTCAGCAGGCGACGCATGCTGGTGGACAACGGATGACCTGGAGGACCGGGCCGACCAGTGCCGGACTGACGTTAGTCTAAACTGGTAGTGGTACTGGAACCTGGACCATGCCACGAAGTCTTACCAGAGCACTTTAATCTGGCAGTGATGCGGTACTTGTGCCAATTCACGAGGTCTTACCAGAGCACTTTAATCTGGCAGTGATGCGGCACTTGTGCCAATTCACGAGGTCTTACCAGAGCACTTTAATCTGGCAGTGATGCGGTACTTGTACCAATTCACGAGGTCTTACCAGAGCACTTTAATCTGGCAGTGATGCGGTACTTGTACCAATTCACGAGGTCTTACCAGAGCACTTTAATCTGGCAGTGATGCGGTACTTGTACCAATTCACGAGGTCTTACCAGAGCACTTTAATCTGGCAGTGATGCGGTACTTGTACCAACTTACGAGGTCTTACCAGAGCACTTTAATCTGGCAGACAACTCCTCGGAGAAGTCGACGGCGCCCACCCAGTGCCCGGTTGTTGGAAACCAGTATGGGCAGCAATCTTTGATGGCGAACAGCCGATCCAAAGCTGTCAATTTGGTACCACGGGATGGGCTGGTGCGAAGGCCAGTCCAATGAGGTTGGCCCCTTTGTGGGAGTATCGTGGTGGCTGTGGTTGGCCCAAATGCGGGCAGAGTTTCGGACTCGACGTGGAGTTGCGTCATACAACCGGGTGCTGTACCCATAGACCAGCAGAGGTTTTAGATAGGCCTCGCCCCTCACCAAGGGGGAATGTTATGCCCGACAGCAAGCATTCGATTTGGCACCTAAAAGCTTAGGCTTGCAGATGCGTTGGTGGACGCTCAAATTCACCCGCTGTACTATGCGTCACATATGTGGCGCAATCGTGTACCGTGGTTGTAAACCCCTAAAGGGGTACACGCCACGTAAAACAAACGTCGACTTCATACCCTTGTACTCTACGAGTAACGGGTATAATAAAACACTTCTCTAAAGAGGTATTAAGACTTTTGGATCTTCTCTTATCACCTGCAAATGAAAACGAATCGCAGTGCGATTCTGATGATGAGAATTTTTATAATATTGAATTGGAAGAAGAAGTTAATAGCATTTAAAAAAAAAAAGTAGGTAAATAAATAGAACAGGAAATAATATATATTTTTCTAATTATATTATCAATCAGCTTTGCAGGGTCGTCAATATTGGGCGTGGTCACACTTACATAATTTTTTGTTTACAAGTTATTAATATCCTAACAACAAAATGTGCGAAGTTTAAATCATGTAACTTAATTGTTCGACTTTATGCCAAAAAAGAAACGAATTCTGGACAATAGTGCCATGGTTGAAAAATTCCTAAGTTAATTCCAATTAGCTATCGCAAAAGCTGTAAAACTGGAGCAACATAATTTTCATAAAAAATTTATCGAATACGATTAGGATTCGCACTGACAAGCGTTATGACAGGAGCCAATCGTTTACACAGAATTGAACCACTCCTGTAAACAAAATTTTCCAGATCATGTGTAGTTTCATAGCCAATCGTGTTCGTCAATCCAATATAAATGTATTAAATGTTAAGTGCAATGTTCGTCTAAAATCATTGTAAGTTGACTTATCTATTGGATTTAATATTATTCTTGCTGTTCACTTGTCAGTGAATTTTCCGTTCTTACACTTTGAGTAAGACCAGAGGGTTTTTCAAATACCTAGCACTTTGAGCTTAGACTTACATGCGAAGCTAGTGGCAGCCAAGTCGGCCCAGCGCCTCACAGCTCTAGGCTACATGTCACTGCAGGGCTATGGTCATAGCTCCATAGGGAGGAATATGACCACAAGCTCGGACTATCTCAAACCTACCAACTGCCTTAAAGCCAGAACCCGGGTGCATTTAGGGCCCAATGACTGGAAGGATTGCCCTAGTCGGCAAGAAGGTAACTTTTGTATTTATACAGACGGCTCCAAGATGGCAGGTGGAGTAGGAGCTGCCGTATATTGTGAGCGCACCAACACCAAGCTCATGTACAAGCTCCCCGACCACTGCAGCATATTCCAGGCAGAGGTCTTTGCTATCGGAAAAGCAGCGGAGGTTGCGACTCTTCTAGCTACGGACAGTCATACAATCAACCTTATGGTTGACAGTCAGGCAGCCATTAAGTCTATGATGTCGTCTACCCTCAGCTCCAGAACGGTCAAGGCGAGCAGGGAGGCAGTAGATACACTAGGTACGACCAAGTCAGTACATATCTACTGGGTTCCCAGCCACCAAGGAATCCCTGGAAACGAGGAGGCAGACACCCTAGCGAAGGCTGGTACTGAACTACCTGATAGTAGAACAGAGCAGGTGGCATGGTCCCTAAGATCGCTGTATAGCGAACTTGAGAGGAGCACCACCAAACTAGTAAACACAAGGTGGCGTAACACCAACTCGTGCAGAACAGCGAAAATAATGTGCAGCGAATTCGATGCTAAACTTAGCCGATTCCTACTGCATCTCTCTAGGAAAGACTGCAGAATGCTAACCGGTGTGCTCACTGGTCACTGCCTAGCGGCTGTGCATGCGGCCAAACTGGGTATTACCACGGACACTGACTGCAGGAAATGTAAATACCCGAACACCCCCGAAACACTAGAACATCTACTTTGCCATTGTCCTGCCCTAGAGCGAACACGGCTAGTATGTCTAGGTGCACCGCAAATTCACTCTATAGAAGAGGCATCAAAGCGCTCACCAAAAGAGCTACTGAGGTTCGCGAAACGCTCCTTAATTCTCCTGGACTTTTTAGCCTGAACAACCTCCGCGCCCGGACCACTAAGGGCCGCTTACGGCCTATGTACAGTACCCGCGAGGACGTCCGGCTTAACCTAACCTAACCTAGCACTTTGAGCCAGTTATTCGGATGGGTATCAGAATGTTCAGAGAGTGTATTGCACGCTAAGAATGTTTCTTGAGTACTGATTTTATTGGAACAATGTATGGGCTTATATACCCTTTTGCTTACAGTCTAAGGATCAAATGTTACATAGGGTGAGTATCTTAGAACTAACAAACATGTGGTAACGATTAAAACTTAAGGATACAAGTGCGCCTACATCACTTTACACCAGATGGTAATACGATGTCTGCGCATGGGTAAATCTATAATAGAAAAAGGGTCACGACGGGTGCGTGCAGATGGTGTTGATCCATGTTTGTTCCCCTTCAGCGGTCTGCATGTCTCTCGTTACAAAGAGGCCGGTATGGCCACTAAACATGCTCCCGGCCGGTGTGGCCACTTAACATACTCCCGGCCGGTGATCCACTGTTACACATTGCCTGATGTGTCAACTAACACTTGCATTTCACAGTGTTATTTGTATATACATATATATATATATATATATACACTGGTTTCATCCGTAGAGTATCGGACAGTTGCTCGGCTATTCGGCGTATCTAAAACAAATGAATTTTGCAGGGTAGTCATTTATGAAATGTCTGCAGAATATTGAAACAACAATTTTTTAAACGAGGAAATGGTGTTAGAGTGCTTTGATGGATTTAAAAAAAATGGTTCTCCGCAATGTTCAGCAGCTATGGGTAAAATTTATTTGAAGAAGATTATTTATTAACTGAATAATAATGTTCCTTTACTCAGTGTAAGATGGTTGCCATATTGAAGTTAAACCGAACTCAAAAGATGCTGTTGATAACCACAATTATAAAGAATGGTATTTTTCTGTGCTGTTTGCATTAGTTGACTTCAGGTTAGATACTGCTTATTTATTTTGATATATAGTTTTGTTACAAACTAAATGAGTTTTACAGATACAGATTTCTATATATAAATGTTGGATGTCTGTGACTCACAAATTTATACGAACAGCGCACTGAAAGTAATGTTACAAGAAACACACTTGCTATAGAAGCACGCAGTTCCTGTTGTTGTGCTTGCAGATTCAGCCTAGAGGTTCACTAGCACGGTTATGAAGCCATACCCATTTCCCACAAACCTTTCAATCGAACAACGGGCTCATAAAATCAATTTGTCAAACGCTCGACGTGTAGTAGAAAACACGGTTCAGAAGAGTTGGCAACGGCCTTGAAAATAATATTGGCAAAGTCGAAATCATTTTTTTTGTTGTTGCATTTTGCATAATGAATACAATTCTTTAATTCAAGATGAGAGCATCGCTGAAAAGAACAACAATGAACAACCAGATGAAACAACTTGACCTGGCGATTCAGATTTAGGTGCAGAAACTGGAATACGAGGTTTTGCAAGCATTATTATATAATATTAAATAAATAAATAAAAAATCGATTTTATTTATTTTTAAAGTTTTTTTTTGGATTTTTTTCAAACAGCTCCAAGGCCTCATGGAATTCTCGCATATATATTGGTTAGCTTCTTGCAGATCTGCTCTTATTCCTTTCATAACGTCTAGAAGTTGTTCTGAGCCGGCTTCGGGTTCGGTTCCATTCGGTTTTCATCCACCCCAATAATGGAATATTAAAATATCTAAAATGTTATGTTGTTTTATATATATTAAAGAAATTTTAAAATTTAGATGGTATTAAAAAACGTGCCAGTGCACAGTGGTTCCGCCCATAGGCCAAAAATTGAAAATTCGATCACAAAATAATTTACGAAATGCACTCAAATTATCTCTAAAATGTTCATATTTATTGATGACAAATCGGTTTTAGTCAGAAACCTAACGGGACTTTCTAAAAATAGCATCGAAAGCTTGAACACGTGTTAATTATTGAAATATTTTGCAGCGAAGAGAATTTTTCTTCACACTAAAAACCAACTTTGAAGAAGGCAAACGTTTGATAGATTCATCTAAGTTAAATTATTTAAAATGGAATTTAAAGTTGAAGGTATTTATTATAAATTTATAATATAATAATTATATAATCAAATAAATTCTTTCTGTGAATTTATTTAATGCGATTCAATATTTTTTGTGTGTTCTGTGAACGTATTTTTCATGTTTAGTTAAACTTTTTTTTGTGATCCCACAAAATTCCGCAAATGGTATATCGTGTTTGTCAGACATTTGAGGTAAATAATTTTTTAAAATGATCCGCAAATATGTGCCAATGGATACGCAGTAATAAATATACTAAGAGCGCCTTTTGTTTTCAAAGGTAAGTTTTACCCCGCAAAAGTCGCTTCCTTTAATTGTTGTAAAGTTGCGTTGTCTGCGTCATTCGTTTATTTGTAATTGTTTTTAATTTTTTATATGTTAAAATTAAGATTTTATTTTGATTTTGTTAGGCTCGATACATAAGTGTGTTTTTGCACGCTTATATGTTTTTAATTTATGGTGCACGCTAAAGGGTACAAACGCAAAAAAATTAAATGAAGTCATTAAAAACATGGAAGAAACAATTAAAATCGAAGGCTACATCGCAGAGTCTGGTGATTTTCCAAAACTAATTGGGTACGTTTGTAAATGAATTGCAATATTCTGGCAAAAGTACAATAAAACAAAATCATTTGTTGCTCAATATGAATCCATTTGGTTTAATGAAAAGGAATCCATTTTTTTTTTAAATGTACCAAGCCAATATTGCGGCAGTCAGCGGATATTGTTGGTCGCGGGCGCCCAGAACTTGATTTTATGGAGACCTCCGAGAGTACAAAGCGACGACGTATAGCTAAGCTGAACGAAATAGATGAGTCCGCCGTATCTTCTATACGAGATAAGCATAAACAGCACCACCTTTTGCCAGCCGATCCAATTGAAGTCCTTTCCCTTTTAATGGAGACCCCATTGACTAAAAGCCCATATTTACTTATTTGAATCTTCGTTAACGGCAAAATATATTTTGGGTTTTTCGCAAGCTATCAAAGTGTGTTGAACTCAAAAAACAGAGATACTCTGAGAATATTTTTGTGGACGAATCTCAAGCTGAAGTGGAGTTGCAAAGGTTACTGGATAATACCGCATCAGTATTAGAGCTAGAAGCTAATGTTGTTCGAACGGTCTCTGAAGATTCCATTAAAAATTTAATTTTAATCGGAAAGTGGGGCTTTGATGGAAGTACCAGGCAAAGCGAATACAAACAGAAGTTTTCAAATGATGCCTTGGACGACAGAAGTTTATTTGTCACATCATACGTTCCTCTGCAGCTTGTGGCACAAATAGATGGTCAAATAATTTGGAAAAATCCCCGACCATCTTCTACTCGTTACTGTCGTCCAATCAGCTTCAGTTCCAGTTTAAACAAGTAAGAAAGGCTACAGTCGATCGAGCCGACTGTAAAAGATCCCGTACTCCCAAGTAGTGCCCATTTTATTAAAATTAAAATTTTAAAATGAAATTAAAAAAATTAAAATGAAATATTTCCATTTTGAATTAAAATTAAAAAGTAAATAAATTAACAATCGCCATTGTCAGCATTCGAACCCGCGATCCATACGAAGGTTCCATATTGCGCCGCAACTCTACCAGTTGCACCACGACCCTCTTCTATCATTCTTCCGATTATTTGCAAATATGTATGTGTGCTCATACATATGTGTGTATGCATAGCATTGTTCGGCGCGGCCAGCGGCTCCGGGCAGCGCTGCCGCCAAAGCAGGTAGAGAAAACGTTCGAACATATGTTTGTATGTTTCTGTGTTTGTTTGTATGTGTTGCGCGCATGCAGTGATTTTGCAGTAAAATAACATGCACTTTGAACCGAAATTTCTCTCTTGTTTGACATAGGATTTTGATGCCACTTTCAGGAAAGTTAGAAATAGTAGGTCTCTAAGCGTATGTTAAATTACAACACTGTACTATTTGATTTAATGCCTTAAAAACGGCATTGAAGTTGGAAAGTTTTTTAGTTCTCATGAGAAAAGGGGGCGTGGCAGTTCAAAATTTTTAATGACATTATACTAAGGCTGTCTCTAGGAACCTGTATACCAAAATTTGTGCTCCTAAGTGCTATAGTTACTGAGATATTCGCCTAAAACACAAATTTTTTCGAGGTGTGTCTGGTTTTTTGCTCATTGCGGGGGCGGTAAGGGGCGTGGCAACAATTTGAAATAAACTTGATCTGCTCGCAAAAATAACGGACTTACATTCCAAATTTGGTGTCTCTAGCTCTTGTAGTTTAAAAGATCCAGGTGTTCATACGGACGGACAGACGGACATTGCTATATCGACTCGGCTGTTGATGCTGATCAAGAATATATATACTTTATGGGGTCGGCCACGCCTCCTTCTGCTTGTTACGCACAGCTCGCTACTGACAAACTTAATAGACCCCTATACTCTTTTATAAAGAGTACGGGGTCTAAAAAGAGACGACCGAACTTTCGATCAACGAAGAAAAATATTTTAGGGAAAAAATATGCCTTTTAAAAACCAACCGAAATATGCATTTTCATTAGAAAAATTCTGATTACCCATAGTTTGCATCTTACTATGGTAGACGGAAAAGTGTGCAACGCTCTAAGTGAATCCTCGTCGGCAAAGTGTTAGACATATATGTCGAGCAAAGCCAACGGAAATGAAGGACGTCAAAAAATGGTTGAATAAAGAAGTTCAAAACATTTTTTATAAATTACGCTGGTCTCCACTACATTCATACATACGCATTTTTGAATACTTTTTGCATATTTCCTATAAATTAGAGGTCAAAATGTGGCAAGTAAGAGATGCAGAAATGAAGATTTCCGTATTGGCGAGAAAAACTAAAACCCAAAAAGAATTTCGGGAAAATATGGACATAATTTTGGACAAGCCCAGAGATGGAGGCAAGGGAACATCCAATAATGGATATAACGCTAGGAAATTCTTTTTCAAACGCAACTTTGAGCTCCGAAATTACTGGAATTGATGAAAGAGTAATTTAACAAGTAAGAAAAGTACAGTCGAACAGTAAAACTGAGTATTCGAATATGTGCGAACCATCAATATTGCGACCTGTGGATCAAAGACTAACATTCTCAAAAAGTTCGTTTCTGACGAAGACACGAATGACTCTTTGTGAACGAGTCCTACCTTCACCTTAACAATCTAAACGTACAGCCTGGGACTTCATAAGTCTGATTTGGGAAGGTCGAGCCTTCAACAAACCAAAGCATTGATGCCTGATGCATCAGCTTATTAAATTGGACACTTTTAATGTGACAGTACACACTTTGGACATTGTGGAAAATAATCTCGAAATTGGAACTGTTAAGTAAATAGTCGAAATGTGTACTAATCAACTTAATGGAGCGTAATTTTTCTAATTCTTCCTGAACTACATTTCGACCTTGGATGGGCCTCGGAGGGTTGAAGTTGTCTACTAGGAACAGTCCAGCTGCACTTGTCGCTCTACTACAGCCTACATACAAAGCTGCTCGATCTAAACTATCGGAAATGTGTACCACCACTTTATTAAAGGTTGCACCCTGACTCTTGTGGATAGTAATACCTTCTGCAGGCACGATCGGAAACTGCTTGCGATCTATCGTAATATATTCATTTTTCCTAAACTGAAAACTTCGTACAGTTTTCACTACTGGGGTCCACAATGGATTGGGTAGATTTCTATACTTTAAACGTAATTATTTTCCTACTCTTTCCTCAAGGAAATCTACCCATAGAAGAATTGGATGACTGTTTGAATCTAAATCTATTTGCCTAAGAATTCCTGTTGCTCCATTCACTAAGCCATCTGAAGTGTCTATGTTAACAGTCATTATATACTTTGCTGTAGTCTTCAAAATGAGAGTACTGCACAAACCCTGGGTTTCTGAAGTTTTGAATCCTTTTACGGATTCAAGAATTCGGGCCTTGTTTGCCTCACCTAAATTATTACCCTTAACAAAATCCTCAGCATTAGAACAATACTGAGTGATCGCAATTCGATTCAGTTTTAAAGAGTTGTATGAATTTGTTGCGGCGTTGGAGTGGAAAAGATGAATAGCATCTTCTGGTATCATATCTTCCCTTACTACTCTGGATCTAAGAAGCTCAATGTCAATGTCTGTCATATGAGCGGATGCCATATTAATAAGGGCTACAGCAAATGGTTGGTCATCTCGTTGAAGCATTATTTCCGTCAACTCGAAAAATTCAAATCTCATTAGATTGTTTTCCCACAGTGTGCCATGTAGTTCACTGTAGTCTTCCCTAGAGGATTGCTGAAAAATCCATCGGTCGCCCACAGGCCTCAGTTGTCTGAGATCGCCGAACACGATGACAGGTATCCCTCCAAAAGAGTGATTACACTTGAAAATTTGCTGTAGCCTCACGTTTATAAAGCCAAACATTTTGGCTCCTACCATTGAAATCTCGTCAATAATGAGAAGTTTGAGATCGATCAATCTCGAATGTAGCGTGTTCAGTAAGTCAGCGGATAAGGCCCCAATTCGATCGGACTGATTTACAGGAAGACTAAACATTGAATGGAATGTACAACCTCCTATTCCGAATGCTGCCTTCCCTGTTGGAGCGGACAAAAGAACTTTTAATTGACTCAGGATTTGAGACTCCTCTATTATTAAACCTAGCTGTAAGGGCTTGATACAATACCGAAATAAGTCGGCTTTTGCCGACACCTGCTCCACCACCTACAAATTCATAAAACTTATTGCCTATCTTAAAATTATGCAACACATGGTTTAGATAAGTTCTCTGTTTTAAGTTTAGGGAACAAACTATTTCCTCTAAACATGACGATGTCATTAAAACAGGCAACTTAACAAACTGAACTGTGTTGCTGTTTGGCCCATCTGCATTCTCGTCATTTCCTATATTTAGAATGTTTATTTGAGGATCTATTTCTGCTACACCTAAGACTCTAAATCTATTATCTACATTTCCCTGATCATCTGAATTATCTAATTCATCTACCTGATTCTCTTGTAAAACTCTACTGAGAGCATCTTCTAACTCACTATCGTTTAAAACATTAAATCTCCTACGATTCGCTTCAATAAAATCCTTATTTTGATTGCAAACCTCTTCGCAATTTCTACCAATAAGCTCGTCCTGTTCATTTCTCCACGGATAATACAATATAACTAATTCCCTAAAATAATTCTCCCTATCGTGACTAACATTAAATCTCCTATAACGTATTATCCGTGGACTACGCCTTTCTCTGATAAATCCGCTACCATTGCGAAGGGGATGAACTTCGGTTGTACCGAATCCTGCATTTTCTACCTCGTTCTGTGATTCTTGGCGAGTCCTACCTGCAGTTTTGGAGAAAGTATAATATGCCGCAAAGTCTGCTAAGCATAAACTATTAAGATCATCTGGACGGTGAACGTAATGATCTAATAGGCCTACTTCAAAAATGTCTTTTGAGTCTTCGGACAAACTTCCGAGTTGTGCCCTCGACTTGAGCATTTGAACACGTTTGTCAGGCAATCCAGTGTTTATGAAGACTTCTGCATTGCTGCTCTCTGACAACGACATTCCTAAACAGCAATAAGTTGCCTCCTGTGCAGATATTTCTGAGCCATTCATGAACTTATGACCTATGTGCTGCAGTTTCTGTCTAATACTAAAATTTCCTAAACGCGCTTCTTCTACAGCTTCTCGCATAAGCTTTGACATACCTCTTTGCGACTTATTTATGTAATTGATAACATAACTGCAGCACGCATATGGATCTAATATAAACTGGATATCTATATTGGCTCTCTGCATTGACAAAATATGCGTGTTGTACGCATTCACCATAATGGCGTCGAAGCTTCTCTTTAAAAATATCTTTGGTCTATTTAAACTAGATCGAATTGCTGAAATATAATCCTCATAACTAAGACCAATTTGAGGTTGCGAGAGAAAATTATTAAAATCATTAAGAGATTCTCTAACTTCACTATCTATAGGAGAACTCAAGAAACTGTTAATTTTCTCAAAATTCTTTTGATGAATTGAATTGCTCGGACTATCTTCAGGAAGAGGAAAGAGAATTTCTGTACTAGGCATAGGAGGATATGGCATACCAAAACGACAGATTTGCCTATTTCTGATGCTACGCTGGCATGACGGAGTATGCTTATGCGTTTGGTATAAAATAAATGGTTTCAATTCATCGTTTGTTGGATTTTTTTCCGTCGTTATAAACTGATCCACAAACTGAATTACAGACGGACAAGAGGATGGATTACTAGAATCAAATAAAGGGGCATTCTTCAACCAAAACATTCCATGAATGTGTGGTGAGCCCCGATGTTGAAACTCTACTCGCCAATAAAACTTGTACACAGAATGTTGGCCAAAAATGCCTCCATCCTTCCTCATTACTTTTAACAGTTGCCTATACCTGTAATCAAAATACCTAGCACAAGTAACTGGGTCTGACCTAATCAATTCTACAACTTCAGACCTTTCTACCCTACCTGCCTCTTCTTCGGTTAGAACTTCCTTCCTAACTGTTTTCTTCAAAATAACTATAAGTTCTAACCACCTACTTTCTGCAGCAGAGAGCGTAATGAAGAAAGAAGGTATGCCGAATTGTCGTATCATGGCCATTACCTTCTTCTTCTCTCCTTCCCAATGCGCAGGAGACGAACGAATGCCTTTTAAAATCTTAAATCCCTCATCAAACTGAATTAAATTTTGTATTTCTTCCTCATTAAGGGCTGTCCTAGCAGTAACGCCGCGGGAAGCGCTGTGCTTTCTCAAGCAAATGGAATAATTATTCCGCATATTAATAAGCTGTATTTTCCTAAGATTGTAAAAAAGCTTATCTACCCTACAAGCCCTTCTATCAAAATTCCTAAGCTCTGATCTAATAATTTTTGTGTAGCTTTCTACACAATTTCTTTTCACTCCTGCATAAATCGTGGGAAAGGACAACTCCTCTGAATCACAATCAGTTATCATGTCCAGAGGCCGTTGTCCTTCCCCAGGGGCTACAGCTAAACTACTACCATCTAAATTTTCTATTGGTATAATTTCCATTAGGGTTTCCTCACCTCCAGGATTAAGCTTCTGCTCTTCTACTTCTATATTTGGGTTTGCAGCTCTATCACCCAATTCTCTAACTAAATCTATATCTTCTGTTGATGCAATAAATGGCACGACTTCAGATGTATGAGAAGCCAACCATTCCTCATTAATACTAATTCCATGCTTTCTATAAAGCTCAGTACCTACTAAATACCTAATTGCATCAACAACTCTAGATGGAGATATAGTTTCCACCATAAAACTGTGACGATATTCTAACCTACGTTTGAGGTGGAGCTGAACAACCTCTGCGTCACTAAAAGCCCTTGGAAGGGAAGTTACGACATTCGCAACTGGAATTGGCACGTTAACTACAGCTCCCTTAATGCTATTCTGTCGATCATAATCTAAAGATTTTATGATCATGAACGGTAACCGTGGAGAAACTAACCTTTCTTCTAAACTTTGTAAGTCTTTCAGACATTCTGGAAGCTCTGGGAAGTCTAAGCCATTTGTAATGGAATTCTTGGGTTTTTTTCCATCCTTTATTAAACGGCTACATAATTTGCAAAACGCGTGCAGGCCGTTTACAGATGGAAACTGATCGGACAAAAACAGAATATCTGAGCTATACTCATCATTTTCTAAAATATATTCCCTACTCATCCTATCTATTTGGTGAGGAAACAACAAACCTTTACAGCAAATGCAAACATGGTCGGGGCCCTGTTTAATTTTTTCGTTGTAAGTAGCTATAAGACTTTCCAAACTATTCCTAATGGGTCGTGCCTGTCCTTCAATGGCATTTGATCGTTCCTGCTCATTACGATCAGCATTACGCTCGTCTTCTGCTGCTCTATTCTGAGTATTACTTCTATATTGACTAACTCTCTGGCTTAAGTTCCTAACTGAATCTGGTGCTATCTGTCGTGCTCTTATACGAGCACTTCTTCTTTGAGCTGTGTTTCTAGCTCTTTCAACTAACCTACGAACAGGGTCATTTCGAACCTGTGACCTAGCTATTCTATCTACTTCTCTTTCTAAAATTCTAATCTCTAAATTCTGCCTCCTATCAAAGTGTTCCTGGCTATTGCGCACTTGCTCTATTCGCCTAACTAAAATATCCTGTCTTCTTTGCGATCTTCGCAAAGTATCTACTGCTTGCTCTCTCTCTCTTACCCGTGGATTTAGCCTATTTACCCGTCTGCGTTGGGCATCTGATGCCCTCTCAAGTTGCTTAACTTCTGAATCTTGTCTCCTAATTGACCTTCGCGAAGTATTGGCTGCCTATTCGCGATCCCTCTCTTGAGAAATTTCCCGACGACTACGTCTGCGTTGGGCATCTGATGCCCTCTCGTGTTGCCTAACTTCTGAATCTTGTCTCCTAATTGACCTTCGCGAAGTATTGGCTGCCTGTTCGCGAGCTCTTTCTGCAGAATTTTCCCTACGACTTCTTCTACGATGGCCATCTAAAGTCCTCTCGCTCTGCCTAACTTCTAAATCCTGCCTCCTAAGTGTCCTACGCGAACTATTGGCTGCCTGTTCGCGAGCCCTTTCTGCAGAATTTTCCCTACGACTTCTTCTGCGATGGGCGTCTGAAGCCCTCTCGCTCTGCCTAACTTGTGGATCCTGCCTCCTAATTGTCCTACTCGAAGTATCAGCTTCCTGTTTTTTTTCTCTTAATCGCGCACTTCTCCTACGTTGTGAACGCTGCTGTGAATTCCCAATCTGTTCTGCTACTCTATTTTCGCTTACTGCTCTACGGATTCTTTGAGACTGGGAATTTAACTCTCGCTCTCTATCTGCATATTGTGCGTCTTCTCTATTTAACCTATTTCTTTCTCTACGTCTTTGAGATTGCGCAGCTGCAGACAATTGCCTTCTGCGCGGCATTTTAAAATTATAAAAAATTTTTAATTATATAAGAGTATTTACTGTATTTATATTAAATGTATAAAAATATAATATATAATATTTTTATATAACTTATATAAATAAGAAAAAATATTAAGCAAAATCAAATTTTAAATTAAATAAAAATAATTAAATATTTATCTATTATATATATTAATTATATAATATATAAAATATTTAAATTTAGATATATAAAATATTTAAACTATATAGTATTATTTATTGTATTTATATAAAATGTATAAAAATATAATAATAATATATAAAATATAAAATATTTAAACTATATAGTATTATTTATTGTATTTATATAAAATGTATAAAAATATAATAATAATAATAATTGCAGCGTGGTACCAAAAAGCGAAATGCAAATATATTTCCAACGTATGATGTTCTGCGGTCTGCAAAAAAACTGTGCTATCCTAGTGGTCTTATAGTAACTGATCATTCATTTGAGGTACCTTTACAAAATTTAATTGATCACACAGTATCCAGAATATATAAAGCTTATTATAAAGATTTTCCTTGTGTAGAAAATAATAATTGTTCCCAGCTAACTGCTTTTTATAAATGGGGTTGTGATGGAAGTAGTGGCCACGCAACTTATCGCCAAAACTTTAATGATTTAAACGGTAACATGCTTGACCAACACATGTTTTCGGTGTATTTGGTACCATTACAAATACTTCAAGGATCAAAAATAGTCTGGAAAAATGCAAAACCTTCATCCACTCGTTATTGCCGGCCACTAAAATTGATTTGTCAAAAGGAGACAGTAGATTTGGTTCATGATGTTGTGAACAATTTTAATAGCCAAATATCAACAATACGGCCAACTAAAATAGAAAATTTTGAAGTGTGTCATCAATTTTATATGACCATGATAGATGGAAAAGTATTCAGTGTTCTGGCGGAATCATCATCTTTAGTTTGTGGTATATGTGGTACAACTCCAAAAAAAATTAATGATCTCAGCGCAATTAAAAATTTACCATGTAAAGAAAACTTGTACGAATACGGTTTATCCAGTCTACATGCTTGGATTCGTTTTCTGGATTGCATTCTGCATATAAGCTACAGATTAATAATTAAACATTGGCAAATTCGAAGTGCAGATAAAGAAGCTGTTGAGATCAGAAAACTGGAAATACAAAAAATTTGCGAAAGGAGATGGGTATACTGGTTGATATTCCCAAGCCTGGTGGCTCAGGCAATACTAACAACGGAAACACAGCGAGAAAGTTTTTTCAAAATGCAAAACTAGCTGCCAAAATAACTGGAGTCAGCTATCTGCTAATTTATCGGTTTAGTGTAATCTTGCGAACATTAGCATCAGGATATGAAGTAAATACAGTAGCCTTTAAAGATTATGTGTTTCAAACAGCATAAAATTCTCGTTATAACACAATGGAAGACTTGGCTCACACACTTTATATTTCATCGGACCCTTTTATTACAATGTTAGCTAAATCAACAGTTACATTTTCTAAAAAAGATCAGTTTGTGGATAAAGACATTATTAGTCTTATTGTAAATGACGACTCACAGGAAGAGTTATCGGATTACACAACATCAGATACTGATTAAAGCTAAAATTGTATAATTTAAGAAACTGTACAAAGCCAAAAATAAATTATTTTTAAGTTGTTATGTTTAAGATATAGTGAATAATTAAATAAATGTATGATTTAAGAAAGAAACATGTTTTTTTTTTAAATACAAACAAATATTTGCTCGATTGAACATTACTCTAGCAGAACATGCGCGCATATGCGGGAGAAGATTAAATTTCCGATAAATTTTTCTTAATGATATAGTTGTCCAATTTATTTGAATTTTTTTTTAGATGTGTATATATATCTCTAAAGTAATAGTAAAAACAATAATTAACGAAAAAATTTAAATAAATTCCTTAAAATTGCGCGAAAATGACCAGACATCGTAGAGGTCACGTTTACACTATCTTAAAACAAATAATAAAAAAAGTATTTTCACGAAACAAAAAAAAACCTTCTTCATTAATATTGATTTGTAACAAATTCATCTACAAAAAAAAATATCCGATCAAAAATATCTTAATTTTTGTAGAAGTTATTAATTAATCGCCGCTAAATCAGACGTTTCGCCCACTGTGCAGTGGCGACGAGCTAAATCAGGTCGGTCGAAATAATGCATTACGTACGTACCTAAAGTAATGCAATACCTACGAGATTTTTTAGCAGCGCATTTGTAATGGACAAAATTAAAACTACTACTCGTACGAAAGAACCGAGCTGTTGTGAGCTTCGTTATTTTATGCCCCTTCCCCTCTAATCCACAAACGATTTTCGCGTTTCGTTGTGCCGCTGCGTCTGCGGATTTCGTTTTGGAATTTACCGTTATTTGTGTGGCACGCGTTCCTCTTTCGTTTGAGTTTTTTGTCTATGCCTATTCCTTTTGTGTGTATAGTGTTAATGTGTGTAAATACAAGTGTTTTTTTTTTTTTTTTTTTTTTTTTTTTTTTTTTTTTTAAATTCCAACTAGTCTACACGGTGTATATACATTTAGGCTAAGCTAGAGGTAACGCTAAGTCCCGCGGTACGACCGTTAGGTAATGCTTCGCAGGCCCTTCAACGCCACCTATAGCGTCTATGAGGAACAGTTCCTCGCTCGCTCTTCCCTTCTCAACGCGGTCATCATCTCAGCTGCAAAGGTGCACACTGCATCCCAGTTTGATGCTGAAATCAGCATAAAGCTGATCAGGTTGGACACTCTGACGGGGGCGCCGATAGCTTGTTCTAGTCTTGCTCTCGGGCTGGCAAATCTGCTGCAGTGAAACACCACGTGGTGGGCATCCTCCACTACTCCGGGGCCGCAGGATGGACACTCGTCGGAGGTGTCGTGGCCAAATCTTTTCAAGTAGCTTCTAAAGCATCCGTGACCCGAAAGGATTTGGGTCAAGTAGAAGTTCACTTCCCCGTGCTTCCGATTGAGCCAGGTCGTCAGATTGGGGATGAGCAGGTATGTTCATCGTCCTTTAGCGGAGCTGTCCCACCGGATTTGCCACCTCTCGATTGATTCCCTTCTAGCGTCCCTTCGTATTTGGGTTAGTGAGTTGTCTTCTGTGAGCTGCCTCGTAGACCTGTAAATAGAAGAAGATTCCCTTACCAGATCCTCAATCGGGATCATTCCAGCCAGGACCAGCGCGGCGTCGTCTGAAATAGTGCGGAATGCACAGCACACTCTGATGGCGTTGAGTCTGTGAGTTGAGCGGATTCCGCGAGTGTAGCTCGGTACTTCCATGGCTTTCGACCAGACAGGAGCTGCGTAGAGGATTATAGCCCTAACAACGCTCATGAGGAGCTGGCGCCGGTGTTGCTTAGGGCCTCTGGTGTTTGCCATTAGTCTTGCAAGAGCCTGGCTTGCTACTGCTGCTTTGGAGGAGACGTAGTCCATGTGTTCCCTGAAGGACAACCTGGTGTCGATCATTACGCCCAGGTATTTAATCGCGCGCTTGGAACTTATTGCAGAGTTTCCCACGGTGATTTCTGCAGTCTCTACCTTCTTCCGGCTGCTTATGAGCACAGTTTCCGTCTTGTGGGCTGCGAGTTCCAGGCCGGCATGGGAAAGCCAGCGTTGAACTGCGACGATGCATTCGTTGCAGATATTTTCCGCGACGTGTAGCTCCTTGGCCGTAACAGCGATGGCCACGTCATCAGCAAACCCCACTATTTGAGCGCCGGGAGGCAGAGCCAGACGCAATACTCCGTCGTACATGACGTTCCAGAGCAGAGGTCCTAGAACAGATCCCTGGGGGACACCAGCACTCACGTTGTGTGTTTGGACTCCGTTGGTGGTTGAATACTGTATGTCTCTATTCTGGAAGTAGCTGCTGATGATGTCGACGAGGTGTGAAGGGACGTCGAATTCGTGCAGGGCCTGAACAATCCTGTCCCAGCGTGCCGTGTTGAAGGCGTTCTTCACGTCAAGTGTGGCCACCAGGCAGTATTGCTTTGAGCCTCCTTGCCATCTTGTGCCTTGGATAGCTCTGGAAGCTATGTCGGTCACAGTACCAATGGCGTCCAGGGTAGACCTCGCCCTTCTGAAGCCGAATTGATTGGGAGAGAGCCCGCCGCTAAGTTCGATTGCACCGTTCAGTCTTGTGCAGATCAGTCTCTCGAGGACCTTGCCCAGAGTGTTGATGAGGCATATGGGCCTGTAGGAAGACGGTTCGCACAGCGGCTTGCCGGGTTTTGGTAGGAGAACCAGTGCCTGCTGTTTCCAGAGTTTGGGAAACGATCTCTCAAGGAGGCACGCATTGAATAGGTCAGCGAAGGCCGCGGGGCGAAGAGAGAGTGCTAGTTTGACTGCGCAGTTGGGAATGCAGTCTGGGCCAGGAGCTTTTTTATCCTTGAGGCCTCTGGCTACAGAAAGGACTTCGTCGGCTGTAACTTCGAGGAAACGGGTCGGGCTGGATGCGCTACGGTACGCTGGCTCCCGATCTATTGGGGATGGGTTTGATGGAAAGAGAGCCTCGACGATGTTTCTGAGCTCGTCCTTGTTCGTCGGAGCAAGACGCCTGTTGGCCCCGATGGCTTTAACCACCATTTTATACGCGTTGCCCCACGGGTCGTATTCGGCTGTGTCGCACAGGCGGAGAAAGCATTCCCTTTTACTTGCTCGAATTTTCCTTTTGAGTTCCCATCTGGCAGTCCTGTATTCGTTCTGCCTGCTCGTGTAGTTTCGTGCCCCTCGCGCACGTTGGTATCGCCTCCTCGCTTGCATGCATGCTTTCCGCGCATTTGCGATGTCCTCGTTCCACCAGAAGGTAGGTGTATGGTGCCGTCTGTAGAAGTTTCTTTTAGGCATGCTACTGTCGCAGGCTCGGCGCAGATCCTCTGTGATTAGAACGGCTCTGCTGTCGGCACTACCAACAGAGGAATTCTGGGAGATGTGGAGTGCTTCGACAAATGAGTCCCTGTTCAATCTGTGTGCGGAGTATGTATTGCTGAGGGGCAAACTGTTCGCTGAAGAGCGCACGGGGTTCGAAAAGGACGCCAGAATTGCCACGTGGTCGCTTGCGGTGTACATATTACTTACTTCCCATGTAGCGCCAGCTGTCATAGTGCTACTTGAGAAAGTGAGGTCGACGACAGACCCGATGCCTCCTCTGCTGAATGTAAACTGGGAGCCAGTGTTCAGCAGCACGATGTCCAGCGAAGCAAAGATTTCCAGCAGGACTCGGCCCCTCGCGTTTGTTGAGCGGCTTCCCCACTCCAAAGCCCATGCGTTGAAGTCTCCTCCTATTATTAGTCTGCTCTTGCCGTTGGCGTCGATGGCGAGCTCCTCGAGGATGGATGTGAAGGCGGACAGATCTAGGCTGGGCGCCAGGTAGCAGCTATAAATCCACGTGCCGCCTAGGTTTGCGCGGACAAATCCATTGAATGACTTTAGGTCATCTAGAGCAGTTGGCGCAGCTGCGCAAGACCACAGCGCGGCGTTGCCGCTGGTGTCAGTGACCCAGGTCCGCGGACAGCAAGATTCGCGGTGGTGGGGTTCGCTTACGATTGCTATGGTCGAATCCGTTTCCCTTATCGACTGCTCCAACAGGGACTGAGCAGCAATACAGTGGTTCAGGTTAATTTGGATTAACCTTACCATGTCATTTTTTTGGTGGCTTCGCGGTAAGCAGGACATTTAAAACTACCCGCCGCATGGTCCGTCGATTCCTTCTTAGCCCGGGTGCAAATGCTACATTTGGGTGGTTTTGAACACGATTTGGCGGAGTGGCCTGTTTCGCTGCATCTAAAGCAGGCGTCCCTTAGGTCGATGTCGTTTGGGCATTTCGTTGCAATATGGCCGAACTCATGGCACCTGAAGCAGCGTGTGGGCTGGAGGATGGGCCGAACGCGGCAGACTACCCAACCGATTCGCAGTTTGCGCAGATCCACCAGAGATCTGGCCTTCGATACGGGGAGAGAGAGCGTTGCCACTTGCTGTCCATCCTTTAGGGAGCGAAGAGCCTTCACTGCGTCACTGTTGAGAGTGTCGTCATCCAGTGCTGCCTTAACAGAGTCGATAACCTCATCCTTGGTAACTAGCTCGTCAAGGTCTCGGATCTCGACTTGAGCTGTTTCCGTGAGCTTTCTGACGGAGGCTCGGTTGCCCAATGCCTTACTTACTGCGTCTGTAAGCTCGTCTGGGTTATGCTCTGGCTTTTTATCCAGCCTGAGCAGCAGGTCCCCGTTTGCTGCTTTCCTGATGCTGTGCACGTCTTTGCTTATGTACTTGAGCGAGGGGTCGCTCTTGACGATCTTCAAGATGTCGGAGTAGCTGCGTTGCCCTGCTCCAGATATAGCAATGGCATCGGCGCGGGGGCGTGTACGGCTCCTTTGACGTCCACTCACTTTGGTCCAACTAGAGTTAGCGCTGGGAGTTACCTGTTGGCTTGCTGCATCAGCCACTGGTGGTTCCTTTGTGGTAGGTGCCCGAGCCGCGGAGTGTTGGGCGTAGCCTTTAGTTTTTTTGGGTGGGGTTTTCCGTTGGCCCCATGTTGGATCCCTTTGCCGCTTGGGAGTATGATCGCACTTGTCATTGATAGCTACGGCTTTGTTGTTTGGTCTGTGGTGACCCAACTGAGCGACGGTGTTGCGACTGGCTATCGACGGAGTCGTTTGTACTTCTGTGCCGACCACTTCTACACAGCTCAGCTTGAGGGCTAACTTTTGAAGGCTGGCTAGCTTTGTAATTTCATCGCGACGTATCGTCGTGATGTAACGCTGCTTGTTGAACCAACTTGAAAGGCCCTCTAAGAGAGCGCCCATTTGGTGCAAGGCCCCCTTAACTGAGGTGGGCCACGCTTCATCAGGCTTCACCGGAGCTATTGGGAAGCTCGGTGGTGCCGACAACGGAGTAGGTGGAGTCCGTTGGAGCGCTGAGCTTTTGCTGAAAGCCCGCCGCTCTTCTTCCTCCATAGCGATCCGAGTTGGGATTTATTTGGCACAGCCTAAAAGGGGGCAATTCAATTCGTGACGACCAAAAGTATGCCACAGAAAAAAACAGTATGCAGCTCTGTTAGTTAGATGTTAACAGCACAGCTGATCTGTTAACTGCCCGTTGGTCAACACTGGAAGCGCAGGTGACTTGCAGCTCGGTAAGAGGAAGAGCCACGCACAAAATTGTAAATACAAGTGTATAATTGCATATGTGTGATGGTTTTTGCATTCGATTTACCGGCCGCGTGGCGTCACTTTTCAGATTTTGTTCTTCCGTGTGGACGTGATTTTTGAGGAAAGTATTTCGCAGTGAGTAAATTTTATCATTATTCGCAGCAAATATATGTAAAAATTGGCTTGTTGCATAAAATTTGTTAACGTGATTGTAGTGTATATATTATATTTATTAAGTGTATATGTGCCAGCAATTATTTTACGCTCAAACGTAAAACGTTTATGAACACGTGCTATATACACTCACACATATGTAAATACATGCGCATAAATATTAATTAAAATTCTTGCAATCAAGCCAGTTTTAACAAGTGTTTAATAATAAATAACATTCCAATAAATAAATAATATTATAATATATAAAATACATATATACATATATAAAAGCAGCTATAGCTTCAGTGTGCAAATTAGTGTTTTTTAAGAAGTGTTAGTATCGGTTAGTGTTCTTATTTCAACATGCCTACATAAAGAGAATTTAGCGATCGTAATATACGCAGACTTGTTGCCAGGGAAAGAATCGAAAGTAATGTGTTAGTCGATGAGATTAGTAATATTAATTGTTCTAGCAATGTCGATGTAGATGACATTTGGGAAGATGTTGACATGCCCATGCCTGAACATAATAGCCAGGAAGACGGTAGTGAAAGTGCAGGGTTAAGCTTAACAGAACAACTTCGCGATTGGTATGTTAAGTTCAGCCCTGCTAGAAGCTGTGTTCGTGCATTATTGAAGATTTTGGTTGGTTCAGGAATCGATGTTCCTGGCTCTGTGGATTGCTTAGTTAACCGTCGAGAGAAAACTGTTTTAAGGACAGTAGCTCCGGGAAGCTATCTACATCTAGGCATCGAGAACTATGTTCAAAATAATAAACACATTTTTGAACCACACCAAAATCATGAAATGGATGTTGGTATTGACGGCCTACCTCTTTTTAAAAGTTCTAGCATGGGTCTTTGGCCAATATTAGGGCACTTCTCAAATGTTCCACACAGTGAAGTCTTCATGATTGGAACATTTGTAGGAATTCAAAAACCCGTTAGTCCAAATGTTTTTTTTAAACGATTTTGTTCAGGAGTTGCAACGCATAGAGTTAGACGGTATAAAGGTAGGAACGAGTGAACTAAAAGTTAAATGCAAGTCATTTATATGCGATGCCCCCGCTAAAGCGTTTATATGTGGCCTAAAAGGTCATTCATCCTTCAACGGATGTATGAAATGCACGCAAGTAGGCACTCGAATAGGAAATTTTACAGCGTATTCTACAAGCAGAGGCGTTCCAATAACAGATAGTGACTACACGTCAAGGAAATATGTGGATCATCACCAAAACTATTTTCTTTCAAACGAAATGGTTTTAGAAAAACTAGGTATTGGTATGATTACACAGTTTCCTTTAGATGCAATGCATTTAATTGACTTAGGAGTGACCAAAATAATTTTAAAATTAATTTACAGTAATTCAGTCAAAGACTGCAAATTTTCCAATGAGCATAAAGTAGAAATTAATAGACGCAGCCTTTCAATAGCAGCTTTTGTTCCATCTGAGTTCCACAGAAAACCTCGAAGTCTAGAAGAATTAAATATGTGGAAAGCCACAAAATTTAGATTGTTTATTTTGTATACTTCAATAGTCCTCCTTAAAGATTTAGTACCAGAAGATTTTTATTATAATTTACTCCTGTTGCACACTGGATATAGGCTGCTATTAACAAAATCCCAATATAATACTAATATAGAAATAATACAACAAATTTTTGAATACTTTGTGAGCACTTTTGCTCTTAAATATGGCAATCATAATGTTTCTTTTAATGTTCATAATATATTGCACATTTGTGAGTCTGTCCAAGAAATGGGATATGTTCAGGACTTAACTGCATATAAATTTGAAAATTTTATGCAAGAAGTCAAAAAATCAATAAAGTGTCCGATTAACATTCCCCAGCAAATTAATAATAAATATTCATTTAAAAAAAGTAAAAATATCAAATGCAGTTTTTCATTCCATAGAAATAAAGCAGGTCAAATAACCAAGTGGGTTTCTTTAAAATTCACACTTTCAACCAAAAGTCCAAATAATTACTGCTGCATTCCACCTTGTTGTCCGTCCGCCATAGTACAATTCGTAGAAATTAACAACGAAAAGTTCGTTCAATGTCGACGCTTTGAGGATCCTCAGCCTTTTTACAGAGAGCCAATTAATTATAAAACAATAGGTCTTGTTCAAACAACAACAAAACTTCTAGGCGAAGAACTTGTTCCTCTTAGCAAAATAAATTATAAATACATGTGCTTGCCATATAAAGAAAATTTAGTTTTTATTCCTATTATACACTGGCAGACATAATTATTATTAATTGATTCATTTGTTTTTAAGATATGTTTAAAAAACAGTTTTCGGTGGAATCCTCGGAGTTTGAAGACACCACAGGCGACCGCTTAACGAAGATTGAGGAAGATGTCAAGGACATGAAGAAGTCTCTGGCCAACATAGAAACTCGTCAACTAGAAATCTTGACGATTTTTAAAAAATTAACAGTGGATGACATGCCATCGTCAATAAACTTATTCCCAGTTGTCAAAATGGAAGACTTACCAAAGGTTGACCAATTAATAAAAGATGACAAAGAGTCTTTTGTAAGTACCTAATATATTTTATGTAATATAATTGAACTTAACGATTTTTACTTTAATATTTTATATACAGGTGCGAATTCTTAAAAAAATTTCTAACGGAAATATTGTAAAAAACTTCGATGGAATAATTGGAAGTAATATTGTTTCCAATTTAAACTTCGATGGCCTAAACGGTAAAGAGCCATTTAAGCAGTTCAAGTATTTGAACGATGCTCTATCTGGTATGTATTAATCATTTTAATTTTATTTTTAATGACAAAAAATAAATAATGTTTTATTAACAGATGCTATTAAAACAGAGGGTTGGACCAACAAAACTTATATTACAACTATAAGGAACTGCTTTCGGGTTCAGAAAGGTCGGCTGGCAAAGCAGAAATTCGATAAAAAAACTAAAATTAAGGATGTAGATTTAAATATAGATTAAGTGAACATAGATTTTAAGATAGACTTTAAGCAGATAATAAGACAATAAATTAATATTATTTAAATTTAATAAAAAAAAAATACTACATTACTAAAGGGTTTATTTATTTCTTGTAGTAATCAATTATTTCAGCAAATACTTTACAAAGAAGTAAGCCATTTTATATAGTGGGAAAATGGGTTGGAGGTATATTGAGTTGTAATGTACGCACATTACTAACCCATAAGCGATTCTGAAATTGTATGCTGCGTTTTCTTCAGGTTGCGGAATTCCTGCATTACAATATTTAAAAAGTATATGCTTAGGTAATGGAGAACCGAAGGAAACTTCGTCGCCTCATTACTTTCTGCATTACAAAATTCCATATTTTCATGCACCCGGTAGAAAACGCGGCCATTTGTTAAGAAATTAATGGAGCTTGTATTGGGTTATTGAATGCACACAGGCGACAAGTAAAGCATTAGTAATCGATGAAATAATGAGCATTTCCGCCACTGGGTGCATGCGTTTGGTTGTGTGAGAGGCAATGCGTAAAAACGAACCAATAGAACAAAAACAATAACAACGAAAACCAGAGAGAGCGAAAGGAGAATATTTCTCTTTTAATTGTTTTTGTCTTTTTCGTCAATGTTATTGTTTTGATCTGGTTGATAATCAGCTGTGCCATAGGTTTTGTTGATATGCTTCAAAATTGAAGTAGCCAAAACAATGAGGCATATAAAAGAAAACAATTTGTTTTTCCTTTGAACTATGTATATGTAACGATTTGGCATATAAAAGCATTAGTTAAAGTAAAGGGCAAAGGTCATAAAGTCCATTACTACATAATATTGTAAAATAATAACAATATATACATACATATATTATATATCATATATACATACATATTTACGTTTACGTTACATGCGTGGCGACAGCGCTGACGTGCTTTCAAAACGCAAGTTCGTAACACGTAATACTTATGTATGTAGTACATATGTACATATGTATATGAATTATATATTTATATTTCCGATTTTACATATACGTATGCATATGTACAAATATTAAACAATTATACATATACATATGTACTTATATGTACATATGTATGTATGTGTATAATCGAATATATATATATATATATATATATATACATATATTAATTGTATACAATATATGTACATATGAATGTACCTACGTACTTGCACATTGCTAGCACGGCAGCGCTGGCGCCACTCATGCAGCGTAAACGTTAGATCACATGCTTCTATGTTTCTGTCTCGCTTGCACTCATGCGTTCAATTATAAGTATTGGTGTGTTAATTGCTTTATTGTTTACAGTCGAATTTGTATGCACCTTTCAGGATAGATTGATATTATTAGTCTCCAAGCGAATTATAAATTACAATACTGTACGATAAGATTAAATGCCTTCAAAACGGCATTGAAGTTTGAAAATTTATTTTATTTCTTGTGGGAAAAGGGGGCGTGGCAGCTCAAAATTTTAAATGACAATGCATTTACGCAGTCGCTAGGAACCTCCATACCAAAATTGGTGATCCTAGGTGCAATAGTTATTGAGATATTCGACTAAAACACCATTTTTTTCCGAGGTGTGTCTAGTTTTTTGCTCATTGTGGGAGAATGGGGCGTGGCATCGAAAAAAAAAAGATTCTTGTATTGACTGACTAAATATGTGATCGATTGAGACCAAGGTCGAACTTGTAGCTCTTACCATCTCTGAAATCTGTTTGTTCATACGGACAGACAGACGGACATGACTATATCGACTCGGCTTGTGACGCTGATCAAGAATATATATACTTTATGGGGTCTGCCACGCCTCCTTCTGCCTGTTACATACATTTTCACAAGCCCAATATACTCTTGCAGAGAATATAAAAATGTGCAACGATATTGCAAGCCATCGGATCTGGATATAATATTAATGCAGACAAATTTAAAAATTACGCACTGGATACTGCGAATAATTTGATAACTGCATATCCATGGTATTATTTACCGGCGACTGTTCATAAGGCTTTAATCCATGGCTCTGCTGTTGTAAAACATGCATTAGTTTCGATTGGAGAACTTTCAGAAGGAGCTGCCGAGTCCAATAACAAAGAGATACAAAAATGTACGCTTCGCCATAGTCGAAATATATCTCGCATTTTATCAAATACAGATGTTCTCAACCATTTAATTTTAAGATCAGATCCATATATAACAGGACAAACACACTACCTAAAAAACCAAAATAAATTTTATTAAAATCTGTTTTTGATTTACTAGATGATTTTCTGTAGTTTATTTTTTTATGCATATATACTTTTTTTTAATATAAGTTTGCTTTTGTATTTTGACACACCCACTTTGGGGCGTTCTATGGTCATATAAAACATGCTATTTTTACCTGGTTTTACCTCTATATGAACATAGTACGACCTATAGTGGGCGTGTCAAAAAACAAAAACAAACTTGTACTGCTTGGACATTTTATCTTTCATTTGCAACCTCCTGTGTCTTTCTAGCTCTTATAGTTACTGAGATCCTTTTGTTCATACATGCGGACATGGCTATATCGACTCGGCTATTGATACTGATCATTAATATATATACTTTATGGGGTGTGCCACGCCTCCTTCTGCCTGTTACATACATTCCAACGACTACAATATACCCTTGTACTCTACGAGTAATGGGTATAATAAGGTAATTGAGAATCGCGCGGATCAAAGTCGGGGCATCAAGTGGATAGTTATAAAACCTTCTCATTCATCATTTTAACGAATATTGAGGTATTATGAATGAAATGGGTGAGACCGTGAAGCGCGGGGAGCGGCCAGATGAAACTCTGCACAAAAACTATGATGAAAGTGAGAGTTTTAGTTTATCGCGAGCGTCCCCGACACTTTGAGATCAGCTCTACGAAAGACAATACGTGCGCAAAAGAGTGCACAAGGAGAGAAACCTCCTTTCTGTTCGTCCGTAACTTTAATCCGGTCCGTTTTTCCCCGTCTATAGTGTCCCCACGAATTTTACAAATTGTACCGTAAGATTCGAGCCCTGGACAGACTGAGATCTGTACCCTGGCTAAAATGCTTTCTTACAAACATGTAGCCTTACAGACTTTCGATTAGTATTCTTTCTTTAGCTTCATAGAATTCTGACATTTCTTGAGGTTGTTCTATTTCTTCAGCTTCTTTCATTACTTCATACAATGTCTCCAAATTTCCAAGTTGTTCAGTTTCTTTAGCTTTATAGAATTCTGTCATTTCTTGAGGTTGTTCCATTTCTTCAGCTTCTTTTATTACTTCATACAATGTTTCCAAATTTTCAAGTTGTTTAGTTTCTTTACCTTCATAGAATTCTGACATTTCTTGAGGTTGTTCTATTTCTTCAGCTTCTTTCATTACTTCATACAATGTCTCCAAATTTCCAAGTTGTTCAGTTTCTTTAGCTTTATAGAATTCTGCCATTTCTTGAGGTTGTTCCATTTCTTCAGCTTCTTTTATTACTTCATACAATGTCTCCAAATTTCCAAGTTGTTCAGTTTTTTTAGCTTTATAGAATTCTGCTATTTCTGGAGGTTGTTCCATTTCTTCAGCTTCTTTCATAACTTCACACAATGTTTCCAAATTTCCAAGTTGTTTAGTTTCTTTAGCTTTATAGAATTCTGCCATTTCTTGAAGTTGTTTCATTTCTTCAGCTTCTTTCATTACTTGCATTTCCATACGCTTAGTTTCCTTCAGATCTTCGTTCATAACAGTGTTGGAGGTTGCCGAAGCTGCGGTGCAACCCTGTGTTGTTCAGTATACTTGGTGTTTTTAGTGTTCAAGCGTTTTCTGGGATCGGCAATAAACAAGGGGCTGATCACACTGGCCTACCTTTTCCGGCCTTTTGTAAAATCAATGTAAAACCGATAAGATGTGTATTGAAAAAGACAAGAAACCGACAATGAAGATAAACATTCAGAACTTATTCGGCCTTTTCTATCTTCCTAGTATACCCCACAGTATACTACATATTTGCTTAACTCTATAGATAGTAATTAGACGGAAATAATATCAATTTTAAAAGATAAAGGTCAAGAATTTAGGGTAGAAGGAATCAATCAAATTAATTTAGCTGCCATAGTCTGTCTGTTTAAAAAAACAAGAAGCAGTTAAACGCCCGTGAATTCATTTTGTTCTACCAAATATACATAATTAACAACCAAAAAAATGTCAAATATCGAGGGAAAGGGAAATAACAATAAGTGACTGCAATTTTACTATGCAGCATTTTATTGTCATTATTCCCGTTACTCGTAGAGTACAAGGGTATATTGTAATCGTTGGAATGTATGTAACAGGCAGAAAGAGGCGTGGCAGACCCCATAAAGTATATATATTCTTGATCAGAATCAATAGCCGAGTCGATATAGCCATGTCCGTCTGTATCTGTATTAAGGAAAATGTACAGATAAAACTTGAATGATTTAGTATAGAAAACTTTTTTGTTAGCAATGCTATCTGAATCAAGTTCACACGGAGACTACATGTCTATGAAGTTCATGTACTGACCAAGTTTGATCGAAATCGGACAACTATATCGTATAGCTCCCATAGGGCCGATCGGTCAGAAACATGCTCCAAATATAAATTACTGTGAAAACATTTTGCATTGACTAAGCTATCTTAATGAAACTGATACAGAATAAATTTATCAATAACAGCCTATTTCAACCAGCACGTAAAAAAAACTTTGATCAACTATAAAAACTAAAGTAGAAAAGATAATCAAAATAACTAAACGAATATTTTTAAATATATGTTTCAACTTATTAAATTATACTTCATATATTTTTTATATATTTTTTTAATATTTTTTAACAATTTAAAACTAAAGTAACAACCAAAAAAATCATTCATTTCAAAAATGGTCATTCTCGCCAAAAAATTGCTGAGATTGTAGGACTGAGTGATTCAACTGTCCAGAGCATCATCTACAGATTTGTTCGTGAAAACAGGACCCACGATAAGGGGAGAAGCGCTCCCAATAAAATTTTTAATGATACGGATGAGCGGTACATTGTCTGTAAAATCAGAGATAACCCGCGGCTATCGGCTCCAAAAGTGGCCAGCGAAGTAGAGGAAGAGTTGGGCAAGCCATGCCACCCCGAAACCATTCGCCGTATACTACGGAACAATGAATTTAATGGCCGGATCGCTCGCAAGAAGCCCTTCACACGCGCAAAGAACCAAAAGTGCCGCCGGATATGGAATGATGAATCAAAGTTCAACATATTTGGATCAGATGGAGCCGCTTACGTTTGGCGTAAACCAAATACGGAGCTTGAGTCCAAAAATTTAAAGCCGACAGTGAAACATGGCGGTGGCAGCGTCATGGTTTCGGCCTGTATGTCGGCAGCCGGTGTGGGAAAGTTGGAGTTCATCGAAACAACGCTGGACAAACCAAGTACTTAGAGATCCTGAAAGGAAATTTGTTGCAAAGTGCTGAGCAACTTGGTATAGGGGACACTTTCCGCTTTTACCAAGATAATGATCCAAAGCATAAGTCAGGGATTGTTCAAACATGGCTTATTTGGAACTGCCCCCATGTAATGCAGCCACCGGCACAGTCACCAGACATTAATGTCATTGAAAACCTGTGGGCAATTTTGGACACAAATGTCCGAAAACGGAATATCCGATACAAAACGGACTTAAAAACAGTTCTGGTTGAGGAGTGGGCCAAAATCACCCCAGATGTGACCCGAAAATTGATGGAATACATGCCAAAAAGTCTAAAAATGGTTGTAGATAATAAGGGCGGGCACACAAAATAATAAACAAATTTTTTTTATCTTATAAGTTCGTTTTAGATTTTACTTAGGCCAACTGTTTGAAATAATATGTGGCCTCATTTTTGGTTGTTACTTTAGTTTTAAATTGTTAAAAAATATTAAAGAAAATACATAAAAAATAAATGAAGTATAATGTAATAAGTTGAAACATATATTTAAAAATATTCGTTTAGTTATTTTGATTATCTTTTCTACTTAAATTTTTATAGCTGATCAAAGTTTTTTTTACGTGCTGGTTGAAATAGGCTGCGAACCACTGTATACTGACCAAGTTTCATTCAAATCGGACTACTATATCATATAGCTCCCATAGGAACAATCGGTCGAACATTGAGTAACGGGTATCCTAAAGTCGCGGGGCGACTGTAGCATTCTTTCTTGTTAGGCATGTTTTCTAGTGTCGCGCACAATTTAATTTCTTCATATATTTTGCTTTCTGCTCCTGCTTCAGCCTTCTTAAATGCCTTTCACTATACATATTGGTGGTCAATTTTGTCCCTTTATTATTATTCTTTATTTATTTTCTTTTTATTTTACATTTTTACGAATATTTACGATTGTATTTGGTCAACCGGCGAACGCAGCTTTCAAACATGTTAATTTTTCAGTATAAGCTTTTAAATTTACCTATAAATTGTTATAAAATAGCCAAATAGCCACAGTTAAAAACAACACTTTAGTGAACTTTAAATATTTATATTCAATTTTATTTCACTTTGACTTGGCTTTTTAATGACTGTACAACCTTAATTTTCTTCTTTCAGGAAGCTTGTCCAAATGAGCAGATTGCTTTACTTCTTTTCATTTTGGTTATTGTTTCTTTTGCATTTATGAATTTTCTACTCTTTCAAGATCTGAATCGATATTAAATATTTAGTGGAACTGAAAAAATATTACACTAATCATTAAATTTATACTCAAATTACTGGGCTTTTGAAAATAATAAAATATATTAGTTTATACTTTTGTTTAAAGTATATGTCCATTATTCGATCAACCTCAAATTGGATTAATTTACATCACTTGAAGGGGACACCCTGTAAACTCAATTGCAATTTGCCATTGCCTTTAACTTAAATTCGAAGTCCAAATATAACGGTATTTTTTTGCATGTTGTCTTTGTGTAAGTAAACGCTTGCCTATACATGGGCAGTGCTGCCAGAGGGTAAAAAAACTAAATCAGCTTCTAACAAGTAAGATAAGTAAAGTCAAGCACGCCCGACCGTATAATACTCTCTGCATTTTTCGCCGATTAAATTATTAAAATCGGTATCGAGATATTACAATGTGTAGTACATGCATTAAAACACGTTAAAACAAAAACAATCTAAGCATAATCAAACATACATCTGTTTGTCTGTATGCGAATACACATACGAAAGACAATATATGATGCATATACATGTACGTATGTATGTGTGAATTCAGCGCAGCCAGCGACTGCGGGCAGGATAGTTTGATATAGTTAGTCTTTACACGAATATTAAATAACAATACTCTACGATAAGAAGAAAGGCCTTAAAAACGTATTGAAATTTGAATAGTTTTTTAGTTCCATTGGGAAAACGGGGCGTGGCATTCTAAAATTTTTGGCATGGCATTTATACAGTCTCTAGGACCCTGCATACCAAAATTGGTGATCCTAGGTGCAATAGTTATTGAGAAAATCGCCCAAAACACCAATTTTTTCCGAGGTGTGTCTAGCTTTTTCATCATTGTGGGCGAATGGGGCGTGGCATCGAAAAAAAAAAGATTCTTGTATTGACTGACTAAAAATGTGATCGATTGAGACCAAGCTCGAACTTGTAGCTCTTACCATCTCTGAAATCTGTTTGTTCATACGGACAGACAGACGGACGGACAGGCGGACATGGCTATATCGACTCGGCTTGTGATGCTGATCAAGAATATATATACTTAATGGGGTCTGCCACGCCTCCTTCTGCCTGTTACATACATTTTCACAAACCCAATATACTCTTGCAGAGAGTATAAAAATGGTGATGAATATTTTCCAAATGAATGTAAGAAAAGAAATTATCCTGATGTCCTGAATGAAAGTAAGGAGTGTGATAAAACTAATTCTATGAATCCAGCCATGAATTTAAAGGTGGACTTCTATGAAGCCCAGTCATGAATCCAGCCATGAATTTGGACATGTTAAACAGGTGAAATTCCTCGAAGCCCAGTCATGAATTTAGGCATGTTTAATAGAAAAAATTCTATAAAGGCCACTCATGAATCCAGCCTTGAATTCAAAGGTGGACTTTTATGAAGCCCAGTCATGAATCCAGCCATGAATTTAGACATGTTAAACAGGTGAAATTCCTCGAAGCCCAGTCATGAATTTAGGCATGTTTAATAGAAACAAGTAAGAAAGGCTACAGTCGATCGAGCCGACTGTAAAAGACCCCGTACTCCCATAGTATTGCATTTTATTTAAATTAAAATTTTCAAATGAAATTTAAAAAATTAAAATTAAATATTTACATTTTGAATTAAAATTAAAAAATAAATAAATTAACAACTGTCATCGTCAGCACTCGAACCCGCGATCCATGCGAAGGTTCCACATTGCGCCGCAACTCTATCAGTTGCACAACGACCCTCTTCTATCATTCTTCCGATTATTTCCATATAAGTATGTGCACACATACATATGTGTGTATGTATAGCATTGGTCGGCGCGGCCAGCGGCTCCGGGCAGCGCTGCCGCCAGCAGGTAGAGAAAACGTTCGAACATATGTTTGTATGTTTCTGTGTTTGTTTGTATGTGTTGCGCGCATGCAGTGATTTTGCTTTAAAATAACTTCGACTTTGAACCGTAATTTCTCTGTTGTTTGACATAGGATTTTGATGCCACTTTCAGGAAAGTTAGAAATAGTAATTCTCTAAGCGTATGTTAAATTACAACACTGTTCTATTTGATTTAATGCCTGAAACAAGGCATTGAAGCTGGAGAGTCTTTTATTTCTGATGAGCAAAGGGGGCGTGGCAGCTCAAAATTTTTAATGACATTACACTAAGGCTGTCTCTAAGAACCTGTATACCAATTTTGTGCTCCTAAGTGCTATAGTTACTGAGATATTCACATAAAACACAAATTTTTTCGAGGTGTGTCTGGTTATTTGCTCATTGCGGGGGCGGTAAGGGGCGTGGCAACAATTTGAAATAAACTTGATCTGCTCTACAAAATAACGGACTTACATTCCAAATTTGGTGTCTCTAGCTCTTGTAGTTTAAAAGATCCAGGTGTTCATACGGACGGACAGACGGACAGACGGACATGGCTATATCGACTCGGCTGTTGATGCTGATCAAGAATATATATACTTTATGGGGTCGGCCACGCCTCCTTCGGCCTGTTACGCACATCTCGCTTCTGACAAACTTAATAGACCCCCTTTACTCTTTTTTAAAGAGTACGGGGTCTAAAAATTCTATAAAGGCCAGTCATGAATCCAGCCTTGAATTCAAAGGTGGACTTTTATGAAGCCCAGTCATGAATACAGCCATGAATTTAGACATGTTTAATAGGTGAAATTCTATGAATCCTAGTCAGGAATTTAGGCATATCTGAAATTCTATGAAGTTCAGCCATGAATCCAGACATAATGTAGGCATGTTCCATACGTGAAATTCTATGAAGGCCAGTCATGAGATTATGCATGTTTCATAGGTGAAATTCTATGAAGGCCGGTCATGAGATTAGGCATGCTTCATAGGTGACATTCTATGAATCCAGCCATGAATTTAGGCATGTTTAATAAGTGAAATTCCTTGAAGCCCAGTCATGAATCCAGCCATGAATTAAGGCATGTTTCATAGGAGAAATTCTATGTAGCCCAGTCAAGAATCCAACCATAAATTTAGGCATGTTCCATAGGTAAAATTCTATGAAGGACAGTCATGAGATTATGCATGTTTCATAGGTGAAATTCTATGAGGGCAGCCTTAAGTTTGGGCATGTTTTATTGGTGAAATTCTATGAAGGTCAGTCAAGAATCCAACCATAAATTTAGGCATGTTCTATAGGTAAAATTCTATGAAGGACAGTCATGAGATTATGCATGTTTCATAGGTGAAATTCTATGAGGGCAGCCTTAAGTTTGGGCATGTTTTATTGGTGAAATTCTATGAAGGTCAGTCAAGAATTCAGCCATGAATTTAGACATGTTTCGTATGTGAAATTCTATGAAGGCCAGTCATGAGATTATGCATGTTTCATAGGTGAAATTCTATGAGGGCCAGCCTTAAGTTTGGGCATGTTTTATTGGTGAAACTCTATAAAGGCCAGTCAAGAATCCAGCCATGAATTTAGACATGTTTCGTATGTGAAATTCTGTGTAGGCCAGTCATGACATTAGGCATGTTTCAAAGTTGAAATGCTATGAAGGCCAGTCATGAGATTAGGCATGTTTCATGGGTGACATTCTATGAAGCCCAATAAGGAATTTAGGCATGAATTAAGGCATGTTTAATAAGGGAAATTCCTTGAAGCCCAGTGAATCCAGCCCAGAATTTAGGCATGTTTCATAGGTGAAATTCCATAAAGTTCAGTCATGAACCCAGCCATGAATTCATAGGTGAAATTCTATGAATCCTAGTCAGGAATTTAGGCATATCTGAAATTCTATGAAGTTCAGCCATGAATCCAGACATAATGTAGGCATGTTCCATAGGTGAAATTCTATGAAGGCCAGTCATGAGATTATGCATGTTTCATAGGTGAAATTCTATGAGGGCCAGCCTTAAGTTTGGGCATGTTTTATTGGTGAAATTCTATGAAGGCCAGTCAAGAATCCAGCCATGAATTTAGACATGTTTGATAGGTGAAATTCTATGAAGGCCAGTCAAGAATCCAGCCATGAATTTAGACATGTTTCGTATGTGAAATTCTATGTAGGCCAGTCATTAGATTAGGCATGTTTCATAGGTGAAATTCTATGAAGGCCAGTCTTGAGTTTGGGCATGTTTCATACACAGGTGAAATTCTATGAAAGTCTGTCATGAATCCAGCCATGAATTCAAAGGTGAATTTCTATGAAGCCCAGTCATGAACTTAGGCATGTTTAATAAGTGAAATTCCTTGAAGCCCTGTCATGAATCCAGCCAAGAATTTAGGCATGTTTCATAGGTGAACTTCCATAAAGTTCAGTCATGAACCCAGCCATGAATTCATAGGTGAAATTCTATGAATCCTAGTCAGGTTAGACATGTTTCGTATGTGAAATTCTATGTAGGCCAGTCATGAGATTAGCCATGTTTCATAGGTGAAATTCTATGAAGGCCAGTCATGAGATTAGGCATGCTTCATAGGTGACATTCTATGAAGCCCAGTCAGGACTTTAGGCATGTTTAATAAGTGAAATTCCTTGAAGCCCAGTCATGAATCCAGTCATGAATTAAGGCATGTTTCATAGGGGAAATTCTATGTAGCCCAGTCAAGAATCCAACCATAAATTTAGGCAAATTTAATAAGTGAAATTCCTTGAAGACAAGTCATGAATCCAGCCATGAATTAAGGCATGTTTCATAGGGGAAATTCTATATAGCCCAGTCAAGAATCCAACCATGAATTTAGGCATGTTCCATAGGTAAAATTCTATAAAGGCCAGTCATGAGATTATGCATGTTTCATAGGTTAAATTCTATGAGGGCAGCCTTAAGTTTGGGCATGTTTTATTGGTGAAATTCTATGAAGGTCAGTCAAGAATTCAGCCATGAATTTAGACATGTTTCGTATGTGAAATTCTATGAAGGCCAGTCATGAGATTATGCATGTTTCATAGGTGAAATTCTATGAGGGCAGCCTTAAGTTTGGGCATGTTTTATTGGTGAAATTCTATGAAGGTCAGTCAAGAATTCAGCCATGAATTTAGACATGTTTCGTATGTGAAATTCTATGAAGGCCAGTCATGAGATTATGCATGTTTCATAGGTGACATTCTATGAAGCCCAATAAGGAATTTAGGCATGAATTAAGGCATGTTTAATAAGGGAAATTCCTTGAAGCCCAGTGAATCCAGCCCAGAATTTAGGCATGTTTCATAGGTGAAATTCCATAAAGTTCAGTCATGAACCCAGCCATGAATTCATAGGTGAAATTCTATGAATCCTAGTCAGGAATTTAGGCATATCTGAAGTTCTATGAAGTTCAGCCATGAATCCAGACATAATGTAGGCATGTTCCATAGGTGAAATTCTATGAAGGCCAGTCATGAGATTATGCATGTTTCATAGGTGAAATTCTATGAGGGCCAGCCTTAAGTTTGGGCATGTTTTATTGGTGAAATTCTATGAAGGCCAGTCAAGAATCCAGCCATGAATTTAGACATGTTTCATAGGTGAAATTCTATGAAGGCCAGTCAAGAATCCAGCCATGAATTTAGACATGTTTCGTATGTGAAATTCTATGTAGGCCAGTCATGAGATTAGCCATGTTTCATAGGTGAAATTCTATGAAGGCCGGTCATGAGATTAGGCATGCTTCATAGGTGACATTCTATGAAGCCCAGTCAGGACTTTAGGCATGTTTAATAAGTGAAATTCCTTGAAGCCCAGTCATGAATCCAGTCATGAATTAAGGCATGTTTCATAGGGGAAATTCTATGTAGCCCAGTCAAGAATCCAACCATAAATTTAGGCAAATTTAATAAGTGAAATTCCTTGAAGACAAGTCATGAATCCAGCCATGAATTAAGGCATGTTTCATAGGGGAAATTTTATATAGCCCAGTCAAGAATCCAACCATGAATTTAGGCATGTTTAATAGGTAAAATTCTATAAAGGCCAGTCATGAGATTATGCATGTTTCATAGGTTAAATTCTATGAGGGCAGCCTTAAGTTTGGGCATGTTTTATTGGTGAAATTCTATGAAGGTCAGTCAAGAATTCAGCCATGAATTTAGACATGTTTCGTATGTGAAATTCTATGAAGGCCAGTCATGAGATTATGCATGTTTCATAGGTGAAATTCTATGAGGGCAGCCTTAAGTTTGGGCATGTTTTATTGGTGAAATTCTATGAAGGTCAGTCAAGAATTCAGCCATGAATTTAGACATGTTTAATAGGTGAAATTCTATGAATCCTAGTCAGGAATTTAGGCATATCTGAAATTCTATGAAGTTCAGCCATGAATCCAGACATAATGTAGGCATGTTCCATACGTGAAATTCTATGAAGGCCAGTCATGAGATTATGCATGTTTCATAGGTGAAATTCTATGAAGGCCGGTCATGAGATTAGGCATGCTTCATAGGTGACATTCTATGAATCCAGCCATGAATTTAGGCATGTTTAATAAGTGAAATTCCTTGAAGCCCAGTCATGAATCCAGCCATGAATTAAGGCATGTTTCATAGGAGAAATTCTATGTAGCCCAGTCAAGAATCCAACCATAAATTTAGGCATGTTCCATAGGTAAAATTCTATGAAGGACAGTCATGAGATTATGCATGTTTCATAGGTGAAATTCTATGAGGGCAGCCTTAAGTTTGGGCATGTTTTATTGGTGAAATTCTATGAAGGTCAGTCAAGAATCCAACCATAAATTTAGGCATGTTCTATAGGTAAAATTCTATGAAGGACAGTCATGAGATTATGCATGTTTCATAGGTGAAATTCTATGAGGGCAGCCTTAAGTTTGGGCATGTTTTATTGGTGAAATTCTATGAAGGTCAGTCAAGAATTCAGCCATGAATTTAGACATGTTTCGTATGTGAAATTCTATGAAGGCCAGTCATGAGATTATGCATGTTTCATAGGTGAAATTCTATGAGGGCCAGCCTTAAGTTTGGGCATGTTTTATTGGTGAAACTCTATAAAGGTCAGTCAAGAATCCAGCCATGAATTTAGACATGTTTCGTATGTGAAATTCTGTGTAGGCCAGTCATGACATTAGGCATGTTTCAAAGTTGAAATGCTATGAAGGCCAGTCATGAGATTAGGCATGTTTCATGGGTGACATTCTATGAAGCCCAGTAAGGAATTTAGGCATGAATTAAGGCATGTTTAATAAGGGAAATTCCTTGAAGCCCAGTGAATCCAGCCCAGAATTTAGGCATGTTTCATAGGTGAAATTCCATAAAGTTCAGTCATGAACCCAGCCATGAATTCATAGGTGAAATTCTATGAATCCTAGTCAGGAATTTAGGCATATCTGAAATTCTATGAAGTTCAGCCATGAATCCAGACATAATGTAGGCATGTTCCATAGGTGAAATTCTATGAAGGCCAGTCATGAGATTATGCATGTTTCATAGGTGAAATTCTATGAGGGCCAGCCTTAAGTTTGGGCATGTTTTATTGGTGAAATTCTATGAAGGCCAGTCAAGAATCCAGCCATGAATTTAGACATGTTTGATAGGTGAAATTCTATGAAGGCCAGTCAAGAATCCAGCCATGAATTTAGACATGTTTCGTATGTGAAATTCTATGTAGGCCAGTCATTAGATTAGGCATGTTTCATAGGTGAAATTCTATGAAGGCCAGTCTTGAGTTTGGGCATGTTTCATACACAGGTGAAATTCTATGAAAGTCTGTCATGAATCCAGCCATGAATTCAAAGGTGAATTTCTATGAAGCCCAGTCATGAACTTAGGCATGTTTAATAAGTGAAATTCCTTGAAGCCCTGTCATGAATCCAGCCAAGAATTTAGGCATGTTTCATAGGTGAACTTCCATAAAGTTCAGTCATGAACCCAGCCATGAATTCATAGGTGAAATTCTATGAATCCTAGTCAGGTTAGACATGTTTCGTATGTGAAATTCTATGTAGGCCAGTCATGAGATTAGCCATGTTTCATAGGTGAAATTCTATGAAGGCCAGTCATGAGATTAGGCATGCTTCATAGGTGACATTCTATGAAGCCCAGTCAGGACTTTAGGCATGTTTAATAAGTGAAATTCCTTGAAGCCCAGTCATGAATTAAGGCATGTTTCATAGGGGAAATTCTATGTAGCCCAGTCAAGAATCCAACCATAAATTTAGGCAAATTTAATAAGTGAAATTCCTTGAAGACCAGTCATGAATCCAGCCATGAATTAAGGCATGTTTCATAGGGGAAATTCTATATAGCCCAGTCAAGAATCCAACCATGAATTTTGGCATGTTTAATAGGTAAAATTCTTTGAAGGACAGTCATGAGATTATGCATGTTTCATAGGTGAAATTCTATGAGGGCAGCCTTAAGTTTGGGCATGTTTTATTGGTGAAATTCTATGAAGGTCAGTCAAGAATCCAACCATAAATTTAGGCATGTTCCATAGGTAAAATTCTATGAAGGACAGTCATGAGATTATGCATGTTTCATAGGTGAAATTCTATGAGGGCAGCCTTAAGTTTGGGCATGTTTTATTGGTGAAATTCTATGAAGGTCAGTCAAGAATTCAGCCATGAATTTAGACATGTTTCGTATGTGAAATTCTATGAAGGCCAGTCATGAGATTATGCATGTTTCATAGGTGAAATTCTATGAGGGCCAGCCTTAAGTTTGGGCATGTTTTATTGGTGAAACTCTATAAAGGCCAGTCAAGAATCCAGCCATGAATTTAGACATGTTTCGTATGTGAAATTCTGTGTAGGCCAGTCATGACATTAGGCATGTTTCAAAGTTGAAATGCTATGAAGGCCAGTCATGAGATTAGGCATGTTTCATGGGTGACATTCTATGAAGCCCAATAAGGAATTTAGGCATGAATTAAGGCATGTTTAATAAGGGAAATTCCTTGAAGCCCAGTGAATCCAGCCCAGAATTTAGGCATGTTTCATAGGTGAAATTCCATAAAGTTCAGTCATGAACCCAGCCATGAATTCATAGGTGAAATTCTATGAATCCTAGTCAGGAATTTAGGCATATCTGAAATTCTATGAAGTTCAGCCATGAATCCAGACATAATGTAGGCATGTTCCATAGGTGAAATTCTATGAAGGCCAGTCATGAGATTATGCATGTTTCATAGGTGAAATTCTATGAGGGCCAGTCTTAAGTTTGGGCATGTTTTATTGGTGAAATTCTATGAAGGCCAGTCAAGAATCCAGCCATGAATTTAGACATGTTTGATAGGTGAAATTCTATGAAGGCCAGTCAAGAATCCAGCCATGAATTTAGACATGTTTCGTATGTGAAATTCTATGTAGGCCAGTCATTAGATTAGGCATGTTTCATAGGTGAAATTCTATGAAAGTCTGTCATGAATCCAGCCATGAATTCAAAGGTGAATTTCTATGAAGCCCAGTCATGAACTTAGGCATGTTTAATAAGTGAAATTCCTTGAAGCCCTGTCATGAATCCAGCCAAGAATTTAGGCATGTTTCATAGGTGAACTTCCATAAAGTTCAGTCATGAACCCAGCCATGAATTCATAGGTGAAATTCTATGAATCCTAGTCAGGTTAGACATGTTTCGTATGTGAAATTCTATGTAGGCCAGTCATGAGATTAGCCATGTTTCATAGGTGAAATTCTATGTAGGCCAGTCATGAGATTAGGCATGCTTCATAGGTGACATTCTATGAAGCCCAGTCAGGACTTTAGGCATGTTTAATAAGTGAAATTCCTTGAAGCCCAGTCATGAATCCAGTCATGAATTAAGGCATGTTTCATAGGGGAAATTCTATGTAGCCCAGTCAAGAATCCAACCATAAATTTAGGCAAATTTAATAAGTGAAATTCCTTGAAGACAAGTCATGAATCCAGCCATGAATTAAGGCATGTTTCATAGGGGAAATTCTATATAGCCCAGTCAAGAATCCAACCATGAATTTAGGCATGTTCCATAGGTAAAATTCTATAAAGGCCAGTCATGAGATTATGCATGTTTCATAGGTTAAATTCTATGAGGGCAGCCTTAAGTTTGGGCATGTTTTATTGGTGAAATTCTATGAAGGCCAGTCAAGAATCCAGCCATGAATTTAGACATGTTTGATAGGTGAAATTCTATGAAGGCCAGTCAAGAATCCAGCCATGAATTTAGACATGTTTCGTATGTGAAATTCTATGAAGGTCAGTCAAGAATTCAGCCATGAATTTAGACATGTTTCGTATGTGAAATTCTATGAAGGCCAGTCATGAGATTATGCATGTTTCATAGGTGACATTCTATGAAGCCCAATAAGGAATTTAGGCATGAATTAAGGCATGTTTAATAAGGGAAATTCCTTGAAGCCCAGTGAATCCAGCCCAGAATTTAGGCATGTTTCATAGGTGAAATTCCATAAAGTTCAGTCATGAACCCAGCCATGAATTCATAGGTGAAATTCTATGAATCCTAGTCAGGAATTTAGGCATATCTGAAGTTCTATGAAGTTCAGCCATGAATCCAGACATAATGTAGGCATGTTCCATAGGTGAAATTCTATGAAGGCCAGTCATGAGATTATGCATGTTTCATAGGTGAAATTCTATGAGGGCCAGCCTTAAGTTTGGGCATGTTTTATTGGTGAAATTCTATGAAGGCCAGTCAAGAATCCAGCCATGAATTTAGACATGTTTCATAGGTGAAATTCTATGAAGGCCAGTCAAGAATCCAGCCATGAATTTAGACATGTTTCGTATGTGAAATTCTATGTAGGCCAGTCATGAGATTAGCCATGTTTCATAGGTGAAATTCTATGAAGGCCGGTCATGAGATTAGGCATGCTTCATAGGTGACATTCTATGAAGCCCAGTCAGGACTTTAGGCATGTTTAATAAGTGAAATTCCTTGAAGCCCAGTCATGAATCCAGTCATGAATTAAGGCATGTTTCATAGGGGAAATTCTATGTAGCCCAGTCAAGAATCCAACCATAAATTTAGGCAAATTTAATAAGTGAAATTCCTTGAAGACAAGTCATGAATCCAGCCATGAATTAAGGCATGTTTCATAGGGGAAATTTTATATAGCCCAGTCAAGAATCCAACCATGAATTTAGGCATGTTTAATAGGTAAAATTCTATAAAGGCCAGTCATGAGATTATGCATGTTTCATAGGTTAAATTCTATGAGGGCAGCCTTAAGTTTGGGCATGTTTTATTGGTGAAATTCTATGAAGGTCAGTCAAGAATTCAGCCATGAATTTAGACATGTTTCGTATGTGAAATTCTGTGTAGGCCAGTCATGACATTAGGCATGTTTCAAAGTTGAAATGCTATGAAGGCCAGTCATGAGATTAGGCATGTTTCATAGGTTAAATTCTATGAGGGCAGCCTTAAGTTTGGGCATGTTTTATTGGTGAAATTCTATGAAGGTCAGTCAAGAATTCAGCCATGAATTTAGACATGTTTCGTATGTGAAATTCTATGTAGGCCAGTCATGAGATTATGCATGTTTCATAGGTGAAATTCTATGAGGGCCAGCCTTAAGTTTGGGCATGTTTTATTGGTGAAACTCTATAAAGGCCAGTCAAGAATTCAGCCATGAATTTAGACATGTTTAATAGGTGAAATTCTATGAAGGCCAGTCATGAGATTATGCATGTTTCATAGGTGAAATTCTATGAGGGCAGCCTTAAGTTTGGGCATGTTTTATTGGTGAAATTCTATGAAGGTCAGTCAAGAATTCAGCCATGAATTTAGACATGTTTCGTATGTGAAATTCTATGAAGGCCAGTCATGAGATTATGCATGTTTCATAGGTGACATTCTATGAAGCCCAATAAGGAATTTAGGCATGAATTAAGGCATGTTTAATAAGGGAAATTCCTTGAAGCCCAGTGAATCCAGCCCAGAATTTAGGCATGTTTCATAGGTGAAATTCCATAAAGTTCAGTCATGAACCCAGCCATGAATTCATAGGTGAAATTCTATGAATCCTAGTCAGGAATTTAGGCATATCTGAAGTTCTATGAAGTTCAGCCATGAATCCAGACATAATGTAGGCATGTTCCATAGGTGAAATTCTATGAAGGCCAGTCATGAGATTATGCATGTTTCATAGGTGAAATTCTATGAGGGCCAGCCTTAAGTTTGGGCATGTTTTATTGGTGAAATTCTATGAAGGCCAGTCAAGAATTCAGCCATGAATTTAGACATGTTTCGTATGTGAAATTCTATGAAGGCCAGTCATGAGATTAGGCATGTTTCATAGGTGAAATTCTATGAAGGCCAGTCATGAATCCAGCCTTGAATTCAAAGGTGGACTTTTATGAAGCCCAGTCATGAATCCAGCCATGAATTTAGACATGTTTAATAGGTGAAATTCTATGAATCCTAGTCAGGAATTTAGGCATATCTGAAATTCTATGAAGTTCAGCCATGAATCCAGACATAATGTAGGCATGTTCCATAGGTGAAATTCTATGAAGGCCAGTCATGAGGTTATGCATGTTTCATAGGTGAAATTCTATGAAGGCCGGTCATGAGATTTGGCATGCTTCATAGGTGACATTCTATGAATCCAGCCATGAATTTAGGTATGTTTAATAAGTGAAATTCCTTGAAGACCAGTCATGAATCCAGCCATGAATTAAGGCATGTCTCATAGGGGAAATTCTATGAAGGCCAGTCAAGAATCCAGCCATGAATTTAGACATGTTTCGTATGTGAAATTCTATGTAGGCCAGTCATGAGATTAGGCATGTTTCATAGGTGAAATTCTATGAAGGCCAGTCTTGAGTTTGGGCATGTTTCATACACAGGTGAAATTCTATGAAAGTCTGTCATGAATCCAGCCATGAATTCAAAGGTGAATTTCTATGAAGCCCAGGCATGAACTTAGGCATGTTTAATAAGTGAAATTCCTTGAAGCCCAGTCATGAATCCAGCCAAGAATTTAGGCATGTTTCATAGGTGAAATTCCATAAAGTTCAGTCATGAACCCAGCCATGAATTCATAGGTGAAATTCTATGAATCCTAGTCATGTTAGACATGTTTCGTATGTGAAATTCTATGAAGGCCAGTCATGAGATTAGGCATGTTTCATAGGTGACATTCTATGAAGCCCAGTCAGGAATTTAGGCATGTTTAATAAGTGAAATTCCTTGAAGCCCAGTCATGAATCCAGCCATGAATTAAGGCATGTTTCATAGGGGAAATTCTATGAAGGCCAGTCATGAGATTAGGCATGTTTCATAGGTTAAATTCTATGAGGGCAGCCTTAAGTTTGGGCATGTTTTATTGGTGAAATTCTATGAGGGTCAGTCAAGAATTCCGCCATGAATTTAGACATGTTTCGTATGTGAAATTCTATGTAGGCCGGTCATGAGATTAGGCATGTTTCATAGGTGAAATTCTATGGAGGCCAGTCAGGAATTTAGGCATGTTTAATAAGTGAAATTCCTTGAAGCCCAGTCATGAATCCAGCCATGAATTAAGGCATGTTTCATAGGGGAAATTCTATGTAGCCCAGTCAAGAATCCAACCATGAATTTAGGCATGTTTAATAGGTAAAATTCTATGAAGGCCAGTCATGAGATTATGCATGCTTCGTAGGTGACATTCTATGAAGCCCAGTCAGGAATTTAGGCATGTTTAATAAGTGAAATTCCTTGAAGCCCAGTCATGAATCCAGCCATGAATTAAGGCATGTTTCATAGGGGAAATTCTATGTAGCCCAGTCAAGAATCCAACCATGAATTTAGGCATGTTTAATAGGTAAAATTCTATGAAGGCCAGTCATGAGATTATGCATGTTTCATAGGTGAAATTCTATGAGGGCAGCCTTAAGTTTGGGCATGTTTTATTGGTGAAACTCTATAAAGGCCAGTCAAGAATCCAGCCATGAATTTAGACATGTTTCGTATGTGAAATTTTGTGTAGGCCAGTCATGACATTAGGCATGTTTCAAAGGTGAAATGCTATGAAGGCCAGTCATGAGATTAGGCATGTTTCATGGGTGACATTCTATGAAGCCCAATCAGGAATTTAGGCATGAATTAATTAAAGCATGTTTAATAAGGGAAATTCCTTGAAGCCCCGTGAATCCAGCCCAGAATTTAGGCATGTTTCATAGGTGAAATTCCATGAAGCCCAGTCAGGAATTTAGGCATGTTTAATAAGTGTAATTCCTTGAAGCCCAGTCATGAATCCAGCCATGAATTAAGGCATGTTTCATAGGGGAAATTCTATGTAGCCCAGTCAAGAATCCAACCATGAGTTTAGGCATGTTTAATCGGTGAAATTCTATGAAGGCCAGTCATGAGATTATGCATGTTCCATAGGTGAAATTCTATGAGGGCCAGCCTTAAGTTTGGGCATGTTTTATTGGTGAAATTCTATGAAGGTCAGTCAAGAATTCCGCCATGAATTTAGACATGTTTCGTATGTGAAATTCTATGTGGGCCAGTCATGAGATTAGGCATGTTTCATAGGTGACATTCTATGAAGCCCAATCAGGAATTTAGGCATGAATTAATTAAGGCATGTTTAATAAGGGAAATTCCTTGAAGCCCAGTCATGAATCCAGCCATGAATTAAGGCATGTTTCATAGGGGAAATTCTATGTAGCCCAGTCAAGAATCCAACCATGAATTTAGGCATGTTTAATAGGTAAAATTCTATGAAGGCCAGTCATGAGATTATGCATGTTTCATAGGTGAAATTCTATGAGGGCAGCCTTAAGTTTGGGCATGTTTTATTGGTGAAACTCTATAAAGGCCAGTCAAGAATCCAGCCATGAATTTAGACATGTTTCGTATGTGAAATTTTGTGTAGGCCAGTCATGACATTAGGCATGTTTCAAAGGTGAAATGCTATGAAGGCCAGTCATGAGATTAGGCATGTTTCATGGGTGACATTCTATGAAGCCCAATCAGGAATTTAGGCATGAATTAATTAAAGCATGTTTAATAAGGGAAATTCCTTGAAGCCCCGTGAATCCAGCCCAGAATTTAGGCATGTTTCATAGGTGAAATTCCATGAAGCCCAGTCAGGAATTTAGGCATGTTTAATAAGTGAAATTCCTTGAAGCCCAGTCATGAATCCAGCCATGAATTAAGGCATGTTTCATAGGGGAAATTCTATGTAGCCCAGTCAAGAATCCAACCATGAGTTTAGGCATGTTTAATAGGTGAAATTCTATGAAGGCCAGTCATGAGATTATGCATGTTCCATAGGTGAAATTCTATGAGGGCCAGTCTTGAGTTTGGGCATGTTTTATTGGTGAAATTCTATGAAGGTCAGTCAAGAATTCCGCCATGAATTTAGACATGTTTCGTATGTGAAATTCTATGTGGGCCAGTCATGAGATTAGGCATGTTTCATAGGTGACATTCTATGAAGCCCAATCAGGAATTTAGGCATGAATTAATTAAGGCATGTTTAATAAGGGAAATTCCTTGAAGCCCAGTCATGAATCCAGTCATGAATTAAGGCATGTTTCATAGGGAAAATTCTATGTAGCCCAGTCAAGAATCCAGCCATGAATTTAGACATGTTTCGTATGTGAAATTTTGTGTAGGCCAGTCATGAGATTAGGCATGTTTCATAGGTGAAATGCTATGAAGGCCAGTCATGAGATTAGGCATGTTTCATGGGTGACATTCTATGAAGCCCAGTCAGGAATTTAGGCATGAATTAATTAAGGCATGTTTAATAAGTGAAATTCCTTGAAGCCCAGTGAATCCAGCCCAGAATTTAGGCATGTTTCATAGGTGAAATTCTATGAAGCCCAGTCAGGAATTTAGGCATGTTTAATAAGTGTAATTCCTTGAAGCCCAGTCATGAATCCAGCCATGAATTAAGGCATGTTTCATAGGGGAAATTCTATGTAGCCCAGTCAAGAATCCAACCATGAGTTTAGGCATGTTTAATCGGTGAAATTCTATGAAGGCCAGTCATGAGATTATGCATGTTTCATAGGTGAAATTCTATGAAGGCCGGTCATGAGATTAGGCATGCTTCATAGGTGACATTCTATGAATCCAGCCATGAATTTAGGTATGTTTAATAAGTGAAATTCCTTGAAGACCAGTCATGAATCCAGCCATGAATTAAGGCATGTTTTATAGGGGAAATTCTATGTAGCCCAGTCAAGAATCCAACCATGAGTTTAGGCATGTTTAATCGGTGAAATTCTATGAAGGCCAGTCATGAGATTAGGCATGTTTTATTGGTGACATTCTATGAAGCCCAGTCAGGAATTTAGGCATGTTTCATAGGTGACATTCTATGAAGCCCAGTCATGAATCCAGCCATGAATTAAGGCATATTTAATAGGGGAAATTCTATGAAGGCCAGTCATGAGATTAGGCATGTTTCATAGGTGACATTCTATGAAGCCCAGTCAGGAATTTAGGCATGTTTAATAAGTGAAATTCCTTGAAGCCCAGTCATGAATCCAGCCATGAATTAAGGCATGTTTTATAGGGGAAATTCTATGTAGCCCAGTCAAGAATCCAACCATGAATTTAGGCATGTTTAATAGGTAAAATTCTATGAAGGCCAGTCATGAGATTATGCATGCTTCATAGGTGACATTCTATGAAGCCCAGTCAGGAATTTAGGCATGTTTAATAAGTGAAATTCCTTGAAGCCCAGTCATGAATCCAGCCATGAATTAAGGCATGTTTCATAGGGGAAATTCTATGTAGCCCAGTCAAGAATCCAACCATGAGGTAGGCATGTTTAATTGGTGAAATTCTATGAAGGCCAGTCATGAGATTAGGCATGTTTCATAGGTTAAATTCTATGAGGGCAGCCTTAAGTTTGGGCATGTTTTATTGGTGAAATTCTTTGAAGGTCAGTCAAGAATTCCGCCAGTAATTTAGACATGTTTCGTATGTGAAATTCTATGTAGGCCAGTCATGAGATTAGGCATGTTTCATAGGTGACATTCTATGAAGCCAAGTCATGAATCCAGCCATGAATTAAGGCATATTTCATAGGGGAAATTCTATGAAGGCCAGTCATGAGATTAGGCATGTTTCATAGGTGAAATTCTATGAAGGCCAGTCATGAGATTAGGCATGTTTTGTTGGTGACATTCTATGAAGCCCAGTCAGGAATTTAGGCATTTTTCATAGGTGACATTCTATGAAGCCCAGTCATGAATCCAGCCATGAATTAAGGCATATTTAATAGGGGAAATTCTATGAAGGCCAGTCATGAGATTAGGCATGTTTCATAGGTGACATTCTATGAAGCCCAGTCAGGAATTTAGGCATGTTTAATAAGTGAAATTCCTTGAAGCCCAGTCATGAATCCAGCCATGAATTAAGGCATGTTTCATAGGGGAAATTCTATGAAGCCCAGTCAAGAATCCAACCATGAGTTTAGGCATGTTTAATCGGTGAAATTCTATGAAGGCCAGTCATGAGATTATGCATGTTTCATAGGTTAAATTCTATGAGGGCAGCCTTAAGTTTGGGCATGTTTTATTGGTGAAATTCTTTGAAGGTCAGTCAAGAATTCCGCCAGGAATTTAGACATGTTTCGTATGTGAAATTCTATGTAGGCCAGTCATGAGATTAGGCATGTTTCATAGGTGACATTCTATGAAGCCAAGTCATGAATCCAGCCATGAATTAAGGCATATTTCATAGGGGAAATTCTATGAAGGCCAGTCATGAGATTAGGCATGTTTCATAGGTGAAATTCTATGAAGGCCAGTCATGAGATTAGGCATGTTTTATTGGTGACATTCTATGAAGCCCAGTCAGGAATTTAGGCATGTTTCATAGGTGACATTCTATGAAGCCCAGTCATGAATCCAGCCATGAATTAAGGCATATTTAATAGGGGAAATTCTATGAAGGCCAGTCATGAGATTAGGCATGTTTCATAGGTGACATTCTATGAAGCCCAGTCAGGAATTTAGGCATGTTTAATAAGTGAAATTCCTTGAAGCCCAGTCATGAATCCAGCCATGAATTAAGGCATGTTTCATAGGGGAAATTCTATGTAGCCCAGTCAAGAATCCAGCCATGAATTAAGGCATATTTAATAGGGGAAATTCTATGAAGGCCAGTCATGAGATTATGCATGTTTCATAGGTTAAATTCTATTAGGGCAGCCTTAAGTTTGGGCATGTTTTATTGGTGAAATTCTATGAAGGTCAGTCAAGAATTCCGCCAGGAATTTAGACATTTTCGTATTGAAATTCTATGTAGGCCAGTCATGAGATTAGGCATGTTTAATAGGTGACATTCTATGAAGCCAAGTCATGAATCCAGCCATGAATTAAGGCATATTTCATAGGGGAAATTCTATGAAGGCCAGTATGAGATTAGGCATGTTTCATAGGTGAAATTCTATGAAGGCCAGTCATGAGATTAGGCATGTTTTGTTGGTGACATTCTATGAAGCCCAGTCAGGAATTTAGGCATGTTTCATAGGTGACATTCTATGAAGCCCAGTCATGAATCCAGCCATGAATTAAGGCATATTTAATAGGGGAAATTCTATGAAGGCCAGTCATGAGATTAGGCATGTTTCATAGGTGACATTCTATGAAGCCCAGTCAGGAATTTAGGCATGTTTAATAAGTGAAATTCCTTGAAGCCCAGTCATGAATCCAGCCATGAATTAAGGCATGTTTCATAGGGGAAATTCTATGTAGCCCAGTCAAGAATCCAACCATGAGTTTAGGCATGTTTAATCGGTAAAATTCTATGAAGGCCAGTCATGAGATTATGCATGTTTCATAGGTTAAATTCTATGAGGGCAGCCTTAAGTTTGGGCATGTTTTATTGGTGAAATTCTTTGAAGGTCAGTCAAGAATTCCGCCAGTGAATTTAGACATGTTTCGTATGTGAAATTCTATGTAGGCCAGTCATGAGATTAGGCATGTTTCATAGGTGAAATTCTATGAAGGCCAGTCATGAGATTAGGCATGTTTTATTGGTGACATTCTATGAAGCCCAGTCAGAGATTAGGCATGTTTCATAGGTGACATTCTATGAAGCCCGCAGTCAGAATTTAGGCATGTTTCATAGGTGACATTCTATGAAGCCCAGTCATGAATCCAGCCAGAATTAAGGCATATTTAATAGGGGAAATTCTATGAAGGCCAGTCATGAGATTAGGCATGTTTCATAGGTGAATTCTATGAAGCCCAGTCAGGAATTTAGGCATGTTTAATAAGTGAAATTCCTTGAAGCCCAGTCATGAATCCAGCCATGAATTAAGGCATATTTCATAGGGGAAATTCTATGAAGGCCAGTCATGAGATTATGCATGTTTCATAGGTGAAATTCTATGAAGGCCAGTCATGAGATTAGGCATGTTTTATTGGTGACATTCTATGAAGCCCAGTCAGGAATTCAGGCATGTTTAATAAGTGAAATTCCTTGAAGCCCAGTCATGAATCCAGCCATGAATTAAGGCATATTTCATAGGGGAAATTCTATGAAGGCCAGTCATGAGATAAGGCATGTTTCATAGGTGAAATTCTATGAAGGCCAGTCATGAGATTAGGCATGTTTTATTGGTGACATTCTATGAAGCCCAGTCAGGAATTTAGGCATGTTTCATAGGTGACATTCTATGAAGCCCAGTCATGAATCCAGCCATGAATTAAGGCATATTTAATAGGGGAAATTCTATGAAGGCCAGTCATGAGATTAGGCATGTTTCATAGGTGACATTCTATGAAGCCCAGTCAGGAATTTAGGCATGTTTAATAAGTGAAATTCCTTGAAGCCCAGTCATGAATCCAGCCATGAATTAAGGCATGTTTTATAGGGGAAATTCTATGTAGCCCAGTCAAGAATCCAACCATGAGTTAGGCATGTTTAATCGGTAAAATTCTATGAAGGCCAGTCATGAGATTATGCATGTTTCATAGGTTAAATTCTATGAGGGCAGCCTTAAGTTTGGGCATGTTTTATTGGTGAAATTCTATGAAGGTCAGTCAAGAATTCAGCCATGAATTTAGACATGTTTCGTATGTGAAATTCTATGTAGGCCACTCATGAGATTAGGCATGTTTCATAGGTGAAATTCTATGAAGGCCAGTCATGAGATTAGGCATGTTTCATAGGTGACATTCTATGAAGCCCAGTCAGGAATTTAGGCATGTTTAATAAGTGAAATTCCTTGAAGCCCAGTCATGAATCCAGCCATGAATTAAGGCATGTTTCATAGGGGAAATTCTATAAAGCCCAGTCAAGAATCCAACCATGAGTTAAGGCATATTTAATAGGTGAAATTCTATGAAGGACAGTCATGAGATTATGCATGTTTCATAGGTAAATTCTATGAGGCAGCCTAAGTTTGGGCATGTTTTATAGGTGAAATTCTATGAAGGTCATCAGAATTCACCATAATTTAGACATGTTTCGTATGTGAAATTCTATTAGGCCACTCATGAGATTAGGCATGTTTCATAGGTGAAATTCTATGAAGGCCAGTCATGAGATTAGGCATGTTTCATAGGTGACATTCTATGAAGCCCAGTCAGGAATTTAGGCATGTTTAATAAGTGAAATTCCTTGAAGCCCAGTCATGAATCCAGCCATGAATTAAGGCATATTTAATAGGGGAAATTCTATGAAGGCCAGTCATGAGATTAGGCATGTTTCATAGGTGACATTCTATGAAGCCCAGTCAGGAATTTAGGCATGTTTAATAGGTGAAATTCCTATGAAGCCCAGTCATGAATCCAGCCATGAATTAAGGCATGTTTCATAGGGGAAATTCTATGTAGCCCAGTCAAGAATCCAACCATGAGATTAGGCATGTTTAATAGGTAAAATTCTATGAAGGCCAGTCATGAGATTATGCATGTTTCATAGGTTAAATTCTATGAGGGCAGCCTTAAGTTTGGGCATGTTTTATTGGTGAAATTCTATGAAGGTCAGTCAAGAATTCAGCCATGAATTTAGACATGTTTCGTATGTGAAATTCTATGTAGGCCACTCATGAGATTAGGCATGTTTCATAGGTGAAATTCTATGAAGGCCAGTCATGAGATTAGGCATGTTTCATAGGTGACATTCTATGAAGCCCAGTCAGGAATTTAGGCATGTTTAATAAGTGAAATTCCTTGAAGCCCAGTCATGAATCCAGCCATGAATTAAGGCATGTTTCATAGGGGAAATTCTATGTAGCCCCGCGACCCAGTCATGAATCCAGCCATGAGTTTAGGCATGTTTCATAGGTGAAATTCTATGAAGGCCAGTCATGAGATTAGGCATGTTTCATAGGTTAAATTCTATGAGGGCAGCCTTAAGTTTGGGCATGTTTTATTGGTGAAATTCTATGAAGGTCAGTCAAGAATTCAGCCATGAATTTAGACATGTTTCGTATGTGAAATTCTATGTAGGCCACTCATGAGATTAGGCATGTTTCATAGGTGAAATTCTATGAAGGCCAGTCATGAGATTAGGCATGTTTCATAGGTGACATTCTATGAAGCCCAGTCAGGAATTTAGGCATGTTTAATAAGTGAAATTCCTTGAAGCCCAGTCATGAATCCAGCCATGAATTAAGGCATGTTTCATAGGGGAAATTCTATGTAGCCCAGTCAAGAATCCAACCATGAGTTTAGGCATGTTTAATCGGTGAAATTCTATGAAGGCCAGTCATGAGATTAGGCATGTTTCATAGGTGACATTCTATGAAGCCCAGTCAGGAATTTAGGCATGTTTAATAAGGGAAATTCCTTGAAGCCCAGTCATGAATCCAGCCATGAATTAAGGCATATTTCATAGGTGAAATTCTATGAAGGCCAGTCATGAGATTAGGCATGTTTCATAGGTTAAATTCTATGAGGGCAGCCTTAAGTTTGTGCATGTTTTATTGGTGAAATTCTATGAAGGTCAGTCAAGAATTCCGCCATGAATTTAGACATGTTTCGTATGTGAAATTCTATGAAGGCCAGTCATGAGATTAGGCATGTTTCATAGGTGAAATTCTATGAAGGCCAGTCATGAGATTAGGCATGTTTCATAGGTGACATTCTATGAAGCCCAGTCAGGAATTTAGGCATGTTTAATAAGTGAAATTCCTTGAAGCCCAGTCATGAATCCAGCCATGAATTAAGGCATGTTTCATAGGGGAAATTCATGAAGTCATAAATCCGCCATATTTAGCATGTTTAATAGGTGAAATTCTATAAGCCAGTCATAGATTAGCATTTTCATAGGTGACATTCTATGAAGCCCAGTCAGGAATTTAGGCTGTTTCATAGGGGAAATTCTATGAAGGCCAGTCATGAGATTAGGCATGTTTTATTGGTGACATTCCATGAAGGCCAGTCATGAGATTATGCATGTTTCATAGGTGAAATTCTATGAAGGCCAGTCATGAGATTAGGCATGTTTCATAGGTTAAATTCTATGAGGGCAGTCTTAAGTTTGTGCATGTTCTATTGGTGAAATTCTATGAAGGTCAGTCAAGAATTCCGCCATGAATTTAGACATGTTTCGTATGTGAAATTCTATGTAGGCCAGTCATGAGATTAGGCATGTTTCATAGGTGACATTCTATGAAGCCCAGTCAGGAATTTAGGCATGTTTAATAAGTGAAATTCCTATGAAGCCCAGTCATGAATCCAGCCATGAATTAAGGCATATTTCATAGGGGAAATTCTATGAAGGCCAGTCATGAGATTATGCATGTTTCATAGGTGAAATTCTATGAAGGCCAGTCATGAGATTAGGCATGTTTTATTGGTGACATTCTATGAAGCCCAGTCAGGAATTTAGGCATGTTTAATAAGTGAAATTCCTTGAAGCCCAGTCATGAATCCAGCCATGAATTAAGGCATGTTTCATAGGTGAAATTCTATGAAGGCCAGTCATGAGATTAGGCATGTTTCATAGGTGACATTCTATGAAGCCCAGTCAGGAATTCAGGCATGTTTAATAAGTGAAATTCCTTGAAGCCCAGTCATGAATCCAGCCATGAATTAAGGCATATTTAATAGGGGAAATTCTATGAAGGTCAGTCAAGAATCCAACCATGAATTATGCATGTTTCATAGGTGAAATTCTATGAAGGCCAGTCATGAGATTAGGCATGTTTCATTGGTGACATTCTATGAAGCCCAGTCAGGAATTTAGGCATGTTTAATAAGTGAAATTCCTTGAAGCCCAGTATGAATCCAGCCATGAATTAAGGCATGTTTCATAGGTGAAATTCTATGTAGCCCAGTCAAGAATCCAGCCATGAGATAGGCATGTTTAATTGGTGAAATTCTATGAAGGCCAGTCATGAGATTAGGCATGTTTCATAGGTGACATTCTATGAGGGCAGCCTTAAGTTTGGGCATGGTTTATTGGTGAAATTCTATGAAGGTCAGTCAAGAATTCAGCCATGAATTTAGACATGTTTCGTATGTGAAAGTCTATGTAGGCCAGTCATGAGATTAGGCATGTTTTATTGGTGACATTCTATGAAGCCCAGTCAGGAATTTAGGCATGTTTCATAGGTGAAATTCTATGAAGCCCAGTCATGAATCCAGTCATGAGATTAAGGCATGTTTCATAGGTGAAATTCTATGAAGGCCAGTCATGAGATTAGGCATGTTTTATTGGTGACATTCTATGAAGCCCAGTCAGGAATTTAGGCATGTTTCATAGGTGACATTCTATGAAGCCCAGTCATGAATCCAGCCATGAATTAAGGCATATTTAATAGGTGAAATTCTATGAAGGCCAGTCATGAGATTAGGCATGTTTCATAGGTGACATTCTATGAAGCCCAGTCAGGAATTCAGGCATGTTTAATAAGTGAAATTCCTTGAAGCCCAGTCATGAATCCAGCCATGAATTAAGACATGTTTCATAGGTGAAATTCTATGTAGGCCAGTCATGAGATTAGGCATGTTTCATAGGTAAAATTCTATGAGGGCCAGTCATGAGTTTAGGCATGTTTCATAGGTGAAATTCTATGAAGGTCAGTCAGAATTCAGCCATGAATTTAGACATGTTTTATGTGAAATTCTATGAAGGTCATCAAATCCGCCATGATAGACATGTTTCGTATGTGAAATTCTATGTAGGCCAGTCTGAGATTAGGCATGTTTCATAGGTGACATTCTATGAAGCCTTGAATTAAGGCATATTTCATAGGGGAAATTCTATGAAGGCCAGTCATGAGATTAGGCATGTTTTATTGGTGACATTCCATGAAGGCCAGTCATGAGATTAGGCATGTTTTATTGGTGACATTCTATGAAGCCCAGTCAGGAATTTAGGCATGTTTAATAAGTGAAATTCTTTGAAGCCCAGTCATGAATCCAGCCATGAATTAAGGCATGTTTCATAGGGGAAATTCTATGTAGCCCAGTCATGAGATTAGGCATGTTTCATAGGTGACATTCTATGAAGCCCAGTCAGGAATTTAGGCATGTTTAATAAGTGAAATTCCTTGAAGCCCAGTCATGAATCCAGCCATGAATTAAGGCATGTTTCATAGGTGAAATTCTATGAAGGCCAGTCATGAGATTAGGCATGTTTTATTGGTGACATTCTATGAAGCCCAGTCAGGAATTTAGGCATGTTTAATAAGTGAAATTCCTTGAAGCCCAGTCATGAATCCAGCCATGAATTAAGGCATGTTTAATAGGGGAAATTCTATGAAGCCCCCCCCACCCAGTCATGAATCCAGCCATGAATTAAGGCATATTTCATAGGGGAAATTCTATGAAGGCCAGTCATGAGATTATGCATGTTTCATAGGTGAAATTCTATGAAGGCCAGTCATGAGATTAGGCATGTTTTATTGGTGACATTCTATGAAGCCCAGTCAGGAATTCAGGCATGTTTAATAAGTGAAATTCCTTGAAGCCCAGTCATGAATCCAGCCATGAATTAAGGCATATTTCATAGGGGAAATTCTATGAAGGCCAGTCATGAGATAAGGCATGTTTCATAGGTGAAATTCTATGAAGGCCAGTCATGAGATTAGGCATGTTTTATTGGTGACATTCTATGAAGCCCAGTCAGGAATTTAGGCATGTTTCATAGGTGACATTCTATGAAGCCCAGTCATGAATCCAGCCATGAATTAAGGCATATTTAATAGGGAAATTCTATGAAGGCCAGTCATGAGATTAGGCATGTTTCATAGGTAATTCTATGAGGGCAGCCTTAAGTTGGGCATGTTTTGGGTCTGGGTCGTCGAATCGCCAGAATTAGAATGTTTGTATGTGAAATCTATGTAGGCATCATGAGATTAGGATGTTTATGGAAATTCTATGAAGGCCAGTCATGAGATTAGGCATGTTTCATAGGTGACATTCTATGAAGCCCAGTCAGGAATTTAGGCATGTTTAATAAGTGAAATTCCTTGAAGCCCAGTCATGAATCCAGCCATGAATTAAGGCATGTTTTATAGGGGAAATTCTATGTAGCCCAGTCAAGAATCCAACCATGAATTAGGCATGTTTAATCGGTAAAATTCTATGAAGGCCAGTCATGAGATTATGCATGTTTCATAGGTTAAATTCTATGAGGGCAGCCTTAAGTTTGGGCATGTTTTATTGGTGAAATTCTATGAAGGTCAGTCAAGAATTCAGCCATGAATTTAGACATGTTTCGTATGTGAAATTCTATGTAGGCCACTCATGAGATTAGGCATGTTTCATAGGTGAAATTCTATGAAGGCCAGTCATGAGATTAGGCATGTTTCATAGGTGACATTCTATGAAGCCCAGTCAGGAATTTAGGCATGTTTAATAAGTGAAATTCCTTGAAGCCCAGTCATGAATCCAGCCATGAATTAAGGCATGTTTCATAGGGGAAATTCTATAAAGCCAAGTCATGAATCCAGCCATGAATTAAGGCATATTTCATAGGGGAAATTCTATGAAGGCCAGTCATGAGATTATGCATGTTTCATAGGTGAAATTCTTATGAAGCCCAGTCAGGAATTTAGGCATGTTTCATAGGTGACATTCTATGAAGCCCAGTCATGAATCCAGCCATGAATTAAGGCATATTTAATAGGGGAAATTCTATGAAGGCCAGTCATGAGATTAGGCATGTTTCATAGGTGACATTCTATGAGGGCAGCCTTAAGTTTGGGCATGGTTTATTGGTGAAATTCTATGAAGGTCAGTCAAGAATTCAGCCATGAATTTAGACATGTTTCGTATGTGAAAGTCTATGTAGGCCAGTCATGAGATTAGGCATGTTTTATTGGTGACATTCTATGAAGCCCAGTCAGGAATTTAGGCATGTTTCATAGGTGAAATTCCTATGAAGCCCAGTCATGAATCCAGCCATGAATTAAGGCATGTTTTATAGGGGAAATTCTATGTAGCCCAGTCAAGAATCCAACCATGAATTAGGCATGTTTAATCGGTAAAATTCTATGAAGGCCAGTCATGAGATTATGCATGTTTCATAGGTTAAATTCTATGAGGGCAGCCTTAAGTTTGGGCATGTTTTATTGGTGAAATTCTATGAAGGTCAGTCAAGAATTCAGCCATGAATTTAGACATGTTTCGTATGTGAAATTCTATGTAGGCCACTCATGAGATTAGGCATGTTTCATAGGTGAAATTCTATGAAGGCCAGTCATGAGATTAGGCATGTTTCATAGGTGACATTCTATGAAGCCCAGTCAGGAATTTAGGCATGTTTAATAAGTGAAATTCCTTGAAGCCCAGTCATGAATCCAGCCATGAATTAAGGCATGTTTCATAGGGGAAATTCTATAAAGCCAAGTCATGAATCCAGCCATGAATTAAGGCATATTTCATAGGGGAAATTCTATGAAGGCCAGTCATGAGATTATGCATGTTTCATAGGTGAAATTCTTATGAAGCCCAGTCAGGAATTTAGGCATGTTTCATAGGTGACATTCTATGAAGCCCAGTCATGAATCCAGCCATGAATTAAGGCATATTTAATAGGGGAAATTCTATGAAGGCCAGTCATGAGATTAGGCATGTTTCATAGGTGACATTCTATGAGGGCAGCCTTAAGTTTGGGCATGGTTTATTGGTGAAATTCTATGAAGGTCAGTCAAGAATTCAGCCATGAATTTAGACATGTTTCGTATGTGAAAGTCTATGTAGGCCAGTCATGAGATTAGGCATGTTTTATTGGTGACATTCTATGAAGCCCAGTCAGGAATTTAGGCATGTTTCATAGGTGAAATTCTATGAAGCCCAGTCATGAATCCAGCCATGAATTAAGGCATGTTTTATAGGGGAAATTCTATGTAGCCCAGTCAAGAATCCAACCATGAATTAGGCATGTTTAATCGGTAAAATTCTATGAAGGCCAGTCATGAGATTATGCATGTTTCATAGGTTAAATTCTATGAGGGCAGCCTTAAGTTTGGGCATGTTTTATTGGTGAAATTCTATGAAGGTCAGTCAAGAATTCAGCCATGAATTTAGACATGTTTCGTATGTGAAATTCTATGTAGGCCACTCATGAGATTAGGCATGTTTCATAGGTGAAATTCTATGAAGGCCAGTCATGAGATTAGGCATGTTTCATAGGTGACATTCTATGAAGCCCAGTCAGGAATTCAGGCATGTTTAATAAGTGAAATTCCTTGAAGCCCAGTCATGAATCCAGCCATGAATTAAGGCATATTTCATAGGGGAAATTCTATGAAGGCCAGTCATGAGATTATGCATGTTTCATAGGTGAAATTCTATGAAGGCCAGTCATGAGATTAGGCATGTTTTATTGGTGACATTCTATGAAGCCCAGTCAGGAATTCAGGCATGTTTAATAAGTGAAATTCCTTGAAGCCCAGTCATGAATCCAGCCATGAATTAAGGCATATTTCATAGGGGAAATTCTATGAAGGCCAGTCATGAGATAAGGCATGTTTCATAGGTGAAATTCTATGAAGGCCAGTCATGAGATTAGGCATGTTTTATTGGTGACATTCTATGAAGCCCAGTCAGGAATTTAGGCATGTTTCATAGGTGACATTCTATGAAGCCCAGTCATGAATCCAGCCATGAATTAAGGCATATTTAATAGGGGAAATTCTATGAAGGCCAGTCATGAGATTAGGCATGTTTCATAGGTGACATTCTATGAAGCCCAGTCAGGAATTTAGGCATGTTTAATAAGTGAAATTCCTTGAAGCCCAGTCATGAATCCAGCCATGAATTAAGGCATGTTTTATAGGGGAAATTCTATGTAGCCCAGTCAAGAATCCAACCATGAGTTTAGGCATGTTTAATCGGTAAAATTCTATGAAGGCCAGTCATGAGATTATGCATGTTTCATAGGTTAAATTCTATGAGGGCAGCCTTAAGTTTGGGCATGTTTTATTGGTGAAATTCTATGAAGGTCAGTCAAGAATTCAGCCATGAATTTAGACATGTTTCGTATGTGAAATTCTATGTAGGCCACTCATGAGATTAGGCATGTTTCATAGGTGAAATTCTATGAAGGCCAGTCATGAGATTAGGCATGTTTCATAGGTGACATTCTATGAAGCCCAGTCAGGAATTTAGGCATGTTTAATAAGTGAAATTCCTTGAAGCCCAGTCATGAATCCAGCCATGAATTAAGGCATATTTCATAGGGGAAATTCTATGAAGGCCAGTCATGAGATTATGCATGTTTCATAGGTGAAATTCTATGAAGGCCAGTCATGAGATTAGGCATGTTTCATAGGTTAAATTCTATGAGGGCAGCCTTAAGTTTTGGCATGTTTTATTGGTGAAATCCTATGAAAGTCTGTCATGAACCCAGCCATGAATTCAAAGGTGAATTTCTATGAAGCCCAGTCATGAATTTAGGCATGTTTAATAAGGGAAATTCCTTGAAGCCCAGTCATGAATCCAGCCAAGAATTTAGTCATGTTTCATAGGTGAAATTCCATAAAGTTCAGTCATGAACCCAACCATGAATTCATAGGTGAAATTTTATGAATCCTAGTCAGGAATTTAGGCATATCTGAAATTCTGTGAAGTTCAGCCATGAATCCAGACATAATGTAGGCATGTTCCATAGGTGAAATTCTATGAAGACCAGTCATGAGATTATGCATGTTTCATAGGTGAAATTCTATGAATTTCAGACATGAATCCAGCTTTGAAAAGTTTTTTTGTCTTAGGTTAAAATATATTAAATAATTTTTATTTATTTTAACATAATAATAAGAAATATAATATAGCAACCAATTTGTGAGAAAAATTTAATTATAAATTATTTAATTTTCATCGTATAAATAGAACTGAAATTATTGAATATGAAATTATTATTATTTACATTATAAGGTTTGGAATCTTTAATACTTTTATTATTACTATTAGCTCTACTAGCCGTAGACTTAAATTTATTTTTGTATGTTTAGCCTTCCTTAACAGCGTTTCTGCAGACCCCGAAAGTTCAATCACAGGAATGGCATCTGAAATAAAAATGATTGGTTTTAAAATATGAATCATACAAAGAGCAACCGTATTACCTGCCAAGCAAAATATTAAAAAATTTGGGGAATCCCTTCATAGATATCTTCCCCTAAACACCATCAACATTTGATGCCATTATGACATCATCGCTTAACACATTTGGTGATACCATTTCCTGTCACCGTGCGAATAGCTTTTAGGTATTTGGAAAAAAATGTTAATAAACAAGTACTCAGTGTTGCTCTCTTCAACACCGGGTTTGTCCAAACCGCCAAAGCGTTTACGAAATTTTAAAACACGCAAAGCATTCTGCCATTACGACTGACCTTTGGACTTCTCAAGCTGATAAGGCATGTACATGTTCATTTGCCTCAAAAGACTTAGATCTACGCACTGTCGTTTTGTCAACAAATTATTTAATTTCGGAGACAAATCATTTATTGAAGAACACTGCTGAGCCGTAAAGGCTGTATTTGTAAAATGAAACATATTGTAGTAGGCTGATGGCATACCAATAGTATGTTAACCACTAACAGTGCCATCACTAGTATTAACAGATCAATAGAATTAACAGATGACTAGAATTAACAGAGCCATAATGAGTTAACATAAAGAAGGGAGATTTCTGACTGACAGATCTAGCTTTAAGAAGAAGAGAACAATTGAAGAAGTGACGCGAACAAGAAAAGATGTGGAAAAGACGTCTACAAACTCAGAAGTGGGATAGGGTTCATACCATGGATATCAATGCAAATGACGTATCAGTCGTTCAATTGAAAAGGTGGCCCAATGCTTTGGGCTTGCCAACTAGAGGTCTGCATGAGTCCACTCACAGCATACGTAAAATTGAATGTATTCGAAAAAATTCAGCTGATTGAGTACGAAGCAGACAATGAATAGAATGTGTATGAGTGACACGCCACACTGTGTTTCATAACTAACGGCATTCAACGAAATGAGCGAGAATAAATAAGTGCGTAAAACGGAATGAAAACTTTGGCGAAGCTGAAGACATTCGAATGTATTCGAGTTGTGGCATAGATTTTGTGTGTATTCATTTCTTTAGCATCGCCCAAACGAAACACACGCGAAATGAACGGAGACAACGGAGCGAAAGCCGACACGGTATGTATTGTATTGTTGGTGTAGTTTAGATTTTGTTTTGTTTTTACAAGTATGTTATTTATGTGTATGCTTTCTGTATTATGGTTAATAAATTGTTTTCTTTGTGATTAGACTAATTACTGTGAACTTGTGACCTGTCCATAAATGTTTTCTATGTTTTTTAAATATACATGTAGGTTTTAAAAAAAAAATGATTCAGATGAAGTAAAGGGGAAACTTCAAAGTGGCATGTATACGTTAATTGAAAAGAGAGGTCGAAGCGAAGTTTGGCACTTTTTTTCTAAGATAAAAAAGGAAAATGCAGAGGAGTTGGTGGACGTAGTAACATAGCCTATAAGATGTCTTTTACAGATTTGAAATTTACAGGTACTACGTCTAATTTAGTAAAACACAAGTGCTATGTAGTCAACAACATATGTTTCTGTCTCGCTTGCATTCATACATGATATTGCATTCAGTTATTAATATTGTAACGCTTCTAGTTTTCTTGTTTATAGTGCGATTTCAATGCGCCTTTCAGGATAGTTTGATATAGTTAGCCTCCACACGAATTATAAATTTTAATACTGTACTATATAAACAAATGCCTTAAAACATAGTGAAAGTTGAGAATAATTTTTTTTAATTGTGGGAAAAAGGGGCGTGACAGTCCAAAATTTTAAATGTCAATGCATTAAGGATGTCCTCCTAAACCTCCATACCAAAATTGGTGATCCTAGTTGGTAGAAATTCGCCCAAAACACAAATTTTTTCCGTGTGTCTAGTTTTTTGTTAGCAATGCTATCTGATCCAAATTTACACGGAGACTACATGTCTATGAAGTACATGTACTGACCAAGTTTCATACAAATCGGACAACTATATCGTATAGCTCCCATAGGAACAATCGGTCGAACATTGAGTAACGGGTATCCTAAAGTCACGGGGCGACTGTAGCATTCTTTCTTGTTTACTCTAACAAAGTGGAGGTGTTTAACCCGTAGGAGCTCTCATTTATTATATCGGGCATACCGTAGTGCCGGCAATATTGGTATCTTAAGAAGATTCAACTACCGGGGTGCGCAAACAAAAAAAAAAAAAAAAAAAATGGCGACTTCCAACAAAGTATCAAAATTGTCTTAATTGTTTTGAATTAATAACTTCAAAACTAAATAAAAAAATTAAATAAAAAAAATATATTAATACCCCTTTATTTTAATTTCAGAAACAATTCGACAGTAAAACGTTGATATGCATTATATTATTTAAATTTTAAATTTAAAATTTATTTATTTATAGAAACACTTCGGAACGAAAAAAAGGCGATAATTGGTATGTTGTTTTAATTCATATAAGTGGTAACACTAACCAGAGAATACATACACTTGCTCTCATATCATAATAGCGCTTGATAGAAAAAAGATATTGGATTGATTTTTTTTATATTTGATAATTTCAACATTTTACTTAATACATAATAGCATTTCTTACCGATAAATATAAACAGAAACTTAATATAAATAATAAAAAGAAAACATAACGAAAATAACTGTTTCCAAAAGTCTGCGTACGCACGAAAAACTCTGCGTACAATGCGAGAATTTGCGATTACCGTTAACTTTTTCAGCGTCTTCTGTCTATTCTTCATTCCACGTATTATTTTCTTTGTTATTTGCAAACAAATTTTTTTTAAATTTGACACGCGTTGGATCATGGAGACGAAAGGAAAAGAAATCTGCGTTGAAACGCGAAAATTAATTTTAAAATTCCGCTTGGAGGGCAAATCTTGGCGAGAAATTGGTCGACTACTTGGCAGAAGTCATTCCTCGTGTCAGAGAGTTTATGACAACTACGTTTCAACTGGCTCCATCTTATCGAAGCCCCGATCTGGTCGTCCATCCATATTAACAGATAGGGAGAAAAAGCGCGTCGTTCAACTTGTGCCTTCAAATCCAAGGATTACCGCCCACCAAGGACGTCTTGAAGTGGCCGAACGTTTTAAGAAAACGGTCTCTGATCAAACTGTTCGCCGAATTTGGAAGAAGGCGGAGTATAATGGTAGAGTTGCTCGGAGGAAGCCCCATATATCGAAAGTGAACAAAAAAAAACGAATGGACTTCGCCAATGAGCACATTGCCAAGCCTGCCAGCTTCTGGAACAAAGTTATTTTTTCAGATGAGAGCAAGTTCTGCATATTTGGGATAAAGGGAAAGAAGCTGGTATGGAGAAAAAGAGGAGCAGCCTTCGAAAAGGAAAACTTGGTTCCCACAGTGAAACATGGTGGAGGTGGAGTTATGGTTTGGGGGTCAATGGCGGCTAGTGGCGTTGGGAATTTGACTTTTATAGAGTCAACTATGGATCACAAGGACTATATTCGAATTTTGGACCAAAATTTGAAAGAGAGTGCCGAAAAATTGGGGATTGAAAATGATTATTATTTTCAACAAGACAATGATCCCAAACATACGGCTCACAACGTAAAGCTCTGGCTGCTTTATAATGCCCAAAAGCAGTTGCCCACGCCACCCCAATCTCCTGACTTGAATCCTATTGAGCATCTGTGGGATTTGCTCGAGCGCAGGATTCGGCAGCACACAATAACATCTAAAAAAATGCTTAAGGATGTTATTATGGACGAATGTTGCAAAATAAGCGCTGAGGATACCGGAAAGCTTGTGGATTCAATGCCAAGACGTTTAGCGGAGGTTCTGAAGAGAAAAGGCTATCCAACCAAATATTGAAATTATGCAGAAAAGCGTTGTACGCAGAATTTTTTATGTTATTTTTGATGTGTACGCAGACTTTTGGAAACACTTATTTTCGTTATATTTTTTTAGACCCCGTACTCTTTAAAAAAGAGTAAAGGGGGTCTATTAAGTTTGTCAGAAGCGAGATGTGCGTAACAGGCAGAAGGAGGCGTGGCCGACCCCATAAAGTATATATATTCTTGATCAGCATCAACAGCCGAGTCGATATAGCAATGTCCGTCTGTCCGTCCGTCCGTCTGTCCGTCTGTCCGTCCGTCTGTATGAACACCTGGATCTTTTAAACTACAAAAGCTAGAGACACCAAATTTGGAATGAAAGTCCGTTTATGATGTACGCAGATCAAGTTTATTTCAAATTGTTGCCACGCCCCCTACCGCCCCCGCAATAAGCAAAAAACCAGACACACCTCGAAAAAATTTGTGTTTTAAGCGAATAACTCAATAGTTATGGCACTTAGCAGCACCAATTTTGGTACGCAGGTTCCCAGAGACAGCCTAAATGCAATGTCATTTAAAGTTTTGAGCTGCCACGCCCCCTTTGCTCATCAGAAATGAAAGACTCTCCAGCTTCAATGCCTTGTTTCAGGCATTAAATCAAATAGTACAGTGTTGTAATTTAACATACGCTTAGAGAATTACTATTTCTAACTTTCCTGAAAGTGGCATCAAAATCCTATGTCAAACAACAGAGAAATTACGGTTCAAAGTCGAAGTTATTTTAAAGCAAAATCACTGCATGCGCGCAACACATACAAACAAACACAGAAACATACAAACATATGTTCGAACGTTTTCTCTACCTGCTTTGGCGGCAGCGCTGCCCGGAGCCGCTGGCCGCGCCGAACAATGCTATACATACACACATATGTATGAGCACACATACATATTTGCAAATAATCGGAAGAATGATAGAAGAGGAGTGTGGTGCAACTGGTAGAGTTGCGGCGCAATATGGAACCTTCGTATGGATCGCGGGTTCGAATGCTGACAATGACGATTGTTAATTTATTTACTTTTTAATTTTAATTCAAAATGTAATTATTTCATTTTAATTTTTTTAATTTCATTTTAAAATTTTAATTTTAATAAAATGGGCACTACTATGGGAGTACGGGGTCTTTTACAGTCGGCTCGATCGACTGTAGCCTTTCTTACTTGTTTGTTTTATTTATATTAAGTTTCTGTTTATATTTATCGGTAAGAAATGCTATTCTGTATTAAGTAAAATGTTGAAATTATCAAATATAAAAAAAATCAATCCAATATCTTTTTTCTATCAAGCGCTATTAATGATCAAACCTAAAAAAAACATATTTTTTTTTCAAGTGTACGCAGAGATATGAGAGCAAGTGTAGATGCGTCAAGCTAAAGATTTTTTGAAAGCAAACGCTTGCCTACTCATGGACCCACAGAGAGCTTCGCCAAAAAGCGGAACGTCGTAGCGCCCCGGAGAGCCGATCGTCTCTCAGCAAATTCAATGCAGACAAAAATAAATTCAGTCTGCCACAGTCAGCGAAACGATGAGCACGGCTATGTCGCTGGTTCTCTCGTTTTATGTTTATATGTTTGTTTCTTTCTAGCATGCCAGATACACACATTTTGCGAAGTCTCGCTTCAAAAATTTGTGTTTTCGACAAATTTGCGATTGGGTTTGGAAGATATGCGATTTCGTATTCTTTTTGGCGACAGGTGCCCGAGAGTGACTGTGGCTGTGCTAATAGAGTGAAGATCTCTAGTGCAGCTTGGCGTGGGTTCAAGTGGTGGTTGGTTGGAAATATTAATTTGAGCTTTTTTATACTCTCTGCAAGAGTATATTGGGTTTGTGAAAATGTATGTAACAGACAGAAGGAGGCGTGGCAGACCCCATAAAGTATATATATTCTTGATCAGCATCACAAGACGAGTCGATATAGCCATGTCCGTCTGTCTGTCCGTCCGTATGAACAAACAAATTTCAGAGATGGTAAGAGCTACAAGTTCGAGCTTGGTCTCAATCGATCAGATATTTAGTCAGTCAATACAAGAATATTTTTTTTTTTCAATGCCACGCCCCGTTCGCCCACAATGAGCCAAAAACTAGACACACCTCGGAAAAAATTGGTGTTTTAGGCGAATATCTCAATAACTATTGCACCTAGGATCACCATTTTGGTATGGAGGTTCCTAGCGACAGTGCAAAAGCATTGACATATAAAATTTTGGACTGCCACGCCCCTTTTTCCAACAATTAATAAAAATAATTCTCAGGTTTCGTTCCGTTTTTAGGCATTTGTCAATATAGTACAGTATTGTAATTTATAATTCGTGTGAAGACTAACTATATCAAACTATCCTGAAAGGTGCATTAAAATCGGACTATAAACAAAAAAACTGGAAGCGTTACAGTATTGATAACTGAATGCAATATCATGTATGAGTGCAAGCGAGACAGAAACATACAAGCACATATTTGAATGTTTTCGCTGCCTGCGTGGCGGCAGCGCTGCCCGCAGTCGCTGGCCGCGCGTAATACACACACACATACATATATGCATCATATATTGTCTTTCGTATGTGTATTCGCATACAGACAAACAGATTAATTATGCTTAGATTGTTTTTGTTTCAACGTGTTTTAATGCAAGTACTACACATTGTAATATCTCAAGACCGATTTTAATAATTTAATCAGGAAAAAAATGCAGAGAGTATTTTACGGTCGGGCGTGCTCGACTGTACTTTCCTTACTTGTTTCAAATGAATTTGGGTAAATGTGTTTTCGGGACAATTTTGGGCACATTCTAGCAGAAGTGTTGTTAGTGTCTATCTCAAACAACTTAACAACTACTTGCCATGAAACTCTCCCGTCAGGAGTATCAATATAATTCCTCATTAAAATATTTATAATAGATTTAATTAGGTGGGGGACATCATAAATGCCGTATATTTTTTAATTATTCAAATAAAAATCTGGCTCTTCATTTTTTATTCCTAACTTGTTTAAGGCTCCGGGATTGTTTGGACTTTGGTCGCATATAACTGCTCTAATTTCTAATCCTAAGTTTTGCGCTGCTCTTATCTATTTGTTCAGTTAATTTACAGACAGAGAGACCTGTGGATGTTGCTACATAGCTTAAAACAAACTTCCAATTCGAAAAAAGTCCCCTCACCATAAAAACACAAATCTGCTTGCATAAAACATCAGATTTTTCAAATCCGCCATCGCAAAGCCTTCAATTTCATCTCTGTACGAATTGTATTGAAGCCCATTTCTAATGGAAATTTCATCGAAAACTAATACGCAGTTTTGCTTTTTTCGTCCATATTTAAAAATTTGGTTTTTAAATTATTTAATAAATTTACATTATGTTTTTAACTGGAGCCCATCTCAGTAATGACGATGTACAAGGAAGGTCGTCTCTCATAAAATTATAGGCCTTAGAGTAAAAATTAATACTTTGAGCAATAATTCTTTCATCTTTTTTCCATGAATGCTTATTTTTTATTAACATTTTGCAAACCGTACTTGAATTTTTTGAAAAGCCTGTCTTATCAATGCAATCAAAAATATTTTTACTTTCTTTTTTTCCTTTTAAGTGTTTCAGTTTTCTAGCTCTTTCATTTTGCAGCATATTTTTTAAATTTCTAATCTTTTTAAGGTATACTATGTTTTTCTGCTTTTCCTTCTTTAGATTTTCTCCTATTAAAAATACTGTCTTTTATAAAATGCCTCATTTTTTTTCTCTCTGAAGGCAATTATCACAAAATATGTCATTAATGCAGCATGTTGACCTATCTTTTGGAAACTAGAAATGTTGTCTGTTTCATCGCAGAAATTAAACGGATTACTTTCGTCCTCCAATTCAAACATTTTTAAATTTAAATTAGGCTCATCGCATAAATACAGAGTTGGTATAGCACCTGCCTTCAAAAATTTTTTTCCCACAAATTTATGTTCAAAATGTAGGTTGCAAATCAAGGCCTTGTCAATATTTACATCACTTGGCAACTTACATTTTGAAACCCACTGGTGACGGACAGACTCATTTTTAGGGAACTTAAATAATCTTACCGGGAAGTGCTCTGAGCCGTCTCTAAGGCTTTGCAGGCACGAATCAATTATACACTTACGCCCACTTTTCCTCTTATCACTGCTGCTAATGTGATCCATTTTATATAAACTTTTCTTACAATAAACTTATCAAATGTAGTTTTTCTCAAATATTAGCTTTTTTAAATCGCAATCACAAAAATGAAAAGCAATGAAAAAGCGCGGTCAAAATTGTTCAAAGAAAAATTGGTAAAAAGAATGTAATCAAAACAAAGGAAAAAGCGCGCGCCAAATCAAAACAAAAGAGATGGCACGCGCCAAAATTTTTGCATTGACCAACACCAAGATAATTAGACATTAAACAGAAAAATGGTTATTTTTATGATTTTAAAAATAAAAATAAACTTATTTAATTGCATTTAAAATTGTTGATTTTATTTAAAAACAAACATAATAAAAAAATGCTTTAATAAAAAAGCTCAAATTAATATTTCCAACCAACCACCACTTGAACCCACGCCATGCTGCACTAGAGATCTTCACTCTATTAGCACAGCCACAGTCACTCTCGGGCACCTGTCGCCAAAAAGAATACAAAATCGCATATCTTCCAAACCCAATCGCAAATTTGTCGAAAACACAAAATTTTGAAGCGAGTCGATAGCTGTTGCGAGACTTCGCAAAATGTGTGTATCTGGCATGCTAGAAAGAAACAAACATATAAACATAAAACGAGAGAACCAGCGACATAGCCGTGCTCATCGTTTCGCTGACTGTGGCAGACTGAATTTATTTTTGTCTGCATTGAATTTGCTGAGAGGCGATCGGCTCTCCGGGGCGCTACGACGTTCGGCTTTTTGCCGAAGCTCTCTGGGGGTCCATGAGTAGGCAAGCGTTTGCTTTCAAAAAATCTTGAGTTTGACGCATCTATGTATTCTCTAGTTAGTGGTGGTAACTTACAAATCTAGTAATTTAATTAATCCGTTTATTTACTGATAAAATTCAAGCCGAAAACTAAATTTTGAAAGGTTTTGTATTAGTTATCAACGTACAAATCAGAGAACTGCACGGGTGGTGGTTTTTTGTACTCGAGTACTACCCAAAGAAAATGCGGTGGCGGTCTTACTCGTACTCAAAATTTAGAGTAAACAAGTAAGAAAGGCTACAGTCGATCGAGCCGACTGTAAAAGACCCCGTACTCCCATAGTAGTGCCCATTTTATTAAAGTTAAAATTTTAAAATGAAATTAAAAATTAAAAAAATTAAAATGAAATATTTACATTTTGAATTAAAATTAAAAAGTAAATAAATTAACAATCGTCATTGTCAGCATTCGAACCCGCGATCCATACGAATGTTCCATATTGCGTCGCAACTCTACCAGTTGCACCACGACCCTCTTCTATCATTCTTCCGATTATTTGCAAATATGTTTGTGTGCTCATACATATGTGTGTATGCATAGCATTGTTCGGCGCGGCCAGCGGCTCCGGGCAGCGCTGCCGCCAAAGCAGGTAGAGAAAACGTTTGAACATATGTTTGTATGTTCCTGTGTTTGTTTGTATGTGTTGCGCGCATGCAGTGATTTTGCAGTAAAATAACATGCACTTTGAACAGAAATTTCTCTCTTGTTTGACACAGGATTTTGATGCCACTTTCAGGAAAGTTAGATATAGTAAGTCTCTAAGCGTATGTTAAATTACAACACTGTACTATTTGATTTAATGCCTTAAAAAAGGCATTGAAGTTGGAGAGTTTTTATGAGAAAAGACGGCGTGGCAGCTGAAAATTTTTAATGACATTATACTAAGGCTGTCTCTAAGAACCTGTATACCATTTGTGCTGCTAAGTGCTATAGTTACTGAGATATTAACCTAAAACACAAATTTTTTCGAGGTTTGTCTGGTTTTTTGCTCATTGCGGGGGCGGTAGGGGGCGTGGCAACAATTTGAAATAAACTTGATCTGCTCGAGAAAATAACGGACTTACATTCCAAATTTGGTGTCTCTAGCTCTTGTAGTTTAAAAGATTCAGGTGTTCATACGAACGGACAGACGGACATTGCTATATCGACTCGGCTGTTGATGCTGATCAAGAATATATATACTTTATGGGGTCGGCCACGCCTCCTTCTGCCTGTTACACACATCTCGCTTCTGACAAACTTAATAGACCCCTATACTCTTTTTTAAAGACTACGGGGTCTAAAAATATGATCGGCTATTTTTTTACTCGAATACTTTTTTACCCGAAGCGAAATGACTCGAATATTCTTTTTACCCGTACCCGAAGTAACGGGTATCGTAAATACTCTTTTTGAAAAGGGTGTCGCGAGTACGAATCATTTTTTGATGCGTTAGAAAATGATTGTGTAGACAACACACTGAGTAAAAAAAATACTTATCCGAAATACTCGAGTACTTGAGCGACGGTTTGCCATCGGAAAATTGAACAGCGCGCGTTAGAGGATAAAAAGGGTTTTTTGCATTAGAGAGAATGCATGTAACAGGTAGCAAATTAGAGTTTTCGGGTTTTTGCCAAAAAAAAACCAAATAGGCAACATTTTTACAATATGCATTTTGAGAGTTGACATTTTTAGATAAACGGTTTCTTCATGCCAAATTGTGACTTAGAATACCCTTGCAACAAATATTAAAACAGGTGTCCCATAATCAACCTGTAATCTATTAGTCACCTTGATTCTCATTAATGTAAATATTTAAATATATAAATTATGTTTTTTACCTTTTATGTAAAATTTGAATGGAAATAATTTTGCAATTGCCCTTCTTCTTACTTAGACTATCATTTAGTAATTGATAACATTTAACTAGTCCATAACAAAAGAGCGTCGCAAGACTATACCCGCGCACATTATCGGGTAAAAAACGAGCGGATAGAAAAAAACCCGAGTAAAAATTTACTTATACTTCACAAGGGTGGTTTTTTTTCGAGTATACATTTGATGCGGTGTTTACGCCACCAAGTAAAAAATGAGTTGGTACAAGAGTGATCGGGTAAAAAAATATCTTTCATGGAAATACCCAAACGAAAAGGAGTAAAAAAATATCCGATACTTTTCGGGTAGAGTAAAAAATGATTCGAGTCGAAAAATACTCTGTGTGTGATTTGGGTATTTTTACATGCGGTGTATCGCTGCAGTTCTCTGGTACAAATCAAATGTCACTAATTTTTGTTTCTTCTCACATTTTAGATCAAATTACCGCCTTAAGAAATGTTCTAGCAGAACAATCACTTTGATAAAAAGCAAAAATTTTGACGAAGACGGAATAAGTACGTTAAAAATTTTGCCAATAAAGTCGATTGGAGAGCTAGAGAGAGTTGAGGAAAAGATTAAAGAAAAAACTCCAGTAGCTATGTTCGTAAACATATTTTTAAAATTATTTTTATTAGTTTAGTAATTTTTATACCCGTTACTCGTAGAGTACAAGGGTATATTGTAATCGTTGGAATGTATGTAACAGGCAGAAGGAGGCGTGGCAGACCCCATAAAGTATATATATTCTTGATCAGAATCAATAGCCGAGTCGATATAGCCATGTCCGTCTGTCCGTCCGTCCGTCTGTCCGTCTGTATGAACAAAAGGATCGCAGAGACTATAAGAGCTAGAAAGGTGAAAGGGGTCGCAAATGAAAGGTACAATACCCAAGCAGTACGAGTTTGTTTTTGTTTTTTGACACGCCCACTTTAGGGCGTTCTGTCTTCATATAAAGGCAAAAGTACAGATAAAACTTGAATGTTTTAGTACAGAAAACTTTTTTGTTAGTTTTGCTATCTGATCCAAATTTACACGGAGACTACATGTCTATGAAGTACATGTACTGACCAAGTTTGATCGAAATCGGACAACTATATCGTATAGCTCCCATAGGGCCGATCGGTCAAAAACACGCTCCAAATATAAATTAGTTTGAAAAAATTTTGCATTAACTAAGCTATATTAATGAATCTGACACAGAATAAATTTATCAATAACATAAATGTACTGACCAAGTTTCCTACAAATCGTATGACTATATCGTATAGCTCCCATAGGAACAATCGGTCGAATATTGAGTAACGGGTATCCTAAAGTCGCGGGGCGACTGTAGCATTCTTTCTTCTTATTTTTTTCAAATAGGCAAAAGCCATTCGCGCTGTTATCGGTAATGGTATTACAAAATGTTTGCGGAATGTTTTGAGCGACGATGTCATAAAATGTGGATGGTGTACAGGGGATGAGATCTCTGAAGGAATTGCCCAAATTTTTTGATATTTTGCTTGGTATGTAACACTGTTGCACTTTGTATGAGACAAATTTTAAAACCAAACATTTATATTTCAGATACCATTCCTGTGAATGAACAATCGGGATCTGCAGAGAAGCAGTTTAGAAAGGCACTTAATTTACAAAAAAATAGGATATTTAAGTCTACGGCCAATAGAGCGAATAGTTTAGTAAATAGTTATAAAAATAGTAATAAGGATTCAAAGCCATCCAGTGCAAATATTAATAGTTCCATTCTTAGTTTTAGTTCTAATTTATACGAAAATATTAAAAATTAAATAATTTACAATACAATTTCTTACTATTTTAAAGATTTATTTTTAAGACAATTTTCATAGCTGGTTTCATGGCTGGGCTTAATAGAATTTCAATAATAATATTGGTATCTTAAGAAGATTCACCTACCGGGGTGCGCAAACAAAAAAAAAAAAAAAATTTTCTTTCTGTTTTCTAGTAAAAAAACAAGAAAGAATGCTATAGTCGCCCCGCGACTTTAGGATACCCGTTACTCAATGTTCGACCGATTGTTCCTATGGGAGCTATACGATATAGTAGTCCGATTTGAATGAAACTTGGCCAGTACATTTATGTTATTGATAAATTTATTCCGTGTCAGTTTCATTAAGATAGCTTGGTAAATACAGAAAATTTTCATACAAATTCATACGAAATGCAAATTTTTGACCGATCGACCCTATGGGAGCTATACGATATAGTTGTCCGATTTGTATGAAACTTGGTCTATACATGTAATTCATAGACATGTAGTCTCCGTATAAATTTGGATCAGATAGCGTTACTAACAAAAAAGTTTTCTATACTAAAACATTCAAGTTTTTTCTGTACATTTTCCTTTATATGAAGATAGAACGCCCTAAAGTGGGCGTGTCAAAAAACAAAAACAAACTCGTACTGCTTGGGTATTGTACCTTTCATTTGCGACCCCTTTCACCTTTCTAGCTCTTATAGTCTCTGCGATCCTTTTGTTCATACAGACGGACAGACGGACGGACGGACAGACGGACGGACAGACGGACATGGCTATATCGACTCGGCTATTGATGCTGATCAAGAATATATATACTTTATGGGGTCTGCCACGCCTCCTTCTGCCTGTTACATACATTCCAACGATTACAATATACCCTTGTACTCTACGAGTAACGGGTATAAAAAGGTAAGATAAGTCGTAACATAGTAGATGTACTGTAAAATGTATCTAGAATGAATATTTAAAGCTTATTTAGTAAAGCATTTCAATTACATTGGAAAGATTTTGGTGCAAATCAATATAAATTGATTAAATTTTATTTATTAATTTAATTTTTTTTATATTTAATTTATTAAAAGTAATTATAAATTATTTCAAATTATCAAAATTGTCTTTCGATAATTAAGGTTAGTACTTAAAATAAATTAAAGTTAATTGTTTTGAATTAAAAACTTTGTTGGATCATAGCATAAGTTAGTATGAGATCATAAAGAAGTATTAGTTAAGAGACAAAATGAGTTGATAGCGTTAGGAAAAAATGAATTGATTCTCTTATACTCTAAGCTAGTCTGTAAGCTCAAATTGCATTCGGGAGTGCTGCTGGCCAGCGACAAGTCAGTTGATAATTTCATTTCGTAAACACCGCACGCACGCTGCCAGTCTCTCCGCGTTTGACAAATCAATAAATTTTGTAACGTTGAAGAACTTACAAGTGTTTACAAATACTTTTTGATTTCGATTTTTCAAACTTCATCCCAGTTTCAGCTTCGTCTCAATCAATGCTTATTGACGTCAACAGAGTTAACTTGCAAACCTATAAAAAATGTATTAATACCATTTAATTTTCTTTTCAGAAACAAATTGACAGGAAAGCTTGTCGTTGGTATGCATTATATTATTTTAGGTTTTAAGTTAAAATTTATTTATTTATATTCGATTATTTATTTATAGAAACAATTCGAAACGAAAACAAGAAAAAAAGGTTATCTTCGGCTAGCCGAAGATTGTATACCCTTGCAGTCATGCACATTGCGTTAATTTTTTTTCAATGACCGATTGTTCCTATGGTAGCTATATGATATAGTAGTCCGATCTAGATGAAATTTGGTGTACACTAAGGACTTTATGTCAAATGCATATGGAACGAATTTGGTTCAAATCGTACAAGAGACACAGAAAATTTTCATACTAATCATTTTCAACCGATTGTTCCTATGGCAGCTATATGATATAATTGTCCGATCTAGATGAAATTTGGTGTACACTAAGGACTTTATGTCAAATGCATATGGAACGAATTTGGTTCAAATCGTACAAGAGACACAGAAAATTTTCATACCAAGCATTTTCACCAGTTTTAACCGATTGTTCCTATGGCAGCTATATGATATAGTGGTCCGATCTAGATGAAATTTGGTGTACACTAAGGACTTTATGTCAAATGCATATGGAACGAATTTGGTTCAAATCGTACAAGAGACACAGAAAATTTTCATACTAATCATTTTCAACCGATTGTTCCTATGGCAGCTATATGATATAGTGGTCCGATCTGGATGAAATTTGGTTTGCACACGGGATTTTATGCCAAATGCATATGGAGCGAATTTGGTTAACATAGCTCAAAAAAAAATTTTTTTTCATCCGATTGTTCCTATGGGAGCTATATGATATAGTGATCCGATCTGGCCGATTTTAACAAATGTTCTGCGTGCAAAGGGAATACACATGTGTACCAAGTTTCATTAAGATAGCTTTAAAACTGAGAGACTAGTTCGCATAGAAACAGACGGACAGACAGACGGACAGACAGACGGACAGACGGACATGGCTATATCGACTCGGCTGTTGATGCTGATCAAGAATATATATACTTTATGGGGTCGGAAACGTCTCCTTCAATGCGTTACAAACTTCGTGACAAAAACAATATACCCTCTGCAAGGGTATAACAAGGCGATAATTGGTATGATGTTTTAATTCATATTCATAGTAACTTACAAATATTGTAACTTATTTAATTCGTTAGTTTACAGAAGCTTGGATATTATGTTTGTTTCAACGTGTTGTGCTATCCATTTCAACACCTGAATACCGATTTTAATTATATAACCGGGAATAAAAGCAGGGAGTATTATACGGTCGAGCGTGCTCTACTGTACTTTTCTTTCTTGTTCATTGGTGCCTTTGAACATGTGTTACAAACCCGCGGCTATTGTACAGAAAGCATTTTAAATTGGCAAATCCGAGGCAAAAGCATGAGTTGCATACTACTAATAATTCGTTCGAAAAAATTAGGGGTTGACCGTCGAATGTTGACAGGGCAAGCTCTGAAGCAAACCTGAGCTCTCCATGTATTTGGTGACAGGGACACCAATGTCCAAGTGCTATAAATGTAATATCCCAACTATGTTGTAATAGCAATAAAAACTGTTGTGACTTTTTATACACAATTATTTGAAATAAATAAAAATTGCTTATAATTGTTGGAAGAAAATATGTCTTTGTTTTGCATACCAGCGTGGCCCAACGTTGCTCACAAGCATATTTTTCTTAGAATAGAGTGTTCGGAAGAGGAAAACGAAAAATTCCAGTTGGAATTTTTTTGCGTTGCCGTTTTATTGATCGTTTTGCGTATGTATACAGAAATTTTACTGTTCAAATTAACACGATTGATTCATTTCAATACCTTAAATATTCCAGTAAAAGTTGTTGGTTTGTTGATAATAATTTTAATTAATGAGTTAACTATTTATTATATTGAAATACATAATTGTTATGAACAAACTTGTACTTTAGTGGGTAGAGGCAGTCAATGCTTAAAGGAATAGCGCGAATGGATATTAAGCCTTAGAAAACAGGTAAAAACATACAGGGATATCGAAAAATTGGTTGGATGTTCTGCTAAAATGGTCTCTAATGCCATTAACTATCGCCACAAACGCGAAACCCGCGGCAGGAAAAGAGCAACCACTGGAATTGATGACCGACTCTTTGTGCGCTACAGCAAGGCTAATCCATTCGCGTCTGCAGAATCATTAAAAGCAGACCCAAACTTATCAGTGGGTAGTGTAACTAATCGGCGAAGACTCCGGAGCACAAGCTCAAGGTCCGAAGGCCAAGGAAAGTGCCTCGACTAACTTCTGAACACAAAGCCAGCGACTGCGGGCAGCGCTGCCGCCACGAAAGCAATCATGTGCTTGTATGTTTCTGTCTCGCTTGCACTCAAACATTGATATGAATGCTGCAGCGCTGCCGTCACATGTGCTTGTATGTTTCTGTCTCACTTGCACTCATACACGATATTGCATTCAGTTATCAATATTGTAACGCTTCTAGTTTTCTTGTTTATAGTGCGATTTCAATGCGCCTTTCAGGATAGTTTGATATAGTTAGTCTTCACACGAATTATAAATTACAATACTGTACTATATTAAAGAATGCCTAAAAAGTTGAGAATTACTTTTATTAATTGTGGGAAAACGGGGCGTGGCAGTCCAAAAATTTAAATGTCAATGCATTTACGCTGTCACTAGCAACCTCCATACCAAAATTGGTGATCCTAGGTGCAATAGTTATTGAGATATTCGCCCAAAACACCAATTTTTTCCGAGGTGTGTCTAGTTTTTTGCTCATTGTGGGCGAATGGGGCGTGGCATCGAAAAAAAAAAATATTCTTGTATTGACTGACTAAATATGTGATCGATTGAGACCAAACTCAAACTTGTAGCTCTTACCATCTCTGAAATCTGTTTGTTCATACGGACAGACAGACAGACGGACATGGCTATATCGACTCGGCTTGTGATGATGATCAAGAATATATATACTTTATGGGGTTTGCCACGCCTCCTTCTGCCTGTTACATACATTTTCACAAACCCAATATACTCTTGCAGAGAGTATAAAAATCTTATGCTACCATATGCCTCTTGGGAAAAGCCAATAAAATTGACTTTTTAGCAGGATAACGATCTAAAGCATACCAGCAAACTTGCCAAACAGTGGTTTGCAACGGAAAAGACCGACGTAATGCACTGATCAGCTCAGTCTTCATATCTGAGCCCAATTAAGAAATTATGAAGGGATGTCAAACGAAATGTGGCCAAGGTGAAGCCCTGGACTAAAGCACATCTTTAGCAAGTTGTTCAGGATGCATGAGCTCAGATTTCCCTGAAGCGTTGCTAGGCCCTAATTGACTCCATGCCGCGGAGATGTAAAGATGCTCAAGCTAAGTAAGGAGTAATAAGGAGTTCACAGCCAAATATAATTTCATAAGTAACATAGTTAATTCAGTGTATGAAGTTATAAACTAAATTTTGTTAACATATTTAAGATTTTTGTTGCTATTATTTTGAACGGGACATTTTCGTCATTATTATCATTTTTTACACAAACTTAAAATTAAAAGAAGTTTTTTGATGAAGAAACAAAAAAAAAAGTTTTTTTGATCGGTAGTCCTAAAGATATTATTTATCTATCTTAAAATCAAAGCTTATTCGCGCTGCTATAACTTTAAAGTTGTAGGTATTGGAAATTATAAGTAGTACTTGAGGTAGTACACATTGAATATAAAACAAGTAAAAACAAGTAAGAAAGGCTACAGTCGATCGAGCCGACTGTAAAAGACCCCGTACTCCCATAGTATTGCATTTTATTTAAATTAAAATTTTCAAATGAAATTTAAAAAATTAAAATTAAATATTTACATTTTGAATTAAAATTAAAAAATAAATAAATTAACAACTGTCATCGTCAGCACTCGAACCCGCGATCCATGCGAAGGTTCCACATTGCGCCGCAACTCTATCAGTTGCACCACACCCCTCTTATATCATTCTTCCGATTATTTCCATATAAGTATGTGCACACATACATTTGTGTGTATGTATAGCATTGGTCGGCGCGGCCAGCGGCTCCGGGCAGCGCTGCCGCCAGCAGGTAGAGAAAACGTTCGAACATGTGTTTGTATGTTTCTGTGTTTGTTTGTATGTGTTGCGCGCATGCAGTGATTTTGCTTTAAAATAACTTCGACTTTGAACCGTAATTTCTCTGTTGTTTGACATAGGATTTTGATGCCACTTTCAGGAAAGTTAGAAATAGTAATTCTCTAAGCGTATGTTAAATTACAACACTGTACTATTTGATTTAATGCCTGAAACAAGGCATTGAAGCTGGAGAGTCTTTTATTTCTGATGAGCAAAGGGGGCGTGGCAGCTCAAAATTTTGAATGACATTATACTAAGGCTGTCTCTAAGAACCTGTATACCAAAATTTGTGCTCCTAAGTGCTATAGTTACTGAGATATTCACCTAAAACACAAATTTTTTCGAGGTGTGTCTGGTTATTTGCTCATTGCGGGGGCGGTAAGGGGCGTGGCAACAATTTGAAATAAACTTGATCTGCTCTACAAAATAACGGACTTACATTCCAAATTTGGTGTCTCTAGCTCTTGTAGTTTAAAAGATCCAGGTGTTCATACGGACGGACAGACGGACAGACGGACAGACGGACATTGCTATATCGACTCGGCTGTTGATGCTGATCAAGAATATATATACTTTATGGGGTCGGCCACGCCTCCTTCTGCCTGTTACGCACATCTCGCTTCTGACAAACTTAATAGACCCCCTTTACTCTTTTTTAAAGAGTACGGGGTCTAAAAAGTACAGTCGAGCACGCCCGACCCGATAATACTGTCTGCTTCTATTCCCGATTAAATATATTAAATCGGTATTGTGTTATTACAATGGCTAGTTGTATTAGAACACGTTGAAATAAATTTAACTAAGTTTAGTCGAAGAAACATCTGTTTGTCTTCATACATATTTGCACCTACATAAACATATGCACATATACATATACAGTCGACGGCATAACTATTCTGACAAAATAAATGTTAAGCAAATATGTGCATAATTTTTTTAAATGACCACACAAAAAAATTAACAACTTGTGGTGAGAATTAATGATTATCTAATGTTTATTGAAAGCAACGATAATTTTTAAAAATTAATACAGGCACGTTGGCAAAAGTATTTAGACAATAGTTTTAGATAAAAATAAATAACAAATAATTTAATTTTAAATATATTCTATTTATTTTTTTTTTTTTAGTAAAAAATATATCCTCTCTTAGCACTTATAACTTTTTGTAAGCGTCTGGGAACTGAGTCAACCAAGTTATGGATAAAATCCAACGGTAAATTCCTACAGAGCGCTTTAATCTTCGATATGGTCTCATCGGGTGTCCTTTGTAAGTCAGCACACCGCTTTTGTTTAATGTAAGTGCACAGACTTTCGAATATATTTAAGTCCGGAATTGGGATGACCAATGTAGGATGTTAACTCCAATCTCATTAAAAAAATTTGATATAACTTAAGCTTTAGAGTCCTGCTGGAAAATAAAAGACTTTGCAATCAATTTATCTCCTGAAGGAAATGCAAAACTATTAAGGACATCCAATTATTTATGTTCGCCATTCCATCGACAGGAACCAAACCTCCTATGCCGTTATAGGCAACGCATCTCCAAAACATGACTGATCCACCTCAATGGCGCATTCGTTCTGGCACTCTGACAAAAAAAATTTTTTTTTTGAGCACTGGAAATTAAATTAGCTTTCATCTCTCCATAAAACATGTTGCCAAAACGATATAGTCGTGTCAACATATTTTTATGGCATATTCAAGCCGGTTAAGTTTGTTTTTTTGCACTAATTTGGAGAATTGTTCTAGCTACGTACAGTTTGACACGAAAGTGTTTTCACATGGGGAAAAAAATTATATTTTTGTTCTTTAACATAAAAAAAAAAATACTTGGAGTGGGATTTCAACATTTTTTAAAATTATATTATATTTTTCAAATTGTTGTCTTACAAAAATAATTAATAAAAATTAAATAACTTTAAACAAAGGCATACAAAATTAATAACAACTAAAAGCGTGTTCAAATTCATGTGACACGAAAGTGTTTGCACAAAAAAAAGGTTTAAAAAATAAGGCAATATTAACTAAATTAAGTATATTAACTATAAAAATTAGTATTTGGTATGACCCCCCTTGGCACCAATGACCGCTTCCAACCGTCTATTCATGGAATATATCAGTTTTTGGACATATTCCACCGGTGTTTTCTCCCATTCCTCCAATATATATGTCTTTAAATCTTTTTTGTTTTTTGGGCTTCGCTTGGCAGTCCTCTTTTTCAGATCAGCCCACAAATTTTCTATGGGATTAAGGTCGGGGCTTTGTGCAGGTGTATCCAACACCTTTGCACAGTTGTAAAGAAGCCAACACCTGACTGTGTTGGCTTTATGTTTAGGGTCATTATCCTGGTAAAACCTAAATGTTGGTTTACCATCCCTAAAAAATTCGAACTTCTGGGCACTGGACACCAGATGCGTGCGCAAAATGTCCAAATATTGTTTGGCATCCATTGTATTCTCGATGAAGCACAATTGTCCAACTCCTTTACTGGAAATACACCCCCAGACCATCACTGAAAGCTTGCCAAACTTTACAGTGGGAATTATATTTTTCCGCTCCAGAGCTTTCAACGGCTTTCGCCACACACGGCTGGGTCCATCGTTGTAGTACAACTTCATTTTGGTTTCGTCGCAAAATATGGTATCATCCCAATAAGAATCAACGTGTCCCACATGCATCCTGGCGAATGTTAAACGTCTATTGACATGATCCGTCGACAATAATGGTTTTTTTCGCGCAACTCTAGATGAAAATTCGTTCCTTTTTAGGGCTCTACGCACACTTTCGCGGGATATGTCAATATCACACTCTTCCTTCAGCTCCCTGGCAAGCGTTCTGGTCGAAATGGTTGGGTTCTCATTAATTTTTCTAGCCATAATACGCTCTGCCCTGTCCGTTAAAGCCCGAGGTCGTCCAGTTGAACGCTTTGGTTCAAGTGTTTCATCGTTCTCTGCGCGGCTTAAAATATTGTAGACTGTCCTTTTAGATATAACAAACATGTCAGCTATCTCCGAGACCGATCTTCCCTTGGTGTGGTTATAATAAACCAACTGAATCATGTCAAATGACAATCGCTTCCCTGGCATTTTTAATTTTTCCTAAGCCGTTCAAAATTGTAACAAATGTGTTTCGATTTTTACAAAATATGATGAAATTCGTCAGAACACAGCATCAGCCACAGCTGTGCACATTGAAAACGACGAAAACAACGGTAAATGCGAATTTAGGATAGAAAAGAAATAGAGAATAGAATGTGTGCAAACACTTTCGTGTCACATGAATTTGAACACGCTTTTAGTTGTTATTAATTTTGTATGCCTTTGTTTAAAGTTATTTAATTTTTATTAATTATTTTTGTAAGACAACAATTTGAAAAATATAATATAATTTTAAAAAATGTTGAAATCCCACTCCAAGTATTTTTTTTTTATGTTAAAGAACAAAAATATAATTTTTTTCCCCATGTGAAAACACGTTCGTGTCAAACTGTATGTTGCGTAGCCTGCTTCCTTGAGCGACTCCAAAAAGACCTTTCACTATTAATTGTGCTTGAAGTATCAGCAATCTACTGTTTTGGGCGTCTCTAACAGGTTTATTTTAAAGTGGCGCACAGTAAACAGCTCTGCCTTCTTGGTTGTCTTGCGAGGTCTGCCAAATCGCGCCAAATTTTTGATGCTGTTAATTTTTAAAATTTGTTTATTTGGTAATAAAGAGTTTGGCGAGAAACTTTGTATAATTAACTGATATTTTTCACATCCACCACCATCTGACACTTCACTATGTTGCTAATTCATTTGTTTTCTCAAATATTTCGCAAAACGAAAGAGCAAAACTGTTGTTTTCTCTTAAAATAAATTATTGAACAGTAGTAATCACGTGGTATGTCGAACATGTGCTTGTATGTTTCTATCTCGCTTGCACTAATACATGATATTGCATTTAATTATCAATATTGTAACGCTTCTAGTTTTCTTGTTTGTCGTGTGATTTCAATGCGCTTGTTGTGGATATTTCTTACCTATTAATAGATAATAATTATATCCGGCTCGAAAGACTTTTTTAAATTTTGTTTTTGTAGTTTATTTTGATTTCACTTCTCAGAATTAAATAATATTTATTTAAATATAATATAATGCTTTTGTTTCGTAATTTTATTTAATTAAATTATGCACACACATTTTTGCGTCTCTTCAACATCGCTTTTTTGTTGACAATGATGCCAACTCGTTTTTTACCAAAATTACTTAAAAAATACCAAATTTATGTTAAACTTAAATTTTGTAATATATCGACCCATTTCACAATATTTATCGATTAATTTCGCAACATTCTCCTCCCAAGTATTGTTAATAGAACAATACTTCAAATATTAATATACTTCAAGCTTAATTAATTTTACAACAGATCTCTTATAAATACCATTTTGAGTCTTAACGTCTACAATTCTTACACGATGATCATTAGATGGATATGTCTTAATAACTATACCTTTGGGCCAACAATTTCTTGGCAAGTCAGAATCCAAAATTAATACGATATCGCCTTCTTTTATGGTATCCCGATCTTTTGACCATTTTCGGCTGCTTAAAATATATTGTCTATAATCTTTTTTCCATTTTTTCCAAAATACATCTGCTAATCGTTGAGATGCTTTCCAATTATTTAAACATACTAAATCTGAGTCATTAGCATTAGCATAAAATGAATCCCTGAAATTTGGACCAATTAAAACATCATTTGGTTTCAAGGGTGCTAAGTCAATAGAATCTGCTGGTATATACAAGAGAGGTCTACTATTCATTATAAATTCAATTTCACAAAAAAGAGTCCTTAAAACATATTCTCTTGGATATCGTTCTTTTAACATAAAATATAAATATTTTTTGTAGACTGAATAAGTCTTTCCCAGGCTCCTCCCATGTGGGGACTTAATGGAGGGTTAAAAACCCACTTGCATCGCTTAGTGGTTAAAAACTGTATCAATTCATCTGATGGCCATTGTGATGTCACCTCATAAATGTCTTTGCTGGCTTTTGTAAAATTCGTACCATTGTCTGAATAAATTTCTTCTAGTATTCCCCGTCTTCCCGAAAATTGTCGAAATACATGCATAAAAGCATTACAGGATAAATCCTCTGCTATTTCGAGATGAACTGAGCGAGTAGCCATACACGTAAAAATAACTCCATATCGCTTAACGTGGCTACGATTAACAAGAATCTCTATGGGACCAAAATAGTCAATTCCAATTTTCAAAAAAGGTCGTTCAGTCGGTGTCACTCTACATTTGGGTAGCTGTCCCATTCTTGGTACTTGTGGGAGTGCTTTACGATTTTTACAAAACTGACAATTATAAATTATTTTCTTAACTGCATTGCGACAGTTAATAATCCAAAACCTGTGTCTGAGATTGGTTATTACAGTGTCGGTACCCATATGACAATTGGAGCTATGATAATACTGAATGATTAACGAAGTAATTAAATGGTCTTTTGGTAGAATAATCGGATTTTTTGCGTCATTGTCAAAATCTTGTTCGTTAATGTTGTCTAAGCGTCCTTTAAGTCTTAAAATTCCATCTTCTGAAATAAATATTGGTAGTGATTTTAGTTTACTTGATTTTTCTATGGGTTTATTGGCTAATAAATTGTCAATTTCTGTATCAAAACTCTCCCTTTGAATAAACTGGAAAATTAAATATTCTGCTTTGTCAACTTCCGTCGAACTTAATTCATTAAAAATGGGTTTGTTTTTAAAGGGTTTTAAATTATTTATATATCGTAGAATCCATGCGGTTGTTCTAAGATATCTGTTCCAAATAGAAAATCTTACAGGGTCTGGCAAAACTATATTATTTTTAATACTTATAGTGACGTTCACAAATTCTACTGCTACTTCATCAATCTGACTATTACCAATAAATTTTCCTTGAGGCCATTCGCTTTCTAACATGCTCAAAAATGATGGACCTTTTAACCAAGAACTTTTCAATGAAAAATCTATTTTTTGAATTTTTGTAGCCTCGTCTGCTGGATTGAGTTTTGTCGAAACATATCTCCAGTCTTTTATGTTTGTCAATTCTTGAATTTCACCCAATCTTTGCGAAACAAAACATTTAAAACGTTTGCTGCTCGATTTAAGCCAATATAATATTATTTCGGAGTCCGTCCATAAAAAAGTTTTGTCAATATTGATGGTCAGTATTTCTTTAATGTTTTTACTGAGTCGTGCTGCAAGAAGTGCACCTTGTAATTCAAGTCTAGGTATTGACATAGGTTTAAGGGGTGCAACTCTAGACTTTGCAAGTATAAGTGAACACTCTATTTGTGTTCCGTCGTCAAATCTTAAATAGGCACACGATGCATATGCTAATTTTGAAGCATCGCAAAATATGTGTAGCTGCACATTACATTTGCTGATATTTAAAGTTGTAAATTGCCTTGGAATATGTAACTCGTTTAATCTGGAAATATTTTTACATAATTTTTCCCAAAGACAGTACTGTTCTGTATTAATTTTGTCGTCCCAATCTATGGCACTTTCCCAAATGGTTTGCAAAAGTATTTTATTTGCTATCAAAACATTTGAAAGAAATCCTAACGGATCATAGATTGACATGGTGAGCTTAAGAATTTCACGTTTGGTCGGTCGTCTGGTCGGATTTAAAATGTCGTTGTAAATGGACTGAAATTTTAAATTGAAAGTCAAAACGTCTTTTTCATAGTCCCATATTAGTCCTAATACACGTTCTTTGGTCAGGCTTTTAGTTTTCTGGTCAGTATTTAAATTGTCTATTTCGGATATTTGATTCAAAACTTTATTTGAATTACAAATCCAATTACACATTTCAAAGCCTGCTTGTCTGTGGATGTATATCACTTCTTTTATTAACTGAACTGCACTGGTCACACTTTCAGCTCCACCTAAATAATCGTCCATGTAATGCTTTGAAATTATTTCATTACAAGCTTGAGGAAACTGATCTTTGAAATCTAAAGCATTTTGATTTCTGGTCTGTTGGGCAATGCATGGACTGCATTTTGCTCCGAAAAATAAAACTTGTATTTCATATATGTCAGGAGGATTTTGTCTGTCTTTTCCTCTCCACAGAATTCTTTGCGCGTGTTTGTCTTCCTGTCTTACTTTTATCTGTAAAAACATTTCTTTAATGTCACCTACAAATGCTACTTTGGAAATTCGAAAATTCATCAATACTGTCGTCAGTTCGTTATAAAGGTCAGGTCCTGTCAGGAGATAATCATTCAAACAACTACCATGATTTTTAGCAGCTGCATCAAATACGATTCTAAGCTTGTTTGGCTTATTAGCATTTGTAACTCCAAAGTGTGGTAAATAATATGTCAATGGAGTTTGAATTGTCGATTCGTCTTTTGTTAATTTCTTTAAATAGCCTTTGTCTATATACGATTTAATCATTTCGTCATACTTATTACCGTATGTGGGGTTTTTGTCTATTTTACGCTCTAACAATTTTAATCTAGTCAAGGCATTGTCATAGCTTTCTGTCAATTGAATGTTGTTGTCTTTCCAAAATAGACCACATTCAAATCTATTGTCTTTTCTTACAAGAGTCTTGTCAATAATGTCTAAGCATTTTTTGTCATCTAAAGATATTGGATTATCTTTTGGACAAGATGCTTCATTTTCGATTGACCAGTAGGATTTCACGAGGCTGTGTAATATGCTAAGATCATCTGATTCGTCTTTCAAATCTATGTTGTCATTAACGTGTAACATAAAATTTGGATTATTGTTTGGTTTAGACAAATTAATGTTGCCATGAACAACCCATCCTAAAAGCGTTTTGCTACTTGCTGGACCGTTAAATGACTCATGCTTGACCTTTCGTGTAACTATCAGGGACCAATTGTCCTGACCTATAAGAATCTTAGGCTTGGCATTTTTGTAAGCACAGTCCTTAAAATTATTTAGGAATTTGAATTCCTCAGCTATGTCGTCAATCGGTACAGTTTGTAAAGGCAAATTAAGGTCAGACACAGTTTTAACTTTACGTAAGGTAAATATTTTTGAATTATTGGGCTTTCCTTTTATGCGAACACTTACTACCTTTGAGTCATCCTGCTCATATGTCTCATTATTTGTCCATTGCATTTTTAGAGGACATGTTGGACCGTCTAATTTTAAGTCATTAGCCAACTCTTGATCAATCAAAGTAACTGTTGATGCTTCGTCTAACAAAGCATAAGTCTCTATTTGTTCATCACGGCCTATAAGTGTAACTGGGACAATTTTAAGTAAAACCTTACTCTGATTTAGATTTACGTTACAATTTTTCTCTGTCTCAGTTTGGTCATTAGGCTTTTCGCTTGAATCGAGATTCTGACTTGCCAAATTTTGCTGTTTGTCTTTATGTAACAATGTGTTATGATTATAAGTGCAATTATTAATATTACAAGTCTTTTTAAAATTACAGTTTTTCATGGCGTGATTTTTACGTAAACATGCAATACATAATTGATTTTTAGAGACGTGCTCCCAACGTTTGTCTATGTCTAGATTTTTAAATTTTTCACATGTTATTATATAATGATCATTAATTTTACAAAAATTACAGTATTTAGATATTTTTTGTTTTGATTGGCTTTTATTGTCTGATATTGTTAGTGTTGTCTCTTTTGATTTGGTCAATCCGTAGCCCAATGAGTGAGCGGCTTTACTTTTTTTGTCAATCCATTTTTGTAATACTATTAGTTTTGGTTCATTTTTATTAGAATCATTATAATGTTGCATGAACGATATGCGTTGTGATATTGGAAGTTTATCCAAGATATCATCAAATAATATTGGATTTCGGATATGATCCATATCTTCAAGAGTCAACAATGTATGAACTAAATTTGTTAATTGATCATTTAAACTTATAAGTCTGTCAATTTTGTCTTCTTTTAATACAGGAATGTTTCTTATTTTTTCAGTTAACTGTCTTATAATGTGATTTGAATTACCGAAACGTTCTTTTAATATGCAAATTATATTATTTACATTTTGTGGTAGTAATAGAAGCGATTGGACTGCTTCCTTAGCTCTACCTGTCAGTGCCTTTCTTAATCGACTTATATTTTCATACCCGTTAAAATTACAGGTTTCTGTGCTGTTTACAAATTCAGCGTAAAACATTGGCCAATCCAAAGGATCCCCGGAAAATGTGGGTAAATCCTGTGTGATTGTTTGTCTTGCCATAAAATGTCTATTAAAATTTTGCGTTAACATATCATTGTTAACATTTCCTAAGCTACTATTATAGTGTAACTTACGCGGCTCTCCTTCAATCCACTCACGTGTCTGGAACTCCGCCTGTGAAATGTCCTCCCTAGCATCTTTGTCATGTATGCTGCTTGCGTTCTCTGCTCGTACCAATTGTAGCTGTTTTTGAAGCTCAACTTGTTGCTGAACCAAAAACTCCATTTGGATTTCCAGTTCTTCCATCCTTGTCGACTTCTTTGAGCATTGAGATGTTCCTGATCGCCTTCGCGTTTTTGTTGCAAAAGGTGTTGATGCTGGAACCACTGTGTTGTCTGCATGTTGAATTTCATCATGCTCGGAAATATTTTCTGCAACTGTCTGCTGCCTTTCCTTGCCTGTATTTGGCGTCTTAATTTTGCGTCTTGGTGGCATAATAGCTGTCTGCTGTCTTATACCTTTTGTTAAAGTTTTATATGTATACCCAAGCTTTTTTGCTCAGCAATATATACATATGATTGTCAGTGTGTGTGTGTGTGCGTCTTCAATGCAACTGTCTGTTGCTTTCTTCTTCTTCAAAATTTTACATGTATACCCAAGCGTTGTGCTCAGCAATATATACATACGTAAATGTCTGTGTATGTGTACATGTATGTGTGGTCAGTGCAACTGTCTGCTGCTTTTGTGTGTATCCAGTCTGTCAAACTTAGAAACACACATACATACATATATTACACAGAATTGTGAAATAGCGTCTTGTTGCTAGATCACTTGCGATTCCGAAGGAGAACTATTTTGTCCATATGCTGGTTAAGTTGAACTCGAAGGACCATGTTGTTGTGGATATTTCTTACCTATTAATAGATAATAATTATATCCGGCTCGAAAGACTTTTTTAAATTTTGTTTTTGTAGTTTATTTTGATTTCACTTCTCAGAATTAAATAATATTTATTTAAATATAATATAATGCTTTTGTTTCGTAATTTTATTTAATTAAATTATGCACACACATTTTTGCGTCTCTTCAACATCGCTTTTTTGTTGACAATGATGCCAACTCGTTTTTTACCAAAATTACTTAAAAAATACCAAATTTATGTTAAACTTAAATTTTGTAATATATCGACCCATTTCACAATATTTATCGATTCATTTCGCAACATTCTCCTCCCAAGTATTGTTAATAGAACAATACTTCAAATATTAATATACTTCAAGCTTAATTAATTTTACAACAGATCTCTTATAAATACCATTTTGAGTCTTAACGTCTACAATTCTTACACGATGATCATTAGATGGATATGTCTTAATAACTATACCTTTGGGCCAACAATTTCTTGGCAAGTCAGAATCCAAAATTAATACGATATCGCCTTCTTTTATGGTATCCCGATCTTTTGACCATTTTCGGCTGCTTAAAATATATTGTCTATAATCTTTTTTCCATTTTTTCCAAAATACATCTGCTAATCGTTGAGATGCTTTCCAATTATTTAAACATACTAAATCTGAGTCATTAGCATTAGCATAAAATGAATCCCTGAAATTTGGACCAATTAAAACATCATTTGGTGTCAAGGGTGCTAAGTCAATAGAATCTGCTGGTATATACAAGAGAGGTCTACTATTCATTATAAATTCAATTTCACAAAAAAGAGTCCTTAAAACATATTCTCTTGGATATCGTTCTTTTAACATAAAATATAAATATTTTTTGTAGACTGAATAAGTCTTTCCCAGGCTCCTCCCATGTGGGGACTTAATGGAGGGTTAAAAACCCACTTGCATCGCTTAGTGGTTAAAAACTGTATCAATTCATCTGATGGCCATTGTGATGTCACCTCATAAATGTCTTTGCTGGCTTTTGTAAAATTCGTACCATTGTCTGAATAAATTTCTTCTAGTATTCCCCGTCTTCCCGAAAATTGTCGAAATACATGCATAAAAGCATTACAGGATAAATCCTCTGCTATTTCGAGATGAACTGAGCGAGTAGCCATACACGTAAAAATAACTCCATATCGCTTAACGTGGCTACGATTAACAAGAATCTCTATGGGACCAAAATAGTCAATTCCAATTTTCAAAAAAGGTCGTTCAGTCGGTGTCACTCTACATTTGGGTAGCTGTCCCATTCTTGGTACTTGTGGGAGTGCTTTACGATTTTTACAAAACTGACAATTATAAATTATTTTCTTAACTGCATTGCGACAGTTAATAATCCAAAACCTGTGTCTGAGATTGGTTATTACAGTGTCGGTACCCATATGACAATTGGAGCTATGATAATACTGAATGATTAACGAAGTAATTAAATGGTCTTTTGGTAGAATAATCGGATTTTTTGCGTCATTGTCAAAATCTTGTTCGTTAATGTTGTCTAAGCGTCCTTTAAGTCTTAAAATTCCATCTTCTGAAATAAATATTGGTAGTGATTTTAGTTTACTTGATTTTTCTATGGGTTTATTGGCTAATAAATTGTCAATTTCTGTATCAAAACTCTCCCTTTGAATAAACTGGAAAATTAAATATTCTGCTTTGTCAACTTCCGTCGAACTTAATTCATTAAAAATGGGTTTGTTTTTAAAGGGTTTTAAATTATTTATATATCGTAGAATCCATGCGGTTGTTCTAAGATATCTGTTCCAAATAGAAAATCTTACAGGGTCTGGCAAAACTATATTATTTTTAATACTTATAGTGACGTTCACAAATTCTACTGCTACTTCATCAATCTGACTATTACCAATAAATTTTCCTTGAGGCCATTCGCTTTCTAACATGCTCAAAAATGATGGACCTTTTAACCAAGAACTTTTCAATGAAAAATCTATTTTTTGAATTTTTGTAGCCTCGTCTGCTGGATTGAGTTTTGTCGAAACATATCTCCAGTCTTTTATGTTTGTCAATTCTTGAATTTCACCCAATCTTTGCGAAACAAAACATTTAAAACGTTTGCTGCTCGATTTAAGCCAATATAATATTATTTCGGAGTCCGTCCATAAAAAAGTTTTGTCAATATTGATGGTCAGTATTTCTTTAATGTTTTTACTGAGTCGTGCTGCAAGAAGTGCACCTTGTAATTCAAGTCTAGGTATTGACATAGGTTTAAGGGGTGCAACTCTAGACTTTGCAAGTATAAGTGAACACTCTATTTGTGTTCCGTCGTCAAATCTTAAATAGGCACACGATGCATATGCTAATTTTGAAGCATCGCAAAATATGTGTAGCTGCACATTACATTTGCTGATATTTAAAGTTGTAAATTGCCTTGGAATATGTAACTCGTTTAATCTGGAAATATTTTTACATAATTTTTCCCAAAGACAGTACTGTTCTGTATTAATTTTGTCGTCCCAATCTATGGCACTTTCCCAAATGGTTTGCAAAAGTATTTTATTTGCTATCAAAACATTTGAAAGAAATCCTAACGGATCATAGATTGACATGGTGAGCTTAAGAATTTCACGTTTGGTCGGTCGTCTGGTCGGATTTAAAATGTCGTTGTAAATGGACTGAAATTTTAAATTGAAAGTCAAAACGTCTTTTTCATAGTCCCATATTAGTCCTAATACACGTTCTTTGGTCAGGCTTTTAGTTTTCTGGTCAGTATTTAAATTGTCTATTTCGGATATTTGATTCAAAACTTTATTTGAATTACAAATCCAATTACACATTTCAAAGCCTGCTTGTCTGTGGATGTATATCACTTCTTTTATTAACTGAACTGCACTGGTCACACTTTCAGCTCCACCTAAATAATCGTCCATGTAATGCTTTGAAATTATTTCATTACAAGCTTGAGGAAACTGATCTTTGAAATCTAAAGCATTTTGATTTCTGGTCTGTTGGGCAATGCATGGACTGCATTTTGCTCCGAAAAATAAAACTTGTATTTCATATATGTCAGGAGGATTTTGTCTGTCTTTTCCTCTCCACAGAATTCTTTGCGCGTGTTTGTCTTCCTGTCTTAATTTTATCTGTAAAAACATTTCTTTAATGTCACCTACAAATGCTACTTTGGAAATTCGAAAATTCATCAATACTGTCGTCAGTTCGTTATAAAGGTCAGGTCCTGTCAGGAGATAATCATTCAAACAACTACCATGATTTTTAGCAGCTGCATCAAATACGATTCTAAGCTTGTTTGGCTTATTAGCATTTGTAACTCCAAAGTGTGGTAAATAATATGTCAATGGAGTTTGAATTGTCGATTCGTCTTTTGTTAATTTCTTTAAATAGCCTTTGTCTATATACGATTTAATCATTTCGTCATACTTATTACCGTATGTGGGGTTTTTGTCTATTTTACGCTCTAACAATTTTAATCTAGTCAAGGCATTGTCATAGCTTTCTGTCAATTGAATGTTGTTGTCTTTCCAAAATAGACCACATTCAAATCTATTGTCTTTTCTTACAAGAGTCTTGTCAATAATGTCTAAGCATTTTTTGTCATCTAAAGATATTGGATTATCTTTTGGACAAGATGCTTCATTTTCGATTGACCAGTAGGATTTCACGAGGCTGTGTAATATGCTAAGATCATCTGATTCGTCTTTCAAATCTATGTTGTCATTAACGTGTAACATAAAATTTGGATTATTGTTTGGTTTAGACAAATTAATGTTGCCATGAACAACCCATCCTAAAAGCGTTTTGCTACTTGCTGGACCGTTAAATGACTCATGCTTGACCTTTCGTGTAACTATCAGAGACCAATTGTCCTGACCTATAAGAATCTTAGGCTTGGCATTTTTGTAAGCACAGTCCTTAAAATTATTTAGGAATTTGAATTCCTCAGCTATGTCGTCAATCGGTACAGTTTGTAAAGGCAAATTAAGGTCAGACACAGTTTTAACTTTACGTAAGGTAAATATTTTTGAATTATTGGGCTTTCCTTTTATGCGAACACTTACTACCTTTGAGTCATCCTGCTCATATGTCTCATTATTTGTCCATTGCATTTTTAGAGGACATGTTGGACCGTCTAATTTTAAGTCATTAGCCAACTCTTGATCAATCAAAGTAACTGTTGATGCTTCGTCTAACAAAGCATAAGTCTCTATTTGTTCATCACGGCCTATAAGTGTAACTGGGACAATTTTAAGTAAAACCTTACTCTGATTTAGATTTACGTTACAATTTTTCTCTGTCTCAGTTTGGTCATTAGGCTTTTCGCTTGAATCGAGATTCTGACTTGCCAAATTTTGCTGTTTGTCTTTATGTAACAATGTGTTATGATTATAAGTGCAATTATTAATATTACAAGTCTTTTTAAAATTACAGTTTTTCATGGCGTGATTTTTACGTAAACATGCAATACATAATTGATTTTTAGAGACGTGCTCCCAACGTTTGTCTATGTCTAGATTTTTAAATTTTTCACATGTTATTATATAATGATCATTAATTTTACAAAAATTACAGTATTTAGATATTTTTTGTTTTGATTGGCTTTTATTGTCTGATATTGTTAGTGTTGTCTCTTTTGCTTGGTCAATCCGTAGCCCAATGAGTGAGCGGCTTTACTTTTTTTGTCAATCCATTTTTGTAATACTATTAGTTTTGGTTCATTTTTATTAGAATCATTATAATGTTGCATGAACGATATGCGTTGTGATATTGGAAGTTTATCCAAGATATCATCAAATAATATTGGATTTCGGATATGATCCATATTTTCAAGAGTCAACAATGTATGAACTAAATTTGTTAATTGATCATTTAAACTTATAAGTCTGTCAATTTTGTCTTCTTTTAATACAGGAATGTTTCTTATTTTTTCAGTTAACTGTCTTATAATGTGATTTGAATTACCGAAACGTTCTTTTAATATGCAAATTATATTATTTACATTTTGTGGTAGTAATAGAAGCGATTGGACTGCTTCCTTAGCTCTACCTGTCAGTGCCTTTCTTAATCGACTTATATTTTCATACCCGTTAAAATTACAGGTTTCTGTGCTGTTTACAAATTCAGCGTAAAACATTGGCCAATCCAAAGGATCCCCGGAAAATGTGGGTAAATCCTGTGTGATTGTTTGTCTTGCCATAAAATGTCTATTAAAATTTTGCGTTAACATATCATTGTTAACATTTCCTAAGCTACTATTATAGTGTAACTTACGCGGCTCTCCTTCAATCCACTCACGTGTCTGGAACTCCGCCTGTGAAATGTCCTCCCTAGCATCTTTGTCATGTATGCTGCTTGCGTTCTCTGCTCGTACCAATTGTAGCTGTTTTTGAAGCTCAACTTGTTGCTGAACCAAAAACTCCATTTGGATTTCCAGTTCTTCCATCCTTGTCGACTTCTTTGAGCATTGAGATGTTCCTGATCGCCTTCGCGTTTTTGTTGCAAAAGGTGTTGATGCTGGAACCACTGTGTTGTCTGCATGTTGAATTTCATCATGCTCGGAAATATTTTCTGCAACTGTCTGCTGCCTTTCCTTGCCTGTATTTGGCGTCTTAATTTTGCGTCTTGGTGGCATAATAGCTGTCTGCTGTCTTATACCTTTTGTTAAAGTTTTATATGTATACCCAAGCTTTTTTGCTCAGCAATATATACATATGATTGTCAGTGTGTGTGTGTGTGCGTCTTCAATGCAACTGTCTGTTGCTTTCTTCTTCTTCAAAATTTTACATGTATACCCAAGCGTTGTGCTCAGCAATATATACATACGTAAATGTCTGTGTATGTGTACATGTATGTGTGGTCAGTGCAACTGTCTGCTGCTTTTGTGTGTATCCAGTCTGTCAAACTTAGAAACACACATACATACATATATTACACAGAATTGTGAAATAGCGTCTTGTTGCTAGATCACTTGCGATTCCGAAGGAGAACTATTTTGTCCATATGCTGGTTAAGTTGAACTCGAAGGACCATGTTGTTGTGGATATTTCTTACCTATTAATAGATAATAATTATATCCGGCTCGAAAGACTTTTTTAAATTTTGTTTTTGTAGTTTATTTTGATTTCACTTCTCAGAATTAAATAATATTTATTTAAATATAATATAATGCTTTTGTTTCGTAATTTTATTTAATTAAATTATGCACACACATTTTTGCGTCTCTTCAACATCGCTTTTTTGTTGACAATGATGCCAACTCGTTTTTTACCAAAATTACTTAAAAAATACCAAATTTATGTTAAACTTAAATTTTGTAATATATCGACCCATTTCACAATATTTATCGATTCATTTCGCAACAGCGCTTTTCAGGATAGTTTGATATATGGGCATTTCCGCGGTCACTTACACGACTTTCGGAAGCAAAGTAAAATTTTAAATATTAAATTAATCAATCAAAATTAAATTATTTGTATTTCATCACTAATGTTGTTTTGTAGCATTTTCAGAGTACTATCAATGGTAAAAAAATTGAGTGCCTACGGTTTTCATTTTTTGAGATATGTATAAGCCGCAAAAAGGCGGTCACTCACGCGACTTCAAAAATACATTGCTGTAGACATCAATGCTACTAATCGGCAAACTCTGCGAATTGTGTGAAAATTTTGAACTTTAAATATTTTTGTCATGGACGAGAAATATAAAGCTAGATTATTAGACTTATCATTTTTCAAAATTCGCCCTGTCCTTTTTTTGCGAAGGATTCTTCTGGGTCACTCACGCGACCTCACTCACGCGACATAATATGAGTCATTACATTAATATTTAAGTTAAAACAAATTTATATGTGATATCCTTGAGCTGCAAATAACAAAAGCTGCAAATTACAGAATTTACAGAAAAGAATTTAATTTATTTGAAATTCGATTTTGTTAAACATAATATAACATAATAACGTAACATAATTAATTAATGGAAATTTTTTCAGAATATGCGGTGCGCGCTATTTTTATTTTCTTCTCCGTATCGCATGAAGTGAAATGCTTTCTTTTAATGCCACTAATATTTTTTGCTTTTCCTATTTTGCGATCATTTTTCCAGAAACTTTTGCTATGTCATCTGTCGAAGTAAAACACATGGTAACTCCACTAATATTGTGTCTCGCACATTCAAAGAATGCAAAGGCATTTTGGAGAGCATCCTTTTAAGTTTTTTGAATTTGCCACACTTTCCTCTTTACCACTGCACCTACTCCATCAACTGCACCCTTGCCATGGGAGGTTGCGAAGTAGTTCCATTGCAATTCTTCGCATCCAAAATGCTCCAAAAAGTCAGGTAGGCTCCAAGTAATAAACTTGTTCTTAAATTGGCTGCCACTACCATCAGAAAAACAAGTAAGAAAGGCTACAGTCGATCGAGCCGACTGTAAAAGACCCCGTACTCCCATAGTAGTGCCCATTTTATTAAAATTAAAATTTTAAAATGAAATTAAAAAAATTAAAATGAAATATTTACATTTTGAATTAAAATTAAAAAGTAAATAAATTAACAATCGTCATTGTCAGCATTCGAACCCGCGATCCATACGAATGTTCCATATTGCGTCGCAACTCTACCAGTTGCACCACGACCCTCTTCTATCATTCTTCCGATTATTTGCAAATATGTTTGTGTGCTCATACATATGTGTGTATGCATAGCATTGTTCGGCGCGGCCAGCGGCTCCGGGCAGCGCTGTCGCCAAAGCAGGTAGAGAAAACGTTCGAGCATATGTTTGTATGTTTCTGTGTTTGTTTGTATGTGTTGCGCGCATGCAGTGATTTTGCAGTAAAATAACATGCACTTTGAACCGAAATTTCTCTCTTGTTTGACATAGGATTTTGATGCCACTTTCAGGAAAGTTAGAAATAGTAATTCTCTAACCGTATGTTAAATTACAACACTGTACTATTTGATTTAATGCCTTAAAAAAAGGCATTGAAGTTGGAGAGTTTTTTAGTTTTTATGAGAAAATGGGGCGTGGCAGCTCAAAATTTTGAATGACATTATACTAAGGTTGTCTCTAAGAACCTGTTTACCAAAATTTGTGCTCCTAAGTGCTATAGTTACTGAGATATTCGCCTAAAACACAAATTTTTTCGAGGTGTGTCTGGTTTTTTGCTCATTGCGGGGGCGGTAAGGGGCGTGGCAACAATTTGAAATAAACTGGATCTGCTCGAGAAAATAACGGACTTACATTCCAAATTTGGTGTCTCTAGCTCTTGTAGTTTAAAAGATCCAGGTGTTCATACGGACGGACAGACGGACATTGCTATATCGACTCGGCTGTTGATGCTGATCAAGAATATATATACTTTATGGGGTCGGCCACGCCTCCTTTTGCCTGTTACGCACATCTCGCTTCTGACAAACTTAATAGACCCCCTTTACTCTTTTTTAAAGAGTACGGGGTCTAAATATAAAGTTTTTTGAAAAGCTTGAACTCCATTTTCAGTATGTCCATTATTTTTAAAATAAATGTGAAGACCGCATTGTTATCGTGGTTTAAATTTTCGCTAATTAAAGCATATGATTTGGTTCTATCGTGCAACCACGCCACACATGTAAAAATTGTAACTTGTTTATAGCTGAAATGGGCACTTTGGATTTCGTTTTGGCATTGCAGGCGGTAGTTTTCCGCGAAATCAAATTGTAAAACAATTTCACCTGGTTTTAATCCGGCTTTGACTCCTTCAAAATATTTTTGTTGACAACGTTTAATGAAAAAGTGCTCTTTGAAGATCGGTAGTTGCGTCTGTAGTTCATTTAATACCACATTTAGGGGAGCTGAAGCCTTCGTTAGGAGCATTTGTCCATTAACTTTACGCCAATTCTGCCAATTTACACATTCTTCCAAGCCTTTCCAATATATTAAGGGAACAAATTCGTGTTTAATGTCATGGACACAATTTTTACAATTGCCTGTCATGCATTCTTCATCCTCAATATTGCAGCACACTGTTCTTATAAAGCTTTCAATATTATTTGAAAAACATTTAAAAACAATACTGCAACTTTCAAGCAGAAATGCAAAATTTGCATGATACATGCATACGCACATATTATATGGCATCTTGCTGGACAGCTCGATATGGCTTGGACGGTGTTGGTAGAACAAGGTTTTACCAATTGCTTTTGTACCAATCTCGGCTTTATATAGTTCAAAAGCTTCTGCTACTGTCATAAGCATATACCGTTTTGCAACTAATTGTCCATTGACAATAATTGTTTTTCTCCTCTCAGCAGCTTGTACAGATATTTCATCTTTTAAATAAAAATTTTTGGCAACATCCAATTGGTTTTCATTACACATTGTCTCTTGTGCAGCAACGATGTTTTTGTCGGGGTTATATTTATTATTTAACACGTCGAGAACAATTTTTCTCCTTTCTGCATTTTTTGGCAGAGCCCTCTCTGCCCTCTTTCCGGCCTTTCCAAGAGATTGCTTGCTCCAAATCCCTTTAGCTTTCTCCTTCTCCACATTCCGATTAGCCCGAATCAGTTTTACTCTCGATCTATCATATTCTCTCTTTCTTTTTAATTTACGATCGAGTTCTAATTGATTGCTTTGCAATTTAACTCTGTACTTTCTGGACAATTCCCTTTGTTTTGCTCTATATTCCATTAGTTTTTGTGGATTGTTTTTGATTTTGTCCATGTACCGTCTTTGCTTTCCATTATTTTTATTGTTATTTTGTTGATCCATCTAAATTTGTATTGAAAAAGTTAACAAAAACTAAGAAAAAAATATTTTCTTAGAAGGGGTTGCACTTACGGTCACTCACACGACAAACTTTGCCAATGAATAAAAAATTATTTTTATATCGAACAAAATTATTTTCTTTTATTAAACTTATTGTTGAAACAATGTCACGTAAATTACAAATTTGCATTCAGTCTATTCAATAAATGCAAAAGTTATGACAACTTATGCTGTTTTTCGGTCACTCACGAGACAAAAGAAGATCACAATTAAGATAAGCACAATTACGGTTAATTCGTGCTCTTTTCTCTCTCTTTGCAATTTTTACCGTTATTTCACATATCCCAGTTCAATTAAAGAGAAGCTCTGCGGTAAGAGAATTCTAAATGTAGTAAATATTTAAACGAAAGATGCCTATTAAACATCCCCAGTCTAAGATATATATAAACTCAACTTTGCTTGCAATTATTTTGTACATACGACTTTTCAAGGACTTTGTTAAGCCGAAAATATATAATTTCAATATTTCTTATATAATATATGATTAAAAAAATTAACATCTTCGGTACTTTTCTTTTGAACTCTTGGTTGACCTTTTCTCGGAAATGCCCATATGTAGTTAGTCTTCACTCGAATTATAAATTGCAATACTGTACTATATTGACAAATGCCTATAAACGGAACGAAAGTTGAAAATTAGTTTTATTAATTGTGGGAAAAAGGGGCGTGGCTGTCCAAAATTTTATATGTCAAGGCTTTTGCATTGTCTCTAGGACATTCGCCGAAAACACCGATTTTTTCCGAGGTGTGTCTAGTTTTTGGCTCATTGTGGGCGAACGGGGCGTGGCATCGAAAAAAAAACAGATTCTTGTATTGACTGACTTAATATGTGATCGATTGAGACCAAGCTCAAACTAGTAGCTCTTACCATCTCTGAAATCTGTTTGTTCATACGGACGGACAGACAAACGGACATGGCTATTTCGACTCGGATATTGATGCTGATCAAGAATATATATACTTTATGGGGTCTGCCACGCATCCTTCTGCATGTTACATACATTTGCACAAACCCAATATACTCTTGCAGAGAGTATAAAACAAGAAATAATGCTATATTCGCCCCGCGACTCTAGGGCACCCGTTACTCAATGTTCGACCAATCGTTCCTATGGGAGCTATACGATATAATTGTCCGATTTCGATCAAACTTGGTCAGTACATGTACTTCCTAGACATGTAATCTCGTGTAAATTTGGATCAGATAGCATAGCTATCAAAAAAGTTTTCTATACATTCAAGTTTTATCTGTACATATGAACAAATGTTCGTCAATAATCAACAAATTTAATTTAAGCAGCTCTGACGAAGAAGGCTAGTAAATATATTAAATGTTGTGACGCCCCATAAAATGAGCGCACAATAATTTTAGCGCACTGGCAGCTTTCGGCCACGGCCACGGTTTGATTTAAAAACGGGCACAGTCCCATAACTGCCAGCAGGCAGTGTACGAAAGTAAGCGGCGATAAATGTTCTCACTGGAAGCAGCCAGTCAATACGGCAGCTAGACAAAGAACAATGTGTACTTGTCCGAAAACCGAATGCATCGTGTTCACTCTAGCACTTGTTTTCTCTCGGTTGGTTTCCCACGCAGTGCATACGTGAGCAACTCCGCGCCGGCGACTACCAAGACCCCAATCTGGTAGCCTCTCGTGGGACGTGCTCGTGTTGGTGATCCGGATTTCCACTCAATAGGGGCAGCCTGTACTCTTCTATTGAGTGAAAGTCGTGATTCATCGTATGCGTCCTGTGTACACTAGCAGTCAGTTCTCTATTGGTTCCCCTTCCCCGTGCAGCGTACATTGGAAACTCCACTCCGGCGGCTACCAAGACCACGATCTGGTAGCGTCTTGGTGGTGCACACTAGTGTTGGTGATCGTGAATTCTACCGCATAGGGGTAGCCTGTACTCCCCTATCGGATGGAAGCCGCGATTCATCGCATGCATTGTTACCCTCTAGCACCGATCATCTCAGCAGTGCAACAGCCACGCTTGATACTCGCGCCTACTATTCGATGGAAGTAGCCTGTACTCTCCTATCGCATAGAAGTCGTGAATCATCGTATGCATTGCAGCGCGTACAGTAGCAGCAGCAGTCGTCCCCGCGCCAGTGCAACAGCAACGGTTGGTAGCCGCGCCTACTATTCGATGGGAGCAGCCTGTACTCTCCTATCGCATAGAAGTCGTGAATCATCGTATGCATTGCGCCGCCTACAGCAGCAGTCGTATACGTGCCTGTGCAAAAGCAACGTTTGATACACGTGTCTACTACTCGATAGGAGCAGCCTGTACTCTCCTATCGCATAGAAGTCGTGAATCATCGTATGCATTGCGCCGCCTACAGCAGCAGTCGTATACGTGCCTGTGCAAAAGCAACGTTTGATACACGTGTCTACTATTCGATGAGAGCAGCCTGTACTCTCCTATCGCGTAGAAGTCGTGATTCATCGTTGGCATTTCTGTCCCGTGGGAGCACGAGTTTGAGGTTCAGTAGTGGTAGCCTGTACTCCACCTACTGAACTGAAATCCCGAACACCGCGAATCCGGAGCCATCAACCGTAGCCGATACTCGGTTGATGTTTCCGAATCACGAGCCCCATTGAACCCAAAAACTCTCGTCCACAAAAACAAACATTTTTTGCAAAGGGAAAAATCTTAATTTTCTATATATAATAAGTCAATTTTTATTTTTACATATTACATATTATAATTTGAATTTCCAGGCGATTTCTATTTATAGTGGTATTTTGTAAAATATGAAATAGTATTTTATAGTATATTTTTGAGACCAAATTGGTATTTCTCGTCTGATCCGGCGCGGTCACGCTGGTTTTTCATCACTAGTATTCCATTTTTGCATATGGAGACTCCATCAGTGTCAAACATCACTGACATTCCGGCTTCTTGGAGTCTCTTTACTGACATCAAATTACCTGCAGCTTCCCTGCATTACAAGACATCCTCCAGTGTAATCTCGAATTCGTTTTGCAGCCGCACAATACCACGTTTGGTAGCATATATGAATTGTCCTTGTTTAGCCACAGCGATTTTTAGTGGTGGCACCAACTTTACACTATCCGGATACAATGACTCATCATTTATTAAATGGTCACTTGCTCTAGAATCCAATATGAACTAGTTTTTGCTCAAATTTGTTTTTACTTGTTTAAACATGAATGCAAAGCCGGGTTGTGATGTTGCCAATTGCGCTTGACTATTTTCCTTATTTTTTTCTTTTGAAATTCTTTTAAACGCATAGCAATCTTTCTTTTTATGACCTTCTTTTCCACAGTGGTGACACTTGATACTATTTCTTTGTTTGCCCTTAAAATATTGATTTGGTTTGGTCACCCTATTTTTATAATTGGCTTGTATGCGTGTTGTTGCTTTTATATTGCACAACTGCTTTCATCACCTTTTTACTCGTATCACTATTGTCATTATTTATTTAAACTTCATGATCTAATAACCTATTTTTTACAAAAGCTAGTGTAAGCTTATCCGCTGATAGCGTTTCTATAGCTGTGATCACTCCATTGTAAGATGATGGCAACGTAAGCAACAAATGCGACACCTTATCCATTTCTTCTAATTTTGCACCAACTGCTAACAATTCACTAACTAACTCATCAAAGATGTTGAAGATGGTCAGTAGTGGCATCTCACTCGATAACTTAAGACAGAGTAATCGTTTGCGCAACGCCAATTGCGATGCCAAACTTTTGCGCTCATAAATGGCGTCTAAGTTGTCAAAAATTGGACGCGTCGTTTTGTCGATTGCCGCAAAATTAAGGAATGCATCACTTAAATGCTCTTTTTTCAAGAGTCATCGACTTCGTTGGGCATCACTTGATCAATTACTTTTAATACGTCTAATTCTGCAAATAATGCCCTCATCCTAATCTTCCAGATTGAATATTTTTCACTGTCAAAGTGCTTAATATTGCGCTTTGACTTTTCCATTCTTTAATCATTTTCTTTTACACACACACATACACAGCTATAAATAAGGAAGAAAGAAAGAAACAAAAAAACTTTTTTCGTGGAATTGAATTTCACAACTCTACTAAATTTCAGAGCTAATCAAAATTTGTAATTATATGTATTTGCTAGGCATGGACTGGGCCCATAACCTGTTGAAAAACTGAACAAAAAGTAAACATTTTTATTATATGTTATATTAGATTTATTTTTACTGTAACTTGAACTTAAGCAACACCAGCAACACCACGTCTTATTAGCATACAAATTTACAGTGGTTCACACCTTATTTGATACAGTGACTTTTTTTAATTTTGTAACACTTTTTTATCGAAACTGGAAGGATTACCGATAAAGTTGAAATACAGACCTGTAGGTATATACTTAAAGTGCGAGTTGCAAGTAACGGGATTTCCAAAAATTTATATTTGCGTCGCACAAGGTAAAAATTACGGCTGTATGTTGAAATTAGATCCCACAGCCAATTTGATACAGTATTTTCTATGTAAGTTAGTTATGGCTTAAAAGATATTCGTTATTTTATGTTATTTTTCTTATGTTTAGTTAGTATATCTACAAACATTTTGAGTAGTTTTGGAACCCCTACTGGTGGAATAATTTTTATATGTCGAAATGGCTCCACGAACATCTATAGAAATCCGTGAACTGGTCATTCACCACTTTAAAAAGGGAGAGAGTGTGCGGAAAACGGCTGAACTTGTTAATTTGAGTGCATCTACGGTACAGCACATAATTGAGCGATTCAAACATGAAAACTGTATTGCTAATAAGGGCAGAGAAGCGCCAAATAAAATATTTACGGAGGCAGATGAGAGATACATTGTGAGGAAAATTAAAGTTAACCCCAAGCTATCTGCCCCAAAGCTGGCCAATGAGGTAGAGAATGAACTAGGGAAGTCATGTTGTCCAGAAACCATCCGTAGAATTTTAATTTTTGTCATATTGTTCATAGTTTTTGAGCTACCTTAACAGAAAGTTTGTTAAATGCACTGTATCAAATAAGGAGTGAGCCACTGTATATCAAAGTGATGATATTAGGGATGTTATATCGATATTCGAAACGATATGTAAGTATAATTGCGATATGATATTGATATTGCGATATATCGTATTTGACGAAAATTTTTTTCATCTCTGACACTTATTTACCGGCTTTTTTTATTGTGGTGTGACGAGCTTTTATACTCTCTGCAAGAGTATATTGGGTTTGTGCAAATGTATGTAACAGGCAGAAGGAGGCATGGCAGACCCCATAAAGTATATATATTCTTGATCAGCATCACAAGCCGAGTCGATATAGCCATGTCCGTCTGTCTGTCTGTCCGTCTGTCCGTATGAACAAACAGATTTCAGAGATGGTAAGAGCTACAAGTTCGAGCTTGGTCTCAATCGATCAGATATTTAGTCATTCAATACAAGAATCTTTTTTTTTTCGATGCCACGCCCCATTTGCCCACAATGAGCAAATAACTAGACACACCTCGGAAAAAATCGGTGTTTCCGGCGAATATCTCAGTAACTATGGTACTTATGATCACCAATTTTGGTATGAAGGTTTCTAGTGACAGCGTAAATGGATTGACATTTAAAATTTTGGACTGCCACGCCCCTTTCTTCCGTTTTTTGGCTTTTGTTTATATAGTACAGTATTGTAATTTATAATTCGTGTGGAGACTAACTATATCAAACTATCCTGAAAGGCGCATTGAAATCGCACTATAAACAAGAAAACTAGAAGCGTTGCAATATTGATAACCGAATGCAATATCATGTATGAGTGCAAGTGAGACAGAAACATACAAGCACATGCTAGATTGTTATCGTTGCCTGCGTGGCGGCAGCGCTGCCCGCAGTCGCTGGCCGCGCTGAATACACACATGCATGTATATGCATCATATATTGGCTTTCGTGTGAGTATTCGCACCCAGGCAAACAGATGTTCGTATGTTTGATTATGCTTAGATTGTTTTTTTTTCAACGTGTTTTAATGCAAGTACCACACATTGTAATATCTCTATACCGATTTTAATAACTTAATCGGGAAAAAATGCAGAGAGTATTATACGGTCGGGCGTGCTCGACTGTACTTTTCTTTCTTGTTTTAAAATGCCAAAGTAAGTTTTTTCTTAACTTAACTGCTATAAAAATGGATACAAAAGCTTTTTAATTTAAGAATTACGTATAAGGCTTCCAAAGCTTGGGACAATTTTGAAAAAGTCGATGGAAACACCGTCCGCTGCACAATATGCAAGCGGTTGGTGAAATCGTCTGGCAATACCAGCAACCTGACTGCCCACATGAGGAACAACCACAAGGGACACAATTCTGACTATTCTCAGCAGCCCAACACACAACTGACATTGCCGCAAAGTATCCGTGGAATCGATACATCCACAAATGAATCCAAAGCGGTAAGGATCGATAGCGCCCTTGCTTTTTGGGTAGCAAAAAACCAACAGCCCAATTCCGTTGTGGAGGAGGAGGGCTTTAAAAAATTGTGCTCCATTGCGGTACCACATTACAAACAGCCAACCCGTCAAAAGATGCGTGACATAATCGATGAGAAATATGACTTCTTTTCTGCCAAGTGGAAGCAAAATTTGTTGGATAGGAAAGTGACGCTTGCGACGGATTTATGGACGGAGACAATGTCGATGAGGAGCTTTCTGGGCGTTACTGCCCACTTGGTACAAAATTCAACCATTGTTTCAGTTAACATTGGTGCCTTTGAATTCATGGATCGCCACACTGCTGAAAATATAGGTACAGCGTTGACTGACATATGCAACGAATGGGGCATATCATTATTAAATGTTACTGCCGTTGTAACAGACAACGCAGCTAACATGGTCAAAGCTGTTGATGATGTGTTCGGCAGGAAAAAACATTTACCTTGTGTGGCTCACACATTAAACCTTGTAGCAAAGGCAGTGCTAAACATCGAGCCTGTGAAGGAGTTGCTTTCGAAAATGAAAGCAATCGTAACATTTTTTAAGCAAAGCTGTATAGCGAGCGAAGAGCTTAGAAAGCTGGAATGCGACCACAAACTAATTCAAGATGTTGCTACAAGGTGGAATAGCACATTCTATATGCTAGAGAGATTTTTAGATTTAAAAGAGAATGTGAACTCAGCTTTAAAGAAAGTAAAAACAGTCATGACAATGGTTGCAGGAACTGAAGTGAAATTAGCGGAATTTCTTATAAGTTTGCTTCGGCCCTTAGAGTCTGCCACCCGAGATCTGTCTGGTCAGAAATATTGCACTATTAGCATGATAATTCCGGTCATAAATGCGATGACGGATGACATAAAAGCTGTTGCACCTACTGACAAAGTAACAGAACAATGTCGTCAGTGCCTCCTAACGGAAATACAAAAACGCTTTTCATCCATCGAGCAAGTATGTACATATATAGTGTTTAATTAAATTATTTTAAAATACATATTTATCTATGTTTTAAGGTTTCAATGCTGGCAATGGCGACGGTCTTAGACCCTCGCTTTAAAAAGTGTTTTTTTTTAAATTGTCTGGCAGTTGCTGCAGCAGTTGCGAAGCTTGACACTTTTAGTGATGCCGAAACAAGTTCCACAACTACAAGTGCAGTAAGTACTGCAAAAAATGAAGGTAGTCTTTATTTTGAAGCAAAGTAGCCAACGTGCATGCTCAAAACACAAAAATTTGTGAAAAGTACGAAATGCGGCATTATTTAAATTTGCCCATGGCTGATCTCAAAGCCAATCCACTGATGAATTGGGAGGCAGACAAATTAAACATGCCGAATCTATATAAAAAAGCATTGGAGTTGCTTCCCGTTGTCGCCACGTCTGTTCCTTGCGAACGACTTTTTTCATCTGCTGGCCAGACAATAACACAAGCCAGAAATCGCTTAAAGCCGGAAAGACTTTCAAAGCTTCTATTTTTGGGATGTCTGGAAAGTGAAGAATGGGAGCTTTAAACACACGGAAACGTTTTTTATGCATAACCATCTTTAAAATTTTACAACGAATTTTTTACATTTAGATATTGCTATTATTTTGTTGGATCTCTTAGATTTAAAATCCTTTTTAAGCTTTGAAATTTTTTGTTATTTTTAAATATGAAGAAATAAATATTAACTAAAAAAATTATTTAAAAAAATGTATTTAAAATGCTTTTAGGCTGCAATTTTCTTACAGTTATAATTTCAAAGATTTCTGTTAATAATATCGATATCTAACTCGATATACGCGATATTGAACGTGATATGATATTTTCGATACGATATTTAATTTGATATTTTTACTTATATCGATATCGTTATTTTCTTGGCGATATACATCCCTAGATGATATTAATGTTATGTGTGACTTCATGTCACTTAAAATACTTAATCTAGTGTTCCAAAGTGTAATATTTTGTAGTGGAATAGGGGTATTCCAACATTAACAAATGATCTGCGTGCAAAGGGAATACACATGTGTATCAAGTTAATTAAGATAGCTTTAAAACTGATACTAGTTCGCATAGAAACAGACGGACAGGCAGACGGGCATGGCTATATCGACTCGGCTGTTGATGCTGATCAAGAATATATATACTTTATGGGGTCGGAAACGCCTCCTTCAATGCGTTAGAAACTTCGTGACAAAAACAATATACCCTTGGCAAGGGTATAAAAATACATATGATTGCCCACTATGCCAACTTCGGTGTCTGAAAACCGCAGACGGTAAGTGGAACGTCCACTACGGTTATTACACCCCCACTTATAAAAAGCTTTCAACTCAATAGAGGATAAACAGTTCCCCATTTCATTTAATCCTGGTTCATTTTCTTGAACCATCCTGGAAACAGTGTGGTCAACCAAACTTTGCAAATTAACTTCAGCTGAAGTTTCCGATATTTGGATGTCGTTGGGATAGCACGCTTCTTTCGCAGTTCTCAACAGCATCAAACGGTACGAGTTTATTGTAAAGTCTTTATCAACAAAAAGAGACAAGGATTTCTCATGGGTAAAATTTCTCGGGATTGCCGACTCTGTCTTATTAAGCTTTGCACGACTTTCCGTTAGTGCTTGAGAACCACTCCTTTTCCCACTATTGTACAAGCTCACCCGCACAAGAGACAGTCAAAATTTTCATACTAAACATTTTTACCATTTGCATCAGATTGTTCGATGCGCTAAGTTTGTTCCATTCCGCGCAAAGTGCCTCCTTTAGAAAATACTTAGAAGTGGTGAGATCGGATCTTGAGCTCTAGAAGGTGCCACCCATGCTTACTGGGGTTAAGTCCGTCGACTTAGCTGGCAAACTATCGATAGTGGTCCCATTCGATATTCTCAATAGTTAAAGGAGGAAAAGTCGATACTCTCGGTGGTAAATAGATGGTACAAGAAACTTAAATATTGTAACAATATAAGTAAATTTTATTTAAAGGAACACACAATGATTACTCAAAAAATTATAACTAATCAACATTTCATTGATTTGTTAAATTTTTATAACAAAAATAAAACTTATTTATTAAGTTGAGATCCAATAGTCTTGCAAACTTCAAACTATTATCGATTTTCGTTCATTGAGCTCCATTAGATAGATTTCTTAAAGAAACATAGTCAATCCAGTCGTTCTTTTGTAGAAATAAAAGCATGTCAACATGCTTTGCATTGAAGGAAGCCCGTCGATTGCTTACAACAAACCTAGCCTTGCTGAACATCCTCTCTGATTCCGTCGACGTAGCTGGTACACATGAAATTTTTTCCGCAAGAACTGTTAATCCACCTTCAGTGTTCTGAAATTAATAAATGTGTATTACTTTAAACTAAATATTAATTAATGCAATTGCCTTCCGATATTTTAAAGGATCCACATGCTCATCAGAATGCTACTTTGCAAGGTGTTGTTGAAGCTGCAATACGGCAATTGACATTTTAGTCCATGGCATATCTACGATTTTGTTTTGTACAAATTCGAAGATAGATTTCCGAGTCTGAGTGGTGTTTTCGGTGGGCGTTGGATAATCGAAATAATCTGAAGGCTTTAGCGGTGAGAGTTCGTTTCAATCAGCTTCTCCGCATGAGTAGCATTAAAGGGGGCACGAAATCCACAAACTATTGGAATTGTTAAGGATTCGTTACATTTGTGCTTGACAAGATCTGAGTTGTCGCGTTGTCAAATGGAGGCAGTATGCCAATGTCATCTGCAGTAAAAGATGCTGGAGCTTTGGATGTCGTCAAACATACGTTATTGACAGCATCATGCATAATTTATATTCTGTCTTCCCTATGATAGACGGTGTTTTAACGGGTGGGAACTTCTTGCTTGAGGCTGACTTTTGTTTTAGTCTTCTGCATTTCTTTGTGTTTATTGTACGAAATTGAACTATGTTAAAACAAGTAAGATAAGTACGGTCGAGCACGCCCGACCGTATAATACTTTCTGCATTTTCCACCGATTAAATTATTAAAATCGGTATCGAGATATTACAATCAGTGTTGCCGTTTTTCCCGAGCAAAATAAGCTGAATTTGCACAAAAAAAAAACCAAAATAAGCCAAATCCCAGAAAAAAATAGCTGAAAATAAGCTGATTTTTTTTAAGATTTTATATTATAAAAAAACATAATTTTAAGAAAACTTATGAATAATTGGACATCAAGACTTGTATGGTTGACCACAAAAATTGAACTGACTTTATTTCTTAAAATCCTAGGCCTTATATAGCTAAAAAATTACATCGGAGCACAGCTCTCCTTTAAGATATTGTCCCCCACGCGCAGGATTGAGCGTGGTTTTATATTTAGATGTATTTTTATCTTAGGCTTCGTTGCCAAGCATGGAAACGGGTCGCAAGCATAGATAAACACATATTTTTAGATGAGACATTTTTGGGTTTACATGGTTTCTTATAATAATCGCTCCGGTGTTCTAGTTTCTGTTAATATAATATGTTCGTGCACTGATGAAAAAAAAAGAAAAACAAAAGAAATTTTATCTACATACATTCATTTAAATTAAATTATCAAATCTGCTATTAGGTCATCAACAGACTGTTCGGACTCATTATCTACAAAATTTTCTGTCTCGACAGATTTGAGGCAGCTTGCATGAACTTTGTAATCAAAACAACATTTGTTGTGTCGGCGCAATCCGGATCTAGAATTTAAAAATATTAGTTTTTGTTCTCATGAGACTATCACTTTTTAATTCTTTACCTTATAGTTAATATAGAATTTAATGTATCAACATTCATCCTATTTCTCAATTTATTTTTTATCAAGTTCACTTGACTAAAAACCCTTTCTACTTCGGCATTTGAGCAAGGTAAAGAGTGTATTTGAAGCGCCACAGAACTCAGCTCACAAAACCGATTGTTTCCGCCCGAGTCCCCGTAATTCATGACTTCCACCCAAAATTTCATGGTGTCCTGAGTATTTTCTCAAGAGACTAGGGATACTTCATTATATTGACGTTCAATTTCGTCAATATTGGGAATTTCAAAAAGCTCCAAAATTGGAATGATGCTTTTTTTTTAATTTTTAAAACATTTTCGACAGAAAAAGCATCAGCTTGCTTTAAAATTTTGAAGTTGTCTGGTAATCTAAAATGAGAAAAATAAATTGCTTATAATTGTTAGATAAATAAAAATAACTAACTATTTACCTCTGCTTTAGTTGCTTAACAAGATCAACTACGAAATTCGTGCCACTTTCTCGGATAGACTTTTCATCATCATTGGATATACTCACAGATTTCATATGTTTCTCAAAAGCATATCCAAGATACAAATCTCTAGCCACATACTTTTCAAATCAATCATCGTTTATAATATCTACAGTTTTATGTGGAGCTATTATGTAGATTTTTAGTGAATCGATGGCAAATATTAGCTCGTTTAGCAATTTCGATGGATTTGACGTATTGCTTTGGAAGCATTTATTAACTTTTTGCATATCTTGCAAAATTGGTTTCAAAAACAACAAATATAAATAGTTACTATTGTCTTGAAACATATTATACAAAACGATTGCTTTGTGGCATTTCTCCTCCTTGGCAGCAATACCAAAATGAGTCTTAAGCTCATGCCATTGGTCCAAAATTCTTGTGACCGCCATTTCGATGGATAGCCACCTCGTGTCACACACCCTTGGAATTTTAAATAAATAAATTAAATAAAATAAATAACAAACAAATATTATTTAGAAATTATGTGAAAACGAACGTTTGGGACAATCACAAGGGTACTAAAACAGTTATTGTTCAAGATCTAAGAACAGTTTAGCGATATTAATACACAGAAACATTGGGAGCTACGAACACATTTAAATAAATTTAATGATTAGGTGTACCTTCTCATTGTTAATGCACTCATACATTTTTTTGTAAATAATTTGCCTAGCTGAGCTTTTAGAGAACCAATTATAAGTCTCATATATTAAAAACTCCAGGCTTTCAGGAAAGAAGAGTGGTTGACTACCAATTGCACCGAATGACAAATACATTTTATTAAAATTAGGGACAGTGCATCCTTTTTTAATTGTGTGTACAAGCTATTGTTGGTGCCAATCATGACACTGGCGTTGTCCGTTCCGATTCCAACTTAATTATTAACATTTAATTTTAAACGCTTAAATTCTTTTCTCAAACCATCAGCCAAAGACAATGCATCTCCACATTCTAGGTGTATAAAGCTAAGGAACGTCGATACAACTACTCCGTGGTCTGCAGAAAAGTAGTTAACTACCACACCTAAATACATACATTCAATATTTATATACATATAATATTTATATAAAAACAATTAACATTTAAATGAAAACAATTATATATATATATTATATATAAATATATAATTATATATATATATAAATTTACTTGCATATATTATCTTACCGAGAAGTTTCGTAAAGCTTATGTCTGTCGATTCATCCAGAAGTAAGCTAAATTTTTTGTTTCCGATATCCCTATGTAGGTCATCATAAAAATGGACAGCCAAAACATTTTTAATGATGTGAGTGCACTTCGTTCGATGAAGTTTAATTCGAGAAGCGCTACTGCTGTCATCAAATTTTGTTGAACATATGTTGCTCAGATGATCAACAGGGCTTATTGCCGTATGCTTTGCCACAAAAAGACATAGTGCTATTTCTTGCTCTATGGTCTTGATGGGAATTTTTTTAAATTCAATTTTGTTTTTTTGGGCAAATGCAGTAACGGTTCCGCCGTGCTTCTTGGAATTCGCATGTGCCCGCAAATCACATAATTTTGCATTTATGCTACACTTGCAATAGCTACAATAAGCCCTCGTCAAATCCGTCATGTCCTTTCTCAGCCATTCCTTGAATTCTGAGCTCTGTAGCCAAACGTCTCTAACTTTTTGTTTATAATTTTCCTTAGGCATTTTTAAAATTTTTTAATCTGCTTCAACAAGAAAGTTAGAGATGGAAGTATTGCAAAAATTAGTGAAAAAGTAACAGTCTGGCAACTATTGCAGTCTTAAATAGTTGCCAGACTATTACTTTGTCTGTATTGCAGTCTTAAATAGTTGCCAGACTGTTACTTTGTCAATTAATCGGTATTTTGTTGCATCTGGGGCTGAGCAGAATCGGAATGTCGATAAGTGTTGAGAATTCATCGCACACTGCTCAGCTGGAGGTGGCCATACTTGGCGGGACGGGGGGATATTAGTATAAGAGTTCCCAGTTGGAAATGCATTCTGTAGTTCGTAAATTCAGTACAGCTGCAGTACAGAATTTTTCAGATTTTGGTACTACAGCCATCGTACAAGGAGAATTTCTCAGTAAGAATTTTACGTTTTACAAGTGAGAATTTCCCGCTGCTGTGTTCCGCTAGAAAGTAGCAGTTTTGTGATAATTTTTTAAAGATGCCGCTGTTGTTTTTGCTGCTTAGAAAGAAATTCCCACAATCAAAGGGTGCTGCTAAACTCCCAAATCCCATTGAAATGTTTATTATTTGGCTGTGTATGCAAATATAGATATTTTATATTAATTCGATTTTTATGATCACTTTAAAATAACAATAAAAATTAATTTTTTTTTTTTTTGAAATTGAAATGTATGTTATTTTGCAAATAAATATTTTTGGGTAGCAGTAAGTATTTGGGTTGCTAACACATTTTCGCTATCGTTTACAAAAACAATTTATATTATATTAAGAATTGTTATATTGAATTTTTACAAGTCAATGATAACAATTGCCGATAAGTACTGCAGGTTGACTATCGAAAAGCGGTAACATCATTTATACATTTTTAGGTGTTGCTAAACAATTGAAAACTATTTTATGCATTTTAAAAATAATTTTTTAATTTTATTAAGTAGTTTAAAACAAAATAAATGCATTTTTAATATATTTACAAGTGAAAAGTGAATCGATCGCGGTCATTGATAAATACTCAGGGTTGATAATGCGTGTATCTGCTTTTCGATACATTGTCATTGAGATTGCAACCGTGTCTTGTGTATGTGCCGCGTATTTGCGAATAAAGTTAAAAATAAAATAAAAGGTAAGTTTTTATTGTTTATTTGAAAACTATATGTGGTTTAGGTGCTAACAATGTTACTACTTTTATGTTTAGTATTAACTTTCTATACGTTTGCCACATTTGTTTAGTGTCCGTGCATTTTCCTGTGTACATACAGTTTGACACGAAAGTGTTTTCACATGGGGAAAAATTTTATATTTTTGTTCTTTAACAAAAAAAAAAATACTTGCAGTAAGATTTAAACATTTTTTAAAATTATATTATGTTTTTTAATCGGTTGTCTTACAAAAATAATTAATAAAAACTAAAAAACTATAAACTAAGACATTAAAAACAAGTAAGAAAGGCTACAGTCGATCGAGCCGACTGTAAAAGACCCCGTACTCCCATAGTAGTGCCCATTTGCATTTTATTTAAATTAAAATTTTAAAATGAACTTTAAAAAATTAAAATTAAATATTTACATTTTGAATTAAAATTAAAAAATAAATAAATTAACAACTGTCATTGTCAGCACTCGAACCCGCGATCCATGCGAAGGTTCCACATTGCGCCGCAACTCTACCAGTTGCACCACACTCCTCTTCTATCATTCTTCCGATTATTTGCATATATGTATGTTTTTTTTTTTTTATTCAGTGAATTATAGTACAAGATATATAAAGGGAGGGGTGGGGGGTAATGCTTCGCAAGTCTGGGTGGCCTAAGATGGCCTCTCTGGGTTAGTTCTCCGCAGTCTCTCCAGCCGGCGTAGCTCGGTGCATAGAAGGTGAGCGAAGGTACAAACTGCCGTTTCGGTGGCTGACCAGCATCAGTGGGACCAGGTTTGAGGTGTTGAGTACCACGCCTAGTGTTATTTCCAATTGCGCCCTCTCGGCAGAGAAGCGTGGGCAGTTGAGCAGAACGTGTTCCGCGCTCTCAATAGTGCGACACACTGCACTGTGGGCGATTTGTCGATTTTTGCGGCATAAGCTCTAAAAATAAAGCTAGAGACCTAATTTTTTTTTAAATTGTTTGTTATATTTTACTCTAATTTCGGATTTTTTTTTTCGACGATTGGGCCGATACTTTATTTTCCACAGGCAGAAACTGATAAATACATTTATTTTGGAAGAAATAATAAATGTTCAACTAAAATAGAAACAAAATAAAAACATTTTTTTATTATAGTTTGACATAATATTAATTAAAAAAAAAAATCAAACATTTTTATTCAAACTGTTGGAAAAATTGGAAAATTTACAAATAAAATAAAATTATATATAAAAATAAATTAAAAATCTTCCTCATCTAAGACGAACGAAAATTCATTGTTTTTATCGTGATCTTCTTCGGCATCTGATTCACTTTCTATGTTAATATTATAATTTTCATTATTGTTTTCATAGGATATATAATGTGAACTTATATTAAAGGTTGGAGCTTCTAAAATCGCAATAACTTCTGTAGGAAGTGTTTTTTTTCCAAGCAGTTTTGGTCTATTATGTATGTTCAAGCTTGATAAAAGAGGGTCAGATGAGTCCATAGCTCTATAAAAAACGTCAGTAATATTGTTCAGCCTGTTATTTTTCCTAGCATGGGAACGTCGGTCTATCTTATAGAGTTTGTTGCGTGCCTCTGAGGCATTTTCGCCCAGACATCCAACAGGAACTAAAAACTGATCCATAATATCTGATCCGTGAATTATAATCTTGTGAACTGTTGGGGACATTGGGTACCATGGATACGCCTGCATATACAATGAAAATGTGTCGTTGCAAAAACATCGAAATTTGTCTGTGTTGATGGCAAATTCACACGAAATTGCTATTAATATGTGGTGAAATTTATTTAATATGACCTCGTCAAACAATGTGATTTCTGCAAAAAGTTTGGTATTTGCAAAGATTCGCCTCGCCGTATTTCCATCGTTGCTGTTACCAGATCCATTCTGTTTTGGTATGCTAATATGTAAGCCCATTTCCTTCCATATTCTTTGCTGGAGTTCCTTCTTCCGCGATAACATTTTATTTTTATTCTCGCCTTTTACGTGCCAAGTTTTAATATCGATTCGATATGATATGTTTAAAACAAATTCCATAAACCTAATCCAGGCGTGTAACGGACTAACGCCGTATTTCAAAGAATCAGGTTTAGGTTTAAAAATTTCAGAATTAAAGTCACTGATGTGCATAAGAGTTTTTGGATTTATACCACATATTGGACAACATTGCGTAGATTTTGTATTTGTTAAAACATTAAGTACCTTGCCGTCAATCAATGTCATATATGTTTTAAAATTTATAGAAATGTTGGAGCTTTGTGATTTAAAAGATTCCAATTTTGCTACTTGCATATCCAAATTATGCTTTTCTGCTAGGATTTTTGCAAAGCTTTCTTTAGCGTACTCAATTTTTATCGGTCTGCAGAAGAGTACAGACTGGGGGCTTTTGTTCACCCAAATCAAACGATTTAAAGAATCCACTAATCTTATTGGAATCATAGTTGCCACGAATAGAGAACTGTCGGAAGAATCGGGTTCATCCAAATCAAATTTCTGCTTATAGGAACTTTGGCCGGTCGACCCATCAAATCCATAGCATGCAATAAGTGTGCACTCTGTGACATTTTCCATTTGTTGCAAAACTTCCTTTTGTAAAATTAATACTCTTTCAGCCGTATGGATTAGCAAATCTTGCAAAGAAACCTTTGCCACAGTTTCTGTAATTTCCACTCCTGTTGGTCTGCACTGCATTTTCGTTTTTTGTATTGCATCATAACCAGGATATATGTCGTTCCCGTACGCCTTATTTAGTTGCTTAGTATTAATATATTGTTGTTTTGTTAGACCATTTTCAAATATATAGGCTAAGGCTACATTATTTGATATTTTTACCGGCTCTTTGTTTGAGACATTCTTAACTTTTTTCTCTCTATTGACTTCTTGCAGCACGCCGACTGCTTCATTACCTTTTTTTCGCAGATGTTGAGGCTGCATGCAGAAGTAAAGGAGTAGACAAATCATTTTCTATGGCAACTTCTAAAGCCATTTGCCTTCTTAGCCTTGAGCCGGCCTCTGTATACCCTAATTTTGGGCGGCCTGGTTTGGAAGGTGATACATTTTTGGTACCCTCCATATCGATTTGTATTTCCAAACTTTTTGAAAACCATTCTGAGTAAATTGACTTAATTTGATTCAGATCTGTGTGATGTTTGCGAAAATACCGTTTAAGATGTTTTACAAAAATGGATACTTTGGCTTCTATTGTATTCATTTGCGATATAGTCAAATCGTCTTTATTAATTTCTGCCAATATAAACGAAGTTACAGCGCTAGCGTTGCGATTGTTGTTGTTCCAAATGTCGGCAAGCGTGCTGTTGGTAATCGCAACGAGAACTACAAGTGCATTTTTTGCATAAACGGGGGAAAACGGGGAAATAAGATTGTTGCCACATGAAACTAGACACTTAAGTTAGTAACTTGCCATTTTTAGTTGCCTGCTCTGGCCTGCTCTTCCTAAAGAAATACTTCACGGAACACGATTGAAATTGTTAGAATTTTAGTTCAAATACAACCAACAACAACACTGGACAATAACAACAACACAAATATTTATGTATTTTTGACATAAAATATATATTATACATACCTTGATATTTGCTTTCCATACTTAATATATTTAATTGGATTAAAGCATACGGACACTGATCGATTGAAAAACAGCTAAAGTTTTCGAGATGATTTTCACAATCAACAGCTGGTTGCCATCAGCTGACTTTAAAAGGTTGCCATATAAAAAGAGTTGCCACCCATCGAAAAAAAAATTTTTTTTTAAGCTTACTGAAGTATTTACTATTAATAAATAAAAGTATTTTTTTTTAATTCTACCATAAATTTTTTGACTTTATGCCACTTTTTTTTGAGAATCGCCCAATGTGCACTGGGCAAAGTGGGTCGTCCTCGTGGCCAAAGCGGTGGAGTTATTGCTTGAAGACTCCGTGGCCGCTCAATACTTGGGTGAGATGGAAAGAAAGTTCGCCGTGCTTGCGTCCTATCCATGTTGCGATGTCCGGGATTAGTTTGTGGGTCCAGCGCCCCTGGGATGATCTGTCCCATTTGGTTTGCCATTTTGAAAGCCGTCTGTCTTTCGCTACTTGTTTAATTGTCGAGGTGTGTCTAGTTTTTTGCTCATTGTGGGCGAATGGGGAGTGGCATCGACAAAAAAAAAGATTCTTGTATTGACTGACTAAATATGTGATCGATTGAGACCAAGCTCGAACTTGTAGCTCTTACCATATCTGTAATCTGTTTGTTCATACGGACAGACAGACAGACGGACATGGCTATATCGACTCGGCTTGTGATGCTGATCAAGAATATATATACTTTATGGGGTCTGCCACGCCTCCTTCTGCCTGTTACATACTTTTGCACAAACCCAATATACTCTTGCAGAGAGTATAAAAATAAGTCAAATTTCTTGTGAAGCAGTAATCTGTAAGCACAGCTAAAAAGTAAAAAATGTTGGTAGCAGTCTTCAGAAATTGTATCTTTTAGTACAACTAGGCCTGAGTAAACAGCAAACTGTCGAAACTCTGTAGCTTTCCACCTAGGAAGCTCAGATAGTGCCCTTGGTTTCCTTACAAATTCTAGAGGAAAATGTGACTTTAAATAGAGTAATTTTTCACTCATTAATTCTACTTCCCTTTTCTTTAATTTAAATCCTATCGATTTCCCCTCGACTATTAATTTAAGAATTTTTTTTGCAAATTCCTAAGTCCATCAAGTGCATTGGGTCAAGGGGAATGCCAGCAACCATGTCGAAGTCTAATTTTTCAATACACAGTAAAATATGCGGAATGGTGCTCTGCATATTTCCTGTTCCTAAAATCTAAATTTGTAATCAATGATCCAACACTCTTAGAAAAGGTTGTCACATTTTTAGTTCTTTTCCCTACCTGGGTGCATTTCATGCAAACATGCAATGCGTTCGTGCTAAGAGTTCCACACATGAACGCTCTAGCAGGTGCATCGCATATAAATACATTTAATTTCAGCCTTACAATTTTTTTTGCCAACCTGAATTGAAGTTCTCGTCAATTCTAATATCTCGTAATAAAAGTCGTGTTGATATTGGTTTAAGTTTGCAGGCTTAGAGTTACCTGCATATGAACCAATTAAGAATACTTCAGAATTTGCTAAATTCTTAAAGCATCCTAAAATTGGCCAAACACACGTCATTGAACTTTTGAACAATGGCAAACCATCGACATTAACGTTCAAAAAGAAGATATTCTACTGATGTCAAATATGGTGTTATCCCGATGTGTGTATTGTCCGGGAGCCACAGTTCTAAGTATGGTCGTACTCTTCGACGGTTTCAATAAACCGTACGCTGAGACAAGAACATCTATGCCCTCCAAATTTAAAACTTTAAGCAATGCTTCTTGTTGATTCCTAGTTATATTGCATTTCCTATACCACTTTGCCAATTTCGTATGTAATGAGGGAGTTTCACCAAAATCCCCAAAACATTCCATTGCTGGCATACTTTCTTCCATTTGGCTGTTACTTGCTGACTCCATACTTATTGCACTAACATTCGAAAAAATTTGTTTCAACCCATTCTGCGAACTTTCTGTCCTGCCCAATTCTGCTAATGACAACAATTCGTTTTTAATTTTTAATGCCCTACGACTTAAGCTTTTCTTTGAAATTGACTTCATCTTTCTTAAAATGTTATTGGTAATTAATCACTGTACGTCTTTACTTGTCGCTTCCTTTATCAATACTGATAACATGACTAGTGTTATTAGAGTATTTAAAGGACATCTTCCGAAAAAGTTTAGCTACCTGTAATCTACCAATGATAATGGTACTACTGTAGACTACCTGTAGTAAGTCAAACTTTTCCGGTAGATGCCCTTTGTCGTAATTGGTGCAGTATCAGGTACTTTGACACGGGCATTTATATATTTTTATATCCTTTGTGTCAGAATGGAGAATTCAGGCCGCATTTCAGTTCTTTAAAAGAGGCGTTAGAAAGAATTAAAAATTTGGAGAGTAAGTACCTGGTTTATATGTTATAATTATAATTGTATATATTTACGATATTAACGTTTAAGGAGGCCATTCATGAGAGAATGGTGGCGCCAACTCCGGAGTTTCCGCTAGACAGCGAAGAGGACACTGAAATCGCTGAGAAAAAGGCTGGAGAGGCGCCAACAAAATATGTAAGATAGATAACACTTAATATAATTAAATGGTACTAATGCACTTAATTTCAGTTAGAACTATTCCGAAAACTTATAGGGAGTGAAGGACTTGTTAAAAACATAGAAAGAATTTTTACGAGAAAATTCATAATGTCGTTAAATTATGACGGTGGCCAAGGAAAATTGGCCTTAGACATATTTTCAAATTTAAACAATTCCATATATAGTAAGTACTACATTTTACATTCCATTTATTAAATTCCGTTATTAAATTTCTTTCTTTTCAGATGCGATTAAAAGTGAAGAGACGAGCTTCTCAGATTACAAGAGGATGATGAGAAAAGCCTTAATAAAATCCAAAAATCGCAAATATAAAACAAATTCACTGGCCAAAATTAAGAGAGTCCCTTCAAACAATGAAAACGTTTGAAGCCATTTTTTCATTTCCTTTTTTTTTGTTTTGTATCCCAATAATTTTAGTTTAGTTTTATGCATTTTTTATTTTTATTTTTATTTAATTTTTTCTTTATACTACCTTTGTTATTTTAAGTGCTTAATTTAGTTTTAATTTCTTTATTGAATTAATATATAAGTTGCCTTTGCTAAGTTTAAGTTATTATTTAAGTTTTGTTTTACTTTAATTCTTAAAAAGAATAAATAAATATATTGAAAGAAATGAATAAAATAAAGTTTTTGAATTTATAGTAAGGGGAGGTGGAATCCTATTAAAATCCAACTGGAAATCTAGTACGAAACCCACCGACGTTCTCACACAAAAGTGCTACAGCACGACGGAACGATCTGTTGGTTTGTAGCAATTTCCCAGTTACTTTGATGGACATGCCCACGGGAAAACGAAGTCAGGCAGTCAGTGGTAGGGACTACTTCTGTGCGCGATATTCGCACTAAAAATGTACATTTCTCGTACTAATTTTCCAACTGGGTAGGTAGTATCAGGTAACCCCGAAACCCCCCTATATAAACCTAAGGCAATCGACACTAAAAGAAAAGGGATAGACAGAAAATAAAATTAATATAAATAAAATGCAAAGGAAAAACTAAATAAGATAGGAAAGTGTATCTATAAGGAAAACTATGTTTAGAAAATTAAATATATAAAAAAAATTTGTATAATTTGATTTGTAACGAAACGAATATGTGTGAGTAATTTGTTAATGGGAGGGGGATTGCGTAGCATGGATTAAGCAAGCTGGCGTAGACTTTTGATTATGGGTGGCGCAACGGAACAATTTGAATGTTGCCGCCACAGGTAGGGTGGGTGCGTTGCGGCAAAAATATCGAGGCCGCCGATAGAGATGGCCGATAGTTGTGTAGTGTTGGTATTGTTTCGTAGAGTGTAGTAAAAGCGATGTAGAGGTTCTACAATCGATGATTGTGGATTGTACGCTCGGTGGGCTCTGGTTAACAACCCCGACCTGAGGCGAATGAGCTAGCCGTGGTAGCCCCAGGAAAGACAAGCCGAGACGTAACAATTTGGGAAACTTTATTATGATAACTAAAGTAAAATATTAAGTAAGCTAAAAATTAGCTGTTTCGATTATTAAAAAAGCCAGATTTTCCGCCATCCGCAATTTCCGAATTTAATCCGCAATCGCTCTTAAAAATAAGCCAGATCTGGCCGAAAATAAGCCGAAACGGCAACACTGATTACAATGTATAGTACTTGCATTAAAACACGTTAAAACAAAAACAATCTAAGCATAATCAAACACAGCTGTTTGTCTGTATGCGAAAACACATACGAAAGACATTATATGATGCATATATGTTGGAATACCCCTATTCAACAATCAAAGTATACCATTAGTCAACACTATTTTGTCATTTGTAATGATATATATATCTGGTCACACTTATATTTTTGCATATCCGTTCTCTCTACTTTTTGATCTTGATTCTGTGGTGTGGTGTTGCAGCTGAAAAGAGTACTGAAATTAAATCTTACAAAATAACAGCAATCAAATAAATCGACTTCTTCATTTAATAGAAATAGTTTAAGAATCATTGAGGCTAGTTTTCAAACAGGTTATGGGCCCAGTCCATGCAAAATTAAAGTGACTAATTAGAAAAGCAAATAATTGTGAAATAAGATTCCACTTCGCGTGTTATATATTTTTTGGTGACTGTGTATGTGTGTGTGAGCGAGTATAAGAATGGATAAAGTAATATATAATATCAAGCCGTTCAATGGCGAAAAATATTCAGTATGGAAATTCAGAATTAGGGCATTGTTTGCCGAAATGAATATACTAAAAGTTATTGATAATGAGATGCCTAATGAAATAGACGATGTTTGGGCAAAAGCAGACCGTTGTGCGAAAAATACAATAATTCAATACTTGAGCGATTCATTTCTTAGCTTTGCTGCAAGCGACTGTTCGGCGCGTCAAATTATTGACAGTCTAGACGCCATATATGACCGTAGAAGCCTTGCGTCGCAGTTAGCTGCGCGCAAACGTTTAATATCACTCAAGCTGTTGAGTGAGCAGTCGCTGGCGAATCTTTTTATTATTTTTGATGAAATAGTATGTGAATTGTTGGACAAGGTCGCACATTTGCTTCAAACTCTTCCCTCGTCTTAAAATAGTGTAATCACGGCCATTGAAACCTTATCGGATGATACTCTAACATTGTTAAGCTTTTGTTAAGAATAAGTTGTTAGATTTTGAAATTAAAATAAGAAATGATAGTGTTGACACGAGTAAGAAAGTCATGAAGGCAGTGATTAAAACTAAAACCAATTTTAGTAAAAATAATTCCTTTAATAATAGAAATACTCAGGCTAGGAATGCTTTTAAGCACAAAGCTAAAATTAACATTAAATGTCATCACTGTGGAAAAATGGGTCAAATCAAAAAGGACTGTTACAGTTATAAAAGAATCACAAATGATAAAAATAAAGAAAACAATAGTGCTCAGCTAGCAACATCACAACACGGTTTTGCGTTCATGATCAAAAGCGGCCAAAGTGCCACAGTAAATAATAATATTGGTTTTATACTTGACTCCGGAGCAACGGATCACTTAATTAATGATGATTCGTTGTATGCTGATTTTGTTACTCTGGAGCGTCCAGTGAAAATTGCTGTTGCAAAAGATGGAGAATTTATCTTTGCTACAAAGCGAGGCATTGTGCGTTTGGAAAATAATTACGCAATCATACTGGAAGATGTCCTCTACTGCAAGGAGGCAACAGCAAATCTGATGTCTGTCAAGAAGCTAAATGTTATTGTGAATCATGTTTAAATGGAAAGCAGGCTAGGTTACCATTTAGAAAATTCAAAGATAAAAGTCATATTAGCAGACCTTTATTTATCATTCACTCAGACGTTTGTGGCCCAATCACACCAGTGACCCTAGATGATAAAAATTATTTTGTGATTTTTGTAGATCAGTTTACACACTACTGTGTGACTTATTTGTTGAAGCACAAGTCAGATGTATTCAACATGTTTAAAGATTTTGTGTCAAAGAGCGAAGCTCACTTTAATCTGAAGATCGTCAATCTTTACATTGATAATGGTAGAGAATATCTCTCAAATGAAATGCGTGAGTTTTGCGTAAGCAAAGGAATATCTTATCATTTGACTGTGCCTCATACACCACAATTAAATGGTGTTTCAGAGCGAATGATAAGAACTATCACCTAAAAAGCTCGTGCTATGGTGAATGGTGCAAAGTTGTACAAAAGCTTCTGGGGCGAAGCAGTATTGACTGCAACACATTTAATCAATAGATCTCCAAGTAGAGCTTTTAATGATAATAAAAAGACTCCGTATGAAATATGGCATAATAAAAAGCCCAACTTAAATGTTTTAAGAGTGTTTGGTGCAACTGTGTATGTGCACAATAAAATAAAACAAGGAAAATTTGATTAAAAATCTTTTAAAACTATTCTTGTGGGTTATGAACCAAATGGTTATAAATTGTGGGCCACAATCAAAGAAAAATTTATTGTGGCAAGGCATGTTGTTGCCGACGAGACAAACATGGTTTATTCCGTATGAACAAACAGATTTCAGAGATGGTAGAAGCTACAAGTTCGAGCTTGGTCTCAATCGATCAGAAATTTAGTCAGTCAATACAAGAATCTTTTTTTTTTTTGATGCCACGCCCCATTTGCCCACAATGAGCAAAACACTAGACACACCTCGGAAAAAATCAGTGTTTTCGGCGAATATCTCAGTAACTATGGCACCTAGGATTACCAATTTTGGTATGAAGGTTCCTAGCGACAGCGTAAATTCATTGACATTTAAATTTTTGGACTGCCACGCCCCTTTTTCCCACAATTCATAAAAATAAATATTAACTTTCGTTCCGTTTTTAGGCATTTTTCAATATAGTGCAGTATTGTAATTTATAATTCGTGTGAAGACTAACTATATCAAACTATCCTGAAAGGCGCATTGAAATCGCACTATAAACAAGAAAACTAGAAGCGTTACAATATTGATAACTGAAAGCAATATCGTGTATGAGTGCAAGCGAGATAGTAACATACAAGCACTTGAGCGGCAGCGCTCAATGTATGAGTGCAAGCGAGACAGAAACATACAAGCACATGTGACGGCAGCGCTGCGGCATTCATATTAATGTATGAGTGCAAGCGAGACAGAAACATACAAGCACATGTTTGAATGTTTTCTTTGTTTGCGTGGCAGCAGCGCTGCCCGCAGTCGCTGGCCCCGCTGAATACACACATACATACATACATGTATATGCATCATATGTTGGCTTTCGTATGTGTATTCGCATACAGACAAACAGATGTATGTTTGATTATGTTTAGATTGTTTTTGTTTCAACGTGTTTTAATGCAAGTACAACACATTTTAATATCTCTAGACCGATTTTAATAATTAAATCGCGAAAAAATGCAGAGAGTATTTTACGGTCGGGCGTGCTCGACTGTACTTTTCTTACTTGTTAATTGAATGGGACGGTAAACAAGCAAAATTGCCGTATTTACGCCACTGAAAATCCTCACGAAATTCAAGAGGTACCTCTTTGCGACCAAAAAGTCACTGTTTGGTGCGGCGTTAGTGCGAAAACGATTATTGGGCCGTTTTTCTTCGAAAATGAAGATGGTCAAGCTGTTACCGTTAATCAGGAGCGTTATCGCGATATGATAACCACCTTTGTGATACCAATTATTCGTCGAAAGCGTATGAGGCAGTTCTGGTTTCAAGACGGCGCTCCACGACACACAGCACGCACCACAATCGAATTTTTATAGAAATTGTTTCCTCGATCAATTAATTTATCGATTATTTTGTTTCAAAATAATTTCAAACTAAGCATAATCAAACATTCATCTGTTTGTCTGTATGCACACATACGAATGACAATATAATAAAATGCTGCATAGTAGTATTGCAGTCTCTTATTGTTGTTCCCCTTTCCTTTTTGGAAACAGACAGACTACGGCAGCTAAATTAATTTTATTGATTCCTTCTACCCTAAATTCTTGACCTTTATATTTTAAAATTGATATTATTTCCGTCTAATTACTATCTATAGAGTTAAGCAAATATGTAGTATACTGTGGGGCATACTAGGGAGATAGAAAAGGCCGTATAAGTTCAGAATGTTTATCTTCATTGTCGGTTTCTTGTCTTTTTCAATACACGTATTATCGGTTTTACATTGATTTTACAAAAGGCCGAAAAAGGCAGGCCAGTGTGACCAGCCCCTTGTTTATTGCCGAACCCAGAAAACGCTTGAACACTAAAAACACCAAGTATACTACACAACACAGGGTTGCACCGCAGCTTCGGCAACCTCCAACACTGTTATGAACGAAGATCTGAAGGAAACTAAGCGTATGGAAATGCAAGTAATGAAAGAAGCTGAAGAAATGAAACAACTTCAAGAAATGGCAGAATTCTATAAAGCTAAAGAAACTAAACAACTTGGAAATTTGGAAACATTGTGTGAAGTTATGAAAGAAGCTGAAGAAATGGAACAACCTCCAGAAATAGCAGAATTCTATAAAGCTAAAGAAACTAAACAACTTGGAAATGTGGAAACATTACATGAAGTAATGAAAGAAGCTGAAGAAATGGAACAACCTCATGAAATGGCAGAATTCTATGAAGCTAAAGTAACTAAACAACTTGAAAATTTGGAAACATTGTATGAAGCAATAAAAGAAGCTGAACAAATGGAACAACCTCAAGAAATGGCAGAATTCTATAATGCTAAAGAAACTAAACAACTTGGAAATTTGGAAAAATTGTATGAAGTAATGAAAGAAGCTGAAGAAATACAACAACCTCAAGAAATGGCAGAATTCTATGAAGCTAAAGAAAGAATACTAATCGAAAGTCTGTAAGGCTACATGTTTGTAAGAAAGCATTTTAGCCAGGGTACAGATCTCTGTCTCTGTCCAGGGCTCGAATCTTACAAAACAATTTGTAAAATTCGCGGGGACACTATAGACGGGGAAAAACGAACCGGATTAAAGTCACGGACGAACAGAAAGGGGGGAAAACGGGACGCGAGATCCAGACCATGGCGCAATAAGTGCCTTCGTAAGGTAGTCTACTCGGCTGCCTTTGCCTTCGGGTTTACTAGCTCTTTTGCCAGTGCACGTTTGCTTTTCGAAGAGGAAGGTTGTCTGCGGACGATTTTTTCTCGTATTATTTTTCGCATTAACCCTTACGTGCACAAAAAAATGAACTATTGCTACTTTTGCCGCAAGAATGTTCCGGGAGTAAAAGTCATTCATGCACCGAAATGTGATCTGAAGGGAAGGCTGTGGGAGGAAAGCCTGGGGTGTAGCCTTAGTATAAATTCGAAAATATGTGATACACATTTTAATGCGTCTCAGTGGAAGACTGCTCCCAACGGGAAGACTTATAAGAAGACGCGCTTAAACAATGATGCCGTTCCGCAAAAAGAGAAGGAGGATGGATGTATTAAAGAAGGCTAAGCTTAGCGTGTGAAAATAAATATATTTCTTTTTGTTCAAATGTATGTATTTGTAAACAATAATGAAACTGTCTTGTAGGGACGCAGTGATAAATCATTCAACGTCCATAGAAATGAAGAGTCTGAGGCAAAAGATTCGTGCTTTGGAGGATGAAGTACAGAGCTTACGTAAGCTGCTAAAGGACGCAGGCCAGTTAAAGGAATCTTTAAGTAATATTTTCACTCAGACCCAAATAAAAATTTTAAAGAGTGGTGAAAAGAGGTCTGAATTTAATTCAGATGACATCTCATGGGCTATATGCCTTCATACCGCAGGCCCTAGGGCATATAACCATCTCTATAGAAAAGGATTTCCCTTACCTTGTAGGGCAACATTGTACAAGTATAAGGACTGGTTCCCTAGATGTGGTCATCGATCTTATGGATGGTATGGACATGGATACGGCGGATAAGCTTTGCGTATTGGCATTCGACGAAATGAAGGTTGCTGGTACATTCGAGTACGACAGCTCAGCGGACGTTGTATATGAGCCAAACGAATACGTACAACTTGCGATGATTCGTGGATTGAAAAAATCGTGGAAGCAGCCAGTGTTTTTCGACTATGATACCAGAATGGACGTGCCAACTTTATATGAGCTAATAACAAAACTACACAGACGAGGATATTCTGTGGTATCAATTGTTTCCGATCTGGGTGCTGGAAACCAAAGATTATGGAGAGAGCTCGGTATATCTGAAGGTAAGGTATATGAATAATTCTTAATATGAATGAAATCAAAGATATGTTTTTAATTTTTGTAAATTATATTTTAGAATAAACCCTGTTTGGCCATCCCGCGGATGAAGACCTCAAAATTTTCGTCTTTTCAGATGCACTAATGTATTCTGATGTACTAATAAAGCTGATCCGTAACCATTATTTGGATTCTGGATTACATATAAACGGACATATATTGACCAAGTCGACTGTCGAACAAACAATAAGTCACTGTAGTAAAACAGATGTAACAATATTGTTCAAAGTCAATGAGAGCCATTTAAATGTTCGCTCTTTTGCCAAGCAAAAGGTTAAACTAGCAACTCAACCATTTTCGAATACAACCGCCAGTGCCATCAGACGCTGCTACTCTTTAGGCTATGAAGTTGAAAATGCAGTCGAAACATCGGATTTATTTAAACTCATCAACGATTGGTTCGACGTTTTTAATTCAAAGCTGTCAACGTCCAACTGCATCGAAACTACTCAGCCTTATGGCAAGCAGCTCGAACTGCAAAGAGACATTTTAAAAAAGATGTCTCAGATTATGAGTAGTAGAATATGCGGAAAGACCCATAAGCTCCCATTCCAAAAAGGGATACTCATAAACAAAGCATCTCTTGATGGACTGCATGCCTATTGTCATGAAAAGTACGGAATGGAGTTTATTTTGACAAGTCGGCTAAATCAAGACATTGTTGAAAATTTTTTCGGAGCCATCCGGGCGAAGGGTGGACAACATGACCATCCGTCACCGCTACAGTTTAAGTATAGATTAAAAAAATACATTGTAGGTAAGACAAAACTAAAACAATTTATTAATTAACAAATAATTGATTTTAAAAATAATAATTGTTAAATTTTTAGATTTATGTTTCAGCAAAGTTTGAATTGTGAATGTTGGTAGTTATGTTCAGTTCTGTGTATTATGTGTTTATTTATTTATTTTAATTTAATAATAATCCTTAAATATTGTTCAGCCTAGAATAAAGAGTTGCTATCCGGTAACGGAAATGTAGGTGGGGACAACTGCGACAGCTGGCTCAATCTCAACATATCAATAAATGGCAATAAAGAGAATGAGCCCAATGAAGAGAAGTGGAAAGGGTGGTCGAAAGAGTTCGAAAAAGAGATTGCCAACAACATAGCTGCAGATTACATCATGGATGAACTAACGGACGACGCTATGGAATATCTAGCAGGTTATGTTGTTAGAAAATTAGGGCTGTCTAATGACTCAACGCAATCTGAATTTACGTATGTGGATGAGGTATCGCACGGAGGGTTTGTAAAGCCGTCAGACCAGAGGAAAAAAAGCGGCTATAAATGCCAGTGTAGCTTGGGTAACTGAGGATTGCCAACCCTTTTCAGCCATAAATGGAATCGGCTTTAAAAAACTTGCAACATTTTTAGTTAAGATTGGAGCAAGATATGTGGAAGATGTGGACATAGACGACATGCTGCCTGATGCAACAACGTTGTCGCGAACAACGCACAAGATCGCGGATGACAAAAAGCTTAAAATAAAGGATGCATTAGCCGACATTGTGGATAATGGTGGAGCAACTGCTACCATTGATTTATGGTCTGACAACTATGTGCATAGAAACTTTCTAGGAGTGACTATACACTTCCAAAAGGACCAAAAGCTTTTCGACTTAATATTGGGCCTCAAATCCATGGATTCTCAACGCTCAACGTCCACAAACATATTGATCAAATTACACACACTGTTCGGCTAGTTCGGGATTGATAATTTAGAGAAAATTAAGTTTGTAACGGACATAGGCAGCAATATATTAAAAGCCTTGGAAGGAAACGTTCGCTTGAACTGCAGCAGCCATGGAACACGCCTTTAATGATTCGTTGGAAGTAGCTGATCTTGTAGAGGCATGCAAAAAAATTGTTCGCTCTTTTAAATAAGCAAAGTAGCACCATCAACTCCAAACTTCATTGTGAAACCATTGCCCGACAAGATGGAACTCAAGCTTCGCAATGTTTAAATCCATTGACGATAATTGGTATAATATCAACGAATTTTTAAAAGAGAAGCAAGAAACCCAACGACTGCTTCTTATTAATATAACAACGCTTCAACAGTTAGATGATTCATGCAGTGACTTCGAAGTAATATTTAACAAGAAAGAATGCTACAGTCGCCCCGCGACTTTAGGATACCCGTTACTCAATGTTCGACTGATTGTTCCTATGGGAGCTATACGATATAGTCAAACGATTTCTATGAAACTTGGTCAGTACATTTATGTTATTGATAAATATATTATGTATCAGTTTCATTAAGATAGCTTGGTAAATACAGAAAATTTTCATACAAATTCATACTAAATGCAAATTTTTGACCTATTGTCCCTATGGGAGCTATACGATATAGTTGTCCGATTTCGATCAAACTTGGTCAGTACATGTAATTCATAGACATGTAGTCTCCGTGTAAATTTGGATCAGAAAGTATTGCTAACATAGTTTTCTATAGCTTCTTTTGTTATCGAGCCCAAGTATTCCAGAGGACGATGTAGTTATAGCATAGCCGACATTGCAACAATGTTTTAAAATTGCGGTACGTTGCGTGGAAAAGGAGGGTTTGACCAAATTAATAGCAACCGGTGTTCCTAGGTATAAGCTTCCTAGTCGCCCCGAAGTAAGACCCAACGTATATTATACATACATACTTACATATTTATAAAGCAATACTCTTTATACCCGTTACTCGTAGAGTTCAAGGGTATATTGTAATCGTTGGAATGTATGTAACAGGCATAAGGAGGCGTGGCAGACCCCATAAAGTATATGTATTCTTGATCAGCATCACAAGCCGAGTCGATATAGCCATGTCCGTCTGTCTGTCCGTCCGTATGAACAAACAGATTCAAGAGATGGTAAGAGCTACAAGTTCGAACTTGGTCTCAATTTAGTCAGTCAATACAAGAATCTTTTTTTTCGATGCCACTCCCCGTTCGCCCACAATGAGCAAAAAACTAGACACACCTCGGAAAAAATTGTGTTTCCGGCGAATATCTCAATAACTATAGCACCTAGGAAGACCAATTTTGGAATGGAGGTTCCTAGCGACAGTGCAAAAGCATTGACATATAAAATATTGGACTGCCACGCCCCTTTTTCCCACAATTAATAAAAATAATTCTCAACTTTCGCTCCGTTTTTAAGGAATTTTGCAAATAGTACAGTGTTGTTATTTAATATTCGTTTAGAGAATTATCTTATCTTACTATCAAAATCCTACGTCAAACAAGAAAGTTATCACGGTTCAAAGCGTATGTTATTTAACTGCAAAATCACTGTATGCGCACAAGCGAGAGAGAAACATACAAACATATTTTCGAACGTTTTCGTTGCATGTGTGGCAGCAGAGATATGATATACATGCACACATATTGTATGTGCACACATACATATAATTTCAAACAATTTTGTAACATGTAAATGCAGATAATCGAAAGCATGTTAAGAGTGGGGCGTGGTGCAAATGGTAGAGTTGCGGCGCATTATAATGACAATTGTTAAATTAAATTCAAAATGTAAATATTAAGTTTTAATAAGACCCCGTACTCTATAAAAAAGAGTATAGGGGTCTATTAAGTTTATCATTTTTTAAATGTATTTTTAAAATTTTAATTTATATTAAAGACAAATACGCACTTCAATGAGAGTACGGGGTCTTCTATAGTCGGCTCGATCGACTGTAGCCTTTCTTACTTGTTTATTAATGATCCTAGTGGGATTATTAGGCTCACAGTTACATAACTTTCGCCACTTATGTTCTCTGTGGCCTCTTTAAAGGGCTCCAGCAGGTTGGTCAAATCTCGAACAACATTTAGTTCGTTTGCTGTAAGCATTTCTGGGCAGCTTTTGGAATTCTCCGAACGTTTCAGAAGAACTGTAGAAACTATGTCAGCTAGTTTACAAGATGCATCCATCATGTCGTAGTATGACTTCCAGCGAGTGTCTACATTTTGAAACAAAGTCTTTACACGACCTTCAGCTACTCCATTACTTAATTGATTTTCACGCAGATCATCCATTCGCTCGGACTTCTTTTGAAATAAGTATCAATCTGTCTTATTATTCGACAATTTTACAAAAACCATCGATTTGCGTTAAAGCATTATCAACCAGAAAATTTATTGTGTGGGCCATACAAGAGATATGGCGACCACCACCAACAAATAGACGTGAGCATATTGGCTGCATTGTCTTGGGTTAAGCTATTCCATTTATTTTTCGGAATATTAAAATTGATTGCTGCATTTATTAGCATGTTGCTAAACATTAACAAGTAAGATAAGTACGGTCGAGCACGCTCTACCGTATAATACTCTCTGCATTTTCTACCGATTGTATTATTTAAATCGGTCTTGAGATATTAATATGTGTAGTACTTACATTAAAACACGTTGAAACAAAAACAATCTAAGCATAATCAAACATACAAACATATGTTTGTCTGTATGCAGAGAAAACGTTCAAAAATGTGCTTATATGTTTCTGTCTCGCTTGCACTCATACATGATATTGCATTCAGTTATCAATATTGTAACGCTTCTAGTTTTCTTGTTTATAGTCCGATTTTAATGCACCTTTCAGGATAGTTTGATATACTTAGTCTTCACACGAATTATAAATTACAATACTGTACTATATTGCCAAATGCCTAAAAACGGAACGAAAGTTGAGAATTATTTTTATTAATTGTGGGAAAAAGGGGCGTGGCAGTCCAAAATTTATATGTCAATGATTGTGCACTATCGCTAGGAACCTCCATTCCAAAATTGGTCATCCTAGGTGGCATAGTTACTGAGATATTAGCCCAAAACACAAATTTTTTCTGAGGTGTGTCTAGTTTTTGGCTTATTGTGGGCGAACGGGGCGTGGCATCGAAAAAAAAAGATTCTTGTATTGACTGACTAAATATGTAATCGATTGAGACTAAGCTTAACTTTGTAGATCTTACCATCTTACTCTTGTGATGCTGATCAAGAATATATATACTTTATGGGGTCTGCCACGCCTCCTTCTGCCTGTTACATACATTTGCACAAACCCAATATACTCCTGCAGAGAGTATACAAATGGGGCCACATTTTATTTCAACCAGTTGGCCTAAGTAAAACCTAAAACTAACTTATAAAATAACAAATTTTTTTTTAATATTTTGTGTGCCCGCCCTTATTATCAGCAACCATTTTTAGCCTTTTTGGCATGGTTTCCACCAATTTTCGGGTCACATCTGGGGTAATTTTGGACCACTCCTCAATCCGAACTGTTTTTAAGTCCGTTTTGTTTCGGATATTCCGTTTTCGGACATTTGTGTCCAAAATAGCCCACAGGTTATCAATGACATTGATGTCTGGTGATTGTGCCGGTGGCTGCATTACATGGGGGCAGTTCCAAATAAGCCATGTTTGAGCTGACTTATAGTATGCTTAGGATCATTATTTTTGTTAATTCGGAAAGTGTCCCCCACCGACGACCACCGCAGAGTTTAAATGGGTATTTTATATTATTAACAAAAAAAAAAAATTATTTTAACATATACATATGTATGTATATCATATATGTACATATAATTTTTTTATACATATCTTCGGAATAACAAATATATCTGCATATTTATATATATACATTCATATAACATCAACATATTTTTGTCTCAAAATAAAGAACTGTAAGCACTTACCAAGTGCTTTATAAAATACAGAAATATATACCTACATAAATAACGGTACAAAAAATTCCGCTTGGAGGGCAAATCTTGGCGAGAAATTGGTCGATTACTTGGCAGAAGTCATTCGTCGTGTCAGAGAGTTTATGACAACTACGTTTCAACTGGCTCCATCTTATCGAAGCCCCGATCTGGTCGTCCATCCGTATTAACAGATAGGGAGAAAAAGCACGTCGTTCAACTTGTGCCTTCAAATCCAAGGATTACCGCCCACCAAGGACGTCTTGATGTGGCCGAACGTTTTAAGAAAACGGTCTCTGATCAAACTGTTCGCCGAATTTGGAAGAAGGCGTAGTATAAAGGTAGAGTTGCCCGTAGGAAGCCCCATATATCGAAAGTGAACAAAAAAAAACGAATGGACCTCGCCAATGAGCACATTGCCAAGCCTGCCAGCTTCTGGAACAAAGTTATTTTTTCAGATGAGAGCAAGTTCTGCATATTTGGGATAAAGGGAAAGAAGCTGGTATGGAGAAAAAGAGGAGCAGCCTTCGAAAAGGAAAACTTGGTTCCCACAGTGAAACATGGTGGAGGTGGAGTTATGGTTTGGGGGTCAATGGCGGCTAGTGGCGTTGGGAATTTGACTTTTATAGAGTCAACTATAGATCACAAGGACTATATTCGAATTTTGGACCAAAATTTGAAAGAGAGTGCCGAAAAATTGGGGATTGAAAATGATTATTATTTTCAACAAGACAATGATCCCAAACATACGGCTCACAACGTAAAGCTCTGGCTGCTTTATAATGCCCAAAAGCAGTTGCCCACGCCACCCCAATCTCCTGACTTGAATCCTATTGAGCATCTGTGGGATTTGCCCGAGCGCAGGATTCGGCAGCACAAAATAACATCTAAAACAAGTAAGAAAGGCTACAGTCGATCGAGCCGACTGTAAAAGACCCCGTACTCCCACAGTATTGCATTTTATTTAAATTAAAATTTTCAAATGAAATTTAAAAAATTAAAATTAAATATTTACATTTTGAATTAAAATTAAAAAATAAATATATTAACAACTGTCATCGTCAGCACTCGAACCCCCGATCCATGCGAAGGTTCCACATTGCGCCGCAACTCTACCAGTTGCACCACGACCCTCTTCTATCATTCTTCCGATTATTTGCATATATGTATGTGCACACAAACATATGTGTGTATGTATAGCATTGGTCGGCGCGGCCAGCGGCTCCGGGCAGCGCTGCCGCCAGCAGGTAGAGAAAACGTTCGAACATATGTTTGTATGTTTCTGTGTTTGTTTGTATGTGTTGCGCGCATGCAGTGATTTTGCTTTAAAATAACTTCGACTTTGAACCGTAATTTCTCTGTTGTTTGACATAGGATTTTGATGCCACTTTCAGGAAAGTTAGAAATAGTAATTCTCTAAGCGTATGTTAAATTACAACACTGTACTATTTGATTTAATGCCTGCAAAAAGGCATTGAAGCTGGAGAGTATCAAAACTTTAAATGACATTGCATTTAGGCTGTCTCTGGGAACCTGCGTACCAAAATTGGTGCTCCTAAGTGCCATAACTATTGAGTTATTCGCTTAAAACACAAATTTTTTCGAGGCGTGTCTGGTTTTTTGCTCATTGCGGGGGCGGTAGGGGGCGTGGCAACAATTTGAAATAAACTTGATCTGCGTACATCATAAACGGACTTACATTCCAAATTTGGTGTCTCTAGCTTTTGTAGTTTAAAAGATCCAGATGTTCATACAGACGGACGGACAGACGGACATTGCTATATCGACTCGGCAGTTGATGCTGATCAAGAATATATATACTTTATGGGGTCGGCCACGCCTCCTTCTGCCTGTTACGCACATCTCGCTTCTGACAAACTTAATAGACCCCCTTTACTCTTTTTTAAAGAGTACGGGGTCTAAAAACGCAAAAAAAGGAAAAAAGTAAAAAAAATTTTTTTTTATATATCCGTCACGGGATTTGAGCCGGTGCTCCGAACTTGAATTGAGAGTATTCGAGCTTATATCAAGTAATTTAACAATAATACTTGATTCAAGATTATTTACTCTTACATTGCGCTTGTTTTAAGAATATTCATGCTCATTTTAAGTAATTCGTACTTAAACTGAAAAAGAAGAACAAATGCCTTTCAAACAGCATTAAAGTTTAAAAAGTATTTCAATTCTTGTGGGAAAAGGTGGCGTGGCAGCCCAAAAATCACGACAAGATTGCATTTATGCTGTCTCAAGGATCCTGTAAACCAAAATTTTTATTCCTTAGTGCCATAGTTACTGGGATATTCGCCAAAAACACCTGTTTTTTTCGAGGGGTTTTTAGTTTTGTGTGGGCGAATTGGGCGTGGCATCAAAAAAAATATATTCTTGTATTGACTGACTAAATATGTGATCGATTGAGACCAAGCTTGTAGCTCTTACCATCTCTGAAATCTGTTTGTTCATACGGACAGACGGACGCACATGGCTATATTGTCTCGTCTTGTGATGCTGATCAAGAAAATATATACTTTATGCCTGTTACATACTTTGCACAAACCCAATGTACTCTTACAGAGAGTATAATAATATTGTATAGGGTATCTTTAAATTAATTTTATTATATATGTAGGGGCTCCATGCCCATTTCTAGGAATGAGGAGAACGGTACTTCAAAGGGTGACGGCGTCGGTGAGGAAGACTCAGATGACATGTCTTCGTCTTCTGCTACGATGCGCACCTGGATGCAAAGGGCACTCCGTTTTTTCGGTATATGGTGTATAACAATTAATTATATAAATTAATATAATTATATATGTAGGGACTCCATGCCAAGTTCTAAGAATGTGGAAAAGGGTTCTTCACAGCGTTAGAATTTTACAAAATCATTCATTTGTTGTGTGTCGAAATTTTTCACCATTGATAAAAATAGCAATATTACCTTAAAAAAATTATGACTACAATCTTTTCGTTGTCTAGGCACAAGAAAGGTAGATGCTCTGTATGGAATGTACTTTCCGAAATACTGACGGGGGATGGTACAGCTCTAAGTGGATATGTTTATTGTCACAGTTGCACAAAGGAGTTAGCTTATTCAAATGCGCAAACAACAAATCTTCTTAGGCATTACTGTTGAAAGATAATGAAAAAATCAATCAAAATCAAATTGTTATTAAATTGGGGCCAAGTATGGAGAGTTTGTGGATGTTGGCGACTTAATTCCGGGTCCAACTACAATCTCTAGGAAAGTCCAAAGGGCTGTGACTGAAAAAAAAAAAAACTAAGGGACGAACTTCCCAGTAATGCGCTCGGTATGAGCATCGGCTACTCTCGATATGTAGACGGATAACTACATAAGTTTCCCCGAAATACTGACGGAGGATGGTCAAGTTTTAAGTAGATATGTTTAATGTCGCAGTTGCACAAAGGTGTTAGCTTATTCAAATGCGCAAACAACAAATCTTCTTAGGCATTACTGTTGAAAGACAATTAAAAAATCAACAATTTTGCAGACTTTTTGGCATAGTGACAAGGCAGAAGCTCTGGATAAGTGTGGTTTATGGAAAACAGAAGACTGTAGGCCGTTTCCATCAGTTAGTGGAATTGGTTTTATAAAACTTGTAAAGTTTTTAATAAACATTGGGGCCAAGTATAGAGAGTTTGTGGATGTTGACGACTTAATTATGGATGCAACTACGATCTGTAGGAAAGTAAAAAAAGAGAAACTAAGAGACGAACTTCCCAGTATTGCGCGCACGGTATGAGCGTCTGTTACTTTCCATATGTAGACCGATAACTATATAAGTTAAGATAAACTTCTTAGGCGTACCATTTCATTCTGAGAAGAATTTCGGATTCATGGACAAGGTACTTGGTATGAAGTCGATAGACTTCAAGAAATCTAAGGGTTAGAATGAGTATATTTTTAAAAAATTAGCAAGCGTATGTAGTGAATTCGGTGTAGAGGATATTAGTCCGATAAAATTCCAATCTAATAAATGTACTAATATTGTCAAGGCTCTAGAAAGTTTCCAATGTTTCGGTCAAATCTTATAAACACACATAAAACTCTTCGAGCTAATAGATTTTTGCAAATAATTGGAGAAATATTTCAAGAAACCCAATATAGAACATGTTCAAAAAATGATTGACTGACCCGATGGAATTCTTATTATAAAATGATTAAATCAATTTCCGATAACTGATCCGATATTAACAACATATTGGGAAAAATTGTATTGTCTATTCAAATAGACATATACACTGTAGAGGCACTTGTAGAGTTGGCCGAAAAATTAGAAATTATTTAAAAAAAATGGAACTTAGCCGTTCTCCGTCCCTATGCTTTGTCCTGCCATCAATTGCAAAATTAAAGGAAATGTGTGAGCCAAAATCTGACGGTATCGAAGCACTCCTCTTGAAAAAGAAGATATATGGGTAAACAATACTAACAATTGGCATAAGCTTTCATGTTTCCTATTCCTATCAGCAATTAACGTACAGGCCAATATAAAGAATACCATAAAAGTCTTCTGCTTGAATTGCTGCTTCGACAACTAACAACCCTGGAAACTGGTAATACTTCAAATGGGCCCGTGGGTAATGCGCCCGGGGCGGCGAGAGAATCAGTGGGTTCGACACACGATTTCTGCTCAATATGTAGGGTACAGACTACCCCTCTTGAACCGAAATCACGTGCTCCAGCGAGATATATATGCAAAATAGGAGAATACAGGCTGCCCCAATTGAGTAGAAGTCCGCATCACCAACACGAGCACACACCATCACGAGAGGCTACCAGATTGTGGATTTGTGGGAAGCAACGGAGATAAACAACTGCCAGAGTGAACACGATGCATACGAAGAATCACGACTTTCACTCAATGGGGGAGTACATAAAGTCGAATTTGTTTTACGTGGCGTCTACCACCTTTAGGAGCTTACAACCACGGTACACGATTGCGCCACATATGTGACGCATAGTACAGAGGGTGAATTTGAGCGTCTACCAACGCCCACGAAAGCCTAAGCTTTTAGGTGCCAAATGGAATGGTTGCTGTCGGGCATAACATTCTCCCTTGGTGAGAGGCGAGGCCTATGTAAAACCTCTGCTGATCTAAAGGTACAGCACCCGGTTGTATGACGCAACTCCGACGTTGTATGACGCCGAGTCCGAAACTCTGGCCGCTTTTGGGTACAACCAACATCCCCCACAATACTCCCACAAAGGGGGTCAACCGCATTGGGCTTGCCTTGGCAACCAGCCCATCCCGTGGTACCAAATTGACTGCTTTGGATCGGCTGTTCGCGATCAAAGACTGCTTCCCAAACTGGTTTCCAACATCCGGGCACTGGGTGGGCGCCGTCGACTTCTCCGAAGAGTTGTCTACCAGATTAAAGTGCTCTGGTACGACCTCGTGAATTGGCACAAGAACAGCATCACTGCCAGATTAAGTATTCTGGTAAGACCTCGTGAATTGGTATAAGTACCGCATCACTGCCAGATTAAAGTGTTCTGGTAAGACATCGAGATTTGGCACAAGTACCGCATCACTATCAGGGTAAGTGCTCTGGTACGACTTTGTGGCATGATCCAAGTTCCAATACAACTACTAGTTTTGGTCATCACTGACCCGGCACTGGTTGATCCTGGGTGTCGTCCTGAAGAATCGTCCCTCGCCGCCGTCTAGCAAACGCCTCTTTCGCAAACAACTCCAGTCTGCGGAGCTGTTCTGATGTGTCCAGGACCCGGAAAAAATCCAAACCGGCGTCCCCTCTTCTTACACCAAGTCCGTCGAGGTCTCGCAGATCTGCATAGAGAGGGCAAGCAACTAGCACGTGCTGCCAGTCCTCACACTCAGCAACGCATTGGCAAGCGGGCGTTGTGCTCAGAGTTCTCTGATGCAGAAACGCGTTGAGCGATCCATGGCCCGTCAGCAGAAATCCAGCGTGGAGACTAAATCCAAAGTCCATCCGGCTGAAGACGAAGCGTGCGTCCTTGATAAAGCGATGAGTCGGTCGACCGTGCTCATCGTCATCCCACCTGCGTTGCCACTCGCAGCACATGCGCTCGTCCAGCATCGCCTTCATCTGCCACCGATCTAGATTTGTCAAATCCAGACCGAACAGCCAATCGCTATCCTCCAGCGGGTGGGCACGCTTGACCTTGAACAGGATTGCCAATTTCTTGGCAACCAGGTCCAAGGGTGGAGCTCCAGCAAGCACCTGCAGTGCCACGATGGACACTGTTCGGCATACCGCAAGGCATCCTAAGAGCATAACTCTTTGGCAGGTGATGAGGCGCCTCCTGGCCCCCGACTCTCTCACAACCACGGAATACCAAGCCGAGGCACCATATAGTGCACAGGGCACCATGAGTCCGGCATATATGGTGCGTTTCGCTCGGGGACTATGGCCCCAGTCAACCCGCAGCACGCGACTCAATGCTCCGGCGACTCCAGCCAGCTTTCCTCGCAATCCTGCGATATGCGGTTTGAAGTTCATCCTTTCGCCGACTGTGATGCCAAGGTACCGGTACTGTGTGACGTACGGCTGACTTGCTCCTGCAAATCGCACCAGGGGTGGCCTGGAAGCGGCCAATCTCCCCTTTAACATCATCACTGCCGTCTTGCTGGTTGAGATCGGTACTCCGACCTCGGCTCCCCAAGTTCCCACGACGGACAGCAACTCCTCTCCTCGTCTCTCCAGTTCGGCTATCGACCTTCCCTCGACGAGAACCAGCAGATCATCGGCGTATGCGCTGAAAACACACAAGGGCTCCAAGCGCTGGAGCAGCACATCCATCATGGTGTTCCAGATGAACGGCCCACTGATGGATCCTTGCGGACAGCCTCGAGTTTCCTCGACGTCGACCTCTCCAAATCTGCTGGTCATCTTCGCCCTCCGGCCACAGAAGAAGCTTCTCCACCAGCTGGCTTCCTGGCATCCTAGGGCTATTAAGCGGCGCATCGCGGCGCTCCACTCAATGTTGTCGAAGGCTCCTTTGAAGTTAACGAACAGACCTAGCACGTAGTTCGCCTGGCTGGCGGCTACGCTGGTCTGAACATGCCTCCATGCATCCTCAACGCAGTGTCCAGGTCGAAAGCCGAATTGCCATCTATTTCCTTTCGGGAGCACCTCCTTCATCCGATCCATTATGATCCCCTCCAGCACTTTGCCAAACACTGGCAGCAGGCAGATACCCCGATAGAATGCTGGATTACTCCTATCCTTGTCGGGGCCCTTGAGGAGCGCCACTACTCGCGGGCACTTCCACTCAAGTGGGGAATATCCCTCTGCCACACAACGGGAAAGCAACGTTGTGATGTGCTCGGGGATGGCACGCCATACAGCCTTGCAGATATCGCCGGTGATGCCGTCCAATCCGGGAGAGCGCCTGCTCTTCAACCGGGCGACGCATACTCCAACATCGAGAGCTTCGAGAGCCGGCGCAGCTTCATTCGGGATGACAATGTCATCACTCGCTTCCGCAACTGGGAAAAAGTTGCGGAGGAGGAGACTCGCGCAGTCGTGCCAAGTTACGACCAGCCTGTCACCCGAACGAAGGCATCCCAGATCTGCGGACCGCTTTCGTCCTCGGCATATCCGGTATACGTGCCCCCATGGGTCGTCCCTGTGGTCTCCAACGAAGCTCCGCCAGTGATCCTCCTTCGTCGACAGGATGAGCTTCTTGAACTCGCGGACGGCTGTCCGCAGATGAGTAGCAAGTAGCTGCGCAGAGTCATGATCTATTCCGCGCACCCTGGAGCCTCCGCCTCAGTCTCCTGACCTCCTGGCGTTTGGTACTCAGTTCAGTGGTCTACCACTTTACCTTTCCCGGGGCTCTGGACGGCCTGCGGCCCAACACCCTGTCGCACATGGACTCTACGGCAAGGCGTAGTGCAGACACCGAGGAGTCCAACGGCGAATTTCTTATGTCCTCCAAGGGAAGGTACTCCAGGATTTCCTCTACCAGTTCCGAGTCGAACAGTCGCCAATTCGCATTGTTGAGCTTCCAGGACGGTACAGGAGCATATGTGCTCTCAACTGTATTTGGAGACGGCGATACCACAACAGTAATGATGTTGTGGTCGCTCAAGTCCCACTCGTCCACACTCCAGTCATACGCGGCCCACGTAGATGCTGCTCTATTGGCAATTGTGACGTCGATTGTCAAACGTAAACACCTCGCTGAATTGATTGAGGACTTCGGCTCCGCTCCCTGCTATCCAGTCCTCCAGCTGCTCACCCCGTGTGTGGTTCAACTGCCCACGAAAACTATCGTGGCGTTTACTGAACCACATGGGGGATACAGCATTCGCGTCCAGGCATAGGATGACCGGAGTAATGCTGGCCTGTAGCAGTACGGCATCCATGTAAAGTAGGTCCCGCGTTGTCAATTCCGCGTGTGCAAGGCAGTACAGTGAGGTCAGATAGAAATAGCCCTTTCTACCAGTGACCCTCACGCATACTCCAGCCTCGGTGATAAGCGACTCGACTGGTAGGCAGATGGCTTCTGGGTCGTCGACGATGACGGCGGCGTTTCTTCTGCGTCCATCGAACAGCTTACTGCCGAACACTCTCATCTCGGATGGGAATCCTGTGATTCGGCCCGCTTCGTCCGAGTACGGCTCCTGCAGCAGCGCAAAGGTGTGGCCAAGTTCGCGCATACGTACACCAATGTCGATGCACGTAACGCGTCCCCGACCACAGTTGGCCTGGATGAGCACAAACATGTTAATGTCTGGTAGCGGTATGAAAACCACTTGATATAGACCCTTCCGGCCCTCTCAAGTATGGCTAGTGCTTTCTCGTCCACGTCTAGCGTCAGCGACACACTGGCGCCATCCGTGACGGACCAAGGCTAGGACTCCTAGTGCACAGCCTTCTTGAATGCCGCCGACGTCATTTCCTCCTGGAAGTTGTTTGCGTACAACTCCTCCATGAAGAGCTCCGGCTCTATGTTGGTGTCCACGTCGAACACCGTCACTTTCGGCCTCACTCCCTGGCTCTACTGGACTTTCAGTCCTACCTATGCGAACTTCTTGTTCGCCACCACTCGCTTTATCTCGCTCGCCGACGGCGTGCGGATAATGGCTCCACCGCGCTTTAGCTCACGCACTTTGTGCACACGTACACCAAGTGCGGGCGCAACTTTCCGGCGAACGCGCTCAGCGACCTGCTGTGGCGTCTCCTCGGGATTGCTGCTGGTCACCATTGCTGACCATGTCTCCGGAGGCTTCCGGAAGCACTCACACAAGCGAATCGGCGAGATCGCTTATCAGTTTAACGTCGCTTTTAAGCACTTTGAAAGTTGCTTTGTTGTAAAACACACGCGTTGTTTACCGTTTGTTAGCGAACAAAACGTAAACAAAACTGGCGATACGGTGCGCGCACAGAGAAAAACACGTCTGCTCTCGACAACAATCAAAAGCGAACTGAGTAGATAGGGACAGTAGGAATCTCGTTAATCCATTCATGCGCGGACGGACGGACGGACGGACAGACGGACATGGCTATATCGACTCGGCTATTGATCAATAATATATATACTTTAAGGGGTCTGCCACGCCTCCTTCTGCCTCTAACATACATTCCAACGATTACAATATACCCATGTACTCTACGAGTAACGGGTATAAAAACATTTCTGATTGATATAAGTTCAGAATCTAAGCACGGGGTCGTAGTTGTTGCTACTGAACGGGTTATTAAGAACTGCCGGCCATTAAAAATTATAGCAGACTCCGGCCTCAAAAAACTTGCAGAATATTTAATTAATATTGGCACAATATATGGGTCCAATGTCGATGTGGATTAATTGTTACCACATCGAACAGTTTCCCGAAACATAACTGCGATTTATGACTTGCATTTCGTTCCAATTAAAGAGGAAATTGTCAAATATAAAGCTTTTGGATACACAATCACCAGCGACATATGGACAGACAACTATTTGAAAGCTTTGTATTTGTCCTGCACAGTGCAATACTTGAAGGAAGGAGTTCTTGTCGATCGTCTCATGGCCATGAAGTCAATAAAGGAAATGTCCTGCACAGGTTTGTTAACTGAAATTAAGAGGGTACAACTTGAATTTAAATAAACCTTCTATAACTAGGTGTAAATATTCGGGCAAAGATAGAGCAAATCCTAGAATACTTTAGATGCGATCTGGAAATGGACAATCCCATAATTGTAACGGATCGTGGGTCCAATATGATTAGCTTATGCCCCACATGTTGGAATACTATTTACTATCTTCTAAAATTTGTCGAAGTAAATTGGATTGAGCTGACAACCATATTAAAGGATAACAAGTAAGAAAGGCTACAGTCGATCGAGCCGACTATAAAAGACCCCGTACTCCCATAGTAGTGCCCATTTGCATTTTATTTAAATTAAAATTTTAAAATGAAATTTAAAAAATTAAAATTAAATATTTACATTTTGAATTAAAATTAAAAAATAAATAAATTAACAATTGTCATTGTCAGCATTTGAACCCGCGATCCATACGAAGGTTTCATATTGCGCCGCAACTATACCAGTTGCACCATACTCCTCTTCTATCATTCTTCCGATTATTTCCATATATGTATGTGCACACATATATATGTGTGTATGTATAGCATTGGTCGGCGCGGCCAGCGTCTCCGGGAACCGCTTTAGCTTTCTTGTTTGACATAGGATTTTGATGCCACTTTCAGGAAAGTTAGATATAGTAAAATTTTGAATGGCGTTATATTAAGGCTGTCTCTAGGAAACTGTTTACCAAAATTTGTGCTCCTAAGTGCTATAGTTACTGAGATATTCGCCTAAAACACAAATTTTTTCGAGGTATGTCTGGTTTTTTGCTTATTGCGGGGGCGGTAGGAGTCGTGGCAACAATTTGAAATAAACTTGATCTGCTATCTATCTAACACACATATATATGTGCACACATTTATATATATGAATCGGAATATAATCGGAAGAATGAGAGAAGAGGGTGTGGTGCAACTAGTAGAGTTGCGGCGCAATGTGGAACCTTCGCATGGATCGCGGGTTCGAGTGCTGACAATGACAATTGTTAATTTATTTATTTTTTAATTTTAATTCAAAATGTAAATATTTAATTTTAATTTTTTAAATTTCATTTAAAAGTTTTAATTTAAATAAAATGCAAATGGGCACTACTATGGGAGTACGGGGTCTTTTACAGTTGGCTCGATCGACTGTGGCCTTTCTTTCTTGTTTTTATTTGTTATTTTTTGAAATCATAAATTAAAAATTTGCGCTAAAACAAAAATAAACAAAAGAAAACGCAGACAAAATAACTTAAATATATTTTTAAACGTAATTTATCTATTTAATGTCAATCTCTATTATTTTATTATGAGTAATAGAATAACGAGAAACAACTTGAAAAAAAATAATTTAAACATTAGCATAACATTACTCAATAATTCTATTAATATTAATAGAAAAAAAAGAGAGAAACGGGAATGATAACAGTAAGTCTAAAAACAAATATTTAATTAAAATTATTTCGTTAACCGTATAAAAGGGCTACAAAATTCTCAACAATTCCAATAATATTAATAGAAAGATGAGAAGCGGGAATAATAAATGAAAAAAAATATTATAACAATGATTCAAAAAACTCAATAAATCTAATAACGCTAATAGATAAACGAGGTTTGAATATTATGACTCAAAAATAAAAAGAAGTTGAAAGAAAGTATGTATGGTACAATATAATAATAATAAATTTACAAACATTTAAAAAAAAGGACATAAATTATATTTTATAACAACAATTTTTGGTCAACTATCAAAGGTATACTAAATAACTCATCGAATAGCTTAATAATGTCAATGATACTAATGAAATACTGACAAACGAAATTAAAATCAATTTTATTTACTGCCCAGCCTTTTCTATTGTGACTAATATTCCACTATGATGACTATATATAGTTTCAAAAGTTTTGGCGCTGGTCATATTGTCGGAGGTATTAGAAAATGCCCAATCAATGTGTGTGTTACTATTGGTTGTGCTTGAGCCCAAGTCCAACAAAGATCTACAACCTTTTGAATTTACCAAAAAGTTATAAACTCTTCTACAGCAACCTGACAATGAATGAAGGCACAAATTAAAGTCACCCAACACAATCAAATTTGTATTAAGGAATTGGTACATTTGGAACAAAGTTTTAAATTCGTTTTCAAATTTACATAAAGGATAGGATGGGCTTTTATAAACAATTAAAATTGAAAAAGATTTGTACTTGAAAATTGCAAACTCAAATACAGCAGAAGACAAGTTCGTACAATTTGAATAGAAGCGATCACTTTTACAAAGGCTGACATTCTCAAAGAATTCAGTTTTAATGAACACGAGAATTCCTCTTCTTGGACGAGCACCGCTGGCTACGGACTGACAATTTAGCCGAACTGCTGCTGTAAACCCCGGAATATCATATGTTTCATTTGAATATATGGAAGCCTCTACAAAGAATAATATCGACGCTCGAAGCATTAACTCATCGGAGCATACATCGTTAATGTTACAGTGCAAGCTTTCTGTATTATGGAAAAATATATTCAAATTGGATGCTTTAAATAAACAGTCAAAATGTGTTTTTAGTAACTTAACAGAGCGTAACTGTTGAAGTTCCTTTGCTGAAAGAAACTGTTGATCAGATCGTGGGGGGTTAAACTGGCCAATTATAAATAGGCCATTTGCACTTGTGGCTCTACTGCATGCCACATACAATGCATCTCTTCTCATTGACAAACTAGTATGAACTACAACTTTACTGTACGTAGCGCCTTGACTTTTATGAATTGTTATAGCTTCTGCAGGTACTACCGGAAACTGCTTTCTGTCTATGTTAACCTGATCGTTAGATCGAAATTGGAAGCTTTTAACAATTTTCACTATGCCGGCATTTTGACCGAGCATTGACGCCTACGCTTTCATCAAGAAACTGAATCCAAAGAACTTCTGCTGTATTAGATGAGTTAAATGCTATCTCCATCAGAACGCATTAACGAGTCCATCGGAAGTATCAATATTGACTGTTATCATATATTTTGCGGTGGTTTTTAAAATCAATGATGTACACAAGCCTTGTGTATCTGACGTTTTAAAGTTTTTTACCGACTCCAGACACGTATTCTTAGCCTCAGTGTTAAGATGTGAAGCTTTAATAAAGTCTTTGGCTTCCGAAACATGTTGCTCAGTGGGAATTGAGGCTAGTTTTTCTCTGTTGTAATAATCAGTTTCCTGATTACTTGAAAAGAGATGAATCGCATCATGAAGAACTTCATTTGCATTGCAAATTCGTGTCCTAAGTAAGTCAATGTCGATGATCGACATTTGACCAGATGCCATGTTGTTAAGTGCAATTGCAAATGGTTGATCATCCCGCTGTCTCATTATTTCTGTGAGCTCGAAATATTGAAACCTGTCCCACAAAGAAGATGCAACTATAGCGCTGTATGGATTAAGGGATGCAAAGTTGGACTGAAAAATCCACCGGTCTCCAACTGGTCGAAGTTGTCGAAGATCACCAAATACAATTACAGGTGTGCCTCCAAAAGGTGACTCCGTATTGCAGAATATTTGCCTAAGTCGTAAGTCCAAATATGAAAACATTTTCGCACCAACCATAGAAATTTCATCAATTACTATCAGTTTAAGATCAATTAGCTTTGTGCGAATAGTGTTTAGCAAATCAGGACCCAAATTTCTAAATGCGGACCCTGCCTGATTCACAGGAAGAAAAAACATTGAATGGAGGGTAGAACCACCAATTCCAAACGCAGCTTTTCCTGTGGGAGCACACAGCAGAACTTTAGCTGTTGTTGGGTCACATCCCGCTCTACGGTTATACTCTTGCGAAATCGATTGAAACAATGTGGATATGAGTCTACTTTTTCCGACTCATGGTCCGCCACCCTCGAACTCATAAAATATTTTTTCTTTCTTTATATTATGGAGAACGTGTGTCAAGAAAGTTTTTTGTTTCAAATTTAGAGATTTAACTAAATTTGCCAAATTTTCTTGAGAGACGATTGGTGGCAGTTTTACTATCCGTACATTGCCATCCGACTCCTCACCGTAATCATTGTCAACTAAATTAACAACATTATGTTCTGAAGGTATTTCTGGAATCGCCAAGGCCCTAAATTCTTCATCAAGCACATCATACTGATCAACGATTTCGTCATTCTCTGCCTCCATGGCCCGTCTAAGCTCTTCGTCTAAATTATCAACTGCATTAAATTTTTGATAATTGCTTCTAATTTGATCAACATGTTCATTGTAAATGTCTTCACAATTTCTAGCAATTATTTCATCTTCTTCGTTTCTCCATGGGAAAAATAACATAACCAACACTCTGAAGTAATTGTGTCTGTCGGAGTTAATGTTAAACGACCTATACTTTATAATGCAAGAATAGCTCCTTTCCCTTATAAAACCATTCCCATTTCGAAGCTCCATAAAAACTGGACCAGTAATTTCATTTTCTTCGTCAGTTTCAATATCACTATTATTCGAGTGGGTGATTCTTCTACGACTTTTACTAAATTCATAATTAGCTGCAAAGTCGGCTAAGCACATACCTTCAAGAGCATCTGGCCTCTGTTCGTACCTATCCAGTAGTCCTTTTTGAAATATATCAGTGGAATCTTCGGGCATAGTTTGGAGAATACTTGTAGGTCTCAGCATGCGAACGCGTTGTCCCGGGGGAAACGTATTAATATATACGCATTTGTTGCTTGTTCCAGACAATGCCATACCTAAGCAACAATATACTGCCTCCTGGCCAGATATTTCAGTTCCTGATATAAACTTATTTCCTATAAACTGAAGCTTTTGTCTTATTGTCAAATTCCCAATTCGAATTTGATTTACAGCTTCACGCATAAGCTTAGATATACCTCTTTGCGATTTGTTTATATAATTTATAATATAGCTACAGCAAGCATATGGGTCTAATATAAACTGAATATCCATATTGGCTCTCTGCATCGAAAGAAGATGTTTATTACAAGCATACACATTAATTTCAGCGAATGTCCTCTTAAGAAACACTTGAGGCTTTTTCAAACCGGACCTACTAGCGGAAATATAATCTGGAAAACTGAGGTTCACTTCTTCATGTTGTAAGGCGGGGTGCCAATCCCGTCTTACATAGCGTTAAATAGGATTAAGAATATATATTATAAGTTTATTAATAGTAATAAGGAAGATGAATTTGGTTATTAGGATTAAGAACATGAATTATTATTATTAAGTTGTTTAGAGACAATGAAGTCGAACATTAAGTTAAAACAACAAAGTATTTTTAATTAGAAACAATCGAATAAATAGGCAATCGATAGGAGTTAGGCGATGTCTGCAGCGCCCTCTGTCAGGAGCGTAAGGAGCGGCTTGATGCAACTCTGGACGAAAGCTCTGTGGCGAGAGAGCCCTCGTGGTGGAGTTGTGTCAAGGCGGCTTCAACACTCTTAGATCGAGAGCGCTGCAGACACTCTGCGATCGACCGGCGAACAAGTCAGACGTAAGTTCACGAGACCAAGAAAAAGGAAAAAGTACGTGAGTAAAGAACCGTTAGGGCCAGTGCGACGATAGGGCAATAGCAAAACTGTGCATAAAAGGAAAGAGAAATAAAAGAGAGAATAGAAAAAGGAAAAGCCAGCCACGTGTTGTCAGTGGGCTGGGCGAATAAAGTTAGTGAGTTCTTCGTGGCCCTATCGCTACTCCTGTTCCCTTTCCGTTTCACTCGAGAACAGCAGCGACCCTACGGCGCTCCTAGAGTTGCAGCTTACTTTTGTGAACCAACGCCGTCTTCCGCTGGGTATGCTCGTGGTCTCTTGGCGCCCCAGAGCCACGATCACATACTCGCAAGACGTATCTTTCCCTCGTGTGCAACGACTCGCGGCGGCGCCCCCCGTTTGGATCTCGCGTCAGCGCATCTCCTATCCGTTCGCACACTCTTCGCTAGAGAACAGCGGCGTTCGCCAGAGTACCTCGGCGTCCCGCTTCGATCCCGCAGAGCGTCGCATCGCATCGCTGAGAACAACGGCGGCGCCCCCCGTTTAGATCTCGCATGCGACTACCCCATACTCTGTAGTGCCCCTCGCACGTGACCGGCGGCGGCTGCCAGAGTACCTCGGCGCCTCGCCTCGATCTCGTGGAGCATTGCAACAGCTTGCGCGGAACGACGGTGGCATCCCCACCTCGCTCTCGCGTCTTGCATCCCCCCCCTCCTCCGCCGGCACGTTCTTCCCCGTCTGCAGCGTCTCCGCGAATATTACAAATTTCTTGTAAGATTCGAGCCCTGGACAGACTGAGATCTGTACCCCGGCTAGAACGCTTCCTTACAAGTGGCGCCCGAGCAGGGCGTAGGGGAGTGTAGCACCATTGCGAAATAATACCCGCAAGTGCGCACTAACGCCAGTCGGGAGTTTTTGTTTTGTTGCTCAGGAGAACATTTGAGCACAGTCAGTCTAAATTTTTGGTCATTTTTCCGTCCCATTTTGCACGCCTCATAGCACGTGGCCAAAGACCACATACCGGTTTAATATTTGTTTAAAAAAAAAAGTGCGACTCCGCGGCCTAATATACCCAACGATACCCTAACCCTAGCTGCATAGCGGCGCAAAAGGCGCGCTGGAAACCAAAGCGTGGGCGAGGGGAATATAAAACGGGCGGGCGAACGGGCTGTACACCCAGTTGGAAATTATGTCAGGTCTGGACAAAATCTGTACAGCTGCGGTACAGACATTGTCAGGTTTAGGTACTACATCCCTCGGTCAACGTAAAATTCTCAGTAAGAATTTAACGTTTTGCGAATGTGAATTACCCGCTGCTCTGGTCCGCTTCCTAGTCTCACAATTCAAAGACTTTATGTGACTTCGACTATAGGTTTTGCTGCTTGGAATTATTTTGATGCAAGCAAGAATTTTTTGACTCTTCATGGGAAAAACCCTATGACTGTTAATATCTTAATAATTATATTTATATTAATAATATGTTTGCACATATTAAAGTAAATTTAATATTGTAAACAGTCAATAATACCAATAAATAATATTTATTTATATAAATTGAAAATGCAACTTAAGCTATTATCCAAATTTATATTCTTGGGGAACTGTTAGAAAATATTTGGGGAGTTAAGACATTTTCAAATTTGTTTAGAAAAACAATTTATATTATATTAACGATTGTTGTATGGAATTTTTATAAGTCCATGATAACAATTGCCGATAAGTACGTCAGATTGACTATCGAAAATCGGTAACGCTAATTATACATTTTTTCATGTTGTCAAACAATTTAAAACTATTTAATGCATTTTAAAAATTATTTATTATTTTATTAACTAGTTTAAAATAAAATAAATGCATTTTTAATGTTTTTACAAGTGAAAAGTGAAACGATCGCGGTCATCGATAAATAAAAAGGCGAAACACGCATTGGCAGCCCTGAGCCAAAGCATCCCTGAGCAGTTGCCAGTTTAGCGTTTTTTGTACATTTTTATTGAGTGTGCAGCCCTTGTGCCTATGTGCCGCGAAAGGAGAAAAAGGCTGTGAGAAATTTAGAAAAAGGTAAGTTTTCATTGTTTATTTATATATTTAATGTTGCTAACATGTTTTGTTTATGTTTTATATTAACAATGTATACGTTTCTCAGTTTTGAAAAGTGTCCGTGCATTTGCCTGTGTACATATGTATATATATAGTTACAGTTATAGTTACAGTTAGATCTAATATTTTACGCACTAATTAAAATTAATAAACAGAATGTATTAGTGGAATTAGTTTTTTATTTTACGCACTAAAAAAAGTATACTTGCAACCCGTTATATTTTTTAACATAGCATGGATAACTCTAAATGCCCAAATGGATGCTGTTGCGGTGAAAAATTTAAAAAATTGCAGAAGCAAATTGATGGCCTTCAAAGTAAGTAATCCAAAAATTTTAAGAGTCTAACTCATTTTGTGTATTATATATATTTTAGACATAAATGCGCATTCCAATGCCAAAATATTCGTGTTGATGGAGGCGATACATTCAATGATTATAACTCCAACGCCAGAGTTCCCCATTAATAGCGAGGAGGAACTTACACTTCACCCACAAAATACGTACGTCTGATATGTGTTTTCTATGAATTCAACTACAATTATCTCTGTTCTTTATTTCAGTTGGATACCTTCAGGAAAATACTGCAACCTGAAGGCATTGTAAAAAATATAGAGCGATTGTTAACCAGAGACTTGCTGATGAGGATGAACTACGGAGGTTGCCCAGGAAAATTGGCACTTGACCAATTTTCGAATTTTAACAATTCGATTTATCGTCAGTGTTTTAATTTTATAAAATTGAATATTAACAGATCTAGTAGCTCACTCATATTTATCTTTTCAGAGGCAATAAAAAGCGAGGGATACAGCTTTATTGATTATAAGAGAAATATGAGGGAAGCTATTACCAAGGCGAAAAATCGCCGGTACAAAACTATATCCCGGGAGAAAACGTCGAAGCCCGGCCCAACCTAATTTATTTTATTAAGTGTAGATTAAGTTTTTTTTACATTTTCATTAATTATTAAGTTTAAGATGAAATTTTAATTTAATTTTCTTTTGTTTTTCCCTTATTTTTATATTTTTGTTTTGTTTTATTTTATTAGACTAAGTATTGCTATAATTAAATGTATAAAAGAAAAAAATTTAAAATTTTTTATTTCCGCTGCATATGCAGCCTAGAATGAAAGGGGAGGGGGAATTTGCACAAAAAATCCAACTGAAATTCCAGTAAGGAATCCAACTGGAATATTTTTGAAGAAAAAACCCACTGACAAGTTTATGTACAGGGTCAGCGCCGGCGTCACACAAACGAAAGACTGCATGGCGGACCTGTCAGTTGGTTTGGATAAATTTCCTAGTGACATACATGCAAACGCCCATGTTAAAACGAATTAGGTTTTTCACAAATAGGGTGTACAACCCTGTGACTATTTCGAGTGAAAAACGGACGTTTGTCTAGTGATTTTTCCTACTGGGAGGTGCATACGTGTGACGTCACTGGCGCGTGCCCGCTCACACTCACACACAAACGGTTTGGTGGTGGGTTCGACACGCACAAGCGTAAAAACGGAAGAGAGCGCGCGACGTCAGTGTGTGTGTCGAGAGCGAGAACGACAGTGGGCCACGGGCCACATAATAGTGGACAAAAATACAGTGGGCCGAAGACCACTCAATAGTGAACAAAATTTTTTGTTTTGAGAAACAGCGGGCCCGAGGCCATATATAAGCGGTAAAAATTTACAGTGGGCCTGAAGCCACACAAAAGCGAACAGAACACAGTGGCCCGCAGACCACTCAATTGTGAAAAAAAAAATATATATATAAAAATTTTCTTTTTGAGAAACGTTGGGCCTGAGGCCATATATAAGCAGTGAAAAGTCACAGTGGGCCGGAGGCCAAACAAAAGCGAACAAAATACAGTGGGCCGCGGGCCACCCAATAGTGAACAGAAAACAATATAAATAAAATTTTTTTTTTAAAGAAACGGTGGGCCTGAGGCCATACATAAACAAAGAAAAATTAACAGTGGGCCGAGGCCATAGAAAATCGAAGCAAAAATACAGTGGGCCGCGGGCCACTCATTAGTGTAAAATTTTTTTTTTACAGTGGGCCAGAGGCCATACATGAACGGGAAAAAATTTTATTAATTGACAAAAACGAACTAAACAGTGGGCCGCAGGCCATCCGATAGTGACCAAAAAAAAAAAATTTTTTTTTTAAAAAAGGAAAAGGCCGACTAAAATTTTTTTTTGGTGGTTTGTCGTGTGCACCGATCGCTTGGTCGAGGAAACGGGTCGAGGAATTTTCGCCAGTTTTCCTCAAGGAATTCATCGAGGAATTTTCTCCAGTTTTCCTCAAGGAAGTCATCGAGGAATTTTTGCCAGTCTTCCTCAAGGAAATCATCAAGGAATTTTCCCCAAGGAACTGATCAAGGAATCCTCACCAATCTTCCTTTAAAGAATTCATCGAGGAATCTTCTCCGAGTTTATTCGTTGTTGGTGCAAGATCAAAGAACGCATCAAGGAAAGATGGAACCAGGTGAGTCCCTCAACCCAGTAGTGGGAGTAAGGTGGGTCTATTATCGTCGGTAAGAAGAGCTGGTAGCAATAGCTCTGGAATTCGGCCTAGATGGGGAAGGCCGCGTCGAAGAATTGAGGAAACGGGTCTCCTCGTTCATCCAAAGCGGGGGTCACAGCAGGGAAGCCTGGAACAGGCTGGCCGAGCTGGAGACCCAATATGAAAAGCTCGTCGAGCCCCCCACTGGCGAGTTTGGACGGCCACTCCAAAAATCGGAGCCAGACTTGCGGAGGCCGCACCTATACGAACAGCCCCCGCCAGCGGCACGGAAGCCCCATCAGACAACGCTGCGCCAATGCCTAGCAATGGCATCATGGTACAGGAGGTTCGTACTAAACATCTGCATGGTTATATTCACATTATAAGTAAAACTGAGTATATTCGAATAGAATTGAGTTGAGTTGAGTATGAATCACACAATGAGTGAATATGTATGATTATAAGTATATTTTGGTACTCACACAATGCGAATTGAGTGAGAACAAATACTGCGTAATAAAGAATGAGAATTTCGGGGCAGCGTTAAATACTCGAATTACTTGAGTATTGACATACATATTTTGTGTATTTATTTCGCTTGTATCGCCGAAACGTAACAGTGGACTGCAGTAGCAAAAATGGATGGAGAAAAAAAAAACCAGCTGAGAATGTATGTAATTTAAAGCGTATTTTGTTGTTTGTGGTTTCGTTTGTTTTGTTATTGTTGTAGTTAAATATAATGTATAAATACTTTTATTAATAACATACTTTATATATGCTTAATAAAATAATGTTTTTACATTCTAACTTAGAATAAATGTATATATATAATATATAAATATATATAAGAAATAGTTATAAGCAAAATGAATATTAAAATATAATTTATGTTATTCTTTTATCTGTTTTCTGTATGCAGAATAAAACAGCATCAACAAACGCTTTGCATGTATTTGTTTTTCACAAGCAGCATAACGAAAGAACAAAAACAAACGCTTTGCTACTCGAATATATTCGAATATTTTCCTCTCATTCTCAGTTATAATCATGCATACTCTTCTTCTCAACTTTGTGCGTTGTAGTATAACGGGAGCTTACTCACTCATTCATACACATTTTGCTTCGTATTCATATTCACTCTACTCAATTTGAGCGTTGTATACTTGAGTGCGGTTGTTTTGCCACTCATGCAGATGTTTAGTTCGTAGACGCAGACGATCAACGAGGACGAAAGGGTGATAGCATACGGCAGCCGGAAATTGATAGCCGCCGAAAGGAACTATTCAGCCACGGAAAAGGAGTGTCTGGCGATAGTATGGGCCATCAGGAAGATGCAATGCTACCTGGAGGGCTACCGGTTCGAAGTGGTGACGGACCACTTGGCTCTAAAATGGCTTAATTCCATTGAAAGTCCATTTGGAAGGATAGCGAGATGGGCCCTGGAGTTGCAGCAGTTCCAATTCGATATAAAGTACCGCAAGGGTAAGTTTAACGCAGTGGCTGACGCGCTCTCCCGGCAGCCCCTGGACTCGTGCCAGCAGTTGGCAGCCGAGGGCCCCCTTTGCGGTTGGAAAACGAAGATGCAAGAGAGGATCAGGACTCAACCAGAGAAATTCCCGGACTACATCGAAGAGAACGGGCAGTTGTATAGGAATCTAGGACAAAGGACAGACGACGAGGACTACATCCCCTGGAAGCTGTGTGTACCCAAAGACCAGAGGAAGCGGGTATTGGCAGAATGCCACGACGCCCCCACAGCAGGACACCAAGGAGTGAGGAAGACGGCATCAAGATTGGCGCAGCGTTACTACTGGCCTGGCATGTTCAGAGAGGCGACCAGGTACGCCAAATTTTGTGAATGTTGTCAGAGATACAAGACGGAGCAGAGAAAGCCGGCAGGACGAATGCTGACGCGACAGGTGGCAGAGCCGATGGCTGTCATGTGCGCAGACTTCGTTGGACCCCTCCCTCGCTCGAAACGCGGCAACACAATGCTGTTGGTTTTCCACGATGCCTTCTCCAAGTGGGTGGAACTGGTCCCGCTGAGGAGGGCGACCGCAGCATCGTTGCAGCAAGCGTTTCGCGATAGGATACTGTGCCACTTCGGAGTACCCAGGACTTTTGTTTGCGACAATGGAGTACAGCTCGCAAGCACAGCCTTCAAGAACTACATGGAATCTTTGGGAGTGACTCTGCAGTACACGGCTCCCTACTGCCCCCAAGAGAACCCTACGGAAAGGACCAACAGGACGGTGAAGACGATGATAGCCCAATTCATCGAAGGACATCAGAGTTCGTGGGATGAGTTGCTGCCCGAAATAGCGCTGGCGGTTGGCCCCGAAATACGACGGGCCCTACAGGGTATCTTGCTTTATCTCCCCCAGCATCATGCGTCTCACCCGCGAGGACAAACGCAAGAAACGGGTGGCCAACATAACTGCACTTAAACCTTACTTTCAGAATCCCGAAGACGATGACGAAATATTGGACTCCCTGCAGGCCGTATTATAAGAAATAACCATGTACCTAGAATAAGAACCATGTAAGCAAACAAACCCGATGGTCGCACTGGTAAGGAAGTAGCAGATAGGGTAGACATAGTAATTCATCTTGTTTTTTCTTCCACCATACAATACAGATAGATAAACCTGCGATGGACAACGAGTGCATCATAATAAGCAGCGACGAGGACGATGTCGAGATGGCAGGGGATAGCGACGCCACTGAGCCAGGCCCAGGTTGCGAAGACCAGCAACAACGAGACCCGCGACTAGGCAGGTCTTTTTACGCTTACCGGCGAGAGGACCACTGGTCGGGGCCAGAAGGATCCGAGGTCGAAGACCCAGAGACAGACGGGCGAGATTCAGAGGAGGAAAGCCCAGAGGAGGAAGAAGAGGCCCAGTACGAAGGGCAGGGATACCCAGACTGGGACGACGAGAGCAAGGGCGACGGCGACGGTGCAGGCTTCCGGCACACCGTGTATGGGACAACGTAATACTCGTACGAGCGGCTGGCGGACGCGGTCCAGATGATGGAGATTCTCTCGACGACGATCTACGTCCACATGCCAGGGATGCGGCAGACCCCACCGTACTACGAAGAACCGCCCTCACCGGAGCCACTGCCCGCATTGTTGCCACCAGCCCGAACTGAGCCCGAAGAAGAGGAGAAGGAGGCCGCAGAGCACGAAGAGGAGGCCGCAGGGCCTGAAAAGGAGGCCACAGAGCCCGAAGAGAAGGCCGCAGAGCCTGAAAAGGAGGCCGCAGAGGCCGCCGAGGAACGACGCCCGAGACACCGAAAACGTCGCCGAATCGGTCACGTTCGGTATGGCGCTCGACACGAGTGACGACCAGTCGGACGAGATCGCGCCGCACACAACGTCCAGCCGAGGAAACCCGAGGCCCGTCGAGACCGCAACCAGGACGGAGTATGTGGCCAGCTTCGAGCCCAGGAGCAGCGACGAGGAGGACGGCCAGCCGTGCCGGCGCACTTTCAACAGCAGCAGGTGGGAAGTCGACACAGCAAGCGTCTTCCCACGCGTCAGCATCCGGTTCTTGCCAAGCGACTTAGACCAGATTTTCGAAATGGTCGAGGCACAGGAGAATCTGCTGCCGCTAATCCCGGCGAACTGGATGATACGTCCACGAGACATCTCGCTGGACGCAGACAACGTGAGGCTCCTGAAGAAGGAGGTAGAGGAAGGCGGCAGACGGCACCGAAGGACCCGATTCCGAGTCACCAACGGAGGACGAGCCTTCTCCGTCACAATAACGGCTGAGGGGGCCGTGACTGTGACCCTGGTAGGAAAGGGGGGGTGTAAGGCAGGGTGCCAATCCCGTCTTACATAGCGTTTAATAGGATTAAGAATATATATTATAAGTGTATTAATAGTAATAAGGAAGATGAATTTGGTTATTAGGATTAAGAACATGAATTATTATTATTAAGTTGTTTAGAGACAATGAAGTCGAACATTAAGTTAAAACAACGAAGTATTTTTAATTAGAAACAATCGAATAAATAGGCAATCGATAGGAGTTAGGCGATGTCTGCAGCGCCCTCTGTCAGGAGCGTAAGGAGCGGCTTGATGCAACTCTGGACGAAAGCTCTGTGGTGAAGGGAGAGCTTTCGTGGTGGAGTTGTGTCAAGGCGGCTTCAACACTCTTAGATCGAGAGCGCTGCAGACACTCTGCGATCGACCGGCGAACAAGTCAGACGTAAGTTCACGAGACCAAGGAAAAGGAAAAAAAGTACGTGAGTAAAGAACCGTTAGGGCCAGTGCGACGATAGGGCAATAGCCAAACTGTGGATAAAAGGAAAGAGGAATAAAAGAGAGAATAGAAAAAGGAAAAGCCAGCCACGTGTTGTCAGTGGGCTGGGCGAATAAAGTTAGTGAGTTCTTCGTGGCCCTATCCCTACTCCTGTTCCCTTTCCGTTTCACTCGAGAACAGCAGCGACCCTACGGCGCTCCTAGAGTTGCAGCTTACTTTTGTGAACCAACGCCGTCTTCCGCTTGTGGGCTTCTCTTTCGTAAGCAAGTGGAAATATTATTCCTAATTTTAATCAGCTCCAACTTCTTATAGTTGAAAAAAAGCTTGTCAGTCCTGCAAGCTCTTCTGTCAACATTACGAAGTTCTGATCTAACAACTGTAGAGAAACTCTCTGAGGACTGTCTTTTGAATTCTGCATATATGCTAGGAAATGCTAGCTCTTCAGAGTCAGCATCGAGTGGCCTTTGGCCTTCTCCAGGAGCTATCGTGATTTTCTGCATATTTTAAAAGGCCTAATGGTTTCGGCCTTAAAATCATGGCCATATTCCATTCATCGTTTGAGGTGGAGCTGAATGACCTCTGCCTCGTGAAATGCTCGTGGAAGTGATGTCACGATATTAGGAACTGATATGGGTACGTTAACAACTGCTCCTTTAAGTGAGTTTTGACGCTCATGACCTATTGCTTTTATAATCATAAATGGAAGGCGTGGAGATATTAATCTCTCTTCTAATAAAGTAAGACCCCTTAGAGAATTTAGTAATGTTGGAAAATCTAACCCATTTGAAATTGCACTCTTTGGCTTCCTTTTAGCTTTAATGTTGCTATGACAAGTTTTACAAAATTTTAGGCTGTTACTATCAGACGGAAATTGGCGAACAACATTAAAAATCTCATCACAAAACTCATAATTATTTTCTAAAAAACTTCGAGAAAGTCTAGCTATTTGTTTGGAGAACCAAAGACCCTTGCAACATAGGCAAATTTGATCAGGTCCCAATTTAACAAGCCTATTAAAAACTAACAATTGATTATCGAAACTCTGTATTCTGGGTCGACGATGCACACCTTCCTGAACCCCTGAAGCTCTTTGCTCTTGAATTCGTTGAGCGTTTCGCGTGGCTTCTGCTTCCCTATTTTCAGAAATATTCCTAAATTGTCTTACCCTATGGCGAACATTTCTGTTAGCATCAAGGGCTGCTTGCCTTTGATTATCTCGAGCTTGCCTACGAGCTGCAGTGTTTCGCAACTGTTCTATGGCCCTACGAACGGTTTGATTTCTCACCTGGGCTCTCATGGTCCTATCCCGTTGCCTTTCTAATAAACCGTCCTGAAATGCTCGTGCCTGATTTCTTTGCTCAGTATTTCTGTCCTGCTCCTGCCGTCTATAATTTCGGTCTAGTCTTTTTAAAAACCTCCTCAGACTATTGAGCTCTTGTTCGTATGCTCGGATAGTTTCATTTAAACGCCTAATACTGTGTTGTTCAGTATTTCTTGCTTGCTCCTCTTTTCTAATAGCTACATTCAGTCGCTTTACATGCCTTCGTATGGCATCAATTGACCTTTCGCTATCATGGAAAACTTCATTAGAGCGTCTATCCCTATGCTCCTGTGTATTTCGGCTCTGCTCAATATTTCTATAAATTCTATTTTGCCTTCTTTGGTAACGCCGCAGAGTATTTTTCGCCTGTTCTTTTAACCTAATTGATTCAGTGGCGCGTCTTTCCCTATGTTCTTGCGTGTTTCTATTCTGTTCTACAGCTCTATAAGTGTCATTTTGTCTTCTAGTATTCCGACGACTAGTATCTGCAGCTTGTTCCCTAGTGCGAACATCGGGATTTTCTCGGCGTACAGAGCGATTATTAGAATTTATGGTTCGTTCTTCCTGCTCAAGTCGAGTATTATACCGGCGCCTAACTCGACGCCTTTGGCTGTCCAAAGATTGCTCAACTTCCCTATCACCTTCTATTGCCCTACGCTCGCGCTGTGACTCTGCATTAGTTTCCCTCTCTATATCTACATATTCGGAATTATTTCTGTTAGATGTATTCCTCAACCTACGCCTTTGGGCTATTTGAGCAGCAGATTGTCTACGTAACCGTGGCATTTTAAAAGATGAATTTAATAATATAAAAATAAATATATTATTTCTAAGCATATTAGGTAAATTGTAAAATGATTCAAAAAATTAAAGAAAATATTAAATAATAGTAACAGATGGCAGGTATAAAAATTATAGTACTAACAAATTACAGATAGATGAAGCTTAAGTCTTTAAAAAGACTGATAAATATAATATAAGTAGAGAGTCTTTAGAAAGACTGTTAAATAGAATATGAGACGTAATTAAAGGAATACTAAATTCTTTGATGAATGATAAGTGTTTGATTACTTTACTTGCTGTAGATATTTCCGTGAAAAGCGCTCTGTTTATTAGTATTTACTAATCACACGCGACATAAAATACTTGATAAGTAAAATATAAAGCACTTAACGACAGTTATATTTGCACCACAAGGACGATTTAAAAAACACACACTCAACGAATACTAAAGTCTCCCGCACTGTCTAATTATTCAACTCCGCACTGACGCATGTAAAATAAGACTGAGTCCATTTTGATTTTTACAATAAAGAGGTAAACGCAACGAGGATCAAAGACTTCGAGAAAAGCTGCAGGTCAAAAACATTCAGTTAAAAAAGGTTCTAAAAATATCGAACCATTCAATACAAATATAAAAAATTATTTACCTTAAAAACATATATTTACCATATACCTGTTACAAAACCCAAAAACAGGTAAAAGCCCGACATTATTAAAAAAAACAACTTCCTAAAAAGTGCTTTATATATTTTGCGTAATACGTAAACAATCAAGGTAAAAGAGGGTGTACCTGTTAGTGACAACAGCTTTTTCGTGCTGTACTTAACTTTATCTAATTTTCTACCTACCTGTTCCCATTTATGCTTATTAATGGTTCAATCGGGTAACGTATATAAAAAAATAATATTTTTACCTATGCAATAATGAGTGCACCCTTTGATCTGCAAATCTTGGATGGCATGTCATCCTATAAATGGGCATGCCATTTTTTGTTTGGATGAAACTTGGTCAAAATGATTATGTTACTGAAATATGTATTCTTTGTGAGTTTGATTACAATAGCTTAGTCAATGCATAATTTTTTCATACTAATTCATAATTGGAGGGTATTTTTGACCGATTAGCTCTATGGCTATACGATATAGTTGTCCGATTTGGATCAAACAGTACATGTACTTCATAGACATGTAGTCTCCGTGTAATCCGTTGGATCAGATAGCATAGCTAACAAAAAGTTTTCTATACTAAAACATTCAAGTTTTATCTGTACATTTACCTTTATATGAAGATAGAACGCCCTAAAGTGGGCGTGTCAAAAAACAAAAACAAATTCGTACTGCTTGAGTATTGTACCTTTCATTTGCGACCCCTTTCACCTTTCTAGCTCTTATAGTCGCTGAGATCCTTTTGTTTATACAGACGGACGGACGGACATAAAGTCTAAGTTTGTTTTACGTGGCGTGTACCCCTTTAGGGGTTTACAACCACGGTACACGATTGCGCCACATATGTGACGCATAGTACAGCGGGTGAATTTGAGCGTCCACCAACGCCCCCGCAAGCCTAAGCTTTTAGGTGCCAAATGGAATGGTTGCTGTCGGGCATAACATTCTCCCTTGGTGAGAGGCGAGGCCTATGTAAAACCTCTGCTGATCTAAAGGTACAGCACCCGGTTGTATGACGCAACTCCGACGTTGTATGACGCCGAGTCTGAAACTCTGGCCGCTTTTGGGTACAACCAACAGCCCCCACAATACTCCCACAAAGGGGGCCAACCGCATTGGGCTTGCCTTGGCAACCAGCTAATCCCGTGGTACCAAATTGACTGCTTTGGATCGGCTGTTCGCGATCAAAGACTGCTTCCCAAACTGGTTTCCAACATCCGGGCACTGGGTGGGCGCCGTCGACTTCTCCGAAGAGTTGTCTACCAGATTAAAGTGCTCTGGTACGACCTCGTGAATTGGCACAAGAACAGCATCACTGCCAGATTAAGTATTCTGGTAAGACCTCGTGAATTGGTATAAGTACCGCATCACTGCCAGATTAAAGTGTTCTGGTAAGACATCGAGATTTGGCACAAGTACCGCATCACTATCAGGGTAAGTGCTCTGGTACGACTTTGTGGCATGATCCAAGTTCCAATACAACTACTAGTTTTGGTCATCACTGACCCGGCACTGGTTGATCCTGGGTGTCGTCCTGAAGAATCGTCCCTCGCCGCCGTCTAGCAAACGCCTCTTTCGCAAACAACTCCAGTCTGCGGAGCTGTTCTGATGTGTCCAGGACCCGGGAAAAATCCAAACCGGCGTCCCCTCTTCTTACACCAAGTCCGTCGAGGTCTCGCAGATCTGCATAGAGAGGGCAAGCAACTAGCACGTGCTGCCAGTCCTCACACTCAGCAACGCATTGGCAAGCGGGCGTTGTGCTCAGAGTTCTCTGATGCAGAAACGCGTTGAGCGATCCATGGCCCGTCAGCAGAAATCCAGCGTGGAGACTAAATCCAAAGTCCATCCGGCTGAAGACGAAGCGTGCGTCCTTGATAAAGCGATGAGTCGGTCGACCGTGCTCATCGTCATCCCACCTGCGTTGCCACTCGCAGCACATGCGCTCGTCCAGCATCGCCTTCATCTGCCACCGATCTAGATTTGTCAAATCCAGACCGAACAGCCAATCGCTATCCTCCAGCGGGTGGGCACGCTTGACCTTGAACAGGATTGCCAATTTCTTGGCAACCAGGTCCAAGGGTGGAGCTCCAGCAAGCACCTGCAGTGCCACGATGGACACTGTTCGGCATACCGCAAGGCATCCTAAGAGCATAACTCTTTGGCAGGTGATGAGGCGCCTCCTGGCCCCCGACTCTCTCACAACCACGGAATACCAAGCCGAGGCACCATATAGTGCACAGGGCACCATGAGTCCGGCATATATGGTGCGTTTCGCTCGGGGACTAATGCCCCTAGTCAACCCGCAGCACGCGACTCAATGCTCCGGCGACTCCAGCCAGCTTTCCTCGCAATCCTGCGATATGCGGTTTGAAGTTCATCCTTTCGCCGACTGTGATGCCAAGGTACCGGTACTGTGTGACGTACGGCTGACTTGCTCCTGCAAATCGCACCAGGGGTGGCCTGGAAGCGGCCAATCTCCCCTTTAACATCATCACTGCCGTCTTGCTGGTTGAGATCGGTACTCCGACCTCGGCTCCCCAAGTTCCCACGACGGACAGCAACTCCTCTCCTCGTCTCTCCAGTTCGGCTATCGACCTTCCCTCGACGAGAACCAGCAGATCATCGGCGTATGCGCTGAAAACACACAAGGGCTCCAAGCGCTGGAGCAGCACATCCATCATGGTGTTCCAGATGAACGGCCCACTGATGGATCCTTGCGGACAGCCTCGAGTTTCCTCGACGTCGACCTCTCCAAATCTGCTGGTCATCTTCGCCCTCCGGCCACAGAAGAAGCTTCTCCACAAGCTGGCTTCCTGGCATCCTAGGGCTATTAAGCGGCGCATCGCGGCGCTCCACTCAATGTTATCGAAGGCTCCTTTGAAGTCAACGAACAGACCTAGCACGTAGTTCGCCTGGCTGGCGGCTACGCTGGTCTGAACATGCCTCCATGCATCCTCAACGCAGTGTCCAGGTCGAAAGCCGAATTGCCATCTATTTCCTTTCGGGAGCACCTCCTTCATCCGATCCATTATGATCCCCTCCAGCACTTTGCCAAACACTGGCAGCAGGCAGATACCCCGATAGAATGCTGGATTACTCCTATCCTTGTCGGGGCCCTTGAGGAGCGCCACTACTCGCGGGCACTTCCACTCAAGTGGGGAATATCCCTCTGCCACACAACGGGAAAGCAACGTTGTGATGTGCTCCAACATCGAGAGCTTCGAGAGCCGGCGCAGCTTCATTCGGGATGACAATGTCATCACTCGCTTCCGCAACTGGGAAAAAGTTGCGGAGGAGGAGACTCGCGCAGTCGTGCCAAGTTACGACCAGCCTGTCACCCGAACGAAGGCATCCCAGATCTGCGGACCGCTTTCGTCCTCGGCATATCCGGTATACGTGCCCCCATGGGTCGTCCCTGTGGTCTCCAACGAAGCTCCGCCAGTGATCCTCCTTCGTCGACAGGATGAGCTTCTTGAACTCGCGGACGGCTGTCCGCAGATGAGTAGCAAGAAGCTGCAGAGCAGAGTCATGATCTATTCCGCGCACCCTGGAGCCTCCGCCTCAGTCTCCTGACCTCCTGGCGTTTGGTACTCAGTTCAGTGGTCTACCACTTTACCTTTCCCGGGGCTCTGGACGGCCTGCGGCCCAACACCCTGTCGCACATGGACTCTACGGCAAGGCGTAGTGCAGACACCGAGGAGTCCAACGGCGAATTTCTTATGTCCTCCAAGGGAAGGACGAAAACTATCGTGGCGTTTACTGAACCACATGGGGGATACAGCATTCGCGTCCAGGCATAGGATGACCGGAGTAATGCTCGCCTGTAGCAGTACGGCATCCATGTAAAGTAGGTCCCGCGTTGTCAATTCCGCGTGTGCAAGGCAGTACAGTGAGGTCAGATAGAAATAGCCATTTCTACCAGTGACCCTCACGCATACTCCAGCCTCGGTGATAAGCGACTCGACTGGTAGGCAGATGGCTTCTGGGTCGTCGACGATGACGGCGGCGTTTCTTCTGCGTCCATCGAACAGCTTACTGCCGAACACTCTCATCTCGGATGGGAATCCTGTGATTCGGCCCGCTTCGTCCGAGTACGGCTCCTGCAGCAGCGCAAACGTGTGGCCAAGTTCGCGCATACGTACACCAATGTCGATGCACGCAACGCGTCCCCGACCACAGTTGGCCTGGATGAGCACAAACATGTTAATGTCTGGACTGCACCCTTGCCAACACTGCCCCGTAGATCGGGCACGATGCTGAGAGCATCGAATGCCCCGAAGGCGGCCCCTTGAAGCGGCAATTTCGGCAGTCCACCGGGCTTACACACTTCGCTGCAACGTGGCCTGTTTGTCCACACTGGCGGCACACGTCCTGCTTAAAGCGGCACTGAGACACCTTGTGGTCAAATCCGACGCACCTATGGCAAGCATATGTACGGACGAGCGACCGGCAGCGGTATGAAAACCACTTGATATAGACCCGTCCGGCCCTCTCAAGTATGGCCAGTGCTTTCTCGTCCACGTCTAGCGTCAGCGACACACTGGCGCCATCCGTGACGGACCAAGGCTAGGACTCCTAGTGCACAGCCTTCTTGAATGCCGCCGACGTCATTTCCTCCTGGAAGTTGTTTGCGTACAACTCCTCCATGAAGAGCTCCGGCTCTATGTTGGTGTCCACGTCGAACACCGTCACTTTCGGCCTCACTCCCTGGCTCTACTGGACTTTCAGTCCTACCTATGCGAACTTCTTGTTCGCCACCACTCGCTTTATCTCGCTCGCCGACGGCGTGCGGATAATGGCTCCACCGCGCTTTAGCTCACGCACTTTGTGCACACGTACACCAAGTGCGGGCGCAACTTTCCGGCGAACGCGCTCAGCGACCTGCTGTGGCGTCTCCTCGGGATTGCTGCTGGTCACCATTGCTGACCATGTCTCCGGAGGCTTCCGGAAGCACTCACACAAGCGAATCGGCGAGATCGCTTATCAGTTTAACGTCGCTTTTAAGCACTTTGAAAGTTGCTTTGTTGTAAAACACGCGTTGTTTACCGTTTGTTAGCGAACAAAACGTAAACAAAACTGGCGATACGGTGCGCGCACAGAGAAAAACACGTCTGCTCTCGACAACAATCAAAAGCGAACTGAGTAGATAGGGACAGTAGGAATCTCGTTAATTCATTCATGCGCGGACGGACGGACGGACGGACACACGGACATGGCTATATCGACTCGGCTATTGATCAATAATATATATACTTAAGGGGTCTGCCACGCCTCCTTCTGCTTGTTACATACATTCCAACGATTACAATATACCCATGTACTCTACGAGTAACGGGTATAAAAACATTTCTGATTGATATAAGTTCAGAATCTAAGCACGGGGGCGTAGTTGTTGCTACTGAATGGGTTATTAAGAACTGCCGACCATTAAAAATTATAGCAGACTCCGGCCTCAAAAAACTTGCAGAATATTTAATTAATATTGGCGCAACATATGGGTCCAATGTCGATGTGGATTAATTGTTACCACATCGAACAACAGTTTCCCGAAACATAACTGCGATTTATGACTTGCATTTCGTTCCAATTGAAGAGGAAATTGTCAAATATAAAGCTTTTGGATACACAATCACCAGCGACATATGGACAGACAACTATTTGAAAGCTTTGTATTTGTCCTGCACAGTGCAATACTTGAAGGAAGGAGTTCTTGTCGATCGTCTCATGGCCATGAAGTCAATAAAGGAAATGTCCTGCACAGGTTTGTTAACTGAAATTAAGAGGGTACAACTTGAATTTAAATAAACTTTCTATAACTAGAAGCAAATATTCGGGCAAAGATAGAGCAAATCCTAGAATACTTTAGATGCGATCTGGAAATGGACAATCCCATAATTGTAACGGATCGTGGGTCCAATATGATTAGCTTATGCCCCACATGTTGGAATACTATTTACTATCTTCTAAAATCTGTCGAAGTAAATTGGATTGAGCTGACAACCATATTAAAGGATAACAAGTAAGAAAGGCTACAGTCGTTCGAGCCGACTGTAAAAGACCCCGTACTCCCATAGTAGTACCCATTTGCATTTTATTTAAATTAAAATTTTAAAATGAAATTCAAAAAATTAAAATTAAATATTTACATTTTGAATTAAAATTAAAAAATAAATAAATTAACAATTGTCATTGTCAGCATTTGAACCCGCGATCCATACGAAGGTTTCATATTGCGCCGCAACTCTACCAGTTGCACCACACTCCTCTTCTATCATTCTTCCGATTATTTACATATATGTATGTGCACACATATATGTATATGTGTGTATGTATAGCATTGGTCGGCGCGGCCAGCGTCTCCGGGCAGCGCTGCCGCCAAAGCAGGTAGAGAAAACGTTCGAACATATGTTTGTATGTTTCTGTGTTTGTTTGTATGTGTTGCGCGCATGCAATGATTTTGCAGTAAAATAACATCGACTTTGAACCATAATTTCTCTCTTGTTTTACATAGGATTTTGATGCCACTTTCAGGAAAGTTAGATATAGTAAGTCTCTAAGCGTATGTTAAATTACAACACTGTACTATTTGATTTAATGCCTTAAAAACGTCATTGAAGTTGGAAAGTTTTTTAGTTTTTATGAGAAAAGTGGGCGTAGCAGCTCAAAATTTTGAATGACATTATACTAAGGCTGTCTCTAAGAACCTGTATACCAAAATTTGTGCTCCTAAGTGCTATAGTTACTGAGATATTCGCTTAAAAAACAAATTTTTTTCGAGGTTTGTCTGGTTTCTTGCTCAGTGCGGGGGCGGTATTTGAATAAACTTGATCTGCCTGACATAATAACGGACTTTCATTGTGAATTTGGTGTCTCTAGCTGTTGTAGTTTAAAAGATCCAGGTGTTCATACGGACAGACAGACAGACGGACATTGCTATATCGACTCGGCTGTTGATGCTGATCAAGAATATATATACTTTATGGGGTCGGCCACGCCTCCTTCTGCCTGTTACGCACATCTCGCTTCTGACAAACTTAATAGACCCCTATACTCTTTTTTAAAGAGTACGGGGTCTTACAAGCAAACATGTAGAATTGAGGGCATAAACACCAACCACGTAGGTTCCGTTGTCAAAGTTTTAGAAAATTTTGAAACCGTTTCTAAAAAACTGGAGGCTAGCAAACGTCCCACAATTCATTTGGTAATTCCCAATATCAATATATTAAGGAAAACCTGTCTGTCCGATTTAAATGATATTGACATTATTCAAGCCCTAAAGTCCGCATTGCATAGCCAAATTGTATCGACTATTGAACCAAATTTATCCCATTATCACAAAATAGCCCTCTTTCTTTTTCCACCCACAAACAAATTATTACAATATTCTTTAATTGAGAAGGAAGCCGTATGGAGTGCTTTCTTGAAGACAGTGTGTGTAATACTGCAGACATGTCCGTAGTAAACGACGAATCTGCAGATTTCGTAGAGGTTCAACAAGTTGAACCAAAAAACCAAATGGACCAAGAAATAAAAGGTTACTCAAGCATTATTGTTCCATACAGCACAAATTTTGATGCCCTGGCTTGGTGGAACACACACAAAACATTTTTTCCATTATTGTACAAAAAAAAATGCAAAATTTTTTGTATACCAGCGAGTAGCGCGGCATCTGAACGAAAAACGCTGTTTACTTGCTACAAACTCTGAAAATATTAATAAAATAATGTTTTTACATTCTAACTTACAATAAATGTATATAAATAATATATAAATATATATAAGAAATAGTTATAAGCAAAATGAATATTAAAATGTAATTTATATTATTCTTTTTTCTTTTATCTGTTTTCTGTATGCACAATAAAACAGCATCAACAAACGCTTTGCATTTATGTGTTTGTTGTTGTTTTTGGTTGTTTTTGTTTAACATTTTCATCTATTTTTACATGTAAAGCAGCAATTAATAAGTTTATTTTTATGTCTTTAGTAATTTGAATATAGATTCTAAGTCTTTTAAACTGGTAAGGTTATGGTAAACTGGTCTGACGGCCTTATAAGTCCGCCGTGCGATACCTCATCCACGTACGTAAATGCAGATTGCGTTGAGTCATTAGACAGCCCTAATTTTCTAACAACATAACCTGCTAGATAGCGTCCTCCGTTAGTTTATCCATAATGTAGTCTGCAGCTATGTTGTTGGCAATCTCTATTTCGAACTCTTCCGACCACTCTTTCCACTTCTCTTCATCGGGCTCATTCTCTTTATTGCCATTTGTAGTTATGTTGAGATTGAGACAGCTGTCACAATTGACCTCACCTACATTTCCGTTACCGGATAACAACTCTTTATTATAGGCTGAACAATATTTAAGGATTATTATTAAATTAAAATAATTAAATAAACACATAAAACACAGGACTGAACATAACTACCAACATTCACAATTCAAACTTTGCTGAAACATAAATCTAAACATTTAACAATTATTATTTTTAAAATCAATTATTTGCTAATTAATAAATTGTTTTAGTTTTGTCTTACCTACAATCTATTTTTTTAATCTATAGTATACTTAAACTGCGGTATACTTATACTTAAACTAGCGGAAACGGATGGTCATGTTGTCCACCTTTCGCCCGCATGGCTTCGAAAAAATGTTCTACAAAATAATTGTGTTGCTAATTTAACCTTTTGCTTGACAAAAGAGCGAACATTTAAATGGCTCTCATTGACTTTGAACAATTTTGTTACAATACATCTGTTTTACAACAGTGAGTTATCGTTTGTTCGACAGTCGACTTGATCAATATATGTCCGTTTATATGTAAACCAGAATCCAAATAATGGTTACGGATCGGCTTTATTAGATGTGGTGCATCTGAAAGCACGAAAAATTTGAGGTCTTCATCTGCGGGATGGCCAAACAAGGTTTATTCTAAAATATAATTTAAAAAAATTAAAAACTTATCTTTGATTTCATTCATAATAAGAATTATTCATATGTCTTACTTTCAGATATACCGAGCTCTCTCCATAATCTTTGGTTTCCAGCACCCAGATCGGAAACAATTGATACCACAGAATATCCTCGTCTGTGTAGTTTTATTATTAGCTCATAAAGAGTTGGCACGTCCATTCTGTTACCATAGTCGAAAAACACTGGCTTCTTCCACGATTTTTTCAATCCACGAACCATCGCAAGTTGTACGTATTCGTTTGGCTCATATATAACGTCAGCTGAGCTGTCGTACTCGAATATACCAGCAACCTTCATTTCGTCGAATGCCAATACGCAAAGCTTATCCGCCGTATCCATGTCCATACCATCCATAAGATCGATGACCACATCTAGGGAACCAGTCCTTATACTTGTACAATGTTGCCCTACAAGGTAAGGGAAATCCTTTTCTGTGGAGATGGTTATATGCCCTAGGGCCTGCGGTAGGAAGGCACATAGCCCATGAGATGTCATCTAAATTAAATTCAGACCTCTTTCCACCACCATTTGAAGCTATGGTATTCAGATTCTGCTGTAGACGTCCGTTAAGAAAAATATAAAACTGGATGGAATCTTTTATCTTTCTTTTTCTTTTGAAACAATATTGCCAAAAAAAACCTAAAGAGCTTGCATTGCAATGATGTTCAGTCTCGTCATGAGGGTCGAATAGTGTAAGTATCGGGGCATCGAATTAAAAGCATTCAGTTCATCTTCGCCAAATTTAAAAGGTTTACCTTTTCTAGTTAAGTCATAAAATGGCTTTGCAACAATTGAAAAATTCTGAATGAACTTTCTAAAATAGGAACATAGTCCGATAAAACTTTTAACTTCCACCATTTTTTTCGGAACGGGAAAATTTTGTATTGCTTCTATTCCTTTCTTGTCATTTCTTATGCCTTCACTTGATATTTCATTTTATTAATAAAAAATCGCATTTGTCAAGTCTGAGCTTTAATTTTTCTCAACTATTCGTTTAAATACATTTCATGATATTTTAAAATTCTCTTATGAGTTTTCTGTTGCCACCATAATGTCATCTAAATAAACTAATACTTCGCCGCTACGTAGTATCATGTCTGCAAATATTTTGTTTATAAATCTTTGAAATGGTAACGGGGCATTACGTAATCCAAATGGCATTATTCAGAACTCAAATTGTCCCATGGCGTTGTACACGAAGTGAACATAACAGAGTCTTTGAGCATGTGAACGTGATAAAAACCTTTTTTAAATCGAACTTCGAGAATATTCTTTTATTTGCTAAGCTATCTAGTAGATCATCTATTAAAGGGATTGGATAGCTATTCTTCGCTGTACTCTTGCTTAAAATCCTATAGTCAACACACATTCGAAGGTCACCAGTTTTCTTTTTAACCAGCACAATCGGTAAAACATATTCTGAATCGCTAGGTTGAATCCAAAATTGAAATCCGTTGTCTAATATTTTTATCTAAAATTATTTGTAGCTGACTTTTCTCAACATATGACAATCTCCTCGGGGGACAACTAAAAGATTTTATGTTTTCTGTAATAATTTTCATTTCACATATCACCATTGGCTCATCAGGACGTATTGGTTTTTCCTAACATTCTATAAAAAGCTTTTGGAATTTTCTTTTATCATTGAATCTTACATTTTCTCCCAAAACTAAATTTAATTCATCATCTCTACAATCGACTAACATTAATTGGCCTTCAAAACATTCATCTTCAATCTCTTTTGATTCTTTAACATTGTGAATATTAACTGGAATTTCACATTTTTTAAATTTTTAATATATGAATTTTTCTGACATTTCATTTTCATTTAATTGTTTAATACTTTTATATCATTTTCTAGCTTTACTTATAACATTTTTTTTGCACTTATCATTTTCAAACATAATTTTGGCGTCGCAAATTTTTACAAAAATCTCAACCTAACACAACAGAATGCTTCATTGACTCATCAGACACTATAATCTTTTCAACTTTAACATTTTTATTTATTGTGTGATACAAAACATTTCAACTTTCCATAAGTTTTTAACAGGCTCTTATCGAGGCCAAAATAACATAAATTGGTAATTTCATTTAATTTTAAATTTGACGGCACATATGAAAAGTTCATGAAACTGATTGGAATGCCTGAGTCTATGAGACATTCTGTAATCAAACTGTAATTAGTATTTTGTCTAAATGTAGTATTAAAATATCTTACATAGTCATTTTCTTCCGTAATACTTTTCTTCTTGTAAAACTTGCAATCTTTTGCAACATGTCAGAGCTTGTTACAAGCATAGCATGCACCATCTTGGCGTTTTTCCTTTCGACATTCCGAGGCAATGTGACCCAAACTGTTACAGTTGTAGCATTTGACTTACTTTGCGTTAATCCAGAAACAGATCCAAATACCTGCTTCGTTGGCGGTTGCTGACGTATACCACGCAAAGCACGCAGCAAATCCATTTCTGACGAGAACATTTGCAGCTTCATTTGAGTTTGCAACTGTTGATCAAGCACCCCTGCACAGTGTATTGAACGAACTCCTCATCATCAAGCTCCAGACGACTAGACAAGACTAGCTTGTTATTGAAGTAATCAATGAAATCCTCGTTGAGTTGCCATTTTCTATTTTCGAACGTACGTCGAACCGTGAACTTATCTTCTTTTGCTCCAAAAATTAAGTGCATTTCAGCTAAGATTTCTTTTGGCGAACAGACATAAATTTGTGTTGATTGTAACCAATTTTGTGCTTTGCCTATAAGCTTACTAAATAACAAAGCTCGCACCACATTTTCAGTCATTTTGAAGTTAGCTCGAAGACTTTTTAACATATTCATCCATACATTATAATTTTTGCCACCACTGTATTCTGGCAGCATTTCCATCAGAGTATTAGTTTTATTATCGTCACTTTTTTTTTTTTTTTAAAATCTTTTTTTTTTGTAATTTTAATAGTTCTTTTTTTTTCATTAATTCAATTTCCTTGCGCAATATATCGTTACGTTTGCGTTCAATTCCTTTGTCTTTGTCGTCATCATCGTCGTTGTTCTGATCGATGCCATTGACGTCACTATTGTCGTTTTCATCTTCTTCAGCTTCGTCGTTGTCGTCATCATTGCTGTTGTTGTCTTCTCGACCTTCGTTGTTGTTGTCGACACTTTTGTTGCAAAAATTTGTCTGTTCGTCGTTTTCATATTCTTCTTCCACACCATATTGCTGTGCATGTACCGTTACTGTGCGCGTCTTTTTGATGGCGCCTTTGTAACCGGCTTCGTTTTGAATTTCTATTTCTTGTGAAAGAGCTTCACTACCACCAGACAAATTTTCACGAATCATATTGTCCACAAATTCCTTAATATTGTCTGTATCAGGCGAGTGGTCATTAATACGACTCATTAACACTGTACATGTGCCGGTAGTCGCTTAACCTAATTCATTACAAATGCGTTTAAAGTTGTTTGTAGACATCTCTCCAAACGCTTCCATTATTTTAAAGCTTAATTTTCTTTGTTTGGAATATTTTAATTTGTTTATTTTAATTTTATGCGTAAATGGCACCACTTCTGATGTAGTCTGTACAAGCGTTCTTCCAAAAGTGAAGTCTTTATTCTTGTTCCGATAGATTATACCACCATCGGAACTATTCGATTGTTCTATTTACAAAGTGTTCTTATTCTATACATCGATACTTACAATTATAAACTTATTAATTACTTAGTTATTATGACTATGCGTACCTACGTATATTACCACAATATGAGTGTACTTCGTAATTATTTTATCAGGTTGAAGATTTTTGTTCATCTTTTGTGCAACTTCTGGATCTGTGCCTACCATTGAAACTACTTGAGATGCACTTCTCTGTCCAGTTTTGTTCAAGCTTATACGTGTATTTTCTTTAAGCAATCCAGATACTGTGGTGCACTGGCGATTTGCATGGCAATCACCCGCGTTTTTCGGTTTTCGTCCAGACCACTTACCAGTGCATTCTTGTGGAAACACTATGTCTTCGTCCAACCATCCTTTGTTATTCTGTTGAAATCGATCATAACCTCTCTAACAATCTCTCCATTTTTTGCCCAATTTTTTGCAAAAATTGTTCAACACACATATTGCAGAGTTATACTGGTCTTCAGACATTTTGGACCTATCTAATATATTTGAAAAAACAAAGTTGTTGACTGCGGTAACTTTCGCCGAAGTTTGTTTTCCTTGTGCCATACATCAAACAGGGTGCGTTTGCGTACCGACATGGTGCCTAAAAAGTCGCAAATAATGAGCTGGAGCACTTTGGAGCAGTAAATGCTGCTTAATTAATAACAAGGACGAAACAGAGTAACACTGGAATACAATTTTGATCCAAACCAATGCGGTCTTTACTAAGCTTTTGTCTAGAGAAGTTTACATTGAGTTACAAAAATACAATTACTACGATGGTTAATTTCTACAAGATATAAATACAACAACACAAATGCACAGGTCACAAAACATTTTTATACCCTTGAAGAGGGTATTTTGTTTTAGTCACAAAGTTTGTAACCCATTGAAGGAGGCGTTTCCGACCCCAAAAAGTATATATATTCTTGATCAGCATCACAAGCCGAGTCGATATAGCCATGTCCGTCTGTCTGTCTGTCCGTATGAACAAACAGATCTCAGAGATGGTAAGAGCTACAAGTTCGAGCTTGGTCTCAATCGATCACATATTTAGTCAGTCAATACAAGAGTCTTTTTTTTTTTCGATGCCACGCCCCATTCGGTCACAATGAGCAAAAAACCAGAGACACCTCGGAAAAATCGGTGTTTTCGGCGAATATCTCAGTAACTATGGCACCTAGGATCACCAATTTTGGTATGCAGGTTCCTAGAGACTGAGTAAATGTCATGCCATCAATCAATGGCTGCCACGCCCCCTTTTCCCATAGGAACTGAAACACTATTAAAAATTCAATACATTTTTAAGGCATTTCTTCTTATCGTAGAGTATTCTAATTTATAATTTGTGTGGAGATTAACTATATCAAACTATCCTGAAAAGTGCATTAAAATCGGACTATAAACACGGAAACTAGAAGCGTTACAATATTGATAACTGAATGCAATATCGTGTATGAGTGCAAGCGAGATAGTAACATACAAGCACTTGAGCGGCAACGCTCAATGTATGACTGCAAGCGAGACAGAAACCAGTGTTGCCAACACTTTCACTTAAAAAAAGGCTAGACGAACTAAAAAAAAGGACAAAAAAGGGACAAATATTAAAAAAAACGGATAAAAAAAGGACAAAAATGTTTCTTTTACAAACATAAGTTCTTAATCTTTATTATCGTCTAATGCGTATAACACGTCGTCAACAGATGTGTTCTCTTCCTCACTTCCTTGCGCGTAAGATGCACATGTCCCAATTAATCGAAGACAACTATCAGGGACTGAATAGTTATGGCAACATAGGCCGTTTCTACGTAATCCGAACCTAGAATAATAATATTGGATTTATTTATAAATGTATGAATTTTTAGGTAGTAAACCAACCTTTTAGACAAAATTGAACTAAGCGTGCCAATATGCAGCCTATTTCTTAATTTAGTTTTAACTAAATTAACCTGGCTGAAAACTCTTTCAACCTCTGCATTTGACCATGGCAACGATAATAAATTAAATGCAAATGAAGCCAAATTTGAAAATGGCTTGTTGCCTGCAGAGTCCGTATAATTGTCCACTTCAGTCCAGAAAGAAACCACATTTTCTTTGTTGTTCCACTGGACAAGATGAACTGTGTTATATTGACTTATAATCTTTTCAATATCACAGTTGTTATATGAAAACAACTCGGCTATTTTTTCAATTGGATCTTTGTTTGCTCGCAAAATATTTTCCACTGAAATGGAATCAATTTTTTTTAAAATGTCAAAATTGTTCGGCAATCTGAAACCAAAAAAGATTTTAGATCATTTTTAAATGTTATACAACAATAAGTTTTATACCTTTGTTTTAATTGAGAAATTAGCTCAAGAACAAAGTCTGTGCAATGTAGGCGAATGTTCAGCTCAGTTAGTTCATCAATATCCTCGATCTTTTTCATGGTCGACTCGAACTCATAACCCAAATATAAATCTCTTTTAATATGAGCTTTAATGTCTTCTTCCAAAACATTTATTTTGGATTCTTGTGGAATTACCTTGGTTGCTAAAAACTTAATTCCATAGCTCAAGTCTCCCAACAATTTTGTGGGGTTCGAGCTATTCGATTGAAAATTCTTGTTAATACGCTGCATTACTTCAAGAACCGGCTGCAGAAATTTTAAGTAAAGATGATTTTCTTCTGTATACAGTTCACTTAAAATTAATGCTTTGTGACATTTGTCTGTCAATGCTGTGGTGTTGAAATGCAGTTTTAATTCAATCCACTGGTTTAGAACGCGTTGGACTGCATTCTCGATTGACAGTCACCTCGTGTCACAAACTCTAGGTATCTTTAGAGGATCCTTGATAAAAAAATTAATTAACTAAATTAGCTTTAACCCATTTTCGGTAACATATAGTTTGTAAACACAAAGGACAAGATAAAGGACACAATTACTTTTAGTACATATTAATATATAAAACGAGCACACATATTACAAATCTGAAAAATCAAACTGTTGTTAAAAGACATATATGTATATAATATAGAAATTAAAAATGTTTGACTATACCTCGTCACTATTTATGGCCTGATACAATAAGGCATATGCATGCTGTCTAGTGGAACTCATAGAAAACCACGAGTATGTTTCGCTAATCAAAAATTCTAATGATTGTGGCAAGCTTTTTGCACAAGCTACATTGACTGCTAGTTGCACTGAGTGGCAGACGCACTTAACTAATATTAAGGACGGCACAGACTTCTTCAGCTCAACATAAACGCTTCTGTGTTTACCCACCATGACGTTTGCATTATCCGTCCCAATCCCAATAAGGTTCTTGATATTAATTTGGCATTTCTCTAACTCTGCCAACACAGAATTGGAAATGGTAACCGCGTCACCATTGTCGATCGGAATCAATGATAAAAGAGTGGAAGTGATGTCCATCCGTTGACGGCTGTAATAAATTATAGCGACACCTATGCAAAAATTAAATATATTAATTAAAATTGTTAAATGATTCTTTAAATGGTATCTTACCTAAAACCCTATTAATACAAATATCCGTCGACTCGTCAATAAGCAAACTAAATTTGCTGTCTCCAATGTCCTGCCTTAATTGTTCTTGAAAGTGCGGAGCCAAAACGTTTTTAATAATATTTGTGCATTTGGTCCTATGCAGCTTAATTTCTTTGGCGCCAAAATGCAACTTGCACAACTCACTTAAATGTCCAACTGGATTAATAGCAGCATGTTGGGCACAAAACATTGCAAGTGCTGCTTCCTGACGACAAAGTGCAGGTGTCAAAACTGGCTGAAACGCAATTTTATTTATCTGCGCGAATGGCACTGCATTTTGTGTGTGTTTTTTAGTACTGCCATGTGCGCAGACCAGGTCAATTTTCGGGTTTATACTGCACTTGCAGTATTTGCAGTACGCTTTATCTGGATCTTTAGGATCCCGACCCATCCAGTTCTTTAAACCAGGTTCATTTAACCATGATTCCCTAAATTTTTGCTTATAGGTTTCTTTGGGCATGGTGAAACTTTTACGCTCTATCAACAGATATTTTATACGTTTGATTTCGATTACACGCTCAGAAAACATGGTTGCATTCGATTATGTTTATCGAAATCAGAAAAACAACAAAAATGCGATGCCACCTAGTTTTAATAAAATAATAGTGCATGGAATTTAAAATAATCAAAAAAGGACAAAAACAGAATAAAATACAATAAAAAAGGCAATTTTTCCGGACAGGGGACGTTTTAAAATTTTTCCGGCAATTACAATTTGAAAAAGGACAGATCTGTCCGGAAAAAGGACAAGTTGGCAACACTGACAGAAACATACAAGCACATGTTCGAATGTTTTCACTGCCTGCGTGGCGGCAGCGCTGCCCACAGTCGCTGGCCGCGCTGAATACACACATACATACATACATGTATATGCATCATATATTGTCATTCGAATGTGTGTTCGCATATGACAAACAGATGTATGTTTGATTATGCTTAGATTGTTTTTGTTTCACCATGTTTTAATGCAAGTACTACACATTGTAATATCTCGGTACCGATTTTAATAATATAATTCGTGGAAAACGCAGAGAGTATTATACGGTAGGGCGTGCTCGACCGTACTTATCTTACTTGTTCAATATATCGAATAAAGCATTAAAATATTCGCCGATATACTAAACAATGTTTCAGTAATCGACGGGAACTATTATTTGGGAACTTTTAAGGCATTGGGTGACTTGCAAATTTCCTCTTTGTATCTTCCACCGAATGAGACTTGGACGGCAACTGAATTTGAGAATCTTTTTAATACCTTAGGATGCAAGTTTTTAATAGGTGGTGATTTTAATGCTAAAAGTACGCTTTGGGGTTCTCCTAGAGCAGATACAAGAGGTATTTGTCTGTAAGATATTGTCCTTAGATCTTCAGTACAAATCCTGGCGACTGGGGAAGCAACTCATTTTCTTTATGACTCAAGAGCAACACCAAGTGCAATTGACTTCTTTATATATAATGGAATTCAACCTGCTGCTTTAAATATACGGACTGATTACCAGCTTGCCTCTGATCATCTTGCTCTTGTTGCCGTTTTGGAATCATCTCCGAAAACTATTGTAAAAAAAAGACGTCTGCTTTTACCTCGATCAAACTTGGAAGTATTTAGACAAGATTTGGAGGACACTCTTGATCTAAATATTGAAATATTACAACCTGAAGACATTGATGATGCGCATTCCATTCTTATTAACAAGATACACTCTGCTGCTCTTAATGCTGCTCCGATTCATCCTGAGACTGGAACACGAGAGGTGCTTCCTCCTGCTATTGAGGCATTATTACGTATTAAAAGAAGGCTTCGAAGGCAATATTATCGAACTCGTGGTCCTCAGGTGGATAGAGTATATCGAAGAGTATCCAACAGAATCAGATATCTCATGTTACTTCATAAAACTCAGGAAAATGATCAAATTCTTTCAAATGTAACCCCTGATGACTCTGAAAAGCATTCTTTGTGGCACAAAATATAAGCAGCAAGTTTCGCCCAAGTTTCCAATCAGAAAGTCGAATGGTTCCTGGGTCAGGACGCCGACAGAACGAACAGAAGCTTTTACTGATGAGCTAGAGTCAAGATTTAAGCCCTTTAATACTTGTCATCAACATCAAAGAACAATTGTCCAAGCCACATTAGATTGCCCTGGACAACTATGCTTCCAGTAGCACCAATAACATTTGAGGAAGTATCTTCGGAAATTAAAGCCCTAAAACCTAGAAAAGCTCCTGGAGAAGATGGGTTGGATAATTTCGCAGTACTAAGATTTGGACATGTACCAAATCAATGGAAAAAAGCAAGCATTTGTATGATACTAAAACCTGGGGAGAGCCCTTATGCCTTAGATTCCTACAGACCAATCAGCCTGCTCCCTCCTATTGCAAAAATATTTGAACGATGCCTTTAAACGCGTATATTAGCTATAGAGGAAGTTAGCAGAAGGATACCTTCATTTCAATTTGGATTTAGAAAATCTCACGGGACTCCTGAACAACTTAATAGGGTGGTTAACTTTATACTGGAAGGTTTTGAAGCAAAATAATATGTAGTGGCAGCCTATCTAGATATTTAGCAAGCATTTGATCGGGTATGGCATGATGGGCTCTTGTGTTAGTTGAAGAGAATACTTTCGCCGCAACTGTACAAAATAATGCGCTGCTACTTAGAGAACAGGACATTCTCGGTGGTATCGTCTGATGTGGAGTCCTCTATACGTAACATTAGTGCTGGAGTTCCACCAGGCAGTGTTCTGGGGCCAATCCTTTATTCATTATTTACGCATGATATGCCTACTGGACCTACATTATTTAATCAAAATCCTGAAAATTTATTAATTGCTATATTTGCGGATGACACAGCAATATTGACAAGTAGTACTTCGTTGCAAGAGGCTGCTAGGTTACTTCAAAATTATCATAACGCATTTGAGGAATGGGCTGTGTCCTGGAATATTGGCATTAATGCCAGCAAATGTGCTAATGTAACATATGCGTTACGACCAGGCTACTGTCCAAGTATATCTCTTCAGCAACAGCACATGGAACATTATGATGGCTACAAATACCTTGGTGTTTATTTAGACAGAAACCTTACATTTCAGAAACACATTTCAAGCATAACAAAAGGCCTCTCAGCGAGATTAAAGAAAATGTATTGGTTTCTGAAAGTCAAAACTAAGTTGTCGCTGAAAAACAAGGTATTGATTTACAAAGCATATTTGCCCCATCCTGGAGATATGGTCTCCAAGTATATGGAATTGCTGACAAGTCCAACTTGGCAACGTTTCTGAGGATGATCTCTGGAGCGCCTTGGTACATGCGCACTGCAGATCTTGAGACGCAACTCGAAATACCCAAAGTAGGAGACGTTTTAAACGAACAGACTGATGTCTATATTTCAAGATTGAGGAATCATCCAAATATTCTAGCAAGACGTCTAGTTGATAACAGAAGAGCTGTTGTGAGGCGCTTAAAAAGATTCCATCCTAACGACCTGAGTAACAGAATATTAAGTTAATTAATGATATAACCTGTCTCTTATAACTCATAGTTATAATTGTATAATTTGTAAATAGTATGAATAGTTTAATTTAAGTTGTATACAACAGTAAAATTAAATAAATATAAGATATCAAAGTGAAAAGCGGGCCAATCAGCGAAGGGCAGCGGTACTTTTCACACGTACACTAACACAAGCGAAGACGACCAGATCGCTTAACAGTTAAATGTCGCTATTAAGCACTTTAAAAGTGGCTTTGTTGTTTTTCCACTCGCGTTTTTTACCGTTGGTTAGTCAAGCCAAACATAAACAAACACGTAAACGGCGCCCACACAGAAAATTCACGCCTGCTTTTGAAGACAGTCAAAATCGAACTGTATAGGAGAGTACAGGCTGCCCCTATTGAGTAGAAGTCCGGATAAACAATACTAGTACACACCCCCACGAGAGGCTAGCAGCTTGCTTGTCTTGGTAGTCGCCGGCGCGGAGTTGCTATCGTATGCACTGCGTGTTTTCACGTGTTTTCACTGCCTGCGTGTGTATGTGTATTCGCATACAGACAAACAGATGTATGTTTGATTATGCTTAGATTGTTTTTGTTTCAACGCGTTTTAATGCAAGTACTGCACATTGTAATATCTCTAGACCGATTTTAATAATTTAATCGGAAAAAAATTCAGAGAGTATATTACGGTCGGGCGTGCTCGACTGTACTTTTCTTTCTTGTTTTTATTTTTTTATGTTTTATTTTAATTATTTAATATATATGTGTATAAGTATTTAACGATAGGCCCAAATGAACTATCCACGAACAGTTTTTTTACTATTTTTTTGTTTTATATATTAAGCTCACCACGTGGACTTTTATGGTGGGTTCCTTATGTTTGTTGTTCCAAATCGTTGTTATTTTCAAATTCCAGGTCGTGTGGGGGTCTTTGTTGTCCTGTATATCCGTAGTCCCGCCAATCCTTTAGTTTTGGTCGATGTTTTCCTGTTGTTTCCACTTGTTTTCCGTCGCGAATTTACGTTTTGACTTGTGCGTTGTGTGTGTCCACTTGATCGTAAGCTCTTAAAATCACTTGATCCAGCGACAATTAATTAGAGCGTCGGTTGCCAAAATTCCCCTCTGCGACGTCTCTTATTTCGCTGCTCTGCCCTTGAAACACATATTTTGTGCACAGATGCAACGGCGCTTTTCCTGGCGTCGATAGCTAGACGTAGATGCTAGGCAGCGCTGCTTACGCCTCTGCTTCTCTTTCTTCGCGTGCCAAACTCTCAAGTCGACGCAGGCCGTCGCTTACCGTCTCTTACTTTTTGCCGCTATAGCCTCTGCTGCTCTGCTGCACTGCTGCTCTGAAGTAGCAGCTTGCGCTGTGTGCTTGTGTTTTGTTTTGTCGTCATTTCGTCAGTAATGCACTTGCATGTCCGCGCTGTGTAGTGGCCGTTGTCTTTCGCTCTCCGTGCCTAGCCTCTGCCGATCCATGCAATGCACTGCGCATGTGTCGTCGCTCTTTGTTTTTGTCTGTCTATCTCCGATCTCGCTGTGCGTGTGTGTGCGTTTTCGGCCAGTGCGCTTAAAATAATTGTGGGCTCATGTATGGGACGTCACAAATTCACCCCCCTCCCTCTCCGGTCCACCGTAAACACCCTCCAGTTCCCGGACGCGACCACCATGGGTATCGGCTCATTCTCCAGCTCCATAGGCCATGTAGCTGCCGTCTCGGTCGCTTGCTGCAGTCCACGCGCCGGACCCACGATAAGTACGCGGGCGGCTTCTCGACTTCGCCGATGAGCGTCCGAACATGTTCGGCGCGGGCTGCCGTCATCGGGTGGCCCACAGCCCAAGGGTCTCCCGCGTTGAGCCACGATCCGTAAGCTGGTGGTGGGTCAGGCCACTCGAACAAGTCTTCGCCCGGAATGTCGAGGATGTCTCTGACTAGCCCTCGTCACTCTCGGGGTCCTCGTCGGAGCTACTCGTATCCGCCCCATTGCTGCTTAACGGGCTATACCCCTCGGCTTTCATGTCATCGTCGTCATCCTCAATGCCGTCATCTCCGGTGGCGAATTCGTCCTCGTCACCCTCCGCGTTATCCTCGTCCTCACCTCGAGGCGGAATACCTGTCACGCCGAAGAAAACGTGACGGACGATGGACGGATGCGGCGACCTGTTCGGTCTGCGCTCTCGGGAGACGGGCGCTTGGCCAACTGACCAAGGTTGCCTGCGGGCGGTTGCTCTTCAAGGTAGGCGTCATTTTAGTCTGTAATCGGAGATAATTGTAGTTACGTGCTTATGGACTGTGCAGAACAATTCCTAGCGTGAGGACAGGATTTGGGCTGACGAACGATCTGGGTTAGTTTAACTGGACTCTTGATCGGGTTGTAGATCTTCCGATTGATCAGGTGATTCCTCATGGTAAGATGTAAGGTCTGTTATGATCGCTACTCGACGCTCCATAGTCGCGATGTTCTGGATGCGTACGATTGTTGGAGAAACAAGTTACACAACCCAGAATGGACTTTCATTCCAAATTTGGTGGTGGCAGACAGACGGATCAAGAATATATATACTTTATAGGGTCGGCCACGCCTCCTTCTGCCTGTTACGCACATTTCGCTTCTGACGAACCTAAAAGACCCCCTTCTACTCTTTTTTAGACGTGGTCTAAAAATGAAATGAAGCAAGATATAGCGGGAAACAGTTTAGAGAGCATCATTGATGGCGCGCTCAAAAATCTAGAGGCTTGACCTTTCATTTGCGACCCCTTTCACCCTTCTAGCTTTTATAGTCTCTGAGACGGACGGTCGGATGGACGGACATAGCTATATCGACCCGGAGATTGATGCTGATCAAGAATATAACTATTTCCAAAAGTCTGCGTACACACGATGCGTTCAATACGAGAATTTGCGATTACCGTTGACTTTTTCAGCGTCTTCTTTCTATTCTTCATTCTACATTTTATTTTCTTGGTAATTTTTAAACACTTTTTTTTTTTTTAAATTTTACACGCGTTGCATCATGGAGACGAAGGGAAAAGTGATCTGCATTGAAGTGCGCAAATTAATTTTAAAATTCCATTTGGAGGGCAAATCCTGGTGAGAAATCGGCCGGTTAGTTGATAGAAGTCATTCCTCATGTCAGAGTCGATCGAGCCGACTGTAAAAGACCCCGTACTCCCATAGTAGTGCCCATTTGCATTTTATTTAAATTAAAATTTTAAAATGAAATTTAAAAAATTAAAATTAAATATTTACATTTTGAATTAAAATTAAAAAATAAATAAATTAACAACTGTCATTGTCAGCACTCGAACCCGCAATCCATGCGAAGGTTCCACACTGCGCCGCAACTCTACTAGTTGCACCACACCCCTTTTCTATCATTCTTCCGATTATTTGCATATATGTATGTGCACACATACATATGTGTGTATGTATAGCATTGGTCGGCGCGGCCAGCGGCTCCGGGCAGCGCTGCCGCCAAAGCAGGTAGAGAAAACGTTCGAACATATGTTTGTATGTTTCTGTGTTTGTTTGTATGTGTTGCGCGCATGCAGTGATTTTGCAGTAAAATAACATCGACTTTGAACCGTAATTTCTCTCTTGTTTGACATAGAATTTTAATGCCACTTTCAGGAAAGTTAGAAATAGTAAGTCTCTAAGCAAATGTTAAATTACAACACTGTACTATTTGATTTAATGCCTTTAAAACGGCATTGATGTTGGAAAGTTTTTTAGTTCTTATGTAAAAAGGGGGCGTGGCAGCTCAAAATTTTGAATAGCGTTATATTGAGGCTATCTCTAGGAACCTGTATACCAAAATTGGTGCTCCTAAGTGCTATAGTTACTGAGATATTCGCCTAAAACACAAATATTTTCGAGGTTTGTCTAGTTTTTTGCTTATTGTGGGCGAATGGGGCGTGGCATCGAAAAAAAAAAAAGATTCTTGTATTGACTGACTAAATATGTGATCGATTGAGACCAAGCTCGAACTTGTAGCTCTTACCATCTCTGAAATCTGTTTGTTCATACGGACAGACAGACAGACGGACATGGCTATATCGACTCGGCTTGTGATGCTGATCAAGAATATATATACTTTATGGGGTCTGCCACGCCTCCTTCTGCCTGTTACATACATTTTCACAAACCCAATATACTCTTGCAGAGAGTATAAAAACTTGATTATAGGAAACAAATATCCCATCATGATGACTATATGTCGTTTCATAAATGGTAGCCTGTATACCGCTTATACCATTAGTAGAAAATACCCAATCGATTTCAGTCAAATCTTTTGTTGTACTTATACCATCTAAAAGAGAGGAAAGACCCATCTCATTGAGTCCAGTTTCTAATTGATCCTTGTTGGTAGCCCGGCATATATTAAAATCACCCATGACGACAATTTTTCTATTTCCACTATGTATAGCAGGCTGTAAAATTTCCAAAAAAATCGATCGAAAACCTGAAATTGGGAATGATGGATTCCTATAAACAAATAAATAGATAACATCCATGTGCTTTAAGGTAAGGATCTGGCATACTTTATTGTATTCTTCCGCACTATTTTCCAGACTTATTAACAGACTATTTACAGTATTTAATATTTCAGCATTTGGGATAATGTGAGGCTTAACATAAACAACTATCCCAGCTGATGGTCTTCTATTAGTGCAAGTGCCAGTATATGGTCTGGCATTAATTCTGCCTAAAAGTTCATACCCATCCCTACAATATTGTCTGTTTTATGTTGTCCAAGACTCTACAAAACATAAAATATCAGCATACGTTATTATAGAATCGTTTAAAATATCTAATCTATGATTCAGTAAACCTTGAATATTATGGAAATATAGCAAAATATTTGGCTCCGTTCTATTCAATATTAGCTCATGGTGCGTACATAATTTTATTTCCCCTCTAAGCTTCTGTAGCTCAATGTACACAGGATCATTCGAGGAAATCTCTCTGGGAGCTTTAAAATCACCTATTAAATAAAGCCGCGACGCACTAGTTGCTCTACTTCAAGCTACGTATAATGCCGGTCGCGGTATGTTGTTATCCAAATTGACAACAACTTTACTGTAAGTTGCCCCTTGGCTATTGTGTATTGTTATTGCCTCACCTCTAAGCTTCTGTAGCTCAATGTACACAGGATCATTCGAGGAAATCTCTCTGGGAGCTTTAAAATCACCTATTAAATAAAGCCCCGACTAGTTGCTCTACTTCAAGCTACGTATAATGCCGGTCGCGATATGTTGTTATCCAAATTGACAACAACTTTACTGTAAGTTGCCCCTTGGCTATTGTGTATTGTTATTGCCTCGGCAGGAACCACTGGAAATTGATATCGTTCGATCGATACCTGCATATTTCGCTTGTATTGAAAAGTTCTGATAGTTTTTTCAATTGGGGTCCAATCGGCATTGTGAAGGTGTGGCTTTTTGAGCGCGCTTGAATTCCAAAATTTGGATCTGATCCGTTAGCAACATGGTCTATTTGCATAAGTTGCCCACTTGCTCCATTAACTAATCCATCATTTGTACCGATATTTGCGGTAATCATGTATTTTGCAGTGGTTTTCAGCAGAAGCAAGTAGGGAAGTCCTTGAGTTTCAGATGTTTTAAATTCTTTAACACTTTCTGTGTATTTTAGCCTCTGAGGTATTGTTCTTCTGTATCAATTTGTGCCAGTCTGATCCTATTATACTGATTTACTTTATCATTTGAATAAAACAGTCGTATAGCTTCGCTTGGGATATAATTTCTTTCGCTTAGTGGAACTACTCTCTGCTTAATTAATTGCTTATCCGCGTTGGTCATCTTGCCTTCTGACACATTATTTAATACTAAGACAAAGTCACGATCCTCACGTTGTCGCATAATTTCTGTTAATTCAAAGTACTTAAATAAATTTCATAACGCTGGCCCGACAATAGCACTGTAGGCACCTCGCGTATATGAAGAAAAAATCCACCTGTCGCCAACTGGAGAAAGTTGTCTCAGAAAGCTATAATTGAAATGCCTCCAAAAGACATATTGTTTCGGAAAATTTGCTTAAGGCGCAAATCTATCTGTGACAACATATTTGCACCTACCATTGATATTTCATCAATAATTATTAGCTTAACATCCATAAAGTTTGAGTGCATAGAATTTACAACATCGAGAGGTTTTAGCTCACTTGATGACTGATTAACTGGAAGAGAGAATAACGAGTGAAGTGTAAGCCCTCCAATTCCAAATGCTGCTTTCCCAGTTGGTGCACAGAGTAATACTTTGGGTGTATCAGGATTGATACCAGCTCTGCTAGTCGTCTTTAAAATTAGCGATTGATATATCGCTAATATAAGTCGACTTTTACCAACTCTAGCTCCTCCTCCAACGTATTCATAAAATATTTTCTTTGCATTCATGCTATTCATTACATGTGCATAATATTGACGTTGTTTGCGGTTAAGGGATCGTATCATCGCTTGAAGGTCACTATGAGGGATCACTGCTGGTAGTTTTATCATTCGACTAGTGTTTTCGTCAGAGGTATTTTCCCGAGTTCTATTGTCATTGAAAACGTTAACATTTTATCCTACTTCTGGTATGGCGAACCCTCTAAATTCATCGTCTAACAACTGAGAAGCTTCAACATCTTCTTCAGCGTTATTTGAGTTATTGGTCTCCTCTTGAAATTCTTCAAAGACGTTTAGCAACACTGACTCATCCAAATGTTCATATTTGCTTCTGTTGGTTTCAATATGTTCTTTGTGAGTATTGAATGTGTTTTCGTTATCATTACTCAGAAGATTACTTTCCTCATCTCGCCAAGGATGAAACAGCATTATGAGTTCCCTGAAATAATCTGATCTAGATGTGTTAATGCTAAACCTTCTCCACCGCAAAATAAGAGCATTTTTCCTTTGCCTTAAAGAGCCCCTTCCATTTTGCAAAGTTAATATATTGTTAGCTGAGAATTCGTTGTCACCTTCATCTACTTCATCTCGTTCTTCATTTTCAGCATATTCTTCTCTTTCATTATTTACCCTATTATTTGTGGATTTAAAGTATTTGTAGAGAGCAAAGAAGTCAGCTAGACACACATTCTCCAATTCAGTCGTTCTCTCCATGTAATGATCCATCATACTTGATACAAAAATATCATTGGAATCAGGGGGAAGTCTCTTTAATTCCATTTTAGGCTTTACCATTCGCACCCTTTGATCTGGATGAGAGGTGTTAATAAAAATATCACCACGACTTGCCTCAGACATGTCAAGACCCAAAATATTGTAATTTGCCTCTTGGGCAGATATTTCAGTGCCATTAATAAATTTGTTTCCAATGTGTTGCAGTTTTTGTTTAACTGAGAAATTATTGGAATTTATTTCAGACATCGCTTCACGTAACAGTTTTGATACTCCTCTATTTGATTTATTTATGTAGTTAATTATATAACTACAACAGGCATATGCATCTAGGATAAATTGAATATCCATATTCGCTTTATGTATCTTTAAAATGTCTTTGTTGTAATCATTTAACATTTTATCTGCATATTTTCTTTTGAGAAATATTTGGGGCTTTTGGAGACTCGATCGCGAAGCAAGGATATAATTTTTGTAGTCAACATCTAATTTTGACAGTAAATAATTCAAGTCATTTAGCTGTTCAGTTTCAGCATCCGTAACGGAGGAACCTAAAAGCTCTTTGATTTTCTTCCACACATTTTTTTGCCTACTAGAGTTTGGGTAACCCTCTTCCAACGGATACAATATTTCTGTATGCGGCATGGGGGGATATGGCATATTAAAGCGACAGATTTTTTGTCTAATAACTTCTCTTTGACATGAAGAAGTATGCCGATGACGTTGATACTGAATAGCTTCGCTAAGATCAGTATCCTCACTGTCACCTTGAGTAGTTAAAAATCGGTCAAAAAATTTAATAACTTCTCCCATGCTTTCGGAATTGCTGGCTTCTAATTTTGGGGCATTATTAAGCCAATACATTCCATGTGTATGTGGAGAGCCCCTGTGCTGAAATTCTATCAGTCGATTTACCAGTCGATACTCCCCAAAAATATCAGATTTAAACAAATTTATTAACTGTCTAAATCTGTAGTCAAAGTACCTAGAGCACGTAACAGGGTCGGACTGAATTAAACGGGCTTTTTAGACGATTGGAAGCTGAGCAGCTTCATCCTCACTAAAGACTTTATTATCGAGGCGAATAGGCGAATTGGCGAATCATGGCAAGCACCTTTCTATGGTATTCGTCATCTTGTTGTACGGGGGTGTTTACAAAAGTTTCGTCCTGCATATCGCGAGCTGTCACATTATTATTTCCAGATTTTTTTTCGCAAACAAATGGAAATAGCACTCTTAATTCGCGTAAGCTCATAGCATTCGATCATATTCGATTCGCTTTTGCTGACGGACGTGTTGTACATCGCTTCCATCTGTTTTCAAGTTTTCCTCGTTTAAACGCAATTATTTGTATCATATTTTTGGCTTAGTTCTTTTGCAACATTGTGTGCTACATCGGTTGTGTTGATACACATTGTTTTAATATATTTTAAAGCCAATTTTAATAATTTTGTGTTCAAAGCAACAACAATTCCACAGCTAAACATTCTGCTTACTTATTTCTGCTTTTGTTTGGCGCTGTGTAATTGTTCTTTTAATTTTACGCCGTTGCTTGTGCTAACAATTGTTTGTGTAAACATTATCTCGGCGTTATCTTTGTGCTCTCATCGTGCTCTCTTTTATATTTACGCTCCCGTCGCGCTCTCACCGCGCTCTATTTTCTTGTTTTTGGTGTTGGCCGGTATTTCCGTTTTCTTGCTTTCGGTCGCCGCGCCCGCGCCTAATTTGTTTTTGTGCATCACATTTGTTATTGTTGTAAGTAAACATTGTAGCTTGCACATTAACCCTAACTTGTCTTCTTACTTTTATACCCTTGCAGAGGTTATATTGTTTTTGTCACGAAGTTTGTAACGCATTGAAGGAGACGTTTCCGACCCCATAAAGTATATATATTCTTGATCAGCATCAACAGCCGAGTCGATTTTGCCATGTCCGTCTGTCTGTCCGTCTGTTTCTATGCGAACTAGTCTCTCAGTTTTAAAGCTATCTTAATGAAACTTGGTACACATGTGTATTCCCTTTGCACGCAGAACATTTGTTAAAATCGTCCAGATCGGATCACTATATCATATAGCTCCCATAGGAACAATCGGATGAAAAAAAAATTTTTTTTGAGCTATGTTAACCAAATTCGCTCCATATGCATTTGGCATAAAATCCCGTGTGCAAACCAAATTTCATCCAGATCGGACCACTATATCATATAGCTGCCATAGGAACAATCGGTTCCAAATGCTGAAAATGCTTAGTATGAAAATTTTCTGTGTCTCTTGTACGATTTGAACCAAATTCACGCAATACGCATTTGTTATCATTATCCATCTTCCGACCAAATTTTATCCGGATCGTACAACTATATCATATAGCTGCCATAGGAACAATCGGTTGAAAATGCTTAGTATGAAAATTTTCTGTGTCTCTTGTACGATTTGAACCAAATTCGGTCCATATGCATTTGGCATAAAATACTATGTGTACACCAAATTTCATCTAGATCGGACTACTATAGGAACAATCGGTCATTGAAAAAAAATTAACGCAATGTGCATGACTGCAAGGGTATATAATCTTCGGCTGGCCGAAGATAACCTTTTTTTCTTGTTTCAACTAATCTATTATTTCAACAGTGCCTATTAGCTACTTATTCTATTTTATTATATTTATCGCTTATTTTAATAACCTCAACCATGTATGTCTGCTATAATGCAAATTGCCAGGTGCGAACAAACGTTAAGGTGGGTTTTGTTTGCTGCTGGCTATGTGAAAATGTTCCACATGAAAAATGTGCAGGCCTCAACGGCCGGATTGTCGACCTGATTGAGTCTAAATCAGGTTTAAAGTGGACATGTGAAGATTGTAGGGATGTCGAAAGAGACATTATGAGTTTCATGCGACACACTAAAAGAAACTTTGGGGGCCTATTTGGCAGATTTAAAAGTCTGTCCGATAGTTTTGCTGCTTTGGACAAGGAGTTTAAAGTCCTAAATGTCTTAAATGATTCTCCAAAGCATAAAAAGGCCAATTTTAAATACTCGATTGGCCCTAACGAACTTTTAGTTCCTCATCACATGCCTACAACGTCCGCAACTTTCCTTATAAACTTTTCATCCCCGTCCCCAAATATTATTGCTTGTGGTGATGACAACTTTATTTTACCCACAGAAGTTGTCCCCACGATTCCCGAAGTAATAGTTTCAGATTCGCTAAGTGTCAATACTGTTGAAGTTGGCGAATCAAGTAATGAGTCTATCAGAGCTGTTGCTTCTACTGAAGCAACTACAGTGTCTGAGAAAAAAACTCTTGTAGGTTCCACCAAAGAATCAATTATTTGTTTCCAGGCTTGCCCTGATACCACATCGGATGATGTCAAGGCCTTTAGTCAGGCTAAATCTGAAGCCAACATTACGGTGGAAAAATTTAAATTCTCTTATCATCGGGAAATTTCCTCATTTAAAGTAAGTGTTCCGGCCAAATATTTTAGTACAATTTGTTGTAAAGAATTTTGGCCGGACCATTTAATATTAAAGGAGTATACAACGAAGAAAAGAAATCGGACCCCAATACCACTGCCTTCCAACCCTGTCCCGGCCTCTGATTCCGGAAAAAACTAACTTCCTCCCTCTCGTTTGCCTATCAAAATGTAAGAGGTCTTCGTTGTAAGCTTAGCAATATGTATTTAAATAGTCTGTCTTTTCCATTTCATGTCATGGCCTTTTCTGAAACATGTTTAAGGCCCGATGTTTTAGACTCTGAAATCCTTTCCAATAAATTCTCCATCTATAGAAAAGATCGTACATTTCGCCGAGGCGGTGGTGTGCTTATTGCCGTTGATGTAAACTTATCCTCGGAAGAAGTAACAATCGATGGCTCTGTAGATATTGAATTTGCTGCTATTAAGTTATGCCTAAATAACATTAGTGTTTTCATTACTTGCTCCTATATACCTCCTTCTTCTGACTCTTCTCTTTATTTATTATACTTTTCTGCCGTTAAATCAGTTTCCTCTATGTTATCCGATCGTGACTTTCTTATAGTTCTTGGCGATTTTAATATTGCTGCTACTAAATAGATTTCGTGTCCCGACTCTGCCGTGTTGATCCCCACGACTCAGTTTTGAATTTCATTGCTTCAGATCAATGATATTCCAAACTCGTTAAATAGAATGCTTGATTTGATTTTTGTTTTGGATCCATCGTGTTTTTCTGTATCCCGAATCAAACCCTTATCAAATCCTGAAGATCCTTACCTCCCGACTTTGGAAGTGTTAATTGATTTACCTGCACGGGTAACCCGTACTAGTAATAAATCTACTAAGCGATCTCGTCAGTTTCGGAAAGCCGACTTGAACAAGTGGAATGTACTGCTATCCCAGACTGACTGGTCCCGGCTGTTCATGTGTAGAAATATGGATAGTCCAGTCACAACATTTTATTATACGTTGAATTCCTTACATGATGTCTGTGTTCCGCTTTGTGTTCCAACTAGGTCTAACAAGCCTGTTTTGTTTACCCGTCAATTAACATTGCTTAAAAATAGAAAGTCTAAATTTTATAAGAGATTCAGGGAAACTGGCTCTTCCTTGTATCTTTCTTGATATCTGATTGCTCGATCTGAAGGAATCCTAGACGGCTATCGCCGATTTGTTTGCCGACTTTTTTCAAACTACTTATAGTATACACGATTATAAATCTGACGTACCCTACCCTTATCATTTAAATTCCTTCAATTGTAATCTTACACCAGTCATCACCGAAAGTTCGCTTTTATCTAATTTAAAGGCTACTAAATCTGTTTTTTCACCTGGTCCAGACGGAGTCCCTGGCTGTGTGCTTGAAAACTGTGCTGATGGCCTTTTAAAGCCGTTGTATAAACAATTCACATTGTCCTTTGAAACATGCTGTTTCCCTGATGTTTGGAAATCATCTTACATTATTCCTCTTCACCAAAAAGGATATAAATCTAATGTTTGAAACTATAGGGGTATTTCCAAGTTGTCTGCTATTCCCAAGGCTTTTGAGAAATTGATAACTTCTCAGTTGCAACATTTCTGTAGATCCATGATTTCACCCTGCCAGCATGGGTTTGTGAAATATAGATCAACGACCACTAACCTGTTAGAATTTACATCATTTGCACTAAAGGGCTTTGAGAGAAAATGGCAAACTGATGTCATTTACACAGATTTTAGCAAGGCTTTCGACTCCGGCCTATTAATACACAAGCTCAATCTTTTGGGTCTTTCCTATAACTTTACTCTTTGGATTTCAAATTACTTAAGTTCTAGAACACAACCGGTTTATTTTAAAGACACTTTGTCTAAATCTGTTCTAGTTACTTATGGTGTTCCACAATGAAGTCATCTCGGTCCCTTGTTATTTATATTGTTCATAAATGATCTGCCTTCTACGATCAGTTACTCACGTGTACTCATGTATGCCGACGACGTTAAACTCTGTGTTTCGGCTGCAGAGTCTCTTCTTGGGACCAAGCTACAATCTGATCTATGTAGCTTTCAAACCTGGTGTCAAGCTAATTTATTTAATCTTAACTTTAGTAAGTGTAACGCTATGTCCTTCAGTAGGCGAGTCCCCTTTCAACATAATTACATTCTAAATGGCAACTCTCTTTAAAGAATTGATTCGGTCACTGATTTGGGTATTCTTATGGATCCTAAGCTCAAGTTCGATAAGCATGTATTTTCAAATACAAATCGTGCTTTTAGTGTCCTGGGCTTCAAAAAGCGCTATTCAAAAGAATTTAACGATCCCTATTTAACAAAAACACTTTTTACTGTCTTGGTACGGCCTTTTCTTGAATATGGATCTTGTATTTGGTCACCTCAATACAGGATTCATCAGGAGAGAATAGAATCTGTACAAAAACAATTTCTTCTTTTTGCTTTAAGGGCTCTCAATTGGAATACTTACATACGCTTACCATCCTATCGTAGTAGACTTTTACTAATTAATCTTTCTTCTTTGTCTGATCGTAGGACAGTGCTCGGTGTAATTTTCCTTCACAAACTTATCAATGGTGAAATTGATTCCTCTGAATTACTCAGCCAGATTAGTTTTGCTGTCCCGATTAGACCAACTAGAAACTTTCTTCCAATCTCTCTTCAACCTTGTTCTACCAATTTTTATACTCTCTGCAAGAGTATATTGGGTTTGTGAAAATGTATGTAACAGGCAGAAGGAGGCGTGGCAGACCCCATAAAGTATATATATTCTTGATCAGCATCACAAGCCGAGTCGATATAGCCATGTCCGTCTGTCCGTCTGTCCGTCTGTCTGTCCGTCTGTCTGTCCGTCTGTCCGTCCGTATGAACAAACAGATTTCAGAGATGGTAAGAGCTACAAGTTCGAACTTGGTCTCAATCGATCACATATTTAGTCAGTCAATACAAGAATCTTTTTTTTTTTCGATGCCACGCCCCATTCGCCCACGATGATGAAAAAACTAGACACACCTCGGAAAAAATTGGTGTTTTGGGCGAATATCTCAATAACTATTGCACCTAGGATCACCAATTTTGGTATGGAGGTTCCTAGCGACATCCTAAATGCATTGACATTTAAAATTTTGGACTGCCACGCCCCTTTTTTCCACAATTAATAAAAATAACTCTCCACTTTCGTTCCGTTTTCAGGCGTTTGTTCATATAGTACAGTATTGTAATTTATAATTCGAGTGAAGACTAACTATATCAAATTATTCTGAAAGGCGCATTGAAATCGCACTATAAACAAGAAAACTAGAAGCGTTACAATATTGATAACTGAATGCAATATCTTGTATGAGTGCAAGCGAGACAGAAACATACAAGCACATGTTCGAATGTTTTCGCTGCCTGCGTGGCGGCAGCGCTGCCCGCAGTCGCTGGCCGCGCTGAATACACACATGCATACATATATGCATCATATATTGACTTTCGTATGTGTATTCCCATACAGACAAACAGATGTATGTGTGATTATGCATAGATTGTTTTTGTTTTAACGTGTTTTAATGCAAGTACTACACATTGTAATATCTCTAGACCGATTTTAGTAATTAAATCGCGAAAAAATGCAGAGAGTATTTTACGGTCGGGCTTTCTCGAATGTACTTTCCTTACTTGTTCCATTCATAATCCTTTCCGAGTCCTACGTAGTAACTACAATAAACTTTCTCGAGTTGTAGGTAGTTCTACTTCTATCCCCTTAATTAGAACTTCTCTTCTCTGTCACCTGTCTAGATTTTAATTATATTAGTTTATAATTTAAAATGTATTGTACTTTGTTTTTGGTCATTTTATGTTCTAACAAATAAATTCGTTTCGCGTTTATCGTTAGCCGTACGTTATGCGGTGTGCCCCTCGGTCGGTTGGGCGAGAGGTGGCTGCATTATTTGCAGGGTTCCGCGCGCTAACAAGCTCGTTGCTTGGTGTTGCTGGGCCACTTGAATGTACTGTCCCGTTAGTACATCAATGGCCAAATTATTTGTACATATATAGTACATTTGGAACTTTTGCGCATCTGCGGTCATAAAATCCAATTTGGGATTTTGCTTTACGTACATACATTGTTTTACACCCAAAAAGTTTGCTACAAGAAATGGTTGCAACTGAAAGTTCTTCAGCATCATCCGCAAAGCCTCAAGAACCCGAGCAGATCTAATGGTTTCTGTCATAAAATCATGTGTGTATTCCAATTTGCGTTTCAGATGAATCTGCACAACATATTTTCAAAGGTTCGAGGAAGCGCTGTTACAGTTTCTGAAACAGAAATAGGTACATTAACAACAGCGCCTCTAACTGCACACTGCCTCTCATAGCCAAGAAAAATTATTCTCATGAATGCAATTCTCGGTGAAACAAGGCGTTCTTCAAGGCACGTTCGATTTTGTAAACAATCAGGGATAGCGGGAAAGTCGAAGCCTTCGGACAGACAGATATTGAGAATTTTACCTGAAGAAATACTTTTCCGACATGTAAAGCACATTAAAAAATTATTATTTTCACTAGGAAATTTTTCGGCAAGATAAAATTCTTTAGAAATATGTTTCATTTTCCCCACGCTCTGCATGGGCTGCAGCATCCCGTTCCCGATCAGCTGCCCGATATTCTTCGGCCTGCCTACGAGTTGTATGTTGCACATTGGACACCGCCGTTGCCATGACAATTGCAGTTGCAGATTTGCACTTCGTTTACTTGATTTTCATTGTTTTCTTTGTCCAATTTAACTGTCGACGTCGTTATGACGTCGATTTAAATGACGAACTCCAACTATTGCGCCCTTGCGAGCTCTCAAGGCGTCGTATGGTAAATTGTTCTTATTGGTCTGATTCAATTTATAAAACCAATTGACAAAATCGTAATGACCACGTCCATTTTGTAGCTGCTGCTCTGGAATATCCTTCTTCAAGTTGAAGGTTAAAAAATTTTTCTTCAAAAGCTTATAGTTGGATGTATAATGCCACTGATCGTTTGTAAAAAAATATATCTTGAAGATGTTAATTGATCGTTAATTGCGCCAGTTATCAACTCCTTCAACTCCTTAGTGTGAATCATCAAAGTTTAATTCAACCACTTTACGAGCTTACGTACTGATTGCATATCACTAACGGACAAACGCAGGTTCTTTACGTCTATATACTTATCCATTATGTTTAAAATAAAGGTGAGTAATGGAAGCAATGTTTTTTTTTGCTTTTGAAAATGTATTATCTACCTGTTGTCTCTGTCTAATTTCTTCGTCCCCCATTTGCTCTACATGGGCTGCAGCATCCCGTATCCGTTCTTCTACGCGATATGTTTCATTTTCCCTACGCTCTACATGGGCTGCAGCATCTCTTGCCCTTTCTTCTGCGCAATACACTTCATTTTGGCGGAAACGCATATGCTGACTCGCATTCAATGACTGTTGAATTTGCAATACTCTCGAACTTCTTCTGCGTAAACTATGCGATGCAGCGTCTTGTTCGCGTTCTTGCTGCCTAAACTCAGGGTTATTTTCCCTAAAATTTGAAAGTCATTGAGAATTTGAAACTCGTATTACTTCAGCATTATTCTGATTATATGCGCGACTACGTTCAATTGCTTCTCGACGCCTTTGGCTAGCAGATTTTCTAGTTACACGTGGCATTTTTTTAAAATTTGATTCAAAATTTAAAACGGTTTCCTTTTAAAAAAAATTAAATATACCCAACTAAACACACTTATTTCGGAAAAAAAAACAAAATTAATATTTTGTGGATAAAATATCTGAAATAAAAAAATATTCTCAATATTCTGTAAAAAATAAAAATATTTGTAAGCAATATGTAAAAAAAATAAATTAAATAATTAATTAATTAACAGATCACTTGTTTAACTGAATTGACTTTGAAATAAACTTAGCTTAACACTTTCTTGTTTTGAAAAAAAAAAACAAAACAAATGTAACGTAAAACTCTCAATAACATTCAAACACTTTTCTGTTTAAAAAAAAGACAATTGTATTGTAACACTCTTTAACATTGATCCGCACAGTTCAATGACTAACATTGGTCTGACTGAAACAAGTGAAATCACTCTACTTTATACCATCAATTAAAAAACATAATTATACCTAGATTAGGAAAGGGTATTAACGGTTGTCAGGTACTTGTCCCACTTTAATCACAGGACAATATAGACGGCCTGTCTGTAAAATCAAATAGTTGTCGCAGGTAGAGTTGCGGCGTATAATGAAACCTTTTTTTGAGATCGCGGATTCGAATGCCGACAGTGACAATTGTTAATTTAATTTTTTAAATTTTAATTTAAAACGGAAATATTTAATTTTAATTTTTTATAATTTAATTTAAATTTAAAACAAATGCGCACTACTATGAGAGAGCGGTGTCTTCTATAGCTCGCTCGACTGTAGCCTTTCTTACTTGTTTTAATTCTTTTCTTGTTTGTATTTTCATGAAAGATATTTTTTTATCCGATCATTTTTGTACCAACTCATTTTTTTTTTACTTACTCCTGTAAACACTGCATCAAATGTGTACCCAAAAATACCACCCTTGTAAAGTGAGCTTTTCTTTCTGCATTTTTAGACCCCGTACTCTTTAAAAAAGAGTAAAGGGGGTCTATTAAGTTTGTCAGAAGCGAGATGTGCGTAACAGGCAGAAGGAGGCGTGGCCGACCCCATAAAGTATATATATTCTTGATCAGCATCAACAGCCGAGTCGATATAGCCATGTCCGTCTGTCCGTCTGTCCGTCCGTCCGTCTGTCCGTCTGTCCGTCCGTATGAACACCTGGATCTTTTAAACTACAAGAGCTAGAGACACCAAATTTGGAATGTAAGTCCGTTATTTTGTAGAGCAGATCAAGTTTATTTCAAATTGTTGCCACGCCCCTTACCGCCCCCGCAATGAGCAAATAACCAGACACACCTCGAAAAAATTTGTGTTTTAGGTGAATATATCAGTAACTATAGCACTTAGGTGCACAAATTTTGGTATACAGGTTCTTAGAGACAGCCTTAGTATAATGTCATTAAAAATTTTGAGCTGCCACGCCCCCTTTTCTCATAGGAACTAAAAGACTCTCCAGATTCAATGCCTTGTTTCAGGCATTAAATCAAATAGTACAGTGTTGTAATTTAACATACGCTTAGAGAATTACTATTTCTAACTTTCCTGAAAGTGGCATCAAAATCCTATGTCAAACAACAGAGAAATTAAAATTTAATTTGAATTTTTTTAATTTCATTTGAAAATTTTAATTTAAATAAAATGCAATACTATGGGAGTACGGGGTCTTTTACAGTCGGCTCGATCGACTGTAGCCTTTCTTACTTGTTTTACGCGGTCATTGTGCGCGTGTGTAGTCTTCCGACGGTCTTTTTTTTTTAAGTTTTGTTAAATGTAATGGAATTTGTAACTGTAGCTTAAATATTAAGAAAAGAAATGTGCATTAGTAAAAGTAAATAATATTATTAATTTATCAACTAAATCCTAAATCAAAAATATTAAACATAATTTATATAATTATGTAAAAATAGTAAGCTATCTAAAATTTTCGAACATAATCTATTTCGTTTTTTTGTTAATATATTATGCAGGGTAGAAAGCTCGTACGGCGGCTGAGCTACTTGCAGGGATATATTGAATTTGCAAAGCAAGTTTTGATAAGGTGGGATAAACATTTTGATTAGTCTTTCAATTGATTACCACAAAATCATCCGCCATTACCCTGCAATACTTTTCAAGCTCCTCTCAACGTGTTTCCTTTTCAGCTTTTGTGTTTCTCAACAACATTGGGACAAAAATTATTTTTGCTTGCAGCAGAATGCTTATCGGACGTTGTTGCCGAACTGCCTTTATAAAGTGAAATTTCTTCTGACCATGTCGTATTTTTCCATTTTTTAGATACAGCCTTTGATTTCGTATACACACTTAGGCTGCATGTTCACGGCAGGTGGATACAGGTAAGAAGCCCATTTATGACACATACTTAAATTGCTTTCCCAAATATCTTAAACATTCCGATCAAATCAAGCTTTTAAGTTTGACACTGCTTTAAGAACATTACTTTTCGGTGTGCAAAGCATAGCGATGCCAGAATTTTTGCACAGGTCAACTATCACCTGTAAAGTATTTATATGAACGCGCTGTAATCTTTGATAATCCTCCTTTTCGTTCAAAACGTTTCTGACTTGGAGCCAGTTGTCTACGACGGATTTGAACACAGTGTAATTGAAATTCCAAAGTGTAGGGCATAGATTTTTCACAGAAGTACTCAGATTTGCTTTTTTGAAGAACGTTACAATTTTTTTGCATTCAACAATAGCATTAACCAATTCTTTTGTTTCTTCGAATGATTTGTCCAAAACGTTGACGAATAAATGACTTATGTTCTTTAAGCGAGAGTTAAATTCCAATGCCTTTACAATATTTGTTCCTCATTCGCTTCCAAGCTTTACAGCATTTATATGCTATATGTCTAATTCCATGAATACCGATTTAAGTTTTTGGTATACATTCTCAGCAGTTGAGCTCTGGAAGTCCATTGATTTAAAGCCCAATATAATATTGACCATTTTGAACTCCTTTTGAAAAGGCAGTTTTTTTGACATAGTTGTCAGTCCAGAAATCCAACATCGCCGATGCTCCACCATTGCTGACTACTTCCTTCAATTCCTTGCTGATCACATTTTTTTTTGTTCCTCCGCATCCTTTTGACATTTCCGGGTAATATCTACGACGTCTCTATACGTAGCTCCAATTTTTATAATGAATTAAGTCATGGGCTTGAATCCAGATCCAGTCACTGATCTGTCGGCATAAGTTCGATGTTTGATGTCTCACGCATTTCAGCACTTTTCGATATAAACGACAGAAAACCACTACATCCAGAATTTCCCCACCGTTCTTAACGATTTCTGATTGTACATACATTCATACATGGCTTTTAGATTTTCGATGAGGTGCTAAAGAATACACACCAGTGGAAATTTGCTCTTCAATTTCTGCATAGTTTAATATATTATGAAATAATTTAAAAAAATCTTGACTTTACAAATTTGTATCACAACTTTGGCTTTGTCTATTTTATCGCGGCTTATAAATATAAATCATGGAGGGCAAAAGGTTACAGGTCACTGCTTGAAAATTGGAAACTTAAATAATCCTCTGTGTTCTGTACGATCATAGAATACCCTTAAAAAATTTGAATACGTCCTTTCATAAATGTGGGTTTTCTGTATTGGTATATTTAAAGCCACAACTTGCCGTGAAGTAACATTCTACCTAAAACAAACACTTTGAAACAAAAACAGTCTAAGCACAATCAAACATACATCTGTTTGTCATATGCGAACACACATTCGAATGACAATATATGATGCATATACATGTATGTATGTATGTGTGTATTCAGCGCGGCCAGCGACTGCGGGTAGCGCTGCCGCCACGCAGGCAGCGAAAACATTCAAACATGTGCTTACAGGTTTCTGTCTCGCTTGCACTCATACAAGATATTGCATTCAGTTTTCAATATTGTAACGCTTCTAGTTTTCTTGTTTTTAGTGCGATTTCAATGCGCCTTTCAGAATAGTTTGATATAGTTAGTCTTCACACGAATTATAAACAAGAGAGAATGCTACAGTCACCCCGCGACTTTAGGATACCCGTTACTCAATGTTCGACCGATCGGCCCTATGGGAGCTATACGATATAGTTGTCCGATTTCAATCAAACTTGGCCAGTACATGTATTTCATAGACATGTAGTCTCCGTGTATATTTAGATCAGATAGCATTGCTAACAAAAAGTTTTCTTTACTAAAACATTCAGGTTTTATCTGTACATTTACTTTTATATGAAGACAGAACGCCCTAAAGTGGGCGTGTCAAAAAACAAAAACAAACTCGTACTGCTGACCCCTTTCACCTTTCTAGCTCTTATAGTCTCTGTGATCCTTTTGTTCATACAGAGGGACGGACGGACATGGCTATATCGACTCGGCTATTGATGCTGATCAAGAATATATATACTTTATGGGGCTTCAAAATCCTATGTCAAACAAGAAAGCCATCACGGTTCGAAGTTTATGTTATTTTACTGCAAAATCACAAAATCACTACTAAGTTATAGGTTAGGTTAGGTTGAGCCGGACGTCCTCACGGGTACTGAACATAGGCCAGGAATGGCCCTTAGTAGTCCGGACGTGGAGGTTGTCAAGGCTTAAAGTCCTGGAGAATTTGGGAGCATTTCACAAACGTTAGTAGATCTTTTGGAGGGCACTTGGATACCTCTGCCATTGAGGGAACTTCCGGTGCGCCAAGACATCTTAGCCTTGTTCGCTCTAGAGCGTGGCAGTGGCAAAGTAGATGTTCGAGCGATTCGGTGGTGTTGGGGTTATTGCATTTCCTGCAGTTCGTATTAGTGGTAATGCCAAGCTTAGCTGCATGTTCGGCCGCCATGCAATGACCTGTGAATACTCCAACTAGCATCCTACAGTCTTTCCGAGAGAGGTGCAGTAAGTACCGGCTAAGTAATGCATTGGGCTCGTTGCACATTAATTTTGCTATTCTGCAAAAGGATGTGTTCCGCCATCTTTGCTTAATACGCTTGCTGGTGCTCTTTTCAAGACTGTTGTACAGCGATCTTAGAGAAGTGGGCACCCGCTCTGTTCTATTTACGGGTAGTTCAACGCCTGCCTTTGCTAGAATGTCTGCATCTTCATTTCCTGGAATGCCCTGGTGGCTTGGAACCCAGTAGATGTGTACTGACTTAGTCGTACATAGATCATCTAATGCCTCCCTGCTCACCTTGACCGTTTTGGAACTGAGTGAAGACGACATCATAGACTTAATAGCTGCCTGACTGTCAACCATAAGGTTGATTGTGTGGCTGGCTGTACCGAGGAGAGTCGCGACCTCCGCAGCCTTTCCTATGGCAAAAACTTCTGCCTGGAATATACTGCAGTAATCGGGTAGCTTGTATGAGAGCCCAGTGTTGGGTTGTTCGCAGTATACGGCAGCTCCTACTCCACCTGCCATCTTGTATAGGTTCAGATGACCTTCTTGCCGGCTAGCGCAGCTTTTCCAGTCATTGAGCCCATGGTGCACTCGAGTTCTGACCCTTAGGCTGTTATTGGATTTTAGGTAATCGGAGCATGTGGCCAAATCTCTGCCAATAGAACTGTGCCCAAAGCCTTGTAGTGACATGCTCCCCAGCGCCACGAGACGCTGAGCTGATTTGGCTGCCACTAGTTTCCCTTGTAGGTCTAGGGGGGATATACCCAGAAGGGTCTCCAGAGCTTTTGTGGGGGTAGTGCGTAGTGCACCTGTGATGCACAGGAGTGCTTGGCGTCGTGCCTTTTCCATTAAGGCAAGGTATGTCCTCTTTTCGGTGGCCTGCCACAACACGAGAACTCCATAGAGCAGTGTAGGACGGACAACTGCGATGTAGATCCAATGCATGAGTCTGGGTGATAGACCACAAGAGCAGCTGAGCATCTTCTTGAATGCGTACAGCGCCATGGTTGCCTTTTTCACCTTTCCTCAACATTGGCCCTCCACGTCAGTTTGCTGTCCAGTACCATGCCCAGGTACTTCACGTGGGTGTTCTGTTTGAGGCGCTTACCGTTTAGCATCGGTGAGAGCCAGTGCGGTACCATGTACCTCTTAGTGAAGAGGATGAGGTCCGTCTTTTCTGCATTAATATGTAGTCCGGCGTCTTCCGCCCACTTGCATAATTCCCGAAGGGTCCGTTCCATTATGGAGCTGAGAGTACAGGGACATACTCCCGTAATAATTATGCATATGTCATCCGCATACGCAAATATTTTAGGGGCTCCTCCGTTAAATCTCTTAATGAGGTCGTCAACTACAAGATTCCACAGAAGTGGAGACAGGACTACTTCCTAGGGGGTGCCTCTATTTGCGCCTCTTGATATCGTTGCTGTACCCCATTCCGAGTGGACCCTCCTGCAGCTTAGGAGATTGCTGATCCAGTACGTAATGGTTGGGTGCGTATCGATCGCCCTAAGTCCATCGATGATGGCGTTGGTACTGACGTTGTTAAAGGAACCTGAGATGTCTACGAAGACTCCCAGTGCATATTCTTTACTATGCTGCGCCTTCTCGACGGAGGCGACGAGCGAGTGTAGTGCCGTTTCGACGGATTTACCCTTCGTGTAGGCGTGCTGATTCGCTGAAAGCCGGGCCTCAGCTACATTGATGCTGAGGTCCAGCAGCTTTTCCATTGATTTCAGCATAAAGGATGTGAGACTGATTTGTCTGTAGTCCTTTGGGCTGCTGTGGCCACATTTACCAGCTTTGGGTAGGAATACCACCCGCGCAGTTCTCCATTGAGTTGGAATGTGCCCAGTTTTGAGGCACGCCTCGAAGATTTTGACTAGCCATGGGACGACCACGTCTTTGGTGGTTTGCAGCATGGCCGGTATGATTTTATCTTTACCCGGACTCTTTATCCTTGAGAAGGAATTAATGGCCCAAAGTACTTTATGTGAAGAGAATATTTCTTTTGGGAGTGAGAGGTCGTGACGCACGGAGCACTGTCGCACCTCCTCTGTGGGCGGTGCAGAACAGCCCGGAAAATGGGTGGACAAAAGAGCTTCTAGGGTATCCCTACTACTCTCCGTCCATGATCCGTCTTCCAGTTTCAATTGGCTTTGAATGGGCGGCTGCTTAGACAGCAGCCTCCTCAGCCTGGCAGTTTCTGGCACTGACTCCAGTTTGGAACAGAAGTTCCTCCAGGAGCTCCTCTTGGCCCTCCTAATGGCGGTCTTGTATGCTCTGAGAGCAATCTTGTATTCGTCTTGAATCATTTGAGTGTCAGTCAGTCTGGCCAGCTTGAACAGAGCCTTGGCCTCATTTCTAAGTACGGAAAGTTCGGCATTCCACCAGAGTGGTTTGGACCTCACTTTCCGCCTAGATGGTTGGCATGACTTGTTATGAAGGTGGTATTTAGTAGTAGGAGGGACTTTTCAATGTCGCCCACCGACTCAATAACACTAGGTCTACCTAGTACCCCGGACACAAGTGTCTCGAAAAGTGCCCAATCGGTATTCCTTGGGTTCCTAGGTCTATCTCTAGTGGGAGTACTTCCAAAGTTACATTTGAATTGAATGTATTTGTGGTCTGAAAAGGACGGTCTGTCTGAGACCCGCCAGATATCTATATCTACACCTGTCGCGAGTGTGAGATCGAGGACATTAGAGGAGGTGGGCCTACGTACGTGTGTACATCCCCCGTGTTAGCAATACTTAGGTTTGTGGTTAGGATAAAATCTAAGAGCGATTCACCCCTTGCGTTCGTGTCGGTTGATCCCCATACGCAGTGATGTGCGTTGGCGTCCGTTCCGACAATGAGTTGGCCGGTTCCCTCTGTCAGTTTGACCAGTTCTGCGGGTGGGGCCGGCGTGTTATGTGCCATGTAGCAGGATGCTATGGTGAGATGCACCCCATCGTTCTCCAGCCTGACTGCTGTTAGATCTTCAGAGCTGTAATTAGGTATAAGATAAGCATGTAGGCCTTTCCGTACAAGTACGGCGGTTCTTAGTCTGCTTATCGTTGAGATATGAAACGCGCTGTAGTTGTTAGACCTTAGTCCCGCCACCATGTTGCCAGAGGCAATCCATGGTTCTTGAACTAAGGCCACATCGACGAGCCCTTGCTCCAAGGCCAATAGGAGCTTCTTCGATGCCAACTTACTTTTGTGCAAGTTTATCTGCAGTACCCCCACTTGCTGGGGTATCTGCACTTGCCGTCGACGGGTTGACTATCACGGTCAGGTCTTCGTCCTCTTCCTCCTCTGAAGCGATGTCCAATGACTGGGTGGCTTCGAGGACCGATTCGAGACCGAGGTCTCTCTCCACCTCCCCAGCTGCAAGCGTGTGTGTGTTCTTGTCTTCGGGGTGGCGTTTCTTCAGGCGGAGGTATACACTACCCACACCCCAGGCCATCTTCCCGAACCGTGCATACAGGATGTCCTCCGCTTCTTTATTGATCTGGAGGATTACACTCTGGCCCTTTTTCGATTGGGAGAAGGTACCAGCGTGCAACACCTTCCAGTCGCTGGACGGAACATCCGTATTTTGGCGCTGTAGCAGCCGAAGGGCTTGGTCACCTTGGACGGCAATCGGGAAGAGCACTTTAGCCTTAGGTTTGGACGGGATGTTTTCCCTGTCTACCACCTCCAGCTGTGCTCCTTCCCAGACCGCGCCCAGTGCCGGGACCACTACCCTTAGCCATGCCAGAGTTGGGTCATCTTGTCATTTGAGGATCTTGCATCCGTTGAGCCACCCCGCACCATCGAAGGTTGGCATGAGGGCCTCCGGATCCTCATCCATCTTGCTCATGAGCTTCTCGACAAGTTTCTCGTGGACGATTATCCATCGGTCCTCCGAGATCTTGCCGTTCTCGTCGCTTTTGTCTATCAGAGCCACGATGAGGTGTCGTTTGACGACATCCGTCATCGCAACTCGTATGTTATGCCATCGGGGGATCGGGCATTTTGGGCCACGCTGCCGCTTGCTGGTCGGGGCCTCACGGCTCTTGTTGCTGTCGGCTGAGCGGTGCCTTTTCTCCGCCAGCATCTCATCCATCTTATTAGCGTAGTCGCTCGACGTCGCCTGCATCTGCGGCAGTTGAGCAAAGTGACGGCGGCTCTCCGCAATTCTCTCCTCGGCCCAGGCTAGCTTAGCCTTGTCCTCTTCAGACAGACTCGCTGTGTCACGGAGCCGACTCTGAATTTTGATCGCCGCCTTGTACTGAGCTTTAACCTTTTGCCACTGCCTAGTGCGTTTAGGCCCTTCCCTGAGTGGGGAGCTGGTACCTAGCACCGGAGAGCGCAAAAGGCTTTCTTATTCCCTCGTAGTAATTGACGCAACGCTCTCAAGGTCCGAGTCTTCGTGGACTGTGGTACCTGAGCGGTTTAATTAGCGCTTTTGTTTGTTGGCAGTCGTACTACTGACCTGCTCACGCCAAATCAGAGGTGTGACCACTGGCGACACGCAGAGGGGATTTCTCCGTCCATTGGACATCTGGATACCCAAACTGGGGCGATAACCTGGCCTGCCACGATGGTCAACTTCGTGTTTATTGCAGGGACAACAGCTGATTCTCCGGATGGTCCCTTTGGCCCTCTTTGGTCGTCGGCAACATTCCAGGGTTCGTATTCCTCTGCGTCCGCATTTCCAACAGAATAGCACTGGACGAGATCGGCAACTGCTCTGGAAATTATATTAATGTTTGTGGAAGAGGTTGAGTTTTCATACATGCATGCAGTGCACTATGGGGAATTGTGTAATTCTTGAGCACATAATTCATAATCTATTTTATGCAGTTCTCTATACACTATGTAAACATTTTTCATCAAAATGGGCGTCTCAAGAAGCGAGCACGGCCCTAAAACGAAGTTTTGCCAAATAAGTGTTCTATAAAATCTGTAACAGAACAATTTATAGTTATATTATATTAATAGGCAGTGAATTTATTAAGCCAATCTTGCTATTCGATATTTTCCTCTATTTCAAGTTCAAAATTTATTGGGAAATTGAGAAAACTATCATTCGCTTAGAAAGTTTTCCAGCATGTCTTAGTTTTACTCTATCGCTTAAAGACAGAAATAGTATAATGGGTCGCCCAACCATTTTCTTACGATTCTCTAATTTTTTCCCGATTGTCCTAGAAGTCGATAAGTTTAACCAGTCAGCATGGTGGCGCTTGAACATTTCAAAATTGTAATCTGCATTAGCGCCACTTTCACAATATATCGATGCTGAATAAAAGACATTTTCTTCTTAATTCGGTTCTGAGTTCGCATTCAACGTCCTGGCCACAGTCTCTGCCCGCAGTCTCTGTCATTGTCAATCGTATGTGTATTCGCATGCAGACAAACAGATGTATGTTTGAGTATGCTTAGATTGTTTTTGTATCAACTTGTATTAATGCAAGTTCTACACATTGTAATATCTCTGGACCGATATTAAAAACGCGGGGCGACTATAACATTCTTTCTTGTTATACCCGTTACTTGTAGAGTACAAGGGTATATTGTAATCGTTGGAATGTATGTAACAGGCAGAAGGAGGCGTGGCAGACCCCATAAAGTATATATATTCTTGATCAGCATCAATAGCCGAGTCGGTATAGCCATGTCCGTCCGTCCCTCTGTGTGAACAAAAGGATCTCAGAGACTATAAGAGCTAGAAAGGTGAAAGGGGTCGCAAATGAAAGGTACAATACCCAAGCAGTACGAGTTTGTTTTTGTTTTTGACACGCCCACTTTAGGGCGTTCTGTCTTCATATAAAAGTAAATGTACAGATAAAACTTGAATGTTTTAGTGTAGAAAACTTTTTTGTTAGCAATGCTATCTGATCCAAATTTATGAAGTACATGTACTGACCAAGTTTGATCGAAATCGGACAACTATATCGTATAGCTCCCATAGGGCCGATCGGTCAAAAATACGCTTCAAATATAAATTAGTATGAACAAATTTTGCATTGACTAAGCTATCGAAATGAAACTGACACAAAATAAATATCAATAATACAAATATACTGACCAAGTTTCATACAAATCGGACTACTATATCGTATAGCTCCCATAGGGACAATAGGTCAAAAATTAGCATTTTGTATGAATTTGTGTGAACATTTTCTGTATTTACCAAGCTATCTTAATGAAACTGATACAGAATAAATTTATCAATAACATAAATGTACTGACCAAGTTTCATACAAATCGGACTACTATATCGTATAGCTCCCATAGGAACAATCGGTCGAACATTGAGTAACGGGTATCCTAAAGTCGCGGGGCGACTGTAGCATTCTTTCTTGTTTATTTATTCGAAAGGGGCGTTGACACGCCCTCTTTTCCAAAATAGCTTTACATGTTCTATAACCACATAACAAAAAAAAAAAAAAAACGCTGTGAAAAATATCTTCTGGTTAACTTACAATAATTACCCATAGTGCAATGCTTTGGACGGCACAGCCAGCGAAGTCGGGCAGCGCTGCCGCCACACATGCACCGCAAACATTCGAACATGTATTTGAATGATTCTGTCTCGCTTGCGCTCAAATGTAAACATTTTCACGTGTTTTCTTTCTTGAATAGTTTGAATAGAATAGTTTGATATAATTAGTCTCCACACGAATTGTTAATTACAATAAGGAACAAATGTTGAAATTTATTTTTATTAATTGTGGGTAAAAGGGGCGTGGCAGTCCAAAATTTAAAATGTCAATGTTTTCATGTCACACGCTAGGAACCTCCATACCAAAATTGGTGATCCTAGGTGCCAAAGTTACTGAGATATTCGCCGAAAACACCGATTTTTCCCGAGGTGTGTTTGGTTTTTTGCTCATTGTGAGCGTATGATGCGTGGCATCAAAAAAAAGGAAATTCTAGTATTGACTGACTAAATATGTGATTGATTGAGACCAAGCTCGAACTTGTTGCTCTTACCATCTCTGAAATATGTTTGCTCATAAGGACAGACGGACATGGCTATATCGACTCGGCTTTTGATGCTGATCAAGAATATACATACTTTATGGGGTCTGTCACTCCTCCTTCTGCCTGTTACTTCATTTGCACAAACCCAATATTCTCTTGCAGAGAGTATAAAAATGGTTCATGGACGTCGACTTATTTTAATCCAGTTACCTTTTAAAATTATGAGAAAACGCTTTGAATCTAGTAAGCTATAGGAAAAACAAACATCAGCAATTATGCACTTGTCAAAATTTTGGACAAATTTTTTATTCGTATAACATACGCGAAAGTAAACGGATAAAAATGTCTCGTGCGAGCTGTAATCCAAAATTTTCTTAAATGTCCCAGTGTGACTGTGCTTATAAGTTTTCTAAAGAACCGTGTCGCAGTGAAGGTGAAAAAATGTGAATACAAGTGCAAAATTGATTTCGAAAACGACAAAATTATATTCCGATGAAGGGCATACCTTAATTCTGTGGAAGTCAAGAAGAAGTACAGAAAAATCCAACGCAATTTAAAGAAAAGTATACGTTAAAATACTTTTATAAGGTAAGACATTCTCGACGGCATATTTACTTGAATGAAATATTATTTAGAGCTGCAAAAATATCGAAAAAATTCATAAAAACATTATTTGTATTTTATTGTTTTTTAACGTAAAAAAGTCTTCATGTTCACCTTAAGAATAAAAGAACAGATAGTTTTAATGTGATTTGCAAATCTTAATATTTTTTAAAACCAAAAATCACAACGTTTAACATAAATTCACAATCTTAATAATTATTGTTCATCTTTTATATTTATTATATTTTATATTTATCTTATAACCAACAATTATAAAGTTTGATTTTAGTTCGCAAGTCATAGTTTCTACTGACTTTATTATAAGGCTTAAATTCACGCGAGTCAGAAGCATAAAAACGAAGTTTGATTTTAATTATTAAGAGACCAATTCAAGAGATCAATTTTGTAGGCAATTATTTTTGCACAAACTTACTCTCAAATAATCCAACGGGTTTTTATTGTGAAGCGCATTATACTGCTCCAGATACTGCCTTATCGATATAATAGCGTCACTCCTGCTTGTTTTCTTCTTTTCATCAATATGTTTTGTTATAAATTTAAACAAGCCATCTTGTTGGGTTTGGTTTCTTCTTCAATTATTGTATCATTTCATAGTACACATTTTTGAAAAGCACATGCTGCAATATTTTTCCGCTTAGCAGTGAATATTTTGGGTCAAGCGCTTTGACAAACTTTTAAAACCCGGCGTCTTTAACAACGTTTTTTGTCAAAAAATGCCTGTCTGAATGACGAGGGTATAAATGGTTTGACCATTTAAATGTAACGACTATAACTTAACATCTTTCGAGTTTCGGGCGATAGCGGTAGCAGGATCTTCTGGTTCGCTAGCTCATTCGAGAGTGCGGGGGGGGGGGGGTTCGTTCCTACTTCTCGTCCTTGGTACATAAGGTATAAATTGGGATCCCTACAAAACTAAACAAACATGGAAAAAATAACCATGGCCAAACAAAAAGGGTAAAACCCTACTATTGTCTAAATAAAAAGAGGCGAGGTCCATGGTGTCAGTTGACACTCGCGCTCTCTACCCTACACAACCATGATCCTTCCAGGATAATTGCGAAAGATACCCAAAGGGTATCAGGCAGAAGGAGGCCTGGCCGACCCCATGTTCTTGATCAGCATCAACAGCCGTGTCCATATAGCAATGTCCGTCTGCCTGTCCGTATGAGCACCTGGAAAGTCTACCTACTACTAAGACCCCTACCGCCCCGCAATGAGCAAAAAAACAGACACACCTCGAAAAAATCGGTGCTTTAGGCGAATATCTCAGTAACTACGGCACTTGGGAGCACCAATTTTGGTATGCAGGTTCCTAGAGACAGCCTAAATGCAATGTCATTAAAAATGTTAAGCTGACACGCCTCCTTTTCACAGAAGAACTAAAAAACTTTCAAATTTCAATGCCGTTTTTAAGGCATTTATTCCAATAGTACAGTTTTGTAATTTAACATTCGTTTGGAGACATATTATATTAAACTACTTTGCATAAAAATTCTACTATGGTAGATTTTACTAGGTAGATTTAAAAGAATATTCAATAAAATAAAAAATGATCTAAATAGATAATAGTATTCATTAATCGAAACCTAAAACTATATTTAAAAGTATATTTAACAAAAAAAAAAACTCGTCAATTTCGTTGAAGAAAATTATTGGCTTACTTTGTATTATCTTCTTTTTTACAATTTGAACGATTGGGCAACTCCGTTTTGGCAATTTGACCATCTGTTATGTCCCGTTATTTCAAACTTAGCACATTTGCATTATTACATAGAGCATTTTGTGAGAATTGAGCTAAATTTGGATTTTTTCTTAAAAAATGGCACCAAAACAAAAAGAAACCTCCGTAGCTCAGCGGAAAATAATACTTCATTTGCACGATCAGGGCAAATCGTTGTACATTGTACTTTGTACATTTCCGTTTATCTTCGAAGTGACAAACTGCAGCTCACACTTACCATAAAAGGATTCGGCTCCCCACACCATTACACAACCTGCACAGGTGTGATGACGACTTAAAAAACATTCCTTCTTTCGTATGTCATGAAAATAATAGTTGTACCCTATAGTTCAAAAGGCGCTGGACAAATTGGGAAGTGTGCACACGAAAGCTAAAAGTATAAACAAATACTTTCATCGCAGCTCATCAGGCTTACAAAAGCCTAAAGATATGCAAGGTCTTCTTAAGTTGCCCTTATACAGGATGTGCCAACACGTTGGAATTCCACATATAAAATGTTTCAACGTCTGTCTACTTTTAAGGACGCAGTTGTGGCAGCGCTGTCATCAAGGACAGACATAATTTTGTCACCAGAAGACAGGATTGTCATTGATGGAGTGCTTCCAGTACTAAAGCCTTTTTATGAGGTGACTGAAGAAATTTCAGCTGAAAAAAACGTAACATTATCAAAAATAATTGCTTTGAATTAATTACTTCAAAAAAAAAAAAAAAATGACAACCATATCTTCAACGGTTGACAACAATCAAGTTACAGAAGTAGTAACGGGACTCATTAACGAGATAAACGGCAGATTTAATGATTTCGAGGGAAACATTTTATAAGCGGAGTACCATTCTCGACTCTAGGTTCAACGGCCGCGCATTAAAATTGCCTGAAACGATGCGTTCACTTCCAGAACCACCAACGGAAGTAATAAGCGAAAATCGGCAAGAAGAGGACACAATATGGGCTGAGTTTGGCATTATTTTGAACTCACCCAACCCACCAACAATACCGCGAAATGGATAAATATTTAGGTGAGGAGTACATCAGCAGAAAGGATCATCCACTGGTACGGTGGAATCAGTGGAAAGCGCAATACCCGCTGCTGTACAAATATATGTCAGTGCTATGCGAGCGCATATTTTCAAATTCAGGCGAAACCGTACGTATATGTGTGTGCATACATACAGTTTGACACGAAAGTGTTTTCACGTGGGGAAAAATATTATATTTTTGTTCTTTAACAAAAAAAAAAAAAATACTTGGAGTGAGATTTCAACATTTTTTAAAATTATATTATGTTTTTCAAACGGTTGTCTTACAAAAATAATTAATAAAAACTAAAAAACTATTAACTAAGACATTAAAAAAAAATAACAACTAAAAGCGTGTTCAAATTCATGTGACACGAAAGTGTTGCACACATACTATTCTCTATTTCTTTTCATTGCTAAATTCGCATTTACCGTTGTTTTCGTCGTTTTCAATGTGCACAGCTGTGGCTGATGCTATGTTCTGACGAATTTTATCATATTTTGTAACAATCGAAACACATTCATTACAATTTTGAACGGCTTAGAAAAAATAAAAAATGCCAGGAAAGCGATTGTCATTTGACATGATTCAATTGGTTTATTATAACCACACCAAGGGAAGATCGGTCTCGGAGATAGCTGAAATGTTTGCAATATCAAAAAGGACAGTCTACAATGTTTTAAGCCGCGCAGAGAACAACGAAACGCTTGAACCAAAGCGTTCAACTGGACGACCTCGGGCTTTAATGGACAGGGCAGAGCGTATTATGGCTAGAAAAATTAATGAGAACCCAACCATTTCGACCAGAACGCTTGCGAGGGAGCTGCAGGAAGAGTGTGAGATTGACATATCCCGCGAAAGTGTCCGTAGAGCCCTAAAAAGGAACGAATTTTCATCCAGAGTTGCGCGAAAAAAACCATTATTGTCGACGGATCACGTAAATAGACGTCTAACATTCGCCAGGATGAATGTGGGACATGTGGAATCTTATTGGGGTGACACTATATTTTGCGACGAAACCAAAATGATGTTATATTACAACGATGGACCCAGCCGTGTGTGGCGAAAGCCGTTGAAAACTCTGGAGCGGAAAAACATAATTTCTACTGTAAAGTTTGGCAAACTTTCAGTGATGGTCTGGGGGTGTATTTATATAGTTATATACTTAGTATAGTCAATATCGCCTTATTTTTTAAAACTTTTTCTTTTGTGCAAACACTTTCGTGTCACATGAATTTAAACACGCTTTTAGTTGTTATTTTTTTTTAATGTCTTAGTTAATAGTTTTTTAGTTTTTATTAATTATTTTTGTAAGACAACCGTTTGAAAAACATAATATAATTTTAAAAAATGTTGAAATCTCACTCCAAGTATTTTTTTTTTTTTTGTTAAAGAACAAAAATATAATATTTTTCCCCATGTGAAAACACTTTCGTGTCAAACTGTACATATAATACATACAAAAACGAATTTGTAGCATGTATATGCATATAAAAAAAAAGAATTTTAAGAGTAGGGCGTGGTGCAACTGCTAGAGTTGCGGCGCATTATGGAAAGTTCGACTGAGATCGCGGGTTGAAACGCTGATAGTGACAATTGTTAAATGAAATTTGAAAATTTAATTCAAAATGTAAATATTAAGTTTTGATCTTTTAAATGTATTTTTAAAATATTAATTTAAATTTAAGACAAATGCTCACTACAATGAGAGTACGGGATCTTCTATAGTCGGCTCGCTCGACTGTAGCCTTTCTTACTTGTTTTTTCATGTCACGCCCCATTCGCCTACAATAAGGAAAAACCTGTACACACCTCGGAAAAAATCGATTTTTTAGGCGAATATCTCAGTAACTATGGCACTTAAGAAGACAAATTTTGGTATACATAATACTAATACCCTTTTCTCACAAGAAATAAAAAATTTTTTTAACTTTAATGCCATTTTAAGGCATTTGTTGTTATCGTATTGTATTGTGATTTATATCCTGATTCATTAAAATCGGACTATAAACAAGAAAGCTAGAAACGTAACCAGATTAATAATTGAACCCAATGTCAATATATGAGTGCAAGCGAAACAGTTATATACAAACTAATGGCCCTCATGAGTACATTCGAAACGCAAAAAGAAGTACTCATACCAGAGTCCTGCAATGAGTATTCTCGAGTATGTTCGAACTTTTCATCAAACGATCGGGTAACGAGTATACCAACGGGCTGTCCGCCCGTTCGAATCACAACGATCATTTGCCCGTTTTCTGCTTGATTCGAATATGATCGTTTGATATCAAACAATTTGGTTGCGAGCACAACGATCATCCCCATAGATCGTTTGGTGATCGTTCGACTGGAATTACGGGTATTCGAACGCAACCTGCCTGCCCGTAATTTCAGTACAAAAGTACAAACAAACGTTCAAGTATCAAGCCAGTTCGTTGGTTCGCTTGAGTTGCGTGACGTTCGCAGTGTTGCCATTTATTGGGAGGAAAATATGCTAGTTCTAGCGGAAAAGGCTAGATTGCAATAAAAAATAATAAGAAAATTGTATAAGTATATATTTTTCTTCTTCTTTTATTATTAAAAATTTTATAAACCATAATGGGTAATAAAAAAAATGAAATATCTATATTATTTATATGCATTGATTTTCCCATGTACACATAAGTAAAGGCTAGATCAAGCGGGAAACAATTTAGAGAGCAACACTGAAGGCACGCGCAACACGTTGAGGGTTGTTTTTGTTTTGTGTGGATTTGTGCGAGCAAGTATTGTTATGTTTGACATACCACGCATTTCGCTAATATTTTTTTAAGACAGAAAAACCCAAATGGAAGAGTATCTACCTGCTGCACATATTGCGCTAAATGCAAAATGCCCCTTTTACAAAACTCATAGAATCATACTCTTGCCAAACAAGGGAATTTCCAAAAGGTCAGCCCACTGTTGAGCGTCATAAAGGGTTTCAGCACATTTTAATTATGTAAAAATTGTATGTATGAACAGAGTATTCAAACCTAAATTGTATTTATTATTAAATGCCAATTTATTAAAAACAAGTAAGATAAGTACAGTCGAGCACGCCCGACCGTATAATACTCTCTGCATTTTCCGCCGATTAAATTGCTAAAATCGGTCTAGGGATATTACAATGTATACTACTTGCATTAAAACATGTTGAAACAAAAACAATCTAAGCATAATCAAACATACATCTGTTTGTCTGTATGCGAATACACATACGAAAGACAAAATATGATGCATACATGTATGTATGTGTGTACTGCGGGCAGCGCTGCCGCCACACAGGCAGCGACAACATTCGAACATGTGCTTGTATGTTTCTATCTCGCTTGCACTCATACATGATATTGCATTCAGTTATCATTATTGTAACGCTTCTAGTTTTCTTGTTTACAGTCCGATTTTAATGCACCTTTCAGGATAGTTTGATATCGTTAGTCTCCACACGAATTATAAATTAGAATACTCTACGATAAGAAGAAATGCCTTTAAAACGTATTAAAGTTTGAATAGTTTTTAGTTCCTATGGGGAAAGGGGGCGTGGCAGCCCAAAATTTTTAATGGCATGACATTTACTCAGTCTCCTCCATACCAAAATTGGTGATCCTAGGTGCCACAGTTACTGAGATATTCGCCGAAACACCGATTTTTTCCGAGGTGTGCCAGGTTTTTTGCTCATTGTGGGCGAATGGGGCGTGGCATCGCAAAAAAAAAAGATTCTTGTATTGACTGACTAAATATGTGATCGATTGAGACCAAGATCGAACTTGTAGCTCTCTCCATTTTTGAAATCTGTTTGTTCATACGGACAGACAGACAGACGGACATGGCTATATCGACTCGGCTTGTGATGCTGATCAAGAATATATATACTTTATGGGATCTGTCACGCCTCCATCTGCCTGTTACATACATTTGCACAAACCCAATATACTCTTGCAGAGAGTATAAAAAGGGGGCGGAGTGAAGTGTGTAATACGTGTGGTCTGGTGAGGAATAACAATGAAAAGGAAATGAAAAACATCGTTGGATGCAAAATCTGTTTCGCAGTCTTGAAGTACTCGAACTGTACTTCTAATTTAGTCAAGCATAAATCACTAACCAGAGAATACATAGATGCGTCAAACTCAAGATTTTTTGAAAGCAAACGCTTGCCTACTCATGGACCCCCAGAGAGCTTCGGCAAAAAGCCGAACGTCGTAGCGCCCCGGAGAGCCGATCGCCTCTCAGTAAATTCAATGCAGACGAAAACAAATTTAGTCTGCCACAGTCAACGAAACGATGAGCACGGTTATGTCGCTTGTGCTCTCGTTTTATGTTTATATGTTTGTCTCTTTCTAGCATGCCAGATACACACATTTTGCGAAGTCTCGCAACAGCACATTTCAGCAACCGGCTCGCTGCAAAAATTTGTGTTTTTGACAAAACAACGATCGAGCTAGGAAGTCATAAATCTATTTTAGGGATATGTAGGGTTTTAAGCTGACCGAGAGCAAGTGTTGCCGTGGCGCTGCTGGTTAGGTGCTCGACCGAAGTGCAGAGCACATGTTATCAAATCACAGTCGGGTCTGTTCAAATGGAATTCTTGCATTTAAATAAATTGCTCTAAAATTCTATGTTTTACAAAAAAATAATTATTTTATAAACTTTAAATAAAAAAACATTAAAAATAATTATCATCAATTACAATTTTCAACAGTTTCCAAATCGGCAGAAGTGGGACTCGAACCCATGATCACCGCACTTCGGTCGAGCACCTAACCAGCAGCGCCACGGCAACACTTGCTCTCGGTCAGCTTAAAACCCTACATATCCCTAAAATAGATTTATGACTTCCTAGCTCGATCGTTGTTTTGTCAAAAACACAAATTTTTGCAGCGAGCCGGTTGCTGAAATGTGCTGTTGCGAGACTTCGCAAAATGTGTGTATCTGGCATGCTAGAAAGAGACAAACATATAAACATAAAACGAGAGCACAAGCGACATAACCGTGCTCATCGTTTCGCTGACTGTGGCAGACTAAATTTGTTTTCGTCTGCATTGAATTTACTGAGAGGCGATCGGCTCTCCGGGGCGCTACGACGTTCGGCTTTTTGCCGAAGCTCTCTGGGGGTCCATGAGTAGGCAAGCGTTTGCTTTCAAAAAATCTTGAGTTTGACGCATCTATGTATTCTCTGGTTAGTGATTTATGCTTGACTAAATTAGAAGTACAGTTCGAGTACTTCAAGACTGCGAAACAGATTTTGCATCCAACGATGTTTTTCATTTCCTTTTCATTGTTATTCCTCACCAGACCACACGTATCACACTTCACTCCGCCCCCTTTTTATACTCTCTGCAAGAGTATATTGGGTTTGTGCAAATGTATGTAACAGGCAGATGGAGGCGTGACAGATCCCATAAAGTATATATATTCTTGATCAGCATCACAAGCCGAGTCGATATAGCCATGTCCGTCTGTCTGTCTGTCCGTATGAACAAACAGATTTCAAAAATGGTAAGAGCTACAAGTTCGATCTTGGTCTCAATCGATCACATATTTAGTCAGTCAATACAAGAATCTTTTTTTTTGCGATGCCACGCCCCATTCGCCCACAATGAGCAAAAAACCTGGCACACCTCGGAAAAAATCGGTGTTTCGGCGAATATCTCAGTAACTGTGGCACCTAGGATCACCAATTTTGGTATGGAGGAGACTGAGTAAATGTCATGCCATTAAAAATTTTGGGCTGCCACGCCCCCTTTCCCCATAGGAACTAAAAAACTATTCAAACTTTAATACGTTTTAAAGGCATTTCTTCTTATCGTAGAGTATTCTAATTTATAATTCGTGTGGAGACTAACTATATCAAACTATCCTGAAAAGTGCATTAAAATCGGACTATAAACAAGAAAACTACAAGCGTTACAATATTGATAACTGAATGCAATGTCATGCATGAGTGCAAGCGAGACAGAAACATACCAGCACATGTTCGAATGTTTTCGCTGCCTGTGTGGCGGCAGCACTGCCCACAGTCGCTACACACTGTACACACATTCATACATATATGCATAATATATCGTCTTTCGTATGTGTATTCGCATACAGACAAACAGCTGTATGTTTGATTATGCTTAGTTTGTTATTGTCTCAACGTGTATTAATGCACGTTATACGCATTGTAATAACTCGATACCGATTTTAATAATATAATCGGTGGAAAATGCAGAGAGTATTATACGGTAGGGCGTGCTCGACCGTACTTATCTAACGTATATTCTCTTGCCAGCAATTTCGTCTTAATAGAGACAGCGTGCTCGGTTTTATGAGTGCTGTCCAATATTTCATGCTAATTTTTAATCATTAATAAAAAGAAAATTAGTGAACTAGTATAAAAGTAATTTATTAAATACTTACAAGTTTTAACATACAAACGATTACAAATTCATACTAACAAAGGACGTCACAGTTATTTCAAACAATATGTTACAATTAGCTAGTTTCAAACATGTAAATGTTGACAATCATGAATGTTTTTGAATTTAACTCACATTATGCGAATTGTCTTCGAAGTTTTTCTCGTCCATTTCAGCACGCATCTTTACTCTACAACTGACCGAAAGCAATTAATACGCAACCCTTACCCAAGCATTCACAATTCCTTTCACACTCGCGAATATTTGGAAATACCAAGTATACCCGCAAAAAGTACTGTATTTACTCGTTTCGTTTGTTCGGCTTGATGAGTGCAAGTAGAGCAAAACAAAATACTTCGATTTTTATACCCGTTACTCGTAGAGTACAAGGGTATATTGTAATCGTTGGAATGTATGTAACAGGCAGAAGGAGGCGTGGCAGACCCCATAAAGTATATATATTCTTGATCAGCATCAATAGCCGAGTCGATATAGCCATGTCCGTCCGTCCGTCTGTCCGTCTGTATGAACAAAAGGATCTCAGAGACTATAAGAGCTAGAAAGGTGAAAGGGGTCGCAAATGAAAGGTACAATACCCAAGCAGTACGAGTTTGTTTTTGTTTTTTGACACGCCCACTTTAGGGCGTTCTATCTTCATGTAAAGGCAAATGTTGTTAGCAATGCTATCTGATCCAAATTTACACGGAGACTACATGTCTATAAAGTACATGTACTGACCAAGTTTGGTCGAAATCGGACAACTATATCGTATAGCTCCCATAGGGCCGATCGGTCAAAAACACGCTCCAAATATAAATTAGTATGAAAAAATTTTGCATTAACTAAGCTATCTTAATGAAACTGACACAAAATAAATAAATCAATTATATAAATATACTGACCAAGTTTCATTGAAATCGGACTACTATATCGTATAGCTCCCATAGGGACAATAGGTCAAAAATTTTCATTTAGTATGAATTTGTATGAAAATTTTCTATCAATAACATAAATGTACTGACCAAGTTTCATACAAATCGGACAACTATATCGTATAGCTCCCATAGGAACAATCGGTCGAACATTGAGTAACGGGTATCCTAAAGTCGCGGGGCGACTGTAGCATTCTTACTTGTTTCTATTTTGTTTCACTCGTTTGAAAGAAATTTTACCGCACCAAATATATGAAAACTTACAAATCTAGAAGATTGTAGCGAACGAGTATGCTTGTGCAGGCTTCTAATACAAACATGTGTTCGAAGTTCGAACGTTTTCTCTGCTTGTGTTGTGGCAGCGCTGCCCGCGTTCGCTGGCTGTGCCGACCAATACATACATACATGCACATACAGTTGCGAGCAAAACAAGAAAGAAAAGTACAGTCGAGCACGCCCGACCGTAGTATACTCTCTGCATTTTTTCCCGATTAAGTTATTAAAGTTATTAAAAAGCATTAAAACACGTTAAAACAAAAACAATCTAAGCATAATCAAACATACATCTGTTTGTCTGTATGCGAATACACATACGAAAGACAATTATTATGCATATACATGTATGTATGTATGTGTGTATTCAGCGCGGCCAGCGGCTGCGGGCAGCGCTGACGCTACACAAGCAACGAAAACATTCGAACATATGTTTGTATGTTTCTGGCTCGCTTGCACTCATACATGATATTGCATTCAGTTATCAATATTGTAACGCTTCTAGTTTTCTTGTTTATCGTGCGATTTCAATGCGCCTTTCAGGATAGTTTGATATAGTTAGTCTCCACACGAATTATAAATTACAATACTGTACTATATAAACAAAAGCCAAAAAACGGAACGAAATTTGAGGACAATTTTTATTAATTGTGGGAGAAAGGGGCGTGGCAGTCCAAAAATTTAAATGTCAATGCATTTACACTGTCACTAGGAACCTCCATACCAAAATTGGTGATCCTAGGTGCAATAGTTATTGAGATATTCGCCCAAAACACCAATTTTTTCCGAGGTGTGTCTAGTTTTTTGCTCATTGTGGGCGAATGGGGCGTGGCATCGAAAAAAAAAAGATTCTTGTATTGACTGACTAAATATCTGATCGATTGAGACCAAGCTCGAACTTGTAGCTCTTACCATCTCTGAAATCTGTTTGTTCATACGGACAGACAGACAGACGGACATGGCTATATCGACTCGTCTTGTGACGCTGATCAAGAATATATATACTTTATGGGGTCTGCCACGCCTCCTTCTGCCTGTTACATACATTTTCACAAACCCAATGTACTCTTGCAGAGAGTATAAAAATAGTAGCAGTTTACCAGCACTTTTAAAGATCACGATAACTCGCATGAAAATATTCTGTTCTGCTAAAACTGGATAAAACAGCTAACTGAAATGTGTATCATATATTCAACTCATTATAACGGCAAATCGTGCGTTTTTTTCGGTATGAATTCATTTTTATGCGTAATTGCAAATTTTTGGGCGAGAAAAATAAAAATAGTTATGACTCTAACATCACACAACACGAAAACTATTTCAAATAAATTAATGATTTCAACGCTATTGGGCTTATTAAGTCCATCTTACTTAAATATCATTCAATTTGTAATTCTAAGTTGTCATAATGGGCGGGTAAAGCACACATACCTCGAAAAAAACAAGTAAGAAAGGCTACAGTCGATCGAGCCGACTGTAAAAGACCCCGTACTCCCATAGTATTGCATTTTATTTAAATTAAAATTTTCAAATGAAATTTAAAAAATTATAATTAAATATTTACATTTTGAATTAAAATTAAAAAATAAATAAATTAACAACTGTCATCGTCAGCACTCGAACCCGCGATCCATGCGAAGGTTCCACATTGCGCCGCAACTCTATCAGTTGCACCACACCCCTCTTCTATCATTCTTCCGATTATTTCCATATAAGTATGTGCACACATACATATGTGTGTATGTATAGCATTGGTCGGCGCGGCCAGCGGCTCCGGGCAGCGCTGCCGCCAGCAGGTAGAGAAAACGTTCGAACATATGTTTGTATGTTTCTGTGTTTGTTTGTATGTGTTGCGCGCATGCAGTGATTTTGCTTTAAAATAACTTCGACTTTGAACCGTAATTTCTCTGTTGTTTGACATAGGATTTTGATGCCACTTTCAGGAAAGTTAGAAATAGTAATTCTCTAAGCGTATGTTAAATTACAACACTGTACTATTTGATTTAATGCCTGAAACAAGGCATTGAAGCTGGAGAGTCTTTTATTTCTGATGAGCAAAGGGGGCGTGGCAGCTCAAAATTTTTAATGACATTATACTAAGGCTGTCTCTAAGAACCTGTATACCAAAATTTGTGCTCCTAAGTGCTATAGTTACTGAGATATTCACCTAAAACACAAATTTTTTCGAGGTGTGTCTGGTTATTTGCTCATTGCGGGGGCGGTAAGGGGCGTGGCAACAATTTGAAATAAACTTGATCTGCTCTACAAAATAACGGACTTACATTCCAAATTTGGTGTCTCTAGCTCTTGTAGTTTAAAAGATCCAGGTGTTCATACGGACGGACAGACGGACGGACGGACAGACGGACATGGCTATATCGACTCGGCTGTTGATGCTGATCAAGAATATATATACTTTATGGGGTCGGCCACGCCTCCTTCTGCCTGTTACGCACATCTCGCTTCTGACAAACTTAATAGACCCCCTTTACTCTTTTTTAAAGAGTACGGGGTCTAAAAATGTTAAAACAAAACCTCATATCGGAAAGAAAGTCCTATGGAGAAGTTCAAAAAATCTTGATGTGCACACCAACAGTAATCCGGAATGCCCTTAAACCCCCAAAAGAAAAAGAAACCCGCGGTCGAAAGCGCAAAATTTCTCCGCATTTGGAGAAACGAATAGTGCGATCTTCGAAAACTTATCCCTTTGCATCTGCTGTGAACATTAAAAGTGTCAGCAAGTGTTTGGACAGTACGCCGAGTACTTAAGAAGGCCGACTTAAAGGCACACAGTCCAAGAAAAGTTCCCCTTCTCTCAAAAAAGAACGTGAATCAAGGAATTCAATTTTTAAAAACTCACCTCAATTGGCCTGTGGATTAGTCCAAAGTTGTGTTGTTTGGGGACAAGGGATCCCGACCGTATGTAAGACGTCCAAAAAATCAGGAATACTGTCCCCAATACACAACGAAGACAATAAAGCACGGAGTACGCAGTGTAATGGTCTGCGGCTGCTTTTCGTATTTCGGTGTTAGTCCCATACATTACATAGAAGGCATCGTAGAGCACCATGTCTACGTTAAAATTATAGAGGAAATAATGCTGCGGAGGTTGACATGCCGCTTTGTTGGGTCTTTCAACAGGACAACCACCCGAAGCACTCAAGCAAATTGCCAAAGGCTTGCTTCCAAAAAGCGGGAGTGGATCTAATGGAGTGGCCCACACAGTCACCCTATCTTAACCCAATTGAAAATTTGTGCTGCTTCAAAGCCCACAACAAAAGAAGATCCTTGGGATGTAGTGGAGCGCAATTACTGAAAGGCAATTACACCTGAAAGGTGCCTATATTTAAAAGGAACGACAAAGGAGTTGACTTAAATAATAAATCCTTCATTAACAAAATCTTATACCAAAAACCCTGAATCCTCTATTAAAAGCATTTGTTTCTGTGGGTTGCTTAAATTCAAACGAGCCACTACTATTTTCTTGCTCGCAGCTGCATATGTGCATACATAAAATGTCAAACGAATTTGTTGGTGCATACAGACAAATGAATGTTTGTTCGATTATGCTTGGGATTTATTTTTGTTTCGACGTGTCCTAATGAAAGTATTATCTATTGTGATACTTGGATGCGGATTAAATTATTTTAATCGATAATGAAAGCAAAGAGTATTATACGGTCGGGCGTGCTCTACTGTACTCCTCTTACTTGCTTTGTCATGAATGAAAAAAATATTAACCTTGGTTTTGATTTTTGCAAAATTTGCCTTGTCCTTTTTTTGCGAAGGATTCTTGTTTGTCACTCACGCGACATCTTTTCCAATGCAGTTGCATACAAAACTGCATTGGAAAAGATGTCGCGTGGTGACAAACAAGAATCCTTCGCAAAAAAAGGACAAGGCAAATTTTGCAAAAATGTTAAATGTACAATAAAAGTCATTACATATATATTTAAGTATTAAGATTTTATATTTAAGTTTCCTTGAGCTGCAAAGAACAAAAAAACACTATGTTACAAAAGAAAAGAATTTAATTTACTTGAAATTAATTTTTGTTAAACATATGTATGTTGCAGTATCATTTATATTGTGTAAGGAGGGGCCCTTAATCCCACCTTACATAGTAGTAATCGAATAGGTAGGCTATCGATAGGAGTTAGGTGATGTCTGCAGCGCCCTCTGTCAGAAGCGTAAGGAGCGGCTTGATGCAACTCTGGACGAAAGCTCTGTGGTGAAGAGAGAGCTTTCGTGGTGGAGTTGTGTCAAGGCGGCTTCAACGCTCTTAGATCGAGAGCGCTGCGGACACTTTGCGATTGACCAGCTAACGAATAAGACGTGAGCGACAACAAACATAAAGAGAAGGAAACCGTGAGTAGAAACCGTTAGGGCCAGTGCGACGATAGGGATAGAACAAGCGAGAATACGAAATAAAAGAAAAGAGTTTACAGGAAAAGCCAGCCACGTGTTGTCAGTGGGCTGGGGAATCCAGTTAGTGAATTCTTCGTGGCCATATCCCTACTCCTATTCCCTTTCCGTTTCACTCGAGATTGGCAGCGACCCTACGGCGCTCCTAGAAATGCAGCTCACTCTCGTGAATCAACGCCGTCTTCCGCTGGGTACGCTCGTGGTCTCTTGGCGCCCCAGAGCCACGATCACATACTCGCAAGACGTATCTTTCCCTCGTGTGCAACGACTCGCGGAGATCAACGGCGGCTCCCCCCGTTTGGATCTCGCGTCTGCGCATCTCCTATCCGTTCGCACACTCTTCGCTAGAGAACAGCGGCGTTCGCCAGAGTACCTCGGCGTCCCGCTTCGATCTCGCAGAGCGTCGCATCGCTGAGAACAACGGCGGCGCCCCCCGTTTAGATCTCGCATGCGACTACTCCATACCCTGTAGTGCCCCCCGCACGTGACCGGCGGCGGCTGCCAGAGCACCTCGGCGCCTCGCCTCGATCTCGTGGGGCATTGCACCAGCTGGCGCGGAACGACGGCGGCATCCCCACCTCGCTCTCGCGTCTTGCATTCCCCCCCTCCTCCGCTAATCTCATCTCTGCTGGCACGTTTTTCCCCGTCTGCAGCGTCTCCGCGAATGTTACAAATTTCTTGTAAGATTCGAGCCCTGGACAGACTGAGATCTGTACCCCGGCTAGAACGCTTCCTTACAATTGTTGTTGTTTGACATTGCGTTAGCGCAGCGAGTTTCGTTTGCACACAGATCCCGAATACAACTGAACTGCCTGTGTTCATCTAATTATCTTGTGCTTACCGAACCACGCTCGGCGACAGCTATAGACGCTGTCGCCCCGCTAAAACGAGACTTTACCAAGCTACAAAACTAGGCGACCAATTACGACGCATAAATTGGCTGATGCAACATCAGCCCATACTACAGTTGCGATTCTGATGAAATACCCGAAGACGCACCAATACACATTCAATGCATTTCTCTTACACGCATTTCTAGCACGCGCCGACACGTCGCCAACACATTCAAACTACTTATGCTCCGACATGTACATAATTAATTAATACAAATTTTTTCAGAATATGCGGTGCGCGCTATTTATGCTTTCTTTTAATGCCATTAATATTTTTGCCTTTTTGTTTCCCATTTTGCAAACATTTTTCCAGAGGCTTTTACTATGCCATCTATCGAAATGAAACACAAGGTAACTCCACTAATATTGCGTTTTGCATATTTAAATAACGAAACGGCAATTTGGAAATTTCTTTTTAGTTTTTTGAATTTGCCACACTTTCCTCTTAACAACTGCACCCTTGCCTTGAGAGGTTGCGAAGTAGTTCCATTGTAATTTATCGCATCCAAAATGCTTTAAAAAGTCTGGTAGGCTCCAAGTAATAAACTTGTTCTTAAATTGACTGCCACTACCATAAGAAAATATACAAACTTATTTAAAAGCTCGTACTCCATTTTCATTATGTCCATAATTATTATCGTGGTTTAAATTATCGCTAATTAAAGCATACGATCTGGTTCTATCGTGCAACCATGCCACACATGTGAAAATTGTTACTTGCTTACAGCTGCAATGGGCACTTTGAATTTCATTTTGGCATTGCAAGCGGTAGTTTTCCGCGAAATCCAATTTTAATACAATTTAACCAGGTTTTAATCCGGCTTTGACGCCTTCAAAATATTTTTGCTGATAACGTTTAACGGAAAAGTGCTCATTGAAGATCGGTAGTTCCGCCTGCAGTTCATTTAATGTAACATGTAGGGGTGCTAAAGCCTTGGCTAAGAGCATTTGTCAGTTTTTTTTACGCCAGTTCTGTCAATTCACAGGTTCTTCCAAGATTTCCAATATCTTAAGGAAATAAATTCGTATTTAATGTCAAACACAATTTTCACAATTGCCTGTCATGCATTCTTCATCCTCAACGTAGCAGCATACTGTTCTTAAGAAGCTTTTAACATTGTTTGAAAAAAATGTAAAAACAGTAGCGCAACTTTCAAGCAGAAACGCAAAATTAGCATAATACATGCACATGTTATAGGGCATCTTACTTGAGAGCTGGTTGGTAGAACAAGGTTTTGCCGATGCTACTTGTACCAATCTCGGTTTTATACAATACAAAAATTAATGTCATAAGTATATATCGTCTGGCCACTAATTTTCCATCGACAATAATTGTTTTTTTCCTCTCGGCAGTTTGTACGTATATTTGTCTTTTAAATAAAACATTTTTAGCAACATATATATTTATGTATTTATGCCGCCACGCAGGCAGCGAAAACATTCGAACATGTGCTTGTATGTTTCTGTCTCGCTTGCACTTATACATACGTGATATTGCATTCAGTTATCAATATTGTAACGCTTCTAGTTTTCTTGTTTATCGTGCGATTTCAATGCGCCTTTCAGGATAGTTTGATATAGTTAGTCTCCACACGAATTATAAATTACAATACTGTACTATATAAACAAAAGCCAAAAAACGGAACGAAATTTGAGGACAATTTTTATTAATTGTGAGAGAAAGGGGCGTGGCAGTCCAAAAATTTAAATGTCAATGCATTTACGCTGTTGCTAGGAACCTTCATACCAAAATTGGTGATCCTAGGTGCAATAGTTATTGAGATATTCGCCCAAAACACCAATTTTTTCCGAGGTGTGTCTAGTTTTTTGCTCATTGTGGGCGAATGGGGCGTGGCATCGAAAAAAAAAAGATTCTTGTATTGACTGACTAAATATGTGATCGATTGAGACCAAGCTCGAACTTGTAGCTCTTACCATCTCTGAAATCTGTTTGTTCATACGGACGGACAGACGGACAGACAGACAGACGGACAGACAGACGGACAGACAGACGGACAGACGGACATGGCTATATCGACTCGGCTTGTGATGCTGATCAAGAATATATATACTTTATGGGGTCTGCCACGCCTCCTTCTGCCTGTTACATACATTTGCACAAACCCAATATACTCTTGCAGAGAGTATAAAAATTCACGTAAATATATTAGATTTTTTGGTCGAAAGGGGCGTTGACACGCCCATTTTTCCAAAATAGCTTGAAATGGTCTATAACAACATAATAAAAATAAACCACAGTGAAAAATATCTTCTGGTTGACTCACAATAATAAATTCCAAATAAAGTGGTTAAATTCCGCATAGTGTATCGCGGGAGTACTCACGTAAGTGATTTTATGACATATGTAATGGTCGGCAGCTGCAAAGAACAACATTTGTTGTTACAGCGCAAATCTGTTTCGACAAATTTGTTGCATGCGCTGTAACGCAAGCTATGACAAACAAAACAAGTAAGAAAAGTACAGTCGAGCACGCCCGACCGTAAAATACTCTCTGCATTTTTTCGCGATTTAATTTTTAAAATCGGTCTAGAGATATTACAATGTGTAGTTCTTGCATTAAAACACGTTGAAACAATCTAAGCATAATCAAACATACATCTGTTTGTCTGTATGCGAATACTCATACGAAAGGCAATATATGATGCATATATATGTATGAATGTATGTGTGTATTCAGCGCGGCCAGCGACTGCGGGCAGCGCTGCCGCCACGCAAGCAACGAAAACATTCAAACATGTGCTTGTATGTTTCTGTCTCACTTGCACTCATACAAGATATTGCATTCGGTTATCAATATTGCAACGCTTCTAGTTTTCTCGTTTATAGTGCGATTTCAATGCGCATTTCAGGATAGTTTGATATAGTTAGCCTTCACACGAATTATAAATTACAATACTATACTATATGAACAAACGCCTAAAAACGGAGCGAAAGTTGAGAATTTTTTTTTTAATTGTTTCAAAAAGGGGCGTGGCAGTTCAAAATTTTATATTTCAATGCTTTTGCACTGTTGCTAGGAACCTCAACCTAGGTGCCATAGTTAGAGGTGTGTCTAGTTTTTGGCTCATTGTGGGCGAATGGCGCGTGGCAACGAAAAAAAAGATTCTTGTGTTGACTGACTTCGATCGATTGAGACCAAGCTCGAACTTGTAGCTCTTACCATCTCTGAAATCTGTTTGTTCATACGGACAGACAGAGAGACACGCCTCCTTCTGCCTGTGACATACTTTGCCCAAACCCAATATACTCTTGCAGAGAGTATTAAAAGTCGTCCAGCAGATCGAAGTTACTGCCCTTGGAGTGTCCAGAGTCGTCTGCGTCTGTTAAACAGGTTGATCCTGATTTACTAAGAGTGGGGTTGTGAAGTTTTATCTGCTCCCATAACATCTTCGAGAAATTAATAGCTCAAATTACAAATTTCCATAATGCAATTGCTCTTCTTGGAATTTTATTATTGACTTTTGTGGAGGAGCCCATTTAGAATGTATGATTCTATAAAATCCCATAAAACTTAATTTTGCTCAAAATTTTCATCATCTGAGTTATTTGCCACAGCCTCGATCAGACACAGTGCACTTTTTGCGCTATTCAATTTATCAATCATTTTAAATGTTGGGTCTCGTAGGGCAATCCAACTGAGGCAACTTAAAGTTTTTCAACTCGAACAAGTCGCGGTAGCCATTTGACGGTTTCCGAATTTTGTCGTTAAGTTTCGGCATTCCAATATAAACTACTTAACAAATTTATTTTTGGCCTGCGCAACGACATATTTGAATTTCACCATTGTTGTTCTCTTCAATTCCGGCATCGTCCAAATCGTCATGGCTTTGGTGAAATTGGGATTAAAGTCTTGAAGCTTTTATCATATTTGCCCCGTTGTCAAAAGAAATAAACACTATTTGGCTCAGAGAAATTTTGTACTTGTCTAAAACTCCAACTATTTCGTTAGCCAGATTTTTAGACGTGCTTGACTCAGATCCTTTCAGTTCCACCATTCCAAGGATTCGCGATATAATCTCATTTTGGATAAATTGAGCGCTGATTCCGAAAACATTACGCCCAAGACGCGTTGCAGAATCAATTTTTAATGATAAGAGTTGATTTAGAATCTCCTGTTTTATTTCCAGTCTTACATTGTCAGCTACGTGTTTTAGTATACACTTGCTTCCATTTAACTTAAAGTTGCCACCGTTTTTAACTCAAAACCTTGACATACAGGATCAACTATATTGCGCATGTTTTTATGCTCTGCAAGATATTGGGCTTTTGCAAATGTATGTAACAGGCAGAAGGCGTGGCAGACCCATAAAGTATATATATTCTTGATCAACATCACAAGCCGAGTCGATATAGCCATGTACGTCTGTCTGTCCGTAAGAAAAACAGATTTCAGAGAGGGTAAGAGCTACAAATTCGAGCTAGGTCTCAATCAACCACAAATTTAGTCAGTTAATACAAAAATCTTTTTAGACCCCGTACACTTTAAACAAGTAAGGAAAGTACAGTCGAGCAAGCCCGACCGTAAAATACTCTCTGCATTTTTTTCCCGATTAAATTATAAAAACGGTCAAGAGTTATTACAATGTGTAGTACTTGCATTAAAACATGTTGAAACAAAAACAATTCAAGCATAATCAAACACACATCTGTTTGTATGGGAATACACATACGAAAGACAATATATGATGCATGTATGTATGTGTGTATTCGGAGCGGCCAGCGACTGCGGGCAGCGCTGCCGCCACGCAGGCAGCGAAAACATTCGAACATGAGCTTGTATGTTTCTGTCTCGCTTGCACTCATACATTGAGCGCTGCCGCTCAAGTGCTTGTATGTTACTATCTCGCTTGCACTCATACAAGATATTGCATTCAGTTATCAATATTGTAACGCTTCTAGTTTTCTTGTTTATAGTGCGATTTCAATGCGCCTTTCAGGATTGTTTGATATAGTTAGCCTCCACAGGAATTATAAATTACAATACTGTACTATTTTAACTAACGCCTCAAAACGGAACGAAAGTGGAGAATTATTTCTATTAATTGTGGAAAAACGGGGCGTGGCAGTCCAAAAATTTAAATGTCAATGCATTTACGCTGTCGCTAGGAACCTCCATACCAAAATTGGTGATCCTAGGTGCAATAGTTATTGAGATATTCGCCCAAAACACCAATTTTTTCCGAGGTGTGATTAGTTTTTGCTTATTGTGGGCGAATGGGGCGTGGCATCGGAAAAAAAAAAGATTCTTGTATTGACTGACTAAATATCTGATCGATTGAGACCAAGCTCGAACTTGTAGCTTTTACCATCTCTGAAATCTGTTTGTTCATACGGACAGACGGACAGACAGACAGACAGACAGACAGACAGACGGACAGACGGACAGACGGACATGGCTATATCGACTCGGCTTGTGATGCTGATCAAGAATATATAACTTTATGGGGTCTGCCACGCCTCCTTCTGCCTGTTACATACATTTTCACAAACCCAATATACTCTTGCAGAGAGTATAAAAAGATCTTTTAAACTACAACAGCTAGAGACACCAAATTTGTAATGAAAGTTCATTATCTTCTCGAGCAGGTCAAGTTTATTTCAAATTGTTGCCACTCCTACCGCCCCCGCAATGAGCAAAAAATCAGACTCACCTCGAAAAAATTTGTTTTTCAATGCCGTTTTTAAGGCATTAAATCAAATAGTACAATGTTGTAATTTAACATTCGTTTAGAGACTTACTATATCTAACTTTCCTGAAAGTTACATCGAAATCCTATGTCAAACAAGAGTGATATCACGGTTCCAAGTTTATGTTATTTAACTGCAAAATCACTGTACGCGCGCAAGCGAAACATAAACATACAAACATATGTTCGAAAGTTTTCTCTACCTGCTTGGCGGCAGCGCAGACGCTGGCCGCGCCGAGCAATGCTATACATACACTGTTGGAATACCCCTATTTAACAATCAAAGTATACCATTAGTCAACACTATTTTGTCATTTGTAATGATATATATATCTGGTCACACTTATATTTTTGCATATCCGTTCTCTCTACTTTTTGATCTTGATTCTGTGGTGTGGTGTTGCAGCTGAAAAGAGTACTGAAATTAAATCTTACAAAATAACAGCAATCAAATAAATCGACTTCTTCATTTAATAGAAATAGTTTAAGAATCGTTGAGGTTAGTTTTCAAACATACACACATATATATCTGCACACATACATATAACTGTAGCATGTAAATGCAGATCGGAAAAAAATGCAGAGAAAACATTCGAACATGTGCTTGTATGTTTCTGTCTCGCTTGCACTCATGCATGACATTGCATTCAGTTATCAATATTGTAACGCTTCTAGTTTTCTTGTTTATAATGCGATTTCAATGCGCCTTTCAGGATAGTTTGATATAGTTAGTCTCCACTCGAAATATAAATTACAATACTGTACAATATTAACAAATGCCTAAAAACAGAACGAAAGTTGAGAATTATTTTTATTAATTGTGGGAAAAAGGGGCGTGGCAGTCCAAAATTTTAAATGTCAATGCATTAACGCAGTCGCTAGGAACCACATTTGATGATCCTAGGTGCCATAATTACTGAGATATTCGCCGAAAACACCGATTTTTTCCGAGGGGTGTCTAGTTTTTTGCTCATTGTGGATTGAAGATTCTTATATTGACTGACTAAATTTGTGATCGATTGAGACCAAGCTCGAACTTGTAGCTCTTACCATCTCTGAAATCTGTTTGTTCATACGGAAATGGCTATGTCGCCTCTGCTTGTGATGCGGATCAAGAATATATATACTTTATGGGGTCTGCCACGCCTCCGTCTGCCTGTTACATACATTTGCACAAACCCAATATTCTCTTGCAGAGAGTATAAAGAAGGATACAAATAGGTCGACTATATCATATAGTTTATTATAGTAAAAGTTGAAAAAAAAAAACGAATTTTTTGTGAGTTTACGCACATATAACTTTATAATAAAACTCGTTCATTGTAAATAATCGAATTCTTCATTATTTGAAGCAATGATGATGTAAAACTCAAAATTTATTAAAGCCAGCCTATCCATAGCACGATGAAAGACGTCGGTGAAATTCTTTAGTCTACTATTTTTTCTGGCATGATGTAGCCCATCCAACTTGTAAAAATTGTTCCGGCTTTCCGCAGCTTCTTCTCCAAAATATCCAACTAGAAGGACTGTGTTTCCCAGGACTGCTTTTGAATGCACAAGTATTTTGTGCAGCGTTGTTGTCATGGGCAGCCAGGGGTATTTTAAAACAAGAAGTTGTGCTGCTGTAATGCAGAGCTCATCAAATTTGTCCAAATTTAGCGGCAATCGACATGACAAACATATCAAAATTGTTCGTAAATTTAGAATGATTTCTTCGCAAAATCCTGTAATTATGGAAAACAGCTTATAATTTTCGAAAGCTGGTTGTGCTGTGTGTCCCGAGTTTGTGGCTCCGAACACTCCTTTTTTTGGTTCATCTACCCCCATTGAAAGCATTTCCCAAAACTTTTGTTGAATGTGCTTGTTTCTCTTAAGTACACGCATTTTCTCTTTATTACCAGCTACTCTCCATTTTTGAATTATTATCTTGTAGCCAGCATGTAACACACATTCAATATATATATCCAATAGTAAAAAGGACTTAAGCCATATTTTAAATTGCATAATATTGGTATGAATATTTCGCATTTAAAATTCACATTGTACCGAAAATCTTTAGGTGTCGCTCCGCATATTAGAAAACTTTAAAATGACTGAGTATAATACGCTTAAAACCTTGCCATCAATTGATGTGAAAATTATTTTACTATTTGGTAGTATAGTTTTGCACGCTTTTAGTTCGCGATCTCATTTTGTACATTTTCCTTTTTATTTAGTATGGCTTCATCGGTCTCTTTCAAAAATTCCAGTTTTATCTTATGTCTAAAGAGAGGGTTGACAGTTGTTACAAATAACGACGAGTCCGCATTACACGGCTGTGCTCCAAAATATGGCTGGTTGTTATTTGCCTGACCATTACTGCCATCTAATCCGAAGTTGAGAATAAGCTCTGTACTTAAAAACTCTGTTCTTGCTCGTTCATTACAGTTTTCAGGACATCGCTCCGTATTGCAACTACCCGAGCTGCTGTATGGGCAACCAGGTTTTGCAGGCTGACTCTGACAACAGTCCCCGAAATGGTTATGTCTACTGGTCTACATTCCTCTTTACTTTTTCGAACATCTGTATAGTGCGGATAGACATTGCACTTTCGGTTCCAGGTTTCAGTGGGCTCTACCATATTTGCACGCATATGGCATTAATAGGCCAATAGGCTTACGTGCAATAGAACGCTTTTTAAATTGGACGAAAGTACTCTTTTTCAGCCATATGACATGCCTTTTTAAAAAGTTAAATGTTTCTACGGCAATTCGTTCACCTTATTGCAAAAATTACAGCAGCATGCTTTTAATTGTTCCTTAAACTCGCTAGAAATATTCTGGCCAACGTGCTGTTTTTATACTCTCTGGAAGAGTATATTGGGTTTGTGCAAATGTATGTAACAGGCAGAAGGAGGCGTGGTAGACCCCATAAAGTATATATATTCTTTATCAGCAGCACAAGCCGAGTCGATATAGCCATGTCCGTCTGTCTGTCTGTCCGTCTGTCTGTCCGTATGAACAAACAGATTTCAGAGATGGTAAGAGCTACAAGTTCGAGCTTGGTCTCAATCGATCACATATTTAGTCAGTCAATACAAGAATCTTTTTTTTTTCGATGACACGCCCCATTAGCCCACAACGAGCAAAAAACTAGACACACCTCGGAAAAAATTGGTGTTTTGGGTGAATATCTCAATAACTATTGCACCTAGGATCACCAATTTTGGTATGGAGGTTCCTAGCGACAGCGTAAATGCATTGCCATATAAATTTTTGGACTGCCACGCCCCGTTTTCCCACAATTAATAAAAATAAATCGCTCTGTTTTTAGGCATTCTTTAATATAGTACAGTATTGTTATTTATAATTCGTGTGAAGACTAACTATATCAAACTATCCTGAAAGGCGCATTGAAATCGCATTATAAACAAGAAAACTAGAAGCGTTGCAATATTGATAATCGAATGCAATATCATGTATGAGTGCAAGTGAGACAGAAACATACAAGCACATGTGACGGCAGCGCGGCCGCATTCATATCAATGTATGAGTGAAAGCGAGACAAGCACATGTTTGAATGTTTTCGTTGCTTGCGTGGCGGCAGCGCTGCCGGCAGTCGCTGGCGGCGCTAAATACACACATACATACATACATGTATATGCATCATATATTGTCTGTCGTATGTGTATTCGCATACAGACAAACAGATGTATGTGTGATTATGCTTAGATTGTTTCAACGTGTTTTAATGCAAGAACTACACATTGTAATATCTCTAGACCGATTTTAAAAATTAAATCGCGAAAAAATGCAGAGAGTATTTTACGGTCGGGCGTGCTCGACTGTACTTTTCTTACTTGTTTTGTTTGTCATAGCTTGCGTTACAGCGCATGCAACAAATTTGTCGAAACAGATTTGCGCTGTAACAACAAATGTTGTTCTTTGCAGCTGCCGACCATTACATATGTCATAAAATCACTTACGTGAGTACTCCCGCGATACACTATGCGGAATTTAACCACTTTATTTGGAATTTATTATTGTGAGTCAACCAGAAGATATTTTTTTCTGTTTGTTTTACGCCGCCCCCCCTTCCCCCCCCCCCCCCCCCCCCCCCCACAACCACCCCCCCTTCCCATTTCCCCCCCCCCCCCCCCCCACAACAACAACCACCCCCCCCCAATTCCCACCCCTCCCCCCCATCCCCATTTTTTTCCCCCCCCCCTAATAAATACTCCCCCCAATATTTTTTTTTTTTCACACCCCCCCCCCTACCAAAAAAACAACCGACAATATTATACAACCAATTCTTTGTCACGAATTACATCCACTGCCGCCCTTGCACAACACCCCATTTTCCCCCCCCCCCCCAACACACATACACACACCATATTTTCCCCAAACATTTATTTTTTTTTCCACTTTCCCCACCAAACTCTTATTAGAAAAAACCGAGTTTTTCTTTTTTTTTTTTTCACTGTGGTTTATTTTTATTATGTTGTTATAGACCATTTCAAGCTATTTTGGAAAAATGGGCGTGTCAACGCCCCTTTCGACCAAAAAATCTAATATATTTACGTGAATTTTTATACTCTCTGCAAGAGTATATTGGGTTTGTGCAAATGTATGTAACAGGCAGAAGGAGGCGTGGCAGACCCCATAAAGTATATATATTCTTGATCAGCATCACAAGCCGAGTCGATATAGCCATGTCCGTCTGTCTGTCTGTCCGTATGAACAAACAGATTTCAGAGATGGTAAGAGCTACAAGGTCGAGCTTGGTCTCAATCGATCAGATATTTAGTCAGTCAATACAAGAATATTTTTTTTTTTCGTTGCCACGCCCCATTCGCCCACAATGAGCAAAAAACTAGACACACCTCGGGGAAAATTGGTGTTTTCGGCGAGTATCTCAGTAACTATGGCACCTAGGGTCACCAATTTCGGTATGGAGCTTCCTAGCGACAGCGTAAATGCGTTGACATTTAAAATTTTGGACTGCCACGCCCCATTTTCCCATAATTTAATTTTTAATAATTTAATCGGGAAAAAAGGCAGAGAGTATTTTACGGTCGGGCGTGCTCGAGTGTACGTTTCTTACTTGTTAGATATAAACTTTTCAGATAGGAGTTTCCCCACGCTCCCTTACGTCCCCAAAATTTTGAAAGAACAGTTTTTTAATTAGTTTTCTTTATTTTCATCATTTTTCAATTCAAAGTCTTCAAGAAAATCAAGGCTGTTGTCTTCAAACTCATCTTGTTCAGGAAAATCATTTGAACATTCGAGTTCACATGAAAGAAGCTGGATTACCTCAAAGGGAAGGGAAAGATTTTTGTGTTTTTTTATCCGTCGCGATAAATTAAGTGAAGAAATTATTGGATCTGATGTATCCAAAGCTCGTTTAAAGACATCGCCCAAAGAATGAAATCGGCTGTGCTTTCGGGAGTGATGAAGTCTATCCGATTTATAAATTTTGTTGTTCTTCACCAAAACAGCTGACTGGTAGCACCTTACTTTCCATGATTTGCCTTGAGTGCACAATAATCTTATGAAGAGTTGGTGTCATGGGAAGCTATGGATAAGTGTCCACAATCATTTCGCCAGTTTGGTAACTGACAGGACAAACATATCAAAATGATCCTGAAGTTGTAGATGATTTGTTGATTGACTCCAGTTATGTGAGCAAATGTTTAGAAGTTGGCAAATGCACGACGTGCAGTGTTACCTGTATTTGTGTTTTCAAAGCTGCCCTGCTTCGGCTTATCGACCTTTAAAGCGAGTTTAGCCCAAAACCTTTTCTTGTATACTTGCTTTTCGTTTTTGAAACGCTTGCTTGTCACATGGAGTAGTCATTTGCCATTTTTTTAACCTCCAGCTTATACCCAGCATGCAACACGAACTCAAAAATTCGTATCCAGGAATGAAGTGGGCTTACACCATATTTCAAATTATCCAAAACTGGCACAAACTTGATGTACTTAAAATTTTTATTTCCAAGGAAATCTCTTTGGCTTGAGTGGCATATGGGGCATAATTGAAACGATTTTGTGCCCGTTAAAACATTCAGAACTTTTCCATCAATGGCAGTGAGATATGGACTGAATCGTACGTAAACACTTAAAGTAGCAGTTGTATACAGTTGACTTTAAATTTTCAATTTGCGCTTTTGTGCCTAATAGATTAAAGGCTGCGATTGCTCCACAACAAATTTCCGGATGCGTCTATCAGTCGAAGAGACATTATGGTGGTGGCAAAAAGGCATGAGTTATCCGTTATCTCAGTATGCCTGGTTGTAATTTGATTGTCCAGTACTTCCGTCGAATCCATAACTGACAATGAGCTCAGCAGATAAAAAATCAGTGTGCTGATTGGCTAATACATCGTGAATAACATCTTTTTGAAGTGTCACAATCCGAAAAGCCGTGTGTTCCAATAGGTCTTGCAGGGAGACCTTGGCTACAGTCTCTGTTACTTCAATTTTCTGTGGTTTGCATTGCTTCTTTTGCGCTACCACACTTGCCACATTTTTATAATTTGGCTAAATGTTCACATTCCTCTTACAACTGTCTACTCGGTTAGCACAATACTGTTCCTTGGTAAATCCGTGATCCAAAATTAAAGCCAATGCTTCATCTTTGGACGCACTTATAGGCTGATCAATGAGCTTAACCCTTCCCTGACTTGCTTGGCCTTTTCCGGGGTACTTGCAAGTATTTGAAGAACTGCAGCCAAATCATGAAGTCCTTGTTTCCGGGCTGCTGCGATTGCTGCTTGAATTAGCAAGTAAACATTTTTACCCTGGAACTTAGACAGTTCCGATGCTTGCAGTCTTCGAGCCCTTTCGCCTTTCAATTCAAATGGAAGAAGTGGACGTCCAACCAGCCTATTACTTTTTTTTTAAAGGCAAAGTTGTTGTACTGTTTATCACTTGCAAATGACTTCTTTCAAAGTTCTTGTAAGTGCTATTACATTTAATTCAATTATAATGCAAATTGTTGCAAAATTGGTTGCTTTTCACTTTTAAAATGGTTTCATCCACATTATTGCACGCATGCAGCTCAAAATATCTTTGAACTGCCTTCTCTCGTTTGTGCCGGCCCCTCTCGCTATTCCTCGCTATTCTCACTATTTGTTCGCTGTAGAACAAATCCACATTCGAAAAAGTAAGGTTACCTAATTAAAACGCGAATTGCGCCAAAAGAGTGAAAAAGAGGAATATAAGACAAATACCACCTAACTCAGAATTAAAAACGCTATAAGAAACAATTAGGCGAACACGTAAACAATTCTAAACTCTAGTACATAATCCTTCCCAAAGTTTAAATTTGTTGATAAAAATCCAGCTTAAGAAGCTCCTATGAAACGACAAAATATTAATATACACACGCACAATTTGAACAATTATTTATATTAAACACATAGTGCACATACAAAATATTGATAACGAAACTTTATGCAAAAATTTACAAAATTTTGTGGCACGTGCTTTTGGCTACAACAGCTGACTTTACAGCTGTTATTCTCAAATGGCACTGTTAAATTTAACATTTTGAGTTTGGGGCATAACAGTCTGATCTTTTCTTAATGCGTTAACTTTAATTTTATGCAAATTAGAAAAACTTTAAAAATCATGCAAATGCCAGATAAAGTGGTCAAATTTCCCATAGTGCGCTGGAAAGCTTTCCATCGTAGTAAGGTATAGGTGTTGTATGTATGTGTTTGTATGTTTGTGTGTATGTGTTGTGAAATATTTTTAAATATATGTGCAATATGTATATATTTACTTTTGTATGTCCAACAAGCAATGTATTATTATTAAAGAAAAAATTGTTTTCTCTTTTGGTTATGTTTAAATAGTTGCAGCTGCCAATGCCCACATTTTTGCTTTAATTATTGAAAATTATACACTCTTTGTACAGGTTATAGTTTTTGCTTTCGCAACAGCAACCAGGTTTTAATACTGGGTTTTTAGATCAGCTGCACTTACACATTCTCCAAATTTTCTTTTGCTTTGGAGAATTGTATCTATATAACTAGATTTAAGATTTTTTTTCTCTCTCTTTTACACTGCACTTTTTAACCTTTTTTTTTCACACACACAAACACACAGTTAAGCTGCTGGCATCTACTTACGCTGCGATCTTCGTCTAAGGGGGTGGTCGTGTCTTGATTTGTACTGCTTTCGTTCGGCTGAGTTGTACAGTCTGCTGCCCGTCTGCTGATTTCTCCCAAAATTAGCTGTAGCAATTTTTCGTGGTACATGACAAACTAGAAAATTCACAAAACTCAGATAACGGCCAGAATGCGTTGTATTAACATACAGCGGCTCACAGCTTATATCATGCAAGGGTATGGTGCAAATTAAAGTTAAAATTTCTACCAAACTACAAAAGATAACAAAATAGTTTAAACGCACTTTTTTTTTTATCACATCTTATATGACTCTTAAGGCAGTTATGATTTTTTTTCTTTTCAGTTTAACACTTAAAATTAATAAAATCTTAAAATATTGACTTTTTTCATGTCACAGCTACTTTCGTGTAACTTTTATTTCTTACCATAATTCCCGGAACTTCTAATTTATGTTCAAATTTGTTCATCTATTGTATCGTGGTAGTGATCAACTAATTTATTTTCACCTTAAATAAGATTGGTCTCACTGGATATTACAGTTTAGCGGAAAATACCAAAATGAGTCCACGCTCAACAATTGAACAGCGCGAATTGGTCTTTATCCACTTTAAAAAGGGCAAGACTCATCGAAATATTGCTGAAATTGTCAATTTAAGCCCAAGCACTGTCCAATCAATCATTGAACGTTTTGTTCGGGAAAATCGAGAGGCCGACAAAGGTCGCAATGCACCTAACAAAATTTTCACGGATGCTGAGGAAAGACTGATTGTCAGAAAAATAAAGGCCAATCCCAAGATGTCGGCTCCAAAAGTGACTTCCGAGATTGAAAATGAACTTGGCAAAAAATGTTCCGTAGAAACTATTCGCCGCATCATTCGAGATCAGGGTTTTAATGGTCGAGTAGCAAGGAAGAAACCTTTTATTAATGCAAAAAATAAGCTTTGCAGGCTAAAATTTGCCAAGGAACACATTAGTCGTCCAAATACGTTCTGGAACGATGTTATTTTTGCAGACGAGTCAAAATTTAACATCTTTGGTTCCGATGGCATGCAGTACGTTTGGCGTAAGCCGAACACTGAGCTTAAAAGTCAGCATCTCAAACCCACTGTTAAGCACGGTGGTGGAAGTGTCATGGTTTGGGCCTGCATGGCGGCTTCAGGTGTTGGTAATCTCGTTTTTATTGACGGGATTATGGACAAACACGGATACCTTCAAATACTTAAGGAAAATCTGATTCAAAGCGCCGAAAAACTGGGCCTGGGCAGACGTTTCAGGTATTACCAGGATAACGACCCGAAACATACGTCGGCGATTGTAAAGAGTTGGCTTATTTGGAATTGCCCTCATGTTGTAAATCCGCCAGCCCAGTCACCAGACCTTAACGTAATAGAGAATTTGTGGGCTATTTTGGATCTGGCTATCCGAAAAAGAACCATTTCAAACAAAAACGATTTAAAAAATGCACTTTCGGAGGAATGGTCCAAAATTAGTTCGGAAACGACTGCAAAGTTGGTTTCATCGATGGAAAAGCGGATAAGATATGTTACCAAAGCCAATGGAGGCCACACAAAATATTAATTGCAAAGCATTATTATTTTTTTTTTAAATTTAAGTTTCATACACGAAATTAACTGTGACATGAAAAAAGTCAATATTTTAAGTTTTTATTAATTTTAAGAGTTAAACTGAATAGAAAAAATATCATGAAGTGCCTTAAGTATAATATAAAATATAATTAAAAAAACTGCGTTTAAATTATTTTGCTATCATTTGTAGTTTAGAAGAAATTTTAATTTTAATTTGCACCATACCCTTGCATGATCTAAGCTGTGAGCCACTGTATATTCTTGATCAGCATCACAAGCCGAGTTGATATAGCCATGTCCGTCTGTCTGTCTGTCTGTCCGTCTGTCTGTCTGTCCGTATGAACAAACAGATTTCAGAGATGGTAAGAGCTACAAGTTCGAGCTTGGTCCCAATCGATCACATATTTAGTCAGTCAATACAAGAATCTTTTTTTTTTTCGATGCCACGCCCCATTCGCCCACAATGAGCAGAAAACCAGACACACCTCGGTAATAATCGGTGTTTTCGGCGAATATCTCAGTAACTATGGCACATAGGATCACCAACTTTGATATGCATGTTCCTAAAGACTAAATAAATGCCATGCCATCAAAAACTTTGGACTGCCACGCCCCCTTTTCACAAAGGAACTAAAAAACTATTCAAACTTTAATACGTTTTTAAGGCATTTTTTCTTATCGTAGAGTATTGTTGTTTATAATTCGTGTAAAGACTAACGATATCAAACTATCCTGAAAGGTGCATTAAAATCGGACTGTAAACAAGAAAACTAGAAGCGTTACAATAATGATAACTGAATGCAATATCATGTATGAGTGCAAGCGAGATAGAAACATACAAGCACATGTTCGAATGTTGTCGCTGCCTGTGTGGCGGCAGCGCTGCCCGCAGTACACACATACATACATGTATGCATCATATTTTGTCTTTCGTATGTGTATTCGCATACAGACAAACAGATGTATGTTTGATTATGCTTAGATTGTTTTTGTTTCAACATGTTTTAATGCAAGTAGTATACATTGTAATATCCCTAGACCGATTTTAGCAATTTAATCGGCGGAAAATGCAGAGAGTATTATACGGTCGGGCGTGCTCGACTGTACTTATCTTACTTGTTTTTAATAAATTGGCATTTAATAATAAATACAATTTAGGTTTGAATACTCTGTTCATACATACAATTTTTACATAATTAAAATGTGCTGAAACCCTTTATGACGCTCAACAGTGGGCTGACCTTTTGGAAATTCCCTTGTTTGGCAAGAGTATGATTCTATGAGTTTTGTAAAAGGGGCATTTTGCATTTAGCGCAATATGTGCAGCAGGTAGATACTCTTCCATTTGGGTTTTTCTGTCTTAAAAAAATATTAGCGAAATGCGTGGTATGTCAAACATAACAATACTTGCTCGCACAAATCCACACAAAACAAAAACAACCCTCAGCGTGTTGCGCGTGCCTTCAGTGTTGCTCTCTAAATTGTTTCCCGCTTGATCTAGCCTTTACTTATGTGTACATGGGAAAATCAATGCACATACATAATATAGATATTTCATTTTTTTTATTACCCATTATGGTTTATAAAATTTTTAATAATAAAAGAAGAAGAAAAATATATACTTATACAATTTTCTTATTATTTTTTATTGCTATCTAGACTTTTCCGCTAGAACTAGCATATTATCCTCCCAATAAATGGCAACACTGCGAACGTCATGCAACGCAAGCGAACGTCACGCAACGCAAGCGAACGTCACGCAACTCAAGCGAACCAACGAACTTGCTTGATACTCGGCCAGGCAGCTTGCGTTCGAATACTCGTTCGTCCAATCGAACGATCACCAAACGATCTATGGGGATGATCGTTGTGCTCGCAACCAAATTGTTTGATATCAAACGATCATTTTCGAGTCAAGCAGAAAACGGGCAACTGATCGTTGTGATTCGAACATTTTTCGGACAGCCCGTTGGTATACTCGTTACTCGATCGTTTGATGAAAAGTTCGAACATACTCGAGTATACTCGTTGCAGGTCTCTGATTCGAACACGTGCTTGTAGGTTTCTGTCTCGCTTGCACTCATACATTGATATGAATGCGGCAGAGCTGCCGCCACACTGGCAGCGAAAACATTCGAACATGTGCTTGTATGTTTCTATCTCGCTTGCACTCATGCATGATATTGCATTCAGTTGTCAATATTATAACGCTTCTAGTTTTCTTGTTTATAGTGCGATTTCAATGCGCCTTTCAGGATAGTTTGATATAGTTAGTCTCCACACGAATTATAAATTACAATACTGTACATGAACAAATGCTTAAAAAAGGGAACAAAAGTTGAGAAATATTTTTAATTAATTGTGGGAAAAAAGTCAAAAATTTTATATGTCAATGCGTTTGCACTGTCGCTAGGAACCTCAATACCAAAATTGCTAATCCTAGGTGCCATAGTTACTGAGATATTCGCCGAAAACACCGATTTTTACCGAGGTGTGTCTGGTTTTTTGCTCATTGTGGGCGAATGGGGCGTGGCATCGAAAAAAAAAAAGATTCTTGTATTGACTGACTAAATATGTGATCGATTGAGACCAAGCTCGAACTTGTAGCTCTTACCATCTCTGAAATCTGTTTGTTCATACGGACAGACAGACAGACGGACATGACTGTATCGACTCGGCTTGTGATGCTGATCAAGAATATATATACTTTATGGGGTCTGCCACGCCTCCTTCTGCCTGTTACATACATTTGCACAAACCCAATATACTCTTGCAGAGAGTATAAAAACAAAGGGGTATTTTTGGTCAACATAGGGTCGTCATGTACTACTGGCGTATAGAATTCCAGCAGATAGGCTCACCCCATATACATGGGTTGTTTTGGCTGAAAGATGCCCCTCAAATTGATTTTAACAATGTCGATTCTATTCCTCCAGTAATAGACTTTACTGATTAATTTGTTACTGCAGATGTAGCCGATGTCAGTCTCTCTCAATATATCGAATATCAAAAGCACAAGCACGGGCATTCATGCACACGTGAAGTGAGAGGAAACTCTATTTGTCGCTTTGGTATTCCATATTTTCCAATGCCTCAAACTCAAATTTAAAGACCTCTGCCCGATGAAACTCATAAAATTGCTCAGCATCGACAAAATTTAAAAAATGTTAAAAACTATTTAAATTCATTATTCGATGCTGACATAATTGATCAGCTAAGCATCTTCGAACACTTTCTAGCTCACGATCGAGTAAACCTATCTTACGAGGAATATGTATATGCCATTAGATTTGGTTTAAAAAACCACAAATTCTCCTTAAGAGAACTTTTGCTGCAATAATGGATATTCAATTCATATTGGACCCTTATGCATGCTGCAGCTATATTATTAATTATATAAATAAATCTCAAAGAGGCATATCAAAACTGATGCGTGATGCTATCGATGACATTAACAGAGGCAACCTTACTACGATTATATACCCTTGCAGTCATGCACATTGCGTTAATTTTTTTTCATTGACCGATTGTTCCTATGGCAGCTATATGATATAGTAGTCCGATCTAGATGAAATTTGGTGTACACATAGGATTATACGCCAAATGCATATGTGGCGAATTTATTTCAAATCGTACAAGAGACACAGAAAATTTTCATACCAAGCATTTTCACTAGTTTTAACCGATTGTTCCTATGGCAGCTATATGATATAGTGGTCCGATCTGGATGAAATTTGGTTTGCACACGGGATTTTATGCCAAATGCATATGGAGCGAATTTGGTTAACATAGCTCAAAAAAAAATTTTTTTTTTCATCCTATTGTTCATATGGGAGCTATATGATATAGTGATCCGATCTGGCCGATTTTAACAAATGTTCTGCGTGCAAAGGAAATACACATCTGTGCCAAGTTTCATCAAGATAGCTTTAAAACTGAGAGACTAGTTCGCATAGAAACAGACGGACATGGCTATATCAACTCGGCTGTTGATGCTGATCAAGAATATATATACTTTATGGGGTTGGAAACTTCTCCTTCAATGCGTTACAAACTTCGTGACAAAAACAATATACCCTCTGCAAGGGTATAACAAAGGCTGCAGTATATTGGACACAAGTTCATTACTGGCACAGAAATTTCTGCTCAAAAAGCAGCAGATTGTTGTTTGGGAATGCGTTTATCCGAGACTAGTAACACAGATATTTATATTAATACTCTATTGCCAGAGCGAAGGGTAAGAATGCGAATAATTCGGTTTAGGAGCTATAGTTTATATACCGATAGACAAAATTACTTTAGGGAATTAGTTAGCTATTCTTCTCCTGGGGAAATGAAGGGGAAGAATTAGTTGAACAAAACTGTGAGGAGATTTACGATCAAAATGAGGAGGCCATTAGGGCAAAATTTAAAAAATACAAAGTTTTAGACGACTTGGAAGACGCGCTTAGGAGGGCTATGGAAGACGAGGGCAACGTAGAAGAAACCCAATTAGATGGACAGGTAGATGATGAGTTTAGGTTTTTAGCGTTTCCTGAATTAAGCTCTCAAATCAATCGACCAATCGAACCATCTAGTAGCTGGTTCCTTCCGAAGTTTCCCTCGAGATAGCTGGTGCATTTAACTGTTGTATAAAATAATCTTATCTGGTAAAGCGCATGATTAGAGGCCTTAGGGTCGAAATGATCTTAACCTATTCTCAAACTTTAAATGGGTAAGAACCTTAACTTTCTTAATATGAAGTTTAAGGTTATGATATAATGTGCCCAGTGGGCCACTTTTGGTAAGCAGAACTGGCGCTGTGGGATGAACCAAACGTAATGTTACGATGCCCAAATTAACAACTCATTCAGAAACCATGAAAGGCGTTGGTTGCTTAAAACAGCAGGACGGTGATCGTGGAAGTCGAAATCAGCTAAGGAGTGTGTAACAACTCACCTGCCGAAGCAACTAGCCCTTAAAATGGATGGCGCTTAAGTTGTATACCTTTACATTACCGCTAAAGTAGATGATTTATATTACTTGTAATATAAATTTTAAAACTTTAGTGAGTAGGAAGGTACAATGGTGTGCATAGAAGTGTTTGGCGAAAGCCTGCATGGAGCCGCCATTGGTACAGATCTTGGTGGTAGTAGCAAATAATCGAATGAGACCTTTGAGGACTGAAGTGGAGAAGGGTTTCGTGTGAACAGTGGTTGATCATGAGTTAGTCGGTCCTAAGTTCAAGGCGAAAGCGGAAAATTTTCAAGTAAATATTTGTCAAATTATAAATCTGTAACTAAATTAAGATACTTGAATAATTTTGAACGAAAGGGAATACGGTTCCAATTCCGTAACCTGTCGAGTATCCGTTTGTTATTAAATATGGGCCTCGTGCTCATCCTGACAAGAGAGAAAGAGATTATCAGCTGTGCCGGTCGTGTTTTTTTAACGCTCCGTCTATTTTATTATTTCTGCCTTAATTCGCGAATTTTAATTTGAAATTATCAAATATTTTACTTGAGCAAAGTGAAATCTGGTTTGTACAAACTCGTTTTTAGTGTGCATTTTTAGCAAAACTATACATTTTTATCAATACAGCGTCTCAGCTGTGTTTTTGTTTGTGCCCGTTTTTGTTGCGACCTTTGCTCCCTCTTCGTTGTTCTGCTGAAATATAATAAGTTTGTGTGTTTGTTCGCTTACACTCAATTTCTGTTTTGTGCTTGCGCCCACGCATTGATTTGTTGTCATAACTGTTTCGTTAACATTTGTTTTTGCATTTTAGCGAATTCTGTTTTCGAGCATATTTGTTTACATCGAAGTAATCTTGTGCACTCTCAAATTTTTTCTTGTTTGCTCTCTTGTTTTAAAAGAGTTTATTTTGAGTGAAATGGCCTGCTGCAAAAACAATTGCAATTACGGTCCAGCTCGTGACAGTGACCAACCGAATTATGTGCACTGTTGGCTATGTGACAATATTATGCATATAAAATGTGCTGGTCTTACTGGGCGTGAGTTTGAAAAATTCATTTCCTCTGCCAAATTAGGCAGTGGTGGTTTGCGATGGTCATGCCCAGTGTGTATTGAATTGCAAGGTGATTTTTCACGTATGTATAATACTGTGAAAAAGCAATTCTTAAAATTAAGCTCACTCGCTAAGAAGCTAAGCACCGATTTTGATATTAGTGCTGACTTGCTTAGTGGTTATAAGTTTGAGACTCCACCTGACAAGGTGTTGAGTTCTCAGCAGCAGCTTCCCTTACCTCTTCCGCCTGGTTCGCTCCTCACGTCACCAGTGCATAATGGGCCTCCCCTTTTATCCTTTTCTCCCTCTCCCCGCAACTCTTCACATATTCACATATTCCTCCGGCAACATCTCCTATACCTGACCGACCCTCATGTGCCAACGTTGCTTCCCCGGCACTGCCTGTTCCCCCCGTAACCACCTCGTCACCCATTATGATCAAATCGGTGACTATTAATGAACCTAAGGCCACAAGTAAAAACTCGAAAAGTCCCCCTATTCGACGTAACAGTCGTTCTACTGCCACCCCCGCAGTTCCCCCCTCACCACCTAATATAATTGTTGTTCCTGGAAATTCCTCCAATGCCAATTCTTTTAGCTCTAAAAGCCCCCCAAGTCGACGTAACAGTCATCCGATTGCTACTCCCATTGTAGCTCAGCCTCCCCTGCTTACGGTCGTGGCTCCCCGTAAACAGATATTTGTATCCAGACTTTCTGCAGACACGACTATTGAGTCAATTGTTGCATTTATCGCTACCAAAACCCCTGGTAGCGTCTCTGTTTCTAAATTTAATTTCTCTGAGCCCAGAGAGATCTCATCCTTTAAGATTAGTGTGTCCCCTGAAGTATTTCCTATCATATGTGATCCAATTTTTTGGCCTCCTCATATGATTGTTCACGAGTTTAAACAGAAGACTAGAACTCGTTCAAATCCTGTCACCCTTCCGACTAAGGGTCCTCAAACTGCCTCAGTCATAGCCTCAAAAAACTAGACTCTGACCTTTCATTCTGTATCAGAATGTAAGGGGTCTGGGGTCTAAGTTAAAACAGGTACATAAGAATAGTTTCTCTTTTGACACCGATATTATTGCATTTTCAGAGACTTGGCTTAATTCCAGCATATCTGATAATGAAATAATGTCGTCAAATTATAATATCTTTAGGCGCGATCGTCCTAATCGACGTGCTGGTGGAGTCCTTATTTCAGTAAAATCTTCCCTTAATGCTGAAATAATTGATGTTTCACCAATGGACGACATTGAAATTGTTGCCGTTAAGGTTACTTTTTCGTCTTTTGCGCTGTATGTAACCTGTTCTTATATTCCTCCATCCTCTGAAATGTCTATTTATTTACAGCATTTCAATTTCATCAAAGAAATATTTAGTCACATTCGTGATTGTGATTTCTTTGTGACACTTGGTCATTTTAACTTGCCAAACGTTTCCTGGACGTTTTTCAACAAGTTTAATTTCATTCCCGCAACCAAAAATGACTTTTTAGATAGTTTGATTGATCTTTCTTTTATTCAAGTCAATCATGTATCTAATCGTTTAAACCGGATGCTGGATCTCATCCTTGTAAGTGATTCATCCGGTGCCGTGGTTACTAGATCTTCTCCTGTAGTTGTACCTGAAGATTCTTTTCATCCTACCCTTGGACTGTCTTTGTCTATCCCTTACTCAACCCATTTACCTCATTTTCTCTTCCAAGTCGCGCCGTTGCTTTCTTTGCTTAATCAACTGATTCTTGTTACTGACTGGTCTGTACTTTTCGGCATGAACGATATAGTTGAACCAATAGTTGTATACTCTCTTCAATTAACACCTTTAAATCTTCCTTCTCTCCTGGCCCCGACAACACTCCAAGTTGTGTGCTTAAGGAGTGCTGTTCTTCTATAATAAAACCTCTATTAATTCTGTTTAACCTTTCTTTAGAATCCTCTATCTTTCCTACCTTATGGAAATATTGACAATGTACTCTTAAATCGTATACTGTCAGCTGAAGACCTTGGTGTTCTTTTTGATAATAAATTAAGTTTCACACATCATATCTCCTCAATTGTTAATAAAGCCAAGGGCACTCTTGGATTTATTAAACGCTGGTCTAAAGAATTTAACGATCCCTTCGTCACAAAACTTCAAGGGATGTACCCTTGTCCGCCCCATTCTCGAATATTGTTCATGTGTCTGGTCTCCTTAACATGCTCATACTCAATTGGGACCCCAATCTTCGCCTTCCTTCATACTCCAATAGGCTCTTACTCCTTAATCTTCCGTCCCTTCTTAATCGTAGGAGAGTTCTTGGAGTTATTTTCCTTCACAAGATTATAGTTGGTGATATCTGCTCCCCATCTCTTTTAGAACGCCTTAATTTCAACATTCCAACCAGGGCAACCAGGTACTACATCCCTTTATTTCTTCCCACATGCACTACTGACTACGCTTTGCACAATCGTTTTCGGGTATTATGCGCTCAATATAACGAATACTATAGAATTATTGATACATCTCTTTCTCTTTCCCATCTTAAAGCTTCACTTTACAGCCAACTCCGTTAAATCTCTGATCTTTAGGGGCAGTATGTATGGCATTTTAGCCATTCACGCGTTCCTTTAAATCAGAAATCTTTCGTGATTGTTTTGGCATACATTTGCATTGATCTGGTTGGGTTTTTCTGGGTTTTCCCAATCCTTGCAACAAATGTTGGATCAACTTCTTTACTTTTTTCCCAGATTAACGATAAACTATTAATAATTTAATTAACTAAATTCTAAATTCTTTTAATATTTTCAGTTATAATATATTTTTATCTTTTATAGTCATAAATATTAATTTTAATTATAAATATAAACTTTATATTTTGTTTTACTCGCGACTGCATTTAGTCTGCGTTAATAAATAAATAAAACAAGTAAGGAAAGTACAGTCGAGCAAGCCCGACCTTAAAATACTCTCTGCCTTTTTTCCCGATTAAATTATTAAAATCGGTCTAGAGATATTACATTGTGTAGTACTTGCATTAAACACTTTGAAACAAAAACAGTCTAAGCATAATCAAACATACATCTGTTTGTCTTTATGCGAACACACATTCGAATGACAATATATGATGCATATACATGTATGTATGTATGTGTGTATTCGGCGCGGCCAGCGACTGCGGGCAGCGCTGCCGCCACGCAGGCAGCGAAAACATTTGAACACGTGCTTGTATATTTCTGTCTCGCTTGCACTCATACATTGATATGAATGCGGCAGAGCTGCCGCCACACTGGCAGCGAAAACATTCGAACATGTGCTTGTATGTTTCTGTCTCGCTTGCACTCATGCATGATATTGCATTCAGTTATCAATACTGTAACGCTTCTAGTTTTCTCGTTTATAGTGCGATTTCAATGCGCCTTTCAGGATAGTTTGATATAGTTAGTCTCCACACGAATTATAAATGACAATACTGTACTATATAAACAAAAGCCAAAAAACGGAACGAAATTTGAGGACAATTTTTATTAATTGTGAGAGAAAGGGGCGTGGCAGTCCAAAAATTTAAATGTCAATGCATTGACACAGTCACTAGGAACCTCCATACCAAAATTGGTGATCCTAGGTGCAATAGTTATTGAGATATTCGCCCAAAACACCAATTTTTTCCGAGGTGTGTCTAGTTTTTTCATCATTGTGGGCGAATGGGGCGTGGCATCGAAAAAAAAAAAGATTCTTATATTGACTGACTAAATATGTGATCGATTGAGACCAAGCTCGAACTTGTAGCTCTTACCATCTCTGAAATCTGTTTGTTCATACGGACGGACAGACAGACGGACATGGCTATATCAACTCGGCTTGTGATGCTGATCAAGAATATATATACTTTATGGGGTCTGCCACGCCTCCTTCTGCCTTTTACATACATTTTCACAAACCCAATATACTCTTGCAGAGAGTATAAAAATAAAACAGGAACGACCATAAAGAAGCCGTCGAGAGGTATCGGAAGTTTTCTTTTCTGTTTTATAGCCGTACTACCATGGAAGTCTTTCGCAGAGAGATATGGTAGATGGGCTAGAAGAGCATGACATATACTGTTGTGTCGATATTTTCTCCTCGGACCTTAAAAATTTATGGTGGGGACACGCAAACTTCTCAACAGGCCGTACCAATATCCGCAGCTGGTCTCCAAGGTTAAGAGTCTCTAGTCGATAGAATAATGTAGGTAAGGGAAGTCGGCAAATTAGATCCGTAACTTCGGGATAAGGATTGGCGCTGAAGATTGAGATAGTCGGGCTTGATTGGGAAACAATAACATGGTTTATGTGCTCGTTCTGGGTAAATAGAGTTTCTATCATTTGTGGTAGTTTCTTGTTCCCCGGATAGTTTAGTTACGTAGCCAGTTGTGGAACTTTCTTGCCAAAATTGTTAAGAATACTAATTGGGTAACCAGTTAGTTCTTTTAAATTATAACGATTATCAATTAACAATCAATTCAGAACTGGCACGGACTTGGGGAATCCGACTGTCTAATTAAAACAAAGTATTGTGATGGCCCTAGCGGGTGTTGACACAATGTGATTTCTGTCCAGTGCTCTGAATGTCAAAGTGAAGAAATTCAAGTAAGCGCGGGTCAACGGCGGGAGTAATTCCACAACTTTATCACAAGCTAATTTTTGGAAGTGTGTCGTTAGGCGTTCTGAGAAAGTGTGAAAGACTGGTGGGGTCTATCGTCAGGAAGTGGTTAGATCTTCCATGGGATGTGTCAGTTGCATTCTTTCATGCCCCTCACGCTTGTGGCGGTCTCGGGATTCCTTCGATTCGTTGGATTGCGCTGATGTTGCGTTTAAATCGATTATCTGGGATAAAATGGCCTCACCTCGAGCAATCAGGGGTGGCAAGTGCTTTCCTAGATATCGAGCAACGCAAGGCCTGAGATAGATTAAAGGCTGAAGTTAATGAGCTGTCATCACGTTCAAAGATAGACTCGTACTGGGCGAACAGATTGCATATGTCTGTTGATGGCAGCGGTCTCCGTGAAACAGGGCGTTTCGACCCGCAACACGGGTGGGTTGTTCAGCCCACGCGTTTGTTAGCCGGAAAAGCTTATCTGAATGGGATCAAGATGAGGTTAAATGCCCTACCTACGAGGTCTCGGACCACAAGGGGAAGGCACGAATTGGGGAGGCAGTGTCGTGCAGGTTGTGATGCTCCCGAATCACTAAACCACATCTTGCAAAAATGTCATCGTACGCATGGGAGGCGGGTGGCTAGACTCTGCCCACCATAGCAAAGTCGCAAACTATGACAGGACGGACGTACGGACCTCATTGCGGAGGAATTTTCAGGCACATGCGGACATTGAGGTCGTTTCTGCTACGCTAAACTGGCGGGGCATCTGGAGTTTTCAGTCCGTAAGAAGACTGATGGCTATTGGTGTTCTAAACGCTGGTGACAGCAATGTCATCAGTGCCAGGGTGGTGTCTAGCGGAGTTTACGGCTTTAAGACATTCAGGTACCACACTGGGTTTCGTGGCGGAACACATTGATCATCTAAATACTATGCATCCTCTTCTAAAAGCTTGCTACCTTGGCATAACATCTTAGAAAGGTACATAGTAACGCATGTGATCACTTCACGCTTAGAATCTTCTAAGTTGTAGGTGTAACGCTGGCTTGCCAGATAAATGCGACAGATTAGCAAAATGCCTCGTCATCTAATTAGTGACGCGCATGAAGGGATTAACGAGATTCCTACTGTCCCTATCTACTCACTGAGTTCGCTTTTGATTGTCGTCGCGATCAGACGTGATTTTCTTGGCGTTTTCGTTTCTGCTAACGAACGGTAAATAGTTCGCGAAATTTCAACAAAGCAACTTTGAAAGTGCTTAAAAGCAGCAATCTGCTGATAAGCGATCTAGTGCCCGCTAGTGTATTAGTGCGTGTGTGAGCGGATACCGCCACTGGATACCGCCACTGGCCAGCCAATCAGAGAGCAGCATCTAACTTTCGAAAGCGGCATACTTTCGTGCCGTTCGACCTAAATAAGTGGTGCATACTTTTAGGTGCTCACCTAGAACATTCTTGTGGCTATCGTACAGGTGCTAGTATGGAGGGCGATACGAGCAGCAGCACTGCTAGCTCTGCGAGGTTCGTCGGGCGGAAAAAGCGCACGCGCGCTGTCGCCGCCGCTGCCGCCGTCACCGCGTTGCGGGCTGAGGCTTTGATGCCCCCGCCGACCCAGTCTCCGCCGCGAAAGATGCGCTTAAGAAGCGCTAGTTCTACGGACGACAGTGACGCGTCGATCGTTGCCGCAAACGTTCCCCCCGCCGCGAGTACTGCCGCCGTCGCCGTCGTTTCTCCCGCTGCCCCCGTCTCAGCCCCCGTCATAGATGGGGAGATGCCAACGACATCTGCTGCCGCTGCTGCTGCCACTGCTGTCGCTGCTGCTGCCGCTCCTGCTGCCACCAGGACCACCCAAACCCGTGTGCCCGGTGCTCCGGCCGCTGCTCAGAAGAGCGCCGGCTCAATGGTGCAGTAAATGCTGTCCGTTGCCCAGGAGCTTCGCAGAGCCGTGGTTTGCACCGAAGTACCCGACCAATTGGCGCATAATGTGATGGATGTAAGGAGTATCAGGAGCTTGTGATACGGATGTACGGGAGAATTGTGGAGCTGGAAGCCCGGAACGATGCTCGCTCCCCCTCTGCTGCGCCGAAACCTGTGCCTGTTGGCCCCACCATAGGAGCCACCGCTGCTGCTCCGATCGCTGCCCCTCGCGTCCGCAAGGCTGCTGAGACATGGTCGGCGATCGTGACGAGCACCAACCCGGAGGAGACACCTCAGCAAGTCGCTGAGCGTGTTCGCAGGGATGTTGCTCCCGCCCTCGGAGTGCGTGTCCACGAGGTGCGAGAGCTGAAGCGCGGTGGAGCCGTTATTCGGACGCCATCCTCTGGAGAGATGCGAAAGGTGGTTGCCAACAAGAAGTTCGGTGAGATTGGACTTGTGGTTCAACAGAACCGGACCCTCAGGCCGAAGGTGACAGTGTTTGACGTCGACACTGGTACCAAGGCCGAAGAGTTCATGGAGGAGCTCTTCGTGAATAATTTCAAGGAGCAAATGACCGAGGCACAGTTCAAGCGCAGTGTCCACATGGAGACGTACCCTGGACGCAAGCTGCTGGCAAGACGGTAAACCTGAACCTGGAGGTTGACGAGAATGCGTTGCCCATACTCGATGCCACCGGTCGGGTGTACACCAAGTGGTTCTCATACCGTTGCCGATCGCTAGTCCGCACCTATGCCTGTCCGGTTGTCGGAAACCAGTATGGGAAGCAATCTTTGATTACGAACAGACGATCCAAAGCAGTCAATTTGGTAGTCCAATGAGGTTGGCCCCCTCTGTGGGAGTATCGTGATGGCTGTTGGTTAACCCAAATGCGGACAAATTTCGGAATCGGCGTGGAGTTGCGCCATACAAGGTTTTAGATAGGCGAGCCCCTCACCAAGGGGAAATGTTATGCTCGACAGCATACATTTGATTTGGCACCTAAAAGCTTAAGCTTGCGGGGGCGTTGGTGGACGCTCAAATTCACCCGCTGTACTATGCGTCACATATGTGGCGCAATCGTGTACCGTGGTTGTAAACCCCTAAAGGGGTACACGCCACGTAAAACAAACTTCGACTTTATGTCCCTATCTACTATCTAGCGAAACCACAGCCAAGGGAACGGGCTAGGAATAATTACCTTGAATTGGATCATACCTGAGTAATTGGAGTTATACCAAATTTCTAAATCGAAATACATAAAAGCATTTTTTCATTAAAAAATTTGCTTGCGATTATATAACAAGCTCGTGATACTTTGATCAAGAAGCTTGCATCAAAACCCAATACCATAAGATATAATAAATATATCCATATAATGGCTAGGAAATGATACACGTTCCATTTCATCAAGTAAGTAAGGAAACAATAAGAGTAGTGTATTTCATTGTCGATACTAAACCGAAATCTAATATCTCCCACTTATTCTACACCTCTTTTGTCTCCTTACACTGTCAGATTAAAGTCAAGCTCAAAAGGGTTTTCTCTCCCGGCTAATTATTCCATTAATTATTATTAGTCGAAAAACAAATTCTTTTATGAAAATATTCATTTATGTATTTTCGATTTAGAAATTTGGTATAACTCCAATTACTCAGGTATGATCCAATTCAAGGACATTGCCAGGTAGGGAGTTTGACTGGGGCGGTACATCTCTCAAATAATAACGGAGGTGTCCCAAGGCCACCTCAGTGCGGACAGAAACCACACATAGAGCAAAAGGGCAAATGCTAACTTGATCTCGGTGTTCAGTACACACAGGGACAGCAAAAGCTCGGCCTATCGATCCTTTTGGTTTAAAGAGTAAGTAAGTGTGAGTCATTAACTCGCATTGATTACGTCCCTGCCCGTTGTACACACCGCCCGTCGCTACTACCGATTGAATTATTTAGTGAGGTCTCCGGACGTGTTCACTGTGATGCCTTGTGTGTTGCGTGTGTTTCGCAAAAGTTGACCGAACTTGATTATTTAGAGGAAGTAAAAGTCGTGACAAGGTTTCCGTAGGTAAACCTGCGGAAGGATCATTATTGTATAATGTTTCTTACTGTTAAAAATATAAAATTTTATACTCTTTTTAATAAAGAACTATAAAGTTTTCAATGTCAATTTTAATACATTTTTCTACGAAATATGTATAAATAAAACTTGCGTGTATACGTACCATAGTATACATGCGTTGCACAGATGTATTGTTCATTTTAACATGCGCATACATTATATAAACGCAACAACCTAAATTTACAACGTTGTACCTGCGTTCAAGTTAATGTGTTACATATGTCGATTATAAGCTTGAAAAATTATAAAAATTTTTGTCAAATATCGCATTATAACTGATTATGTAAGACTAAGACATTTCGCAACATTTTTTTAGTATAAAAAATTTATTGAAGGAATTGATATTTATTTATTGTCAGACTATGTGCAGTCGACAAACGAAAAATAAATTAGATTAAAGTAAATTAAAATTAACAAAATATTTAAAAATAAGACTAAAATTTACGTTAAAAACGAAAAAAGTTTTCAAATTAAAATTATGAATTAAATTTAATTTTAATTAATTATTTCGTTAACTGACTGGGGAAGTTTTAAAAAAATTAAAAACATTAAGAAACGTTAGTCCAACATTCGTTGCAAGGGTTAGGAAACCCCAGAAAAATACTAACCAGACCAACAAAAAAAAAAAGAAAAGAAAATAAAATCAAGTGTTAGTAACGCGGTAACGGTAAGGCACGCGGGAACGAAATACCCGGGAAAGATATAAAAAAAAATATAAAATAAGTACATTAAAAGATACTACGATATAACTGGACTAGATACGTAAGAGAGACATTCTAAGAGAAGACAAAGAAGTCGCTCCACCCACTACATGCGAAAGACTATTATAGTTAATTACATAAGATACGAAACGGATTATGTAAAGCATAATTCGTGGTACAGCGTTGAGGGGACAGAGGAAGAAAGTTTCTAGTATTTCGGATCGGAACCGCAAAACTTATTTGGCTAATTAGATACGAAGAGTCAATCTCACCATTAATAAGTTTGTGTAAGAAAACTACACCAAGCATGGTTCTGCGATCCAAAAGGGAAAGGAGGTTAAATAACAAAAGTCTACCACGATACGATGGTAATCGAATATTAGTATTCCAGCTAAGGGCAAAAAGAAGAAATTGTTTTTGTACAGCTTCTAGTCTCTCCTGATGGACAATGTATTGGGGAGACCATACACACGATCCATATTCAAGAATAGGGCGTACAAGTGAAGTATACAGAGTTTTAGTTAGGTAGGGATCGTCAAATTCCTTAAACCACAGCTTTATGAAACCCAAGACACCAAAAGCTCGATTAGCAGCGGAAGAGATGTGCTTATCGAACTTTAGTTTTGGATCGAAAAGGATACCCAAATCATTGACCGACTCTATTCTCTGAAGAGGCTTGCCGTCAAGAAAGTAGTCATTAAAGGTAGGTATTCTCCTACTATAGGACATTACATTACATTTACTAAAATTGAGATGTAGTAGGTTAACTTTACACCAGGCTTGAAGTGTGTCGAGATCACTTTGTAGACCGTGACTTAGACAAGAGTCAGCTCGTGACAAACAAAGTTTTACATCATCGGCATACATCAGAACCCGGGAACTAGAAATTGCTGAAGGTAAATCATTAATAAATAATGAAAAAAGCAAAGGCCCAAGATGGCTTCCTTGAGGAACGCCCGAGGTAACAAGCACGGGCTTGGATATTGTGCCATTAAAATTTACGCTTTGAGTTCTAGAACATAAATAGTTCGCAATCCGAAGAATTAATTTATCTGGAAATCCAAGCAAATTAAGTTTATGAATTAAAAGACAATGATTAACCGTATCAAAGTCCTTGCTAAAATCAGTGTAAATGACATCAGTTTGCAGTTTATTTTGAAACCCCTGTAAAACAATGGAAGTAAATTCTAATGGCAAGGTGAAACAATAGATCTGCGAAGATGTTGCAATTGAGAACTTATTAATTTCTCAAAAGTTTTAGGAATTGCAGACAACTTATAGATACCCCTATAGTTACAAGTATTAGATTTAGTATTCTTTTTATGAAGGGGAATAATAAAAGATGATTTCCAAATGTCAGGAAAGCAGCAGGACTCAACAGACAATTTAAATAACTTATACAAAGGTTTCAAGAGGCCGTCGGCACAGTTTCTGAGCACACAACCAGGAACTCCATCAGGACCCGGCGCAAGGACAGGTTTAACAGCCTTTAGATCACTCAAAAGCGATTCTTCAGTGATCAATGGCCTAAAATTACAATTAGAGGCATTTACACTGTAGGGATAAGGCAAATTAAGATAATTTTGCTGAGTGCAATAGGTTGATTGGAAAAAATCGGCAAATAAATCGGCTATAGCCTGATCAGAGTTAGCAGTCTTATTTTCAAAGAGGAGGAAGTGTTGTTGATTTGCGCTTCGCATTAACGAAGTTATAAAAAAGTTTAGGATTACTTCGAAACTGCTGACCACAGCTTCTAAGGTAATTCCGATAGCACAGGCTGTTCAATGCAGAGAAATTAGATCGAGCAATCACATAACGAGAGAAATCCAGGGATCCAATTTCCCTGAATTTCTTATAAAATTTATATTTCACGTTTTTTAACCGTGTTAATTCCCTTGTAAACCAAATTGGTTTTTTAGACCTACTTGGAATACAAGATGGAACATAAAGGTCAAATAAATTATTGATAGTAAGATAAAAAAATGCGACTGCTTCATCCATGTCCCCGCACTTGAAAAGCCATGACCAGTCAGTTTGGGATAGAAGCTGATTTAACTTGTTAAAATCAGCTTTCCGAAACTGGCGAATACGCTTTTTAGGTCTCGAGCTGGACTTTTCCATTTGAGAGGGCAATTCCATCAACAATTCCAAAGTCGGATGATATGAATCTTCAGGAAGAGAAAGGGGAGCAATACGGGAAACAGATGGAAATGATGGATCTAAGACAAAAATAAGATCAAGCATCTTATTTAATGAATTGGGAATGCCATTAATTTGAGATAGAGAAATCCCAAATAAATGATCATTGAAAATATTAAGCTTTATAGCAATAAATTTTGAATCTGAAGAAATATTAATATTAACTTATTCAGAGGAAAGATCAGCATCTACAGCAATCAGTACACTACCACCACGACGAGAGGTGCGATCATTCCTAAAAATGGAAAATTTGTCGCAGAAAATCTCTGTATTGAGAATGTCAGGCCTTAACCAAGTTTCAGTAAGGGCAATGACATGAAAAGGAAAAGAAACACTAGATAAGTAAAGGTTGGTAAGTTTGCTACAAAGACCTCTTACATTCTGATAGGCAAGCGAGAGGGAGAAGTTTAGTTTTTTTGGTATTAATAGCAGATTGTTTAGAGGAAGAAATTGAAGATAGTGCAATCGGAGTCCGATTTCGTTTTTTAGCAGTATATTCTTTCACTACTAAGTGGTCCGGACAAAACACTTTACAGCATATTTCGGCCGGAACACTTATTTTAAATGAAGAAATCTCCCGAGCATAAGAAAATTTAAATTTTTCAACCGTAATGTTGGCGATAGATTTGGCCCGTATAAAAGCCTTGACATCAGGGGCTAGCCTTGAAACAAAGATTTGTTTTTTTGGTGGGATACCTACAAGAGTCATGTTATTATCAACCACTGCTATAACATCTTTCGAACTCATAACACTGGTTGATTGACTAGTTGATCCAGTCGCAATGTCATCACTGGTATGTTGATCAACAACAACAGAATTAACAGCGACTGTGTCAGGAATTGGCTCGGTGTCCGTAGGAATAACTACTGTGGGAGCCGTAAAATAATCATTCATACTGACAATACTAGTTGGAGACGGGGTAGAAAGATTTATTAGAGACGGATCAGAATTAATAGAGATATGAGGAGGAACTAAAAGTTCATTTGGACCAATTGACAACCCAAAATTAGCATTTTTCCTATTTGGAGAATCATTCAAGAGGTTCATACTCTTGAAATCTTTATCCAACGAGGTGAAACTATCAAACAGGTTCTTAAATCTGCCAAATAGTTCCCCAAAGCCTCGTTTAGTTTATTTTTTATTGTGACGTAATGAAATAAACCAAAACTTGAATCACTCTAAGCGGTGGATCACTCGGCTAATGGGTCGATGAAGAACGCAGCAAATTGTGCGTCATCGTGTGAACTGCAGGACACATGAACATCGACATTTTGAACGCATATCTCAGTCCATGCTGTTGTGTACTTTAATTAATTTTAGAGTGCTGCTTGGACTACATATGGTTGAGGGTTGTAAGACTATGCTAAATAAGTTGCTTAAAATTTGTATAAATTTTATGCATATGGTATATTATTGGATAATATATGTGCGTTAGACTGTAAAGTCTATTATCACATAATATATTCATAATATTAATAAAATAATGAAATTACTATGCCTCTCTATTGTGTACATTTTAGAAATGTTATTTTTTTTTAACTAGAATTGCCTCTTATTAATGATGAGAAAAAGAACATTAGGTTAGGTTAAGCCGGACGCCCTCTCACGGGCAATTCATAGGCCCGTGATGGCCCTTAGTAATCCGGTCCCCGGAGGGAGCTATGGCTTGAAGTCATTTAGTATGTGAGAGCGCTTTACAAAGGCTAGCAGTTCCCCCAGTGCCCTTTTTGAGGCATCTTCCATCGAGGAGAGTTGTGGTGACCCTAGGCACCTCAATCTAGTGCGCTCTAGGGCCGTACAGAGACATAGAAGGTGCTCTAAGGTTTCAGCGGTGCCAGGGTTATTACATTTCCTACAGCTAGAGTCATTTGTTATGCCCAATTTCATTGCATGTACTGCCACCATACAGTGACCAGTGAGAATTCCCACCATTAGTCTGCAGTCCTTCCGTGAGAGCTGCAACAGGTAGCGAGTGCGTCGGGCATTGAACTCGTTGCACATAATCTTGGTCGATTTGCATGTGGTGGTGTTCCTCCACCTCTCATTGATGAGCTTATTTGTATTTCCCTCCAGTTTGCAGTAAAGCGATCTTAGGGATATGGGAAGGTGTTGAGTTCTGTCGTTCGGCAGGTCGACACCTGCTTTTGCTAGTGTGTCTGCCTCCTCATTTCCAGGTATTCCCTGGTGGCTCGGAACCCAGTAGATGTGTACTGACTTGGTCGTACCTATTTCATCTAGTGCGTCTTTGCTCACCTGGGCCGTTCTGGAGGTGGTGGTTGATGATGCGATAGCCTTGATAGCTGCTTGACTGTCTACCATAATATTTATATTCTGGCATTCATGGCCTAGATTCTTTGCAAATTCTGCTGCTTTTCCGATAGCAAAGACTTCTGCTTGGAAAATGCTGCAATGGTCTGGTAGCTTGTATGCCAGTTTCGTGAGCGGTGTATCGCAGTACACTGCGGCTCCTACTCCTCCTGCCATTTTGGAGCCATCTGAAGTTAAGCTATTTTGGACTATTATGTGATCAGAGTGACCATTAAGGTTCCTTCCGATAGCGCCATGACCGTAGCTCCGCAGTGACAGGTGGCCTAGTGCTGCCAGGCGTTGCGCTGACTTAGCGGCCACTAGCTTTATTTGCAGATCCATAGGAGGTTGCCCCAGTAGGAGTTCCAGGGCTTTTGTCGGGGTTGTTCTCAGTGCACCCGTGATGCAAACAAGTGCCTGGCGCTGAGCCTTCTCCATTAAGGCCAGATAGGTCTTCTTTTCCGCCGCTGGCCACTACACAATAACCCCATAGAGCAGGAAGGACATGAGACTGATAGGTCTATAGTCCTTTGGGCTATTGTGCCCACATTTCCCAGCCTTTGGTAGGAATGCTACTTTAGCTGTTCTCCAGAGAGTTGGGATGTGGCCAGTTTTCAGACAGGCTTTAAAAATTTTAAGGAGCCATGGAGTTACTACATCTTTGGTGTTCTGCAGCATGGCCGGTATGATCCCATCCAGTCCCGGGCTTTTTATGCTCGCGAAGGACTTAATGGCCCAAGTCAATTCGTTCGGCGTGACTATGTCTGTGGGGATTTGATAGTCATTGCTTAGGGTAAGGGGATGCTCTGTCTCGTTTGACAGCTCTGTGCATCCTGGGAAGTGCGTTGACATCAGAGCTTGAAGCGTTTCTTCACTACTTTCAGTCCATGTCCCGCTGTCAAGTTTAAGCTGACTCTGTATTGTGGGTTGTTTGGAGAGAAGCTTCCTCAGCCGGGCCGTTTCTGGTACCGATTCCAGGTTGGAGCAGAATTTCTTCCAAGAATCCCTTTTGGCCTTCCTAATGGAAGCCTTGTAGCCCCTTAGAGTGAGTTTGTACTCATCATGTACGGGTACCGCATTGGTCTGTTTTGTAAGCCTGAACAGATCCTTGACGTGGTTTCGTTGAGTGGAGAGTGCTGTGTTCCACCATGGCGGTTTTGACCTCCTTCTCGTGTTTGAGAGTGGACATGTATTTTGGTAGGCGTCCTGTAGAGTTTTAGTCACGACTAAGAGTGCATGCTCTATTTCGTTCACTGACTCTATCTCACCTGGTTGGTCTAGTTTTGCTGACACTAGTCCCCTAAATTTTACCCAATCTGTCTTCCTCGGATTTCTGTGCCGCACTTGTTTGGGGCTGTGTTCGAAGTTAAGTTCGAACTGAATGTGCTTATGGTCAGAAAAAGAGGGTCTTTTTAGAACTCTCCAATGAGGGATAGTTATGCCTGTCGCGAGAGTTAGGTCAAGGACGTTAGACGACGTTGGGCCTACGTACGTATGTACCTCCCCCGTGTTAGCTATACTTAGGTTAGAGGTTAAAATGAAATCTAAGAGAGACTCACCTCTTGTGTTAGTGTCGGGCGATCCCCATACGCTGTGGTGTGCGTTGGCGTCTGTTCCGATCACTATTTGTGTTCCTTTGTGGGCTGCTGTCGTAAGCCGCACAAGTTCGTCGGGCGGTGCAGGCATGTCGTGGGCCATGTAGCAGGATGCTACCATGAGGCGCCTCGTTCCACTCTCCATCATCACCACTGTAAGATCGTCTGTACTGTAATTAGATATTAGATAAGCATGTAGGCCTTTCCGTACAAGGACGGCGGTTCTGGTTCTGCTTACCGTCGGTGGGTAATACGTACAGTAGTTGGTTGACCTTAGTCCAGATTGTGCACCGAGGCCCGCAAATGCCGCCCTAAGTGGAAGTCGTCGAACTAAAGCAGCTGCCGACCATCGAAGAGTTCTTGGGCTAGCCCATTACATATGGTCTCCAAACGAAGCGGGGGCTGGCGTGCCTGTGGAGATTACCGCGAACTCAACTCGATCACGGTGCCCGATCGATACCCCATAGGTCATATCCACGACTTCGTCGAAAAGCTTCACGGAAAGAAGATATTCACGACCCTTGACTTAGTCCGCGCCTATTACCAAATCCCAATGTCTGCCGAAGACATCAAGAAAACTGCCGTATGCACCCCGTTTGGTTTGATCGAGTTCCTGTTCATGCCATTTGGGCTCAAAAATGCAACACAGACAGCGATTATGGACAGCATTTTCAGAGGCATCGATTTTGTCTACTGTTATGTCGACGACATACTGATAATGTTTGACGACCCGGATCAGCACGAGGAACACTTACGAAAGGTACTTTCAATACTAAGACAATACGGGCTGAGAATTAACGCCAAATAAGAAAAACAGAAGTACAATTCTTAAGCTATATGATCAATAGCGACTGTATACGACCACCAAATGATCTAATTAGCGCTATTGTCGACTACAAGAAACCGGAGACACTATGCAAACTTGGACGATTCCTCGGCATCATCAATTATTATCGACGTTGTATTCCTCATGCCTCAGAGATTCAAACTCCACTCAGTGAAATGTGTCGAGGCATCAAAAAGAACGACAAGCGGAAAATTGAGTGGTCACTGGAGGCTACTAACTTTTTTGAGTTGTGCAAACTACGTACGTGCAAACTATGTACACCCTGCGCCAACGACATCGCTAGCGTTAGTGCACGACGCGGCGTTTGGTGCAGCTCTTGAGCAGTACGTCAGTGGCTCGTGGCGACCGCTGGGTTTCTATTCTCGCAAATTAACCCACCCTGAGAGAAATATACGATTCCGTACGCTATTTTAAACACATCCTAGAAGCACGAGTATTTGTAATTAAGACGGATCACAAACCGATAACCTATGCGTTCTCTCAAAAGCCTTAGAAAGCATTGCCTCGACAACTTCGCCACCTCGACTACAAATCACAATTCTCTACCAACATAGTGCATGTGGCAGGAGCCGACAATGCAGTGGCAGATGCGTTATCCAGCGTAAATGCCATTACGATGCCAACTACATATGCCATTATCGAAAATTCAAGACGCACAGAAGTAAGTCTCCGAATTAGTCGAGCTTCTGCAGAATAATACATCGCTTCACCTAGAACGTGTTCAATTTGACAATAATATAAGTATTTATTGTGAATCTAATTGCGACCCGAAGCGACTTTATATTCCACAAATTCTTCGGTATAACGTGTTCGCTTCTGTACACGGATTGTTTCATCCCAGTGGAAGATCGACTGTCCGGCAAATCCGCCGAAAGTACGTCTGGCCTGAGATGAGGAAGGATATTACATCGTGGTTCCGGAATTGTTTATCCTGCCAAAGAGCCAAAATACATCGCCACAACAACTTGTACCCTGAAAAGATCAGAATGCCTGACAATCGATTCGACCATGTTCACTTGGACATAGTCGTTATGCCCAATGTTGACAACTACCGCTACTGCCTCACTATGATCGACAGATTTTCAAGATGGCCCGAAGCAATTCCTCTCAAGAAACTATAGCATCAATGTTTTGGACACATTGGATTACGCGCTTCGGATGCCCACAGACTATCACCACCAATCAAGGGTCGCAATTTGAGGCTGCTCTCTTTGGAGCACTAAGTGATTTGGTGGGTAGCAAACGAATACACACAACAGCTTACCATCCACAGTCGAACGGCATGATTGAACGATGGCACGTAATTTAAAGCAGCTCTCATATGCCACCCAAGAACACCCTGGATGGATCTTATCCCAACAGTACTGCTTGGCCTTAGGACGTGCTACAAGGAGGATTTAAGGGCGTCTGCAGCGGAAATGTTGTATGGAAGTCACGTTCGACTTCCCAATGAATTCTACGATGATCTCTCAAAACCGATTCACCCAAAGAGCTGCATCGAAAAGTTTCGAGAGCATATGCGTTTAGTTCGACCCGCACCATCGGCACATCACAGAAGTTCTAGCAAGAGCATGTTTGTTCTCTCATATGAATGACTGCTCGCATGTTATGCTGAGAACAGATACAGTGCGGCAACCGTTAGAACCACCTTACACCGCCCATACGAAGTGGTAAAACGATCAACAGACTGAGTTTTTGTCATTAAGATTAATGGCAAAGAAATTTCAGTGTCAACCGAGCGCCTGAAGCCGGCATTTGTTCTAAAGGAATTAGAACTCGGCAACGATTCCAACCAACCGAAAGTTCTGCGCACTTATGAAAGACCTCGATAAGTTAATTTCACTCCCGACCTGGTCACTGAGGAGGGGGTAGCTGTGGCAACACCACATTGATATCAATAATAGTTTAACTCGATAAAACTACTCACACACGCAAGCGTCGACTCGAAGCATAATTTAATTCTTAATCGTGAAACCTTTCTTGTTTAACTTTAAATATTTTAGTGAATAAATAAATTAACTTTATTAGTAATATGAATTACTAAAAACTTTAATTATCGTGAGTGTGTGTCGGTTGCGGTTTACGCGCAAGTTTTTCTCGACGAATACGAGCAAGTTGCATGATTGCTAATTTAATATTTTAAAAACAATATTAATTATTAATAATAACATATATATTACTTTCTAATTAACCAAAATAAAACTTAATAATATCTACTTTAACATTTAGAACCTTCCAAACTAATTAACGTTTCCTTGAGTGCCTTATTATAATACTAATAAAATTTTAAAAATTACAAAAAAATTTTATTTTATATTTTATTATATTTTTTTTCTTTTAGAATAAAGTTCTTAAAATAATTATTTTAATATAATATAAACATTAATAATTTTTTGCTTTCCAATAATTTAATCATTTAATATACACTTTTAATTATTTTTGTTGCAAATAATGATCCGTATATAAATAATTTTATTGTTTTTAATAAATTATTATTTTTATATATTAATATTTCCCTATATTTGTACCGGAATATTTTTTATAAAACCTATTATTTTAATTGTTTGTCACCGTTTTGTTGAATTTATCAAGTTTTAAAAATGCCGCGTTTGTCAAGACAATCCGCATCTGCGCGTGCTAGAACTCGTTGCGTAAGGAATTGGTTAAACCGAAGCGATATTGTGTACTCGCAATTAGCGAATGAAAGGAATGCAAACTCTCTGAGAGATCGTAAGGACAATTCAGTTTTAAGGGGTGAAGAACAAGTTAGTGATAGGGTTCAGCATTCCTAAAGAAGACGAAATCGAACTAAGATCTCAGGAGCAAAGTGAAAATACGCTTCAATGACAAGATAGAAGAGAGGAACCAATAGTTTAAGAAACCGAAAGACTGCAAAATGCTCGGCTTAGGAAGCAGGCTCGAATAAGAGATGGGGTTCGAGAACAGGAAAGGTTGTCTAATAGACAAAGTAGATCGATACGTAGACGGCAGCCAATCGTTCGGGAAAACGAAAGGCCCCAAAATGCCCGTGCTAGGAGGCAGGCTTGAACAAGAGATGGGGTTCGAGAACATGAAAGGTCCGATAGACAAAGTAGATCATTACGCAGACAGCAGCCAATCGTTCAGGAAAACGAACGGCTTCAAAATACTCGTGCTAGGAGGCAGGCCCGAACAGGAAAGAGTGTCCGATAGAGCAAATAGAGCTTTACGACGACAAAACCTAACTTTTAGGTCCAACGAACAACAGCGTAACACGCAACTTCGTGCTGCTACTCGGACTGATGTGAGGCGACGAGTTTTAGAGAGAGAAAGAGATGGGATGCAGAGGTCGCAAGCTAGGAATAACCCTCTTCGGAGGACTATTGAACGATATGCTTACACTGCTCAAAGACAAAGTGCTAGATTGTTAGCCCGTCAAGCAACTCTTGACGCGTTAAGACGCCTTAGTCAGCGTGTTAGCCAAAACAGAAGTAGTTTTGAAAGTAGGATAATAGAAAATAGCCGAAATGCCGACCGTACGAGAGAAAATCGTGCGAATAGTTTTCAGGACGAAATTGAGCCCAGCTTATCCTCACTAGAGGTTAAAATTAGGAGTTTTAATAGTTTAGTAAAGGTGGTTCCAAATCAGGTTTTCCTTTGTTGCAGAATTTCTCGCGGTTTTATTAAAAGCCACAACGAATTTAGCGCTGACACTTTAAGTCTTTCAAATGAGTTTTCATCTGAGGAAGACATTTATAAATTCTGCAATACTTGTTGCAGTAATATAAAAGTTGGAAGGAAACCAAAAGTTTCACAGTTTTTTTTACTTGCTGGTTGAAATAGGCTGCGAGCGACTGTAACTCCGCTTTGAGATCGGCGGAGATTCATATGTCCATTTGAAACGACATAATCTCGAGCGGCGTTTTGTCGTTAGTTGATTGGCGGAGCTATGTATGTATGTCGTTTTGGATCGACACTTCTCCGCCGACGACCACCGCGGAGTTTGAATGGGTATTTTATATTATTAACAAGAAAAAACAAGATAGAATGATACAGTCGCCCCGCGACTTTAGGATACCCGTTACTCAATGTTCGACCGATTGTTTCTATGGGAGCTATACGATATAGTTATACGATTTGTATGATATGTATACTTAGTCAGTACATTCATGCTATTGATAAATTTATTCTATATCAGTTTCATTAAGATAGCTTGGAAAATGCAGAAGATTTTCATACTAAAATTTGTTCAAACTAATTTATATATGGATTGTATTTTTGACCGATCGGCCCTATGGGAGCTATACGATATAGTTGTCCTATTCCAATCAAACTTGGTCAGTACATAAACTTCATAGACATGTGGTGAAAATAATTGAAATATTTTATAGTGTTTTGTAAGAAGTAAAACCCAATATTTTTTTTCAAAGTTAGTTCAATAATATTATTAATTACACATTTAAGTAAAAAAGTGGAGATTTTAATGTAAATGAAAATTTTTGAAACAATAATTTCTTTTGTTAAATCAGAGTGCTACGACACATTTTTCGCACACTGTCTGTGGAAAACCAGTGCAGTTTGGATATTTGCATCTGGTTCTGTTGTCACTCCACTTTGGCCAATGTCCAACCTGATCTTGACGCACCATTTGATTTGGTACATGTTAAGTTGGACCCCTCTGCATTTTTTTCTGCAATTCATTTTCAACAGAATAACTTCGCTTTCCAGTTTTAGATTTTGTGTCTACTTTTCTCAAAACTTCAACGATGTCTAGCCGAAACTCTGATGAGCTTAAAAGTTTTTTTTGTCAATCCTTTTTATTTTTGCACTTGTTTATACAATAACCAAGCATTGCTGACTGCCAAGTTCAGCAGGTGATAAAAAACCCGAACTTGCCAACGTCTGCTTCTTATCCAAATTTTATACCTTCCCATATAGCTATTATATTGTGCAATTGCAAATGGACGGTCTATATGAATATAATCCTTTTGGACTTTATTGTAACGTCGGGCTGTGTCTTTGGGACTTATTCCAGCGTAATTAGATGCCAAAGTAACAATTTTGTTATCCACCCATGAAGTTAGGGAAATGTCCACTCCACCGTAGTCGGCAACATATTCCACTGATGTACCTCGTGATTTTTTTTTTCTTATGGCTTGGAATTCGGTTTTTTCTTATTGTTCCCAAAGCTAGAATTCCTCCATCCGCCCGGTACTTCAAAAGGGGTAAGGAGCACGGTTGCCACACTTGGCGATTTGGAACCAAAACTGACTCTTTTTTTATCGTTTGGCGCCCTGGCAATTTTTTTTTGGAATTGGCTCCTTTTTTTGACGATTAATTGATTTCAATGTTACTAAGCCCTAATTTTCCATATCGTAGTTTTTCGCAACTCACTTTTACTATATATTAACTATCGATATTTATGCGTTGCGTGAGTGCACATTCAAAACAAATGCGATATATAAAAAAAGCAGCTCTGTAATCGAAATTTAATTTCATCACTGTTCGCAAAGTAACTGTTTTTTGGGTACTTTTTTTAAGCGCATGGTTTTACAACTGGTGGCGATTAAAATTGTTTTAACTGTTAATTGTGCAAGTGAAATATTCACTATGGACAAGTAAGTTAATATTAAAAACTTTTTGAATTAGTTGTTACATAATATTTGTAGGTTTCTTACAAAAAACAGTTCGGAAAGCACTCAATCCGCAGATCAGAATGATGAGACCATTGACTTAAATTCCCAAGTGGAAAACCAACCGTAAGTAATGGAAAATCGTATGTGAAGGCAACGTTAGATTTTATCTTTTATTTATGCCATAGTGTTGTTGCGAATCGAAAGTTTCGAATTGAATGGCTGGATAAATTTAGCTGGTTGCAGAACAATTCCGGACGTGCATTCTGTAAAGCATGTGAGAAACCATTGGTTAATCACTTTAACGGGCTCCAAAAGCACGAAAAGCAGGCAATCCATGTAAGAAATGTTAAATCGAAGGAAAATCAAGTAAAACTCGATTCATTTACCAAGGAAAGTACGGCGCATAACAGAAAACTTCAAGACGCGGAATTTGCGCTCATAATCTTCCATTTGTGTTGATGGATTATTTGCCGAATTTATTAAAAGTTTGTTGTCCGGACTCAAAAATTGCAAAGGACCTAAAATGTGGTCGCACAAAGGCCACACAATTATGCAAACAACTTGGCGACAGGTCAATGGAGAAAATAGTCACTTCATTAAAAAACAATAAGTTTTCTCTGATAGTGGATGAGACTACTGATGTTTCATGCAAAAAGGCACTTGTTCTTGTGGCTCGACATTTTAATTCGATGGCTGAAATGGTTAAAGACACATTCTTGGCACTTATCGAGTTGGACAAATGCGATGCAGAGTCGATATACAAGGCCATTAAGTCCTTCTTTTCATTGAACGAAATTCCACTTAATAATTTGATAGGCCTGGCAACTGATGGCGCAAGTACCATGGCTGGATGCCTTAATAGCCTTAGAACAAAATTATGTGGGGATACACAACTGTTTTTTCTTAAATGCAGATGCCACTCATTGCATCTTTGTTCGGGATATGCTTGCAAAAAATTGCCTTCCAATACAGAGTTACTCTGCCGGAATATATATTCATACTTTGCGTGGAGCCCAAAGAGGGTGCAAGAACTAAAAGAATTTCAAGAATATTGTAACGTGAAGCCCCACAAAATTTTGGGAATTTCTATGACTAGATGGCTGTCATTGGAAAAAGTAATTGGGCGAATCCTTGAGCAATGGGAACCATTACAGCTATTTTTTATTGTCACAAACCTTAGAGGTGAATAATATAAAGCCAAAAGAAAAAGCAAAACTAATGATGGATTGCGAAATAAAAATTTATTTATACTTTTTAAATTATATATTAAAAATTATAAATGATTTGAACACTGAATTTCAGTCAGAGAGCATTAGACTACCGTATCTTTTTACGAGATTAGAATCCACCTTTAAGGTAGTTCTGAATAATTTTGTAGATCAAACTTATGTCAGAGTTCTCAATGTAGAGAATTTTCAAATCAATGATCTAACTTCTCATCTTTTACCGACTAAAAACATATTTATTGGGATTAAAGGCCAAAAATGTTTAGATGATATGTGTAGCGAGAAGCCAATTATTTTAAAAATTAAAAAATTTGTTCAAACCTTTTATTTGGAGCTCGCTGCACAATTAGTGCAGCGCTTTGATTTTTCTCGTGGCGATATTAAGTCATTAATATTAATCACACCTGCTAGTATTTGTTCTAGCACAGAAAGTGACATTATGCCACTAATAAAAAATATTGAATATTTGTGTGAATGCGATCCGGATGATATTGTAACACAATACACAAGGCTAAAGCTGACTAAAAACTTATTAAATAAAAATGATGATATTTTGGGAAAATATATCAAAAGCAAAGAATGGCCTTGACATCAGTATTTTTAAGGATCTAGTCCAATTTGTTCGAAAAATTTTGTCCTTACCCCATAATTCAGCGGCTGCAGAACGGAAAATTTTTTGAAATTAGTTTGATTAAAACTAAACTTAGAAATAAGCTAGAGCTCAGTACAGTTAATAATATTACACAGAGAAAAAAAATCAAGTATTTCGTACTCAAAACGGCACATTTCACACTTGATATCTGCCCAAGAATGAAAATACTAAAGTAGAGAATTTCGTTCTCAATTCAAGTTCGTGTTTTTAAGTTCGGAATTCTTGATTTAAGAACACTTCATACTTAAATCAAGTTCTATAAAGTTCTTGATTCAAGTTCCGCAAATCACGATTTGAGATCATATGTACTTAAAATATAAGAACATTTCACTCTTAAAACAAGTACGCCAGATTTTGAATCAAGACTTCGTGAACTCAATTCAAGAATGCATGAACTTAAAAAGTAAGTACAAAAAATTCTTAAATCAAGTATAACCATCTTGGTTTAAGTTTACTTGAAACTTGATTCAAGATCTCACTAACTTGAAAAGTAAGTGTTACCCATCTTGATTTAAGAACAGTAGAAACTTGGTTCAAGTATTCCAATACTTGAAGAATATCTCCCAATAAGAACACAAATCATTTTTATATTTCCAATACAAAATTTTTTTAATACAATTTTTTTTTGTTTAATATATTATATTCACACATATGTTTTGTTGTTTTAAAACAAATATCTAAACATTTGATTGATGAACCGAATATTAGTAAATTTTTATCAATATAAATATAATATTGTTGGATGGTCATACCAGTTGAGGAGAACTTATCTACTATTGCGTTGATTTTCGTCTATAGTCATTAAGCAGCAATGACGTTTTTATGCGTTTTACTTAGCACTCCTGTGAATCCGTTATTATAGCCTTTCATCTGTTATGTAAGAAAGCAAAAAATATTAATATATATTAATCAAATGTAATGCTAAATATATACCTGTATTTGTTGCTGACTTTGCTTTTAGGTACAGTTGTTTCCAGCAATCGTTTTGTTAATCGTTCATTTAAATTTCTCCCACGTTGAAAGAAGCTTCAAATCCTTTGATGGATACACCAAAACAATAATCTGAAATATGAGAAAAATATATAAACAATTGTTTAAGTCTATATATACATATATATATATGTATACATATGTATGTTTTAAAAAATGTTCATATGTGTGTATACATACGCGTTCAACAGTGTCTCACAGCTTTTTTTTCTTTGTTTTCAATTAACATTTTTAGTTGCGATGACTTAAAAACTATAATCTTTAAACATTAATAGTTTTTAAGTAACAGCAAATAAAAGAAGTGAAGTGTATTAGAGTGAAGAAAATACATCTGTATGTAAACATTGAAATATTAATTTATATGTGAATACATACATATGTACATATGTATGTACATGTATTGTAGCAATCAACGGCAAATATTGACGCGTGTCTTTAAATATTCGGCACATATGTATGTAATACGCTCAAATAGATATACATATATTACTCGAACACAAAAAAGTGAACAATTGCAATTGCTGTTTCTTAAAAGTAATTAAAACTTAATGCTGGTAAAAAATTTGTCCAGACACGACTGTATGTTTCAAAAGAAACAGCAATTGCAATTGTTCACTTTTCAAATAATATATGTATTTCTATATAAATTTTATAATAAATTTAATTTGAGCGTATTACATATGCGTCGAATATTTAAAGGCACGCGTCTATGTTTGCCCTTGAATGCCACAATTCTTGTACATACATAACTACATGTACAAGTACATATGTATGTATAACTACATAAATTAATATTTCAATGTTTATATATGTACATACATATGTGTTTTTTCTTCTTCACTTCACTTCTTCACTGCTAATTCACTTCACTTAATTGATTATATATATATAATATATATATATTTAAACACACAAAATTAAACGCGTACATACATTTGTACATTTATTAAACTATTTCACAATTCACTTACCTTGCAAATAGCGCAGCACTTCTAATAAATTTAATTCTTTTTATAAATTTTAAATTTTTCACCGTCACTTACAAAATTTTTATTATCTTCGCTCCGATATGTTACTTTCTGCAATGCTTACTCAACAATGCAAGCAAACCAAATTCATACACACTGATGTGATCGAGCGAATTACTAAGTTAACCAGAAGAGGAAAAAAAAAATTCTTTCTCTTTCCCACTTCATAGTTTCTTATGCATGCTAAAGAACAGCGGCCGATATTTACCGTTACTTTAGTTCTTCAATTTTTGTGCCCACCAACAACATGTACAATTTTTGTCGCGACAATCGGCGCGCCGAAAACGAACAAAAATATGTATGTGTATATAGGTATGCATGTAGTGGTCGGTACAGCTTATGCTTGTAGGCTTTAGCTCTGCCGCAGCGCTGCCTTCACATGTAGAGTGCGAAGCAGAGTAAAGCAAAGAAATACATATACATAACGCACTTTTGCGTGTGTATTAATACACACAAGTGCTACCTGCAATTGTATGCGTGCCGACCACTGATTTACATACAAATAATTTCTTTTGCTATAATTTGTATGTATTTATTTGTGTTTTTTTGTTATTGAAAATTATCATTATCTGTTTAAGTAAAACTTAAACTGCTAATGTTAATTTTCAATAACAAAAAAAATAATTATTATAATTATAATTTCTAAGTCTTCTGATAAATGCTGTTTAAATATGTTTTTACAGCCTGTAGCATGTAGTAAATTATATTAAGTATCTTAAAAAAATTAAAAAATGCGAAAAAAGTAAAAAAAAAAACATTTTTTTCTTGTCCGTCACGGGATTTGAACCGGTGCTCCGAACTTGAATTGAGAACATTCGTGCTCATATTAAGTAATTTCATAATAACACTTGATTCAAGATCATTTTCTCTTACATTTCGCTTGTTTAATGCTCAATTTGAGTAATTCGTACTTAAACTGAGAATGTTTTTTAAGAATTCGAAATTCTGAAATCAAGGTCATTCAAACTTAATTTTAGAACGTCGTTTTTCTCTCTGTGTATGTTATGTAAGGAGTTACATAGCAATATTGATCCACACTATGTGTGGTCAGTAAAAGACATGTAATGTGAAATATTATTTCTTTTCATTATAATTGGATTATTTGTTATGTTATTATAAAAAAAAAATTAGTTAAGGAAGAAAATGAACAAAGTGAAGAAAAGAAAATCAGTTTTACTAATCTTAAATGAAATCGTTTATTTTGTTATTAAAAACATGCATTATGCATAATTATATGTAAGGAATAAAATGAAAAAAATGATTGCTAAAAAACCAGTATTTTTGGCTCCTTTTTATTGAAATTGGCTCTTTTTAAAATTTTTTTTAAAAAACTTTTGTGGCAACCGTGGTAAGGAGTTAAAATAATTATTAAAGTATAATCGATAATTCCAATGCCTTGGCATATCTCTAGCCAATCTAACGAAACAGTTTGATGTGATATCTCTAGCACTCAAATCTGGCTCGTTAGGCCGTACTTTATTTTCATTTCCACTATCTATTTCGAATTTGTAGCAGAAGCCTAAATTATCGCTAAGTACAAAAATCTTATAGCCCCATTTATGAGGCTTGTTGGAATTGTACCTTTCCTGTGGTTCTTAGCCTTTGTTAAACATATCTGTTCATCGTCACACAAAAATTGTTCCATGGGAACTTTTTTAAAATTATTATTTAGTTCATCTATTATTGGCCTGATTTTGAATTGCCGATCGTGACAGGAGTGTGACAAAGGCAGGGCATTATCATTGTTGTTAAAGTGAATGTGACGCCCAATCATCTTAAATGTTTTTTGCGACACAATATTCTGTATCGCTGGTACTCCAATTAATGTTGACCAACATTGAGTAATTCTTGGATGACGCGAAATTGACATTTATAATATTATTCCAACAAACTGTCGAATGTCTAAGGACGTAAAAATGACATGTGCGTTAGGGTCTTTTTGGCGAATATAAAGATTTGTTTCGATTGTAATTTCATCAAACAGGTTTTTTGGAAAAAGATACCAAAAAAATTGTATTGGCTCTGATAGCTCCATTAGTTTCGGATGCAACATAGTACTCCCGAGAAACTGCAGTTGATTTTCGTTAAAAATTAAACTGCGTTGTCTCCATAGCAAGTTTCTTTTCATTTGGCTCATAATTATCCATGAGATTTGAGCTTGAAATGTCTAAGGCATTGCTCGGTGGATTTTGGTCATCGATATCGTCTTTATCCGTACTACTTGCATCTTTCTCATCTGGATAAAAATAGCTTTCCTCATCAGCAGAAAATTCAAGTTCATCCTCCCTATCTAAACTGTTGAAATAACTTTCAACCTGTGAAGTTGTTAAACCTTTTCCTTACATATTTCCTGCGTAAGAAGTACTATTTATATATATGTAGTCTCATAAAACACATACAACATATGACCATACACTTGCTCTCATATCTCTGCGTACACTTGAAGAAAAATATGTTTTTTTTAGGTTTGGCCATTAATAGCACCTTATAGAAATAAGATATTGGATTAATTTTTTTTATATTTTATTATTTAAACCTTATACTTAATATATATTAGAATTCCTTTCCGAACAAATTAAACAAAAGCTTATAATAAATAATAAAAAAAACATAACGAAAATAACTATTTCAATGCAGACGAAAATAAATTCAATCTGACATAGTCAGCGAAACGATAAGCACGGCTATGTCGCCTGTGCTCTCGTTTTATGTTTATATATTTGTCTCTTTCAAGCATGCCAGATACACACATTTTGCAAAGTCTCGCAACAGCTACCGTCTCGCTTCAAAAATTTGTGTTTTCAACAAATAAGCGATCGAGTTTGGAAGATATGCGTCTTTTGTATTGTTTTTGGCGACAGGTGCCCGACAGTGGCTGTGGCTGTGCTAATAGAGTGAAGATGTCAAGTGCAACATGGCGCGGGTTCAAGTGGTGGATGGAAATATTTATTTCAGCATTTTTATTCAAGCATTTTTTTTACAATGTTTGTTTTTAAATAATATCAACAATTTTATAGGCAATTAAAGAAATTTATTTTTATACCCTCTGCAAGAGTATATTGGGTTTGTGCAAAGTATGTAACAGGCAGAAGGAGGCGTGGCAGACCCCATAAAGTATATATATTCTTGATCAGCATCACAAGCCGAGTCGATACAGTCATGTCCGTCTGTCCGTATGAACACAGATTTCAGAGGTGGTAAGAGCTACAAGTTCGTGCTTGGTCTCAATCGATCACATATTTAGTCAGTCAATACAAGAATCTTTTTTTTTCGATGCCACGCCCCATTCGTCCACAATGAGCAAAAAACTAGACACACCTCGGAAAAAATCGGTGTTTTCGGCGAATATCTCAGTAACTATGGCACCTAGGATTAGCAATTTTGGTATTGAGGTTCCTAGCGATAGTGCAAACGCATTGACATATAAAATTTTGGACCTTTTTTCCACAGTTAATTAAAAATATTTCTCAACTTTCGTTCCGTTTTTAGCCATTTGTTCATATAGTACAGTATTGTAATTTATAATTCGTGTGGAGACTAACTATATCAAACTATCCTGAAAGGCGCATTGAAATCGCACTATAAACGAGAAAACTAGAAGCGTTACAATATTGATAACTGAATGCAATATCATGCATGAGTGCAAGCGAGATAGAAACCTACAAGCACGTGTTCAAATGTTTTCGCTGCCTGCGTGGCGGTTTTAATGTTTTAATGCACGTACTACACATTGTAATATCTCTAGACCGACTTAAAAATTTTTAAAAAATTTAATCGGGAAGAAATGCAGAGAGTATTTTACGGTCGAGCGTGCTCGACTGTACTTTCCTTACTTGTTATTTTTATACTCTCTGCAAGAGTATATTGGGTTTGTGCAAATGTATGTAACAGGCAGAAGGAGGCGTGGCAGACCCCATAAAGTATATATATTCTTGATCAGCATCACAAGCCGAGTCGATATAGCCATGTCCGTCTGTCCGTCTGTCCGTCTGTCTGTCTGTCCGTCTGTCCGTATGAACAAACAGATTTCAGAGATGGTAAGAGCTACAAGTTCGAGCTTGGTCTCAATCGATCAGATATTTAGTCAGTCAATACAAGAATCTTTTTTTTTTCGATGCCACGCCCCATTCGCCCACAATAAGCAAAAACTAGACACACCTCGGAAAAAATCGGTGTTTTCGGCGAATATCTCAGTAACTATGGTACTTATGATCACCAATTTTGGTATGAAGGTTTCTAGTGACAGCGTAAATGCATTGACATTTAAAATTTTAGACTGCCACGCCCCTTTCTCCCACAATTAATAAAAATTGTCCTCAACTTTCGTTCCATTTTTTGGCTTTTGTTTATATAGTACAGTATTGTTATTTATAATTCGTGTGGAGACTAACTATATCAAACTATCCTGAAAGGCGCATTGAAATCGCACGATAAACAAGAAAACTAGAAGCGTTACAATATTGATAACTGAATGCAATATCTTGTATGAGTGCAAGCGAGACAGAAACATACAAGCACATGTTCGAATGTTTTCGCTGCCTGTGTGGCGGCAGCGCTGCCCGCAGTCGCTGGCCGCGCTGAATACACACATACATACATACATACATGTATATGCATAATATCACTAACCAGAGAATACATAGATGCGTCAAACTCAAGATTTTTTGAAAGCAAACGCTTGCCTACTCATGGACCCCCAGAGAGCTTCGGCAAAAAGCCGAACGTCGTAGCGCCCCGGAGAGCCGATCGCCTCTCAGCAAATTCAACGCAGACGAAAATAAATTTAGTCTGCCACAGTCAGCGAAACGATGAGCACGGCTATGTCGCTTGTTCTCTCGTTTTATGTTTATATGTTTGTCTCTTTCTAGCATGCCAGATACACACATTTTGCGAAGTCTTGCAACAGCTATCGACTCGCTTCAAAAATTTGTGTTTTCGACAAATTTGCGATTGGGTTTGGAAGATATTCGTCTTTTGTATTGTTTTTGGCGACAGGCGCCCGAGAGCGGCTGTGGCTGTGCTAAGAGAGTGAAGATCTCTAGTGCAGCATGGCGTGGGTTCAAGTGGTGGTTGGTTGGAAATTTTAATTTGAGCTTTTTTATTAAAGCATTTTTTTATTATGTTTGTTTTAAATAAAATCAACAATTTTAAATGCAATTTAATAAGTTTATTTTTATTTTTAGAAAATCATATAAATAACCATTTTTCTATAATTAGAAAGTCGCCGCTCGAATTTGCTCCCGATTAAAATGTTTATAAATCGGTATCCAGGGAACACCACGAGGAGGCCATTGCAATTGCAATGGGGTCATTGAAATGACCTTCGAGTCGACTTGAGATGTGTAAATAATCCTTATTTAAACATCTCCATGTTCCCCACCTACACCTACCTATCCATTATAAAATGTAATTTAAAATCTTACCCCCATCAACGATAATTTAAATATAAAATGTATAAATTTCCCTGTTTTGCACGGACCGACGAACTAACTATACCAACTCTGCAGCGATTTTTATGACTTCAAAATTTCTAATTTCTTTGCACTTGCCTGCTTTTCGGATGCTCCACATAATTTTTCCATCAGCCATATACTATTTTTCCTAAGCAAAATCAGCAGATAATAATTTAATATGTGTCTGCGATGTTCCCTGCATTTATGGTCGTCACAAAACCAATCTTCGAATTTCTTATCGCTTTGTGTGTGCGATATACATTCAAAAATAATTTTTTCTTTAATTTTTCTAGCATGTGGGAATTTTTGAAAATATGTATGAAAAATACTGTAATGCAGCTTCATTAAATTAAAAAAATCGTCCTGTGGGGCTTTAAGTTTTAGTGTGTTATTCACAATTTTAAAATTTTTGTTAAATAAAAAAAAATTCCGATTGGTCATAATGGGCTATTTCTTCTTTTAAAAGTTCTTTGCACGTATTGCAATTGAACTTTTGTTGTGATTTGTGTAGTACATATCCACTGAAATATCGCAATGCGTTTTCAATTGCTATACTTAAACAAATGGGCTTTTTCTCACTAACCTCTGATATTTCCAATTCACTGTCGTCAATTTCTAAGCTAAAGTTGAATTCTTCACTATCTAACTGATCCTGGTTATTTATACATGCAATTGCCAGTTCATGCTTTGTCTCTTCAATAACGTTAATAAGCATGTCTTCATCTGGTTCACAATTTCCTGTTGTTGTTTTGGAAGTAATTACCTTCATTGACAACATCTTTGAAATAATTGCATTAAATTCAAATAGCATGGGATTGTTGTTAGTTCCACCTCTACTTCTTATTAAGTAGAAAAGGTGTTCAAGTGGATCTTGATTGAATCTGGATAACAACAAAAAATAAACCCCTGTCCCATCATTCCAAATGTCTTGTGACAACATAAGGATTGAGCTAATAGATAGAATTATTCCATCTATGCAATATATTCGTCTAGGGTATTGACATCTTTTAAATAGTCTTTCATTTCAACTAAATACTTTTCTATGCTACTTTCTTTCTGTAAGGCGGACTTATATGGATTCTTATCGTATAAATTGTTGCTATTCAAGCAATCAAAAAGTTTATTGATTTTTTCAATAAATTTACATGTTGCGATCGCAACATCTTCGCAATCTACAAATGTCCCATTTTGAATTAATGTTTTTATTGCAGCAGCAACAGTTTGGCTAAATACCTGCGTGGCATATTTAACTTTCATTTTTTCAAATGAATTTGGGTAAATGTGTTTTCGGGACAATTTTGGGCACATTCTAGCAGAAGTGTTGTTAGTGTCTATCTCAAACAACTTAACAACTACTTGCCATGAAACTCTCCCGTCAGGAGTATCAATATAATTCCTCATTAAAATATTTCTAATAGATTTAATTAGGTGGGGGACATCATAAATGCCGTATATTTTTTGATTATTCAAATAAAAATCCGGCTCTTCATTATTTATTCCTAACTTGTTAAAGGCTCCGCGATTGTTTGGACCTTGGTCGCATATAACTGCTCTAATTTCTAATCCTAAGTCTTGCGCTGCTTTTATATTCCTATCTATTAGTTCAGTTAATTTACAGGCAGAGAGACCTGTGGATGTTGCTACATAGCTTAAAACAAATTTCCAATTCGAAAAAAGTCCCCTCACCATAAAAACACAAATCTGCTTGCATAAAACATCTGATTTTTCGAATCCGTCATCGACAAAGCCTTCAACTTCATCTCTGTACGAATTATATTGAAGCCCCTTTCTAATGTAAATTTCATCGAAAGCTAATTCGGCAGTTTTGCTTTTTTCGTCCATATTTAAAAATATGGTTTTTAAATTATTTAATAAACATTCATTCAGGCCAGGAACCATGTTTTTAACTGGAGCCCATCTCAGTAAAGACGATTTACAAGGCAAGTTTAGCTGAAGGTCGTCTCTCATAAAATTATAGGCCTTAGATGAGTAAAAATTAATACTTTGAGCAATAATTTTTTTCATCTTCTTTCCATGAATGCTTATTTTTTATTAACATTTTGCAAACCGTACTTGAATTTTTTTGATAAGCCTGTCTTATCAATGCAATCAAAAATATTTTTTTTCTTTTTTTCCTTTTAAGTGTTTAAGTTTTCTAGCTCTTTCATTTTGCAGCATATTTTTTAAATTTCTAATCTTTTTAAGGTATACTATGTTTTTCTGCTTTTCCTTCTTGAGATTTTCTCCTATTTCAAAATACTTTTTTTTATAAAATGCCTCATTTTTTTCTCTCTGAAGGCAATTATCACAAAATATGTCATTTATTTGATGACTTTCTTTTGTTTTTTTAAGTAAACTGGGGCAGGGGCTATCTGCAATATCCATGGGCGTAAATTCGAGCGCAGCATGTTTACCTATCTTTTGGAAACTAGAAATGTTGTCTGTTTCATCGCAGAAATTAAAGGGATTACTTTCGTCATCCAATTCAAACATTTTTAAATTTAAATTAGGCTCATCGTATAAATACAGAGTTGGTATAGCACCTGCCTTTAAAAATTTTTTTCCCAAATATTTATGTTCAAAATGTAGGTTGCAAATCAAGGCCTTGTCAATATTTACATCACTTGGCAACTTACATTTTGAAACCCACTGGCGACGGACAGACTTATTTTTAGGGAACTTAAATAATCTTACCGGGAAGTGCTCTGAGCCATCTCTAAGGCTTCGCAGGCACGAATCAATTATACACTTACGCCCACTTTTCCTCTTATCACTGCTGCTAATGTGATCCATTTTATATAAACTTTTCTTACAATAAACTTATCAAATGTAGTTTTTCTTAAAAATTTCGCTTTTTTAAATTGCAATCACAAAAATCCACGCGTGGAATGAAAAGCAATGAAAAAGCGCGGTCAAAATTGTTCAAAGAAAAATTGGAAAAAAGAATGTAATCAAAACAAAAGAAAAAGCGCGCGCCAAATCAAAACAAAAGAGATGGCACGCGCCAAAATTTTTGCATTGACCAACACCAAGATAATTAGACATTAAATAGAAAAATGGTTATTTATATGATTTTCTAAAATTAAAAATAAACTTATTAAATTGCATTTAAAATTGTTGATTTTATTTAAAACAAACATAATAAAAAAATGCTTTAATAAAAAAGCTCAAATTAAAATTTCCAACCAACCACCACTTGAACCCACGCCATGCTGCACTAGAGATCTTCACTCTCTTAGCACAGCCACAGCCGCTCTCGGGCGCCTGTCGCCAAAAACAATACAAAAGACGAATATCTTCCAAACCCAATCGCAAATTTGTCGAAAACACAAATTTTTGAAGCGAGTCGATAGCTGTTGCAAGACTTCGCAAAATGTGTGTATCTGGCATGCTAGAAAGAGACAAACATATAAACATAAAACGAGAGAACAAGCGACATAGCCGTGCTCATCGTTTCGCTGACTGTGGCAGACTAAATTTATTTTCGTCTGCGTTGAATTTGCTGAGAGGCGATCGGCTCTCCGGGGCGCTACGACGTTCGGCTTTTTGCCGAAGCTCTCTGGGGGTCCATGAGTAGGCAAGCGTTTGCTTTCAAAAAATCTTGAGTTTGACGCATCTATGTATTCTCTGGTTAGTGATAATATATTGTCTTTCGTATGTGTATTCCCATACAGACAAACAGATGTATGTGTGATTATGCTTAGATTGTTTTTGTTTCAACGTGTTTTAATGCAAGTACTACACATTGTAATATCTCTAGACCGATTTTAATAATTAAATCGCGAAAAAATGCAGAGAGTATACTACGGTCGGGCGTGCTCGACTGTACTTTTCTTTCTTGTTAGAAAACCATAAAAGTAAAAATTTTTTCATAAATAAAAAGTCGCCGCTCGAATTTGCTTTCGATGTAAATGTTTATGAATCGGTATCCAGGGAACACCACGAGGAGGCCATTGCAATTGCAATGGGGTCATTGAAATGACCTTCGAGTCGACTTGAGATGTGTATATAATCCTTATTTAAAAATTTTCTTGTCCCCCACCTACACCTACCTATCCATTATAAAATGTAATTTAAAATCTTACCCCCATCAACGATAATTTTAATATAAAATGCATAAATTTCCCTGTTATGCACGGACCGACGAACTAACTATACCAACTCTGCAGCGATTTTTATGACTTCCAAATTTCTAGTTTCTTTGCACTTGCCTGCTTTTCGGATGCACCACATAATTTTTTTTATCAGCCATATACTATTTTTCCTAAGCAAAATCAGTAGATAATAATTTAATATGTGTCTGTGATGTTCCCTGCATTTATGGTCGTCACAAAACCAATCTTCGAATTTCTTATCGCTTTGTGTGTGCGATATACATTCAAAAATAATTTTTCCTTTAACTTTTCTAGCATGTGGGAATTTTTGAAAAAAAAGGTATGGAAAATATTGTAATGCAGCTTCATTAAATTAAAAAAAATCGTCCTGTGGGCTTTAAGTTTTAATGTGTTGTTTACAATTTTAAAACGTTTGGTAAATAAAAAATACCGATTGGTCGTAATGGGCTATTTCTTCTTTTAAAAGTTCATTGCACGTATTACAATTGAACTTTTGTTGTGATTTGTGTATTACAAATCCACTGAAATATCGCAATGCGTTTTCAGTTGTTATACTTAAACAAATGGGCTTTTTCTCACCAACCTCTAATATTTCCAATTTACTGTCGTCAATTTCTAAGCTAAAGTTCATTTCTTCACTATCTAATTGATCCTGGTTATTTATACATGCAATTGCCAGTTCATGCTTTGTCTCTTCAATAACGTTAATAAGCATGTCTTTATCTGGTTCACAATTTCCTGATGTTTTTTTGGAAGTAATTACCTTCATTGACAACATTTTCGAAATAATTGAATTAAATTCAAACAGCATGGAATTGTTTTGTTAGTTCCACCTCTTCTTCTTATTAAGTAGAAAAGGTGTTCAAGTGGATCTTGATTTAATATGGATAACAACAAAAAATAAACTCCTGGCCGATGAATCCAAATGTCTTGTGACAACAAAAGGATTGAGCTAATAGATAGAATTATTCCATCTATGCAATAAATTCGTCTGGGGTATTGACATCTCTTTAAATAGTCTTTCATTTCAACTGAATACTTTTCTAGGCGACTTTCTTTCTGTAAGGCGGACTTATATGGATTTTTATCGTATAAATTATTGTTATTTAATCAATCAAGAAGTTTATTGAATCTTTCAATAAATTTACATGTTGCGATTTGCAAATAGAGCTTTACGACGAAAAAACCTAACTGTTAGGGCCAACGAACAACAGCGTAGCACGCAACGTCGTGCTGCTACTCGGACTGATGTGAGGCGACGAGTTTTAGAGAGAGAAAAAAATAGGATGCAGAGGTCGCAAGCTAGAAATAATCCTCTTCGGAGGACTATTGAACGATATGCTTACACTGCTTAAAGACAAAGTGCTAGATTGTTAGCCCGTCAAGCAACTCTTGACGCGTTAAGACGCCTTAGTCAGCGTGTTAGCCAAAACAGAAGTAGTTTTGAAAGTAGGATAATAGAAAATAGCCGAAATGCCGACCGTATGAGAGTAAATCGTGCGAATAGTTTTTATGACGAAATTGAGCCCAGCTTATCCTCACTAGAAGTTCAAATTTAGCGCTGACATTTTAAGTCTTTCAAATGAGTTTTCATCTGAGGAAGACATTTATAAATTGTGCAATACTTGTTGCAGTAATATAAAAGTTGGAAGGAAACCAAAAGTTTCACAGTTTTTTTTACTTGCTGGTTGAAATAGGCTGCGAGCGACTGTAACTCCGCTTTGAGATCGGCGGAGATTCATATGTCCATTTGAAACGACATAATCTCGAGCGGAGTTTTGTCGTTAGTTGATTCGCGGAGCTATGTATGTCGTTTTGGATCAACACTTCTCCGCCGCTGACCACCGCGGAGTTTGAATGGGTATTTTATATTATTAACAAGAAAAAACAAGATAGAATGATACAGTTGCCCCGCGACTTTAGGATACCCGTTACTCAATGTTCGACCGATTGTCCCTATGGGAGCTATACGATATAGTTGTCCGATTCCAATCAAACTTGGTCAGTACATGTACTTCATAGACGTGTAGTCTCCGTGTAAATTTGGATTTCAGATACCAGTGCTAAAAAAAAGTTTTCTATACTAAAACATTCAAGTTTTATCTGTAAATTTACCTTTATATGAAGATAGAACGCCCTAAAGTGGACGTGTCAAAAAAAAAAAACAAATTCGTACTGCTTGGGTATTGTACATTTCATTTCCGACCCCTTTCACCTTTCTAGCTCTTATAGTCTCTGAGATCCTTTTGTTCATACAGACGGACGGACGGACATGGCTATATCGACTCGGCTATTGATGCTGATCAAGAATATATATACTTTATGGGGTCTGCCACGCCTCCTTCTGCCTGTTACGCACATACCGCTGCTGACAAACTTAATAGACCCCTATACTCTCTTTTTAAAGTGTACGGGGTCTAAAAACATATGTTCGAACGTTTTCTCTACCTGCTGGCGGCAGCGCTGCCCGGAGCCGCTGGCCGCGCCGAACATTGCCATACATACACACATATATATGAGCACACACGCCCCCTTTTTTCATAGGAACTAAAAAACTATCCAACTTCAATGCCGTTTTTAAGGCATTAAATCAAATAGTACAGTGTTGTAATTTAACATTTGCTTAGAGACTTACTATTTCTAACTTTCCTGAAAGTGGCATCAAAATCCTATGTCAAACAAGAGAGAAATTACGGTTCAAATTCGATGTTATTTTACTGCAAAATCACTGCATGCGCGCAACACATACACAAACACAGAAACATACAAACATATGTTCGAACGTTTTCTCTACCTGCTGGCGGCAGCGCTGCCCGGAGCCGCTGGCCACGCCGACCAATGCTATACATGCATATGTATGTATGTGCACACATACATATAATTTCAAACGAATTTGCAAATAAGCAGTTGTATGTATGTATGCATGTTCGATTAAAGTTTTGTTTTTGTTTCAACGTGTTCTAATAGAATTACTATCTGTTGTAAGACTTAGATACCGATTTAATTAAATTAATCGGGAATAAAAGCAGTTAGTATTATAAAGTCGGCCGTGCTTGACTGTGCTTTACTTTCTTGTAAGTACGGACGTACTTATATCAGGTAGATCAAATTTATATCAATTTGTTGCAACGCCCCTTACCAATCCCGCAAATTGTAAAAACTACTGTCCTCTCGCCAAAAACTATGTTCAATACTTGTAATTTATGTATATGTGAGGAATAAGAGAAAACTCTTTGTTTACGTACAATATTAAATGATCTAATTATTAAACGAAGCGTGGCCCAAGTGGTAGAGGTGTCTGTAGTTATTTTTCGTTCTTGAATGTAAACCTAAGGACTGCGGTTCGAGTCTCGGCACAGACAACACTGTCGTTTCATTTAATTTTCTCACATAACAAAAATTTAGAATATGTAAATGCATATAATCGGAACGTTCTTAAAAGCGGGGAGTGGTGCAACTAGTAGTGTTCCGACGTGTTCTGGAATCTATGTCTGACGTCGCGGGTTCGAGTGCCGACAATGACAGCAGTTTACTTAATTTTTTTTAAATTTCAATTCAAAAAGTTAATTTAATTTTCATTTTAGACCCCGTACTCTTTAAAAAAGACTTAGATGTTATATTTTTGTAATACCTGAATACAAATTTAATTTATTAATAAATATATTTAATTAATTTAATAGCGAATAACAGCCGAGAGTTGAGCTATCGCAACCAAACTTACACAATGTATGTATGGTGGTAGCATAATAATCAAATTTGATCCGGATCTGATAACTATATTCTGTAACTCCCATAGATCAAACTCGTGAAACTGGACAGATCTGTCCGGAAAACGGCCAAATAGACATCACTGTCGTATAGCTCCCATTGGGTTGAATTGCACGACAAAAAATTGCATGTCCATTTATAGAATGACATGCCATCCAAGATTTGCAGATCAAAGGGTGCACTCATTATTGCCTAGGTAAAAATATTTTTTTTTTTATATACGTTACCCGATTGAACCATTAATAAGCATGAATGGAAACAGGTAGGTAGAAAATTAGATAACATTAAGCATAGCACTAAAAAATCGTTGGCACTAGCAGGTACATCTTCTTTTACCGTCATTGTTAAGGAGTTATGCAAAATATTTAAAGCGCTTTTTAGGAAGTTGTTTTCAGTAATGTCGTGCTTATACCTGTTTTAGGTTTTGTAACATGTATATGGTGAAATACGTTTTTAAGGTAAATAATTTTTTTTAATATCGACCCTCGTCACATAAACATAAAAAATCGAAATGGATTCAGTCTTATTTTACATGCGTTATTGTGCAGTACAATAATTTGACAGTGCCAGAGACTTTAGTATTCGATGAGTGTGTGTTTTGTCCTTGCGGTGCAAATATAACTGTCGTTAAGTGCTTTAAAGTAAAAGTAAAATATATCAAGTATTTTATGTCGCGTGTGATTGGTAAATACTAATAAGAGCGCTATTTACGGAAATATATACAGCAAGTAAAGTAATCAAACACTTATTATTCATCAAAGAATTTAGTTTTCCTTCAGTTACTTGTTATAATTTATTTGACAGTCTTTCTAAAAACTTCCGACTTATATTATATTTATCAGTCTTTTTACAGACTTAAGTATCTATCAGTAATTTTTTACTACATTAATTTTGATATCTGCCACCTGTTACTATTATTTAATCTTTTCATTCATTTTTTTTTACATTATATTATTATTATTATTATGATATGTATGAATAATTAATCCAGTCATATATTATATTTTATCATCTTATTATTACACCAAAATATTATATTTTATACTTCTCATATTCATCTAAAATTTTGAATGACATTATACTAAGGCTGTCTCTAAGAACCTGTATATCAAAATTTGTGCTCCTAAGTGCTATAGTTTCTGAGATATTCGCCTAAAACACAAATTTTTTCGAGGTATGTCTGGTTTTTTTGCTCATTGCAGGGGCGGTAGGAGGCGTGGCAACAATTTGAAATAAACTTGATCTGCTCGAGAAGATAACGAACTTTCATTTCAAATTTGGTGGCTCTAGCTCTTGTAGTTTAAAAGATCCAGGTGTTCATACGGACGTACAGACGGACATTGCTATATCGACTCGGCTGTTGATGCTGATCAAGAATATATATACTTTATGGGGTCGGCCACGCCTCCTTCTGCCTGTTACGCACATCTCGCTTCTGACAAACTTAATAGTCTTTGCACACGCTTCCAATATAGTCGGTACATTCGATGCAGCAGTGGTCATCTGGACTACTGGGGCGGCATGCAGGCGGACAGCAGAGGAAGTAGCTACCGGTAAGGCACTCGTCGGCACAGAGGCAGCTGAGATATCGACCGGGTAGACATCAGGCGGGCGAACACAAGCCGAAACATTAGTCGGCGCACCGAAAGCGGAGGCGGCATCCGAGGCGCAAGTCAGCAGAGAGAGAGTCTCTTGTCAAACAAGAGAGCTATCAAGAAACAAAGTTTACGCTACTTAACTAAAATAACACTGACTTGGACGCATGTAAGTCAGATAAGACAGGCTTATCAAAAAATTCAAGTACGGCTTGCAAAATGTTAATAAAGAATAAGCAATCATGGAAAGAAGATTAAAAAGTTATTGCTCAAAGTATTAATTTTTACTCATATAGGGCCAATAATTTTATGAGAGACGACCTTCAGCTAAACTTGCCTTAAAAATCGTCATTACTGAGATGGGCTCCAGATAAAAACATGGTTCCTAGCCTGAATGAAAGTTTATTAAATAACTTAAAAACAATATTTTCAAATATGCCGTATTAGTTTACGATGAAATTTGCATTAGAAAGAGGCTTCAATATAATTCGTACAGAGATGAAAAGGAAGGCTTTGTCGATGACGGATTTGAAAAATCTGATGATTTGTGTTTTTATGGTGAGAGGACTTTTTTCGAATTGGAAATTTGTTTTATGTTATGTAGCAACATCCACAGGTCTCTCTGCCTGTAAATTCACTGAACTAATAGATAGGAATATAAAAGCAGCGCAAAACTTAGAATTAGAAATAAAAGCAGTTATAAGCGACCAAGATCCAAACAATCGCGGAGCCTTAAACAAGTTAGGAATAAACAAGTAAGAAAGGCTACAGTCGATCGAGCCGACTGTAAAAGACCCCGTACTCCCATAGTAGTGCCCATTTTATTTATTTATTTATTTTATTTAAATTAAAATTTTAAAATGAAATTTAAAAAATTAAAATTAAACATTTACATTTTGAATTAAAATTAAAAAATAAATTAATTAACAATCGTCATTGTCAGCTTTCGAACCCGCGATCCATACGAAGGTTCCATATTGCGCCGCAACTCTACCAGCTGCACCACGACCCTCTTCTATCATTCTTCCGATTATTTGCAAATATGTATGTGTGCTCATACATATGTGTGTATGTATAGCATTGTTCGGCGCGGCCAGCGGCTCCGGGCAGCGCTGCCGCCAGCAGGTAGAGAAAACATTCGAACATATGTTTGTATGTTTCTGTGTTTGTTTGTATGTGTTGCGCGCATGCAGTGATTTTGCTTTAAAATAACTTCGACTTTGAACCGTAATTTCTCTGTTGTTTGACATAGGATTTTGATGCCACTTTCAGGAAAGTTAGAAATAGTAATTCTCTAAGCGTATGTTAAATTACAACACTGTACTATTTGATTTAATGCCTGAAACAAGGCATTGAATCTGGAGAGTCTTTTAGTTCCTATGAGAAAAGGGGGCGTGGCAGCTCAAAATTTTGAATGACATTATACTAAGGCTGTCTCTAAGAACCTGTATACCAAAATTTGTGCTCCTAAGTGCTACAGTTACTGAGATATTCGCCTAAAACACAAATTTTTTCGAGGTGTGTCTGGTTTTTTGCTCATTGCGGGGGCGGTAAGGGGCGTGGCAACAATTTGAAATAAACTTGATCTGCGTACATCATAAACGGACTTTCATTCCAAATTTGGTGTCTCTAGCTTTTGTAGTTTAAAAGATCCAGGTGTTCATACAGACGGACGGACAGACAGACAGACAGACAGACGGACAGACGGACATTGCTATATCGACTCGGCTGTTGATGCTGATCAAGAATATATATACTTTATGGGGTCGGCCACGCCTCCTTCTGCCTGTTACGCACATCTCGCTTCTGACAAACTTAATAGACCCCCTTTACTCTTTTTTAAAGAGTACGGGGTCTAAAAATGAAGAGCCAGATTTTTATTTGAATCATCAAAAGATATACGGCATTTATGATGTCCCCCACCTAATTAAATATATTATAAATATTTTAATGAGGGATTATATTGAAACTCCTGACGGGAGAGTTTCATGGCAAGTAGTTGTTAAGTTGTTTGAGATAGACACTAACAACACTTCTGCAAAAATGTGCCCAAAAATTCATTTCAAACAAGTAAGAAAAGCTACAGTCGATCGAGCCGACTGTAAAAGACCCCGTACTCCCATAGTAGTGCCCATTCGCATTTTATTTAAATTAAAATTTTAAAATGAAATTTAAAAAATTAAAATTAAATATTTACATTTTGAATTAAAATTAAAAAATAAATAAATTAACAATTGTCAATTGTCAGCATTCGAACCCGCGATCCATACGAAGGTTCCATATTGCGCCGCAACTCTACCAGTTGCACCACACACCTCTTCTGTCACTCTTCCGATTATTTGCAAATATGTATGTGTCCTCATATATATGTGTGTATGTATAACATTGGTCGGCGCGGCCAGCGGCTCCGGGCAGCGCTGCCGCCAAAGCAGGTAGAGAAAACGTTCGAACATATGTTTGTATGTTTCTGTGTTTGTTTGTATGTGTTGCGCGCATGCAGTGATTTTGCAGTAAAATAACATAAACTTTGAACGGTGATAAATTTCTTGTTTGACACAGGATTTTGATGCCACTTTCAGGATAGTTAGATATAGTAAGTCTCTAAGCGAATGTTAAATTACAACACTGTACTATTTGATTTAATGCCTTAAAAACGGCATTGAAGTTGAAAAGTTTTTTAGTTCTTATGAGAAAAGGGGGCGTGGCAGTCCAAAATTTTGAATGCCATTGTATTAAGGCTGCCTCTAGGAACCTGTATACCAAAATTTGTGCGCCTAAGTGCTATAGTTACTGAGATATTCGCTGAAAACACCGATTTTTTCCGAGGTGTGTCTTGTTGTTTGCTCATTGTGCGCGAATGGGGCGTGTTATCGAAAAAAAAAAAGATTCTTGTATTGACTGACTAAATATGTGATCGATTGAGACCAAGCTCGAACTTGGAGCTCTTACCATCTCTGAAATCTGTTTGTTCATACGGACAGACAGACGGACATGACTGTATCGACTCGGCTTGTGATGCTGATCAAGAATATATATACTTACTTTGTGGGGTCTGCCACGCCTCCTTCTGGCTGTTACATACATTTGCACAAACCCAATATAATCGATATATACATATATACTCAATTTCATATATCAAACTATGAAATTAGAGAGAGTATAAAACAAGTAAAAAAGGATACAGTCAAGCGAGCCGAATTTAGAAGACCCCGTAGTCTCATTGTAGTGCGCATTTGTCTTTAATTTAAATTAAAATTTTAAAAATACATTTAAAAAATTAAAACTTAATATTTACATTTTGAATTAAATCTAAAAATATAATTTAACATTTGTCACCATGAGCGTCCGAGCCCGCGATCTCAGACGAAGTTTCCATTATGCGCCGCAACTCTAAATTTACATGCTACAAATTCGTTTGATATTATATGTATGTGTGCACACACATATGTGTGTGTATGCATGTATAAAATTGGTCGGCGCGGCCAGCGTCTCCGGGCAGCGCTGCCGCTAAGCAGGTCTCTACATATGTTTGTATGTTTATCTCTCGCTTGCGCGCATTCAGTGATTTTGTAGTTAAATAACATAAACTTGGAACAGTGATATGTCTTTTGTTTATCGTAGGATTTTGATGCCACTTTCAGAATAGTTAGATATAATAAAAACGGCCACGCCTCCTTTTGCCTGTTACGCACATCTCGCTTCTGACAAACTAAATAGACCCCTCTACTCTTTTTTAAAGAGTACGGGGTCTAAAAAGACTGCCCTTCGCACAGGCCCTCAAGGGGAAAGATGTCAAGTTCTGGAAAAATGTGCTCTGAAGTGACGAAACTAAGATTAACAGAATGTGTCCTGATAAGAAAACATATATTCGTCGCCCAAAAAGTCAAGGAGAGCTCCAATCGCTCCACTGAAACATTCGGACGATATCCTCTAGCGGATGCTTCGGGGTTTACCCCAAGTCGCATTCAGAAGGTCTTGGAGCTTGATGGAACCGACGGACGACATTGTCAAGCCAAGCGATTAAGAATCCATACTGGAAAGTCCAGCCCAATGTACCCAATGTGGGACACGCACTCGCACGCACTATTTGTATTAGCGACCTTAGGGCGCATAAAGTGTCATTGACTTCGTCGCCAAGGCCTGACGGGATCTCGGCGAAAACCGCTGGAGATATTCCCAACGGGATTATACTTGGCATAATGAATCAGATCCTTTTGTGCGATGATTTGCCCGTACTTTTCCGAATGGCCCGAACCGTCTTCATTCCGAAGTCGGCAAGGGCATGTCTTCTGCAAGACTTTCGTCCGATATCGGTACCTTCGTTTGTAGTTAGACAACTCAATGCAATTTTGGCATCCCGATTGACCTCATCAATCGATAACGCGACATTAGTTGACGGCATGCGTCCTGCTATATTGGCACTTTCGATTTTAGCAAGGCATTCGACTCTGTGTCGCACGACGGCTGGGGTTCAGAGGCATTTATTCCAAGCGATACGGTGTCTCAAAGGCTTTCGTCGACTACGTACGGACAACGTACAAAGGAGGTAGTACCTATTTAAGCGGTGACGGCTGAGGTTGAGGCATTTAATCCTGCGAGAGGTGTGAAGCAAGGCGATCCTTTGTCCCCCTGATCATTGATCGGTTGATCAGGTCGTTACCCGTGGCAATAGGTGTCTCCGTCGGTAATGCAAAGACAAGCGTAGGAGCGGACACAATTGGATACCACGGTTGACTTTTTGTTTTCCTTGTAGATGTGGCCTCCCTGTAGTATCCACCGGGTGCTTAACTCAGAGCAACTCTGATATAGCAGCTAATGCGAGCGGCGAATGGGTCCAGTGGGTTACCAGCCCATTGGACCGTCCAACTGATGGTGCAACTGACGATAAGGAGCCTCGGATAGCTGAACTTAGTTCAACCATAAATCCTACGGCTTCTAGCCGTGGGACCCATCAGGGGAGGTTGGTGTGCAACCCACGTTTCCTTGTTGTGAATGCGGGCGGTCTTTTTGGTGTTCACATGTCTCGTCAGCACAAAGACATTCTGTATACCTATACAGCTAGCTCTGAAGCGTTCCGAGGAATGAAAGTATCTTGGTATTAGGTTTTCTGCGAAGGGAGGGCCCATTATAATCCTTCCTTCGTACTGGATGCACAGATTGTGACTGACGGACTGGATCTCGACTCTGCAAGGGTGGTGTCTAGCAGAGTTTTTGGCTTTAAGACTGTGGTAACACTGAGTTTCGTGGCGGAACACATTACATTATGGATCCTCTTCTTAAAGACTGTAACGTTGGCATAACATCTTAAAAAGGTACAAAGTAACGCATGTGATCACTTTACACTTAGAAGTTGCACTTTACAGTTACACTTTCAGAGTTGCGGGTGTAAATGCTAGATAAATGCGACAGAAAAACAGCCAAATGCCTCGCGCATGAATGGAATAACGAGATTCCTACTGTCCCTATTTACCCAGTTCGGTTTTGGTTGTCGTCGAGAGCAGACATGTTTTTTATGTGCGCGCACTGTATCGTTTGTTTGTTTAGGTTTTGGTTGACTAACCAACGGTAAACGCCGCGAATGAAAAACAACAAAACAACTTTAAAAGTGCTTAGTATCGAAGCTCCACTGATAAGCCGATTCTCTTGTGTGAGTGCATACGTGTGGAAGTATCACTGTCCGTCGCTGATTGGCCCGCCAATCAGAAAGCAGCAGGGAAATTTATAGCGCGGAAAACTTTTGTGCGCAGTATAAAAAGTAAAGCATACGTTCGGGCCTCAAAAGTCCTGCATACTTTCGGGAGTCGAGTTTTGCGTTTGTTGCTGCCCCACAGGCGCAGGATGGAGAGCGACGTAAGCAGCAGTTCCGCTCGTTCGTCGGGGAGGAAGAGGCGTGGTCGAGGTGTTGGTCGGACCGACACCCGTGTGCAGTCGCTGGCTGACGTAGCCATGCCGCCACCGGTTGAGTCGCCCCCGCGAAAGCTGCGAGTGAGAGTCGCTAGCTCAGCAGATGAGAGCGACGTGTCCGCCACCCCCGCTGCAGGAATTGCTGCTCCTGTCGTCGCTGCCATTCCCGCCGCTCCTGCTGTAGTTCCTGTCGATGCCGCCCCTTCAGTGCCATTGTGCCCGGCCTGGCGCATTGTGGCAGGATGAATGCCCGGCGGAGATTTCCGCAGCTGGAGAAGGCTTTAGGAATGCCATGGTGGCCATTCCCGAAGATGCAGCGAGGGAGATCTCGGCTGCCATAAAGCGCCTAGGGGAACTGGGACCGCCCGCACCACAGGCGCCAGCTCCAGTAGCACAGCTACCCGCTGCTAGCTACGCCGCAGCTCCCATTGTTGCTCCCAGTTTCTGGAAGCCTCCGGAGACATGGTCAGCAATGGTGATCACCATAGATATATTCTGTATAGGTTCGCGCAGGTGTCTAGCTCTGAAGCGTTCCGAGAAATGGAAGTAAAGCATAATTTCGGCTTAACAAGTACTACATACTTTCGGGAGTCCATATTTTGCGCCATCAAAAAAAAAACAAAAAAGTTAGTGTTCAAAAATTGAAAGCACTTTCATCGGTGGATAAAAATTAAACATTTTTGACGCCCAATTCAGTAAAAAGAATTAAGCATCTAATGCTAACGCTGAGGACCAAGAGAAACTTGTTAAGGGTACCATTACATTGTGAAAAGGATTTAAGATTCATAGAAAATTGACTAGCTTGTTCAGTGAGTTTGGTGTAGAAGATAAAATTCATAACTAAAATATCTTTAAGAAATGATTGGCCGACCCGATGGAATTCTAATTATAGAATGATTAAATCAATTTACGATAACAGATCCGATATTAACCACATATTGGGAGACAATTAGAATAATTCATATAGACATATCCTCTGCAGAGACACCCGTAGAAATTATTTTCAAAAAAGTGCAACTCAGCAGGGCTCCGTCCCTATGATTTGTCCTGTCATCAATTGCAAAGAAAATGTGTGAGCCAAAATCTGACGGTATCGCACTAAAAAACAAATATATGGGTATGGCATAATCTTGCATAATCCATCCATCGAGCACGCTGCCAACGACGCTGTTCACATCGTGGAGGCGCACATAGACCGCATATAAAAACCTGTTTCAGACTCGTTGTGTTTAATCGCTGGAGCAACCCCGTTGCGGATAAAGCTGACGGCGTGTTGGCGATGAAAGATTGATAACGCCGTTCGTTTGTTTGTTACCATAGTTGCGCGGAGCAGCGAAAAAAAAATCGTTCGGTATTCCATATCCGCCAATGCCCAACACAGAAATTTTACAACTACTACCCAGGAATATCCAAATCTTTCTTTTCATCAAGCTAACTTAAAGAAAATTCGACAATTTTTATGCAAAGAACAGTCAAATGACTCCGTTCTTAATTTAATAAAATTTCAAAACTTTCTGTCACATGAAGAAGTGAACCTCAGTTTTCCAGATTATATTTACGCTATTAGGTCCGGTTTGAAAAAGCCTCAAGTGATTCTTAAGAGGACATTCGCTGAAATTAATGTGAATGCTTTTAATAAACATCTTCTTTCGATGCAGAGAGCTAATATGGATATTCACCTTATATTAGACCCATATGCTTGCTGTAGTTATATTATAAATTAAATAAACAAATCGCAAAGAGGTATATCTAAGCTGATGCGTGAAGCTGTAAATCAAACTCGAATTGGGAATTTGACAATAAGACAAAAGCTTCAGTTTATAGGAAATAAGTTTATATCAGGAACTGAAATATCTGGCCAGGAGGCAGTATATTGTTGCTTAGGTATAGCATTGTCTGGAACAAGCAACAAATGCGTATATATTAATACGTTTCCCCCGGGACAACGCGTTTGCATGCCCAAATCTACAAGTGTTCTCCAAACCATGCCTGAAGATTCCACAGATATATTCCAAACCGACTTTACTTCTTATTATGAAGTTAGTAAAATACGTAGAAGAACCAACCACTCGAATTATTTTAGAGTCTTGGTTATGTTATTTTCCCCATGGAGAATTGAAGAAGATATAATTACAAGAAATTGTGAAGACATTTACGAGGCAAATGTTAACCGAATTAAAAAGAATTTCAAATAAAAAAATGCCATTGATAATTTAGACGACGCGCTTAGAAGGGCCGTGGAGGCAGACAATGACGAGATCTTAGATCAGTAAGAAGAACTTGGTGAAGAATTTAGGGTCTTGGCGATTCCAGAAATACCTCGCGAACATCGATAACTATTTCCGATATTAAAGAGAAGATTACATTTCAGAAGTGGGATTACTACATGCACAAGACATTCTGGAAGCAGGCATGGGCACGAAGGAGGACTCAAGGCGGCGCCGTCGACCATGCTGGTAAAAAGTAAATCTAAATAAAATTAGGAAAATATATATATATATATATCTAAGGACAAAGATGATTGTGGATTTTACGCTCAGTGGGCATTGGTTAACAACCCCGCTCTGAGGCGAATGAGCTAGCCGCGGTAGCCCCAGGGAAGGCAAGACAAGTCGTATCATACTTAATCCTAACTTGTAAAGAAGAGATCAAATAAAGTGTTCGGAGCGATAACTACACTCGCTCTGAACTGGAAAACCAAAACCTATTCTTGAAGATCAATTACCACAATATATTGACTGACGATGTTTTCACTGCATAAATTGCATACGGTATGTCGATACCTTTACCAATATGCATATGTGCAAGCGATCAATCTGGATGCAGGGATGCCAGAGATCGGTTTATTTCCTGTTTGACCATAGACAAAACCAGTCGCATCAAATTTTGTGAATTTTATGCCATCTTATTGTCCATATTTTTATTCCCTTGCAGAGGGTATATTGTTTTTGTCACGAAGTTTGTAACGCATTGAAGGAGGCGTTTCCGACCCCGATATGGCCATGTCCGTCTGTTTCTATGCGAACTAGTCTCGCAGTTTTAAAGCTATCTTAATGAAACTTGGTACAAATGTGTATTCTCTTTGCACGCAGATCATTTGCTAAAATCGGCCAGATCGGATGACTATATCATATAGCTCCCATAAGAACAATCAGATGAAAAAAAAAATTCGGGCCACTATATCATATAGCTGCCATAGGGCCGATCGGTCAAAAACACGCCCCAAATATAAATTAGTATGACTGAGCTATCTTAATGAAACTGACACAAAATAAATAAGTCAATAATATAAATATACTGACCATGTTTCATAGAAATCGGACAACTATATCGTATAGCTCCCATAGGGACTATAGGTTAAAAATTTGCATTTCGTATGAATTTGTATGAAAATTTTCTGTATTAACCAAGCTATCTTAATGAAACTGATACAGAATAAATTTATCAATAACATAAATGTACTGACCAAGTTTCATACAAATCGTATGACTATATCGTACAGCTCCCATAGGAACAATCGGTCGAACATTGAGTAACGGGTATCCTAAAGTCGCGCGGCGACTGTAGCATTCTTTCTTGTTTTAAATTTCAATTTGTAAAAGAAAATAAGGAAGTAATTTTAAGAGAGCACTCACATCAAAAAGCTAAGATTGAGCAACTGCAATTTTGCAAGATTGAGTTTAAAAATAAAATAATTTACATTAAATTTGTAATGCACCTAACAGTAATCGACGGAAAAGTCCTTAGTGCTTTAACAGGATCGACATCATTTAAAGCATGTCCGATATGTGGAGCAACTCCAAATGATTTTATATTGAACACGGACAATTTAAAGTACATTGCTGGATTCGTTTTTTTGAATTTATCCTACAGGCAGGATATAAAAATTGCATTAAGAAATGGCGAATCACACTACCGGAAGACAAAGATGCAGTGCGGCGTAACAAACAAAAAATTCAAAAACAGCTCTGGGAAAAACTCTCTCCTAAGCAGGGAGGTTCGGAAAGCACAAACGACGGCAATACGGCTCGAAGAGCATTTAACGACTACGCGCAGCTCTCTGACATTATCGGGATTGACAAGGATGTTGTTAAAAGGCTGAGAACCATTCTGATTTCAATTTCGTGTCAACTACCTTTAGATTTGGACAAATTTGAAAAGTTTTGTGTCGATACCGGGCGAATTATAATAAAAAAATATTCATGGCTCCCGATGACAGCAACTGCACACAAGGTATTGGTTCACTTAAGACAAATAATGGACAATTTGGTTCTACCCGTTGGGTATTTTGGCGAAGATGGAGCTGAATCAAGAAATAAATTTTATAAATCTGAAAACCTGCAGAATAGCTTATTTTGAAGACACCTTTAATAGAGCCATGGATTCTTCGGGCCCATTGATATCTTCCATCAATTTAACGAGAAGACTTAAACAGCAGAAAAGAAATGCTCGGCTATCCGACTAAAATTCTTCAAAGCATGTTAATGAAGATATGGACCAAAATTATGATAGTTTTCTCAATTTTCCGATGAATCTTGAACTTGAAATAGAGGATAAATGAGGATTGGCTCATAAATTCACTGCATTGTATTACAAAATAACTATAAATTGTTCTGATTTTATAGCACACCTATTTGGGCAAAACTCCGTTTTAAGGCCGTGGTCACTTCTTAAGACGCTCATTTCGATTATAATTACATTATGTATATAAAACTCCATTGAATAAATTAGAACCAATTTTTGCTGCGAAAAGTTGTTTTATCAATTATGTGCCCAAAAAATGGGAAAATTCCCCGAGTTTATTGAAAATGCGAACTACAGTTATAACGACAAAAAAAAAGTAATGAGGAGTCTCACAAATACGCCTTGCTATGACATAAGTAACATAGCTGTTCCTTATATTACTTATAGGGGGCAGCGACTTTACTTCTCGGACATAGAGTTGACAGTCAACTCAAAAGGCGTTAAGCTTTTTGAAAAAGTAAATCCCGAATTTAGTATAAATGTATACCAAATTGCCTGCAGCAGAAAGAAGCAAGAGATGATTGTCGAACCCACAATACGATAGTCTACGGGAAAGATATATAAGTCTCCTTGGTATATAGAATGAGGCTGAAACGATAATACATTAAGCTTTTGTAACAAATATGTCTACATTGGCTAAACTGCAATTTAGTGAGAGAGTCATATACCAGGAGATTTTTCTTATAATTGTTTGCAATCGTATATTTGCAATAGTTAAATGTTGTGGATACATTTCCCAAAGTGGTTTAATATGCCAGCTTAAAAAACTGGCATATAAATCTTTTTACACCGGTAACCATCTACGCTGATAATGAAGTTATTTTGAAAACGTTTCATCGATCACAATATTAACCAAACATGTCGTCAACTACGAAGGCACAAAAACATACCGCTTGCCCAGTTTCATTTTACGTTGCATATAAATAAAGTCCCGAGCTAAACGAAATGTGGACTTACGAAGGTAACGGACTCATAAAGACGTGATCGATGATGCTGAAAAGCAATAAAAATGTATGTTATGTAAGTATGTATGTAAGTTTGGATTTAAAGTAATACCTGTTGTGTTTCATAATTTAACAAAATGTGATATACACTTATTTATAACTGAGCTTGGGGGGACTTAAGTATAATTCCTTGCAATAAGGAATTATGCATACCTATTACTAAAAAAGTTACCATAGACAATAAATATTTATATAACATTCAGTTTGTTGACTCTAATAGATTTTTTAACTCTAGTTTAGAAAAACTTTCTAGTTATCTCAACGATGAAGACTTCAAGCTTTAAAGCAGAAAATTTGAAGGTATACAATTCAACAAATGCGTCGAATGGGAGTTTTCCCTTATATAACTATCTAGACAGTTTTCTAAACTATCAGCGAGACAACTCCCATTTAGAGAACTTTTTTATAACGCGCTAAACAAAGAGGAGTAAAGCACTATAAACTATGAGTTGGCACAACAGGTATGGGATAGTTTCAAGTGTCAAACATTGTCAGATTACTTAACACTATGCCTCGAAAGCGATGTAATCTTATTATTTTCTACTTTTTCTGGAACATTTTCTGTTCCAGGATCAATAGTTTTCTCCGAATATAAATATTGTTAATTTATTGATTTTATTGTTCCTAATATTTTGTCAAATATTTTTTTTATTGAAGAAGTCGTGATCGACTGCTCCAATTTTTAAGAGGGTAGAGCTAATTGTTATAAATTTATCTTTTAACTCTTTTAATATTTCAATGGATTGGCTGGAAATAATTGCAGCTTCAATCTCCTGAACTTTTTGTACAATAACTGCTTGCTTTTCCAGCAAATTAATTGTTGCTTCAGAAAACATTTTTAAATATATTTATTAAATTTAATTTCATGCACTTATCTTATTTTGTGATGAAGCTGACGGTGCTGCTGATGCTGACGCTGCTGCTGATGCTGACGCTGCTGCAGATGCTAATGACTATGCTCACGCTGCTGCTGATGTTGACGCTCACGCTGATGAAGATGCTGACGCTTATGTCGCTGCTATCGTTGCGGACGTTGTTTCTGCTTTTGGGGTTGTAAATCCTCTAGCCACTCCGATTTCTGATTTTATTGATTCTTGAATCGTTTTTTTTTTTTTTTTTTTCACTTTCCGATGAAAGCCTCGGGAACACTATAATTTTTGCCCGTCGATTTAAATTTTCGAATGCACAAACACACTTTTTTATTTCAAAAATTCCTTGCCTCTATTCCTTTAGAGTGTTCGAGTTTTTTATTAATCCTTTTTGGATATTTATCATCTCCGTCTCATAAAGAGAACTAGAGCAATCAGTTCTGTGCTTCTTATCTCTGGTGGAGTATTTATTTAGCAACCTTAAGTATTTCACTATAAGGTGCTGGTTTAAAATTCTGTGTTTCTTATTACTGGTGGAGGAAAACAATAGAATGCTCGAAGGACCACTGTATAAATGGAATTAAAATATTTGTTACTCAAACTAAGAACTTCGCGGCATTGATTTTTGGTGATCCTGAACATAAATTGCTAATTTATGTAGCTAATTTTTCAAGAAACTTTCTCAAAATTCAAAAATGTTTTTCATAGTGACATCAATAAAATTCTTCAATGATTTCCACATGTCAATTAAGGAATGTTTCGATGTTGCGAAAGTCCACGGCAAGGAATTTTGTGGTATTTTATCAAACCAAACTTCGGAATTAAAAAATTTGTTACTTAAACTAAGAACTTCGCGGCATAGATTTTTGGTGATCCTGAACATAAATTGATATTTTATGTAGCTAATTCTTGAACAAAATTTCTCAAAATATAAAAATGTTTTTCATTGTGACATATCTATAAATTTCATTAATGAACTCTGTATGTCAATCAAGGAATTTTTCGGTGTTGCGAAAGTCCACGCCAAGGAATTTTGTGGTTTTTTATTGAAAGAAACTGTTGGAATACCATCAACGTACAAACGATAACATTAAACAACACTGAATTATATAATTTTAAGATATGCTAATCTGGTCACACTTAAGACTTTGATCTCCTTCTTCTTCTAAAATAAGCCAAGCTGTAACGTGGTGTCGATGATCCAAGTGAAAACATAAAATATAAAAGTAATCAGTTTATTAAACAATATATAAACAACTTCAGTCTGTATTTATTTACTTGATCTCGCTTTCTAATAGGTTATGGGCCCAGTCCATGCCAGTTTAAAAGAAATTATAATAATTGCAAATAGTTGTGAAATTAATTCTACGTGCGTGCTTGTACATTTTATATATAGATATAGCAGTGTGTATGCATATAGTACAGATATAAAAAAACATAATGGAAAAGAATGAGGACAATATTAAACCTTTTAATGGCGAGAAATATTCCGTATGGAAATTTCGAGTCAGGGCCTTATTAAGTGAATTAAATATACTTAAAGTGGTGGATGAGGAAATTCCTAAGGACGTTGACGATATTTGGAAAGATGCAGAACGAACTGCAAAGAGTGTGATAATTAAGCACTTAGGTGACTCATTGCTAAGCTTTGCAGAAGGCGACATTTCAGCGCGCGGAATCTTCCAGAATTTAGGTGCCATATATGAGCGCAGAAGCCTTGCGTCGCAGTTAGCTGCACACAAACGCTTGATTTCACTCAAACTGTTGAGTGAAATTACGCTCTCGAGTCATTTTATTGTGTTTGACGAAATAGTGAGTGAGTTATTAGCGGCTGGCGCAAAAATGGAAGAGATGAACAAGGTTGCGCATTTGCTGAATACTATGTCTTCATCTTACAACAGCGTAATAACTGCAATTGAGACTGTATCGGACGACACTTTATCGTTAGGTTTTGTAAAGAATAAGTTATTAGATTTCGAAATAAAATTAAGGAGTGAAAGTACAGATACAAGTAAGAAGGTCATGAGTGCAGTTGGAAAGAGAAATTATAATTCAAATAAAAATAATGTTTTTGAAGTTAGAAACGCACAACAGAAGAAATTGTTTAAGGGAAAAGCTAAAAATAATATGAAGTGTCATTATTGTGGCAAAGAGGGGCATTTAAAGAAAAATTGTTACCATTTTATTAGGATTAATAAAAACAAAGCAGATAATAATAAAGAAAACAATAATAAAGATAAAAATCAAGGTCAAATTGCAACATCGACACCCGGGTTTGCGTTTATGATGAAGACAGTAACAAGTAATAATAAAACAAACTATGAACGCGGTTTTATACTCGATTCGGGCGCAACTGATTATTTGATCAATGACGAGTCGCTGTTTGTTGATTACGTGGTCTTGGAGCAGCCCATTAAAATCGCGGTGGCAAAAGAAGGAGCATATATTTATGCTACGAAGCGTGGAATTGTGCTGCACAATGGACACCATATAACTCTGGAGGATGTGCTCTATTGCAAGGAGGCAGCAGAAAACCTCATGTCCGTCAAGCGCCTGCAACAGGCTGGGATGACAATTAAGTTCGACAGTGACGGTGTGTCAATATCCAAAAATGGAGTGATCGTTGTTAAGGACTCAGTATATATCCACAGACAATCAACTTGCTGACATCTTCACCAAGCCGTTATCTGCCGGAAGATTTAAGGAGTTGCGAAACAAATTGGGATTGCTGCAAGAAGAGTGATACATCTACACCGATGCTGAGAGAATCCATATTGAATTTTTTTTTGAATAATATTGAAAAGTGGATTAATTCAACTTTTCATTTTTTTTGTTTGAACAATTAAATTGTTAAATTAGTTTTTTTTTATTTTTTTGAACAAATGGATTGTTAAAATATTTTTTAAGTTATAATAGTGATCTGATTCAAGTTGTTCTGGGTTTTTCTTGAATACATAGAGCAAATGCTAGATCACTGAATAAGTCCCAGATGGACACGAACCACGATAGGATAATTTTAAATATTACATATTATCATTTATTTAATTATTAATATTGAATGTTATGTTTGAGGAGGGCGTGTTGGAATACCATCAACGTACAAACGATAACATTAAACTACACTGAATTATATAATTTTAAGATATGCTAATCTGGTCACACTTAAGATTTTTGATCTCCTTCTTCTTCTAAAATAAGCCAAGCTGTAACGTGGTGTCGATGATCCAAGTGAAAACATAAAATATAAAAGTAATCAGTTTATTAAACAATATATAAACAACTTCAGTCTGTATTTATTTACTTGATCTCGCTTTCTAATAGAAACTTTGGAATTAAAATATTTTTTACTCAAACTAAGAACTTTGCGGCATTGATTTTTGGTGATCCTGAACATAATTTGTTAATTTATGTAGCTAATTCTTGAAGAAACTTTCTCAAAATACAAAAATATTTTTTATTGTGACATATCTATAAAATTCCTCAATGGAATTCATATGTCAATCAAGAAATTTTTAGGTGTTGCGAAAGTCCACGTCACGAAATTTTGTGATATTTTGTTCAACTACAATTCGCAATTTATAAACTTGTTACCTAAACTAAGAACTTCGCGGCATTGATTTTTGGTGATCCTGAACATAAATTGCTAATTTATGTAGCTAATTGGTCAAGAAACTTTCTCGAAATACAAAAATGTTTTTCATAGTGACATATCTATAAAATTCCTCAATGGCTTTCATATGTCAATCAAGAAATTTTTAGGTGTTGTAAATGTCCACGCCAAGGGATTTTGTGGTTTTTTATTGAAAGAATCTTCGGAATTAAAATATTTGTTACTCAAACTAAGAACTTCGCGGCATTGATTTTTGGTGATATTGAACATAAATTGATAATTTATGTAGCTAATTTTTCAAGAAACTTTCTCAAAATTCAAAAATGTTTTTCATAGTGGCATCAATGAAATTCCTCAATGATTTCCACATGTCAATTAAGGAATGTTTCAATGTTGCGAAAGTCCACGGCAAGGAATTTTGTGGTATTTTATCAAACCAAACTTCGGAATTCAAAAATTTGTTACTTAAACTAAGAACTTCGCGGCATAGATTTTTGGTGATCCTGAACATAAATTGATATTTCATGTAGCTAATTCTTGAAAAAAATTTCTCAAAATACAAAAATGTTTTTCATTGTGACATATCTATAAATTTCATTAATGAACTCTGTATGTCAATAAAGGAATTTTTCGGTGTTACGAATGTCCACGGCAAGGAATTTTGTGGTTTTTTATCGAAAGAATCTTCGGAATTAAAATATTTGTTACTCAAACTAAGAACTTCGCGGCATTGATTTTTGGTGATCTTGAACATAAATTGATAATTTATGTAGCTAATTTTTCAAGAAACTTTCTCAAAATTCAAAAATGTTTTTCATAGTGACATATCTATAAAATTTCTTAATGATTTCCACATGTCAATTTAGGAATGTTCCAATGTTGCGAAAGTCCACGGCAAGGAATTTTGTGGTATTTTATCAAACCAAACTTCGGAATTCAAAAATTTGTTACTTAAACTAAGAACTTCGCGGCATAGATTTTTGGTGATCCTGAACATAAATTTCTAATTTATGTAGCCAATTTTTCAAGAAACTTTCTCAAAATACAAAAATGTTTTTCATAGTGACATATCTATAAAATCCTCAATGGATTTCATATGTCAATCAAGGAATTTTTAGATGTTGCGAATGTCCACGGCAAGGAATTTTGTGGTTTTTTATCGAACCAAACTTCGGAATTAAAAAATTTGTTACTCAAACTAAGAACTTCGCGGCATAGATTTTTGGTGATCCTGAACATAAATTGATAATTTATGTAGCTAATTCTTGAAGAAAATTTCTCAAAATACAAAAATATTTTTCATTGTGACATATCTATAAATTTCATTAATGAACTCTGTATGTCAATCAAGGAATTTTTCGGTGTTACGAATGTCCACGCCATTGGATTTTGTGGTTTTTTATTGAAAGAATCTTCGGAATAAAAATATTTGTTACTCAAACTAAGAACTTCGCGGCATTGAGTTTTGGTGATCCTGAACATAAATTGCTAATTTATGTTGCCTATTTTTCAAGAAACTTTCTCGAAATACAAAAATGTTTTTCATAGTGACATATCTATAAAATTCCTCAATGGAATTCATATGTCAATCAAGGAATTTTTAGGTGTTGCGAATGTCCACGGCAAGGAATTTTGTTATTTTTTATTAAAAGAAACTTCGGAGTTAAAATATTTTTTACTCAAACTAAGAACTTCGCGGCATTGATTTTTGGTGATCCTGAACATAAATTGCTAATTTATGTAGCCTATTTTTCAAGAAACTTTCTCGAAATACAAAAATGTTTTTCATAGTGACATATCTATAAAATTCCTCAATGGATTTCATATGTCAATCAAGGAATTTTTAGGTGTTGCGAATGTCCACGGCAAGGAATTTTGTGGTTTTTTATCGAACCAAACTTCGGAATTCAAAAATTTTTTACTCAAACTAAGAACTTCGCGGCATTGAACTTTGGTGATCCTGAACATAAATTGCTAATTTATGTAGCCTATTTTTCAAGAAACTTTCTCAAAATACAAAAATATTTTTTATTGTGACATATCTATAAAATTCATTAATGATTTCTGTATGTTAATTAAGGAATATTTAGGTGTTGCGAAAGTCCACGGCAAGGAGTTTTGTGGTTTTTTATCGAACCAAACTTCGGAATTAAAAAATTTGTTACCCAAACTAAGAACTTCGCGGGATTGATTTTTGGTGATCTTGAACAAAAATTGATAATATATGTAGCTAATTTTTCAAGAAACTTTCTCATACTACAAAAATTTTTTTCATAGTGACATACTCATAAAATTCCTTAATGATTTCCATATGTCAATCATGGAATTTTTAGGTATTGCGAATGTCCACGGCAAGGAATTTTGTGGTATTTTATCGAACCACAACTTCGGAATTCAAAAATTTGTTACTCAAACTAAGAACTTCGCGGCATTGATTTTTGGTGATCCTGAACATAAATTTGCTAATTTATGTAGCTAATTTTTCAAGAAACTTTTTCAAAATTCAAAAATGTTTTTTATAGTGACATATCCATAAAATTCCTTGATGATTTCCATATGTCAATCAAAAATTTTTAGGTATTGCGAATGTCCACGCCAAGGGATTTTGTGGTTTTTTATCGAAAGAAACTTTCGAGTTAATATATTTGTTACTCAAACTAAGAACTTCGCGGCATTGAGTTTTGGTGATCCTGAACATAAATTGCTAATTTATGTTGCCTATTTTTCAAGAAACTTTCTCGAAATACAAAAATGTTTTTCATAGTGACATATCTATAAAATTCCTCAATGGAATTCATATGTCAATCAAGGAATGTTTAGATGTTGCGAAAGTCCACGGCAAGGAATTTTGTGGTATTTTATCGAACCAAACTTCGGAATTCAAAAATTTGTTACTCAAACTAAGAACTTCGCGGCATTGATTTTTGGTGATCCTGAACATAATTTGCTAATTTATGTAGCTAATTCTTGAAGAAACTTTCTCAAAATACAAAAATGTTTTTCATAGTGACATATCTATAAAATTCCTCAAAGAATTTCGTATGTCAATTATGGAATTTTTAGGTGTTGCGAATGTCCACGCCAAGGGATTTTGTGGTTTTTTATCGAAAGAAACTTTCGAGTTAATATATTTGTTACTCAAACTAAGAACTTCGCGGCATTGATTTTAGGTGATCCTGAACATAATTTGTTAATTTATGTAGCTAATTCTTGAAGAAACTTTCTCAAAATTAAAAAATGTTTTTCATAGTGACATATCGATAAAATTCCTCAAAGAATTTCATATGTCAATCAAGGAATTTTTAGGTGTTGCGAATGTCCACGGCAAGGAATTTTGTGGTTTTTTATCGAAAGAAACTTCGGAATTAAAATATTTGTTACTCAAACTAAGAACTTCGCGGCATTGATTTTTGGTGATCTTGAACAAAAATTGATAATATATGTAGCTAATTTTTCAAGAAACTTTCTCAAAATACAAAAATTTTTTCATAGTGACATACTCATAAAATTCCTTAATGATTTCCATATGTCAATCATGGAATTTTTAGGTATTGCGAATGTCCACGGCAAAGAATTTTGTCGTATTTTATCGAACCAAACTTCGGAATTCAAAAATTTGTTACTCAAACTAAGAACTTCGCGGCATTGATTTTTGGTGATCCTGAACATAAATTTCTAATTTATGTAGCTAATTTTTCAAGAAACTTTTTCAAAATTCAAAAATGTTTTTTATAGTGACATATCCATAAAATTCCTTGATGATTTCCATATGTCAATCAAGGAATTTTTTGGTATTGCGAATGTCCACGGCAAGGAATTTTGCGGTTATTTATTGAAAGAAACTTCGGAATTAAAAAATTTGTTACCCAAACTAAGAACTTCGCGGGATTGATTTTTGGTGATCCTGAACATAATTTGTTAATTTATGTAGCTAATTCTTGAAGAAACTTTCTCATACTACAAACAATTTTTTCATAGTGACATTTCCATAAAATTCCTTAATGATTTCCATATGTCAATCATGGAATTTTTAGGTATTGCGAATATCCACGGCAAGGAATTTTGTGATATTTTGTTCAACTACAATTCGGAATTTATAAACTTGTTACTTAAACTAAGAACTTCTCGGCATTGATTTTTGGTGATCCTGAACATAAATTGCTAATTTATGTAGCTAATTTTTCAAGAAACTTTCTCAAAATTCATAAATGTTTTTCATAGTGACATATCAATAAAATTCCTCAATGATTTCCACATGTCAATTAAGGAATGTTTAGATGTTGCGAAAGTCCACGGCAAGGAATTTTGTGGTATTTTATCGAACCAAACTTCGGAATTCAAAATATTTGTTACTCAAACTAAGAACTTCGCGGCATTGATTTTTGGTGATCCTGAACATAATTTGCCAATTTATGTAGCTAATTCTTGAAGAAACTTTCTCAAAATACAAAAATGTTTTTCATAGTGACATATCTATAAAATTCCTCAAAGAATTTCGTATGTCAATTATGGAATTTTTAGGTGTTGCGAATGTCCACGCCAAGGGATTTTGTGGTTTTTTATCGAAAGAAACTTTCGAGTTAATATATTTGTTACTCAAACTAAGAACTTCGCGGCATTGATTTTTGGTGATCCTGAACATAATTTGTTAATTTTTGTAGCTAATTCTTGAAGAAACTTTCTCAAAATTAAAAAATGTTTTTCATAGTGACATATCGATAAAATTCCTCAAAGAATTTCATATGTCAATCAAGGAATTTTTAGGTGTTGCGAATGTCCACGGCAAGGAATTTTGTGGTATTTTATCAAACCAAACTTCGGAATTAAAAAATTTGTTACTTAAACTAAGAACTTCGCGGCATTGATGTTTGGTGATCCTGAACATAAATTGATATTTTATGTAGCTAATTCTTGAAGAAACTTTCTCAAAATTCAAAAATGTTTTTTATAGTGACATATCAATAAAATTCCTTAATGATTTTCACATGTCATTTAAGGAATGTTTAGATGTTGCGAATGTCCACGGCAAGGAATTTTGTGGTATTTTATCGAAAGAAACTTCGGAATTAAAAAATTTGTTACTTAAACTAAGAACTTCGCGGCATTGATTTTTGGTGATCCTGAACAAATTTGCTAATTTATGTAGCTAATTTTTCAAGAAACTTTTTCAAAATTCAAAAATATTTTTCATAGTGACATATCTATAAAATTCCTTAATGATTTCCATATGTCATTCAAGGAATTTTTAGGTATTGCGAATGTCCACGGCAAGGAATTTTGCGGTTTTTTATTGAAAGAAACTTCGGAATTAAAATATTTGTTACTCAAACTAAGAGCTTCGCGGCATTGATTTTTTGTGATCCTGAACATAATTTGTTAATTTATGTAGCTAATTCTTGAAGAAACTTTCTCAAAATTAAAAAATGTTTTTTATAGTGACATATCTATAAAATTCCTTAATGATTTCCATATGTCAATCAAGGAATTTTTAGGTATTGCGAATGTCCACGGCAAGGAATTTTGTGATATTTTGTTCAACTACAATTCGGAATTTATAAACTTGTTACTTAAACTAAGAACTTCGCGGCATTGATGTTTGGTGATCCTGAACAAAATTTGATATTTTACGTAGCTAATTCTTGAAGAAACTTTATGTAGCTAAATCTTGAAGAAACGTTTTTCATAGTGAAAAATCCAAAAATATTTTTCAATGGTTCCATATGTCAATCATGGAATTTTTAGGTATTGCGAATGTCCACGGCAAGGAATTTTGAGATATTTTGTTCAACTACAATTCGGAATATATAAACTTGTTACTTTAACTAAGAACTTCGCGGCATTGATTTTTGGTGATCCTGAACATAAATTGCTAATTTATGTAGCTAATTTTTCAAGAAACTTTCTCAAAATTCAAAAATGTTTTTCATAGTGACATCAATAAAATTCCTCAATGATTTCCACATGTCAATTAAGGAATGTTTAGATGTTGCGAAAGTCCACGGCAAGGAATTTTGTGGTATTTTATCAAACCAAACTTCGGAATTCAAAAATTTGTTACTTAAACTAAGAACTTCGCGGCATAGATTTTTGGTGATCCTGAACATAAATTTCTAATTTATGTAGCCAATTTTTCAAGAAACTTTCTCAAAATACAAAAATGTTTTTCATAGTGACATATCTATAAAATTCCTCAATGGATTTCCATATGTCAATCAAGGAATTTTTAGATGTTGCGAATGTCCACGGCAAGGAATTTTGTGGTTTTTTATCGAACCAAACTTCGGAATTAAAAAATTTGTTACTCAAACTAAGAACTTCGCGGCATTGATTTTTGATGATCCTGAACATATATTGATTATTTGTCTATCTAATTCTTGAAGAAACTTTCTCAAAATACAAAAATATTTTTCATAGTGACATATCTATAAATTTCATTAATGAACTCTGTATGTCAATCAAGGAATTTTTCGGTGTTGCGAATGTCCACGCCAAGGAATTTTGTGTTTTTTTATTGAAAGAAACTTCGGAATTAAAATATTTGTTACTCAAACTAAGAACTTCGCGGCATTGATTTTTGGTGATCCTGAACATAAATTTCTAATTTATGTAGCTAATTCTTGAAGAAACTTTCTCAAAATTCAAAATACAAAAATATTTTTCATTGTAATATATATCTGTAAAATTCATTAATGAACTCTATATGTCAATTAAGGAATGTTTAGGTGTTGCGAAAGTCCACGGCAAGGAATTTTGTGGTTTTTTATTGAACGAAACTTCGGAATTAATAATACTTGTTACTCAAACTAAGAACTTCGCGGCATTGATTTTTGGTGTTCCTGAACAAAATTTGATATTTTATGTAGCCAATTTTTCAAGAAACTTTCTCAAAATTCAAAAATGTTTTTCATAGTGACATATCCATAAAATTCCTTAATGATTTCTATATGTCAATCTAGGAATGTTTAGGTGTTGCGAAAGTCCACGGCAAGGAATTTTGTGGTATTTTGTTCAACTACAATTCGGAATTTATAAATTTGTTACTTAAACTAAGAACTTCGCGGCATTGATTTTTGGTGATCCTGAACATAAATTGATAATTTATCTAGCTAATTCTTGAAGAAACTTTCTCAAAAATTCAAAAATGTTTTTCATAGTGACATATCTATAAATTTCATTAATGAACTCCGTATGTCAATCAAGGAATTTTTCGATGTTGCGAAAGTCCACGCCAAGGAATTTTGTGGTTTTTTATTGAACTAGAATCTTCGGAATTTAAAATATTTGTTACTTAAACTAAGAACTTCGCGGCATTGATTTTTGGTGATCCTGAACATAAATTTGATAATTTATGTAGCTTATTCTTGAAGAAACTTTCTCAAAATTCAAAAATGTTTTTCATAGTGACATATCTATAAAATTCCTCAATGATTTCCAATGTCATTAGGAATGTTTAGGTGTTGCGAAAGTCCACGGCAGGAATTTTGTGATATTTTGTTCAACTACAATTCGGAATTTATAAATCTTGTTACTTAAACTAAGAACTTCGCGGCATTGATTTTTATACTCTCTGAAGAGTAATTGGGTTTGTGAAAATGTATGTAACAGGCAGAAGAGGCTGTGGCAGACCCCAAAAGTATATATTTCATAGTGACATCACAAGCCGAGTCAATATATCCATGTCCGTCTGTCCGGACTGTCTGTCTGTCCGACTGTCCGGCTGGAATGTCTGTCCGTCTGTCCGTATGAACAAATCGGATTTCAGAGATGGTAAGCTACAAGTTCGAGTTTGGTCTCAATCGATCAGATATTTAGTCAGTCAATACAGAATCTTTTTTTTCGGTGCCACGCCCCATTCGCCCACAATGAGCAAAAACCTAGACACACCTCGGAAAAAATCGGTGTTTTCGGCGAATATATCAGTAACTATGGTACTTATGATCACCAATTTTGGTATGAAGGTTTCTAGTGACAGCGTAAATGCATTGACATTAAAATTTTGGACTGCCACGCCCCTTTCTCCCACAATTAATAAAAATTGTTCTTAACTACTTCGCGCATTCGATTTTTGGCATTCTGTTTATATAGTACAGTATTGTATTGTGTGGAGACTAACTATATTAAACTATCCTGAAAGGCGCATTGAAATCGCACTATTAACAAGAAAATTATAAGCGTTACAATATTGATAACTGAATGCAATATCATGTATGAGTGCAAGTGAGACAGAAACATACAAGCACATGTGACGGCAGCGCTGCAGCATCATATCAATGTTTGAGTGCAAGCGAAACAGAAACATACAAGCACATGTCGAATGTTTTCGCTGCCTGTGTAGCGGCAGCGCTGCCGCATTCGTATCAATGTATGAGTGCAAGCGAGAAGAGACATACAAACATATGTTCGAATGTTTTCGTTGCTATGTGTAGCGGCAGCACTGGTCCGCTGAATACACACATACATACATACATGTATATGCATCAATTTTGTCTGTCGTATGTGTATTCGCATGCAGACAAACAGATGTATGTGGATTATGCTTAGATTGTTTTTGTTTTAAGTGTTTTAATGCAAGTACTACACATTGTAATATCTCAAGACCGATTTTAATAACTTAATCGGGAAACAATGCAGAAATATTACGGTCGGGCGTGCTCGACTGTACTTTACTTATTGTTGGTGATCCTGAACAAAATTTGATATTTTATGTAGCCAATTTTTCAAGAAACTTTCTCAAAATTCAAAAATGTTTTTCATAGTGACATATCCATAAAATTCCTTAATGATTTCCATATGTCAATCAAGGAATTTTTTGGTATTGCGAATGTCCACGGCAAGGAATTTTGTGATATTTTGTTCAACTACAATTCGTAATTTATAAACTTGTTACTTAAACTAAGAACTTCGCGGCATTGATGTTTGGTGATCCTGAACAAAATTTGATATTTTATGTAGCTAATTCTTGAAGAAACGTTCTCAAAATTCAAAAATGTTTTTCATAGTGACATATCTATAAAATTCCTCAATGGAATTCATATGTCAATCAAGGAATTTTTAGGTGTTGCGAAAGTCCACGTCACGGAATTTTGTGGTATTTTGTTCAACTACAATTCGGAATTTATAAATTTGTTACTTAAACTAAGAACTTCGCGGCATTGATGTTTGGTGATCCTGAACATAAATTGCTAATTTATGTAGCCTATTTTTCAAGAAACTTTCTCAAAATTCAAAAATGTTTTTCATAGTGACATATCAATAAAATTCCTTAATGATTTCCACATGTCAATTAAGGAATGTTTAGATGTTGAGAAAGTCCACGGCAAGGAATTTTGTGGTATTTTATTCAACCACAACTTCGGAATTCATAAATCTTGTTACTTAAACTAAGAACTTCGAGGCATTGATTTTTGGTGATCCTGAACATAAATTTCTAATTTATGTAGCCTATTTTTCAAGAAACTTTCTCAAAATTCAAAAATGTTTTTCATAGTGACATATCCATAAAATTCCTTAATGATTTCCATATGTCAATTTAGGAATGTTTAGGTGTTGCGAAAGTCCACGGCAAGGAATTTTGTGATATTTTGTTCAACTACAATTCGGAATTTATAAACTTGTTACTTAAACTAAGAACTTCGCGGCATTGATTTTTGGTGATCCTGAACATAAATTGATAATTTGTCTAGCTAATTCTTGAAGAAACTTTCTCAAAATTCAAAAATGTTTTTCATAGTGACATATCTATAAATTTCATTAATGAACTCTGTATGTCAATCAAGGAATTTTTCGATGTTGCGAAAGTCCACGCCAAGGAATTTTGTGGTTTTTTATTGAACCAGAATCTTCGGAATTAAAAAATTTGTTACTTAAACTTAGAACTTCGCGGCATTGATTTTTGGTGATCCTGAACATAATTTGTTAATTTATGTAGCTTATTCTTGAAGAAACTTTCTCAAAATTCAAAAATGTTTTTCATAGTGACATATCAATAAAATTCCTTAATGATTTCCACATGTCAATTTAGGAATGTTTAGGTGTTGCGAAAGTCCACGGCAAGGAATTTTGTGATATTTTGTTCAACTACAATTCGGAATTTATAATCTTGTTACTTAAACTAAGAACTTCGAGGCATTGATTTTTATACTCTCTGCAAGAGTATATTGGGTTTGTGAAAATGTATGTAACAGGCAGAAGGAGGCGTGGCAGACCCCATAAAGTATATATATTCTTGATCAGCATCACAAGCCGAGTCAATATAGCCATGTCCGTCTGTCCGTCTGTCCGTCTGTCTGTCTGTCCGTCTGTCCGTCTGACCGTCTGTCCGTCTGTCCGTATGAACAAACAGATTTCAGAGATGGTAAGAGCTACAAGTTCGAGTTTGGTCTCAATCGATCAGATATTTAGTCAGTCAATACAAGAATCTTTTTTTTTTCGGTGCCACGCCCCATTCGCCCACAATGAGCAAAAACCTAGACACACCTCGGAAAAAATCGGTGTTTTCGGCGAATATATCAGTAACTATGGTACTTATGATCACCAATTTTGGTATGAAGGTTTCTAGTGACAGCGTAAATGCATTGACATTTAAAATTTTGGACTGCCACGCCCCTTTCTCCCACAATTAATAAAAATTGTTCTTAACTTTCGTTCCGTTTTTTGGCATTTGTTTATATAGTACAGTATTGTATTGTGTGGAGACTAACTATATTAAACTATCCTGAAAGGCGCATTGAAATCGCACTATTAACAAGAAAATTATAAGCGTTACAATATTGATAACTGAATGCAATATCATGTATGAGTGCAAGTGAGACAGAAACATACAAGCACATGTGACGGCAGCGCTGCAGCATTCATATCAATGTTTGAGTGCAAGCGAAACAGAAACATACAAGCACATGTTCGAATGTTTTCGCTGCCTGTGTGGCGGCAGCGCTGCCGCATTCGTATCAATGTAGAGTGCAAGCGAGATAGAGACATACAAACATATGTCGAATGTTTTCGTTGCTTGTGAGCGGCAGCGCTGGCCGCGCTGAATACACACATACATACATACAGTATATGCATCATATTTTGTCTGTCGTATGTGTATTCGCATGCAGACAAACAGATATATGTGTGATTATGCTTAGATTGTTTTTGTTTTAACGTGTTTTAATGCAAGTACTACACATTGTAATATCTCAAGACCGATTTTAATAACTTAATCGGGAAACAATGCAGAGAGTATATTACGGTCGGGCGTGCTCGACTGTACTTTACTTACTTGTTGGTGATCCTGAACATAAATTTCTAATTTATGTAGCTAATTTTTCAAGAAACTTTCTCAAAATTCAAAAATGTTTTTCATAGTGACATATCCATAAAATTCCTTAATGATTTCCATATGTCAATCAAGGAATTTTTTGGTATTGCGAATATCCACGGCAAGGAATTTTGTGATATTTTGTTCAACTACAATTCGTAATTTATAAACTTGTTACTTAAACTAAGAACTTCGCGGCATTGATGTTTGGTGATCCTGAACAAAACTTGATATTTTATGTAGCTAATTCTTGAAGAAACGTTCTCAAAATTCAAAAACTTTTTTATAGTGACATATCTATAAAATTCCTCAATGGAATTCATATGTCAATCAAGGAATTTTTACGTGTTGCGAAAGTCCACGTCACGGAATTTTGTGGTATTTTGTTCAACTACAATTCGGAATTTATAAATTTGTTACTTAAACTAAGAACTTCGCGGCATTGATGTTTGGTGATCCTGAACATAAATTGCTAATTTATGTAGCCTATTTTTCAAGAAACTTTCTCAAAATTCAAAAATGTTTTTCATAGTGACATATCAATAAAATTCCTTAATGATTTCCACATGTCAATTAAGGAATGTTTAGATGTTGCGAAAGTCCACGGCAAGGAATTTTGTGGTATTTTATTGAACCAAACTTCGGAATTCAAAAATTTGTTACTCAAACTAAGAACTTCGCGGCATTGATTTTTGGTGATCCTGAACATAAGTTGATAATTTATGTAGCTAATTCTTGAAGAAAATTTCTCAAAATACAAAAATGTTTTTCATTGTGACATATCCATAAATTTCATTAATGAACTCTGTATGTCAATCAAGGAATTTTTCGGTGTTGCGAAAGTCCACGCCAAGGAATTTTGTGGTTTTTTATTGAAAGAAACTTCGGAATTAAAATATTTGTTACTCAAACTAAGAACTTCGCGGCATTGATTTTTGGTGATCCCGAACATAATTTGTTAATTTATGTAGATAATTCTTGAAGAAACTTTCTCGAAATACAAAAATGTTTTTCATAGTGACATATCTTTAAAATTCCTCAATGGATTTCATATGTCAATCAAGGAATTTTTAGGTGTTGCGAATGTCCACGGCAAGGAATTTTGTGGTTTTTTATTGAAACAAACTTCGGAATTAAAAAATTTGTTACTCAAACTAAGAACTTCGCGGCATTGATTTTTGATGATCCTAAACATAATTTGCTAATTTATGTTGCCAATTTTTCAAGAAACTTTCTCAAAATACAAAAATATTTTTCATTGTGACATATCTGTAAAATTCATTAATGAACTCTGTATGTCAATTAAGGAATGCTTAGGTGTTGCGAAAGTCCACGCCAAGGAATTTTGTGGTTTTTTATTGAAAGAAACTTCGGAATTAAAATATTTGTTACTCAAACTAAGAACTTCGCGGCATTGATTTTTGGTGATCCTGAACATAATTTGTTAATTTATGTAGCTTATTCTTGAAGAAACTTTCTCGAAATACAAAAATGTTTTTCATAGTGACATATCTATAAAATTCCTCAATGGATTTCATATGTCAATCAAGGAATTTTTAGGTGTTGCGAATGTCCACGGCAAGGAATTTTGTGGTATTTTATCGAACCAAACTTCGGAACTAAAAAATTTGTTACTCAAACTAAGAACTTCGCGGAATTGATTTTTGGTGATCCTGAACATAAATTGCTAATTTATGTAGCCTATTTTTCAAGAAACTTTCTCAAAATTCAAAAATGTTTTTCATAGTGACGTATCAATAAAATTCCTTAATGATTTCCACATGTCAATTAAGGAATGTTTAGATGTTGCGAAAGTCCACGGCAAGGAATTTTGTGGTATTTTATTGAACCAAACTTCGGAATTCAAAAATTTGTCACTTAAACTAAGAACTTCGCGGCATTGACTTTTGGTGATCCTGAACATAAGTTGATATTTTATGTAGCTAATTCTTGAAGAAAATTTCTCAAAATACAAAAATGTTTTTCATAGTGACATATCTATAAAATTCCTCAATGGATTTCATATGTCAATCAAGGAATTTTTAGGTGTTGCGAAAGTCCACGCCAAGGAATTTTGTGGTTTTTTATTGAAAGAAACTTCGGAATTAAAATATTTGTTACTCAAACTAAGAACTTCGCGGCATTGATTTTTGGTGATCCCGAACATAATTTGTTAATTTATGTAGCTAATTCTTGAAGAAACTTTCTCGAAATACAAAAATGTTTTTCATAGTGACATATCTTTAAAATTCCTCAATGGATTTCATATGTCAATCAAGGAATTTTTAAGTGTTGCGAATGTCCACGGCAAGGAATTTTGTGGTTTTTTATTGAAACAAACTTCGGAATTAAAAAATTTGTTACTCAAACTAAGAACTTCGCGGCATTGATTTTTGATGATCCTGAACATAATTTGCTAATTTATGTTGCCAATTTTTCAAGAAACTTTCTCAAAATACAAAAATATTTTTCATTGTGACATATCTGTAAAATTCATTAACGAACTCTGTATGTCAATTAAGGAATGTTTAGGTGTTGCGAAAGTCCACGCCAAGGAATTTTGTGGTATTTTATTGAACCAAACTTCGGAATTAAAATATTTGTTACTCAAACTAAGAACTTCGCGGCATTGATTTTTGGTGATCCTGAACATAATTTGTTAATTTATGTAGCTTATTCTTGAAGAAACTTTCTCGAAATACAAAAATGTTTTTCATAGTGACATATCTTTAAAATTCCTCAATGGCTTTCATATGTCAATCAAGGAATTTTTAGGTGTTGCGAATGTCCACGGCAAGGAATTTTGTGGTATTTTATCGAACCAAACTTCGGAACTAAAAAATTTGTTACTCAAACTAAGAACTTCGCGGAATTGATTTTTGGTGATCCTGAACATAAATTGCTAATTTATGTAGCCTATTTTTCAAGAAACTTTCTCAAAATTCAAAAATGTTTTTCATAGTGACATATCAATAAAATTCCTTAATGATTTTCACATGTCAATTAAGGAATGTTTAGATGTTGCGAAAGTCCACGGCAAGGAATTTTGTGGTATTTTATCGAACCAAACTTCGGAATTCAAAAATTTGTCACTTAAACTAAGAACTTCGCGGCATAGATTTTTGGTGATCCTGAACATAATTTGTTAATTTATGTAGCTAATTCTTGAAGAAACTTTCTCGAAATACAAAAATGTTTTTCATAGTGACATATCTTTAAAATTCCTCAATGGATTTCATATGTCAATCAAGGAATTTTTAGATGTTGCGAAAGTCCACGGCAAGGAATTTTGTGGTATTTTATCGAACCAAACTTCGGAATTAAACAATTTGTCACTTAAACTAAGAACTTCGCGGCATAGATTTTTGGTGATCCTGAACATAATTTGTTAATTTATGTAGCTAATTCTTGAAGAAACTTTCTCGAAATACAAAAATGTTTTTCATAGTGACATATCTTTAAAATTCCTCAATGGATTTCATATGTCAATCAAGGAATTTTTAGATGTTGCGAAAGTCCACGGCAAGGAATTTTGTGGTATTTTATCGAACCAAACTTCGGAATTCAAAAATTTGTTACTCAAACTAAGAACTTCGCGGCATTGATTTTTGATGATCCTAAACATAATTTGCTAATTTATGTTGCCAATTTTTCAAGAAACTTTCTCAAAATAAAAAAAAATATTTTTCATTGTGACATATGTGTAAAATTCATTAATGAACTCTGTATGTCAATTAAGGAATGTTTAGGTGTTGCGAAAGTCCACGCCAAGGAATTTTGTGGTTTTTTATTGAAAGAAACTTCGGAATTAAAATACTTGTTACTCAAACTAAGAACTTCGCGGCATTGATGTTTGGTGATCCTGAACAAAATTTGATATTTTATGTAAATAATTCTTGAAGAAACGTTCTCAAAATTCAAAAACGTTTTTCATAGTGACATATCTATAAAATTCCTCAATGGATTTCATATGTCAATCAAGGAATTTTTAGGTGTTGCGAAAGTCCACGGCAAGGAATTTTGTGGTATTTTGTTCAACTACAATTCGGAATTTATAAATTTGTTACTTAAACTAAGAACTTCGCGGCATTGATTTTTGGTGATCCTGAACATAAATTGCTAATTTATGTAGCCTATTTTTCAAGAAACTTTCTCAAAATTCAAAAATGTTTTTCATAGTGACATATCAATAAAATTCCTTAATGATTTTCACATGTCAATTAAGGAATGTTTAGATGTTGCGAAAGTCCACGGCAAGGAATTTTGTGGTATTTTATCGAACCAAACTTCGGAATTCAAAAATTTGTCACTTAAACTAAGAACTTCGCGGCATAGATTTTTGGTGATCCTGAACATAATTTGTTAATTTATGTAGCTAATTCTTGAAGAAACTTTCTCGAAAATCAAAAATGTTTTTCATAGTGACATATCTTTAAAATTCCTCAATGGATTTCATATGTCAATCAAGGAATTTTTAGGTGTTGCGAATGTCCACGGCAAGGAATTTTGTGGTATTTTATCGAACCAAACTTCGGAATTAAAAAATTTGTTACTCAAACTAAAAACTTCGCGGCATTGATTTTTGGTGATCCTGAACATAAATTGCTAATTTATGTAGCTAATTTTTCAAGAAACTTTCTCAAAATTCAAAAATGTTTTTCATAGTGACATATCAATAAAATTCCTTAATGATTTCCACATGTCAATTAAGGAATGTTTAGATGTTGCGAAAGTCCACGGCAAGGAATTTTGTGGTATTTTATTGAACCAAACTTCGGAATTCAAAAATTTGTCACTTAAACTAAGAACTTCGCGGCATAGACTTTTGGTGATCCTGAACATAAGTTGATATTTTATGTAGCTAATTCTTGAAGAAAATTTCTCAAAATACAAAAATGTTTTTCATTGTGACATATCCATAAATTTCATTAATGAACTCTGTATGTCAATCAAGGAATTTTTCGGTGTTGCGAAAGTCCACGCCGAGGATTTTGTGGTTTTTTATTGAAAGAAACTTCGGAATTAAAATATTTGTTACTCAAACTAAGAACTTCGCGGCATTGATTTTTGGTGATCCTGAACATAAATTGATAATTTGTCTAGCTAATTCTTGAAGAAACTTTCTCAAAATTTAAAAATGTTTTTCATAGTGACATATCTATAAATTTCATTAATGAACTCTGTATGTCAATCAAGGAATTTTTCGGTGTTGCGAAAGTCCACGCCAAGGAATTTTGTGGTTTTTTATTGAAAGAATCTTCGGAATTAAAATATTTTTTACTCAAACTTAGAACTTCGCGGCATTGATTTTTGGTGATCCTGAACATAATTTGTTAATTTATGTAGCTTATTCTTGAAGAAACTTTCTCAAAATTCAAAAATGTTTTTCATAGTGACATATCAATAAAATTCCTTAATGATTTCCATATGTCAATCAAGGAATTTTTTGGTATTGCGAATGTCCACGGCAAGGAATTTTGTGATATTTTGTTCAACTACAATTCGGAATTTATAATCTTGTTACTTAAACTAAGAACTTCGCGGCATTGATTTTTGGTGATCCTGAACATAAATTTCTAATTTATGTAGCTAATTTTTCAAGAAACTTTCTCAAAATTCAAAAATGTTTTTCATAGTGACATATCCATAAAATTCCTTAATGATTTCCATATGTCAATCAAGGAATTTTTAGGTATTGCGAATGTCCACGGCAAGGAATTTTGTGGTTTTTTATTGAAAGAAACTTCGGAATTCAAATATTTTTTACTTAAACTAAGAACTTCGCGGCATTGATTTTTGGTGATCCTGAACATAATTTGTTAATTTATGTAGCTTATTCTTGAAGAAACTTTCTCATACCACAAAAATTTTTTTCATAGTGACATATCCATAAAATTCCTTAATGATTTCCATATGTCAATCATGGAATTTTTAGGTATTGCGAATGTCCACGGTAAGGAATTTTGTGATATTTTGGTCAACTACAATTCGGAATTTATAAATTTGTTACTTAAACTAAGAACTTCGCGGCATTGATTTTTGGTGATCCTAAACATAATTTGCTAATTTATGTTGCCAATTTTTCAAGAAACTTTCTCAAAATACAAAAATATTTTTCATTGTGACATATCTGTAAAATTCATTAATGAACTCTGTATGTCAATTAAGGAATGTTTAGGTGTTGCGAAAGTCCACGCCAAGGAATTTTGTGGTTTTTTATTGAAAGAAACTTCGGAATTAAAATATTTGTTACTCAAACTAAGAACTTCGCGGCATTGATTTTTGGTGATCCTGAACATAATTTGTTAATTTATGTAGCTTATTTTTGAAGAAACTTTCTCAAAATTCAAAAATGTTTTTCATAGTGACATATCAATAAAATTCCTTAATGATTTCCATATGTCAATCAAGGAATTTTTTGGTATTGCGAATGTCCACGGCAAGGAATTTTGTGATATTTTGTTCAACTACAATTCGGAATTTATAAATCTTGTTACTTAAACTAAGAACTTCGCGGCATTGATTTTTGGTGATCCTGAACATAAATTTCTAATTTATGTAGCTAATTCTTGAAGAAACTTTCTCAAAATTCAAAAATGTTTTTCATAGTGACATATCCATAAAATTCCTTAATGATTTCCATATGTCAATCAAGGAATTTTTTGGTATTGCGAATGTCCACGGCAAGGAATTTTGTGGTTTTTTATTGAAAGAAACTTCGGAATTCAAAAATTTGTCACTTAAACTAAGAACTTTACGGCATTGATTTTTGGTGATCCTGAACATAATTTGTTAATTTATGTAGCTTATTCTTAAAGAAACTTTCTCATACCACAAAAATTTTTTTCATAGTGACATATCCATAAAATTCCTTAATGATTTCCATATGTCAATCATGGAATTTTTAGGTATTGCGAATGTCCACGGTAAGGAATTTTGTGATATTTTGGTCAACTACAATTCGGAATTTATAAATTTGTTACTTAAACTAAGAACTTCGCGGCATTGATTTTTGGTGTTCCTGAACAAAATTTGATATTTTATGTAGCTAATTCTTGAAGAAACTTTCTCTAAATTCAAAAATGTTTTTCATAGTGACATATCTGTAAAATTCATTAATGAACTCTGTATGTCAATTAAGGAATGTTTAGGTGTTGCGAAAGTCCACGCCAAGGAATTTTGTGGTTTTTTATTGAAAGAAACTTCGGAATTAAAATACTTGTTACTCAAACTAAGAACTTCGCGGCATTGATTTTTGGTGATCCTGAACATAAATTGATAATTTGTCTAGCTAATTCTTGAAGAAACTTTCTCAAAATTCAAAAATGTTTTTCATAGTGACATATCAATAAAATTCCTTAATGATTTTCACATGTCAATCAAGGAATTTTTAGATATTGCGAATGTCCACGGCAAGGAATTTTGTGGTTTTTTATTGAAACAAACTTCGGAATTAAAAAATTTGTTACTCAAACTAAGAACTTCGCGGCATTGATTTTTGATGATCCTAAACATAATTTGCTAATTTATGTAGCCTATTTTTCAAGAAACTTTCTCAAAATTCAAAAATGTTTTTCATAGTGACATATCAATATAATTCCTTAATGATTTTCACATGTCAATTAAGGAATGTTTAGATGTTGCGAAAGTCCACGGCAAGGAATTTTGTGGTATTTTATTGAACCAAACTTCGGAATTCAAAAATTTGTCACTTAAACTAAGAACTTCGCGGCATTGACTTATGGTGATCCTGAACATAAGTTGATATTTTATGTAGCTAATTCATGAAGAAACGTTCTCAAAATTCAAAAACGTTTTTCATAGTGACATATCTATAAAATTCCTCAATGGAATTCATATGTCAATCAAGGAATTTTTAGGTGTTGCGAAAGTCCACGTCACGGAATTTTGTGGTATTTTGTTCAACTACAATTCGGAATTTATAAATTTGTTACTTAAACTAAGAACTTCGCGGCATTGACTTTTGGTGATCCTGAACATAAATTGCTAATTTATGTAGCCTATTTTTCAAGAAACTTTCTCAAAATTCAAAAATGTTTTTCATAGTGACATATCAATAAAATTCCTTAATGATTTTCACATGTCAATTAAGGAATGTTTAGATGTTGCGAAAGTCCACGGCAAGGAATTTTGTGGTATTTTATCGAACCAAACTTCGGAATTCAAAAATTTGTCACTTAAACTAAGAACTTCGCGGCATAGATTTTTGGTGATCCTGAACATAATTTGTTAATTTATGTAGCTAATTCTTGAAGAAACTTTCTCGAAATACAAAAATGTTTTTCATAGTGACATATCTTTAAAATTCCTCAATGGATTTCATATGTCAATCAAGGAATTTTTAGATGTTGCGAAAGTCCACGGCAAGGAATTTTGTGGTATTTTATCGAACCAAACTTCGGAATTTAAACAATTTGTCACTTAAACTAAGAACTTCGCGGCATAGATTTTTGGTGATCCTGAACATAAATTGATATTTTATGTAGCTAATTCTTGAAGAAACTTTCTCAAAATTCAAAAATGTTTTTCATAGTGACATATCAATAAAATTCCTTAATGACTTCCACATGTCAATTAAGGAATGTTTAGATGTTGCGAAAGTCCACGGCAAGGAATTTTGTGGTATTTTATCGAACCAAACTTCGGAATTTAAACAATTTGTCACTTAAACTAAGAACTTCGCGGCATAGATTTTTGGTGATCCTGAACATAAATTGATATTTTATGTAGCTAATTCTTGAAGAAACTTTCTCAAAATTCAAAAATGTTTTTCATAGTGACATATCAATAAAATTCCTTAATGACTTCCACATGTCAATTAAGGAATGTTTAGATGTTGCGAAAGTCCACGGCAAGGAATTTTGTGGTATTTTATTGAACCAAACATCGGAATTCAAAAATTTGTCACTTAAACTAAGAACTTCGCGGCATTGACTTTTGGTGATCCTGAACATAAATTGATATTTTATGTAGATAATTCTTGAAGAAACTTTCTCGAAATACAAAAATGTTTTTCATAGTGACATATCTTTAAAATTCCTCAATGGATTTCATATGTCAATCAAGGAATTTTTAGGTGTTGCGAAAGTCCACGTCACGGAATTTTGTGGTATTTTGTTCAACTACAATTCGGAATTTATAAATTTGTTACTTAAACTAAGAACTTCGCGGCATTGACTTTTGGTGATCCTGAACATAAATTGCTAATTTATGTAGCCTATTTTTCAAGAAACTTTCTCAAAATTCAAAAATGTTTTTCATAGTGACATATCAATAAAATTCCTTAATGATTTTCACATGTCAATTAAGGAATGTTTAGATGTTGCGAAAGTCCACGGCAAGGAATTTTGTGGTATTTTATCGAACCAAACTTCGGAATTCAAAAATTTGTCACTTAAACTAAGAACTTCGCGGCATAGATTTTTGGTGATCCTGAACATAATTTGTTAATTTATGTAGCTAATTCTTGAAGAAACTTTCTCAAAATACAAAAATGTTTTTCATAGTGACATATCTTTGAAATTCCTCAATGGATTTCATATGTCAATCAAGGAATTTTTCGATGTTGCGAAAGTCCACGGCAAGGAATTTTGTGGTATTTTATCGAACCAAACTTCGGATTTAAACAATTTGTCACTTAAACTAAGAACTTCGCGGCATAGATTTTTGGTGATCCTGAACATAAATTGATATTTTATGTAGCTAATTCTTGAAGAAACTTTCTCAAAATTCAAAAATGTTTTTCATAGTGACATATCAATAAAATTCCTTAATGACTTCCACATGTCAATTAAGGAATGTTTAGATGTTGCGAAAGTCCACGGCAAGGAATTTTGTGGTATTTTATCGAACCAAACTTCGGAATTAAACAATTTGTCACTTAAACTAAGAACTTCGCGGCATAGATTTTTGGTGATCCTGAACATAAATTGATATTTTATGTAGCTAATTCTTGAAGAAACTTTCTCAAAATTCAAAAATGTTTTTCATAGTGACATATCAATAAAATTCCTTAATGACTTCCACATGTCAATTAAGGAATGTTTAGATGTTGCGAAAGTCCACGGCAAGGAATTTTGTGGTATTTTATTGAACCAAACATCGGAATTCAAAAATTTGTCACTTAAACTAAGAACTTCGCGGCATTGACTTTTGGTGATCCTGAACATAATTTGTTAATTTATGTAGCTTATTCTTGAAGAAACTTTCTCAAAATTCAAAAATGTTTTTCATAGTGACATATCAATAAAATTCCTTAATGATTTCCATATGTCAATCAAGGAATTTTTTGGTATTGCGAATGTCCACGGCAAGGAATATTGTGGTTTTTTATTGAAACAAACTTCGGAATTAAAAAATTTGTTACTCAAACTAAGAACTTCGCGGCATTGATTTTTGATGATCCTAAACATAATTTGCTAATTTATGTAGCCTATTTTTCAAGAAACTTTCTCAAAATTCAAAAATGTTTTTCATAGTGACATATCAATATAATTCCTTAATGATTTTCACATGTCAATTAAGGAATGTTTAGATGTTGCGAAAGTCCACGGCAAGGAATTTTGTGGTATTTTATTGAACCAAACTTCGGAATTCAAAAATTTGTCACTTAAACTAAGAACTTCGCGGCATTGACTTATGGTGATCCTGAACATAAGTTGATATTTTATGTAGCTAATTCTTGAAGAAACGTTCTCAAAATTCAAAAACGTTTTTCATAGTGACATATCTATAAAATTCCTCAATGGAATTCATATGTCAATCAAGGAATTTTTAGGTGTTGCGAAAGTCCACGTCACGGAATTTTGTGGTATTTTGTTCAACTACAATTCGGAATTTATAAATTTGTTACTTAAACTAAGAACTTCGCGGCATTGATTTTTGGTGATCCTGAACATAAATTGCTAATTTATGTAGCCTATTTTTCAAGAAACTTTCTCAAAATTCAAAAATGTTTTTCATAGTGACATATCAATAAAATTCCTTAATGATTTTCACATGTCAATTAAGGAATGTTTAGATGTTGCGAAAGTCCACGGCAAGGAATTTTGTGGTATTTTATCGAACCAAACTTCGGAATTCAAAAATTTGTCACTTAAACTAAGAACTTCGCGGCATAGATTTTTGGTGATCCTGAACATAATTTGTTAATTTATGTAGCTAATTCTTGAAGAAACTTTCTCAAAATACAAAAATGTTTTTCATAGTGACATATCTTTGAAATTCCTCAATGGATTTCATATGTCAATCAAGGAATTTTTCGATGTTGCGAAAGTCCACGCCAAGGAATTTTGTGGTATTTTATCGAACCAAACTTCGGATTTAAACAATTTGTCACTTAAACTAAGAACTTCGCGGCATAGATTTTTGGTGATCCTGAACATAAGTTGATATTTTATGTAGCCAATTTTTCAAGAAACTTTCTTAAAATTCAAAAATGTTTTTCATAGTGACATATCAATAAAATTCCTTAATGACTTCCACATGTCAATTAAGGAATGTTTAGATGTTGCGAAAGTCCACGGCAAGGAATTTTGTGGTATTTTATCGAACCAAACTTCGGAATTAAACAATTTGTCACTTAAACTAAGAACTTCGCGGCATAGATTTTTGGTGATCCTGAACATAAATTGATATTTTATGTAGCTAATTCTTGAAGAAACTTTCTCAAAATTCAAAAATGTTTTTCATAGTGACATATCAATAAAATTCCTTAATGATTTTCACATGTCAATTAAGGAATGTTTAGATGTTGCGAAAGTCCACGGCAAGGAATTTTGTGGTATTTTATTGAACCAAACATCGGAATTCAAAAATTTGTCACTTAAACTAAGAACTTCGCGGCATTGACTTTTGGTGATTCTGAACATAAATTGATATTTTATGTAGATAATTCTTGAAGAAACTTTCTCGAAATACAAAAATGTTTTTCATAGTGACATATCTTTAAAATTCCTCAATGGATTTCATATGTCAATCAAGGAATTTTTAGGTGTTGCGAAAGTCCACGTCACGGAATTTTGTGGTATTTTGTTCAACTACAATTCGGAATTTATAAATTTGTTACTTAAACTAAGAACTTCGCGGCATTGACTTTTGGTGATCCTGAACATAAATTGCTAATTTATGTAGCCTATTTTTCAAGAAACTTTCTCAAAATTCAAAAATGTTTTTCATAGTGACATATCAATAAAATTCCTTAATGATTTTCACATGTCAATTAAGGAATGTTTAGATGTTGCGAAAGTCCACGGCAAGGAATTTTGTGGTATTTTATCGAACCAAACTTCGGAATTCAAAAATTTGTCACTTAAACTAAGAACTTCGCGGCATAGATTTTTGGTGATCCTGAACATAATTTGTTAATTTATGTAGCTAATTCTTGAAGAAACTTTCTCGAAATACAAAAATGTTTTTCATAGTGACATATCTTTAAAATTCCTCAATGGATTTCATATGTCAATCAAGGAATTTTTCGATGTTGCGAAAGTCCACGGCAAGGAATTTTGTGGTATTTTATCGAACCAAACTTCGGATTTAAACAATTTGTCACTTAAACTAAGAACTTCGCGGCATAGATTTTTGGTGATCCTGAACATAAATTGATATTTTATGTAGCTAATTCTTGAAGAAACTTTCTCAAAATTCAAAAATGTTTTTCATAGTGACATATCAATAAAATTCCTTAATGACTTCCACATGTCAATTAAGGAATGTTTAGATGTTGCGAAAGTCCACGGCAAGGAATTTTGTGGTATTTTATCGAACCAAACTTCGGAATTAAAAAATTTGTCACTTAAACTAAGAACTTCGCGGCATAGATTTTTGGTGATCCTGAACATAAATTGATATTTTATGTAGCTAATTCTTGAAGAAACTTTCTCAAAATTCAAAAATGTTTTTCATAGTGACATATCAATAAAATTCCTTAATGACTTCCACATGTCAATTAAGGAATGTTTAGATGTTGCGAAAGTCCACGGCAAGGAATTTTGTGGTATTTTATCGAACCAAACTTCGGAATTAAACAATTTGTCACTTAAACTAAGAACTTCGCGGCATAGATTTTTGGTGATCCTGAACATAAATTGATATTTTATGTAGCTAATTCTTGAAGAAACTTTCTCAAAATACAAAAATGTTTTTCATAGTGACATATCTTTGAAATTCCTCAATGGATTTCATATGTCAATCAAGGAATTTTTCGATGTTGCGAAAGTCCACGGCAAGGAATTTTGTGGTATTTTATTGAACCAAACATCGGAATTCAAAAATTTGTCACTTAAACTAAGAACTTCGCGGCATTGACTTTTGGTGATCCTGAACATAAATTTGATATTTTATGTAGATAATTCTTGAAGAAACTTTCTCGAAATACAAAAATGTTTTTCATAGTGACATATCTTTAAAATTCCTCAATGGATTTCATATGTCAATCAAGGAATTTTTAGGTGTTGCGAAGGAATATTGTGGTTTTTTATTGAAAGAAACTTCGGAATTAAAATACTTGTTACTCAAACTAAGAACTTCGCGGCATTGATTTTTGGTGATCCCGAACATAAATTGTTAATTTATGTAGATAATTCTTGAAGAAACTTTCTCGAAATACAAAAATGTTTTTCATAGTGACATATCTTTAAAATTCCTCAATGGATTTCATATGTCAATCAAGGAATTTTTAGGTGTTGCGAAGGAATATTGTGGTTTTTTATTGAAAGAATCTTCGGAATTAAAATATTTGTTACTCAAACTAAGAACTACGCGGCATTGATTTTTGGTGATCCTGAACATAAATTGCTAATTTATGTAGCCAATTTTTTAAGAAACTTTCTCAAAATTCAAAAATATTTTTTATTGTGACATATCCATAAAATTCAATGTTATAACTTTTAAATATTTTTATTTATACTTAACTTTGCTTTTTTATTGCTAAAGTTATGCTTAGAAAGAACATGTTTTTTTAAACCAGATTTTGTTACGTATAGTTTTTTATAGAAACATAATTTACAAGGAAATTTATATTTTCGTTTTTCGAAACTAAAGTTGTGTTTCTTAAGAATGTGTTTCTTGAATCCAGATTTACTTTAAAATATTTTTAAATTGGTACATAGGCTACAATAGTACTGAACCATCTTGCCTTTAAAGTTTTACTGCGCTGAGAACAAGACAAAGAAGGATTATATTTATTTAAAAATCAGGTTTTTACACAAGTAAGAAAAGGATGAATAATAATAGAATGAGAGAATAATAGAATACTATGATTTGATTGGATACTGCATTAGGCACCATGGGCTATTTCTTTCTAATTGGTTATTGAAACTCGTTGAATTTCCTATACACATGTCATTCTATTCTTTAGTTCTTACAGTTTTGTTCTAAGTGAACATTAAGGTGCAAATTTGAAAAAATATATATAAAAATGGTATGTATTAGTAACATATAACCATTTAAAACTAAATAACATTTACACTCTCAGGCTTTCTTGGATTCAATGAATGACGTGACAAGCCATGTAGGACAAGGATATACAAAAACTGAGAGCCTCACTATTGGATATGAGTATACTATAATAGATTGTCGACTAAAGAAAACAGTTTTCGGTGAGAAAATTGCTCTTTACATAACTGATGCTGAAGCCAAATCCCTTTTGATTTTTCTACCTAAGGCATTTGTCAGGATTTTCCCCCTCTAAAACTCCATACAAGAAGTTAAAGGACCACAATATTACTCATATAGTTTACAATGGAACAAAAAAAGACAGCTATAATACCCCCCATTTCCAATTCTTATGTAAAAGTATATAATGAAATTCAGTATAAAAACTGCTAATACTTCACAATAAACCTCAGTTTCAAATCAACACTAAAGCAAGCAAAATGTTTTCAAAGCAAATTGCAATATTTTTAATTCAGTTCGAAGATATGATTTTCCATGAGCACATGGAACGTCTGCAACATTTAAAGGCTGTTCTAAGTGACTTTGAACAGCAGCAAGAAGTCAATTCTCGATTTGGAAATCATTTTAACTCGTGCGTATGGTCGAGCGATGACGCTGAAGAGGGTCCAGACACATGTCGCTGCTGTTTCTTTTCAAGCTATAAAGCAGAGGCTTTAAAACTTATGATGAATTACTATAGGTTAAGAGATCGAATGTACTCAAATAAAAAGCAATAGCAACATTTAAACTATTTTGTTTTATTTATTTTTTTAAATAATTTCAGAACAAGCTTACACAGAGAAAAAAAACCAAGTATTTCGTACTCAAAACGGCACATTTCACACTTGATATCTGCCCAAGAATGAAAATACTAAAGTTGAGAATTTCGTTCTCAATTCAAGTTCGTGTTTTTAAGTTTGGAATTCTTGATTTAAGAACACTTCATACTTAAATCAAGTTCTATAAAGTTCTTGATTCAAGTTCCGCAAATCACGATTTGAGATCATATGTACTTAAAATGTAAGAACATTTCACTCTTAAAACAAGTTCGCCAGATTTTAAATCAAGACTTCGTGAACTCAATTCAAGAATGCATAAACTTAAAAAGTAAGTACAAAAAATTCTTAAATCAAGTATAACCATCTTGGTTTAAGTTTACTTGAAACTTGATTCAAGATCTCACTTACTTGAAAAGTAAGTGTTACCCATTGAATAAATGGACATCAAGACTTGAATGGTTGAGCACAAAAATTGAACTGACTTTATTTCTTAAAATCCTAGGCCTTATATAGCTAACAAATTACATCGGAGCACAGATCTCCTCTAAGAATTTGTACCCCACGCGCAGGATTGAGCGTGGTTTTATATTTAGATTTATTTTTATCTCAGGCTTCGTTGCCAAGCATGGGAACGGGTCGCCCGCATAGATACAAATATATTCTTAAATTAGACATTTTTGGGTTTACATAGTCTCTTAAAATAATCTCTCCGGTGTTCTAGTTTCTGTTAATATAATATGTTCGTGCTTGAACATTCTGCCAGGGGCCACAAAAAGGTGGTAGTTTAAGTACAATGGCAATGACATATTATCCTTAGAGTAAACATGTTTATTTTTTGTTTTATTTTTATATGTGAGGAAATGTGATCGTTTGTAGTCTTCTTGTTACATTTATTTTTCTTATTATGTATACAATTATAACTAACAATATTATCAAACAAATTCCTAAAGATAGGTGACCGGATGCATGATGAAAGTTAAGGTTTTTTAATTCGAAATGATGATTTTTAATGTCATATAGCTCATTCTTTAATTGATCTATCTCTACTGTATGGTTGATAATTGGATATCTCAATGGATCCCATATAATTTTCGGTATCTCACTTATATTACTTATATAATAAGGTGACAATTTTTCGTAACTTTCGGAGTGAATTACATAATTTGCAACTAGTATCTTATCGACTGTTCTAGCAGTACAATCTGACTTAATAGATAATATACCTTGTTCCGGTAAGTCAATAATTTCCTGGTGAGTATGGCTACACTGAATATTTGCTTTAGTATTAGTTGGTACCTTGAAAAGCCAACTACCCTTTCTATTTAATTCAACCCAATAGTTTGAGGAAGTTGATATCATTTTATAGACACAATTCGATGGTCTATTCGGCTTAAAAGGTGAGACCTCGCAAGAGTCATCATTTGCATTATTCCATGGCCAGTTTCCTTCGCAAATTCGTTTATTTTGTTGCCAATGCTTGCATTTGTTTAGCGCTGCTTCTGACATTAAATTATACGAATCAATTGCAAAGTTATACACTATGTATGGGAACTTTAGATCGGCAATTATTATTCCCTGTTGGTTTTTAATTGGTAAGGGAATAATTTTAAATACCTGGGATGAATGTCTATTGAATAAAGGTATTTTTGCATTTATTATTATTTTTTTGTCTAAATACAACCCTTTTGCAGTTAGCAAAGTATAAATTTCTTTTAGTTCCGCACCAGTTCTTTTTCCCGGTAGAACAAGTGTATCAGGTATTTTGTCTTTAATGTAACTAATTTCCTTTTTTAGTTGATTTGGTTTTAATATATTAGTGTTTAATTTTCCATGATTGACGTCAATAAGCAAGCTGATTACTCCAGCTTGAACCTTTTCACACTCATCAATCAATGAGTTCAACTGTTTTGTTATCATAAAGAATTTTATTGATTCTTTATATACAAAATAGCTTTCTTTAAGAAGTTCGGTCATGTTGTCTACTCGTAGATTCATACTGTAAAAGTTTTTATGTATTTCATCTAGTGTTTGCTTCAAAATGTTTTCAGTGGAATCAATTACGGAAGCCTGTTTTTTGGCTAGATTGTCTATGTTATGTTGATTTTCTAACAACACAATCATATTTTCTTCCATTTGAGTTCTATCATCTGCATCCATGAGCCCAAATACCATATGATATAAAGATCCTACGAAATCTAAAGGTGACCTTTTCTGTCTTGGTGTTCTCTGCGTCATAAAAAGGCTATTGTTTTCCTCTATATCATCAATTTGTCTTTGCATGTTGTTCAGCACCAAATTACATTGCTCCTCAAAATCATGCAATTTTCTACAAATCATTCGCATCTTTTGTATAATTTCTTTCCCTTTCTCTATCATAACGAAGTATGTGTCCATATCATAAAATACAACTAAATCCCATGATGACGTTATTACTTCTATGTCACCCATCGGATCCAAGTATATTGATGCTGTACTGTTGACTTGTTCAACTGTCCATTTCTTTATTTCGGTCTTAATTGGAACCGCATTAGATACTTGACAAATCAGCATTAACATCAACATGGCTAAATATAATCCGATTTTTGAAAGCCTACCTCCTCTAGTTGAGTGTTCCTCATTTTTAGAGTCTTCTCCTGACTCTTGGACTCCAATTAGAGGACATATTTTACTAATAGGACGCGTTACCAATCCTTCTTGTACTCTTATCTTCGCTACTCTAACTTTTTCATCTGCGCCTTTATGAACTTCCTCAATTTTCCCTAGGGGCCATCTCGCTGGATGACAATTTTCGGATTTAATTAATACTATTTGCCCTTTTTCGATATTTTTATTTTCACGTCTCCATTTATTTCTTTGCTGTAAAGTATGTAAATAGTCTTCTTTCCATTTTAACCAAAATTCATTTTTAATCCTTTTAATTAATTTCCATCTGTCTAAATTGTTTATCTTCTCCTCATTTATAGACTCTATTGCTTCCAAATTAGGTCTACCAATCAGAAAGTGTCCCGGTGTTAATATCTCCATGTCCTCAATATCTTCTCCAGTAGTGTATAAGGGACGAGAATTTAACACTCCTTCAATCTGGCATAAAAGAGTTGCAAACTCTTCATAAGTTAAAATCGTATCACCAATTGTTCTTTTTAAGTGATATTTCACCGATTTGACTCCCGCTTCCCAAATGCCACCGAAATGCGGTCCTGCCGGCGGGATAAAATTCCAACTGATCCCTTCGCTTTCTAAAATTGGAGCTACTTTTTCGTTATCCATAATAGCTCTTTGAAAATCTTCATTTAATTTTCGTGACGCACCCACAAAGTTTGTTCCATTATCGGAGTAAATATTAGCACATTTTCCTCGTCTTGCAATGAATCTTTTAAGGGCTGCTAAAAATGCATCAGTTGTAAGATCACTTACAACTTCCAGATGTATAGCTTTGGTTGCCATACATACAAACACAGCAATGTAACCTTTATATGTCTTATTTCCTCTGTTTTTAGAACATTTTATATGGTATGGCCCTGCGTAATCTACTCCAGTATTTAGAAATGGGTAATCTGGTGTAATTCTATATTTTGGAAGGTCTCCCATTATCTGTTCTGCTGTCGTCTGCCGATATCTTGAACAATTTACACATTCTTTCAACTGTTTTTTTAAACTATTTCTAAGTCCAAATATCCAATATCGTCTTTGAATATAAGTTCTCATCAGGTTGAGTCCACCATGCAATGTTTCTCTATGTGCCTTTTTAGACCCCGTACTCTTTAAAAAAGAGTAAAGGGGGTCTATTAAGTTTGTCAGAAGCGAGATGTGCGTAACAGGCAGAAGGAGGCGTGGCCGACCCCATAAAGTATATATATTCTTGATCAGCATCAACAGCCGAGTCGATATAGCCATGTCCGTCTGTCCGTCTGTCCGTCTGTCCGTATGAACACCTGGATCTTTTAAACTACAAAAGCTAGAACCATGAAATTCACAATGAAAGTCCGTTATTATGTCAAGCAGATCAAGTTTATTTCAAATTGTTGCCACGCCCCCTACCGCCCCCGCAATGAGCAAAAAACCAGACAAACCTCGAGAAAATTTTTGTTTTAGGCGAATATCTCAGTAACTATAGCACTTAGGAGCACCAATTTTGGTACGCAGCTTCCCAGAGACAGCCTAAATGCAATGTCATTTAAAGTTTTGAGCTGCCACGCCCCCTTTGCTCATAGGAAATAAAAGACTCTCCAGCTTCAATGCCTTGTTTCAGGCATTAAATCAAATAGTACAGTGTTGTGATTTAACATACGCTTAGAGAATTACTATTTCTAACTTTCCTGAAAGTGGCATCAAAATCCTATGTCAAACAACAGAGAAATTACGGTTCAAAGTCGAAGTTATTTTAAAGCAAAATCACTGCATGCGCGCAACACATACAAACAAACACAGAAACATACAAACATATGTTCGAACGTTTTCTCTACCTGCTGGCGGCAGCGCGGCCCGGAGCCGCTGGCCGCGCCGACCAGTGCTATACATACACACATATGTATGTGTGCACATACATATATGCAAATAATCGGAAGAATGATAGAAGAGGGGTGTGGTGCAACTGATAGAGTTGCGGCGCAATGTGGAACCTTCGCATGGATCGCGGGTTCGAGTGCTGGCGATGACAGTTGTTAATTTATTTATTTTTTAATTTTAATTCAAAATGTAAATATTTAATTTTAATTTTTTAAATTTCATTTGAAAATTTTAATTTAAATAAAATGCAATACTATGGGAGTACGGGGTCTTTTACAGTCGGCTCGATCGACTGTAGCCTTTCTTACTTGTTAATTATTAAGTCCGTAAAGTGACTTTTGTTTAAAATTAAAGGGTGTTTTACCTGAAAACATGCATTAGAGTTCCTTAATCTTCCACCAACTCTAAGTAACCCATTTTCATCTAAAAATGGGTTTAAACTTAGTATCTTGCTTTTTATGTCAATATCTCTTTTATGAGTTATACATTTAATTTCTGCATCAAAATGAATAATCTGCTGTTGTTTAATTACTAAACAGCGCGCAGACTTTATTTCATTTACAGTTAAATATGCTGGAAATACTTTTTTGTTAATTTTCATATCAATAAATCTTAAAACATATGCAACTACTTTTTCGAGTTTTCCTATACAGGAAAACTTATATGTTAATTTCTGAATAATTTCAGAATTATTATTCAAAATAGTTGTGCAAACTAATTCATTTTCAGAATTTTCTTCCTTTGGCCAATATTCAATTGACTTCGCAAGCCAATGAGGTCCAGTCCACCAAATGTCACAGTTTTTTAACTTATCGGCATCTATTCCTCTTGACGCAATATCTGCTGGGTTGTCCTCTGATTTGACATGCCCCCATTCTACTTCTTTTAATTTTTTAATGTCATCTGTTCTACGCCTAATAAATTTATTTTTATTAGCTCCATTTTTGATCCAAGCAAGAGTAATTGTTGAGTCGCTCCATGCATAAGATTTTGTATTTATTCCTAACGATTCTTTTACTCTTTCCATTAGTTTCGCTAACAGATGAGCTGCACATAACTCTAACTTAGGGATCGTTTTTCTATTCTTTTTGGGATTAACTTTACTTTTACTAGTAATTATCCTTACTGAACCTCCGATTTTTGCATACACAACTGCCGCATATGCTTTTTCGGAGGCATCTGCAAATCCATGTACTTGAGCCAATACATCGTTTTGCATTTTTAGCCATCTAGGAATTCTGAGATTTTCTAATGTTATTAATTTTGCCATAAATATTTCCCAGTATTCTGAATCGTCTATTGATAATTCTTTATCCCACTCTAGCTCACCTAACCATAGCTTTTGCATAAAAATTTTACCGACTATTGTTACAGGAGATAACCAACCTAAAGGGTCATAAATTTTCGCTAATGTGGACAATACTGTTCTTTTATTAATTTTCTTTTTTTGTTCACAATGAATATTAAATTTGAATTCGTCTTTTACAGGTTCCCATTGTAACCCTAGCGTCTTCACTGACTCATTTTCTTCAAAACTTAATATTTTATTATTATCAGTACATTCTACGCTTGCCACAACTTCTGGATTGTTGGAGATCCATTTCCTTAAATTAAATCCCACATTTTCTAATTCTCGCGAAATTAAATTTACAATCTCTTTAGCCTCTTGTACTGTATTAGCTCCTGTCATTAGATCGTCCATATAAAAATCATTTTTTATTATTTCACTAATGCTTTCATTGCTACATTTGTAAGCAATTTCTAACAAAGTTCTGGTCGCTAAATATGGGGCTGATGCGGTTCCGTAAGTAACTGTTGTAAGTTTGTAAGTTTTTAATCTATCCGACGGACAGTCTCTCCAGAACACATTTAAATATTTTTGGTCATCTTCATCAATATTTATTTGTCTGTACATTTTTTCTATATCAGAGGAGACTACAACTGGCCATTTACGCCATTTTAACAGAATATCAAAAATATCTCTTTGGACTCTTGGTCCTGTCCACATGATGTCATTTAGGCTTTTCCCATTTGTACTTTTTGCTGAAGCATCAAATACAACTCTTAATTTTGTTGTTAAGCTACTATCCCTTAGTACTGCTTGATGAGGAAGATAATATTTTCCTACTTCGTTTGATTCAACCATATGTCCTAACTCCATATACTCCCTCATAAACTGAATATAATTTTCTTTCAGCTTTAGATTTTTATTAAATTTCTTTTCTAAATTGTGAAAACGTGCTAAAGCTTGCGTTTTAGAATCTCCTAAGTTCGTATTTTCCTTAAATGGGATTTTTACAATAAATCTACCATTGCTATCTTTTTTTGTTGTTGTCATATAATTCTTTTCACAATATTCTGCTTCTAAGTCGTCATTATCCTCATCTTCTAATTCCCAAAATCGATCCATGTCTTTAACCTCGATTGTAGTTGCTGTTATTACAGAATTTCCCTTTGATTTGGTGCAGCCTGATACTACCCAACCAAATTCTGTATTTTGACCCAGGAGTCCGTCTATTTTAATAATGCCATTTTTCATTATATGTGAATATAGATCGGCTCCAATTATCATATCTACTCTGCTCGGTTTGTCAAAATGTGGGTCAGCCAAAATGTAATTCTGCCATTTATATTTATTTATATTTATAGTTTGGACTGGCAGTGCTTTCATTAATTTTGGCAAAACGATTGCTTCCGTATAAAAATTTTGTTTTTCATATTTAAAGGATTTTAAACACAAGTTGACCTTGTATTTTGATGAGCTTGAGTTATTTGCTGAAACTCCACTTATTTTTGTTATTTTTTTAATTCTAAATAAGTTTAGAGTTTGAACAGCTTCTTCTGAAATAATAGTGCACTGCGATCCACTATCGATCAATGCTCGTAATTTTTCAAAATTACCATTTTTGGTTTGCACATTCACTATTGCTGTAGCTAATAGTGCTTGTTTTTCAGCAACACAAGTGTTCACTTTCTCGTTAGATATGTGTAACATTGTATTGTGTGATTTTCTGCAAATAGTACATAATATGTCGCACGAGCATCTTTTATTCCTCGTGAATTTTAAACATTTCATACATAATTGCACTTTTCTTACTGCGTCGATTCTCTCTACTGGACTCATGGCTTTGAAAGTGTAACAATGTACTGCATGATGTCCAGGTTTTTTACAAATCGGGCAGTTTTCAATTCTATGTTGCTGAACATTAGAATTTTTCTTTTCATCGTTTTTTAATGAACTAATGGAACCAAATCTCTGTTCCAAAAATTCTTTGACATCTGACAACTTTTGAATCTCTTTTGTCTTTCTGACGTAAGATTCGTATAGTTGTAGTGTCTCTTTATTAAATTTACGCAATATAATATGCGCAAAGATACTGTCTACTTCATTAGACAGATTTGCTTTTAATTTTATAATGTGCATAGCCTCATTGCTAGCATCAATAAAATTTTTTATCTGCTTTTCAGATTCAATATTTAATAAAGGCAAATCAATTAACCTATTTAATTGATCTGAAAAAATTTTTCTTTTATTTTCGAACCGTTTGGCCAACAGTTCCCACACAACATCATAATTATCTACTGAGCCAGTGAGCAAATGTGATACCATGCTCCTGGCTTCACCTTTTAATGCCGATTTTAAATAATTAAATTTGACCGAAAGACTTAGGTCCTCTCTTTCATGAATTATTTCCATAAATAATTCAAAAAATGAATCCCACTCTCTGGGTTCCCCATAAAAAATGGGTACCTTAATTTTAGGTAGAGCTGGAAGATCTTCTGTCTTCACGGCTACCTTATTGTTGTTGAAACTTATTTGCTCCAATATGTCAACCATATTGTTAGCATCAAACTCTAATTCTGATACATCTTCGTTGCATCGAATTTCTTGTTTTTCAAAGAAATTAATTTTTTCTTGGATTCTATTCCAGAGAAAATTAATTTTATTTTTTCTAATGCTACTCCATTCCGGAGTAGCATTTTTTAATTCTTTTTCAGTTTCCTGAATATAATTTTTAAGTTGCAACAAGTTTTCGTCTAACTTATCTGCAATCTTATTATTTTCAATTTTTTCTGGAACATTTTCTGTTCCAGGATCAATCGTTTTTTTCGAACATAAATATTGTTCACTAATTGATTTAATTGTTCCTAATGTTTTTTCAAATATTTTTTTATTGAAGTAGTCGTGATCGACTGCTCCAATTTTTAAAAGAATAGAGTTGTTTAATATAAATTTATCTTTTAACTCTTTCAATTTTTCAATAGATTGGCTGGAAATAATTCCAGCTTCAATCTCCTGAACTTTTTAACTATTACTGCTTGCTTTTCCAGCAAATTAATTGTTGCTTCTGACAACATTTTGACAATATATATTTTAAACTTAGTTTCATGCAACTTATCTTATGTTGTGATGAAGCTGACTCTGCTGCTGATGCTGATGCTGACGCTGCTGCTCTGCTGATGTTGGTGCTGATGCTGCTGCTGATGACTCTGCTCACGCTGCTGCTGATGCCGCTGACGCTGACGCTGCTGCTGATGCCGACGCTGTTGTTGATGCCGCTGACGTTGACGCTGACGCTTATGCCGCTGCTGTCTTTGCGGACGTTGTTTCTGGCTCTTGGGGTTGTAAATCCTCTAGCCACTCCGATTTCCGATTCTATCGCTTCTTGAATCGTTTTTAGAACTCGTACTTTTCACTTTCCGATGTAAGCCTCGGAAACGCTATATTTGCCCGTCGATTTACTTTTTCGAACGCACAATTCCGATGTAAAGGCTCGGAAACGCTAAAATTTTTACCGTCGAGTTAGATTCTCGATCGCACAATTCCGACGTAAAGCCTCGGACACGCTATATTTTTTATTCTCTGCCTCTTTTCCTTTAGAGCGCTAGAGTTTTTTATTAATCCTCTTCGGATATTTGTTATCTCTGTCTCACAATGAGAACTAGAGCAATCAGTTCTGTGCTTCTTATCACTGGTGGAGGATAGCAACAGACCAATTTATTTTGCAACCTTAAGTATTTCACTATAGGTGCTGGTTTAAAATTCTGTGTTTCTTACCACTGGTGGGGGAAAACAACAGAATGCTCGAAGGACCAATGAATAAATGGACATCAAGACTTGAATGGTTGAGCACAAAAATTGAACTGACTTTATTTCTTAAAATCCTAGGCCTTATATAGCTAACAAATTACATCGGAGCACAGATCTCCTCTAAGAATTTGTACCCCACGCGCAGGATTGAGCGTGGTTTTATATTTAGATTTATTTTTATCTCAGGCTTCGTTGCCAAGCATGGGAACGGGTCGCCCGCATAGATACAAATATATTCTTAAATTAGACATTTTTGGGTTTACATAGTCTCTTAAAATAATCTCTCCGGTGTTCTAGTTTCTGTTAATATAATATGTTCGTGCTTGAACACCCATCTTGATTTAAGAACTGTAGAAACTTGGTTAAAGTATTCCAATACTTGAAGAATATCTCCCAATAAGAATACAAAACATTTTTATATTTCCAATTCAAAGTTTTTTTATTAAAATTTTTTATACTCTCTGCAAGAGTATATTGGGTTTGTGAAAATGTATGTAACAGCCAGACGGAGGCGTGGTAGACCCCATAAAGTATATATATTCTTGATCAGCATCACAAGCCGAGTCGATATAGCCATGTCCGTCTGTCCGTCTGTCTGTCCGTCCCCCTCTCTTCTGTCCCGTATGAACAAACAGATTTCAGAGATGGTAAGAGCTACAAGTTCGAGCTTGGTCTCAATCGATCACATATTTAGTCAGTCAATACAAGAATCTTTTTTTTTTCGATGCCACGCCCCATTCGCCCACAATGGGCAAAAAACCAGAGACACCTCGGAAAAAATCGATGTTTTGGTCGAATATCTCAGTAACTATGGCACCTAGGATCACCAATTTTGGTATGGAGGTTCCTAGAGACTGAGTAAATGTCATACCATCAAAAATTTTGGGCTGCCACGCCCCTTTTCCCCACAATTAATAAAAATAATTCTTCACTGTCGTTCCGTTTTGAGGCGTTTGTTAATATAGTACAATATTGTAATTTATAATTCCTGTGGAGGCTAACTATATCAAACTATCCTGAAAGGCGCATTGAAATCGCACTATAAACAAGAAAACTAGAAGCGTTGCAATATTGATAACCGAATGCAATATCATGTATGAGTGCAAGTGAGATAGAAACATACAAGCACATGTGACGGCAGCGCTGCCACATTCATATCAATGTATGAGTGCAAGCGAGACAGAAACATACAAGCACATGTTTGAATGTTTTCGTTGCTTGCGTGGCGGCAGCGCTGCCCGCAGTCGCTGGCCGCGCTGAATACACACATACATACATACATGTATATGCATCATATGTTGGCTTTCGTATGTGTATTCCCATACAGACAAACAGATGTATGTGTGATTATGCTTAGATTGTTTTTGTTTCAACGTGTTTTAAATGCAAGTACTACACATTGTAATATCTCTAGACCGATTTAAATAATTAAATCGCGAAAAAATGCAGAGAGTATTTTACGGCCGGGCGTGCTCGACTGTACTTTTCTTACTTGTTATATGTCGAAATGGCTCCACGAACATCTATAGAAATCCGTGAACTGGTCATTCACCACTTTAAAAAGGGAGAGAGTGTGCGGAAAACGGCTGAACTTGTTAATTTGAGTGCATCTACGCATCTGAAAACCGTATTGCTAATAAGGGCAGAGAAGCGCCAAATAAAATATTTACGGAGGCAGATGAGAGATACATTGTGAGGAAAATTAAAGTTAACCCCAAGCTATCTGCCCCAAAGCTGGCCAATGAGGTAGAGAATGAACTAGGGAAGTCATGTTGTCCAGAAACCATCCGTCGAGTGCTGCGCGAACATGACTTCAATGGCCGAGTAGCACGTAAAAAACCGTTCATCTCTAGAAAAAATGAGCTGAGTCGACTTGCTTTTGCCCAGGAGCATATTATCAAGGATTCCGGATTTTGGAACACTGTGATATTCTCGGACGAATCCAAATTAAACATTTTCGGTTCCGACGGGATGTCATATGTATGGAGGAAGCCAAATACGGAGCTCAATAAAGAGAGCCTTAAAGCCACAGTAAAAAACGGAGGTGGCCACGTAATGGTTTGGGCCTGTATGTCCGCAGCTGGGGTAGGGAAGCTGGTTTTTATTGAGGGAAATATGGATAAGATGCAGTACTTAGACATTTTAAAGAAAAACTTGCTTCAAAGTGCCGAAAAACTAGGTATTTGTGACAATTTCCGTTATTACCAAGATAACGACCCAAAGCATAAGGCCGGAATAGTGCAAACCTGGCTAATATGGAACTGCCCACACGTTATGGCACCACCGGCACAGTCTCCTGACCTAAATGTCATTGAGAATTTGTGGGCATTTTTAGATAATGGTATTCGGAAACATAAGATTTCCAATAAAGAAGACCTGAAGAAAGCCTTGCTAGAGGAATGGGAGAAAATAGCTCCTAGCTTCACCCAAAAGCTAGTGGACTCTATGCCAAATAGGTTGCAGGCTGTAATTAAAGCTAGGCGAAGGCATACTAAGTACTAAAATTAGTAAAAACGTTTAGTTTAACTATAATATTAAGACTGTATCAAATAAGCTGTTGGAGATATATTTGACTTTTTTTTGTTTTCGTTTTTTATTGCTGTTAAACAACATGAAATATTTGAATATTTGAAATATATTTGTATACTAAACTGAAAGTATTCTTCTTAAATGTAGAATTTTAATTTTTGTCATATTGTTCATAGTTTTTGAGCTACCTTAACAGAAAGTTTGTTAAATGCACTGTATCAAATAAGGAGTGAGCCACTGTACCTAAATCATCATTGATTTCAGAGATTGTCCGCTTTGGGTTATCGTCTGGACTTTGGGATTCAGCAAAATCGTCTTCCTGAGAATTATTTAATATTTTGTCTGTGTTTTTTGAAACGTTTATACTCTTGTCTGCTTTAACTTTTAAATTTTTCAAAAACTCTTTGTTTTCAGCCTTTGATTCTCGTTTGGAACTTGTAGGAAACTCTTCAAATGTTTGTGTTGAACTGCTAGATGTTAAAATATTCAACTGATTTTTGTTATCAGAATACGTAACACGTTTCCTTCTTTTGTGAAGAAAGTAGTTTAGTTCTTGTCGAATTTTAATCCATTTATCAAAATCACTTAGTCTACCATTACATATTATTGGTAAAAACTTTTGGTTTATCAAATCTTCACCTCTGTTATTTGATATTAACTTTTGATATTCGTTGGGTTGCATTAAAATAACTTTAATCAAATTACTTTTTGAGTTATGCATTTCTTAAAATGTTTCCAAATACTCCGGCCAATAATGATGAAATAAGAATTGGAAGAAATCCGCCTTTTTGAACTAGAACTTTCCTCGTTGATTTTATTGTGCGCTTTGAAGATGAAATTTTACGCAGTACATTTTTATACCGTTTTAGTAGGCTAAGCTGTTTGGTTGTAAGTAAGTAAGTAAGCCTTGTAATGTATTTAATACAATCTCAATTAATGATTTTACCAGGTCATCATCACTATTACTTATAATAGCTTATCTTAATTTGGTACTAGCTCTTTTCAGAACATATAATATATGTTTGTTCGCCATCAACCGTTTTAGACTCTTTTTGTAAACCATTTTCGTTGCAATAACAAATTGAGTATGTTGCGTTAAAAATATTAGAACGAAACCGTAAAAGATCGTTTATCCTTTGGGTAAGATCAATTAACAAATAACCATGAGGTTCTTCGGTTACTTCTTTATATATGCGCATCAATTCACTAGGATTTTCAGGATAAATTTGTCTAGCCAAACAATGAAATTGAAGTTTATCTCTAGGGTTTTTGAAAACGACAATGTACTTTGTATTTAATGATATATCTCTAGTATGTGAGGCTTTATGAAATATATTCTGAGTTACTACTATTACAGATAAGTTTCGATGATGAGAACCTTTTGTAAATAATTCACAAACGCTTTTGTTAAATGCTCCCATCATTAGATCATCTAATACTATGAGGATAGGCTCATTAAGATCATTTTCAATTATTTCTGGTACACCTTTATGATATTCAAGTCCTGTAAAACTAGGTTTTGCGTGTTCTTCAGCATAACACCAAATGATCCTTTTAATATCTTCATTAATAAGTGTATTTTGATTGCTTAAAAGATTTTCCAGAAACGTTGTTTTCCCGGATCCTGAGGGACCACATATAAGCATTGTAAATGGATGAATAAATTGTACAAACATTGTTGATTTATTTAGGAGTATTTTATTTGCCATAAACTTCGTAATTTAAATTTTCCAATATTACAAACAGCTTAAATAGGTTATTAAGAGCACATCTAACTCCGAGTTTTTTTTATGTATTCGACAGTTAGTAAAGTACTTTGGATAACATGTTAAACTTTGTTCAATTTCCACATCAATTACATTTGTGGCTAAGTATTTCTTTAAAATTGTTTCTTTGCCTCCCCTCGTACAAGAACTGTAGCGAAACTATTTAAAGAAGTTAGTATTTCACTTAGACTTAAATACGGAATGTCACCCTCAGACCAATCCAATCCATTTATATTTCTTTTTGTGGTGTGTTGAATATTCCGGATACAATCATCTAATTCCTTAACATGGTAAGGTGGTAAAAAGTGAAAGAAGTTCGTGTTAAAACCTAAGAAGAACAGCGATTATTAATGGATGTTAGCAAAACACGATATTCTCTTTTTCGATGATTTATTTGGCATATCTGTTTGTTTCGCTGGTTCACACAAAAGAGACCGGATCTGGAAGTCGGTGTGGCCAACCACCATATGTTGTCACTTCCAGAAAACGCATTCACACTAAACATACTTAAATACTAGAATACTAACACAGAGTTGTACTTAGAACCTATCGATAGCTACCAACACTTTAAAATCGAAATCAATTAAAATTAAATATCTTACATCTCGGCCGTCCTGACATAGAATCGGCCACGATTCTATGAGATACACTGGTTCAGCTTACAAGTTACCCCTTTCCCTGGTCAGTGTTGCTTTGTTCGACGCGTCCGAGATGCAGTCTTCGTCGGGCACGAGCCATAACTTAAGTTTAGAAGCCTCCAGGACTCCATCGTAGGGCAACTGCGTGATCTGGGAACCGTCAATGTCCCGGATGACATACCGATCATTCGGCAGCTTCTTATGAATCACATAAGGACCACGATAACGCTTGAGGAATTTTTTATTGACACCCGCGGTAGTATCTACATTACGAATAACTACGAAGTCACCTTCTTCGTACTGGACGGCAGGACGGTGATGTTTTCCAAAATACATCGAGTTATATTCTTGGGACTTTAAAATATTCTGCAGGGCAATTTTCCTGACTTCCCCCAGAGTGGCGTTTTGGTCGAGGAACCGACCGCTCAGGGACTCGGATAATTCATCCAGCACAGCACCTCGTTGCTCGACGCCAAACAGAAGGAGCGAAGCTAGTCGTGGAATGAACAGAATTGTTTAGAGCAAACTCTACTTTGGGCAATTGTTGGACCCAGTCGGAATGCTCGAATGGTTCGGTCAATTTGCTAAGCATCGGGCTTAATACACGATTCACTCGTTCGACCTGGCCATTAGCTCGCGGAGAGGCAGTGGCGTTCATAACATGTACAATATTGTGCGATTGCACAAAGTCGGCAAACTCGGCAGAAGTGAAACATGTACCTCTATCACTAATAATTCGACGGGGGCGGCTGTAATTGGCGAAGTACTGCGTCTCCAAACTGTGGCAGGCTTCCCGGGAGCCGGTTGTGGCCGCCGGATATAACTTCACGAATTTCGTGAAGGCATCGATTACCACCAAAAGGTATTTTTTCTTGGAACTAACGGAAGGAAGTGGACCCAAATGATCAATATGAATGGTATCGAACGGCAAGGGGACTTTGGGAATACTATGAAGAGTAGCGTTCTTGCTCTGGGTGGAAGAAGAATAATAGATGCACTTTAAACAGTTGCTGATGAAGCTATCAACCTGAGACTTCATGTACGGGAACCAGTAATGTCGTTTAATTTGTGCACAGCACTTTGCAGTGGCTAAATGTCCCAACTTCTCATGGATAGTTCTGATTACACTCTGAATCATTTCAGTTGGGACATAAAGCTGCAGAACATCAGAAGGCGATCGGCGATACACGATACCGTCCATCAACTCAAAACCCGGCACCTCATGCTTCTCCAATTCGTCTCGCAGTTTGACAACGTCCGGGTCTCTACTCTGCGTCAGTTGCAACTGAAAATCTAAATCTATGTCGTCAACGTAGGCAACTGTCTCCAATCTGCTCAACGCGTCGACATGGGGCATGTTAATGCCCGAACGATGCACAATAGAATAATTGAAGTTCTCTAGCAGCAGAGCCCAACGCGCAATCTTTGCAGAAGACCCTCCATTTTTAAGAATCAACGCTAACGAGTTACAATCTGTGACTATTTTAAAAGGAATAAACTTCAGATATGTTTCAAAACGCTTCAAAGCATAGACGATGGCTAGCGTCTCCAGTTCGTAGCTGTGCAATTTGGATTCGGCCGCTGAAGCAGTCTTTGAAAAGTAGAATACAGGGTGAAATTTTCCGTCCTTGTGTCTTTGGAGGAGCACCGCGCCAAACCCAGATGAGCTGGCATCACAATGCAGCTCCGTTTCGGACTTCGGATCGTAGATAGACAGTACCGGCGACTCTATTAGTTTTGACTGCAATGTTCGGAATGATTCACGGCATTCTTCAGAGAATACGTAAGGTACATCCTTCTTCAATAGGCGGGACAACGGGAAGGCGATCTTGGCAAAACTGGGCACGAACCGACGGAAGTATGAGAAAAGCCCTAAACAACGTTCTAATTCCTTGCGATCTTTTGGCACCGGAAAATCTCGGATCGCTTGCAAGTGGGCTAACTTGGGCGTGACCCCGGAAGAATTGGCTAAGTATCCTAAGTACTCTAGCTCACGGTATGCAAAACGGCATTTGGATAATTTCAAGGTCAGACCGTTCACCCTTAGGGTGTGTAAAGTCTCCTTAAGGATTCTCACATGGGTCTCGAAGTCCGCTGAGGCGATCAGTATATCATCCATGTAGATAACCAACTGACCACGATTGATGAAATCCTTCAGAACAAAGTAGACAAATCTAGCAAACACTGGGGGATCATTGCAGAGACCAAACGGCATCCGGACATACTCGAACTGGCCGTCGGGGGTTACAAAAGCCGTATATTTAATCGAGTCTGGATGCATCTTCACGTGATGAAACCCGCTCTCCAGATCGAGTACGGAGAAAAAAGATTTCCCCCCGAGATGTTCGATGCAGTCGTCTATAAGCGGAATCGGAAAGTGATCACGAACCGTAATCTTATTTAATGGCCGATAATCGACGCATTTTCTAAGAGTGTTATCCTTCTTTCGCACAGGTACAATGGCTGAAGCATATGGTGAACTGCTGTGACGAATTATTCCTGCTTTCAACAGGTCATCGCAAATCTGTCGCACTTCCTGACGCTCATGATGTGACAGACGGCGGGGACGGCAAAACAGGGGCGTTTGACTAGTTAGCTCTATTTTCATCTCATATTCGGAAGGTTTGATCTGATCGTCTGGGATTTCTGAATAAAACTTCTTGATAATGTCCTTGAGAATGCCTGACTGCTCAGATAACAACGTTGGCTCTATGTTGAAATTTTCTTCCTCTTCTACATTTGCTCCTATGGCATTCATAGCCGCTAGTGCCTCCTCAAGCGTTTCAGAAGGTTCCTCTGTCACTTGCTCTCCACTCCCCATCACGCATTGGCCCGACGGAGTCATGACAGGCTTGCTGGCTAAGCACGGTCTCGACCCGAGGGCTACATGTCGGACGTCTGGGTTCAAAATATTGGATTTCAGGACTGCAGTGTGTTTCTCGGGACAACCCGAGGCGTCAGTGTGCAATTTCAGAGGTCGATCCTTGTCGCTACGGCCTTCGAATAAGCAAAGCCCAATGTTTGCTTTTTTCAGAAAATCCCTGCCCAAAATAATAGGCAACACAGTCGCAGAATTAGGTAATACTTCAAATATATTTATAACATTTCGATTTAATATGCGCACAGCGCACAAAACTTGACCTAACGACAAGAGTCGGCCTCCTCCGAGGCCACGGCAATTGACGGCAGATTGGGTGAGACGGCAGGATGATGGGACCTCGGCACACCGGATGAAGCTCCTAGGGCTGCCCGTATCGAGCAAAGAAAACATTTTATTAAACACACTGCATTCCTGATTTGTGACAAAAGCAACACTCACCGCTTGTAGATGGTCCACCTGGTCTGTGTCCTCCATGATAGTGGCAGCCGTGGTGGCTACTTTCTTAGCCGGGCACAACTTATGTGTGTGCCCCATCTGCCCGCATCTGAAACAGGACGCCGGGTCCCGGAAGGGCTTGGGGCATTGGCTCTTATAGTGCCCAAACCCGGAGCAGTTAAAGCACCTCACCTCCGCCACTGGGGTGTCCTCTGGTTTGGAGATTTGTCTCCTTGGCGCCTGCCTTCCCGCGGGCACTGGTTTGTCCGCTTCCTCCTGACTCCGTCTCCGCTCGTACCTCCTCAGTAGCTCCTTTAACTCCTGCACCGTCCTAGCCGAGTACAGGGCATTCAGTGCTGGCGACCGGTCCCTCAATCCGTCGATAATAAAATCCACTAAGTCCCTCTCCGGGATCTGCTGATGCATAGCGATTTGCTGCATCTCTATGACGTACCGGAGGTAGCCTTCCCCAGGCCTCCGGTGCCGGTTACGTAGCGCTGCGTAAATCTCGTCGACCGCGTACGTCTGTCCAAACTCCTGGACCAGGACTTCCTTGAGCTCCTTATAGTTCGATGCCCGTACTGTCCTCAGGAACGCGGACGCAGTCCCTTCCAGCATCCGGCGGCAGGCCACGAACCGCAGCTCGTCATCCAATCGGAGGATTGAGCACGCATCCTCCAGATCCAGGAACCACTTCCTGACATCGTATTTATTATCGCCGGAGAACCGTGCCACCATTGTGTCTATGACACTCACGTCCCTGGGTGGGCTCACTGGCTGAAACGGCTGACACGGCTGAAACGTCTGGACGGGCTGGCCTGATTGGGCCGGCTGGAATGGTTGGGTCGATTGGGACGTCTGGTTGTCCTTACCTTTCAGCCTACTCCGCAGCTCCGCCACTTCGCACCGGAGTAGGAGGAGTTCCTTCTCCCTCCTAAATTCTTCCATTTGGCGGGCGAGTTCCGGCCCAAGTATGGCCTCTCCTGGCAATGCGGGCGTAGACACACCTGACTGGGTGAGGGAGTCGGCTGGGCACGCCGACGTGAAAACAGTATGGCCGCCAGCGGCCGTAGAATACATACGTGGGGCACCTCCATAGATGGTGCCGGGGGCGTCTGATCCCGCGGTGATGGTGTTGGGGGCAGCAGAAATCTCAATGGCGGTAGCAGCAGTCTGGGCAGTATAAGCGGCGGCCGGCACCGCAGCCGGAATGTTGACAGGAATGGTGTACGGTTGTACGGCAGCGGGCATAGCGGCAGCAACAGACGACGTAGTGGAATTGGCCGCGGACTTCTCAACAGGCACAGCACTAGCAGCGGGCGCAGCAACAGACACAGCAACAGGCGCAGCGGCAGGCTCAGCAACAGAAAAGGCAGCAACAACGGGCGTAGCAACAGGAACAGTAGCAGCTGGCGCAGCAACAGGAACAGCAGCAACAACGGGCGCAGCGACGGGCGCAGCAACGGGCGTAGCAACAGGGGCAGCAGCAACAGGAACAGCAGCAACGGGCGTAGCAACAGGAACAGCAGCAACAACGGGCGCAGCCACAGGGGCAGCAGCAACGGGCGCAACAGGAACAGCAGCTGGGGAGATTCTCTCCAACGTCGGCTCTTCCAGCGTAGGTGATTGTGCACTACGCTCGCCTCCAGCTGCCTCGTTTACTAGGCGGCGCAGCTGCACCACTGTGGCCGACAGCGGTACGTCCACACCGCGTGCACGAAGAATTTTACATAAGTCTTCTTTTGTACCCATAGCGGCTCAATATGGGGTTGGACGTGTAGGTACCCCACTTCTGAGATGTTAAAACCTAAGAAGAACAGCGATTATTAATGGATGTTAGCAAAACACGATATTCTCTTTTTCGATGATTTATTTGGCACATCTGTTTGTTTCGCTGGTTCACACAAAAGAGACCGGATCTGGAAGTCGGTGTGGCCAACCACCATATGTTGTCACTTCCAGAAAACGCATTCACACTAAACATACTTAAATACTAGAATACTAACACAGAGTTGTACTTAGAACCTATCGATAGCTACAAACACTTTAAAATCGAAATCAATTAAAATTAAATATCTTACATTCGGTATAACAGAGCCCGCTTGCATAAATGCTAATTCCTTAATAAAAATTTCTCTGTTATTTCCAACTATGTATTGGAAATCTACCAAAACAGCGGAATTTCTATCAATTTTGATCATTGTTGGTTGAATTTATATAATATACTGGTTGAACATACTATGATTTCACCGTTTATATAGCGTCACAGTTAACATGTAGCAGTTAGTTTGAAAAAGATACTCATCCAAGATGGATACATTCCAGTTAAAAAGGACAAAGGCTTTAAGAAAAACACAAGATCATGAAATTATTTTTGGTTTGGAATATTATGTATATCACAATTTAAAAACAAGTAAGGAAAGTACAGTCGAGCAAGCCCGACCGTAAAATACTCTCTGCATTTTTTCCCGATTAAGTTATTAAAATTGGTCTAGAGATATTAAAATGTGTAGTACTTGCATTAAACACTTTGAAACAAAAACAGTCTAAGCATAATCACACATACATCTGTTTGTCTGTATGCGAATACACATACGAAAGACAATATATAATGCATATATGTATGTGTGTATTCGGCGCGGCCAGCGACTGCGGGCAGCGCTGCCGCCACGCAGGCAGCGAAAACATTCGAACATGTGCTTTTATGTTTCTATCTCGCTTGCACTCATACAAGATATTGCATTCAGTTATCAATATTGTAACGCTTCTAGTTTTCTTGTCTATGGTGCGATTTCAATGCGCGTTTCAGGATAGTTTGATATAGTTAGTCTTCACACGAATTATAAATTACAATACTGTACTATATTAACAAACGCCTAAAAACGGAACGAAAGTGGAGAATTATTTTTATTAATTGTAAGAAAACGGGGCGTGGCAGTCCAAAAATTTAAATGTCAATGCATTTACGCTGTCACTAGAACCCTTCATACCAAAATTGGTTATCATAAGTACCATAGTTACTGAGATATTCGCCGAAAACACCAATTTTTTCCGAGGTGTGTCTAGTTTTTTCATCATTGTGGGCGAATGGGGCGTGGCATCGAAAAAAAAAAAAATTCTTGTATTGACTGACTACATATGTGATCGATTGAGACCAAGCTCGAACTTGTAGCTCTTACCATCTCTGAAATCTGTTTGTTCATACGGACGGACAGACAGACGGACATGGCTATATCGACTCGGCTTGTGATGCTGATCAAGAATATATATACTTTTTGGGGTCTGCCACGCCTCCTTCTGCCTGTTACATACATTTTCACAAACCCAATATACTCTTGCAGAGAGTATAATAAAGTGTGGTTTTTCAACTAGTAGAAAATTTACACTAATGATCTGGATGCAGCAAAACAAACATAATTTCATTGGGTTTGATAAGGACGACTGGATTCAACTGTTAACATATAAGGAATATATTCAACTTAAGCTTGACCAGTACGAGTTTTTAATGCCGGATACTATTATTGACCACCCTTTACTTAGTTCAATTAAATGTCATTTTAAATATAGAAAAGTCGATAAACAGTGTATAGTTACTTTAAACCAGAATGGTAACAAAATTGAGTTTGACAACGAATCACATTTTTGTGCTGGAACTCAATACTTAAAAAACAAATATCAAATATCTATTTTAAACATATTATACCTAAGTGTGCCCAAATGAATAAATATGAAATACGACTTACAGATTTAGAAGCCTCGTATGAGTCTGACGTTGAGATTGACTTAACTCGTTTGTGTTTTGAGATTTCAAAGAAGATGCGAAAAGAAATAAAAAACGACGTAATTCAATATAAACAGTTAGTATTATCAAAACCATCAGGAAAGTTATAATAAAGAAACATAATGAGTAAACTACAGGTTGTAACAGAAATTCATAAGCAGTCCAGAAAAAATTTTAGAAGGCGTAGTTTTGTTCAAAAAGGAATAAATGATACTTGGCAAATAGATTTAGTTGAAATGATTCAATTTCATAAACAAAATGGAGATTATCGATATCTACTGACAATGATTGATACTTTCTCAAAATATTCATATGCAGAGCCTGTGAAGAATAAATCAGCTACAGATATAGTTTTAGCAATTAAAAAAGTATTTGAAACTGCAAAGAAAATACCTAAAAATATTCAGAGTGATCAGGGTAAAGAATTTTTTAATAAGGAATTTCTTCAACTAATGAATAAATTGGAAATAAATCATTATGACACCTATACTCATTTAAAAGCATCAATTTGTGAACGATTTAATAGAACCCTTAAGAATCTAATGTGGAAAATGCTTAGCTACCATGGAAATTACATTTGGGTGTCCAAGTTGCACCAATTACTAAAAACTTACAACAATACATATCACCGTACTATAAAAATGAAACCCAGTGAAGTAGACAGAAAGAATGAAAAATTTATTTTAAAGTCGGTGTACATAAAAAACATATAAAGGTGTTTTCGCTAAAGGATATGAACCAAATTGGACAACTAAAATATTTAGAATTATAAAAATTCATTCAACAGATCCAGTCACTTATTTATTAAAAGATTATAAAAATGAACGCATAAAGGGTTCATTCTATGAAGAAGAACTTCAACGAGTTAGAGATAAAAACGCATACTTGATTGAAAAAATTATAAAATCTGGAAAAAATAAAGTTTTTGTTAAGTGGTTAGGCTTTGATGAGTCACATAATTCCTGGATTAATAAAAAAGATATAATTAAATAAAAGACTTTTTTTATTTTTATTATTTATTTAGAATATTTTTTTTATTAGTTATACATATTTACAAGCACTATATATATTTACAAGTGTTATATAATAAGTCTTATCTTTGAATAACATGTTTTTACATATTTTACAAATTTTCTCTGTTCAAACTTATTTTATAATGCCCCCAAACCAGTGTGGTTATTGAATTTGATGTTACAAATCTTTTGTCATCTTTATAATTCAATGAAATTTTATTAACAATTTCTGTAAACAGCTCATGGTCTCTACTTCTTATTACCCTCTGTTCACCATAATAAGTTTTTCGTTTTCGGATACATTCAATATAGTCCGAGTGGGAGAGTTTTTTAGCAACGCTTTCTTTGACACCTTTAATTTTCTTAATTTCTTTGTCGGTGGTCCCTTCACTGCTTTCTACCTTGTAGGAATAAGCTTTTGCTTTTAAGCCTGCAAAAGATTTCATAATTTTTCCTGCATTTTCATCTTTAAATAAACCTAACTCTTTATTGTTTGCTGGAATTATGTTATATGGATTCATAGAGTTATAATTGGAGGTATCAAAACGTTCTGGATTTGTTTTTATAAGGTTATATATATCTTCAACAGAGGATGTAATAAACGAATCAGTGTCCATATAAATAATCTTAGTCGAGGGACTTTTTATGCTTAAGAAATTATAATAATATTAATACATAAGCCATTTTGACAATTCTAAGACAGTTACTCCTATATAAATTGGTTTATCATAATGAATGGGCGATGTTGTATGCTCAAGTGCTGCTAAGTCATTACCGAAAATGTTCATGCTATGGAAATTGTTCATTGCGACTAACTGTCTGAAGCCAGGAGAATTTTGCTTGGAGTGGTAATCAGTAACTAGTCGTATTGAACGTCTTTTCTCTACGTTTTCCATAGTTTTGCCGTAAACGGCATTATTCATCAACTTGAAAAAATTTTTTTGAAACTCATTTTTTGCTGATTTTCTATGAGAATTGTTCAAGTTAATGTATGGCTCAAGCCAACGTCGTTGCGTATAAGACAAAACTCTATGAGTTTTTAATAATTTTAATCCTTGTTGCATGCAGAGTTGCAATTGCTTTAAATGAATAATATAATTGGTTTTATTATTTAAGTCTGCAATTAATTTAATTTGTTTTCCTCCAGGTGGAACTTTATTTTCTGGACAGAATGGTAGACAATTATGTTTGTCATGAATCTCTTTAGGATATTGCAAATCTACTTCTAAAATATATCCTACATCATCATCAACTGAAATATTTGCCAAAGAGAGTTTTGATATTTCATCTTCAGATAAGAATTTAAAATTTTCTAATGGCAGCCCACCCATATAAATTGTTTGCATCTATATATGAAAGATAGTTTGTGTCAAGATTAGGCTTAAAATCTTTTAGATGAGGATTATTAGCAACTGAAATACGTTGACTACATTGTGTCAACCCGCCACGAACAGCTAATTTAAGAAAATTATAGGTGTCAGGGTCACTAATCAGCTCGAGTTTAACTTTGGTAAACTTAAGCATCGCATCCCAAGAGATTGAAGGAGCCGTTACGTAGTTAATTTGGTCTAACTTATAAATTTTATGACAGATGGCTCTAAAATTTTCAAAAACATCTGCCAGAATAATTACATCACTTTCCAGGTATAGTTTTAAGTAGTCTGACAATGTTTGACACTTAAAACTATCCCATACCTGTTGTGCAAACTCATAGTTTTTAATACTACACTCCTCATCGTTTAGAACTTTATAAAAAAGTTCTCTGCATGGAAGTTGTCTCGCGGCTAGTTTAGAAAAACAATCTAGATAGTCATAAAGGAAAACTCCCTTCCGACGCATTTGCTTAAATTGTTCACCTTCAAACTTTCTACTTAAAAGCTTGAAGTCTTCATCGTTAAGATAGCTAGAAAGTTTTTCTAAACTTGAGTTTAAAAATCTATTAGAGTCAATAAACTGAATATTGTATAAATATTTTTTGTCTATTGTGACTTTTTTAGTAATGGATATATATAATTCCTTATTGCAAGGAATTATACTTAAGTCCCCACCAAGCTCAGTTATAAATAAATGTACGTCATATTTAGTTAAGTTATGGAACACAACAGGTATTACTGGAAATCTAAACTAATAAGTTAACTTACATTTAGTTATGTATTGGACCCTCATATATTCCGGTAAAGAAATTAAAGAATTTATCCTTTTCAGCATCATCGATCACGTCTTCACAGGCCGTACATTTGTTGTATTCCTGCATACACTCTTCTTCAATGTCCAGCAAATGGTTGGGGGCTTTGAATGCTTTCCAATATTTATTGTAAAGCATTCTTGTTTTCTCATCAAGGGCTTGGCAAAACTTTTTGATGCAATCGATCCCTATTAGCAAAAGTAATGAAAAATAATAAGTATGTATTTTAATAGATTAAAAGCATAATGGTAATTTACCTTCGTAAGTCCACATTTCGTTTAGCTCGGGACTATATTTATGTGCAACGTAAAATGAAACTGCACAAGCGGTATGTTTTTGAGCCTTCGCAGTTGACGACATCTTTGGGTCATTTTGTGATCGATGAAAAGTTTCCAAGACAGCTTCAATATCAGCGTAGATGGTTACCGGTGGAGAAAGTTTTTTATGACAGTTTTTGAAGCTGGCATATGAACCCTTTTTAGGAAAAGTAGATACAACTTTGCCGCAACTTTTGCTATGCATTTTACTATTGCAAGTATACCATTGCAAACAGTTATGACAAAAGTCTCCTGGCGTATGGCTCTTAGTAAATTGCGATTTAGCCAATGTAGACATATTTGTTATGTAGGCGTAATGCATTATCATTTCAGCCTCATTGTATATACTCAGGAGACTTATATGTTTTTCCCGTAGACTTTCTGCTCGAATTGTGGGTCCAACAATCATCTCTTGTTTCTTTCTGCTACAGTCAATTTCGTATACATTAATACTAAATTGGGGATTTAGTTTTTCAAAAAGCTTAACCCCTTTTGAGTTGACTGGGAATTCTATATCCGAGAAGTTAAGTCGCTGCCCCCTATAAGTTATAACAGGAGCAGCGATGTTGCTTATGTTATAGCAAGAAGTGTTTTTAAGATTCCTCCTTAGTTTTTTTTTGTCGTTATCATTGTAGGTGGCATTTTCAATGAACTCGTATTCGATTGATGCCAGTATGCACCATTTAAAACAAAAAACATCGTTGTTTTTAATATTGACCGTTGCATTCCTCTTTCTAATCGTTTCGGGCATTTCACAGTATCCTCCAGAAGGAATATGTTCCAGTTTAACTATTGTTAAATCACAATAGTTAAATGATTGGATAGCCCATCCACTATCTTTTTCTTGGAACTCACTAGTTAATAAATTTAAAGAATCGATTTTGTTTTCCAAAACATCATCAGCTGTTTCTAAATCATAGAGACACTGATATGATGTTACAAAATGCTTAGTTGATTCAATTAATTCTCAATCATCTGTTTGCTTTATATATGTGCCATAAAGTTTAATCGAAATTTTTATGGCAGTATATTTAGCTAAACAGAGTTCAATTATTTCGAAAATGTTTCTTTTTATTTGATTGTAAAAATCACGAAGAATAATTACATTTTCATTTTCATTAAAAATGTGTTTCAACAGAGAATTTGGTTTCTGTTGAAATTAATACTACATTAGTGTTTCTCACTATTTGAGCAACTTGCGCATTTTTATGCGTATCAGTGCGCAAGTGCATTTTATATGCATTTCTTTTAATTGAAACGTTGCATACTTGACAATGAATATCATCGCTTTTCATTTTCTTATTTATTAAAAGATTATAAAAATGAACGCATAAAGGGTTCATTCTATGAAGAAGAACTTCAACGAGTTAGAGATAAAAACGCATACTTGATTGAAAAAATTATAAAATCTGGAAAAAATAAAGTTTTTGTTAAGTGGTTAGGCTTTGATGAGTCACATAATTCCTGGATTAATAAAAAAGATATAATTAAATAAAAGACTTTTTTTATTTTTATTATTTATTTAGAATATTTTTTTATTAGTTATACATATTTACAAGCACTATATATATTTACAAGTGTTATATAATAAGTCTTATCTTTGAATAACATGTTTTTACATATTTTACAAATTTTCTCTGTTCAAACTTATTTTATAATGCCCCCAAACCAGTGTGGTTATTGAATTTGATGTTACAAATCTTTTGTCATCTTTATAATTCAATGAAATTTTATTAACAATTTCTGTAAACAGCTCATGGTCTCTACTTCTTATTACCCTCTGTTCACCATAATAAGTTTTTTCGTTTTCGGATACATTCAATATAGTCCGAGTGGGAGAGTTTTTTAGCAACGCTTTCTTTGACACCTTTAATTTTCTTAATTTCTTTGTCGGTGGTCCCTTCACTGCTTTCTACCTTGTAGGAATAAGCTTTTGCTTTTAAGCCTGCAAAAGATTTCATAATTTTTCCTGCATTTTCATCTTTAAATAAACCTAACTCTTTATTGTTTGCTGGAATTATGTTATATGGATTCATAGAGTTATAATTGGAGGTATCAAAACGTTCTGGATTTGTTTTTATAAGGTTATATATATCTTCAACAGAGGATGTAATAAACGAATCAGTGTCCATATAAATAATCTTAGTCGAGGGACTTTTTATGCTTAAGAAATTATAATAATATTAATACATAAGCCATTTTGACAATTCTAAGACAGTTACTCCTATATAAATTGGTTTATCATAATGAATGGGCGATGTTGTATGCTCAAGTGCTGCTAAGTCATTACCGAAAATGTTCATGCTATGGAAATTGTTCATTGCGACTAACTGTCTGAAGCCAGGAGAATTTTGCTTGGAGTGGTAATCAGTAACTAGTCGTATTGAACGTCTTTTTCTCTACGTTTTCCATAGTTTTGCCGTAAACGGCATTATTCATCAACTTGAAAAAATTTTTTTGAAACTCATTTTTTGCTGATTTTCTATGAGAATTGTTCAAGTTAATGTATGGCTCAAGCCAACGTCGTTGCGTATAAGACAAAACTCTATGAGTTTTTAATAATTTTAATCCTTGTTGCATGCAGAGTTGCAATTGCTTTAAATGAATAATATAATTGGTTTTATTATTTAAGTCTGCAATTAATTTAATTTGTTTTCCTCCAGGTGGAACTTTATTTTCTGGACAGAATGGTAGACAATTATGTTTGTCATGAATCTCTTTAGGATATTGCAAATCTACTTCTAAAATATATCCTACATCATCATCAACTGAAATATTTGCCAAAGAGAGTTTTGATATTTCATCTTCAGATAAGAATTTAAAATTTTCTAATGGCAGCCCACCCATATAAATTGTTTGCATCTATATATGAAAGATAGTTTGTGTCAAGATTAGGCTTAAAATCTTTTAGATGAGGATTATTAGCAACTGAAATACGTTGACTACATTGTGTCAACCCGCCACGAACAGCTAATTTAAGAAAATTATAGGTGTCAGGGTCACTAATCAGCTCGAGTTTAACTTTGGTAAACTTAAGCATCGCATCCCAAGAGATTGAAGGAGCCGTTACGTAGTTAACTTGGTCTAACTTATAAATTTTATGACAGATGGCTCTAAAATTTTCAAAAACATCTGCCAGAATAATTACATCACTTTCCAGGTATAGTTTTAAGTAGTCTGACAATGTTTGACACTTAAAACTATCCCATACCTGTTGTGCAAACTCATAGTTTTTAATACTACACTCCTCATCGTTTAGAGCATTATAAAAAAGTTCTCTACATGGGAGTTGTCTCGCGGCTAGTTTAGAAATACTATCTAGATAGTCATAAGGGAAAACTCCCTTCCGACGCATTTGCTTAAATTGTACACCTTCAAACTTTCTACTTAAAAGCTTGAAGTCTTCATCGTTAAGATATTAGAGTCAATAAACTGAATGTTGTATAAATATTTTTTGTCTATTGTGACTTTTTTAGTAATGGATATATATAATTCCTTATTGCAAGGAATTATACTTAAGTCCCCACCAAGCTCAGTTATAAATAAATGTACGTCATATTTAGTTAAGTTATGGAACACAACAGGTATTACTGGAAATCTAAACTAATAAGTTAACTTACATTTAGTTATGTATTGGACCCTCATATATTCCGGTAAAGAAATTAAAGAATTTATCCTTTTCAGCATCATCGATCACGTCTTCACAGGCCGTACATTTGTTGTATCAAAATTAAAATTGGGGTGGTTTCCGGGTTTCATAACTAAATTTTGAGGATCCATTGGGGATCAAAAATAAAATTGGTGTGGTTTCCTGGTTTCATAACTAAATTTTGAGGATCCATTTGGGATCAAAAATAAAATTTGTTTGGTTTCCTGGTTTCATAACTAAATTTTGAGGATCCATTGGGGATCAAAAATAAAATTGGTGTGGTTCCCTGGTTTCATAACTAAATTTTGAGGATCCATTTGGGATCAAAAATAAAATTGGTTTGGTTTCCTGGTTTCATAACTAAATTTTGAGGATCCGTTTGGGATCAAAAATAAAACTGGTTTGGTTTCCTGGTTTCATAACTGAGGATCCATTGGGGATCAAAAATAAAATTTATAGTTAGCGACATCTAGCGGAGATTAGAGAAACTGACATATGGTTTGTGTCCTACATAAATAGTGAGGATCCAGTTGATTTAACCGGGGAACATCAGGCGTAACAAATATTCTGTCATTTAGTTTGGCCGATTAAATGTCAGAGTCTCATCCCGGTTGCCTATATTATAACTACTTGTTCTCCCTCTCTTTTTTTCCTTTTTTTCCCTCTCTTTTTTGCGCTCCGCGCGAAAATTTTTTACCAATCGATCAGAACTAACTCTACGAAAATGAATCTAATTTCACTAGGATTTCTATTTTCTATTGATAAATATAAGTGTAAACCTGTTGAGCACACCGGGAGGGAGGGTAAACCAGTTACTGTATGAATGTACTGTATACGTGCAGCGCACCTGATTTAGGGGTGACTTTCACAAGCGGCCATACAGCTCGAATATCTCGGGTCAAAACAAGTGTGCCACTACCGATCGTTTTCAATTGAGTCCGCTGTCAATCGTTGTTAACACATTTTATTGCCTTTCTTTACGGAGGTCAGTTGAGATCCTTTTGTATACCGGTCCCTTTTCTTTATTGCTCTTAAGTGTTCAAGGGTTAATGAGTATTTCCAAGTATCACGTCGTGAAGTCTGGTGGTCTGTGGGTTTTTTCTCATCAATGAGTTTATTGCCGGTTACACCAAAGCCGGCGCATACAAACAAGAATTCCTGGTTGCCTATATTCTAACTACTTTAAGGCATAAGCTGAGGCTAAGGCAATTAATTCTCGTTTGCTTAGATCTGTTTCTCTTAAAAACGGAGTCTAAACATGTCTGAACATGTTGAATGTGTTACAGGTGTCTTCTGTTCAACCCCAAAATTAATTCTATATCCATGTCATTGATTTTATGACTACTGTCACTTTTAACTAATTTTCCTTTTTTAACACTGAATACTAATTACCTTTCTTTTGTTCAAATCAGTTTCTTTTATAAATCGGGTCTTAACATGTTTGAACATGTTGAATGTCTTGCAGGTGTTCCCGATTCAACCCCAAATTTAGTTCTCGATCCACATGCTGAGTATGTCCCATGTCATTGATTTTATTACTACTGTCACATTTAATGTGTTTTCTATAATCTACAGAGAATACTAATCAAATTGATTTTGTAAAGATCCACTCACCCCCATACCTCTGCTGATGGACACGTCTGAACATGTTGAAGAAAGAATTAGTTTAGTATGCTTTGTGTCTACTATCCTTTTAGCCCCCATCCCCAAAAATTAGGTATCGATAGGCTCAACAGACACCCCTTGTCAGTGATTTAATTTCTCCGAACATTTTCTCAAAGTTTCCTTTTTAGACCCCGTACTCTTTAAAAAAGAGTAAAGGGGGTCTATTAAGTTTGTCAGAAGCAAGATGTGCGTAACAGGCAGAAGGAGGCGTGGCCGACCCCATAAAGTATATATATTCTTGATCAGCATCAACAGCCGAGTCGATATAGCCATGTCCGTCTGTCCGTCTGTCCGTCCGTATGAACACCTGGATCTTTTAAACTACAAGAGGTAGAGACACCAAATTTGGAATGTAAGTCCGTTATTTTGTAAAGCAGATCAAGTTTATTTCAAATTGTTGCCACGCCCCTTACCGCCCCCGCAATGAGCAAATAACCAGACACACCTCGAAAAAATTTGTGTTTTAGGTGAATATCTCAGTAACTATAGCACTTAGGAGCACAAATTTTGGTATACAGGTTCTTAGAGACAGCCTTAGTATAATGTCATTAAAAATTTTGAGCTGCCACGCCCCCTTTGCTCATCAGAAATAAAAGACTCTCCAGCTTCAATGCCTTGTTTCAGGCATTAAATCAAATAGTACAGTGTTGTAATTTAACATACGCTTAGAGAATTACTATTTCTAACTTTCCTGAAAGTGGCATCAAAATCCTATGTCAAACAACAGAGAAATTACGGTTCAAAGTCGAAGTTATTTTAAAGCAAAATCACTGCATGCGCGCAACACATACAAACAAACACAGAAACATACAAACATATGTTCGAACGTTTTCTCTACCTGCTGGCGGCAGCGCGGCCGGAGCCGCTGGCCGCGCCGACCAATGCTATACATACACACATACGTATGTGTGCACATACTTATATGGAAATAATAGGAAGAATGATAGAAGAGGGTCGTGGTGCAACTGGTAGAGTTGCGGCGCAATGTGGAACCTTCGCATGGATCGCGGGTTCGAGTGCTGACGATGACAGTTGTTAATTTATTTATTTTTTAATTTTAATTCAAAATGTAAATATTTAATTTTAATTTTTTAAATTTCATTTGAAAATTTTAATTTAAATAAAATGCAATACTATGGGAGTACGGGGTCTTTTACAGTCGGCTCGATCGACTGTAGCCTTTCTTACTTGTTTCCTTTAATGTATGTCACCTGCATATCAATTTAATACTAGGGTCAACCAATATTGATTTTCGGATACCTTTCGAAAACAACCCTGATTGAACTTGTTGACGATCCAATGGTATAAAGGAAAAAATCGCCTGCTGTAGGAGTTCAGCTGGTGCTACGTTCAGAACCGATAACCGTGTTTTTAAAATCTTTCGAACTCTTTTTAAACAAAAACAGTAATCTCCTATAAACAAATTCAAAATTTTAAACATAAAATTGCTAACAATTTTTAGTTACCCGCGTTCGTCAGTGGAAACTATTTTGTTTAAAATCGAACATTTATTTATTAACAAAAAACATTTGTTGTTAAAATTTCATACAAAACTAAAAACAAAAAAATAATTTAAAAATGTGCTCCAAAATTGTGTGTGATATGTGCAGCCGTGTTTTTGCCGGGGTGGATGCTTTCGCTGAGCATTATAGCAAGTGCACCGGACCTGTAAACGCTTTTAGAATAATGATGGAGGCGTCAAGGAACCAAGATTCGAGTGATCGTCCCTCTTCAACATCAACTTTAGACGTCGAACCTACTACATCTGCCAGAGCCTTGAAAAGAGCAGGAACTATAATTAATCAACCCGCTAAGAAAATGAAAAGCGATGATATTCATTGTCAAGTATGCAACGTTTCAATTAAAAGAAATGCATATAAAATGCACTTGCGCACTGATACGCATAAAAATGCGCAAGTTGCTCAAATAGTGAGAAACACTAATGTAGTATTAATTTCAACAGAAACCAAATTCCCTGTTGAAACATATCGTGTTTTAAATGAAAATGAAAATGTAATTATTCTTCGTGATTTTTACAATCAAATAAAAAAAAACATTTTCGAAATAATTGAACTCTGTTTAGCTAAATATACTGCCATAAAAATTTCGATTAAACTTTATGGCACATATATAAAGCAAACAGATGATGGAGAATTAATTGAATCAACTAAGCATTTTGTAACATCATATCAGTGTCTCTATGATTTAGAAACAGCTGATGATGTTTTGGAAAACAAAATCGATTCTTTAAATTTATTAACTAGTGAGTTCCAAGAAAAAGATAGTGGATGGGCTATCCAATCATTTAACTATTGTGATTTAACAATAGTTAAACTGGAACATATTCCTTCTGGAGGATACTGTGAAATGCCCGAAACGATTAGAAAGAGGAATGCAACGGTCAATATTAAAAACAACGATGTTTTTTGTTTTAAATGGTGCATACTGGCATCAATCGAATACGAGTTCATTGAAAATGCCACCTACAATGATAACGACAAAAAAAAACTAAGGAGGAATCTTAAAAACACTTCTTGCTATAACATAAGCAACATCGCTGCTCCTGTTATAACTTATAGGGGGCAGCGACTTAACTTCTCGGATATAGAATTCCCAGTCAACTCAAAAGGGGTTAAGCTTTTTGAAAAACTAAATCCCCAATTTAGTATTAATGTATACGAAATTGACTGTAGCAGAAAGAAACAAGAGATGATTGTTGGACCCACAATTCGAGCAGAAAGTCTACGGGAAAAACATATAAGTCTCCTGAGTATATACAATGAGGCTGAAATGATAATGCATTACGCCTACATAACAAATATGTCTACATTGGCTAAATCGCAATTTACTAAGAGCCATACGCCAGGAGACTTTTGTCATAACTGTTTGCAATGGTATACTTGCAATAGTAAAATGCATAGCAAAAGTTGCGGCAAAGTTGTATCTACTTTTCCTAAAAAGGGTTCATATGCCAGCTTCAAAAACTGTCATAAAAAACTTTCTCCACCGGTAACCATCTACGCTGATATTGAAGCTGTCTTGGAAACTTTTCATCGATCACAAAATGACCCAAAGATGTCGTCAACTGCGAAGGCTCAAAAACATACCGCTTGTGCAGTTTCATTTTACGTTGCACATAAATATAGTCCCGAGCTAAACGAAATGTGGACTTACGAAGGTAAATTACCATTATGCTTTTAATCTATTAAAATACATACTTATTATTTTTCATTACTTTTGCTAATAGGGATCGATTGCATCAAAAAGTTTTGCCAAGCAATTGATGAGAAAACAAGAATGCTTTACAATAAATATTGGAAAGCATTCAAAGCCCCCAACCATTTGCTGGACATTGAAGAAGAGTGTATGCAGGAATACAACAAATGTACGGCCTGTGAAGACGTGATCGATGATGCTGAAAAGGATAAATTCTTTAATTTCTTTACCGGAAAATATGAGGGTCCAATACATAAGAAATGTAAGTTAACTTATTAGTTTAGATTTCCAGTAATACCTGCTGTGTTCCATAACTTAACTAAATATGACGTACATTTATTTATAACTGAGCTTGGTGGGGACTTAAGTATAATTCCTTGCAATAAGGAATTATATATATTCATTACTAAAAAAGTCACAATAGACAAAAAATATTTATACAATATTCAGTTTATTGACTCTAATAGATTTTTAAACTCAAGTTTAGAAAAACTTTCTAGCTATCTTAACGATGAAGACTTCAAGCTTTTAAGTAGAAAGTTTGAAGGTGAACAATTTAAGCAAATGCGTCGGAAGGGAGTTTTCCCTTATGACTATCTAGATAGTTTTTCTAAACTAGCCGCGAGACAACTCCCATGCAGAGAACTTTTTTATAATGCTCTAAACGATGAGGAGTGTAGTATTAAAAACTATGAGTTTGCACAACAGGTATGGGATAGTTTTAAGTGTCAAACATTGTCAGACTACTTAAAACTATACCTCGAAAGTGATGTAGTTATTCTTGCAGATGTTTTTGACAATTTTAGAGCCATCTGCTATAAAATTCATAAACTAGACCCAATTAATTACGTTACGGCTCCTTCAATCTCTTGGGATGCGATGTTCAAGTTTACCAAAGTTAAACTCGAGCTGATTAGTGACCCTGATACCTATAATTTTCTTAAATTAGCTGTTCGTGGAGGTTTGACCCAATGTAGTGAACGTATTTCAATTGCTAATAATCCTCATCTAAAAGATTTTAAGCCTAATCTTGACACAAACTATCTTTCGTATAGAGATGCTAACAATTTATATGGGTGGGCAATGTGTCAATTGCTGCCATTAGAGAACTTTAAATTTTTATCCGAAGATGAGATATCAAAACTATCTGTTCAAAATATTTCTGTTGATGATACTGTAGGATAAATTTTAGAAGTAGATTTGCAATACCCCCAAAAAATTCATGACAAACATAATTGTTTGCCATTCTGTCCTGAAAATAAAGTTCCTCCTGGAGGAAAACAAATTAAATTAATAGCAGACCCTAATAATAAACACAATTATATTATCCATTTGAAGCAATTGCAACTCTGCATGCAACAAGGATTAAAATTATAAAAAATTCATAGAGATTTGTCTTTCAGTCAACAACGTTGGCTTGAGCCATACATTTAAATTAACAATTCTCATAGAAAACCAGCAAAAAATGAGTTTAAAATTTTTTTTTTCTAGTTTATGAATAATGCCGTTTACGGCAAAACTGATTACAATTCCAAGAAAAATTCTCCTAACTTTAGACAGTTAGTGGCAATGAACAGTTTCCATAGCATAAACCTTTTTGGTAATGACTTAGCAGCACTAGAGCATACAACATCGCACATTCGTTATTGCAAACCAATTTATATAGGAGTAACTGTCTTAGAGTTGTCCAAATGGCTTATGTATGATTATTGTTATAATTTCTTAAGCATAAAAAGTCCATCGACTAATATTATTTATATGGACACTGATTCGTTTATTACATCCTCTGTTGAAGATATATATAACCTCATATAAACAAATCCAGAACGTTTTGATACATCCATAATTAACATAATTCCAGCAAATAATAAAGAGTTAGGTATATTTAAAGATGAAAATGCAGGAAAGATTATGAAATCTTTTGCAGGCTTAAAAGCAAAAGCTTATTCCAACAAGGTAGAAAACAGAGAAGGGACCACCGACAATGTGTCAAGCTATGCCAATAGGAATTTTACATTGTTAATCAAAGAGGAGATAACAAATACTTCAATTGATGAAGGTGGATAGTAGTAACATATTTTTTTTTAGAATTAGACATGAAATACCCCAAAGCTGTGTTATCAGACACAGTCACATTCAAATTCACTTAACACCAATTTTGTTCTCTAAAAATTTAATTTTTCAACATTTTCAATAACAAACACAAACATTGTTTACATTGCTCACCTTTATTTTAAACATAATGGATAAGTATATAGACGTAAAGAACGTGCTTTTGTCCGTTAGTGATATGCACTCACTACGTAAGCTCGTAAAGTGGTTGAATGAAACTTTGATGATTGACATAAAGGAGTTGAAGGAGTTGATAACTGGCGCAATTAACGATCAATTAACATCTTCAAGATATATTTTTTTACAAACGATCAGTGGCATTATACATCCAACTATAAGCTTTTGAAGAAAAGTTTTTTAACCTTCAACTTGAAGAAGGATATTCCAGAGCAGCAGCTACAAAATGGACGTGGTCATTATGATTTTTTCAATTGGTTTTAAAAATTGTATTAGACCAATAAGAACAATTTACCATACTATGCCATAAGGGCGCAATAGTTGGAGTTCGTCATTTAAATCGACGTCATAACGTATTTTCCAATACGCAATAGTATTTCGAGTTTGGTGCCACATAGTCGCAGCTACAAAAATGTAGCTACTGCTGAAGCGACTCTCATTAAGGGAAGACAGATTCGGGGAGTGCAAAACTTTAGATATAAACAGAGGGAACACTTTGATGAAAATCAGTTCAAAGCTGTGCCCGAAAATTTATGTGGAGTATTTAAATTGACAGTTAAAACGGACAAAGTCCACGATGTGATTGTCGAAGACATTGAAAATCAAGTAAACGAAGCGCAAATCAGCAACTGCAATTGTCATGCAGAGAGCTCATTGGTCAAGGTGGAGGTGTCGGTCAGCCCCCGCGAAAGCTGCGAGTGAGAGCGACGTGTCCGCCGCCCCCGCTGCAGGAATCGCCGCTCCTGCCGTCGCCGATGTTCCCGTCGCGCCTACCGTTCCCGCCGCCCCATCTGTAGTTCCTCCCACAGCCCCCGTTGCCGCCCACGTTTCCGCTGTACGTATGCGCGAACTTAGCCACACCTTTGCGCTGCTGCAGGAGCCGTACTCGGACGAAGCGGGCCGAATCACAGGATTCCCATCCGGGATGAGAGTGTTCGGCAGTAAGCTGTTCGATGGACGCAGGAGAAACGCCGCCGTCATCGTCGACGACCCAGAAGCCATCTGCCTACCAGTCGAGTCGCTTATCACCGAGGCTGGAGTATGCGTGAGTGTCACTGGTAGAAATGGCTATTTCTATCTGACCTCACTGTACTGCCATGCACACGGGGATTTGACAACGCGGGACCTACTTTACATGGATCATCCTATGCCTGGACGCGAATGCTGTATCCCCAATGTTGTTCAGTAAACGCCACGATAGTTTTCGTGGGCAGTTGAACTACACTCGGGGTGAGCAGCTGGTGGATTGGATAGAAGGAAGCGGAGCCGAAGTCCTAAATCAATTCAGCGAGGTGTTTACGTTTGACAATCGCCGTGGACAGAGCGATATCGACGTAACAATTGCCAATAGAGCAATTGCCGCGTATGTTGGAAAGTTTTCTAGTTCTTAAGAGAAAAGGGGGCGTGGTAGCTCAAAATTTCGAATGTTATTATAGTGAGCCTGTCTCTAGGAACCTGTATACCTAAATTTGTGCTCCTTCTGCCTGTTATGCACATCTCGCTTCTGACTTAATAGAGGTACATTGAAATCGGACTATAAACAAGAAAGCTAGAAGTGTTACAATATTGATAATTGCGACATGTGTCTGCACCCATACGAACGATTTAAAATGCTTTCCAAATCGAGAATCGACTTTATGCTTTTGTTCGAAGTCGCTTAAAAAAAATATTTAACTGTTTCAGAAAACCCATGTGCTCACAGAAAATTATATCTTCGAACTGAATTAAAAATATTTCACTTTGCTATAAAACATTTTTTTTTCTGCTTTAGTGTTGATTTGGTACTGAGGCTTATTGTGAAATATTCAAAGTTTTTATATAAAATTCTATTATATTATATATATTATATTATATATTATATATATTATATTATATAAGTATAAGTATACATACGAATTTATAATGAGGGGTAATACCTTTGCCATTTTATACCCTTGCAGAGGGTATATTGTTTTTGTCACGAAGTTTGTAACGCATTGAAGGAGGCGTTTCGGACCCCGATATAGCCATGTCCGTCTGTCTGTCCGTCTGTTTTTATGCGAACTAGTCTCTCAGTTTTAAAGCTATCTTAATGAAACTTCCCTTTGCGCGCAGATCATTTGTGAAAATCAGCCCAATCGGATGACTATATCAAATAGCTCCCATAGAAACAATCGGATGGAAAAAAAATTGAAAAATGTTAACCAAATTTGCTCCATATGCATTTGGCATAAGATCCCATGTGCAAATCAAATTTCATCCAGTTTGGACCACTATATCATATAGCTGCCATAGGAACATTACAAATTTTTGTATTCCGAATATTGATTCGATAACATACCACAAAAATCGTTGCCGTGCACTTTCGCAACACCTAAAAATTTCTTGGTTGACATATGGAAATCATTAAGGAATTTTATAGATATGTCACAATGAAAAACATTTTTGTATTTCTAGAAAGTTTCTTCAAGAAACTACATAAGTTATCAAATTATGTTTAGGGTTACCAAAAATCAATGCCGCGAAGTTCTCAGTTTGAGTAACAAATTTTTGAATTCCGAATTTTGGTTCGATAAAATACCACAAAATTACTTGACTTGGGCATTCGCAACACCTAAAAATTCCTTGATTGACATACGGAATTCATTGAGGAATTTTGTAGATATGTCACTATGAAAAACCATTTTGTATTAAAATATATTTTTATCAGGAAGTTTGGTTTGATAACATACCACAAAAATCCTTGCCGTGGACATTCGAAACACCTAAAAATTCCTTGATTGACATACGGAATTCATTGAGGATTTTTATAGATATGTCACTATGAAAAACCATTTTGTATTAAAATATATTTTTATCAGGAAGTTTGGTTTGATAACATACCACAAAATTCCTTGCCGTGGACATTCGCAACACCTAAAAATTCCTTGATTGACATACGGAATTCATTGAAGAATTTTATAGATATGTCATTATGAAAAACATTTTTGTATATTGAGAAAGTTTCTTCAAGAATTAGCTACATAAACTGTCAAATTCTTTTCAGGATCACCAAAAATCAATGCCGCGAAGTTCTTAGTTTGAGTAACAAATTTTTGAATCCAAAATTTGGTTCGATAACATATCACAAAATTCATTGCCGTGGACTTTAGCAACTCTTTAAAATTACTTGATTGAGATACGGAATTCATTGAGGAATTTAATAGATATGTCGCTATGACAAAAATATCAGTTTTTTTTTTAATTATGTGAGAGTTTCTCCAAGAACTAGATACGTAAATTTCAAATTATTTTCAGGTTTACCAAAAATCAATGCCGCGAAGTTCTTAGTTTAAGTAACAAATTTTTTAATTTCGAATTTGGTTCGAAAAAATACCAAAAAAATCCTTGCCGTGGACCAGGTTGCTCTCAGATCATTCAAATCCGCTATTTGGAAGGCCAAAAGAAACTCCTGGAGGAGTTTCTGCTCCAATCTAGAGTCAGTACCCGAAACCGCCAGGCTATGGAAGCTACTGTCTAGACAGCCGCCTATCCACAGCCAACTGAAACTAGACAACGGATCATGGACAGAGAGTGAGGAAACTCTAGAAGCTCTAATGTCCACCCACTTTCCGGGCTGCGTACCTCCCACAGAGGAGGAGCCGCAGGACTCCGTGCATCATGACCTCCCAAATGAACTAATCATATCACATAAAGTACTGTGGGCAGTCAATTCCTTCTCAAGGATAAAGAGCCCCGGTATAGACAAGATTATTCCAGCCATGCTACAAACCACCAACAACATGGTTATCCCATGGCTACTCAGAATATTCGAGGCCTGCCTCAAAACGGGCCATATCCCAACTCAATGGAGAACTGCACGAGTGGTATTCTTGCCCAAAGCAGGCAAATGTGGCTACAGCAGTCCAAAGGATTACAGACCAATCAGTCTCACATCCTTTCTATTAAAAAAAAAAAGAGAAAAACTGCTGGATCTCAACATAAGAAATTCAGCTGAAGATTCTCTGTCAGCCAACCAGCACGCCTACATGAAGGGTAAATCCGTCGAAACGGCGCTGCATTCACTTGTCGCCTCCATCGAGAAGCCGCTTCACAGTAAAGAATACGCACTAGGAGTCTTTATAGACATCTCAGGTGCATTCAACAACGTCCACACTAACACTATTATCGATAGACTCCGGGCAATCGATACACACCCAACCATCACGAACTGGATTAATAACCTGCTAGGCTGTAGGAGGGTTCAGTCGGAATGGGGGGTAGCTAAGTCTACAAAAAGCGCAAAGAGAGGCACTCCGCAGAGGGGAGTCCTGTCTCCGCTTCTGTGGAACTTAGTAGTAGATGACCTCCTAAAGAGATTTGATAGAGGAGCCCTAAAAATAACTGCATATGCGGATGACATGCATAATTATTACAGGAGTCTTCCCATCGACTCTCAGCTCCATTATGGAACGGACCCTACCTGAAGTATGTAAGTGGGCGGAAGAAGCCGGGCTACACATCAATGCCGAAAAGACGGACCTCATCCTCTTCACTAAGAGGTACAAGGTACCGCACTGGCTCCCACCGATGCTAAACGGTAAGCGCCTCAAACAGAACACCCACGTGAAGTACCTGGGCATGGTACTGGACAGCAAACTGACGTGGAGGGCCAATGTTGAGGAAAGGTGAAAAAGGCAACCATGGCGCTGTACGCATCCAAGAAGATGCTCAGCTGCTCTTGAGATCTATCACCCAGACTCATGCATTAGATCTACATCGCAGTTGTCCGTCCTACACTGCTCTATGAAGCTCTCGTGTGGTGGCAGGCCACCGAAAAGAGGACATACCTTGCCTTAATGGAAAAGGCACAACGCCAAGCACTCCTGTGCATCACAGGTGCACTACGCGCTACCCCCACAAAAGCTCTGGAGACCCTTCTGGGTATATCCCCCCTAGACCTACAAGGGAAACTAGTGGCAGCCAAATCAGCTCAGCGTCTTGTGGCGCTGGGGAGCATGTCACTACAAGGCTTTGGGCACAGCTCTATTGGAAGAGATTTGGCCACATGCTCCGAATACCTAAAACCCAACAACAGCCTAAAGTTCAGAACTCGAGTGCACCTTGGGCCCAATGACTGGAAAACCTGCGCTTGCCAGCAAGAAGGTCATCTGAACCTATATACGGACGGCTCCAAGATGGCAGGTGGAGTAGGAGCTGCTGTATACTGCGAACAACCCAACACTGGGCTCCCATACAAGCTACCCGATCACTGCAGTATATTCCAGGCAGATGTTTTTACCATAGGATAGGCTGCGGAGGTCGCGACTCTCCTCGGTACAGCCAGCCACACAATCAACCTTATGGTTGACAGTCAGGCAGCCATTAAGTCTATGATGTCGTCTTCACTCAGTTCCAAATCGGTCAAGGTGAGCAAATATTATTTGCAAATATGTATGTGTGCTCATATATATGTGTGTATGTATAGCATTGGTGTGCGCGGCCAGCGGCTCCGGGCAGCGCTGCCGCCAAAGCAGGTAGAAACAAGTAAGGAAAGTACAGTCGAGCAAGGCCGACCGTAAAATACTCTCTGCATATTTTCGCGATTAAATTATTAAAATCGGTCAAGAGATATTACAATGTGTAATACTTGCAATAAAACACGTTGAAACAAAAACAATCTAAGCATAATCACACATACATCTGTTTGTCTGTATGCGAATACACACACGAATGACAATATATGATGCATATACATGTAAGTATGTATGTGTGTATTCGGCGCGGCCAGCGATTTTGAGCAGCGCTGCCGCCACGCAGGCAGCGAAAACATTCGAACATGTGCTTCTATGTTTCTGTCTCGCTTGCACTCATACATTGAGCGCTGCCGCTCAAGTGCTTGTATGTTACTATCTCGCTTGCACTCATACAAGATATTGCATTCAGTTGTCAATATTGTAACGCTTCTAGTTTCCTTGTTTATAGTGCGATTTCAATGCGCCTTTCGGAATAGTTTGATATAGTTAGTCTTCACTCGAATTATTAATTACAATACTGTACTATATTAACAAACGCCTAAAAACGGAACGAAAGCGGAGAATTATTTTTAATAATTGTGGGAAAAAGGGGCGTGGCAGTCAAAAATTGGTGATCTTAGGTGCAATAGTTATTGAGATATTCGCCCAAAACACCGATTTTTTCCGAGGTGTGTCTAGTTTTTTCATCATTGTGGGCGAATAGGGCGTGGCATCAAATAAAAAACAGATTCTTGTATTGACTGACTAAATATGTGATCGATTGAGACCAAGCTCGAACTTGTAGTCCTTACCATCTCTGAAATCTGATTGTTCATACGGACGGACAGACGGACAGACAGACGGACAGACGGACATGGCTATATCGACTCGGCTTGTGATGCTGATCAAGAATATATATACTTTATGGGGTCTGCCACGCCTCCTTCTGCCTGTTACATACATTTTCACAAACCCAATATACTCTTGCAGAGAGTATAAAAACGTTTGTATATATGTTTGTATGTTTCTGTGTTTGTTTGTATGTGTTGCGCGCATGCAGTGATTTTGCAGTAAAATAACATAAACTTTGAACCGTGATGGCTTTCTTGTTTGACATAGGATTTTGATGCCCCATAAAGTATATATATTCTTGATCAGCATCAATAGCCGAGTCGATAAAGCCATGTCCGTCCGTCCCTCTGTATGAACAAAAGGATCTCAGAGACTATAGGAGCTAGAAAGGTGAATGGCGTCGCAAATGAAAGGTACAATACCCAAGCAGTACGAGTTTGTTTTTTGACAAGCCCACTTTAGGGCGACTTGAATGTTTTAGTATTGAAAACTTTTTTGTTAGCAATGCTATCTGATCTGATATCTGATACATGTACTGACCAAGTTTGATTGAAATCGGACAACTATATCGTATAGCTCCCATAGGGCCGATCGGTCAAAAATACGCTTCAAATATAAATTAGTATGAACAAATTTTGCATTGGCTAAGCTATCGTAATGAAACTGACACAAAATAAATTTATCAATAATACAAATATATTGACCAAGTTTCATACAAATCGGACTACTATATCGTATGGCTCCCATAGGGACAACAGGTCAAAAATTTGCTTTTAGTATGAATTTGTATGACAATTTTCTGTATTTACTAAGCTATCTTAATGAAACTGATACAGAAAAAATTAATCAATAACAAATGTACTGACCAAGTTTCATACAAATCGGACAACTATTTCGTAAAGCTCCCATAGGACCATTGAGTAACGGGTATCCTAAAGTCGCGGGGCGACTGTAGCATTCTTTCTTGTTTCTGCGGTAGGTAGAATATATAAAAAATGGTTGTTGCGTTTTGCTCAAATGGCTCGAATGACCCAGTTGTTCCGTGTGCATTTAAAAATTTACCTTTTTAGGTAGAATGTTACTTCACGGCAAGTTGTGGCTTTAAATATACCAATACAGAAAACCCACATTTATGAAAGGACGTATTCAAATTTTTTAAGGGTATTCTATGATCGTACAGAACACAGAGGATTATTTAAGTTTCCAATTTTCAAGCAGTGACCTGTAACCTTTTGCCCTCCATGATTTATATTTATAAGCCGCGATAAAATAGACAAAGCCAAAGTTGTGATACAAATTTGTAAAGTCAAGATTTTTTAAAATTAATTCATAATATGTTAAACTATGCAGAAATTGAAGAGCAAATTTCCACTGGTGTGTATTCTTTAGCACCTCATCGAAAATCTAAAAGCCATGTATGAATGTATGTATAATCAGAAATCGTTAAGAACGGTGGGGAAATTCTGGATGTAGTGGTTTTCTGTCGTTTATATCGAAAAGTGCTGAAATGCGTGAGACATCAAACATCGAACTTATGCCGACAGATCAGTGACTGGATCTGGATTCAAGCCCATGACTTAATTCATTATACAAATTGGAGCTACGTATAGAGACGTCGTAGATATTACCCGGAAATGTCAAAAGGATGCGGAGGAACAAAAAAAAATGTGATCAGCAAGGAATTGAAGGAAGTAGTCAGCAATGGTGGAGCATCGGCGATGTTGGATTTCTGGACTGACAACTATGTCAAAAAAACTGCCTTTTCAAAAGGAGTTCAAAATGGTCAATATTATATTGGGCTTTAAATCAATGGACTTCCAGAGCTTAACTGCTGAGAATGTATACCAAAAACTTAAATCGGTATTCATGGAATTAGACATATAGCATATAAATGCTGTAAAGCTTGGAAGCGAATGAGGAACAAATATTGTAAAGGCATTGGAATTTAACTCTCGCTTAAAGAACATAAGTCATTTATTCGTCAACGTTTTGGACAAATCATTCGAAGAAACAAAAGAATTGGTTAATGCTATTGTTGAATGCAAAAAAAATTGTAACGTTCTTCAAAAAAGCAAATCTGAGTACTTCTGTGAAAAATCTATGCCCTACACTTTGGAATTTCAATTACACTGTGTTCAAATCCGTCGTAGACAACTGGCTCCAAGTCAGAAACGTTTTGAACGAAAAGGAGGATTACCAAAGATTACTGCGCGTTCATATAAATACTTTACAGGTGATAGTTGACCTGTGCAAAAATTCTGTGCATCGCTATGCTTTGCACACCGAAAAGTAATGTTCTTAAAGCAGTGTCAAACTTAAAAGCTTGATTTGATCGGAATGCTTAAGATATTTGTGAAAGCAATTTAAGTATGTGTCAAAATGGGCTTCTTACCTGTATCCACCTGCCGTGAACATGCAGCCTAAGTGTGTATACGAAATCAATGGCTGTATATAAAAAATGGAAAAATACGACATGGTCAGAAGAAGTTTCACTTTATAAAGGCAGTTCGGCAACAACGTCCGATAAGCATTCTGCTGCAAGCAAATATAATTTTTGTCCCAATGTTGTTGAGAAACACAAAATCTGAAAAGGAAACACGTTGAGAGGAGCTTGAAAAGTATTGCAGGGTAATGGCGGATGATTTTGTGGTAATCAATTGAATGACTAATCAAAATGTGTATCCCACCTTATCAAAACTTGCTTTGCAAATTCATTATATCCCTGCAAGTAGCTCAGCCGCCGTATGAGCTTTCTACCCTGCATAATATATTAACGAACAAGTAAGAAAGGCTACAGTCGATCGAGCCGACTGTAAAAGACCCCGTACTCCCATAGTAGTGCCCATTTTATTGAAGTTAAAATTTTAAAATGAAATTAAAAAAATTAAAATGAAATATTTACATTTTGAATTAAAATTAAAAAGTAAGTAAGTCGAGGTGTGTCTGGTTTTTTGCTCATTGCGGGGGCGGTAAGGGGCGTGGCAACAATTTGAAATAAACTTGATCTGCTCGAGAAAATAACGGACTTACATTCCAAATTTGGTGTCTCTAGCTCTTGTAGTTTAAAAGATCCAGGTGTTCATACGGACGGACAGACGGACATTGCTATATCGACTCGGCTGTTGATGCTGATCAAGAATATATATACTTTATGGGGTCGGCCACGCCTCCTTCTGCCTGTTACGCACATCTCGCTTCTGACAAACTTAATAGACCCCTATACTCTTTTTTAAAGAGTACGGGGTCTAAAAAGATTATGTTCAAAAAATTTAGATAGCTTACTATTTTTACATAATTATATAAATTATGTTTAATATTTTTGATTTAGGATTTAGTTGATAAATTAATAATATTATTTACTTTTACTAATGCACATTTCGGCCGTCAGCCGTCGGATATACAGGGGGAAGAACAGTGGACTTCGGTCTTACTGCCGTAACTGTATATACCGATGGAAGTGCGACTATACTCTCCTCGCGAGGGCGGCTGGAAGCAGATCCATGGTACGGTCATGTCTCTGCCATGGATGCTGACGAATGGTAGTCGGGCTAGAAGTAGAACACTTCTCTAAAAAGTCACCCCAATCCAAAGGTGGAACAGCATATGCCCGCGGATGCATGGTCGAGGGGGTGCTCGATCGCTAGTATGCGGACTCTGGGTACCTGCCGACCCCCAGTTTTATCTAGGCTTACCACGTTAGCGCGGGCTATGACGTGGCGGACATTCCCTTCCCGCACACTCGTGGGACCAAATACATGGATCATCGAAATAAAACTTTTACGGAGGCCGGTACTCCTTCAAAAAACCGGGTGGGACAAGACAATCCCTCTAAAATTTCGGCAAAGGACAAGCCAGTCCCGAGCCAAAAAAGAGTTGGTGGTAGAGTGGTTACGGCAAGACAACCGGAAACCAAAACGGGAGATCGGTCTAAACGCACAACTCCCACTGTGGGAACCAGTATGCAGAGCATTATTGCGGCTACTGATCCTGCAGTGGTGGTCGGGCGGGAGGACTCTTCCAACTCCACCAACTCGGAAAATAAACGAGAGAAGAAGGCATCTTTCCAAGACAAGAAAAGAGCTGCGTTCATTCTCTCCAAAAATAGCGAGGACGGCACCCAGGAGAGTAGGGAACTAGTCAGCTGGGCTAGATCCATTCTCCCCAACTACCAGCCGCCTAAAAACAGCGCCAAGAAGGGACCTAATAAGCGTCAACGCTCCGCCGAGGATGCTTCCAGACCAGACCAGACCTCCCAGCCAAAGAGGTCCAAGGTCACTATCCACGCCCGCTCGTTCGCGGACGTCGTCCGGAACAGGACTATCATCGGTGTCCTAGACCGAGGTGCCCCTGATGGTCTTGTCCCAAAAGACAAATGGAGGCTCGTCGAAAACGAGCTACAGGACAAGTTCCTAGAAGTACTTGAGGAGTGCGGAGGTGCGCTGCCCAGCTGTGAAGACGCGGGGTGGTATCAGGGCAGAGTGAAAGCCATCGCCTGTCTTGATGACCACTCCGCCACCCTTTACAAAAAGGCGGTAGCATCCCTCGGCGAAGTCTACCCAGGAGCCAATCTGGAAGCCGTAGACTGGGACAACGTCCCGAGCCAACCTCGCGCCAGAGCTTGGGTGTCTGCAAAGCCAGCAGAACCTGACCGAATTCTGCGACTTCTTCAAGTATGTAATCCAGGACTCCCAACAGCAAATTGGAGGGTCGCCAAAATCGAGGAGGCGGTAGGCCCATCCAGGCAAATCGTCCTCATACTTGACGAAGCCTCTGCGGACATACTGTCCAAGACGGATGGCTCAATAAAATACGGTTTCAAAAATGCCAGAATCCGTATTTACAAATCGGACGCCAGAAACAAGAACGGCAGCAAACAAGAGTCAGACCAGGACATGGCCGAACTTTTTGAGGCATCGGAGGTAACCGAGGACGACATTCTCGAAGGCTACGTCTCTGAGGAGAGCGACCTTGCCAGAGGTCTCAGCAGAGTGGACATGGCTGAGTTGGAGGACCTCGAGGAGGAGGACTCAGCTGTGGACACCACGGTGGTGGAGGTAACTGCACAGGATGTCGATCTCGCTCCTGCAAATAAACCTCCACCACTGTAAGGCAGCATCTGCTGCTCTCCTGTACCTCCTAGCCAGGGGAGGTGCAGATATTGTCCTCATCCAGGAACCGTGGCTATGCAAAGGCCTTATTTCTGGGTTGAGGACTCCAAGTTTCAAGCTGTGCGCTGCAGAGGTATCAGGTAAAGCCCGTACCTGTATATTAGCAAGTAAAGATCTGCCAATCTTCCTACTTCCCAATTTCAGCAATGAAGACAACACTACAGTGTGCCTAGAACACACAGAACGACCAGTAGTGCTATGCTCGGCTTACATGAGCTATGAACAGGACAACCCTCCGCCACAATTACTCCGAGATACAGTCGAAGCCTGCGACAAAATGAACAGGGACATACTCATTGCCTGCGATGCCAACGCTCACCATCATCAGTGGGGAAGCACTGACACAAACAGTAGGGGTGAGTCCATCTTTCAATACATACTCTCAACTAAGCTCGTTATCTGCAACAGGGGTAACGAGCCTACCTTCATCATTAAAAATAGGCAGGAAGTACTCGACCTCACTCTTGTCTCTAGCTCACTTGAATCGCGCATTCTTTCCTGGAAAGTTCTAAATGAACACTCCTTCTCTGATCATCGCTATATCGAATCCAAATTATCACTTGACATTCCTCAAGTGGTCCACTCTCGTAATCTGAAAAAGACAGATTGGAATACTTTCACAACCCATCTGGCGCGTCTAATCCCCACAGATCCTCCCGCGCCCCTCCATACTAGCTGGGCGAAGCACTCGGAGGCACTCGTCTCCTCTCTGACCTCTGCTCTGAACAGGGCAACTAGAAAAGCTTGCTTGAGGAAGCACTCGGAGGCACTCGTCTCCTCTCTGACCTCTGCTCTGAACAGGGCAACTAGAAAAGCTTGCCCTATTAGCAAGGGCAGGGGACGTCAGAAACCTCTTTGGTGGACCCCCACTATATCAGAACTCCGCAAGAATTCGAGGAGATTATTTAACCAGGCCAAAAACCTAAACTCAGAAGCGGCCTGGGAAAACTACAGACGATCCCTCTCGTCATATAATAAGGAGATCCGCAAAGCCAAAAGAAACTCATGGCGAAATTTCTGCTCCGACATCGAAAGCACCTCAGAGGCAGCGAGATTACGTAAGGTACTATCGCAAACTATGTCCTCTACGGGCTTTCTTAAAAGAAGTGACTCCTCCTGGACTACGTCTGGACATGAGTCATTAGAACTACTGCTGGACACCCATTTCCCGGGGTGTTCAAACAATCCATCTACCTCTAATCACGAGGTACTCCATGATGTTGAGGGACCTCCCCTCGCTCTCATCAGCAAAACCAACATCCTATGGGCTATAAAAAGCTTCAAACCTTTTAAGGCCCCAGGCCCTGATGGTATTATTCCCGCCCATCTCATACATGCGGGTGACATAGCGACCTCTTGGCTCCATATGATTTTCAAAGGCATACTCATATCGGGGCTAATTCCTAAATCATGGTTACACTCCAGGGTAATTTTCATTCCCAAAGCAGGAAAACCATCTCACTGTAACCCGAAAGACTTCAGGCCAATAAGTCTATCTTCCTTCCTTCTCAAGGTGTTTGAACGCCTGATCAGTTGGCATCTCCAAGAGAAAATCCCGAGATCTAACCTCTCGGATGCACAGCATGCATACCGCAAAGGTAGATCAACAGAAACTGCTCTTCACAGGGTGGTCTCCATTATAGAGAAATCACTCTCTTTAAAAGAATTCTCCCTTATAGCATTCCTAGATATTGAGGGAGCCTTTAACAATATCCTCCCAGAGACGATAACGGATGCACTATCTATACTGGGAACTGACTCTGTGACTATCCACCTCATTGACCAACTACTTAGATGTAGAGTCGTGGAGGCGTCTCTCGGTAACGCAAGCTCAGCTAAATTTGTTACCAGAGGCACCCCCCAAGGGGGTGTGCTATCTCCACTTCTATGGAACGTGGCCATAAACAGTATTCTAAATACTCTGAACACGGGGGGTGCAAGATAGTGGCCTACGCGGATGACGTAGCCATCGCCTTCTCGGGAAAATTTCCCCAAACTCTGTGTGACAGAATGGGGGAATCCCTGTTGACACTATCAAGGTGGGCAACAAATAACGGACTAGGGGTTAACCCAAGTAAAACTGAACTAGTCCTCTTTACAAACAAACACAGGATACCTCGCCTCAGGCCTCCCTCTCTAAACGGCGAGATACTGTTTTTCAGCGACAAGGCCAAGTACTTAGGCGTCTTCCTTGACAGGAAGCTAAATTGGAATGCCTGCATTGAAGACAGAGCGAGGAAAGCGTCCATTGCCCTGTTTACATGTAGAAAATCCATTGGTTTAAAATGGGGGCTCAGTCCACTCATCACCAGATGGCTTTACACAGCTATAGTCCGCCCCATACTACTATATGGAGTTGTAGTATGGTGGACGGCCCTCAATAAGCAATCTAATTTAAAAAAGCTTAATAAAACTCAACGCCTAGCAGGACTAGTGATGGCAAAACAAATTAATTAATCGATTATTGTATCATATGATTATTTTTTCCCTTCCGATTATTAATCGCGATTAATCGCATAAAATAAAAATAATCGGTTAATTTAACGATTATTTTTATAGTAGTGTTTTTTTTATGATTTTTTCAATTCCTTATATATTTTATAGAAAAATATATACTAAATATATATAGTAAATAGAAAAATTTTGCATTTATAAATATTTTCATTTATTTAAAACGGAGTTTAAGAAAAGAAGTTTAGAGAGATGTTCCGTAGTTAATCTATTTCTTTTCTCGGTTGCCGTATTTCCCGCTTTTGAGAACATGCGCTCAGCTGGTACAGATGTGCCTAGCAGAAAACAATAGCGTTGTGCAACTGTATGCAATATTGGGTAAACTGAGCGCAATGTCCGTCTGTCTGTCTGTCTGTCCGTCCGTATGAACACCTGGATCTTTTAAACTACAAAAGCTAGAGACACCAAATTTGGAATGTAAGTCCGTTATTTTCGCGAGCAGATCAAGTTTATTTCAAATTGATGCCACGCCCCTTACCGCCCCCGCAATGAGCAAAAACCAGACACACCTCGAAAAAATTTGTGTTTTAGGCGAATATCTCAGTAACTATAGCACTTAGGAGCACAAATTTTGGTATACAGGTTCTTAGAGACAGCCTTAGTATAATGTCATTCAAAATTTTGAGCTGCCACGCCCCCTTTTCTCCTAAGAACTAAAAAACTTTCCAACTTCGATGCCGTTTTAAGGCATTAAATCAAATAGTACAGTGTTGTAATTTAACATTCGCTTAGAGACTTCCTATATCTAACTTTCCTGAAAGTGGCATCAAAATCCTATGTCAAACAAGGAAGCCATCACGGTTCAAAGTTTATGTTATTTTACTGAAAAATCACTGCATGCGCGCAACACATACAAACAAACACAGAAACATACAAACATATGTTCGAACGTTTTCTCTAGCTGCTTTGGCGGCAGCGCTGCCCGGAGCCGCTGGCCGCGCCGAACAAAACAAGTGTGCCAGTACCAATCGTTTTCAATTGAGTCCGCTGTCAATCATTGTTAACACATTTTATTGCCTTTTTTTACGGAGGTCAGTTAAGATCCTTTTGTATACCGGTCCCTTTTCTTTATTACTCTTAAGTGTTCAAGGGCTAATGAGTATTTCCAAGTATCACGTCGTAAGGTCTGGTGGCCTGTGGGTTTTTCTCTTCAATGAGTGTATTGACGGTTACACCAAAGCCGGTGCTTAAAAACAAGAATTCCTGGGTGCCTATATTCTAACTACTTATGTTATCAAACCAAAATTTGGAATTAAAAAATTTGTTACTCAAACTAAGAACTTCACGATATTCATTTTGCTGATCCTGAAAAAAATTTGATAATTTATGTAGCTAATCCCTGAAGAAACTTTCTCAAAATACAATAATGTTTTTCATAGTGTCATATAAAATTCATTAATGAACTCTGTATGTCAATCAAGGAATTTTTAGGTGTTGCGAATGTCCACGGCAAGGAATTTTGTGGTATGTTATCGAACCAAACGTCGGAATTCAAAATTTGTTACTTAAGCTAAGAACTTTGCGGCATTGATTTTTGGTGATCCTGAACATAAATTGATCATTAATTTAGCTAATTCTTGAAGAAACTTTCTCAAAATACACAAATGTTTTTCATAGTGACATATCTATAAAATTCCTCAATGAATTCCGTATATCAATCAAGGAATTTTTAGGTGTTGCGAATGTCCACGGCAAGGATTTTTGTGGTATGTTATCGAACCAAACTTCGGAATTCAAAAATTTGTTTCTTATATCTATAAAATTCCTAAATGATTTTCAAATGTTAGTCAAGGAATTTTTAAGTGTTGCGAATGTCCACGGCAAGGAATTTTGTGGTATGTTATCAAACCAAACTTCCTGATAAAAATATATTTTAATACAAAATGCTTTTTCATAGTGACATATCTACAAAATTCCTCAATGAATTCCGTATGTCAATCAAGGAATTTTTAGGTGTTGTGAATGTCCACGGCAAATATTTTTGTGGTATGTTATCAAACCAAACTTCCTGATAAAAATATATTTTAATACAAAATGCTTTTTTATAGTGACATATCTATAAAATTCCTTAATGAATTCCGTATGTCAATCAAGGAATTTTTAAGTGTTGCGAATGTCCACGGCAAGGAATTTTATGGTATGTTATCAAACCAAACTTCCTGACTAAAATATATTTTAATACAAAACGGTTTTTCATAGTGACATATCTATAAAATTCCTCAATGAATTCCGGATGTCAATCAAGGAATTTTTAGGTGTTGCGAATGTCCACGGCAAGGATTTTTGTGGTATGTTATCGAACCAAACTTCGGAAATCAAAAATTTGTTTCTCATATTTATAAAATTCCTTAATGATTTCCAAATGTTAATCAAGGAATTTTTAGGTGTTGCGAATGTCTACGGCAAGGAATTTTGTGGTATGTTATCAAACCAAACTTCCTGATTAAAATATATTTTAATACAAAATTGTTTTTCATAGTGACATATCTATAAAATTCCTCAATGAATTCCGTATGTCAATCAAGGAATTTTTAGGTGTTGCGAAAGTCCACGCCAAGGAATTTTGTGGTATTTTATCGAACCAAAATTCGGAATTCAAAAATTTGTTAGTCAAATTAAGAACTTCGCGGCATTGATTTTTGGTGATCCTGAACATAAATTGATCATTAATGTAGCTAATTCTTGAAGAAACTTTCTCAAAATACACAAATGTTTTTCATAGTGATATATCTATAAAATTCCTTAATGATTTCCAAATGTTAATCAAGGAACTTTTAGGTGTTGCGAATGTCCACGGCAAGGAGTTTTGTGGTATGTTATCGAACCAAACTTCCTGATAAAAATATATTTTAATACAAAATGGTTTTTCATAGTGACATATCTATAAAATTCTTCAATGAATTCCGTATGTCAATCAAGGAATTTTTAGGTGTTGCGAAAGTCCACGGCAAGGAATTTTGGGGTATGTTATCGAACCAAACGTCGGAATTCAAAATTTGTTACTTAAGCTAAGAACTTCGCGGCATTGAATTTGGTGATCCTGAACATAAATTGATCATTAATTTAGCTAATTCTTGAAGAAACTTTCTCAAAATACACAAATGTTTTTCATAGTGACATATCTATAAAATTCCTCAATGAATTCCGTATATCAATCAAGGAATTTTTAGGTGTTGCGAATGTCCACGGCAAGGATTTTTTGTGGTATGTTATCGAACCAAACTTCGGAAATCAAAAATTTGTTTCTCATATTTATAAAATTCCTTAATGATTTCCAAATGTTAATCAAGGAATTTTTAGGTGTTGCGAATGTCTACGGCAAGGAATTTTGTGGTATGTTATCAAACCAAACTTCCTGATAAAAATATATTTTAATACAAAATGGTTTTTCATAGTGACATATCTATAAAATTCTTCACTGAATTCCGTATGTCAATCAAGGAATTTTTAGGTGTTGCGAATGTCCACGGCAAAGAATTTTGTGGTATGTTATCGAACCAAACTTCCTGATAAAAATATATTTTAATACAAAATGGTTTTTCATAGTGACATATCTATAAAATTCCTCAATGAATTCCGTATGTCAATCAAGGAATTTTTAGGTGTTGCGAATGTCCACGGCAAAGAATTTTGTGGTATGTTATCGAACCAAACTTCCTGATAAAAATATATTTTAATACAAAATGGTTTTTCATAGTGACATATCTATAAAATTCCTCAATGAATTCCGTATGTCAATCAATGAATTTTTAGGTGTTGCGAATGTCCACGGCAAGGAATTTTGGGGTATGTTATCGAACCAAACTTCGGAATTCAAAAATTTGTTACTTGAACTTAGAACTTCGCGGCATTGATTTTTGATAATTCTGAACATAAATTGATCATTTATGTAGCCAATTCTTGAAGAAACTTTCTCAAAATACAAAACTGTTTTTCATAGTGACATATCTACAAAATTCCTCAATGAATTCCGTATGTCAATCAAGGAATTTTTAGGTGTTGCGAATGTTCAGGGCAAGGAATTTTGTGATATTTTGTTGAACATAACTTCGGAATTCAAGAATTTGTTACTTAAAGTAAGAACTTCGCGGCATTGATTTCTGGTGATCCTGAACATTAATATATAATTTATGTAGCTAATTCTTGAAGAAACTGTCTCAAAATTCAAAAATGTTTTTCATAGTGACATATCAATAAAATTTCTTAATGATTTCTATATGTCAATTAAGGAGTTTTTAGGTGTTGCGAATGTCCACGGCAAGGAATTTTGTGGTATGTTATCGAACCAAACTTCCTGATAAAAATATATTTTAATACAAAATGGTTTTTCATAGTGACATATGTATAAAATTCGTCAATGAATTCCGTATGCCAATCAAGGAATTTTTAGGTGTTGCGAATGTCCACGGCAAGGAATTTTGTGGTATGTTATCGAACCAAACTTCCTGATAAAATGTAAGATATTTTAAATATGTTAATATCGATAATGTATGTTAAGAAACTGCCAATATATTGTTAAGCGAATAATGTTAACTATCGATTAAGTATCGTCTAGGATAAATATCGATGATGTACCAGCTGACATTAGGATCAGCCTGGCTTGATTCCGTCTCTTTTTCCGGTGATGCTTCGAGAACACAGACGTGTCTGCTCGATAGCTAAGATAATCTAAATAAATAAGTAAAGTGAAGACTAATCGAGTCTTTTTAATAGCCTTTTACAACTCAGAAGTGGGATATGAACTCGAGGAGAGTTATATTTCAACGCCCTACGCAGAACTTGTTTGAGAAGTTTGCGAGATGTCACCACGAGCAAGAGACGTTGGAGGATTTGTGTGATTGTGATGTCGAGATACCGCTGTCAGACATACTGACGAAAATGGAGAAGATATACGCAAAGGCCGTCAAGGCAGCTAACCCGATGGCCAGCGCGTCCGAGCTTGTGATGTCTCCAACTCCAACCGTTGCTGCTGTTCCTGTTGCTGCTGCCCCTGTTGCTACGCCCGTTGCTGCGCCCGTTGCTGCGCCCGTCGCTGCGCCCGTTGTTGCTGCTGTTCCTGTTGCTGCGCCAGCTGCTACTGTTCCTGTTGCTACGCCCGTTGTTGCTGCCGTTTCTGTTGCTGAGCCTGCCGCTGCGCCTGTTGCTGTGTCTGTTGCTGCGCCCGCTGCTAGTGCTGTGCCTGTTGAGAAGTCCGTGGCCAATTCCACTACGTCGTCTGTTGCTGCCGCTATGCCCGCTGCCGTACAACCGTACACCATTCCTGTCAACATTCCGGCTGCTGTGCCGGCCGCCGCTTATACTGCCCAGACTGCTGCTACCGCCATTGAGATTTCTGCTGCCCCCAACACCATCACCGCGGGATCAGACGCCCCCGGCACAATCTATGGAGGTGCCCCACGTATGTATTCTACGGCCGCTGGCGGCCATACTGTTTTCACGTCGGCGTGCCCAGCCGACTCCCTCACCCAGTCAGGTGTGTCTACGCCCGCATTGCCAGGAGAGGCCATACTTGGGCCGGAACTCGCCCGCCAAATGGAAGAATTTAGGAGGGAGAAGGAACTCCTCCTACTCCGGTGCGAAGTGGCGGAGCTGCGGAGTAGGCTGAAAGATAAGGACAACCAGACGTCCCAATCGACCCAACCATTCCAGCCGGCCCAACCAGGCCAGCCCGTCCAGTCGTTCCAGCCGGCCCAACCAGGCCAGCCCGTCCAGTCGTTCCAGCCGGCCCAACCAGGCCAGCCCGTCCAGTGTTCCCGCCGCCATCCAACGTGTTCCTCCGCTTGCCATCTGCTGTTGCGCTCCCGAAGTCACCGCGCCCACCGATGTTACTCCTAAATAGAATCGAGGCCGATTCTTTGTCAGGACGGCCGAGTTGTAAGATATTTTAAATATGTTAATATCGATAATGTATGTTAAGAAACTGCCGATATATTGTTAAGCGAATAATGTTAACTATCGATTAAGTATCGTCTAGGATAAATATCGATGATGTACCAGCTGACATTAGGATCAGCCTGGCTTGATTCCGTCTCTTTTTCCGGTGATGCTTCAAAAACACAGACGTGTCTGCTCGATAGCTAAGATAATCTAAATAAATAAGTAAAGTGAAGACTAATCGAGTCTTTTTAATAGCGTTTTACAAAAAATATATTTTAATATAAAATGGTTTTTCATAGTGACATATCTACAAAATTCCTCAATGAATTCCGTATGTCAATCAAGGAATTTTTAGGTGTTTCGAATGTCCACGGCAAGGAATTTTGTGGTATGTTATCAAACCAAACTTGCTGAAAAAAATATATTTTAATACAAAATGGTTTTTCATAGTGACATATCTATAAAATTCCTCAATGAATTCCGTATGTCAATCAAGGAATTTTTAGGTGTTGCGAAAGTCCACGGCAAGGAATCTTGTGGTATGTTATCGAACCAAACTTCGGAATTCAAAAATTTGTTTCTCATATCAATAAAATTCCTCAATGACTTACAAATAATAATTAAGGAATTTTTAGGTGTTGCGAATGTCCACGGCAAGGAATTTTGTGGTATGTTATCAAACCAAACTTCCTGATAAAAATATATTTTAATACAAAATGGTTTTTTTTATAGTGACATTTCTATAAAATCAATGAATTCCGTATGTCAATCAAAGATTTTTAGGTGTTGCGAATGTTCAGGGCAAGGAATTTTGTGATATTTTGTTGAACAAAACTTCGGAATTCAAGAATTTGTTACTTAAAGTAAGAACTTCGCGGCATTGATTTCTGGTGATCCTGAACATTAATATATAATTTATGTAGCTAATTCTTGAAGAAACTGTCTCAAAATTCAAAAATGTTTTTCATAGTGACATATCAATAAAATTTCTTAATGATTTCTATATGTCAATTAAGGAGTTTTTAGGTGTTGCGAATGTCCACGGCAAGGAATTTTGTGGTATGTTATCAAACCAAGCTTCCTGATAAAAATATATTTTAATACAAAATGCTTTTTCATAGTGACATATCTACAAAATTCCTCAATGAATTCCGTATGTCAATCAAGGAATTTTTAGGTGTTGCGAATGTCCACGGCAAAGAATTTTGTGGTATGTTATCAAACCAAACTTCCTGATAAAAATATATTTTTTAATACAAAATGGTTTTTCATAGTGACATATCTACAAAATTCCTCAATGAATTCCGTATGTCAATCAAGGAATTTTTAGGTGTTTCGAATGTCCAAACTTCGGAATTCAAAAATTTGTTTCTCATATCTATAAAATTCCCTAATGATTTCCAAATGTTAATCAAGGAATTTTTGGGTGTTGCGTATGTTCACGGCAAGCAATTTTGTGGTATGTTATCAAACCAAACTCTCTGATAAAAATATATTTTAATACAAAATGGTTTTTCATAGTGACATATCTATAAAATTCCTCAATGAATTCCGTATGTCAATCAAGGAATTTTTAGGTGTTGCGAATGTCCACGGCAAGGAATTTTTTGGTTTTTTTATCGAAAGAAACTTCGAAATTAACAAATTTCTGACTTAAACTAAGAACTTTGCGGCATTGATTTTTGGTAATCCTGAACGTAAATTTATTATTTATGTTGCTAATTCTACAAAAAACTTTCTCAAAATACATTAATGTTTTTCATAGTGACATATCTATAAAATTCCTCAATTAATTCCGTATGTCAATCAAGGAATTTTTAGGTGTTGCGAATGTCCACGGCAAGGAATTTTGTGGTATTTTGTTGAACCACAATTCGGAATCTATAAACTTGTTTCTCAAACTATGAACTTCGCGGCATTGATTTTTGGTGATCCTGAACATAAATTGCTAATTTATGTAGCTAATTCTTGAAGATCTTTCTCAAAATTCAAAAATGTTTTTCATAGTGACATATCAATAAAATTTCTTAATGATTTCCATATGTCAATCAAGGAATTTTTAGGTGTTGCGAATGTTCACGGCAAGGAATTTTGATACAAAATGGTTTTTCATAGTGACATATCTACAAAATTCCTCAATGAATTCCGTATGTCAATCAAGGAATTTTTAAGTCTTGCGAAAGTCCACGGCAAGGAATTTTGTGGTATGTTATCGAACCAAAATTCGGAATTCAAAAATTTGTTAGTCAAACTAAGAACTTCGCGGCATTGATTTTTGGTGATCCTGAACATAAATTGATCATTTATGTAGCTAATTCTTGAAGAAACTTTCTCAATATACACAAATGTTTTTCATAGTGACATATCTATAAAATTCCTCAATGAATTCCGTATGTCAATCAAGGAATTTTTAGGTGTTTCGAATGTCCACGGCAAGGAATTTTGTGGTATGTTATCAAACCAAACTTGCTGAAAAAAATATATTTTAATACAAAATGGTTTTTCATAGTGACATATCTATAAAATTCCTCAATGAATTCCGTATGTCAATCAAGGAATTTTTAGGTGTTGCGAAAGTCCACGGCAAGGAATCTTGTGGTATGTTATCGAACCAAACTTCGGAATTCAAAAATTTGTTTCTCATATCAATAAAATTCCTCAATGACTTACAAATAATAATTAAGGAATTTTTAGGTGTTGCGAATGTCCACGGCAAGGAATTTTGTGGTATGTTATCAAACCAAACTTCCTGATAAAAATATATTTTAATACAAAATGGTTTTTTTATAGTGACATTTCTATAAAATTCCTCAATGAATTCCGTATGTCAATCAAAGATTTTTAGGTGTGTTGCGAATGTCCACGGCAAGGATTTTTGTGGTATTTTATCGAACCAAAATTCGGAATTCAAAAATTTGTTAGTCAAACTAAGAACTTCGCGGCATTGATTTTTGGTGATCCTGAACATAAATTGATCATTTATGTAGCTGATTCTTGAAGAAACTTTCTCAATATACACAAATGTTTTTCATAGTGACATATCTATAAAATTCCTCAATGAATTCCGTATGTCAATCAAGGAATTTTTAGGTGTTTCGAATGTCCACGGCAAGGAATTTTGTGGTATGTTATCAAACCAAACTTGCTGAAAAAAATATATTTTAATACAAAATGGTTTTTCATAGTGACATATCTATAAAATTCCTCAATGAATTCCGTATGTCAATCAAGGAATTTTTAGGTGTTGCGAAAGTCCACGGCAAGGAATCTTGTGGTATGTTATCGAACCAAACTTCGGAATTCAAAAATTTGTTTCTCATATCAATAAAATTCCTCAATGACTTACAAATAATAATTAAGGAATTTTTAGGTGTTGCGAATGTCCACGGCAAGGAATTTTGTGGTATGTTATCAAACCAAACTTCCTGATAAAAATATATTTTAATACAAAATGGTTTTTTTTATAGTGACATTTCTATAAAATCAATGAATTCCGTATGTCAATCAAAGATTTTTAGGTGTTGCGAATGTTCAGGGCAAGGAATTTTGTGATATTTTGTTGAACAAAACTTCGGAATTCAAGAATTTGTTACTTAAAGTAAGAACTTCGCGGCATTGATTTCTGGTGATCCTGAACATTAATATATAATTTATGTAGCTAATTCTTGAAGAAACTGTCTCAAAATTCAAAAATGTTTTTCATAGTGACATATCAATAAAATTTCTTAATGATTTCTATATGTCAATTAAGGAGTTTTTAGGTGTTGCGAATGTCCACGGCAAGGAATTTTGTGGTATGTTATCAAACCAAGCTTCCTGAGAAAAATATATTTTAATACAAAATGCTTTTTCATAGTGACATATCTACAAAATTCCTCAATGAATTCCGTATGTCAATCAAGGAATTTTTAGGTGTTGCGAATGTCCACGGCAAAGAATTTTGTGGTATGTTATCAAACCAAACTTCCTGATAAAAATATATTTTTTAATACAAAATGGTTTTTCATAGTGACATATCTACAAAATTCCTCAATGAATTCCGTATGTCAATCAAGGAATTTTTAGGTGTTTCGAATGTCCAAACTTCGGAATTCAAAAATTTGTTTCTCATATCTATAAAATTCCCTAATGATTTCCAAATGTTAATCAAGGAATTTTTGGGTGTTGCGTATGTTCACGGCAAGCAATTTTGTGGTATGTTATCAAACCAAACTCTCTGATAAAAATATATTTTAATACAAAATGGTTTTTCATAGTGACATATCTATAAAATTCCTCAATGAATTCCGTATGTCAATCAAGGAATTTTTAGGTGTTGCGAATGTCCACGGCAAGGAATTTTTTGGTTTTTTTATCGAAAGAAACTTCGAAATTAACAAATTTCTGACTTAAACTAAGAACTTTGCGGCATTGATTTTTGGTAATCCTGAACGTAAATTTATTATTTATGTTGCTAATTCTACAAAAAACTTTCTCAAAATACATTAATGTTTTTCATAGTGACATATCTATAAAATTCCTCAATTAATTCCGTATGTCAATCAAGGAATTTTTAGGTGTTGCGAATGTCCACGGCAAGGAATTTTGTGGTATTTTGTTGAACCACAATTCGGAATCTATAAACTTGTTTCTCAAACTATGAACTTCGCGGCATTGATTTTTGGTGATCCTGAACATAAATTGCTAATTTATGTAGCTAATTCTTGAAGATCTTTCTCAAAATTCAAAAATGTTTTTCATAGTGACATATCAATAAAATTTCTTAATGATTTCCATATGTCAATCAAGGAATTTTTAGGTGTTGCGAATGTTCACGGCAAGGAATTTTGATACAAAATGGTTTTTCATAGTGACATATCTACAAAATTCCTCAATGAATTCCGTATGTCAATCAAGGAATTTTTAAGTCTTGCGAAAGTCCACGGCAAGGAATTTTGTGGTATGTTATCGAACCAAAATTCGGAATTCAAAAATTTGTTAGTCAAACTAAGAACTTCGCGGCATTGATTTTTGGTGATCCTGAACATAAATTGATCATTTATGTAGCTAATTCTTGAAGAAACTTTCTCAATATACACAAATGTTTTTCATAGTGACATATCTATAAAATTCCTCAATGAATTCCGTATGTCAATCAAGGAATTTTTAGGTGTTTCGAATGTCCACGGCAAGGAATTTTGTGGTATGTTATCAAACCAAACTTGCTGAAAAAAATATATTTTAATACAAAATGGTTTTTCATAGTGACATATCTATAAAATTCCTCAATGAATTCCGTATGTCAATCAAGGAATTTTTAGGTGTTGCGAAAGTCCACGGCAAGGAATCTTGTGGTATGTTATCGAACCAAACTTCGGAATTCAAAAATTTGTTTCTCATATCAATAAAATTCCTCAATGACTTACAAATAATAATTAAGGAATTTTTAGGTGTTGCGAATGTCCACGGCAAGGAATTTTGTGGTATGTTATCAAACCAAACTTCCTGATAAAAATATATTTTAATACAAAATGGTTTTTTTATAGTGACATTTCTATAAAATTCCTCAATGAATTCCGTATGTCAATCAAAGATTTTTAGGTGTGTTGCGAATGTCCACGGCAAGGATTTTTGTGGTATTTTATCGAACCAAAATTCGGAATTCAAAAATTTGTTAGTCAAACTAAGAACTTCGCGGCATTGATTTTTGGTGATCCTGAACATAAATTGATCATTTATGTAGCTGATTCTTGAAGAAACTTTCTCAATATACACAAATGTTTTTCATAGTGACATATCTATAAAATTCCTCAATGAATTCCGTATGTCAATCAAGGAATTTTTAGGTGTTTCGAATGTCCACGGCAAGGAATTTTGTGGTATGTTATCAAACCAAACTTGCTGAAAAAAATATATTTTAATACAAAATGGTTTTTCATAGTGACATATCTATAAAATTCCTCAATGAATTCCGTATGTCAATCAAGGAATTTTTAGGTGTTGCGAAAGTCCACGGCAAGGAATCTTGTGGTATGTTATCGAACCAAACTTCGGAATTCAAAAATTTGTTTCTCATATCAATAAAATTCCTCAATGACTTACAAATAATAATTAAGGAATTTTTAGGTGTTGCGAATGTCCACGGCAAGGAATTTTGTGGTATGTTATCAAACCAAACTTCCTGATAAAAATATATTTTAATACAAAATGGTTTTTTTTATAGTGACATTTCTATAAAATTTCTCAATGAATTCCGTATGTCAATCAAAGATTTTTAGGTGTTGCGAATGTCCACGGCAAGGAATTTTGTGGTATGTTATCAAACCAAACTTTCTGATAAAAATATATTTTAATACAAAATGGTTTTTCATAGTGACATATCTACAAAATTCCTCAATGAATTCCGTATGTCAATCAAGGAATTTTTAGGTGTTGCGAATGTCCACGGCAAGCAATTTTGTGGTATGTTATCAAACCAAACTTGCTGATAAGAATATATTTTAATACAAAATGGTTTTTATAGTGACATATCTATAAAATTCCTCAATGAATTCCGTATGTCAATAAAGGAATTTTTAGGTGTTGCGAATGTCCACGGCAAGGAATTTTGTGGTATGTTAGCAAACCAAACTTCCTGATAAAAATATATTTTTTAATACAAAATTGTTTTTCATAGTGACATATCTATAAAATTCCTCAATGAATTCCGTATGTCAATCAAGGAATTTTTAGGTGTTGCGAATGTCCACGGCAAGGAATTTTGTGGTATGTTAACGAACCAAACTTCGGAATTCAAAAATATGTTTCTCATATCTACAAAATTCCTCAATGAATTCCGTATGTCAATCAAGGAATATTTAGGTGTTGCGAATGTTCACGGCAAGGATTTTGTGGTATGTTATCAAACCAAACTTCCTGATTAAAATATATTTTAATACAAAATGGTTTTTCATAGTGACATATCTACAAAATTCCTCAATAAATTCTATATGTCAATCAAAGATTTTTAGGTGTTGCGAATGTCTACGGCAAGGAATTTTGTGGTATGTTATCAAACCAAACTTGCTGATAAGAATATATTTTAATACAAAATGGTTTTTCATAGTGACATATCTATAAAATTCCTCAATGAATTCCGTATGTCAATCAAGGAATTTTTAGGTGTTGCGAATGTCCACGGCAAGGATTTTTGTGGTATTTTATCGAACCAAAATTCGGAATTCAAAAATTTGTTAGTCAAACTAAGAACTTCGCGGCATTGATTTTTGGTGATCCTGAACATAAATTAATCATTTATGTAGCTAATTCTTGAAGAAACTTTCTTAATATACACAAATGTTTTTCATAGTGACATATCTATAAAATTCCTCAATGAATTCCGTATGACAATCAAGGAATTTTTAGGTGTTTCGAATGTCCACGGCAAGGAATTTTGTGGTATGTTATCAAACCAAACTTGCTGAAAAAAATATATTTTAATACAAAATGGTTTTTCATAGTGACATATCTATAAAATTCCTCAATGAATTCCGTATGTCAATCAAGGAATATTTAGGTGTTGCGAATGTTCACGGCAAGGAATTTCGTGGTATGTTATCAAACCAAACTTCCTGATTAAAATATATTTTAATACAAAATGGTTTTTCATAGTGCCATATCTATAAAATTCCTCAATGAATTCCGTATGTCAATCAAGGAATTTTGAGGTGTTCCGAAAGTCCACGGCAAGGAATTTTGTGGTATGTTATCGAAACAAACTTCGGAATTCAAAAATTTGTTTCTCATATCTATAAAATTCCTCAATGATTTACAAATGTTTATTAAGGAATTTTTAGGTGTTGCGAATGTTTACGGCAAGGAATTTTGTGGTATGTTATCAAACCAAACTCTCTGATAAAAATATATTTTAATACAAAATGGTTTTTCATAGTGACATATCTATAAAATTCCTCAATGATTTCCAAATGTTAATCAAGGAATTTTTAGGTGTTGCGAATGTTCACGGCAAGGAATATTGTGGTATGTTATCAAACCAAACTTGCTGATAAGAATATATTTTAATACAAAATTGTTTTTATAGTGACATATCTATAAAAATCCTCAATGAATTCCGTATGTCAATAAAGGAATTTTTAGGTGTTGCGAATGTCCACGGCAAGGAATTTTGTGGTATGTTAGCAACCCAAACTTCCTGATAAAAATATATTTTAATACAAAATGGTTTTTCATAGTGACATATCTACAAAATTCATCAATAAATTCTATATGTCAATCAAAGATTTTTAGGTGTTGCGCATGTCTACGGCAAGGAATTTTGTGGTATGTTATCGAAACAAACTTCGGAATTCAAAAATTTGTTTCTCATATCTATAAAATTCCCTAATGATTTCCAAATGTTAATCAAGGAATTTTTGGGTGTTGCGAATGTTCACGTCAAGGAATTTTGTGGTATGTTATCAAACCAAACTCTCTGATAAAAATATATTTTAATACAAAATGGTTTTTCATAGTGACATATCTATAAAATTCCTCAATGAATTCCGTATGTCAATCAAGGAATTTTTAGGTGTTGCAAATGTCCACGGCAAGGAATTTTGTGGTATGTTATCAAACCAAACTTCCTGATAAAAATATATTTTTTAATACAAAATTGTTTTTCATAGTGACATATCTATAAAATTCCTCAATGAATTCCGTATGTCAATCAAAGATTTTTAGGTGTTGCGAATAACCACGGCAAAGAATTTTGTGGTATGTTATCAAACCAAACTTGCTGATAAGAATATATTTTAATACAAAATTGTTTTTATAGTGACATATCTATAAAAATCCTCAATGAATTCCGTATGTCAATAAAGGAATTTTTAGGTGTTGCGAATGTCCACGGCAAGGAATTTTGTGGTATGTTATCAAACCAAACTTCGGAATTCAAAAATTTGTTTCTCATATCTATAAAATTCCTTAATGATTTCCAAATGTTAATCAAGGAATTTTTAGGTGTTGCGAATGTTCACGGCAAGGAATATTGTGGTATGTTATCAAACCAAACTTGCTGATAAAAATATATTTTAATACAAAATGGTTTTTCATAGTGACATATCTATAAAATTCCTCAATGAATTCCGTATGTCAATCAAAGATTTTTAGGTGTTGCGAATGTCTACGGCAAGGAATTTTTTGGTATGTTATCGAACCAAACTTCGGAATTCAAAAATTTGTTTCTCATATCTATAAAATTCCCTAATGATTTCCAAATGTTAATCAAGGAATTTTTGGGTGTTGCGTATGTTCACGGCAAGCAATTTTGTGGTATGTTATCAAACCAAACTCTCTGATAAAAATATATTTTAATACAAAATGGTTTTTCATAGTGACATATCTATAAAATTCCTCAATGAATTCCGTATGTCAATCAAGGAATTTTTAGGTGTTTCGAATGTCCACGGCAAGGAATTTTGTGGTATGTTATCAAACCAAACTTCCTGATAAAAATATATTTTAATACAAAATGGTTTTTTATAGTGACATATCTATAAAATTCCTCAATGAATTCCGTATGTCAATCAAGGATTTTTTAGGTGTTGCGAATGTCCACGGCAAGGAATTTTGTGGTATGTTATCGAAAAAAACTTCCTGATAAAAATATATTTTAATACAAAATGGTTTTTTATGTTGACATATCTATAAAATTCCTAAATGAATTCCGTATGTCAATCAAGGAATTTTTAGGTGTTGCGAATGTCCACGGCAAGGAATTTTGTGGTATGTTATCAAACCAAACTTGCTGAAAAAAATATATTTTAATACAAAATGGTTTTTTATAGTGACATATCTACAAAATTCCTCAATGAATTCCGCATGTCAATCAAAGATTTTTAGGTGTTGCGAATATCCACGGCAAGGAATTTTGTGGTATGTTATCAAACCAAACTTGCTGATAAAAATATCTTTTAATACAAAATGTTTTTTTTTATAGTGACATTTCTATAAAATTCCTCAATGAATTCCGTATGTCAATCAAGGAATTTTTAGGTGTTGCGAATGTCCACGGCAAGGATTTTGTGGTATGTTATCGAACCAAACTTCGGAATTCAAAAATTTGTTACTTAAACTAAGAACTTCGCGGCATTGATTTTTGGTGATGCTGAACATATATTGATCATTTATGTAGCTAATTCTTGAAGAAACTTTCTCAAAATACACAAATGTTTTTCATAGTGATATATCTTTAAAATTCGTCAATGAATTCCGTATTTCAATTAAGGAATTTTTAGGTGTTGCGAATGTTCACGGCAAGGAATTTTGTGGTTTTTTTATCGAAAGAAACTTCGAAACTAACAAATTTCTGACTTAAACTAAGAACTTTGCGGCATTGATTTTTGGTAATCCTGAACATAAATTTATTATTTATGTAGCTAATTCTACAAAAAACTTTCTCGAAATACATTAATGTTTTTCATAGTGACATATCTATAAAATTGCTCAATGAATTCCGTATGTCAATCGAGGAATTTTTAGGTGTTGCGAATGTCCACGGCAAGGAATTTTTTGGTTTTTTTATCGAAAGAAACTTCGAAATTAACAAATTTCTGACTTAAACTAAGAACTTTGCGGCATTGATTTTTGGTAATCCTGAACGTAAATTTATTATTTATGTTGCTAATTCTACAAAAAACTTTCTCAAAATACATTAATGTTTTTCATAGTGACATATCTATAAAATTCCTCAATTAATTCCGTATGTCAATCAAGGAATTTTAAGGTGTTGCGAATGTCCACGGCAAGGAATTTTGTGGTATTTTGTTGAACCACAATTCGGAATCTATAAACTTGTTTCTCAAACTATGAACTTCGCGGCATTGATTTTTGGTGATCCTGAACATAAATTGCTAATTTATGTAGCTAATTCTTGAAGATCTTTCTCAAAATTCAAAAATGTTTTTCATAGTGACATATCAATAAAATTTCTTAATGATTTCCATATGTCAATCAAGGAATTTTTAGGTGTTGCGAATGTCCACGGCAAGGAATTTTGTGGTATGTTATCAAACCAAACTTCCTGATAAAAATATATTTTAATACAAAATGGTTTTTCATAGTGACATATCTACAAAATTCCTCAATGAATTCCGTATGTCAATCAAGGAATTTTTAGGTGTTGCGAATGTCCACGGCAAGGAATTTTGTGGTATTTTGTTGAACCACAATTCGGAATCTATAAACTTGTTTCTCAAACTATGAACTTCGCGGCATTGATTTTTGGTGATCCTGAACATAAATTGCTAATTTATGTAGCTAATTCTCCAAAAAACTTTCTCAAAATACATAAATGTATTTCATAGTGAAATATCAAAAAAAATTCGTTAATGATTTTCATATGTCAATTAAGGAATTTTTAGGTGTTGCGAAAGTCCACGGAAAAGAATTTTGTGATTTTTTATCGAAAGAAACTTCGAAATTACCAAATTTCTGACTTAAACTAAGAACTTTGCGGCATTGATCTTTGGTGATCCTGAACATAAACTGCTAATTTATGTAGCTAATTCTTGAAGATCTTTCTCAAAATTCAAAAATGTTTTTCATAGTGACATATCAATAAAATTTCTTAATGATTTCCATATGTCAATCAAGGAATTTTTAGGTGTTGTGAATGTCCACGGCAAGGAATTTTGTGGTTTGTTATCAAACCAAACTTCCTGATTAAAATATATTTTAATACAAAATGGTTTTTCATAGTGACATATCTACAAAATTCCTCAATGAATTCCGTATGTCAATCAAGGAATTTTTAGGTGTTGCGAATGTCCACGGCAAGGAATTTTGTGGTATGTTATCAAACCAAACTTCCTGATAAAAATATATTTTAATACAAAATGGTTTTTCATAGTGACATATCTACAAAATTCCTCAATGAATTCCGTATGTCAATCAAGGAATTTTTAGGTGTTGCGAATGTCCACGGCAAGGAATTTTGTGGTATGTTATCAAACCAAACTTCCTGATAAAAATATATTTTAATACAAAATGGTTTTTCATAGTGACATATCTATAAAATTCCTCAATGAATTCCGTATGTCAATCAAGGAATTTTTAGGTGTTGCGAATGTCCACGGCAAGGAATTTTGTGGTATGTTATCAAACCAAAATTTGGAATTATAAAATTTTTTACTCAAACTAAGAACTTCGCGCCATTGATTTTTGGTAATCCTGAACATAACTAAATAATTTATGTAGCATATTCTGTGCAAGCAGTACATAGAAATAAACGTGTGACTGTCCAACTACTATGTGCCAGGTCAAGAATAGCTCCCATTAAGCTTTCTACAATTCCACGTCGGGAACTATGTGCAGCTTTAGTTGGAGCTGAGCTTGCGGAAAAGGTGAAGCTTGAACTCAATCTAAATGTAGTAACACCAATGTATTATTGGACTCAAAGGTGGTTTTTTCCTGGATAAAGTCTCCGTCCTACAACTTCCACACGTTTGTAGCGAATCGGATATCGAAAATTCAGGAATTAACATTACTACGACAATGGAGACACGTACCAAGTACCCAAAACCCCGCTGACGTCTTATCACGAGGTATATCGGCAGCTCAATTAAGGACCCATTCACTTTGGTTTTACGGTCCAATATATTTATCCGGGCCATCATCACAATGGCCAACACAAACTGCTTCGATTCCATTGTCTACCTCGGAATCAAACTTGGTGAAAAAAACAGGATTTGTACAACATGAAGCACAGCAACTCGTTAAGATAGCTTCAACGCATTATTGCATATATACGTCGTTTCTGCCACGCAAAGAACAGAACAGCAAACGACGCAGCTAAACTTGAATGAACTGGAAGAGGCGCGCATGTTTAATCTGCGAAATATACAACAAAATGCATTTCCTGAATATTATGACACGGTCAAGAAAGGAACTGTCCCGAAGGCCTGCCCGCTCGTGAGTCTAAACCCCATCATGAAGGATTCACTCATTGCAGTTGGTGGACGCTTGGAAAATTCTCGACTTCCTGAGACAGCAAAGCATCAAATTTTGTTGCCATACAATGACCCAATTGTAAAAATGATTATTCAAGAAATTCACGTACAGAACATGCACTGCGCTTCGTTGGAACATAGATCCATTTACCAACAAAATTTATGGATTTTAAATGGCACTTCTCTTCCAAGAAGCATTGTAAGGAATTGCGTTCGGTGCCGAAGGTTCCAACCCTCCGGTTTACAACAAATGATGGGAGTCCTTCCCTCAGCCAGAGTAACTCCATCAAAACCGTTTTCACACAGCGGAGTAGATAACTGTGGACATTTCTGGATCCACCTTAAGGTCAGAGGAAAGAAACCTGACAAGGCATATATAGCCGTATTCGTCTGTTTCGCCTCAAAAGCAGTGCACCAGGAGTTGGTTAATGATTTGACAACAGCTGCTTTCATACGTCGCTGCTATTTGGCTCGTCGAGGAAGGATCGACACCATATATTGTGACAGCGCAACAAGCTTCGTGGGAGGTTGCAATCAGTTAAAGGAACTCAATGTAGCAATCTTATCCAGAAAGGCTAAGGATGAGATCACTGAGAGCTGCAATAAATTGAAAATCAATTTCAGTTTCATTCCACCACGTGCAGCAGTAAAATCAGCAATAGACATTCTGAAAAGAAATGTGGAAACGGCACCACTCACGTTCGAAGAATTGAACACAGTGATTGCGGAAGTGGAAGCCATATTAAATTCGAGGCCACTGACACCACATTCATCGGATCCCAAGGCGATCACACCAGGAGACATTTTTGGGTTTACATAGTTTCTTAAAATAATCTCTCCGGTGTTCTAGTTTCATTGTTTGAACATTCTGCCAAGGGCCACAAAAAGGTGGTAGTTTAAGTACAATGGCAATGACATATTAACCTTAGAGTAAACATTTTTATTTTTTTGTTTTATTTTTATATGTGAGGAAACGTGATCGATTGTAGTCTTCTTGTTTTCTTATTATGTATACAATTATCACTAACAATATTATAAAACAAATTCCTAAAGATAGGTGACCGTATACATGATGAAAGTTAAGGTTTTTTAATTTGAAATGATGATTTTTAATGTCATATAGCTCATTCTTTAATTGATCTATCTCTACTGTATTGTAGTATGTTGTATGCCAAGTGAGCGTATGCCCAACATATTGTAGTGTATACAATATGTCAAGTAACAACTCACAACATTGCGACACTTTGTTGCTATGTTTATACAACCACAAATATACACACATAAGTGCAGTAATAAGATCCGCCACTTATGCGGACTGGCCGCTCCGTGAGATCGCTGGCCTAAGCACTTCTTGAGTATGTACCATCAGTACATATATATGAATATGTATATGGGCACATACATACTGCAACTCTCTCTCTCTCTGCCGACGCTGTTAGCGGCAGAGTTAACTTAGTATATAGCATATTATAAGCAAAAGATATTTTTGAATAAAACCAAGAAGACATTCTGGAAGAAACCGTCAAAGACTATGGATGTTGTCATTTAACATCAGCCGCATTCCAAAACAACTTATTACATGGCGACCGTGACAGTGTAAAAAACATTTATTGAATTATGTCAGATATCGAATGGAGAAAACTACTTAAAAAGTACAAACAAAAACAAACCACTACCAGCTAATTACTACAAACAACAACAAAAAATTTCCAAACGATGGACCACGCCCACTCACAATAGCTGAGTACCGGGCACGCCAGGAGAAAAAGGCCAAAAAGAAAACTAAACGCGGAGGACAAGTGAGAAAACTTCTGCAAATAAAAAGGCTTGAAGAAGAGTCTTTCAAATTCATCACAACACCAGAAGACCGACAACGCTGCCTAGAGCGTATACAAGAGATTAAAAAGGAACTTCGTGGGAGATCAAAGCAGAGCAAGAGGGCCGCAGAAATGCGCAAGCCTTAACTTGCAAATAAATTAAGCCTCTAAATGAATTGAAGCACGAAAGTGCAATTCAAAATTACTAACTTCTGTTAGGCTTTTTACTAACAATGTGGTTGGAGAATTTTTTTTTCTCTCTGAATTGTTGTGACTTGTGAGCCAACCACATATATATATATATATATAAAAAAAAAAAAAAATAATAACATTTCCACGTCTCTGGCACTGGTTATTAACCAGTTGCAATTAGTATATATATGAAAGTAAATATGAAAAAAAAAAAAACATACAAATTCGATATCAAAACTATAATATACATATGAATATTCATACAAATAGTATAAGTAAATTTGATGAGATATATATACTAACACCCAATATGGGTTTAATTGACACTAAAACAGTGGATTCCACTGCAAATGTAATTAACAAAATAGAATCATCAAGCGCTGACTTACAGCTAACAAACATATTATTGTCTGTAATCGTTTTTATCTTGTGTGCGTATGTCATTTATAAAGCTTACATTTTGCACAATAAGTGTATAAGGAAAAGGGCCTTAAGCCAAGCTAACGATTTAGACAAAATCTAAAATAACGCACACTCAAAAAAAAAAAAAAAAAAAATGATAAAATAAAAATCAAATAACAATAATTAATGATCAATAATGTATTATTATGGAATGGGAAACAATCAGAGACAGAATAATAGAAATTAAAGTAACATTTGACAAATCATATAAATGCTTAACACAAAATAGGGATATTCAGAAAAATACAGTAAATAAACACGCAAATATATTAGTAGAAAGCTTTAATGAAGCTCGTCAACTAATATACGACTATCGGAACGAATTAAATAGTGATCATTGGACTCAAGTATGTAAGGTACTAAGCAAATTTAGAGAGAACTTGTTTAGCATCAAATCCAAACACAATTTGGATATATCAATACCTACTGTTCTAAACACAAAAATTTCATTAAAAAACGAATCAGAAGAGTTAGAAAATATTTCAGAATCTGAAGAACTTGAAGATATAGAATTACAAGACAGTGACATAAATAACTTAACAATCCCAGCTACAATAACTTTAACTGAATTGTCAGATTTTGATTCTAATTCAGAACACAAACCGATCACAATGGCTCAAACAACAATTGAGTTTATTAAAACAGCCTCGTCCATACTTTCGGAGTATGATGGCAAAGCTGAAAATTTGCAAAGTTTCACAGACGCGTTGAGTCTAATAGATTCACTTAAAGGCGATCACGAAGCAACTGCAATCAGCTTGATAAAGACCAAACTTAAAGGTCATGCAAGAAACTTAATAAGTGATGAAAAAACAATCGCTGAAATTATTGCAAAACTTGCAAGAACTGTCAAAGGAGAATCAGTTGAAGTACTATCAGCTAAACTCCTGAATCTACAACAAAAAAGCAAAACTGCCAACACTTACACACAAGAAGTTGAGCAATTGACAAAAGCCCTACAAGGTGCTTACATTAACGATGGGTTAAGTTCTGACTTAGCCACGAAATACAGCACAGCTCAAGCTGTAAAGGCCATGACCAAAAACTGCGCTATTGATAAGGTAAAACTTATCATGCAGGCAGGCACATTCACTAACATGAATGATGCCATATCAAAATTTGTAAATAGTTGCACAGAAGCAACTGGACAACATAACACTGTCCTTTATTGCCAAAATCACTCCCACCATGGCGGAAACCGTGGCAGGGGTAATTTCAGAGGCCGACCATTCAACAGGGGAGGCTCTCGTTATAATAACAATAACGGATACAACAATAACAGATACAACAATAACAGAGGCAACACTCGAGGTAACTCATACAGAGGCGCACCAAATAGAGGACGCGGACAGCAGAGTCAGGTCCGAATTACACAAGGTAATTCGGAAAACCAACAAACCCCCTTGAGCAACCCACAGTAAAAATATTAAACATAAATCTTAGTCTCAGTAGTATAATCAAGATACATAACAGTAAAAATAATAGTCCATTAACATTACTAGTAGATACTGGAGCAAATGTCTCTATCCTAAAAAACATTAACGTAAATTCAAATATTAATCAAAACTATAAAACAAATATAACAGGAATTGGACAGGGAACAATACAATCAATTGGACAATCTACAATTGATTTACTTTTCGATTACTTTGTAATCAGTCACGACTTTCAAATAGTCTACAATGAATTTCCAATACCATGCGATGGAATTCTTGGACTAGACTTCATTCGAAAATTTAATTGCATACTAGATTATCAAAATGATGAGTTCATCATGAAACCAACATCAGTAAATTACCAAATTCATGTAAAACTATTACATAACGATGTGGACAATTCAATATTATTACCAGCTAGATCAGAAGTAATAAGAAAAATAACGCTTCTGACAAATGAAGAAACTGTATTGGTACCAAACCAGGAAATTCACCCTGGGGTATTAATAGCTAATAGTTTGGTAGCAAGTAATAATGCAATTGTTCATATTTTAAATACAACAAATGAAAATATTAAAATTCAAAAGCCAAAAGTAAAATTCGAATCAGTAAACGATTACGAAATTCAAAAACAAGCTATAAATCAAAGTAATAGAAGCAATGAAGTCTTGAAAAAACTAAAATTCCCAGAGCAATTCCAAGACAAGCTTACTGACCTATGTACCAGATATAGTGACATATTTGGTCTAGAAACAGAAGCAATTTCATGTAATAATTTTTATAAACAAAAATTAAGACTTTCAGAAAAAACTCCAGTATATATAAAGAATTATAGAAATGCTGAATCTGAGAAGCCAGAAATAAACAGACAGGTTGAAAATCTAATTAAAAACGGTATAGTCGAACCATCTATATCCGAATATAATAGCCCACTTCTCTTGGTACCCAAGAAATCTCTTCCAAATTCGAAGGAAAAAAAATGGCGTTTAGTAGTTGATTATCGCCAGATAAATAAGAAACTTTTAGCAGATAAATACCCTCTTCCGAGGATAGAAGAAACCTTAGACCAACTAGGACGAGCAAAATACTTTTCATGTCTCGATCTTATGTCGGGATTTCATCAAATAGAACTAGATGAAAAATCTAGAAACATAACATCATTTTCCACGAACTCTGGTTCCTATCGCTTCACGCGATTACCTTATGGTTTAAAAGTAGCCCCAAATTCATTCATGCGAATGATGACACTCGCATTTGCCGGTCTTGAACCATCACAAGCATTTCTGTATATGGATGACTTGATAGTCATTGGCTGTTCTGAACAGCATATGTTTAAAAATTTGTCAAATATTTTTGACTCGTGTAGAAAACACAATTTAAAATTAAACCCAGAGAAATGTTCATTTTTTATGCATGAGGTTACATTCCTCGGCCATAAATGCACAGACCATGGCATCCTCCCGGATGATAAAAAATACGATGTAATAAAAAATTATCCAATCCCTACTGACGCGGATAGTGCACGACGATTCGTCGCGTTATGTAATTATTACAGACGATTTATTCATAATTTCGCACAATATTCACGTCACTTGACTAAACTGTGTAGAAAGAACGTTCAATTCGAATGGACAAAAGAATGCAATGACGCATTTAACTATTTAAAAAAGGCACTAATGAAACCAACATTACTGCAATATCCCGATTTCAGCAAAGAATTTTGCATAACCACAGATGCAAGTAAACATGCGTGTGGTGCGGTACTATCCCAAGAGTACAACAATATACAACTACCAATTGCATTTGCGTCACGATCATTCACACAGGGAGAAAGCAATAAATCAACTACAGAGCAGGAATTAACTGCAATCCACTGGGCAATAAAACACTTTCGACCATATGTATATGGCAGACATTTCGTAGTTAAAACAGATCATAGACCTTTAACATTTTTATTTTCAATGAAAAACCCAACATCAAAACTAACAAGAATGAGACTAGATTTAGAAGAATACCAATTCACAGTAGAATATCTCAAGGGGAAAGATAATCACGTAGCAGATGCATTATCTAGAATCAAAATAGAATCACTAATAGAAATGAACAGGAACATAACGATCGTACAAACGAGATCATCAAAACGACAGCAAAATATCTGGCCAGATAATAAAACAAAATTGCAAAAAGAAGAAAAAGAGCCCAATGTCTATGAAGTCATTAGCAATAATGACGTAAAGAAATTTGTAAAAATAAAATTCGATAAATCCAAATGTTTATTTAAACAAGGAAAAAGAATTATTTCACAATTTTCAGTTAATGATTTGTACTCCAATGAAAAATTCGACCTAGGTCAATTCTTTCAAAGGCTTAATTCAGAAGCCGGGTTACATAAAATTGTTAACTTACAGTTGTCACCAAGTGAACAAATTTTCGAATTTGTATCACTAAATGAATTTAAAAATATGGGCAATAAATATTTAAATACATTAAAAGTAGCGCTACTAAATAAAGTGACACACATAGACAAAAATGACGAAAGTCAAATTAAAGCAATACTGTCGAAATACCATGATGATCCTATAGAAGGAGGCCATACAGGAATTACGCGTACCCTGTTAAAAATTAAGAAATACTATTATTGGCCCCAAATGACTAAGACAATAACAAGATATGTGAAACGTGTATAAAATGCCAACAGGCAAAAACCACTACGCATACCAAAGCTCCTATGATATTAACAAATACTCCAAATACTGCATTTGACACTGTTTTAATAGATACAATTGGACCATTACCTCGAACAAAGAATGGCAATGAGTACGCAATAACAATAATATGCGACCTAACCAAATATCTAGTTACAATACCAGTAACAGACAAAAGTGCAAAAACAGTTGCTAAAGGAATATTTGAATTCTTTGTATTAAAGTACGGTCCTATGAAGACGTTCATAACGGACATGGGTACTGAATATAAAAATTCACTTATAAATGACTTGTGCAAGTATATGAAGATAAGTAATATACACTCAACAGCACATCATCATGAAACTTTAGGGACAATTGAAAGGAGTCATCGAACATTTAACGAATTTGTTCGTTTATATATTTCGATTGACAAAGACGATTGGGACATATGGTTGAACTATTTCACCTATTGTTTCAATACTACTCCATCAACAGTACACGAATACTGCCCTTACGAACTTGTTTATGGCAGATTACCAAGACAATTCACAGAATTTAATAGTATAACTAAAATAGATCCTATATACAACATAGATGATTATGCTAAAGAATTTAAGTTTAGATTAGAAACAGCTTATAAAAGAGCAAAAAATTTAATAGACTTAGAAAAACAAAAACGAAAATTAGAATACGACAAAAAATTAAATGACATAGAACTCGAAGTAGGAACTCTAGTACTCCTAAAGAACGATACAGCACATAAGTTGGAAAGTAAATATTTAGGTCCATATAAAGTTATAAGTATAGAAGATAGAAACAACATTCAAATAGATGTAGGAAAAAAGAAACCACAGATAGTAAATAAAAACAGGTTAAAACTATTCAAAAGTTAGATAAGCAAAAAAAAAAAAAAAAAAAAAATATAATATTGCAATCTAAAGGCCTGATCAGCCACAATATAATTCATAAAATTATAAATAAATAAATAAATATATATCAAAAAAAAAAAAAGAGAAAAACAAAATTGTAAATTATATACAAAATTTTTTTTATTAATACCAATACACTTTCATTTCATATTATCATACTAATTATATATATAAGCATTCAAAAAAAAAAAAATTTTTTTTCATACAACATAATATACAAAAACAAAAAAAACAAGTAAGAAAAGTACAGTCGAGCGCGCCCGACCGTAAAATACTCTCTGCATTTTTCGCGATTTAATTATTAAAATCGGTCTAGAGATATTACAAGGTGTAGTACTTACATTAAACCACGTTGAAACAAAAACAATCTAAGCATAATCAAACATACATCTGTTTGTCTGTATGCGAATACACATACGAATGACAATATATGATGCATATACATGTATGTATGTATGTGTGTATTCAGCGCGGCTAGCGACTGCGGGCAGCGCTGCCGCCACGCAAGCAACGAAAACATTCAAACATGTGCTTGTATGTTTCTGTCTCGCTTGCACGCTGCCGTCACATGTGCTTGTATGTTTCTGTCTCACTTGCACTCATACATGATATTGCATTCGGTTATCAATATTGCAACGCTTCTAATTTTCTTGTTTATAGTGCTATTTCAATGCGCCTTTCAGGATAGTTTGATATAGTTAGTCTTCACACGAATTATAAATTACAATACTGTACTATATTAAAGAATGCCTAAAAAGTTGAGAATTACTTTTATTAATTGTGGGAAAACGGGGCGTGGCAGTCCAAAAATTTAAATGTCAATGCATTTACGCTGTTGCTAGGAACCTTCATACCAAAATTGGTGATCCTAGGTGCAATAGTTATTGAGATATTCGCCCAAAACACCAATTTTTTCCGAGGTGTGTCTAGTTTTTTGCTCATTGTGGGCGAATGGGGCGTGGCATCGAAAAAAAAAAAGATTCTTGTATTGACTGACTAAATATGTGATCGATTGAGACCAAGCTCGAACTTGTAGCTCTTACCATCTCTGAAATCTGTTTGTTCATACGGACGGACAGACGGACAGACAGACAGACGGACAGACAGACGGACAGACAGACGGACAGACGGACATGGCTATATCGACTCGGCTTGTGATGCTGATCAAGAATATATATACTTTATGGGGTCTGCCACGCCTCCTTCTGCCTGTTACATACATTTTCACAAACCCAATATACTCTTGCAGAGAGTATAAAAATTCTAATAATAATTTTTATATTAAATAACTACATTATATTACGTTATTTTAAAAAAAAGGGAGGTGTAGTATGTTGTATGCCAAGTGAGCGTATGCCCAACATATTGTAGTGTATACAATATGTCAAGTAACAACTCACAACATTGCGACACTTTGTTGCTATGTTTATACAACCACAAATATACACACATAAGTGCAGTAATAAGATCCGCCACTTATGCGGACTGGCCGCTCCGTGAGATCGCTGGCCTAAGCACTTCTTGAGTATGTACCATCAGTACATATATATGAATATGTATATGGGCACATACATACTGCAACTCTCTCTCTCTCTGCCGACGCTGTTAGCGGCAGAGTTAACTTAGTATATAGCATATTATAAGCAAAAGATATTTTTGAATAAAACCAAGAAGACATTCTGGAAGAAACCGTCAAAGACTATGGATGTTGTCATTTAACATCAGCCGCATTCCAAAACAACTTATTACAGTATGGTTAATAATTGGATATCTCAATGGATCCCATATAATTTTCGGTATCTCAATTATATTACTTATATAATAAGGTGACAATTTTTCGTAACTTTTGTAGTGTACTGCTTTTCAGTTGGCGTGGGTATTGCTAACCTATGGGAGATCGGGATTGTGCACTTCTTGCGATGCTCGGACACAGCTCGACGGATGGGGTGGGGTTCTTCCTTTCTCCTTTATATAGAAGCAACTGCTACACAATAGTTAAGTGCACGTTATTCAAAGAAAAGTAAAATGTGGAACACTGAGGAACTTTAAAACCAGACGGACATTGGACCTTAGACAACCGTGTGAGAGTATTTGGCTGTTGATCATACTCTGTCTTCACCCTCCCTACCTTGGCGAACCCGAAAAGAGTTATGGTTCGCCCCATTTTTAATTTCTATTGTACTTAGTTAGGGGACATGACGCAGATCAGTGACGGATAACAATTCAAATTATAGTTTCATTTGTAAACTTCTTACGGATAACATTTTATTAATTCTTTATATTGATTCAAATAGTTTGTAAATAGTCTTCTTTCCATTTTTACCAAAATTCATTTATAATCCTTTTAATTAATTTTCATCCGTCAAAATTGTTTATCTTCTCCTCATTTGTAGACTCTATTGCTTCCAAATTAGGTCTACCAATCAGAAAATGTCCCGGCGTTAATATCCCCATGTCCTTAATATCTTTTCCAGTACACTATGGGAAAAAATCCCATTTTTTTGGCATTAATTACAAATAATGAGCTAGAGACATGAAATTTTTTTTGGGTGTTCGTCAGACTTTAACTTAATTTTGGATTCTTTTGGTTTTTTCAATTTGACCCTCATTTGACCCCTATAATTTTTTTCCTTTTCCAAGTGTGTTACCAAAATCTAATCAATAAATAAATCTAAATATGAAGAGTTGCACTTGATTTTTTTTGCCATTTGTAAAAATTTGACAGTTCTTTTAATTTTTTGTTATTTTTATATTATGTTTTTTATATTAATATTACAACAAACATACTTTTGTAACGTGTTTTTTATTTATAATTAAAATTAGTCACATTCTTCTTCTAATTCTAATTCAAAATCTAATGCAGTATCCTTGTCATCTGTCCATTCGTCACTTGAATCACTTTCATGTTTTTTAAAAATATGATCGGGAGATTCAAATAGCGCAACGACTTCATTCGGAATATTCATTTTTTTATTTAATTTTTGGCGTTCATTTAGGCACACGCTTGATAATAGAGGATCAGAGGAGCCTAATGCTCTGTTAAAAACATCGGTTATATTATCCAATCTACAGCATTTTCTTGCATGAGATCTTCTGTCATTCTTGTATATTTTGTTTCTGGCTCAGATGCGTTCTCTCCAAGCACTCCGACAGGAACTATGCATTTATTCATTATTTGGTATCCGAGTACCAATACTTTGTGTACTGTCGGTGACATTGGGTACCAATCATACAATTTCATGTAAAGCTCGAAAGTGTGGGCGCAGAAGTCTTTGAATTTTTCGACATTAATTTTAAATTCGGAAGATATAGCAATTAATATTATATAAAAATTCTTTATAATTTCATAATTAATTTTTAAAATATCAGAAAACAGTTTGGTATTAGAAAAAGCTCTCCTAGCAGTGTTGCCATCATTGCTACTACCACTGCCGTTCTGTTTTGGCTTACTTACATTAAGACCTAATTCTGACCACAAGTTTTCTTGAATGTGGTGCTTACGTAACTGTACAAGCTCCTTGTCCATACCTTTGACGTGCCACTTTTTTATATGAATTCTATAGGACACATTTAAAACAAATTCTATAAATCTAATCCACGCATGAAGCGGGCTAATTCCATATTGTAAATTCTCGCTTTTAACATTAAATATTGTCGAATTAATATTTTTTGTATGCAATACTTGAGTCGGCTTTTCTCCACACATAGAACAGGACTGGCATGAGTTGGTGCCAGTCAAAATGTTTAAGACTGTCCTATCAATAAGCGTGCAATGCATATCGTATTTGGTATGCACTATTTTGTTTTTGTAAATATACAAATGATCTTCAAGATTTGTAATCTGATTAACCAACTTGGATTTTTCATTTAGAATAAGGTCCGAGCTTTCCTTGGCAAATTCCAGCTTTACCGGCCGACACAATCTAACAGACTGGGGTGTCCTATTAATCCATATTACTCGTTCCAATTCATCAATGAGTTTCAACAGAATGATTGTTGTTACAAACAAAGAATGGTCCAGAGAAGCAGGTTCAACAAATTGAAATTTTTGTTTGTAGCAGCTTTGGCCTGTTGAACCATCAAATTCATAGCTAACTATTAATTTACAATACGATATGTCCGATAAAGTCTCAAGAACCTCCTCTTGCATAGTAAAAATACGGTCCATAGTAAGATCCAGTAAGAGTTGTAAAGAAACTTCCGCTTTTGTTTCGCAAATACGGATTCCGGATGATCTGCATTTTAGCTTGGCTTTCAAAACTTCCGCATACGGAGGATAAATATCAGCTCCATGCTGTTTATTCAACGATTTGATGTTTATGTACTGCTATGAGGAACGTCAACGCTCTTTCCGGGCTTATTGGGATCAGCGGATTTCGCACGAGCATCTTTTATTCCTCGTGAATTTTAAGCATAATTGCACTTTCTTAATTGCGTCGATTCTCTCTACTGGACTCATGGCTTTGAATGTGTAACACTGTACCGCATGATGTCCAGGTTTCATGCAAATCGGGCAGTTTTCAATTTTATGTTGCTGAACATAAGAACTCTTCTTTTCATCGTTTTTTAATGAACTAATGGAACCATATTGCTGTTCCAAAAATTCCTTGTCATCTGACAACTCTAGAATCTCTTTTGTCTTTCTGACGTAAGATTCGTATAGTTGTAGAGTCTCTTTATTAAATTTACGCAAAATAATATGCGCAAAGATACTGTCTACTTCATTGGACAGATGTGCTTTTAATTTTATAGTGTGCATAGCCTCACTGCTAGCATCAATAAAATTCTTTCATTTGTTTTTTAGATTCGATATTTACTAAAGGTTAATCAATTAATCAATTTAGTTGATCTGAAAAATGTTTCTTTTGTTTTCGAACCGTTTAGCCAACAGTTCCCACACAACATCATAATTATTTACTGAGCCAGTGAGCCAATGTGATACCATGCTCCTGGCTTCACCTTTTAATTTTAGGTAGAGCTGGAAGATCTCCTGTCTTCACGCCTACCTTATTATTGTTAAGACTTATAAGCTCTAATATGTCAACCATATTGTTAGCATCAAATTCTAATTCTGGAACATCTTCGTTGCATTGAATATTTTGTTTTTCAAAGAAATTAATTTTTTCTTGGATTCTATTCCAAAAAAAAAAAATTAATTTTATTTTTTCTAATGCTACTCCATTCCGGAGTAGCATTTTTCAATTCATTTTCAGTTTCCTGAATATAATTTTTAAGTTGCAACAAGTTTTTATCTTGCTTATCTGCAATCTGATTATTTTCTACTTTTTCTGAAACATTTTCTGTTCCAGGATCAATAGTTTTCTTCGAACATAAATATTGTTCATTTATTGATTTTATTGTTCCTAATATTGTGTCAAATATTTTTTTATTGAAGTAGTCGTGATCGACTGCTCCAATTTTTAAAAGAATAGAGTTGTTTGTTATAAATTTATCTTTTAACTCTTTCAATATTTCAATAGATTGGCTGGAAATAATTCCAGCTTCAATCTCCTGAACTTTTTTTAACAATTACTGCTCACTTTTCCAGCAAGTTATTTGTTGCTTCTGACAACATTTTAACAATATATTTTTTAAATTTAGTTTCATGCACTTATCTTATGTTGTGATGAAGCTGACTCTGCTCACGCTGCTGCTGATGCCGCTGACGTTGACGCTTATGTCGCTGCTATCTTTGCGGACGTTGTTTCTGGCTCTTGGGGTTGTAAGTCCTCTAGCCACTCCGATTTCCGATTCTATTGCTTTTAGAATCGTTTTTAGACCTCGTACTTTGTTTTTTTTTCACTTTCCGATGTAAGCCTCGGAAACGCTATAATATTTGCCCGTCGATTTACTTTTTCGAACGCACACAATTCCGACGTAAAGCCTCGGGAACGCTAAATTTTTTACCGTCGAGTTAGGTTCTCGATCGCACACATTTCCGACGTAAAGCCTCGGAAACGCTAAATTTTTTTTTATTCCCTGCCTCTTTTCCTTTAGAGCGCTTGAGTTTTTTATTAATCCTCTTCGGATATTTATTATCTCTGTCTCACAAGGAGAACTAGGATAGCAACAGACCAATTTATTTTGCACCCTTAAGTATTTTACTATAAGGTGCTGGTTTAAAATTCTGTGTCTCTTACCACTGGTGGGGGAAAATAGTGATGTAAATATCAGTAAAAACATCGATGTCGATGCCCATCGATATTTTCAAAATCAAGCATCGATGTTGGGTTAATACATCGGTTCAAAACTTCGATGCATCGATGTATATCCCCCTTAAAAAAAATGATTTTTAGGGTTTTAAAGCTTTTTCTAGGTGGTTTTTGATGGTTTTGCCACAAACATTGCATTTCGCACTATTGCCATCAATTTTTTTAAAATGTTTCCAGCAAAAACTCGTCTTTTTTGTTATTCAAAAACAATTGATTTTTTGGTATCAATATATGTATGTACATACATATATAAACTAATAGTAAACAGCCATCGAGCAGCTATAGCATATTTCACCAATTTTAATATGATTACTTACTTCGGCATTGCAATATGTGCTGCTAAATTTTTTTAAACGCACTTATAGAAAACGACAAATTTGCAATATGGTGAAATCAAACTAGCGATGCTTTGAAAAACATCGATGCATCGCTAAACATCGGTATCAACAAACACATCGAAAAACATCGGAAAAAATCGCCAAAAAAAAAAATGGTTGATGCATCGATGTTTTTTTACATCACTAGGGGAAAACAACAGAATGCTCGAAGGACCAATGAATAAATAGACATCAAGACTTGTATCCACGGTTGCCACACTTGGCGATTTGGAACCAAAACTGGCTCTTTTTTTATCATTTGGCAAATCGAAAGTTTCGAATTGAATGGCTGGATAACAGCTGGTTGCAGAACAATTCCGGACGTGCATTTTGTAAAGCACTTTAACGGACTCCAAAAGCACGAAAAGCAGGCAATCCACGTAGGAAATGTTAAATCGAAGGAGAATCAAGTAAAACTCGATTCATTTACCAAGGAAAGTACGGCGCATATCAGAAAACTTCAAGACGCAGAATTTGCGCTCATTTGTGTTGATGGATTATTTGCCGAATTTATTAAGAGTTTGTTGTCCGGACTCAAAAATTGCAAAGGACCCAAAATGTGGTCGCACAAAGGCCACACAATTATGCAAACAACTTGGCGACAGGTCAATGGAGAAAATAGTCACTTTATTAAAAAACAAGTAAGATAAGTACAGTCGAGCACGCCCGACCGTATAATACTCTCTGCCTTTTTTTCCTGATTAATTTATTAAAATCGGTCTAGACATGTTACAATGTGTAGTTCTTGCATTAAAACACGTTGAAACAAAAACAATCTAAGCATAATCAAACATACATCTGTCTCTTTTTATGCGAATACACATACAAAAGACAATATATGATGTATATACATATGTATGTATGTGTATATTCGCAGTCGCTGGCCGCGCTGCCGCCACGCAGGCAGAGAAAACATTCGAACATGTGCTTGTATGTTTCTGTCTCGCTAGCACTCATACGTGATATTGCATTCAGTTATCAATATTGTAACGCTTCTAGTTTCTTGTTTATAGTGCGATTTTAATGCACCTTTCAGGATAGTTTGATATAGTTAGTCTTTACACGAATCATAAATAAAAATACTCTACAATAAGAAGAAATGCCTTAAAAACGTATTGAAATATGAATAGTTTTTTAGTTCCTTTATAAAAAGGGGGCGTGGCAGTCCAAAATTTTTGATGGCATGGCATTTATTTAGTCTTTTGGAACCTGCATACCAAAATTGGTGATCCTAGGTGCCATAGTTACTGAGATATTCCCCGAAAACACAGATTTTTGCCGAGGTGTGTCTGGTTTTTTGATCATTGTGGGCGAATGGGGCGTGGCATCGAAAAAAAAAAAATCTTGTATTGACTGACTACATATGTGATCGATTGAGACTAAGCTCGAACTTGTAGCTCTTACCATCTCCGAAATCAGTTTGTTCATACGGACAGACAGACAGACAGACGGACATGGCTATATCGACTCGGCTTGTGATGCTGGTCGCGCCGAATACACATACAGACAAACAGATGTATGCTTGAGTATGCTTACATTGTTTTTGTTTCAACATGTTTTAATGCAAGTACTACACATTGTAATATCTCGATTCCGATTTTAATAAATTAATCGGGGAAAAATGCAGAGAGTATTATACGGTCAGGCGTGCTCGACTGTACTTTTTATACCCCGTACTCTTTAAAAAAGAGTATAGGAGTCTATTAAGTTTGTCAGAATCGAGATGTGCGTAACAGGCAGAAGGAGGCGTGGCCGACCCCATAAAGTATATATATTCTTGATCAGATGAACACCTGGATCTTTTAAACTACAAAAGCTAGAACCATGAAATTCACAATGAAAGTCCGTTATTATGTCAGGCAGATCAAGTTTATTTCAAATTGTTGCCACGCCCCCGACCGCCTCCGCAATGAGCAAAATACCAGACAAACCTCGAAAAAATTTGTGTTATAGGCGAATATCTCAGTAACTATAGCACTTAGGAACACCAATTTTGGTATTCAGGTTCCTAGAGACAGCCTTAATATAACGCCATTCAAAATTTTGAACTGCCACGCCCATTTTTCTCATAAAAAAGTTTCCAACTTCAATGCCGTTTTTAAGGCATTAAATCAAATAGTACAGTGTTGTAATTTAACATTCGCTTAGAGACTTACTATATCTAACTTTCCTGAAAGTGGCATCAAAATCCTATGTCAAACAAGAAATTTATTACTGTTCAAAGCTAATGTTATTTTTCTGCAAAATCACTGCATGCGCGCAACACATACAAACAAACACAGAAACATACAAACATATGCTCGAACGTTTTCTCGACCTGCTTTGGCGGCAGCGCTGCCCAGAGCCGCTGGCCGCGCCGACCAATGCTATACATACACACATATATATGAGCACACATACATATATGCAAATAATCGGAAGAATGATATAAGAGGGTCGTGGTGCAACTGGTAGAGTTGCGGCGCAATATGGAACCTTCGCATGGATCGCGGTTTCGAGTGCTGACAATGACAGTTGTTAATTTATTTATTTTTTAATTTTAATTCAATGTAAATATTTAATTTTAATTTTTTTAAATTTCATTTTAAAATTTTAATTTAAATAAAATGCACTACTATGGGAGTACGGGGTCTTTTACAGTCGGCTCGATCGACTGTAGCCTTTCTTACTTGTCTTACTTGTTTTCATTTAATTTTCTTTTGTTTTATATATTTATGTTTTATTATTTTAGACTAAGTTTACATATATTTAATGATGGTAAATTAAATATATAAAAGAACAAAATTTTAAATTTTTTATTGGCGGAATTTCCACAAACCCACTGACAAGTAGTATTTCAATAGGATTGCTCCTGATCTTGCGCAATCCAGTTGTAATTAAAAGCAAATTCCTATCAGAATTCGATACTGCTCATTGCTTACGGTATTGCACCCCCACTTCCCTAGTACTTCCAAGAATTAGCTACATTAGTTATAAAAATATTTTCAAGATCATCAAAAATCAATGCTGTGAATTTCTTAGTTTCTGTAACAATTTGTAAATTCCGAATTTTTGGGTCGATAAACTGCGTCGAAATACCTTTCCGTGGACTTTCGTAATAACTAAAAATTCCTTGATTGACATTGCGGAATTAATTGAGGAACTTTATACCATGATCACCATGACAAACAAGTAAGAATAGTACAGTCAAGCACACCCGACCATATAACACTCTCTGAATTTATTCACGATTTAATTATTTAAATCGGTATCCGAGTATTACAATGGATAGTATTTGAACAAACATAAACAAAGTAAAATCAAAGATAAATCTGTTTGTCTGCATGCACAAACAAAATTGTTTAAAATTATATGTATCGGTATGTATGTGTCGGCGCGGCACACAGGCAGCGAAATCGTTCGAACGTGTTTTTGAATGTTTCTGTTTTGCTTGCACACATGCTCGAATATTGCTTTGAAATGTAAACTTTGTTACGTGTTTTCTTTCTTAATTATAGTTGTATTTATATGCAAGTTTCAGGTTAGTTTGATATTATTTGTCCCCAAACAAATTTTTATACTCTCTGCAAGAGTATATTGGGTTTGTGCAAATGTATGTAACAGGCAGAAGGAGGCGTGGCAGACCCCATAAAGTATATATATTCTTGATCAGCATCACAAGCCGAGTCGATATAGCCATGTCCGTCTGTCCGTCTGTCTGTCTGTCCGTCTGTCTGTCCGTATGAACAAACAGATTTCAGAGATGGTAAGAGCTACAAGTTCGAGCTTGGTCTCAATCGATCACATATTTAGTCAGTCAATACAAGAATCTTTTTTTTTTTCGATGCCACGCCCCGTTCGCCCACAATGAGCCAAAAACTAGACACACCTCGGAAAAAATCGGTGTTTTCGGCAAATATCTCAGAAACTATGACACCTAGGATCACCAATTTTAGTATGGAGGTTCATAGCGACAGTGCAAAAGCATTGACATATAAAATTTAGGATTGCCACGCCCCTTTTTCCCACATTTAATAAAAATAATTCTCAACTTTCGTTCCGTTTTTTGGCATTTGTTCATATATTACAGTATTGTAATTTATAATTCGTGTGGAGACTAACTGTATCAAACTATCCTGAAAGGCGCATTGAAATCGCACGATAAACAAGAAAACTAGGAGCCTTACAATATTGATAACTGAATGCAATATCATGTATGAGTGCAAGCGAGACAGAAACATACAAGCACATGTTCGAATGTTTTCGCTGCCTGTGTGGCGGCAGCGCTGCCATATATATATTGTCATATATTGTCATTCGTATGTGTATTCGCATACAGACAAACAGATGTATGTGTGATTATGCTTAGATTGTTTTTGTTTCAACGTGTTTTAATGCAAGTACTACACATTGTAATATCTCTAGACCGATTTTAATAATTTAATTCGGAAAAAAATGCAGAGAGTATTTTACGGTCGGGCTTGCTCGACTGTACTTTCCTTTCTTGTTAATTACAGCACTGTGCGACTTGTGGCTGAGACCACCCGCAACAACAACTTGCATCTTGTAATCGGCACAGACGCCAACGCACACCACTGCGTATGGGTAGTGATGGCAAAATTAATCATATGATACACAATAATCGATTATTTTGTTTCAATTTACGATTAAATGTAATCGATTAAGGGCATGCGATTTATTGAATCAATAATCGATTATTCGATCAAATAATTGCTTGGGTGAGTGAATTTTAGCGCGAGTTTGAAACAATGGCACCGACGCAGAGCAAAGTATGGAAGCATTTCCAGAAAATAAATGAAAAGGTAGTAAAATGCAATTTGTGTGAGAAGCAATTAAAATATTGCCAAAACACAACAAATATGTTACAGCATTTAAAGCTGAAACACGCAAACGAGTTTGCGTCCCTCAAGGTTAGTATTACACCCTTTATTTATAATAAAGATAAATATTTTAATTTGATTATTTTTAGAAACCGATCACACGTATTGACGATACGGATGATGAAGAGGAGACAGTTGCAGCAACGGCAACAGCGCCTGTGCAACAGCAACCGAAAATTCAAGCAACGTTTGCAAACGTAAACAGTTTCTAATTAGGGGGTTCTATACACGGGGAAATTACAAAGATGATTATTGAATTTATTGTCACGGATAATTATCCATTTTCTATTGTTGAATGTAATAATGAACTGAATATCATGACAAATATTGTAATAAGTAATATTTATATAAATTTAATTTTAGGATCAGGATTTTTAAAAATGATGAAGAAGATTTTTCCACTCTACAAAGTTCCTGCACGCAATACAATTAAAGCAGAAAAGGTTAAAATATATGACGTAGAGGTTGCCAAATTCGAAACAATGGTGGGTCAAATGTCAGGATTGTCATTAACCACAGACATATGGACTGACAAAAATTTTACCAGTGTGATTGGAATTACACTACATGGTGATTGCCAAGTGCCGGAATATAGTACTTTGGTTAAAGCGCAGTACAAAATCTAAGGAGAATTTGCTAAAGCTGCAACAATCTGCTGGCGTACCAGAGGGAAAAGCACTAAAGGTTATTTTAGATGTCAAAACCAGATGGAATTCCACATTTTATATGCTGGAGCGCTTCGTAAAGTTAATACACTACATTGGCCAAGTCGTCTTAAATTTTTCGGAATCTCCAGAAATGATCTCAACTAAGGACAAGTAAGAAAAGTACAGTCGAGCGCGCCCGACCGTAAAATACTCTCTGCATTTTTCGCGATTTAATTATTAAAATCGGTCTAGAGATATTACAAGGTGTAGTACTTACATTAAACCACGTTGAAACAAAAACAATCTAAGCATAATCAAACATACATCTGTTTGTCTGTATGCGAATACACATACGAATGACAATATATGATGCATATACATGTATGTATGTATGTGTGTATTCAGCGCGGCTAGCGACTGCGGGCAGCGCTGCCGCCACGCAAGCAACGAAAACATTCAAACATGTGCTTGTATGTTTCTGTCTCGCTTGCACGCTGCCGTCACATGTGCTTGTATGTTTCTGTCTCACTTGCACTCATACATGATATTGCATTCGGTTATCAATATTGCAACGCTTCTAATTTTCTTGTTTATAGTGCTATTTCAATGCGCCTTTCAGGATAGTTTGATATAGTTAGTCTTCACACGAATTATAAATTACAATACTGTACTATATTAAAGAATGCCTAAAAAGTTGAGAATTACTTTTATTAATTGTGGGAAAACTGGGCGTGGCAGTCCAAAAATTTAAATGTCAATGCATTTACGCTGTTGCTAGGAACCTTCATACCAAAATTGGTGATCCTAGGTGCAATAGTTATTGAGATATTCGCCCAAAACACCAATTTTTTCCGAGGTGTGTCTAGTTTTTTGCTCATTGTGGGCGAATGGGGCGTGGCATCGAAAAAAAAAAAGATTCTTGTATTGACTGACTAAATATGTGATCGATTGAGACCAAGCTCGAACTTGTAGCTCTTACCATCTCTGAAATCTGTTTGTTCATACGGACGGACAGACGGACAGACAGACAGACGGACAGACAGACGGACAGACAGACGGACAGACGGACATGGCTATATCGACTCGGCTTGTGATGCTGATCAAGAATATATATACTTTATGGGGTCTGCCACGCCTCCTTCTGCCTGTTACATACATTTTCACAAACCCAATATACTCTTGCAGAGAGTATAAAAACGAAATAGTTGAAATAACATCGTTGCTTCAACCAGTAGAGGCTATGACCACTCAAATAAGTGGTGAGAAATATGCTACATTGAGCCTGGTCATACCGATTGTTCATTGTGGACGCCAACAAATACTGAGTGTGATCTGTTACAGATAAAAATTCTAACCTGTGTAATCCTTGTTGCTTCAAGGCTTATAGCATTTAATTTATTTTCACAAATATAGTGTACTGTCACTGTTAAAAAAGATCTTGTGGAGTTAGTAACAGTCACAATATCACATGTGAATGATACATGCTCCACATTTGGAAATGATAGCTTTATTTTAATTTTAGCCTTTTTGATGTTACCTTAAAATAAAAAGAGTATTGCTTTATAAATATGTAAGAATGTATGTATAATATACGTTGGGTTTTACTTTGGAGCGACTAGGAAGCTTATACCTAGGAACACAGGTTGCCATCAATTTGGTCAAACCCTCTTTTTCCACGCAACGTACCGGCATATTGTCCTTACAAATCATGAAAACAACGCAATCCGTAATTTAATTTTCTTTTGATCCTCCATCTAATAATTTAAATTGTCACATTTATAGTGTAATATGTGTATGTAAAAAATAACTACCTTTAAAGGATTCCGCACTTTTAACAGTGTTGCAATGTCGGCTGTGCTATAACCACATCGTCCTCTGGAATAGGGCCCTATAAGAAAAGAAACTATTTTAGATTTATATTCAAACATTGCGTGGGTATGCATGCACTTACCGCTTTGCGTTTTTTTGCCGTCTCCACATTACATTTCAAAAGTGCATCGTAGTGCTTTTTTTAAGATGTGATTTCAAATTGGTAGTATTGCCACTTGTTTTTATAGTTTTGTTGCAAGACTTGCATTTTGCAGATGTACCATCTATTTTCTCAAAAATAGATTTTACTTCCATGGTAAAATTATTTTTGTCGCGGAAAAACAAAAGCAACGGTAAAATATATATCGAATAATAATATCGATATTGATATTATCGCCACAAAAAAATATCACCAAAAAATATATTATCATAAAAAAATATTTATTGATATATCGACATATCAATAATATTTCGACAAGCCTAGATCTGTCACACAGCCAGTGGAAATAAGTTGAAAAAAACTTTGCTGGCTCAATTTGATCGTTGGTTTGGAGCAATGGAACAGTCGTTTTTGTTGGCTGCATCAACTTTGCTGGATCCCCGCTTCAAGAGAATCCATTTTCAAGATCCTCTTGCGTTGGCTTCAGTGGTGAAAAATATTCGGAAAGAAATGGCGACTATGGCCCATGCAAGCCAGGACAGTGTTAGTGATGGCTCAATTGGTGGTGAAGTGGAATTTGACTTATGGGCCCACCACAAGTCGTTGGCACATAAACGCCGCAAAAAAGAAGTGGAGTATCCCGATGTCCAAGACGAGTTGAGCTTTTTTTAAACGCTCCTGTATTGGAGCTGAAACGCAACGTTATTGACGCCTGGGAGGAAATGCGCTCAGTTTACCCAATATTGCATACAGTTGCACAATGCTATTGTTTTCTGCTAGGCACATCTGTACCAGCTGAGCGCATGTTCTCAAAAGCGGGAAATACGGCAACCGAAAAAAGAAATAGATTAACTACGGAACATCTCTCTAAACTTCTTTTCTTAAACTCCGTTTTAAATAAATGAAAATATTTATAAATGCAAAATTTTTATAGTTACTATAAATATTTACTATATTTTTTTCTATAAAATATATAAGGAATTGAAAAAATCATAAAAAAACACTGGTATAAAAATAATCGTTAAATTAACCGATTATTTTTATTTTATGCGATTAATCGCGATTAATAATCGCAAGGGAAAAAATAATCATGTGATACAATAATCGATTTATTAATTTGTTCTGCCATCGCTACGTATGGGGATCAACCGACACCAACATCAGGGGTGAGTCGTTACTTGAATTCTTACTAACCACAACACTAAGTGTCGCTAACACCGGGGAGGCACATACATACGTAGGTCACACTTCGTCCAACGTCCTTGACCTAACACTCGCAACAGGTGTAGCAATAACAAACTGGAGGGTCCTAGACAAACCTCATTCTCTTATCATAGTACATTCAATTTGAATGCAACTTTGATCACAACCCCAAACCAACTCAGTTTAAGAACCCCAAGAACACTGACTGGGCCAAGTTCAGGAGTCTTGTGGCAGAAAAACTCAGCCCACCAGACAACATCAGATCTGCAAAAGACATTGAGAAATCAATGTCGATCGTCAATAAAACTCTTTTTAATGCCTATAATAGCGCATGCCGGCCATCCAAACGCAAAACTAGACCGAAACCACTATGGTGGAACTCCGAGCTCTCAATACAGAGAGCAACTACTAAGGATCTGTTTAAACTTGCAAAGCAGACCGGTATGGAAGTAATCCACGTCGAATACAAAGTCGCGCTCAGGACGAACAAGTCCAACATCAGGAAAGCCAAACTGTTAACAAGTAAGATAAGTACGGTCGAGCACGCCCTACTGCATAATACTCTCTGCATTTTCCACGAATTATATTATTAAAATCGGTATCGAGATATTATAATGTGTAGTACTTGCATTAAAACACGTTGAAACAAAAACATTCTAAGCATAATAAAACATACAGCTGTTTGTCTGTATGCGAATACATATACGAAAGACAATATATGATGCATATGTATGTATGTGTGTATTCGGCGCGGCCAGCGACTGTGAGCAGCGCTGCCCCACGCAGGCAGCGAAAACATTCGAACATGTGCTTGTATGTTTCTGTCTCGCTTGCACTCATACATTGATCACTGCCGCTCAAGTGCTTGTATGTTACTATCTCGCTTGCACTCATACACGATATTGCATTCAGTTATCAATATTGTAACGCTTCTAGTTTCCTTGTTTATAGTCCGATTTCTATGCGCCTTTCAGGATAGTTTGATATAGTTAGTCTCCACACGAATTATAAATTAGAATACTCTACGATAAGAAGAAATGCCATAAAAATGTATTGAATTTTGAATAGTGTCTTAGTTCCTATGGGAAAAGGGGGCGTGTTAGCCCAAGATTCAAGCAACGTTTGCAAACGTAAACAGTTTCTAATTAGGGGGTTCTATACACGGGGAAATTACAAAGATGATTATTGAATTTATTGTCACGGATAATTATCCATTTTCTATTGTTGAATGTAATAATGAACTGAATATCATGACAAATATTGTAATAAGTAATATTTATATAAATTTAATTTTAGGATCAGGATTTTTAAAAATGATGAAGAAGATTTTTCCACTCTACAAAGTTCCTGCACGCAATACAATTAAAGCAGAAAAGGTTAAAATATATGACGTAGAGGTTGCCAAATTCGAAACAATGGTGGGTCAAATGTCAGGATTGTCATTAACCACAGACATATGGACTGACAAAAATTTTACCAGTGTGATTGGAATTACACTACATGGTGATTGCCAAGTGCCGGAATATAGTACTTTGGTTAAAGCGCAGTACAAAATCTAAGGAGAATTTGCTAAAGCTGCAACAATCTGCTGGCGTACCAGAGGGAAAAGCACTAAAGGTTATTTTAGATGTCAAAACCAGATGGAATTCCACATTTTATATGCTGGAGCGCTTCGTAAAGTTAATACACTACATTGGCCAAGTCGTCTTAAATTTTTCGGAATCTCCAGAAATGATCTCAACTAAGGAAAAAAACGAAATAGTTGAAATAACATCGTTGCTTCAACCAGTAGAGGCTATGACCACTCAAATAAGTGGTGAGAAATATGCTACATTGAGCCTGGTCATACCGATTGTTCATTGTGGACGCCAACAAATACTGAGTGTGATCTGTTACAGATAAAAATTCTAACCTGTGTAATCCTTGTTGCTTCAAGGCTTATAGCATTTAATTTATTTTCACAAATATAGTGTACTGTCACTGTTAAAAAAGATCTTGTGGAGTTAGTAACAGTCACAATATCACATGTGAATGATACATGCTCCACATTTGGAAATGATAGCTTTATTTTAATTTTAGCCTTTTTGATGTTACCTTAAAATAACAAGTAAGAAAAGTACAGTCCAGCACGCCCGACCGTAAAATACTCTCTGCATTTTTTCGCGATATAATTATTAAAATCGGTCTAGAGGTATTACCATGTGTAGTACTTGCATTAAAACACGTAGAAACAAAAACAATCTAAGCATAATCACAAATACATCTGTTTGTCTGTATGCGAATACACATACGAAAGCCAATATATGATGCATATACATGTATGAATGTATGTGTGTATTCAGCGCGGCCAGCGACTGCGGGCAGCGCTGCCGCCACGCAAGCAACGAAAACATTCAAACATGTGCTTGTATGTTTCTGACTCGCTTGCACTCATACATTGATATGAATGCGGCAGCGCTGCCGTCACATGTGCTTGTATGTTTCTTTCTCACTTGCACTCATACATGATATTGCATTCGGTTATCAATATTGCAACGCTTCTAGTTTTCTTGTTTATAGTGCGATTTCGATGCGCCTTTCAGGATAGTTTGATATAGTTAGTGTCCACAAGAATTATAAATTACAATACTGTACTATATTAACAAAAGCCTAAAAAACGGAACGAAATTTGATAATTATTTTTATTAATTGTGGGAAAATGGGGCGTGGCAGTCCAAAAATTTAAATGTCAATGCATTTACGCTGTCGTTAGAAACCTTCATACCAAAATTGGTGATCCTAGGTGCAATAGTTATTGAGATATTCGCCCAAAACACCAATTTTTTCCGAGGTGTGTCTAGTTTTTTGCTCATTGTGGGCGAATGGGGAGTGGCATCGAAAAAAGAAAAGATTCTTGTATTGACTGACTAAATATGTGATCGATTGAGACCAAGCTCGAACTTGTAGCTCTTACCATCTCTGAAATCTGTTTGTTCATACGGACAGACAGACAGACAGACAGACAGACAGACGGACAGACGGACATGGCTATATCGACTCGGCTTGTGATGCTGATCAAGAATATATATACTTTATGGGGTCTGACACGCCTCCTTCTGCCTGTTACATACATTTTCACAAACCCAATATACTCTTGCAGAGAGTATAAAAAGAGTATTGCTTTATAAATATGTAAGAATGTATGTATATGTAGGAGATTGAATTAATAATTTGAAGTTGGCGCCTAAAGAGGCAGACAGTGTTGTATAACACTTGAGACAATGTACAACACAGTAACAGGGAAAGTGACGGGAAAGTGTGGTGGTGTGTCGATGGACCGATATATCGCCAGTGCGACTCTGTTTTTGTGGTGGTCGGTTGAGTGGTGGAAGGGTGACTTCACTTCCTTCCGGTGACTTTGACTTGCTTTCCGGTGATGGTGAACGACAGCGACACACAATAACAGAAACGCGCTACACTTTTAAATCTGTAAATATGAATGGCATTAACGATGAAAATCACGCTGCGACATCAGAAGTGGGATCTGCTCAGCCTCCCAATCTTGACATCACATCGCTTTTAGCGCAGAACAGGAGTCTCATGGAAATAATTAAAAGCTTGATGACATCTGAAAGTTCTGTGGAGAAAAAAACAAAACAAGTGACGCTCCCGAAATTCAACCCAGATGGCGATGGTGCGGACGCTTCGGCATGGTGCACTACGGTGGATTTGGTCATGGCGGACAACACGGTCGAAGGCAGCGAACTAGTGATGGCATTGAGCAAGGCTCTGGAAGGTAGCGCTTCGCGGTGGCTGTCACAAGTGTGCTACGCTGGCATTACTTGGACGCAGTTCAAGGATTTGTTCACTGCTCGATTCATCGGAGTTGAGACCAATGCAGCTGTTCTCTTAAACGTCTTACATGGCCGACCCAAGAAGGGAGAAGGTCCCGCCGAATATGGGACTCGCATCGTCACGCTGCTCTTGTCAAAGTGGAAGTCTACAAATCTGGAAGAGATTGCAGTGTCGTTAACGTTGGCACACATGGCTCAACTGGATGACAAATTGTCACGCTGGATCTTCACTGAAAACGTCAAGTCACTCAATGAGCTACAACAACAACTACATGCGCATGCTTTCAAAAAGCGCAACTTGGAGGGCGAGACGTGTGCTACACAGGAGTATAAGAAGCCCAAGCTTTCGAACCAGATGAAGTGCAACTTCTGCGGAAAGGTTGGCCACAAGTACGCCGAATGTCGATCCAGACTGGAGAAGAGCAAGAACATGGGAAGGAATCACAATGGAGGCACTACGGCTGGACCAAAGGACCGGTCTGGCATAAGATGCTTCAAGTGCGACGAACCAGGACATTTCGCCTCATCTTGCTCCAAGGGCCGAGCTGGTGGAAGCGGCCAGGTTTATGAGAAGCGTGTGGACATTTGCACAATAGCTCCCCCGTCTGGAGTTATTAATCTGTCCGGTGAGTCTGTTCCGTTTTGCTTCGATTCTGGTGCAGAATGTTCCTTAGTGAAGGAGAGCAAAGCTGATAAATTTAAGGGGAAACGTATTAATAACATTGTAAAGTTAAATGGAATTGGCAATGACTCAATATGTAGCATCCAGCAAATTTTGGCTAATATAACCATTGAACAGTATTGCTTTGAGATATTATTACATGTCGTTTTGGATAGATTTTTGAATTATGATGTGCTGATTGGCCGTGAAATTCTTGGTCAGGGCTTCGGTGTTTTAATAGACGCTGCCAGGTTTCAGATGTATAAAACCAAAGAGGTGAAGGTTGTAAATAAAACAGGATACGAAGACATTATAAGTTCAAGTAGCCATATTAACGAACATGATAAGATGACACTGATGAATATTTTGAAATTGTATAGTGACTCCTTTATTGACGGAATTCCTAAGACACGGGTTACCACAGGGCAATTGGAGATTAGATTGATTGACCCGCAAAAGACAGTACAACGGCGCCCGTACAGACTAAGTGAAGATGAGAAAGACCGAGTGCGACAAAAAATTGATGAATTACTAAAAGCAAATGTCATACAGCCAAGTTGTTCTCCTTTCGCTAGTCCGATGATGTTGATTAAAAAGAAAAACGGTACTGATCGTCTTTGTGTGGACTATCGTATGTTAAATGATAACACCGTGGCAGACAAATATCCGTTGCCCCTTATTTCAGACCAGATTGCTAGACTTCGTGGTGCAAGATATTTCTCATGTGTTGATATGGCAAGTGGCTTTTATCAAATCCCTGTACATGCGGACTCAATAGAGCGAACAGCCTTTGTAACGCCTGAAGGGCAATATGAATTTTTGACAATGCCTTTCGGTCTTAAAAATGCACCGTCAGTGTTTCAGCGGGCTATAAACAAGGCTTTGGGAACATTAGCAAATACTATTGCTATTGTTTACATTGATGATGTTTTGATTGCAGCCGAAACTAAGGAAGAAGCATTGAGTCGTTTGCAGATCGTGTTGGAAGCTTTAATTAAAGCCGGTTTCTCGTTTAACATAAACAAATGCTCCTTTCTCAGAACAAGTATTGAGTATCTTGGGTTTGAAATTAGTGATGGAAAAATCAGGCCGAATGTGCGTAAAGTCCAAGCTTTGGTAGGGTTACCACCGCCACAATCCGTGACACAGTTAAGACAATTTATTGGGTTATCTTCATATTTCCGACAATTCGTCCCCAAATTCTCAGAAATGTTAAAGCCTTTGTACCAACTCACGTCAAAGAATAATACGGAGTTCATTTGGAAACCAGAACATGAACAAATTCGGTTAAGAGTAATAAATATCCTAACGCAAGAACCAGTATTAATCATATTTGACCCAAAGCATGCACTAGAATTGCATACAGACGCAAGTGCAATAGGCTATGGAGCGATATTGTTACATAAGATAGATAATAACCCTCATGTTGTTGAGTATTACAGTAAATGCACTTCTCCTGCTGAATCTAGATATCATTCGTATGAATTAGAAACTCTAGCAGTAGTTAATGGTATTAAACATTTCCGTCATTATTTGCAGGGACGCAAATTCGTCGTTTACACAGACTGTAATTCTCTGAAATCTAGTCGTACTAAGTTGGATTTAACTCCCAGAGTACATAGATGGTGGGCATTTCTGCAATCCTTTGATTTTGATTTAGAGTACAGAAAAGGCGATCGAATGGCGCATGTTGATTGTTTGTCACGGAATCCAGTATCAGAGAAAATTAAAAATGCCATCAAAATACCAGAAATGCAAATAAATTTGACAGAGGTGACTGATAATTGGTTGTTATCTGAACAACAGCGTGACCCGGAGATATGTGACCTAATAACAAAATATAAAAACAATGAATTGCCAGATAGTCTAGGGAGGACTTATGAATTGCGAAAGGGAATATTGCATAGGAAGATTCAACGAAATGGAAGAACAAAATGTTTGCCGGTAATTCCGAGGGGCTTTAGATGGGCTGTAATAAATCACGTACACGAAACTATCATGCATCTCGGATGGGAAAAGACTTTAGATAAAGTATATAGTTACTATTGGTTCGAACATATGTCAAAGTATGTGCGTCGATTTGTGGACAATTGCATTACTTGTAAAATATCTAAGGCTCCTGTAGGAAAAGTGCAAGTGGAATTGCATCCAATTCCCAAGATAGAAATCCCGTGGCACACCATACATATTGATATAACTGGTAAATTAAGCGGGAAAAGTGATTTGAAGGAATACGTAATCGTTCTAATAGATGCTTTTACAAAGTTTGTGTATTTTTACCATACTTTGAATTTAGATACCGAAAATTGTATCAAAGCAGTGAAATCAGTTGTATCAATATTTGGTTTACCCACTAGGATAATAGCAGATCAAGGTCGTTGTTTTGCAAGTTCAGGTTTTCGTGAATTCTGTTCCTCTCAAAGAATCAATTTACACTTAATTGCAACGGGGGCTTGTAGAGCCAATGGACAAGTAGAACGTGTGATGAGCACACTGAAAAATATGCTAACTGCAGTTGAAACTAGTCAGAGATCATGGCAGGATGCGTTGGCAGAAGTTCAATTGGCTATGAATTGCACGGCAAATCGAGTGACTAAGTATAGTCCATTGGCATTGCTAATTGGTAAAGATGCAAGACCTTTTGGTTTGTTGCCAATAATTGAAGAAAATGATAACGATATAGATAGGGATAATATAAGAAAAGATGCTAAGAAAAACATGGATGAAAATGCACAATATGAAAAATGTAGATTTGATAAAAACAAAGCGAATATTGTTAAGCATAACTTGGGTGATCATGTGTTGATTAAAAACGAAGAACGTCATCAAACTAAACTTGATCCAAAATTCAAGGGACCATTTGAAATAATTGAAGTATTAAAAGGGGATCGATACCTGTTAAAATCTTTAAGTAATAAGCGAACTTATAAATATTCACACGAATTCTTAAAAGCATTGCCAAATAATCAAAATACAGAAGACTTATATGAAGACTAATAGAATAATATAGAATAATGTGTAAGCTTAATAAATGAATTTGTGAGACTGCACTGTAACAGATGGACTTGTTATGGCGGGAGTCTAATGATGTGAGACTGCACTGTAACAGATGGACTTGTTATGGCGGGAGTCTAATGATGTGAGACTGCACTGTAACAGATGGACTTGTTATGGCGGGAGTCTAATGATGTGAGACTGCACTGTAACAGATGGACTTGTTATGGCGGGAGTCTAATGATGTGAGACTGCACTGTAACAGATGGACTTGTTATGGCGGGAGTCAGAATATGTGATGAAACTTTGTGAAAAGAAAACTGTAAAAGTCTGAAAAGTAATAAGTACGAAGAAAGAGAAAACGAATTGTACAATAAGCTTAATGGACTAAGCTAAAGATTGTGAACCTATTATAAGGAAAAGAATGTGAAATACAAATGTAAAAAAAAAAAAAAAAAAAAAAAAAAAAAAAAAGAGAAAATAAATGGAAATGTGACTATGTGTCCGAAATCACACAGGGACGTGTGACTGGTCAGGTAGGCCGTGTAGGAGATTGAATTAATAATTTGAAGTTGGCGCCTAAAGAGGCAGACAGTGTTGTATAACACTTGAGACAATGTACAACACAGTAACAGGGAAAGTGACGGGAAAGTGTGGTGGTGTGTCGATGGACCGATATATCGCCAGTGCGACTCTGTTTTTGTGGTGGTCGGTTGAGTGGTGGAAGGGTGACTTCACTTCCTTCCGGTGACTTTGACTTGCTTTCCGGTGATGGTGAACGACAGCGTCACACAATAACAGAAACGCGCTACACTTTTAAATCTGTAAATATGAATGGCATTAACGATGAAAATCACGCTGCGACATATAATATACGTTGGGTTTTACTTTGGAGCGACTAGGAAGCTTATACCTAGGAACACAGGTTGCCATCAATTTGGTCAAACCCTCTTTTTCCACGCAACGTACCGGCATATTGTCCTTACAAATCATGAAAACAACGCAATCCGTAATTTAATTTTCTTTTGATCCTCCATCTAATAATTTAAATTGTCACATTTATAGTGTAATATGTGTATGTAAAAAATAACTACCTTTAAAGGATTCCGCACTTTTAACAGTGTTGCAATGTCGGCTGTGCTATAACCACATCGTCCTCTGGAATAGGGCCCTATAAGAAAAGAAACTATTTTAGATTTATATTCAAACATTGCGTGGGTATGCATGCACTTACCGCTTTGCGTTTTTTTGCCGTCTCCACATTACATTTCAAAAGTGCATCGTAGTGCTTTTTTTAAGATGTGATTTCAAATTGGTAGTATTGCCACTTGTTTTTATAGTTTTGTTGCAAGACTTGCATTTTGCAGATGTACCATCTATTTTCTCAAAAATAGATTTTACTTCCATGGTAAAATTATTTTTGTCGCGGAAAAAACAAAAGCAACGGTAAAATATATATCGAATAATAATATCGATATTGATATTATCGCCACAAAAAAATATCACCAAAAAATATATTATCATAAAAAAATATTTATTGATATATCGACATATCAATAATATTTCGACAAGCCTAGATCTGTCACACAGCCAGTGGAAATAAGTTGAAAAAAACTTTGCTGGCTCAATTTGATCGTTGGTTTGGAGCAATGGAACAGTCGTTTTTGTTGGCTGCATCAACTTTGCTGGATCCCCGCTTCAAGAGAATCCATTTTCAAGATCCTCTTGCGTTGGCTTCAGTGGTGAAAAATATTCGGAAAGAAATGGCGACTATGGCCCATGCAAGCCAGGACAGTGTTAGTGATGGCTCAATTGGTGGTGAAGTGGAATTTGACTTATGGGCCCACCACAAGTCGTTGGCACATAAACGCCGCAAAAAAGAAGTGGAGTATCCCGATGTCCAAGACGAGTTGAGCTTTTTTTAAACGCTCCTGTATTGGAGCTGAAACGCAACGTTATTGACGCCTGGGAGGAAATGCGCTCAGTTTACCCAATATTGCATACAGTTGCACAATGCTATTGTTTTCTGCTAGGCACATCTGTACCAGCTGAGCGCATGTTCTCAAAAGCGGGAAATACGGCAACCGAAAAAAGAAATAGATTAACTACGGAACATCTCTCTAAACTTCTTTTCTTAAACTCCGTTTTAAATAAATGAAAATATTTATAAATGCAAAATTTTTATAGTTACTATAAATATTTACTATATTTTTTTCTATAAAATATATAAGGAATTGAAAAAATCATAAAAAAACACTGGTATAAAAATAATCGTTAAATTAACCGATTATTTTTATTTTATGCGATTAATCGCGATTAATAATCGCAAGGGAAAAAATAATCATGTGATACAATAATCGATTTATTAATTTGTTCTGCCATCGCTACGTATGGGGATCAACCGACACCAACATCAGGGGTGAGTCGTTACTTGAATTCTTACTAACCACAACACTAAGTGTCGCTAACACCGGGGAGGCACATACATACGTAGGTCACACTTCGTCCAACGTCCTTGACCTAACACTCGCAACAGGTGTAGCAATAACAAACTGGAGGGTCCTAGACAAACCTCATTCTCTTATCATAGTACATTCAATTTGAATGCAACTTTGATCACAACCCCAAACCAACTCAGTTTAAGAACCCCAAGAACACTGACTGGGCCAAGTTCAGGAGTCTTGTGGCAGAAAAACTCAGCCCACCAGACAACATCAGATCTGCAAAAGACATTGAGAAATCAATGTCGATCGTCAATAAAACTCTTTTTAATGCCTATAATAGCGCATGCCGGCCATCCAAACGCAAAACTAGACCGAAACCACTATGGTGGAACTCCGAGCTCTCAATACAGAGAGCAACTACTAAGGATCTGTTTAAACTTGCAAAGCAGACCGGTATGGAAGTAATCCACGTCGAATACAAAGTCGCGCTCAGGACGAACAAGTCCAACATCAGGAAAGCCAAACTGTTAACAAGTAAGATAAGTACGGTCGAGCACGCCCTACTGCATAATACTCTCTGCATTTTCCACGAATTATATTATTAAAATCGGTATCGAGATATTATAATGTGTAGTACTTGCATTAAAACACGTTGAAACAAAAACATTCTAAGCATAATAAAACATACAGCTGTTTGTCTGTATGCGAATACATATACGAAAGACAATATATGATGCATATGTATGTATGTGTGTATTCGGCGCGGCCAGCGACTGTGAGCAGCGCTGCCCCACGCAGGCAGCGAAAACATTCGAACATGTGCTTGTATGTTTCTGTCTCGCTTGCACTCATACATTGATCACTGCCGCTCAAGTGCTTGTATGTTACTATCTCGCTTGCACTCATACACGATATTGCATTCAGTTATCAATATTGTAACGCTTCTAGTTTCCTTGTTTATAGTCCGATTTCTATGCGCCTTTCAGGATAGTTTGATATAGTTAGTCTCCACACGAATTATAAATTAGAATACTCTACGATAAGAAGAAATGCCATAAAAATGTATTGAATTTTGAATAGTGTCTTAGTTCCTATGGGAAAAGGGGGCGTGTTAGCCCAAAATTTTTTATGGCATGACATTTACTCAGTCTCTAGGAACCTCCATACCAAAATTGGTCATCCTAGGTGCCATAGTTACTGAGATATTCGCCGAAAACACTGATTTTTTCCGAGGTGTCTCGGTTTTTTTGCTCATTGTGGGCGAACGGAACGTGGCATCGAAAAAAAAAGGATTCTTGTATTGACTGACTAAATATGTGATCGATTGAGACCAAGCTCGAACTTGTAGCTCTTACCATCTCTGAAATCTGTTTGTTCATACGGACAGACAGACGGACATGGCTATATCGACTCGGCTTGTGATGCTGATCAAGAATATATATACTTTTTGGGGTCTGCCACGCCTCCTTCTGCCTGTTACATACATTTTCACAAACCCAATATACTCTTGCAGAGAGTATAAAAACTATGGAAAAGCTGCTAGATCTCAGCATCAGAAGTTTGGCAGAGGAACAGATGTTAGCTGATCAGCATGCGTACACCAAGGGCAAGTCCGTTGAAACGAGCCCTACATAATAACGAATACTCACCCAACGATCACCAACTGGATTAGAAACCTCCTGAGCTGCAGAAGAGTTCAATCAAAATAGGGTGCTGCAACCACAATAAAAATCGCGAACAGGGGTACCCCTCAAGGAGGAGTCCTTTCTCGCCTTCTATGGAACCTAGTTGTCGACGATCTAATTAAGAGATTTGATAGAAGAGCCCCTAAAATAACTGCCTATGCAGACGATATAGGTATAATTCTAACGGGAGTATGCCCATCGACTCTCAGCTCCATAATGGAACGGACCCTCAGGAATATATGTAAATGGGCGGAGAACGCCGGACTTCATATAAGTGCAGAAAAGACGGACCTCATCCTCTTAACCAAGAAGTACAAGGTACCGTACTGGACTCCCCCGAACCTAAATGACAAACAAGTAAGAAAGGCTACAGTCGATCGAGCCGACTGTAAAAGACCCCGTACTCCCATAGTAGTGCCCATTTTCTTAAAATTAAAATTTTAAAATGAAATTAAAACAAGAAAAAACGGTTATCTTCGGCTCGCCGAAGATTAAATACCCTTGCAGCCTGAAAACTTTGATTCAAAAATTGATAAAAAAAAAAACTTTTATTTTTTAACATTGCATTGACTTGGTATTTAATTTGTTTTATTTAAACAATGGTACTTATACATAACTTAAGTTATTTAGTGTATAACATATTACATATTACTATTTAAACAAAAATTTACTTTTCATATATATGTACAATTTCTATCTAAAAAAAAACATAAAAAAAAACAACAATTTAGAAAAATTATTAACAAAAATTTAATTATAGGAAACAAAAATCCCATCATGATGACTATATGTCGTTTCATAAATGGTAGCCTGTATACCGCCTATACCATTGGTAGAAAATACCCAATCGATTTCAGTCAAATCTTTTGTTGTACTTATACCCCTTAAAAGAGACGAAATATCCATCTCATTGAGTCTAGTTTCTAACTGATCCTCGTTGGTAGCCCGACATATATTAAAGTCACCCAAGACGATAATTTTTCTATTTCCACTATGTATAGCCTGCTGTAAAGTTTCAAAAAATATCGTTCGAAAACCTGTAATTGGGAATGATGGATTCCTATAAACAAATAAATAGATAACATCCATGTGCTTTAAAGTAATGATCTGGCATACTTTATTGTATTCTTCCGCACTATTTTCCAGACTTATATCAACAATATTTAATATTTCAGCATGTGGGATAATGTGAGGTTTTACATAAACAACTATCCCAGCTGATGGTCTTCTATTAGTGCAAGTGCCAGTATATGGTCTGGCATTAATCCTGCCTAAAAGTTCATACCCATCCAAGCAATATTGTCTGTTTTCTGTTGTCCAAGACTCTACAAAACATAAAATATCAGCTGACGTTATTATAGAATCGTTTAAAATATCTAATCTATGATTGAGTAATCCTTGAATATTATGGAAATATAGCAAAGTATTTTGCTCCGTTCTATTCAATATCAGCTGATGGTGCGTAAATAACTTTTTTTCACCTCTAAGCTTCTGTAGCTCAATGTGCACAGGATCATTTGAGCAAATCTCTCTAGGAGCTTTAAAATCACCGATTAAATAAAGCCCCGACGCACTCGTTGCTCTACTACAAGCTACGTATAATGCCGGTCGTGGTATGTTGTTATCCAAATTGACAACTACTTTATTGTAAGTTGCTCCTTGGCTCTTGTGTATTGTTATTGCCTCGGCAGGAACCACTGGAAACTGATATCGTTCGATCGATACCTGCATATTTCGCTTGTTTTTTCAATTGGGGTCCAATTTACATTGAGTTGGTGTGGCTTTTTTGAGCGCGCTTGAATTCCCACATTTGGATCTGTAAAACAGAGCCAAAGTGTCGAAATTAACTCATTTGATCCGTTAGCAACATGGTCTATTTGCATAAGTTGCCCACTTGCTCCATTAACTAATCCATCATTTGTATCGATATTTGGGGTAATCATATATTTAGCAGTGGTTTTCAGCAAAAGACAATAAGGAAGTCCTTGAGTTTCAGATGTTTTAAATTCTTTGACACTTTCTATGTATTTGAGCCTATCCCTCTGAGGTATTGATGTGGATTTTATAGCATCTTTAGCTATTGACCTAAACTCTTCTGTATCAATTTGTGCCAGTCTGATCAAATTATAGTGATTTACTTTATCATTTGAATAAAACAGTCGTATAGCTTCGCTGGGGATATTATTTCTTTCACTTAGGGGAACTACTCTCTGCTTAATTAATTGCTTATCCGCGTTGGTCATCTTGCCTTCTGACATATTATTTAATGCTAGGGCAAAGTCACGATCCTCACGTTGTCGCATAATTTCTGTTAATTCAAAATACTTAAATAAATTCCATAATGCTGGCCCGACAATTGCACTGTAGGCATCTCGCGTATTTGAAGAAAAAATCCACCTGTCGCCAACTGGAGAAAGTTGTTTCAAATCACCGAAAGCTAAAATTGAAATGCCTCCAAAATACATATTGTTTCGGAAAATTTGCTTAAGGCGCAAATCTATCTGTGACAACATATTTGCACCTACCATTGATATTTCATCAATAATAAGCTTAACATCCATAAGGTTTGAGTGCATAGAATTTACAACATCGTTGCTTAGAGGTCTTAGCTCTCTTGATGACTGATTTACTGGAAGAGAGAATAACGAGTGAAGTGTGAGCCCTCCAATTCCGAATGCTGCTTTTCCAGTTGGTGCACAGAGTAGTACTTTCGGTGTATCAGGTTTGCGGTTTGCGGTTTAGGGATCGAATCATCGCTTGGAGGTCACTATGAGGGATCACTGCTGGTAGTTTTATTATTCGGATAGTGTTTTCTTCAGAGTTATTTTCCCGGGAAATCCAGTTGTCATTGAAAACGTTAACATTTTGTCCTACTTCTGGTATGGCGAACCCTCGAAATTCGTCATCTAACAACTGAGAAGCTTGAACACCTTCTTCAACGTTATTCCCCTCTTGAAATTCTTCAAAGACGTTTTGAAACTCTGACTCATCCAAATGTTCATATTTTCTTCTGTTGGTTTCAATATGTTCTTTGTGAGTATTGAATGTGTTTTCGTTATCATTGCTAAGAAGATCACTTTCCTCATCTCGCCAAGGATAAAACAGCATTATGAGTTCACGGAAATAATCTGATTTAGATGTGTTAATGCTAAACCTTTTGAGAATATTTTCTTTTGAGAAATATTTGGGGCTTTTGGAGATTAGATCGCAAAGCAAGGATATAATTGTTATAGTCAACATCTAATTTTGACAAAAAATAATTAAAATCATTTAGCTGTTCAGTTTCAGCATCGGTAACGGAGCAACATAAAAGCTCTTTGACTTTCTTCCACAAATTTTTATGCCTACTAGAGTTTGGGTGACCCTCTTCCAACGGATACAATATTTCTGTCTGCGGCATTGGGGGATATGGCATATTAAAGCGACAGATTTTTTGACTATTAACTTCTCTTTGACATGAAGCAGTATGCCGATGACGTTGATATTGAATAGCTTCGCTAAGATCAGTATCCTCACTGTCACCTTGAGTAGTTATAAATCGGTCAATAAATTGAATAACTTCTCCCATGCTTTCGGAATTGCTGGCTTCTAATTTTGGGGCATTATTAAGCCAATACATTCCATGTGTATGTGGAGAGCCCCTGTGCTGAAATTCTACCTTCCAATAATAATTCACCAGTGGATACTCCCCAAAAATATCAGATTTAAACAATTTCATTAACTGTCTAAATCTGTAGTCAAAGTACCTAGAGCATGTAACAGGGTCGGACCGAATTAAACGGGCTTTTTCGGAGATTGGAAGCTGAGCAGCTTCATCCTCACTAAGGACTCTATTATCGAGGAGAAGGGATAGAATTACTAAAAGTTCATTCCATTTAGTTTCCGCTGCAGAAAGGGTAATGAAAAATGTTGGCAAGCCGAATTGGCGAATCATTGCAAGCACCTTTTTTTTTCAGCTTTCCAATGAGCTGGTGACGATCGGAGGCCCTTAAGAATATGGTATCCGTCATCTTGTTGTACAAGGGTATCTACAAAAGTTTCGTCCTGCATATCGCGAGCTGTCACATTATTATTTCCAGATTTTTTTCTCAAACAAATGGAAATAGCACTCTTAATTCGCGTAAGCTCATAGCATTTGTACATATACAGTACCTTTGGAACCTTTGCGCATCTGCGGTCATAAAATCTAATTTGGGATTTTGCTTTACGTACATACGTTGTTTTACACCTAAAAAGTTTTCCACAAGAAATGGTATTAAATGAAAGTTCTTCAGCATCTTCATCAGTTGTCATGTCTACCGGCTGCCGGCCTTCACCTGGAGCTAATGCTATACGACCAATAATGGCATTGTTTTCAAGTAGCTCGTTGTCTAGTAATGTTTCTTGACCACCAGGATTTAGATTTTCCTCTTGGCCAGAAACATTTCCTCATTACCCTCTGTTCGTTGACGAAGAAGTTCCTCCACAGTAGTTGCATCTGCTGGATCAGCAACAAAAGGAACTTCTTCTTGATCACCAAGTGAACGCAACCAATCAGCAGAAATAGAAATATTGTGCTTGCGATAAAGCTCTGTGTTTACTAAAAAACGCAAAGCCTCAATAACTCGAGCAGGTCTTATTGTTTCTGTCATGAAATCATGTGTGTATTCCAATTTGCGTTTCAAATGTATCTGCACAACATGACTATTCTCAAAGGTTCGGGGAAGCGCTGTTACAGTTTCTGAAACTGAAATAGGTACATTGACAACAGCGCCTCTAACTGCACACTGCCTTTCATAACCAAGCGAAATTATTCTCATGAAGGGAATCCTCGGTGAAATAAGGCGTTCTTCAAGGCAGGTTAGATTTTGTAGACAATCCGGGATATTGGGAAAGTCAAACCCTTCGGACAGACATATATTTGGAATTTCACCTGAAGAAATACTTTTACGATATGTGAAGCACATTAAATAGATATTATTTTCACTTGGAAATTTTTCAGCAAGATAAAATACCTTCGAAATATCTAAATGTGGAAATTTGATTGATATAGCATTCAAATTGAGTCCCCTAACCTGATTTGGAAACCATGTTCCTCCACAAGAAATACAAATTTCAGTGGGACCTTTCTTTAAATTTTCAAGGTATTGACTTCTGGCATCTGAGATTCGATTCTGCCTTTGTAAGTTCCGTTGGCGTTCACTCGTATCAGGTGACATTGCCTCCCTAGCCTCTCTATTTCGCTGCGACTGACGTTCAGACTCTAAAGCTCGATTTTGGGTGATTTCTCTATAGGTCAATACCCTAGATACATTGTTGTTTAAAATTTCGTCTGCCCCAATGCGACTTTGAAGACGCGTAAGTCTTCTCTGAGAAGAATTTACTACTTGCTCGCGGCGCCTTACTATTGGATCGTTTCGAACGTTACGTCGCTGTAACGCATCCCGTTCCCGTTCTGCTGCCCGATATTCCTCGGCCTGCCTACGAGTCCTGTGCTGCAATGTATTTACTACCTGTTGTCTCTGTCTGATTTCTTCGTTCCCTCTCTGCTCTACATGGGCTGCAGCATCCCGTTCCCGTTCTGCTGGCCGATATTCATCGTCCTGCCTACGAGTCCTGTGCTGCAGTGTATTTACTACCTGTTGTCCCTGTCTGATTTCTTCGTTCCCTCTCTGCTCTACATGGGCTGCAGCATCCCGTTCCCGTTCTGCTGCCCGATATTCATCGTCCTGCCTACGAGTTCTGTGCTGCAGTGTATTTACTACCTGTTGTCCCTGTCTGATTTCTTCGTTCCCTCTCTGCTCTGCATGGGCTGCAGCATCCCGTTCCCGTTCTGCTGCCCGATATTCCTCGGCCTGCCTACGAGTCCTGTGCTGCAGTGTATTTACTACCTGTTGTCTCTGTCTGATTTCTTCGTTCCCTCTCTGCTCTGCATGGGCTGCAGCATCCCGTTCCCGTTCTGCTGCCCGATATTCCCCGGCCTGCCTACGAGTCCTGTGCTGCAGTGTATTTACTACCTGTTGTCTCTGTCTGATTTCTTCGTTCCCTCTCTGCTCTGCATGGGCTGCAGCATCCCGTTCCCGTTCTGCTGCCCGATATTCATCGTCCTGCCTACGAGTTCTGTGCTGCAGTGTATTTACTACCTGTTGTCCCTGTCTGATTTCTTCGTTCCCTCTCTGCTCTGCATGGGCTGCAGCATCCCGTTCCCGTTCTGCTGCCCGATATTCCTCGGCCTGCCTACGAGTCCTGTGCTGCAGTGTATTTACTACCTGTTGTCTCTGTCTGATTTCTTCGTTCCCTCTCTGCTCTGCATGGGCTGCAGCATCCCGTTCCCGTTCTGCTGCCCGATATTCCTCGGCCTGCCTACGAGTCCTGTGCTGCAGTGTATTTACTACCTGTTGTCTCTGTCTGATTTCTTCGTTCCCTCTCTGCTCTGCATGGGCTGCAGCATCCAGATCCCGTTCTGCTGCCCGATATTCATCGTCCTGCCTACGAGTCCTGTGCTGCAGAGTATTTACTACCTGTTGTCTCTGTCTGATTTCTTCGTTCCCTCTCTGGGCTGCAGCATCCGTTGACCTTTCTTCTGCGCGATACACTTCATTTTGCCGGAGAAGCATATGCTGACTCGCATTCAATGCCTGCTGATTTTGCAATATCCGCGAACTTCTTCTGCGTAGACTATGCGAAGCAGCGTCTTGTTCGCGTTCTTGCTGCCTAAGCTCAGGATTATTTTCCCTAATACTTGCTAGTCGTTGAGAATTTGAAACACGTATCACTTCAGCATTATTTTGATAATATGCGCGACTACGTTCAATTGCTTCTCGACGCCTTTGGCTAGCAGATTTCCTAGTTACACGTGGCATTTTAGAATTTGTTTGAAAATTATATAAAACAGTATCCTTTTAAACAAATTAAATTGTACCTAACTAAACTCGCTAATTTTTTAAAAATTCTGGAGAAAACAAAAATATTATTTTCTCGATCAAAAATAGATAATAAAAAAATATTCTCAAATTCTGTAAAAAATAACAATATTTGTGAGCAATATGTAAAAAAATTAAATTAAATTGTGACTTAGCTGATTAAAAAAATGTTCTTTACAGATCAAATGATTATTTGAACTGCACTTTTAAACACACTTAGTTAAGTTTTATAACACTTTCTCTTGTTTTGAAAAAAACAAATGTAATGTAACACTCTCGTATAGTTAAGCACTTTCCTGTTTTAAAAAAAACAATTGTATTTTAACACACTTTAACATTGATCCGCACAGTTCAATGACTAAAATCGGTCTGATTGAAACAAGTGAAATCACATTACTTTATACCTTCAATTAAAAAACATAATTATACCTAGATTAGGAAAGGGTACAGTATTAACGGTTGTAACTCGTCAGGTACTCCCTATTTTAATCACAGGTCTATATAGGCGGCCTTCTGAACTGTCTGTAATATCAATGTAAATTGTTGTCGCAGGTACTTGTCCCTAATTTATTGAAACAGGTAAATTTTCATTCAAGAATAATGGGGAAGCACTGATAGATTATACAACAAAGGTATGTCCAGTATTTACCCTAGTCTGTTGACCCTTAATTTATTAATTCGAATTTATTTAAAATTAAGTTTTGCGTATTGACTCAAAAAAGAGTACAGGTGAACGGAGCCCTGGCCGACCCCACTAAGCAAAATTTTAGAAACAAATTGAATTGAATCATATGAATAATGACTTTGGGTTGCAATATGATGCCATATAGTGGTCAGATGAAAATAAAATTAAATTTTGGGTACTGAATGCGTGACTTTGGTTTCAGTTCCTTAGAACTAAGCGTTTCAACCGATAATTCCTATGGCAGCTATATGATATAGAAGTCCGATTTGAATGAAATTTGGTTAACAAATGAAGGACGATTGGAAATGCATTTTGCGTGAATTTGGTTGAAATCGGTCAATAGACACTGAAAATTTTCATACTAAGCATTTTCAACCGATTGTTCCTATGGCAGCTATATGATATAGTGGTCCGATCTAGATGAAATTTGGTGTACACGTAGGATTTTATGCCAAATGCATATGGAGCGAATTTGGTTCAAATCGTACAAGAGACACCGAAAATTTTCATACTAAGCATTTTCAACCGATTGTTCCTATGGCAGCTATATGATATAGTTGTACGATCCAGATAAAATTTGGTCGGCAGATGGATAATGATAACAAATGCGTATTGCGTGAATTTGGTTCAAATCGTACAAGAGACACAGAAAATTTTCATACCAAGCATTTTCACCAGTTTTAACCGATTGTTCCTATGGCAGCTATATGATATAGTGATCCGATCTGGATGAAATTTGGTTTGCACGCGGGATTTTATGCCAAATGCATATGGAGCGAATTTGGTTAACATAGCTCAAAAAAAATTTTTTTTTCATCCTATTGTTCCTATGGGAGCTATATGATATAGTGATCCGATCTGGCCGATTTTAACAAATGTTCTGCGTGCAAAGGGAATACACATGTGTACCAAGTTTCATTAAGATAGCTTTAAAACTGAGAGACTAGTTCGCATAGAAACAGACGGACAGACGGACAGACAGACAGACGGACATGGCTATATCGACTCGGCTTGTGATGCTGATCAAGAAAATATATACTTTTTGGGGTCTGTCACGCCTCCTTCTGCCTGTTACATACATTTGCACAAACCCAATATACTCTTGCAGAGAGTATAAAACTTATAAATATACACATATGCACAAACTACATAGACTGGGGACAAAACAAAACAAAACTACAGCTGTCCGTGTGACACAGCTCACCACGTCCGTCCACTGTGCTAGCGCGGACAGCTGATGCTGCGTGACGTCACTGTTGCTGCCGTCTTCCGGTCGCTGTTGTATTGTTGTCGTCCCAACGGCCAGACGAGATAGGAGTTTGGTGTTGTTGTCGTTGTAACTGTTATAGTTGTTGTTATTGTTGTTGTTGCGTATTAACGTTATATTTGTTGTTGCGGCTGTCGCAAATATGTGGTTGTCTAACAATTATTGCGTTTTAAATGTTTGTGTAGTTTTGCCTGTGTAATGGGTTTGCTATTGTTGCACATAAATGTTGTTGTGTATTTTATTTGATTTGGTCACTTGTCTTAATTGTCGCACTGTGGTTGTTGCTGATGCATGTTCATTTTGTAGTTAACGTGTTTTACGTTTAAATTTAATTCAATTGAATTTCTTTTTTTTTGGACGCACAACAAAAAAAATAATTACTGGACTTAACAAACACACACTCCCAAAACTACACACCGAACGTTTACCAAACGCACAACAAAATTTTTTTATCGATCCAGTCAAGCAACTGCTCGTGCCGATCTCGAAAAGCAACTCCCTAGTTGACTCTAAGGCCACCTATTGCTAAGCAAAATTCAAAATTCTAATCCTCCAACTCCCTCTTCCATGCAACGGTTCCCTAGAGTCAACGGCCGCCCCCGCTCAGCTACTATGCTCTCTCTCTCTCTTTATTCTTCCTACTCTTATAACCTAACTCTTATACTAATATCCCCAGGTTTTTATGTGCGTTCTATTTGCGCCTCCAACGATGTGTACGATGCCCGCAATAAATTGATTATTCAAATTCGCGCCGTGATGGGGCATCAAACATGTGCCCTAAGCGCCTTTTCGTTGTGTTCTTTCAGGGAAATAAATGCCAAAATTACACGAAAGACGCAAATAAGACACAAGTCTATCAGTGTTCTTAACTCATACCTTATTTTGGCGTTTGGCCTTGACGAATTCACTAAATAAGTGTAGCAAAAACAAAAAAAAACAAGTAAGAAAGGCTACAGTCGAGCGAGCCGACTATAGAAGACCTCGTACTCTCATAGTAGTACGCATAAAATGTTAAAAATACATTTACAAAATTAAAATTTAATATTTACATTTTCAATTAAAATTTAAAAATGTATATTAACGATTGTCATTGTCAGCGTTCGAACCTGATATCTCAGACGAAGGTTCCATATAGCGCCGCAACTCTACCAGTTGCACCACACTCCTCTTCTATCATTCTTCCAATTATTTGCATATATGTATATGTGCATATATATGTGTGTATGAATAGCATTGGTCGGCGCGGCCAGCGACTCCGAGCAGCGCTGCCGCCAAAGCAGGTAGAGAAAACGTTCGAACATATGTTTGTATGCTTCTGTGTTTGTTCGTATGTGTTGCGCGCATACAGTGATTTTGCAGTTAAATCACAAATACTTTGAACCGTGATATCTCTTTTGTTTAACGTTGATGCCACTTTCAGGATAGTGAGATATAATAAGTTTCTAAACGAATGTCAAACTACAACACTGTACTATTTGATTTAATGCCTTAAAAACGGCATTGAAGTTGGAAAGTTTTTTAGTTCTTATGATAAAAGGGGCGTGGCAACTCAAAATTTCGAATGACATTATACTAAGGCTGTCTCTAAGAACCTGTATACCAAGTGCTATAGTTATTGAGATATTCGCCTAAAACACAAATTTTTTCGAGGTATGTCTGGTTTTTTTGCTCATTGCGGGGGCGGTAGGGGGCGTGGCAACAATTTGAAATAAACTTGATCTGCCTGACATAATAACGGACTTTCATTGTGAATTTCATGGTTCTAGCTTTTGTAGTTTAAAAGATCAAGGTGTTCATACGGACGGACGAACGGACAGACAGACAGACAGAATTTGCTACATCGACTCGGCTGTTGATGCTGATCAAGAATATATATACTTTATGGGGTCTGCCACGCCTCCTTCTGCCTGTTACGCACATCTAGCTTCTGACAAACTTAATAGACCCCTCTACTCTTTTTTAAAGAGTACGGGGTCTAAATATGGACAATAAGATGGCATAAAATTCACAAAATTTGATGCGACTGGCTTTGTCTATGGTCAAACAGGAAATAAACCGATCTCTGGCATCCCTGCATCCAGATTGATCGCTTGCACATATGCATATTGGTAAAGGTATCGTATGCAATTTATGCAGTGAAAACATCGTTAGTCAACATATTGTGGTAATTGATCTTCAAGAATAGGTTTTGGTTTTCCAGTTCAGAGCGAGTGTAGTTATCGCTCTGAACACTTTATTTGATCTCTTCTTTACAAGTTAGGATTAAGTATGATACGACTTGGCTTGCCTTCCCTGGGGCTACCGCGGCTAGCTAATTCGCCTCAGGGCGGGGTTGTTAACCAATGCCCACTGAGCGTAAAATCCCCAATCATCTTTGTCCTTAGATATATATAATAACGTAGTTTGCAAGTTGGTTGTTCAAAAAAATATAATTTATTTTTAGTACAGATGTAAATCTAGACTAACTTATGCTATGTTCTGCAGACGTATAACAAACCTCGGCTTTGAGCTTTTATGCTTTGGACTTTAGACTTTTGGAGCTTTTGGCTCTTATGTAAACAAAGTGATCTCGTTCTTAAAGAGATTGAGAGAATTGAGATTGAAAGAATTCTGTCGGCCAGGATTTGTGCAACGTCAGCAGTTTCAACCCCAATGGTGGGAATAGCGATTCTGGCGAATTGTTTATGATATTCGATAAGTTCGTGGGAAGCCAGAATTGTTATTGTCACCACTTGATTATTTTATGATGTTTAGCTTAACTCTGTGGGAATGAGATGCGTAATATAAATGAAAAGTGCGAGCTAGGCGTTTTGTGTGGGTACATATGTCTCTACATATGTTACTTCCCCATCCTTAAGAAATGAGCCTGTCCTCAGGCGGTTAATTTTGGATATAATGTTGGATCTAATACATTTTCTTCAAGTTCAATTTCATTTTGACTTAACTCTGTATCTTTTTGAATATTTAATTGTATGTTTGGGGTTGATTGTTTTTTGTTCTTATAATTTACAATAATTTTTCTTGGAATATTCTTATATTTAAAGATAGTGTACAATATTAATGCAATAAAAATTATTATAAATGCTGTTATTGTTATTATTTGGAACATGTTATACAATTTTGTTTGCTGTAATATAATTTCTTTGGTTTGGACATATGACAATGGTTCTAATTTAGTTACGTTATTATTTATATAAACTGTTTGTGTGTAATCTAACATAGTGTTGGTTATTAATATTTCATCTAGTTGGAGTGAACAATTTAGGGCTTTTATCATATTATTTCCTTCAATAATTATTTCTCTATTGATACAATTTTGATTTAATACAGTTTTCGGTAAGTTCCATGTTAACATAATATTTGGTTCTACATACTTGATTTCATAGTTTTTGTGTGTTTTTGCATATCTGCATTCTGTTTTATTTTGTTTTAATATTCCAATAATACATTTGTTCATAACTAAATCTTTATTTGTTGCGGTAAATGCTTTATTATTTTGTAAGTAGTAGGTGTCATGTATAGTTTCAGTTAAAATGTTTTTATTTTCGTCAGGGTATGGAATAATGTCGTATAGTGCGGTATTTGTAATTTCGCGTGGTATATGGGAAATGATCAAAATTTCATTAGTAGTTGTTTTTAGCCAAGTTGATGTTTTAATATTTATTATTTTTTCAGCGTTTAAATGTGAGAGTGAGTCATATTTTAGTTATTTAGGGTTGATAAGTTATGAAGTGTTATTATCTTGATTCGGGTTATTGGTTGATCTGGAATTATCGTATTTACTTTTATTAGTTACTTTCTTCTTTTTATATTTTGATTTATAATGAGTTATCTTTCTACCTCTGTTTACTTCTTCATAATGTTTATCATCTATTTGTGTTATTTTTCCTGTTTGTTTAAAAGGGTTTGTCGATTTAGATCTTACTAATGGTGATTCTCTATATCTAGTGTCTATTTCAAATTCGGCTCTATTTTCATTTAGTCTTTCTATTTTGTTCTTCTTATTTAGTTGTGTTTCATACTCAGGAGTTCCTGCGTAAATGAAAATATCTGCTGGTGTTCTACCAGTCGTATTATGTTTAGTTTTATGATTATAAGTGTAAAGTATTATTTCGAATCTAGTTAGCTTATCTTCCTGATTTGTGTCAGAATTGATAATTCTTAATTTTTCGTTCACTGTTTTATGAAATCTTTCTATATCTGAAATGCCGTTTTTACTTGTTGTGATTGTTATATTTACGTCTTCTGATTTTAACCAAATTTGTAGTGCGGTGCACAAAAATGCTGAGTCTTTATCTGCTTTTATTTCGATTGGTTTACCCATGTCATTAAATACTTTTAAAAGAGCTCTTTTAGCTTCTAGCCAATCTCGACCATTTACTTCTATTAAAGTTGCGTATTTGGAATATAGGTCTATGCAAGATAGAAATTGTTTGTTGTCTACCATGTAGAAATCAATGACATATTTTTCTCTGGGATTATGGGTTTCTGGAGTTAATTCAAAAGCTAATTTAGTGTTTCTATGTTCTGTTTTTGCTATGTTACAAACTTTACATTCATTAATTATATTCTGTATTAAGTTTTGGTAATCTGGATAATAATATTTTTCTTTAAATAATAATGTCATTTTTTCTATTCCTGGATGTAATAACTTTTGATGTGTATTTATTATGAATTCTTTAAATTCGGCGTACGTTTGGAGGTCTATTAGTTTGTTAGTAGATCTCATTACTTTTGTTATATTATCGGGACTTATTATTTCAACGAAAGCATTTTGGAAAGTAAGAAAATCGGCTTCGTTGCTGAAATATATGACACTTTTCTTAGAACATAAGTATTCTTTAATTAATTCTTTTGCGTGATTAGGTGTCATATCAACATATTTTATTAAAATTTTTGTTTTATGAAAATAATTAGTTACGGATACGTTATTTATGTTACCTTTTTCAAATTCTATTTGTCTTTTAAAATAATTTATTGGTCTTTCAGTCAGTGAAATGTGGGACTGGGCGCTATGTATTGTTGCTACTGTTACGTCAGGAGTTTCTCCTAACAAGTTTTCTTCAATTTTAATTCTGGATAAAGCGTCTGCAACATAATTCTCTTTGCCTGGTACATATTTAATGTGATAATCAAATTCATTTAATTTGATTTTCCAACGTTGCAATTTCATGTTTGGTTCTTTAATATTATTAAGCCAAACAAGTGGTTTTTAGAGATAAGATCGGAAATATTTAGTTGCCCAGACGATGGCTAACAGTTCTTTTTCAATTGCTGCATAATTAATTTCATGTTCATTTAAAGTTCTACTTGCGAAACAAATGGGTTTTTGATTTTGAGACAGAACAGCTCCAATGGCAATGTTGCTGGCATCAGTTGTGAGACAAAATGGTTTCTCGAAATTTGGATAAACTAATATTGGATCGGACGTTATAAGTACTTTTAATTTTTCAAAAGCAGAAATGTAATTTGGTTCGTTTGTGTTTATTGTTGCACCTTTCTTTAATTTTAAAGTCATTGGCTTTACAACGTGAGCGAAGTTTGGAATGAATTTTCTATAATAACCACAAAGGCCTAAAAATGATTTTATTTCTTTTGTTGTTTTTGGTATTGGAAATTTTTGTATGGCAGAGATTTTTGTTGGGTTTGCTTTAATTCCCTCTGTTGTAATTATGTGTCCAAGGAATTCGGTTTCTTTCTTCATAAATTCGCATTTGTCTAGTTGTAATTTCAAATTAGCTTCTCGTAGTTTTGAGAATACCCTTTTTAATGATAATAGATGTTCTTCCAATGAAGTGGAATACACTATTATGTCGTCCATGTATACGAGGCAATCTTTAAAGATTAAATCTTCTAACAGATTGTTCATGCAACGTTGAAATGTTGCGGGGGCATTTTTCAACCCAAAAGGCATTCGAGTGTATTCGTAATGTCCGTTTTTAGTTGAAAAAGCTGTTTTTGGTATACTTTGTGGGTCCATTTGAATCTGATGAAATCCTTTTGCAAGGTCAATGGTGGTAAAATACTGACATTTTCCAAGTTTGTCTAATATTTCATCCATGACCGGAATAGGATATTTATCATCAATTGTTATTTCATTAAGGTTTCGATAGTCGATAACTATACGAAACTTTTCTTTACCTGATGCATCACGTTTCTTTGGCACAATCCAAATTGGTGAGCAATAAGGCGAGTTTGATTTGCGAATGATACCTTGTTCAATCATTTCTTTGATTTGTTTGTCGACTTCTTCGTCGAATGTTTGCGCATACTTATATGGTCGCTTTTGGATTGGATCTTCGTGTTTAGTTTGGATGACATGCTTAATTGTACTGGTGAAAGTCAAATTTTCACTTTCTTTGTACTGAATGTCACTAAACTCATAAAGAACTTTGGTAAGTTTCGATTTTTCTTCATCGTTCAGATGATCTAATCGAAATTGGTTTGTTTCATTTAGTTCGTTGTTTATAGCGTAATTAACAGCTATATCGTTTGTACGGGGCGGATCAAGGCATTGAAATGCAGTCTTGTCCTTAACAGAACCCTCACGATCATATCTCATTTGAAATGAATGTTCATTTAGGATAACTGTTTTAATTTTTTTTTTTTTTTTTTTGCTTCGCATGATTCTAGATATTCTCTTCCTAGTAGAATATCGTAATTATCTGAGAAGTCGTGTATGTAAAATGTTTGGTGAGTGGGACAAAGTTTACTTGGTGCAAATGACACGGAATTCTTTAATTGAATAGTGCCATTTATTGTTTGCACATTTAATTGGCAATTTTTTATTGGAAAATTTAGGAAATTACGTTTTATTAAATTGATGGACGAACCTGTGTCAATTACACAGTTAAAGTGCTGTCCATTCATAATTATTCGAATGAAAGGATTCATTCTTCTTGGTCCGAGGCTCCTTGATGAAAATTTTCGGAAATTTCCATTTTGGAGTGACCACTTGTGCTTTCTCGCTGTCTCTTAACAGGAGGATTCGAAGGTCTTTGGTTTTGATTGTGGTAGTTCATATGGTTTTGTGATCTACCTTGATCAAGATTTTGTTTAAATTCTTTAAATAATGCTTGATTACTTTCAGCATTTTCTTTTGGTTTATAGGTTGGTTTAGAGTAGTTTAAGTAATTTGGGCTTGGATAATAATTTTGATTGGTTCCCTTTCCACGGTTGTCGTTATAATTGGGTTTCTGGTACTTTGAATTGTCATTATTTTGGTTAGAACGTTCAGTATAACCATTTTCGAAAAGTCCTTCGCGTTGAGCTACTTGTTTTAATTTTGAAACGGTTGTAATGTCATGTCTCGCTAAAGTCATAAATATTCTGTCGGGTAGTTTCTTTGTAATTACGTCTTTGATTGTGTTATTCATTGCATTTGTATAAAGAATTGTGTTTTGTGGTTGGTTTTCCAACATAAGCTTATTCGATATTACAAAACTCTTATATTCTAATTCTTCTACGAACTTACGGATACTATTATTGTAGTTTGTGTTGTATAGTCGTCTTAGTAGTTCCTCATATGGTGTCTGCGTCTTAAACTCGTCGATCAGGGCACTCCTCAGGTCTCTCCAGTTGGTGGCTGCTGTCATTTGTGAAACACGTTGGGCTGCTCCAGATGTTTGCATTTCTATTGCTCCGAATAGAACGCTGTGCTGTCTTACGTCTTGGGTTGGGTAGAGTTGCATAATAAAGTCGATTCTCCTTACAAAGGCTGTCAGTTCCACTGTTTTTCCATCGAAGATGGGCACTTGACGTATCTGTCCTAGTGCTTGTTTTAGGTGCATCTCGGAAAGTTCCATCGTTGCTGTTGTTGTCATGTTGTTTTGTTTAGTAAACTTTTTATTTTATTTTTTTTTCAATTTGTGTTGGGTTGTTTCAATTTGTTTAATTTATGTTTTTCACAAAAAAATTTTTTGTTTTAATAGTCACTTCAGGTTGTTTTAGTTTAGTTGGATTAAAAGGATCTTATGTTTACAGGGATCAATTTAATGATGTGTAAAGCCCAGGAATAAGTCCTTATTTACAGTTGTTCAAAATAGTTCGAAGAATCTATTTATTAGTAGAACACTGTTTGGTGAATTGCAAGTTTTTACGCGGTTTTTATACTCTCTGCAAGAGTATATTGGGTTTGTGCAAATGTATGTAACAGGCAGAAGGAGGCGTGGCAGACCCCATAAAGTATATATATTCTTGATCAGCATCACAAGCCGAGTCGATTTAGCCATGTCCGTCTGTCCGTCTGTCTGTCTGTCCGTCTGTCTGTCTGTCTGTCTGTCCGTCTGTCTGTCCGTATGAACAAACAGATTTCAGAGATGGTAAGAGCTACAAGTTCGAATTTGGTCTCAATCGATCACATATTTAGTCAGTCAATTCAAGAATTTTTTTTTTTTCGATGCCACGCCCCGTTCGCCCACAATCAGCCAAAAACTAGACACACATCGGAAAAAATCAGTGTTTTCGGCGAATATCTCAGTAAATATGGCACCTAGGATGACCAATTTTGGAATGGAGGCTCCTAGCGACAGTGCAAAAGCATTGACATATCAAATTTTGGACTGCCACGCCCCTTTTTCCCACAATTAATAAAAATAATTCTCCACTTTTGTTCCGTTTTTAGGCATTTGCCAATATAGTACAGTATTGTAATTTATAATTCGTATGAAGACTAACTATATCAAACTATCCTGAAAGGTGCATTAAAATCGGACTATAAACAAGGAAACTAGAAGCGTTACAATATTGATAACTGAATGCAATATCGTGTATGAGTGCAAGCGAGATAGTAACATACAAGCACTTGAGCGGCAGCGCTCAATGTATGAGTGCAAGCGAGACAGAAACATACAAGCACATGTTCGAATGTTTTCGCTGCCTGCGTGGCGGCAGCGCTGCCCGCAGTCGCTGGCCGCGCCGAATACACACACACATACATATATGCATCATATATTGTCTTTCGTATGTGTATTCGCATACAGACAAACAGATGTATGTGTGATTATGCTTAGATGGTTTTTGTTTCAACGTGTTTTAATGCAAGTACTACACTCTAGACCGATTTTAATAACTTAATCGGGAAATAAATGCAGAGAGTATTTTACGGTCGTGCGTGCTCGACTGTACTTTCCTTACTTGTTCTAAATATGGCAATTATTTTTTCGATGGCGGTCGCACTTTAACTGTGGGCCACGATTGATAATTGGGTATTTGAGTTTATTTTCACACGCGTTGATTCTTTGGCGGATATCAATAAATTGTTTCCAAAAGTGTAATGTTCTCGAACCGGATCACTTTTTGCGGCAAATTCGCGTGCTCAATCCTAGGAGATCACTTGGTCGTACAAGGATTTCTTTAGGCGGATCGAAAAGGACCGATTACTGTTACAAGGATAATTTACGATATCCTACCGGCTGCGCCAATAACGTAGTTTGCAAGTTGGTTGTTCAAAAAAATATAATTTATTTTTATTAAACCGAAGCTACGGAGTACAGATGTAAATCTAGACTAACTTATGCTATGTTCTGCAGACGTATAACAAACCTCGGCTTTTGGCTCTTATGTAAACAAAGTGATCTCGATCTTAAAGAGATTGAGAGAATTCTGTCGGCCAGGATTTGTGCAACGTCAGCAGTTTCAACCCCAATGGTGGGAATAGCGATTCTGGCGAATTGTTTATGATATTCGATAAGTTCGTGGGAAGCCAGAATTGTTATTGTCACCACTTGATTATTTTATGATGTTTAGCTTAACTCTGTGGGAATGAGATGCGTAATATAAATGAAAAGTGCGAGCTAGGCGTTTTGTGTGGGTACATATGTCTCTACATATGTTACTATATATATATTTATATATATATTTCCCTAATTTTATTTAGATTTACTTTTTACCAGCATGGCCGACGGCGCCGCCTTGAGTCCTCCTTCGTGCCCATGCCTGCTTCCAGAATGTCTTGTGCATGTAGTAATCCCACTTCTGAAATGTAATCTTCTCTTTAATATCGGAAATAGTTATCGATGTTCGCGAGGTATTTCTGGAATCGCCAAGACCCTAAATTCTTCACCAAGTTCTTCTTCCTGATCTAAGATCTCATCATTGTCGGCCTCCACGGCCCTTCTAAGCGCGTCGTCTAAATTATCAATGGCATTTTTTTTTGGAAATTCTTTTTAATTTGGTTAACATTTGCCTCGTAAATGTCTTCACAATTTCTTGTAATTATATCTTCTTCAATTCTCCATGGGGAAAATAACATAACCAAGACTCTAAAATAATTCGAGTGGTTGGTTCTTCTACGTATTTTACTAACTTCATAATAAGAAGTAAAGTCGGCTGAACACACATCTCCATCCGGTCTCTGCTCGTACCTCTCCTGTAATCCTGTTTGGAATATATCTGTGGAATCATCAGGCATGGTTTGAAGAATACTTGTAGATTTGTGCATGCGTTGTCCCGGGGGAAACGTATTAATATATACGCATTTGTTGCTTGTTCCAGACAATGCCATACCTAAGCAACAATATACTGCCTCCTGGGCAGATACCTCAGTTCCTGATATAAACTTAATTCCTATAAACTGAAGCTTTTGTCTTATTGTCAAATTCCCAATTCGAGTTTGATTTAGAACTTCACGCATCAACTTAGATATACCTCTTTGCGATTTGTTTATATATTTTATAATATAACTACAGCAGGCATATGGGTCTAATATAAGGTTAATATCCATATTAGCTCTCTGCATCGAAAGAAGATGTTTATTAAAAGCATACACATTAATTTCAGCGAATGTCCTCTTAAGAGACACTTGAGGACCTATAGCGTAAATATAATCTTGAAAACTGAGGTTCACTTCTTCATGTGACAGAAAGTTTTCAAATGTTATTAAATTAGGAACCGAGTCATTTGACTGTTCTTTGCATAAAAATTGTCGAATTTTCTATTAATTTGCTCAATGAAAACAAAGATTTGGATATTCTTGGTGTAGTGGTTGTAAAATTTCTGTGTTCGGCATTGGCAGATATGGAATACCGAATCGGCATACAGACTGTCCTCCCACTTTTTTTATACATGAATGACCGTGTTTATGCCTCTGATATTCAAAGTATGGTGACTGCTCAGCATCATCCACCGATATAAATCGATCAATGAAGGCTACGACACTTTGAATAGATTGGATATTTTCTAAGTTAACCACCGGGGCATCTTTCAGCCAAAACATCCCATGAATATGAGGGGAACCTCTTTGTTGAAATTCCACACGCCAATAATACCTAGTCACAAAAGGCTTTTTCATGAGCCTCAATACCTCCCTATATCTATAATCAAAGTATCTAGCACAAGTTACAGGATCTGTTCTAATTAGACGGGCCTTTTCCCTAAATTCTAAATTCGATGCTATTTCCTCACTAATTTCAACCCTATCTACATTTCTCTTTAGCAATACGAGTAACTCTACCCACCTAGTTTCAGCAGCTGAAAGAGTTATAAAGAAAGTTGGCAGACCAAACTGGCGAATCATGGCCATGACTTTCTTTTTTTCTTTCTCCCAATAAGCAGGAGATGAACAAATATCCCTAAGCACTCTGTATCCCTCATCCTGATTAATTAAATTGCCCATAAATTCTTCATTAAGGACATTACCGGCTGTAACTGCGCTGGCGGTGCTTCAAAGCAAATAGAAATATTATTCCCAATTTTAATCAGCTCTAACTTCTTATTGTTGAAAAAAAGCTTGTCAGTCCTGCAAGCTCTTCCGTCCACATTACGAAGTTCTGATCTAACAACTGTAGAGAAACTCTTTGAGGACTGTCTTTTGATACCTGCATATATGCTAGGAAATGCTAGCTCTTCAGAGTCAGCATCAAGAATCACATCGAGTGGCCTTTGGACTTCTCCAGGAGCTATCGTGATTCTCTATGTATCTACATCGGCTGGACTAATATTCTCAAGAGTTTCCAAGCCACCAGGATTCAGTCGATCAGTTTATCGCATGCGATAAATATATCGTAATATCTGAGTCCCTAACCTGATTATATTTGCTATAAACTGAAGATTTTGCCTGATTTATAGCGTAAATGTAATCTTGAAAACTGAGGTTCACTTCTTCATGTGACAGAAAATTTTCAAATGTTATTAAGTTAAGAACCGAGTCATTTGACTAACCTTTGCATAGAAATTGTCGAATTTTCTTTAAATTTGCTCGATTAAAACAAAGATTTGGATATTCTTGGGGTAGTGGTTGTAAAATTTCTGTGTTGGGCATTGGCGGATATGGAATACCGAACGATTTTTTTTTCTCTGCTCCGCGCAACTATGGTAGCAAACAAACGAACGGCGTTATCACTCTTTCATCGCCAACACGCCGTCAGCTTGTAATATATAACGATGATGGTGTTTGCAAAATCAGGGGGGAGGTAAATTATTTCGCTGCTCTGCAGGCTCGTCTGCTATTTAATATTCATATTCGATAATCGCGTGCTATGATTTGTCCAAAAAAAGAAGAAGAAGGAAAGAAACACTAGCCCTAGCGAGTTTGTTGCACGATGGCGCAGATGGAACGCCAATATTGCCCACCCTTCCATGAGCGCCAAATCCGAAAATAATTTTAAAGCGATCCCTAAACAAACCCACTACACAATTAACATACTCCTAACGATCGACACATGATAACACAACAGGACTTAGCAATTACACATAATTAAAACTGAAAGCAATAGTTAAAGGATCAGACATTTATAATAAATAAAATGCATATAAGCATAGTAATAATACAGATTAAAATTAATATTTACGATAATTATTTATAAGTACTCATTAAATAATTAATTTATGTTACTTACAAAAAATTTAATTCACGACTACGAGAGAAACAAAAGAAATATTAGGTAATTTATTTATCGCAGTGTACAGCATCACAGCTGTTGCAAACATGCAAACAAAACGACAAAAAGAAAACTCAAACAAACACGTCAATGCTCAGCGCATATGTATAACGCATGATAAAATAATTATGTATGTACGTGTGTATGTATGTATATGTATATGAAGCAAAGCGTTTAGGCTAAAGAGTCAGAAATCCGTTGTTTTCATCATCCGCTTTAACCTAGCTTCGTGAAGCAAGATTAAAAATTGCACGTGTGCGTGCGCCGGAAGGGCCAAAGCAAAGGAGAGAATTATTTCTCTTAATTAAGAGAGACTGACTGTGCATGAGATTGCACGACAATTAGATGCGTAACTCTTTTGTGGATTAACTGTCTTGGGCGACAAATGTTGATAAGCCCATTCAATATAATTAGAATGCAAAACTTACAGTCTTTTCAAATGTTTATTTTTTTTCCACCGATGAAAGCGCTTCCATTGGCTCCGCTGTAACTTGCTGTGGAAATGTAAAAGAATTAATCATCCACTTGCACGGCATCACAATGATTGAAAATTCTCTTTGGAATTGATGCTTGCAAAAGATGTAATAACCAATACCTTATTTTTAGATAATTTAAAACATAATCACTTTAGTATATAAAAAAACTTAAAAAAAATTAATATTTCGCGTTTTTGCGTGCAGATCACTACTTCTGCTACCGATAACGAAGAAACGCGACAGGTAGGTTAGGCGATTGGTTTGTAACTAAACCATCGTTCTCTTTTTCTGCCTTCGCTTCTGCTCACACAAAAAAAGGTGATAAGAAGATGAGAATAAAGCGAAATTGGATCCCTCCGCTGTTCCCTTTGTCACAATGATGGCTTTTATATTGGAGTGGCTGACGGAAAAAATGGTAATGGGTGAGCACGACTTGGTAGTCCCTGCTTATGGATTTCGGTAAGGAAACGTATATATCTCTTATTACGATAATAGGGCCATATATTAATTCGGCGGCAATTATGCGTGCGTCAGTTAAATGCAACCGTCGCATGAGCGCTGTATAAGCGTCGTATCAGGGTAGCATAGATGTAGCATACGCTTAGCATAAGCGTAGCATTAGCGTAGCAATAGCGTAGAAATAGGGTAGTAATAGCGTAGCAATAGCGGCCAATCTGTAGGATATTAATTTTAATCCCACATCCTGCATATGCACAAAAAGACAATCTCACCTTAATTGGCACACTAGTTTAATTATTGATTTTTCGTTTTTTTTTTTCGTTTTTTTCTCTCGATGACATTAAAGTTTAATAGACTTGCACAAGACACTTTAAAATAACTTTGGTGATGCAGATTACGTCTGCCTTGGTCAACGCTTCAAACGAAAAAGAAAGCTGCATTAGCCAGAGATCCAAATGATACATCGGAACAGGCGCCATACTGCCAAAGTTCCGTTTGAGTCTGGTACCGTTGAACTCAACGATCTCCCTCGCTTTTGGCAAACGGTTTCAGTTAAAGGGAACCGGCAATTAAGTAGATGTAGCGCAAAAAAAAATGGATCAAAAATGAGGAAATGTACCAGTGGTACTTTTCATGAGGAAAATTTCCCTCAACCAATTTCGGTTGTAATTTCGGCTAACCAGCGCCACTACAAGCTTTATCCGCAATGGGGTTGCTCCAGCGATTAAACACAACGAGTCTGAAACAGGTTTTTATGTGCGGTCTATGTGCGCCTCCAACGATGTGAACAGTGTCGTTGGCAGCGTGCTCGATGGATGGATTATGCAAGATTATGCCATACCCATATAGACACATTTTCTTTGCAATTGATGACAGGACAAACCATAGGGACGGAGCCGTGCTGAGTTGCACTTTTTTGAAAATAATTTCTACGAGTGTCTCTGCAGAGGATATGTCTATATGAATTATTCTACTTGTCTCCCTATTTTTTTTTCCCAAAATGTGGTTAATATCGGATCTGTTATCGTAAATTGATTTAATCATTCCATAATTAGAATTCCATCGGGTCGTCCAATCATTTTTTAAATATGTTTTAGGAACATGTTGTATATTGGCATTTTCGAAATATTTCACCAATCTATTACATTCTTTTTTTTTGTCAAAATATTTGTCCAAAACATTGGAAGATTTTTAGAGCCTTGACAATATAAGTACCCCTATTAGTTATGAATTTATCGGACTAATATCCTCTACACCAAACTCACTGAACAAGCTAGTCAATTTTTTAAGTACATTCTTACTCGTGGATTTCTCGAAGTCCACCGACTTTATTCGTAGAACCATGTCTATGAATCTGAAATCCTTCTCATAATGTAATGGTACCTTTATCAAGTTTCTCTTGGTCCTCACCATTAGCGCCGCTGCGATATCGAACGAATGTCTTGCGGAAGATATGCCCTTGCCGACTTCGGAATGAAGACGGTTCGGGCCATTCGGAAAAGTACGGTCAAATCTTCGCACCAAAGGATCAGATTCATTATGCCAACTATAATCCCGTTGGGAATATCTCTAGCGGTATTCGATATGTTTTTGCGTCTCATTATGAACGATTGATTGGTTTACCCTGCCAGTCCCCCCTCATACGTACAAACGGATCAGTTAACTGAATAACATGCCATACATAATAGTTTTAATATTGCCATATCCCTCACAAATAGATTTCTGGGATTACTATAAAAAGTGAAATTTGTTGTTTTTTCTTTATTGTAAATTTGTTTTAAATTTCAAGTCAAGAGTTTTTGTCAGCACTAGAGTTTTGTGCACTTAGCGAAGACACATCACTGACATTTCCAGCGGAAAGCGCCATCTATGACTCGTCGCTATGGGTATATAACAGTTTAGCAGCTGCTGCAGTCTGGCAACTCGCTGCGTAACGGTTTTTAACTGTTGCTTTGTTGGAAAATTAATGAATTTTTAAAAAAAATCATAACTCAGCCAAATTATGTGACATTTCGAAAAGCTATACCTTGTTACACTCTGCAAAATTGGGAGAATCGATTATTTATTTAATTTCGATTCCATTTTGTGATTTAATCTCTTGAAATTGTTGTCAAAAATGGACCAACTTTTTCGTTGTTAAACTCCAATTTACAGGGTATTAACAAGTGAGAAAAGTACAGTCGAGCACGCCCGACCGTAATATACTCTCTGCATTTTTTCGCGATTTAATTATTAAAATCGGTATCGAGATATTACAATGTGTAGTACTTGCATTAAAACACGTTGAAACAAAAACAATCTAAGCAAAATCACACATACATCTGTTTGTCTATATGGGAATACACATACGAAAGCCAACATATGATGCATATACATGTATGTATGTATGTGTGTATTCAGCGCGGCCAGCGACTGCGGGCAGCGCTGCCGCCACGCAAGAAACGAAAACATTCAAACATGTGCTTGTATGTTTCTGTCTCGCTTGCACTCATACATTGATATGAATGCGGCAGCGCTGCCGTCACATATGCTTGTATGTTTCTGTCTCACTTGCACTCATACATGATATTGCATTCGGTTATCAATATTGCAACGCTTCTAGTTTTCTTGTTTATAGTGCGATTTCAATGCGCCTTTCAGGATAGTTTGATATAGTTAGTCTCCACACGAATTATAATTTACAATACTGTACTATATTAAAGAATGCCTAAAAACGGGGCGACAGCTAAGAATTTTTATTTTATTAATTGTGGGTAAACGGGGGGTGGCAGTCCAAATATTTAAATGTCAATGCATTTGGGATGTTGCTAGGAACCTCCATACCAAAATTGGTGATCATAGGTGCAATAGTTATTGAGATATACGCCCAAAACACCAATTTTTTCCGAGGTGTGTCTAGTTTTTTGCTCATTGTGGGCAAATGGGGCGTGGCATCGAAAATAAAAAAGATTCTTGTATTGACTGACTAAATATGTGATCGATTGAGACCAAGATCGAACTTGTAGCTCTTACCATCTCTGAAATCTGTTTGTTCATACGGACAGACAGACAGACAGACGGACATGGCTATATCGACTCGGCTTGTGATGCTGATCAAGAATATATATACTTTATGGGGTCTGCCACGCCTCCTTCTGCCTGTTACATACATTTTCACAAACCCAATATACTCTTGCAGAGAGTATAAAAAACAGCAGTACTAGCGTTGATTATGCATTTATTAAAAATATTACATTTTTGGATCTTAAAATCTAAGCGCAACTTATAAATAGCATTTTTAAAATATTATATCATACGGATCAAAGTCGTGTCTTTCAATGCTTTCAAGACAATGTATATCGATTTTTGATTAAGTACGGCCAATAATTAGTTTAAGTCTAATCAAAAAAATGGGTGTTTACAGCTAAATACATATATATAAATTTCTTTTTGATTGGTTTTTGACTTAATGTTTGAGATCTTTGGATTTTTGTTTCTCTGCTTCTTTTTTTTTGGCAAGAGTCCGCGCTTAGCAGCGTTTACTGCGGCAAACTGTATGGGGTCTCTGGATGTCAGACATCCTCGTTGACACCGATGCCAATAAAAGGTGTCAACTCCATTTTCACTGCCCCCGGAGCTGCCACCGTCTGCTGCACCTGCAACAACTGATTGCTGTTGCAGTTGCCTCCTCTGCTGCTGTTGCTGTTGTTGTTGCGTTCCTCGTTCTTAAGCATATCACACTGAGCGTGAGCGTGTGCCTGCACATGAGCTTGTACCTGAGCTTGGGCTTGAGCTTGAGCCTGCGCTTGGGCAAAGCTGCGCACCTGCAGGAAGAGTCCGCCATTGTTGAGCAGCCGCGCTTGGTGCTCCTGTGCCTTGGCGCGTAGACACGCAATCGAATTGTTTCTGCAAGAGATGAAAAAATCAGTATTAATATTGAATTGATTAAATTCTTAAATTTTTACAACAGTAGTTTTGGGCTCAAAAATATGTGTTTAAAAATATATTACTTTAAAAAGTTTAGTTCTAATTATTAAAAAAATATATTAAAAGCCGCAGTCCTCTAAAAAAAAATAATTAAATAACTACAGCTATTACTATAGCTTAAAATAAAATATTTCCCAAAAAAAACGGGAGTATCTTTTCAGAGTCAAAAAGAATAAATTTTTGGATTTTTAACAGCAATTAAATTAGCTACATCAATTAAAAAATGATTCCTGAGCAATAAACAAATTTTAAAGTTATAACATTTTAATAGTAGTAAAAAAGACTTTTATTAATACTATATTTTGTACAGCAGCCCTAAAATTCATTGGTAAATACGACGATTTGCAATTAATTTAAAAATAGTTTTTTTTCAATTAAGGTTAAGTTTTAAGGCTTTCAGGTAATATTAATCCCGTGACCGACTTGGTATTGTCTATAAAAAACTTAAGAAACTTTTCGGTACAGGGTATTTTATAGCTGTACTCGCTTACCAAATTTTTTACTTGAGCGTAAGTCATTTATAAAGTACAGGATGGACAAAAGTTTTGCTCAGCTTAGGATTTACTTTTACATTTTATATACAGGGCATGCTAATACATAGTTCTGCAAGTACAGGGTATAAACAAGTTGTGCTCGCTTACCGAAACGCATCAGGATCGTGTTCCATAAGCGCTGCTGCTGCGGCAGCGGCAGAAAGATGATGCGCGTGCAACGCGGCGTGTGGCAGAGTTGCTGCTGCAGTTGCAACTGTTGGCGGTTGTTGTTGCTGTTGCTGTTGCTGCTGTGCTGCTGCTGCGGCCGCTGCTACAGCGGTGTTCATAATCAAATGAAAATCCTTGCTGGAGGCAGCAGCGCCAGCGCCTGCTGCATTTGCTGCATCCAACAATGGGTGGTAACTGGGCGTGGCAGTTGCATAGTGAGCAGGCGGTTGTTGTTGTTGCTGCTGCTGGTGTTGGTGTTGCTGTTGATGTTGCTGCTGTTGGAGCGTCTGCTGTGGCGATGGAGAGCCGAGCTCAATGTGCGGTGATCCAGAGCTGTTGGTTGTAGCACCCGTGGGAGTCGTTGCCGCTGACGAAGCTGCCGCGTAGCCGCTGCTGCCGTGTGGCGTTGTCGATGTTGGCGGTGCTGTGGATGCAATCGTTGGACAACTGCTTGGAGCTGGACTTACTACATTCAGAGACTCTGTCGATGAGCTGAGCGCTCTTGAATAGGAACGCAACTCATCGGAATGTGCTGATTTGGAGCCAGCGGAGTCCTCGTGATCGCTGACTCCAGAATCGTCTTTGAGAGCGGATTGAGCTTCAATTGATTTGCGATGCATGCCTACGAAAGGAGGAGGGCGAGAAAGAGAGAGGGACAGAGAGAGAGAGAGAGTGGCTGTTATAAGCTTCTATTTGACTGAAACAAGCTGGATTCATGGGATTTGGAAAGCGTTAAAGCTTCATATGGTTAAACTTAAGTGGTTAATTTAAAGCATTTACTTAAATTTAAGTTATTTAATTAATTTCAGTTAAAAGCTTTCACTTCAATTTAACTAACTACTACTTACAAAATTAATTGTCTAAAGTCAACACTATATTTTTATATTAGACTGAGACTTTTAGCCATTTGCTTCATCGGATTTGATAAAATTCAAATCATAAAAATTTAATTTAAAATTAAAAACTAATTTAAAAAGTTTCTTCATTGTAAGATATTTATAAATGTTTTTTAAGTAGCTTAATTTATAAACTCATATATTTAAAAAGTTTTTATATGCTAATAGGAATCTTTGGTATGCTAAATTTAATGACTGCTAATTTTAATGAATAATAAAAACTATTAAAAATATTTGTATTAATTTCGGTTTACTGAACATGTTTTAGATTCCATAACCTTTTTTCATTTTAGCTGCTAGCAACGAATTCTAGAGATTAAACGAGAAGCCCAGCAGATGGTGAGAATTATTGCATGAGAGACGTGTCACGCCCTGTAGATATTGTTTTGGGTGGGTACCATTAAATGATCGACCTACCATCAATTGCCAACTAATTTGACATTCGTGTACTTAATTAAAAAGTTCACAATCGTGGCTGCAACCTCAATGCAAAGCCCTTAAGCCACTTAAGACCCTTTTCAGAGCTACTTGGGAATTAATTTGCGAAACACCCGAAAGTATTTGGAGAACTATCATCAGTGCTGGTGGTGCTTCGTGGTGGTGGGTGGTGTTGGTCAGAGCCGGAAAGACAAGTGCCAATAAAACGTGTATTCCCCTAGTTTTATTGTTGGCAAATAGATAAACGATAAATGCCAAATTAAAGCAGTTTTTATACCCCTACCACAAATGGAAGCACGAATTTCAGTTGCCACCCCAGCAGGAAAGAAAACTTTAACTTGAATCGCGTGTGCATTTTGCATTTATTAAGCGATTATTAACAAATAAATGTCAAAACCACCCCGAATGAATGATACCCTTTGTCCCACCAACGACTTCTCACCACTTGTTGTTGTTGGCGCTAATCCGCAAAGTCATTTCGAGGATGTCGAGAGACAGAGTCAAAGAAATGTGCGCAACATATGACGACAAAAATGGTTTGAAGGATGCACGCCAAATATGCTCACAATTTCTAAACAACATAGCTCTATCTGCCCTATCCCTGTCTCCCTGTCCTCCTGTCTTACTCTAAGTCTATATCATTTTATAATCCCCGAGCTGTTGCCCTTTGTCTCGCTCAAAATTCAATTAAACTTGCCTCAATGCAACGCGACTTAGCGACTTCAATGCGTTTCGATTTCGCATTCGATTTCGATTTGGATTTTTGCATTTTGGGGCGTATTTTTTTTTGTAAGGGTTTAGGATCATAAAGTTTGCTTTTGATTTTAAGTTAAAGTTTGATAGTTTGATATGATTGTTGCATTTACATTTCTGTTCCATACCTAGTAGCCAGGGTGCCACCGCATCGTTGTCCTTGGCCGACTTCAGTATTGTCTCCGGCAGCGGCAATGAGTGCCGCACCATCGCTCCATAGAGACCGTACTCGGCCATGATGGTGCTACCGCCCCAAACTTTTTCCGTTTTACGCCATTTCGCACGGCGATTCTGGAACCACACCTGTAAAAATTAAAAGTAAAATAAATTTTATATTTTAAGTAAAATAAAACCAATTGAATATTAATTTGTATATGTATAATGTATGTATGTGTAAGTTAATCATCATGTATTAGCCGTATACTAGTGTATGATTTCAGGCTGCGTAAATAAATAAAATGGAGTACTAATATTAAATATATGATTTCTTTTAAATTTTATATTGGCCTAAAGTTTGTGTTTTCTTAAAGTATTTTTCCAACTGCTTAAATAAAATGTTTATTAATAAAGAAAATAATTTAAAATATTATAAATGTCTTTAAAAAATCAAGTTGGCTCATAGTATTTTGTGTTTTTTGTTTTTACTCTATTTTATTTGATTTAAAAACAGTCTAAAATAAATTTCTAAATTATTAAAATCCATCAAAATATTCAGAAATTTTTTTTAAAATTTTATAATTAAAATTAATAGCTTGAAGAAATATAGAAAGTAACGCAGCTTTGATAGTTTTCATTTATGTCTACATTAAAGTCTTTTTAAATGTAATTACTTTATATAAATCAATATTATTATAATATATTTTACAGATTTTTATAGTGTCTTCGTCATTTATTGACTCAGCATTTAATTATTAATTTAATACACATTTTTATATGTTTTTTTTCTTACATTTGTATTATATTACATAATTTAATTTTAAACAATTTATAAATGCTTTTAAATTGAAATTCAACTCTGTACAAAAGGCTAAGGGTACGCCATATGGGCCAGGTTGGCTATAACCCTGTTACCAGTTGCCCAGTTGACCGTTTTGACCATTGGCATTTAGGGCGCCACCTAACGCAGCAAATGGTATGCAAATTGCAAATTATTAAATAAAAAACTCATTGAAATTGAAAAAATGTAAATGGAATGCTTACGAAATGCTAATACTCGGACTATAAAGGCTTTTAGCACTAGGAATAATGATGGGCAAGTAGAAGAAGAGCCGATGACAGCATGAAGGAGACAGAGATAGAGGGAGTAGAGGAGTGGGGGAGTGGGCAGTGCGTAGTGCTTGCGAACTGTGTTCACACATAATAGCAAATAATATACATATTCGCATATAAGTGACCAAATTAGATTATCTTCCAAAACATTAAACCGATTTTCATGCAACAACAGCAGCAGAGGAGCAGCAGAGCAGACTGTGACGACCATAATAAGAAAACATTAAATGTTGATCACAAAAGCGAGACAACAATAGCGAACAACAACAACTGTCACAATAAAAGGATTTGGATTTGGCACACGAGCAAAAAGGATGAGCAAGAACTTCGAGAGCAAAGCAAAAAGGATTTAACATTGACTTTGCAACCCTCGCACGCAGCACACAACCCACACCCTGTCTCCCTCCCTCTCTCTCTCTCTCTCTCTCTCTCTCTCTCTCCTTCTCTCTTGCGCTTTCTGGTCGAAAGACGAACCGAAAAAGAAGTCATCATTTTTCTGGTCCATCAAATCGTTTAGTTCTGCTATTAGTCATGTACGAGCTGGAAGCGGCAAAAGACCGACAGATGGCAGGAGTAGGGGCAGCCCAGGGCACGGGGCTGAAAGGGGTGCAGGGGTTGCAGGGGGAGTAAGAAGGTGGCCACTAAACTGAAATCGACGAGGCGACAACGCTGCTTGAAGTGGCTACGACGACAACTGGAAAAAGCTGCAAAATGAAAATTTATAATAAAAAGCAAAATATGCAAAATAGGTTGGCATGCCAAAAGGAGCGAGTAAGGGCTGGGGTGAGTAGCAGGGGTTGAGGGAGGGGAGCTGAAAGCAGTGGAACAGCTCGAAGTCTGCAGCAATGTGGCGACATTTTTGCTGAAATTCTTTTTGGCACAGGCCAAAGACAGGCGCAGGCACTGCCCTGGCGCTCCCTGTCCACCCAATGCCCACCCCTGGGAAGCCAAAAAGATTCAAGAAATCGCAACTGAGTTGGGCGCAAAAAAATTGGTAAAAGTTAAGGAACGAAGCCTTTGGCTAAACGAAGACAAAGTGATTTGGCTTTTGATTGTGTCCTACGCATTTGCCCAACTCTCTTCCCCCCTCTCTCGCTCTCCATTCCTTTCTATATGTGCTTGGCATATATATATATATGTGTAGTTATATGCAACTGACAACTTGGCTCATAAATCTGGGCACATGAGAAATTGGCAGCAACCACAAAATGTCAGAGAAGCCACTCAGTGTGCAGTGCAGTAGACTTTGGTTGCAGCCCACTAAATTTAGTGGCTAAAAGGAGATTTGGCTCAGTGCCTCAAGTGAATCAGCACAGAGAGAAATAGAGTGAAAGAGTGAGGGAGATGAAGTAGCAGGAGAAGAACCAACAAAGAGTGTTAGAGTAATTGAAAGCAAACTTTGAATATAAAATTTTGAATTTGTGTGAGTTGTGGGTTCTCAATGTTTTACCCTGTTAAAAGTAACCCTAGAGGGTAGCATAGACCCAAGCATATTTTTAGACCCCGTACTCTATAAAAAAGAGTATAGGGGTCTATTAAGTTTGTCAGAAGCGAGATGTGCGTAACAGGCAGAAGGAGGCGTGGCCGACCCCATAAAATATGTATATTCTTGATCAGCATCAACAGCCGAGTCGATATAGCAATGTCCGTATGTCCGTCTATCCGTCCGTCCGTATGAACACCTGGATCTTTTAAACTACAAGAGCTAGAGACACCAAACTTGGAATGTAAGTCCGTTATCTTCGCGAGCAGATTAAGTTTATTTCAAATTGTTGCCACGCCCCTTACCGCCCCCGCAATAAGCACACCTCAAAAAATTTGTGTTTTAGACGAATATCTCAATAACTATAGCACTTAGGAGCATAAATTTTGGTATACAGGTTCCTAGAGTCCTAATATAATGGCATTCAAAAACTGCCACGCCCCCTTTTCTCATAAGAACTAAACAACTTTCCAACTTTAATGCCGTTTTTAAGGCATTAAATCAAATAGAACAGTGTTGTAGTTTGACATTCGTTTAGAAACTTATTATATCTAACTATCCTGAAGTGGCATCAACGTTAAACAAGAGAGATATCACGGTTCAAAGTATTTGTGATTTAACTAAAACAAGTAAGGAAAGTACAGTCGAGCAAGCCCGACCGTAAAATACTCTCTGCCTTTTTTCCCGATTAATTTATTAAAATCGGTATCGAGATATTACAATGTGTAGTACTTGCATTAAAACACGTTGAAACAAAAACAATCTAAGCATAATCACACATACATCTGTTTGTCTGTTTGCGAATACACATACGTTTGACAATATATGATGCATATACATGTATGTATGTATGTGTGTATTCAGCGCGGCCAGCGACTGCGGGCAGCGCTGCCGCCACGCAGGCAGCGAAAACATTCGAACATGTGCTTGTATGTTTCTATCTCGCTTGCACTCATACAAGATATTGCATTCAGTTAACAATATTGTAACGCTTCTAGTTTTCTTGTTTATAGTGCGATTTCAATGCGCCTTTCAGAATAGTTTGATATAGTTAGTCTTCACACGAATTATAAATTACAATACTGTACTATATTAACAAACGCCTAAAAATATTTTTTTTATTTTTATTAATTGTGGGAAAAAGGGGCGTGGCAGTCCAAAATTTTAAATGTCAATGCATTTAGGATGTCGCTAGGAACCTCCATACCAAAATTGGTGATCCTAGGTGCAATAGTTGTTGAGATATTCGCCCAAAACACCTATTTTTTCCGAGGTGTGTCTAGTTTTTTCATCATTGTGGGCGAAGTGGGCGTGGCATCGAAAAAAAAAAAGATTCTTGTATTGACTGACTAAATATCTGATCGATTGAGACCAAGCTCGAACTTGTAGCTCTTACCATCTCTGAAATCTGTTTGTTCATACGGACGGACAGACGGACAGACGGACAGACAGACGGACAGACGGACCGACAGACGGACAGACGGACATGGCTATATCGACTCGGCTTGTGATGCTGATCAAGAATATATATACTTTATGGGGTCTGCCACGCCTCCTTCTGCCTGTTACATACATTTTCACAAACCCAATATACTCTTGCAGAGAGTATAAAAACAATGTATACGCGCAACACATACAAACAAACACAGAAACATACAAACATATGTTCGAACGTTTTCTCTACCTGCTGGCGGCAGCGCTGCCCGGAGCCGCTGGCCGCGCCGACCAATGATATTCATACACACATATGTATGAGCACACATACATATTTGCAAATAATCGGAAGAATGATAGAAGAGGGGCGTGGTGCAATATGGAACCTTCGCATGGATCGCGGGTTCGAGTGCTGACAATGACAATTGTTAATTTATTTATTTTTTAATTTTAATTCAAAATGTAAATATTTAATTTTAATTTTTTAAATTTCATTTTAAAATTTTAATTTAAATTAAACGCGAATGGGCACTACTATGGGAGTACGGGGTCTTTTACAGTCGGCTCGATCGACTGTAGCATTTCTTACTTGTTTTTAAGTAATTTGGTTGAATTTAAATGAAGCTTTATTTTGGATAACATATTTATATTAAGAATTTCTGAGAGTTATGCAGGCATATGAAAGTGTCTAAAATTGAGTAGTTTAAAAGTTAGGAAATCAGTATTCTTAGGTTAAGCTATTTATTATTTACTAAATTATTATAATAAATTTTATTTTGTCTTTAACTTTCTTTTCTAGTTAAATTAAATATCCTTCAGTTGGATTTTGCTATGGCTTTTATCTTGAACTGTAAACAATTTATTAATATTTAAAATAAATATCAAGAAATCATAGTATTTACTTAACCGTACGGTTCATTGTTTCAAATCCCTTTTCCAAACGGCTATTCAGCCTAGTTTTTAAAAAAAAAAACTTTTTTTATCATAAATTGTGATCCAGATCTTTTTTATACTCTCTGCAAGAGTATATTGGGTTTGTGAAAATGTATGTAACAGGCAGAAGGAGGCGTGGCCGACCCCATAAAGTATATATATTCTTGATCAGCATCACAAGCCGAGTCGATATAGCCATGTCCATCTGTCCGTCTGTCTGTCCGTCTGTCCGTCTGTCTGTCCGTCCGTATGAACAAACAGATTTCAGAGATGGTAAGAGCTACAAGTTCGAGCTTGGTCTCAATCGATCACATATTTAGTCAGTTAATACAAGAATCTTTTTTTTTTTTCGATGCCACGCCCCATTCGCCCACAATGAGCAAAAAACTAAACACACCTCGGAAAAAATTGGTGTTTTGGTCGAATATCTCAATAACTATTGCACCTAGGATCACCAATTTTGGTATGGAGGTTGCTAGTGACAGCGTAAATGCATTGACATTTAAATTTTTGGACTGCCACGCCCCGTTTTCCCACAATTAATAAAAGTATTTCTCAACTTTTTAGGCATTCTTTAATATAGTACAGTATTGTAATTTATAATTCGTGTGGAGGCTAACTATATCAAACTATCCTGAAAGGCGCATTGAAATCGCACTATAAATAATAAAACTAGAAGCGTTACAATATTGATAACTGAATGCAATATCATGTATGAGTCCAAGTGAGACAGAAACATACAAGCATATGTGACGGCAGCGCTGCCGCATTCATATCAATGTATGAGTGCAAGCGAGACAGAAACATACAAGCACATGTTTGAATGTTTTCGTCGCTTGCGTGGCGGCAGCGCTGCCCGCAGTCGCTGACCGCGCTGAATACACACATACATACATACATGTATATGCATCATATATTGTCTTTCGTACGTGTATTCGCATACAGACAAACAGATGTATGTATGTGTGATTATGCTTGGATTGTTTTTGTTTCAACGTGTTTTATTAATGCATGTACTACACATTATAATATCTCTCGACCGATTTTAATAATTTAATCGGGAAAATAATGCAGAGAGTATTTTACGGTCGGGCTTGCTCGACTGTACTTTCCTTACTTGTTTTTGCTTGGGTTAATTTGAATTTGTTACTTAGTTGTGGAAGTGCCTCAATGGTTTGGTTTAGTCAAGTGCTGGCATCAACGATTGAGATCGATGGAAAGAAGCCTAGATCTGTAGCTCAAGTGGGTGATTACCACTTGGACCCACTGGATGTTGGCTCTGATTGTGGTTGAGACTCAGGTGGAGATTCAGGTGGAAATTCAGCTGGAGTTTCCGTGGGTGCAGCAAAGGGAGTAAAGAACGGCTGCTAGATTAAATTACACACAAACACACACACACACTTGCACACATGTGCCTCAATGTCGAGGGCAATACGAGTTGCACTTAAGAGCATTTTGTGGGCGTGGCCAAGCGATAGGCGGCGGTAGGTGATAAGTAGAAGGAGAAAGAGGAGAAGACATCACACAATGCCTTTTGGCTCTCAGCCTTTAGTTGGGCCTCGGCCTGGTCTGGGGCTGTGAAATCAAATTAATCCGGTTTGTTATTTCATCATGCAACGTCAACGTCATCATCATCAGTTGCAACAACAGACAAAAGCCAGCAGCAGCAGCAACAGCAGCAGCAACAACAACAACAGTTTGCAATAATAAATAGCAACAGCAATACACTGAGTGAAACACAGACAGGAGGGGAGAGGGAGTGGCAGCAGAGACACACACAGCGTCATGTAAACAAACGTCGGCCAAAGGAGCGGAAAATTTCATTAACAAGCCACCTGTGCGGCTCCACTGTCCCACCGCCCCTCGTGCGGCCACGCCCATCCTTATACAGTTTCAATTCTCATTATGATTGCTGTAACGAAGCTGTCGTCCATTTTGAGTGCGGAAATCAAAATAGGAAATGCCATAAATTTGCCAAAACGGAAGTTCGCTAAGTAACCATAAACCCTGTCACTAGGCACAGGTGTCTACTATTTGTGTGTGTTTGTATACGCTTGTGTGTGTGTTTGTAGGCTTATGCACGGAGGTGCTGCTAGCTGTCTATTCATTTCTGTGTCCTCTCTGCATTTGCTTAAAGCAGCTACTAAATTAATTACTTCAAAATGAATTCAGTTGTGTTTTGTTGTCTTGAATTCTCGACTTTCATCTCATTTTAGCTGGCAATAAGAATAGTTAGTATCAAATAAGGAAAACAAAAAATGTAATTGGAAATTTAATATGAAATCAGCAATTTAATTGATTAGAGCAATGTTATAATTTAAATATTTATGTTGTAAATAAAAACAAACTGTTTAACTTAAAAAATTTAAGGATTTTTATTTTTTTAAATAAAGCAATTATACATTTTTTAAAGAAAAATATTATAAGCCCATTTTCTTAACCAAAACAAATGTTTCTTGGCGTGTTAAATTTATGCAATAAAGTATTAAAATCTAATTTAATTTCATTACGTTAAAATTACATTAAAATGTCACAGAATTTTAATTTGTGGTACAAAATATATTAAAATTATTTTCTAAATTATAGAAAAATTGTATTAATCATAGAAAATATTTTAGACTATGTAATATATGGTCAAAGATATTAAAATAAAAATTATATGTAAAATAAATAATAATATATTTATAAATTATGGTATTAAATGGTAAAATTTATTTATTTTATGAGTACGACCGCCATGTAAGAAACTTAATATAGCATACGACTTTTAGTTAGTTAAAATTTGTTAGAATTTATTCTAAGAAAGTTTTTAGCTTTTATGTTTGTAACTTCAACTTTTTATATATTTTATTACGTAGAAAAAAATCATTTTTTGATCAATAAAATTTGATTTTAAATTATTTAAAGTTTCTGTAATTGTTCTACCTTTAAAATCGGCTTAGAATATGTGAAGTTATTTTTATTTAAGTTTAAAAGTTGCTTTTATCCATCAACATATTCTGATCGACATGACGTAGATACAATTGTATCTATTTAAATTCGTTGCTAGTGACGAAAGCACTTACTTAACCCCCGGTGTTATCTAATTAAAAAGCAAACACATTTTAATTCCCGACGTTTTTGGGCCATTAAACTGATGCAGTTTCTTTTGGGGCTAAGACGCATTGTTGACCACTCTAATATTGATAACAGCTTTGGCAATCAGTTGCTAAATGATTACTTGACCATGCCTCATGCCACATGCCCCTTGCCAACATTTAAGCACTCAGTTGGGAATCACGATGTCAATTTGCTGATTGAAAATTTATTATTACAGAACTTTGGTCGCTTTTATGGGCCGAAACGTATTGAGACGCGCCCCCTTTTTTTTGTGTTGACCAGTTTAAGATTTCGCATTCTGTGACCAGTGATCAGTGAGCAGTGACCAGTTTTTGGTGGCTTCATAGTCAGTCTGAATGGCTGAAGTGGTTGTCAGCGCTCTGCTTCAATGGTTTGCTGAGCAGCCACGCCCACTTGCTATAGACAAATACATTTGATTTATTGAACATTGAGATTACTTGCCAGCAATTGATTTCTGATGAACACTCATCAATGAAAATGTTCTCAGCCCAGTTTGTATCAATTCGAAAATTGGTTTCTATAGCCACTAAGTTTATATGTTATGATAACCTTTCGATAACATCGGTTGAAGTATGCATTTTATCTCTATTTTAAGATTTTCTTTGCTGGTAGCTAATTTAAACTAGTTAAAAACAAATAGTATAATAAGCAGATTTAATCAAGTTTACTGAAGCCGCAAACTAAAGTTAAATGTACGGGACAGGCAGTAGAAGGCTTTCCGGCCCCATATAATATCTATGGTCTTGATCAGCATTAACAGCCGAGGAATGAACTTTCTGTCTATCAGTCTGTGTGTCCATATGAGTACCTGCATCTTCGAGACTTCAAGAGTTAGGGTCACCAAATTTAGTATGAAGTGTTTGTATAGCCATCCCCAACTATATCCTATAGCTTCGGTAGGACAAATCGGGTTGAAAATGCTTATTTGTATGGTAAAATGTGCACTATAGTTCTTGGTCTAGTCTTACTGTAGCGTTTTTTGCTTATTTTAACAGGATTCTGAATAGTTGCTATGCTGGTTATTCCATCTTTTCCCAATTAATGTACCATATTGTAAGGAGTTTAAAATATGTGAATGTCAATAATGCAAGTAATGTTAAGTGATTGCCGATAGATTATTAAAAAGTTATGTTAAATATCGATTAAGTAGTACTGTCTAGTATAAGCATCTATTATTGAGTGTTATGAACCAGCTTACAGGATGACATAAGCATAAGACTGCTCTTGATTCCATGTCTTTTCCGGTAACTGTGATAAGATGCCGATGTGTTCTGATGCTTTTCTCATCTTGTGAAATAAAATCTGTCTATGACCAGGCTATTAAATTTAGTCGATTACCGACTTCTGTGTCTATGTATATATTTTAAAGATTTCAAATATGTTACATATGCTTTTCAGCAGAAACTTAAATGGGTAAATCAAATTTTTTAAATTACTTCAAAAGTGTCCCTGTTAATTTTGGGTTTTCTTATCGAACACTTCAGGCAACTGATGGGCGTAAAGTGGGCGTGGCTAAATGGTAAATCAATCTGCACTTGGACAAAGGTCAGCTTTGACTGCCTGCGGTGGCTCCAACTGTTGGCCATAATTAAAATATTGGTAACCAATCAAAGATTTACAATGGACCGCATACTGGCTGCGTTACTGCCAGCCAGAATTCCTTGGCCTGTCAAAAGGGCTAGTAGGGTGGGCTAGTAGGGAGGTTGGCAGGATCGCTTTGGTACAAGAGGTACAAATATTTGCGCACTCGTGCTGCAAATTTGCACAAATTGCATGCAGCATGTGGCAGTATCGAAGCAGGCTTAAGGTAGCTCAAAAGGAGCTGGTGGGAGGCGGCCTTTTCAGGTGACATGTGCAGTGCATTGCATCGCATTCGATTGCATAAACGCAGTGCCTCTCCCTCTCTCTCCCTCTATCTCTTGCACGCACTTGGTGTCTGTGTTTCTCCCTCTCTCCTGTGCTACTGACTATAAGGGATTTGGCCTGGCTTTCAGTTTGTGCGGCATGCGGCCTTTATTGGTTTACTTCATCAACTCGACAGGCAGCTAGTGAGTCAGTCCATCCAGTCTGGCAACCATTTGAGGCGTGTGGAAATTTCATAACGACAAACGCGACTCAAAACGACACTACTCCTCCCACTCCCACTCCCACTCCCACTCCCCTTTTACTACTGCCTGCGTCCAACCATCGCTCCCTACAGCAGGCAGTTCCGCTTTATATGCAATATTCAATTGACATTCACGCAAAGCATTTCGCGGCATTTTTTCCATACTACATATTGTAGTATATATATCCCTTCCCCTACCTCTCTACCTCCATTTCTCTTCACCTCCTCCTACTCCTTCTTTGTCCCCACTGCCTTGGAACTTCCATTTCAACTTTCATACGAGTTTAACGGTCGTGAGCTCTTTGTTTTTCGGATTTTATGCATACCCTTTGAAACAGTTGTTGCATTTATTAGAAACTTTTGCAACGCGCTTTTTAAACTTTAAAAAACCTTTCAGTTAAAATAAAAAATATTAATAAATTGTTTTTTTTTTAGATGACTTTTTTACATTGCTCAATTTAAATCATCATCATTTCTTAATTTGTTTAATTTATTTTTGGCTTAAAATTAAGTTGAGTATTATGAATTTTAGCTGAGAAATCGGAGTTGCTCCAGTTGTTTAAAATTTAATATAGTTTAGTTTTTAACCTTTTTTTTATTATTATTATTATTATTTTTTTTACTATTATATATTATTATATTATAAATTTAGTAAAAGCTTCAAATTTCTAGCTATGTTTTTAGAAATTGAAGAAATTGGTTCCCTTAAGATTTAATAAAATAAAAAAACTTCTTGAGTTGAATTTTTAAGAATAGTAATTTTTGAATGTTTTGTAAAAATTAATATTAATAAAATAAATAAATAATAATATAAAATTATCAAAATATTTACTCCACTATAAAAAAATGTATTATTTGAATAAGAGAATAAAAAAAAATGTCTAGTTATATTATAATTTTCATTGAAAACGATTATGTAATTATTTAATTTTAGTAATACAAAGGAAACTATAAAAGTTTTTATGGGCGTACCAAAATTTCGATTACTTTATCTATACCACTCAAACTAATTTGTAAGGGTATAAAAAAGTCGACAATTTAATTATTTTACCCGCTTTCTCCTACGTCTGTTGTTTGCAAAACTCTTTTCAGCTTTGTGATTACAAAATATGAATGCAAAAAAATGTCTGGCCGCGTTTATTGCACAATTTTTCATTTAGTTTTTCTGTATTTTAGTGTTTTTCAGTTTTATTTTTTTTACTAGTTTTTTTCAGTTATTTGAGCTGTTCAGTTTCAGTTTTTTTGAAGTATTAATTTATGCGAAAGGAAACAAAAGACTTGACTTTGGTTTAGCGTGAAACGATATCAAGATGGATCATATATAGTATGTGCTATAGTAGTAGACTAACTAAGTGATTAACTCGACTGATATTAATGACCTTTAGCTGACATTGAGTTGTACTGAAAATCGGAATTGCAATTCCAATTGCCATTGCCTTGTTGACTATTAATTACAATTGAAACTATATTTGTGTAAAATGCAAAATGATTAATCGATGATGCGATTCTCTTTCTAATTACGACCGTTTCAAGGGTGGCACAGACAGCAAAAATACACGCAATGAGACAGATACTCAAACCAGGGCTACCAGTGGGGCTAGGGGTAAGTGAGCAAAAGAGGGTTGCCACCGTTTGCAATACAACAAGCGGAGGGTTACAACAAAAATCACTTGAATAATACTAAATGAGCCTTTAGTGTTACGTTAAGTAATTCAATTTATTGCACTTGTTGTTATTGTTCGACTTAATATTGTTGTTATTCTTGTTATTGTTAATAGAGATTAGATCATTTGGACCTTGACATAGTCAGTATTGCACTACAAATATCATTTGACCAATTGCTTCTTTTGGCTTTGTTTTAAAAAGGCTCTTAATGTAGTTTAGCACTACTTGATTAACTTTGTGTTTTTCATATGGCGCAGAGAAGACGAAGTACAGTAAAGACTCGTTTAAGTCAACTGACACGTAATGAGTTAACAAGAAATTATATTGCAAAGTTGATTTAAAACACTTTTTACATTATGAATTGTAAGAACTCAAACTCACTTCAACATAATCTTATGTGGCGAAACTTATAATAATTTCATCAATAAGAAGCTGTTTGATTCTAAACTCATTAGTCATTGAAAAATCTGCTATTCAATATCGTGGCAGTGTAAGGCAGTGTAAGGCGTGATTAAATATGCTCAGTATTAGGAGCCCAATTTATATAGAGGCGTCAGTCTATGCCTTTGTCTGTCGCCCTGCTTTTCTTAGACTATTGCAGATAAAGCTTGCAAACCTTTAAGAAAAATTCAACTTTTCTTCATGCAAATCAAATTTGTTTACGATTTTTATACAACACAAATTCACAAATAAACACTATTGTTTCCTTTGGTATACTTATGTCTACCATATTAGGCTTTTCGGCTTATCGTATTGCTTAATCACATTGTTTGATCAGGGATTAGCATTGAAAAGGGATTCGTCTTTTAAGGCAACTCAACATAACTCTTTCATTCTCGATTTGCGATGATTCTATATGGCTTGAATCAATTCATACAAAATTATGGTTTTAAAAACTGCAAGTTGTATTTAAAGGTGTGTTGTCTATTAAATCATAGGCACTTCAGATTAATCCAGAACGAGTAAAGGATCTATAACAGTCGGCTAGTCGATGTCTAATTATATTATTATATAATTTTCTCTAGCCATCGTATTGAGATCAAACATAACACTCTTCATTAGAAACTAGAAGTTGCATACCATTTGGATTAAAATAAAAGTACTCTAGTTACATATGCTGATTAATCGATAGCAAGTTCTTCTGCGTAGTTCAAGTTACCACTAAGCTCATCCAGTATTTGGCTTTGTTGGCCACATCCGCACACAGCGGGAGGCAAAAGCCGCCAATTGTCATTAGGAAGTCTCCTTTGGCAGAGAATTAGTCGCTAGTGGGATTGGGATGAGGATGAGGATTGTGTTTTGGTTTGTAGCTGGATTTGGGTTACACTGGTTTCACTGGTTTACTGGTTTCTCTCTTGAGCAAATTGGCAAGTGCAGGGCCGTTGGTGCGACGCGTGTTTGCGCAGCAGGTTGCAAGTTGTAGCCCTTAGAATGCCACATTTGTTTGTTGTGAGAACTGTTGCAATTTGCTTAATACCCAACCCCTCAACGTTCCGCACCGTTTGATGGCAAAGGGTTGCTCATCAAGTACTCAGCGAGTACACAAAATAGTAGAGCATTAAGAGCAGTAAGGACAATAGATTCAGACTCAGACTTGAACTCATCCCTTATTCACTTTTGGACATTAGTTTGTTTATGATTAACGTGCGCTAATTTCATTCATTTCGCACTCGATATTCCCTCGGGATCATGCACACTTATGCTTATTAGATTTACGAGCTTAACCCTCGACTGGCCGTTGGTGCTGGGATTAACAGTTGGGTCGAGGGTTAATGTTTGCTTTACTATCTGTTTATTTGAATTTCACACGAGCTGCAAACCACAAAATGCCCCGAACCGTGTGCCGTGTGGCATGCCACCTCGACTTTTCCGCTTTTCCTCACTTTTCCCCCTTTGTGGTCGCTAATTGGAGTTGACTTTGAGGTGTCAAAATACACACAGAAACACACACGTACACACATCGCAGTCGTTTGACCTTTTTTGCCAAATTATTCGATTATTATTTCCAAGTGGGAATTCAATGGGAATAAACAATATTTGGCTCATTTTGCTGGCGACAACAACGCATCGGGCAACTAACTAATAATCTTATTAGAATTAATGAAGGAATTTCCAATTTGAACAGTCAGGCGCCAAGCCTCAAAGGGGCGTGGGCGTAGGGGTAGTTAGGGGCGTGGGAGTGGGAAAAGAACTGAGAAAAATGCCATGGCGAGTGAAAGCGATTTAATGTTAATAAGTTCTAAATGCCAATAATGCCAAGTGCCCCGCCCACAGTCCTGCCACTGCCCACTTTTGTCCTGCTGCGGTCTTAGGCAAAATAGAAATTCCTCAATGGACGTGCAGAAATGCCAAAAGCGAATTGAGTTTGCCCAGCAACTGACACAGATTGTGATGAGGATGTTCTGACCAAGAGTTGAAGGATGCATGGAACAGAGAGGGAGAAGGGAAAAAGGAGAAATCGGTGAGAGGTAGGGCAACTTTAAGCGCAAGACACCTTTTTTTCAAGGCCCAGAAATTTGAAGAAATCCCAAAAAATCTTATGGGAATACCAGCAACTGATTTCCAGCTGAAAGCGACATAAAACTTAAAGCAGTAAGATCTGTGTTATCGTTATCGTTATCGACAACCCATTTACTTAAAGTTTAAACATCTTTTCAACAGTTTGATCAAATAATTATTGGCAAAATAAGCTAAGAAACTTCACAACACACATTTACCCAATCGTTTTGCATTGAATGGCATTCACAGCGCATTCAAATGAATACACTCATGAATAGCATTCATTCGTTTAGTTGAGTCAACAAGTGATTTACAAAATGCCTGTCGTAAATGTTAAAATCTCAACGATTCTTGTCCAGAGAGTTCATAGCTCCATGGAGTTTAGAGTATTGAACGTAAACGTCAACGTCAACGTCAGCAGCAAGAACATTATCATTATCATTATAATTTTCATCATTATTATCATTATTAAGAACGCATCAGCGCGTTCAATGCCCGATTGACCCAACAATCGAAAGATACAGGTAAAGCTGCAGGTGCGTGTCATTGACAGCAGCTCAAAGTAACAACAACAACAACAACACTGAACTGTGAACAGTGAACAACATACAACAACAACGGCTTGTGTCACTGCGTTGTCATCATCATTTTCATTGATGGTAAACCAATCATTTTTCAATTATATTCACCGCTGGATACAAATTGTCTGATTTGCGTGTGCGACTGTAGCTCTGTGTATGAGTAGGTGTGTGTGTATGTGTGTGTGTATTGGTGTGTGTTTATGCCTCTGCCAGGCGCCATGACATGCCACGCCTACCCGTTGCCCGCTACCCAGCCAACTCTTCGTCTAACCTTCAATTGTCAGCTAAGCAGGCGAAATCTTCTTTACGTTTCATCCGATTTGCACTTGGCCAATTCTTTATACTTCCATAACTGGGAGACTATGGACTTTGAGAGTAGTTTCGTAACGCCTAATGAGTAATAGCTGGCATACCCAAATATGTAGCTTTTATAGGGTTCAAATCGCCGTAGTTGAACCTCTGTAAATCGTTTTCTATGCTAATTTCATAGACAAGTTTGTAAGCAGTGTTGAATTTTATTTTTGCTTTATAATTCCCAACTGATTGTTGTTGATTTGTTTCAATTTGAAATAAATCAGTCTCTTAAAAAAAATTCTAATTTTATTTATTGTTTAATATAAATAATTCCAATGAATGGAAAATTGGATCTCTATCACCTTCAAGCCCTACTTTCTTTTGACTTATTTGCTTACAGCTCTCAACAGCTTAAAGTGCAAATTTTGAGACTATCAAGTGGATTTTTTATGCTAATCACTTTTATCAAGTTCGTAACTTAAGAGCATTAGAAATTCGTAGTTCTTTCAAACTTGAAGTTTTTATACTTTACTTTTCAGACTGTCTGAGGCTGTCGTTGTAGTATTTTGTCAACGAAGTGTTTGGTGTTTTTTTCTTTTTTTTTTTTTTGGCGCGACAGCAAACCAATTGAAGTGTCAAACGCAGTCAGACGACGCCGCGTGGCGCCACGCCTCCAAATTGCAACAGTTGATAAAGTGCACAACTTTGCCGCACATTTCACGTAAGTTGCTAATAGTGATGGGAGTCGATAAAATAATAATATATCGATAACACCATTTATCGAAATAAACTAGATAAATAAAATGCACTTTACTAATTGTTTGCAGTTTCTTACTTTGATACATTAATCGATTAATCGATTTCAACTCGATCAAAGCGATAAATATGTGTTTTTAATATTTGCTTACATTTTATCTATTAAATCCCTTGTTTATCATCTCTAGTTGCCACTACCTCAAATTTGTGGCAACTCCTTTACCTCTCCTTCTCCATCTGTTCTGTCTCTGCATCCCCCCTTTTTCTACTCCTCAGATTTGTTTGGGGTCTGTTGCATGCTGAGAGCATTATTAAACCATAATTCGTTGACAATTCTTCAATTACTGTCGCAGGTATTGCCAAAGCGGCGAGACTTTGACAAGGCTCATTGCGTTAACAGTTAACAAAAGGTTGCACCACCAGAACAGTCTGAACAACCACTCAGCTGTACACCAGCAGCGGTAGTCTCCTCAGTCTGCTTAGTACCCCCAGTTCTACCCCGTCACCAAGCAAAGTACAGCGTCAATGAATGTTTTCTAATCTATAAAATTAATTTTGTCAAAATCTTGTTGCGCCTTATTGTCAAGTGTTTTGTTTGTACCGCTGCCACGCCCATGCCGCCCCTGCCCCTGCTGCTTAAAGTGACACAAGTTTAGTGGGGTGGAGGGGGTTATAGCAGGGGTATCCCCCAAGGGACCAAAAATTCGAAAGAGAATTGTAAAATATATTTTACGCTGTCAATTTTCGCTAGAAAACTGAGGGGGCCAGCGGAAAGGGGGAGGGGCAGAGCGGGTAGTTGTAGCGGTAAACGTTTGTTGGTTGGCTGCCTTTTCCATTTTCCGTTTTCCATTTTCTTTCACTAATCAGCAGTTCGAAAAGCGACCGCAACATGCTTTTACTTTCGACTTTGTTGTTGCAAATTAGCGTGAAATGCGATTTATAATGTCAATTGTATAGACTTATATAATGCTTTGGATTTAACGCAGCTTGGCCATAATTGAAAAATATGCTCACAATACACACACACATACTTATACACTGACAGCTGTTAGATGAAAGTGTGGATTAGTTTAACAAATCTGCAAAGTACATGAAATTTCAAGACGCGTTGCTCGCTCATTCACAAACTCATCAATCAGCCGATTCCGCTCCCTTCCTTCCTTCACCCTTCCCAGCTCTATAAGAAACTGGTTTCCTCTGCCCAGCCATCAATCAAAAAATGGCCAAAAAGCTTGAAAACTATTTGCTCTAATTGCATAACGAGGCCGCGCCTAATTTCCCGGCAGCGCCCAGAGTTGCCCTGCCTTTGGCTCGTTCCAAGCAGGTAGCAACCCTTTAGCAAATGTCAAATATTGTTATTGTTATTTTAACAAATGGACAACAGTTTTTTGCTGGACAACCGGAAGGAATACGTTAGCTAACGTTGGCCTAAGAGCAGAAATAGCCAACGAAAAGCGCCAAACTCTAAGGAATATTTTAGCCGACTAGGCAGAAAAACAAGCCAACAACTTAAGGAACTACAAATACTCTTTTTAAGGTAGTTAAGGTTATTCAATTTTGTAATCAATACAAAGGGATTACATAGTGAATTGAACCAACGAGGCTTAAATGTTTTTTGTGGTATGGTGATTCGAGTTGTAGCTAAGATACATTTTGTAATCAGAAAATAGATACTATAACTTATACATTAGCTCACATAGGGCAGCTCTATAATTTAAGTAGTGAATTTATGCATTAATCAATAATATTATGTTTAATACTGTTCTTAGAAGGGACTGCAAAAAATATCAGTCATATAACATTACTAGGAACTGAGTTCACACAGTTAAAGTTAGTTAAAGATAACGTATAAACATTTTAAATACTCCATTTGGATAACCATTAAATAATTTGGTAGTAGTTGCAAATATTTTGGCTCTCCTTTACTATATAAAGTTTGAGTCAGTGCTACAAAAATTCAAAACTTAAATCATATATTACAAACTGAAATTAAAGTAGCCATACTTTGAATATATCACAAGTACAAATCAAAGTACTCTTTGAGTTAGAGTATAACCATAATAACAATGTTTATGTTGCTGATGGCCCAAAAGGGCGTAGTTGTCCGGGCTTGACACTGCTCTTTACCTATTTGGCTGGCTTTAAGCAAGTACAAAAGATTCTTTTAATTTACGACTTGAAAGCTGATTAAGCTGAAAAGGTTCTTCAGCTTCACTTTATTAGTAAGATTACTAAGAAGAAGGAATGGCTGAACTGTAGTAGAACTTAAGGAAATCTTTTTTGGAATATTTCGGTAGTATGTAAAAAAGTTTCCAAAATTTGTATCTAATAGTGTCAACTCCTCCTAAAGAAGATTGGAAAGTGTTGGGTATAAGCATAGAGAGATAAAAATAAACAGAAAGATAGTTTTAATAATCATTTTCAAGATAGATTTTGAAATGTTTATAAACTCGCAGTGTTTTAAGAAGTTTCAATTTTGTCAATTCATTTTTGAGCTCAAAATTTGGACTCTTAGAAATAAAAATGTATAGAAAATAGTGAAAAAGAAAACCTTAGAAATCTATAAATGATAATTTTAACAATTTTTGAAAATTCTGCATATTTTTGAAAAGATTCCCTATTTCAATTATTTTGTTAAGCTCATAATTATTATTCTTATTAAATTAGATTTAGAGAAGTGTTGGATGTAAGCAGAGGGAGAGAAAGACTGAAAGAGAGGTAGACAGAAAGAGAGGTAGAGAGTAGTACAACTATAAATGGTTACACAATCGAATGCCATATAAGGTCGTCTCAACAGTGCATTCAACTTGTGGCAACTCAAGTGGCAGCAACACAAATCGATTGACTGACAAAGAGACAGCGACTCAATTGAGTAACTAACCGAGATTTTTCCGCACTTAGCCCCTTCTTGGCCAACTCAGTCTAAGCCAACAAAAGCCAAACGATCGTTAGATTTGTTTTGAGTTAGGGAGGGGCGACCAGGGAGGGAGACAAGCATGCCTTGTTAGTGTTCAGTGGTTCAGTGACTCCCTCGACGGCGCGTCACAAATTGAGTCACAATAGTCTAACGAGCAGCACTAACAATTGTGAATTACTTCACATGATAAGTCTAATTTAGTGAGTGTGTCAAAAAAGTTGGTTAATTTGCACAAAACCTTTCACTTTTATTCACTAGCATTTTTTTTTTGCCACTTCCCCCAGACAGGTGTTATAAAGTTGGCAACAGGGGAGGACGGGGGTAGAGCAGGTATGAATAGTACAGGTAGTTATTTCAAAATATAATTAAAAAGGTGTTATTATATTTTCACGCCTCGGCTACACGACGAGCAACTGGTAAAATCAACAATCAGCAGGAGAGAGAGAGAGGGGGAAAGAAGAAGTGAGAGAGAAAGAGAGAGAGGAAAGGAGCGGGACTGCAGGAAGGGGGAATACAAAACGTCAACGACTCCGAAACCGACGAATTATTTGCAGAATCATCAAATTAAAGGTTTGATGTTGATTTTAACAAGCTGCGCACGGCAAGCAGGATCGGCCAGGGGGAGGGGGCGCTGCGAGGGGCAACTGAAAAATATATGGAACTGGAGTTTGAGCTGCAACTCAGACTTGGACTTGGGACAAAAAACACACAATAAACTGCATATTGAATATGAAAAAGTGTCAAGTCATGTACCTCCCCGAAAGCAGCTGTATACAGCACTACGTAGAGTCCATACCCTACCCCGATATCCCCTCTGTACTTGCAGCTAAAGCGATGAGCAGTCGCCGAGTGTCTGTATAATTTTCGTTCGTTCTCTCGAATTGGCTGTCATAAGTTTTGAGTAGAAAATTGGTGTGCAACACAAGCAACAACAACAACAGCCAAATTGTTGTTGTTGTCAAGTGTGACTGAAGGTGAAGAAGAAGCCACAACAACAAGCGAAACACAGAGAGAGAAAGAGAGAGGTAGATACGAAAAAAAAAGGATTTCTTGATTGCTATAATGAGTTATACTTAATTTCCAAAGCAGATCGGCAAAAGCAACAGGCGGAGGAAAGAATGGGGAAGTAGGGGAAAAAAAGAGGAGAGGGAAAATAAGGGGCATAGAGAGGTGCGACAATTGAAACAGCAGCCACTTGAGAGCTGACGACGCATCGTACTCGAATCCCACCTCGAGGGTCCCAAGCTTAAACAACCGCTGAGATTTGCGATTTAAATAGATATGATGAGCTCAAAAGTAGCGCTGATCCTCTCAACTACGACGCATGACAGCGACAGAGATAAAGCGAGAAAGAGGAAGAGAGGGAGAGGAGGAGAGAGAGAGAGGAGGGAAGGGTAGAGAAAGAAGTGATTTGAGAAAGCAACTAACGAGATTTAAAACCGTTTTGAGTTGGCTAAATATTTAAGGCAGTGGAATAAAGAAAAGCCAAAGCGAGTAGAAGAGAGGTAGCAGGGGAGAGGCACAGAATGAAATATAGAGGCAGTGAGAGAAAAATATGTGAGAAGGTTATGTGAAGAGGAGAATTCGAGTGAAAAAGATATAGGAATGATGCAGAGGGAGAATAAGAGCTTTTTAGTGAAAGAGACAAAATTTAAGAGACAGAGGAAGCAAGTGTAAGAGAAAAAAGTAGAGAAATACAGTGATAGAGAAGAGATAAATTGAGTAAAGTATTAAACTTATGGAGAAAAGTCGGGAGACAGAAAATGTGACAGAAAGATAGAGAGCAAACAATGGAGACATTTTAACGGAGGTGTTAGAGAAATAGAGAAAGAAAGTTAAGAAGAGAATTATTTAAAATGATAAAATTAGCAAAACTGGGAGAAATAAAGAATAATTAAGAGGAATATGGAGAAACTGGGGAGGGAAAATTTATGTAATAAGTTATAAAGCGCGAAAAAGAGAGTACAGAAAGAGAGGTGCGAAAATGATGGAAATCGATAGTTCCGGTTATCGAGGGCTCACCATAGCCATCAGATATTGGGCGTCAGAGTTCATTAAAAAGGGGGCGATCCTTATATTTCAAAAATTTAAAACTTGATTTGATGATTATTTATAACTATATGAATATGCAACTTAAAGTTTATTTCAATTAAAATAAAATGCTAATACATCAACACAAACTTTCGTCACTAGTCTGGTCGGCCCTACTATTGACTGTGGTAACTCTGATTATGGGCATTTCCATTGTGCATTTGTTCGGAAAGTCGAAGACTTGTATAACAAAACCATAAAAGACTTGAGCACAATAATTTTTGAATTGGTTAATTGGTTGCTGGAGCGAGTACAGGAAATCTATTCATCTATTTGGAGCTGGGAGCTGTGAGCTGAGAGCTGGGCTACCAAAAATCTATTTCAAATGACTAATTTTTGGGTGTCCAAACACTCAAAGCAATTTCTTCTCACACTCACCTTTTTTGAGGGCACCAACCAATCAAATGTGTAATAATAATAACAATTTTTTGAGTGGGTATTGTGGGTGCTGGAAATTGGTTTGGAATTTTCGATCGACTGATTGTTGAATTTCCCAAAGATTTCGACAATCTTCGGTAATCAAGCAGAGACGAGATTTGAGGATAATATATATTGAGTAAATAAAGCAACTACATTCGTTTGATTTGTCATGCGATAATTACGCTTTTCAAAATTCGATAATAGGCTTCATTCAACTGAATTCGAACAATCGATTGCCCTCCTTTTTTCTCTTCCTCATACACACACACACTCCCCCCACTCATTTTGGAGTTATGTGCGATCAAGAAAGATGTTCACGATGTGATGATGTTGATGATGACAGCACTTTGATGTTGATGGGAGAGCAGCTTGTTAGCGGTTGCTCTAATTGTTTGATGAGTTTTCATTTGCTTTCAACGCCAATCACAACACTCACACTATGCAGTCTAAAGGTGTTTTCAATTATGTCGTGTATGAAACTGTGTTAAGGAAATCAAATGTTTGCTCTGCAAGTACTGAGCAATCGATTAATGTGGGAGAGTGCGATTCACTTGTGTGTACTGATCGATATACATGACAATTAGTAGACATTAGTAGCAAAAGAAAAAGTAAGAGTATGAGTTATTGATTTAAATAATCGATAATATAAAAACAATTAATCGATATCTCTGTCTTTATGTAAAGATATGCACATTTAAACGCATTTTATAAACATTATTAATTATCAGCATCGATGTAAAATCAATATCGATAAATACAAATAATCGATAACTATGTTTTCCACAACTCTGAAAAATTTAAGAGCTTTTATCGATAAGAACAAAAATCCATAAATGTTATGTAAGCAATTTCGATAACAAATCGATTTTGACCCAACAATTTATCGATAACTTCGATCTATCGTGTTTCAATGTAAAAATAAATATGTTTGTGAGTTACTTAGCTAGTGTGTGCGTTATCGATAACAACTATTAACTATTATCTATCATTTACCGGTCTAAGATAACTTTTGTGTAATGTTAAAGTTATCGCTATTGATAATCGGTTGTTCAGTTAATTTTATTAGTTTTTTTTAACATTCTCAATAGTAAGACCAATAAATAACAAATTTCGATACAAAGTTTCTAGTTGAACGCCTCGACCAACGCTAAATAGTACACTTCACTGGCCAATGACGCACATTCCTCTTCATCTGTCCGTACTTATCACCTTACTCCCCTCTCATTATCCAGCTAAAACAGTGCGAAATCCGTTTGGGCCATCAGCTGAAGCGTTAAGTGCTTAACAAGCTACTTTCCCACTTCAAAGCACCCAAAAAAAAAAACAAAAAAAGTAGCAACAACTGTTGTTGACTGACAAAAAAGTAACAATAGCAAAAAATCGTTCGAAATATTTCAAGATGATGAATTTGCCTGATGAGATCTAAATGAGTGTGTGCTCTGTGCTCATTTTGCGCTAATAAGTCTACAAGTAGAAGAAGAAGAACAACAACGACAACAACCAGGAACAACACTGAGAGATTAATGACAGAACTCCTGCTTAGGGGAGGTGCGCAGAGGGAGAGAAGGGGGCGTGGAGGGGCTGTGACTGAAGCGGGCAGTGCGTGCGTGTTGAGCGCCTTTGGCGTGGGTCTGAGCTTTTCTGGAAGCGTTGTATATGCGCGTTTAATACCCTATAATTAATCGAAAGGCGCTAATGGGTATGCTAATTCTTGAAGTTTGAATATTAAAACGCTAAAGCGATCAAATTTATTAAAAACCAATATATTCCAAAATTTATATAATCACCCTTATACCCTAAAGTCTTACACTTGAAAAATTCCATTTTTGTCGATTTTCCTATAGACTTTTGGTTTTAAAAAAGGGAAAGTCTTGCACTTAAAAAATCTCTTGAAGGAAACTTTTCCAAAACAGTGCAGGTTTTTCCATTTACAGGGTAACTGCTAGTCAAGCTAGCGCTGCTTGGCGGCACAAAAATCATTATCAACGTGGTCGGTTGAAAATCGGTGAAAATGGTGAAAATCGGGCGAACGTCACGTTTTCGCGCTGTGGGTGGCAAATGCGAATGGAATCCCGCTCGAAATAAATAACAAACAAAAACGCAGCAAATTAATAATAAGCAGTAACAAAGTAACACAAAAAAAAAAAAACAGGCCGGACTCAGACCTTCCCCCTTCTTCCTTTCCCTTGTTGAACCCCGCTCCCTTCTCTAAATGGACAAACGAACAACTTGGCCGTACTCCCCTCGAAACTTGCACAGATTCGCCGCTAACAGTCGGATAATTGCGACAATGTTGCTGCACTTACACGTGTCCTTAGCAGCTCAAGGGAGACAGCAAGTGAAGGGTGTGGGAGGAAAGAGAGGGGGGTGTGCGTGCGTGTATCATCATTGAGAACATCATCGCTGGCATTAGCAGCCTCATTGCCACTAACTTGTTGTTACACACTTGCCAAAGCAATTGCAACCCTTGAAATCCCTCACTGCCCACCGCCCACCACCCAACCACATCAAACCCTCTACAGAGCTTAGGGCTTGTTGATCGAAACCACAGTGGCACACATTGTTACCATTGACTTTTACATGTGTTCCCAGGGCCCGAAACATCAATACAACAACAGACAACAAACAGGAAAAAAAACAACAGAAATCCCTTTTTTAAAAGCTTCTCACGTTTGCTTTGTAATTCATATAAAATATTTTAGCTGACTTTTTACAAATAAGTACATGATAGTCGTTTAATGTCTGTGAATTTGGCAAAGGGAAACGATTTTTTTTTGGTTTACCATATTGATGTAAATTGAGTTTTAATTTATTTTATTTGTATTATCTATATTTTTTTAATGTGTACAAAATATTAAATTATTATTTTTAAATGAAAGTTACCCATAAAATAGACCCTCTTCTTAGTACTTCCTGCGGATATACTTATTAAACATTTAAATGAAAAGCTGAACAGTCGAATACTTTCAGTATTATCGAGCACAAAAGTGTATAAAATGTATCTAGTTTTAATTAATTATTGGTTTTATATAATTTTAATGTGAGCTAAAGAGGTAGATAGTCTATATTATATTATATTTCAATTGATCTCTAGAAAAAAACATATAAAATGAAAGTCGGTAATTCGTTCTAAATTTTAACCTATAAACTCTATTTTAATAAAAGACTTCTAATAACGTTCTTTAAACATTATTCTGTCTGGTATTAAGTTGTAAATATGAAGGGATGTAAGTTAGCATTTATAAGGCATATATTGTATAGTAGGTTATAGTATGGGACTAAATCTCAAGCTAAAGCAAAACAATTTAAACAGGTACGGTACATTTCAAATATTGTTCCCAGTGCTGGAAGCAGTGCTAGTTCCATTTCCAGCTCCATTTGGCATTGGCTGTTGCAATTCAATTGGAGTCCAAGCCACCCACTTGCTGTTGTCGCATTTCCGTTGCATTTTTTCCCGGAATCTCAAGTATAGAAAATTAAAAACCACTTATAGCATCATCAGGCTACCATATTCCATATGCGAGCGGTCTATTAACAGCCAGGGTTGACATCCAAAAAGGCAGGGAGGGGCAGAAAGGGGGGTGGGGACAACGCGTAGGTAACACAATACGAGAGGGAACAGCAGGAGCAACTACTTAAAATGCAATTATATGCATTATTTGGCTGTTGTGCGAGTATTTTTATTTTTATACAAAAATACGCAGAATATCACACAAAAAAAAAGAGGAAAAGACGGGAAAGAAAAAGAAATGAAAGAAAAGGAGTAAGAGGAGGGGAGAGAAGAGAAAATCAAAAATGGAAGACGATGATGGCAACTGCCAAGTATTTAAATGCCCACCTCAGCTACTAATTATTACCAGGAAAAACTCTTGAAATTGACGTTTCATTTTGGTTCGGCGGGGCACGTCAACACCAACAAGTGGAGTAGACAGAGAAGGCAACAAAATAGTGAGAGAGAGGAAGAGAGAGAGATAAAATAGATGGGGATATTCTTTTTGTATAGAACGTACACCTCACCAAAGCGTCGGTGTCGTGATTATGCACAACCCGAAATGGGAATGGGAATGGGAATGGGTTAAGATGCGTTGAGAAGATCGGCTGGATCGTACAAAAAGTCCAGGGTCGAGCCACTCACTCGAAGGCAAACTCTTCAACAGATTAACGCACTCGAGAAATTATAAAAAAATAATATTTTTCTTAGAACTGATACCATTTTAAACGAATTGGTACTCGACTCCAGGCTACAGAGGCAACAAAAAAAAAAAATTAAAATAAAATAAGCAGAAATGAAGAAGTTCGACAACGACAAGATGATCATGATCATGATCAATGTGATGATTAAGAAGATGCCCCAAACCAAATGCATGTGAAAATGCAGTTCCAAAAGCGTTGACAAGTCGAGTGAGTCCGAAAGAGACAGCTAGCGAGTGTGCGACAGAGAGCGAACACGATCGAGAACAAACCGACGAACGAAGCAGACGGCATTGCGTCAAGTGGCAGCATCGGCGAGTCGACATGTCTGCCACAAGTCTGGCTGCTGCCGCTCGCTGACTCCGACTCCGACGCCGACTCCGATTTCCAATCCGACTACAACTCTGCCTCCGACTCTGCCCCTGATCTTGCCAGAAAACCAGTCAGTCTACTGGTCGATCGTTTCGGTTCCCACAACTTTTGGAGGCTGCCAATCGCACTGCAGCTACTCCAAAATGAGAAAAAAGTAAAAAAGAAGCCAAAAAACCAGCGAAACTAGCGAGTGTCGCACGAGAGTAACTAACTTTAAAAGACCCCCATATGTTCCTATCGACTTGCATAACTATTCCATTGAAATTTTCAGGGGTAATCCGGATTAATCGGTAATATATTTAAATTAAAATAAAAACAACTTTAATCGAATATTAAGAATATTTAATGTTAAAAAAAATAAGACATTCTAAAAACGTGGCAAACATAATAATTTTTTTTAGCGTTTACCGCCAATACGAAACTTTAACGCAATTCCGATTTTTTGGCTAACAGAGCTACTAGATAAGGTATACAATAAAATTTAAATATATCAAAACATAAATCATCCAAGTGTGATGTATCTAGTTTCCTCTTTCTTAACTAAACTATTTTTTTCAGCCAAGGCACACAAATTTTTATAAACTCTTTGTACTTGTTGACTACAGGGCTTAAACGAGAGAAGCAAAAGAAACTAAGAAATACTCCAATGACGATTGCACATTTTGTGCCAAGCTTAAACTGAAATGAAACTTGCATTCGGCAACGAAATCGGGCTCCGAAACCGAGTATGAGCCAAGCCAAGTCAAGCTAAGCCAGACCGGGTCCAAGGCGGCCATTTGTGGAGTGGATATTCATGTTGATGTTCATTCTATCTACCCCACGACGAGTTGCCACTTGAGTAAATTAGTTTCGTAGAACTTGTAGGCTGACTTCGGATCTCTGGCATTGTTTGAATGCCCCCTAAAAATACCTCAGAAAAAATATATGTAAAGACGAAGAAAAAAAAATTCACTCTCCCATTAAAATTAGTTATCTGTGTGAGCGTGTGTGTGTGTGTGCCACATACACATGCATTTAAGTGTACCTATCTCATCTTAAAAACTCGATGGCTTGCAGATTCGCAGTCTGACATGCCAAGACTATAAAGAAGCTTCTCGAATCGCATTCAAAATGTGTTTGTTCCCATGCCAATTCAAAGATCATTCTGCCAATTGCAAATTCTAGTTGTAGCTGTAGTTGTAGTTGCAGTTCTGACTGACGGGAAGTGGGAGTCAAAGGAGCGAAGAGCAAGTTGAGTGTATCAAAACGGTTAGTTTGGGAACGAGTTGAACTGTATTGGGTACAGGACTGCACTCAACTTGTTGTGGTTTAAAGACCAAGTGCATAATTATAAAAATTTTTTGATTGGTAAAAAGTTTTCAATCAATTTAGGTTTGAGCGATATTCGTAAACATTTCACTGGCTGCAAAGAGGAATAGGTAAATATTCTTAAGCGGTTTGAACTTGGAAATAGTTTTGGGAGCAGCGTTCTTCAATTATTCTTTGTGCGCCGTTCATAAACTTTACACTGGCTGTGCAATACAGAAACAAATAAATGTTCCTAAACGTTTCAATGGCTGCGTATTTACGCAATTAACAATAGGCTCTGTACAGGAAATGGGATCTCAAATTTACAATTTCTCTTTGTGTGATATTCGTAAATGTTTCACTGTTTTTGCTGCTCACAATTTACACTTAGTGCCTTCTGTCTGCATTAAACTTAAATTAGAACTTGAAACTCAAATCCAAAAATCCCAAAAACAAAACCGAAAAGCAAATTAGTAAAGTCGAGTGAATATTTTGGGTTGTGTTGCGGCAGGGATGCAAATTATTCACACATAAATGTGTAATTACCCAGACACAGAGCAGCAACACATACACACTAACCGAAACACACACACTCGCACACTCAGCCAGATAAAATTGCCAAAAGTTCAGTTGGAAAAGGTTGAAAAGCTGCTACGTCCCCAGCGGCCTTTGTCTGTCTGTGTGTGTGTGTGTGTGTGTGTGTGTGTGTGTGTGTGTGTGTGTGTGTGTGTGTGTGTGTGTGTGTGTGTGTGTGTGTGTGTGTGTGTGTGTGTGTGTGTGTGTGTGTGTGTGTGTATGTGCGTGTTTTTCTGCCCGTGTAAGGTGTGGGCGTGAACATGGGCGTGGCTGCTTCTCTGCTGCTACTGCTGCTGGCATGGAAAATTAACAATTTTTCAATTAAAATCAATACCGAGTGCTTTTTCGGTTTTGAAGCCAACTGCAAACTGCGGACGAGTTGTGTTTTTGTTATACCCTGCACTGGAAATATTAATGAGTCTTATAGTTTAGTGATACAGTGTATTAGCTTACTATACTTCCTAGAGACATAAAACAATCTGCATCCCGATCTCTCGGAGTGGAAACGAATTTATTGTATAATTGTAATTTTATTTCTTAAATCTTGATTATCTAATCCTTGATAGTCGAGTCCACTTAAATTTACAGTTTTCATTTTCCCTATATTACTATTTGTCTACTGTTTCAGTGTTATGATAACAAATACTAAGAACTCCCTTAACGGGTATATAACAGTCTATGACACTCGATTCCTAATTGCATACGTTTTGCTTCTTTTGGCGACTGCACATGATATCTCTCAGTGTGTGTGTGCTTGTAACTGTGTGTTGTTGTGCAAATTTCATGAAAATAGCTTAAGTGCCTAAAAATATGCAACACATGCGACAAGCGGGCGCTGCAACGGCATGCGTGTGCATGTCTGTGCGTCTGTGTGCATGTCTGTCTCCTTGTCGCTTTTGTTGTTATTTTTTTTTTGGGCGACGTCGTAAAATTTCTAAAGCTTTTGTTGCCAAAAGCTTAACTAGAAGGGCAACCAGAAGGGAAGAAAAAAAAGAACGAACGCAGACACACATACAGGAACAACACACACACACATACATACACCCAAAGACACACAAATAGTGCCGTTAGTTCGCATGACATTTGCAGGCAATAATGTGTGTGTGTGTGTGGGTTGAGCTCGTAGTCAACTCTTCTTCGTCGTTGCGGTCGTTTGGTCTTTAGAGTATTTTGTGGTTGTCTAACTGTTGAGCTGCACACCAAGTATGTGTGTGTGAGTGTGTGGGTGTATCGAGGAGAGTAAAAGCAAGAGAGTGTGTGTGAGAGGAATGGAGTGAGAGAGGTAGTGACAGTCGTTGACTATTTGTGGGCACCGCAAACAACGTTAAATGCAAATTTACGCCAAGCATCGCACTCCATAACCATCAGCCACTCCCCCCAGCCACTGCTACGACCCACCTCCGCCCCTCTGACTTACCGCTCGCCCGCTGTGCTGCTGGCAACCCTCAAGGCTCCAACAGTGACCCCTTCCCCAACTGCCACAGCCACCCTAAGCGCCCTCTAAGCCAACAGTTACACACAAAATGGCCGTACTTTGGCGCCATTGCCTCCGTTGTAGTTGTTGTTGTTGATGACTATTGCCGTTATTGCAGACGAGTGTGTGCGACAAAGAGAGAGTGAGAGAGACAGAGCAAGATAGAGAGAGAGAGAGAGTGAGAGGGCAATACAGTCTCTGGCCAGAATTGAAGTGTTAGTTGTAAAGCTACTAATTGGACTCGCTTTTAGCCATGCTTCATGTGCCCTAAAGTAAGTCGACAGCCAAAGCTTCTTCAAAGTGCTTCCCTCTCTCATACCCCTCTCAGCCTCACTCACTCACACATGCACACGTACAATGACAGTGTGCTTGAGCAAAGTCTATAATTGGAAAATTTGAAATTCAATATTCAACTACAGAGCGTAGTATTAGCACTACCCATTGGCTGCATGCAAAACTACAGGGTATGCAGAAAGTGTGTGTGGCTGGTTGTGAGCGGTGTAAAGGGCGTGCAGTGGGTGTGTGAAGGGTGTTAAGTGGTATTGCCGCAATTGGATGCAAGGCTGAGTACCTTTAGTAAGTTAATAACCTTGGCAATATACAACTAAATCCAAATTGTAATTAGTAAACTCAAACCCGCTCTATCTCCTCTTCTAAGGGAGACCTTCCTTTCCACTGTGGTAATCGATAGCAATTTTCGATGTGCTGTTAGCTACAGCTACAAATTGGACTTAGCTACGCAACTAAACTAAAGTTATAGCAGAAACTAAACTTTAATTAACTGTTTAGTATTAGAGATTAGTTGGTACACACTTTTAGTCAACATTTTTTAATAAATTCCCTTAGATTTGTCTGCCTAAAAGTTATGATGAAATCAAGTCTTTCAATGGGAGTTAAGTGCCTGGGCACTTGAGGAAACGCCGCCGAGGCATGCAAAGGACTGGAAGGACAATCGAGAGGAAGGAGTAGGAGCACGGGTAGCGTGAGAAGGGGTTGAAGAAGGAGTAGGAAAAGTAGGAGGAGGCACCGAAGGATCGTCCCAGTTGCAGTTCCTTACTGCTTCTCACGGTTTGTGAGTGGCGCACTCGATGCGGGCACAGTGGAAAAGAGGGCTGATTTAATCGGGTGGGGTAGTGGCGAGGGGGCTAAAGGGTAACGGGTTTTGCTGTTGCCTTAAACGCGCCATAATTACACATTTTTACTCAATTTTTGTTGTTGTTGTCTTTTTGTCTGATTCCTTTTGCTAATCAAACACTTTGCAAGAGAGAGAAAGAGATAGGGAGAGAGAGAGAGAGAGAGAGGGGAAGGGATAGAAGAGTGCGAGAGTAAGCCAACGAGTGAGAGAGAGGGAGTACGAGAGATGCATGCGAATTTCGTGAGCTTTTTAAGGGTGGCAATTTGGCGGCGTTCAAGTTCACTCGATAAAAGCATTCACACACACACATACACACACTCGCACACAGCATAGTTATACGCCTCTCGCTCACTCCTACAGCCTGTGACATTTTGGGCTAGAACAATAACGGCCATTAAAATGCTTAATTATAAATTCGCAAACGTAGCTGATTTTTTGTAGACCTACCGCATTGCCCCCCACTGCCACGCCTCCACTGTTCACCTAACTACGCCACTGACAGTGCGCTGACGTAGCTAAAGAACGGGGTATGAAGAAAGGGGGGGGAAAGAGAAAGAAAAGGAGCGGGAGAGCGACTGCACTTGAGTTCTGCGCTGCAGTCGATGGCTTATTAGAACTCAAGCTTAAGGACTCGAGTCTTGGGCCTTTAAAGGACGAGTCGCAGTGAAACAATAAAAATGCCTGCATACAGAACGATGAGGTGTGAAAAATCAGCGTGAATAAATCCAAACAAAGGCAATGAGACAAAACGGAAATGCAAATTCCAAAACCCCTTTCCCTACTCCCCCCAAAAAATCTCTTTGAAATTCCCCTTTTCTTGTGGATTCCTTCGACTGTTTTGCCAACAGGCAACACCTCAAGCATACCAGTGTGTATACAGGTGTGCGTATGTGTATGTGTGTCTTAAAGGCGGATGTAATTAGTTTGTTAATTCATTAAATAGAGCCACAATCGTTTGCCTGTCTCTTGCTTCAAACAAAAGACCTATCAAATTACCTGTTTTGTTCTTCATCTTTTCTTCTTCTTGTATCTCGTTTTTTGCCTGCTTTGTATGACTCACTCAAACCTCAAACTCAGTTAAGCCACTCACCTGTATGCGATCCTCGGGCAATTCCGTTTTCAATGAGAGCATTTCACGTGCATAGACATCGGGATAATGCGCCTCTTTGAATGCTTCTTCCAGTTTCTCCAGCTGATAACTTGTGAATATTGTGCGACTGTGTCTGCGCTTCTTCTTCTTCTTTTTGCCATTCGGCCCAATGCCCATGCCAACGCCGACGCCAACACCAGCGCCGACTCCAAAGCCATTCAAACCATCCATGCCAAAGTCTTTGGCTGCCAAGGATCCTGAAAAAATATTAAGAAAGCGTTTAAAATAATAAAAAAAAATACTTTTTATTAACCAGAACTACAAGTATTCAACAGAACTTTCTTTTTAGACCATTTGTTTATTCAATTTGCAACTAATTTAAATTTATTTTGTTGACATTGTAAAGATCTTAAACTTTCTTTCGATTGCAATTAACTTTTAATCGGTATTATTTTTATCATTATAAGATAATAAATGTTGTAAGTTCTAGCGAAAAATCAGTTCATTTTCTTGGTAGATAGCACAAATTCAATTTGTCTTCTGCCAAAATTTCAATGCTATTTCAGTTTCCATCAATTCGATCAAAGTTCAACTAAAACCCTCGAAGATTTTGCTCGCATGCAAAACCTTTATTTTAACCTCAATATTATAAGAAGTTTCTATTCAACTTACTTGATTCAACTTCATTTTAAGCTCTTTGATTAAAAACTACTGGATACCCAATCGGGAAATATTAGTTTATGTGTTCTTCTTAAAATACACAGTCAACTTATTTTCAACTGCAACTCAATTCAATTTCAGTTTCAATCAGTTCTTAAATACATTTAACTAAGCACTAAATGTTTCTCTGCTGTCAAAATTAGTTCACAGCTCTTCCCAAATTTGCTCTCATGACCTACAACACTCGTTTAAAAAAAGAAATTAAAAACAAATTTTCCCCTAAATATTTCAAAACCCATTTTCAAGCCCTAAATCAAGAAAAAGCCGAGCAGATGACAAGTATAAGTGCTGCTTCTGCTTCTTTCTTTCGTCTTGTTTTAGCCTACGGTTGTTTTTCTTTCAACTCTGGCAGAGAAAATCTTTGTTATTTTAAATATTTAATAATTGTATCTAGTTTCCCCGCTTCTTTTGGCATATAGTTACAAGGAAAATGCCACTTGACATGTTCATGACCTGCAACATCGAAAATTAAATTGGGGAAAAAGTGAAAGCGGCAGCAAAAATTTTGAGGACTCCATAAAGAAGATGATGACGGGGATGCTTATGATGCTGATGATGATGTGCGTTGACAGATGTTGTGTTGTGTGTGAAGTTGAGTGTGAAGTTTATAAGGAGGATCTTGCAATGCCGCTGATCAACGTTGCCAAATCGTTCAATCGTTGAGCATGGAAGATGCCTTTCAATGGCAAATCGACGATTGAAGCACCCGGAAAACAAGGCAGGAAAAAACAGGAAAAAAAATGAGTATCAGGGAGTGTGGATTTTAAAGTGGAGTGTCTACAGCAGCCACTCTACAAGCAACAACAACTCTTAGTCACATTACTTATATACTTTTTTTTGCTGCTGGGAAAGTACAACAACAATTCGCATTGAAATTCGATATGAAAAATTAAGTAGATGTTGTTGTTGTTGCGATTGTTGTTTTTGTTGTTGTCGCTGTCGAGTTGTTCAAGTGAATCGCTGACGGGGATCCTTCTCAACGCTAGTCGCTGTACCAAGGGGCAATTTAATGTTTAAAGCGGAAAACACGTTGGCTGACAGTGGTAGGGGGTAAGGGAGGGGATCTCTGCGCGTTTTCCACTAAATATGCGTGAAAAACAAGCATCGCATTTTGTTTGAATGCAAACGATTCAAGTGGAAATTTGTTTGTGTTTGTGCCTGTAATGAATGCGATTTCTTACATCTTGAATTACACAGCGAAATGCAGCGAAGGCAATTTTCCAGTGTGTATTTTTAGCTCAACAAATACATACATAACACTGCTTATGCTGTTATCTGTTACATAGCGTGCATTTTACCTTTATTGCAATATTATTTGTATTTCTGCTAACGGCTTTCATTTACATTTATTTTTTTGACAACATTTATTTGCTTTTTGTTTATTTATTTCAAATTATTTAAGATTTTCTCGAGGCGAATATCAAAAATGTATCACACGGCTTTCCATTTGCATTAAATTGGGAAAAATAAATAAAAAATTGTCTTCGTTTTTGTTGTTGTATTTGGCTTACTTCCTGGACGTGTTTAAATATTTTATCAATTTATTTTATATGAAAACATTCCTTTGTTAACTGAAATATGAATAAAGCTCTTTGATATTCAATACCTTTAAATTTCTAAATTCTATTTTAATATACCTTTTTTTATTGTTCAACTGCCCTTTAAGTCAGCTTCAGCAAATACAGCAGTATTACTGTCATAAATTAAGTGCTTAAAATGAATTTTGATAATTCTACATATAAATAAATTAAATCAACTCTTGAAGTGTCAATCGAAAGGACGTACTTTAATTCAGTTGTTTATTTGCTGAGTAAAATCATTTGGTTAGTAATTTTTAAATTTCTAATATATAAATTGGTGCAATTTAACATAGCATGTGCGTGAGCTTGTGTGTGTGTGTGTTGTATAAATCTAATTATATAATTAAGTGTGATGCGCAAAATGTGCGAAATTAGTTAATTCTGCGCGCACAAAAGTAGGCAACATAAATTTTGCTTTTGTATATTCACACTTTGCTCGCCTGCTTTTAATGAGTTCACGCATATACACAAAAAATACTCACACACAAGCAATACGCACACCATACACCTACTACACACACACACACCCCGCACACACACACACATTGAACACACGCAACGCAGCTTTATTATTGAAAGCTTTCGCCTCGAACATGAAAGTCAACGCGCTCAGCATTGACACACACACTGAGAACATGCCAACACACACACATAAAACCCAGGCACACACAAACACACGAACATGCATCACAACATATTAGCAATTAAAATTTTCTTAGTTAATTACTTTAAGCAGACGACGTCGACACGAAAATTCCAGAGCGAAAAATGTCGCAGCAAATGAAAGGCGACAAAGAGCTCGACACAACAGAAAGAGAGCGGGAAAGGATAAAGAGAGAGACGGAGAGCGAGAGAGTGGGAGAGAGACGGAGTAGGGTTGGAAGAATTTGTGCCTTGTGCCAGTTTCACGCCCTCGCTGCCAAGTGAATTTTATGAAATTTATGCGCATTTCACTAGAAAATTTAATTAGGAAATCTAATTTGCTCAAAAGCGCATAAAAAATGTCGCCCAACAAAACACACGACGACGGCGACGCGGGCGCCCAACGATGTGCCAAGCTTGGGCGCCATTTTTGTTGGTCTTCGCTATGCCATGCTATGCTATGTGTGTGTGTGTTTATTGTCAGCACTGTGTGCTATGGAGAGGTGAGAGTGGGGACGTGTTAAGGTTGGGGGTGCGGCAAAAGACACATGCATCAAGTAACCAACAAAATGACTAATTCATGTTATGTATGCATGTGTGTGTGTGTGTGTGTGCGTGTGTCGCATAAACAGTTGCATGGCAAAATACGCTAATAAAGTGGCTGAGTTGTTGGCGCGACAGTGAAGCCAGCAGCGGCAGAGGCAGCGACAGCAGCAGCAACAGCGCAGTCGTCTACTCGTTGCAATTTGCATTAGCGTCAAAGTGGCTGCGTTTTTGTGCAACAGTGTGTGTGGTTGGGTGCTGCAAATATCACCACATGCTATCTCACTCAAGCTCTCCATCTCGCTGTCTCTGTCTACCTTCTTTCCACCCTCTCCCACTCTCTTCTCCCTCTCTGTGACTGCGTGTGCGACTTTTGCCAGCTTTTTTGTACTAATTAGAAATTAAATTGAATTATTTGCTTGAGAAATCAAAAAACAAAAATTCCAAAAAGGGACACAAAATCGCACAGCAAAATGGGAGCAAGTGCAAGTGGGGATGAGAGAAGAAAGGAGAAGAATAAAGTGAGAGCTAAAAGGTGAAGAAAGAAAACGTATTGGAGTAAAAACATGTTTGTAAATATATTTAAATTAAGTAATTAAATTTGGGTATACTTAAAAAACCAGACATTTACAATATTTCAAAATATTTGGCTGACAGGAATTTCCATACGTTAAAATAAATCAATAGAAATAAATAAAGTAAAAACTAAATTTTGATTTAAAAAATGTTTTCATTTTGATCCATTCTTACGCTGAACAAGGAATCAAGAGCTAAAATATAAACTAAAAATTTGAATTTATATAAATAAATTATTTTAAGACTAATAATATTGGAAAGGAGTAAACAAAATTCAGATTATGTCAAAACCACTAAGTCATTCGCAAATATAACCGATTTTACAGCAAATATTTGTTACAAAGAAAAAATAAAACAATTCAATTAATGCCAATCAAAGTAGGCTTTGAACTGTGTTAGAATTAAGACAAAAAATTTAAAGCAAAGCAACCATAGACTCTCTGACCAATTCGATGTGGTAAAAACATTCACAATTTCAGTCTCAGTTCATTTGATACGGTGAAACGAATAGCACAAAATAATTTGTAATTTTCTATTTTGTTAAGTCTTTTTTTTCAAAAAGTTTTGTCCAAAACGAAATTACGATGAGCACTCTAGACAACGATCCAACTCGGGAACCCGACAGCGAAACTTCACTAAATCCTCTTGTGACGCCATTACATCCAAGTACTGGCACCGTTGTGGCGATTGCTGGTGAAAACTATGCGGTGATGGCAGGTGATACAATTAACACTTCGGAATCGATGCGTCATTCGGGTGGAAAGAAGATAGTATTCCAAATAACACCGAAATCTGTATTGGGATTCTCTGGACGTTGGTTTGATATATTTTCGTTTTCGACGCATGTTCAATCGCGTCGTATCATGTACGAATATAGTCACAAGCGACCAATGTCAACGGAATCAGTTGCCCAAATGATAACCATATTTCTATATAGTCGAAGATTCTTTCCCTACAACATCAGCTGTGTATTCTCTGGACTTGACAAGCACGGCAAAGGTGCCGTCTACTCATACGATAGTATCGGTCATTGCGACCGTTTGCCATACTTTGCCATGGGCGATGACGGAGCTACACTTTTGCCAGAACTCGACAATATGCTGGGCTCACAAAATTTCTATCAATCTGGCAGTGAGACCTGCTCTCTGCCCCTGGAACAGGCTATATCTATTCTAGTCAAATGTTTCGAGAAGATCGGGAAACGCGATTCGGCTGTGGTCAATATTATCACTGGGACTGGCGTTGAGGAGCACTTGATGGCATCGCAAATATTTTGAGGAATACCTTTACTAAGCGCACAGTTCTCGACTGTGTTTTAAATTCATTGTACAAATTCTTATATCTGCGAAAACAATAATTTTTTGTCAAATCGGTTAACTATATAAAGATGTTTGTCTGGGAACAGCGGTTTGGGTCTCTAAAATTAGTGTAATGCTGCCTATGTGACATGCGAATATAGTATCCTTACAAGATATGCTAAAAATATCAGATAAAATTGTTTACAAAACGATATAACTTAAGAACTACTATGTGAATATCAACTGAAGTCAGGCAGTATGTGTATGATATAGTTTTATGTATTCTGCCCAATTTTGATCTCAATTCGAAAGCATGATCTGAACCTGGAAATCCTTAAATATTTTTAACGTTCAGCTACCATAGTCTTAAAAGTTTCAAAAGTTTGTTAAAATAATGTGTTATATATATTATTTCTTTATATGTGGTCTTTTACAGTCCACTATCTTCCCTTTCATTCTACATGGTCCAAGTTCACTCATCAATTCACTTGCATAACCTTAAAAACTGTCAGAGTTTTTTGTTAATTGCTGCACAACTTGAGTTCCAGTGTTGAACAACAACTTCTTCACCCTCGAGCGGTATAAGCTCGATACCAACTCGGTGCTGACACGGCTTAAACTCGACTGTGACCCGACTGGGACTCGACTGGTACTCGGTACTATGTCGTTTGTGGGCTTGGGATTGTTTTGGGTGTTGCTCGTAATTTGCGCACTCAATGGAAAATTGTTAATTAGATTCCTTGCTTGCCGTGTGACTTTGTCTTCGTCAAAACGTTGTCGGGGTTTGTTATGCGCCAAAGGCAGAGTCCATTGGGTATGCCCCAACCCAAACCATCTCTTTCTACCACTCTCCCACACTCTCTCTCTCTCTCTCTCTCTCTTCAGCTTACTGCTTTGGCTCGAGTCAAGCGTTTTAGCCTGAGCTTTGCGTCAAAGTTGGTTAACGTGATTGTCGTACCCTCTCTGGGTGTCTTCTCCCTTTCCCCTAACCCTGTGGCTCCTCTTTGGGCTACCAATTGTTTCAAACCGTCTTTCCACTTCAACGAACCCAACGAACTTTAAGTGCAAAGCGTTTTACACCAACAACAACAGCGACAAATACTAGAGGCAAAAAAAGGCGCAATTTTTGCACTAAACTTTTTGCTCTTTCATTTTTTACAAGACGGCCATGTGTGTGCGTGTGTGTGAGACTACACTGGAAAAAACTATAAAAATCTAGGGCTTTTCAAGTAGTTCAAATTTTTTATTCGATGACAGTTTTTGCAATGCATGTATTTAAAAATGTAAACTTAAGTCAAGTTTTTCTTACTTGATTTAATTGATTTTAATCAAGAGCTCTAAGCATTTTTTGCAGTGTAATGGTTGCTGGTTTCGGCTTAGTGAAATCTTGCAACGGTAACGAATGCAGGAAATAACACGGATGCGGTGAGCAGTCGAGCAACGAGACAAAGAGCAAGGAAGAGAGAAGCAGAGAGAGAGAGAGAGAGAAACCCAAGAGCAGCGACGTATAAGGATTAAGCTACTAACATCAGAAATTCAAACTTCTGGTGAACAGGTTCCATAAATAGCCCTCAGTACAAAAGGAATTGATTCGTTTATTTACTTGAACTGTAGTTTATGAACATTGAGCATGGAAATTGAAATTAATAAACAATGGAAACCGTTCTATCCGGTAAGACAGTTATTAGGGAATTATGCTACTTTGACAATATATAATCAACGAATTTAAGCTGATTGGCACTTTTAAACATTTTATTAAATTTTTCTTTGTTTTATTTTGAAAGCTATAAAAATGCATAAGCACTTTGAAGACTTACTCAGCATTGAGTAATATTTTTTAATGATTAAAAGACACTATTCGATATTAATTAAATATATATAAATAAAATATAATGCTCGTTAATAGTCTAAATCCAATACTTCATTTTATTTGTTTTGATAATATAATATTAAATATCAACAAAATGAAGTACCAGTTTATCTGGTTTTGTTTTCGCTACAAAAAAACGACTTATTTCTTAGATTTATATTTGGCAATACACTTTAATTGTTTAAAATTCTAAAAAACATTTCATGTTTTAAATACTTTGGCATTCACAAGAATAAACTTTGAATGTACGCAGTTAAGGCTAATCAATCACCTCACTTGCACTTTGAATAAAATATTATTTTAAATTGCCGTTTAAACGAGAATTATTTTTTATAGCAGAGAAAACTTGTTTAGTTTTGAATAGAAACTCAATAAAAGTGTATTTGTTGTGGCTATCAACAATTTTTATTATTTAACTTTATCTATCTGGCATTATGACAATTGCGAAGAATTCTAAAAATTAAGTTACTTTTATTTGAATTTTGGCCTGCTACACACACTCTTTCACACACAGCTATAACACCCCTTTTCACCCAGTATATTCTGCTTACAGGTTGTCGTTCCTGTTCGTCACCTTTCCTTCTACCTAAAAAACAACCATCGTTGGATTCAGTCAACTGGTGCGATGCGAAATTTGATTGGTTCCACATGTGCCCAGTGTGTGTAATGTGGTGTGTAAGGTGTGTGTGTGTTTGTTTCAATTAAGCGCAAAAGTAACGCATTCGACATGGCCAGCAAATAAAACTTAGACACGCAATCCCATGCTGCATGCAACATGGGGCAAGTTGGCCATAAAAAAAAGGGTTAAGAGCCGTAGGCAGCAAATTGTCGAGGGGAATGAGAAAAAATACCAATTAAAATCTTAGCTGGGACAAGTGCATCATCAGGCAGAGACAAGACAAGGCAAGACAGGGCACGACAGATGACAGGGGGCAGGAGCAGATGAGGAGTAAGTGGGCACAAAGGAGAACAAAGAGAAATGCAAGAGGCTGGCAAGAAATAGAAAAAAGAATTGTATAGATGCAGGGTAACGGGTAGCGGGCTACTTGTTACTTAGCTTGTGGGTAAACCGCATAAAAATTCTAGATGCCGAACTATATTTTATGAGAAGAAGTTGGGTAATTTTAGAAGTGGGTTCATTTAAAAACAAAAAATAATTTGAATAACTGTTTTCCTACTTAGAGTTAAGAAAGTCTTCCCTAAGCTACCAACTGTGCGTTTTTGTGCCACTTTTGTTTTTAGCAGTGTATTGACTAGCAGTACGCTGGGCTCTACTTGGGCCTGGTTGGTGCAACTGCCGCGACTCAAGTCGAGTCGACGAGGGAAATTGCCCCACTTGTCGCCTTTGTGTGGAGATTCTTTTTGCTATCCGCTCACAAATGGCACAAAAGTGGCTTCTTTTCATTATTGTTGTTGGCTCTTCTTCATCATCATCTACTTCTACTTCTACTTCTTGTTCATCTTTATCTTCTTCATCATGTTGCAACTGTTGTTGCTGTAGTTGTTGTCAGCCACTCGCTGGGCTGTTGCAAGAATGCAATTGTCGAGTGGCTGCTACTAAAATACTTAAGCATCACACTTCAAGGCCTCATAAAAAACAGTACAAAATAGCCAAGAATGTGCTGCCAAGTGCCCAAGTTCGTGTTCATTCTCGTCGACTGAGAGAGCTTAGAGATTAGAGATTACGAGACAAGAGCGCAGTCAACAAAAACAACGACAACATCAGCAAAATGGCAATTAGACATGCCAAGGCGGTGACAACAACTTTTGAGTGGGCTAAAGCTCAACAAAAGCTGATTAAAGCTGATTTTTACTAAGCCAATTTAAAGCCAACTAAAATTAATTAATTAATTGTAATGGTCTACAAAAAGTGTTCAAGCCATAGCCAAAACCCTCTTAAGACCCTGATGCTAAAATTGATAAATTTTTATATTGGTATTTTTTTTAATTTCGGATAGTAAATGAAGAATTTTGAATTTAAATTAAGCTCCTTAAAGCATCAAAATCTTTTCTCTAGAATTTTTAATAAGCTTTAGTTCGATTATTACTTATTTAAAGGCAAAAAAAAAGTTATATGATTAATGAGTGAAGAAAAAGTTAGCTTAAATCTTACCCATGAAGGTTAATTTAGTTTACGCAAAGTGCAAAGGTTAGAGTGATAATAAAATATACTAATAACTTCAAAACTAATCCAGTAATTTGTTTGTTTTAGTGTGGACAATTCAATTTATTTAAACGCGAACTGTTGCAACCCTACACTGCAGCACAACCACCATTCCAATTGGATTATTTTTGTGAGTCGTGTGCGTTTCTTATTAGACAAATTTATGTGTGAGTCGCAGTTCTTTTTGGCTTTTGCTGGTTTTGTGGGCATGTGTGAGACAAAAGGGTTAACGCACATACACAAGAGGCAGTGAGAGAGAGAGGGAGGAGGAGTGAGTGAAAGAGAGGACAGTCTGACAGGCAGGACACACATGTTCTCGTCAAGGATGTTGAGCCTGGTGAGGAGAGATGTATGTGCGTGTAAATTGCGTATAAAAGCGTATGTTGAAAATATTTATTGCCCGTTGCGAATCCAACAAAATGAAAATGAAAATTTCATTAGTCAACGAACACATTCGCATTCGTATTCGTATTCGTATTCACACTTTCGTATGCACAACACTCACTCAGACACATGTGTGTCGATTTTCGTTTATTTATTTATTTACTTTATTTTGTTTTTTTATTTTTCGTTGTTTGTTTTAAGCTAAATTGTTTATTTTATTAGCAATTTGGGAAATTTATGTGCTTTGCAAGGACCTTTTTTGGTTCAACCGGTTCGAAATGAAGCGTCGGAATGCCCATTAATTAGCAAGCAGCAAAAGCGTCACAGGAAGAGAGAATGGGAGTAAAAGAAGAGAGCGAGGGAGCGACACAGAGAGCGCACCACTTTGAGCGCCCTCTATTGGCTAAAGGATGATTGTGGGCTTTTGCATTGTGAATTAGTTTTCAAAGGATTGCATTTGCAGCTGGACATTGCCTACCTTTAGGCGCAGTCTTTATTCCACGGATGGGACCTTAGCTTACCTGGTAAACAGGTTCCGGTGCCGGCAAAGTTCTTCAGCTGCGGAAATCCTGCAGGACAAGAAAGAAAGTGAGAAAATGTTAGATTAAGCAGAGGCAGGAGTAAATTCATTGGATGGAGGAGGAGAGTTGTGTGTGTAAATGCTTTCGATAAATCGATAACAATTATAGGCATAATGGCGTGTTTTATATCCCTTTAGATATTAGAAAGGCATTTATTGATTCTTTTAATTCGAATTTGTTATCGATAGTTGGTATTAACAATTCAGCTTAAGCTAATTATCATTAAAGGAGTGATTCATTAAGAAAAATAGATTAATTGCCATTTACTTCTCCTCTTTTACCTTGTCTAGAGACATTAAAAATTTGTCGATATATTTTCGATAACAGAACATTGAGAAATGTATCACAAAGTTAAGTCAAATAAATTGTTTTAAAAACTGCGGTAAAATCACAAATTTATCGAAACTTATCGCTTATGTTAGGAATTTAAAATGTATAACAACTAATCGATACTTATCGATAACTTAACTGTCAATGTTTTTAAGTTTTCTTTGTGTTTATTACGTTAAAACCAAACTTTGCTTCTATCCAAAATTTCTAATCGTTATCGACAATTTATCGATAACACATTTCCATACCTGATTTCAAAGCCATGTGCTTAAAACATGTGTTTTAAACTTTCAAAATGTGCAATAATACGTAGCTTTACTGTAACACTTACACACACACACACACAGAAACACACACACTTGCTGAAATATTCGGCTCTAAATTAGCCCGATAAGAGCACTCGGTATCCGCGAACTGACCCTGACCACTTCCCATCCCTACGTTCCCCCTGATCCTCCACGACTCGGCAAATATGCAGTCGAGTTAACTGATGAGTTTAAGAAATAAGCAATGAAGCAAGAAGAAATGCAAGTCCCGCAGTTCGGGCAGTCGGAGTTACTCGGTGATATCGGGGATATTGGAGACATCGGGGTCTTTGGGTCTTTCGGCCTCTGTTGGAATGACATATCAAAGCAAAATCAAATTTGACAGACAACCGCGCTAATTTCTGGCCGATGTTTCATTGTTTCAAGGCGTTCAGTTTGCTCCGATGCCGCAGAAAAGGGGTTGCGGACAAAACCCCAGAGAATGCCAGCAAGGGAGGGGGCTAGGGTAAGAGCAGGAGTGTCGGTTCGAAGCTCAGAGCTTCAATTGTTGTGCTATGACGCATTTCGTATGAAACGACATTGCGAGCACAATGTGTTCCTCCACTCCCCACCCCTAACCACGTCAGCTCCCTTCACCCGCCTGAGAACGTCAACAATCAGCTCATATCAAACTGAAAACTACATTTATTAGCTTTCGCCTTGCTCCCTACCAGTGCACAGCCCGCGCTACCGTCTTACCCTGACCCAGTTTCTCTAGTAATACCGATTATAAATACGTAAATATATATGTGTATATATATTTTCTGGAGTCTGGGGCATGTCAGCGACAATCAGCGAATGCTGTCGCTGTAGATTTACCAGGAATTCAAAAAATAAAGTAAAAAAAAAAATATTGTGAAATTCGATATTGCGCGAATGCTGTGGAAAGAACTGTGACTACGAGTGGAGAAGAGAAAAAAACAGTCCGATTACAATACCAGCTGAAGCGGTAGCTGTTGTTGAGGCTGAGGCTACAAGATGGGGAAGAACCTATAGAAATGCAAGTGACGAAGTATTTATAAACTGATTAACGCCAAACAATAGCTGATATGGGTCTCACTCTCGCTCTTTCGCTCTCTCTTTCTTTCTTTCCCTCGTTCTACCCTTTCTTTTAGTGTCTGCCGCTTTCTGCCTATTCCTACACTTTAACAGTTCAAAGTGCATTTAATTACTCACTATATAAATTACTGATCAGCGTTCGGATCGGTAAGTTTTGACACGGAGAACTATAATAATAAATAAAACAACTTAAGCCGATTTTTTTAGATTTTGTTTAGGAATAGGTCAAGCTGGTTTACATTTCAACAAATAAATAAAGTACACGGTATTTTACAGTCGCATTTGATCCACTGTTGAACTTACTCTTTCAGCAAAAATCGATTTATAAATAATTTTTATGCACAGTTCAAATAGATTGTACCAACTAATAACTATTTTAGCTTATATTTTTAAATACATAATTAAAACAAAAATAAATTATTTTAGTAACTTCATTACAATGGATCGGTACGCGGTCTTTTTTAGTCGTGTTAGACTATCTGCTTAGATTGTAAGAAAAGTTGCAGTGCATTTGTGTACTTTTTCAAATATTTTAATTATTAAATGCTTTTATATTTTTAAAAACATTATTAAGATAAACATAAATTTGTGACTACTTTAGAACAAAGTTTTTAAATAATTAAAAAAATAATTTTAATTATTTATTTATATATTGCACGGTCTTTTACTACTCGGTTTGGTGGTCTAAATAGTTTACTCAGGACTCCCAAACTATGATAATACAAAGAAATTGTATACTACATTTTTGAACTATATTTTAATAACATATAGTAAACAATATTATTATTGTCAGTTAGTTACAATTACATATGGAGTTTTAAATCAACTGCGCACGGTCTTTTACAGTCCTGCCCGTTGAACTCTACAGTTTCTTCTGGTTCAAAGCGGATCTACAGTGAAAACTTGCAACAGATTTCTAATCACAAGCGACCACACAGTGCGCGCCCCCTAAACAGAAAAAAAATTCAACTAACGATAACAGGGTCGCGTCGTGAGCTCTCGGAACTTTGATTTTGAAACTCGGATCTTGGATCGCCAAATGTGCCGCGGGTCATGCAAAGTAGCCGCTTCAGTGTCTGCAAACAACGAGCGCGTGAAGTGTGGCAAGTAGAGGGATGTGGGGCAAGTTGGAGAAGAGGAAGTGAGGCAGGGGTAAACGTATACGCACGAACAAGTGAATGGGAGCTGCTGATGGGTTAGCATTTTTTAAAGTTTACCAAATTTAGCCATGAATGAATTCAAGCAACTGCAAAAAGTTTCTATGATTCATTACAAATCTAAGAAAATTGTTTTGGGTTTTCTGCGCTATAAACCAAATTCTTATTAACGTTAGATTCTCGGAAAATATTGTCAGAAGCGAGTGAATTTTATCGATTAAACTCAACTCAAAAGTGAATAAAAAATATTTCAAATTTATGGAAAAATTAAACAATTTCTTTACAAATCACTTGATTCAAAGTAACCACACTGTAAAAAGTGAATGAATTTCGTAATTAATCAAATCAAAATCAAATGAAAACAAGTGAATACACTCACACTTAAACACTTACACACTCACATTCATTTAACGGCAAATCAGTCTGCGAGCGGTCAAAATGAACGAGTGGCTACTTCAAGTGCTCAATTGGAGATGAATATGAATATGAATATGAGTATTCATACTCGTATATAAAAAAAGCTATGTGAATGAATATATAGGCTGCATAATTAGCAGTCATCGAACAGTGAAAGCAACTAAAAATAAATAAATCAAAACAAAAACAAATCAAAATGTTGTCGAAAAAGATACAGCTGTGACGAATGCGACTGTAAATGACCCTGTATCTACCTTGCTTCATGTACAATATTAGACTTGAAAATATAGATGTGGGAGTTTTAGAAAACTTGATCTAAAGGCCAAATAGACTGCGATTTTAGATTTGCGATTTTATTTTAGATTTTTAGGGGTTTTCCTGACATACTTGACTTAAGGATGTATAGAACTTGTTTCATCTTTAAAGTAAGAATAAATTTAATAAATATGAGTTTTATAAAATATGTTTAGAATATATTAAAAAATTTTGACTAAAAATAGCAAAGATTTTATCTAAAATTTTTTAGATTTATTTAACTACGATTTTTTAATGACGTTTTAGTCCTACACTGTGCACTTTGAACTACAGGGTCTACGGGCAAAAATAGAGTAAAATATTCGACATGACTTCAATGCGACTGAATTGAAAATGTTTTCTCGAGATTTGAGACTGAAGTCAAGATTTGAGATACGAGACGAGCCGCTGAAGAAGCGAATGAGACTCACAAAGCGGCTCAAGTGCCAAATCGTGTTTATTTGCGCTATAAAATTAGCGCAGCACTCGGCAATCTATCAATGTATCTGCGGTAATGTATCTGTAGCTGTATCTTTATCTGTATCTGTATCTGTTCCTCCAATTGTAGCTGTATCTGTGAGCTGTGCTTTTGGGCACGATTGCCTCGCTGATTGCCATATGACGCGGCATAAAATCTAGCATATGATTATATGCTATATATATGCATAGCCAGACAAACACACACACCTATACACAACTTTACACCCTCACGCAGTCATACTGTGATTATCATAATTATAATTATTGTGCATTATTATTTTTAGACCCCGTACTCTTTAAAAAAGAGTAAAGGGGGTCTATTAAGTTTGTCAGAAGCGAGATGTGCGTAACAGGCAGAAGGAGGCGTGGCCGACCCCATAAAGTATATATATTCTTGATCAGCATCAACAGCCGAGTCGATATAGCAATGTCCGTCTGTCCGTCTGTCCGTCTGTCCGTCCGTCTGTATGAACACCTGGATCTTTTAAACTACAAAAGCTAGAGACACCAAATTTGGAATGAAAGTCCGTTTATGATGTACGCAGATCAAGTTTATTTCAAATTGTTGCCACGCCCCCTACCGCCCCCGCAATAAGCAAAAAACCAGACACGCCTCGAAAAAATTTGTGTTTTAAGCGAATAACTCAATAGTTATGGCACTTAGGAGCACCAATTTTGGTACGCAGGTTCCCAGAGACAGCCTAAATGCAATGTCATTTAAAGTTTTGAGCTGCCACGCCCCCTTTGCTCATAGGAACTAAAACACTCTCCAATTTCAATGCCTTTCTGCAGGCATTAAATCAAATAGTACAGTGTTGTAATTTAACATACGCTTAGAGACTTACTATTTCTAACTTTCCTGAAAGTGGCATCAAAATCCTATGTCAAACAAGAGAGAAATTTCGGTTCAAAGTTCACGTTATTTTACTGCAAAATCACTGCATGCGCGCAACACATACAAACAAACACAGAAACATACAAACATATGTTCGAACGTTTTCTCTACCTGCTTTGGCGGCAGCCGCCGGCCGCGCCGAACAATGCTATACATACACACATATGTATGAGCACACATACATATTTGCAAATAATCGGAAGAATGATAGAAGAGGGTCGTGGTGCAACTGGTAGAGTTGCGGCGCAATGTGGAACCTTCGCATGGATCGCGGGTTCGAATGCTGACAATGACGATTGTTAATTTATTTACTTTTTAATTTTAATTCAAAATGTAAATATTTCATTATAATTTTTTTAATTTCATTTTTAAATTTTTATTTTAATAAAATGGGCACTACTATGGGAGTACGGGGTCTTTTACAGTCGGCTCGATCGACTGTAGCCTTTCTTACTTGTTTTCACATACATTTTATTAATTTATTCAAGTTAATTGCGGCTAATTCCGTTAAATGTCAAGCTGACTCGACTTTTTGGCCCTCACACACATACTTACACACACACATATAGTCAAAGAGCAAATTAACCCCTTGAGTGCCACTCAGTTTCGTTTGTCAAGTTGCTTTAATTGACTTTAAAAATTTTGCAAAAAAAAAGAGGAAAAAATGAAATAAAATTCACGAAAAATCAAAATCAAAGTGAAAAATGTTTGACAGCAGACAAAGGGGTTGGGGGAGGGGGAGGGGCTGGGGTCTGGGCTTGTCGAGGTCGCTGCTAAAGTGCAGCAGCAGCAACAACAACAACGACAACAACAATTGCACTCGTGTTGCCAACGTTGACGTTGCGTCGTCATAAAAATGTTCACACCTCAGACAATGCACACAAGTGGCATGTGGCATGTGGCAGGCAGAGTGGGATGGGCGGCAGGGCGGGGCACTTGACTGGACACGGGCGCGCACAGCAAAAGGGGGGCTGAGGGAGGAAGGGGCGTTGCTGCTTCACACGCCGCTCTTTGAAGGGCAATTCTTAAATTTTTCTTTTGATTTTTTTTATTTTAACAAAAAAATGGATTTTCTGTATTTTTTGTTGTTGTATTTTTGTAATTTACGTCAACGCAAAATCAAAGCAAAGTCAAAGCAAATTGTCTGCTCAGGGACTGCTGTCTATATAGTCTAGTCCTCAGTCTGCAGTCCCTTGGCTTTGGTCTCTCCGCTCTAGTCATCGTTTTTAGACCGCACACATCGCACACAACAAACAATTAAGAAGATTTCTAACAGTGTAAGGGGCGAGCGGGGTACTACTGGGTCTCAGGCTATTAGCAAACAGTCTCAAATATCAAAGGGGCAGTGGCAAGTTGTTATTGCATGCTCGTGCTTGCAACAACAAGATTTGACATGCAGCAATTAGCAGCAGTTCTTTCAACTTTACTTTAGAGGGTTATTAACAAATTATGACAATACGTGTGCTTAAAAAAATCAATTATTATAATATTACTTAAAAATTAAATGGAAACTTGTTCAAAAATCGCTTGAGCTTTGATTTATACTATAATTTATTTGGCTTATTAAATATGGTTTTAAAATCAATTTTTTCTTCATAATATTGAATCTGACTAATATTTGTTTTACTTTATAATTATTTAAATATCTGTGTAGTTTTTATTGCATTAAAAAAAATTATGACTAATTTTCCGCTTAAATTCTTAACTGCTTTCATATAAATATTAAAAGTAACAACTATTTCTCAGAAATTTTCAAAAATAGTTTATTACGAATTAATTACGTCTTTCTTATTATTTATTTTGCAAATTGATATATATACATTCCGGTATAAAAGTAAAATCTATACATTTATTTTTTAAATAATTTGAACTATCATATAGCTATGAATTGACGTACTTTGTATGTAAAAAAACTTTATTATTTCCAAGAAAGTTTAAGTTTGAAGGAGAAAAAACAACTTTTAAAAGCGGCAACTACTGCGCTGGGGAAAGAAAAAATCAATTAAACAATCTGTTAAAAAAAAGTTCTAAAATCGTTAATAAAAAAAAATTATAACTTATGGACTTTATTTTAAAATGTTGTCCCTTAAAGAAAAAAATGCAACCACAACTTTTCCAAGTTCGATACAGTTTTATGCAAATTGAAAATAAATTATTATTTTTTCTGACGAGGCTCCCAAGAGCTTACAGAGCTACTGTAAGTCGATCATTCGCTGACATCGAAAGCTGTTGCTACTAGTCAAACATTTTTAACATTTCGGTTAATTGAAACAATGCGTAAATTGCCAAATAAAAAAAAAAAAACATTAAAAAGAACAAAGAAATTTGAAATAAGTGAAAGATAGACGGAAAATTAAATGCAGCGACATGTCCCTACTGCTGCTGCCGCTTTCTGGCAGCAGATGGCGCTTCAAAGCTAAAAATGCCGGACACAAAAGTTCTGGCTATCAACTTGCAATAAGCGAGACAGAAAGGGAAAGAGAGTGGGGGTAGGTTCAGTTTGTGTGTGTGTGCAAACACATCAAAACGAGTGTCACAACAAAGCGACCAGCGCCAAAGTAAAAATTGTCAATTAAATGGAAAAAAATGTATGCACATGAATACATATGTATGTATTTGTAAGTATACACTGAAAACTTAGAAAACATTTCTTAAATCAACAGCTAATTCAGCATTTAAATGAAAGAATTAACCTATATTATTTAAATGAAGTTAACAATATTTATTCTAGTCTATTCTATCCTAGAAGAAAAAGACTCGACATTTTTACGAGGACGAGAAAAACATTTGCTACACCTTTAGAAGTTAGTTGATCCAGGAATACGTTAAAAATAGTGTGGAACACTTTGTGTTTGTTTCTTTAAAAATATTTAAACTTTTGAGTCTTATACTTGAACAGAATGTAAATTGTTGTTTTATAAATTGAACTGATTAAATGACATTATTTGTTTATTTGATCATAACTAAAGAAATAGTGCTAAATGCGTTTCTAAAAAACCTAAATTTATATACACAATTTTAGGATTTGTTTCTAGTACGAGTTTGTTTAAAAAATCCATTTCTAGTCAAGTTTTTCGAACTCGCTTTGGGAATAACCAGGGCAACCCTATTTCAGCTGTCGTTTTGTATTGTTTTTACACGAAACTCATGATTTTGTTTAGTGTACTTATGTATGTGTTTATATATAATATATATATATATATATATATATATATATATACACATGCATAAATGGCCCGTCTTATGTGCTACCAATATTCGTACTTAGTTTTTTCTTTCACCCGTTTGCAGATTGTTGTGTAAAAGATCAAAGGCACTTAATGGCCCGACTGAGTGACCGTTATTGGTATGAGGTCGTTGCTGGGTTGGGAAATGGTATCGGGGGGAAGTGCCTGGGGCGCCACTGGTGTTGACTGGGTGGCTGTGACAGGAAATCCGTTTGGGGCTTTTGGCCCCAAACTTGACGCGACTTTAATTGACGAAAGCGGCAAATGGGAAAAATCAACAAAAGTGTAAAAAATCAGCGAGACAAACAACACACTCACACATTCACACACCCACATACAAACAAACAAATACATGTACTTACAAACGCAGAAAATGAAGGTAGAAGCAGAACGCAAAGCAAGCGCCAACAATATGCAAAATTAAATAAGATGACGGGTAGAAAAAAGGGGCAACAATAACAGTAATAGCAGTAAGAGAGCACAACAACAACAACAACGAAAATGTTCTTTCTCACATTTATTAAACAAATTACGCGAACGCAATAAATAAATAATAAATACGGCACGAAAAAGTGTTGAATTAATAAATGAGTGAACCAAAATACTTAAAGCAACAACAACAGCAACAAGAGAAACTCTTTGCAGAAAGAAAATAGAAAGCACAATGCAATTGGCAAATATTGTACGGAAGTCTACAACAAAGAGAGCGAAAGAGCGTAGAGTGCGAGAGAGCGTTAGTTAGCAATGACAGTCAAAGAGCGTGAGAGCGTAGGATTGAGAGAGTGTGAGAGTGCATGTGAATGTCAAGCCAAGCTTTCAAGTTAAGCTGCGGTTTGGCACACTGAATAAGAGTAACAACAACAACAAGAAAGACAACAATAACAACTGCTATGCCATGAGAGTGATGACGATGACATTTCAACGCTAATTAAAATAATAATAACAATAACAGCAGCATTAAGCACAACAGTAACAACAATAACAGTTGGCACTTCAAGCAGCCAGATTATCTGCTTGCACACACACTCGCACACATTCACGCATATGTATGTCAGTGGCTTGTATGTTTCTGTGTGGGAGAGTCAATCGTTGAGCGAGCTTCAGTCGCTGACTCTGACTGCGCGCTCGTTCTCTCTCCCATCGTTCCTTGAGCTACTGCTCTCTTCACGCCTCAGGCAAATGCTTGACGCAAATGTTTCTTTTTTCGCTGATCCGCAGACAAAGTCGTGTTTTACAGTGGCACAAAGTTCTCATTCATTGGATTGCCAATTTATCACAGTTTATTTTTAGAATAAAAGATAAAGGTAGACTATAAAACCTTAATAAAAATGCTCATTGAGTATTACGAGCTTATAAAGTTTATTGGGCAAATAAAATAATTTTATGATAAATTAAAAATTTTGGGTTTTCAGTTAATAAAGTTCAGCACACAATAAAATATAACGCGATAATAAGCAAAGTATATAATATTTAATAAGAGTATTTAAAAATATAACATCTAATCAATGCTTTTAAAAAATAATTCCCCATTCCCACAAAACAAAAATTCCCAAGTGGCTAAAGCCGTGTGAAATTGTTATTAAGATAAACATAATTTGATAAGGCATCTTGGTCAATTGTTAAATTGCTAAGAACTTAATTTTGATTTTGGAATTATTCGGTATACGAATGTAAAAATATTTATAACCTTTTTACATTCAATTTAATTTAACGAGTTTTTTAGTTCGTGATTTCAACACAATTAAATAATTAAATATTAATTCATATTATATATTTTAAACAATTAACACTTAGAAAAAAAGGTAAAGTATGTTTTGCGCTAAAATCCGATTAAAATTTCTTTTTCCCAGTTAATTGCAATGCAATCCCACTGTGGCAACTCAGCTGCTTTTCTGTCGCTCTTGCACATGTACATAAAAACACACACATATATGTATTGCCCTGCATTTGTGTTGAGCAATTGCCATTGCAATTAGCAGCTCAACTTGAGTGGAGGTAGAGTGGAGAGTGCCTCAAAAGCTAAAGCTGAGGCTTGAGCCAAACTCTGACTATGTGTGTGTGTGTGTGTGTGTGTGATGGGCTCGTCGATGGCTCGTTGATTAATTTCTTTTTTATGCAAACTAAGCGGCTCTTGTCGCTTTTTGTTCGTTCTGTTGCGCGCTCTCTTCGTCTGTGGCTCTCTTTATCTCCCCCTCTCATTCACTCTGCTACTCAGCTGCAGGTGACAAAAGCAGTTGCCGATTGCTAATTGCGTTGTAACTGTTTACTCTAACTGTAACTGTAACGACTGTTGAGTCAGTTTGAGTTCGTTGTGGGTGGGGCTGTCGAAGGAAGAGGAGGAGAAGGAGAAGGAGAAGGGGAGGGAGCTTTTGGCTTACCTTGAGCATGCAACAGTGGATGATGCGGCGGCATTGCGGGTGGTGGCGGCGGCGGCGCTTGCTGCGTGTGATGCGAATGCGGATGCGAGTGCGGATGTGCTGCATGTGAATGGTGTGGATGATGCGGATGCGAATGAGAATGCGGATGATGATGGTGATGATGATGTACTGCAGCGGCAAGTTGATGTGGCATAAAAGCAGCTGCCACAGCGGCATGAGCATTGAAATACGCCATTCGGGAAGCGGCTGCCATGGTCAGCTGCTGTTGTTGTTGTTGTTGTTGTTGTTGTTGTTGTTGATGGTGTTCCCTAAAATGATGTTGTTGTTGTTGCTGTTGCTCGATGGCCGCCAAACCAACCGCTGTTGTTGTTGTTGCATCTGCTGCGCTGTTGTTGTACTGCGTTGTTGTTGTGGTTGTTGTTATTACTTTTGGCGGCGTTAAAGCTTCGCGTGCATTTGTTGTTGTTGTTGTAGCGGCCGTTGTTGCTGTTGTTGTTGCTGCTGCTGTGCTTAGATCTGTAGCCGTTTCACAAGTCGCCGCTGTTGTTATTGTTGCTTTTGTGGCACTTGTTGTTGATGCCGCTGCAGTTGTTGTTGTTGCTGCTGCCGCTACGGCAAGTCCCAGCAGCTCTTGTATGGCAAACGGCGAACGTTGCGGCATTGCTGAATTATTTTCTAAACCCGAATTCGATATCGAATTGTTGTTGTAACCGTTTCAACCGATTCGCAATGAACGCTTTGAAATTAAACAGTTTCCAATTTTGTTTGCCAACTTTGTTGTTGTCATTAGCTAAAGTTGCTGCTGTTATTATTGTTGTTGTTGTTGCTGATTTGTTTGCTTTTAATTAAACGATTTTCGAAGCTTTCGATAAAAGCGCTCATCGCGTGCTCTACTGCTCTCCCGCTCTAACTAACGAGTCGTTCGGTTAGGCTAATATGCCGGCTGCTCGTCTGTGAGCGTGTGTGTTTGTGTGTGTGAGTATGCGTGTATTTGAGGGTTATCTGTAGGCCGGCAACAATAACAACTAAACTTGATGATGAGAATAACTGCACTTTACATACATACATGCAAACATATATGAGAACACTAAAAAAATGATTATTGACGAGTTGACGTTGTTGCTGCTTGTGTTGCGGTTGTTGTTGCTGCTGCTTTGGCAACTTGTCGCGATTTGCCACGCGATTATTTGTCGCCTGTCGCAAAAACACACAACAAATTCGCAATAATTTCCACGTTAAACTGTTGCCTGACTTAATGTGCACCAGGAGTTTTGTCGTCGTCGTCGTCATCATCGTTGTCGTTGCTGTTGCCGTTGCCGTCGTCGTCGTTGCTGTTGCCTGCCCCAGCTTTTGGTGGTTGGGACCGTTTTCAGCTAGAAAAGTGTGAAATGGCAACGGGATTTTCGGTTGCTTCTGACTTTGGTCCTCGCTGCCATCGCCGTTACCGTCTCTGTCACCGTCAACGTCGTTGTGGTCGCTGCGCTGTTGGCGTCGCTGCCACGAAACGGTAAATCGACGTCAGCATCACGGGGCGGCGTCAGTTAGCCGCGCATACTCTAGCTGAACTGCTCACACTCCCGTAGCACCGGCCTTTTCGACTGTCAAGCAGAAATTTCCCCTGCACAGCGTGTGAGCAGAACATGGCGCATGTGCGTTGAATGCTCAACTGCGTTAGAGCGGCACAGCTAGTGTTCGCGCGGCATACAGCTGCTGAGCCGCTCTAACACACACACCACTTCCAGTTGCCTGGAATCTTTCCAATCACTCAACCAGTTTTGCTTGTGTGCGTGCCCTTAGCTGCGCAAGTATTAGTGTCTTTGAGCCAGTGTGCGTGGTGCCCATTTTGTATTGTTTGTGATGCCTGCCAGCAGGGGTACTGGCAAGGGCAGGGGGCTCGTTCAATGAAGGACGCCAATTTATAGCCAAAAAACGAGAGAGAAAAAAAAAACAAGTCGATGTAGTAAAAACTAAAACGTTTTCTTGTTGGCTTTGTTTTATTTTGAGCAGCATTAAAAAAACAAATGAAATGAAAAACCGTCTAATTAAAATGTTGTAGAACTTGAGCTATTCAAATATCCGAAATTAGCGTTAACACCGAAAAATACAAAGAGCTGTGGAAGGACAGATGCAAATATAGGATGAGTTGGGATAGAATGGGGTGTGGGAAGCGCAAAGGGAATAAGAGTAGGAGGACAAACAGCTGATTTTGTTGAAATGTATCAAGTCGATCAACAGTTGTCGGTAGAAAGTATAAGTTGCTTTATTCATGCCAATAGGCATCATGTTATTTTCTCACGCCCACAAAAGTCAACTTGGGCAAAGATAACGGTAACCCACGCGCGAGCTTTTAAGTCGCAAGTCTATTAAACAATTAAAATGCCAAAGCTCACACAAAAGAGAAATAACAATAACAACAACAACAAAACTTTGCCGTCTCTTTGTCTGCTCTCCTCCACTCACACACATCCACACACAGGCAGGCATGCATAGTGCGCGACAAGCAGTCTGCTGCGTAAATGCGCGTGGGTGCAAGTGAGACAGCTAGCGCTTAGTAATAGTTCGAAATTCGAAGTGATCGCGAGCATGTGAGTGTATGTCGGTAGGTGTATTTGTATGCGTGTGTGTGTGAGTGAGCGAAGTAAACTGCGTAGCCCAAGAATTTGTAGGTTGGGGTAATTTGATATTTAGTGCGCGGATCCTTTGGGAGTGGGGGAATCGACAATTGGAGGAAGGAGAAGTGGAAGAAGAAATAGGGAATTCGTATGCGAATGCGAGTGATTCATGCTGTGAGCGTTTTTACTGCGAATTTCCCAATTATGTTTTATTTACTGTTGATTTTCTTTCAATACAAATTTATTTTTAATTTCTACAACACAAAAAAGTAAAAAAGATTTTTTATTGTTAATTAACTTGCAATTACAATGCGTGTGTCAAAATAAATATTGAATTTCTTTTAAAATACCAAATATATTCGAATAATCATAAGAACCATGATGATGATGCTAAAGAAGATTTAGTTGTGAGTGGTAGAGCGGTAACCTGATATCGGATGGCATAATTATCATAGTAGTGTATAAGTACAGCAGCATGTAGAATTCCATTTGAATACCTGTTACACCTGGAATTACGGGGTATGCCAAAAAAATTGATTTATTTCAATTTCAAATTAGAAGGTTGGATCTGGTCGAAGTCTAGCGACTTTTAATTTGACAAATGGATAATTTTAACAGGGATTATTTACCATTAAATAAATTCTGTGAAGTCGCTAGAGACCTTACTTTGCTGGACAGACGCGTTTTGGCCTTAGGGGATTCGGTTACGCCCACTTTTTAGTAAGCTGGACCTAAAAACCCCAAGGTTCGGGTATTTTTTAGCCGAAGATGGGTTTAAAGCCTTCTTATATCCCGCTGGAGCTGGACAATCACAATGCTAAATCGTCCTGTGTCCTGTTTTGTCCTTCAACTTGCTGCGTTTTGTTTAGCAAATATTTTGACGTTTTTTGTGTTGTTGTTCCCAGCTGAAGTTTATGGAAAGTTTACCTGGGAATCTTTAAGTTTTGTGTTTTTTTTTATTTATTTAATTTTTTGTGGCCATACAGGGTGCCCCAATTAAAGCAGCATTCATTATGCCATCAGGTAGTTGGACATGCCGACAAATGATTCAATTATCGCGTTTTCGGCTCTCAAGTGACCGATTCGAGTGCGAAAGTTGACCATAAAAAATCGTTAGAGTTCCCTCCAAAGTAGGAGTTTGAGTTCGGATTACCCAAAAAAATGAAAAAACGTGTTGCGACTTGTCAATTATGTGTCGACGGTTTATTTACTTAACTATGAGTACTTACTCACACAAACACATGCACACATGCACAGTCAATACACTATTCACAATTCGACAAACTTAATTATGAACAATTAAAGTTCAGTTACTTTATTTTGTCTTGTCTTTTTATTTTTGGGCAATAACTTGAACACTTTGAGGAACTAAAGCGGGCACAACTTGGGAATGCCCTGGAAAATATTCATATATTTTTTAAATATTTATTTAATCATATTTGGCGAAATATTTTTATTAATTATCGTCTTACTTATAATAAAATTACACTAACAAAATTAATTTGTGGTGCTACATACAAAATTTGAGGCAAATACCCCGTAAAATGGCAGAGTTTATTGAGGTTAGTTAAGTCGGTTGTTTGATATTTTGGGGGACAACTTGAGTTTTTACATATAACGCCCATAAGACTTGCTTTTCAGCTGCGAATTGTCTAGTTAAGTATACTCTTTATTTTTTTAAATTCCTAGAGTATCTAATCTGAAGCCTCCAAAGAGCTGTCACAAGCACAAAAAACTTGAAGAGCCGTTGTAAAACGTTTGCCAAAATGCCATTGTTCAATATGTTGCGTTTATTATAGTTGTTGCTGTTGTTGCCGCTGCCCCATTGTTGTGTAATTAAGTTGTTTCGCTGTCGGACATACGAGCATATAATAAACGCATCTCTTGGATCTTCAAACTCGACTGCCGGCCATTTTAGTGTTAAACATCCAAAATAGATATACAACAATAACAATAACTTATAACAACAATAACAGAAAATTATTTGTCACACAATTGTTGTCCATTTAGTGATTAGTTGAAACTTTAATTGCCGCACAAAAGGCAGCTTCATAATAACAATAATAATCATCATCATAATCGCAATCATAACGATAACGATAATGATAATGATAATAGCATAATAATGCTTTATAATGGCCAACAAAGCAAAAGTAACATTAATAATTGAATAATCGAACATAAACGCTCGAATAAAACAACAAACTTCAAATACGCTGTAAGCTTTTATTAACTAAATTATAAATTTTTCTTAATGAAAAAGTAGTAAATGATTAAAAAAAAAAATGCTTGAACCTTTTAAAAACTGTTTAATTAAAAACAATTCATCCGACGGTAAATTAAAAGCATTAAAAACATTCAAAGAAATTTATTAAATTTCTGTATGTTGTTTACATAAATTCAACATAAATTCTTAAGTACCCAAGTGTCTCATATAACCAATATACCCTTTAAATTGTTAGCGTATTGCACTTACGCACACACACAAAGAGGACATTTTGTATTAGCTGCTAAAAAAAATTGTTTGTCATTGTCGCATTTCAATTAAATCGAGTTTGATTTTCAATTATTTAATTGTTTTGCAACGTGAGAAAATTAATTTGGCTGTACCACCATTGAACAAGTAAGAAAAGTACAGTCGAGCACGCCCGACCGTAAAATACTCTCTGCATTTTTTCGCGATATAATTATTAAAATCGGTCTAGAGGTATTACAATGTGTAGTACTTGCATTAAAACACGTAGAAACAAAAACAATCTAAGCATAATCACAAATACATCTGTTTGTCTGTATGCGAATACACATACGAAAGCCAATATATGATGCATATACATGTATGAATGTATGTGTGTATTCAGCGCGGCCAGCGACTGCGGGCAGCGCTGCCGCCACGCAAGCAACGAAAACATTCAAACATGTGCTTGTATGTTTCTGACTCGCTTGCACTCATACATTGATATGAATGCGGCAGCGCTGCCGTCACATGTGCTTGTATGTTTCTTTCTCACTTGCACTCATACATGATATTGCATTCGGTTATCAATATTGCAACGCTTCTAGTTTTCTTGTTTATAGTGCGATTTCGATGCGCCTTTCAGGATAGTTTGATATAGTTAGTGTCCACAAGAATTATAAATTACAATACTGTACTATATTAACAAAAGCCTAAAAAACGGAACGAAATTTGATAATTATTTTTATTAATTGTGGGAAAATGGGGCGTGGCAGTCCAAATATTTAAATGTCAATGCATTTACGCTGTCGTTAGAAACCTTCATACCAAAATTGGTGATCCTAGGTGCAAGAGTTATTGAGATATTCGCCCAAAACACCAATTTTTTCCGAGGTGTGTCTAGTTTTTTGCTCATTGTGGGCGAATGGGGAGTGGCATCGAAAAAAGAAAAGATTCTTGTATTGACTGACTAAATATGTGATCGATTGAGACCAAGCTCGAACTTGTAGCTCTTACCATCTCTGAAATCTGTTTGTTCATACGGACAGACAGACAGACAGACAGACAGACAGACAGACAGACGGACAGACAGACGGACAGACGGACATGGCTATATCGACTCGGCTTGTGATGCTGATCAAGAATATATATACTTTATGGGGTCTGACACGCCTCCTTCTGCCTGTTACATACATTTTCACAAACCCAATATACTCTTGCAGAGAGTATAAAAAGGTGTGAATCGTTCACAGTTAGATTTATTTTTAGATTTTAAAACACTGCTAAAAACAATGTAACTTGAACTTTCGAACCAATCAAATCGTACAAAAATTGCCAAATTGTTATCAGCTTAATTGCTCAATAATTTGAAGCTAGTTTTTTCTCAAGCTAGTTTGTTTAATCTAATAAGTGGCTTTGAATTTCGGGGAGATTGTAGGGCAGCGTGGCCGAGTGGTCTAAGGCGCTGGTTTTAGGCACCAGTCCGAAAGGGCGTGGGTTCGAATCCCACCGCTGTCAGAGAAGGTTAATTTCTTTTAAAATATTTTTATAAAAATATATTTCTAACTAAACCTTGCCGGACTTATATTGAAAATGTATTCTTTTAAATTCTCTACTTAGCTAATAATTTGTTGTTAAGTCATATATAATTCCACCTAACAATATAAATCGTTGTTCAAATTCATTCCTTAGCTTGTTCCCATTCCTACAAAATAAAATTAAGTAAATGTGTCATATACATAAGTCGTTGCAAGTTGAAAATAAATTTATTTAATTTTATATTTTAATAAATCGCCAGTTGAACCAGTTTCCAAATTGATTAAAAGAAACTGAAAAATATTTCAAAAATAGCTTTAAATCAATATATCATATTTGGTTGCACTTTTCAGCACAAACAATATTGTGCCTTTAATCCGTTAAATAATATCTTTAAGTTTTTTAACTTCTTGAAATCTTATGCATTTAAAACTTAAATTAATATTAATTTATTTTTAAAAAACAAATTTGCACTCGTCCTGCTTCAGTGTTCCAAGCAAATCACGTGCTGTTGACAGATGGCGCTAGTGTGCAATTTATGGCTAATTTTGCGGTTGGTTTGTGTCCAGGCTAACTGTTGTTTCTTCATCCTGAAAGTTAATTAAAAACTTTGCATAGTTCCCAATTAACAGCCAATTAGCAGAAATAAGCTTTGTGCTTTCGCAACTAATCAACATCGAACAATGAAGTAAGTAAAACTAAAAGTAATATAAAAGTTTTAAGAAGCAAAAAGTTGGAATTTTCTATAAAAGAGTAGGATAATTTTATATGTTTAACTTAGTAATAGTTTTCTTAAGTATAAGAAGAAGAGAAATATCAGCTCAATTGACAAAATATTTGCAGAAAACAACCGCTGCTCTTAGCTGAAATATATCTCAAACTAAGAAAAAATTGGTTAATTTTGTGTATTATATATAAGTTGGGATTTTTATAAAAAAATATTTTTAATTTTGAGATTGAAAAAAATGTAATAGTAATAAAATATCAAAAAAGGATTCAAAGTGCTAAGATATTAATTTTTTTTAAAACTTTGAGTATACGCATACATTATTTCTATTTATTTAAAAAAAAAAAACTCAAACTAATTAACGACATTCGGGCTACTTTCTATATATATTTTTGTATTTTAGACTAAATAGGTATTTTCAATTTTCTTATTTTTAGAATTTAGAGGAGTTTAGTAGCCGTTCACAGAAAAAAACCATACAATGTCTATATATGGTATACTGATACATTCTTTTATTATTATATTCATTCCAATAATATAGTTTAATTTTTTCTTAGAATTTCTTTCTGTAACTTTATTTTATATAACTTAATTTGTGGGCTTAAAAAAATAATTTTTCATGTAAAAACACTTGAAAAAGACAGGTAGAATGACAGAGGGAGTGAGAGGAATGGAATGTGTGTTTAAGCAATGAAGAGGAACCAATTTAAGGAGCAGGCAAACAGAGGAGAAGGCACTTGAGCTAACACTCATAGTGACTGAGGAGAGGAGGGGAAGAGAGAGAGAGAGAGAGAGAAAGAAAGAGAGGACATACATATAGAGGTAGAATTCGGCTTAGTGGTGGCAAAAATATTAGAAAATAAGCAATAACAAAACAAATTAGGAAACGCAACATTGAAAAGTGAACTAAACAAAAGGGAAGGGGACATATGCAGGCAATAGGAAGGGTGTGAAATATTAGTTAAGCAACACACACACACACATGCACAAACACACACTCATGCTAACACTCAGGCAAAATGGACGCTTACACTTGAATTACAATTGAAGTGTAACAAGAGAAGTGGACACTAAAGCAAGCGAAGGGGAGTTAGGAGGGGTGACAGCGGAGTGGAAGTGGGTAAGGGGATAGTGTGGAGAAGGGGTGAGGCTTACTTGACAGCGGGTCGCTAATGATGATGGAAGTCTCGCGCCCGTAGGTTAATCAAATTGTGTTGCGACTTTATGCAAAGCAGCGGCAATGACTTCAATTAGATGAGGCACAGCTGCCAGCGAGTGTGTGTGTGAGAGGAAGAGAGAAAGAGGAAGAGGAAGAGAGGGTGCACAACGTGCGGCAACCAACCAAAAGGGGGCGCAAGCATAAAAAACATGGCAGCGTTGGGAACAATTGCCAGCAGAGCAATGGAAAGGGAAAAGTGGAATTGGAAATGGAATAGGCAGAAGAGGAAGGTGAAGAGGCAGCAGCAGCTTCAAGCAGCAGGGAGGAGGGCAGCAGAAGTGCTAAGCAGGCAGCGGGGCAGGAGCTGGAGGAGGTGTGCCAGCCACTTTCAATTGTGGCAAATTGCAGGCGTTTCCGGCTGCCATCATTACATTCAGTTGAGTCCAAATGCTCTCCCTCTCACTCTTACTCGCTCTGCCTCTGTCTTTCGCTTTTTCCTCCTTACAGCTTATCCCTCCCTGATTTTATATTCAGTGGCATTTTATTTGTTAATTTTCAAATCAAAAGTTTTTTAAGCCTGCAACATGACGCAAATTTGATTATTGTGCTTTCAAACTGATTCCCAGCACTGATTCAAGCTGATGACCCACTGCATAGGGGCTGCAAAAGTAGCAAGCCCTGGCTGTAAGGGTTGTCACCGCTCTCGAAATCAAAATGGGAAAAAAGGAGCCAGCTTTTGTTTGAGTTTTGGGCTGGATTTTCTATTTCTGCTAATGAGCCATTGAACTTGGCTCATAATCAGCGGGAATTTGACTACAATTTTGCATACAAAAAAAAATGTGAGAAAATAAAAAAGAAGCGGTAGAAAATGGTGGCAACTTTTGCATAAATTATGGTTTGATAAATGGAAGACAATTATATTTTGGAGTCAAATAAACCTGGGATTAGATTTGAAATTTAGAGCTTTAAGTATATGAAGTCAAATTCATAATTTAAGAAGATTAAAAAATATGCATTTACTTTAAAAAAAATTGTTCTCTACTCTTTTCTAGTTGAATATAAATGAAAAGTTCCAGAAATATCATATTTTTAAAATAAACCGCCTTTAAATCATAAACGTATTAAATCAAAAAAAAAGGAAAAATATATTTACCAACTTAATTTCGGCTTCGCATCTGTCAGAGTTCAAAATTCAGGCAATTTACAACGAAATTCAGAACAAAACAACAAACAGAATGAAAACAGACTGAATTGAGAATTGAAAAGTGTGAAATGACGAATTGAGGAATTGCTGAACTGAGGAACTGCAATTGCAATTGAAATTGTTGAGGGCGTGACAGTCCACCCAACCCAACACATCCCAATCAACCCAACAAACCTGTCAACCTTTTCCCAACAATTTCTTTCTTCTTTCATTTTTTTGTATTTATTTCGTTTTTTAGTATTTCTGATTAATTTTTGTTTGCAATCAAAGCAAAGCATCGACGAGAAGTTCACTGTACAGAACTTTGTAGCTTTGAACTCGTTTCGCACCTTTTGCCCTCGCATTCATATGCAAATTGTTTTGCTTTTGTGTTAAATAAGTTTTTTCTTTTAAAGGAAATCAATTTGGAATTTTATACTAACTGGGGAGGGGGTATGGAGCGAGAACTTGGGAAAAAAAGTTAAAAAAGGGCGGTCGTTTTTTTAAAAATGATTAAATTGTGGTTAACATAAATAATCCAGTGGACCACCAATTTTGATTCCTGTTGATTTGCAGCTTGCGCCGGCATAAGTGCATGACGTCATCAACTAAGGGAAATCTAAATAACTCCAATGCTTATAAAGCATTCGTAATGAATGATTAGCAGACGTTCTTATATTAGTACACAGATTTTTCAAATAACTGCTCAATTTATATAAATTGTAGTAGCGGACTAGTGCCAAAGTTCTGGAAAAAAAAAACAGATCAAAAATATAATATATACCAGTTCTTAATATTTGTAGGTTTTAGTAAGTTTTGTACTTGAGACAGTTGAGCAAATTTTACTTAAATTAATTACAACAATTTTAAAAGAAAGATCCCACTTAGAAATTGTAGTTTTTGAAAACATCTCTTCTACCTCTGAGTAATAAATTGATTTTTGAAAATATGTTTGAAAATTTATTCGAAGTGAGTTACGCTTTTTGACTAAATGTTTATGATTAAAAGCAGTTCAGATTCTGAGAAAAGCAAGAAATTACACTGTAATCTAACAGTGCATAATCCCTATAAATATGGTAGTTCATTAAAGCCTAGACTTTATATACTTAGAGTATTTCTCGTGCTAAAAATGTTTTACTTTTTGCTTCTGTGATTTTCTCATTTACTCATTTCGCAATGAAATGATGAAATGAAATAATCTCAGTAGCGCCGAGAATGTGTATAATATGATATAATGAGGAACATTAAGCTAAGAATTGCTTTAGGTCTTAACTACAATTTTAAATTTCTGCATGAGTGTGTGTATGGTGTGTGTGTGTGTGTATGTGTGTGTTGATTATGATGTGAAACTGACAACTGAAAAGTTTGCATAATTGAGGAGGAAAAACTACTCGCAATGCGTCGAGTTGTCAAATGTCGCCGGTTTCCCAGCCCCTAATCCTAAACCCGCTTCCCCTCTATCATTTCACCGTTCTCCTATCTCCTTCCTTCACCCCTTCCCACTTTCCATGCCTGATTCACTTCCATTTCACTGCAGATTTGCGGTGCAAATGAAGCTGCCACCTAAAATTTCATTTCCAACTCATGTGTTCTTCTCTCTTTCTTTCTCGTTCTGTCTTGCTCTCCCTCTCTCCAGCGCAGATAATGATAATGATAATGATGAGGCTGATTTGGCCTCATACAACACACACACACACCCATTCCACACACACAGCACTTGTTGTTGTTGTTGGGTGTGAATTTTCATTTCAATTATGCAAATACGACAAGTGAGTAGAACAAAGCGGCACGCCTACCCAGAAGATTTGCCAACGCCTTCACATGCGAGCTGCACGGTGGAGTAGGCAAAGGGCGTCGGTGGGGCGTGGCAGGGGCATGGGGGACGTTTGCCCCACGCCATTTTGTGAAACAATGAGAAAATGCAGGCTGAAAACCGCAGCAATTTGCGGTTGTCGTTCGTTGGCTGGCAGCAATGCACACATACATGTACACACACACACACACACACACTCACTCACACACTTACTCACACACAGCACACACATGCACATACGAGTTGACTGCCTGCCGCGGAATTTTGCAATTTGTGCATAATAATCATGATAATAATAATCGCACTCACAAAACACACACACACTAGACACACCAAATACACACACTCACACACACACATTAGTGTGTTTGCCGCCCCTGGGGCCAGGGCGTTGGCGTTTGGCAGCAACGAAAAAAAATACAAGAAATATTTGCAAAATGCGGCAAAAAAATAAAGAAGAAAGAATTAAAATCGAATTGTGAAATGTAAAGGCACAAATTTTAGATACCCTGTAATCGAGCTGTATAAAAATATTTTATAAATATTTCTTGTTAAGAGTTCAACATGATAAATTTGACTTTGGGATGCTGGAATGTTTTAAAATTAACTTAAAGCTACAACGATCTCAAACCTCCAGTTCTAGCCGTATTCTGGCTATAAAAATATGTATTAATAAAGCAAAATTATTTTGCTTAGTTGTTAGATTAATTATAAGTATAAAAATAAATAGCAAATATTTTATAAATTGCTCAAAACATGAAAAAAGAAATATCTTTATAATTATTTCAATAAGTAAATTTTTGTTTGCACTTAAAAACAGTCCGATTTCACAGGGTATGTGTAAAGAGGATGCATTATAGCTATGCGACATTCGTTGGGGGCAGAGAGCGGGAGAAGAATGGTGGGAGGGCACAGAGGCGTGGCAGTTTGTGGTTATGTGGCTTCTGTTATGTGTCTGGTTAATTGCGGTGGTTGTTGAGCTGCTGCCAGCGAACCAAAAAGTGCATAAAGGGGGTGTGGCAGTAGGGGTAGGGACACTGCTAAAGGGTGGGGAAATCAACGGGGAAGTAAGGGGCTGTCAGATGGGGGCTGCGTCCTGTTTCCCACTTGTGAGAATTGTGCAATTTTCAATTATTTCTTGCAAGTTTTTTTTGCGCCACAGGATTGGGGATGGGGAAGGAGCGTAGAGAGGGTCGTGGATACGGTGTGGGAGGGGCGTAGGGTGGCGGCGGAAGTTTGCCATAGACTTTGCATAATTATAAGCTGCGATTGCGGCTCTGCGAGCCATAAATCATAATTGCAGTGCGTGTGCGCCTAAAATTATGCAATGGTCTGATTATACAGTTGCATTTCACAGCGTTGCCACCCTTTGTAGAGTTGACTATGTATGACTACGCTGCGGTATTTAAAGCGAGTATTTTAATTTTACTTAATTTCCGTAACTTTCAAGAGTCTTTCTTAATGTATATTGTTTAAGATGATTAAATGATAAAAAATTCCACATAATCCACACAATTTAAAGATTTATTTATCTAATCAAAATGTAGAAACTTATATAATGTTCTACAAAATTAAATTTAAATGCTTTAAATTTGTTCTTTTATAAAAATAAAATTATTATACATATATTATATTATATTCTATTATTATTGTTTAGTCAAATTTCAATTAACACGGTTTTTTTTAGCAATTCTTTCTCTGTTTTAAAATTTTTATAAAAATATTAAATAAATTCTATATATATAAAACAGTGTCTTATATATATAGTACTATTTATAAAACTTACACTGCTAAAAGTAGTGCACCTTTCAAAGCATTTAGTGTATTCAAAATGATTTATTTCGGTTAATACTTGCAACCAAATGTAGCCATTATATACTCAAACAGACTCCCAAATAAATAAGTTACTTATCTTCTAAAAAAACGTATTCAACTTAAAATACGTAACGAATGAAAACAAAACACGCTAAAAACAGAAATAGGAAAAATAAAATGGAAATGAAACAAAAAGGCGTTGGAAATGAATTTCCAAACGAAAGATCAAAGACGCATTTTCAATTGTTGCCATTTGCCGGCAGGCAAAGTAATTTCCATGGGCGTAGATAGGAGGGGTGGGTGGGGGCTTCAGTACAAGCCGGGCGTTGGGGACTGGGCGTGGCATAAACTGCTTAATACCAAATGTAGCAATTATGAGTTTTTTGCATTTTTGCATTAACCAAGCAAATGTTGCTTTCCGTTTCTCTTCCTCATCCTTTTGCAGCCCCTCCACTTCCACTGACCCCTTCCACTGGCCTCTGCTCTCCCGCCCTTTTGCCCATCTATCAGCATTATGCATATTTATTCATTTTTTCATTTACACATTTTTAATTTCAATTCTGAGTCAAAGCGGCAGTCCGATTCCATTTCCTTTTCCGGTCGCCTCCTTACGCCTCCATTTTTTTTTTATTTCTTTTGCACTGAAGAAAAAGCATGAGAGGTTTTTAAAATAAAATCAGTTTTAAATGGTTTTTATGCCGGTTTATGCTTTTATTCTATTGGGGGATGAAAAAAATTGTACCTATTTATAAATTTTTAAAATTATTTTAATTTATTTAAAATTTAAACTATTTGTTTTAGTATTATTAAGCTGCTTTAATTCAAAGCTTCTAAAGTTTTCTCAAAAATGTTCCTAACTTTATTTGCTATTTTACTTTAAATTAGTTCAAATTAAATTTAATTTAATATTATATTATACTAGCTTAAGTTTAGATAAAAAGTAGCCTTGAGTCGAGTACGTACAAAATTTATATAAGCGAGAATTATTTTAACTCAAGTAAAAATAAATTAATCTTCAAAAATTATTATTCTGAATCATGTTAAAAAATAGTAGTACAATTAATTTTAATAAAAACAGTCTACATTTAAATGTAAACTAATAAAATGATTAATTTTAGCCAGATTAATTTACATACAAAAAATTTTTAATAAACATTAATTTAATTTTACAGTTTCACCCCAATTCAGAATTCTTCAAAAAGATTTCCCAAAGAGCTTTTTGGAGCACAATAAACTTGGATATTTCTCTCTGTGTGTAGGCAGCCGCAGAGCCTCCGATTCTCTATCCCTGTCCATCGTGCTCTCCTTCTCTTTCTTGCTTTCTTTAGCTGCAGTTTCTTATAACAATGCTGCCCATTTTCCCCAGCTTTTTTCCCATTTCCACCCCCCATACTCTTCACGTGTACTTAGCATTTCCTCAGTTTTTTTTTGCTCAGTTGTTTTATATGGAAATCAACACACTCACACTAACACACACACACACCATACACACACTTGAAGTGTTGTTGTTGTTGTTTTTGTTGCTTGTGTTGTTGATTTTTAATGAAGTACTTTTTCATTATGTGTATATTACTTGTGTAAACACATGCATATGCACTTATGCACACATATTTGCCACTCTCCGTCCCCAGCCCCACCTCCTTCGCCTACTTTACCCCCTCCTCATTCCCCACTCCTCCTCTCTCTCTCTGCTCTTCTATATGCAATTTCTTTTCATTTCCGTCCTCTGAGCTGCATTTTGTTTGTCGTATTCTCTTGCATTTCTCTTAATTTCTATTTTAGTTGTCTTTTCATGCAAATGTCTGTCTATGACCAAGTGTGTGTATGTGTGTCTATGTAGGTGTAGGTGTTGTGTGTCTCCTTCTGGACACTTCATAAAAAATGCAAATGTGTTTGTGTGTTTGCTCCAATTGTTGCTAAGTGAAAGAGTGGAACAAAACTTGGCATAAGTTAAAATTATCAACTGAGACTATATAATGGATGCCTTGTTCTTATATATCTACCTTTAATAAAAAGCTATAACTTAAGCTAGCTTAAAATTAATACACATATGAGCTTAAATATTTTATGCTTACACCGCATTTTCTAACTAGTTAAACAATGTCAATATTTTCGGTTACAATTTTAAAAGTATAGTAATTCATGTTTCAACACTAATTCGTAACTAATTTTCACTTGTCCTTGGTTGAAGAAATATTGTGATTTATTTTAAAACCTTGTTCTGCAATTTATTTTCATTTCTAGTAAGCTTTCTTTAAACTTAATGAAGTGAAAATCAAAATATTTGATTAAATATATTATTTTAAAATGTTTGATTGCAAATTTTAATTGCATGTTAATGGGCAATTCGTTATTAAACACATTGAAAAAAAAACTTAACTAAAAATTGTAAAAGTATTTATAAGCATTTCCAAGTAGAACAGTCCAACTACAAAAAATAAGATTTTAAATATATTAATCCTCCAAGCATTTTTAATCATATATTGTTACTAGCACATATAACTGGTCTGTAATATTACATATTTGCCCTTTTAAACTTTCAAACAAATTTAAAAATTATTATCATTAAATTTTTGTATTAACTGTTTTTTTATTTTGAACACCTTAATAGCACGAAAACGAAAATATATTTCCCATTTTATTGCAGAAATCGTCGAAGAAAAGTATTGAGTATTGATTATTGGATAGTATTAATCTTGTTAAAACTTTCCTCTAAAGTATAATCCAATTGTAAATAGAATTAATTCGCCTATCGCCAATTTGTCTGCTTTTATTCTAAGATCACTTGATACAGAAAAAAGAACTCGTCTTTAGTTTTCAGTGTGAATGAGTCATGCCACATGTGGCATACCCTAAAAGGTTTTGCAGCCTGCTTGAATCGTCTTCCTTTTTTGCAGAAATAAAAGGAAGCAGAAGGAACAGGGACAGTGGATAGGGAAACGGGACGAAGAGCAGTCGAAAATGAAGATTTTTGGCATTCTTCTGTCAAAATATTTACACAACAGTTGTCAGCTGAATTGTGGTGTGAACAAACGGCAGGACGAAGGACATTCCATTGTCCGAATGCTTGCAGGATCTTTAAAATGGGATCATGAACTAAGCCTCATGATCATCTTCATTATGTTGTTCATTATGAGCATAACGAGCATTGAGCATTGTGTTCTCTCAATTACTTGTAATTATATTATTTACTGAGCAAACAATGTTTGAGGTGTTCTAATGATTTTAACCCAGCCACGCCCATCCAAATTTGCCACTTTTCCTGCATTTTCTGCTAATCCCCTTTTGCTCTGCCTTTTGGCCAAGAAGTGCCAATGTCAATAAATAGTTTTGGCCAACACAACGAGATTAGCAGCGATGTGTGAAACCAAAAACAAGAAATGTGGTCAAGACCGCATAGAAATGGTCTTAAGTGGCAGCCGAAAGACTAACAACAATAACAACAACAGTTGCTACAACTCGTCTTAGCATAAACAATGAGAAAGAGATTTGAATTTGGACTCGAACAGAACAGAAAATCGGAAATCTAAAGTTGCTGCTGAAGTGGGCAATTGACATTTGCCCGGAGCAACGGCAGCTGTAACTATTCTCAGTTCTCAATTCTCAACTCTCGTTTCTCAATTGTCTATTCTCTACTCTCGACACTCTGTCTTTTCATACTCGTCGATACAAGTAATTTTGTAGCAGTCTAATCCTTTTTGTTCTAATTAGGGTCTTCAAAAAGGGCTTCCTCAGCAGCAATACTCAAAGTAAAGAACAGAAATGAATACAAATTTGATGTATGTATCATATTTCTCACAATAATCAAACCATTTATAGCTTTGTTCATAACTTTCTGTGCTGGAAAAAATTCCAAGTTGTAAGCCAATTGTAATTATTTCATGTATTGTTTAGGTATTAAAGCAAAGTGTTTTTTTTTTTTTTTTTGGTATAGGAAGGTGATTGAAAAGTACTTAGAAAATTTAGTTTAAGCTAAACTATGTGACAAAATTATGTAAACTTATTTAAGGCATAGCAACAGTGATTCAATTTAGTTTAACAAAATTATGCATTTTAATAGAAATTTCTCAACTAAAACTCAATACTAGCACTTGTTAATATATTGACATGCAGTAAAAACTATCACAAGTAGTCACCTAAAATATATCAAAAGAGGGACACTTTATCTAAATCCTAGATTGGGGTATATATTATATTATATTAATATTATATATAATTACTAATATTTAATGCGAAACTGAAGGTGTTAGATCAGCGAGTCGACTGTAAAAGATCCCCTACTCATTCTTGTGAGCATTTTTCTATACAAATGCGTAATTTTCGATCGATTTGTTTTATGAGAGCTACAGGATAAAGTTGTCTGGTCCGTATCAAACATGGTGAGGACAGTTATAATGATACTACACACATACTGTGTAAATTTAGTCAGAATAGCTGTGGAAGTTTTAAAGTTATGGTGCTATAAAAATGGTTTTTTTGTTACGGGGACTTAAAAAGAGTTTACAAATTTGTAAAAAATATAGTTCGGGTAAAATTATAAAAACTGAATAAATCTGCGACAGGTTTGTCTTCTACTGCCTTTTTCGCTTACTCCATCTTCAACTCCAACTTCCACTTCCCTCTCATTCTCCTCTCCCTCTCTCCCTTTACCCCTCTCTCTCTCTACATCGCAACTCCTGGTGTCTCGCTCGCCGCCCATCGTCTTTACAAGCTGTACTTCACACTCTTATAGCCCAATTAATTGCATAATTAACGTCAATCAGGAACCGTCATCGTCTTTGAGTGTTGCATGTTGCATGTTGCCCGTTGCAAGATACTCATGGATAAGACTCATCCAGACATTGGCAGTCGGTTGTGAAAAGCGACGCGTCGCAACACGATGATCCACTTGAAATTTTCCACATTTCAGACAAATAAAAAAAAAATGGGGAAAATATAGAAAGAAGAAGAAAAGAACAGTTGAGAAACAGGCTTAATTTGACATGGGCTGACAAACGTTCTATGTGTTCTATGGTTGCGCTATCACACTTTTCTCTTTCTCTCCCTACTCCTTGATTTCTCTCTATTTCTCTCTTGGTCTGCACAGGTGCCGTGGCAATTGCTCAGCAGGTTTTCCACGCTGCCAACGTTTAAGCAACTTGTCGTTGTTTTTTCCTGACACTCCAGATAGAAAGAGAGATAGAGAGAGGAGATAACTAGTCGCAAAGATTAAAGTGTGGTGCAACTGACTGCAGGAGACCCTGTTCCTATAGATATTAGTAATGCTTTGTCACTGATTTAATCATTTAGCTTTGATCCAACAAAAGCTTGAAATTATGTTACAATTGGAATGAATAAAATTTCAAGACAAGTTTCAGACTCCAAACGTTGTTATATACCTTATAGAAAACAAAATTATTGAAATATTCGCCCAAAACACCCATTTTTTCCGAGGTGTGTCTAGTTTTTTGCTCATTGTAGGCGAATGGGGCGTGGAATCGAAAAAAAAAAGATTCTTGTATTGACTGACTAAATATGTGATCGATTGAGACCAAGCTCGAACTTGTAGCTCTTACCATCTCTGAAATCTGTTTGTTCATACGGACGGACAGACAGACGGACATGGCTATATCGACTCGGCTTGTGATGCTGATCAAGAATATATATACTTTATGGGGTCTGCCACGCCTCCTTCTGCCTGTTACATACATTTTCACAAACCCAATATACTCTTGCAGAGAGTATAAAAATTATGATAAAGTCGACTACGGGTTAATATATTTGCTTTAAATAAATACTTAACAAGAAGTTAAAGAATAATATTATATTTTCAATAGATGATTAACACTAGAGTTGATTATATGTTGGTAAATGATCATTAGGAATACATGGTTGATAATTGGCCAGAATATTTATCATATATTAATTATGTATTTTGTGTGAATTTGCTTAAGACAGCTTGGAAAACAAAAAAGCATCTCCAACTAATTTAAACTACTACTTTGTCTTAAATTGAATCTGCCTACGAACTTAAATGAAAATTGATTTTGTCACTCTATAAGTAACAGGCATAAAAATCGAATCAATTGTGGACTTAACAATCTTCTTTAACGCAATTACCGGTAACTCTAATAAAAACTATCCAAAACCCTCTTAGACTGTTCAGATAACTTAGCCAACCTTGTGCGCTATTCGCACAGGGTCTATAAAACATAGCAGGCACCAGCTTCTGCTTCAGTATGTGCCTTAAGCGTGACTAAAGCGTTTCTCCTAACAAGCCGTTAACGAGCTGCTAGACCCACAGTCTCAGAGTCTCAATCCTGAGTCTTTTGGTTTGGGTTTTCACATGTGGCAGCAGTTTGCTGGCAATCGTCGGTTTAATTGGTAAAATGGTTCATTTAGCAGTCAGAACCAATTATGACACACACCCATACACACAAACACTCGTACCTCACACACACTCACAGCACTTGCCGCTGTAAAAACAATTACAACAGTTTTTCAACTTTATTTTTCTGTATTTTTGCTCTCTCACCTTTGGCACTTTTCACCTTGCTTTGTTTTTCCTTTAACGAATCAAACTGAGCCGCGAAAATGGGTTCTCAAGTGGCTGCTGAAGCGGCTTTTAAAAACAACTACCGATGGGCGGCAATGCCACGCCCATCACACCACAAGAGTCAAGTGCTAAATACGTTTTTTTATTTTCCTTCTTTTTTATATTTTTTCAATTTGGTGCAGCTTGAGTTAACGCCCACTTTCAACACTGATGATTGGATGATTGCAGCTGTCTTACAATCTCAAATTGGTTTTCTGGAATACTCAAAAATTTCTACTTGGGTTTTTCGGGAAATTTATCGGAATTAATTATGATAATTGCTCTCAATATTAGGCGATGATCATACACAAAAATTATTTAAGAATTTTAACAAGTAGTTTCAATTTAAATTAAGCTTGGGAGTTTATTGTGTTTCTGATTTGGTTTAATTAAAAACGGAACATTTTTCTACTAAAAGCAGATTAAGAATTCATAAGTGATTTGAATAATTTTAACATTTTCCGAAAAAAATTCCGTTGTATTCGATTTAAGTATTTCAGGATTAAATATTAATTTTTGTTTCAAGTCTTTTCGTATTTTAACTAAGAGAATTGTAATATACTTCATCTAATAACGTTAGTGCTTGTTTTGCCCAGAAACTTGTGTTTATTTTAATGTGCTTTTATTTTTCTGATAACGAAACTGTTAAATAAATTTTATAATAAGTTTGTTAATTTTCTTTTGGTGAATAAATAGCCTTAAACTTACTTTGAGCATGGTAACTGTACATTATTTTGATGCTTAACAATTTTAATTATTGCCACTTTTAATACAAATTCATAAAACTTATAGCTTAATTTGAGCTATACACATGGAACAACAGCTGATGAATTTTATTTTTAGTTTTGGATTTGCTGGGCAGCGCACAATTTAGTGGCATGTGGCATTCATTAGAAATATGCTGATAAAAACTGTCGAGCGTCCTCTCAAAGGAAATCAACATATTTTAACATTAATTTGCGATGCGACGAGGCAAACGAGTTAAAATTTGCTCGCATTAAAATGCAAAAAAAAAAAATGAAAGGAAAAAAACGACCAAAATCAAAAAAGAAATGTAAAAATTTGGAAAAAAGTAAACGAATAACAAGACTAGTGTGCACTGTTAAAAAAAAGACTTAGTATAAGTTTGGTTCTATGAACTTTAAAGTAGAATTTCTAAACACTGAAAGAATTAGGAAAAATAAAAAATACTTTAGTTGAACAAGCAACATTCCTAACTAGTTTAATCTTGCTCTTTAAACTATCTTTTCTTGCTCTTTAAACCATCTTTTCTTGAAATATAAAATAGTTAAGTCTTGCATCTAGAGCTGATTTTGTGCTGGATTTGATCGAATTTAAACAGTTCTCTAGGTCTTTTTTTTTACAAATTTTTAAATAAAACACTTTTTCTTTGAGTAAATGCTGCTAAATTATAAAATTTTGTAATCTGCGTGCTCTTGACATTAAAATAAAAATTCGTATACTTTTTTTCAGTGTGGGGAGCTGAAAGTGGGAGATAAAGAGGAGTAGGAAGGAAGGCACATACGCGCTGTGCTCGTCGAGGCGGCGAAATATAATAATGAGGACAAACACACACTCGCACACCCGCACACACCCACACACACAGTGGCAGCTCGTTAGCAACGACGCCGACGCACCTTGCACCGAAATGGAGTATTAAAAATTATGCAAATGAATTCGTGGATTCGTATTCGCCCACTGTAGTCAGTGCTCGCTTGCTGTCCTTGTTGTTGGCAGGATGCCTGGTGTCCTTCAGCTGCACTCCCACCAAATGCGCGGAAATTAAGCGCATGTATAAGAAGAAGAACAAGCAGAAAGAAGGCAAAGGCAAAGGAAAAGGACGAATTCACAGTAGGTGCAGACATTATGAATGTTGTAAATTAATTTCATCCGCTTTTTTCTCGCTTTTTTTTGAGATTTTTTTTTTTTTGCGTTCCCTTTGCCACTTGCCTCTACTTGAAAAGACACGAGTCGAGCTAAGCAGCAAGCGGCATGGGCGGTGGAGGGCGTGTCAGGGTGGGGGTAGGTACTGGACAAATGCGTAAAAACAATTACGCTTTAATTGCAATGATTTCCCCTGAAAACGCAGCTTGCGCCAACGAAAATTGAGCTAAAAAACAAAGTGAAGAAAAAAAAAAAAATAATAAAATTGAAAAAAAGAGTTGCATTTGCGCGTAACTCAGTGCCTAACTTGAAGGGGGAGGGGAGTAAGGGAGGGGCGAAAGGAGGGGATGTTGCAGCGCTTAAGTTACACGGGATGGGAGTGGACTATAGCAGAAGGTGGTAGCTCTCTTCTGGGGCTGCCAACGCAAGTTATGGCTGCTGTCGCCGGGAACTGTGAACAAAAATTATACATGTGTGTAATCCACAATGCAGGTGACTGCAACTAAAAGCACAGTGGAGCCAAACTTACAAGTTAACGATTTATTTATTATTAATAATAAAATTAAATAAATAGCTGATAAGAAAAACTAATTTATATGAGTCATAAGTTTTCATAAAAAGATTTATTATTGAGAAATGTCAAATAGTAAGGATTGTAATTATTATGAAGATAGTTTTTCAAGAAATGTACAGTGAAATAGATAGGAAATAATTATAAATAAATTGATAAACATATCGTACTGTATAAAGTAACAAAAAAATAAACGAATAAATATTTTAACAATATAGACAACTGAAATGGCTTGCATTAATTTATAAAAAATCCGATCGCCGCTTAGTACACGGTTATTAACATGTATATTTCTATAGCTATATAAGCTTACAGTTTATTAAATATAACAAATATATTTTTAATCTTTAATCGACTGAAAAAACAACTGTGTACTAGTCAAAGTAGATGATGGTAAAAATATGTAAAATTGGATTTGTTTGTTAAAATGTTTGTAACCTTATTGAAATAAATACTAGTGATGTACACAAAAGATAGTTTGAAACACAGTCTTGTTAATTAAATTAATTATTATTTTAATATATATTATTTTTATTTTATTTTATTTTATTTTTCAGAACATTTCTAGAAGCATTAATCTTTAAAAGCTTTTTTTTTACTTCACCTGTGCTTAAAATTTTAATAAATCGAAATATTTCTTAATGACAGCGAAAACGTAAATTTTCTTCAGAACTTGCTGTGTTTGGCCCACTGTAACTCAACTGCCTTATGGCAATTTTAATTTCGCTTAACGAATTATTAAATCCTTATGAGCAGTGGGTGTGAGTGTGTTACTGACTGTTGGGTGTTAAAGTGTGTGTGTTTGGGTGTGTTTGTGAGAGTGTGGTTGAAAATTATATTCACATTCATGCTTGAATGAGTTTTTTCTGCACGCCAGGCACTTGCCTGATCAAAGGACGACACTCTTGAGAAATTATCATAAAAGGATTTGCGGGAAACGCTCCGTTCCAGTTTCATTTCACATTCATATCCATATCCCTCTATATACACAAATTTGTATATATTTTATAAATATATTTTCATGGAATATCCCTATCTCAAAGCAACACACAATTTTTGAATAGAGCGACTTGTCTTTTGTTTTGCATACAATAATTTTTGTGTTGTTGTTTTTTGTTTTATTTCTCCGCTTTTTCTTTCAAAATTGCAAAATTTGAATAATGCACAAGTGGCGTGAAAACAATCATATAATGCATCAAATATTCATATTCATATTCAGATTTGTATTTGCTATAAAAAAGAAGTCGGGATTTTATGCTGATTGCATAATAGGCCGCTCGTTGGTGTGTGTGTGAGTGTGGTGTGTTGAGGCCAATGTTGATCCCATCCGTTTAACTGCTGGCTCCATCCTGACTTTGTTATGGACCTCATACTACCTGGTGGTCCTACAATTCTCGCAGATTGCAATTAGAAGCCTGTAACGGCAAGTGGCAAGTGTCGAGACAATTGTCAAATGAGTTCAAATTTGTGAATGGGTAAATTGTAAATGGTAAATGGTAAATTGTAAATTGTAAATGGTAAATGGAAATGGTTGGAAATTGGAAAAATGCTAAATAAGTAATCAAGCGAACTCTCGAACGGATTCACCGACTTTGAAGTGCATTTAGCGTTGAATGAATGATTGTCATAATGCTTGAATGAATAGCTCACATTTGCACTTTGAAGTGGCTGCTGCACTTCACTGCATCGCAGCTAGGTAACCCCCTTCCACTTCTACGCCTACTTCCACCCACGCCCCAAATACCAAAAAACAGAACCTTTAAACAATGTTTAAGTGAACATATTTTTAAGTAACTCATGTTAACGCCTAATTGGTAAAATTATAAGCAAACTTTCGATGTACGAAAACCAAACTATTGGAATTAAGTTTTTAGATCGCATCATAAAAATGTATCACTTTTGGTAAAAGTTCCAAGCATAAAGTCACAAAATAATTTTTAAAGTATTCCAAAATAGATTTTAATCATTATTTGAATATTTATTAATTGCATTTTATATGAAAATTCTTCAAAATAAAATATATTTGAAAAACCTTAAGATGAGCGTTTTAAAGATGTGTATTATTTTAAGATTTGAATTTTTTGAGACAAAAATTAAGATCGGAAGTATGTTTTCACAGCTTTTCTTTTTTAATTACCACTTACACAGTACTTATCGATAATCGATAAGTCTCTACACACACTCTGATACTTTTATTTAACTGCATATATTTATAAATCTCTGCTTAAAAATTGTGTTGTAAAAATTGCACTGAAAATATACGTAAATTAGCTTAGATTTCGAACTTATCGATAACACGCTACTTATCGATATCGATTCTTTTTAAGAGCCTAAGCGATCGCTACTCTAACTCCCTCTCTCGCTCTTGGATTGGAGCTGCAGCGGCGAATTCATGAATTTACTGCTTGCCGAATATGGTTCGTGTCCTGGCTAAATTCAGGACTCACGCTGAGCTCAAAAGCTTTCAAGTGTCAACAGAGCTTTCATCATCGCCGAAAGGGTTGCCGACAAGTGCATGTGCGTGTGGGTGTGAGTGTGTTTGTGTGTGTGTGTGCTTAGCCAGTGCGCCTGCCTGACAATGTGACGCGTTGCAATTTCTTAAGCTGCCCACGCTGCGTATGCGTAATGTATTCCTTTAAAAAACGCCTATTTTAATCTGGTAAATAATTTGCTGACTGATGGCTGTGCATTGGTAAGGGGCGTGGTTTAAGCAATTTACTTAATCTACTTGATTTGCTTAGCAATTTAATCGATGCACAAAATTGCACAAATCGAGAACGATAAATTCAATTACACTTTTGGCCTAAAGGCAGCCGACTACAAAAAGATGAAGAAGAAATAGAACAACAACAACAGCAAATATGTCACGAACAGCATCTTATCCCTCTTCCCGCTCTAATTCTCCTTCAACTTCTTTACAATTTCCTCTTTCCTCTGGCGATTTCAGTTAGTTCGTTTAAGTAGTTGGCCCAAAGTGTATTTAAGCTAAAAGCTTTGGAGTCCACTTGACAATGTGCCAAGTTCTCATTGTTGTTGTTATTGCTGTACTTCTTGTTTTTTTTTTTGTTCTCTGCCCCTTTAGCTTCATCTTGTTGTCCCCTGTTTTGTGTTGTTCACGTTGTCGCGTATTGTGACTGCGTCCTGTTTTTCTGTTGACATTTCGGCCAGCTTCTAATCCGTCTGAATTCTGACTTCCTATCCCTCACCAGTCTTTCCACTTCTCCCTTCCCTTCCCCACTTCGTCTGCAAATGGCGACCCCTTTAGGCAATAGACTCAAGATTTATTTGCTCTCAAGCGGTCGCCGGAAAGGCAGACAATCAGTAGGCACAGCAAGAGAGAGATCGAAAATGACAGAGAGAGAGAGAGGGAGAGATTGTGAGGTCTTTGTCATGTATCTGACACAAGTTGTTGTGGCCAAGAAAACTTGTTAAATTAAACGGATATAATAACACACTTATGTGCCATAAGTAGTAACAGGAAAATTGAATACAGTTAGCGATAAATTAAATAGGTAAAGGTTCGTAGTGAGTAAACGACAATTAATAAACTGATTAATATAATATGTGGATCTAATGTGTCAAATTAAATTTTTTTACAAATTATTTATGACGTGAAAGGGTTGTAAATATTGTTATCGATAAATTATTCAAATAGACTGACGTACTTATATTAAATTTTAAATAAATTGAGTGAAAGCCGTTAATAATCGTGTAAAAGAGTAAAATCGTTCCTATCAGTCTTTCACACATTTATCGATAATTGCTAACATCAATTGGCCAGCTTTGATAACCATTATAACAAGATATGCAGAGTCTTGAGTCTATTAAACCAAACAAGCCTTTCAAAATCGATTCTCATGATCGGTTTTTATTCCGATTATTTGTCTATCGGAAATCTACCACAAGTAGTTACTTATCGATAACAGTTTAGTGTAGAAACATAATTTTGTTATTCGTTGAAATGTTGCAAGCACAACTAAATTTTTATTGCTACTTTTTTAATCGATAACAAAATCGATAACTAGTGCAGAGCTTATGTATTTCTAAGTTTCTTATAATGAATAAATTATGCCAAAGCAAAGCAGAGAGGTAAAATAAGACGAAAGGAAGTGCGAGAGTGGGTGAGGAAGATGCCAAACACCCAAAGTCCTTTGGGAAAATCTTATTCAAATGAAAATTGCTAAAATGCAGAATTTTTTGTTCACCAAGAAATATGAAAATTTGTAAATGAATTAATTTACATGACACAAAGAGATAGCAAAATTGCTGACGTGCCAGAATTTGTCTCAAACAGTTTTAAGAGCACGAACAGAGGCGTGGCCGGAGAGGGGGCAAATGTAAGTCAGGTGAGCCAAAGCTAAGCCGTCTTGGTCTGTCTGGTGCTGGTTTCATCAATCGACGTTTCGCCAGAGAAATGTAAATTGAAAAATGCAAAATGAAAAGTAGAAAATGGAAAATTTTTGCTTACGCCGCATAAAGTGGCAACGCTTTTCCGCTTCTCCTCCCGCTATTTCAGCTGTTTTTTATCGAAGCTAAATTAAATAATTTTCCTACACTAGAAAAAAGGAGAGTTGGGTAAAAGAGATGAAGTTTCATTTTATTTTATTTGTCAGTTCTACGAAATTTGAATGAGAAGAAGTAGCAGCGAAGAGGAGTGAGAAATGTCGATGGGAATATTATTTGTAGGTATGTGTGTCTGTGTGAAATAACAAATGCAACATCTGTCGGCAAATAAAGAAGCGCCTGTGCGTATCTGAGAGATACAAACTGGCAGAGCGCTTGTATCTCATAGATACAATGGCCTTTTATAGCCAGCCACGACAGGCGACAGACAAAAGGATGAAATGTAAACAACAAGGATATGGATAAGGATGAGGATAAGGATACTAAACTATGGCAAACATGTCAACCAATTCATATATTCTGACACATTTTGCTCCTGAAGTGGCATGCCACATTGAAGCAAGGCCAATGGCAAACGAGGGTGATAAACATCAGCAACATCATCATCATAATCATCATCATCATAATTATAATAATATGTAATAATAAACATGATTCTAATCATGATAATTTCATTATTCAGCAGATGAGGGCTGCGGGATTATTATTGGTTTATCATTCGAAACATTTGAATCATCTCAACGCGTACTCAAAGAGGGTTACCATTTGGAAAACTGAGTATTATAGACAGGGTGTCTAAATGTGTGTTTAATTTGTGTTCAGCTGCAACTTGGTGTGGCCTAAAATGTCGTGAATGTCCCTCGAAGCATTTGAATAAAATAAACTAGTTTTACGGTAAACTCATTTTCAAAAAAAATTCGCAACTGTTTGAAGATAAAAATTACAGAGTGATATAAATGAGGCCTAAGTTTATGGAGCCCCATTAAGGATATTTATTTGCAAACCAAAAATAACAACAATAACTAAAATTAATAAATAATCTTAAATTTAAATTTTGTACGTGTTATTTCTCCTAATTTAAAAGCGTTAATCAATTTTTTAAAACTTTTATTAATATATAAAAAATTCAATTTTATATAATAATTGTTTAAACTATAGTTTAATTATCTAAATAATTTTTTATTTTAATATACAAAAATCGCATTTAAGAGAGAATTCTGAGTTAATAAGTTAGTCTCTATATTTAAAAAAAAAACATTCGTTATTAGTTTAAGAATAAATCATTATTGTTATGGTCACATTATTATTTTATTTTTTAAATATATTATGATTTTAATTTATATTAAAGTAATTTTATTTTGCTCTTTGTATCATCATCATAGTCTGACAATAAATTAGTAAATAATAATAAAATAAAGTGAGTTTTGAAATTTTTTATTTGAACAGCAACAGGTTGTTAAGTTAATCCCTCCATACACTCCAGAATAAGCACACATGCTTATACACACACACACACACACACTTAGTTACACTTGCCAGTTTATAGCTAAGAAATAGATTTTGTAATTTTCAATTGCCGATTCGTTTTCCCGAATGGATTTTGTATTGCGTTTGACAAGTTTACAGCTAAAGCTATTTGCTCGACAATGCCAAAAGCATCGCCATGTCCCCTACTTGTCGTCTGCTTCTCTTCTCCCTGGAGTATTGCACACAGAGCCTCATCATAAATAAGTTGTTGCAACAGCAACTAAACATGGCAAATATTGGCAGCACTCGAGTCGTCGAAGTCAACTTAAATGTTGCCCGCAATTCGCAGTTGGACTTATAAAAGTATTCGAGGGGGACTGGCAAATACCCTGGGTTTACTTAAAATAATATTTTGTTTATGCTAGATTCTGTGACAACAAGATGCAAATTAAAAATAAATGTATATGTTTAAATACTTTATGTTTTTTCTTAACTTAAAATAAAATTTTGGGTTCTATTTACTTTTTGTATGTTAATTTAAATTTAATCTATAGTTTTTCTTATGTCAAATTATATTTTTTTAAGACTAGTTGTACATCATTTTTTATATTATTATTTTATTAAGTTAAAATTTTGTTTTGAAAGTAATAACAAATTATATAATTTTTGTATTAGGCATAGTTTTTCTAACAAATCAAAATTATAATATCACACAGCATACCCCATGCGCTAGTCTCTTACTCTACAGAGTATAACAAGATGTCTAGCAATTTACCGTTAGTTGTGTGTGTTTGACAGAAGTTATTAAATCGAATCAACTTTCAACTGACGTCTGATGTCTGACAAACGATTTACGATTTACAATTTACAATTTACAATTTACGATTTACGCACTTGCATTCCACTGTACAGCTGCCTTCCCTTGAATAACCCAGTAGAACCCAAGAGCACCCAGCAGCACCCTCCTACCAACTCTATTCGCTGCTTCGGGAGTTCGTTCAGGTGCAAGTTCGCAGCTTTTCGCTCGCTTGCGCCATATTTATTGTGCAATCATAATAACAATATGTATTGTACGCTGCTGCTGCTGCTGACAGCATCCTTGAACGTTGCCCCAATATGTTGCAAGTTGCAACTAAACGAATTTCTATTTCTATTTGGCATGTTGACTATTTGCCTGTTGATATTGCACTTGGAATTGTGCATTTTTCGTATCTTCATGCGTTTAGTACAAGCAGCAACTAAGGCAACCACCGCAACACTGTACCACCGGACCACTACACCGTCGCAATGAGTTGGTAACTAAGTGGTATGTTACATTTTGGAAGGCTTCATTGTCCATGAGTGTCTTATCACTTGGATGATTGCATCAAAAGCTCCAAATCAATTAAATTTTATTTGATTTGAAATACTTAGGAAGAAGATGTGGATTTTATAGTCCTAATCATATCTTAAGTCTTTTATTCTAAGTATTAAACTGGATTCACTTGTAGGAAACTGAATTCGTTAAACCCAAACTTCATTAACCCTGCGTACAAGGTAATTCATTTTATTAGCTACTCAAAAATTAATCAGCTACAGATAAACATACACTTAAATATAAAACTTTTTGAGTAATTCTGAGATATTTATGTCTATTTGTTACAGAAAAAAACAAGTAAGAAAAGTACAGTCGAGCACGCCCGACCGTAAAATACTCTCTGCATTTTTTCGCGATATAATTATTAAAATCGGTCTAGAGGTATTACAATGTGTAGTACTTGCATTAAAACACGTAGAAACAAAAACAATCTAAGCATAATCACAAATACATCTGTTTGTCTGTATGCGAATACACATACGAAAGCCAATATATGATGCATATACATGTATGAATGTATGTGTGTATTCAGCGCGGCCAGCGACTGCGGGCAGCGCTGCCGCCACGCAAGCAACGAAAACATTCAAACATGTGCTTGTATGTTTCTGACTCGCTTGCACTCATACATTGATATGAATGCGGCAGCGCTGCCGTCACATGTGCTTGTATGTTTCTTTCTCACTTGCACTCATACATGATATTGCATTCGGTTATCAATATTGCAACGCTTCTAGTTTTCTTGTTTATAGTGCGATTTCGATGCGCCTTTCAGGATAGTTTGATATAGTTAGTGTCCACAAGAATTATAAATTACAATACTGTACTATATTAACAAAAGCCTAAAAAACGGAACGAAATTTGATAATTATTTTTATTAATTGTGGGAAAATGGGGCGTGGCAGTCCAAAAATTTAAATGTCAATGCATTTACGCTGTCGTTAGAAACCTTCATACCAAAATTGGTGATCCTAGGTGCAATAGTTATTGAGATATTCGCCCAAAACACCAATTTTTTCCGAGGTGTGTCTAGTTTTTTGCTCATTGTGGGCGAATGGGGAGTGGCATCGAAAAAAGAAAAGATTCTTGTATTGACTGACTAAATATGTGATCGATTGAGACCAAGCTCGAACTTGTAGCTCTTACCATCTCTGAAATCTGTTTGTTCATACGGACAGACAGACAGACAGACAGACAGACAGACGGACAGACAGACGGACAGACGGACATGGCTATATCGACTCGGCTTGTGATGCTGATCAAGAATATATATACTTTATGGGGTCTGACACGCCTCCTTCTGCCTGTTACATACATTTTCACAAACCCAAAATACTCTTGCAGAGAGTATAATGAGTGTTCAATAAAGATAAATTTTAAATTGTAATTAAATTAAATTTAAATTTAAGAGATCAAAAATATTTTGAGCATTTAAATATATTTTATTGTTATGTTTAAGCGAAATTTTATGTATTTTTCTAGACGAGTTTTATACTCCTCTAATTAGTTTAGTAATTTATATGGAGAACCGGTTATAAAATTTGTACTCTTGCAAATATTTAAGATTAACGTCTGGTATTGATAACAGCGTTATGTTTATACGTTCAGTAAGCAATCAGTGAATTTTGTAACATTGAGTTTACAATTAAATAGATATTTTGACAATTGGTTTTAGGATGATTTGATCTGGGTTGAAAAAATATTATTTAATTTTATATAAATTACATGTACATTAAATGTATATTTAATTTGTCTTATAAGGAAAAAGTTTTGATAAACTAAAAGCTGAAATTTCTTCTTGTGTTTTTTCATTCCCACCTTTTCCATCTTTCCCACATTTTTCAAGTCTGTCCGCCAGTGGCTCCTACAGCTATTGGGCAATCCATTAACTGACGTCGCCTATAAAAATTGCAAAATTTTCAAATAGTTCAATTGCTTGGTAAGAAATGCAAAAGAAATGATTGAACAACAGCAACAACAATAACAACATGGCCAGGGTAACAAGGACAACGCAGTCAATGTAATTCATCATTGCAGTTGCGCAGCATAATGACTTCCTGGGCGCAGCCTGCTTATGCAACCCACAACAACAACAACAACAACAGGATGAGGAGGTTTCATGGATGTGAGGAGACTGGAGACTGCGGCTGTCCTGGCAGGCAGCCATTAGCGAAATTTGAGCAGCAGGAACAACAAGAACAAAAGGGGCACCCAAAGCGAATCAAAATGTTGAGCGCAGGGTTGCATCAAGTGGGGGTGGTAAATGGGAGGGAGAGTGGGCGGGTAGCCGAATAATGCCTGAATTAAGCTGCATAATTTACACAACCCCTTGAAAGTGCACTTAAGAGCGTATAGAAAAAAACAACACACACAAAAATAATAATAATAGAAATAGAGACAGAGAGAGAGGGGGGGAAAGGGGCATGAGAGGCAGAAAGAGTGAGAAGGAACGACTCCGATGTAGTCCAAAGAAAAATGATATTTTTCGTTTCATTTTAGCCGTAATCGTATCCTGTGCCCTGCTACCACCCCGCCCCCCTTTCAGCGCCTTAACTCCTTCCATCTTCCTGGCATTGACTGCCAATAGAAAATTGCGTTTCAGAAATTGACAAACTGACTGTGTGACTGACTAACTGACTATTTGATTGACTGTCTGACTGAGTGGATGACAGTCTGTACAATTGTCTGCATGGTTGAATGGGCATTGGTTGGGTATTGCTACAAATCGAGTGGGTTTCATGTGATTGGGGGGAGGTAAGTGGAAGCGGGGACCCTTTGTATAGGGGGGTGGAGCTGCACTGCCCTGCCCAGAGCTACCCAGTCAAGTGTATTATCAATTGAAAACTCAACGAGCTCTGCCAGGTGCCATTCGTCTTGGCTGTTTTGATCACAGGTGCTCTACACGAGGCTAAGTGCTCTCATTGGGGTGTCTTTAGTCAACTAAACTCCAGGTTTTATTACATATGTATGTATAAGCTTCAATTTATAATCATTTTATATGAGATCGTATAGCAAAAACAGTCAGATTTTGTATGCTAAAGGATTGATCTTTTTTTAAACCTCATAGAAAAATCTTTGAGGTTTCATGCAAAATAAACTATATTTAAAATATCTTTTAAAACGATCATGCGGCAGTCAAGTGCGATCCAAAACGTAAAAAATGTTGTGAATGCCATGCCAAGTTGAAAAACAATTTATCTTAATTTTTTCATTACAAATTCAAGAGCTCTATCCAAAAAAATTTATTTCCTTTCGTTTAGTATTTGCCCTAAATAAATTTTTATCCAAAAAACAAGTAAGAAAGGCTACAGTCGATCGAGCCGACTGTAAAAGACCCCGTACTCCCATAGTATTGCATTTTATTTAAATTAAAATTTTCAAATGAAATTTAAAAAATTAAAATTAAATATTTACATTTTGAATTAAAATTAAAAAATAAATAAATTAACAACTGTCATCGTCAGCACTCGAACCCGCGATCCATGCGAAGGTTCCACATTGCGCCGCAACTCTATCAGTTGCACCACACCCCTCTTATATCATTCTTCCGATTATTTCCATATAAGTATGTGCACACATACATTTGTGTGTATGTATAGCATTGGTCGGCGCGGCCAGCGGCTCCGGGCAGCGCTGCCGCCAGCAGGTAGAGAAAACGTTCGAACATGTGTTTGTATGTTTCTGTGTTTGTTTGTATGTGTTGCGCGCATGCAGTGATTTTGCTTTAAAATAACTTCAACTTTGAACCGTAATTTCTCTGTTGTTTGACATAGGATTTTGATGCCACTTTCAGGAAAGTTAGAAATAGTAATTCTCTAAGCGTATGTTAAATTACAACACTGTACTATTTGATTTAATGCCTGAAACAAGGCATTGAAGCTGGAGAGTCTTTTATTTCTGATGAGCAAAGGGGGCGTGGCAGCTCAAAATTTTGAATGACATTATACTAAGGCTGTCTCTAAGAACCTGTATACCAAAATTTGTGCTCCTAAGTGCTATAGTTACTGAGATATTCACCTAAAACACAAATTTTTTCGAGGTGTGTCTGGTTATTTGCTCATTGCGGGGGCGGTAAGGGGCGTGGCAACAATTTGAAATAAACTTGATCTGCTCGCGAAAATAACGGACTTACATTCCAAATTTGGTGTCTCTAGCTTTTGTAGTTTAAAAGATCCAGGTGTTCATACGGACGGACGGACAGACGGACAGACGGACAGACGGACAGACGGACATGGCTATATCGACTCGGCTGTTGATGCTGATCAAGAATATATATACTTTATGGGGTCGGCCACGCCTCCTTCTGCCTGTTACGCACATCTCGCTTCTGACAAACTTAATAGACCCCCTTTACTCTTTTTTAAAGAGTACGGGGTCTAATAAGTGGAAACGTATCGCGTAATGACAACTGATACTAAGCTTTCATAACACTATTTGAAACTCTAAATGTTAAGAAATATATCTATTAATAATATTTCAGTTGTCAGCCAATGCTGTTAAACTATAAAAAACAGTATTTCTTAAACTTAAAAGTTCTTTTGTCTCGTGATTTCTATTGTTTGATTGTCTCTTTATATCTCTCCATCTATTTTAAGTTTGTATTTAAAACAAGTAAGGAAAGTACAGTCGAGCAAGCCCGACCGTAAAATACTCTCTGCATTTTTTTCCCGATTAAATTATTAAAATCGGCCCAGAGATACTACAATGGTTAGTACTTGCATTAAAACACGTTGAAACAAAAACAATCTAAGCATAATCAAACATACAGCTGTTTGTCTGTAAGCGAATACACATACGATAGACAATATATGATGCACATATGCATGTATGTGTGTATTCGGCGCGGCCAGCGACTGCGGGCAGCGCTGCCGCCACGCAGGCAGCGAAAACATTCGAATATGTGCTTGTATGTTTCTGTCTCGCTTGCACTCATACATTGATATGAATGCGGCAGCGCTGCCGCCACATGTACTTGTATGTTTCTGTCTCGCTTGCATTCATACACGATATTGCATTCAGTTAGCAATATTGTAACGCTTCTAGTTTTCTTGTTTTTAGTGCGATTTCAATGCGCCTTTCAGGATAGTTTGATATAGTTAATCTTCACACGAATTATAAATTACAATACTGTACTATATTAACAAAACGGAGCGAAATTTGAGCATTACTTTTATTAATTGTGGGAAAACGGGGCGTGGCAGTCCAAAAATTTAAATGTCCATGCATTTACGCTGTTGCTAGGAACCTCCATACCAAAATTGGTGATCCTAGGTGCAATAGTTATTGAGATATTCGCCCAAAACACCAATTTTTTCCGAGGTGTGTCTAGTTTTTTGCTTATTGTGGGCGAATGGGGCGTGGCATCGAAAAAAAAAAAGATTCTTGTATTGACTGACTAAATATCTGATCGATTGAGACCAAGCTCGAACTTGTAGCTCTTACCATCTCTGAAATCTGTTTGTTCATACGGACAGACGGACAGACAGACAGACAGACAGACAGACAGACAGACAGACAGACGGACAGACGGACAGACGGACATGGCTATATCGACTCGGCTTGTGACGCTGATCAAGAATATATATACTTTATGGGGTCTGCCACGCCTCCTTCTGCCTGTTACATACATTTTCACAAACCCAATATACTCTTGCAGAGAGTATAAAAACAAAATTCTATAATTAGTTAAACTACTTTTTTATCGTATCATTTTAGATGTTTTTTACTGGAAGCGTTAAAACCCATTAATTTTCCGCTCGTTTCTGTTTTATACAATTTTTTCACAAAATTCTCATGAATACTAATTATTTTTGGCCTATTATTAGTTTTCTATAGTCTCTTTTTTTCGTGATATTTTGTCACTTTCTAATCACCTTTCTCCTTGTTTTCCACAAGCTATTAAGCCCATATTTTCCTTAAGTGTAGCGCATCTCAAAAGTCCATGCAGCTTAACCCATTGAATACTGGCTCATTCATCTGTATTCCATTTCTTTTTTTCTTCCATTTTTATCTATACGCTGCTTTTCGCTAATGACGTTGATGAGTTGACGAGTTAGGTTAGGTTTTTCCAGGATATTAACGCAGCTCGCCGAAGGACGACGAGGACGACAAGGATGGCAAGAACGGGGCGGTAGCGTTAATGAGGACGATTATAATGTCGCTGATTTTGTGTTCAAACTAACAGCAACTGAAGCGATTCTCCCTCATCAAATTTACTCCGCCCCCTTACACATTTCCTCTGCCCCCTTAAATCCCCCTTCCTACGCCCTTTCCCCGCCCTTTCACCTTATCTCCATTATGCCAAGTGCCGAGCATGAGGGGCGCGAACTGTTGGCATATTTCTTGACTAAATGAGGTTGAGTTTTGAGTTTTGTCGCGCAAACAATGCCGCCAACTTTTGTCCCCAGTCCCCCCTGACATCCAGCCAGATAGCATAACCCCCAACGATTTCAGCTCGACTTCCCCTCCGCCTACGCTCTGGTAAAACCTACTCTCGCTGGTTGGTTGAACACCGATGTCAGCACCCGCCCATTTGAATACAAATTCAAATTTGCTGCGTTGCCTGAATGTGGATTGGGATATAGAAGATGATGATGATGATGATCATGATTATGTTGATGCTGATAACTGATGACTACTTCACTTAATGCAAATTTTCGAAAAATTTTGATGAGTACGGTTCGATGTGGCCGCGGGGTAAACGGCATAGAAAATGGATAGAAACCCTTAAGGCCCCCACAACCCCTAAAAAACACAACCGAGGCACTCCAAACGAGGCCATAATACTGCAAATCGTCGTATAATGAATGAGATGCTACCCATCCGTCCGCCATTGCTGCCACGCCCCCTCGCCGCCTTTCTTACTCCCTGGGTATTATCGGATGCGAAGCTCGGACTTAGCTGCAACTCGTTAGCCGTAACTAGAGACCGTACTCATGAACAGCAGCCGTACTTGTAGTTGTTGCCGTAGTCGCGCCTCAAGTGCACTTGCTTCCTTAACTTCAGTTTTGGTGTGAATGCGTACACTGGGCGAAGACACTGAAGAAATGTTTAAACAAAACTAATAGTTTATATTTTCAACTTTTGAACACTACGAAATGCAAAAATTACTCTAATCGGTGTCAGAAATAGAACTTTACTGTGAATATCGATACATCGCTGGCATTACTTGATTTTTTAATTAATTTTTAAATGTTTCTAATCATCTATAAGTCTCAACAGCAACAAAACAATTTGTTTAATTTTATGAATTACAAAACATTTCATATCAAGCTTATGTCGAGAATACTTTTCAAAGACTATCCAAGAGAAACAATATGAAAAAAAAATATATAAAATATTTGTACTTAAACAAAATTGTTTCATTAAAAGGACAACTAGAATACTGATTATGTACTAAATGCCTACATGAAAAAATAGCTAATATTAAATATTGTAGGAATTTTTTTTTAGTACGGCTCCTTCCTGTATATATCAACACATCCCATATTTGGAGATCGCTTAAGTTAAAGTGAGAGCCTAGTTAAGGCTTCTGTTGGAATACCCCTAGTTCAAGTAATGAGGCAGTTTAATGTAATTTTATTAAACTGCCTCAAAATGAAATATTATTATAATAAGTTTGTATTGTCACACCTGAAGAATAAATCGTTTTTTGTTTTCTGTGAGCTTGAACCTCGTGAACGTGGTGCCGGTGTTGCAATAAAAAAATCGTTAAATATACAATTAGTCACTATAAAAAAAAATAATTAAAAGAATTTATCTTTAAATTTTACAACCGACTTTTAACCAATTAATTTCGATATAAGAAAATTTTTACTCTTTACCAAAGTTACTTAACACTCCTAAATTTCTAACAGTGTATAGTGGTTTGGTTGGGCGGGGTTTGCAGTGGAGGCACTTGATACCTACATTTGAAATTAATATGTCATTGTGCAAAAGTGTTTGGGACCGAGTTACAAAATTCAATTTGCACCTTTTTCTATTGCTTTGGCTGCATTCGAGAGACGTTAACGACAAACGACAAACCGACAAACCAAACAAACAACCAAACAACTAACGAGATTTGCATATGCATGCGAGTGAGTGCTTTCTCCACTAACACTCGTATTCATAAACATATTCAGATATATGTATATATATATCTAAAGATATAGATTGACTCGTATTTCACGCATCGTAATTCCCAAACTCAATTCCCACAACGCCATAATCAACTGACTCATACTCTCTCAAGATGAGGCCAAAAAAATAAAACTTGTAGAAGAAAGTCGTAAAAAAATTGTCGCAAATTTTACACAAAATTAAAATGAAAATTGCATAAAAATATAAAAACTTCGAAATCAGCAAAGCAAATGAAGCGAAACTCAATGCGAGTGGGTGGTGAGAAGAGTGGAGGAGGAGGTGAAGGGAGTTGGGAGTGGAATTTTCATTACTTCCTTCATTTCTTCTTCCTTTTCTTCTTTGACTCGTTAACAGTCTCTGGAGATGCCGGACTTTGGTTTTGGTAATTTCAACTGTGAACACAGCACTTGATGATGATTTGAAAGTATGCAATTATAGTTTGATCTAATCTATAGTGGAATTATTAGCCTTTAAGCAAGAAGTAGAAGAGCATAGTTTTTTAAAACTACATGCAATTAAATATATCTAGGAGACTCTCATTATATCTTTCAATTTTAACTATGCTCGATTTCTATAATTTCAAATATTCAACGACTGAACCTTGGAGCTATCGTATGAACCTTTTATTTCTAATAGAGACTATTTTTGATCGATTTAAATATAGGTTCAATCAAAACTGAATAATGCAAAATAGATCGTAAATAAATAATTTTAATGTATATATTCCACTTGAAATATGTATTTTACTGCTTTAAAAAAAAGAGAAATAGGTTTCAAAAAACGTACAAAGGTATAGGTATCAAATAAGATCGGGTTCTGCTTTTGCCTCTTAATAATTGCTTTGTTATTATTATATTATTAAAGTATCTAAGGTATTCAAAATATAGTCATAATCGATTTTTACCTCTGATTGCATGCATCAATATTTTTTTACAGATTTAAGTTTTAGATTTGTTTGGTAATAGACTAATTAATCTTGCTACATATTTTCAAAAATATTTTTGTTATTTTGACCTATTGCTTCATAGAATTAGCTTTAATTTGGTATCGTAATATTAGTTAAAATCTTTGCTTTAAAATGTGTTATCATAAACTTAATATAAGATATGATTTCTAATTTATTTTTTTTGCCATTTGACTGATACCTTTGACTTAAGTGCGTATTAACAAGTGCGTATTATCTTGACTGATACCGGGTGTATTCCGTTCGGGTAAATCTATATTAATATAACTTAATGTCATTATTTTTTTTCTCTGCTTTACTGAGCTTTCATTGCCCTTATCCATAGTTTTTCTGAGCCTGCGTATTCCGAATTTTGTGTTTATCATAATTGTAGTTAACACAAAGATTTAGCTTAAAGCCATGGCTATTACCATATTATAATAATCATCCCATGCCAGTCTCTGTTTCATTGTCTTCTTCGCTTTCTGTCTCTTTGCTGGTCTGATTCACCTGCTTCTGTTTCCTGCTCACTTCTAATTGCATTCAAACCGCAGAAATGCCTCATTAAAAGCGACTGTGATATGCCTCGTTAAAAGCGCATAATATCAACCTACACTCAAGCACACAAACACACACACACACACACACACACCTACCCACACACACCTCTACCCACACCTAGAGACATGTATGCATAATTGTTGATTCCTTGCAATTTGATTAGATTTGAAATTTTAAATGCAATTCCAAATTGAATTCAATTCGAGAAGTCATTACGAGCCAACAACAGCTAAAGCTGCAACCCAAGTCAGGGGAAAATTCAGTGGGAAGCAGCATCATTATATGCCGTCAATATTTCCAATCTAATATCCGTTTGGATGAATTTCTCAGGCCGTTTCCCGCTTTCTTCCTGCCTCTTTGGTTATAGCCAACCAAAAACCCAATCAGGGTCAAAAGCAGGGTCATAAGCGGGAGTATCTTGCCTTGAAGGGGTGGTAAGGGGGGGGGGGGTAAGTGGGGTTAGGAGGGCGAGTTGGCTTGGCTAGTTGTTTAGTAAGTTGTGTGTGGGCGTTCAGGGTGTGGGAGGGGGTAGGGCGGAGTATAGCTGTTGTCGCTGTCACTTTTGCACTCACGTCTAGCCGTTGGTGGTTGTTTGTACTCTTCTTCTGCTGCTTCTTCTTCTTACCTTAGTGAGTGGCCATGCGGCTAAACAGGCAGCAACCCCCTTTCGCTCGCTCTCTCACTCTCATTCTCTATCTCTCTCTCAGTGCCCTCTATTTTATATACAACTTTTTAACTATTTTTTTCTAGCTGCTTTTTGTTCCTATTCTTTTTTGCCTTTATCCTTGACAGAACTTTTTCTGTGCCCAGATGTGTGCGTGTGTGTGTGTGTCTGTGTCACATGCCCCTCCCAGTTAATTTGTGCGCTCTCGCTCTCACTAATGCTGCCTGTCTGCTCGCTTGCTTGCTCTGCTACTCTCTCCTTCTCTCTCTTTCGCACTCGTCCTTTGCCTTATATCATTTATTCATTCATTTTCATTTTATGAATTGCATTTGCGCTCACTCCCTCGCGCTCTCTCACTCGCACACACACTTGCCTTGCCTTAGGGGGTACTCTGTCTCGCTCTCTCTCTCTCTGCTGCTCTCTCACTCGCTCTACCATCGGCTGCGTGCTGAATATCCTGACTTCCTGTCCACATTCATTCAACACCGGCGCAAAGAGGAAGCCATTATAAATTTGTCCTCTTAGCGAACGTTGAGCATTGAGAATTGAGAGATGAGAGTTGAGAAATGAGAGATGAGAGGCTGGGCATTTATTAAAAACGCTGATAACTCGTTTTGCACCCCTCTGTGGCATGGCTCATGAGGGGTTGCTACGTATTACGTACTGCAGTGGGCAGGGGATGATAATTTTAAGTGGTTGGCTCGCAATTTTTTTCCTTTTTTGGGGTCTCACTGTGGTTGTTGCAAAAACAACTAAGCTTAGTCGACTCTTGGCCCATTTACTTGGTATCCTGCTGTCTTGTACACTCCCTTCCATATGTTTTACTTGGCTGTTAGGCAGTGCCAAGTGGGCATGTCCTCTGCATGTCCTTTAGTTTTCAAGTACTTTTCCCAGCTCAGCCAAACAGACACAAAGTACTCAAACTAATATATCCAAAATTCATCGCATCTAATATTAATATCTTCTATCATATCTTCAAATCATTGATGAGGCAACTACTTTGTGTATTAGATACTTGAGCAGCATTTATTATTTTACTTGTATATTGATAATCTGACTATTCCGATTCAATAAATTATTTATATTGGAATTGTTCCTTTGGACCTGTACAGGGGTCTATTAGGTTTGTCAGAAACGAAATGTGCCTAATAGGCCGAAGGACTCCATAAAGAACATTAGGTATATATGTTCTTGATCAGCATCAAAAGCCAAGTCGATATAGCGTTGCCCGTCTGTACTTTTGTATGTCCTTTCATATGAAAGCCTGGATCTCAGAGACTAGAAGAGCTAGAGCCGCCAAATTTAAAGTAAAAGTCCGTGTATGCGTGAAGCTGGCTAACATTATGCACTAAGGAATTAATTCACCTAAATTCACTCTTAATACAAAAACATAACTTAACTCGTCTATACTTACTTTTATCTTTTGATGATAACTGTAAATGATTCAAACATGAACTCACCTAATTAATAAGCTCCTATGTTGATTACTATCTTCTAGAACTAGACAGACTTTAAAATAATACTGTACTCCTTGTTTATTAATTAATATTAAAAACTTAATTAAAATATGTTTTTAATTGGTTTAAAAAAAATTTTTACTTAAGGAATGTAGCTGGAAATAGTAAAGAAAACATGATTACTCAAGGTACTTACATATATCATAGTTCCTCCAGTATCTGAAGAATCCCAGTCTTTCTGATATGGCCTCTGTGTGGTGCATGCAGCCCCTTGAGGCAGCTTTATGCATATACCTATAACATAAACCACTGATGAGGCTCAAATGCTAACGTTGCCTGCCACAAAAAAAAAGAAGTAAATGGAATCATTTTTGTTGCATTCTAGGCGGTGACGTGTTGGGGGAGTGGCATGTGGCATGTGGCAAGTAGAGAAGCTGAAGACTGATTTGCGCTTGGTTGGTTCGTTATTCGGTTACATTTGATTATGCCAAAGATGGAGAATTTGCAGAGGTGGAGACGAAGTGGGGGGAGACAGTGGGTGTGGCAGCTGCAGGTAACTGTTAGCGGAAATTTAATTCCTTCCAGTTTTATGCATATTCAAAAGATGACGTCGAGGACTTCGAGAGCGACGCACACTTTTATAAATTAAGGATAACGACTGTGGTGTGCGTGTGTGTGAAAGAGTGTGCGTGTGTGAAAGAGCGTGTGTAGCTGTCACTCGGGTAGCTTGATAATGAGACGCATCCATGCAGCTGTCCCCGCCCCATTGCCCCCATGCGCTTTTCCTTGGCTGCTTTGCATAATATTGCACCGAACGCTTCCTGCCACCGCCCCAAACGCCGCCCATGCCACCACTCTTTGTGACTGCCTTTCAGCTTGGTTTGCTTTATAATTGTTATATGTTTTGCATTTCACAGACACGTTGCAAGCATATCGAGCATTTGTGCCGCTTCTGCAAATTGTTAAAACACCATAAACAATTATTTTGCATTTTACTTTGAGACGGCTTCCTTTGACACAGCTTCCCTTCCTCATTTTCCTTTTGGGTCTTACACGTGCCCCATTTGGTGGCACCTTCAGTGCATCTTATTGCACATTTTACCAATTCATTTGTCCATGTCCTGCAGCCCTTGCAGCTCACATGGCAAACAAATCCCACAAAATGGGGGGAAATATTATGCAAAATGCTGGCCAAAAGCTGCTTTGAAGCAGCCAACGGCCATTTTGAAAATTTTCTTTTGATTTCGGAAACACAAAAAGACGCAATTGCAAATTTAAAGTTGTACTTAACATAAGTGGGGTTTTTTCGGTTATAAAATCAGAAAGGTCTTGGGGAGAGTATATTTCATCAATCGTTATATTGCTCCGATAAATGTATAGCTAATAAAACCCAAAAATAAAGTTATACTAATGATATTATTCTACACTGCTACAAAACTTTCCAGTGTAATGTAAGCATGTAAGAAGTGAAGATTTTTAAAATTTATAATACTTTAACTTGTATTGAAATAATTAACATTTTTTAAATAAGAATTACAACAAGTTATAATTGATACGTGCGAGATATGATGGAGTGCATGGTCCACATTCAGGTTCGAGCTTATCCCAGCATGATAACTTCTCATTGTGACAGGTCAGAAGCTTAGTACTCTCAGCTATTGACCAGGCTATATTTTTTTAAGAAGCACAAAAGCTACTGCGAGATATTAAGAAAATAACGAAAATGCATTTCTTTCTGTCTATTTAAATTAGTTTAAAGCTCACTAAAAATTAGAATGTGTCGGAAAAAGGTTTTAGAAATTTATTACTGAGATTTAATTTTATTTTATTAGCTGTATATTTACAAAAGAATGCCTTGATAACACTAACTACACTGAATTATTAAGCTAATGATTTACTAATCACCTTCATTACCATTTAACATTTCTTATTGATAGTATGATACCTAATAATTTTAATCCTAATAATTTTTCCTTTACTAATTTTCTAAACTTCTTTGATTTAGTTTGATACTATATTAATCTCTATATTAAAATATAATACATGAGTACGATGTTGATTATTTTCGGACGTAAATCTATCTATCCAGTTTTTAAAAGTTTCTAATTGAAACCATTAACTCTATTAAGACTTTCAACCGTCTTTTTCTTAAGTGTATGGGTGTGTGTGTCTAGAGAGCATGTTAATGGTGTTCGTAGACGTTTTGAGGTCTTTTCATTTTTCACAATTCGGCACTGAAGTGTAAAACTTTTCACTCCCATTCAAACAAAAAGAAAAAAATGCCTTTGAAAGCCACTGGTGTCCCTTGATTTCTCTTTTTATCTTTTATAAATTTTTTTCTGATGCCAAAGCTTTGGCTTTAGCCAAGACTAAAACTGAAGAAAGTTGCACAATTACAAAGGCAGTGGCAAAAAGACGCATCGCTTACACTTTTCATATGCATGAGACCATCAGCCATGAACCAATCTCTTTTGAAGTCAACAAATTATGGAGATGCGGATGTGGAAGTGAACATGGAGGTGGCTCAGCTGGTGTAAATGTGTAAATGTAAATTAATAGAGGCGAGTTCTTTGGGAATTGGGCGGAGTTCAGGGCAGGCAAAGCAGAAAAGCACAAAAAATAAAAAGAAAATGTTAAAATTGTAGGCATAGTAAATTTAAACATATCCTAGAAAAATTGCATAAAAAGTAGCCTTTTTTATCAACCAATTCAAATTGAAATATTCAGAATATGTAGCGTAAAACAGAACAAGTTTAAATGCTGTAATTAAAAAGTGTACTTAAATAAATAGTCATAAAAATGTCATTTAAAAAACGGGAGAAAAGTGAAAACTTGACGAGCTTTTAAGTAAATTTTATAAAGTTTTTTATATAAATTAATGCAATGATTTTTTAGCTATTACAATAATTATTCGCTTACCTATTACTTTTTTTAATACTTTATTTACAGGGTATACACGAAGTGGCCCTAAGCAGTAGCATCGCTCGAGTAGCATTAAACAAACACTTTTTTTCTAAATTTAAATTTGAATTAAGAGTTTGAGTTTTCGTTTGGCGTTTGCTGTTTGGTTTTCCAAAATTGAAATTTGCATTCGCATTACAAAATTTGAATTTGAATTTCAAAGGGCTCTCGAAGACCGCCCACAGCAACAACAACTGCAAGTATGGCTGACTTTGGCTTCTTGGGGTTTGAGCTGAAGAAATGCACAAAACTTCGACGCCCTTTTCATGTTTTTCCTCTTTGCTGCTTTTCTTTTCGCAAATCAAACAATGAACTGCACTTGAGCACGAGTTGGTGGGCGCAGGGGGGCGGTGAGTGGTGGTGAACGGGGGTGATGGGGGGTATGCCAAAGTTGGCCATATTTGAACGCCATGCTGTGACTTAATTCGATCAAAAGAATCTTCAGCCCGTGATGGACGTCCTCCACTTGACGTGCTGCATGTTGCATGCCACACCACACCAGGTTGCATGAATGGCGCTTGGCACGCCCCCCTCTCCCCATCACTCCCCTGAGACGCATTTTAACCCTTAACACTGCTCTCTCAACTTGAGTGCATTGTTGAAATTATCAAAAAAAAAAAGAAAAAAATATTTAAAAATTGTTGCTTAAATGATTTCTAATGAGAAGAAAAAGGGTTGCTCGAGAAGTCTCTCAGCGTGCTCTTCTTTTAACTCTTCTCCTCCACTTCTGTTGCTTATTTTTCCCCTTCAAGTGGCAGCACCCCAGGTGGCAACAACAGTCTGAAGTGACTGTGCAGTTGCAGCAGCCTCTCCAACAGTGCAATAGTTGCTACTCTATCAAGTGGCCCTGTAGGGAATATACAAAGAAGGGTGTTGCAATAGGGACAAAACTGGTAAGGAAAGTTACTGCACGTTCAAGAACGATCTTTTTATCAAGTTATCAGTAATAAAACCATATGGAAATTAATATTTTCCGCGTGTACAAATTTTTAAACTACAAAAGATTGAACTGTAATTTAAGATCTTAAGATCATTTTAATAGCATTTTTTTAACTTTGCATTACTTTTTTTAATCCGAAGGAATAGAGCAAAAATATCATAGTAATAGAAAAGTAACTTAAGCTATAAATTTTAGTTTTTCTTTAATCACCAATCTAGTAGCAGTAAAAACAAATAAAAACAAGCAGTAAAATAAAATAACCAAAGAATTCAAGAATTTAAGAATTCTTACAATGAATGAGTTTCTTCTTTATTTTTTTAAAATAGTCAAATACTTTGTCTCAAAATTACATAGACTTAGTTTTAAAAATGTAAGCTTTGGAATAATTTAAAATTTAGGACAAAAAAATTTAAATGATTTTGTTTATTATTGGCTTAACGATGCTTATAGTTAACAATGAATTTAAAACTTACTTTTGCCAGCAAAACTTGCTTTGAGTGCCGTCGACAGATTAAATAAGTTGTCACTAAACGTCATCAAATTGTACCGTTCTAATCGAATGAATGAGGGAATGAGGGAATGGGGGAATGAATGAATGACTGGCAGCCTGAGCTTGAAGTGATTCACTTAGTTGATCAAATAAATCCCATTACCAGGGTTGCCCAACTGATTGCCACTTCCTGTACTTAAGACGACGCCATTTTAAGCGTCTCTCTCTCTCTGTCTATCTCTCTCCCACTCTCGCTCTTCACTTTTAGTTAGAAAATTGTGCGCGTCTGGCAACCCAATCAAACAATCGACATCAATCATAATTTTCGCTATTTTCTTGTTACATTGATTACATTTATTCAGTTCCTTCGTTGTGTTTTCTATTCTCTGAGTTTTTCCCAATTTTTTTTGCTTTCCTTTTTTTTATTCTCGAGGCTGTATTTTTCCAGGCGAGTGTTCGCAGTTCGCAGTTGATGTCCTTAATCCTTGTCAACACACTTACTCAGCAGCAGCTAACAATGGGATGTCCTCACTGTCCTTATTGTCCTGGGCTGCTCCTTTCGCCTTGTCGCCTTGTCTCCTGTCAGATTTAACGCTCATTTGTGGTGGGAAAATTGTCATAATCTTTTGACGTGCGCTTACCCCCCGGACACCCTCTCCCAAACGTTTTTCCAACCCCTACGGCTTTGTGTCTGCTTTTTTCTCGACTACTTTCTTTTTACATCGTTTTTTTCCACTTTATTTTCTACTTTCTTTCTATCTGAGCGCCCACGCAATTGTTCAGCTCCTTTAGTTGTCCTTTGATACTTAATAAGAAATTTGCGTTGCCTTCATTTGCATGGCCCACACCCCTTTTAGTGCCGCTTTCAAAAGGCATATCAATTTACCAGTCATTAAAATTTCATGGCTGACTTTCCCGCCAACGCCAAAGAGCGTCAAGCAATTAGCGGAATTAGCGCTAAAGTCGCACCAAAAAGCTTCACAATAAAAACAATTTAACAATGAGTTTTGATAATGATATCAGTACTTCTACTTGCTCTGCATACTCATTTTCTACTTTCTTTTTGTCTTTCAATTGAATTTCCCTCGTTTCGTATTCAATTTGGTTGGAAAAGTGTTGGGCGAGTGTGAAAATCGAATGGGAAATCGAGTGCATGACTTGAAATGAGCAAATTACGTCAAAGACACAAATTGAGCTACAAATTGGGCAAGATGTGAACAGGCTTCAAAGGGAAATATCCCATGGAAAAAAATAAATTGAAATAAATAAAAGAAATTCGCAGCTGCGACTTGGAATTGATAAGATAACGAACCGTTGGGATGTGAATAAAATAACTGGCAAACAGTAGACAGAAGGAGTGAATTTTCAAATAAGTGGCAAAAATAAATAGTAATTCTTTCGGTGAAACAAAGCAATACACTATACAGAAATTTAAGAAATTCATACGAAAGCGGATTCAATAATGTTATTAAAAAATTTACAAAGATAACTTATTTTTTAATTCATAATCCATCGATTTCTATACACAGATATTCTTAACTATCTATTTAGTTAGTAAATTTTGCGACATTTTATTAATAGCCTTTGTTGATTATCACATAATTTCGTATTACATTCTTAGTGCTTTTACATTTAACGAAGAGATGTCTGAATAGACAGAAACGTTTGTAGATTAAAGTATATACCAAATTATTTTTATAAATATTTTTATTTAATGAACAAGAACTGTAACAAAAATTTTTAAACATTAAATTTATACCAAAAATTCATTTTAAAATAAAATTAAAAAACCGAATTCTAATAATTTTGTTTTTCTTTTCAATATAAACTAACACTTTTTAAATAAACACAAGAGAATTTCACGCTTTGGCAACAAGTATTTAAATATAAGATGTATTTTTATATGGATAATTCACAGATATATAAAATAATTTAACTTGTGTTTAAGAAACTTTTCCCACTTACAATTTGAATGAACATAAAATTAAAGAAAATATTTTATTTATTATAAATTCACAAACACACACACTCACACTCATTCACACCTTGGTGAATGATTATGAGACACTCAATTATTGGTTTTAGACGACTGAGCAAAACGAATAAATCAAATGAATGTTTTTGGATTCGCATTCGCTTCGATTCACAAATCACCTGCGCAAATTTATGCAAATACTTGGATTCATTGGTGTATTTAACGTTAATAGGCATAAAAATATAATGATTGCATAATGCAAATATGAAGAAAAATTCTGGCAGGGAGTGGGGGGGATGAACTGTGAAACGATTTGGGATGCTCAAGAGCCGTACGTAGTGCTCATCTGTGGCTCTACTCGAGTGGAAAACGAGTCCAGGTCCGAGTGATTTTCTTTGTTCCACGCAAGGAGGAAGGGGGTGGGTTGAGGGAGGGGTGTGGAAGGGGGTGTGTTAAAGGGTATTACGAGGTGTGAATTTAACTTGGGCAAATCAATTTATGCTAAGAGCATTGGCGCCAGCATTTGCAGCATGATTAAGCCAGGTAACGAGGCCCAAAGCGACGCCATTTTGGCCAACTTCCTGTGCCTGCAACGGAAATGGAATTGTCAACGAGCCACACAAAGGGGCGTAGGTTTAGGGGGAGTGGCAGCGAAAGAGAAGGGACCAAATTGAACCGGTTGTCGCTCCAATTGCGAGTTGCACATCAAACGAGCTGTCAAAACACGCGAAATGTCACTGAAAATCGTAGGAGGAGTAGAGGGCGTGGCAGAGGGGGCAGAGAAAGGCTTAGTTCAGGGCAGGTACTCCTGTTTTTTGTCGCGTCAAAGATGGCGCATTTGATATCCATTTTGTGATTATTGTGGTGTGTGTCACTTCACGTAATTAAAACCAGTCAAAAAAAATCTTAAAAAAAAAATCAAAAACCAAAACCATGAAGGCAGAGCAGCAGACTTTGTCCTTTGTCCACAACGAATGACATTTGCGCCAGGAAGCGGCAATTGAATTGGTTTTTGTAATCCAAATCGGAGTTCGAGTTTGAGTTGAGCTTGAAATCGTTTGTTGATTATTTTCTTGGCTTTTTCTGGTTAAAGGCACTTCCTTTTTTTGTGTAATTGATATCTCTATTATCCCTAATCCATGACACGGGCAATCCTGCGAATCCATCCCTATCCCTGTCTTTCCCTGCCTTACCGCGCCTATTGTCATTATTCTTGTCGCTTTTGCTCTTTACGCAATTTAATCAACTTGACGCGTTTCCTTCTGCTTCTTCTCCTTCTTCTTTCTTAACTCCTATTCTCTTCTTGCTGCATCCTTTTGGTATCAATTACCAAATGTTTTGACAGCAATTGTCCAAATAGGCTCACTCCTGCCATCAACACGCATATAAACTTATTCTTTCTGTTCTGTTGCTGAATTCATCTCAAATCCTTTTCAAATTGCATGATTCAAAGAATTAGAAAAAAGTATATTTTCCCAGCTTCAAAACGTATCAATTAAGCAAAAGCAGTCAATAATTTTATACTGAAAAATAAATTAAATTTAAATTAAATTTAAAAATTAAATTAAAAAAATTATTGTGTTTTAAATAATAATGATACAATAGTTAAACTTGGTATTTGTCAATCTAAAACTCTGATATAATATTTTAATCATTTTCGAATAAAAATTCTAAAATTTAATATTAGATATGTTATAGTTTGAAAGCCCACTTTTCAATTTGTGTATTTATAATGTAGTACTTAAATAATTATAATTAATACTATGTGTATTTTTTAGTTATTTTACTCTCTTAACTCTTTATTGTCAAAAAAAAAGTATCTATATGAACAAGTTAAAGTTTATTAGAGGAATAGTACTATTTATTTTAATTTTTGTTTTTTTTTTTTGGTTTATAGACATGGACGGAGTGCCATTTTTAATTTCTCAGTATTAATAAAATTATTAGCGAAACTGATTTCTAGTAGAAACTTTTCTTGAGAAATCATCGCCATGTCACTAAGCTCTTAAAAAAAAAAAACTAATATTAAAATTAATTATTAAAATTATATAATATAATATGACTGAAATAATTCTTATATTTGTATTTTCAAATACAATTGTAATATGCACAAATTACAATTGTATTTGAAAACATTTATTTTAGCTTATTTATTCTATATAGCAAACTGATCAAAATTACTAACTCATTTTCATTATTAAGTTTGAGTCTTAAAAGTTTCTGAAATCAAATAATTTTGTTAATTTTACTACTCGCTAACACCTAACGGTAACAACAAACAATATGCTTTAAGTAACTAAAATATAACAAGTAAATTAAATGAACTTTGACCTGCCCAACTCTCACCCCGCTTTCCAGGTTTGTGTGTGTAAGCCTGTCGAAATTATGTTTAAGTAAATGTAATAATCCAAATAATGGCAAAATATGTCACAAGATTGAATCATTTTTCCAATCAATCACATCAGCAAAGTCGCACAAGGAAATGATTGGGCAGGCGGCGAGTCTGGAAAAACAGGGCGTGGGCAGTGGGGGAAAACAAAGAGACAAAGGAGACAACTGGGAAAATGGGGAGACGGCAGGAAAAGTCGTAGGAGCTGGGAGTGAGGGGTCACTCGATGGTCGTTTGCTGATGATGATGATGATGAAGCAATCAATAGCGTTGATGTTTTTTGCCTCTGGGATTTCCATGAGGGCAGGAAGTCAACAATTGTTGTTGTCGTTATTATGATTATTATTATTATTATTAGTAAGTAAAAATAAAAACAATTTGAGGCTCGTTAAAGTTGACACTTTCATTAAGTTGGTCAAGCGACGACGGCGACAAATTGGAATAATTTCTTGTCTGTTGGCTTAAAAGGCGTTAATGAGATACAACAACAGCAACAATGACAGCAATAACAACAAGTAAGGAAAGTACAGTCGAGCAAGCCCGACCGTAAAATACTCTCTGCATTATTTTCCCGATTAAATTATTAAAATCGGTCGAGAGATATTATAATGTGTAGTACATGCATTAATAAAACACGTTGAAACAAAAACAATCCAAGCATAATCACACATACATACATCTGTTTGTCTGTATGCGAATACATGTACGAAAGACAATATATGATGCATATACATGTATGTATGTATGTGTGTATTCAGCGCGGTCAGCGACTGCGGGCAGCGCTGCCGCCACGCAAGCGACGAAAACATTCAAACATGTGCTTGTATGTTTCTGTCTCGCTTGCACTCATACATTGATATGAATGCGGCAGCGCTGCCGTCACATATGCTTGTATGTTTCTGTCTCACTTGGACTCATACATGATATTGCATTCAGTTATCAATATTGTAACGCTTCTAGTTTTATTATTTATAGTGCGATTTCAATGCGCCTTTCAGGATAGTTTGATATAGTTAGCCTCCACACGAATTATAAATTACAATACTGTACTATATTAAAGAATGCCTAAAAGTTGAGAAATACTTTTATTAATTGTGGGAAAACGGGGCGTGGCAGTCCAAAAATTTAAATGTCAATGCATTTACGCTGTCACTAGCAACCTCCATACCAAAATTGGTGATCCTAGGTGCAATAGTTATTGAGATATTCGACCAAATCATTGTGGGCGAATGGGGCGTGGCATCGAAAAAAAAAAAAGATTCTTGTATTAACTGACTAAATATGTGATCGATTGAGACCAAGCTCGAACTTGTAGCTCTTACCATCTCTGAAATCTGTTTGTTCATACGGACGGACAGACAGACGGACAGACGGACAGACGGACAGACAGACGGACAGACGGACATGGCTATATCGACTCGGCTTGTGATGCTGATCAAGAATATATATACTTTATGGGGTCGGCCACGCCTCCTTCTGCCTGTTACATACATTTTCACAAACCCAATATACTCTTGCAGAGAGTATAAAAACAGTTTCGTCTGCACAGCGGAAAATGGGCAAAGAGTGAGAGGGAAACAGATTGAAAGAGATAGAGATAGCGGGAAAAGCTGCCTGCGGGCGATCACGCTGAAACTTGATGAGACATGAACAAATTAGTGACAAATTAAAAGTCAAAGCACAGCAGCCTTCACCCCCCACCACCCCTTACGCCTACCCCTCTCGCAGGAGCGAAGTGCGGGCTGGGGGGGACAAAAATAAGGGGAGGTGTTTTGTTTGCAGTCAAGCAAATTGTGTCAAATGTCAAAATAAATAACCCAACTAAAAGCAGCCACAGTCGAATGCGAAACCCACCCGAAGTTGTCATACGCACAGCGCTGGACATGCAAATAGTGTCAGTAATAGAATAAGCTCTTCCTTGGCAAACCTTATTTATTCCAAAAAGGAACAGTTTTTCATTGAAATATATCTGTAAATTTAAAAATTTAAGTTTGGTAAAGATAGGTATTATGATCTCATGCACATAATGTGGAGTGACATTGTGAGGTCACAGACAGACTTTGCTATATCGTCTGGACTGTTGATGATTAACGAACGATTTGACAATCCATATGACCCACATACTCCTTATGAGAATGGTCTAAAAAGTCAGCCAAATATTACAAAACGTAAAACATTGGACCAAAATTCAGAATTTTAAAAAACCTCATCAGTCAGTCTACAATAATTCACTAAAAATATAAAAAATTCTTAGTTTGGTTTACTCAACATGGACTTAATAGGTTTATATAAAATTGACTACCATAGAAACAACTTCTTTAAAATAACTGATAGTCCTTTAAAGTCTATACACTTTAGTTATGTGACAAGGGATGATTACAGTTGGCAAATATTCTTCAGTCAGTTAGCTTTTCCATAACACTTAGCGCATGTGTTGCTAGTCATATGTCCAGCGCTGTGAATTTACTCAATTCTGTCACCTGCTGAGCTGGCGTTGAGCAACATCCAATTAAATGGCAACAAATTTGTATACGGGCCGCTTGCAACAGACAGTGGCATCATGCCACCAATTAAACTAATGATAAGTCAAAACATCAGAGGGAGCACAATGGGGGGCCTAAAGAAGATAAAGAAGGGGATAGTGCAAGGGAAGGGGAGGGAAGTTGCCATTGATTTGTCATTTGGCATTTATCCGTGGCATTTGTCGAATGTGGAATGTGAAATGTGGCAAAAGCTGATCATTATGAAGCGGAAATCAAACCAAAAGTCGTCATCATCTTTGGCAAACTGTTCCGTGTTCGGATGACACGCTCCATTTTGTGCGAGACGTGAGAAATTGCTTGTTATCAAGTTTATTTGGTTGGCATGTTCCAAAAAGTATGCTACGATTTCAGTGGTGTGTGCGTGTGTGTGTGTGTGTGTGAGTGAAGGGAGCACATGCAAAACTGCCGGCTGCTATGCATGTGAAACTACCAACTCACACACATATCTACACTCCCACACATACTCACACTCTGTGCACTCTAAGTGGCATCATTTTGAAATAAAGTTGATTCAATCAGTTTCTGTGACATTCATTTGCACTGCCTGCCAAAGGATACATGTGTGTGAATCTCTGTGTATCTGTGTGTCTCCCTGTGTGTGCCACAGTTGTCGTTGTTGTTAAGGCAGCTGTCACGCATACATCCAATGATGACAACACAAGCTTCATTTTGTCAGTTTTTGGTATTGCAAATAGGCTACGTCTGTGACTCGCTCACTTAGTTGGGCATTTAAACTGTAAGTAAAACCAATATACGGTAAAAGTAACCAAATAACTAGTTATATTTACTGTATATTATCTAAGTGACTAAGTATCTAGTTGCTTTTACCGTATATTGAACCGTATATTACTTGTATAGTTGGGAGCTAAGCACTGTAAGATGTATAATAACACTTGATATTCTCAAGTGGAATACTTGACTTATGTAAGCATTTATTGCATAAATACATATATTATTAAACATTAGAAAAAGTTAATTTTTATTGAAATTATATGCGTCAGTACTGTTCCTCTATTTAAGTGCAAGAAATTGTTATTTATTGTTTGGTTTCTCAATTTTTTTTACAAAACTTTAATAACTTTACATAGCTTAAGCTTTCATTTTAGTATATTTTTTTATTTATTTTGAACAAAGAATAGACTTATTTTCTTAAATTTGCTTGTAAGATTTAAAATAAAATCCTTTTAAAATTAAATTAGAAACTTGAAATATGTTCAAAGCTTTTCTTTTCCAAGTAACAATTGCATACCATGTAATTATACAAATTTAGTCACATTTCAAACTTCAAGACGAAGTTTACAGTTTGTCTTAAGCTAAAATTTAATTTAAAATAATTTAAAAAAAAAAGAACTTTTTTCCGAACCAAAAATCGGTAAATCCATAATTAAAGAAAGAAGCTAATAATTTTTGAAAACGTTTTAATAAAAAATGTCATGTTAAATTCCACAGAAATGGTTTTTGAAGAGTATAATAACACATCGAAATACTATTCTTGTTGTACTAGATATTAAATCTATAAAGCTAAAAATAAAACATTTTAAAATTAACTCTTATAACATTTTGTTTCTATAAAATTTCTAGAGTTTGCTTAAAACTCTCTCAAAAGGAGGATTAACAAATAATCCATGATGAATATACTTATAATTAAATAATTAGTTCAGAGTTACCTAAAAAGCTTAAAGGTAAACGAAAGCATTGAACAAAGCTAAAAGCTCAAATCCATTTCTTCATCGGAGCTTTCGTGGTTTTGAGCTCCACGCAGTCAAACTCAAGCGCCCTCTAGCGGAAAACTACGTGTTGGTTTGCCATAAAAGCGCTTGCCATAAATGCCATAAAACGCAGTAAATACGCCCAAGGACTCAAAGGATAATGAAAGTAAGCAAAGTGGTGTGGATTTTTCAACGTTTTGAGTTTCATTTCGTTTCGTTTTGTTTTCTGTTCTATTTTTTAACTTGCGGCGTTGATTAAATTTGTTGCAACAAGCTAAAAGTAGCGACCATTTTGCCAGCTGCGCTCGCTAATCCTTGAAAAAGAATGACAGAAAAAATACACAAATAAAGGACAAAAAATTATGAACAAATGAAGATGAATAAAAAATGAAAATGAAAAACTTGTGACGAAAAAAATGAGTTTGTTTCTCTATTGACAGCTCGGGTTTTGCGAGTGTGTGTGTGTGTGTGTGTGTATTTTAATTGAAAAATTCTGAAATGGCATAATTGAGGCAGCGCCATCTGGCGGCCAATGCGAGCTGCGCAATTAAGAAACGCTCACCAAAAGTCCTCAAACTCAAAATCTGCATAATTTTCTTTTAATTTTGCTAGACTTAACGCCCGACCCCGCCCCCAGTACAGCCGCCCACTTGTTTTGGTCAACAAAAAGCCACGTAAACGAAAATTGAAAAGACTGAGCTCCCCCTTGCACCCCTTCCCATTTCACTACGCCCATGAGCAGTCCCCTTATGTGACAGACGCTTTTGAAGAGTTTGCTGCTCATTTAGGCGCAATGGTCACAAAGCAGCCACCCCCAGTCCCCACTCAACCTACGCCCATGCCACTTCCCCTTGAGCTTTTCATGTAGCAATTCATTTGGTTTTCGAGATTAATTTTGAATTACGCGCGTTTTGAATTCCATTTAAATGTTTTCATATTTCGCATTGAAATAAAAAATGCGCTTAATGCGACTAATGCTTAATGAGCAGAGGTGGAGTTGAAAGGGGGACAGCAGGGGTGTGGTAGTGTACTGCTTTTCATCTCTACATACTTGGGGAAATGGCAGGAAATAGACAACAGATGAAGCAGGTAAATCTATGAATTACTTTGGATTCATAAATGGCCAAGGATAAAGTCAAGGGGAAGGGGGAGTTTTCTATGGAAAATGGAGAGAGAAATGGGCGGGAAGGAGGGTTATGGGTTGTGGTTGAAAAGCTAACAAAAAGCTATCTGCAGCTGATTAAGATGAGAGTAAGAGTAGATTATCTGTCAGCGATGCATATAAAAGTACATGTATTATCTTCACAATCCCAATTTGAAAAGTGGACTTTTAATTGATATACCCTCTAACAAGAAGGAGCAGTAAAGTATGTCTTTGTGTACACTTTTCTATGGTGTCTACGTCAACGAAAGAAAGATGCATAAATTTGAATTAAGCAAATATTTCTTGATAATTTAAGTGATTCTTCTATTCGTGGTATTACCAAAAGTAAAGGTTGGTAACAAATTTGATTAGGCAATGCAAAGATAGCCGCATATCTGATTAGATAACTTTAATTATTTTGAAGCTTTTAAATTAAATTTTCTAAAGCAAGTGAAATCGACATATCTTAACCACTTTCTTATTGATTTGTTTTCATTAATTTTTAAAATGGTTTTTAATCTACTTCTTACTCTTAAACATTAACAATATTTTAGTAGTCTAGACTTAAAATTAAAAACTTAAATTACAGAAATAATAAGATGAATCCTAACATAGCAAACAAAAGTTCAAGGCAATAAAATTATTGTTCAGTAAACTAGAATGCCAAAATTAATTTCAAACTTTCTAAAATTAAACAAATTGTTGGCAAATCTAATATATTTTTAAAAGAACTTAATGATAAATCATTCTTTTAATAACTCTTTCATTTAAACTTGCTATTACACTAAAAGAAACTATGCAGTTTTGTTGAATGCAATTGAGTGTAGGTTTGTACAACCCTTGAGCATAAAAAATGCCACCCTTAAGCGTAAAAAATCACAGCACAAGAAGCAGGAGAAGAACGAAGAAAGAACAAGGAGTATGTGGAGGAGAAGAAGAAGGAGAAGGAAGAAGGAGATGAAGCAGGATGATAAGCAAGAAGGAAAAGTAGCAAGAGCAGAAGTTGACCAATTATATAAACCACTTAAGTTACAACGAAGCAAGTAAGTCAAGCAAAGCACATCACACACACACACACATACAAACACACACACACACACACACACACACACACACACACACAAACACACACATACACAAAGGCCACAAAAAAATAAAAATACGAAAAAACGTGAAAACGAAAACACGTCAATGCGATAATTATTAATAATTATCCACTCGTCCTTCTTCTGCCTCAGTCGCTGCTGCTGCTTCTTCTTTGGCCTCTCCTTCTTCTTCTGCTTTTTGTGCTCCTCCTGCCACACACACTCCCTTTACTCTTCCCCTCAACCCTCCCTCCACTTGTCCCTTCTTTGCTTGCCACCCGCTGCCACTGTCGAGGCCACTTGGGTCTCCGTCGTTGCCGCTGTCGTTGTTATACCCTGTACTTGAGGCACAGTGCAGAGGGCATCTAAGGTGAGTTGTAAAATAAAGTAGAGAATTTTAAGATTCGTTTATATATCTCCTTCATCTGAATAAACACATTCACAGAGAGAATAAATCAATCACATTTCAAATATTTTTAATTTAATTTGATATCATAAGATCAACAAAGAGACATTTTGTTACTTTTAGAAACCCCTTTTAGAATACCTAGTACAACTAGTAAACATACTTAATCAAAACATAATAATAAGTAAAAGAAGCAGCAAATTACAGGGTCCCTTAGTGCCGTGCTCACTCATTTGTTGTTGACGCTGGTGCTGATTTCGCTCTGAGTGGCATTGCAACAAAAGTCTTGTTGTTGTTGTGGCCTGGCTTGCTAATGGACGGGCAAAACTAAATTATGGCCAAAATGGTGTTGGCTTTCTGGCTGGCTGCCACTTATGTGCCACTCACACACACACACACACGCACGCATACACACAATCAAACACAATGGGTTTCGCCCATTTTGAGCTAAAGTCGGAGAACGTGTGCATGAAACATGTAATTATGAAATTAACGATTTCCAAGTGGCTCAAAAGCAGCGTCGCCATCGCCCATTGGGTGTGTGTGTGTGCGGGAGTGTATGAGTGTATGAGTGTGTGTGTGTGTGTGTGTGTGAGTGGGATAGACAGAGGGAGGACGCAGGTGACAGAGGCGAGCAGCAGAAACAGAATTAGTGCAAGTGTAGCAGAGTAAAGAAAGTTCTTTGTTTTATGCTAGTTTAGTACACACACAAACACACCCACACAATGGTATAAGCAGCTTTAAGTAAGACTTGGAATTACAGTAATAAATACACCTTATAGTACCATTTCTAGTATCATTTTCATTTCATTTCATTAAGCAAAATAAGAATAGCAGAAGTCACAAAACAACAACTAAACAGAAGTGAAAGCAGAAATGACTATGAAGTAATAAGTAGATGTATAATAAGGTATATTAAAGCTGAACACAATTGGTAGACATAAATACCAATGAAAAGATAATAGTCACGTTTATATTAAGTAGAAATGTTAATTAAAATCATTTACAACAAACCAAATAAAACGCTTGAAAACCTGCTGCCAAAAAGCTTTAAGAAATTGTTTTTTTAAATATATGTATTATTTAAAAATACATAAATAAATTTTACTTATCTCTATGAACTAAATAAATATTTTTCTAAGAAGAGTAGTGATAAACATGTGTTGGTCTTAAATTATAATAACTTGATCTTGGATACTGAGTGGTCTATTTCGAAATAATTTTCGATGTCTGAAAAGAGGAAAGTGAAGAGATGAAATGGAAGGGATAAAGTAAGAGAAAAACGCACAGTGCTGCTCTCATGCCGCCAAAATTTCAACTCAAAATAATTTTAAAAACGAAAGAAATTTGCATACTCCTTTCAATCGAAATGTGAATATTTTTAGCGCCTTTTTTGCCATTAGCTAAAATAAGACAATCTGCGGCAAGATTGCCACCATTAAGGCTAAAAAGCATAAGCCAGAAAAAGAAAAAAAACAATGTGGAAACAAAAGATGGTAAAAGCCAAAGGCGATGATGGCTAAGCAATAACAAAAGCAGCGAGGACGATGTGGGCAATAAAAGTAATCGAAATGCGGCCAAGTTGAAGTTGAAGTTGAATTCGAATTCCAATCTGCTGATAAAGAATAAGAAAGAAAGGCTAATATGCAGTTCCGGCAGTTGAGGCAGTTGTGGCATGCCCCCGCTGCAGTTGCTCCCTTGGGAGCTGCAATGCAAGTGAGCAAACACAATTGCAATGAGGCCAAAACGGACAGATGTTGGCTTAATTAGTTGGCACAACACAAGCTTTTAGTCTAATGAAAGAAACGACAATTAACACTCGTAAGTAGCGAGCACAAGAAGTGTCAATTGATGACTAGCGAGTGGCACGCAAAGAGCGAAAAAGTAGCGAGCAACAAGAGGTAATAGCTAGTGGAAATTAAAGGAACGAGTGACAGCAAACGAGTGTTTGAACAACAAGTGGCATAAAGAGTCAAAAGATTGCGAGAGATGCGAGACGAGTAAAAGTGATAACTGACGAGTGACGAGTGATGCATAGAATGTAGTGAAACATTATAAACAAACGAGCGAAGTATAAATGTATGTGCGAGTGATCGAATGAGTAACATACATATACATATGTATGTAAGTTGAGTGACGAGTAGCGAGAGACGAGTGACGGTAAGCGTTGATAAAAGGCCATCAAATGCCATCACTAACTAACAAGAGATAATCAATATTTAATTAAAGCGCAAGCAACGACAACGTAATAACGAAAGGCAAAAAGCGACTACCAAATTTTAGAAAAAAAGCTAAAACGTAAGCTCAACGAGTTATAAGAAGCATGAGAAAAGTGAATGACTAAACTCTTTCTTAGAGTTCGAGCTCGAGGAACAAGTCACTACCCGTGATAAACGAGAATATAACATCGACTGACAATAAGCGAGTAGGAAATACTGGATCACAGACGACAATAAAATAAGACAATAGCAAGTAAACGCAACGTGTGATACGCCCCTAAAAAGGGCGTAACCAGAAAACAGCAATCAAAGCTGCAAAATTCAATCCGAATTCTCGGGAAGCCGTGAAAACTGCCTCAAGTGTGTGCCCAATGCGCAAATAACAATAATAAAATGGATATAAAAAAATGTTGTAAATGCATTTCAAGTGGCCGTCGAACATCAAACAAAACAGCAAAAACAACAACAACAGCAACGAGAGGTGGAAGATGAAGAAGAAAATCTAAAAAGGACGAGGCAAAAGGCTTTTAGACCAGAGTCCTTCGCTGACGTGCCTATGCAGTGGGAATGGGAAGCCGCCTCTGAATTCGCATGTATTTTAAAGAGTCACACACACACAAACACACACACACACACTCGCACAAACACTCACTAAAGGGGGTAGCGGTAAGCGGGGAAGGGCAGGCTGGGCGTGCAAGTGGCATTTGTGATTTATGCGACGTCTCTTTGAGGATGAAGTGCAGATTACATTATAAATATGAAATAATACAAGTCGGCACACAGGTCCTTGAGGACATGCGAAACGGAAATTGAAATTCGTGATCAAAAACTCTTAATGGGGGTGGGGAAGAAGCAGGGAGGTGGAACTGGGAGGAAGCAGTGAACGAGCGAGAATGGGAGCTAGTTAAAATTTGGAAAATAGCTCAGAAATTTAAAGCAATAAAATCATTAAGTAAAAGATAAAAACAAAAAATTTATTATTTATTATGTTAGAAAGAAAAATTAATAAAATTAAAATACCTGTTTAAAAGTGAATATAAACTGCATAAATAAACTATCAACAAAAAAAAGTGTTTAAAATAATACAATTTTAAAAAGTTTCTGAAAATTAAAAATAAAAAGTAGTCATATAATATTATTATAAATAAATGTCTTATAAATAATTTAATTGACTTTACAGCCGCTTTGTAAACTAAAGATAGCCAAATCCACTATAATTTGTCGAAACTGATTAAGATATACACAAAAATGTTTAAAGATTAGTACAGAAACAGATTAATTACACATTAACATTTTAACATCTTGTTTTAAAAAGCATATATTAATTAAAATATAAAAACTTGAATTAAAGAATATAAATAATATGTACAGCAATAGTAAAAACAATCCAATCAAACCACTTTAAATACTATTAAATTTATGCAACATTATAATAATTGTTATTTATATTTCACTTTGATTTTAAAGCAAATATTAAGTTTTGATATTTGGTAACTTTCATATAAGCGTATATTAAAAGTACTTCAAGCAAAACAAAGATTTCCTTTTAGCATTTTTATACTTAGCGAATGCATACTGTACTTGACAGTACTGTAGTGCAATTAGATTTACTTCAAGTTGAAATTCTTAATGCACAAATCCACTCGACAACAATAAGAACAACAAATATGCCGGTGAGATGCGCTGCAAATGCATCAAAATCTAATGGAAACGAAAGATAAAAGTTGTCACAACAAATGTAGGTGTGTTTGGAGAGAGGGGGTTAAGTGGGGAGTGAGAGAGAGCGGAAGCACTGGACTGACAGCTGTGTATATAAATATTGCACATTCAATTGCAAAAATTAAATAAAAACAGCAACAAATATACGACTTAATTAACGTGACCGCAATTTAAAAAAATAAAATAAATAAATGCACTTAAATAATTATAAAAAATGGCTGTTAAATGTGGCGTATGATCGATGCAATTAATGTGATTGGAAATGCATTTGCTGCGCTCTTCGCACTCATTGTAACAAAAGCACACAGCAGCAGCAAGAAGAGCAAAAGAAACGGTATATGTTTGAGGGGAAGCGGCAGGGGTAGGGACAGAAGGAGACGTGCCAAAGTGTGCTAATTACACGCTGCTTGGGCTCCAAAAACGCCATTGGCAAAAGCTCTCCGCAGACAGGCAGCCAGAGTGAAAGGGGTGGAGGCAGCCTAATTGCTAACCAAGCAGTTAATTGATTATGCAATTGTTATGCAATGCGACTAATTAATGCACAACTGCAACAACACGATGCCAGCAAGCATGAGTTGGAGTGAGAAGAAAATAGAAGTCTGCAGCGTAGCCATAAAGTGGGGAAGAGCGAGCGGGAGCAGCAGCTAATCGATAGCAGAGTAAGCGACCGAATCAGTGGAATGAGAGGGGAAGGGAGCGCAGAAGAGAGAGGCACAGCCCGAGCGTATGAGAGCGCTTAATTAACATGGCCAACTTTGAACAACACAATGCGTGCAATTTGGAGCAGCGTCACTAAGCGTGGAGAGTGGGTGGAAATGAAAGAGGGGCGACAACGGGAGAGGAGAGTGGTTGGCAATTGGGAAAACTGAGAGCGCGAGAAAGCTATTGGAATGCCAAATTTTGGGCAATTGGTGAAAGCTCCACTTTAACGGTAATATTGAATGATTTCAAGACAAATGAAATGACCGAAAACTGAAAACTAATTTATAGACAGCTTATACAATCGGAAGATTGTTAATTAAAGCATTTTCGAAAATACCTAAATTGAATTGTAAGCACACATTAAATTATTTAAATAAGCTTTTTTTTCATTCTCAAATTTGACAAATTTCTAGCAGAAATAAACAAGTTCAATAAAGAGGCTTAACTATATATAAAAGCTTTCAAATAATTCAGAGGATAAACACAAGTTAATCAACGCATTTAATGAAACTCCCATTAATCACATTCCTTGTAGGGTATAGAGTACGCTAATCATTGGAAGTGTCGTTAAACAGTGCCTGCAATCAAACAGGCAAGCAACATTATAAACAATAACAAAAATATAAAAAAAAACAAGCTTAAAAATCTAAAATCACGTAAATCGTAAGCTAACACACACACACACATAGACAGAGCACTCGCAATCGCACACACACAAGCACACGCATACAAATGGCATCGTTGTCCCGCCAAATTGGCGGCGCAAAACCAACTGAAACTGAGGCCGCTGCGCGTTCAGCAAACACCGCGAACTTCACACACACACGCTCGACTCACACGTACAGTGTGCACAGTGTACGTGTGCTGCCTTCCAGCGTAGAAAGTAACAGCCATATTCGTGTAGCACAAGTGCAGGCGAGATAGCGTGCTGTGAGTGGTAAGCATTTCCCCTACAATTGGAACGTTTGCATTGCTAGCCGTTTGCGTGAGTGAAATAGCATGCGCATGCATACTAATGCCATCCCGCTGGCACGCAAAGATGGCGTAGCCAACGACGAGCTGCGGCAGCAGACCGCTGCCAGCGCTTGCCTCAGTCGACAGTTGGCAAGCGAAGCAGTTGAAGCTACCCCGGCAACGGCATAAGCGACGGCAAAAGAAAAAATCAAACACACGCACACACTAACAAAGTGAAGAGGAAGCATTACGCGAGGCGCAAATAGCAAAGTGGAAGAAACGTGAAACGTGCGTTGGCGTCGCAGCTGGCGCCGGCAGCGACAGCGGCGTTGACGTTGGCGTGACGCTTTTGCTCGCGTGCAGCGCGCGCTTTGGTTTCAGTTCGTTTTCGTACGTTGTCCACGCCGAACGCTAGCGGTCAGCACCCACACACACAAATCACACAAATTAGAAACAACTCAACTGACACAGACGTGCAGACAGCACACACATGCACACGCAGTAAAGCTCTCGTCGTCGTCGTCGCTGTTGTTGTTGCTGTCGTTTTGTGTTTTCGTTTTCGTGTTGTGCTTAAAAAACAGTTAAACTCGAACTCAATCGGAACAAGTCAAATTTAATCGAGTTTCAATTAGAAAGAAATTAAGAAAATAACTTTTAATCTCTGCTCATTTTTATGGGCACGTGTGTGTGTCATTCATGTGTACTGCAAATACAAGAAATTTTTTTTTATTTGTGATGTTTTTCTCGTAACGTGTGAGCTGTGCAAACAGTGCAATAAACCCAACAAAACGAACCGAAATTAAAAGTGAACCAAAAGTGAACAATTCTTCAGCTTCTGCTTCTGCTTCGCCGTGCAAAAGTTTAAAAGTTGATTAAAAGCCGACGGCAAAATGCAAGCGACCAAAATGCGTACTCCCTTTGCCATACAAGAGATCCTTGGCTTGGGTGTTGGTGTTGGAGCCTATCAGCAGCAGCAGCAGCAACAACAACAACAGCAGCAGCAGCAATCATCACAGGCCGCATCGGCTGCCACGCCCAGCGCCACAGAGGCGCCTCTTTCGCCGGCTGCAACGCCACCGCCACGAAATGCAAACACACCGCAACAATCGGCGGTGAGTAGCAGCAGCAGCAGCATCCAAATTAACCAACAACTGTTGGAGCAACCCTCGCGTGACTCGCGCTCAATATCACCAGATGTGACCAGATTATCGGCCGCTGCTGCTGCCGCCGCTGCCGCTGCCGCCCACTGTCAGCTGCCCGTCTTCAATCCGGCCAATTTCTATGCAGCCGCCGGTTACGCCGCTGCCGCTGATCCTGCCAACGCAGCGGCCGCTCATCATCATCACATGACAACTCTGGCAGCTGCCGCCTATCTGCGTGGCTTTCTGCCTCCCGGCTTTACCACGCCCCACGAATTTCGCGGTCACTTTCAGCAGCATTTCGGTGCTCAGTTTGCGGGTAAGTCAAGAGAGCTTTAAGAAACTGCCAACAAGAGAGTGGGAGAATGGGAGAACGAACAAAGGATGAGAGTTACAGTTACTTGAGCTAATTATAGTAAGCAACACAAGCAGAAGAGACAAAAGTGAAAAGCTTTTGTCTTTGTGGCTGCTGCACTCGACTGACGCTCAAAGAGTGCGAAACGAAGAATGAAGAGAAGCGAAGACTATTCAGTGAGAGTGTAGTAGAAGGAGAGAGTGCATTTGATGAGCAGCAAAAACAACAACAACAAGAACAATGAGAGCAACCAACTGGCAACACTGAGCTGAAGCAAAGGGCTACTCATATTTAGGCGCAACTAATAAGCTCAAGCTGAAAAGGGTTGCCTGGAGTTGGTTAGAAGGGGAAGGGTAGCTAGGTAGCTGACATTGTGGTGTGAAGGGGACGGGAGGACACGCAGGCTACGTTTGTTCGTCTTGTTTTCGCCTCGCTGGGCAGCAAAATTAAAACAATAAAACGAGAAATTAAACACAGCAAAGGGACAAAGCAAGCGAATGTAGGGGAAGGGAAGGAGGAACACCAATGCACACCGAAGCTTATTAATAACACAACAAATAACTCTCACACACACACGCACACAAACACGCGCGCTGTTTCGCTGAGTGGCTTAGCACGAGAAGTGTGAAATCTCACACATGCTTCAAACACTCTGTATGTATGTGTATATGTGTGTGCATGTGTATGTTACGTCGCTAATTAAGCGCATAATTGACCAATCTCATGAACTGATGGAAATGCATTCCTATAGGAATCCAATTTCAAAACTAAATTTTCTAATTTAGGCAATTTACAACTATGTATTTATAGTTTTTAAACCAGCAAATGTGGAAATACCATTTATTAGTGTACAAGATTTTACATTTGAAATATAAACTAAATAATAATATATTTGATTAGGTAAAGTTTATGGCAGTGTTCTAAAGTTAACTATTAAAAATGTAAATTTATAGGAATTGGTATAGGTATTAATTAATTTTTAAAAAATAATTATTTTGTTTAAATTGAAAACCCCAGAAGCAAAGCTATTTACAATTTACCTACAAAAAATATAACTTGGACGGCATAGAAAGTATTTTCCCTGATCAAATTTAATATAGGACAAAGAAGTGATTTAAAAAAAAATTAATTAAATTAAATATATGTTAAACAGCAACCGCACATTACCCACTTTCTTTAGAAAACTTATGCTCTTTAGTAACCTATTAATAAACTTCAAATTGCATTATTTTTAAATGAATCTGATTTTCGCCCGCAAAATATAAAAAAAAAAAAAACAAAGAGAAACCATAAACTATAAAAATTCATACGAAATTCGCAGGATAAAAGTAAGAAAAAAAAGTGTAGAAAGAATAAAAAAATGTCCTGAAAATCGATTGTTGAAATTACATAAGCAAATTCTATTGATATTATGAAATTGCAACTATGCCAAAATTGCGTATTCAAATCAATTAAAGTTTGTTTCAGGTGCCTAAGATGCTTCAGGTCCCTTTTTTTTATGGTTGTGCTTTGGGTCCTTGAGGGAATTTGAGCTGCTATTTGGGCTCATATAATTTGTTAGTTTATTTACTTGGCTAAGACACGCCCACACATTTCAATTGCCATTGACCGCAGCACAAACACACACACACACACACAGCTATAGGGCTAGCATGTGCTACCTTTCCCTCTCTCACTCGCTTATACCCTTTTTGGGCTGTGTATTGCCATCTCTGTCGGAACAAATTGTAACCTCAAATGTTTGCTCTGAGCTGCCACCAACACGCACTTAATTTGTTAAATTTTCACACTTAACAACTGTTGTTGTTGTTGTTTATAGTTCTGTTGTTGTTGCAGCTTTCACTGTTGACCTTTCTGATAGTGTGCTACTACTGCTGTTGCTGCTGCTTTTGGCCCTATTTCCACTACCAATTCTCTATACATTACTAGGTTTTTTTTTGCCTGTTCCTTCTGTTTGCTCTAGGGCCACATTTTGTGTTTGGCCAACAGAGTTTGTTCATTATTGTTGTTGTTGTGGTTGCTTCGGGCTAAGTTGAGCTGTAAAAAAGGCAACGTCTTGTCCTTTTCTATAGACAGCACAATGGCCAAAAAGAAAACGCAGTCATCGTCATAGTCGACGCTAGTTGTGTACAAAATAAATCGACTCGAGTGGTTAACCGCAGCATCAGCAGTGCGAAGGAGGCGTAGTGCCAGCAAGGGGAGTGGCAGTTATAGTAGCTACGGAAGAGCTAGAGGTAGGAAGAGTGGAGCATATCCTTTTACGGCAAAATTGCTACTTTAGCTGATGGTGTTGCCACGTTGTTATCCTTAATTTGAGTGGCCATTGAGAACGCCAGGACACAGAGGACACTAAGACTCTGGGACGCTAGCAGCCAGCGGCATTCAAGTTCTTGCTTCCCTATCATAGCATACATTTCAACGGAATACACTGATAAAAATGTGGAGCTTTCAATAATTGTCAGAGGAGGTCTGTACTGTGTACTTAGAAAACTATAATATATTTTAATTGAGATTTCTGTTGATTGTTATAAGAACCGGAAAGTGTTACAAAATATGTTATAACTCAAGAAAAGCGAATGTCGGATTTTTGGACAAATTATTATTTCGTTTTTTAAATTTTTAAAATATTGCAATATTTTTTTAATCAAATATTTTACTAAAATGTTGGCTAAAAATTCTTGAATTTTGTTTTAGATACGAATTTAGATTATCTTCTTTAACTAAAATAATAAAATTAATTTCATTTATGGGACTGAAAAAACTTAAGAATATTTTTTAGAGTTCATTCTGCTACTTATTGTTTTAAAAATGCTTTAATTTAAAGCAAGTTGTTCTCAATGAAGGGCAAACCACTTATTTTAGAGTCCATAATTCTTGTGTTAAAAAAAACATAGTTTTTAGCAGTGTAAACTACTTTTGCTACCACATTTGCTGCTTTGCTGATATTACTGTTTTTGATAAATATTTACTTGAAAGTCATGCAAGTGCGACCTCTATTACTGACTATATGTGTGTGTGTTTAAGTGTGTGTATGTTTGTGTTGTCCTGTCTGGACTTGGTCCTCAAACTTGAGACTTTTGTTTGGGTTACAGTTTTTGGGTTTTGGATTTTGGGTTCTTATTTTTTGTGTTTATTTTTTTCTGGTGGACTCTTCACCTTAGATCACTGTCAGCTGGCAGCACTTGGCCCGTTTGCATTGTTGTCATTTATGTAATGGCCGTAACTACATTTTTTTCACACATTTATGCCCAAGACGTCAAACTGGCTAACAGCCAGCAGTGGCAGTGGTGGCAACAGCAGCAAAAAAGGCAACAGCTGACTTTGAAATCATTGTTCTTGGGTTTGTTCTTGGTCTTGTTTTTGATAGGGCTCTCTGTCTCCCAACGTCTTTGTTATTTTTTATGTTATTTTTTTTTCACTTAGTCATGGGCATTTTATAAGTGGATTTGGTCTTAATGGCAAATAATTGCACTCTAATTGGTTTTATAATTGGACTTTAACCACACAAGTGCCCGCACACACACAAACACACACATAAGGTAGTGGGAAAGTTAAAAAGGCACTTTGATTTATTGCCAACTAACTAACTGATTTAAAGACAATAAGCTATCAAGAGCAATTTGGCTATGAATTCAGTCAGCGCTTAAATAATTTCACACTCATCGCGTCTGTATTAAATCATTTTCATACTTATCTAGTTAGATAAACTTAAACAATTCAAACTTTACTTTTTATCTTATCCAAAACACATACTAACTACTTAAATATTAGTTAATTTCTGCAGATAAGTTTGAACATTCACACAGCTAATTTTTAAAGAGAACCCATTTCAAAGTCTTAAAATGTTTTTAAAAGTTTTTCATATCAAATTTTCGACCATTCCTTAAAATTAATTTTCTCTATATAAATCGTTTTTCATTTGCCTGTCAAATACACAATATTTAAATGATAAAGATCATCTTTATATTTATTCAATTTTAATTTGTAATTCCTTTTCATAGTCGTAACAAAAAATCATTAATATCCATTTGTCTTTTCTATTTAAGCATAATTTGTAAAAATATATTTATATCTCGAAATTTATCAGCGCCCGATTTAATTTTCTTAAATTCAGAATATTAGAAATAACCCAATTTCGTTTGGTATTTTTTTAATTTACTATCTTTAAAATCTTTTCCAATAATTTTCACAATTAAATGTCATTGAATGCCAATAATGCTATCTCTTAAATCGAGCCCTTTTCATAGTGTTCGGCAGTGTCCCTGGTTTTTTCTTTATCAATTTTCCTACTCGCTTTTCCATCTGCCACGTGTGAAAAAGAATCGCATGAAAATCAATCGCACCAATTTTGCCAATAACACAACAAAAAAACCACAGCCACGAAAAGGTGTAGAGCGATAAGCATCAGCAGCAAAGAAAGAGCAAAACTAGTAGAAAGAATTGAAAGATGGAGGAGGAGGAGAAAACGGAGGGTGAGGCAGAGATTAAAGATATTTGTACTTCCGAAATGAAGCAAGAAATATTTTTCCTAAATAAACCTTGGCGGCATTTCCTGCCAGTTTGCTTTTGGACAATGGTAATTCGATAGTTTTTCGCACATTTAAAAACCACCAACAAAAAAATAGGAAAATAATTTTGGTAAATTGAGGAAAATTTGTAGAAAATTGCTATATCAAGTGTTAATTATGGGACAATGAGTCCACAGAAAATAAGACGTACGTGAAAAATGTAAGCGAGTCGAAAAGTGAGGTAAAACGATGTTAAACAGGGTAGCAAGAGGCGGGGCAGGGTAAGCGACAGGGGTAGGGGCAGTGGTCATCTGTTATTATTTTGATAATAATTTTTTAATTAGAAAACTACAAGTTCAGTTTTCGGTGAAAAAATGTGAGAGAAGCGCACAAAGCAAACAAACCGAAACATAAATAAATAAAAGATAATTTCCCAAAAAAAAGTAGTAGTAGTAGAAGTAGAAGAAACAGAGAAAAAAATGCATTTCTAGCGAACTGCAACCAAAAGTGGCACGACCTCAACTGCTGCATAAACAGAAGTCAGAAGTCAAATTGGAATCGGTGGCAGAGTCGGTCAGCAAGGCGGGGAGGGGAAGCAGTAAGGGATAGGGCAACGGAGTAGGGGATCGCAGCAAGTGAAAGAGCCAACAAATTGATGACAACAAGTGGCAAGCGTCGAAAGGAGCTGCAAACTCTCGAGTCCGACTTTTACCACCGACTGGCGCTGCCAACCAATTGCCTGAACCTTGCCACCTATACCCCCAACCCCTTACCACTTACCCCTGCCCCTCCTCTCCCCTACCTACACTCTGCTGCATGATCAGCCAAAGGCATATGCCACTTCAGACTGCAAACCAACTGCAGATTCGTCGTCGTCATTTTCTAGGAAGCACTCGAGCATTGCGTGTAAACAACTCGCTGAGAGTTTTCTTTTTTCTCTCTGTCTCTCTCTTTCTACCTCTCTCTCGCTCTCTCTCTGCCTCTCTGTTGTGGGCTATAGCTACAAGGCTAGTCAGCGCATCAGAGCGACCTTTAAGTGGCTTTGTTCCCAGTTAATGCGCACTCCGATCTACGACTCTACACAAAAGTAGTAGACAAAGTTAGAGTAGAGTGAGCCAACTTTAAAAGGCCCTGCAGTCATTCGGAATTCCCACCAACAAAACCCTTTCCATAGATAAAACTATTTCAGAGCTGATATCCTATCAGAACTGTTAGGTACACTTGTACAATTCACACTAAATTTTCTAAGAACACACCCACTAGTAGCACACAAATCATAAGTAAATTTAGTAGAGTTATGGAGCTTTGAAAATTGTATTATTCGTACAGTCTAAAATTATTAAGTTGGGTACGCCACCCACTGCCTTACACACCAGAAAGACCACTGTACTCTGCTAACTACTGGGTCTTAGAAAAATGGTAAAAAGGAAAATGGGAAAATGAAGAAAACCCCAGAGAGAGAGAGGGAGAAGGCCACAAAGACACGATGAAAGCCTCTACAATTTCTGCATGATTTGCATTTAAAAGCTGGCCAAGTGGCTGTTTGGGAAAGTGCCTAAATGCGAATTTGTTGTACACAAAAATAGACATAAATACATGTTTATGCCTGACTAAAACTTAACTATGAGCCTCTGACTCTGAGACAGCTTTTTGCCCAACAACAAAAAAAACACGGCGCCACTGCTACGCGAAGGAATTTTACATAATGCACTATGGGAAAAAAGTACGATATTTTGGCATTAATCCAATTTTTTTGTGGTCTCAAACCGCCAAACAAATATTTTTTCCCAATTCTAAATTCATTAGATAGAATCAAAATATATTTTTTTAATTTTTGGGGACTACCCCTATTATTTGATAATTTTACAAAGTCAGCTGATTCTGAGTTGCATTGCAACGTGCAAAAGCGCACCAAATAGATAGCAACTTTTCAGCTGTATTAAATTTGTTTGTTAATCGCATAAATTAAAAGTTAATATGGAAAAAGTTAATAAAGGTATGTATAATAAGTGTCCGTAGTGAAGTAATGTATACTTCTGTGTTTTAGTGTAACTGTGCAATGTGTTGTTCATGTGTATTTTTAGCTTAACCCTAACATATATGTTTGTGTTCTGTGGAGTATTACTTTTACAGTCCTCGCTAGGCCTCGGCAATTTTACTTAAGGGTAATTAACTAAACCTTATACTATAAGGTCCAATAAATAACTTTTGCCCGTTTTTGCCCCTTTTCCCAAAAATTGACATGTTGTAGTTGCACTTAAGTTTAGACGCTCAGTGCTGCTGGAAATTTGGAGCTGCAACAACCGCCAAGAAGACGCTGTAATATCGTTTATTGCCGAATCTTTTAACAACAAAGTGATCGAAGACCTGAACAAATTATCCATATCCATGAAATTGTATGATTGGTACCCAATGTTACCGACAGTACACAAAGTATTGGTTCACGGATACCAAATAATGAATAAATGCATTGTTCCTGTCGGAGTGCTTGAAGAGAACGCATCTGAGGCCAGAAACAAAATATACAAGAATGACAGAAGATCTCATGCAAGAAAATGCAGTAGATTGGATAATATAACCGATGTTTTTAACAGAGCATTAGACTCCTCAGATCCTCTATTATCAAGCCTCTGCCTAAATGAACGCCAAAAATTAAAAAAAAAAATTAATATTCCGAATAAAGTCGTTGCGCTATTTGAATCTCCCGATCATATTTTTAGAAAACATGAAAGTGATTCAAGTGACGAATGGACAGATGACAAGGATACTGCATAAGATTTTGAACTAGAAGAAGAATGTGACTAATTTTAATTATAAATAAAAAACACGTTACAAAAAAATGTTTGTTGTAATATTAATATAAGAAACATAATATAAAAATAACAAAAAATTAAAATAACTGTCAAATTCTTACAAATGGCAAAAAAAATCAAGTGCAACTCTTCATATTTAGATTTATTTATTAAATAGATTTTGGTTACACACTTGGAAAAGGAAAAAAAAATATAGGGGTCAAATGAGGGTCAAATTGATAAAACCAAAAGAACCCAAAATTAAGTTAAAGTCTGACGAACACCCAAAAAAAATTTCATGTCTCTAGCTCATTATTTGGAATTAATGCCAAAAAAATGGGATTTTTTCCCATAGTGTAATGGGGGAAATGGAAATGAGTTGAATTCGTGATTCAAGCCAATAAAAATCTTTTTCAATAAAAGTCGGAAAAATATTAACATTTTTTGTAGATATCAGAAACTTTAAGAAAAATTAAATGTTTGTAAATCATTTGTTGCTTAATAAAAAGGGTCTAAAAGATTTTAAATGATCCTATTAAATAGTCTGAACTTAAGAGAACTTTAATTATTTTTGAAACAAATTCTTTTTGTTTTAATTTTTCTTACATTTGTACACAATTTCTAATGAGTTAGAATACAGTTTTCAAAACTCAAAAAATACATTTTACCTTATCTGCTCTATCCAAATTATTTCCAAACTGACTACTCCCTTGGTTCAATCATAGTTTTATCATATTTAGCTGCCAATTTCTCTATTTAAATAAAACCAAGTGATTTTTTGATTCCGATAATAATACACAATGAATTTAGTCTTTTTGCTATGTATAACTAGCGCAAATTTTTGCAATTACCCCGACAATTTTGGCACTTAAAATACCGTTAATCTAATCTATAAAGGAGAGAGAGGGGGAGAAAGAGAGTTAAAGAAAAAGAGTGTTAGAAGCTTGGAAACTGTTCGAGTAGCTCCCCAGGCGACTCGAAAGGAACTCAACTAAATATGGTGTGCGAGTGTATGGGTGTGTGTGTGTTTATATGAGTGTGTGTTTGTGTGTTTGGCATTTTTACAGCGTGTTGCGTACACAAATTGAATATTAAACGTGTTAATCTATTTTAGGGCTACGCACTCGTAATACCCCCTCCGCCACGCCCCTCTCCAACAGGCCACGCCCTCAATGCAAACCTTATTTTATTATTGCCAAGCGCAATTTATTTTTGCCGATCTTAAGCGGCAGCAACGACAGCGGGAAAAGTGCCAAGTACCCAGTTCCCTTTAGCCTTTAAAAAGCGTTTGACTTTTTATTAATTTCCCTGTTGACAGCAATTTGAAACGCTACACGAATTTCTTACCACCAAAAGCACACACACACACACAGGCACTGGTAGTACTACAGGGTATATGTGTGTGTGTATGGGTGTGTGTGTTTAAATGTTATGTGTAACGAAACGGCCAAAAAACTTCCGCATGTGTTGATGGGTTAATAAATATTTGAACACACACACACACAGACACTTCCACTTACACTGCGGCACATTAAGCGCCTCTGTGTGTGTGTTTGTGTGTATTTTTATATTTACCGCTATTTCCGTGCACCATTTGCAGTGTTGTAAAACGTTGCGCCCCAAAAATGGACAGACCGCAAAAGGGTTGTTGCTTGTTGCAAGTTAGTTGCCCATTCAAAAGGCACACGAATGTGTGTGTCTGTGTGTATGTGTGTGAGAGGGAAGGGGGTTAAACGATAACTGTGAAACGAGCAGAAAGGGAAGGAGAAAAAGAGAGCGAGGGAGCAGAAAGGAAACAAAGTTTGGCAAGCCGTTTTATAGCCAAATGAATTTTATACAAGCCAAATACACACAATTTGGCCTGGTTTGTGATTCGTTGGCCACATTGCATGTTAACTTGAGTACGACACTCATTTTGGGGCAAGAATATATGCAAAGGAGCCACAAGTAAAAGACACACACGTAATGTATCGATGTTATCGGTGGAAACAATAAACAGCTCAAAGCGCGTGTAATCGATAAACGTGTCTCAATCGATAAATGTGCTGAAAAGTTAGCTTATAAATTGCTTCCGATCAACAAAATACCCTAAATACCAGCAAATGGTGTTAAACGTAAGTGATAACAAGTTGAACAAAATAAACTTGATCGATAAACACTGAAAAGCGGAATTTGGAGACGAGTCTGATCAGTAACGAAAAGTCAGTCGATAATTTGCAATAATTTAAAATTACTTTTACTTTAAGTGTTGTCGATAACATGTCCTGCCTTCCGATTATAAAGAACATGATTAATAAGTCTCGTCTCAGTCTAAACTTAAACAAAATTAGATAACTTATTGATTAGCAAATTTACACAGCAAAATCCCGGCTTCGACCGCCTAAACAGCTCCCTCGGGCCAACTCTGATTACCAATCAAGCGGGCAATAAAATTATTAACAACAAGAATAAAAAAGGCAAGAAGAAGATGAAGATTTAAAGCACAATTGAATGCAAAACAAAATCTAATTATATAAAAGAAATAGAGAGAGAAAAAAATGCGAAAATTGGAAAATGAGAAAATTGTTTTCGCCACTGCTTGAAAGCACCTATCAGCAGGGAACCAGGGTTACCACCCAGTCCCGTACCCTCCCTACCTCAAACCCCTGTTAAACCTCAAGTGCATGGGCATATAAATAATTGAATGGCGGAAGAATGCAAAGCCAAACGGCGATAAAGGAGCAGGTTCAACAAATTGAGGAGAAAGGCGAAGGGGAAGTAGGAAGACAGAGACGGAAAGAGCCAAACGGGGAAGTTAACTCACTAACTACCCAATTATTTCATTTAAGCTTCACTGCTTCACAGCGCAGTCAACGTCGACAGCGACGTAGACATCGTCGTCGCAGCGCAGCGAAAAAACCAGAACGCAAAATGGTTGAAAAAATGCGAGCAAAATAAAAACACGAGTACAATAAAAAAAACGGCAGCAGCAACAACAACAACAGCAACTACAATAAGCCAAGTTTGGTCAAGTGCTTGACTAAAGAGAAAGGGAGACAAAGAGAGAGAGAGACCAAGAGAGAGAAAGGGAGAGCGAAATTTGAATGGTAGCTGTAAGCAAATTTAAGCACAGCAGAAAATCAATGGCAAGAAAAATCATTGTGCTGCCAACAACAACAGCAACTTGAACAACAACAATAATTTTAACAACAACAACAAATGTAACAACAACAACAACAATAACACCAACAATAACAACGACAATGGCAAAAGTGAAATTGGAAAATAAGCGTAGCACAAAAGCCTCGGGAAAATAAAGTGTGTGTGGCTCACGGGCAATCTACACACACACACACAAACATACACAACACGCCGCCCCCGACCAGGCCCCCCTTTGTTGCCTTTGTTAATCTTTTAACAAGCAATGGGAAAACGCAATAAGCCTTATTTTCACTACCAAATTGTTAGCAGCATATAGAAAGCCATTGCTTTGTAGTATGGTGACAACCCTAGATTACTTCAAGCTTAATTTACAAGCACATTTTTAAATACCAGCTATCATAATTCAACTAAACTTGTTCAATTATGAACAAAACGGAAACTCAATTTATTTTTGTGGCGAGGTGACAACCCTAGTCAACTGAAATCACAATTAATAAGCCCAAATTTAGCTACTATTAAATATTACGCTGTTAAATTAGCTCGGTTATATGTAGAAGACAACCCTGCACGTTTTATATAAATTATAGAAGTTAGCAAAAGGTAAAATTATATAAATACCCAATACAATTGTTGCCTCAACTCAAGTAACTTACTTAGCCAAAATTAAATGAAGGCGAACAATCCTACAAAACTGTTTATTTGCTAAAGTACAGCCCTAATGAGGTCCAAACTCTATTTAATAACAACTTAAGTTGTTACCATCAAAACTTCCAGAAAAAGCAGTTAACTCAACTCGATTACAATCCACATGGAGCCCTGATCCAATAAGTGTGACGTGTCAACTCTGGACAACACAAGACGACGCTAAACTTCAAGAAAAAACTCTGAGAAATAAAGAAACTTTTTTTCGAAGTCATACAAACTGGACCCAGTCCTTTAACGACGGCAAAATGTTGGCCAAAAAGGCAGAAAATTTAATTTGTTCGATGGACATCCCACTCGCACCCAAGCGTCCGCCATCTTGGGAAAAACAAGGGTATTGCCAAAAAGACAACAACACGAAGCAAAACCTGCAACAAATCGAGTTAACGAGCTAACTGCGGGTGGGCACGGCACAAAGGGGGCGTTAAAGTCGCTCTAAGCCACTGCCACTGCCACACCTCTACCGCCTCCGCCCCCCAAAATCAGACTAAGACAAAAGCAACCACCAAGGCAACAAACCAGCCAAAAAAAAACCACCCAAAAAGCAGCCAAAAATGAATGTTGGCAAATCAACCCCAAGAAATAATAATAATAATAATAAAAAAAGGGCAGCTTTTCTGGAATTGTGTAACAAACTAGCAACTTAACCACCCGCCAGACGCAAACCTAGCTGGGTTCCACGTGCCACACGCCAAACGACGTTTGCCACACGGCGCTTGCCGCTTGCCACCCCCGAGAGCCATTTTCCGCTTTTCCCCCATTTTTTCTCCTTTTTGCCACTTTGCTTCTTCAACTTATTTACGTCTCCATTACAAATAATTGCGCGTCATATTGGCTCAGCTATGCTTAGTCTACGCACCCCCAAAGCACCCACTTTGCCCCCTTTCACCCCCTTTCCACTCCTTGGAACTCACCAAGTTTCCTTTCTTTGCTGCCAAGTTTTTGCCGCAAATAAATACGCAGGCAACTCTAAGAGTGTCCCCATTTTGCTGCCTAGACAGACACGGGCAATGCCATCACCCCCTCTAACCCCTCTACCCGCTTACACCCCTGTATGCGCCGTGTAAGCGTAAGTAGTAAATACGCTCGAGTATTATTAACGTAAATGCAAAATTGCCAATTTCGAGTGTATTTCCTGTCAACAGAAATTTTACTTCACAGCGTTAACTTACCCTCCTGCCACACTTTTCAAGACCCTACCTAGCTCTGTCCCTCCCCCCATCAGTCCTTGCTTTGCTTCGGGAAATAAAATTAAAAGCAAAATATCGCAGCGAAAAACGCGTCTGTTTTTTATGGCGTCTTTTACATTTTTCTACTTTTTTTCTACTTTCTTCTTCTTTCTTTTAGCTGCTTCTTCCTCTTGCCCCTTGCTTCCTCTGTCTGCTTTTCTTCGCTACATTCCGCTGGTGGCACCCATGTGACCCATCCACGAAATCGTGTTGTCAACGCAACGCCTCCACTGCCTCTTCCAACTTTTCCGCCTTTTGCTGTGTTTTCCACCCCTTCTAGCATTTCCACCTATTTTCCACCATTTCCAGGGCTTCGTGCAACATCCCTTAGTGGCAATGTGGCAGCTTCCCTTGGCTTTTATTAATATGTCTGGCAATTTCAATTTGACTTTATTGGTAATTTTACATTTCGTCTTTTACTCTAACTCTCTCCCTCCCTCTCTCTCTCTCCCCTCTCTCTCTCCCCTCTCTCTCTCTCTCTCTCTCCATCTTCCTCTCGCTGCCTATGCTTAAACGAGTCGTAACTAGGCGATGTTTTGTGTATGTGCGTGTGTGCGCATTTGTGTGTGACTAGCAAGTGAGTAAAGTAGATTGTTGTATTGAATTGAGCGACATCGAGGCAATCAAATCAAATAACACGAGTATTAAGTGGAATTCTAGCCATTTGCTGTTATCGATAGTTATCGAAAGCTCACTTTTTGCACGTTGTCCAGTATTACAACTAAACATTGAGCACAATATAAAACACACTATTACATTTGACGACTGTTTAAAAGTCAATAATCAACAACTTTGTTATCGATAGTTATCGAAGGTTAAAATGAACTTTATTAAGAAACTTTAATATTATAGGATCTTTTAACTTCGAAGTCATCTACTTGCACTATAGTTGTTATTTATATTTTCTTTTGAAACTCTTGTAAAAAGAATCTAATTCGTTATCAATAAATTTACTGTAAGTATTCGATTTGCCTTAAGTACTAGCTGAAATTTTAATAATTTTATGCAATACCAAATTTTCAAACCAACATCCGTTGCAACATTTGTTTCAACAATAGTAAAACCACTCTTAGCGCCCACCTAATTTATCGATAACAAACAAAGCTCATATTTACTCCCAAAATTATGATAGCATGCAATTAGAAACATATTCGCTAGCTCCAGCTCTTGCAAACTGTTTATTTCTCATGTAAATTCAATAACAAACATATCGATAACGATATCGATAACCTAACAATACAAAAGCCGGTTTTATGGATGGAAATTGCTTAATTGAACAATTAATAGACGCACAATGGACTCATTCAAGTGGCTACAAATGCTCAGAAGGCTATTAAGTCAGAGGTGGAGAAGTAAGGGGATAGACAGGGGTCAGAGGGGTTTGGGGTAGAGCTGCAGTGTGTATAGATTACAGTTGTCGGAGCTGAAAAGATGCGAACTTCAATATCAAATTAATTTGGCCGGAAAATGAACCTGAAAAGTGGTCAACGAAATGAAATGAAAAGGAAATGCGAGAGGGAAAACTCAAATGAAAAGAAGGACGCAGTAGAATGGGGAGAGAAGTAGGGAGGCGGGGTGAAGGGCAAGTAAGAACCGCAAAATATCGCATGACAGAAAATCAAGCAACTCATGCTCATGATTCACTGACCAAAGGTTCCTCTACCACCCCTACCCCTACGGCTGGTCATTTGGTCTGAGCAACAAATTAAGTTAGTAGCCCGAACGACGGACAGCGAGTGAGCGAGACAGAGAGACAGTGGGAAAGAGAGAGGGAGACATCATTGAAAGCGAAATAGAGACAAGAGCAGTCTTTTCCTGCTCACAGCGACATCGATAGCTGAGCAAAGTGGCTAGCCCTACCTCTCCCCTACCTACCCTCTACCAGTCTGCCCTCAACGCCCGAACCCCCTCCCAGTACTACAGAAACCACTACAAGTGGGCGGGCATTTATTATTGCTATTTATAAAACTGGACATTGGACAGCTGTTGCTGCTGTTTATATTACCCTACCCCTACCACTGTCCCTCTCCCACAAACCCCCCTACACCCCTGGCTAATTGTTAATTGATGTGTGTCTAATTATGCCGCCAAAGTAGCCAGGCAATAAAAACAATCACAGCCACATGACAAGAGCACACGACAAGTGTACAGTGTTACCTCGCATCGTGACTGGACCACTTCCCCCCTACAGTCCCCCCACTTCTCCCTGGTGCCCTCTTGTGGTATTGGGTTCTGCTCTTTCAGCTTTTTGCCATTCTTTTTTTGACATGTGAGTAGCGAATGTGTCGAAAGCCAAGTTGAGTCTCACAAATTGGCTAAAAACAAAATTATAAAAAATCTATTTCTATTTCTGTTGGAAGGGCTTGCGTTAACAAAAAGTTTTTAAAGTTTGGATAATTTATTTTTTAAAGAAAGTACAGTATTTAAACTAGATTTGTTTAAACAGCTACTCGTCTAAACTGCTTTAAGAAGCTTAATTAAATGCACTAAAAAAAGTTGTTAATATAACTTAGAATTTAATTTAAAAAGTATTAGATTTCAAGCAAATAAATGTAAGATCATAATTTGTCAATCACCGCAGTGTTGCTTACCAACACTACACTTTAAACCCTTTAAACAAGTGCTCTACTACCAAACCGCTTTAACCCTACAAAAGTTATGAGCAAATTTTCGGTTAGTACACTAAACAGAAAGAATAGAAAACTAAAACCCTTTATTACCATAATCATCGAGTGTGCGAATCCGGAAACAAATTTCGCTTATGGCGAAAAGTGAGACCACGAAGCAGACAGAAATAATCACAATAGAACGCCCCGTGTGACACGCCTAAGCCGATTCCCGTTTAATTTGAGACCTGAGCCAAAAAAAGAGTAGAAAAGAAAAGAGTAGAGAGTAGAGGAAGGTTGAAGGAGAATAGAAATAGTTGATGATGTAGCAGAATAGGAGAGGGAGGAGGGGAAAAAAGGGCTAAACCACTTAACACCCTAACTTCCTAATTGTCAAAACAAAGCGCAAATGAAACATAACACACACTGCATACAGACAGGCACAACATACACACACTACACTACTCACACACACACACACACACAGACACCGTTCCTAGCTCAGGTTCAGGTTCAATTTGAGGTCGCAGTTCGGGTGTGCAAAGAAAATATTTTGTGGCAATTTTCTGAGAAGCAAAGCAAGAATTCAAAAGGATTCGAGAAGTAAGCGGAGCGGAGCAGGGGCGTGCCAAGGGATGGGGTGAAGACGAGGAAGAAGAAGACGCCGCTTAACCCTTCAGCTGACATTTGAATAAATCCTGGCAAGTTGTCAAAAATCTTTGCGTCTTTCGATTTTCAAACATGGAAAAATGTTTTTCAGCTGTCGCTTATCGTGTGCGCAAAAATGAAAACTCCGAGAAAGGAGGGGCGAGAAGCGGTGTAGGGAATGGGGGAGGGAAACACAGGTTCTGACGTGTTGCCTTTGTTGAACGTTCAAGGAAATGTAGAAAACGGCAAAGAAAATAGAAATGGGTTTAAACATGTGTTAAGCAAGCGCCAAGAATGTAGATTTCTCCGTGCAGCATGCTGCCTGCTACTTAAACACAATTTCCAAGACTTCCACTCACTTTCTCATCTTCTTCTCCTTCTCTCCCTTTTAGAACAAGCTGTCGCACGTGGTCAGGAGTACGCCAACAGTTTGGCCAATGCCAGCGGTGATGAGCAATCCCCAACGAAAACAGGCAGCTCGATTGGTGGCGCCTCTTCCACCGCCTCCGCCGTGGATGTCACACACATGGGCTCACCGACAGCAGCCACCAGCAATGGCCAAGCAGCAGCAACAGCCGCCAATGCCACCAGCAACACCAATAGCCACAACAGCAATGGTTCTGGCTCTGGTACCGGTTCAGGCTCTGGCTCTGGCTCCGCTTCCAGCGCCAGTCGCTGTTCGCCCTCCTCCTCGGCGCTGGCTCACGTACAGCAACAGCAGCAGCAACAACAGCAACAGCAAATGGCTGCACATCAACACGCGGCTGCCGCAGCGGCAGCTGCTCATCATCATGCCGCTGCTGCAGCCGCCGTGCATCATGCACACCACGCCCATGCAGCGGCGCATCACGCCCACGCCCATGCCCACGTTCATGGCCATGTGCATCATGCCCACGAGGCAGCTTTTTTGGGCGCCAGCGCTGGTTCTGCAGCGAATCCCAATGGTTTGCTTGGCGCCCACGGGGCGGATGTTTTGGTTGGACCTGGTGGGAGTGGCCCCGGTGGCAAGAAGAAGAACAAGCGACGACATGGACGTACCATCTTCACCAGCAGCCAGCTGGAGGAGCTGGAGAAGGCCTTCAAGGAGGCACATTATCCGGACGTTAGTGCCCGGGAATTGCTGTCGATGAAAACGGGACTCGCCGAGGATCGCATACAGGTGAGTTTCCTTGGGACACGTATCACTGCAGTGGCACGTACACAAACCAAAAACTAGATACTAAAAGCAAGTGGAAAATGGCGACTCCTGTTTTATTTTTAGCTGTTTTTTTCTTGGGTTTTGGCTTTTATAGCCGCTCGTAAAGTTGGTTTGGTTTATGGCCAAAGAAAAGCTTAGAATGGGCACACAAATCAAAGGCAGACTTTGAATTGGATTCTGGTTGAGCACTTGCCACACACACACACACACACACACTGATTACATAATTACGAGTGTTGCACACACTTGTCTTGCCACAAACAACAAAATATAAAGAGATGAAGTAAGAAAACGTGGCATGCGGCACTCGCCGACACTCCAAATTGCAAATTGCAAAAGCGCCGACGATCGACAATCAGCGTTCAACAATTAAACGTGCAACATGCAACATGCTACAAGCAACTTATAGCCAACAACGTTGCCACAGTTTGTGGCATCAACCCAATACCCAATCTCTAATGACTTTCACACTTGCAACACTTGCAACAAAAGACTTTCCACTTTGCTTTCAGCGCGAAGAAGCCTGAGAGAGTTGCCACCCACACTGCCGTACAACTTGTGCCAGTGTTGCCAATTTTGTTACTTTATGAGCAGACAAAATATAGCAAATTTCACACTTTATTTTATGCAGAAAATCTTAAGTTTTTCGGGCTGAAACAAATATGTACTACTAATAAATCGAACGATCGAATAGAGTTTTTAAGACCGTAAAATAGAAAAAGGAAATAAACATTAGAAAAATAGGAACAGGAATTGTGATCTTGAAAGTAAAAAGTACTTTGACTTTGAAAGCTTTGAATTGGCATTGGGATATAATCAGACAATAATTTAGCATAGGATTGAGACTTATTTATACAAAATGGGAGCTAAATATAACAAAAATGTGGAATTTAAATCAAGGAAGAATGATTATGTTATCTTTATTTACGGCAGTAGATTTAAAAAGCAGACTAGTTAAGACCAATATTTCTGCTTATGTTTAAAAAATAAAGACTTTTGGTTCTAGCATTCCGTATCACAGTCCGTAACTCGAATCAGCTTTATTATTTTTTTATGTTTTTAAAAATTAAATTACAGAAAAAATGTTGCCCTAGAAAAATATAGATCAAAAATCGTTATTTATTGATCTTAAAATCAAGTTGTTTTTATTTTTTAGCTTTCTGTTCTCAATGCAGTTTTAACTTCAAATACGAACTTCAATCAAATCATTCCTACTTTGATACTTCGATTAGTTTAGATGAAATACCTAGTTAGTCTTAAGTTATGCTTAGATATTAGTTGTACTTTTATAGAAACCATACCTATTAGCTGAAAATACTACGCAAACATTTCTGCATATACCCTGTAGATACTTAAATAAATGCGTGATATTAGACGCTATTATAGCCAATTTCTTACAGTTGCACTCCCAATTCAATTAATGGGGATTTTGGTCACTTATTTAGCCGCAAGATGGCGCCGCAGCTGCAGCAGAAGCGGTGTGAGGGGTTAATGGCAATTGCGGCTGCTGCTGTTGCAGCTGGTGACGCCCACTTAATGTGTCGACAGAGGGAGAAAAGGCGGGGCAGTGATAAAAAGCAAAACTCAAGTGGAGCAACGAGGTGTGACAATGGATGGGGAAGTAATTGAGTAAATGAGAAGATAGAAGGCAAAAGTTGTGGAAAAAGGGAGGGGAGAAGAGCAGATCCACAGCAATCATTAAATGAAAGCCCATGAATGGCCAAATGGCTGACGATGAGGTTTTTTAGCCAGTCCGCTGCAAATAAAAGGGGTGGGGTGGGCGGAGTGTGTGTGTGTGAGTACGCAAATCAAATTAACAAGCACAATTGGCTTAAAAAATAACGTAATACGCACAAGTAATTCGAAGCTCTCACACACACACGCACAGACATTGAGTGAATGTCACACACACACACACACATACGCACGCACTTCAATTAAGTGCAAATATGGCGCAGTCTGCGCACAGCTTGAAAAAGCCGCTCGCTTTGGCAAAGGCAACGGGAGTTGAGTGACTGAGCTGCCAAGGGCCCAACATGTAGGGGAGTGGAGGGAAGTGGAGGGGGTTTTTGGCACTTGGTCTCTGTGTTTCGGGCTGAGGCAATCATTAGCAACAGCACGACAACGACAAGAGCAAGGATGCGAATGTGGATGTGAATGCGAGTGACGATGAGTGCAATTTGAATTCGGTGAGAGAAAAAGGAGTGAGGGGAGAGGGGCAACAGCGGCAGCCATGCAAATTCATGCAGACAACTGCAGTAGCAGCAACAACAACAACAACAAATCGAATCCACCATTAAAAGTTCGCTCAGCGCTCACACACATGTACACACGCACACAATGTGCTCTCGCTCTCATTGTTGATTGTTTTTGTTTTTTTGCCTGCCGTTTTTAATTGCATTCCATTTTGTGTGTGTTCCGGTGTGTGCACATGTATGTGTGTGTGTACGTTTTTGTTTTTGCATTTTCTCCCCTTGTTCGAAGTTCGCTGTCAGCTTATTTTTGCACCAAAAGAAAGAAATATGGCTGGCCGGCTGAACGAAACATGTTTTTTTCTACTCTCTCTCTCTATTTCGCTCACACTCGCACTCACAGATGCATGCTGGGCAGACGCAGCTTCTCTCGTTCTGTCTTTCGCCTTGCTTGCTTGCAGAGTAGAACACATCAGCTGACAAAGAGCTTGTTGCTGTTGTTGTTGCTGCTTGTCAAAAGTCAACGAGAGCGCGAGCGTAACAACAGGCGACACAAGCGTCGAGAGCAAAACATTAGTTAACTAACTAATGAGCTGTGTTAGTGTTGCTTTGTGTGTTTTGTTGTCGCCTGCGCAAGACTTGGTGCTAGTGCATGTGTGCGACAAGGATGACAGATACGAGACACAAGACAGGCAATAATTGCAATTGGCTTAGCGCTCAATTCTTTGTTGTTCCTTTTGTTTCTTTGCCAATTTTCAGCACACTTGTGTGCACAATTTTAAGTACACTACAGCAAGCAATCCCTCTAACCAGTTAATTTTCTTAAGCGGGTGGCAAGCACATTGAAAAAAACATCAAAAAGTGCATTAAAAAATGCATAAATTGTGCACTTCACCGCCTGTTGCAATTGCACAAAAAACAAGAAACTGAAACCAACAAAAAATTGCACAAAAGGGAAATCTCGCATAGGAAATTGCTTTATTTCGCTCTGAAGCACCAACAAAAAAAAAAAAAAATATTCAAGAATTACTTAAATACATTTCAAGCACAATTTGTTTTTGTTCAAAAGAATGCAAAACTTCAGTTGAAATCGATATGAAAAGAAATGTTCATTTACTCTCAGATATTTCAGCAGAATATGTACAGCATTTTTTAACTCACTTATACACACGCAAACACACAAATGCACAACACACTCGTTTCCTCTGTTTCTAAGCATAATGTAAAGTGTAACAAATATTTTGCATAATTTTCAGTGCTCTCAGACTCATTTACACATTAATTATACACTTTACAGTGCCTCAAACCGCTTTTTGCTGCGTTTTTAATGAGCTGTTAATACGCACACTCACACTCACACACACACACATTGCGAGCTTTATGTACAGTTAAAAATGATTATGCATAATTATGTAATTAACATTTAAACAAAAGAGGTTATGTCTATGAAACAAAAGCATTATACAAAATGCTATTTGCATTTTTGCCCATTGCACATCATTAAAAAATTACAAGAAAAAAAAAATACAGAAAAAAAATATAAAAATTATACCCTTAAGTTTAAAAGTGGGTAAGCGACTAGCAGTTATCCTGTAAAACAAAAAGTTGAGTATTTTCAATAGTTGTTAGCTGTACAGGGTATTTGAATTAGGGTATTTCCACAGCAAACTACTCAAGCTTGACTAACGGATACCCTTTTGATTCAGCGCTTACACATTTTGAAGCTTAAAATAAATTATAAATAAAACACACTTGTTAGCATTTTAAAATTGTCGTTAATTCGGGTGTCGTGCCACACCCCCTGCGACCAAAATTTGTGAACTATTGGCGAACATTTGTAAAAAGTCATTTATCAACACATTAACAACACTGATTGAATTAAACCCCCAACCCTAACCAGCTACCCTAGAGACAGTGTACAAGTTCAGGGGCATGGGCAGGGGGCAGGGGGGATGGAGTAGGAGGATGGGCTGGGAGTGGGGGTGGGATTGTTGTTAAGTGTTGTCAACTCAAGCAGATTTAATTTGCCATGTTTGTTGCCCCACCCCCTTCCCCGCCCCGCCCCCTTTTCCCTGGTACTTTTTGCGATCTCAAGTGCAATAACAAACAAACTAAACAACTGTAAATGCAAATGTTGACATCACACCAACAACAACAACAGCCACACCCCCTTCACCAACGCCCCTGCTACCCCCTTTTGACCGCGTGGCAAGCAAAAATTTAATGCGACCGCCGTCGACTTTTATTTTTATGGTCCATGGAGAATTGCGGCACATGTAACTCTAACAGAGATAGATAGAGAGACAGAGAGAGATAGGGGAGAGAGAGCGCGAGAGAGTTGTAGAGACAATGCAACCCTGGGAAAGGTTGTAAACTTTATCAAAACAGAAGATTAAGTTGTCCCCAGAGAGACAACCCCTCCGCCCACTATGACATTCACTTGAGCGCTCTACAAGTTGTCTGTGTAATTGAAAATTGACCGTTTAATGTTGGGAAGCAGCAGGAAAAGCGCGGAGGAAAACGCGGCTGGCAACATTTCGTGGCACTAATAAGTACTCGAAAATCAGCGCGTGGCAACAACAAAACTCATTGTAGCGAATGAAGGCTGTAGAGGAGGAGGGGGCAGAGAGGGGTAATGGTGTTGTGGGAGTTTGTCAAGGACCAAGGAGAAGAGCAAGAAGAAGAAGTAGAACTGTCTACTCGAGTGCGTGACAAGTGCCGCGAATTCTGCTAGAAAATCTCCCTTTTGTCTACGTTCCTACTCTCCCTCTCATTCTATTTCTCTCTTTCTCCGCCTCTCTCTCTGCTTGTTGTTGCATTTAATTTAATTAGTTTTTGGCCGCTTTGTTGCATTTATACATTCAAGCAACGCCCTTCATTTCCTTCCACTCCCACCGCCCCTTTCCCACACCTTTCCGTCTTTAACTTGTGTCCTTCAGCAGTTTTGATTTTTCCTCCGATTTATGCGTAATTTTCGCATTTTCACTAATGACATTTCTGGAGAAAGGCAAATTAGACAAAAGTCTCCATGTAATTCTTCAAATACTAGGCGAGCTTAAGAAAGAGAGAGGGAGATAGCAGCAGCTTTGTTGTCTTGTCAACGAAGTGCGAGAAAGCAAATAGGAAGCAGAGATAAGGAGCGGTATAAGAGAGGGAGATAGTGGAAACTAAAACTTCTTTTCTCATGCCTTTTTGTTCTCCAGTTTCTTAGTTTACCCTTTCTATGTCCATTTCACTGTTTTGCTCTGCTTTTCACTTGTTAATTTTCGAAGTTTTGATGCATTGAAAGGGAAATCTGGGAAAACGTGAAAAACAATGTTAGAAATGCACACTGACGGGGCGAAACTTGGCAGAAATCCCAATTATCGAATCAATTAATTAATCAATAATTAATCATTGAGCTGCTCAGAGTGTAAGCTAAGTTTTATAATAGCTTAGAGAATAATTCACGCTAACTCAAAATTAAAGGGTATATTTGCATTAGTAAAGGGTACATTAAAATAAAGGATATATCTGCGTTAGTACAAATAAATCCCGGAGGGTTTGAGAAGCAGGACAGTATCGGATATTCTTAAACAGATTTTAAATATTTGTTTGTCTTCCGATTTCCTCATATTCCGAGGTGTAGAGGCTACATTAGCGCAATATCTGCTCATGCTGGGAGACAGGGTAACTTTAGTGTTCATTCAACTAGTAATTCGTGCTTTCGCTGCCAACTCGACCACTGCTGACTTAGAACTCTTACCCTCTTCTATAGGGTATTTCCGCACAACGCTTACTAACGATTTTCTCCCTTCGTTTCTCCCACACAGGTTTGGTACCAGAACCGCCGAGCCAAGTGGCGCAAGACGGAGAAGTGCTGGGGTCACAGCACCAAAATGGCGGAGTACGGCCTCTACGGGGCGATGGTGAGGCACTCGCTACCGCTGCCGGAGACGATCATCAAGTCGGCAAAGGAGGACGAGTCGGTGGCACCTTGGCTGCTGGGTATGCACAAGAAATCGCTGGAGGCTGCCGAGCTGCTCAAGAGCGATGAGAGCGATCGTGAGACGCCGACATCCGATGACACGAATACATCGTATTCAGCAGGAAGCACGCACAACTCTCCCATCTCTAGTTTCTCGATATCGCGACTGTTGTTCGATGCACCGCCACCGCCCGCTGCTGGTGGCAAGCAAAGCAAGCACGCTCATGTGCATGCCCACGCCCATGCCCATGCCCAGGCGCAGGCAGCTGCCCATGCGCACGCCCACGCTCATGCACACGCCCACATTGCTGCGGCGAATGCGGCAGCAGCGGCAGCGGCTGCTGCGCATCATCATCATCACGGCGATGCGGCTGCTGCCGCCGCTGCTGCAGCAGCAATGCATGCTGGTATTGCCCAACAGCAGCAACAGCAACAACAGCAGCAGCAACATCAACTTGGTCATCATCCTCATCATCATCATCAGGCGACAGCAACGCAGCAACATCAGCATCATCCGTACAACCAGCAGCAACACTTGCATCACTTGCAGCAGCTGCAGCAACAGCAGCAGCAGCAACAACAGCAGCAACAACAGCAGCAGCAGCAGCTAGCCGAACAGCGTCAACAGGTGCAACATGCGATGCACCTGCACCATCATGGTGCCACCGCCGGTTATGCAGAGGCTGCTGTTGCCGCTGCTGCTGCCGCTGCTGCAGTCGCTGCCGCTGCCAATGCACGCAATGCGGCAGCAGCTGCGGCTGTTGCTGCTGTCGCAGTTGCCGATTCCGAGGAACCGGAGGCGGAACTGGAACTGGAACAGGAGTTGGATGAGGAGCCGGAGAACGATGCGGATGCGGATGTTGATGATGATATGGATATGGATAAGGATTGTGGGGACGCGGATGTTGAAGCGGATATCGATGCGGATATTGAGCATGAGAACGATAACGACAACGATGCCGACGGTGATGGCGATATTGATATCTGTGACGACGAAGACGAGGCCGTTGCACATCAGCAACTGTTGCTCAAGGTCAAACAGGAGCAATCTTCGACGGCAGCAACAGTTGGTGGCCCCAACGACTGTGGCAGCAGATGAAACATGTACATCGATGTCTTGTTCTAAGCCCAGTTAGCAGACAACGATGCACACACACACACACACACCCAAACACACTCATACGCATACACACAAATATTTATTGAGCGAAGGAAGCGAAGAAGTTGAAGAAGTTCGAGACGAAGGGCAGCGAAAGGGAGCCAAGCAACGCGGCAATGATTAATTTCTAAGCATAAATCTAATAAATTAATTAAATATTTAACATAATACATTCTTTTTTTTCATATACCTAAGGCACCTCTAACTAATTAAAAACAACAAAAATGACACCCCAACAATGTGGTTTGCATACAATTTTTGTTCTTAAAAATAAATAAGTTTTTTTTTTGCAAATTGTAAATATTACAAGTAAACGAATATTAAACTCAAATTTAATTTTAAGCAAAGAAATTAACGAAAGCAACACAAATAAAAACAAATAATATATGCTAAATGTGATTTAATTTAGTTTTGATGAAAAACAAAATGAAAAAAAAGGCTTTTTATCGTTTAAGTTAATTTTTTTTTTTTTTTTGTTTAAATTTAAAAAAAAAAATTTGTTCATGTCGTCCCTAAAAAGTACTCGTAATTTAATAAAAAAAATTTTAATATAATATGAAAAAAATATATAAATAACTAATTTTTTTTTTTTCAAATTTAACTGTAAATAGTGCACACCACAAAATTAAATTTATAAATAAAAAATGATTAAAATTTATGAAACATTTCAAATAAATTGAAAGGAAAAGAGATTAATACATAGAGGGAAAAGTGAGAGAAGCAGAGCTTCGGCAGTGTCGAAGCTGAAAAGCGAGAAAAGGAAGCAAACGAAATTTCAATGCATTACATATTTCATAACAAATTACATTAAAAACTACATCGCTTAAAGGCGCGTGTCAGAAATCAATTCAACACTTGATGAACTTAGTTAATAGAATTCACAGACACTGAAACACACTCATACACAGTGTAACAATGTAACAAATTTAATTCTCAGTTCTTGTATTTATTATTTGTTTTATTAATTGATTGATTGTGCAACAAAAAAATGCAGATACAAAAATAATTATATGCAAGTTAGATGAAATAAAATGGAAGACATAAATACATATACCTAAACTACAATGTGTTTCATTTATCATCAGTTAATTGGGACAAGTGGGAACAAGTGGATGTAGTTACAATAGCGGAAGCTGACGCTAAAAGACCCTGTAGTGGGTTTAATGTAACTAGGAATTATTTTAAAACGTATGACATTTTCGAATAATTCTCCGATCAGAAGAAGTCGTTTGATACTATATATTAGTTAGATACTTGGGTCTAGACATCTTAAATTTCACTGTAGTGCCACAGCGTTGTCAGGACTCACGCCTACTCTTCAAAATACGCCCATTTTATTTCTTGTCCCTAAAACCTGATAAACTCAATCAATTTGCAATATTCCAATCTGTCCAATTGGAAAAATCAAACTGATTTGATTTTTGTATTCCCATTAAATTTGAATTTAAATTCAAATTTGGCGCTCAATTTTTGTATAACAGTTAGTAGCGCCCTCCTTGTTACATATTTGCTCCAAAAGTCTGGCAGCATCAACGGCGCCAGCCACGCTAGTTACGTGCTGAACATATAGAGAGCGTTTTGTGTTCCAGCTTAGTACAGTGCTGAATTCATAGGTAGCGTATATTCATGGGTAGGCAACAACTTAAGTGCCATCATTTGCTCATACTTATGTCAAAAGAGTGGCAACGCCACAGCAACTAATCTTATGAGCCTAATATATAGATGGCGCTAGTTCAGTTTTCCGCTGAAAACAGATGTCGCTACTCAGTTTAGTGCAGCGCTTAATCTATAGATGGCGCTACATCTCTTTGTGAGTATTCAAGTGTTTGAGTTTTTGTTCACAGTGCTTTGGGACCCAAGTTGGTGATGAACGCTGAGACCGGAGTCGAATACTATAGTCGACCGTGAGTCTCAGGTTCGAAGCCACACCCTGACATGAAAAATTAAGTAAAAAAATATTAAATTAAATTAAAATACCCCTTAACGCCACGCGCCCCCTTTGCACATAATATTGCAAGTGGGCGTGCCAGTGTATTATTCAAATATACTTCAGGAGGGGATAGAAAACGAATTTCTCTGAAGGAAGCCGGGTGAAGTCGCCGAATTTAAATTTCTAGACCCCCGGTGCCAATTGATGAGGAACAATTCTTTTTTCTTTTTCGCTAATAATAAAAAATTATATTTATGTAGTAATAATAAACTATAGTTTATTTTGGTATATTGTTATTGTTGCGTCTTTTCATGTTTAACAACCTTGAAAACCCAACGGGAAAATAAAATATAAATAAGTAGAATAAATGTTGAGTGTCATTTTCATTTGTTGACTTTGGCAAAATAGCACATAAATCAAATTTCCGATGCCGGTGCCGAGTTGATGCTGATGGTAATGCCGATGACAAGACCCAAGGGGAAGGTATAGATGCGATACTTCCGCAGCTGCTGACGCACTATATCTATGTACCTATAGCTAAATATAGGTCTGCATATCTGTGAAAACACTGTCAAATTTTAAAAACATTGTACCACGCTGTCTGGCTGACTATGACATACCCTTTTAATTGTTCCTTAGGCAGAGGCCTATAAAAAATTGAACAAAACTTGTAAACACTATAAAAAAGGTAATTTCACATTGAAAAGATATAAATACTTAGCTTTTTGATAATAAATCCAAAGTGATAAAGAATTTCGAATCTAAAATGATTAAAAAATATGTGGTCGTTGGAAGGTGACATTTTATTATTTAAAATCAAAAAAATTATGAATTTTCCAAATTTTTAAATCAATTTAAAATCATAACCCAATTGAGGATTTAATGAGTTTTATATAAATTTTGTGTAAGTTTTCTTAAAACATTTTTTTTGGAATTAAAATTTATTCAAAAAAATTCAACGATTTTGGAATTTTCTAACATTTAAAATAAATATCGGTTTAGGCATAGTTTTATAATGCATCTTTAAGAAACTATAGTGACTTGTGACAAGCACACAAAGGGAGAGAGGGCGAGCCAGAGAGAGAGAGAGAGAGAAAGAAAGACGCAAGGAATGGGGCGAGAGAGAAACTATAAGATGCGTGCGTGCGCCAATCTTAAGTGCGTGGGAAGGAACCTCTTTGGCCCGCTGCCAGTCAGAGGGTGGAAGGGGGAGGGACTGGGACCACGGTTATTGTGGTCATGCCCTGGGGTGAAAGGGGAGCGATGGGGGCTGCGTTGCTATCTACAACAAGGCGACCGTGCGGCGTTAATCTTGGACATTAAATTGGACCGATCTGGTTGCGTGGCATAATTGAAATGTGCCTTCGTGCTCGTTGGACAGATTCGAGGGCAGCAGACTGAAGGCAGCATTGGCACTCAAGATGAAATACAATACACTAAAAGTAAAACCGAACAACAAAAACAAAAATAAGGAGGAAAAAACAAAAACAAAAGATTTTAATTTAATTTAATAATAATTAGTTGCTCGAGCAGCTAAAAACAGAGAACGCGGACTAAAGCAGACCACCCACACTGAGCAGCTGTCCACTGGAAAAGACCTCGGCATTAAATCAAAAGCAACCTTCAATTATAATTTGTCATATATTCATATTAAATAAGTTCAGCTGCTCTAAAAACAAAACAAGTCAAAGAATCTTTCTGTTTTTTGTACATGTGCTAATTCTATGATTAAGCTGTACATCTAACAAATTTCAGCAGCTTTGCACCACTGTGCGTTCGGTTTAGTTAGACTGGCTATGGGGACTGAGAACGGCTTTAAGAACAGCTTTAAAGCTTACTTTAGCGAAGTCACTGCCAATTAAAAGCTTTAACTCAGCTTGGAAAAAGCTTTGGGCTTAGTCGACTGCTTAATGACTTAACTTTTCTATGTAATTTCACGGGAAGAGTTCCGTTTATGCTTAAGAAATCGAAGTGAAATTTTTTATGCACGCAGCTTAATTAGTGTTCTGTATAATAACCCACTCACTGTCAGTCTGAAATCATTCAAATCTATTATATTAGCTAATTAGCAGAGATAATTTAAAAATCATTTGAGCTTTTGAGCAATTCGATGCCTACAAAGACTTTGAAAACATCTGTAGTGCGAAAAAGTTTTGCTAAAAATAAAATGCGATTTGAGAATTTTTTTTGAAATGCTCGACACACTTGCAACTTGCCTGGTGCCTTGTGCCTCGTGCGGCTGTTGCATGCTGACTAATGCGTTGAAATGTGAGGAAAATCGTTTTTCCAACTCAAAAAAATAGCAAACTCAAATGAAAAATGCGCAGCATATGCCGCTTATTCACACAAGAGCAACAGCATGCATAAAAGAAATATCAAAACCAAAATGAAAACCGCAAAACAAAAAATACAAAACCAACGACAAGAAGAAGAAGCATAACAAGTGAAAAGGCGAATTACCGAATTACCCAAAAACCGAAAAACCGAAACGAACAAAATCGACAAAATGCCCCGCAAAGTGTCAAAAATGCGTCAAGATCAAAGCGAACAACAAATTTCACCGCCAGTTGGCAAATGCAACGATAAATTGGCCACAATAACCACACACATACCTCTATAATATACGTACATATATACACAGATATATGTTCACCTCTGAACATGCCGGTGTTTGCATGGCCCGTACACCCATTAATAATTTAAAGAATCGGGGTGAAAGCCACCACAAACGTCATTTATGAGCTTAAAAAGTATAGTCGGTATATATGCTTGATTGGTCTGTACAGATCAGACGGTGTTAATTTGATTTAGCAGTTCAAGAGGGCACAAAGCAGACAGATTTGGACGGTAAATTACTAAATTTACTTGCATTTCTGATAACTTTCTAAATATGGAAAATATCTGATATATGTCCTTATTACTCGCTATATACACAAATAAATGTTTTTATTTAAAATTAATTAGAGGCTATGGCCAAAAATATATTCTATTTTATATAAGCATAACTTAATTCAAGCTTCAATATTATATTATAATTTAGTGGTCTATAATACTTTGCTCACATTTGCTTCGTTTTACATTTAGAGGATATCTTTCAGTCCATCACTTCCACCAAAATTATTTTATTTTATTTGGAAAGATTTCGTTTTCTTACAAATTGCAATTTGTGTTTGCTTAAGAAATTTGCTGACTGCTGTTGCCATATGTCCAATACAGAATCACATACATTTTCAGCTGCTTCTTTCCACCTCTTTTTTCCCCCTTTCCCTGCATTTCTCCGTTTCTCGACGTTTTCTGCACTTTTCTCCGAGTGACTCAAAAGTGAAATGCTTTTTGTTTATTTTGCTCCTACTCGCGGTTTGGCTTTGTTTTTGCATATTGCCTTGGCACTTGGTTGGTTTTATGGCTCCAATGCACACACATACACAAGCACGCACACACATTGAGCTGCTAGGATTGAAAACCGAAGAAGAAGCAAAAAAGTTGATTTTCCAAAGAAATCGTTTAATGCATTTAAATGGGCTCGATTATAGAGTTGGCAGCACTGCTAAGAAACTCCATATGGCAAATCTGACAGCTGTCAATTTGAATCGAGTGGCAACGCCGGCGCCTTGATTAACCTGTCACCCGTCACCCTTCTGTTCGATGCTCAAGTTCAACTCAAGATCTGTTACGATGGCGATGGCGCCACTGAAATGTCATGGCTACTGCTTGAAGGTGCGGGAATAGAAGTGAACGACTACGAGATACCATATGTAAAAGGGTAAACCCCTTTGTTTAGATATTACAGAATATTTACAAAACGAAAATCACTTAACTCAAAAATCAATACATTAAAATTAAAAATGTTTTTTTAGCAAAGTAATTCAATTCTAAATTTTAATTTAATAATTTAATTTAAAAAAATAATTTAATGATACGCGTTTTTTTAACACTAAAAAAATGGTAAACAAGTTAAAAAAACGCATTAAAAGTTTTTTCAATTTTTAAGTTGAGAAATTTTGTTAAGAACATTTTTTATACCCTTGCAGAGGGTATATTGTTTTTGTCACGAAGTTTGTAACGCATAGAAGGAGACGTTTCCGACCCCATAAAGTATATATATTCTTGATCAGCATCAACAGCCGAGTCGATATAGCCATGTCCGTCTGTCCGTCTGTTTCTATGCGAACTAGTCTCTCAGTTTTAAAGCTATCTTGATGAAACTTGGCACAAATGTGTATTCCCTTTGCACGCAGAACATTTGTTAAAATCGGCCAGATCGGATCACTATATCATACAGCTCCCATAGGAACAATCGGCTAAAACTGGTGAAAATGCTTGGTATGAAAATTTTCTGTGTCTCTTGTACGATTTGAACCAAATTCACGCAATACGCATTTGTTATCATTATCCATCTGCCGACCAAATTTTATCCGGATCGGACAACTATATCATATAGCTGCCATAGGAACAATCGGTTAAAACTGGTGAAAATGCTTAGTATGAAAATTTTCTGTGTCTCTTGTACGATTTGAACCAAATTCGCTCCATATGCATTTGACATAAAGTCCTTAGTGTACACCAAATTTCATCTAGATCGGACTACTATATCATATAGCTGCCATAGGAACAATCGGTCTTTGAAAAAAAATTAACGCAATGTGCATGACTGCAAGGGTATATAATCTTCGGCTAGCCGAAGATAACCTTTTTTTCTTGTTTTTAAATTTAATTTAAAACAAAACAACTGTATTTATTTTAAAAACTCAATGATAAGACATACTCCACGTGTATTTACAGGGTATTTAATAGCCCATCACACTTCACTACTTCGTGCTTGTCTTCGTTCAAGTTATTCCAGATTTTTATATGCGTTTTATTATTAGAAGTTTCAATTTATTTATCCCACTCCCCTCGTTCGCCAACAACAAAAAATACAAAAATAAAAATTAGAAGATGAAAAAAGAAATCGAAGAAGAAGAGAACAATAATTAAACAATAATCAAAACATTTTAAGCGCCTTTCAAGGCTGACGAGTCCGAGCCCGAAGCCAAAGGGGGCGAAGAATTAGTTGGGCGTGTGCCTCCCTGTCCTTGTCCCCCCCCAGTCGCATCCCAAGAGTATTTCGATGAATTAGTCTGTCGTGTAGACTAGCAAATGCCCTACAATTCAGACGCGTAAAAGACAACAACAATGAGAACTCAGAGCGCAACAAATTAATCCATAATAAAAGAGGGGGCGTGGGGAGCGCAGAGCAGAGAAAAACTCATATATATATACACATAAAATAAACAAATGACAGGCAACAAATTGTAAAGCGTTATTTTTTTTTTTGTTTTGTTCTCGTTATACCCTTTAGCCGAAATTTGCCTATCATGTGGGTATGCTCTTTGGGGTTTAAATTTGTTTTCGAAATGAAGATTTATTGCTGACACTTAAAATAAGATTTTAAAAGAAACAGAAAAAAGAAAATGTTTTTCTCACAGCATTCAAAAATTAACTTATTTAAATAGAATAGAGTTGTAAACATGATGCGTTGTTCTTATTCTTGCAGTATCAACCTTTATTTTAAAATTAAAGAAATGTTGTATCTGAACTGGTTAAAACTTGACACCACAATTTGTAATTTAAAGCTATTAATACTGTTTTAACTACACATAAATTCATTTAAATATAACTTCAACAAGTTGTATTACATGAAAATAGGAACTAGAGATATTATGTTAAATTTGAAATCACAACCGCGATTTTAATAGGGTTTTAAAATGTCAAAATGCATTAAAAAAGTTTGCTTAAAGGTCATTAAGGTTTCTATATATTTATTTTAATTTAAAACATAAATTGGACTGTGAATTATTAAAGCCTAACTTCTTTATTAGCTAATTACACGGCTTTGCTCAGAGCAGGTCAATCCCATTTCCATTTCTTAGAAATATTAAAGCCACACTTTAAAATAAAGTTTCGTTTAAATATAATATCCTAAAACAGATTAAAGATCAAAAAATAATTTAAATAACTCAGTGGAGTTTAATTAAATATTTCGTAATGATTTAAATTTTCATATTAAAGAAAATTATTCCAAGAATGAATGCTAAATTTAATAGACTTATTTAAATACCTTTAAATGCAGATCATTACTTTCAAATGGTGGTGTTTGCCTTACAAATTTGGTAGTGTGTTGCAATAGGGGCAATAACTGATAACAGGGTATCTGCAGCACGACTACAATTATGTATAACACTCTGCTTGCGTTTATTATTATTGCCAGAGATGCTGGCCACTCATTGTAGCTGTGTGGTGGTGTTCGGACTGTAGTTGTTGTTGTGGTTGTTGTTTCTGTGGTTGTTGTTGTTGCTGTGGTTGTTATTCTTCTCGCTATAGTTTTGATTAATTAATTTCCTGACTAATTCCTGCACAATGCGCGACTCACTGGAGCCGCAAATGTGCCAAAAAAGAAAATGAGACGCAAACGACAATAGAAAGAGACAAAAAATATTTTAGCAAAAAATAAACTACCATAGAAATTTGCAACTTTATGAAGAACTAAGTAACTTCATTAGCGAACTCGAATCACGAGGAGAAGAGAAGGAAGATGAAGGAGAGTATGAAACGGGATGAATATAATAGAAAAGAAGGGGTAGATGAGAGGGAGAAAGGTAGACAATCACGTGCCTTCGTGCGGGTGTCGAACAGAAACGAAGAGAAGAGAAAAGAAAAGAACAAATCAAACGGAACTGGAACTGGAACTGTATCGGGAACTGAGACGTCGAGTGTTATTTGTGTTGATTATTTCGAGTGTTTATTTGTTGATTGGTTGGTATAATGGATTTTTGGTATTGCTAATACATAAATTATATATACTCGCAGCAGCTGCTGCTTAAAACTGAATACTGAATACAAAAAAAGTAGAGACAAACGAAAGACAAACTCAAAATAAGTCGAACTTAAGCGATAATTAACGTTTTGCATGATGTCCCTGTGATGACAATGGTAATCAGTTTGCTAATTGGTGGAGTAAGTTAAGACGGGTGGCAACACTGTGACGCGTATTTTATTTAGGTGGCAACAGTCAATTGTAAACTAATTTTATAAGGGAGACTAAAAAGCTTAAATCCTTTAGACTTATGGCAGGTGACAACGCTTAAAGTAACGTATTATTTTGTCCCTGAATTAACTCAAATGAGCATCAAATTTCAATCTACTTTCATTGCATGATTCACGCCTCTAAAACTGTCAAAATTTTCACTTGACATTTTATTTTCAATTCTTCTTTGTGCCACATTCGTAAACGTTCACTCAAAGACTCCCAACTTTTACGCAAATTTAATTGTAAGTTTCTATTCTATGTAGACTTTAAACACTCTTCAGTCAGTTCTTAAAACTCTTAAGCTTATAATAGTTTTTAACGAATTTGGAAAACTTGTGAACAGGTTTTTGAATACCTCTAAAATGCAATGATTTTGTTTGCCTTGCTTTGACTGCGCCCAAGTGCAATCACAAGACACCTCAGGGGAAAACTGATATTCAGGGTCAAGTTGGACATTTGCTGCGATAGCCTTCAATTGTTCCACAAAGTGATGGAAAGGGAGGGGTCTTTTCGGTGCGGTGGTTTGAGGGGGAAACTACTGTGATTCTTAGCACATTGTGACTAATGTTGTTGTCTTGCTGCGGCTGCGCAGTCGCTGCGCTGCGTGCGTCAGCGTTAACTGTGGCTCGAGCCAAACGACGATTCTTTTCAAAGCCCAGCACCAAGAAAGGTAGAAGAGCATTATTGATTTGTGGTATTAATGCTCAGCAGCCTTGAGTTGGGTATAAATTCAGTCCCACCGATTACCAACTGTTGAATTAAACACTGAAATATGTACTACACTATTAGCAATTATTAAACACTTATTGATGTTGAAACTTGTCTTACTAAACAAAAAATGAAATTTCGAGGGAATAGGGAATAGGAATGGGTTTTACTGAAAAAGTTTATAAATTAGACTACGCTGAGTTAAATATCTAAAACTAACTTTTATGGTTCGAAAATGCATAGAACATTTGGTTCAATTTGGTTAATAAATTATTAGAAAGTGAAAAGATTTATTTTTCTATAAATATTTATTATTTCTGAACAGTCAATAAAAATAGTCGTCAAAAAAAGCTTAAAATTGTTTAGTCATAAAAGTCGAACAATATTTATTTATTTATCTTATGCATAAAGAAATTTATTTTGAAATGACAATAAACCATTATTTGATACCTGAAATTTTTGTAAAAATTTGTACAGCTTTGTTTTAACTTCCCAAATAACTGAATTTAAACCGATAAGTTTAAGATAAATTTTTTCGATCTACAGAGTACTTTTGCTGTCGAGCAGACACGATTTTAACACTCAGCGTTGTTTTCCATCATCGTAGACTTATTGGCTGGAGATTCAGATGCTAAAAATAGCTGCCAGCTCGCTGATGAGTAGCAGCTAACAGAGAATCAAGAGGGTGCGGCAGGGGAGAGTGGGGTCACAGGAGGGACAGACGGTGGTAGGGGGGTGACTAGTAGGGAGTGTCGAGGCACCGAGGCATCGATAACCACAATAGTTGATAGTTGCAGTCAAAGCGAGTGAATATTATTTTTGAATTGTAATTGAATTGGCACTGCCTGTCGCACTAACTGAAAGATCAAACAAGTGTGCACACACACAAGCACACACATACACATATATAACTATTAAGTGTATATGTATATACAGACAGATATAGCGAGTGCTTCTATAAATATTTGCCCAACTAACCGGGTGTCATGGATATTATTGACGACGTTCCGTTGACTCATGCGCAAACAACTTGGCTTATTAGAAATTCAAAGCTGTTCGTAAGTCTCCTTCCACCTCACCCCTCCTCTCTTTCACTCACTCTCCCTCCCGCCACCTCTCTCCTGTTGCTCCCTTTGAACACAGTTCCTGCTTTTTGCATAGAGTAACATAAAACCAACGTCAGTTTTGGCTGCCTTCGCTCAGGGGAGTGTGTTGATTACTAGAGTCGAAAAGAGGGGAGTGGAGGGGACTATTGGGGCACCCTCCAGGGGGTAGTGGGGAGAAACGACCGTGTTTGTCAATGTTGATTAGCGGTTCAAAGGGGGAGAAGCATTCACATGCAAATGAGCTTAATCAAAAACAGAGCTGGCAAACGGGCAAACTGGCCAACAAGCTAAATGGCAACAGCCAACTGTTGAGCCGGCTTTTAGCCAAAATGTCTATGGGGCCAACCCGCTGGGCACCGTGTTGACAACGTGGCCCGAAAGCATTAGAAGGCCTGTGCTTAAAAATTACAAAGGGTAAACTGAAGTAGGCTCAAAAATGTTGTAGAAAAAAGCAAATTACAAAAAGTATTTTGAGATGAGTATTTTATTAGATGAGTTAAAGTTGCACTTATTATTAAAGTAGTATACATTTCATATATTTTCTTCAGTTTTTTTTTAATAATTAAAAAGTTTATAATAATGCCAAAACTAATGTCGTCAAGCAAACAAAGGAACAAATTATCATACTGTCGGAATATGTAATAATTATTTTTAAATATTATTTAACAAAAATACAGCATAATTATATAAATTTGTTAAGAAATAAAGCAACATCCATACCAAAGTACCATTTTCTTTTTGACATATATGTTAAGAAGTAATTTTCCGGCGTACCTGTTTGCTCTCGGGCATGCATACAAACTAAATGAGTGATTACAGAGTCCCATACAGTTGGGCTTACTCAGCTTTGGCTTAAATTTTTTGGGCAACTGGGCGAACTGACAGACTGAGCTGGGCGTGGCTCGGATCGGGGTGCTAATGAAAAAAAGCAAACAGTTTAATCACAAAATATTCAAATTTGCATATAAATTATTATTTCGTCTCTTATTTTTTTTCTTTTCTTCTAAGACAACGCAAAAAAATAACAAATAATCAGCTTATTTTAAATATACATTTTCGTATCGATTAATTTGTTTTATTTTATTTTTGGGTTATTTTTTGTTGCGACTTGAAATTTTTTGCGAAAAGCATTAGCAACAAATATAATAAAGTTAATGTTAAAACTCATTTGCATCGATTTAAAGTCAGATCTGTAGGCGTGGGCGATGCACAAAATTCAGACATCGAAAATTTCGCCCGGTTAAACGTGTTTGGACATGCACGCGGCATTTAGTCAATAGTTTGGTCGAGAAAGTTAACCAAAATTTGAGTTTAGTTTGCTAAAAGCTGGCAAAAATAGCAGAAATCCATCAAACAACAAAGACTTGATCACTCGGCAAGTAAAACACATTAATTTAAGAAAAATAAAAGTTTCTTTTGGCACTTGTTGAACACTGATTAATATAAATGCAATCTATTGTTAATGAAGTAACATTAATGAAAGAAAAATTAATTATTTGGCACAGAAAAATTAAACATAATAAGTTAAAAAATAAAAAAAAAAATTTGAATAATTTAAAATAAGCTCGTAGTTCAGAACAAAGCTCTTAAGCCCCGCATAAAAGTAAGAAATGCTAAAGTATAATATAATTTTGAAAAACTTAATTTAATTGAAATAAAGTTTTAAATTGTTTGTAAATGCTTTATAAATAAAAATAAATAATATCAAACAACTGTTAACCCAGGCTTTCCCAACACTAATACTGATACAACTCTGAACACTGATCAGTACATTTTTTAATTATTTCCAGTTTGTTTACTGCGAATTAAGTTAACGCCAACAAATAAATTTGAACTTAAACATGCTATAAAATCAAAGTAAATATTTTTTCTTCAGTTTAATATGGGAAAATAGTTAAAGAAAATTTACAAATACGGAATCGTTACAAAACTAAAGTAAAATATTCATAACTTGCTCAAAAATTAAATAAAATAAATGGAACTAAATTTGTTTATAATAAAATACCCAAGCTTACATGTTCTTTTAACACAAACACTAGTTAAACTTGTTGAATACGAAAAACATTTAGTCTGTCGCCAAGGTAAGAAACGCAGTGCTGTCATATCAAGTATACGCAGTATCTAACGGGGCAAAGCACTTGACCACAGAGCTGCTTGGAATGTGCCTTAAAGAAGCAAACGGAACTATAATAAGAAAAATAGTCATGATTTAATATACGAAACAATCTAATCGACAATGACTTTTGAACGGAACCCCCCCGTTCGTCTACCCCGCTAAAAATTCCCACAGACATTGCGGAAAAGTCGATGGCAGGCAAATCATTTTGATTGGCTAGCGATAAGAGTGGAGAGCCAAGGTTTTTACCAATCCAAAGAGACCCGACGGCTGCTCCAAAATGTATTGGGGTCTGTATATGGAATCCCAGATTACGGGGTATGTCCAGTTTGTCGCACTTTTATAATTAGCAATTACAAGCGTGTATTTTGTTAACAGCGCTCGGCATTGTATCACTTATCTACGGGCGCTTATAATTTATTGCCTTAAACAATATATATGAGTATTTTAGCTATTGTTGTTTTTATTGCTACGATCGCTGGTAAATATCTTGAATTTATAAGTTAATTGAATTAAGTAATTATTGCTATTTTGAACAAATGACTTCACATCGTTAGCCGAACAACAATTCGCCTCGTCTATCATCGTCGGCTGATCGTCTCGGTTGACCGATCACCGTCAATCCCATTGGTCAACCAACCACAAAACGTTAATGGGTGGAGCCTAAGTTAGCCAAGTTGTCTGAGGTCTGAGTCAGGCAAATAGCTGATAGCTCCTAGATTGTTTTAAATTATATAAGGATCATTTGATCGCAATTATTGTTTACTCTACTGAGTCACGCGATCTCAAATGATCTTGCTTGTAGGTGGAGTCAACTAATGCCCTGAGTCAGTCTTATATATTAAATATAAATTTGTTTAGTCAACTACTATATTAAACAAATGTATGAAATTTAATAGAAAATTCATGAATCGCTAATATGAGAAAATTTATCCATATCCTATGTAAAAAAAATTATATTATTATGATATATATATGAATACTCACGTTAAAAATAAAAAGAAATTAAGCTAACTCATTTATCCCATTTCCAGGATTATTTAAATTATATAAACTAAGGATCAGCTTTTTATAAGACATTAAACTTCATTTAGAAATGATTAATTGAAAAATGTTTCATTTAAAATTAAAAAATATTTAAAAAAATTATTTCCAATAAATACATTAATTCACTGCAAATTTTTATAAAAATTCTCTAAGTAACTTAAAAGATCCTTAAATCTTTAAAGTTATTTGCACTTTTTAAATCTCGTCCTACTTAATAATTTCAAAATTCATTTCAGTTTCTTAAAATAATATCGCAATAAGTGACATGATCCTTTACAACTTAATAGCCATCACTTAAGACAGTTAACTGTTGTTTATAATCACGTTGAATGAGTCAGACATTAATTCCCAGGCTGTCTGCATACTCGTATCATAAAGATCATTTGTTTATTGATCACTTTCATTTGCAGTATGTAAATTAGGTACACAACTCTGACTCACTGTCTCTACAGATCATACAGTGGGTGAAGCTTAGTTGTATCACGCTTTAGCTACAGCTATGACCTGAACAACTGATCTACAATTATATAGAACAGATTCATTGAAAGATAAGGTATAGTTGAAAAGAACCTGAGTGATTATTTTTTATTGACTAATATTGTGGAATCAGAGTTGAAATCCTTGAAAAAGTAAAGCAAATTATGAAATCCGAACAACTACAGTGAATAGCAGATTATTTGAAATTTAACTTTTATTGTTTCTTTCTTTGTTTTAAAATGAAATCCAAACAAAACTCAACATCTTTTGGTGTCCAATCAATTCGACTTGCATAGCACAATTGAGTCACGATTTTTACTTGCTTTTTATCATGCACTAAATATTTAATTTTTCACACTAAGAATTTTCCACAGAAAATTGAATCTTCTTCCCCTTGGGCTCTATTTGCTTAGACTTATCACTTCCGTAACCATCCACCCGCTAACCTTTTAAGCTTTTGTTCAGTCACTCAACCATAATTTACATATGTCTTAGTCGATAAGCTGCAAATAGTAGAGTTGGTTAACTGGTAATTGGAGTGGAACTAACTTAGTGTGTGTGTGTAAGTAAGTGCAAGAACACTTTTCTAAAAAACTGTTCTCACCTTCAAAACAACCCTTAAGTATCTGTATGTTAATAAGTTACTTTTTGCTAGATAATCATAACGACCAATAATTATTAGCTACAAGAGCACGGAATTTAAAAATTTGATATATTAAAAATTTTCTAAAATACAACTGGTATTTTTAAAAAAATTTCATGTTTAAATGTTTATTCTACGCTTTCAAAGTTTTATTGAAAGAACTCAAATAACAGTTTACCCTTAATAAGATTAAATTATTTTCAATAAATTCGGAGAATTTAAAAATTTAAAATAAATCAAATATTTAATTAATCTATTAAAACAAACTTTTAATTTTAGCAAGTGGAACTTAAGTTAAACTTAAATTATAAGATAAATAAATCATTATTATAACAGTTTGTCATTTTTATGGTATCTTTAACTGTATGTTAGTAAAACGACAATATTGCATTAATTTAACACATCAGCTCTTGTGAGTATCTTTAAGCTACAAAGCACACATAAAGATACACTTTACGATACTCAAATAAAAGTTTTATTAATAAATAAATTTGTAATGGAAATACAGATTAAATAGTTCAAAGATACAAAGCTCTAGGAAGATTACAAAACTAACTTAAAGCAGTTGTTTCAATTAAAATGAGCACTTATTTAAATAAAATACTTTTCTCTGCTCCTTTAAGACTTCACTTAGTTTTAATCTTTTCTAGCTACATACATTACATTTACAAATCCATCTTATCAATTGACCTTGAACCAAGTGACACATAAAAGACTTGAATTCATGAGAAATTTATTGATTTAAAAGTAACAGTTGTGTTGTGTGCAACTGGGAAACCCAAGCTGCTGTTTTCTCAAACTCCTGTTTTACTTTCATTCTCTCTCTCTCTCTCTCTCTCTCTCGCTCTCTCTGAGAGAATAACAGTTTAGTTATCTTAAAGTCACCATCTCGCGAGCTGTTGTTGTTGCTGTTTTCGACCCTGTTGTTGCCCGCACAAATGTAATCTTTATTTAATTTAAAGTTCACTTATAGGTTGAGGATATGATTCATTTTAATTGAGAACATTCCAGCGCATTTCAAATGCTGTTACAACAACAACGCGACCACACAACGAATGCCACGACCAGAGGCTTAGTGTCATCTCAAAAGGGGGACCATTAAAGCTGTGCTTTTCTGCACGTACTGCAACGAAGTGTGTCTACAACTTTGTAATCCCTAACAAGTATGAAAGGTTAGTCAAGTGACCCGACTGCAAAATACCCCGTACTCGTTATAGTGATGTGTAATTAATTTTTTACAATTTGCGGGGTTGGTAAAGAGTGTGTCAACAATTGGAAATAAACTGGAACTGTCTGACATATAGACGGGCTGTCATTCCAAGTTTAGTGGCTCTAGCTGTTATAGTCTCTAAGATCCAGGTGTTCATTCGGCAGACTAAAATTGCAAAATCTTCTTGGCAGTTGCTGGTCAACAATAAATATACTTAATGGGGTCGCAAATGATAACCTTATAGACAGCTCTAGTCTTCTTAGAGTAAGGGTTCTAAAAGGTGTATTAATTTACAAGGGATGAGTTAACTGACTCTACCCCCATTGACCACGCCACTGCTCGCTGAGGAAAATACAGTGCCTCCTTATCAGCAGCGCTCGCCACATACAAATGTTTGTGTATTGTATGAACATTAAAAAGCCAAGAGGTTCTTCCACATACTAGTACCTATGAATGTGTGTATATACATGTATGTGTGTGCGTGTATGTACACGTGTGCGTGTGTGTGCGTCTTTTGCGTTGTCTGCGCCGGCGAATTTCAAAAGCGTCGATCTGCTTGGACTTGAGACCTCATTTCGTACAGAGACCGATGAGGAAAAGGGGCAGCTACGAGTTGAGGAAGGGAAATAAGAGGTGTTAGTGCTGTTGGTGGTGGGGAAGACCAGGCGGGGTCAGGATTGCTTGGACTGCTTTTAAGTGGCATCCCACGCATTTGTTGACGCCATTAGCAGCCACATGCCTAAGGCCAAATCACAAACGCAAATATGTGGACAGCGAGTGGCGGTAAAAGGGGCGGGGAGATAGAGGCGTTGGAAGGTACAGTGGACACACATAGAGGGGACAATACCAACTCACGAATCGGCAAACAATAAAACCATAAAAAAGGGAAATGTTAAATTTTTCTTTCTAGTTTTTCTATTTGTTGTTGTTGTTGCCTTTTTTACCTTTAATAAGATGGTCGAGAGACGTGTGGATATGGAAAATGGAAATGTCCTATGCCGTCCTTCGAGTGTTTGAATTAATTGCGTAGCGCACGCCCGGCTGGCGACCAACAATCGCAACATTCCCTCCCCACCACCCCTTAAGCCACTCTTCAGACAGTACTCCCTAGGCCACTGCGCACCGCCCCCGCTAGTGTCAAGCTACCTACGCCCCACTCAATAAATGAGTTTATGTCCTAGTCCAACGCTTGGCGTCGCCGGCACATCCGCCGTCGGCAGTCGGTACACTCAAAAAAATTAACTTAATTGCAAGCTTGTGTACTTTAAGTATAAAAATATATTTCGTTTAATAAAAATTAGGTTTTATGCAACAGTGAATCAGCCCAGAATAAATCAACAAAATTTAAAAAACTCAACAAAGAAAAAAAAAGAAAGATGAATACATTATTAAATTAATTTCAAATGCAAAAATAAATTACAACAAGACGTAAAATTATTCTTTTAAATTAATATAAATTTTTTTTGTTTAAATAAATCCCTATATAAATCAAGCATTTCAAACTTGGCTTATAATTATATCGTATCCATTGCTGATAATTTTCGACTATTGTTTGTTGGTTATTAATAATCGCTTAAAATATTCTCATTGAAAGTACATAAGTAACAAGTAACATAGAAACTCTTATTTAAATAAAGTATCGTAGAATAAAATACTGTAATTACTTAAAACAAATAAAAAGCCATTCAAAATAAATTTCTCATTTAAAAATCAACACTTAAAACAAGTGTTGCAGATTGATCTTAAAAACTCACAGTGCTAAACAGTTTCTGAAACCCTTTTTCATTTATTTCAGCAAATACTATTATACATTTTCTGTAAGTGTACTTCTGACAGTCCGTAATCCATAGTCCTGGCCGTCTCCACAGTCCTAGCAAAGTCCTCGCAGTCGTCGACGTCGTCGTCGTCGTCGTCGTCGTTGAAACGCGTGTTGCTTTTTGAGTACATAAAACTGGCGCCACAAGTCTGCACACAAAATGGCGGCCCACTTGGCCTGCTGCGCGCCCTGCCCCTGCTACACGCCGCTCTATGCTGCCCCCAGCAGCACTGGCACCAACTTCGCACCGCACCGCCCCCCCGCCGCTTTATTATACAATCGTAATTTCGTATCGTAAAAGCGGGCGGCGAAAAATGTCGAAGAAACTTTTCGTGTTGCGTGCAGGACCGTTGTTTTCCCTCTCCATCAAACTACCCCCCTCCCTCTCTCTTTGGGTATTTCTCTCTTTGTCGCACGTTTTCTATGTGGCTTTCCTTTTGGTTTGTCGAGTCGCTTTCCATTTCGTGGCAGACACAAGCGCACAGCTGGTTCGTGCCCCAAAAAACCCACCGCGTATTGCCCCCAGTCCCTTCGACCTCCAACCTCCGTCTATCGGGCATGAAACTTGTGAAACCTTCAATAGCGACAGATTGAATAATTCAAAGCGTTAATCTACAACGCTTAGATTCATTATATACATATGACTCCGATGAATGCGAAGGAGCAAAACAATTATGGAACGAAAACAAACTGATGGATTGCAAGATATTTGTAAAAGATACTTTTCGGGGAGTAAATATAATATGATTAGAAAATTATTTATATCATATATGGTATGAATAGCTGTCTCAAGAAGGGTTAAAATACATATAAACTTAAATAAAGATGGAAAATACGAAATTTAAGAAAAATTAAAGTTTTACCAAAATAAGATTTGGGCTTTATATTTTTATAGCTTAATTGTAGGCAGAAAAACATAATAATAAATACTATTAAAAGTTTGTTTACTTTTCGCTCTATTTTAATAAAATTATTACTTTACTTTAAGATTTTCCTAGAAAAAAATTCACTTTGCTTTAAAATGATTACTCAGCTTTCTCTATGATTTATTTAGAAAACAACTAAGATACACACAGATAACTAAGGGCATGACTAATTTTTACGCATTCCTCATTCAGACACAAACTTTAAAATATAGTATATAACAAGAAGGTAAACTATGTTAAAGTTTAAATACAGAGACCATTGTATGAAAAAGAAAATATATCAAATATTATATCTTTAATATTTGAAGACTTGGCTATTTAATTTTTTAAAGAAATTTTAAGTGCTTTTAACTGTTTAAAAACAAACGATTTTTTTTTAATTTTTAAAAAATATTTAAGAAATTTTATAAATATAATAATTTTAATACATTAATTTAAAATAAGGCACACACATTTAAAACCTTTAAATAAAACATAATTATTTATTCACAAAGCAGTTGTAATCAACTTATTGTTTAACAATGTCGCAACCTTATTTTTTTATTTAAAAATAAATCATTTAAAAATAAATCACAATTTATCTAATACTAGTAAACGTAAAAATATAGCAAATGTTTTAATTTTAAAAATATTTAAATATTTCTGTTAAAACTTTCTGTAACTTTCCACCAAAGATCTATTACATATTTCAAAGTAGGCAAACGATTCCTACTATTAAATTACTCTCCTTATGTATTTATCTTTATTAAATTTATAATTTAAATATATAATTATTACATTATGCTTTCTAAACATTTAAAAGCGGACTTCCAAAAACCTACAGTAACCCATTTAAAAGTAGATTTCCAAATTCCAAACTTTCCCCCAGATGGTTGAAATTAGGGTAAAGGAGACATTGCCAAAAAAGCAGAAAAAAGACACAAAGAAGAAAAGAAAGTGGAAATAGGTCACCAGTTGCAGTTGTTCACGCGGTTCGTTGCTGCCAACTCGAGTTGCTGTCGGTTCTGTTCTCTTGGGTTCGTGGTACAGTTCTTATTGTGGTTGTCCAGTATTTTTTGTTGTTTTAGTCTGTTAGCTTTTGTGGCGCTTAAATTGTAATTGAAGTTTATAAAAGGGCGACGATGTCGACTCAGTGACGAAGTGACGAAGTGACGAACTGACAGACTGACTGAGTGACATGCGCCCTTGGTGGCTCCAGGCGCCGAGCCACCGCGTGTTATTGATCCACTTTAAGCGACGCTTTTTCGCTCGACTTTTTCCCATGAAAAACCTCAGCAACAAAAACAACTTGAAACCCAAATCGTTGGGTATTTGGGGCTAAGGGGAAATGGAACAAGGGGATATGGGGACATGAGGCATGTACCGACTCGCAAGGCCGGAAACATTTTAGTTGCGTGCTGCTCACAGACAACATTGTTTGCATTGCCATAAAGTTTGTATTGCTTTTGTTGTTGTTGTTGTAACTGCTGTTGTTGCAATTGCAACTCTTCATTTGGTCAACGTTCTTAGTGTTTCCGTTTGCAGGGAATTTTCCGCGTACTCATAAAAGCCAGAACAAGCAAATGCCGCGATACGCCAACTCGAAAGCATTTGACCAAGAACCTATCTGAAGCTAGAACCCAACCGCCAACCCGCCAACCCTCCAACCCACCAAACCACCACACACAGCGTAATGCCGAGCACTTACTGCTCAAGTGGCCCTTATCGCATTGGTTATGTGTGTGGGAACTGCCGCTTTGGTTACCTCCAAAGTAGGTGCAAATATCAGTTTGGCTTAGGCAACGAGTTGGGTCGGTGGTAACCATAGAGCTGGGTTCTTGTAAGTCCATCAGACACCACCACTCGCTGTCCTTCTAATGAGTTTTTAATTGCACTTCGAGTTGTGGTGTAGCTGTAAGCGGTTATCGCGATGATTTGACAAGTGAGCGAGAAGTTATGGCAATGTAACGAGTAGATGACTAACGAGTTACATACCGAATTTGACATGCAAAGAAACATAGTAGTTACCAAAATGTAGCGAGTAGTTGATTACCAAGTAATGTAAGTAATTAAGTGTAAATTAACTAAGCAAATTGAATAGTTCATTTTAATGAACGAGTAGTAGGAGCAAAACAGCGAGTATGTCTTTTGTATACAATAAAGGTTTTAATCAGGAAAAAAGCATTAGTAACGGAAATGAAGGGGTACATTTTGCAAAGTAACGAGTAAACTGAGTATAATAGGAGACGCGCTAAACTTGCGTTGCGAATAAGGCAAGAAAACGAGTAAGTGTTAAGCTAACGAGTGGATGAAAATAACAGGAGCATATGGAAAATGTAGAGAGTATTCCATGTATTTAATAATTAGTTAGGCAGCTAGTTTCAAGAAAGTAACAAGTTTAAATGGGAGTATGTTAAGAAAAACGAGTTAGAGAGTAGGCAGCAAATTTCACATAGGAGGGGAAAGTAAATAAATGAGACAATGCCCAGCATTTGTACAGCACAAATTAAGTAATTTTAGTCAACAATAAAGCCAACGAGTAACGAGTAATAGCAGCGAGTACACACAAAGTACACTCCGATGAAGGCGAAGGAGCATAAAAAATATGGAACAGCAAGTAAAGCTAATTTGCTTATTAAAAAGATGGAATCGTAAAGAAAAGTCAACAGCATTTACAACGAGTAACGAGTAATAGCAGCGAGTACACACCAAGACACAATGAAACCGCGAGTAAAGCTAAGATGGGATTAAAAAGACAAGTCAACTGAGCAACTTTGACATACAAATAAAGCGAGCAGCATTTTCAATGAGTAACGAGTAATAGCAACGAGTACACAACAGGACACAATTGAAACAGCGAGTAAAGCTTATTTACAAAAAAGCTGGGATTAAAAAGAAAAGTCAACTGAGAAATTTTCTAATACAAATAGAGCAAGCCGCATTTTCAACGAGTAACGAGTGCTTACACACAATTCGCCAAGCTGCACGTATACTTTGAATGTTTTGCAAAATTACACATTTGGTTATAAAATTCGCACCATATGGCGCAATATCTTTTATAGAGACCACACAATAATGCGATTTAGCAGAATAGAGGCGACCGACAGGTGGCGTATGCGTACGGTTTACATTGCTTAGATAGGGTGGTGTGCCAACATTGTTGTTGCCTTGGGCGCTGTATGCAATTTCCTGGCCATTCCTAATAGATATTCTATACATAGTTTGGCATAGTCATCGCATAGCTTTCTCCCTCTTTCACTCAATTTGGATTTTATGGCTTTGCATGAGCCATAAAAACGTCGCGTGCATCTTTGCATGGACTTTTTGTCAATTGATGGCTGAATAGGGGTTCCAAAGGGGGGGGAGATCGAGTACCAACTACAGGGCTTGACACTACAATGTGGCACATTGTGCCATTTTCATATGGGAACAGAATAATGTATGGGTCGCGTTAATATCCAGCTACGATTTGTGTTATGTCTTCATTTGTGCTCTTAACCTTAAGACCTTCACATTGTAAGTTTTTTAAAGCTGTTAACTAGTCGTATACTTAATACCGAACATGAATTTGCATAACAAAATTTAGTTGACAGCTAATCGCTGTGATTAATGCCTTTATACCCCTCTCACTCTCTAGCTCTTTCATACCCACTCAATCTTTCTTAGATTCCATTTTGACTAATCTGGTATTCTCGCCGTTTCGATGTCTGTTATTAAGCTGTAGCTCTACAGTTTAAGACAACGCATAATCAATAAAATGTATACAGTATATTTATATAAATATGTTTTTTTGTATTTAGATGTGAACAGGTTGACCATCGACTGTGTCGTTTAACCCAGGCCAACCCGCTGCGATTCATTTGACAATCAAAACAATGGCCCAGAGCCATGTCAAATGGTCAATGTGTTAATCTTATTGCTACATTGCTTTTCAATTTCTACAGTTCGAACGGAGCGATTGTTTGGCATGCGGAAAACAACAATAAAAAACAAAAACCGTTTACCAAATCCAGTAGCCACTCAAATAAGCACTGTCTACCGTCTACAGTCTACAGTTCACAACAGTAAACAATCACCAATCACCAGTTAACAGTCACCTGACACCAAATAAAAGATCTTTCTAATCACTTTTCATAATAAATATGGAAAATATTTTATACATGACATTCCCTAGACCTTTACTTCCGCTAGTTTCAAGCTCTTGGACATGATCTATTGGCTTAGTTATGCTACTTGCCCTACCTCAAATTTTACTTCCGGTTTCACTACCCTTTGTTCAAGCCCTTACCCTTGTAAATTATGTGACTTATAGCAGTTCTTCATATTTGATTTCCATTCCTTTGGTTCAGTTATAGCAAATATCGACCATAAAGCTCACAATTTAATTCATAAATTTTAATTTTTTATATTGAATATTGAAACTGAAATATTTAACTAGAGCAGTTTGCTATGCTGATCCTTAATTTTGTCAAGCAATCGCTACTTTTGCAGACGAACGTCATTAAAAGCTTTTTGGGATCTCTTATGGTTTTTTTTTTTAAACGCAGTCTAAAAATTCTTGTAAATACAACTTTTTAATTTAGGTTGCTTTTGAAATGATGAGAAAACACTTTGAATCTAGTAAGCTTTGGAGAAAACAGCACCAGCACTGGTCGAAATTTGGGACTAATTTTTCATTCGTCTAACATACGTAAAAGTAAATAAATAAAAATGTCTTGTGCAAGCTGTAATCCCGCAGAGTTCCGACGAAGGATAAGCTAAGAACGGGTGGAGGACCTGAACCCTGAAATTACCAACTTACCGCGTGTTTTATGTAAAGAAGTAATATTAAAGTGGTAATATAATTCTCAAATCATGGTTATCTTCTATAAACTATTTAACATAAACATTTTTTAATCTAGAAACCTTTGTAAAAGGTGCACTATATTGCAAATATATTACGCGAGTGAACTTCTTCAATTAATTGCATTCAGACATCTTTTACACAGCCCAGGTTACATTTTTTTTAACATTTTTAGTGTATTTTAGATTAACTTTTTTCTAATCTAAGAAAGAAAAATCTAATTTTTACTACCTTCAGACACCATTAAAACTCTACAAATTCAAGGCTCTATGAGGAGAACTATTAGAATATTTAAGTCTATTTCTTATTAACTGAAAAGAGTGCAGTTAAGTTAAATCATAGACACTGACTTTCTCTAGCTACACTATGTTAAGCTTCTTTTAACCTCTTAGTTTACCTCTACGTTTAACCCCTCGTCCCACATTAGCCCTCATTAAAGCTAAGTCTTCCACCTTTTACTATTCAAACACTTCAGTCACTCTACCTCGAAGTGAATAAAACGGCGCAATTTGGTAGCTCAATAAATCACAATGGAGCATTTTGTGATCAGTGATTGCTTTTGTCTCATTGCTTCATTGGTAAACAACAAATTCGTTTCTAATGCAAACAACAATAACAATCGACAACCGACAACCGAGAAGCACAACAATGACGACAGCCGTTGACACGGTGATCTGTCAACGATTTCGGCAGCTTGGCACTGTCCACACTGCGTATGCTTTATTCCCCACTCCCCCGTCCACCTTTACGCCCCCACTCCCCAATCTTCTCCCACAAAACTTACAAATTGTTGTCGTCGTTGTCGTTGTCGACATCGTGTGTGTTCTCTCCAGCTGAGCAGCGACTGGGCTGGGCTCAAAGCTATTGGCATTGAAAGTTACATGGTAAACAGGTAAACATACATAAACATACTACATATATGCAAGATCGCTTTGACCAGCAGTTACCCTGTAAAGTCAAGTTTTTGGGTTGCCAACAGTCTGGAGATTAGTCCTAAATTAGTGTTATTTAAGACAACATTTTTACGCTATCTTAGCATTGATGTTATGTAATAAACTTTTAATCGACATTTTTGACGATTTGTCGATAACAAAAGTTTGTAGTTCAACAAAAAATAGGTTTATTTTTTACTAGTTGTCTTTTAATCCAAGATAACCAATTTTTGTACAGCAAATTAAATATATTTTTTAAAGATTTTTATGGGAAATAGAAGAATATTTATACAAATTTTCTAATCTGTTAAATGTATTTAATATCGATTTATAGTTATAATATATTTTAAGTCGATGTTCAATTGGCAAACTCACTAGATTATCCTGATAAATTCTCAGATTAAAAAATACCAAGAAGAACATTTATCTATAGAAAATACTCCTTACTAAAGGGTTTAATATCATTGCATCGATTTCATCAACACTTTTCCTTTAATATATTTAAATTCTTATAATTATAATCTTATAATATATTTCAATCTCTCTGTTTATTTCCTTCGAGCTAAGAAAAACCATTTGATCAACTTCATCACTCCCTATTTTGGCATTTATTAAACAAAGGGTATCACAACCCAGACATTCCATTGTCGATAACACAGACTTAACGACTCTTTGTCTCACTTACTAATTGAACTAAGCAGTAATCCACTAGATTAGTTACAGGTGATCAACAACTCAAGAAAAGAAATATTTTTATATATATAAACCCCTAGCAGGTGATCTAGGAACTTTAACAAAACAAAAATGGATTTTAAGCTGAATTTATGAATATTTTTTCGAGACACAAAAGACACTTTTATTTAAGGTGTGTCTCAAAGTAGTCGAAACGATCGATGACCAGATCAAACTTCAGCTAGCAATAAATTAGATTTGTGCATATCCTGTAAGCTGAAATGCCACTAAAAAACTCATTTTTATTATTAAAACGTTGATGTTTAACGATCGAAGTTGTTAAAAAAGAAAAACCGAAAGATCAAAGAGTATCTGTTTTAGTTCATAATACTTTAAGATTGTATTTAGTTGTGGCGTTGAGAGATTTGCAACTTGTCGAATGCTAAATGCAGATCCATTAACGATGCGATCTATTTTGTGCTTTTGAGCTGCTCGGCTTCAATTAGCTCATCCGGCATTTCCGGCTAGCAGTAGTAGTTTTTGTTAAAGGGTATATAAAGAGAAGATTATTGATCGCGATCGGTGCTAAAAGATCAATATGCAAATTGCGGCACTTAACTAAAAAATGCTAATTTCAAAGTTATTTTTACTATTTTTTTTTTTTTAAATTTATTTCCATCTGATTTGTGACTTTTTTTTGCATTCTGCTGCGACACTATTTCAATTTGTAACTAATTATTGCCACAAAGTCATTTTACTACGCACATATACACATATAATTTGTAGTCTATATATAAGCGTATACTTAATATACAAATATATTTGTATATACACTGCATGACATTATATATTGCTGACAATTTATTGCAATGCCGTGCGACCGAAACGAACGTACTGTATTGCAGCGAACTGATCAACGCTCAGCGGGTGCTATGTACAGTTTGAGGGGTGGTACGGGGCCGCAAGGGGACGTTAGGTGGCTGTGGACAACCGAGCGTATGAGTAACAAACAAAAGCTATTAAAAATTATAGTCGCCTATTTAGCGGACGGCCTGTCACAAAGCGTGTGCTCTGCCACGGCGTTGGGGGCTGAAAGGGGGAGTGGCCGCTGCTGCCTACTGTTAGGCGCATCAAAGGCGACCCACAAACACTTTGATACACTAACTTAGTGGGGTGTTTAGAATGTCAAATAGAGTTCGAGAGTTTTAAATTAATTGTAAGCACTATATCGAAAAAATCCTTTTTCTGACGAATGTAAAATTAAATATATAGGAAATAAATAAAAATACAATATGATTAGACCCCGTACTCTTTTTATTTAAATATATGAACAGTAAAGATACTAAGAAATTTTATAATGTCTTCAGTAATATTATATAGTTCTATATAATTCAAATATAATATAATAGTTGAGATATTAAATTTCATCTTCTTTAATATTTTTTTTCCATTTTTTGGATTTAATTTTATTACATGTAATTTGCAAAAATACATTTTAAAACTGAATGTTCAGATTCTCCTATTAAAAATAAAAACAAGTGTATAAATGTTTCTACTTAGCAATTTACATATTTATATTCTATTGCAATTTTTTTATGGATTTTGTTGGTTTGCAATGATTAATTTTAATTTGCATGCACACAAAACACACTGCACACACACACACTCACACGCACACTTACAGATAGTTTATGCAAAAATTCATAGCAATTGCCATTAAAAATTACTTGTCGATTTTGTTGTTGCTCTTGCTGTTATTCTTTACATAACACGTTTTTGCATTTCATTAACAGCAAAATTTTCAGTTATGAATGTTATTTGGGCAGAGACTGCAACAGCGCCGGCAACGACGACGGCGACTGCAGCAGCGACGCCATAAACTCACAACTTCAAACGGCCACCTGTTTGTCCGTGTAAGTGTTACCCAGCATGTGTGTGCGTGCGTTTGTGTGTTTCGCACTGGGAACGCATTAACAGGCGCACAGCAACCAATGGAAGTCGCAGCTGCTCCTCTGAAGCTTGTGGGCTGTTTACAATTTTTTTTTTGGCACGCTTTGTGCGTTGACATCGGCGTTGGTGTCGGCGTCGACTTTGGCATCGCTGCATAATCTCAATACGTATTCTGGTGCTTTATTGTTGTTGCTAGCGTTGCCGCTGCTGCTGCTGATTTTAATGCTCGTTTTATTCCTTTATAAATTCGTTATTAGAAGCCGAAAGCAACAACGCCGGCGACATAGAACTTTTATTCTGTGTTGTTTTTGTTGTATGTGCTTTGTGCTTGTCGCTGCCTCAGTAGTTGTAGTTGTAGTTGCCGATTGTCGTTGCTTGCTGATTTTTGTTGTTGTGCTTGCCATTGCCGTCAGCCAATCAGCGTTTCGATCACGACATCGCCAGCGTATGGCAAAAGCTCATGACGTGATGCGATGTCTATTAATAGATTCTGAACATTCACTTGGCGAACCTCTAGCCGAGACCGAGTCCGAACCCGAACCGAACCCGTCGTCGCGTCAAACGACGGCCTTGGAGCACTGGAAACGAAAAGTGTGCTGCTCTGCCGCCGGTGTCTGACAGAGCGCTCAGCTAAGCTGCAGCAACGACAATTTCTCGCTCTCTCTTTTTGTTTTGCATGTGTGTGCAGCAGCAACAGAGCCAAAGCCAGAGAGAAAGCGCAGCATCAATGAACCGAAAAGCAACACACAAACACATACATATATGTATATTATATTAATAGTTGTTGTTATCCATGTTGATTACATAGCTATTAAAAGTGGATTTTTTAACAGTGTTAAAGTATTAACATTAGAATATTATTAAACGCATTAACACAAAATATTAATGCAATTTAACTCTTAATTAGTAAACTTTAAATACTTCATGCAAATGAAGCTTGTTGAATAATCTAACAAATAATTGAATGTTACTAATAGCTAACAATTTGCTTAATATTCCGGCACTGTCGCGTCTCTGCCACTGCAGTCACAACAGCAGCAGCGGCAACGGCGGCATAAGCAGCGCTGTTAATGTGTTTGGCTTTACAAATTCGACACAGCGAAGTATAAAATACACTTGCAGCAGTTTTTTGGTAAACTGAATTAACAGTGGATAATCAAATAAGGTATGCATTTTTGTGTGATTTGTGTTTTATAAAATTTTTGTATGTAAACATCAGAGCATTTGTACGTATTAATACAAATGCATTTGCTTGTTTATGTCATTTGCCATCTTAAGTGTTGCAAACGTGATGATTAAGTCAATGTTGCCTTCTGAATGCTTTAAACGACTGCCCGACGCTGCGTGAGTGGGACAAACAATACTGGGGAACAGTGGAATGAAAATTTAGCGAAACCGAAGTCAAAACAGCCGGTTGCCTGTGTCTGTCGCGCTCTTCTTGGTCTTGTTGTTGTTTTTATTGCTCTCTTGGTTGTTGTTCCTGTAATTCACGCTCTCCAGTCACGAGTAACGCGCTTTGTTATTGTTTCATTGGCTCTCTTACTCATTCGCTTCTGCTGTTTTGTGTTTGTTGCCGTTGCCGGCTCTTCGCCGGTTGTTTTCAGTCCAAGTCCAAGCTCACTTGTATGTGCGTGTGTGTGTATTTATTTACAGTGTAGTGTAGCTCTTCGCTGCGCTTTGTGGTATAAATCAAAACATTTGATTGATTGTCGACTGCAACTAATATTTCACACACACACGTACTTACTTATGCATGTGCATGTGTATGTGTGTTTTATTTTGTTACCCGCTTCGCACTCTTTTTCAGCATTTTGGCACGTCGCCCATTCTCACCTCCCACCGCCCCAAACGAACGTACAAAGCTTCGCCGTCCCTGCGTCTGCCGCTGCTGCGGCCGCTGCTATTACCGAGAAGGCTTGTTGATAAGCGTCTCCGTCTTATCAGAAGGTGGCGACAATTTTAAATTGTTTCGCTCACACACTTGCAAACTGTGTGTGTGAGTGTGTTTGTGTTGTTGCTGTTTATGCAATAATTAAGTGTGTTCTCCTTGCGTTATCGCATCCCAGTTACAGTAACAGTAACAGTTCGATATGAAATGTGCAACATTTGTTGCAACATCCTCTGCTTGCTCCACTTCACTCCACTCAGTCGGCTGCGCATGTCATTTGCCTGCCTCTTTGCGATTCTTAATTTTGTTGTTTCTCCTTCTTCGGTTTTTTGCGATTAAGTTTTCAAGGTCATGGGTGTTGCTGCTGCTGTCGACGTCGCTGTTGCTGCCTGCGTCACTGCCTCTGTTGCATTTCAAATGCGTTTGCAGTTTGTTCCATTGCCAAAGCATTCCAGCTGAAGCACTATCCACTTGCCAAAGGATTTGTCATGACAAATCTGAATAACTTCATCAGTAGACTTAATTTTTTTATTATATCTTAACAACTTAATATAAACATTTGGAAAAATGTCACTTAAACAATTGTCTATTAAATAAAGTTTTATTTTGAAATTAAATTCTTATAGAAACACTAATTTAGTTAAAACAATCATAAATATTTTTAGCATTTACTTTTTTTTATCAAACAAACTTTCATTAAATTTTAAACAGATAAATGTAATGCATGTGTTTCTGACAAAAAACGTAAGATAATTACAAATTAAATAATAAATAATGTATGTATTTTTAATTAATAAAATGATTTAAGTTCATTTAATGTTTTATGAAATTGAAAAACAATTTTTTCATATATAAATATGTAAACTAAATTTGGTCTAAAGAAAACCCGTTAATAATTATTTTTCTTGCTGCCTAGTCAAAAACTATAAAACATTAGTAATAATTGTAATAATTAAAATCTGTTCATATTTAATATATCCTTAAACATTTTAATATACAGTCTGTAATTAAACAATTGTTTGTGAAGTTGTTGAAAGCCCTAAAACTTTTCAAGCAAAAAAGAAAATTAATAACAAAAAAAAAAAAAACAACCCGGCATCAAATTAAACACTTTTTTAATTATTTTTTTTTCTTACTTTATGTACATATGTGATTATGTGTGTGCGTGCGCTCCACCATTTCAATTCCATTTCATTTCAAATAGCATTTGACGCTGCCACAGCCAGTGGCGTCGCAGTCGCTGCGTGCTTTGGGTACGCTCATTGGTCTGTCCAGCGTCAAGTGTCCGCCGTCACTGGGTCGAATGTTTGCGGCTGCGTTTTGTTTATTTGTTTGCCGTGGCCTGCCCTGGGGCCCGTTCCATATTTCAGCGTTCCGCTTCAACAGCAGCAGTCGTCTCGTCGTCATTTTAGTGCTTTGCGTGTACCAGACTTGAACGCAACGCCGCCCGCTGCCTTCCCAGTTCGTTGTCGTCGTCGTCGTTGTCGCCCACCACCGAAAAGCAAAAACAACAAAATAACAACACCAAAAAGAAACAAACAAAACAACAACAGTGGCAGCGGCTGCGAACCGAGCTAAGAAAAGGCCGAACGATTAACGAACGCGAGACGACTTCGGGGTTCTTATTAGATTTTGTGCTTTTGTTATTGTTGCTGTTGTCGTGGAGCTTAGAACGCAGGCAGCAAGCAGTAAGCAGCGAGCAACTAATATAATAAAAACAACAACAAATTGTTCGGCCGCGCCTTTGCTTTTGCTTTTAGCTCGTTTCGCTATCTTTTCGTTCCGTTTCGTTTCTGTTCTTTTGGGCTCTCGCGTTAGAACGAACAAACGCACGAACAAACGAGCGAACAAGCGAACGACAAGCGAACCGAACGAGCTAACGAACGTAGCACGGCGTGCCGCTGTCAGCGTCGCTGTTAGCGTCTCTGCCACTGTCGACTGACTTATTGGCTTTAAGCGAATTTGAAATTCGCTCGAACTTTTATTCAACGTGTTGGTTTCGTCGCGTGAGCAACTCTGAAACTGAAAACAAATTAGAAAATACAAAATACACTAAAAGAAAAAAACAACAAACAACAAAACTTACAAAGTGCCCCGAAAAAAACACAAAAGAAAAAAGAAAACAAACTAAAATTGAGTTTTAGTAATAGTACATACCTATACACACATACAGATACACTCACACATAGAACGCCAACGCCAACACCTACTCGCAATCCGTAACCGCAACCGTAATCGTAACCGCAACCGCAACCGTTAGTTAACCATTGGCGTATTGTGAGTTCCGTTAGTGTTTCAAAAATATATATAAAAGTTTTTTTTTTTTGGGATTGTTTCGTGCTCGTCGCAGCTTCGGAATCGATAAATTATATATATATTGATATATAAAATCCGTCTGGATCAAATAGATCGTACTATTTTTTTTAAAGTGCTATTTATACATCCCCAAAAAGTGCTACCAAAATGCCTTATAACAGCGTCACGCTTTAGTGTCCCAAGTGCAACTTACATATAGCAGAGTTACCCGAGTCCCTAGGGACCCAAATATACATATATACACAGTTATATATAAGCCTTGTAACAGGTGCTGGAGTGCAGTGTTGGTTAACACTTCAACAAGTCAACAACAGACAATCAACATTAGACGACATTTATTCTTCTTCTTCTTCGTGATCATCTCTTCAGCATATTCGCATAACAGGTGAGTAAAGGCCCCTCGATGGGCTCCCGAGGTAGCTTCCCCTAGACATACCTACGGCTACGTGACTTTATTCACATATTGTCGCATTTATCGCAATTCTTCTTCCCTATTCCCGGTTAAAGCAACAATTCCCCCATTGTTGACCTCAAATCCCCAAGTCCAATCCATTCCCTGATTATGGAATCTATATAGTATTTGTATTTAAGGGGAAAGTCCCCAAGTAGAGGGTCCAACTGTCGTTCATGGCTAGTTATAGTTACATTTGGATGCTGGGTTACAAAGGTTCTCATTTATTGCAGTTTACTTTTTTAATCAAGATAGATATTTGAGTATCAGACTTTAGGGAGGATTGTGGGACGGTATATAGCTATATATTATAGCTTTTTTATAGAATTTCTTTATTAAAATCAGTAGCTTTATAATTTTAAAAACTATATGTTGGGTGTTCGGATCAGTTCGTTTTACCTCTTACATTTTTTTTAGCTTTTATAAACTGTCAAAAATCTGTTATTTGTTTTACTTACAATAACATGTTTTTTTCATGTACATTAAATCGGTAAATATTTGTGCTTAAATTTTCCCCAGTCGATTGTGGTTTTTTCCTTTATCTTTGTCTACTAAGACCCACTCCAGCATATGCCACAGTAACCCCACTCACTCGCCTACCCTCTGCCCCACTGTGGCATCTAGATACATTCCGCTTCTTGAGTACGTCTGTGTTCCATATTGAGAAACCATTCTTAAAATTCCTTTCCTTTGCATATGGAGCATGCGGAATTTTGCCAATTTCCACTTGCTGCGGCTTCTGCTTCATGTCTCTCTCCCTCTTTCGCTCTCTTTCTCTTTCTCTTTTTCTCCCTCTCTCTTTATCTCCCTTTCACTGTGTGGGGCAGTGCGCCTGTGGTACGGCAATTATCTTGTACAACTGGAGTCTCGAGGGCTCGTGCCATGGCTAAAAAGGGCAGACAGAGCAACCGTCTGTTTGCCAACTCATCAGCCATACACGCACACAAGTACACACACACAAATAGCCACACATACTCATACACTCACATACATACTAGCAAAGTTTAACAGGTGTTTTGGCTCTTTGCGCACTTATTTTGGCTTTTTTGTTTTTTTTTTTTGGCCGTGCTATAGCAATCAGCTGCGGCACTCACACACACATCGCACTTGTTAGCATGGCTGTGAGTGCCCTTATTTGCTTACAATTCTTCTTATTATTATTTTATTTTGGACTTTTTTTTGGGACAATTCCATTAATTTATTGTGCATTTTGGGCAACTTTTGCAGTCGCAGCGCCAAAATTTATTGCCCAGGCGAAATGAAATCCCACCCTCTGCTGACTTTTCCACCCCCAGCCAACCCTCTTACTATATAGACATCTATATAGACACATAACTGCATTTTGTCTATATCTATCGGGTACTTACTGTCGCTACATATGTGAGTGTAATTTTCCCAAAAAAGAAAAAAAAAATGATTTTCGCTGCGCATTTTATCGCATAAGATTTATGCGAACGAATGCGGAAAATGCCATGGAAAAGCCAACTACCACGCTTTTCCCCCCACCTTCTCCCTCGGTTGGCACTCCCTCGATCCACACACACAACCCTCCGTAGTAGAGTTGCCTTTGTTATTGTTATTGTTGTCAACATGCGTGCCAGGGACGCGGGACAGAACCAGGGTTGACCATATAAAGTCTAAGTACAACACTCAAAGGGGAGAGCCACAAAACTCTTTTCATAATATGTGTGTACACACTCTTTCGCCAGAGTATGTGTGTGTGTGTGTGCGATGAATGATTTCCATTGTTGGCAGACAGAGTCGAACCCAAGACGCAGTATTTAGTGTTACTACCAAAAACTGTATGTCAGTGAGTGTACATGTGTGTGTGCGTCTAATGTTCCGAAAAGTGCGGCGTCACATTGCAGACCCAACTACGACCCCGTTCGCCCCAATACCAAAAAAAAAAAATTATAAGAACTAAAAGAATTATTTCTATATCGCCACTTCGAAGCATAAATGCCCTTAACTAAAACTTTAGAGCCTTAAAAACATGTTAAGCTACTATCTAAATTAAAGATAATTTTTTTTTTGTTTTAAAATGAAATGTACAAATATAGTTATTTTAAGCCTCGAATTTTTCACATTTTTTAAGGAAATTAAAATCGCAAAACTAAGTCAACTTAAAGACAAATTTTAATAGTATTAAATTTCAGATCTTTTTAAAAACTAGTATTCTCCTAAAGAATAATTTATGCTAAGCTGGCTTTTAAAACTAATTGTTGAAAAGATTTATTTACTAGTTTGTTTAGAAACAAGTTTTGAAAATAACAAAATCACCAAGTTCATCTTTATTTAATGCTTTTAATTTTTATTCAATTTAAATTCTAACTAAATTTAAGCTCGTACCCCTTGCTGTTTGGGTTGGACGACTCTATTGCGTTACAAAGCCAGCAACAGACCGAAAGTACTCTCTTGAAGGGTATAACAATATTACTTTGTAGCAATCGCAATACGAATTTCATTTCCATTGGCCCCTTCCACAATCCTGCCCCTGTCCGACCCCTTTTCCCTACCCCTACCCGTTCCACTGCCATTCTCTTTTCGAGCTCTATTTCCAGTGGCAGTTCCAGTAGCCTTTCCAGTGACAAGTATCTTTAAAGTTTTATTCTTGTTGGCTAGTCACACGAAATGGCAAAGAATGTGAACTGAACAACATGTGTTTCTTTTCCTATACGCACAATATATACATATATGCATGTATAGGGTATGGGTAGTACTGGGAGTATTTGTGGGGAGAACGGGACTACGTGGAGTCGCTGGAACTTTTGTTAACGCCCAAAATGGGCTTTTAACTACATGCGATATATACAACAACATGTTTATAGAGTGCGCATTAATGAGCGGCTTTCCCTCTCTCTCCCTCTTGACCTTTCTCCCATTCGTTTCCTCTCTGTTACTCCCACTTTGAATATAGCATTCCCGATGTCCAACTAGTGTGGTCCGAGTGAAGTTTTATAGCCTTGACAGGCGACCGAGCAGTGACAAGTCGAGTGTCGAGACTTTCAGAGTTGCCACCCGGCTTTTCTATATGCTATCCAATATAGTATAAAGCAACAATTTCGTTTCCATACGAGTGTGGCTACACTGCTAAAAATAAAAGCTATGTACTGAATAATGTCTTCTAAAAAGTGTACTCTTAAATTTGAGAAGAAAGTAAAAGTAAAAAGAAAATCAAAAAAAAAATCAAATATTTGAATGCAAAATGAAAATAATACTAATAACTAATTTTTAATCTATGACAATTTAAAATAATTTCTAATTTTACACATAATTATGAGCAGTTCTGCCATAAAAAAGGTTGATTAAAAATATTAAAAGGATTAATTATAATGATAATGATTTTTTTTTAGCTCTCTGTGAATTTTTTAAGCTGCTATAACATACATAAAAACATTTTATGATGAGCTTAACGGTATAAAAAAATGTTTAAATTTATTTAAAGATTTATGGTGCCAAAAAAAAATATTTTTCTGGTATAATTTTGATTTGTTTCCAAAAATTATTCTTGTTTAAAAATACTACAAATTTGTATTTTTCTTGTAGACCAATTTTTTTTGTACAGTGTAGTCATAGTCATACGCGTATTCATATTCGTTTTCGACATTCACATCCCAGTCGTGCATTCATCCATTTCAGTTTTTGGGGCCTGTCAAAAATTTGTACGACACAAAACTGTCAAACTTTATGAAGGCATCTTTTTGAAAAAAAAAAAATTAATATGAGTATATATATACATATATTCTTTTTTCATTTCGTTTTCGTTTCGTGTTGCTTTTTTTTTGACTTGCCTTTTGAAATATTTGTAGCTCAATGAAATTGTCACCGAGCTGCCAAGTAAATAAACTAATAAATAAATATGTTGTCTACGTGTCGGTGAGCGAAATGCAGTCGGAAAATGTAAACAAAAAGCGAGAGTTTTTCCCCAGTTTCCTTCAGTGCAGCACTGCATCGTGTAAGCTACAGTAAATAACAGCTATGTGCAATCCGATAACAACTGCAAGCTTTAACATTTAGCTTTTAAAGCGTTTTAATTCAGGGTTCATATTGTGACATTGTGTTTAAGTCTTACACAAAGTTTAGATAACAATTGAGAGACTTATGCACATGATAAAAATAAAATAGATACTAAGTTCTACCTAGTGAGCTGTTAAATAATAAACTCAAGTAATTGATAAAAGAAACAAGTAAGGAAAGTACAGTCGAGCACGCCCGACCGTAAAATACTCTCTGCATTTTTTCGCGATTTAATTATTAAAATCGGTCCAGAAATATTACAATGTGTAGTACTTGCATTAAAACACGTTGAAACAAAAACAATCTAAGCATAATCACACATACATCTGTTTGTCTGTTTGCGAATACACATACGTTTGACAATATATGATGCATATACATGTATGTATGTATGTGTGTATTCAGCGCGGCCAGCGACTGCGGGCAGCGCTGCCGCCACGCAGGCAGCGAAAACATTCGAACATGTGCTTGTATGTTTCTATCTCGCTTGCACTCATACAAGATATTGCATTCAGTTAACAATATTGTAACGCTTCTAGTTTTCTTGTTTATAGTGCGATTTCAATGCGCCTTTCAGAATAGTTTGATATAGTTAGTCTTCACACGAATTATAAATTACAATACTGTACTATATTAACAAATGCTTAAAAACGGAACGAAAGTTGAGAATTATTTTAATTATTTGTGGGAAAAAGGGGCGTGGCAGTCCAAAATTTTAAATGTCAATGCATTTAGGATGTCGCTAGGAACCTCCATACCAAAATTGGTGATCCTAGGTGCAATAGTTGTTGAGATATTCGCCCAAAACACCTATTTTTTCCGAGGTGTGTCTAGTTTTTTCATCATTGTGGGCGAAGTGGGCGTGGCATCGAAAAAAAAAAAGATTCTTGTATTGACTGACTAAATATCTGATCGATTGAGACCAAGCTCGAACTTGTAGCTCTTACCATCTCTGAAATCTGTTTGTTCATACGGACGGACAGACGGACAGACAGACAGACGGACAGACAGACGGACAGACGGACAGACAGACGGACAGACGGACATGGCTATATCGACTCGGCTTGTGATGCTGATCAAGAATATATATACTTTATGGGGTCTGCCACGCCTCCTTCTGCCTGTTACATACATTTTCACAAACCCAATATACTCTTGCAGAGAGTATAAAAAAAACAAATAAAATGTTATGCCATGTGATCTGTAGAGATTTATGTAGTGGAAAATTAGATAAAAATATTTATTTATATTTGAATGATTAGCTACAAGTTAAACATTATTTTAGAACAGATTTTAATTTTGAAAGAGTTTTGTATTTGGGTCACAATAATACTTAGTTAATCTAGTCAACTTTTATATCAAATAAAATTTTTGTTTGTTTTTGGTCATGTTTTAAGATATTTAAATAAACCTACTACAAATTTAACAAATCTTTAAAATGTAGGATAATTATGACTTAACGAATCAGTTTTATTATAAATTTGATACTCAATATTTTTTTATCATTTTTTTAAATTTAAAACTTTTAAGATTAATGTTTCCGATAAGTGTCTCAATGCTATGACGTATAAAGGAATGTTTGCGATACTCAATATCTGAAAGTACTCCTCTATATACATGTGTGTATATATAGATAAGATACTAAAACTCTGGAGACTCTCATCAGTAAATGTTTGATATCTTTTTAAAGAAGTTGTTAAATGTTGTTACGTGAATATCTGAGAACTTTGCGTGCTATAAAAATCAATCGTAAATCATATAGTATACATTGTGTGATTACTCTTCCTCTTGCTTTTGATTGCGGGTCCCCCTTTATGTTGGTATGGAGTACCCGCATTGTTAGCTTGTGGCCTTTAGCAATCAGACAATCAATCGATGTAGCTTCATTCATTAGACAATTAACTTGGACAGACAGTTGGACAGATGAAAAGCTATAGATGAACAGATGGATAGATATTTCCCATAGTCGATTAACCCTTACCCCAAACCTTTAATTTATCTTCCCTTTATCGATGTTGCTTTGTCTTCTGCTTCTTCTTCTCCGCTTTGTATTATTGTTCTTGGTAGTTCGCCCACTTGCGCTTTCTTTGGCCCAGAAGCGGATGATGGCACTAAAACTGGCAAATCAAATTGGCTATAATGGGAACTCAGTACAATTTATTTACTTTGGCCATAAGAAGTATTTGCCAAAAATGCTCAAAACCGGGTAACAAAACACACACACACAAACCTTCGCACACCTCCTCCGACTTCTTCGCCCCCAGCACCCCTTAAGCATAAACACTAACTGAATTTGTAGCTGAAACAGAAACAGAATCAGAATTTGAAACAGAAACAGAAACAGCAACTGAAATAAAGCTGGGCTAAAAGCCAAACCGGTTAGCCATTTGTCAAAGCCAAGCAGAGCAGAGCAAAAGCCAAAAATCAGCCAACAAAATAATAAAAAAGAATAAGAATAAAAAACCAGCAAAAAGCTCCATAAAATAACAATAAAAGCAATCACAGCAGACTAAACAAATACGAACTGCAAAATACACTACACACAGGATAGCTCAGCACTTTTGGCTATACAAACTTGACTTTTATAGTCGTTAACTTGATGAAATTTTGGGCAGTTTTGTGTTTTACACTTTGCTTTTACTTACTTTACTTTTCTTACACTTATTTGTAAGAAATAAGATCTTTTTTTGACTTATTTGTTAAAGGTTCAGCTAAAAAGCTTTATATATATTAGAAATTCACTATTCCAGTAGATAGCTTGACTATATCAAACAGTTATCAAGGCATTTAACATTATGTTTTTTACTTAGGTTTATAATACTCCTATGGAGTATTAACCTTATTTCGTATGTTAAGAATTATGTATAACTAAAATTAAGTTAAATTAAGTTCTTATTAATTACTTAGTTGAGTCTTTTTTGTATTTGACATTTTATAAACTGAGTATTTTTAGTTTGTTTTTAAAATGTAATTAAATTTAAGTTTCTAATTTAAAATTTTGCCATGTTTCGTTAAATCTAATTAATTTTCCCAAGTGTTTTTGCCACAAAATTTATTTTTCCTTTAGCCCCAACTTTCCAGAGATGCCAAATATGTAATTTACAGTAATGTCTTAAGTTTATTTTTATTTTTGCATTTTTGTTGTCTGTTTTCGCTCAGCAAAAAAGCAGATATAATAAAATTAAAAAAGGTTCTTAATGACTTTGGCTGTTTGCTGCTTGCTAATCTCTTTTTCTCTGCCGCGCTCCCTTTCTCTTTCTCTCCATCTCTGACTCTGTTACTCTATTACTTTTTTTTTGTTTTTGTTAACCTTTTTTTTTAGCCAATTCTTTCATTGTGTGCGTATCTCTCTATCTCCGTCTCTTTCCGCTTTTTAGAGTGTTTGTTGTTTGTTTGCCTTTTTTTATTGTTTAAAATTCATCACGAATTTTATTTGGTTGTGTGTTCTTTATTTTTTTTTGTGTTTTTATTTTTTTTTTTTTGGCTTTTTTTTGTTGCTCCGACGTTTCGTCTAACCTTGAAGTACATTAAATTCTGTTTTTGTTGTTGGAAAATAAACAGCAACAACTATAAAAAAATGTACATCAACTAAAGGAAGCACTGAGTTTGCCAGAGAGGAAAATGGAGAGCGGAAAAGAGAATGGAAGGGAGAGAGCGTTCTAAATATATGTGTAATAGATATAAATGTATTTTGTCTGTGTGCATTATTATAATTTTTTTTTGGAGGGAAAAGTATTCTACATTAATACAGCTGTATATCATATTATATGCTATGCTTTACTACATATAAACATATGCATGTATGTATGTAGTTAAATAAAGTCAAGTAGACTGCTAAAGACCGCGCACTCATGCTGGAACTAGCATTTTTATTAAAATCAATTGCTGAACAATTTGGGTAAAATTGGCTAAGATTAATCACACTAGTCACTAAGTTCACTAAGTTCTGATTCCGCCAGTAGTTTCTGAGTTACAAGTCGATTGGACTGATCAGGAATATATATAATATTTGGCGTAGGTTTCGCTTTTTGCAGTCTTCAGTACTCTTCTTGCCTACAGGGTCTAAAAAACAACAATTCCGAATTTTCGTTTCGTGTCTTGATTTAACAATTTTTTTTTTGTGTGCGTCTAGAAAATCGTATATATCATCTTTTTTTCTTCTTCTGCTTTTGGTTGTTGTTGTTGTTGCTCCAAAAATTACTTAATTGCAGCCATATGTGTGTCGCTCTCTCTCTCTCTTTTTTACACCCGCTCTCTGTTGCTGTCTTTTTTACTCTCGCGCGCTTTCCTGGGCGCTAAACTGGAAATGTGTCGTCGTCGCTTGTTAATGTGTATCTGTATCCGTATTTGTATCTGTGTATTTGTATCTGTATCTTCGCATTGTATCTGTCGCTGTTTCTACGCATTTCTTAACTCTGTGCTGTATCTAATTCTAATTTATTTTGCCAAAACGAACAAAAAATAAACTACTAAAAAGAAAATAATAATGAGGCGGGCAAATAAAAAAAAAACAACAAAAAACACACGACGCTAAGGAAGCGCGCAAACTTATTGTTGTTGTTGTTTCTGCTGCTGCTGTTGTTGTTGTTTTGGTTCGCATTGTTGTTGTTTCGCTGCTTTGTCGTTTTATTTATTTATTTATGCGTTTTTTCTCTCTTTTTTTATGCTATTCAATAAATTACGGTCTGTTGACATGCCGCCACCCTCTAGCTCTACTCCTCTCCCTCTGTCACTCTCTCTTGCTCACTATTTCTCTCTGTTTGCCCTCCCTGCCTTCCTCCCTCCGTTCGCACTCGCTCAACCCTCAATTTGGTCATTTGAATTGCAGTTGTTGCTGTTGACGCCAGCGTCGCTGTCAGCGTCACGCGCCGCTGCGCTTTAATGGCCTAAACGCAACTTTTGCTTTCATTGCACGTACCAACAACAACTACAACGACAAGCACAACAACAACATAAACCAATGAAATTGAACTTGAAATATTGCCGAAACTTGGAACGCCCTCAAAGTCCGCTTCTCACGCTTCACGCAAAGCCCGAAAGCTCCAAAACCAAAAAGCAAAAAACGAAAACCAAAAACCAAAAAATAGTTTCGATCAACCAAACTCCCGATGAGGCTCCAAAAGCAACAACAAAATGAACTTCAACTTTAAAAATCGTAGAGTCATTAAGATTCGGCTTTTGTAAAGACCCAAAGAGTGGGCGTGGCATAACATACGCACAGCACTTTTAGCTTTGCGTTTTAGCCCCCACAATACCACGAATCCAAAACTGTTGCGAAACAAGTCAAAAGTTTATTAAAACCAAATCTAAAAAAATCTAATCTAAAAATTAAGGCCTAGAAAGTGATCTACCTGCTAGAGCAAAGCTGCTTGATATGACACCCACAAAGTGCAGAAAACTTCTAAAATTTCTTCAAAATATAAATCGCTTAGAAAACCAAATTACAGATCTTAAAAAATAAAGACTTATTTTAAATTTTGTTTGAGTCAAAATAAAAGATTTCAGAAGTCATTTGAAAATAACACAAAATTAATATTGTCTAGGTTAACTTAACAAAAAGGTATAAAAAATGTTAAAAAACAAGAAAAAAAGGTTATCTTCGGCCAGCCGAAGATTGTATACCCTTGCAGTCATGCACATTGCGTTCATTTTTTTTCAATGACCGATTGTTCCTATGGCAGCTATATGATATAGTAGTCCGATCTAGATGAAATTTGGTGTACACATAGGATTTTATGCCAAATGCATATGGAGCGAATTTGGTTCAAATCGTACAAAAGACACAGAAAATTTTCATACTAAGCATTTTCAGCATTTTGAACCGATTGTTCCTATGGCAGCTATATGATATAGTGGTCCGATCTGGATAAAATTTGGTCGGCAGATGGATAATGACAACAAATGCGTATTGCGTGAATTTGGTCCAAATCGTACAAGAGACACAGAAAATTTTCATACTAAGCATTTTCAGCATTTTGAACCGATTGTTCCTATGGCAGCTATATGATATAGTGGTCCGATCTGGATGAAATTTGGTTTGCACACGGGATTTTATGCTAAATGCATATGGAGCGAATTTGGTTAACATAGCTCAAAAAAAAATTTTTTTTCATCCGATTGTTCCTATGGGAGCTATATGATATAGTCATCCGATCTGGCCGATTTTAACAAATGTTCTGCGTGCAAAAGGAATACACATCTGTGCCAAGTTTCATCAAGATAGCTTTAAAACTGAGAGACTAGTTCGCATAGAAACAGACGGACAGACAGACGGACAGACGGACAGACGGACATGGCTATATCGACTCGGCTGTTGATGCTGATCAAGAATATATATACTTTATGGGGTCGGAAACGTCTCCTTCAATGCGTTACAAACTTCGTGACAAAAACAATATACCCTCTGCAAGGGTATAAAAATTATTTTATAGAATAATTGAAATAAACAGCCTGAAATTTGGAAAAGTTGTACAAAATTATATATAAACAAAATTGAAATATAATTAACTGATACAGTCTTAAAAAAATTACCCGTAACTGCAGTAAAAAATCTATTACACATGAAAAACTCGATAAAACAAAAGCTTGGGATTCACTTTAGATACTTGAGCATTGCATTCTGGTTTACAAAATCAAGTCTCATGGGACTTTTCAACCAAAAAGTACTTAAATAAACTGCAGCAATCGTGTGAAAGATCATTAAAAATGCCAAAAAAAGAACTTGAAAAAAAAATTATAGCTGAACGAAAGTAAAAATGAATTCAGTCACATGAACTACATGTAATCTTAAAGTTCTTAAGTATGGTTCGTTGGATATGCTGAACCCGACAGTCATTTGACAGCTCAGCTATCAACGTAGACATCTTCAGCTACAACCCACAACACTCACACACGCTCACACACTCGCACACACTCGCACACACATGTGGTTTAACGAGCACCGTCCGGCTGTAAAAATGAAGTCAAGTTCCCCGAGATACGAACGTCACGTCGCATCACAACGCAGCTGGAAGTAATGGGGGGAAGTAAGGGCTTGGGAGGGGGCTGGAGCGGGGCACCAGGTAGACCGAAAATTCGCAGAGTTGAAAATGCTCAGAGTATGGCAATTAGAAAACCCGAATACGTAAACAACAACAATAAAGCTACACTCGTGTTTTTTTTTTGTAGAGGTTAAAAAATTACTTTCCGCTGCGTTGGACAGGGGCAAAGTTTCCTACCCGAAATACCCCTCAATCTGCCTGAACATTTGTCGGCTTTTGGCTTTTTGAATTTAGATTTAGATTCTCAGTCAGTCTGTCTGTCAGTCTGGCCGTCGATGTTACGCTTTTTGAGCCATAAAATCAGACAGTAAATGAAAAATAGAAAAAAAAAAATTAGAAAAAAAAAAACTAATAGGAAAGGTTAGAGTTGACCGAGACGACTGTGGAAGACCCTGTACTTTTTCTGGGTCAGCACTTTAAAGAAATTTTGAGTGGCAAGGGACGACCCTTACTTAGCTAGCTATATCTAGCTATACTTTCATACTAAATTCGATTCCTCTACCTCTTTAGTTCCAGTGGTGGCAGGTCAACAAACAGGCACCGCGACAGTTATTACTGATCAGAAACATATATAAAATTTATGCACATCTACTTTTTTACGTACTTTGTAGACCCCAGTGTTTCTTTTGTATACCGGGTCTAGAAAACCTTCTGTCGGTCGCTCCAAAATAGTTAAGTATAATAATAGCGCGCATCTTAATTATATAACAATTAAACGAACGCAGAGAAAGACAGCTACACTAAGAACGAAAGAGACAGCAAGAATGAGGAAAACAAAGCGGGAAAGAGCAAGAGGGAGTGTTTCCTCTGTAAACAACAACAACAACATTAAAATAACAAATTATGAAGGTTGCTTAAATATGGGAAACTGTAATTTTTTTTTTGTTTTGATTTTTTTTTTTTGGGTATGTGAAAAACAACAGCAACAAAAATAGCAATTGAAATTATTCGTAATTTATTTAAAACAAAGAAAATTTGACAAAAAACAAATTGCGGGACTGGAAAATGATGATCGTTACGGGGTTTTGGGCCCACTTTGGACCGCTGGGAGAATGCAGCGACAAGGTCAAATGATTGTGTTGCTAACAACATCCAAAGGCAATTTGTCAACACTGGTAAGCACACACATCAGTGAGAGCAAGAGCGAAAGAGCCAGAGATAGCGAAAGAGTGTAGAAGATACAAAGATACAATTTGTATTTGCGTCGCAGAACGCACTCATTGCGCAATAACAAGAACAAATGTTTGGCGACATGTCAAGGGTATTCTCGTGTTCTCATATACTCAAATTCTCATGTTCTCCAATTCTCGTGTTTGCGTTTCCCATTTCACGCTTCATGTTTCTTCGCGCTTTCTCAGCTGCAAAAGCTACCACATAAAGTATCTACAATTTAAGTAAACTGAAAACCTTTAGAAAGACTTTTTATAAGAAATTGGTTCTTTTTTGGGTGCACCTGAAATCAAGAGGTACTTTTAATTGACCTTCTTGAGCAAATACTGTAAATAACAGACTGTAGGAAAAAATTTTTAACATCAGCTTATTTTTTTGGTATTTAATTTAAGTGGAAAATAATTAAAACAGTAAATGTTTTAATAATTATTTAATTTTTTTATCCAAAAAAAATTGCCTAATTCCAACATATGTAGAAGTATAAAATATTGTTAGTATAAATTCACGACTTTTACTATACATTTTAATAAAATTTGTTGACTGGAGCATACCCATTTAGTGAAATGTCTTCGGCTACAGGGTATAGGAATAATTATATGCGATTTGTGAAAAGTTTTCGTTTTCTGTTTCTGTTTCGTTTTCAAACACTTTTTTTCGGAGCTGTCGCCCGATTGTCCGCAAATTAGGCGCGTGCCAAAGGGTTTTGCTCTGCTGCGCAGCTATTAAGGGGGACAGAGTCCGGGGACACGAGGGTTGCTTGGCAAATTGATGGGCGGCGCCGGCGCCGCCAAATGTTGGCGTGCAACAAAAAGGGTGCAACAACTACTGCAACAGCAACAAGAACAACAAATTGCACTTGGCACCAAAAAAAAACTGCACAAAATAAGTTTTCTTATTTCGTTCAATTGTTTTTGGCATGCACTTGGCAGTCTGAAGTCCGCACAGTGGCAACAGAGCACGAAGTAGTGCTGTCAAAGTAAACCAAGAAATATGTTAATCAATAAAATCTAAAATGTATCTAATGTAATTAAAATAATGTAATTTTTTTTTAAGTTTTTTGGTTTTCTCTGCGGGCAACGTTTGGATTGAACTTTCGGTAACTTTGCTCGCAGTGCGTTGCCTCGTAGCTGTATCCCACTGTGCGGAAGTGTTTGGTGCCCCTCTCTCTTTCTCTTTCTTTCTATCTGCTTCTTCGCTCCATAGTTGTCTGTACTACATACAGATACTGCTCTGTGTATCTTTGTATCTGTGAGGTGTGAAAACTTGCAATCGAATTCAAATTGTAGACCACTCACTGTGCTAGCTCAATTTAGAGTCTGTACGCAGAGGTAATAACTGGTGTATTAACTTCGTTGTAGCCAAATATTTGTTACTTTGATAAAATCACCTAATAATTGATTAAGCTACATTTCATGGTATTAAATAATTTGAAGCTGCTTTCAGACCTTAAGCACGAACACAGCTTAAGTACAGGGCCGTTTACAGTCGGTTCCATTTAAGAGCAGCACTTTTAAAATTATTTTTCTTTTTTTTGGGTGCCCATGTGATGCGCAATGATTGATCGCCCCTTGCCGTAGCTGCCACAGAACACAACTGTTATCTGCTCTCTAATTCAAACGCATCTTCGATTACCCGCTACCCCTTCTGACCCCGCTTAACCCCTCGTCTGTGCAGTTGCAGAGCAATACACAGAAACGATTTTCATTAAGCATACGCCACGTTGTACTTTGCCAGTCATGAGTCTCTAAATGCTTTTGTTGTTGTTGCTGCTCAGAGGTGTGAATTTTTCAGCAATTGGATTTTGTATCTTTATCTTTGCATTGTTTATGCGACGACGTCGACGTCTCGTTTCGTTTCGTTTTTCTTGCGCCTTTTTCGTCGTCGTCTTTTTTTGTTGTGTTTCGTTTCGTTTCGTTTGCTTTGGCGCAAATTAACTTTGAACTTCAAAAAAAAAACACAAAAAACTCACCAACAATAACAACAACTCAACAATCAACTTCACCTTGTTCAAGGTCTAAGAGCAACGGCAGCAAATGCCAGCCAAAAAAAATAAAAATAACAACAAAAAAAAAAGATACAGAAAAAAAGATACAACAATTTGTTTGTTGTTGCTGCTCATTTGCATAGGGAAATTGAATGTTGTATTTGTTTAGATATGTATATAGTTAGTTATAGTTAAATATATATAAATAATCCTACTTATTGTTCAGGTTTTTTTTATTTTTATTTCTCAAGCAAATAAACAGCTAGAAAACAGCAACAAAAAGATACAAAGATACTTTATCTGCATTGAATATACATTTGGCGCATAACCTGCATAACAGGTGGTCCATGCATCTTAATGATCTTGAAAATGCTGCTCAGGAATTTACTTACGGTACATTTTAGTGCTGTCTTGATTAGAGTGACCATGTCTATTCAATCAAAACAAATTGTTTTGTTTCATTAGAGTTTTTTTTAAACTTCTTGTTATTTATAATAATTTAGCCAAGCGTGTAATTAGAGTGATCGACGCTTGGGAAGCGCTGAGTTTAAAAGCCATTAGCTTAATTAGAGTTACCAGCTCGGTGTGATAACTATGATTAAAGTGACCAGCTTAGCCTGGATCGCAATTTAAATCACTAGTTAGCTATTAAGTGTAATTATAGCAAGACATATTATATAATTATGAAATTTGAATATTGCTCTTTAGAGTGACCATACCAGCACTGCATTAATCACTTACTTAAAGTTAATTATAAAGGATTTAAAAGGCTACGCTAGGCAATTAAGTTACCATGAACTAGAAAGATAGCTTAAATAAGTAGGTTTTTTAGGGTGACCACACTTAATGTAATTTCTTTATTAAACTTAGCCTTTTACTGACTCATCGGGTCGCAAAGAGTGACCACACTGTGTTAACTGACACTCGAACGCGTTAAGGGTGACCACATTTGCATAATTGCTTTCCCTATCAATATTCAAATCAGTTTTCAAGCTTTCCTCAAACTCTGTACCAGCTGCTTATTGAGTTGCACGATTGGCGTTGGCGTTGGCTTTATGCCACTGCGTCGGCGTCGGCGTTAGCGTCTGCGTCGACTTCGCAGTCTGCGTCAGCTGCACTTCCGCAGAGCGACGCCAACGCGATAACACGAAATTCACATGCCACTTGCTCAACTTCCAAACTGAGCCGAGTATCTGTGTAGCGTAGTATCTTGTATCTGCCAACTGCACGTGGGCTGCAACAACAACAACAACTATAACTTCAAAAAAACAATGTATTGCAGCACTGACAAAAAGGTGGTGCTTTTAGTAGTGCTTGTTTTTTGGTGGTGCCATATGGCCAACTGGCAGGCGATCGGGACATTGCCCAACGACCTTCCCGTGCCCGACGGTTTCAGGAAATGGCATCAGCTCAGCTGCTAATCATATTAATGCAATCGTTCCACTGTCCCACTGTTCCACTGTGCGTGTGTATGTTTGGGTGTGAGTGAGTGTGTGTGTGTAAGGGCGCGGCTCAAGGTTTGGCTTCCACGCTGACAAGAGCGACAAAATAAAATGTAAGAGGAACTTTTGCTACATTTGCTTTCTCTCTGTCTTTCGCTGTGTTTTTTACACTGTCTTTTGTCTCCTCTTAGTCTCCTGTTTCCGCTGCTTGTCCTGTGCAGTGCTGACAACTTTGTGATCCCAAAAATGCTAAATTCGAAAGAAGCTAAACAATTTTAAAAAAAATTCAGTTGTAGCAACTTTTAACAGTTGAAGACTTTTTGATTTTCAATTAATTAGCTGGAGTTTTTTTTAAGCTTTTTTACTGCCATAGTATTGTTTCCCTTTAAGATACGAAAACTCCCGAAATGACTGTAAAAAGGCTTAGCTGCCAGCACTGTTCCTGGGTTCACTTTCGCTGTCGCTGCCTGCATTGTCGTCGCCTTTTTATGGGTCACCTTTTAGCTGGCTCTCTTTCGTTGTCTCCCGCTGTCCCTCTCTCTGAGCGCTCGCTCTTTCTCCATCTCTTCCTGTCTGTCGCTTTGTTTTTTGGGTCATGTCCATCAGGCCAACAGCTGGTAATATAATATGGTCAGGAAGTCCGGCGGGAATCCATTTTAATAGCGTTCAACGTTTGCCGCTTCGCCTACCGAAACCACCCACCGTACAGGCACCTCTCCCTACACTCCCCTCTCCTGTACCTCACCCACTTGCGACCAGTGTTGTTAACAGCTTTTAGTTGTTGTTGCTCTGTTTGCTCTGCTGCTTCTTCTGCTACTTTGTTTGTTTTCAGTTTCAGTGTCTTTTTTTTTCGCACAATACGGACTCATTAGCACAAACGAGTCGTCGGCTCCGTTTCGAGCAGTGAGTACCCCCCACCCCTACCCTGCACCCCCTTCTCTCTTTCCCTCGCTCCACTCACTGTCTCTCCTTCCTTCCGTTTGCGATGACACTCGCCGCTGGCAACTAATTAATTATGCCGCTGCAGCAGCGTCAGGGGGTGTATTATTAGCATGTGCGTGTGTGTGTGCGACTGTGTGTGTGTGTGTGTGTGTGTGTATGTGTGTATGATAATGTATTTCAATGAATTTTTTGTTGTCTTTTTTTTTTGGACTAAATTAAAACAACAACAAACCGTAGCAGAAATAAAATTTGCATTGTATTTAGTTACCACACGCACATGCTACTAGCTACTACAGGGAGTACATAAGTATATCAGCATGCTATATATATATACATATGTATAACACATACATCTAGATACATTTCTACGCGCTTCAGATACATTTGCATAGTTTACTTTAACCCGCAGCGACACATTACAAAACATATTCCAAAAAACTTCACTTTACACCTGTAGTTTGAGGGTGCAGAACGCACTTTAATACACCAAAATGAGCTAGAGTGTGAACAGAGCCAGTATCAACATAAAATTGATTAAAAATATGCAAAGAACTTAACACTGCTAACTAGAAATATTTTTATATTTTAAAATTAAATAACTTGAAAAGATATTTTAAAAATAACTTTATAATTTACTCTAGGAGCTTTTAAACAAACACAAATAAAAATTTAACACTTCATTTTGTAAATACAAACAAAATAATTTAATTACTTTCTGAAGCGAATAAATAAATGTAACTACAGGAATTCAATATAATTCTAAATACAAAAAAAGTTCAATACTTGATCACATTTTTTCAGAAACTCAATCTAGGCATTTATTAAATATTTCAATACTTACTGAATTATTTAAATATAAATTTCTTAAAATGTGGCCGAATTTAAAAAAGAAATTTATGTCGTTTGGTTTTCTTTTGGTTTTGAAAACACACAAAATTACATGACAATAATTTTTGAATATCGAATAAATAATCTAATTTACACGCTTATTAACAGCTCTTGACTTTGGTAATTCAATACTTAATCTAAGTCTGCCTTTGCATAATATTTGATTATTTTAGTATTTTATCTTTTGTGTATTTTGCTTAAAATAAAATAAATTTGTAAATTTGATATCGATCGTTGTGTGGCCTGACTGGCAGTTGTAAATTAAACACTCATACCAGTCTATTCACACTATTCACTAACATAAACCTGACACATTTTTTTGGCTGCTTGTAAAATCAAAAACAAAAAAATACCCCAAAAAAAGCAACAAAAATTAAAGAAGAAATCGCCAAAAATTCTTGTTGAATTTTTTACAGCAAACACAATGTTTGAGTGTGAGCGTTGTGTATGTGTGTGTGTGTCAGAGGTAGTAAGTAACTAGACTTTTTAGTGTATTAGTGTGTGTTTGAGATATGCAAATTAGCTGTGGCCTTGACGTGGGCGTCAAACTTTTGGATTTATAACTTCGTTACACTTTGTTACTTTTTATATTGTTGTTGTTGTGCCAGTGGGTGTATGTGTATGTGTTAGTGTGTGTGGGAGCTAATATCTTACTCGCTGTGTGCTTTGACTTGACTTGCGCTAAAACTTTTTCTATTTGTCACATTTACGACGCAATGAAAGCGACTCTGACGTCTTTGTCGCCTGCCACTTTGACCGCAGGAGGCATAGCTTAGAGGGAAAGAGAGGGAGTGTCAGAGGGGGGCGCTATACTGTGGAGGTGGTGGTTCTTTTCGGGGATTTTTATACTTTGGCAGATTTGCGATTTATATACAAAGCTTTGTTTGACTTTCAAATGACCAATTGATTTTGGCCATACGGTTTCAGTCTGGCATTTCTTTGGCTTTAAAAAGTTTTTCTTGTTTTTCTGTTGTTGTTGTTGTTGGTTGCTAGCTGGCCATTTGCAGTGCTAACTGATTGGGCCGCTCTCTTGGCCACTTTGGCAAACATTCATAAATTATTCAAAACAAATAAAAATCCAGCGTTGAGCATTTTGGCCTCTTTGGTTCATTGGCATTTCATTTGCCATATTCCACACAAATACACTGATGGGTGTGCGTATGTGTGTGACTTCCCATTCACGCACACTGACGTGCCAATCGGCCATTCATTAGTTTGAAACTAGTTTCTCTTCGGCCCACATATCTATTCACATAACTCTATCTGTTTTTTGTTCCTTTCTTTTCTTTTATTCTATTTTGTTTCGTTTGTCTTTCCGTATTGCACACACACACCACCACACACACTCAAACACACCTTATGTATTTTTTTCTTCGATTTCAATTTATTTATTTAATTTTTTTACGTATTTTTTTCATGCTAATTAACAAGCGAAACTCATTTAAAACAATAAGCAATTTATTAAAAAACAAACTTAAAATAAATTAAAATATCATAAAAACAAACACAGCTACAGCTACTACAGCTGTAGTATACATATATCTATATATATTTATATACAGTTGTATATTTTGGTATCATAATTATGGCCCGTCTGTCATATGCATACAAAATGTTTTGTCAGCTTCAAAGCAAACCGAAACTGTTGTCACAATCACATTATAACGAGGCGTTCTCAGCTCAGCCTTTTGGCCATCGTCGCCAATTAAGGGCCCTGACGATTGTCAGTCGATGTTGAGGGTATCAATTGATTTCATATCTGTTATATGGATATCAATCTGATCTTCATTTGATAAGCAATTGCCAAATTGGTTATTATTCATTTGCCTTTATAGTGAGCCATAAAGCTATACCCTTTACTGCATGGGTAGATTGTGCATACATTTTGTATAATTAATTATGAAATCCAGTATTTTGTAAACCTACCTCAATACTGTGCGTTACTACACTATATAACTCGCTCTATTCTACTCTTCACTGCCCTTTTCTGCGTAATACTACTTTTTGATACCCTACTCTGTCTTAGGTTTTAATGGCTTATGAAGCAAAGCTTTTATTCGAAATACCCTACACTTCAAGACCATTTTGTACTCTACACTACTACTTAAGGTTACGGTAAAGAACCCTGCACAACACTACTTCGAGATACCTAACTCTATCACCCATAGAGTATTACATCATGTTATTTTCTTTAAATGCCCTACACTGGCGTACCTTAAGTTAATACTCTATACAGCCGCTTGCACCATGAACTACACCCTCTACACCATACAGGGCTCTACAAAACGATCCTTCGTCCTATATCCCTGAACAACACTACCCTGAAGTACACTACACTACCATGCCCTACCCTGATTTTCTTTGCGCCAAAGAGCCGCACTTCACCTCACTATGCTACACTAGCTTACATACCCTACACTTAATGATTATACCCAACAATACTCTACCCCTTTCCACTCCTCATTACCCCCCACAATACCCATCAGTTTTGGCTTTTATTATTCGCACATAGTTCTCGAAAAATATGCAGATATTTTGGCATAATTAAAGCTATAAATCTTCAAGTTTTGATTAGCTTGAAGTGCTGCTTGTTTTGTATTCATTTGGTGAGCGATTTAAGAGATTACATATCTCTCTTTTCTCTTCCCCCATTCCCCCCTTTCCCACACTCTCCCTCTCTCTTTGAATTGTTATGCAGCTCATGTGTGTGTTTACAGAGTTTTCTGTTCTACTTATGTTTCCAGTCACTAATATTTGCCAGATCTCTTTAACACGCATCGAGTTATATACACCTCCCAATCCCAATCCCACTACTCTCCATCCCCTCCCTCTCCCCTTTGTTTTCCTCTACTTCGTCTGTTATTGTTCTTGTTGTTTTATGATTGCTTTGCCATTGTTCGCATTGTCAAGTGCTTTTCATTTGCTTTTTACCACATTTTTGTGTTATTTTTATTGTATGTACGAGTACATACATATTTTTGTTGTGTTTTTTATTATTATTTTATTTTATTTTTTCTTTTTACGACCCTACATTGTTTTATTTCACTTGTCCCTCCTAATTTCCCCCATTTTTGTGTCTTTATTTGCTTTGCATTTGCAAATTATTTGCTATTGTTTGCCGGCTTTTTATTTGCCAGCACATATACAAATATCCTAGCATAACACCCACACACTCCCCCCGCCCACTGCCTATTATTTCCTGCGCCCAACGAGTACTACAAATAGTTCGCTTCATGTGGGTGTAATTATTTAAGTTATTTTAGTTGATTTTTTGTTGATTTTTTTTTTGCTGCATTGTCAACACTCGACATTGAAATGAGACTAACAACAATGTTGCCTTTTCCCATTGCATTTTCAACGCCACGCCCACCACTTTGCAAATAGCTATCGATATTTATATATAGTATATATAGGCACATGCCCGTCGGTCAATTTTGCAATTACAGCGGTGCGAGTTAATCAATCAATCAATTACTGTAATAATGACGAGCTGATTTTTACAATTTGTTTGCAACAAAGCCAAAAATGCCGACAATAGAAAAACAATTGCAAAAAAGTCTTCTCATACCCCTCAGATTCGATCCATACTACCCGTAATGCCCCTAATCTAATCCGCCCTCAATTTTAGCCTTGCAAATTGATAGCTGGACGCAACCATTAGCCTCCCACTCAGCTACTAAATATCTCAATCTATATATACATACTATATATTTATGCATATGTTTGTATACACAAATCGAGTCCAAAATTTATGCGCAAAGTGTGCCAAGATCTTGAGATCTTCAAGCATGTATCATAATACATCTCTATTTTATCTTTTTGCTTTGTTTCGTTTCGGTTTTCATGACCCTGTATACAGAAGGAGTGCAGGGGTTTGCTTGAAGGTTCGGCTAACTTATAGAAAAACGTGATATCTTAAAAACTATATTAATGATTTAATCCATATTTACATACTATGTGTACAGTACTATTCTATCTGTCCTGACCAAATTTAAGCAGGATCGGACACCTCCCTTAGAACTTAGCACTTCATTAATCAGTCCTTAGCATAGGAATCTTTATGCATTTAAAATATTTTCATATCTTTGAAAAATTTGTTGAGCTCTCAACTCAACTTATTTGTCATACAAAATATTTATTCACTGCAAAAGTACAGGGTCTTTTACAGTCGCCTCGCTAGACTATAGGCCTGTGCTACTAGTTTTTTCGCCGTTTGGTTTTTGTGCCATTTTCTTCATTTAGTTTTTTGGAAAATGTAAAACACGCACTTAACCAAATTTATTGTTATACATTTACATATTCCGCTTGACATTTTATTATTGTTTTCTTCTATTATTTTATTTTATTTTTTTCTGTTTATTTCCTCTTCGCTTCTTTTCATCTCAGTGGGATTTCAACTGGCAGGTGGAATAAAGTGCGAAGATAAATTGTGATTTAAATTGTAGCGCCCAAAATTAATGGCACACATTTATCACTCACAGTGGTGGACAGAGATAGTTGTGCCGTGATAAGAGCTAAAACTAAGCAAATTTAAATTAAAATTCACAATTTGTTAAAGCACAGAAGCTGTTTAGTAATTAAGTTTATTATTTAATTCAAAGAGACACATTTAAGATAACAATATTTTTTTATATAGATAAACTAAGGGATAAAAGATTTATCGATAGCAAACCCGATTAACTTTTCTTGGTAAATAATTAACTTATTTGTTAATAAAATTAATGTAAATTAAACAAAAATTAGTTCGAACATTTTTAATCGATAACATTACCGATATATTTATATTAAAACAATAGCCCAAATTTTTGAACTAGTTCTATTAAATATTGAATACTTTACATCAGTGTGACTTCACTTAGAGCACAGTCAGCTCATATTCTTGGAGTTTCGCTGTGACTCTTATCGATAATTCGATTACTCAGTTGCTGAACTTTCCATTGACTGCATTAGTCGAAAAGTCAGTACAGAGAAACGCAAACTTGCAGAGAAAATACTGAAAAGTGACCAAATAAATGCATCAGATCAGCAAATATTTATCAATTACTCACAACTGAGTCACGGTCAAATGCTATCGATGTCGTTGTCGATGTCTTGACTTTTTGGTCACATCACACAAACCATAAGGTACAAATATTGTTTGGTTATTGGTCACATGTCGTTTGCTTTGTATGACAGTTTGTAAGTGTATGAGTGTGTGTGTATCTATGTCTGGGTCTGGGACTGGTTAGGCATTGGGGCGCCGTTTGCATGGCAAATGCAAACAAAACTGTTCATACGATAATTGGTGTTCATTATCAATGGGCAAATACAGCTCAATTCGAAAACCCTTTAACTGATCAACTTGGGTCTTTGGTGTGTCTGCCTGTGTGTTGGTGTGTATGTTGGTGTGTGGCACATGTCGTTGACATGTTGTAGCGGAAATCCAAAACGGGGCAGAGTCACAAACACACACAGACAGCATTTTGGGCATGTACTTCCCGTGCGACACGTCCAAACATTGCAAGACGAGCCTTCAATTTGCTGTTACACTGCACGAAAAGAGGCAGGTTATTCATTCTCTAAAAGCAGCACATAATTGCCTAATTATGTGCATTAAATGCTCAATAATTAATTGTTTGTAATAAGGGTTTTATAAATTACTTAACAAGACTTTTATTTAAAGTTTTGTGTTTGCTTTTAAAAAATGTAATTTCTGTAAAGTTTTCTGCTTAGTCCCATGCCGGAAACTTCTACCGCTTTTTGCCGTGTAGTTGAATGCAATTATGCCATGTACTTAACGTTGGTTTTTTGTTTTTTAATTTATTACTATTAAAATTTTGTATATTTTTTTTGTAATGACTTTTTAATGGGCTCTGTACTTTGGTCAGGCAATCAATATATGTACACACACACACGAACATTTTGAAATGTATCTTTTGGTCATATCTTATCGTCGTGGCATTGAAACTCTCAAGACCCGTACACCATACTCCGTACAGAATGTCCGATACCGAACCGGGCTAAGCCTAATTAAACCGGAAGCATTAGATGCCCAGCTAAGTCTGCGGACCAAGTTGTAACTGAGGGCCAACCAGATTGTTTGGCCCAACCTGGGTTTGGCTGTAGTTTTTTTTTTTGGGTTTCTAGTGTTCAGCTTACAGTTTCCATTCCAGTTGTCACGCCCCGCCTTTTGTTATGTTTATTGTTTTTAAATTATATGTATAGCTTTAAAATACAGCCACAAACATGATTAAGAAGAAACAGAGAGTATATAAAAAAAAAAAAAACACTCAAAATGTGGCCATAAATTAAGTGGCAGATGCGCAGTTCTCTCGCGTCGCATCGCGTTTGTTTTCGGCATTAGCATTTCGCCTTATTTTTTTTTTCAGTGCGTTTTTTTGATGTTTCCCATTTGTATGGAAATGTTCCGAAAAGCGTCATTAAATTACCTGACAGACAGACAGACAGACTAACTGGCAGACTAACCGACTAACTGACTGACTAACTCACTAATCCGCTTTATATGGCCAGATCTGCGTGGTTGTATCCCACAGTGCAATTTATACTATGTAGTCCCACAGCTGCCAATTAGCCTGTCCCCGGGATTGGTTATAATTTTTTAATGCTTTAAATACCCTAACTAAGGGGTATTTTAATTGCGAACACAGCTCGTCTTGCATAAGAATATAAATAGTTTATGGATATACAAAGTCGCTTTGACATCTTTGGGATTTCACTTAAAACAATTCAATGTAAACTCAGCTAGAAACTTAAATAGTTAAAACTATTAACTATAGTTAGCATAGATACATATATTAAAATAGCTTAGATCAGCTGACTGTATATTAAAGCTTTTATTTAAACGGCTTAACAATAAAAAGGGCTCTTAAAGCAATTCTTGTCTCCATTTTTTTTGTAATAAAATTAAGTAGTTAATAATACAAAATTTAGCATTTTTAATAGAGCGATAATTATAGCTTTAAGCATTCTAAAACCACTACAATTTTTACTGTAAGTTTTACATTAAATTCAGGTTCAAAGTCACTGTTTTTAATCCCAATATTTTGTATACAATAAAGGTAAAATCTTCTTAATAATATATATTAATTTCAATAGTTGCTTCACAAACCCCCTTTTTTTTAAAGCAAAATTACTTGAAACATTGTGTAAAAAGTCAATTCTAAGTTGACAAAGTAATTAGCTTTTTAATCAAGGTCAAAAGACAAAGTGTTCAATGCCAACTTTTCAAGCATTTTTATTTGAATTCGTGTGCTTAATTTGCAACCATTGATAAAAGTTTAAACAAATTTAATCAACAATTAACATATATCGTATTTAGTTGGCATTAATTTAGGGTATTTTGACATTGGCAGAGCACAAAAGCGAATTTCTTATTACATTTTTTGCTTTCTACTTCCTACATTGTTTTTTGTTTTTAGTTTGCGAATTTTTGGGAATTTGGCAGTTTGAAATCAGCTCAAAGGTAGCGCCATTAATTAGCTAGTCCAATTCGACTTTGGACGCAGCTTGCTCTAATTAAACGATTATTATTCAATTACCAGATAGACGCCGTCGGCACATTTCATTTCATTTCATTTCGGTTCATTTGGCGTCCCCCTCTCCCCCCATCAGTAAAGTGTGATTTATGTGCAACGCCCACGCAACGAAACGATCCAAAAAGATATGGCAATCGTTCGGGTTATCATCGTTTCTTGTCTTCGGGTTTTCTAAGACCCTGTACTTGAAGAAAGAAGAGGAGTTTGCGCCTAACAGTCTACACAGCTTTATGATCTATATATGTTCTGATCTGCTGCTAGATCTCAGCGGCTAAAAAAGGTAGAGCTTGGTACTCAAGCTCTTCAAGGTGTCCTATATGTAATGCTTGTTTGGACCTGTGCCACGCCTCCTGTCGACTCCTTTAAAAAGCAAAAAAAAAAATAATACTCATATATTATAACAAATTTTATTTTATGTGTAACTCTATATTTTTTCGGCCAATCTCCACCAAATTCTAATTATATATAAGCTACATAGTCTAGCAACTATTTCATTTAGCTCTCATTGGATTAATCCGTCAAAAATCAGCGATATCTTGACAAAGTTGAAGCAGCTTCTGATAACTATGACTATGACTAACAAAATATCTTAAAATCACTTAAATTGATTGCCTTAGCAAAAGTACGAGGTCTTTTACAGTTTATTCACTCCGCTCTAGGCTTTACTACTACTTTTGTTTTGTTATTTTGTTTTCTTTTGGTTCTTTTGGGGGTATGCAGGTTTTTCCCGCAGCCAAAAAGGTCAAATTCTCTATTCTAATTGACAAAGTTGTGGCCGGTCGATCTAACGATCTAATGATCCAACAATTCACATTGGACCCATTTCCTTGGCGTAGTGCCAATCAATTTACGTCAAGCGGTTGATTGGTCAACCTCTTGGACCCCTCCCCCCACCACTCAACACACAGAAACCACCTACTTCCCCACTCTTTACGCAGCAAAAGGCGCTCGATTAATGAAATTAGACAATCAACATCAAGTCTTGAATAAAAGCAGCAGAAAAAAAAACTAGTAGAACAAAAATTAAAATCACTTAATTAAATAATTTTTAATGTGCGCCGTTGTGCGTTTAATTGTTACTCTTTTGTTGTTATGTTGTACCTAAAATTAAGTTTTATTTTGTTGCTTTTCTTGTTTGTGTTTTTTGCTCGTTTTTTTTTTGTTTTTAACGTCTGCAGTTTGTGGAGCAGCTGTCGTTTGTTAATTGCAAAGAATGACCGTTAAGAGGTTGCTTCATTTTCATTATTCAAATTGGCAGCTATTTTTGTATCGCTCCGTGTTTTTGTTGTTGTTTGGACATAGACGCCACTTGGGCTAGATGAAGGCCACACGATATGCGCTAATTGATCAGCAATCTAAAAAGACACAACCGACTACTGATCGTAAAGAAGTGAAGAGAAAAAGCGAAAGGAGAATGGAAAGAGTATTGAATAGCTGAGAGAAAGGAGAGTAAAAGAGAGGAAGGAGAGATCTCTGGCTTATCAGCTAGAAAAGAGAACAAAATTTGAGTGGGACTCTGCTTTCCCAAGGGGTACAAAGCAGAGTACTCTACCCTGCACTCTACTGGGTCTAATAAGAAGTTTTATCTATTCAATAAATTCCTGTAACAACTGTTTAGTTTGTATAGATCACTTAAGTCTGATAGATTTAATACGATCAATCAAAGTAAAGAATTAAAAACAGAACGAGCTACAAGATAACTCATCCATCACCAACTTTAACTGATATAAAAACAGATAAAAGGGCATCCATACTAACATAGATCACAGTATTTACTCATGATGTACATACATATGTAATAAGTATGTACAAACAATGTCTGTGGTTAGATGTACGTGCCAAGGCTAAGGCTAAAGTTAAAGCTAAATCCAAAGTTAACGCTGACAATTCCAATTACGAGTACTACGAGTATCTTATGTCAATGGGTTAGCAAACAAATAAACGAACTAACAAAAGAACTGAGCACATTGCTCGGCAATTACAATACGTATACGCTACGTATGCGATACGTATACACCACGTCTACGCTTACATTATAAATCTTATAACTGCTAATGAGACTCGTAAAAACTCAACATTCTAGAAATCAAATTGATGTCTCTCAGTACACACAAAGTAAAGAACCAAAAAAAATCAATTTACAAATGATTAGCAACGACAAGTGTTTGTGGCTATTTTTTCCTTGCTTTTTTTATTTGTGGCAAACAACATGAGGGTCATTAGGGTTTCAATTCAGCAAAGAACAAAAAATACAACAACACTTATTGCAATGCAATTTAATTTTAATTTTAATCTGCTTAACAATTGCAATTTGATTGGAATGGAAATCAAATTCTTATAAGAATGCAATTTAACACTCTTGTTCAAAGACTTGTTAACATATTTATCAATCAGTTCTTAATTGAATTGAATGGCATTCGAAGTTTTAATTTTAATTAATTTCAAACATTTTTACAATTGGTTGGTTTAACTATTTAGTGTTAATCAAAGCAATTTAAATAAAAATAATTTTGTTAAAAACATTCCTAACTTTCAAGTCACACTTTTGGGGGCATGGCAAGGGGGAGCTTTCAACTTTAGCTTCCCTGTTTAGCAACTCTCTAAGTAAGCACTGCAAATTGTTGTTAATTGCAGCTAATTGAGCTTTTGCACATTTCAATGCACAATTTTGTGAAAACTCGCACAAAATAACCAAACGCTCCAAGTGTCTGTAGATTTTGTATTTTAAGTTATTCATTTTTTCAGTGTTTGTTTTTTTTATGTATAAATCAGTTTGCTTCTGGCTTTCCGCTTGACGCCTTTTGGCATTTCAAGCTGAATTAATGCCACAAACGTTGCAATTTTTAAATCAGCCAAAAATCCTGAACAATCGTTGCAAATTAGTTAGCTTCTTTTTCGATCTGTTGGCTTAACAGTGTATTCTGTACTCTGCCGAAAATCGTATACAAAAATTATACAAACACGCACACACACACAAACGCACACACTTACAGAGAACACACGAAAAACCAAATAAACAAAACGTCTTTCGTTTTGGTTTTTGGTCTTTGTCGTCTTTGCTTTTAAGATTTAAGCCAAATTAATGGACAGGCTAGGGGGAATAGTCTGTGCTATCTCTGTCTTAGCTCTCCATCCCTCTCGCTGCTGTTGTTCTCTGCCAACCCTCGCGCCATAGTGTGTTTGGCTTTTCTGTTTGTGTTTGCCTAAAAAATTGGCGCTACCTACGCGCGTTTGTTTTTAGCGTCTTTGTCTTTAGCTGTTTTTTTTTTCTGCTGCTTCTTTTGGCTTTACTGTATATATTTTGTATATTTTTCACGTCTTGTCTTCTGCCCGTTTTATGTTTTTTTTGCGATGAATCATGCGGCGTTCGTCCGCCAATTTGAACGCCGAAACGATAGAGCGCAAAAGGTGGTGGAGAGTGCGATAGAGAGCGAGGGGTAAACGACGCACAGAGACGCTTAATCAATAATCATCAATTGTCTTACATACAGTAAATAACCGAAAATACATGAATAGTTCAGAGGGTAGGCCAAGGGGTTGTGTAGGGGGTAGGGGTAGGTGTATGAGTAGGGGGTGTCGCTGTGTGTGCCACATAATGGATGGCCATAAGCTGCAATTATTGATGGGCTAACTCGACTACGCACAGCCTCGCAAACAGCTTAGCATAGCTTCGATTACAATTGAATACATTGTGAATAAACACACACACATACACACACACGCACAACACTCATTTTTTGTATGCCAAAGTCTATTTGTACTAATATTTTTCCCCACTTGTTGTTTGTTCTCTTTACAGCCAAATCGTCGCTGCATTTTATGGTAAGTCAAAGTGCAAGGACAAAGTCACTTCACAGAAAAATATATAGAAAAATGTAAAAAATTGTTTAAGCGTTGCCATTAGACGACCATCAATAAAATAAAAACGTTTGCCTCTAGACGTGCTACTTCGGCTTATTGCTGGTAATTAATAGGATTTGCATATTTTCCAGTCAGATTTATGACATTTTGCTATAACTTTCAATTCAACTGCGCTTTTAATTACAGTAAAAACTAATTCAAAAAAAAAAAAAAACAATTGTAATCCCTTAAATTTATGATAGCAGTCATAATTAAGCAGGCATTCCATTTATTTGCATTTTTTTTAGTTTATTTAACAGCAATAATTTTTTTTATTTTAGTCACAAACTTTTTCAATCAAATTTTACTTATAACTCACTATTTAAGAGGCATAAATTAAACATTAATTTAACAATTTGTTTGCCGTTTTATTTTAAAGCAAATTCGTTCATAATAATAGCAAAACAATAATTAAAATATGATTTAAATAAAAAAATTTAATTAAAATATATTTCTTAACACAAAATATATTTTAGTTATAACTATATATTAAACAAGTAAGAAAGGCTACAGTCGATCGAGCCGACTGTAAAAGACCCCGTACTCCCATAGTAGTGCCCACTTTATTAAAATAAAATTTTAAAATGAAATTAAAAAAATTAAAATGAAATATTTACATTTTGAATTAAAATTAAAAAGTAAATAAATTAACAATCGTCATTGTCAGCATTCGAACCCGCGATCCATACGAAGGTTCCATGTTGCGCCGCAACTCTACCAGTTGCACCACGACCCTCTTCTATCATTCTTCCGATTATTTGCAAATATGTATGTGTGCTCATACATATGTGTGTATGTATAGCATTGTTCGGCGCGGCCAGCGGCTCCTGGCAGCGCTGCCGCCAAAACAGGTAGAGAAAACGTTCGAACATATGTTTGTATGTTTCTGCGTTTGTTTGTATGTGTTGCGCGCATGCAGTGATTTTGCAGTAAAATTACATGCACTTTGAACCGTAATTTCTCTGTTGTTTGACATAGGATTTTGATGCCACTTTCAGGAAAGTTAGAAATAGTAATTCTCTAAGCGTATGTTAAATTACAACACTGTACTATTTGATTTATTGCCTTCAAAAAGGCATTGAAGCTGGAGAGTTTTTTAATTCTGATGAGCAAAGGGGGCGTGGCAGCTCAAAATTTTGAATGGCGTTATATTAAGGCTGTCTCTAGGAACCTGTATACCAAAATTGGTGCTCCTAAGTGCTATAGTTACTGAGATATTCGCCTAAAACACAAATTTTTCCGAGGTTTGTCTGGTTTTTTGCTCATTGCGGGGGCGGTAAGGGGCGTGGCAGAAATTTGAAATAAACTTGATCTGCGTACATCATAAACGGACTTTCATTCCAAATTTGGTGTCTCTAGCTTTTGTAGTTTAAAAGATCCAGGTGTTCATACAGACGGACGGACAGACAGACAGACAGACAGACGGACAGACGGACATTGCTATATCGACTCGGCTGTTGATGCTGATCAAGAATATATATACTTTATGGGGTCGGCCACGCCTCCTTCTGCCTGTTACGCACATCTCGCTTCTGACAAACTTAATAGACCCCTATACTCTTTTTTAAAGAGTACGGGGTCTAAAAAGTTCTACATACAATTTTCTTAAACAAAAATAAATCTTAAATTAAATTTGTGAATTTCTTAGATTCAGTTTTATATTAATTCGATTCTATTTAAATCTTTTTCAATTAAATTTCGTTTAGTTTTAATTTTTTCAGTTTCGTTTCAAATCTGTGATTTGAGGAATTCAATTAGAACGCAAAATTGAATAAAATTTTGTTGTTTTCAATATCGTAATTCAATTGAGTTCAATTTCTGTTGCTGCTGCTGCTGCTGCCGGCAGCATTTTTGGCCATGTCAAATATTTGTTATTTGTTGTTTACATGTCGGGCCATTGCCCGTTTTGCCTGTTAGCCCATTTTGGCCAAATTCAATGTAAACAACAAGCTGCCAAATGGCTTTTGGCTAAATTTAGTTAACCACAGAGACACAACCACCTGAACACCATGCCCCCCACGCCTCATTTTGTGCTAAACGCAGCTTCCTGCCCGCAGAAAAGAAAAGAAAATAAATCGCGTATACGTCGCGTTGGCACGCGTCGAATAGCGCAACTGAAACTCAAATGAAAACGAAATCAATCAAAGGCAGCTAATTTGCAGCACGCAATCAATTTTTTTTCGTATTTTCATTTACTTATGTTGTTGTTTCTTTTATACCCCCCGCCCACATTTAATTTTTTTTGCGTAACGAGGTGTGGCAAGGTCTGAATGCGCGAGTGTGCGAGTGTGTGGGGTAAAGCAGACACGTTGGCGCCGTCACAACGCGTGTCCTTGCGTTGCTCCTGTTTCTTTAGCCCCTATGGCTGTCTCTGTCTGCTCTGCGTGCTCTTCTTACTTTTCCAAAAATGGCGTCAAATCAATCAAAAAAAAAAGTTAGGAAAAAACTGATTTATATATATATAGTATGTGTAATATGCTTTAAGACCTAAATCTGACTGCGAGTTACGCGCAATTTAACCTGTCTGGCAATTTTTGCAGCTGGCAACACGGCCTGCTGTCTCCCTCTCTCTCCCTCTCCGTCCCTTTTGTTCCTTTACTGCGTCTTCTGCTCACACTTTTCAGCATTCACTCGCTCAATTATCATAATTGAGCAAGTGAGCGAGATAGCGACAGTGTGGCGCGTAGCTAGCGAGAGTTGGTGGGAGTGAAATAGTTGACACACCAAGCTGGAAATGATAATGTCGGCGCCAGCATTTCCGCTTTTATTAACGACGGCTTTTGTCTCCCAGCTCCACTTACTTCTAAGCCACCCACTATGACACCCCATCTACTCGTTTGGCTTTTTTCCGGCTAAACACACCCAGCAAATGGTCGTGTTTGGCTGCTATCCCGTGTCCATGTCCATGTCCATGTTGTGGCTGCCTGACACGCACAATTAAGTGCCATCCCAGCACCAACACCACTAGAAAGAGACCGACTACGCTGTCCCTCTCCCTCTCTCTCTTTGTCTTACTTATGCTTTCTGGGTTCCTAGCTAGCCATCTCTGTCGCTGTCGCTGTCGGACTCAAGGATAGTACTAAACGCTATGCGCTCGACTTTAATACCCTGTAATTAAAAAGCTGAGTGGGTGTGTTGTGGAAAACTACGTGAGTCGTAGGGTGGAAAAAGAGTAAAATAGGTCAAAGCAGCTATCAAATATATAAGGTATATTTATATAAATAAATAAATTTTATAAATTATTTATTTACAGCTTGCATAGCTATTACTGAGCGCCTTCAGTCGTGTGTTCTTGATAGCTGTTGAGTTATTGCAATGTTTATATTATTATAATATAATAAATAATTATAAAGTCTTTTTAAGCCATGTGCTTCCATAGTTAGTTATGATTAGCTTATTACTTTGAGCATTATTTAATCAGTTGACTTATAATATATATTTATTTAGGATACATATAGTCTTCTCAAAACGTGTACAGGGTTTGCTTTAATCGTGTTCACTCGTAGTTTGGGTTTGGCTTATTTCAAAATCAAATCAAATAAAATAAAATTTACTATACTCACGCACGCTTCTCGTATCTATATCTATGATCCCACCCTCTCTCTCACGCATTCGCTCGTTCTCTCTCTTTCTCTTCCAACCCAATTTTAGCCCATCTATTGGCCGTAAATTGTTGAAATATTGAAATGGTCGACGTCGTCGTCGTTTTGGCGTTTTTCGTTTTCATTTGGATTTTCGTTTTGGTTTTTCGCTTTTTCGTTTTTCGACTATTTTTATATCTATTTAACATTTTCATTTCCGTTTCGCCTTAATGCACTTGACCTTCAACCAAAAAAAAAAAAAAAAAAATTAGAGAACTACAAAAAATACACACAGTCAGTGAGACAATGAGACAGGGGGTGGGATAGGAGTAGAGAGCCAGCGAGATGATGTCTATTCTCAAGTTCTATTCCATCGTTGAATATTTGCAGCAAACGCAGACCAAGCGAAACAACAAAAACTATACACAGATTTCCGGACACACACACGCACACATCTAATTATATATAGTTTTGTTTTTTGTTTTAATTTATTTTCTAAAACTTCATTAAAATTGAATTTGTATTTGAAATTAAATTCTACTTTTGTCTGCTTAAAATTTTCCAATTTTATTTTTATTCACACTTGAATTTCCATTTCAATTTCAACTTTAGTTGAAATACAAATTTATCTTTATAAATAAATATATTATATATATATCCGTTTAGTTGTGATTCACTTGTTTTAGTTTCTACTGTGACTCAGTTGTATTTGGAATTGTGTAATTTATATTCAAATTGTGTTTCAATTTCAATTCAATTGAAGTTAAGCATTCAACTAGCATTCAATTTAATGCATAAATTGTTCGCAAATTGAATTTTTTTTAAATTTCTGCGTAAATTGTGTCAAGAAATAAAATCCATGAATTTTTTGACACTTAAGCCAATTAATTTTTAGTCAATTTTAATTTCAATGTGTTTGTCAGTCAACTTTAATACAATAAAAATTAAAAACTAAAAAAAAAAAAACAAATTGTATTAGCAACCAAAAATGGTTTCCAGCAAAATCGCTTCGCATGACAAAAGGCCACGTTGCACGCTTCTTGGCCATTGTTGTAAATTTCCAGTGTAAATTCCATTAGGATTATATTACGAGGCACACACAAGCAAATACACACACATATTAAGGCAGCTGGGAAGCCACAAAAGTTGTGTTGGCCCATAAACTAGAGGAAAATTTCTTTTTATTATCCTTGGCAGAGAGTTGCTAGAGAGAGAGAGCGAGCGAGGACACAAAAAGTTCAAATGGATTAGGGGCAAGAGCTTCAAGCGGAAGCCCGACAAGGCGTTGGCCACCACACACACACACACGCACAACATGGCAGATTCGCAGTGTTGTGCGTGCCAAGCAGAGGATATGTGTCAAGGACAACAGAGTTCTCTGTGTGTGTGTGTGTTTGTGGGCTGCCATTTGTTATGGAGCTCTGTAGGCGTGCCTAGCTGCAGTTAACACACAGCTGTCATTTTACACACACTCCTACACACACACTCACACACTTGCACACCTTTTCTCCAGCGACATTCGGGACACATTTGGAGCACACTAATTGATATTTTCACAGTCCTTTTTACACAATTTCACTTCCTCTTTTCTTTCTTTTTCCCGTTTCTCTGCTTTTTCGGCACGCCTTGTCGCATAAATTTTCAAATTTTTGTTGCTTCATTCTGTTTTTTTTTTTGCCTCTTGGGCAAACACGCCCAAGCTTAAAGTGATTAGAATGATGAGCTTTGGAGCAGGATACTCCAACACAAATGCTGAAACTGATATTTATATTTTCTTTGGCCAAGAGTAGCGGTAGTATGAGTAATTGCCTAAATGAATGACATGAATGGATGAACGAATGAATGAAATGAATGCACATAATCATATTTGATAAGCTCACACTAATTCTAACTAATCGCAAATGTCAGGCACTTTTGAAAGCTTTAAGAGTGGGTAAAAAGTGATTTCAAATGTTGAGGGAGAGTAAAGTAAATGAAAATTTTTCATAGAAATACACTTGTGACTGCTCAGAGTAAACCTCTTACTGCCAAGCACACACGTAGTGCTCTGAGTATTGGACTTTAAATTTATTGAAAACATTTTCAAAAGACTATAAAAAAATTTATACATCATTATATGTAAAATTAAATAAACAATTTTTAAAGTCCATTCGGAAATTAACCAAATAGATCCCGTAATTCCTGAAAATGTAATTTAACTGCACAATTTTTGAGTTTGTTGGAATTGACAGCCATAAAATTATTAAAAGTTTTAGTGAAAATTATGCATAAATTTTACTTTAAGCCATTTATTTTTACAACAAATCCCAAAGTACTAAAAAGTACTTAGTATTATTTATTTCTCTGCAAAAGTCGATATAAACTAAGGGTTAGTTTTACCAAACTTTGCTTTACATTTGTTGTCAAATATTTGATAAAAAAAGAGTTTTGTTTGCAATAAATATAGCGGCAAATGTTTGTCTTCAATAGTAACAAATATGTGCTTTCAATAGTAGAAAATATTTGCTGCTCGTGATATATTAAATATATTTGCTAGTTTTGCAGGCAAATATTTGCCTCGGGTATAGCACAAAAATGTAGTTAAAGTTTTGTTGTAATGCCACATTATTGCATCAATATTGCATACACAAATTTCAACAGAATGCCACTGGACACATTGCCTGTGGCAAGCGGATATTTGTGGCAAGACGCGTGCGCTTTATAAACAAAAAAATAAATGCAGCACATTAGCGAAGAGTGCAGAGCGAAGAGAGTAAAGAGAAGAGAAGAGAATGATATTCTCGGCAGCATTTGTCAGTGTTTACTTAAGCGAAAGCCGCTTGCCACGTTTCGCTTTTGCTTTTGCGAAACTGAATGTGCCACAGTGTTTCCTAGAAGATTTTCAATATGTGCAACTGACAGCTGGCAACGCGGCAGCAAGTGGCAGCCAACTGGCCAACAATAATACACGAGCCATCGACAACACCAACAGCAACAACAGCTGCTGACCGAGTGAGCCACCGCAGCACAGCATCAGCAGCAGAACCACCGACTAGGAGCAATGCACAGTGGCACAATTGGCTAAATTAACTGAATTTTACATTTTTCAAAAATTTATTTAAATACTTTCATTTATATTTATTTAAAAATATAAATTGTTTAATTTTTTTTTTATATTATACAAAAGAACACAAATTTATTTTATAATCAAATTTAATTTAATAATTCAATTTGTCTCAATTAAAATTAAGTAAGATAAAAGTAATTTAAGAAAGATTTGTAAATTCGCTATTTAACAATTTTTTTAAAATTTTAACAATTTTTGGTACTGTGCAGCATTGAAGTCGACGGCGACCCCGACGCCGTCGTAACTATTACAAGCGTCGCCGTCGCAGTCGCCGTTGCCGTCGCCAATACAACAAATTTCCATTAGAAATGTGGTGTGTGCGTGTGTGTGTTGGTTGTGTATTATTCTTACCATTTTGGCCGTTTCTTGATGCTCGTTTGCAATAAATAAACACAATAAACAATTTTAATGCGAATTCCTTAATAAAAATCATGAGTTGCGCCTCCGTTCATCACATCAGCGTCATCAGCGAGCACATAATGCTGATGATCATCATGAACGTCATCAACATGTTGGTCATCATGAGCTTGATGATTGCCGCTGCCGATGACAGCTGTCGCATGGCAATGACAACTGACAACGGACACATCTGCCACAAATAAAATAAAATAAAATAAAATTTAAAATGAAATAGAGTAGTGCCATATAGATACAAGAGCTGACAAAAGATACAGATAGACGAAATGTAGCTGAAAGCCAAATGGCATACTTAAAATGAGGTGTGAAAAGTGTACTAAATGTCTTTAAAGCGCTTAAAAGCCACAAAGAGCCACAAAAGTCCGAAAAGTACGCAAGTATTCTTTGTGTCTAACAACAATTTGATAAAATTCCAAGCAAACACACACACACACACATATAAACACACCCATAAATGGCAATAAATAATACTGGCACATTGCAAGCCAAGTTAACTGGTGCTGCAAACTGATAATGTCAATGACGGTCGTTGCTGTGCTTCGAGCCATAATCAACATAAATCGCTTTGATGTCACACATGTATTAATTTTGAAATTAATTAGATTTTCTTTAGCCAAAAAAACCACAACAACAAAAATGAAAACAAAGATGTGTGTGCGTGTGTGTGTGTGGACAGGAACTAGCACTAGATAAGAATTATTTTATAAGTTTTTGCCGTTCATGTTGCTGCTGATAAGACATCTTTGACACAAGACAAGGCAGCACTCGCAGAGTAGCAACTACAACCACTGATAAGCTGCTGATAAAAACAAAAGTCTAATGAAAGTTTTTGATTGTGAACGTCCTTGCAAAGGCAGAGACCAGCAGCGGCAGCAGCAGCCAGAACAAGAGCAGAGCCCACGCACTGCACCTGAACTTGCGCTTATCTGATTAGTGACTAATGCTAAGCACACACTTACACCCACACACACCTAGCTCGAGAGGGCTTGCGCAAAGAGCAGTGCTGATGTGGGTGAAGGGTGGTAGGCGGGTAAATCGGCGTGGAGTGTACAAATGTCCAAGCAGATACGCACAAAGACATGTTAGCACAAATGGCCAAACGATAACTGCACATACACTGAGCGAAAAACTGTCAATAGTCACGTGTTGTATTGAAACTAATGAGAAAAGAATGATAAAATTTTTAATAATTCAACCTTTGAATTTTTAGCTGCAATTTAATACTTAATCTCCATGTTAAACTGCTTCAAGCACATGTTATCTTTAAGCTGTATTTTATTAAATCCCAGCTTGAAAGATTTAAACAAAAAATTTAATCGAAACTGCAAACTGGTAATCAAACTGGCTAGTTAAGCTTATACTACAAATTACAACTCGTATTAATACAGAAAAAAGTTTTATTTTCATTTTAAGAAACTACCAAGTCAAAGCTGCTTAAACGAATCTAATATTTTATAAATATAATTGCTCTTACTTCTCTGCTCTCTTTGTTTAAACTCAAAATTAGATCAGCATGCGATTGACATTTCTATTTGCTATCTTATCGCATAATTTCATATTTAATTAAGAAACTTTTTGATCAAAAGCTGTCATAATAAAGTGTTTGCCACTTCACTTGAGATACTTGCCTAATTTTAGTTTAATTATTTTTCTGTCAGTGTATGCACACAACATAACACACATTTTATATAGATACTAAATACCTGATAGTCTTGGCTTTTGTTATAAGTACTTGTAGAAAATATCTGTATATATGTACGTGCACATGTATCTGATAGGTGCGTTGACACATGACACAAGCGTTGTCCAACGCATTGTGTGACGCATATCGATTGCATGCAATGGTGTAATTTATCGATAAACACGAAAGATACTTACACAATTGAGTTATCGATTAGTTTTGCTGGAAGTTTAAGGCTTTGGTGAGCACTTTCCAGTAATATCGAATGATTTTTGTCTGAAAACTTTGATTATAATTCAGCTCTGTTTTGTTTTGAGTTTTTTTATCGGCCTTTATCGATAACATAACTCAAATCGGAATGTTTTAGTTTCAAAATCCCTGCCCAGCTCAATCAATTGTTTGCCTTCTTTTGCGACTTTTGCTCGCTTTTAGTTTTGAAAGATATGTGCTGTCCTGGATCTGTTTATCGCACATAATCGATAACATTTCTCAGCGTAATGTGCTGAGTTCTCGAGACTTTGTCTTAATGTTTGCGGCCTGTTTCGCTCATTTAAGCATATTTCCATAAATTTGCCATTTCATAATTCGCTCGTTCCCCCCACTCACATATTTTATGTGCCTTTTCAGTTAAGTTTTCAGCTGTCAGTTCCAAGTTTTCTTCTCCGTTTCGAAATTTAACGCACAAAACGTGCACAGAAATGTTTACAACTATTAAAATGTTCGCCACGCGTTTGCCATAAGTTAGTGAAACTCCATTGCCCATTTCCCATTTTTACTTTCCACACATTTTCCACTGTTCTTCGACTCCCCGCTCTCTGGTTTTATGCTCATTTCATGTTTGCCCCATTTGCTGCCATCATGAAACAGGACATTTTTGGCACAGCAACTAAAAAAAAAAAATGTTGCACTCGCTTGGACAGCGGTGAAGTGTCGGTTTTGGTGAGTGTATGGCAGGGTAGTGCTGGGACGGTCTTTTGGGCGCGGTCTTTTGGGCCGTCAGCGAGCCACAGGCAGTCGGCAATTCAATGTGCGAAATTCTTTGCGGAGTTTTTCTGTGCGCGTTTAATTTTTATAACATTTTTATGGTCTCTGTAGATGTGCATGCTAAACATACAGCACCACTCACACCGCAAAACCGCTACCCACTACCCTCTATCTCTCTCTCTTTCTCTTCCTCCTTTTTTCGCTACCCCCCCGTTGGCGTTTGACAGTTCTCCTACCACCCGGCGTGCGGTCTTAAGTGAATAATAAATTAATTGAATTGCCACGCGGCCCATTTTTGTACTCGTCGACTTCTTAGCGTTTTCGGTGGTGCTCGGTAGTTTTGCCCCACTGCGGCTTAGCTGTACTCGCTGCTTATGTATTGCTTTGGCGAGGCGCGTGCGCTGCTTGGCCCATCCGTAAAGTTTTATGTTAATAGGCAAGTTTTTATCACACAGCGTCTCATAAAACTAAAGTCCACTCACACCAAAACACACAAGCAACCCCCAATCTCAAACACACACTCCCTCCCAACCCCCTTTTATGTACGCCTCTGCCACATGCCTCATCATGTGCTGACTGCAACTAATCAAAGGCAGATACACATTATCTAAATGCTTAATTAAAGTGTAAATTTTCAGAGCTTTGGCAAAGCTACGCCCACAAGCAGGCCAGCAGAGGCCACTGTCTAGCGTACACGACGGCATGAAGACCCTGTAGTGGTTTTGCAAGCAGTGAGCACACAAAGAAATGTTTGTTCTAAAAACCATGGGAAAATCAACAGAACTCATTATTTATTTATCAGATCAGGGCTTTAAAACGTAATATAATATGTTAACAATTGAAAAAATATCCTACAATTCTGATTAAGTTTATATCAGATTTTTATCTTAATTTGGTATTTTAGAGAACTTTTTTCACTCCTTGCATACAGGGTCTAACAAGTAGTTGGAGGTTCGGGTTAGTGGGGTTGTCTGATTGCGACAGACGACGCCGAATCAATGACACTTAATTAGAAAATAGCTGACTATCTCTATTTTCCTTATTTCCCCTCTCCATCCCCTTTAGTGGGTGGCTTGAAGGGGGAAATTGCCTGGCCATTAATGTGGCAATTTTGTATCTAAGAGATACTTTGGCATTGCACGTTCATTTCCCTTCAGTGTTTGCCTTTGGCTCGTGCCCCGAGACTCAAAGTCTATACAATTGTTGGGCTTTAGCTTTGACTCTGGGCAAATGTTTTTAATTAAGCCCGGTCTGAGAGTCGTACCGCCAGAACAACAAAAACATCGATAACAATACTCTCTCACAATGGAAGTTATTTTTATGAGGCAATAGTGCCACCCCTTCACCAACCCGCCCCCTTATCCCCCGCCTACTTGTGGCTCAAATTCGTTTTTCCAAAGTGCAAAAAATAAGGAGATAAACTAACAAAGTTTTTATGTGAGCAGCCAATGATTGGTTATTCTCTATCTCTCTTTCGTTCTCTTCTACTCTATTGTCTTTTTCCTTTCTTTGTTGTGTGGCCCAGTCCATAAAAGGCTTTAATAACTTTGCTAACTGTTTGCCATGTGCAAAGTTTTGTATTTAACACAAAGCGTTTTTCATTTTGAAACTACAAATTATCGAAATTTACTTACACTCAAAGAAAATTGTAAAGTTTATGTGTGTGTTTGCGTACTTTAAATTTTTAAATTTTAATTTAAAAAAAAGCTGAGTATTTTTGATATTTTTTATCTTTTTACTAGTTTAAATCTGTTCGCTTTTTGAAATTAAAGACAAGTTCCCTCAAACTCTATTTATTCATTCCTAATTGACAAATTACTGTGTGAAATACACTTCAGAAAACTTATATACAGTTTGATTTAAAGTAAATAAAATGTATGCTATTAAATATTATTTAATAAATATTTTAAATTTAAAATAAATTGTTCAAACTCAAAAGTTTCTTAAAGTAAATTTCTAGTTTTCCTTCGATTATATTCCATTTCCTTTGTGATACCTATGTGCCACGCCCCCGAATATGTATTACTCAATATGCTATTTATTGTATTGTTTTTTTTTATTTAAATCATTTGTATTTTTCATTTCGATTTTATGCGCTTTGTTTTCAACGTTTGTTCGCATCGTGTGATTCGTGTGAAATGTGGAGTGCAACGCGAGTCACGTACCGCAATCAACAAAAACAACGACAACTTGCAACTAGCAACAACAACAGCAACAACATTGACACTGCCAACATGATAAAAATGTTAAATACTGAAAATTGTTCAAATATCATACGAATGTGTATTATAATATTAAATGTTTGGAGTATTGCACACGATCGGCGCTTGCGCGAAACGTTTCCAATTCCAATCGAATCGAATGAATATATAGTTATAAACTACATATAATTGTATTCATAAAAGCGTATTTGGTGAATACACAACTGGCGCTTGTCCTATTCAACAAATCAACACACTCACACACACACACCTCCAAACTAGTGTTTAATATATATATATATATATATATATATATTTGTATATATATATATTTATAATATATTAATACAAATATGAGTATTTGAGTATTATACAATATTCGTGTGACTTACTCCATGTATTTTTCGCTGCGATTCCAGAAAAGATACAATAATTCATTTATTTCTATATTTATGTAGAAATTTTTTTTATTTCAAATAATTGAACGGAATCTTGTGGTTTTGCGCATTGTGAATCATTTTTGCAATTTACGCTTCATTGTTTATTATTATTACATAGTATTCACGCTTTATTTTTCGGGTATTCATAGCTTGTACTAACAGGTTTCGCTTATATTGTTTAAAATAAATCCATGAATATATAAATACACCTCAATACACACATATATTTTGTGTATCGATTAATTTATCGCCAAGTTGCTGCAAATGTGTTTGCACAGCAATTTATTTAACTGTTTTATTGATTTATGTATCGAATATATTGTATATATACATATGTAGTATATATAGCACATGTATATCGATAACGGGTTTATGGCTTAATTGATCAGTCTAACAAAATGTATATTTAAGCAATTTCTTATCAATCGTTAGTAACAGTTATTTATCGTTTGTGAAATAAATCAATGTTTACTCGATTAATTTATCGATACGTTCTGGCTAATGGCGTTCAATGACGGGTTTTGTTAAATGTCATGTAATCTATGCCCGTTTAATATATTTACTACTACGGTAATACATTTATCGCTTTGTTGAACGATTGATTTATCGATAACCAAAGTGCTAAGCGTATTGAGCAGCTACTACTAATTTTAAACAAAACTGCTGTTGATGCGAGGAATAAAGTATTTTAATAAATACTCTAAATTATCGATTAGTTTTATCGATTCATTAATCGATTAGTGTATCGATTACTTATAGTTAACATTCCCGCCTATATTTGGCAGTGTAAGCCTATTTGTGACAACTTTTCAAAATTTTCCCAAGCAATTTATCGATTGATTTATCGATAACTTGTAAAAGTGCACTTTTTGCGAGTTTTAAACGCTGATTTAGTGCACTTGACATCTGCCCTTAGAATGTATGCACACTTGTAGTGCATTTATCACTTATTCGTCGCGATCTTTGCATCAGACAAACATTGTCGCACACTCGAGAGCACTTGAGAAATGCCAACGAATCAATAAATTCAAATAGCCACAAATAGCTTCATTCGGTAACAAGGCTTTAACACACACGCAGTAAAAAAACCCGCTTAGGAATGTTAATGGCCAACAAATAAATATAAATAATAAAAATGAGATTCGTAAAACACAAAAAGAAAAAAAGGAAAGAAAATAAAAGCCAAGTACGAGTAGCCGCCGAGTAAGTAGTTGCCCGTGAGTTAGCATTTGATAGTTAGATGCCCTGCTGGGCTACTTGCCAGTAAAGCTGCTGCTGTTGCTTCTTCTTTGTCAATAACAACAACAATTTTGGTGCTATCGATTAGCTATCGAAGTCAGCCAAGCGATTGTCATCTGTTTGCGCAAGTCACATGCGGCGTATGCGCAATGTGCATTCAGCGCCATGACCTCAAAAGTTCTACAGAAGCAAACTGAGCGGTGTGGTGAGGGAGGGACAGGAGGAGGGGTCGGAGCTGGGGTGTGGGGTGGCACGCATGCGCCGCATTTGGTCAAAATTGTATTGAAGCCGTTCAAAAAAAAAATGTTTAAATAAAAAACAGATTTGTGAAGCGAATGTCAAAAGTGATTTTCGTTTAACAAGTTGCACACACAAACACACACACACACATCAGCAGAAAATAAAATAAATTTAAGCTACACACATCAAAAGGCAAAAAGGCTTTAAAAGCTAAGAAACAAAGCTCAACCTCACAGCACACGGTACACACACCGCTGCCCTCTGTACGGGCCAGCTCGGAATAGCCCCTCCCCCTGTGACCCGCTGCCTACCCTAGCTGCTCCCCTTTACAGTCCACTGCCCTCCCTCCCAGAATAACATGCGAAAGTCATAAATCATAATTCTTTATTCTGCCTGCTTTTTTTTGCTTTTTTCATTTGGTTTGTTTGTTGCTCAACTTTTACGTTTTTTGTTGTTCATTTTCGTGTTTTTATTTTTATTTTATTTTTATTTCGTATACATGTTTTTTTTTTTTTTGACTGACTTTCAATTTGCAACAGCATGTGAGTGTGTGAGTGTGAGTGTGGGACATAAAAGTGGCACTAAAACTTTTGCAAAAACTACTTGAGGGGTGCAGTGGTAGGTTGTGGGCGTAGGGGGGACGTTGGGCGGCACAAACATTCTTGCCAAAAATGATAAATGGGAAATGGCAATAGTCTAAAATTGCACAGCTATAATTTTCCAACACTGAAAGCAGGGGAGAAAACAAACTGAAAGGGGAGGTGTTATTTTTTTTCATGTTTTTTTTATGGGGGTGGGATTTACTTTTAAGTTTGACAGTCTCGCAATTTGCATATTGAGTGAATTTATATGTATTGCAAACAAGTTACAAAAACCAAAAAGATCATGAAGATGAGCCAGTAGAAGGAGGAGTAGAAGGAAATGGAGGGAATGAAGCTATCAATTTAAAGCATCACAATGTTGTACAACATCATTACCATTATCGCAGTCGAGTTGTCTCGACTTCACAGTTTTCACACGTAACTCACATTCGCTTGACTAATCTCTGACCCGGCCACATAATTCAATTCCTTGAAAAACCTTCATAAAAGCAAAACATGAAAACAAAAAAGGGCAACAAATGGCCATAAAAAACATACACAAAAACAAAATACCCACAGAATGCTGAGAATTTAAAAAAAATAATAAACAACAAATTTTTGACCTGTTTTAGATGTTGCATTTGAGTAGGAAGAAAGAGCTGAGCTTCCGTTAAGTAATTGGCAACAATGTAACATTATGGTGGCAGCACCGTGTACTAAGTGGCAACGCTGCAAGGGAGTGATTCTGGTTGTTAAGTTGGCTGCAATTGAAAAGAGCTGTTGGTTGATTACCTAAATCTACAAAAAATATAGTAAAAAACAGTAAAAAAAAAATAATTTGGCTAGTAAAAAGTTGTTGAAACCTGGTAGTAACTTTTGTCAGAACACTTTAAATGCAGATACAATCTAACAACTCTTAAAAATATAATTAGAAAACGTTTTATTAGCTTTTGACTTGTCCAAAGTGCCACTTACACAATTGCCCCACACCAGGTGGCAACGCTACGTACAGAGAAAGTTACGACTCACATAATGGCCATAGAGCACGCATGCATATACGCCACCAAGATACCCTAAGCAAAAAAACAAAAACAAAAATTTAAATGACAACTCGTAAAAAGATGAAAAGATTGCAAATGAAATTTGTGGCTCATTAGAAGATATGATGTACTCGAAAAATGGAATTTGTTTTGTGTTTTCGGGTTAGGTTTTCAGTTGGTGTACCCGAGATTCCAAACGCGTTACACTTACAGTCTTAACACAGTAAGGCAGATGTTTGCTTGAGATGTACACACAGTACAAATGAATATATTGCTCTAATTGACCCGAGAATTGTTTGAAATATTTGCAAATACATGAAATACTCGAAATACTTGGAATGCTTTGAATACTTGAGCTACTTATGGCCATTTCACCTTCAACTGTGATTGACCGACCGCACACACCCATAGGGTGTTACACATGCACACACACTGTCACACACACTTGTACGTTATGTAGATCAATTGTGAATCCTCAGTCATTTGATAAAAAAAAACAAAAACAATTTTAATTTGTTAAAAAAACGTAATAAAAATTAAAAATAAAAAACAACTAAAATTATTGTGCATTCTGCATTCAATTAAACGATTAAAGCACTTAATTGAGACATCAACATGGCTAACTAGCTACGCACAACAAGTGTGTGTGCCGTATCGATGTGTGTGCGTAACTTTGGGTCAGTCGGTCAGTCAGTCAGCCAGCCACTCAGTTGATTGTCAGCTGCTCAATGCTTACATAAATCAATTTACTTACGCTTATTTTATAATTTAATTGTTTTCTTTTTCATTTGTTTGTGCTTAATTCCCTGTACCCCAAGCGGGGCATGTTGTACTGGTGGAATGCATTTATAACGGGTGTAGCTATATTAAAGTAGAGTTACCGTAAAAGAATGTTATAAATTAATTTAAAGAAAATTTAAAACTGTTTAAAAAATTCAACGTAAATAAAATAAAATGTAGCCCACCTTTGGTTAGGGTAGGTTAAGGGTTATAAGTTTATTTAAAATACTATAGGGTATTTACAGCACTCATATAATTCCTTTATGCTCTCGTTTATAAATATATAATTTACTACAGATATCTCAATACATTTTGTTTGAAAAACTAAATTTAATAAACGGTGAAGAATTGTTATATTAACACCCTTGTAGACTACAGGGCATACCCTAGCCGAGCACACTTTTAACTTGCTTTTCTTGATGGCTATTTACGCTCGCGACTTGACTTGTATTCAATTCTCAGCTGACACACTCATACACACATATATACAATACACACATGTGTACTCATCGCTCTCTCTTTCTTTCTTTCTCTCTCTCCCCCTCTCTTTTTCTCTCTCGCAGAGCAAACGTGCACTTCGTGGTCGTCGTCGTTGTCGTCGTTAATGTCTCGGATGTCGTTGTTGATGTGGATGTGGATGTCGACCGGTGCCGGTGGCCAAAACATTCAGTCAACGAATTCAACGCTGTGAGCAACACACGCTGGAAGTGCCGATGGAACCGCGTCGCGACGCAGCGGCAACGGCAGCAGCGGCAGCGACAATAACAAAAACAACAAAAACATTTAAAACAAACAACAAACATATTCATAAAAGAAAACAACAACAACAAGAACAACAATAACAACAACAACAACAATCAGCCGCCAGCTACAAAATAAATTTGCAAGCAGTCAAAGTTTTATTAACAACAATTTGTGATAACCGAGAGAGACAACAACAACAACAAGTAGCAGTCGCGGGTGTCCAAAAAATATAAAATAAATAAAACATTTATATACTTATATTTATACAAAGCGCATATACAACAAAATCTAAAAAAAATAAGTTAAAAACAAATTAAAAATTTAATAACTAAAAGCAGTCCAACAAATGCAACGCGTAGGCCTTCAACTGTGATTTACAACATAAAACATAAAAAAAAACAAAACAACAAATATAAAAATATAATAAAACTCTATTAAACAAAAAAGAAAAATTCACACAAATTGAATAACAATTTTTATCGTGCTATAATTTTTGTTTGTTTTTTTTTTATTATTATTATTATATTATTATTTTATTTTTGCAATTATTTTTGTTGCTGTGAAATTCGCACATTGAGAACAAGTCCAATTAGCATTAAATAACTTTCCAATAAGAAGAAGAGGAAACAAAGCGGTTTCACAATGTTCAACTCAAACATACCGGCAACGGCCCTGCTGAGCATCGAGAGCAGCGGTTGCCTCGGTGCCCATACTCCGAAAACTCCAGAGATTCTCAATTCGGTGATCGCGATGACGAATCCATTGGACAGTTTCAATTTTAATGCCTCAAACGGTTGCAGTGCCGCCTCCACGCAACTTGTTACCATACGCAACTTTTGTGGCAATCCCAATGGACAGGTGTGTACACCAAAACCCTTTCAATCTTCCCATTTTTTTTTTGTTTTGTTTCAATCGAAGTGATTGACTTTGACGGGCTTTCAATTTGCAGACACACTCGCAGGACAGCAGTCATTCCAGTTGCTCGGCATCGCCGCTTGACTCGCCAGCGGGCACAGCGACCACGCCCAGTGTACAACAGGTAAGTGGGCGGGTAGTGCAGTGAAAATGACTCTAGTCTCAAAAAATCGATATGTAAATTGAAATTAAAATTAATTTAGTTGTTACAATTTCAATAAATTGAACTAAATAAATTTTACTTTTAATTTCAATAAATTTTCGTTCAATTCAAAAATTTTAACCAATTTATTGATTTAATTGCAAGAATATAAAAATTTTTTTTAATTTGTTAAGAATTTTTACAAAGCCAAAATAATTACAGTCTTTAATACTTGTCAACTTCATGATTCAATTAAAAGTGCTGTCAACTTTGCTACATTTTCCAACACTTGACGCACTTTTGACAGCCCAAATTGTCGTCTCAATTTCGTTTTCAATGCAACAGTTGCAATCTTAAGTGCTGGCGCTGCTGTCAAACACCTGCTTTCAATCTCAATTTCAATTTCAATTGCATTCGATTTTCTTTGGAGTCTGTAAGCAGGTTTTTTTTTTTAAATTGTAGCCATTTTGTGCTTACAATTCAAATTTCCCTTTCAATTGAATTGAGTGGAATCTGAATCTGTGTGTGTGTGTGTGCGATTTAATGCAACTCGGATGCGATGACGATGATGACGCCGGGTTTTTATTATATTTTTTATTTTTTTGGCGACGTCCAGTTGCATGTCGCCCACGCAGCGTCTCCAAAAGCGACAACGATGTGCACAATTCACTGCCCACGCAATGTCAGTGGCTCTCCCTCTCTCGCTCTCTCTCTGTGTCTTGCCGTCTCTCTCACTCTCCTTGCTTTTCTATGCTAGCTAAGAGCACCCGGTTTTTGGCCGGCATTCGGCACGATTCTAACACCTACGCAATCAGTTTGTCAGTTAGTCATTCATTCAGCTAGTCAATTGGTCAACTGATAGCTTGGGCCAAGCTTTAAGCTCTTGGCTCTTGGCTTTTAGCTGTATCTTTGCTCTTGGCTTGTTTTTGGCTTTGGAGCTGATTTCGTGGGCGATCACTTTTGACGCTTCAATTGCATAAAAAAAACGCAGTCAGAATTGATTTCACTTTTGTTTTTGTTGTATTTCATTCAAAACAGAAATTGAATAAAGTATCTATAGCTTGTTGTATCTGTATCTGTAGCTGTTGCTGTATGTGGCTATGCAAATATGTATCTGTAGCTGTCACTGTTTGGCTGCATTTGTAGTTGCATCTGAATAAATGCGAGTATAAAGAATCACTTGACTGACATTGGCCTTAATGAGGCACGTAGCACCGCAGCGAGGGTGTGACGAGGGGTATGGGGGTCGGTGCAGGAGTGGGGAATGCGGTAAGCGATTAATGCATATGAATAACATTTGCCACGCGGCAATTAAATGCCATTCGAGAGTGCTTATTTGTTGCATCTAGCTCCAGGCGCATCCAGCAGATACTTAGATACATAAAGTATCATTAGACCGCGTACTCAAAAACTACAGGGGCTGACATGATGGTTAAGAAGTTATAGTGTGAATACGCAGTTGGATATAATACTACTATATATTCTTGATCGTCATAAACATCTAATTTCATACAGCCAAGTTAAACTGCTTCTTTGAATGCCTTGATCTCAGGAACTATATAAGCTAGATCCCTTAAATTTGGTATAAAGTTTCATCTGTAAGTTATGTACAGGGTCGCTAACAGTCGGCTTCCCTACTGTACCTTTTCCTTAATATATTTTGTTTTCATTCTGCTCTCACGCGCGCACTGCACTAATTGGCAGCTGTAGGTGTATGTGTGTGTGTTGGCTTAGAGAGTATCTGTGTTTTTTGTGATTTATTATTATTACTACTAACGAATTTATAGGCATTGAACCGACGCAACATTTTAATTGCCGACGGACGACGCGACGTCCAAGTGCAAAATATTAAAAACTTTTCAATTTGTTTTCCAACAAATTTCACATAAATTACAAGCAGCCCTGCCCCCTGCACCCTGTACCTCTCCTCCCCACACCAATTGAGCCATACAGAAACACTCTTAACATATTACATTTTGTTGCTAAAAGTTTTCTTCAATTTTTCTTATTATTTTAAGAATATTTTTACTGCATTTTGTGTGTGTATGTGTGTGTGAATTTATATTTTTTTCTTATTTATTTGTTTTGCACAAATATTTGCACAAATGTTTAAAATTTCATTTTGCACGCAAAATGCAGAAAAAGCAGCGAAGAAGCAGCGAATGGCAAAATTATAAAAATGGCAAATATTGAATTAGTTAAAAAAAAGAGGGGAACAAAAAGCGCTCAAGTAAATTTGCTGTGGGCAGGAGTAGCAATGCCAGAAATTCCCTGTACCAATTTAGAAAAAATACTTAAGTAGCGTTGTCATTGAATTTATATACAAAATTAACCACTTTTTATGTATTACACAAAGTTTTAAAAAGATCAATCATTGAAATATATGAAGTATGCACCTAGCTGCTTTATAATAGCATTTTATGCACACGCTGTTCATACCCAATGCTGTTGTGTTTCACGACTACAGGGTATGTGCAAAATGTGGCAAACGCGCGAACAAACAAAATGCGGTGCCAAATAAAAGATGCAAATTTGCGAGACGATTCGTGTGAAATTTAACTTTTGGGCGCTGTTCAGCAAACATCACGCAAACTCACACACACAGCTACACGCACGCAGATACAGTTACTGCAAAATGTATATAGCCAGCTACGGATATATGGACATACATGCAATAAAGCGATATGCAAAGAAAGGCTTGAAATACTTTTATACATTCATATCTTTCGCAAATTGTTTGGCAAATGTGTTGTAATTGTTGTTTATTTGCATATTGTGCACATACATGATCAGACACGTTCATACACGTTTGCATATGATGAGAAGATAGTTTACTAGGGAGCAGCTTCACAATTGCTAACTTGTATCTTTAGTTTTATATCTCAAGCTTACCTTTATAAATTTTTTTTTTTTAAAGAAATTTTTTTATCAGTGCCTTGATACTCTTTTCATATTTATTTGTCAGTTTTAGGATTTTTTAAAGTACACATATTTCTTTTTATCAGTAATTTTGTATCATGATTTCCTCATCTGATTACAATGAAACTTTTGGCTGCTCTAGAAATGCCAACGATCTAATACGATATATTTATCCTATATATATCTAAAGTGAGAGTCCCCCATCTTCTTGTATGCTTCTGCTTGCTTCATTTGAAATGCCCTGTCGCCCTGACAGCAAACAGACCCAGCAAACAGAGGCCAAGCAGGCGAGGGAGTTGCACAATAAACTGAATTGAAAATTGAAGTGAATTGAATTGAAGCAAGTAGAAAACGCAACTCAAATTTTCGAAAAAAGTCTACGAGTTGAAGGCAACGAAATCTTTTTTCTGACCATATGGTCGAATCGTTGGCGCATGCGATTATTATGATTATGCGTGGCAGTTTTTTTTTTGTTTTTCCTTCTTGTTTCTTCGATGGAAACAAAATTTATTTATCTGCTTTTTGGGTCAATAAATAAAAAAGGCAGCGTGCCTAAAATTTAAATGAAACAATGCACTGTTGGGCCAGGGGCCAGGGACCGTGCGGCAACAACAATCCCAAAACACCAAAAAAATATAAAGAAATCCAAAGAAGGGCGCGTTCAGGGGCTGGGCAATGCCTTGAAAAAGGCAAGGGGGCAGTAGGGAAAAGGGGATGGGCCATTCAACAGTGGCATCTCAACAATTTCTCGAGTAGACAACAAATAAAAAGCGCAAAATGATGAACACGATAATGACAATGTTAATGCTCATTATGATGATAACGATGATGGGCAGGCAAAAAAAAATAAAAACAAAAAAAGATACGAGTTGTCTCGGTTTGCCAGATACTTGAATGAGCTCTCATTGAACTAAAGATTGAAGTTGCCCCCGTGCTCAAAATGGGGTGTAGAGAGGGGTGGGGGAAGTGATGGCTTAACTGTACTTAATGCCTCAATTACCAACTTGAACCAGGTCTGCAATTTATGCTCTACTCTGTCTGTCTGCCTGTCTGTTTAAATCAGTGTTTCAATCTCAGTTTCAATTCAATTGAAGTTGTTGTGGCTACTGTTAATTTTTCATACGCTTTTATTGTGAGTTTTATTTTTTTGTAAAAACTTTGGATTTCAATTTAAGAATTAAATTATTTTACTTTCAATTTCAATAAGTTTCGAAATAAATTAAACAAGAATTGTCTTTATAAAAAAAGTCTTCTTACTTGCTAAAGTCTCATGTAAGCTCCGTTCATTCAGTTCTTCTATCAAATCAACAAGATTTTCTTTCAATTTGCTTTTAATATTTAAGTTTACTTACAATTTCTATCCATCTCTTTATACATTTTTATTCCGTTTCAAAAACTATTAACAGAACTATTAGAGTTCTACCTATTATGACGACTCTCTTTCAACTTTCATTCAGCATTTTGAGGTTTCAATTTCAATCAATGAACTTTGTTGACTTTAAGTCACTTTTAAACAGTTGCTCTTAGAGTTCCTTTGAATCAATTAGTTTTTCTGCCAACAAAATTGAACGCGGCACATTCAATTTCAAGTGCCATATGCTTTCAACTGCAGTGCATTCAATTCAATCAGTTGAACCAACTGAATTTAACGAGCTCTGCAGCCCTTTGCTTCTTTTTTATACTCTCTGCAAGAGTATATTGGGTTTGTGAAAATGTATGTAACAGGCAGAAGGAGGCGTGGCCGACCCCATAAAGTATATATATTCTTGATCAGCATCACAAGCCGAGTCGATATAGCCATGTCCGTCTGTCCGTCTGTCTGTCCGTCTGTCCGTCTGTCCGTCTGTCTGTCCGTCCGTATGAACAAACAGATTTCAGAGATGGTAAGAGCTACAAGTTCGAGCTTGGTCTCAATCGATCACATATTTAGTCAGTTAATACAAGAATCTTTTTTTTTTTCGATGCCACGCCCCATTCGCCCACAATGAGCAAAAAACTAAACACACCTCGGAAAAAATTGGTGTTTTGGTCGAATATCTCAATAACTATTGCACCTAGGATCACCAATTTTGGTATGGAGGTTGCTAGTGACAGCGTAAATGCATTGACATTTAAATTTTTGGACTGCCACGCCCCGTTTTCCCACAATTAATAAAAGTATTTCTCAACTTTTTAGGCATTCTTTAATATAGTACAGTATTGTAATTTATAATTCGTGTGGAGGCTAACTATATCAAACTATCCTGAAAGGCGCATTGAAATCGCACTATAAATAATAAAACTAGAAGCGTTGCAATATTGATAACCGAATGCAATATCATGTATGAGTCCAAGTGAGACAGAAACATACAAGCATATGTGACGGCAGCGCTGCCGCATTCATATCAATGTATGAGTGCAAGCGAGACAGAAACATACAAGCACATGTTTGAATGTTTTCGTCGCTTGCGTGGCGGCAGCGCTGCCCGCAGTCGCTGACCGCGCTGAATACACACATACATACATACATGTATATGCATCATATATTGCCTTTCGTATGTGTATTCGCATACAGACAAACAGATGTATGTATGTGTGATTATGCTTGGATTGTTTTTGTTTCAACGTGTTTTATTAATGCATGTACTACACATTATAATATCTCTCGACCGATTTTAATAATTTAATCGGGAAAATAATGCAGAGAGTATTTTACGGTCGGGCTTGCTCGACTGTACTTTCCTTACTTGTTGTTGAAATGAAAGTTGACAACGTGTCGACGTGATGACCATCTGTTTTGTCTGTCGGTGCCACTCCATAAATGGCGCTGACAGGCGGTGCCCACCCACCTTTTTTCTTCAAGAAGAAAAAGAAGAAGAGTGGTGAGGGGGAAGAGGGAAGAGGGGGAGTACACTTGTTGTTGAAGAAACTGCACTTGTGGGACGATCGTTTAGTAACCTGTTGTCATTTATTTTACTCAACTTCTTTTTCTTTTGTCTCTTTCTGGGCTTAATTTTTGGGCAAACTGCATTGTCCTGCCCTTTGATGTCGGTATTTTTGGGGAACTGGGCGTGGCTGTGACAGAGATTTCTATCTTTTCACTTTTAATATTTAAAATTTATGCGAAAGTAGCGAATGCGAAGCACTCAAGTAAATCACAGCGAATACCGCAGCCCCAAAGCCAAAGATAATCTCCAAGATCTTCAAGTCTCAAGACCCAACCTCAGACCCAGTTCACGTTACGGGGACCTTGCCCTGTTTGCGCTTAAAACAAAAACAACTGAAAATCGGGCCATGTTTTGAAGTGTGGCAAGGAATGCGCTGAGATTTAAGCTTCAAGTGTTTGTTGATTCATCACAAAACTACCTGGAACGGAGGGAAAAACTCTAAAAAGGGAGAGCAACATGGCCAGATAAAGATCTTGTTGAACTTGGCAAGTTCTGGCCAAATAGGTCAACGTTTTTGTTTTTTGTTTTTGCCACTCAAATGTCAGCGACTCACGCCCCAAATTTGAGTCTTTGGAGGACGGGGCGTGGAAGCGGGAGGGGGTCAGGGTAGGTGGAGTGTAGTGTAGTGAAGTGGAGTTTTAATCTACAGTGGCGTCTTATGCAATTGTCATGCCTTCTTTGGACTTTTGACCAATTTGGCTATTGGTGACAAACAACTTTTGTTGCAGTCGATGCCATACGCTGATATACCCGTTAGTTTGATATGAAGGGTATACCCGACGTGAACGAAATATGGTTTATTTTGTAGAGACCTTCACGTTGTTTAAGTTGGACTTTTTGCGTCACAAAAATGATATAGAGATATTAAATATGATTTAATGACTTAATTAAGGTTGTTTAGGTTAATTAAGGTTTGTGGAGGTTAAACTTGTTTAAGGTATCCCAAAAGCCTTTGTACACCTGTAGAACCCTACGAAAATACAATACTTCTACGCTATAAGAGCTTCAGACTTTACTTACCCACTTACCTTTTGGAAAAAACGGATATTTTCAAGTCGAGTTGGGCTCTTAGCACTCTAAGTTTTAGTTTGTGGCTGCTTGCTGCGTTTTCGAAGGACGTTAACTAATCGAAATGTGTCTTTCTGACTATGTCTCCATTGCAGACCTGTTCGCAGCTGATCAAAGCCGGCCTCAAGCTGTCCATACAAAGTAAACGCAAGTTATCCACCTGCGACTCGAGCTCCGGCTCCGAGCAGCCCAACTCGAAGTGTTCGCGTCGCGACGAGGACTGCGATGAGTCCAGCGATGATGACAGCGAGACGAAATCGGTGCCGAAGGGTCTGACGCCCGAGGATGAGGATCGTCGGCGTCGACGACGTGAGCGCAACAAAATTGCTGCCACCAAATGTCGCATGAAGAAACGTGAACGAACACAGAATTTGATTAAGGAATCCGAAGTGTTGGATACACAAAATGTCGAGTTAAAGAATCAGGTGCGTACACTGGAAACGGATCGGAGGCGTCTCCTCGAAATGTTGCAAGCTCATACGCACGGTTGCATTAAACGAGGCGGTTGCCAGTTGCCACCAAAATTGCTTCAGTCGCCGGCATATAAATTTCTGGCCGAATTGGAGCTAGATGGGCTAGTCAACAGTGAGGCAAGTAGTGCAGCTAACACGCCCACACAACAGCAGCAGCAGCAGCAACACCAGCAGCAGCAGCAACACCAGCAGCAGCAGCAACAACAACAGCAGCAACAGCAACAACATTTGCAGAGCATACCATCCATGTCCACATTCAAGTTTGGCTCCAAATCGCCAGCGGCAATGGCAGCTGCAGTGGCAGCGGCACAAGCGCAGCACCAACAGTTGCAGCAACAGCAGCAACAGTTGCCCAACGGTTACTGCAAACCTTCGCCAAGTCCACAAGAATTTGAGCACGCGGGTTACTTGAGTTCGCCCACACAGGATGTGCTCTGTCTGCCCCAACAGCAGCAGCAGCAGCAGCAACAGACAACAATGAATCCCGCCAGCAACAACAACAACAATGCCGATAGCATCAACAACAACAACAGCAACACTTTGGTGGTCAATCAACAGGTCTCCGATTATGTGCCCAACTGTGAGGGCCTTAATTTGGGTCTGGTTGCCATCTCTACGCCCACCAACAACAGCAGTAGTAACAGCAACAACAGCAGCAGCAACAACAACAACATTAGCAGCAATAGCAGCAACAACAATAGCCTCAACAACAGCAACAACAACAACAACAGTAGCCTCAACATCAGCACTACAACAACCGTTATACCGCCACCAGCGACCACGCCCACCAGCGCCATAGAGTTCGTAAAGAATGAACTCGTGGACTCACAAAGTCCCTACACGACAGCATTGAGTGCCGAACGGTTTCTGTTCGAGCCGAGCGAGGGATTCCCCGATATCAAACATGCGGTGAGCGTGCATCCCAGCAGTCTTAACAACATGACCAGTGTTGCCAGCTTGGCGGTGCACAGCAACAACAACAATCACTTGATGGACTTCCATTCTGGTCTAACGCATAACGGTGTTGGTGTGGGTGTTGGTGTCGGTGTGGGTGTTGGTGTTGGCATTATGACACCCTGCTATGAGGACGAGCAACTGTTGCTGATGAAAAACAGTTGCTATACTAATGATCTGCTATCGCAATTAACCGATGACGGTGCCGATTTTGTTGATTTGGATACGGGAGCAGCGGCGTTTATGACTAACGGTGGTTGCCTGGCGTGAGATCGGGCCCAAAGGCTTGCCGATCACGAGCTGTTGCTCATATTCGATCAGCAGCAGCAACAGCAACAGCAGCAGCAACAACAACATGAGCAACAGCAGCAACAGCAGCAACAACAGCAACAACCGAGCGAGAGACAACTGGAGGAGGAAGATACTAACTGGGCTAATGTCGACTATTGGTGCTAGGGACAGTGTGTGTGTGTATGAGTGTGTTATGGCCACGCCCAGCTATCGTCAGCCTAGTAATTTAAGTAAAACTTGAATCCCACACAAGCAACCCAATTTCCTTTTGCCCCCCTGTAACACCAAGCAAATATCCAAGTTCTTCCAACAACCGTACAGCAACAAACAACCAGACAGCAACCAACTAACCCCCTTAAAACTCTACGCCCCTGGCTCGAATATAGTTCACCATATATTTGCCTGTTTTCCAGCAAGTACATCGAATTGCTCGTTAGTCTGTGGTCGTGTGTGCCTATCTGTGTGCCTGTGTGTGTGCCTGTGTGTGTGTCTCTGTGGCTTGACTACCTCATCAAAAAAAAAAAGAAAACAAAAAAACAAACAAAAACATCAAAAAATGTTGAAAATTTATTGCACTTTGTTCTATAATTTTTAATTAATATTTAAAAAACATAAATTTAATTATTTTTTTTACATACTATATAAATATTTTTTTTTTTTTGACTAATCTATAGATATTGCAAGCACCTGTACATAACCTTAAATTTGATATATATGTATACGTATACTTATTGAATAATTATATATCTGTATCTGTACATGTATCTTTATCTATATATATTTTATGTGTATCTTTAACATTCCGAGCAACAGGCAATTTGTTGGCAGTCACAGCCGCATCAGTAATTATTAATTTTAATTTCGTTACAATCCCCAAATCAACCCCAACCCTAACCCCAACCCGACACCACAAAACCCAACTAAAAACCCAAAAACCAACTAAAATTAAATTCAATTTGTGCGAGATTATGCAAAAAGTAAAAAATATGAAGAAACAAATATAAAAAACAAAAACAATAATTATAAACTAAATTAAAATTAAAAACCATGCGATATGATGACGTTTGATATTTTTTTTATTATTTGCCTAAACTAAACCATCTAAACTTAGTCAGTGATAAATATTATTATAAAAAATAAACAAGCAGATAATTAGGAAGACGTAGAGGAAGATAAAGAAAACTTAACAATATGCGTAATATATGTCTAATAATTTTTTTTCTATAAATGTGAGTTTAAAAAATTAAAAAATAAACATTGTAAGCTGTTGCCTTAAAATAAAAATTTACAAAATAAAACTATATATATATGCTGGACAACTAATAAAAAATAACATATACATAAAAATATACATTTAAAATTTAAAAACAAAAAATTGTAGATTGTAAGTTTGTTAAACATTTTTTGCGAAACTATAATGTGCTCTTAAAACAGAAATAATAAAACAAAATATTTAAAAAATTATATATTTGAGGAGAAACGACCATATACAACAAGAAAAATCTTCAAAAGGAAACAAAAACAAGAAAACTATTCGCCTTATTAAATTTAAAGAGAAATTTTCAAGAAAAAAAAAACAAAAATATTTACAAATTAAAAAAATAATTGAAAGTTGTAATTTAAACAGAAAACAAAAACCTTAAAAACAAAATTGCGTAATTTTTGTGTATGTGTGTTTTTATCGCTTGATAATATTTGGACAGAACTCAGATAACTATCTATATATATATTGATATATATCTACAAAAGATATATAAATATAAATTGTGTGTGTACATTTGATACAAAATACAACAACAACTACAACTGCAACAAATATAACAGCTGTGAACACCAAAAAGTGGCCTAAAAAAACAAAAACAAAAAAATATTATAAAATAAAAACATCAAATAACAGAAAGAAATCACAAAAAGTGCTTTTCCATATTGTATTTCCTTTTTTTTAGTTTATCCATTTAACAAACATTAAAAAAATTGCCTCGATTTGTACTAAAGATTTAATATTTACAAACAAAAAGTAAAAACTATTTATATACGAAAAAAATTAAAATAAAATAATAATAAATACTTATAAAAAGTAGCATTTAGTGAGCACGGCTTTGTAGTTGTACATGTCTACCATACCATAGCATACCCTATATATATTTACATAATAATACCCTATACAAATTTAATCCTTGATCGGCTCTCTAAAGTTTGTCATAATGTGTGTGTTAATTGTTTAGAAACTCCGTAAAAAAACCCATTACCAATTACAAATTTTTGACTACAGAGTTCAGTAAAATTGTTGTATATATAGTTAAGTACTGTATAGAGTACTATATATTGCAATGTTTATCCCAATGCCCCCCATCCAAAAATCCTTTACTTCTCCTACACCTTGCTGCCTGAAATATATGATATTATTACTTCAGCTTCCATGAAAAGAATTGAAATTAATTGAAATGAAAAGAAAGAGAAAAAAAATGAATTGAACTCAGGTCAAAATATTTTGTGTGTATATTTGTTTATAATTTCCAAAAATGAAAAATGTTAAATGAAAAAAAAATCAAAAACTAAAACTGAAAACTTTAATGTTAAAATGTATTCAATGTTAATCCAAAAGAAAAGTCAAAATAAGTAAAACATTCTAGTGCAAAAAAGAAAAACCAATTTGGCTACAAAATGAGAAAAATGAAACATATTTATTATTATCATAAAGAATACCTCTCACATATACATGCATACCTACAAAACCTGTATACCCTAACACACGTTTAGCTAGGGTATGTGCCTGCAGCTGAACTTTTACCTAAAAGAAAAACATTTACAAATTGCAACGAAACAAACAAACAATTGAATAAGTATAGTGAATAATACAAAAAAGTCATTAAACATTTCTATCTCGCTCTCTCTCTCTCCCTCTCTCTATCATGCTGTCTTTTTCAGTCCCATTCGGTTTTTGGCTAGTAGTGGCGCATCTTTCATCTCTTTTACTCATTGGACTCATTTCGTTTAGCTTTTAGTTTTAGGTTACATATTTTTCACCATTAATTAAAAACAATAATAATTACAGTAATTACAAAAAAAGTCTACACACATTGTTGCTAAGCAAATGAAAAACAACAACAACAAAATGCGCTACGAAGTACCTGTAAAATGTTAATAATTAATATGCATATAAATGTTGTTAACTATTAAACAAATTAAATTTAAATTAAAATTTACAAAATTTAAGACAACGAAACTTCAGCTGCAGGCATTCGAGGCAAGTACAGTGGCACTTCAGTACAACGAGTGTCCACTGTACCAACTACCATTATGTGTACATAGTTTGTTCTTAAAATAATTCATGTGTATGTGTAAAAAAATTAAACGAAAAATCCGAAAACTAAAAAAGGAAAAAATAATAGGATTACAGAAAAAAATAATAATAATAAAAACTACAACTCCCAAATACTGTGCTAAAAAAAAAAAGAAATACGAACCGAAAGAAATGAATTATGTTTTTAAATGGCATCAGAAGTATTATTTATATATTTTTGACAAGTGCAAAAATATATGCAAATTAATATTTGCGTTTTCAGTTTGCCCACAAAACCAAGAACAGAGCAACTAGAAACTTCGGCACAGACCGACGCTTAAATACCCTTGCAGATAAATGACATTTATTACTTAAGGGGTTAAGTGGGTTTCAGAAATTTTGAAACTCGATTTTTTTTTTTTTTGCTTATAAATTAATTCAATATGTTTACTATATTCTCCCAAAATTTGGAGCCGATCCGAGTAAAATTGTAAGAGATAGAGCCTTCGGAAGTTCCGCTCATTAGAGTATTTCCTCATGAAGCGGCGCAATTAATCCCGTTTTTCTCGAAACCGTGTTTTTGAAGCTATTTGACACGATTGCTCGAACAGTTTTGAACCGATTGTTTTCAAATTTTGAACACTTATTCAATATGACCTCGTGACAAATCTGAACGAAGGATTTTTTTTTTTTTCAACATTTACTATTTTTTAAGGACATTTGAAGTTCAAAATTTCGTCAAAAAAAATTCAAAACGCTGTCAAATATTCAATTTTCAATATTTTGGATTTTCCTTCGTTCAGATTCAGGGCTGAAGTGTTCACTAACAGAAAAAATTTTTTTTTTGAATTTCAGATGATCCGTTCTCCTCAAATCGTGTCAAACACGAGGGTCCTTTTTTTTTAGTGTTCCAGGACATTGGCTCCCGTCGGCTCAATTTTAAAAATTTTTTTATGAAACCAATTTTAACGTACAAAGGAAATGTCAATCTTGTTATCTGTTTTTTGTTCTAATAAAATATCTCACTGCAAACACCCAAAAAAAATGTTTGAAAAAGTGCTTAGTTTCAGCCTCTGAACACCACTTAACCCCTTAAATGTCGAGTTTTAAAATTAAATAAAAAATTGTTCGTCTGATTCCGTTTATAATAACTAATTAAACTAAAATGTATAAAAATCTAGTGCTGCGAGGTTAATTAATATATACCCTATATATTTGAGAACTTACAGGGCATGCACGCGCAACAGAAATTCAATTAGTTGAAAAACAAGCAATTGTAATTTAATTAGTTTCTTTTGCTTAATTTGTATTTGTTTTTGTTTAACTGCATATTTAATATGCCATTGTTATAAACATTTCAGTTGTTAAAATTAAAAAAAAAAACATAATATAAATTTATTATTAAATAATTTGTTTTTTTTTTTATAATTTTTTTTAAAGCACAAAATAGAGGCACACAAAACATAAACTCAAAGCCAAACGACGACAGTACCACGCACACACACATACACAGACACACACACACACACAGACACTGATTTATACACACACACTCACAGACAGACAAAACACACACACAGCTAACTGTTTTAATGCTTTATGAATGTTTTTAATATTTGTAATATCCATGTAATTTATTATGCTCCTTAAAATTATAAATATATATACATATATATTTAAAAAACAAAATAAAATAAAACTCACAAATCGAAAAAATCAAAAACGAAAAAATTGTAAAACCCAAAATTTAAAATTCCCCCCCCAAAAAAAAACATCCAACAAAATGTCAAAAACGAATGCAAAGTTCGGCATAAATTTAAATTTATTTCAAACTCTATATTTTTTTTTTTTGAGATAATTTTAAGCAGCTAATACTAAATATAAAATTAAAAAACTAACTAATAATGAATAATAATATTTGTTTTTTATTATTAAACAAAAAACATGTCAGCAAAATGGCAACATTTTCTTTAAAAATGCAACAAAGCAAAAAAATATATTAAAAAAAAAACAATTAAAAAAAAACAAAACAAAAGCAAAAATGTAAAAATAAATGTTCTGCTTCAAAATCAAAAAAATTATATGAATTATTACTTGCAGTGGGTATTTTGTGGGCTTTCAGATGGAAGTGATCGTAAGTGTAGCATTTGCCAACACTGGTTCATAGCCAACACTGAATGAGGCTTACTCATAGCGCCAAGCGACGAGACGACTACCGCTGCCTTCGTCTTTCGTCCAAATTACAAACGCTCAATTAAAATACTCTGTAAATTGGAGCATCACGGGGTATGCCCAAGCAATGGAAGGGTTTGTAGATAGGTTATGTGCTTATGTACAGGAGGTTACTTTTTTAAGGACTTTGGAAGCTTAAAATGACAAAATCTGAAAATTATCAAATTTAAGAAACATTATTACATGAAAAACTAGATTAAAGCCTAACTGTAGCAATATATACATATATCTCATAAGGTTATTTAACCTTAAAATGCACCTTACATTTTTCTGAACATTTTATTTTTACTGTGCTAAAAATATTTAAAATTCAAGCCAAAAAATGTTAAAACACTTAAAATGAAGACCTTTTTCCTAACCATTAAATTAATAGATAAGTTTTTCTTCTAACACTACAGGGTATCAGGCCGTCGCAATGCCTTAACGCTGCTTGCCGTTCTTGGCGCGTGTCGTCGCGTGGGCGTGGGACACTGACTGCAAACCACAGATCGTTGATTGCTGTTGTGCCGTCAACGGACCAAGCGACGGCGACGACAACTGGCTAGCTCAATAGCGGCGAGGGGCGGTGGGCGGTAGGCGGCGTGGCTGAAGGGGGAGTGGAGGAGGCGGTGGTCGGTTAAGAATGGGCGGACGTATTAAAAGACTATGACATCATGTTATTATACAAAAACTATGACAACGGCTCTATTGAGATTCTAGAAGACAAGCTGCAGAGAATGAAACAGAGAGAGAAGGCAATATGAAGAGTGAAAGAGAGCGAGAGAGACAAACAGGCAGAGAAGGCTGAGAGAGAGGACGTAAACGAGCTTAGTGTGTCAGCTTGAAAGCTGCGCTCCGTTAGTTAACAGCTCTGTCTCACTCTCCCTCTCACCTACTCTCCCTCTCTCCTACTCTCCCTCTCTCTCTCTCTCTCTCTCTCTCTCTCTCTCTCTCTCTCTCTCAGCTCTCTTAGTCTTCGTCTCATATGCATAACTTGAAAGCTTAAGCGATGCTTTCGGCGCTTGAATGATTAATAGCACTACCCCTACCCTACCCAATCCACACCCACCCCCTTGTTTCGCCGCCCCTGCATCGAGTGTATCTGTGATTAATGCCTAATTGGTTATTGAATGTCATAACAGTAATTGAGAAACATGTAAAATCCTTCTAAATGCAAATTGTGGCTGCTTTGCTATCGAATGTGTCATAGACTCGTTCGGTCATCGCTCAGAAAATCAAATTATTAGATGTATATGGTATGACATGTAATAACGATGACATCGCCAGAGGATCGATCGTGTGGGTGGAAACAATCCATTTATCTAGCTGACATTTTCCCATCACGTTATCGCTCACAGCTGTTATCAAAAACATAAATATTTATATACATTTATTTGCACAAAATTATACACAAAAAAAAAATTTTACTTAAATATAAACAAAAAATGTTGTTGAATATATGAATTAAATGTTGGAAGAAAATAATGTACTTCAAGCCGGAACTTACTTAAAACATGTTCCAAATTAGCTTACTTATGACTTCATTTTAGGATATATTTATTTAATCATTATTATTAATTATCAATAATACAGCTAGTGAATACTTTTAATACTCAAAGGATTAAAAATAATTTAAATTCTTTTTATTTAAATTCTTTTCGATAAAAATATATATTTTGAACACCTTAAATCTGCAAGCTTAAACAACATTCAAAAATAACTGAAACTATTTTAAAACCAGTTCCGAAATTTTTTTTTTTAAGTTCACTTATTCAATTTTTTTTTAAATTTCTCATATATTTAATTTGCATTTAATTTTTTATTAAATAAAAACAAAAATTATTAGATACACACTCATGACTGCTTTTAGTTTTCGAATTGATTTCAAATTTTGACTGAGATTAGCAAATCCATTGCGTATCAGTAATATATATTTAATATTATACAGATAATATAAATGTCCGATTTGCAGATAAAGCCAAGTGGAGAGGGAGCCTAAACAGGTGCTTGCTATACTCTATAAGTAATAATTCATTCATTAGATTTTGATTGGTTGAATCCACACACACACACACTCAGCTCATCTGACTGATAGCAACAGGTTGGGGCTGAGTTTTGGCTCAGATATAGATTGCAGGAGGATTTCAAAATGGTTCAGTATTCATGACTTTCGGTACCAGCAATAGGTGTGCGTCATTTGTGTTGACCGAGGCTAAAGGCCGTCTAAAGAACAGGTCTAAAGAACAGTTACAATGGTCACAAAATCGAATGGAACCGAAAGGAAATCAACTCTGTGATAAATTATAGCATTTAATCGAATCAAATGCCGACCATAAATAACGAAACGCATTATCATTGAACGTACTATTAGCAATCACAGTGACAAGTCACACACACACACACACACAGTGTACACTTGTAGGCAAAGTGCCGACTGTAGTGTGGTGTATTTTTAGCCGTGCGTTAAGTGAAAAATTATGCCACCTAGACAATAACAACAACAATAAAAACAATAATAATAACTAGTAGAAATGTCCACAGTCCAGATAGTGTACCCAAACTCAAATGACCCTGCACTAGCAAAAAACAGGGTTGAAAATAAGTTTGTAATAGACCCTGCACTAAAAATATTGTTTAAAAATAAATTATGTGTGACTTTTAAGAAAAATAATAATAATTTCTATAAATTTAAAATGTATTAAGAATAAAGTCAAATCTTAATGTCACACTGCTTCATCTACTCAGAAATTATTATTTTATTTAACAGTATTTTTAAGTAATAGCTTAAATTTGTTTTTCTAGTAAATTTGTATTTCGTTTTTCGAAATGGTCTTCAAAGTTTTGATTTACTGGTTTTATAGACAAACTATCTCTAGTCTTTAAGTGTAAAGATAAATAATGAATTTTTATACTTTTCCGATTACAATAAGAAACTAAACCAACCCTTGCACAGTTTCTAAGTACAGGGTCTCAAAATAACAACAAGTATAATTGTTTAAGTGCAACGGTGTAAAGCACCAAATGATACCCTGTAGTCTGCTTCAAGCATTGATCAGATGACCTACAACAGAAATTTGTCAACTTTAATCTGTCAAATTTGTTTAAAATTTTGTTTAAAAAATTTAGATACTGATTAATTTGTATGTTAGAATACTATGCTGTAAATTATACAAAAACTGTCGATTAAAATACTACATAACTAATTTACACATTTAAATTTAAATTGGTCGCACATACCCCACTCTTGCCCGGCTGCGTACAGGGTACAGCAACATGATCGAAACGGTAACCAACACAAGTGCACCCTGTGATAAATGGGCTTGTCTTGCGGCCAAAAGGCTCAAGATTAGCACTGGCATTGACCAGGCAGGGCCCAAAGCAATCGAGAGCCACAAAATGAGCAACGTTCTTGATGTCGACCCGCTGTCTACCAAAAAAATTAAAAACATTCTAAGGCCCAAAAGACATGAAGGTCAGGCGAGCGGGCGTGGCATGCCTAAAAAATCCCATACATAATACATAAATTTTAATTTTGATAGAAATTAGCTCTAAGGGCAGAGGAGAATGGCTCGAATGGAATGGAATGAATTTCAAAAGAGAATCGTGTTAAATTGGCAATTTGGAAAATAAAATAAAGCAAGTTTTGCAAATAGTACAAATGGACAGTGAGAAATGCATTTTGAAACATGTTAATTGCTTGAAGAATACGACCATAAAATAATATGAATTTAAAAGAAATTTAAAAGACTTTCGAAAAATATTAAATTGCAATAAGAAATAATATAAAATTGTAAAAGTCAGAACGAACTCATATTTATGACAGAATATATTAAAACAAAATATTTGTGACACTTAGTAATAATTATAAATATAATTTTTAAGAAATAATAAAAAAATAAAATAAAAAAATGAAAAATCTGTCCGAATTAACGGGTTAATTTTAAAATAATAGTTAGTTTTTTTTTATTGTAGCAAACATTCAAAAATACCAAATGAAATTTGACTTTTATTTAGAATTTTCTTAAAGCAATTGATCATTTTTGAGTCAATATAGACAAATTTAGAAAATGACACATATAATAAAGGTTTTAACAATACCCAAGAGATTTTAAAGAATATTTAAGGTGCTACTATAAATATGCAGTTGGAAAACTAAAAAAAAATCATTTGTTTGCTTTTCACAGTGGTCAAGTTCCTCTGGCATTTGTTAAACGCACTTTGTGGCAGCAAGCGAGTAATAGTTATAATTGAATATTTATTTAAAGCTGAAATACACATACACACACATACACACACACACAAACACACATATTTGGCTTGTTTATAGCTACAAGTTCAGGTGCATGACGCGACATTTGCTGAGGCATTGCAACATTTGGCGCAACAAATGGGATGTGACGGCCAAGACGTCGTTTAGGCCGGGGCAAGGGGCACGGTTCATTTGGGGGTAAAGGGGGGAGGGGTGGTGCAACCATTTGCCCGCTGCAGTATTTTGTGACAAAAGGAAAAATATATATATATGAATATTTTGTATATGTAGAAAATTGTATGCGATTTGCTGCGCAAATTATGTGCATATGGCCGTCAATCATTGCCATTATTATATTGTATTAGTATTATTGCAGCATTCTATCAGTCAGTCAATCAAGGTGCAGCCGAGTAGCATTTTGGCCGTTGGCTAAGGTCAGCATTGGCCAACGTTGCGTATGAGTAATAAGCGCCTAGGCAAATCTAAATCTTTAGCCACTGTGCGCAACGCCCACACAAACACAGACAGCCAAATGAATATCGAATAGTAGTCGTAAAAGCGAATAGTGCACTGCTCATTGGCAGTGCACTCAACAATTAGCTGCAAATCAAATTCAAAAATTCAAATTCTAAATTCATATTCAAATCGGTATGGCCGCAGGTCGTTCCACAACAATCAACAAAAGTAATAAAACAACACAAGCAATAAAAGTCGTATTAATACGCCATTTTGTACGCTGTTGTAAGTCGAAGATTTTGAATCTAAATCTTGTCTTATTGTTTTTTTTTGGCTGACGCATATAAAAAAAATAACGTTTAGCTTTAACAGATTTTAGCGGTTTAAATACTGCACATGACTAATTGGCAATCAATCAAGTCTTGCAGCGTCTTTCGGTGATTACTAATCGTTTGCAGCACTCACAAAATGTATAAAATGTTTTAAAAGAATTTCAATAAAGCATTTACATAATCCAGAACTGCTGAGTCATGCTTGTATTCTGTGTGTCTGCATTGTTTGTTTTCTAATTGATTAATTATATTTAAGTTTTTTTTTATTAACAGCTTTTAGAGCGCGCAGTGCCCACTAGTAAGCAATTTACACAGAATTTAAAAAATTGCGCACTTTGTGTGCTGCCAGATCTTACAAAAAAGGTTTTGGTGTAGCTAATTTCGCGTGTGTGTCATACTGCGCGCCGCCAACTTAATGTTACGCACGAACTGGCCAAAAACTGCGCGCAGCCAACTTCACGCAACGCACAAATGCACGATTATTTTTCTTCGTTTGTACCTTTTTTGCGGCAAGCCAACAAAAACGTTGGCGCGATATTTTTGGATGAACTCAAAGTGAATAAAAAGCAGCTCAGGTGATGTATTCGCCGAGCAAGGCACTAGAAGCTCCAAAGGTGCAGGACTTTGGCTTTCCGCACACGCCCTACGCTATCCAGGAGCAACTCATGCAGGAGCTTTTCCTGGTGTTGGAGCGCAAACAAATTGGAATTTTCGAGAGTCCCACGGGCACTGGCAAGTCTCTAACGCTTACCTGTGGCGCACTCACCTGGCTGCTACAGCACGAGGAACTGGTGCGCACCGAACTGCTGCAGCGCATCGAGCAACTGGAAGCAGAGCTGCGTCAACTGCAAGCAGCGAGCGCCAAAGCGGAGGATTGGATAACGGCGCAGAGCGAGATGCGCAATCAGCGACATGAGCTGCAACAACTGCACAAGCTACGCACGCTGCTGCAGCAGAAGGAGGAGCAACTGGCGCAGATCAAGCAGCGTAAAAAACAACAGCGAACAGCCAGAAAGGCAACTGATGTGATAAAGGAAGAAGAAACATTGGAGGAGCAGACATTAGAGCTTGACTCGGATGAGGAGACAGAGGCAGCGGAGGAGGAAGTTCAACTGGAAACCGCTGAGGAACGTTATCGGGATGTGCAAATCTTTTATTGCAGTCGCACACACTCTCAGCTGGGGCAGATTGTCGCCGAGCTGAAGAAGACTCCGCATGGGCAGCAGGTGCGCTGTATCTCGCTAGGATCACGGCAGCAGCTGTGCATCAACTCGCAGGTGCGACGACTGGCCAATGTCGCGCTGATGAACGAACGCTGCCTGGACATGGCGCGCGCGAAATCCACTAGCATTGTCAATCCCAGCAAGAAGTCGAAGCTGTCGACGGAGACGCTTAGTCGCTGTGGCTACAAAGCCCCCGTGCAGCTCCAAAAACTCAGCGATGCGGCGCTCTGCGAACCCATGGACATAGAGGAGCTGGCAGCGGCAGGAACAAGCTGTGGCAGTTGTCCCTACTATGCCACACGTGGAGCTCAGCTGCAGGCACAGCTAGTGCTACTACCGTATCCGCTGCTGCTGCAGCGTAGTTCGCGCCAGCAGCTGGGCATCGATCTGCGTGGCGCTGTTGTCATCGTAGACGAGGCACACAATCTGCTGGACACAATCGCTCAGCTCCACAGCTGCGAATTGCAACTGGCGCAGTTGCAGCTCGCCAAGGAGCAGATGAGTGCATACAAGTTGCGTTATAGTCGTCGCTTGAGCAGTGCGAATCTCTTGCGGATCAATCAGTTGATCTTTGTCGTGCGACGTCTGCTACAGTTGCTCCAGTCAGAGATAGAAGCGAAGGCGGAGCCACGCCTTCTACGCACCTATGAACTCACCGCCGAGGGTGACTTCTTCAACATTGATCTACACGCAGTGCTGCAGTTCTGCAGTCGCACGCGGTTCGCCCAAAAGCTGCAGGGATTTGGCCAGCAACTGCAGCGGGAACCGCAGCCTAGCGAAAATCGTGCGCCGCCCACGCAGCAGCTGCTGCAGCGTTTAGCCTCACAGCATCAGCTCAACCAGAAGACCGGCAAGCGCAAGCACTCGGAGAAGGAACAGCTGGAAGCGAAAGAGCAACAGTCAGAGGTTACGCCTCCAGAGGCAGCTAAAAGACCCGCTCAGCCCTCTCCCATTCGGCCGCTCCTCGCCTTTCTAGAGACACTCACTAGCAATGCCGCCGATGGTAGAATCCTGCTAAATCCCAAGGCAGCCACGCTCAAGTATCTCCTGCTCAATCCTGCCGAGCATTTTGCGGACATTGTCGCCGAGGCAAGAGCGGTGAGTAGCATACCCAACTAGGGAGTGTAAAAATCAATATTTATATGAGATCCCGATTTACTTCTATTGGAGTTTTTGTAAAGACCTGACAATTAAATTTAAATTAAGCCCAGAGTAACTTGAATAATTATTTAATTATTACTGTAATAATTATTAATTATTACTGTATAATGTTTAGCTCATAATATATTTTGTTTAGAATCTGGTAGCTGTATCAAATATCTTTTATAAAAAAAAAGTAAGAAAATCAGTTAGTATTATAGAAAACTTTTCCGCTAATATATTCCAACTTCTTTCTGATCTCGTTAGCATTCTTCGATATTTCTGTAGCTACTAATGGCTCTTCGGGTCATATTTGAATAAAGCCTCTAGATGGTTTAATTTTAAATTCCTAAAAATTATCCAAAATCCGGCAAGCATAATTAAAGTAAATTCATTTTTGAACATTTTGTTTACCTTCCGGAACCTTTCAAATTATATACAATTTCGATCCGCAGAGAGCCCAAATCAGTGGAAAATATATTTATACTTATAGCTAGTAAAATACTTCAAAACGTTAAAATTTTGCTACAAAGTTTGCTAAAATGAAAGCATTATTAAAGCAAACCTTATAAAGAATTCAGTTTATGGTTTTTAGTTGACTCACACGACGCTTTTGAATGATATACCCTCTCGATTCGAACGGAGCCGGTAACGGTGGAAAGATATGTCCAGCTAACCGAATGCATTTAAAATAATACTAAAATTTCTGCTGCAGCTCATTATCGCTGGTGGCACAATGCAGCCGACACAGGAACTGACGTCCCAGCTCTTCGGCCAGTGTCGGGAACGGGTTGTGGAGCGTTTCTATGACCATGTGGTACCTGGGGATGCAGTGCTGCCATTTGTGCTGCAAACGGGTCCGACAGGTGCGACACTCTGCTTCAATTACACACAGCGTGGTAATTCCGTCATGGTAAGTCACAAAGTCATTACTTTAACCAACGAACGACTTTAACCTTCCACTTGACTCCTTTGTAGCTCAAGGAGCTCACCATGGTGCTGCAGAATCTGTGCAGCGTAGTGCCCGCTGGACTCGTTTGCTTCCTGCCCTCTTACGAGTACTTGGATACGGTTTATGCGCAACTGCAGCAAACTGGAGCACTGCAACGAATCTCACAACGGAAACGGGTCTTCAAGGAATCGGTGGGGGGAGGAGTGGATCAGTTACTACAGCAATATGCCGAAGAGATTGCCCAGCCTGGCGGAGGAGCTTTGCTGCTCAGCGTGGTCGGGGGCAAACTCTCGGAAGGTCTCAACTTTGCGGATAATCTAGGACGTGGTGTGATCGTAGTGGGTCTGCCTTATCCCAATCGCAATGCACCGGAGCTCAAGGAGCGCATGCGTCATCTGGACGAGCAGCTGGGCCATGGAGCGGGCAATGAATATTATGAAAATCTCTGTATGAAGGCCGTCAATCAATGCATCGGACGCTCCGTGAGACACATACGTGACTATGCCTGTGTCTATCTCCTGGACGAGCGATACACGAACTCAAGGATTCAGCAGAAACTGCCCGCTTGGATTGGTCGGCATTTAACCGTAGCCAGAGATGGATTTGGAGCTGTACAGGCGCGCACAGCACGTTTCTTCAAGTCCAAAAATGCTTTGGAGCAGCCAAGCCAGTTAAAGTATTTTTAAAATTAATTGGAGAAGAGGAGTTTGAAGACGGCAAGTATTTAAAATAGCAGCATTCTTGAAATGATTAAAGTGTTCTCGGAGGATATTAAATGCATCCAGAGTCCCAGGACTCCAAAAGATCGTTTTAAGTGATAAAAAGTATATAAATATAAGTATATTAATCCTTAAAGGACTATAGTTTAAGTATAAAGTTTTAGAGTAGATTTATGTAATAGAAAGTCAATAGGTTTTCATAATCGTCTACAAAGTGACATCTCAAAGATAAAATATTTAATAATTAAATACTCAAGGATCACAATTTCTGAGTAGATTCACTTCGAAAAAACTTTGTAACAATTCTATTACAATCAATAGTCCTTAGTTTTTGTAAAGATTAATAAGTATTACACTATTAAAAATAGTAGTATTAAAATCCTTTAAGGATTACAGCTTTAGCTGATTATAAAAACACAGAATTCAAAAGGATACTAGAATCCCAAACTCCACGAATTTATTCAGAGTTTTATAAGTTTAACTAGTAAGGTGCAAATTAATAATAAGATATCCTTCAGGGTTGTCCATTTCTGATAAGATTTTCTTCAAAATGTGGACAAGCTTCATAATCACGATGTTCTCAGAGGTCTGTAGAGTGGGGTATATTTAGAATATTAAGGAATCAAAATTATAGAATTGGAGGATAAAAAAGATATTGTAAAAGGATTAAGTATTTAGATAATGAACAAGCTACAAAAGCCCTAATCTCCAAGAAAATCGCTATTAAGTCGATTACAGCTCAACAATTATAAAATCCTATGGAAATCCAGACTCAAGTTCTTCCATAAAGTACCCCCCTAGATTAAATAAAACTTTTGGCAATTTAAGAAATAACAAAATGATTTATTAACAAACAATTTAGTGGAATATTGCTGCAGACTCTGTGGGAATATTTGGTGCTGGGTTTCTAATAATCTAGGAAAATGTACCCCTAGATTTCTATGGGTCTATGAGGATTTACCCCGACAGTATTGCGCAAACAGTAGGTTATAAGATGGAAAATTGCAGCACTGCATGTCTGTGCGTTTCCAATTCGAGAGTGTAGAATATTCGAATTCCAGTTCCTTCATCGTCTCATAGGCTAGGGAGGATTTATTGGCAAAGATGGTCACTATAAATGTGCCCGGTTTAAAGGTCTTAATCACCTGATTGATCAGACGCGTGTAGTTATCGAGGGCCACGTTGCTCTCAAAACTCACGTACGAGAATTTCTCCTCGGGTGTGATGTGAATGGTCATGTACTCTCCCTTGGCATTGATGCCGTTCATAGAATAACCGCAGGGATCGAACAGGAAATCATCAATGAGCATATCGGGTAGAATCTGATCAATGCCGGATTTTTGGGTAGCCTCTAGACCATCTTGGACCATACTCTTGCTAAAAACGGCCATGACATCCTTATCAAGATTTTGCATGAGTATCTCAATGGTTTGATCTGGATCGGCGTCTTTGTTACTGTCCTCAACCGCTGCTATATCCGGTTGAGCGACCACTTCCGGTTTGCTAAACGTGTACAGATACCAGCATTCCAGATTAATCGAGCCCAAACAATAGGATCTACCCTCGGGAAATATGGAATCCAAATATGTAACTTCCTCATAAAATCCCTTGTGTGGTGAATTCTGCACTTCCGGTCGAGTGAAATTTTTTCGAGAATAAAATATATCGCTAATCACACAATAACCCTCGACTTTAGCCAAGTCGAGCAGTAGTTCTAGGCACTTTAAAGGCGTTGTCGTTCCACAAGTCTTGAGAATCCATCGTTTTTTGGATACAAACATGCTCGATTCGCTCAAGAGGAAGGCATCGATATAATCATTCTTCTTAAAACTGATTATTTCACATTTCACGTGGCACAGCAATTGTTCCCACTCGGTGCGCGTGATATTCCTCAAATCTCCGGTGGGAATTGTGCTGTCCTCGAACCACACCTCCAAAAGCTTCTCGACGCCTTCGAAGAAGTGCTCGGTATCCACCGGCATTTGTGCAATTTGTTGATCCATTGTTGGATATGCAGCGGTTTGACTTGTATCGGAGTCGGGTCGGAACAAGTTCGACTGAACTGAACTGTTCGCTCCCTGGCGAACGAATGAGCTCCAAGTTCGCTGGCAGTGCCGTTGAAACAGCCTTTTTCGGAGCAGATCGGTCGTAAATTAGCAGATTTTTTAAGCCATTTTCTAGCTGAAAATTTGTCAATTGGGCAGTGCTGCCAACTCATGTGTTTTCTTGTCAGATCTGGCTGATTTCGAACGTCAAATGCAGAAAAAATTTTTAATATAGTTGCTGGCTAGTATTCAGTTGAAATGCCTTTTAAAATATGGAAACTTTTTAAATCAATAGTTAAAGAATTACTTATTATCACAAATTTTAATAATGTCAAGAGTTCAAGCAAAAGCCCTGTGAGATCCTTTGTTCAAGGGTTGGCTGTCCGTTGACCCCAATGACGATGGAAAATTTTTTTGCAAAATTTTATTTCAGTATAATTGCGAAATTTTGTGACTTGTATTTACACTTAAAAACAATGAAACACTCAGTGATAGCAAGCAAATAAATTAATGTGTATTTTAAATTTTTCTAGCTGTTTCTAGCTTTTTTCAGTAGCTGATTTAGCTCTTTCACCTTTTGAACAGTTGGCAGCACCTCTGAGTACCGGTGAACACAAACAGAACGCAATAAAGGCAGTCCTGATATTTATGGAAAAATAAAAAAGGTGGCCATATTAATACTGGATTTTTGTGACAGAGTTGCTTTCGTGGTGGTATCTTAGCGCTCGCTACAAACGGCCACACTGTCACGATTCGTCTGTTGTGTATGTTGTGTCTCGCCGTCGTCACCGTGAACGTCGTCGTCGCCGTCGTTGTCTGCGTCGTTGCCGTCGCCAAATAAATAGCAATTGAGATACTGTCAATCAAATTGAACATGTGAAATATAAAAAAGTGAGACCCGATTTAAATTCAAACACAACTTTTATAAATAGCAAATAAAATAATTAAGTAAATACAAACAAAAGCGCCGCAGTCTGCGCTCAAAGAGTACGTGTAAATGCGAATTCAAAAAGCGCTTCGATTTGGGTTCCGTTTCGTTTTCGGTTTGCTTTTGGTTTTGTTTGTGTATCCGTGTAACCCGCTATTAGTGCGTCCTGCACATGTGTGCGTGCATGCGTGCATGTGTGTGTATGCCTTGGTTTATGTTTGAAAAACTGCATTACAAAATTAGTAACTGCAATTCTCAACTCAATTCAAATCAATGCAATGCGCTTGATGGATTCAGTTTGTATTGCAGTGCCGCAGACAGACAGAGATGCAAGCTACACAGTGTCCAAGTTCAAGTCCAGTTCTTCTCTCCCACTTCCTACTCTCTCTCTCTCTTTCTGTCGGTCTGAATGCAACTGAGAACTCAACGAGTGTGTGTGTTAAAGCAAAATTCACATTTACGTTCTACGTTTGAGTTTCAATATTTTTTTTATTTACTTTTCACATGTGCTGATAAGATGGAAGTCGGAATTCGTGAAGCTCCTCTGTTTGCCTACATTTTATTGTATCTTTGCCTCGTTTAGTTCCTTTGCATACCCGTTACGTGTGTCGCTGCGTGGGGTATATTCGCTTTAAACGCACTCGAGTGTAATAATCAACGATTTACGGCCAAAAATTACAATTTATTATGCTGTTTAATCACAGCTACGTTGCTTTAAAATTAAGAATAATTTGAGTATCTAAACTTATTACCTAAAAGTATGCACTAAATTTAGCTGATATTCAAAATATTTACAAAATGCTTATACAGGGAATCTTTCAGTCGGCAACACTCGCTCCATTTGTTCTTGTTGTTTTATACTTTTGATTCATGTGCAAGATACTACGACAACAACACCAACTACAACAGAGATATAAAAACAACATTAGTCGCCGCCATTGAACAAATATTTATTACTAATATTTCCCCTCGATTCACGTTGCCGACCGATAATAATAAAAAGAAAAAACGCTGACGCCAGCTTAAGAATTTTACGTATTTGTTGTTGTTGTTATTGGTGTGTCTCATTTGCCAAAGGTTGCTCATATTACACTCGCATACATATGCATAATATGCATGTAAGTGGAGATTCTACCCCACCTCCCGCCTACCCACACCCCAACCCTCTGCTCACTGTCGCGCCTAGAGACTTGGATACAATGACTCCATGTTGTCACCGGAGTCAGAGTCAGCAAAACTAGTTAAGCGGTTATTCTCGTTAGTTTTTGTTGTTGTTGATGTTGCATTGAAGAAAAACTCGTTTAATGCTTACCATGATAAAAGTGGCACACATATTAAATTAAATGTGTGTTTTATACAAAGACTGAAAACTCAGCAGAAAAGTGTGACAAAAAAAGCGTTTAACTTTCAAATTTTCGTTATCGTTATCGAGCTCGTATCGCTCTTAGCTACCAAAAATACTCTTAACAGTAAGATCGCCGCACGCTTGCACTTCATACGATCCGACCCCCACCCGCGACACGTCGTTCTCTTTACTTTGATTTTAGCTAATGAGTTAATAAGAACAGTTATGCATTTTGTAAGCAAAGAGAGCAAAATAAGAGAAGAGCATTTTATTCCTTTATCGTTGTGGTTGCTTTTGCAGGCCAAAAACGTTGCGCAGGTTTTTCGATTCATTCGCATTTGGACCGCAGTCGCGGCAACAACGCAGCTTGCGAAAACGGAACGAAACGGTAAATGAAACTACGCCCCGTGGTTCGAGGTACGCTTGTGCGTCGGTAAATGTTCAAAAAGAGCTGAAAAAAGAATACATTGAATAAAGTTAAATAACAAGAATTTATAACCAAACATTTAATTCGAGTGCATTTCTAATTTTAAACTTATCCACAAAATTTGTGCAGAAATTTCTAACAACAACAATTTAAAGCTACTAATTTGTATTCCCGTGCATCCTTTGTACAAAAGTCCGTTTACAAGATTATCAAAAATTGTGTGCAAAGAGCTGTTTTTTTTTCTCTTTTTTTTTGAGCGCGGAACGTGTGGGAGCGAGCGAGCGGCAAATGCGGCGACAGTGGAAATCAAAACAAATGTTTTTAGTGTATTTTTTTTGCAACTTTTGGTTTGCCTCTCGCTTAGTAAAGCAACTAAAATCTACAGTTTGTGTATTAAAGGATTCTTCAGCTAAAATATCGAGTACTTTTTTTTAAATATTTTTTTTTGTGTTTTTTTGGGTGTGTGAAAAGTGAAAGTGAAAATTTAGCGCAGGCAACACGCACACAATCACACATAGACGCAGTTAGAGGCACGCGGCCACAGGACACTGGGAACAAACGAACAAGAGAACAAAGAGAGCGTTAACGCGTCTAGGCAGCTTTGACGGAGAGAGCGTGCATGTGCTTGTGTGTGTATGAGTGCGAGCGAGAGAGCAAGCGTTTCTGCAGGCACAATTCGGAATTTGGCACAGCGTGTGAAGCGCACGCATTAACACCCCCACAGCAGCCGCCTTTAGCTCTTTCTCTCTTTCTCACACACTCACAATCGCTTGCACACTGTCGCTCTTTGCGCAAGGCGTGCGTGCATGTGTTGGTGTGTGTGTCGGTGTGTCTGTGCGTAAATCTAAGTAAGCATACAAATGTTCTTGTTCTTCCTCCACTCACCCCTACGCACTATGTCCTAGCAGCAGTGAGTGTAATGCGCTAAACTCTCAAGTCAATTTTGCGTTGAAACGAGACGCCGACGCCGTTGTCCCGCTGTTGTCGCTAGCAGAGGCAGAAGCTGAAGCAGAAGCAGCGCGGCGTTTGTGACGTCAAAAGCAGCAGCAGTAGCAGCGGCTAAAGAAGAAGAAGCAGCCGAAACGTTGCCACACTCGAGTCACACTCCCTCACACACTCACACATACATAGAAAACGCACACACATAATAACAATAAAGGATCCCATACCAAACTTGCCCCAAAAAAAGAGAAGGAAGAAGAAGAAGCAAGCAAAAGGAACGCGAGTAAAAGCGATAGAGAGTGCGAGTGTGTGCAACAACATCAACAACAAATCGAAAGAAAAGAAGAAGAAACAGCAGAAGCATTGCGATAACAACGTTGCAAAAGGAGCCATAAAAAATGGAACAGCCGAGCATACTCGTTAAAATCCTGCATTCAATACCGCATGTGAATTACACATTTCGTCGGGTTAATGACACCTTCAATCCGGATAGCGATGTTTACCTAGAGGTGAGTGCTTAAATCCTTCCATTCCTAGCACGGGAAACCCCCAACACACACACACACACAGTGTACCAGTGTGTGTGTGTCAAAGTAGCGCCATAGTTTATATGTTTATTTTACTTCGTGAAGCATCCATTTTTGTGTTTCTTATGTGTTCCTTTTTTTTCGGAGTAGGTCTTTAAGTGGTGCTCCACAGTGGCTGCACTTGAGACCCACTGTACTCTCCATGTGCACTTCAAGTGCGTTCGTTCCCATTTGCGTTGATTGCATTTTGATTTGTTTAGGTTTTTTTTCTTAGTTTCTTTCCCTTTTGCTCTCGTCTGTGTATTTTTCAAATAGTTATGTGCTGTATACCCTGTACATTGCTGATGTTGTTGTAATTTCATTACTCTCTTCCTCTCATTTTTTTTTTTTTTTTGCTTCCCAAAAACAGACGCTCTCATTTACCTGTGTGACTTCCGTGGCCTCTCTTCATTATACTGTACATTAATTTGGCTCTCTTTTATTCTGTCGCTCGCCTGCTCTCTCTTTTGTGCTCGCTCTCTGCAGCACATTTTAAGCTGCAATTGCACACATACCAATAAAAAAAACGACTCTTAAGCAGCAGATGAACGATAATAAATTTCTGAAATTTTCCCATTTTGTTTACGCCTTTTGCCTTTTGTTGTCTGCGTCGCGTGTGTCGAGCCCTTTTTGTTTCATTTCCCACAACGTTCCGCTGACGCTGTCGCTTTGACTTTGCTTGCCATGTGCGCTGCATGTGCCCGCCTGGATTCTTATATGTATATGCTCTTCTCCCTCCTTCTACTCCTCCTCCACCTCCTCTTTCTCCTACACAGCGATAGCGTCTCTGCACCTTTTGCTTTGTTCTCTGACAATTTTGAGTGGAAAGCAGCGCGATAGGGAAGGAAAGAGATGGAGAGATACCGATGGGTTGGGGTAACTACTTCACACACTTCCGGCTTCACAGTTTTGTTTGGTTTCTTTTGATTGCCGTTTGTATCAATGGACCCTAACCAAAAAGCATATGATAACCAACTAACGATATTCAACTCAGCTTGCAGCTGCCTTTGTTAGTCATACAGTTGCTACTGGGTTAACCCTTCAGGTCCTACTGGGTTACCCTCTTTCAAGTCATAGGTTATCTCTGTTTTCCTCTCATCTTTCGAATTGATAAGAGCTTTAGAGCAAAAAAATACTGTTACGTTGCGATGACATCCAACATCGAAAACATTCAAAACATCAATTACCTCCGGCAGAGGGCGGCACCTCCGGCTCAGCTGTCGGCCTGACAACGTAACCAAGGACGACGCCCTAAAAGGCTATTTTTGCGGTCATTACGTTCAGGTCAAAAACTTTTGCCCAAAATTCGAACAACGAGAAAATTCACAGTTAAATTTGATTTCAATTAGCCTGGCCCAAAAGCGCATTTGGCTCTTTTTTTCTCCTTTCATTTGTTCGTTTTTTAGCCTGAATTCGCTGTGCCGGCGACTGCAGTTTGCCGAGCAGGCGTTGGCATTGTTAAATCCAGGTCAGCTGAGCGAACCGCTTACTGCACCGCTCATCGCTCTCCGCTCCGCCGTGCACTTTACACACACACTCTTTCGACTCGTGTCGTGGCTTGGCTCGGGTTTAGCTTTAGCTATAGCTTTTTTTGGCTTGGATGCGGATGTAGGTCAGCTGGCGGCGCTGCATTGGGCGTAGTTTTATACGCGCGTCAGCAAAAGCGGTCGCTGAGAGCTGAGGGAGGGAGGGAAGGTAGAGAGGGAACGGAGGCAGGAAAAGGTGGGTGAAAAAGGGGGAAGGAAAACGAAGCAGGGAGTGTGCCAGGCAGGTGGATATGACGCTAGCTATTTGCCGGCTATCGACAACTGTGTTTGCTCTCTCTCTCTCTTGCTCTCTCCCTCTCTGAGTAGGGGACTGAGGTAAGTACGTCACATGGGATTACCCACTGTGCCACAATGGGGCTGACAATGAGCTACCACTTAAGCCAATTCTGTTTGCGGTTGGCTGGCAAATGAGCCCACTAAGCTAATCTGCTTATCGACTGGCTCAACTTTCATCTCTGTCCCTCTCACACTCCATTCCCTCCCATCTTTCTCACGGTAACTTCCTCTTCAACTAGTCCTCAATATAGAAATGTAGAACGCGACTTGCTAAAAGGCAGCGACAGCGGAAAGGAAAAAAATATTGTTGATATTATATAAGAATTTATTACTCGATAAGAGCGGGACAGCAATAAATAATTGGAAAGAGACAGCATACAAGTAGCTTCTACGCTATATAAAGCCGGCGACAAGGTGACATCTATTTATTCTTGGCAGAGGCTGTGCAATTTTGTCTACCCAATCAGTTCACTAGGTAATTGCCAAATAATCCCAGTGATAATCCCGAGCTCTAATCCAACGTGAATTAAGGAGTTTTGGACGACGAATGGAAAGTTTCAGGAGAGTTTTGCCTATATGAATATGCTGTTTATCCTACTGTGAGTAACTGAGAATAAAATCTATTACTCAGTATAAATTTTAAAGCCTTAAAGGAGCTCCGAAGTTTCATCTCCTGTAAAATATCAGAAATTTTTCCTTCTCCCTTTAACAAAAGGTCCGAGACGTTCAGAGTCATCACAATTTCTTTAATTACCTCCACTGCAAACTGTTGTCTATTAGAGTCTTGGAGTATTCAAGTAGCGCTCTTATGCACTGTACAATAAATATTCATATAGTTATTTAACTAGACAAAGTACTTTATAGCCTAGGCAATTGTACTAGTCTCCTCTTCATTCCACTTTCCTCTTCTTTCACCCTCCCTCTTTTAGCCTTGCCTTTAAATTCCAAACAGCGTTTAATCAGTCACTTGTCACACTCGGTTCCGCCCACAATTGTGAAGGGACCTACAGTCTTCCCTCCCTATGGCAACCCTTTAGCGCCCAAGTTTTTAACTATAGACACTGCATTTTCTGCTGGTTATGAAGCTGTTGTTGTTGTGGTTGTTGTTGTAGCTGATGATGATGATCAATTTAACCTTCAAATAGCGCAACACAATTGCTCTTGACAACAACAGCGTTGAGTGTTGTCCCAACCCAACCAAATCCCTCCCTGCTCTCTTCTCTCCCCATCTCTTCTGCTCTTCCTTCCTCTCTTCTACCTAGACATAACCTCAACCTGGCCCCTTCAATGGGTTGCATGATGTGTTGTGCTGCCCTCTAGTGTTGATGAAGAGTCTCTCACCTCTCTTCGCTGTCCCATTCTTCTCCTTTCTGTCTCTCTCCGCCCCTCTCTCAACACCTCCACCGTTTTTCTGGGTGTATAGTTGTCTGTAATATACAAGGTGATGACGCACAGTTGTCGCTGACTGTAAAGTGAGGTGGCATGTGTGTGTGAGTTTGTAGGGGGAAAGTCTTTACATTTAAATGTGCTCTATCAACGCAACCCGCATATACACCCCATGCACCCTATATACCCCATAGACCCTTTACACCCGTAGCATCCTACACTCAGGCAATCATACATCTATTTACTAACGACAGTTTTAATTTCCATGCATTGCATTTATTGTTGTCTTCCCTTGAGATTGTCATACACTTTTTTTCTTGTTTTCTCTTGAGATTGTAATACCCGTTTTTCTAGTCCCAATACAACAGAGATTATTACCTATTATAGTTTCGAGGTTGACTTTATTAGACTATTAGGTACTAGTACTATGTACTAGGTACAAGTACTGAACCTCTTTCAAGTTAGGCCCTTTCTAGCTGTTTAGTCAGTCTGGCAGTCTTAAAATAAGTCCAAATAAAACCTTAATATCTTCGTACTTAATTTAATTGCCCACAATCTTTCTATACAATAACTGATTCACAAGATTGTAAATAAATAAACACAATTTAAAGTACAAAGTGTCTGCACTGCAGACTTGATCCCAAACAATTGTGGCTTCCCTCGCACAGATGCAGGCTGGCATTTCCACATCTACATCCATCTTTCCACACAGCTGCTGAGCTCAGAAGCCACAAAGTCCGAGTTAACAAACTGCCAAAGTATCTACATATTGTACTGTATCTATATTTGGGGAAACCCATAAACGAAAGTATCTCAAGCAAATTATCAGTAAACTCACTGGACTATCTCACACTCTCCGGACTAACTGACTGTGTTCCTGCCAAACTTGAGTTGCTGACTTTCATTTTGGGTTATTGCAATTGAAAATGCAACCCAAAAAAAACCAAAAAAAAAAAAAAAAGATGCACACGAGCAGAGTTCAGAGCACACAGATGCTCCCTCTACCTCTGCTCCTTTCCCTCTCTCTGGTATTAACGCTCCCTATCGTCCCTCGACTCAGGCTAATAGTTTTTCCGGCTGCCTGGCAGTCAAATGCAACCACAACAAAAACAACAACAATGCAAGCTGGCAGCAGGCAGACCGACAGACCGAGTGGCCGACCGAGAGACAGCTGCCCTCACATTTGCCAGATGCAGTCTAAAAGATACATATAATGTGTGTGTGTGTATATGCTTGCAGATACATTTGTATCTTTCACTGCTTTGTAGGCTTTGCTTTTACGGCTGCATCATAAAAATTCTGCTATTCAATCTTACATTTGAGAATGTGTCGCCGTCTTTCACATATAGTAGCAGTACCTATATATATATATAAATTATATATGTGTATATCTCTTGTGCATAGTGCACACTTTTCGATATAGATACATTCCAGATACTGGGTAAAAGACTTATGGCGAGACCTTTTTTTGCCACAGACTGCAACTTGAACTGACTGTTGTTGTGGTTGTTGTTGTTGTTTATCTCCCATTTGAAGTTGTTGCTGTTTATTTGTGCAACAAGCGCTGTGTCGACTTTGGAACTTTGGAATGTTTATTTGCTTTTACTCCATGGCGAGGCGTCTGCTCTAATTTCGTTTTGATTTCTCGATATACGAGTTCAACACCAACACACATGCTCGTAGAAAGGGGCGCCCCAAGCGACCTCTTTGCCTCGTCTTAACATTTTTCAAATTCCCCAAGCATCGCCCTCGCACCTACCAGCTCTTTAAGAGCCCTAATACGTTACTCTTCTCTCCACTCCCCTCTCCGCTTCGGCTGAGAATTCTCCATTGAGCATTCTTCATTCGATTTGAATTGTTGCTAACTTAAGCACTCAAAAGACCACACAACGAGCATTCAAAGACCAGCAAAGATTTGATGGTGAAGCTTTAGCCTTGGCCCACGCTTTGGCTAACAGCTGCCGACTTAAGCTTTGACTAACTAACTGCCTGACTAACTGGACCAGTCGGCAGGTTTCTTTACCCCTTTCCAACTCTTAACTGCCGCCTTTGTCGCATCTTTTTCATCACGACTGCATATTTGAATGCTCCGTCATACTCAAAATAAATGAGGAGATCGCATAGCTGCGGGTAGTCAACAGTTTAATACCCTAGATTTGTGTTCATGCCAGGGGGTGGCCTGTAAAGCTGATTGAACCCATAAATTTGAGGTAGGCAGCACAAAATATACAGAACTTCGGACTTAATACTATAAATTCGAATGGAATACTTGATTAAAGTACGGATTTCTATTTATAAATATTTGTGAAAAAAGGAGTTTATAATAAGTGTTGGAATGAGACGCGACAGCCCGCTTAAATTTTAAATATTTCTAATAAAAACTTTTTTATTTTTGTGTAGTTTGATTTTAAACTAAAAACTTAATATTGATTTTTATTTTACTATTTACTGCGCTTTAAGTAAATGATTCACAGTTCACGCTGGTGATAAAACTACTTACTGTACTGCACTCTGAAGTTGTCTCAACAAGTTATCTTCCCAGTTGGTATTACAGTTCACTGTGATAAGATAAGTGATTACTCAGTTTATTCGATATTTTCTGTGCATGTTACATAGTTGATCAGGCAGCGAGCATACCCTTAAACACACTCACGAAAACAAAAGTTCAAGTTCAAAAACGTTTCGATTTCAGTTTTGATTTTGTGCCGAGAACTTCCAGTTTTTTTTTTCAGCTTCTTTTTTTGGGTCTCATCTGGTGGGCGTCCCAAGTGTCTCATTTTGGGAATCCGCTGTTGTGGCTGTTATTCCTGTCCTGTCATCATCACTCTAAATTAGCTCTGTCTCTTTTTATTTTCCTGTCTCTCTCTGCTTCTTTCTTTGTTTACAATACGAAGACTTTTGTTTTTGGTCATGTTTTAGCTTTTTTTTTCTCCGTTGATCTTTTTCCGCAGCTTTTTCACCGCCTTTTTCCCCCCGTTGGCAAGCAGAAATCGAGTATCATCGACATGTGCCCCGCCTCTTTCGTGTTGTGTGAAAGTTTAGCGGAGGCGTTTTATCTCCATGTGTGTATATGAGATTTGAATTTTTTTTCTTTTAATGGCTTAAGAAGAAATCTCACTGTAGATTTGTTTAGTTTTTGTTTCTGTTGTATTTGTTTATATGCCCATCGAGTTTTTGATCTGGTCCCGGAAACATAATTGACTTTTGGTTCTGCAAAGATCATTATTACCAAAATGATGATGAACAGTTCTTTATGGCTTTATGGAAACTATGTCAGTTGGCTAAACGATCTGTTCAATGTGATAATGATATATCCAATCCGTAGATGCATTATCTGATTTCCAAAGCACTTTCGGAAATTTCATTTACATTTTCAATTACAATCCGATTTATTAGCTGCTAGACTATAAAGAAAACTATTTGAATTCTACTGATACGCTTAGGAAATCGGATATTGTATAATAAGCCGTTCGATGCTTCTCATAAAATTTATTTGATCGCATTACGAGAGCAAAATAAATCAATCGATGATAATTATAAACACATTTGAGTGCAAAATATTATTCTGAACCAGATGTAACATTTTCAAAACTGTCGAAATCTAATGAGCTATATTTACGGTGCATTGTATTCTATAAATAAACATTAATTGTGCCGTCATTTGGAAATGTTTTCAAATCCAAATAAGCTGCGTTTCATTACATTTTCCCATTCAATGAAAGCGGCAATGAAAACTTTAATGACTCCGTTTTTCTTTTGCGTGATTTGCAGAATGAAAATTGAGTCATTGCGTTGAGTTTTTTGCATTGTTTAAAGTTTCACTTTTATTAATGATATTTACAAAGAAAATAAATATTATAATTCTATTTTAAGAAAGTCATCACTTATGTTTTTCTCATTGTTAAAGTTTTTCCATCAGTGTGCTATAAATAATATGCCGAGTCATCGTATATTCTTTTCAAGCTTATGACAACTCTTAGTTAAAAGTTTAACAAGCTAGTTTTGTTATTAAACGAGAGATTGTTGTGTGAGCAAGGTGTTGTTTTTTAGCCTATGAAAAATGCAATTAAAAATGTATTTTATTAGTTTGCCAACAATTATGTTTGAAAATAAAAGTCTTTGTTAAAGTTGAAACAATGTGTAGTTTTGTATTTTTCCGTTCCAGTTTTTTTTTTGTTTGTTGCATTACCTTAGACCCTGTACCCAATAAGAGTTTGGGTGTCATCAAGGTGGGACAGTACCGAGTTTTTATTACGCTGTCAGTCTGTATGTTGAATACATTACTCTGAGAGTCTATAGGTGCTAGAATAATCAAATTTCTAATTTGTTCCGAATCGGACAACTATAAGGTGTACTGCTCATGGTATTTATCAGACAAAAGTCCCTGATTACCTCATAAGTCCCCATTTTAAATAGTGCGGCATAAGTGCTGGGTCTTTTACAGTCGGTTAACTCAACAGTAGCTTTTGTCACTTTGATTTGCATTTTGCAATTGCAAATTCTTTTATTTTTTTTGTTTTGTGCTCTTCTATGTTATTTTAATATAATATGCGATCTTTATTCTCATCTGGAAATTGCGCAATTGTAATTCTATGCTGTGTCCATTCTTTTGTCCCGCTCTACCTGCCTCTCTCGCACTCCCTCACCCTCTTCACCTTTCTCCTACTCACTCTATAGCTCTTCAGAGTTGTAGCTTGTTACTGCGTCACGTGACGTGATTTGCATATGAAATGTCTGCCTGGCACGTCAAAGTTCCGACCTAAGTACAGCTCAGTGGGCTCTCCTCTTATTCCTCCTCCCTTGCTTCCTCTTGCCCCTACCACCAACTCATGCTGTCGTACCTCTTCTTATTGCCGTCTCGATATGAGTTTGTGTACATAATTTTACCTGCCATTTGTGCGCACTTCCTCGACTTCCTCTGGCGACGCTTTTCAATAATTTGCCTTTGCTTTTTATTTATTCATCGAGCACAAGCAACCAACGAACCAACCAGTCTCTACCTCTATGACTATGGCCACTTGGCCAGCCGGTTGTAGTTTTTTTTTCAATACGTTTTTTAATACCCTGTAGTGGCTAGAGGCTTTAGTGCTTACTTCTGCAAAGCTTGGTTTTTTAAGTACTTTAAGTATGGAAAACTTGGTTTCAGAATAGACTTTTTAGCAAACATTCGTATGGTCTCAAAGTTATGTCTCGTATCGAAACGTGTACAGGGTATTGTTTGGTCGTTTACCTAGGTCACTACTGATTTGATGTAGTTTGGACTGTGTCGGATTTATTTCCTGTGCCTCACTCGAGTCTCCACAGCTCGATGACGCTTCCGTTTTGGGGCAGCAGCTGATGAAACTGAAAATGAAATCCCTTTTGGCATTCCTTTGGTCACATGAGCAGCATGTGATGCTTTGCCTACCTCGCTGTACCTTCCCCTCCGGTTCCTATCCTAACATTCCATGTGTTCCTCCTTCCTTTGCTACACTTCCTTGATGCTACCCTGTTGCATGCCCCACAATCTGTTCCCATTCTGTCGCATGGCCTGGAGGCCATTACTTATTGTTGGTATCGTCGTTGTCGTTATTGTTGTTGTTATTCATACTCACAAACATGCTGTATTTTTGCATGATTCTGAATTCTGTTACAGCTATCAACGCCTTGCAGATTGCGGCATGCTTTTTGCATTGTGCAACACTGATTACAGTTGCAGTTGCAGTTGCAATCGCAGCTGTTGTTAATGCTGATGCAAAGGGAGCACTCGCAGCTTGCCCCGGAAGCGGCTCGTCAGACTATAACCGAGCTCATTTCTGATATTATGTCGCATTTGTCGACTGTCTGTTCCCCAAACCCAAACCCACACACACCAGCACACACACACACACTCACATTTATGGCACAGCATGTCCATATCATTTTCATAACCGTAACCGTGCGCATACTTATGCTTCTAACTGTTGTTGTCTAAGGGCATATATGCCCAGACCCTGTAGTTTACAACAACAAAGACTCTTATAATTTACAAGCAATAAATTAAGAAATTTTCCCTGAAACTGAAATAATATAACTTAAGTTCTATTTTTCAATACCAATCAAATCAGTTCTACATTTAATCGAAACCTTAATCTGGCAAACAAAGTTAAGCAATTGTTGTGCTAGTTGTCTACAGGGTCTCTGCAAGTTGGGCACACACAACTGTAGCACTTTTTTGTAGAGGGAAACTGGTTTTCCATTGGATCGCACTCAACGGCAATGTTGACGTTCTAATTTCGGGGCTAAGCTGAGTGCCCGAGGGACAAAGTACGACAGAGGCAGCAAGAAAGGGAGAGAGAGAGGATAAAAGAGAGAGACATAGAGGAAACAAAGTGCCAAAGCGGCAGCTATAAAATGTTATAGAGCAACGCCTACGTAGATCCCACCAACCAAAAGTAACTAAAGACACAAGACCGGGTCCAAAAACAGCAACAACAACAACACCAACACTGAACAGCAACAACAACTTGCTCTGTGCTGCATTTCAAATATGAAAGTTTTTACCTCAAACTTTGTCTGCAATTTGAAGCTTACGGGTTTTGTAAAATAAAAACGGTGCTGCCAACTTGATGTGCAAAACTTTTATGGCAGCTCCATTGCGAATTCTAAACACTAAACTTAAACTAAAACTAAAAAAAGAAAGAAAAAGAAAAACTATTTGTATTAAAACTAATGGTTATTGGAATCGCTTTGAATTACCTTCAATGTCAATATCATTCTGAACAGTTTGCTTTTCTTTCTTCGTAAATAGAGCAAAAGTTCAATTGTTTTTTGTTCAGTTCAGTTTTCTATTGATTTAATTGTGCACTAAATAAGTCGCACTCTCTGTAGACTTTAATGCATTTCTGATGAATTTGCTTAGTTCATCTATTATTTTATTATTCTTCTTTATTAGTCATTTTTATGAGTGTTTCCGGATTACGAGATGTTATCCCTAATCCACAAAAAAGTTACGATTAGCTTAAGTTATTTTTGTATGTATCCTTGAATTGTTTTTAACCATTTACTTATATGCACAAATTCCAATTAAATCATATAAATTTAGCATAATTGATTTGGTCGTCTTATTTAATTCAATTTCAAAAGTCACACATCAGAATACCCATAAATAAACATTAAATAAATTGAAATCGAACTGAATTCGTTTAGCATTTGGTGTGACGAGATTTGTAGAATTTTTTAATAAAATTATGACAGACAAATCAAATTGATTTATATTTAAACAGTTACCAACTTGTGAATAAATTTGTTTTTCTAGAAGTTCTAATTTTCTGTCAAAAATTTAATATAATTTTAAAATAATTTCACATATTTATGTAAATTATTATAGGTTCATTTTATAGGCACACCGACTATACTTTCTGGAATAAACATAACTAATATGTTGATATTTTTAAAAATTTTAAACTTAAAAATATTTATTAATAAACTTACTAGTTTTTCTGCCATTAAATCATATTTTTGTATAAATTTTCATATGAATTTAATAAGTTTACTGTGCTCAGCTGATTGATTGTGTCTACGTTACTTTCTTAATATTTGCCTGATGCTGTTTGATTCGTTGATTGTGATTCTACAGTGAACACACGCGATGAATGCTGTTGATTCAATGCTGCTCTAAATATTCGTATTAGCAAGTGCTAATTTCGCGTGTGTGTATGTGTGGATGTGTGTGTGTGCTACATCAACAGTAGCTACATAGATAGTTACTATCCACTGTCTCTCTCTAGCTCTTTATCTTTCATCTCTCCCTTTCTCTCTCTTTCTTTTCGCTTGCTGTTTGTCCAAGTCAAATTTCACACATTTCCCATAGTTGATTCAATTGAAAGCTCGCTGCGGAAGGGTAAATAAGATAGGGAATGCTGATAGGGTAGAGTAGGGCAGTGACAGGGAGTAGTAGAAAAGGCAGTGGCTGGCTAGCGGGCGTGCGGGGTGGGATGCCCCCAAGGTTCTCGATGTGGTTGTTGTTGTTTATGATGTTGATGGCAATTTGCTTTGATTTAATTCAATTTAATGCCGTTCGCGTAATTTGCCATTTTAAGCGCCGTCGTAAGCGGTAAAAAAAGAGAGGGAATTGTAGCCCTATGCAACCCCTTACAGTCCCACCCCCATAAGCCCCTGCCCTAAGGGCCTAAAAGCGGGTTAAGGGGGCAAATGGTGTGTTATTTGCGCTGTGTCCACCAGGCTTATTCTCGTGCCGCCCTCTTGTAATGGCCAAAATTCGCAAAAATGAGGGCGTTTGCAAGGGTAGTAGGGGCGTGGCTAAAGTGAAATTATAGCTGGAATAAGCGGGTGCATGCTCTCAAGTGTCATTCAACTGCGAGGACACGCAAATAACAACAACTAACAAAAGCTAGGCAGAATGTGACGCATGCAGTTTGTGGCATGAGGCAGGTGGCATGAGGCATGTGGCAGGTGCCACACTCGCTAGTTTTAATGATTATTTGCACGTTGCACATACAAAAGGCAACTTGTAACATGGCATATAAATAATAAATTTATATACGTGTTTTTATGGACCCATTCAAACCATGCCCACTTTGCCGCGCCATTAGCCATTTTGCCCCAAACTGTAGGATGTGCAACATTCAGCAAAAGCACACGCACTTTGCTCACTCTGATTGAACTTGATTGACAATACAAAGTGCAATACCCGTACATTAGTTGAGCTGTGGGGAGGAACAGGTTTTAGACACTGTAGAGACGAAGAAATGTGGGAACCCCTCGTAGATCAATGTGTGGAGTGAAGAGCATAAATTCTTCAAATCTTATTTAACTTTATTTTATAGCTTATGCTATCTATAATCAGTCCAGATAAATCCTAAGCAGATCGGCTTGTGTGGTTGGAGCTAGTTTTGCATTTATTGATAAAAATTCTTATTAAAAAATTATCCTAAATGTAAGCCATGCAGTACCAAATTGAGAATCTTAAAAGGATATAAAGTTTTTTCTTTTTACAATCTTATAAAACAGATTTTATTAAAACTTGGGGCTTCAGAACAAAAACTGATTTTTAATATTCCTTTTCATTGGGTGCACTTCATAAAGTACTTATAATAACGGGTAGTTTTATAGTCTGGGGACTTGAGAATAGTTTGGGTACTTGTTTAGATTGGCGCTGACGTTGTCTTCAGTGACATTCTCATTCCCTCGCTCCCCCTTGCTCTTTTTTTCTCCCTCTCTCTTGCTTTCTATTTGCCTTCCTCTTTGCCTCTCTGCGGATCGAACGCTGACTCATGATGGCCATGAGTTGTTGCCTTCAGACGTGAACGTCGGCAACGGTGTCCAATATCGCAGTCTGTAATTCGAGTAGTGGCACTCCCTTCTACACCCTCAGCCTCTTATATACACACACACGGACACTCACACTTAAGCAGCATATTTATACACCCTGCGATATGATTACCCAGTAGGAATTAGCTATGCATGAGCAGCAGGAGTCGATTGTGTTGACAGAGAAGCGGGGAAGGAGTATGAATCCAAGTTGGAGCTGAAGTTGCCAGCCCTTCAGTTTATCAATTTAAAATGTGTATTGAATACAGTCGGATATGGAGGCAATTCTAGACAGAATGGACAGCTAAATAAGCAAAATAATTGCAATGATATTTGCAGACAATTTCAGACTGAATGGGCAACAAAATAACTAAGCTAATAGTCGTGACATTTACTTGTCTTTATGTGCTGCAGGAAGGCCTTTCAAATGTTGTCCAATTATAATTTGTATCTTGACACAAAAGTAATAGGAAAAGCTACAGTCCAGAGTGTCCGTTGTACATGCAAGTTTAGGACTAATATCCTACCGATAAGGTTCATGGGAGCTATAGGTTTTACTTGTTTGATTAGGAACCACACAGTGCCATACATATGAGCCTTGAATTAGCTTGGGGTTGCTCCAATCTTTTTAAAGTTAGGGCGTTTTAAAAATGATTACTGTAATTTGTCGTGAAGTTAAGGACGTAGAGCTGCATAAAAATACGAACAAATTGTTTGCTTTAGCTTTTATATTCTCTGAGACTGAGGTATTCACACAAATTGGTTATATGAAATATTGATGTTGATTATATTCCCTAAGGGTTCAATTGCCGCGCTCTTTTTATTAACAAACCTTTAAGACCGATCATTCTTCAAGGGCTTCCTTTTTTATAGGATCGGATCATTGGCTCCTCATTGCTTTAAATTGCATTAGAAATTGTTTTCCAAAGACAACGAATACTTGTTTGGATTTCATTCAATAGCCTCAAAAAGAAGCACAAATGATGAAGTGGCTGCCCATAACGATGTAGTCCTCCTCGGTGTTAACCTGACCAAAGACATCCAAAACTATACATATATCGTTCATAATAAACGGATCAGAATTGACCATGACGACGACCTTAGTAACATGTTGATGCAATTGGTCAAATGATCGTTTAGATTAAAGTTATTAAATTTAGTCTAACAAAGTCTTAATTTATTATTTATTACCAAAGAATCAAACTACTCAGTTTTATCCTACTACTGGGTATGTTGTCAGTCGTGTCAGTTGCACACTTAGTTATTTTTTAATGAGTGCAAATGAAATTTCCGTTAAGCCAACGGTATTTTTGTGTACATGTTGTTGCCTTCCGTTGAATAGCAATGTTGTTGTTACTCTGTTACCCTGGCAACCCTGGTCAAAACTTTGTCGGGTCCTTGCTCTACGCTCTGTTGTCGTTCTCTTCGTTGTTGTCGTTGTTGACGCGGCGTAGTGTTGCCAATTCAATTAAATTTTTCGCCCCAAACCGACGACAAAAAAATTAACTTTGCAGACGTATTTTTATACATTTTGCTTCGTGTTCGGTTTCGTCCTTTTTTTATTTTTAAAATTTCTTTTTTTTTTTTTTTGGCAGAGCAGCCAACTAACAGCAACAACGACATGAACAACAACAACAGTAACGAAAGGAACTCAAACAGCAGAAAACGAGCTGCAAGTTATTCAATTAAAAGTTCACTTAGTACCGAGAAACAAATTTTGAAGCCCTCCCACACCCACAGCCGCTTCCAGAAGCTCTGACTGATTCACTTGCCCCTACTCCAGATTCTTTGCTGCTTATCGTGTTTATCCTTCATCCTTTGATTTTGTCCTGTAATGGCGAGCGGTCAATTTTTGAAAGGAACATGACATTTGACCGGAATAAAAAGTGAATGACGTTAAAATGGACTGTAGTACTTCAGAAGTTTGGTCACACTATTGCACTTAACTAGCCATTAAGTTTAAAAAGTTATAAAAGGATATCCAACCAACCAGTTAAAGTTTGTTAAACTTTAAAATGAAAAACAGTTTCAGTTGATCGATATTTATTTGCTAGTGATTTATTTTAGTTAGCAATCTTTATTTACCAGTAAGAAAAGATTCCCCTCTTTTCTTCCTACTTAACATTGATCTATCATATTTTGTAATAGCGCAACTTACACTTACCGATTACACCGATAACACGTTTTTAAATCGATTTCCTTTGCTTTCATTTACAGAGTTTGGGCATACTGGCCTCCATACCCGCTGGCCTACTGATCCTATCGCTGCTCGGCCTGCTACTCTATTTACTGACACGGTGCTGCGATCGGAAGCAGCGAAAACCAAGTGCTCAACGCTGTCAAAGCTGTTCCCTGGTCATCATAACCTTTATGACCTGTGCGGCCATTGGACTAGGTAAGTTTCGGCCTTTTGTTGTTGTGATTCTCGTCACTGTAGTTGTTGTTCCCTTGGGGTCAATGAACCTTTAGAGTGCAGAGAGTACAATGCACTTCTGGTACTGCCCCTCGTCTATCTGTTGTTGGTTTCTTTGGTTTGCTGAATTAATGGTCACGCCCAAAATGGTAAGAGCACGTCGTTGTCGTCGTAGTGGTCGTCGTTGTCGCGTGTTTAACTTGGCAATTAGCCAAATCCGTTTGTTGCATTTGCCCCATTACGTGCGGCAACTGCGGCTTTGGCACGTAACTGGATTTATGGACGGAGTGTAATCGAAATCGTACGGCTTTTAGTCTGTTTCGCGATCAGATCGGAACAAAGTGAAACAATAATAATTACAATATCACAATTCAAAGCAAGTACTTAATTTGCACATTTTGTTCAAAGTGTGTCAAAGAGGCAAAGGTATCGCCCCGAGTCGGAGTCAAATTCGAGTTGAGTCATTGAGCGAGTGACTGAATGGCTGAATGAGAGACGCCGACACTGTTGACTCTGTTTTGCTGTGGCATCATTATAATACCAACCTCCGCATACAACAATAAAAAAATAATAATTTAATTAGCGCTCTTAATTGACTTAAAAATGTCGACGCAATCGCATTTTTTTGTCGTTTGCTCTTTGCCGACAACTGGCGATAAAGCTGGAGAGGAGGTAGAGGAAGTGAGAAATTAAGAGAGCTTAATGGTTTGAAAAGGGATAAGATTAGTCGAGAGATAGGTAGAAACAGATCGAGATAATAATAAAACTACAGATAAATCGTAAGAGGAAGCGGAATATTCAAAGAGAAAGGTAGGTTGGAATGGGAGAAAAAAAAAAGAGAATTTTATACACATAGAAAAAGAGAGAAGAAAAGCGAGTGGGAGGCAAACTGGCAGTGAAAGAAAGGTTGGATGAAGAGAGAGAGATAGAGAGATGAAGCTTACGATAAAAATGCGATTAAGAGATGAGGGGAGTTAATAGAAGATAAAGAAAAGGAATGACGGAACTTAAGATTGCAAGAACCTTAAGAGAGAGGGTAAAGAGAAGCAAAATGGAAGTGTATAAAAGAGGAGTAAAGAGAGGTACAACAAGCGATAGATAAGAAAGGCGAAAGTAAAATATTAAGAACAAGAGTGACTTTAAAGAAAAGAAAAACTATCGGAGAAAACAGTGAGGGTGAATGTTGAATATTGAAAGAAAGACAGATAAGTACGAAAGGGAATTCATTAGATAGAAACGAGAAAGCTAAATATAAAGGGAACTTAAAGGTAGGAAGGAAGAATTAAAAAAAAAACTAAGGGAAAAAGTAAGAAGCAAAGAAGTTTAAAGAAGAGTTTTTCTGATTTAAAAGCTTGCAATTTTAGTCATCAAGAGAAGTCACTGCTTCTCCTCAAAACGCCACTTAAAACTTTATTCTTTATATTAATTCTAATTGTTGTTTGCTTTTTTGTGCACTTTCAGGTTTATATGGCAACGATGACTTCCACAATGGCCTGTTGCAGGCATTCAGCTCTGGGAAGCAGGTGGAAAGCCTTGTGCTCAATCTGAAACGACAGGTGAGTTGAGTTCAGTTTGTGTTGGGATGAGTCACGAACTATGCGGAGATGCTAACTGAAAGCATATGAACACTAAGCGAACTCACAAACTTTATTAAAGAGCTTTTAGTCATTATTTAATCAATCAGCAGGGAACACTTAAAGTATTAATTTACTAAAGTTTTGAATTGAATGGAACAAAAGGAACCGCGTATAGGGATTAATTGTAATGAGTTTAGTCTAAGCCTAGACTTAATGCTTAACTAACTTTGGCCCTGCATTGTTATAATTCAATTTTCTCAATCAGATACAAAATTAAATTGCTTTTGCTCTAACTAAAATCCTATTGGAGTCACATAGGAAGCATCTATTCGGTTCTGATATGTTTAGAGTGCATATTCATGCAGTTAATCCGCATCTATGCCATGTATCTACATTTACCTATACTTATAGTCATGTGCTGTATATATGTAGATAGGTCCTCAGTACTATATATAAATTTATATATGTGTGTCTATTTAAGTAAAGCATCTATGTAAATCGTGCATCTCTGGGACACGACTGCGATAAATAGAATCGCAAACAGGATAAGACAGGACGTGAATTACAGCGGGCAGGACATGATGTTCTACTCTAACACAGTGCTATCATATCAGCCTTTTTCCTGTTAGAACTGCCCACTTTTAGTATATATATTAGCCGGAAATTTCATAAAGCATTTCCTAAACGGAAATTAGTTTTTTACAAATTAAATTCAATTCACATAAAAGTCGTTAAAAGTGTTCCGCTGTAAAGAATGTTCAAGTTTAGTTATAGTACAAAAATTTAAAAATTAAATTTTTAACTAATAAGTAATCATATATACAGATGATTTTTAATTATTAAAAAAAATATTAGATTTTTGAGAATTATTCCTGTTTCTGCCTATAGCCGTTTTAGGGAAGCCTTCCAGCCTTTTTTTAAATGTTTTTTGTCAGCACAGCGCATCCTTGCTGAACATTCTTGCTTCTGCTATTCATAAACTTTGTCAGCATACACAGACACACTCATCCACCCACACACACACTTCTACACGTACATTTTCATATCTATATATATGCACATAAAAGAAGCCGATAAGGCAAAAGGTTAAGAGAGCGCGCCAAGCAAAGCAGAGAGATAGGGAAAAAATATAAAGAGAGAAGGGTAGACACAACAGAGATAAAAAGAGTGAGAGAGAGAGAGAGAGTGAGTGAGTGAGGACTAGATAAAGGCGCAAAGTCAGCGGGAAGAGTAGAAGGAGGAACAGGAGGAGCAGGAGGCGGGGATAACTCGCAAGAGGGGCGGGTTTAGGTGCCGACAAGATGATACTGTGGCCTAAACAGATGGCTGGCATTGCTCGGCTCTTAAGTAAAACGCTATTAATTATCTAGGCACAGGACTAAACACACACACAAGCACACACATGAGCAGCAGAATAGAAGCGGGAAGGGGCATGGTAGCAGGGAACAGGTTGTGCGTGTAAACTGTAGTCTGCTTTTAGGCAAGCTCTCGACCCAAAGCCCCGACCACGTTCAACTGTCTGTCTCGCTTGCGCTTTCTCTTGCTCTCCTTCTCTCTTCCTCTGTGCAGTGAAAGACCCTGCACAAGTGCGGAAGCAAAAACATTACGGTAAAAAACTATATTTATATGTTTGTGCAGCGTTTTTGGTCCTTTGTTCGCTGTTTGCCTTGGTCTCCCCCTCTCTCTGTCTCTTTTTCTTTCTCTTTTACACTGTCTGGCTGTACGTCTGTCTATCTCTGTGTGTGTGTTGTGTGTGCCAGCTCTTTGCGGGGGTTTTCCCTTTTTTTCTTACTCATTTTTGGTCATTAACTTTTGAACTGCTCTCTCACCTGCTTTGGACTCAACTCAGGACTTAAGTAATGGACAACAAAGATAAAGTCAAAGCCAAAGAACCCTTCGCTAACTTGGCTGACTTTCAATGGGATTTCTTTTTCCACATTATTTTTGTTCTCTATTAAGGGAAAGGTGCCTCGACATATCATTCTTATAATCACATACGACAACATCTTGTAGGCAAAGTCAACTTTAATCTAGTCGAATTACATCAGCTTTGGTTAGTGGAAGAAAAGAGAGTGAGAGAGAAATTAAACAACGGTTTTCCTAATGTCTCTCGCTTGGAGCAGTGCTACACTGGTGACTAAAGCACTAAAGTGAGGTTAGAGTCTAATGAGATTACGGCCCAAATTTAAGGACTGCTTTTACATGGAAATTCAATTTGGGTTTAAAACTTAAATTGTCGCATTTATTATTCTCTATTTAGTAGGAACAAATTTCTGTATATTTTAAAACCGTTTAAGTTTTATTGGCAGCATTTTTACTTGAAGGATACTTGGCCTAAGAAAGACTACTAAAACGGCCTCGCATTGATTTGTTTTCTAAAAGTAAAACGCATTTTGCTAATTTTTTTCTATATTTTTCTTTATTGATCTTTGCAGACTGAAACCATCAAGCATGATCTCGAGACGAAAATGGCTTCCCACAATGTGGTGCATCAGGTGGAGAAACCGCAATACAATCAAACGGTTGTCATGCTGCTCATCGAGACCACTCGCCTAGTGCAGGAAAGCACTTCCCGAGCGGTAACCTCGCTCGACAACATGGTCTTGTACTTTATGAAGACCAAGGGCAGCGAGAATGAGACCTCGTTGATGGGCATACTACACGTAGGTGTCATTTTATTAACCCTATTTATTTTAACTTTTTCTAAAATTTCCTACTTTTATTTTACTCCCTTTCTTACACTTCTGATTATTCACTTTCTTTTCTCCTTGCTTGCAGCTGGGCGAGATCTATGAGTCAATCCGTTGGCCTGCCACATTGGCCTTCCTTACACTCCTTCTGTTCCTCTGCACCGTCCTTGTTATTGGCGTCGCCCGTCGTTCCCGCTGTACCCTAATCTTCTTTAGCGTCTCGGGATTATTCTGCATTATCATCTGTTGGCTCTTGGCGGGCATTTATCTGGCCTCAAGCGTGGCAGCTGGTGACTTCTGTATGCGTCCTCACGAGTATATGTGCCGCCAGGTGGGCATGGTAAGTGTCTATCTTCTGCTTGGTATCTCCTTCAGTTACTCACAGTTTCTATCTCTTCTTTTTGGCCAATACAGCGCAGTCCTTATGTCTATTTCCTTAACTGCGGTACACTGCGAAATCGTTTCATTCTACGCCTAAACGAATCCCGCGATTTGGTGGAACGTGCTCGTGAAAGCGTTGGCGTAATGCAACGGTAAGTTAAGAAAGCTTTGAAAACTCAAAGTTCTTTATTTTGCTTGTAATAAGCACCTAAAGATACAGTTGTATCTGTAGTTAAATACATATCAATTGGTTTTTAACTGAGATGTTTTTTGATGTGATTTCAGCATGAGCCAGGACACGTATCCACGCATCGACATACAGCGCACATTGCACTCCATGGGAACTGATCTGGAGCAAACAAAGGAGAATCTGACAAGTCTCTCAACGACACTCGACAAACGAGCCATCGATCGACATTACGCTGAGGCGCTACAGGGTCTATGCGGCGGAGGACTACTTGGTCTTAGTCTGATGATGGTAGCAGGACTATTGACCTCGTTCCTGCTGACGATACTCGTCTATGCCGATTCGCATGCCTGGATATATCTGAGCAAGCGGTAGAATAACTGAATTATAATGATTGAATATCTGTATGACATACAACTAATACCATTACCTCTGCTTACAGACCGACAATGGATGGCGATAAGTCGGAGACGGCTCCGCTGTTTCCGGCCTCGAATGCGCCGAGTGCGAGTATTTCACCCACAGCACCTATGAGCACGGGGACAATAAATCGGACGTTGTTGCATCATCAGCAGGCGCATGGCGGCCCAATTGGTGGCAGTGTGGCGGGCAATACATCGGCTGGACATACGGGCACACTCCCTAGCGGTGGCAGCTTGGCTGCTGGCAACAATGGAGTTGGAGCGTATAGGAATGGAACGGCGGGATTGCGACAAGGGTTGGCATCAACAACATCATCAAGCAACAACAATACATCAACAATTTACAACAACCAACACCAATACCAACATCAGTACCACAACAACAACCATCAGTACAACAACAACCATCACAACAACAACAACAATACTACACAACAGCATAGAACTAACTCGACCACAGCAACGGCGGCGGCTTCGGCAACATCATCGGGATTGGGATTAGGTTTAGGATTGGGTTTGGGATTGGGTTCGGGATCGGGTTCAGGTTCGGGGCCCAATCGTTCCTCATCCAACAGCCGACGTTCGCCGTCGCCGCCGCCCGGCTATGATTTGGTGCATGGCACAAGGCATGAAGTTTAATTTCTTATCCTTTCATTTTTTGTGTTTGCTTTTCATTTTACAATTTACAATTTACATTTGATCATAGTTTAGTTTTAACTTAAGACAATCTTCATGTAGTTTAACTGACATTTTCATTTTTCGATTTATGATTTTCTTATCACTTTAATTATTTTGTTTGTCCTGGGTACATTATGTTGTTGTTGTTACTTTATCATTTAATTTTTGGTTTAATTTTGATTTCTCATATTTTTTGGTTTAGTTTTTGTTGTTGTTGTGTGCCCACTGCCCTCTGCGCTAGGCCACGCCCATCTGCATGACCGTACACTTTAATAAACTGTACATTTGTGTAGTTCAAAATCATCAAATCAGTCAAAATTTGTACATAAATCTATACATAACAAATGTAACAATTCGTACAAGGACAACACTTTAACGCATAACGCACACACGACACTCTGTCTCCCTCTAAACATGCCCCATTGCACAATAGGGGTAGTCAAGCTACTTAAAACAAAAAGTTTACTTAATTTCCAACTTAAACTTAAATTATCTTAACGAGCTATAAACATTTTATATAGCAATTTTTTAGTTTTCATTATTTTTAGTGGGGGTATTCATGTAAAAGACACCTCGAAATTTAATTTTCTTTCATATTTTAATTTAAAGCTAGTTGAAAAACTTGATAAAATGAAGCGAAGGAATTTTTTGAAGGTGTATTCTTTCCTCAAGTGCCTTAAATCTTTTTTAGTAGGGCTATTTATTTTCAACTTAAATATTTTCAACTTGGATAAATGGAGAGTAGGATTTGTTCCTGCCACAAGTCTCTGAAATATTTGTAGTAGGGGTAGTCATGTAAAAGACACCTCTAAATTTATTTTTATTTTCAATCTGAGCTGAAATAAATAAAAATAAATTTATCTACATTCTAACTGAATATTAGGGATATTCATGCCATAAGTGCCTAGAACTTAAATTATTAGGTAATATTGAAAAGCACATGATTTTCCATAGGAAAACTCATGTAATTGGTAACAGAAAATTAAACTTCATTCCTGACTAAAGCATTAAACTAATTAACAAATTAATCAACAATGTTAAGCGTCTTTTAAGTCGATTTATATGGTAGAAAGTTGACGAATAAACTGAAATAAGAGAAAAAAGATGAGAGAGCTAATGAAATATATGATCATATGTTGTGTGTATTCTTATAAAATGTTATTAGGAACTTTTTGTATGCCCATTTTGTGGGTTTTCCTAGAAATAAGGGCCCTACCTATTTTCTTAACTGATTTAGAACAATAGAAAAACATTACAAAATTAAAAAACCTCATCGTAACTAAAAACTGAGTTTATAAGTCGCCTTTTTTTTGTGATAACTGCTGAACAGTTGAAACTATATAATTTTCGCTTTTCCAACATTAAACTGTATAGAACTTAGCCTGCTTGACTACCCCTAATGTTGCCCAACTAGTTAACGTATAAGCTTCCATTCTACGCCATTTATCTTGCTCTCCCTTTCTGTCTTTTCACCTTCTCTTTCTCACACGCTGTCTCTCTTGCTTTCGCCTATTTAGATCCGGTCACCATACGCTGGGACGATTGCCGTCGCATCACCAACAATCGGCGTCATATTTGCCAGGCCCGAATAATGGGAAATATGCGACGCTTAGCAAGCAGTGTAAAACGCTTGAATCGAACGACTTTTACTGAGATTCGCTTGCCTGCAGCACGTATGCAGGCAATAGCAACAACAACACGCAGCAGCACAGCAGCAACATCAATCAACAGCAGCAACTGCAGCAGCAGCAACAACAACAGCAACTGTTACAACAACATCATCAAAGCAGCAATACACTGAAAAACATCTTTGCATCGGCAACATTGCCACGTTCCACCGGCAGCTCCATACGCTCTGTGCTGTCGGCCCAAACAGCGAATGCAATCTGCAAGTCCACCGGCAATGGACTGGACAATGACGGCCTGGGCGATGATCGGGATCCGCGTGACGTTACCAACAACAGTTTCAATCGCTTTGATCCCAAATATATAAGTATTGGTCCCAAAGCTGTACGCGGCAACAACAATTTGAATATTGTTGCTGCTGCCACGGCCAACAAGTGTGCTACATTGCGGCATGTGGGTCGCTACGGTGGCTCACTGAAGGGTGCATCACCGTCACCGAATTTACGCAGCGCCAAGACGCCCTCGATAGCCACAGTATCGAAGGATTACTGTCAGCAGGCGGATTGTATGCCGCAGGTGTATGCTGCTGGTTCCACCGACATGTTGGTGCCGAGTGCGACAACAGCGCTGCAACAGCCGCCGCCACCATCGCAGCAACAGCAACAGTTGCAGCAGCAGCAACATCAGGTAGTGCCACCACCACCGCCTCCACAGCAGCAGCAGTTGCAGCAAGTATTGCAACCACAGCCCGCGCCACCGCCACCACCAAAGCCAAAGATAGTCAACACCTTTACGGAAATACCCGGCACTACAGGCGTGGGCAGCTCCTATGCCAAGGAGCAGCAGCAGCTGTTGGCACTGCAACAGCAACAGCAGCAACAATTGCTGGCGCTGCAACAGCTGCAGCAGCAGCAACAACAACAGCAGCAGCAGCAACAACATCATCCACCGACAACGCACATTTTGCCGCCTTCGGCCGTCTACAGCATTGAGAGCAGCAGCGTTTATCCAGCAGCAACAGCTCAACAGCAGCAACAATCGGCGCCAACAGCAGCGCCACGCGTACAACGCTCTCTCAATCCAGCGTCGATTGTCAATCAACCGTTGCCCGAGATACCCGTGCAAGCAACGAGCAACATAACCGCAGCAACACCAGCAACAACAAAGATCTCCGCGCAGCCGCTTTGCGTGGCCAACTTGGGGCAATACCGTTCACTGCAACGTCCGCAGGCGGCAGCATCACAGCAGAAACTGCAAATAGCCGCACCACAGCAACAGCAGCAGCAGCAACAACCTCCCTCGTTGCCGCCCAAGAACCGTCATAAGACTTCCAGAGATGCAAACAATGCAAATCATATGCAAACATTGCCGCCAAAATCTGCTAGTTTACGCCAGCAACAGTCGGGTAGCTTTGGCTACGAGCGCGAGCGAGACAGGGACAGAGAGCGCGACAGAGACAGAGAAAGGGAGCGTGAACGGGAAAGAGAAAGGGATCGTGAGAGAGACAGAGAACGTCCGCGACGCGCTGAAACCTTGGACAATGCAAGAAGTTACGCGGAGCAGCAGTTGCAGGCGCAGCTGCAGCAACAACAGGGACAATATGGAGCACAGCCCATGTTGAGCAGCATGAAGAAGCAGCACTCGTATGACAGCAGTACCTATCACCACCACCAACAGCAACAACAACAGCAGCAGGCTGCAGCCTTCTATCAGCAACAGCAGCGACAGCACAACAACAATTACCACGGCAGTGGTGCAACCAGCGCCAGCAGCAAACATCATCATCAGCAGCAGCAACAACAACAGCAGCAGCAGCAACAGCTGCTCATTGAACAACAGCAACAGGCGTTATTCTATCGCTCGCTGAAACGTGGTGCCACTGGCAATGTTGCTGGTGGTGGTACAGGTGGTGCTGCCTCCGCCCATGCTAGCAATGATCTGTATTCTGTGACGGAATTGTAGGAATGCGCCTGCTGCGGAGGCGGCGTTGATGTTGTGCGGCGTGCAACGACGACATGTTCGTCAAGCACCGGTACAGCAGCAACATCGCTGCACGCAGCAACGGCGGCAGCCTCAGCCAGCACACAGACACACCAACAGCAGCAGCAACAACAGCTCAATCAGGCGCCCATTCCATTGCCACCCAAAAAGCATCGTTCGCAGCAACAGCAACAACAACAGCAGCAGTTGCTGTTACAGCAGCAAACAAGCTGCAATGCTAATCTCTGCGATGATCATGAATATGATGAATATTGTCCGCAGCAATATGAGTCACAGCAGCAACAGCAATCCTCACAGCAGCAACAGCAACGCCATGGCAAGCAGCAACGTGCTGCAACTTTCGATGTTGCTGATGCGCGTGATTACGAGCTCAAGCGTTTGGGCAATCGCCGTTCGCAACAGCAGGCGGCAAGCAGCAAGCGTAACGGCGCTGCAGCTGCCGCAGCAGCAGCAGCAGCTGTTGCCAGTGAACAGCAGCAGCAACATCATCATCGCACTCATGATCGTGAACGATCGCGTTCTGATCATCGCATTCCCAGTTATGTGTGTGAAGATGCAGCGACAACAGCGCTATGCAATGCCGGCTCCATGTCGCTGTTGGCTGCCAATGGTACTGCACAGCAGCAACAATCGCATCGCAGTCACCACCACCAGCAGCAGCAACAACAACAACAGCAGCAGCGGCGGGAAAAAACCTTCAAAGTATGATTTTTAGAGACGTCATAAAAATTGCCCAACCCGCGACAAGTTGGCGACGAAGTCGATGGCGTTGCACGCAGAAGACGCACGCGTTAAGCAGCAGCAACAGTAGCAACAACAATAGCCATAGCGACAACAACAACAACAACGATGCCAACTTGCGTTGCGGATTTTTCTAATAATAAGAAAATTGTAATTGTAATTGAAAATTGTAGAAAAGTGAAGCGAGCGAAAGCCAAAAAAAAGTGGAAAAGGAAAATTGATGTAAAAGCACGTAGCACAAGTACAGCAGAGGTTGCCTATGGTGAACCTTTGCTGGTTATGTTATTGATTTTGATATATTGAAAAGCAATCAAATGTTTCACTGTAGGAATGTTCAAAATGTAGCACCTCCCAGCCACATCCCCTGCTCCCAACACGCCCTGTGTCACGCCCCTGTCACGCCCCAAATCCCTAGTAAATTTTGTATTGCCAATTGAGCAGAAAACAAAATCAGTTCAATTAAGTGTTAAAAGAAATGCGAAAATTGTTGCAAGTTGCAACCACAAGTCGTGCCTCATGCAACAATCTACAGACACACACACACACCGAGAGAACACAACATACACTTAACACTTGTACATGCCACGCCCTGCTCCTGTTTCCGCCCAATTCCCAGCGTTGCCTTTGTTTACCCAACAGTTTCAACTACTATGTTGCAGTTGCCACCTGAAGTTGCAACATCGATTGATGCAGCCGCAAACCAAAAATACAAAAAACAAAACCGATAAAAAATACAACAAAAAAAACCAACGAAAATAAAAGAAAATCATTTGCTCCGTGTTGTTGCCTATTGCTAAATGTAATTATCCCAAAACTAAGCTATATACTTATATATATACCTAAATATATATGTAAAATTAATTTTATATATTTTTTTTAAAACGATAACTATAAATTTAGTTGATAGCATTTGTTTTACGCATTTAAGTTAGTTCGAAGCCTTGTTAAGTACACTGTAAGCTATGATTATTTATTTATGCACATAAGCCAAAATCTAGTAGTACGCCCCGTCCCCGGCCCCTTCCAACTACCGCTACCTCCCACTCCTCCCCCTGACCTGCCATAAAATTTATTTTTTTAATCCCATTTATTTTTTTTTTATTTTATACAAGTTTTTTTTTATTATTATGAAATCCGTTGCGAGACAGCGAAATGTTTGTAATTTTTGTGACGTCAGAAATCTAAAAAGAAGAATGAAACAACAACAACAAAGAAGTATAAATAAACAACAACAACACAACAATAAGAACCGAAAACTTTGTAATTCCATTAAGTAAAATTGTTGAAAGCAAGAAAAAAAACAAAAACACAAAAAATAAAACGTAAAAAGTAAACAAAGATAAAATGCCATAAGAAATAAAAATGTTTAACTAATTTACAACAGCAACAACAACAAATATATTATATATATTAACATAACATAAACAAAAAAAAAATACAATACATATATATAAATGAATACATAATAAATACATACATACATAACGAATACAATACGTACATTATATTAATTAATAAACAGCAATAATAATATTAATAAATATTATTAACCAAATGTTCAGGTCAATAACTGCATTTACAACAACAACAACAAATAAACAAACAAAAACAAAACAAATAAAATTAAATTGACAATTTGTTAGGCGTTAAATATTCTCTATTAATATATATATACACACCCACACACACACGTATAATCCCTTTTTATAAACAGCAATATATACATACCATATACCAGAAGTTGTCAGATGTTGCCAGCCGTTATATAGATCTATATATATATATAACATATATAACAGACATTTGCATGGACAAATGATATTAATGTACATTACATAAGCGACTAAGGAACATATAGCAAAAAAGAAAAAATAGAAAGAGGAAACCCCTTAAGCACACACACAAATACACATATACAAATTACAAGCGTACACTTAAAGAAAACACAGAATCGATAAAGAAATAAAATCACACGTAATTGCAATTGCATAAGAAAATTATTCTCTCTGCTGTGCAGATGCAAATAAAACAGAAATAACAAAAGGAAAAACTAGTAGGAAGTGAGGTGTCCACTGTAAAGTACCCTGTAGTCATTCTAAATCAGTCATATACCATAATATAACAACTTGTAAAAGCAATATTGATCAATGCAACGATTTTAGAAGAATTTTATGATATAACAGCTGTAAGATATTGTTATCAAATCCGTTGAAATACACCTAATGGTATTAAATATACAATTAGTGAATTTGTTTCAAATATTTCGAAACCATCGCTGGTTTTTCGTCGATTTTTTCTATTAAAGCTATATGATATAGTTGTCCGATTCTCAGCAAATTTGAGAAGGGACACCAAATGGTACTTCTAAACATATTGTGTGATTTTGATTGAGTTACCTCTAGTAGTTTTCAAGTTATGGTATTTAGAAAGTTATTGTTTGGGTTTTCCCAATTTGGTGACTTTAGAACCTCTAGTGCCTGAGATCCACTGAGTTGCTATATCGACACGGCTGTTAATCAGAAGCATATATATGCCTTTCGAGGTCAACCACGCCTCCTTCTCTCTGTTACGCCCATTTATTTACAGACTACAGGGTCAAAATTAAAAAGAAGTCAGACAGCAAATCAAAAACGAAACTTGATGAAAACGCAAATATTTTGCACACATTTTGTTGTACATATATATACAATTTATAAGCTCTATCTCTTTCAATCTTTCTCTCTCTCTCTCTCTCTCTTTGACTCTATCTTTCTCTTACTCACACACTCTTTCTTTCTCTATCGCACAGACATTTGCAAGTTTAAAAGAATTGCACAAAAGGATATAAAGATTATATACGTATTTAAAATATATATACAATGACATTCCAGTCCAAGTCCTTGACCACGCCCCCTTTCCTCCCCCTCCCCTACCCCTTCTCGCCATGTTAGTGTTAAATCTGTTTCCAAAATCGAATCGAATCGAAAAAAAAATGAAAAGTTAACAGTTTTCGATCGTTAGCCGACTTTGTATATAAGCCAGTTTACCGTTAATATTATAAGTAGCGAGCCACAAGCAACATCAATTAATCTACACTAGACTACACAGAAAAAAAATCAGAATATAAAATGAAAGAAAAGTTTACTCTCCTTTTTTAACGTTGTTTGTAGCAAACATAAAAACAAAATAAAAATTAAAAAATAATTGGAGAAATAGAAAACTCGAAATCAAAGAAATGTTTCAGCATGTAGCGTAGTGTCTACCCTCTAAAAATTAAGGCCAAAATAGTTTTTAACTTACACACAAACACACACAAACATACGCATATATAAGAAATTTCAATATAGCGAATAATTAAAAATATAAAACAAACAAATAACGAATACCAAAATACATTAAAAATTAAAAAAATAAATTAAAAATACTGATTTAGGCAGGTATTTCCATACTTATAGTATTTAAAGTGGAAGCAGAAAAATAAAAAATATATATACATATTTGATGAAAAAGGCAAATGAATGAGGATTATTATTATTAAAATTACTGGATAAACAATTTGCAATTCAAAGCAAAGACAACAAAAGTGTTTAGACATTTTAGCTATGACAAAAATAAAAAATATATAAAAACTAGCGCACTTTTTTCTTACTTAACAGATTCAATCGATGAAAGTATTCAATAAAATAAAAACAGTAAAAAATATATAAAATTAAAGAAAGTTTAAATGTGTGAAGAAATTTTAGAGTGCGCCGTTTTTAAGTAATTTAAGCAGTATTTTAATAAAAACAATTGTTTTCCAAAAAGGTTTTTTCGACTTTTGTTTTATCCAAATATTTTATCTATGCCCTATGTCCTATATATCCTATATATATATTTACAAATATATATCCAACTATCACTGTTATTTGAAACTGGAACTTTATTTGTGCTCCCACAATTTCAATATTACTTGTAATAACAATATAAGTCTGTACATTTGTTAACATTTCTCAGCTCGTAAGACAAAGAAAAAAAAAAGAAAACCTTATGAAAAGAATGAAAAAACCCAGCGTACATCTATGTCGTCTATGTAGTTGTAGTTAAACCAAATTACAATTACACAAAAAATCATTTAAAGAAACCAAAATCGTGTGAATTATACTGTAATGATTGATTGATTGATTGATTGTTTAATTGATAAAGATAAACAATTGTTGAAAGCAACTGCTTAAAAATCAAAAAGAAAACAAATAAAATGAAAACAAAACAAAAATAACGAAAACGAAATGAAAAAACAAAATAATAATAATTATATAACAGTTGTGAACAAATTATATTTACATAGCGTATAAATAAATTGCATAACAATTGATTTAAAAATACATTAATAATGCGAGAGATTGTTTAAATAAATAATTTAAGCTTGGCGCCTGGTAAGTATCGATAACAGACGCAAAAATGCGCACAGCCCCAGTGGCAGCCCTGGTAGCGGTTAAGAGTGGCGGCGCGTCGATAGGCGCAGCTGCTGTTGCGCTGCAGAAGAAGAGGAAGAATCCACTCGAATTACATTGAGCACGGGACAATAACAAAACCCATTAGGAGCAGCAACAAAAACAACAAAAAGCAAAAACAATACTAAAATAATTATGTACAAATTACTCCGTGGCGTTGCATGTTGTCATCATGCCGCCAACGGCGGAGTTAATATCCACATCTCAAGGACACATCAAGTGAGCCGCCGTCTGCTGAGCACGGCAACGGGACACGCGGATCCAGCGGATGAACAGGTGCTGAGTAAACGTAAATTTAAGCCACAAGATGCCATTGAGCCTAACGAGAAGCCCGCTGGCCAGCTACCAGGTCAGGCACGTGTGGTCATCTGCGGTGGCGGCATCACTGGCGCCTCGGTGGCCTATCATATGGGCCTTCAGGGCTGGGGCGCCGAGACGCTACTGATTGAGCAGGATCGTGTGGGCGGTGAGCTGCCGTGGAGTGCCTGTGGCTTGGCTGGACGCTTTGAGCCCAGCTATACGGAACTGAAACTATCCGAGTATTCTATTGATCTGATTAAGCGGCTAACGGAACGTGGACTGCCCACGGGCTGGCGTCAGGTAGGCAGTTTGAATCTGGCGCGTAATTTCGATCGCATGACATCGTTTCATCGCATGAAATCACAAGCGGTTGCCTGGGGCATGAACTGTGAAATCCTCACGCCCGAACAGTGTCAGCAGCATTGCTCGCTTATCTCGCTGGACGGTATCGAGGGCGGTCTTTGGATACCCGAAGACGGTGTCTGTGATCCTCACCTAGTTTGTAAGGCCTTCATTGACGAGGCCAGGCGTCTGGGCGTTCGCATCGTGGAGCACTGTGCGGTCAAGAAGATTCACAGTGATCACGGCAAGGTAGCACGCGTGGAGACCACCGCCGGGGATGTAGATTGTGAATACTTTGTCAATTGCACCGGTTTCTGGGCTCGGGAGGTGGGCACACTGTCCAAGCCGGTCGTTAAGGTGCCGCTCAAGGCGGTGGAGCATCACTACCTGCACACACAGCCCATTGCCGACCTGGATCCGAATACACCTTTTGTACGTGACTTTGACGGGCGAATATTCTTTCGGGAGTGCGAGGGACACATTTTGGCTGGCGGCTATGAGCGGGAGGCCAAGATGGTCTACGAGGATGGCATCATACCGCTCTCGCAGGAGGCACGACAATATCCTCCCGACTGGGATCACTTCCATGAGCTGCTCGATGCGTTGCTGCATCGGGTACCCGCCTTCCGTGAAGCTTCTCTCGATCGTCTTACCAACTCGCTGCAAGTCTTCTCCCCGGACTGCAAATGGATATTGGGCGAGGCGCCAGAGATTCAAAACTATTATGTGGCCGCTGGTAACAAAACCATGGGCGTCTCTGCCTCTGGGGGCATAGGACGCGTCCTCACTGATCTGATTACGAAGGGTTCCACGTATCTGGATTTACACATTTTGGACATCAGTCGCTTCCTTGGACTGCACAACAATCGCAAGTTTTTGCGGGATCGCTGCAAGGAGGCGCCTGGCAAACACTTTGAGATCAATTACCCCTTTGAGGAGTTCCAAACGGGTCGCAACCTTCGCATGTCTCCCATTTATCCCCAGCTCAAGGAGGCGGGCGCTGTCTTTGGCCAGTCCATGGGTTACGAGCGTCCCAACTACTTCGATTTACATGACAAGCAAGGTGAGTGCTACTCCAATTGTTTCTGAAGTCTCATGAATTATAATATGAAGTCGGTTCATGTTTAGTTAGTTAAATTCCATGGAAGATTTCTGTGTCGCAGCTCTTCCTACCATAATCCAAATTTCCTAGCTAGTCTATGTTTTAAGAATAGGTGGGAATAGTTTGATTAACACGGTATCTTTATGTGTATTATGTATGCTCATTGGGTTGAATGATATCATCTATAAGGAGTGTTAATCTACATCATTAAGCTGCCATAAGAATAGTTGGCACCAATTGGTATCAACATTTTTGACAGCACTTCCTACATATACTGACAAAATACTCAACAAATCGGATGAGGTGCACTCGGGTAGTAATAAAACTTCATCCTGTCGTGGCTCTTTATAACGTACATGACTTTGTAATTTTATGTTCCTCCAAGGAATGTTAAATTTATTGACACGCTGAGAGCTCGATAGACCACTCTTCGAAATTTGTGCTGGAAAAATATTGCTTGGGATAAAATTTGGGTGTCTGCTAAAAGCTATTAATTCAGTATTTCTCCGCTGACAGATGAGTTTGGTTTACCGCGTTTCCGTATTGCCCAGACCAGAACATTTGGAAAGCCCCCTTGGTTCGACCATGTGGCCACGGAGTATCGCGCGTGTCGTGAACGCATTGGGATTGCGGACTACAGTTCCTTTACCAAATACGATTTGTGGTCAAAGGGTAATGAGGTAATTGAACTGCTCCAGTATCTGTGCTCCAATGATGTGGACGTCGCTGTTGGCTCCATTATTCACACTGGCATGCAGAATCCAAACGGTGGCTATGAAAACGATTGCTCTCTAGCGCGACTCTCGGAGAGGCAGTAAGTAAAGTGAATTGTCTGTGGTTTTTAAATGACTTTAATGTATTGCTCTTACTTTAAGTTACATGATGATTGCTCCAACCATACAGCAAACCCGTTCCATGTCCTGGATACGCAAAAATACGCCCAGTCACTTGCGTGGCAAGGTCAATGTGGCAGATGTGACATCGATGTACACTGCCATCTGTATACTGGGTCCCTATTCGCGTATCTTGCTCTCGGAGCTGACCGACAATGATCTCACGCCCAAGAGCTTTCCCTTCTTCACGTATAAGGTAAGCGACCAGTTGAGCCGACTCCTTCGCTTAATTTGATGGACAAAGTTCCTCAACTGCAGGTTTACAAGTTGTACATTCCTCCACAGAATATCGATTTCCACTAACTTTCTTTTCTCTGCAGGAACTCGATGTGGGTCTAGCGGATGGCATTCGAGTCCTAAACATAACACACACAGGAGAACTTGGCTATGTTCTGTATATACCCAACGAATATGCCCTGCATGTCTACTCCAGACTGCATCAGGCGGGACAAAAGTACAACATGCAGCATGCAGGTGGGTGTTTTTCACTCTCTTGGCTACTAGTTCTTTAGAGGATTCATGTTAATCCCTTACCTTTTACAGGTTATTATGCGACGCGTGCTCTGCGCATTGAGAAGTTTTATGCCTTCTGGGGACAGGATTTAGACACTTTTACGACGCCTCTGGAATGTGGACGCAGTTGGCGTGTCAAGTTCAATGTAAGCCAAAAAGGATTAAGAGATAATTCGAAATATTTAAGTATAGGTTTTGAAAATTGTCATTGAGTTTAATTGGTAATTTGGTATAGAAAAAGTATGCAAGTTCGCAGTTTAAATTTTCTTCATTTTCGTAAAGTATTCAATTCATTTTTAAATATTAGATTAGACAGTAATAAGATTGATAATAATTAGATATGTTTAACTTACGCTTATCTAAATTTTTAAGAATTTATATTTTTAAATTTTGTGCCAAGAATCAGAAAATTGCTTTAGAATGGAAAATATTGGTTTATACAGTTTTAAGAGTAAATTAGTATACATAATATGTAGAAGACAATCATTCTTAAAACATAGAAAACGAAAAGGAAGTTTTCTCATATCACTTAATGCAGTTTTCAGAGTTTTTGTGACTTAATTATAGAACACAACAGGATATAACTTATCTACAAACATACAGTTCAATTTATCCGATATCTTTTTCTAATTTAATTAATTTTGAATTTTAATTACAGAAACCAACGGATTTCATTGGACGCAGTGCATTGCTGAAGCAGCGCGAGGAGGGCGTTAAACGAATGTATGTGCAATTGCTGTTGAATGATCATGATCATGAGGTGGATATGTGGTGCTGGGGTGGTGAACCAATCTATCGGGATGGCGTCTATGTGGGTATGACAACGACAACCGGATATGGTTATACGTTCGAGAAACAGGTCTGCTTGGGATTTGTGCGCAATTTTGATGAGAATGGCATAGAGTTGCCCGTGAGCAACGAGTACGTGCTGTCCGGGCACTATGAGGTGGAGGTGGCCGGAGTTAGATTCGAGGCAAAGGTTAATCTGCATTCGCCCAACCTGCCCACCAAGTTCCCGGATCGCGAACGCGAGGCCTATCATGCCACACGCGACAAACCAGACCAGGCAGATCTGCTCTCTTTTGGCACCACAAATCTGACAATGACACGACAGTAATTGCCAGTGTGTGCACACACAAACACACACTTAACACAATTTGTCCGTATGAAATTTTTCGATTCAATTTTTTAACAATTTCGATTCAATTTCATCGTCAATCGTTGAATGTTTTTTTTTCTGTACGTCTTGAGTCTCAATTGCAATGCGATATTAGTTTAAATGGCATTATATAGTACCATATATAGTCTAAATAGATCAGCGAATGAGCGAGTAAGATGCACAGCTAACACTAGCAAAGAAAGGGTGAGGGAGAAAGGGAGAGGGAGTTGGAGTTGGAGCTTTAGTGTAGTGAGTGAGAGAGATTGATATTATTATTTTTGCTCAACGAAAATTCATTCGCACAGTCCACTCAGTCTGTGCATATATATATATATGAACGATAAATTTCTTTATCAAATTGTTTTTTAGACCCCGTACTCTTTAAAAAAGAGTAAAGGGGGTCTATTAAGTTTGTCAGAAGCGAGATGTGCGTAACAGGCAGAAGGAGGCGTGGCCGACCCCATAAAGTATATATATTCTTGATCAGCATCAACAGCCGAGTCGATATAGCAATGTCCGTCTGTCCGTCTGTCCGTCTGTCCGTCCGTCCGTCTGTCCGTCTGTCCGTCTGTCCGTCCGTCTGTATGAACACCTGGATCTTTTAAACTACAAAAGCTAGAGACACCAAATTCACAATGAAAGTCCGTTTATGATGTACGCAGATCAAGTTTATTTCAAATTGTTGCCACGCCCCTTACCGCCCCCGCAATGAGCAAAAAACCAGACACACCTCGAAAAAATTTGTGTTTTAGGCGAATATCTCAGTAACTATAGCACTTAGGAGCACAAATTTTGGTAAACTGGTTTTTAGAGACAGCCTTAGTATAATGTCATTCAAAATTTTGAGCTGCCACGCCCCCTTTGCTCATCAGAAATAAAAGACTCTCCAGCTTCAATGCCTTGTTTCAGGCATTAAATAAAATAGTACAGTGTTGTAATTTAACATACGCTTAGAGAATTACTATTTCTAACTTTCCTGAAAGTGGCATCAAAATCCTATGTCAAACAACAGAGAAATTACGGTTCAAAGTCGATGTTATTTTACTGCAAAATCACTGCATGCGCGCAACACATACAAACAAACACAGAAACATACAAACATATGTTCGAACGTTTTCTCTACCTGCTGGCGGCACCGCTGCCCGGAGCCGCTGGCCGCGCCGACCAATGCTATACATACACACATATGTATGAGCACACTTACATATATGCAAATAATCGGAAGAATGATAGAAGAGGGGTGTGGTGCAACTGGTAGAGTTGCGGCGCAATATGGAACATTCGTATGGATCGCGGGTTCGAATGCTGACGATGACAGTTGTTAGTTTATTTATTTTTTAATTTTAATTCAAAATGTAAATATTTAATTTTAATTTTTTAAATTTCATTTGAAAATTTTAATTTAAATAAAATGCAATACTATGGGAGTACGGGGTCTTTTACAGTCGGCTCGATCGACTGTAGCCTTTCTTACTTGTTTTTTTATACATTTATATATTTGTTTGTTTTTGCCGTGTCAATTAAATGGAAAAAAGAAAATTTATATTATTAATATTTAAATTATTGGACAAACGCTGCCAACCAAAAAAAAATAACTTTATTTTTTGGGGAAAATTTACAAATTTCTTGTGTTAGAAAATCAGAATCAGAATGTTCCTCAAAATAATCGTTAAGGCACCTTTGTTAAACACACACACATTTAACGGTGTGTGTGCGTGTGTGTGTGTGTCAAGTATTTGCTCTCAAGTACAGTAAAACCGCGCTTTACTGTAACTCTATACAATTCAAAAATTACAAACAAAAAATGTTTACTTTATTTTCTTGCCAAAGTCTACTATAAATGTTGAATTAATGATTGTACTTGTGGAGCAATCAGTCACTAAGTGAACACACACACACAACCAAACATTACACACACACATACGCATGCATACATACATATTTATACGCATTTTTTGTGTACTATCGTTGATATACTTATATATTATATATTTATATACAAATAAAGGTTTATATAAAAAATTTCATTTGTTTTCTTTTTGGGATAGCTTGAATAGCTTGAATAGCTTGAATTGAGCTATGTTTCTTATTAGATATTGAATATTATTTTATACTATGCATTTTTTGTAGCACCTTTTTGGATCGAATTCGATTTGTTATTTTTAAGTAACTATTCCGGGAAGAGCGTAAGGTTGAAATTATTTAATTAGTCAGATTCATGTACAGTTTATTTTTTATTTTTTTCTTCTGTTTGGCCTAAAAGGGTTCATTTGGAAATCTAAATAAGTTAAAACCTAAGTTAAGTAAATTAAATATATATTTTTGACCTGATAAAACAAAGGAATCTATAAGCATATAGTCATGGTATCTGTCTGAGTACTGGGCTTATTTATGGTAGCTATAGACTATAGTTGTCTGCTCCATATTAAACTTGGTGATTTAAAAGCTATAATTGTACCATCCACGTACTGTATAAATTTGGTCATGAAAACTCTAGACGATTCCAAATTATGGAGATGTAAACATAGTTTCTGGTGAGTTGAGCATAGTTTTTCACAATTTCAGGGGCGGTAGGGTGCGTGGCAACAATTTGAAATAAACTGGGTCTGTCCGCGATGTAGGAGGCCTATTATTTTAAATTTGGTGGCTCAGGTTCTTATAGTCTCAATGATCCAGGTGTTCATACGGACAGACGGACATTGCTATGTCGACTCGGTTATTGATGCTGATTAAGAATAAATATATGTATATATTTTATGTTGTCGGAAATGCTTCCTTCTGCCTGTTCTGTAATTTTCGCCTCCGACAAACTCAATGGAGCGCTTTACTCTTTTATAGAAAACGGGGTGTAATAAGCTGTAAATGTTTTTAGACCACATTGTATACGATCGTTAGATTATTAAAATGCAGGGTGCATTGCAGTCTAGCTGTTTACAGAAAAGCGGCCGTGGCTAGTGGCAAGTGTAATGCGTCTAATGTGCGCCTTGTTGCAGTCAAAGTTTACGCTGCGGCCAAAAGCAAACTTGGCTAACAAATGCCGGGCTCAAGGGGTGAAGTGGGTGTAGTGGGCGGAATGAAAAGCGCCTGTTTGGAAGAATAACTGCAGTGTTGTCTTCATAGCTACTTTATAGCTACTGTACAGCTAGACTATAATTCCAAATACTAAGTATTTTATAAAATTGACAATGATTTTAACTATATCATTAAGTTCCTAAAGAACTAATCGGTCGAAGAATTATTTTTTTTTTTAATTTTTTAGGGGCCACCAACATGTTTATCTAAATTTATTGCATAGAATTGCTTTAGAGTAAATACAGAATCTTTTGCAGTCGAGCTGATTGGACTTAAGATTTCTTTATTAATTAATTAAAATATATACAAATATGTTATATAAAAGGCTTTTATTTTATCTATTGTCTGTCAGTTTGTTAAGGGCACCAACTACAGAGTCTGAAAAGGTGGTCTCGACTTTAGCCTTTTTTGTGCAACTAGCCAGTTTAAGCTAGAGAATAGTGACAACTCTGTTGGCAAGCTACCGCCAGCTGTTGTGGCATAATATGCATAAACTTTTGATCCATGTGGGTGTGGCCAGATTTGCATGAACTTTTGTCTTAGTTGCTCTGTATGTGTGTCTGTGTATGGGTGGTTGTATGTGTGTGTGTGTTTAGTCAAGAAATTCAGGCGTGTGCTAATGCCCAAAAACTCGTTGCCAAAGATTTTGTGCACATGTTTTGGGCCAAGAAGTTTTGCAGGGCTTTCGCTTAGCTTGGCTAACACAACTAACCAACAACAACAACAAGAAGTTAACAGACAGCTTGGACTGAAACAGCTACTGGTCCTCATCGACAACAGCAGTAACAGCAACAACAACAACATTGTTTTGGTTGTTTTCAGTTGTCCTAGGGGCACTTTTGGCCACGCTCGGTTGGCTCTCGGCCTGGCTAACTGGCCTGTGTAGGATTACAAACTATCTTTTTGTTAGTAATTAGCTGCACACGATAAACGTGACATTATTATTGTTGCCCAGTTGTTGTGCAAAATCAAAAACAACAACAACAAAAACTTTTCTCTCAGTTTCAGTTTCTGTTTTCAGCTTCGACTTTGCAACTTTTGGACTTGCAACTTTGCTTGTTGCACCAACCGTACTCGTACCCCAAGCCGCCCACTGGCACTGCGCCGCCCCACTCCCCCGCTGCTTGAATTTGAATTCTTTTTGTCTGCTGCGCTCTTTTCGGCCAGTTTTGTGGGCCGTTTTACAAATGAGACTTTTGTTTAATCAAAAATTCAAGTGGCAACGCCGCACTCGATGGCGCCACACAGTCAGCCAGTCTGTCTGACTGTCCGTCTGTCAGTCTTGCCACAGAAATTATCAATTTTCAACTGTGGTCACACACACACACACACACACACACACACACATAGAGACACATAAACATAAATACATACAGAGAGAAAGAGAATTCTTGGTCAATCTATAGACATATCCATCTCCTCCATGGTCCATTGGAGTCTTCATCATGTTTTGTAATTTATGCCCATTTATTGTGTGGTTTTTCTACCGCATTTCGTCTTGTGGTTGACCAGTTGAAACATGCCTCTGACTATGCATTTGTCTCTATCTCTGACTCGGACTCCAACTCGGACTGTGATTCCGACTCTGGCTCTGACTCCGACTCGATATCTGAATCTGACTCCTCCTGGAATTGTGGACCTGTAGCAGAAGCAATCAACAAATTTGCATATGGACTCAACTCAACTCAACTCGGGGACTGAACTGGACTCGATTCGATGTGTTTCGTTTTGACTGGACTTGGGTCAATTTGTGGCCAGCTGCTGACTTTCAAACAACAGCTTTTGGCTTATTGTTCTTCTAACTAGTACTACCAACATATAATGGTCACATCTTGGCCATCCCAAGTTCTTTGACTACTGCAAACATAGAATTTGTCTTTTAATATTTACTTAAGGTACAGTTAATTTATACTTTAAATGAAATACACATTTTCTGTTTATTTTTGCACGCCATATTTACCAATTTTAGGAAAATATGTTTAATTTTGATATTCTTATAGTTTTAAATAATAAGCCTAATATCTTTTTTTCTTAGATATGTCAAGAAGTGGTGTTTGTGTTAAAATAAAAATCTAAATAAATGTAAGGAAATGTATTGAATTTATTAGCAGTAATTTACTCTAAATTATTTCGTTAAATTTATTGTATTTAGTTAGTAATTATTTTTTAATACCTATAGTTTAATATTCAATTATTGCAAATATAGTGAACCAATACAAAAAAAAAACAGTTTTAATTAGTTTTATATTTATACACATCGATTATATTTTTTTTTATAATACAACTTTTAAATTAATCCCATTTTGCATTTACATTTTTACTGTTAAAATTAAACAAATATAAAATTAATCACCTATTGCCATCAGTAAATTCAAAATTTGAATTGTCTGCTACACAGTATTAAAAAATAATTCGGGTAGAAATTAATATGTTTTTATTCACTCACAAATTCAAAAGAAAAGATAACGATACTTTTCAAGTAATTTTCAGAGTAGTTTAAAAATAATTTTAATATCAAATTACATTCAGATAGGCATATGATGAATAATCCATTAATAACAGAGTGCAATTAACTAATTAGATCAATAATTGAGTTCTTGAAATTATTCATAGCTAGGAATCGAATTTCATTTGGAAGTTTATTTCAAAAACATATCATGGAAGAAGTCTAAAAAAAATTAAATGGGACGAAAACTTTATGGTTATTTCCAAAAACTTATGCATGATTTATAAACCAGTTGAATAGACAGGCGAACGGTATAAATATTGTATTTTATATTTGAAAATATGTTTAATATAATTTAATATAATCAGAAACAAAAAAATATATATATAATTTAAATTTAAAAAAAAAAAATGTTTTTTTAGAATAATTTAATTTAATTCTAAATTTAAAATATTTGAAACAAAATAAATAAAATTAAATTGAGATATTTTTAGAGCAAATCATTCAACAAACTTGACAATTTCCTTTGTCTAAACAAAAGTGGGTAAGCGAAGGGAATACCAAAAAGGAGAAGAGGAGAGTAAACGGGGTTTTGGGAGCTTAGAAAGGTGCTTAAAATTCAATGCAACTCGAGAGGCCAAAATGCCAATATTTATTCAAGTCCGAACAAATGTATCGAATGTTTGCAGAGAATTAACAAAGGAATGATCTGGGCATGGCGAGCAGATAAATAAGATTAGTTTTGAACGGTATAATGATATCAAATCTTCCCCAGCCCTATTTTTTCAAATCTTATCTCCCTTCCCTCGTCGCCTCTCCACAATTCTTGATGGCCAAACAGAAGTAATGCGCCTCATTAGAGGTTAAGCTGTGGGCGTGGTCTGTTCGTGTGTCGAACTCGAACACAGCGACAGAGATACAGGCAAAAGTAGAGGGGGAAGGGGAGAAGAGTCGAGACGGCCTTTCGGTTCGCCTTGGGCTTTCTGGGTATTGCCATTCTCGAGAGCCGTTCTCCGTGTCAGCGTCGGTGGCATTACCATTACCAATACTAATACCAAATACCAATTTGGTCTTTAGCTTCAGCTCCCGTTTCACTCGCTTCGACCGCTTCATCCGCTTTTCGCTTTTCCTTTTCCCGTTTGTTTGTTTGCCTAATTTTCCACGTTGATTTTCTAGCCGCAAAACAAATGAAACGTTCGCTGCATATTAAGCATCTAATTTAATTTGCGAAGACCAACGGAGAGCAAAAAATCAAACAATATGATTGTAGAGCAGACTGCTCGGCTAGCAGTGACCCTGTAGCTACAGAAAACTATATTATTTATTAGAAGAGGGAAAAGAATTAAGTTGAATTTAGTAGCGTCTTCATGAAGAAAGCAAATTAATTGAACAATATTTAGTGGTAAAGCCTTCTCTTTTCCTTTACTGCTTCAAAAGTTAATCTTACTCCTATTCTTTTCTCATTAAGAACTAAATTCTTCTCCTATTCATTACGTTTTGAGAGGTCTGATCCCATTTTTAAAGTCTTTTAATATTTCACCGACTATCACTAAAATCTAGCCCAGCTCTATCAAACCCTTAAGACATATTCTACGAGTACAGGGTATTAAAAATAATAGAAAAAACAAAGCCAAAATCTGTAAGCTACCAACCCTCCGCCCTGCTCCCCGCCGACCATCGTCCATCGACCGTCGCCTTAAAACGACCACAAGGGTGCGCGGTTTCGGTTACGCTGTGACTTTGGCCTTAGGGTTTTGGCTATGGGGTTGTGGTGGGAGTTGGGTTTGTTGGGATTGAGGTTAGAATTGAAGTTGGAGGTTTTTTCTGCGGGGGTTTGCTTAAATGCTTCATAATGAAAAGCTGTGATAACTTGTCTTTGTGGCTTTGATTTGGCCGTATGCTTTTTCAAGTGGTTGATTGTCTGTCAATATGCGGCGACAATGTGTGGCATGCTGATGATGATGCTGATAATATGTCCAGGGTCGGCTTTGGAGGGGGTGAGCGAGGTGACTGCAGACATAGGGAAAGTTAGAGGATTACAATTTCCAAATTGCGGCTTTTACGCACGTTCGTCTTTGTGGCGGCTGTGTTAAGCCTTTGATTGCCCACATTTAGTGACCGACCCTAACCCTTACTCTTCCCCCCTCACAACTGTTCCTTGCTTGATTCCCCCAAACTGTTCTCAAAAATTTGTAGGTTATGTTTTGGCTTAAAATTGGCTTTTGTAACTTTTATGTGCACTCACAGCAAATTGCATTTCAATTCGCATACCGAAAACGCTCCTAAACCTCTTTCGGTACAGCTACCAAGTGCCCCACCTCCTTAACCACTGAACTCCCCCCGCTCTCTACTTAAGCTGAAGCATTTGCATGTCGCCTGTCGCCGTTTGCTGTGATTTATGTCCGCGAGAGGGTTGCAGCGGTGGGTGATTGGGGTTGGGGTCTGGCTTGGCTTGGCTTTTCGCCCGACTCTCCAAAAAGAGTGGAAAATAAAAAGCGAAAGAAAGGAATATTTCGCGTCGTTGGCAGCCAAAAAGTCAACAGACAACGCGGCAGCCAGTCGCAGGCGTCAACAGGATGCGCTCTGCCGCGACAGGGGTTGGCCCAAAGCAGCACAGGGGTGTAGGCGTCGGTGGTTGGGGGTAGTAGGCAGCAGCGGTGTGGGCGTTTAGGTGGGGGTCTAGGATTGGCTGTCAGTGTCATTGGCAGTGTCGCTGGCTGCTGTCACTTTGCGCTCTGCCAAGCGCAGCAGTGAACCCCCCTCACAGCCCAACCTCACCCCCTACTCCGCCACCCCCTTCCGACTTACGACACAATTGAAAATTTTATTTCAATTTTTATGGCTTTTGGGCAAATTAAATTGTCTCTTGTTGTTTTTTTTTTGGTTGTCCCCGCATGCAAAATTAACTAAATGCGTAGAGATTTGCATAGTCATTGCCACAAAGAAGGTGTGACCTGTCGCCCCCTCTCACCACCCCTGTCACTACGGTTACCCCTGTTACCAACCCCCCTCTTCGCCTGCCACTGCTTTTGTCACTTTCGCGCTGTAGTTATTGTTATTGCTTGAAATGCACCCGCTGTGAAGTCGCCCGGAGGCATTTTGTTTAACATTTAACATTTGATTGTGGTTTAGATTACACGCAGCAGGCATCAAGCTAACTATATGCCAGAAGCTACAGAGATTTGGCGTGGGAGGGAGCACGACTTTAAGGAGGGAGAAACTGAAGAAATTCAAATATATTTAAATGATTCCTAAGCCTAATTGTGGAAGTTCAATAAAGGATTAAGCTCTGACTCAGATTTCGTGTATTACACTTTATGTATAAGTAAGACAACGATTTTACGTAGATTTTTTACTATACTACTACTTAGTCAATACTTCATTTGATATATGTATTTTAATACTTATTTGGTATTTTATTTCTTAAAATTAATGTTAAAGCTTAAAGAACTTTTAAGAATTAAACTGCAAATCAAGAATATTTTGTAGATACTACAAAATAACCCAATTGAATTTGATTTGACATAATTTAAACTATTTAATTTAATATTATTTGATTACTTATTGTTTCTTCTGCTCTTTGTTTGTTAATAATCTCTAAAAAAAATTAATTTATTAATTCACTTTAAATGTTTTCTATTTGGATTAGTTTAAATTAATTTTAAATAGACTTTAAGCAGCTTAAATTAATTTTCAAAACTATAAAAAGTTAAGCTCAGCTGAGCTTTTCCATAAAATATTTAATTAAATTAAAGTTAAGCAATCTTAAAGTAAAATCTTAACTTAAGACTTGCAACAAACCTTAAAACGAAACCAATTTGCAATTTGATATTATCTTCAAACTAAACGAAGCTGGACAAAGTGTGTGTGTGTGTGTGTGTGTGGAGTGTGTGGTTAAAACAGAGAGAAACCGATAGATAGAGGGAGGGGGCTTATGGGGAAACTGTGGTCAATTTATGCGTGCCTCTTAAGCCCCGCATAAAAACTAAACAGGCAGCAATCAATCGATTAAAAAGTTGCACAATTTAAAACAGAGGTTTGATGTGTGTCTCTTGGCTTCTTCCTCCCTCTTCTTTCTTTCTTTTGCCCCCTTGTCACCCTTCCATCTGAGCTTCACCCCTTTAGGCTTTCCTTGGGGCACAAACTAAGCCAAGTGCGCCCCGGGGACCCGCAGCTCAATGGATTTGCCACTAGCCTATCTTCTTCCTCCTTCCAACTACTTTCTTCCTCTTCTGCTCCCTCTACCTTTGCGTCGCTTATCTTGATATTATTATGCTATAAAAAAGTAACAGGACATACAAAAAACTAACACAACCACTCGAATACACTTAAAAAAAATTTTAAACGTTTTAATTTATCGGCTTTAAAACAAGTCAAATAAAAATTAAAAATATTTTCTTAGTCCATAAAAATTAACAGAAGTATTCAAGTTATTATTTGATGTATGAGTTTCATTTTTGATTTTTCCAAATTTGGCTTAGTGTATGTGTATGAGCACACGGCTTCTTGTCATTTGTTATGTGACATGAATGGATCTGGGCATGCAACATGGGGCAAGATTGGAAACTGTCCCCTGCCTGGATGGAGTAGAAGAAGAGGCATGCAAAATGTTGTAAAGTAGCCAAATTGTGGCCAGAACACACACGCACACACAGAAACACCCACACACACGTGATCCATGTGCCTGGAGAAACTCAAATAAGAAAAAATGAAAAAAGAAGCTGTTAAAAAAAGGCTTCCGAAAGTAAAGCCTGACTGTAGAAGACACTGTATCAAATGCATACAGAAATAATATTTACAAATTAATTGCAGAATTTGTTAGAACAAAAATTTATATACAAATATCGGACTATTTCAGTTTATATATCATATAATTCTAAGGTCAAGTATCGACTGCATTGGGTCTTTCAAAACTACAGGAGTAATAAAAGCCGATCATAAAGTGTATTTTTTTCTACAGACAGTTTTTCGACCAGTTTAATGCACCCTGCTCAGTTTGTTAATACAGGGTCTAGTAAAAAGTAATGGAAAAATGCCCAAAAGAAGCAGCTCAAGAAATGAGGCAGTTGGGAAGAAAACTTTTCACATGTCACAGCAGAAAACTAAGGAAATCTGTAAGTGGGGCAGGGGTGGCACACTTACCCACACACACACATCCACACACGCACACCCACACACGAGACAATGTCGCAGTGGAATGGACCGTAACGAATGCTGCGGGTTCCGTTGATTTCAGAGCAACCATCACCTCCTACTACCACTCCTCCACCCACTGCACCGCCCCCTTTGGCACACTGGACACTGAATCAAGTCGCTGGACCAGGACCAGAACTAGGAATCGAAATAGGACAAGGATGAGTTCGGGGTAGAGGAAGAGTGGCAGGAGAGCTGGAAGACGATCAGTATTAGAACGTTGTCCACGCGCGTTTCAAATCCCTTTAGTTACAGTGTTTCAAAATTAAATATTTACATTTTGTATGCGGCGTTGGCAAACGCCAACAGGATGTGGGTCTGGGGTAGGAGGGTGTATGTCCATGGAGAAGTGGTGTAAGGATGTGTGATGTGTATGGATACTGCTCAGTAGAAAGATGAGAGGGAAGACACTTACAGCTCAGTTAGGGTGGTGGCTGGTGGTGACTAACTGCTTTTGTGTGCCACTGTAGTTAGACTAACGGCAGTTGCGGCAAGGCAAGTTAAGGCAGGCGAGTAACACAGAGACGGCGTTGAAGCATTTTAAGAAGGGGCTCAAGGAAAACGAAGCAAAAAGTGGGTTTGAAATCAACTAAATAAAAAAGCTTTTTAAAAGAGAAGTGTTATAAAATCCAACAGTAGGATAAACTTCTACAGATTTTGTTGGATAGAGTAGAGTTTAAATAGGGTAAGTATAATAAAAATATACACAAAAGTAAATAAACCAACTACATCCCTAGTTTCAGTTGGTTCCCTTTAGTCCTGCTCGAGTTCTCTGAAGCCTATACTAGTTTAGTACATCTTATTAATTATTTTAACTAAACTAAAAAAAAACTCGATTTTCAAATCTTTTCTAAATCAGAAACAAATCAAAATTAAAACTTAGCAGCAAGTTCAGCCAAAATTCAATACATTTGATGCTAAAATCTATTAGTTAATTCTGTAAATTCAACTCCCCTTTGGTCTGCTCCACTGCCTTTAATAAATTACATATTTTTCACTGAGTTGAACTGATTTTGTCTCTGTCGAATTGCATTTGCTGCTTGCCATTAACCAGCGCTATCTAAGCCACAATCAAAGCAACAGCAATTTAAGCAGCGAACAATCTATCTGCATGTAAGTGCATTTATCTAACTATCTATATGTATCGTTGTATATATCAATCTTCGCTTTAGTTTTGTGGGTTGTTTGTTATTTTTTTCATTTGGCGTTTATTTAGTAATTTGTTTGTCTCTCAATTTGGACACGGTTTATGCTTGACATTTATTTTTATGAGCGTGAAAAAATATACTAGATAGTATGAGATAGTATACCCCAAAGCCAATTTGTGGTGTCGTGTGTTGGGTGTTGGGTGGTGTGGTAGTGCAGGTGGCAGACACCACACACTACACACACACACACACCACTTAAACCAGTTTTGATTGCATTTTATTAATGGGCTGGCGATTTAAGTGTTAGTCACGGACTTTGGACCGACTGTGAATGCCAATTATTGATGGTGTGCAACAATTTTTTTGGCTCACTGTATTGTTATGGTTTCATACGGATTTATTGTGCACATTTATATACTACACACATACATATATATATTCTGTTATTTTGATTAAATCAGAGCAACAAGCATGACTAATGCTGTTTTTTTCCCTATCTCTCTCGCTCCTTCTCTCTCTTTCTTTACTCTTTCTTTCACTCTTTAACTAACTATATCTTTTGCTTTCCTTTGGCTAGTGGATTCTATCTTTTGGTTTTGTAAGCGCATCAATTATGCTATCAAACGCCGTCGTCCTCGTCTGAGTTGAGTTGAGTTCTGTATTGAAAGTTATTGGCCTATAAACTAATCGCATAATTGCAGACAAAGTAATTATACTTATCCTGCCTCTCGCTCGACGCATCCTTTTGTACACCTTTCTGTAGCACAGCAAACGAGCGGAATAAGAACAGCAGAAAACTACAAGCATTTCCTCATGATTTTTCCACTCAGCTGACGAACTATGGCGGCTTATCCGCATTTGCCAGGATGCGCCAGTATGGCCAGAATGACAGGATAACAGGACGAGAGCCAAACAGTTGGAAAAATGTGAGACTGAGAAATTGAGAAACTGCGAGACTGAGAACAGTTTTGCATTGTTTTGCGAAAAATTAAAATCAAGCTGTTGATAGCAATCACACACTTGAGGTAGTAGCTGAAAGTGATGGATGGACTTAAAGTAGTGCAGAAGAGTGAGAGCGAGAGAGGCCCAACGGCTGGGACGCCACTGTTATTGCAGGACCAACTAGGATGTATGCATCACTGGCAGCCGTCATACACGTACTTTTGTTTCCGGCTGCAGCCCGCAAAGACCAAAAGACCGAGATACCAACAGACCAAGAGACCGTTTTGCCTCGTTTTGCCTTCAACATGTTTTTCCTTCTGTTTTTGTTTTCTCTTTTTTTTTCCTTTTCCTTGTTTTGCCTCCTTCTTTTTATATTTGGGTTGACATCCTGAAGGACCTGAGCCGTAGCCTGAGGCTTTGTTGTAGCTCGGTTTCATTCTTGATTTGTTTGTTAAACGTGCACTAATTGAGTTGAAGTGTCCTTCTGCGCACAGCTGATGCCGATAAGGATAAAGCTTAGACCGCAGCGAGGACATTGCGGCACTTCAACAAGATCAGCAGCAAAAATAAAAACAGCAACAACAAGAACGATGACAACTGCAACAACAACGACAACAACAATTGCACATACCCCAAATTAATCAATTTTAAGATTATGTTTGATCGATTAATGCGTTTACTTTTGGTGGCTACTGTTCAAAGATCAAAAGTAGATAAATGTTATTTATTATTTTATGAGTCAAGACATGTAGTTACAGGGAACTTAAACATACTAAAAACATCAATTAAATAAAATTAACACAAGTTTGAGTCATATGTATAACATAATTAAGTTGTAGCTCAAGTTTAAAATTAAAGTTTTACTTAATTAAATTTTTAATGGAAATTGTTAACAAAAATATATTATGCTTCAAGTTAGTTTACTCGGGTTGTTCATATGTATATAAATCTCATTTTATAAAATATATCACACTTTTTGGAAGGTTTTTAAAGTATATTGTAGTTTTAAATTGTGATTTTCTATTATTTTATATGCTTTATATTTAAACAATTTGAACTAAGCTTGTCTTATTTCCTTTTAAAGTAAAATGTTCATCATTCATTAAAAAAAAAAAACAAAGTAACAAAAAATGTCATATAGAAATTTTATAGTTGCTCATCAAAACCAGCGAAATTTTGCTTGAATTTTCACAGACATTTAAATTTACACATGTTTTTTTATGCAAAAGAGTGTTGTTGCAAAAACTGTATGCTAAATGTCAAGTGCATTTCAAAATTCCGCTAAATTCTACATAGTATAAAAATGGAGATATTAAATGTTTTAGAGGAAAAGCTAAACATTCAATAAAATGCTAAACTATTAAACGACTCGGGACTATTAGTAAGTTAAAAAAAAAGATAACGTGGCCAATGAACGTAGAAAAACGTACTAAAACAAAACAGAAAAATTGAAAAAAAGTAGCATTAAAAATATTGTTAAAAATAAAAAAAATAGTTTAATTTAGCATAAAATTATTTTGTAGTAAATTATTGTATATTTTGTATGTATGTAATAGTTAGTATAATTTTTAAACATTAATCACATGTTTAATATGTTAAATTTTAATACAAATGGCAAAGATTAGTTGTTGGGTACTGCTTACAATGTATAGATTTGAGTGATCACCAACCCTTCCTCCTATCCCCCCGCAAACTACCTAACCCCCTTGTACGCCACTGCTTCGCCAGACTGAAGACATCCAATTAGCAGACGCTGCAAAATGAAAACATTTCTCACAGCTCAAAGACGTTGACGACGTAAAAGTAATTAATTGCAACTGCAACCGAAGAACTTTTTAGAGTATTGCCAGTTGCAACAACGGGTACTCACACAAGCATCAACACTCACAGTTCTACTCACACTTATACTCACAGTCACAGTCACACTCAATACGCATTCGTATTCGCAATTCGCAATTCGATGTTGCGATTCAGAGTCGCATTTTTAAATGGCCAACCAATCGGCTCGAGAGCCGCATACTTTCTAAAGCAATTATCGAATGCCATCGTGTCCCGCCGTCGTCGTACCGTCCTCCCGTCTGTCATCGCCTTGGCGTCGCCATATCGTTGTCCAGTTGCCCCCCCTTTGTCCCCTTCTGCTTTTGCTTTTTTTTTGATGCGCCTGCAACTTGTGGCAGCGTCAATTGCACCGTGGGCTGCTTGTAGTTTCATGACGCCAACAACGCCTCATCGTGTTTGCTTAGCCGCCGTCAGAGACGCCACCGACGCCACACGATGGCTGTTGCAAGTTCGCCTTCTTGCCTGCTTGTCGCTGGCAGTGCTGGCAATTTAGCCATTTTCTAGCCAACTGATGTAGTTTTCCTACGAATGTTATAAATGAAAGAATTTTCAGCACTAGAGTTCAGAACTGAGAGAACTGAGCTGCCGACTTGTCATAAGGAGAACTTCATGCTTATATGAGTTCAAATCTGGATGTGGATCCTAAACCACAATCTACAGTATCACTTATAACTTTAAGTTGTAACTCTAATTTGTAAATATTCTAAACACTTTAATTCAGGTTGTCAAGAAACAACAGTAAAATTAAAAGAATAAATAAAAACAGAAATTTAAAAAAAAAAAAAAAAAAAAAAAAAACTAGAGTTCAAGAAATGTTGCATACTTTGAGGCGTTACTATTTTTTACAGGCTTTAAAAATCTATAACTTTTGATTCATATAAACAATTTTAAGCCTATTTGGTTGAATGTCTTTAAAATAAAGAAAAATGTGTAGAAACTGGCAATGCATTAAAACTTGAAAAGGCTGGGAGTGTTTGTGGGGTTTTTGCGCAATTTAAAATAACTTTAAGCGTTCTGACGAATTTTTCATAGAACCGTGAGAGTGCGTCAGGAACTTAAAATTTTGCTTTACATTAGTTTACAATTCATAGAAATCTCTTTAACTCATTCAATGCAAAATTTAAAAACTTTATTTTAGTTAGAGGACTTCTGCGCCTGTATCTTCCAGAAGGTTTCCTAAAGAGTATAATCACTCTTACATATGTGCGATTTACAGAAGATCGCCTTTTCTCCCTAAAAATGATAAAAAAAACTCATAGAGGCTAACAATATGGTAAATTTGGTCGGGTCAAAAAATAAAACAACATTAAAGTTTTAAAAACTATTATTCAGCCCACAGTCATTATTTCTTCGAAGACTGTTTTTATTTCCTTAAAACACTTCAGTAATTTTGGCTATTTCTGGCTACTTTTTGATCTCCGCGGCAACACCGGCTAGCTGCCCTGTTGCTTGTTGCCTGGTGGGCCAGAGTTTCAACTGCAGCTTCAGTTTGAGCTTCTTTTGGTCGTGATCAGCGTCGTGTTCGCAAAATATTTCTACGCATGCCCCATTCCCCAAATTGGCCTTGAGGCAATGATTGGCTGCCGCTGCCGCAGCCGCTGTCGCTGGCACAGTCGATGTTGTTGCTGCCACTGCCACCGCTGTTGCTGTTGTTGTTGTTGTTGTTGTTGTTGTTGTTGTTGATGGTGACGCTGCCCTGCCACAGTCTGTTTCTGCAAGCTTTAACTTTGCTTTGGTCCCCGTCTCGTTTCATTTTATTTATTTCACGTCTCTTTCCACAGGTACCGCGCTCTCTTTCTCTCTTTCGCTTGTTCTCTCCTGCTGTCTCTGTTGCTGCTGCCTATTCCTCTCTCTTTCGCCACATGTGTCTGAGGCGTTGATGGCGATGGCGCTGAAGCTGGCGCGCATGCGCAACGCAACAACGACCACAAAATTCGCATTGCCAGAGCAAAAATCAACCTCAAATGTTGTAAGACATATTTTCGTTACTCTTGTTGTTGTTGTTTTCCTTGTTGCTGTTGTTGTCGTTACTATGGGTCTCTCGCTCAGTGTGTGTGTGTGTGTATGTGTATGTGTGTGTGTGTGCGGACCTCCCGCAGATAATTGCCCATCATCTCATCAAGTTCCGCCCAGCTATTTAAGTGCAGCAACAAAAAGCAATGAAACCCACAAAACAAGACACCAAAATGATGAACGCGACCACGCGAAGTAGAAGTAGCTGCCACACAGCCACAACAGCCACAGTAACTGCCACAGCCAACAACAGAAACAACAGCAACAACAGCAACGTCCACAGACTCAGTCTGAGCCACAGCCATAAACTGAGGTCTGTTCCAAACTAGCGGAGTGTGTTCCTAAAGTTTACAAGACCCGTTGACTTGTTCAGAGGTCAGCTGAAAACTTAAGTTGATCAAAATTTAAGTGTTGGTCTATTTCGTAGGGTTAGCTTAGTTCTTTCTTATTCAATATTGATTAGCGATTATAGATAGAAATCGATTTTATAGAAATAAAATTGCACTCGACATAAAACTGCAATTCATATTTTATTAGATAGTTAATATTTCTAGGTTATAATACAACAATAATACCAATAATTACATGCTAAGAAGGGTTTTAAATGTTTTAAAATTGTATATAAAGTTCTAACGATGAAACACTTCAAAGTCTTAAACTGTCAATTTATGTATAAACGCAGCATTCTGTTTATGCCAATGATTGCCTTGTCTAGTAAATGATTATTGATTTCTATACAAAATAAATTTGAAATTATTACAACCCAACGGAAAAGAGTTTAAGCGACCCTCGTAGCGCCACAAGACGGCTTTTGAGCCAGCCAAGTAACAGCCAACAGGCCATCAATAGCACCACCGACGACGACGGCGACGCTCTGGAACAGCAACAACAACAACAATTGAGCCAACGACGACGACGACGTTAATCGAGTCATATCGATTTTGGCGTGGTTCGTGTCTCGGACGTTTTACTTTGAGCGGTCAGCCAGGCCAAGACGAAGACCAAGAGGAAGACAAAGACGAAGACGAGTAACCAGCCAACCACCGGCGAGGAGGCACTTACACAGATCTCATCAGCCAGCGGACTCGACGGCGTCATCGAGGGTTGCCACAGGAGGAACGGTGGGGAGAAGTAGGTACAGAGGGGCCACAGAAGGAGGAACGCAGGGTGGGCAGCAGCAAAGAGGAAACCAGGGGTTAAGTTAGCTGGAGCCAAGAGGAAGATCATCTGCTTTTTTGAGTGGCTTCTAACTAAATTGAATGCAATTGTAGATGGGATAACTACAAGGAGAAAAGAGAAGTATATAAAAACCAGTACTCGTTGCGAGTTAATGAATGAGTGTTGACCAAATTGTATTCGACTTTGGCTCATTCACTGCTTTGCTTTAGACGGGTGCTTTTCTCCAACTTTCCATCTGCTTCACTCCTGTTTAACTCCAACTTTCCTTTTATTTGCTACTGAAATCCTTCTCATTTTCTACTACTTTTGTCCTTCTATCCTCTAACTTTCTGCTTTTTATTTGTTTGCCTTAAGCTTTCCTTCTGACTTTTCCACTTTTTCTACTGCCTTCCTCTTCTTCACTCCCTTTTCTTTCCATCTGCTGTAAGCTTTCATCTTTTTTTCTCCTGGCTTTTTTCAGGGTTTGTCCAATCCCCGTTTTTCCTATGTTTTCCAACAAATTTGCTTACTCTACTAACCCCTCTTTTTTTTAGATTTCATTTGTGTTTTTTTCGCGTTTCCCTGATCTTTTTGAAACAGTTAAGATCATTTTCGTTTTGTTTTGTCTTTTATTTTCACTTACTTTTATCTTCTTTACCTCTAACTCTTCTCATGATCTCATTCTGTTCTTCACCTACCAATCTTCTGGAAATGCCCTTTCTTTTTCTACTTTATTTCTGTTCTTTTTTTCTGTTTTCCCTTTATATTTCACCCTTTATATTTTTCGTATCATCATAAATTTCCTTGACAAAATCTTTCCTTTTCCTTGGATTTTCTCAGCTTCTGCTATTATCCCATGCTTTTCGTTTATCCTATTCTACTTCTTTCTCCCTTTCTCCAGCCCATTTTCATTTGAATTTCCACTTCACTTTTACTGGAATCACTCCATTTTCCTCGCTCTTCTCTCAGTGCTCTTTATGCTGTTCTCCTGCTCCATTCGACTAATAACTCAATTGCCGCTGTCTTTCCCCATCTCTCTCTCTTCCGATTCCCTCTCTTTCCCACTCTTTTAACAGTCTCACTCTTGGCTAATATCTCAATTGGCGGTTCATTGCACTGGGCCACCCACCGGGTGTCAGGAGGGGTCAACCACTCTCAGCAGCTGCTCCAGTTTTCAGCTGCTGTTGCTGTTGCAGTTGCTGTTGCTGCTTTTGGTGGCAAACAAGCCAAAGGCTTTGCAACACCAAAAAAAAAAGAAGCTAAAACGAAAAAATTGCAGGGAAACTTCTAATTGAATGTAAACATGTGACGAGGCTCCACAGCTTGAGGCTCTTTCGCTGCTCCTCCTGCCACTACCCCTGGCACTCCCCTAACGCCCTACCACCTTTAGCTGCAGCTTCTTTAACTTTCCTCTATCCCTCTCCCCATGCCCACAGTTACCTGCCCCGCCCTCTGCTCTGCTGTGGCATTGTCATGTTGCAGGCAAGTGGGCGTTGTTTTTTATCATTCTTCTTACTGCTTTTTTTGCCTTCTTTTTTTTTGTTGTTTTGACCAAACAACAACGCCTGTCAAACTTTCAGCCAACTCATGCTTGTTTGTCATTGCTGTTGCTGCTGTTGTCACTGCCTAATGGGCACACTTGCTGCAACATCTTCAACCACTTATGAGCTGCGCCTTCCAGCAGCACTTGACCTGGTTCACGGCACGGCTCTACTGGCGCTTCCTTTATGCCGCTTAGCCAGGCTTAAAGCCTAGCCACAACGCAGGCAGCTAATTGCTGCTGTCGCTGCTCTATAAGACGGCAATTTGGGGCCACCCTTAATGCAATCCCTTCAATTGCACCACCATTTTGAACTGCAATCAATGGTGACTTTAAACTGAAGCAAAATGTCACAACGATACCCTAAAATAATAGCGATTATAGGATATGACTGACAGCATTTGCTTCATAAAAAAAACTTTGACTTTTATCTGTGTCGACAAATCTGAACGGAATTCGGAATTCGCTTGCAGTCCCAAGAACTAGATTACTTAAAAAACTGCCAATTTATTGGCTTACTTATTATTCCCTATGATAACTTTACTTGAAGTGACATAAATTTATATAACTTCTAAGTATGTATTGATTCAGCATTACTTAACGACAGTAATAATTCTGTGAGTTATACTTATAAATTTTTAAATAAATATTTGTTTAGGAATTAAAATAATTTATTAAGATAATAACCTTAAATTCAATAAATGGTAAGTAATTTTGACTATTCGGTGGTACCAGTTCCTATAGTCTCTAGTATCTGTAAAGTCTGTGATCGACACTACATTCTTATGCCTATTAATTACAAAACGGTACAATCAAACCTTAAAGATACATGTAAGAAAGGCTTCAGTAGAGCGAGCCCCGTTCTCATTAGTTTAATTTAAATTTATTTAATTTAAACCGGTACCTAACACAAAATGTGTGAATTTTGTTGTGTTTTGTTATGGTGATATGAAAAGAGTACTGGAAAATTTAAAATATACTTTATCTACCTGATATATAGAAGAAGTTCCTTTCAAAATTTTTTAACCTCTAACTCTTATAGTCAACGAGATCCATGTTCATACGGACAGACAGACTATTTATCGTGTTAGTTCTTGTTGCTGATCAAGAATATATTTTCTTTATGGGGGCTCGTCCTCAAATTTATCAGACCCCTGTACTCTTTTTGAGTAAGGGATCTTAAAATCACATTGCACTTTGACATTTTTGACAGCAGTTGCTACACACAAATACACACACACGTAGACACGTAGACTAATAAAACACAAGTATAAACGCAAGTTAGATAAAAATGAGATAATAAATTTAATAAATTGCCAAAATGAAAAGCATAAAAAAGAAAAAGCAGAAAAATGCCGCCAGGTTGCAAGTTCGAAATCGGAAGTTTTGAAGATTTGAAGACCACCAAATAGACTTTTTTACTCCTGCTTGATTTACTGCAAGTAAAAGTGTGTGTGCGAGTGTTTGAGTGTTTGAGTGTGTGTGTGTAGGCTTCAAGGTATGAAGGCTGACGCCAATTGGCCTGTGCGAAAAAATCCCAAAAGCACAAAACCAAGCCAAATAAAAAGGCCAAAAAGACAAGCATTTTGTTCCATTGCTCGTTCTTGTGTTATAGACATTGCCGATGTGGACGTCGACGCAGACGCCGACGACGCTGTCGACGTTAGTTGGTGGCGCCTCAAGTAGCCGCCGCTTGCCCCATGCGGACAGCCCCACACACAAGCGAGCGCGACAGCGACAGCGAGAGGGTTAGAGGGAGAGAGCACGAGGCGCATAACTTGGAAGACTCTGGGACAGAACGCGGCTTTGTGGCGGCTTCTGATCAAACGAGAAGCGACAACAACAACAGCAACAATGCAGTAAAAACAAAGGCGACACTGCAAGTGAAGGGGAGGGGGCTGAAGCTGGGGTTAAGGGGGGCTGGGGAGGCGGCAATCCTTAAGTCGTGTTCTTTTCATGTCCTTTTTGCATTTAAGTGTGCACTCGTTCGATTTTTTTTTGGATTGGATCGTCTTTATTTTGAGACAACAAAACGGCCACAACCCATTGCCCATGTGCCCCGACCAGGGTCCAAGCAACAGCAAAAAAAACAACAACACCACCACCAACAACAACAACATCTACTTCTTCTTCATCGTCGTCGTCGTCAAGTTATTCAAGTGGCGCCAGTCAAACAATTTTTTTTTTTTTTTTATTGAAATAAAAATTAAAATAAATATAAAAAAATCAGGCAAACAAAAGAAAAATGTTGTTGCAACAACAACAAAAACAACTGCTCGTACAGCAGCAACAACAGCAGCAATCTGTCCCTCAAAAACTTTTACAGCTGTAGTCAATGCAGTGGCTCTCAAACTGTGTGCTAATTGTCACCTTGGTTAATCATTTAAGGATACTTCTCAATAAAAATAAATAAAATTTAGTCAAACAGTAAAAGTAAACACAAAAAAAAATTAAGTTCCGACGCTCTCAAACTGTGATAATTTGTCAATTGTGGGAGTATTAAGAAGACTTGGAAGAAGTGGGAGTTGGTGGGAGGTGGAATGGGTGAAGCAGCGCGGGGGGTATGTGACATTCACTAGATATGAAAATCAGAAAATGTGAAAAGTGAAAAGTCACCGACAGACGCTCAGTTGTTGGCAGTTTAGCTGACGATTTTGATGTCACAAAGGCAAAGAAAAAATGAAAAGGAGCAGCAAAGTATCTGTGCAAATGTATCTGTAGCTTTGGAGTATCTTTCTGTGTGTGTCTGCATCGGATGTATCAATTCGCAAGTTGCGCTTCCTTCCGATCACGTGGCGCAACGCCAACTGCAGCCGTTGCTTCCGCTCAGCCGATAGCTTCCGTCCGCCAAAAGCGACCGACAGCAGTCGAAATCCAACCGACAGTCACCCAAGAAGGAAGAGCAGTGGGAGGAGTAGAAGGAGTGGGAAAACAATGACAAGAGCAAATAAAAAACACTTGAATTGTTTGCTCTGGACATTGTCGCATCCTCGCGTGCATCTCACTCTCCCTCTCTCCCTGTCTCTCCTTCCTACCCCTGCTGCTGGGTGGTTTTCCTCCCCCTTTCGTTTTACTCTTCCACCGCGTGACAATTACTCATGAATACATTTTGCGCCTGGAACGCCGTTTGCGTTTTATTTATGGTTTTATTTGTGGCAAACACAAAGGGACGAAGTGCGTCAGGACTCGCACAGTCTCGCACAGGGACTCCCCCACACACTCGCACACACTGTGTAAGCATGTGTATCTCACTGTAAGTTCACAGTGTATCTCAATGTCTCACACATTTGTATCTCAACAGTCGCGACATAACCATAAAGTCAATTTATTTATTAAGTTTTTATCGCAAACGTCTCGAATGCGAGTTCGAATTCGCATGCGAATGCGTTGCGATAATCAAAACGAATAACATTCAACCAAAATGAATAATACTCACAGTTTGGGAGTTTTTCTTATTTTTTCATCTTTTTTTTTTTGCTTGCCAGACACAGACAGACCATTAGATACGATCGAATTAGTTTTTGGTGTGGCAACTATTTTGTGGCACAAACTCACACACACACCCCAACACTCTCACACACACACTTGCACACTCCATATGCAAATGTCTGCAGATATTGTTGTTAAACCAAAGCAACTTTAACTTTTGAACTTGCTACTAATCACAATTGAGTTAAGATACATTTTTTAGAAAGCTTGGAGAATCTGGCAAAAAAAAGTTGAATATAAATTTTAAAAATAAATATATCAATTTATATTTAATATTAATACCAACGTTGAGTGATCCAATACTGGTTATAAAATATGTTTGAAACCATTTTTTAAAGTGCATTAAAATTCAAATAATAAATATGAACATGAGGTTAAATCGCAGATATATTTATGTTTTGCTGTTTGTTTACCTGAATGCCTTAAGCTAAGAAAATTTGTATCAAATGGGTAAATTAAATTAAATTTGTGGTAATAACATAGAAATAGTAGTAATACAATTAGTAGCGAAAAAAGTAGTTAGTAGAAGAATTAGAAGAAATAATAGTAAAAATATCACTTAAGAATTTAGCAACAATTTATGTAGGCAGTTAGTACTTACCTACTAGGTATGTAATAAATATATATAGTAGTAGAAAAGTCGTAGCCGTAGAAGAAATAGTAGTAAAGCATCATTTAAGAATACAGCAACAATATACGTACAAAGGTTGAAAAATAAATATACGTAGTTGTAGAAATAGTAGTAGCTGCTGTAATATTTATAGAAGTATTTTAGCATAAAATTATTATTATTAGTATTATTTATTTAGTAGTAGTTGAAAGTTTCTATGAAAAGAGTCGCAAAATTAGTTTTTGCTTACTTTTGCTTTTGATGGTCTTCAAACCCAAAAATTGAATGAACCATTTGTGAAGCCTGTTTAATGATACGGAAATCAAATGTCGACGCTGTTGGCATTCAATTGTTGTTGTCGTTTCAGTTATTGTTGTAGTTGCTGCTGCTGTTTGCGTTGCCTGCCACTGTCAATTGCAACGCTTTTCCGCCACTTTGGTCAGTCGCCCACACACACAAGCACAGACACGCACGTATAGAAACATCCCTGCCTCTGCCCCTTTTCAACCCCTCCCCTTAGAAGCCTTGAACAGACATTTGCTTTAATTAACGAAAATTAAGCGCAGTCGCAACAAAAACGACAACAACAAATGCACTGACAGCGTCAGCGTCGACACCGGCGTTGACTTCGCTGTCGATGTCGACGCCTACGCATAGTGCGTAAGCGTGGCCGAAGGGGTAACCGATAAGGGGTGGGGCACTGGGTGTGGTGAGGAGTACAGGGTGTTCAACTCGAACACAGCTGCTCTGCTCATGTTTGCATTTGTTCCGTATGTAAATTAACTTAAATAGCCTAGAAATTAATTAGCAGCGATTGAGATCGCTTGATAATGACGACAAGCAACAACAGCCACAATAATCCATAGAAGAAGCAGAGAGACGACCACCGACTGTTCCGCTCTTTTAACCCTTTATTTATTATCAGTTTTTGTTTTTTTGGCGCTCAATTTCAACGACTGCGTTCGCTGCTGGCGTCGCTGCCGGCGTCACTGCCACGGCGACAGTAATAATGATGCGTTTATCCAAAACGAGCATCAGATAAGCGTCTTAGTCGCCGTCGTCGCCGTTGCCATCGCAGCCGATCGACAAGTTTGATAAGACGGCGCTGCGCAGTCGCTGGGCGCTGAACGCCGAACGCTGAGCGTTGAGCGCTGAACTCGGTGATAAGATGCAGAGCAGACTCTATCTCTATCTCTGTCTGGTACTGCTGCAAGTGGAAGAGGAAGTGGAACGAAGGGAGGATCGACAGCGACGGCGACGCCGACGTGTGTGCACATCATTCAAATGCCAATTAAAGGCGCCGGCGTACACAAAACCTGAGAACCTTTCCACGACCGAAGTACGGCAACCGAAACCGAAACCAAAACGAACACAGGACCCCAATCCTAACCCCAAAAGGGGAAAAGAACACTAGTAGTTAGAGCTACAGTCAAGCGCACCAACTGCAAAAGACCGTGTACTTATTACAAAATAATCATTTCAGTTAGGGCCATGTTAAACATGTGTTCACAGGTTATCCTGTTTTTAAATAGATATTCGATTCTTACATAATAGTTATTCATTCTATAATCCCAGTACCTACCCAAGTAGGACTTTGATTGAGTTAACCGGCTTTTCCTACTAACCCTCGAATTTAACCGATTTATCTAAAATTAATGTGAAGATAGACCAAGAGTTCTCGTTCTTATAGACACTGAGCTACGTTCACATCCCCACAATCCTGATAAACCTAATAAGCTCCTCTACTCTATGTGGCTACGTGGTCCTTAAAAACTCAAACAGTACCCCGACTTGCCCCGATTCCCGTTTCCCGGTTGCTGTACCCGATTCCGATTCCGATCCCAGCCGAGAGCAATCAGCTGTCATTTAGAGGCAAACAAAGTGGACATGACTATGCCTTGCATTTCATTTTATTTGCCCCAATATACCAAAAAAATAAAAGAAATAAGAAAAAATATCCAAAGGGTTTGAGCCAACTATCAAATTGTAATGCGCTGCACTCACTCATTCATGCATTCACTCACTCCAGTCAGTCAGTCATTTCAACAAACACTCACTCTCACTCTCGCTCCTTATCTAATTGGTTGGCATTTTGTGCCTTAATTATGACAGCAATATCGTTTAGTTAAGATTAACATCAGCTTAATTAAATGTTATCAGCTTCTTAACTCTTTTTTTATATTAGCCCCTTTTTTTCGGTTCAATTCCTCAGCAGGTAGTTTGTTCGTATAACCCTTGAACCTTATTCAAAAGTCATATACTTGAAGTTTTATTATAATTTTGTATTCTTATTTTGCCTCATGAGTTTTTAAATTATTAGAATGGAAATCTATCTTGAGCATAAACATCTGTCCACATCACGAAATTTTCTTATTATGTAAGTTTTTTAGTCATTTATGATTGTTATTTATAGTTTTCGTCTTTAATAAGTCGTTTCTTAAAAACAAACATTTAAATTAAATTGTTTTCATTTTCTAAATTCCGTTTTGGTTGTTTTTAAAAAAAAGTTTAGGATTTATTTTTTGTTAGACTTATAATTTTTAAGACAGTTTAATTTTTTTAACTATTAGATCGTTAAAATCATAATCCTTTTTGTATTTTGAAAGTCTATTTTAAAAAGTTTTGGCTAATAATGTGGGACTTAATCTTTTACATAGAAAGAAGTTTGACAATCCCGTATTATTTCAATTTCTAATATAGAATACTAAATAAAATTAAATCCAATTTTTTTTTGGATATGTTATGATTAAAATGCCTAATAGTTAAGTTTTTTTTCAATACAATTAATTTTACTTTATATTAAAATAATGAAATTCATATTTATACTAAAACATATAAATGAAAATCAAAGGAACAAATCACGAATTTCTGACAAACATTTTATGGTTTATTTAAGCTATTTTTCGAGCCCCTCAACTTGGCGCAATATCCAACTAGAGTTCTAATTAAAAACCGACGAAGGTAACGAAACACACCTGCTGATTAAATACAGTAAAACTATTCAAAAAGTAGCGCACGAATGCAGTTCGCACAGCTTAATCCACGCTTAAGACCAGCAAGAAAATAAGGCAAAAAAATAAACTAAAACAAAAACAATCGAGTAGACGGAAAGAAAAGAAAAGAAACCAGACCAATGCAGAGAAGAGCAGAGCAGACTTGAGATCGATTCAGTGACTGTGTCTGACTGGATTGGGTCGGGGGACTCGGACTGGGAGGGATCGGGGGCATTGTGTGAGCCCAACTCAAAAGCGGCGCTTGAATTCGCAACGGCAGCGGCGCCGCGTGTCCCTGGGCCAGCCGACCGAATGCCCATTCATCGATCAAGTTGCAAGCGCCACGACGAGAAACGTGAGGCAGCAACGGCGGCAGCAGCAACAGCAACAACAACAGCAGTAACAACAATCGCCTGTCGCTGATCTGCGTTGCTCAGTGGCTGGATTTGAATACATTCGTATTTGTATACACATTTGTGTGTGTACTCGTTTTGGTTATTCGTTTCCTCTGTAGATCCTGTACCTAAAACAGCACGAAGAGTGTGTTCAGTTGGTAGAAAAGACTAATAAAAGCTTTATAATTTAGGTGTATTATATACAAATATTTTATATTTAAATGTAAACCAAATAATAATAGGAATTTATTAAATAAATAGGTCTACATAGTCATGTCTATCGGCCTGAATGGAGTTATTTTCTCTGGCAGCAAAGAGTTAACAGCAGTTTTCTATATATTAACACAAGTTCAGGGTATCTTGCAGTCTATGCAACTCTACAGCTGGCTCTGTTGTTGCCCTGTGCTGCGAGCTCGCTTGTCAAGCGGCTTGTCAGTGTCGCCAAAAAAGCAAAACGTCGTCTTCATCGTCGATTCGTTTGGATCAGGAAAGGAGCGGATTGCAGGGGAAGAACCAACTGCTTCCCTACCTTCCTTCTTTCTCTGTCACTTCTTCTCTTTTGCTTCCACTTGTTCATGCTGCATCTCGTTTCGGCATCTCCATCTCATTCGCATTCGCATTCGCATTGTCTTTTGGTCGAAAAGGATCTGGCTTTTGCCGGGATTTTGTCTTTGATCGACGACTGTTTAAACATCAGAGGCAACTGCCAACTGTTGACTGCTCTGCTGACTTGTTGCCAGTTGCCTCATGTTTCCCCAAGCTGCCTCTTGTTGCATGCTGCCCTCGGTTAAAGCCTGCCTTTTGATACCGTTTTGGCCTGCGACCTGCAATTGATTCGCAATTCCATGGCGAATTGATTTTGATCAGCCACGACAGGCATACCTCTCACTACCCCTCCTGCCCTCTTCTTTCCTTACCTCTCCACCCCTTCTTTTCCCTACCCTTCTCCCCTTTACCCTCTTTCCACCCCTTGGTCTACAAATCTTTATTTTTTGGCCGACCAAATCAGCGCCAGACGCAAATTTTATTGACAGCATCGGTTGGCAGTGAACGGTTCTGAGTTCGAATCATTTGGCACTCGTGTGAATATCGAGCTGCGCTTTCATTTTGCGGCTTTAAATGCACTCACATACCATGTGCCATTGAGGCGGAAGTAAGAAGTCATTGCGCTTTGATCCATTTCGTCTAGGAACGAATGACTCTCATATTTGATTTGATTTTTATGCATTTCGTCTATGCGTTTCGGATATGCATTTTGTCTGAATAAGTTGTGAGTTTATACACTTTTATGGTATTCAATTCACTTTCCTAATTTTCAAACTGTTTTATTCATTTGTTTTTTGATGGGTGTATTCACATTTTATTGCCCAAGCAAAGTATTTACTAAAGAAAGAAAATTTGAGCAATTTATAAAATTATTTATTTTTTAAAGTGGCTAATAAATATGCAAAAACACTTGAGAGTTAATTTTGTAGGTCAACTACTTTTTTCTTGATTTTCCTGTGAATGTCGTTTTATTCACTTTTAAAAACTTAAATTTTTAAGCTTTAAAAGCTCACTATTTATTTAGCTTTACTTTCATCAACATGGCCATAGGTAAAAGTAAGTGCATTCACTTTAAAATGCAATAAAAAACTCAATCAAAAAAGGAAGTCATTTGAATACTCAGAGGGTTCACTTGATCAAAATATTTTAACTTTTGGGTATGTATAAATACTATATGTATGTAAGTGTGTATACACTTGCAAGCTATTATAGTCGCCAATCTATCAAAAAGTGTGGCTTATATATGCCCATAGCATTATTGACTTCTTCAAACTAGTTTTAGCTTTCTTTCTGATATATCTTAATGCATATTTAAGTGTGTTCACTTGCAAATAATATGAGTATCAAACTTTAATAGCCATCCAATCTAACAAAAAAATGGATTTATATCGAATTATTTACTTCCTCAATCTAGTTTTAGCTTTCTTTTAATATCTATCAATAAATGTTTGAAAGTATTCAGTAACAAAAAAAAAACAAGTAAGAAAGGCTACGGTCGATCGAGCCGACTGTAAAAGACCCCGTACTCCCATAGTATTGCATTTTATTTAAATTAAAATTTTCAAATGAAATTTAAAAAATTAAAATTAAATATTTACATTTTGAATTAAAATTAAAAAATAAATAAATTTACAACTGTCATCGTCAGCACTCGAACCAGCGATCCATGCGAAGGTTCCACATTGCGCCGCAACTCTATCAGATGCACCACACACCTCTTCTATCATTCTTCCGATTATTTCCATATAAGTATGTGCACACATACATATGTGTGTATGTATAGCATTGGTCGGCGCGGCCAGCGGCTCCGGGCAGCGCTGCCGCCAGCAGGTAGAGAAAACGTTCGAACATATGTTTGTATGTTTCTGTTTGTTTGTATGTGTTGCGCGCATGCAGTGATTTTGCTTTAAAATAACTTCGACTTTGAACCGTAATTTCTCTGTTGTTTGACATAGGATTTTGATGCCACTTTCAGGAAAGTTAGAAATAGTAATTCTCTAAGCGTATGTTAAATTACAACACTGTACTATTTGATTTAATGCCTGAAACAAGGCATTGAAGCTGGAGAGTCTTTTATTTCTGATGAGCAAAGGGGGCGTGGCAGCTCAAAATTTTTAATGACATTATACTAAGGCTGTCTCTAAGAACCTGTATACCAAAATTTGTGCTCCTAAGTGCTACAGTTACTGAGATATTCGCCTAAAAGACAAATTTTTTCGAGGTGTGTCTGGTTTTTTGCTCATTGCGGGGGCGGTAAGGGGCGTGGCAACAATTTGAAATAAACTTGATCTGCTCTAGAAAATAACGGACTTACATTCCAAATTTGGTGTCTCTAGCTCTTGTAGTTTAAAAGATCCAGGTGTTCATACGGACGGACAGACGGACGGACGGACAGACGGACATTGCTATATCGACTCGGCTGTTGATGCTGATCAAGAATATATATACTTTATGGGGTCGGCCACGCCTCCTTCTGCCTGTAACGCACATCTCGCTTCTGACAAACTTAATAGACCCCCTTTACTCTTTTTTAAAGAGTACGGGGTCTAAAAATACACAGTTTATATACAGTAGAATCCGGTTATAACGACACTCAAGGGACCGACGATTCAACGTCGTTATACCCAGAAGACGCTTTAACCAAAAGAAGACCAAGGAGAAGGGAACCAACCAAGTCATCGAATTTTCGTCGCAATGACCGGAAGGACTTCGATATAACCGGATTCTACTGTATTTCAAGTGTTATTCTTATAAATAATCGAATTAATCACATCTCCAAATCAGTTAAAACTTTTTTGCTGATGTCTACCAGTGAATACGTGAGTGTATTCACTGGCAAATGAACTGAATAAGTCAAACGACATTCAAATAATCTACGGCTATAAACTTTTGTGAATAATGAGTGTCTTCACTTGTGTAAATTATGATTTACTGCACAATTGATTTCTGAATATGAATATTCATTTGTGTATGTGAATGTATTTACTTGTCCGTGGCAAAAGCTAAAGACTTGTGCGCTTTCAAGTCACCGTCAAGCTGGCGCCCCACATTTGTCTTAATTGGTTCGTTGAACGAGGGGCAATCGAGGGGTGTTTGGAGGGCAATCTCATTTCGCTTTCATTTGAAAGCCAAAATTGCTGCGAATGGCAAAATGGCAAAGAAAATTTGCCAGACCATTTGCACTTTCAGCGTGGCATCACGTGGCATCACTACAAAGCGCCCCACGCTAATTGCGGCAATTAACTGAACTAAAATCTAACGACAACAATTTCTGGCATTCGCGTGAGTCAGCCAAAAAGTTTGCAGACTCCGATGGATACCCCACCCCCTCCCCGGTGACCGATCTGCCCAATACACAATGGTATTCAGATACATATACATACATCTATAGACAAACTTACCTGCTACCTGACTTTTGTTGTTCGGAATTTGGCGTTAAATGCTCTGCGCCCAGTTGACAATTCGCCTTTTGATGTTTAATAGCGCCGAGTGAACTGCCGACTGTCCTCAAATGACATGCAACATTCCGCGGCAACAGCGAATCGACAAGCGACTTCTCAAAATCAGCCAAAAAATCCTCAAAAAAAAACCCAAAAACAGAACATCATTCTGGCGCATTCTGACATTATGTCAAACGCACAAATCAAAAGTTTGCTTAACGAATTTGAAATTACACTGGCAAAAAAAAGTATATTCATTGAGTCGAGTTTGGATTGAATAACTTGGATTTATATCTTAATTAGGTTTTAAAAATTTGGAAGCTTTCTGGCTAGCACATCAGAGTTAGACGCTTATATACTTATGAATTTTTGAATCCATTAAATAAACGAGACTAATTATTATTATAAGTTAAGCAAAGCATTTTAAATATATCATTAATGGACAAAAACATATTTAATATATTACAATATGTTTACTACATTCTCTCAAAATTAGTAGGTAATCCAAGTAGAATTGTAAGAATTCTCTAAAAGTTTTGGACTGATTGTTTTTAAATTTTCAACATTTATTTTATATTATCTAACCTCAAACTTGAATGAAGGGTTTTTTAACTTGTTTAGCTGAAAGTATTTTAAAAAGACATTTTAAGTTTATATTTTTTAATAAACTTAAAATTTGAGTTCAAAACTTTGTCAAACAAAAGTATTTATATTATATATTTATTATTTCACTTTGTTTTGTTTTAGTATGATCCAATCGCAAGACAACTTGTCAACCGAAAAAGTCTTTTTTTATTCCAGCCTCTGAAACCCACTTAACCCATAAAACAGACATCGAACCTTTAATACCTTTAAGTACAGTTATTTGCAAGTTTTAAGTTAATCTGTTGGGGTTAATTTTTCTTATGGAATGCTTTTAAAATGTACTAAATTATTCAACTAATTAATCATAGCGAAGAATAGCATAACAAAGCGTTTTTCGGTGCTGTAAAAGTGTTTTCCCAGCTAAGGTGAAAGGTCGTTTACAGTCGGGCTCCCTTGTGTGTAAATGTAAAACCAAAGCGTTTTTAAAAAGGAGTCTGAAACACTGTAAAAAATCAAGCCAAGTGTCAAATCAAAGCTCAGAGTTAAACTTCATAGTTAATACCAAGAACAAGTTAATATACCCTACTACTACTCAGCTTACTATGTGTTTTTATTTTCTTAATATTTTTCTGGTTTATTTTTGGAAAAGCTTAAAAACACTTTGATAGACGCCAGTTGATGTCACAGACGAATCCCAAACATCAGATTCAGACGAAGATTCCAATTCCGATGCGAAATCAGTTTCAGTTTTCAGCAAGGTAGTGAGAAAGAGAGGGGAGATAGAGAGGGGAGACAGAGATGGGGACAGTTCCTCCCACGCCTCGAGCTGCTGCTTATCAACGCTGTGTGGCAGTGGCAGGAAATTTGCGCTGCTTTGATATGATCGCCGACGTGGCACTGATTTTTGATGGAACAATATTTTTGCTTGTCTCGCGTTGTGGCATGACAAATGTGTGCGTGTGTGTGTGTGTAGCGCCAATTGCAGATAGCTGCCACACTTGGCTGAGAGCAGCTTATGGATAACTCAGTCTGTCCCTGTTTGTTCCCCCCTAAAAGCTATCTCACTCTTTCGGGTCTCAGCTTCCTGCTGATGACGCCGCGTTGACAAGGCGATGACAGATTTCTGCGAATTTTTCGCATTAGGCTTTGAACTTTCGCATATTGTTGTTGTAGCTGCTATTGTTGTTGTTGCTGTTGCTGTTGTTCCTACTCTAGTTGTTCTTGTTGTCGCTAGTGACGTTTGGCAGCGGCGCTACTGTTTTCGCTGAAGCGCACAGTTCTCTGACGGCACGGAACGACCGCCAAGTGGCGCTGCCCTTTGATGCCACACCCCTCCCCATCCCCTTTGCGACGCCACTGCCCTGTACAGTGTACACCCCTGTAGAAGCCAGTGGCTTAACGGTTTATATAGCGAGATGCGACTCGATTTCAACGGAATTACTAATAGAATCACAGACTCGAAACCAGACGAGTGTATGGCAGCCAAACAGATTTCAACATATATATACATTTTTTCTGCTCTTGTTTGCTCCATCATCAAAGGGTTGACTTTGTCTAAGCCCAGTGCCTGCCACAGATTGCTGCCGATTGCTGTGGGTCGTTGTTGGTTGTCGGTACGAGATATTGCAACTGCCACCGCCACTGGCACCGCTACAGTCACCGACAATCTCCACCGCCACAGGCACCGCCACCGCCACCTGATGGCGACACGTAGCTCATTTAACCAAGCGCCAGTTGGCGGCGCCTCTGGGAAAATGTCGCTGTGCACAACCCCAACCCCCAGCCCACAACTTCATTTCCATGGGTGTGGTGCCATTGGTAGCGCTGCATCGGGTTTCCTGCTTGCCACTTGAAATGGCTTTGACCATTCTGCGTGAAATACGACCAGAGTTGCCCACGTTTCAGTGGTGTAGACACAGTGGAACATACAGCAGGGATTGGGGAAAGGTAGTTGAAGTTGCCACTTATTAAAACGCTGCAGCTTAGAGTTGCCACTTAAAGATGACGGGTTTTTCGGGGGAAAAATTAAATTAAACGAATTTTGTAATATTTCAAATTAAAACCGCTAAATTTGTCAAATATTAGCTAAAACGAAAGGCCACTTTGATTATAGTTTAAACTCAAATTTGTCTGCTGTGAATATAAATTCATTTTAAAGTTGGTACGTCAAAATTCTAAACGCTCTAAATACCCTGCAATGTTGAAACTTTATTAAATTAATGGGGAAAACTTCTAAACATTGTTTCACTGTCAAACAAAACTTTCTTTTGTTATATTTTCTGCATGTTAAGCCCATTTATACCCTGTTAAGTTTCATAACGATTTAGAAAACTACTTTCTTTACAGGGTATCTAAGTACTCCTTCAACACAACTTATTAAGAAAGCTTAGATGAGAGTAGAATGAGTAGAGATGAACCATCGCGATAGCTGAGCGACATTTGTGGCTAATGGGCACGACGATAAGGCCCAGTTAACAGAGTTAACACACAGTTGCCAATTGCCAGTTGGCAGTTGGCCAACTATAGATTAAAATCAGTTGATCAATCGATAGATGGCAACAAAACGATCGATCGTCTGAGGGGAAAAACGTGCAGTTGCAATTGCCTCATTAGGTGGCAACTGTTTTTGGCCAACATTTTGGGTGCAAATGCTGTCAAAATATTTGCACTGCAAAAAAGGGGAGGGAAAGGAATGGAAAAGGGGAATGATGGGAAGATAGAGATGGATATGTCATTGAGAGAAGGAAGTCCTGCTGTGAGGGTTGACCGTTTAAATTGTTGGGGATGGCTGCCTTTAAAGCCAGCTACACAGAGAAAAATAAATGATGTTTAAGCTTAAGCAAAGAATTAAAAGAATTTACTAAGCTAGTACACAGTTAGCTTTAACTTAAAATAAAATGCGGTTAATAACTGTACAAAATTTGGCATTTCTGAAGCCAATCAGACTTGACTAAGTGGCTGTTTGGCTTTTTATTAAATACTTGAGCACTTTTGAGAGTTATGTAAACAATTTTTGATTGAAAACATTTATGAAAATGTTTTTAATATATTTTTTCCTAGGTGTAGCTAAGTGTCTCTTTGGTCATATATCTATCAGACTGTCGGTCTTTCCGTCCCACTGTCTATCAGCTAGTTGGTGGCTAGCACAGTCAAGCGATTGACAAAGATGCCGCTGTACGCCCGACAATACCATCAGCCATTGAGATTTAATTGCAACAACGGCAGTTGAGCAATAAAATTTATGACCTACAAATAATAGGTCTTGTTCAACAGACAGTCGGCCCAATGCCAATCGATGTACTTTGATGAATGGAATCGCAAGCGAGCCGACTGCACCAGCAACAACAACAACAACAGCAGTAAGAAGCAGAAGTACAACAGTTACGGCAATGAAGCTAACAACGGCAGCGTTGACGTCGACAGCGACGTCGCCATTGACGCTGACGTTGACGATGTGCGGCAATTACGCGTAAAGTGCCCAAACAAGCGACTGTGGGCGAGGGCTGAGAGTGTTGGGAGTGATGAGAGTGTGGGGAAGTGGGGGGAGGGCTGTTCAAGGGGTGTGCGAGGGTTGGCCATATGTGGGTGACCAATTGAGCAGAGTACTGCACTGCAGCACCACCTGCAGTACCAACTAGAAGAACAGCCGACAGTTGAGTGACGAATGTTCTTGTTCTCGAGAAAACAACCATAAAATTAACCTACAGTTAAAGTTGCCTGATGCTAAGCTAAGAAATATTAAAAAGGTCTATAATCGTTACGTTATTTGAAATAAAACAAAATATTAAATAAAAATCGCAAAAAAATCTTTAATTATTCTCAGTCAAATATTGATTTAAAATTTAATTTAAAAATTTAAAAATTGCTATGGCTAAATTATTATTAATACATTTCCTATAGTTTTCATAATAAATAAGAATTTAATTAATTTAATACGCACATCTTAAGATGACAGCAAACACAAGCATTACTTGAATATAATTAAATTAATTATGCTGTGGCTAAGATATTATTTTTAAGTTCAAATATCATTATTAGAAAACCGAAACAAAATAGTTCTTATGTAAAAACAGTTCAAAAAAATTATTTAAGTCATTTTAGTTATTCATCAGTGATTTTACCAAAACTAATTAATTAGAATAGCAAAATATAATGGTGATATTATGTTTCTCTCTTTGTCCCCTTTTATCTTAATATCATATAAAAAGCTTTATACTTTATATAACCTTTCCTTTTAAAGCATTTTATTGAATTTATATTATATATTAAATGTAGATAACATTGGAGATGTGATTACATTTAATTAATACTATTGAGACTTATGAATTTTGGGACTGCATTTGATTCTATATTTAGTGGGATTGAGTCGTATACCGATCTAATTTCAGGTAGCAGACACACTTAATGGCCATAAACGATTCGGCCCATTGTTCGCTTAAATCTGTTAAGTACCCCCTAGATGTACACCCGCACATTCTTCCTCTCTTTCTCTCACGCCCTCTCTGTCTTTTTTTTTTCTTTTGCACTCAGCGCACTACTTGCATCTTTTGTTTGGCGCATTGCATTGTAATCGATAGTTTTCGCAATGCAACAATTGAAATCAATGAAATTGAGAACATTTGCAGCGAATTGATAATAGAAAAACACACCCAACCAAACAAACAAAAAATATAATAAAATTGAAAAGAATAGAATAGAAAAAAGGAAGGAAAATAGATTTTCGTAGGAATTAAAATTGAGGGCTTGCAGCAATTAAATGTACTTGACTGCATTTCAGAAACCGAAAGCCGTTAACCATCTCTATGCACACACCCCCATATAGATTTCTACCCCTGCCCTGCACAGCCCTGTGCTACTCCAGACACAAATCGAACTCAATATATCTCAATTCGTGAGTTTTTCGATCCCAAGTTCAATAACATTGTGGTTGTATTCGATGTATTGCCTCTAGACAGCTGTTGTCGATTTCAATTCTGAAAATACTACTCGAATACAACAGCAGATACGGCTCTTACCCCTGATCAATGATGCATAACATCAACAGATTTAGAAGAAGAATCGGAATTAGGAAATTAACTAACAGAGAAGATAAACATAGCGGACCGGGAGGGAAAACATTAAGTGTATATCAATTAATCACTGATAAATAAAAGTTACTAGATTGCGAATTTGCTTTCTACTCTAGGATTTCTCATAGATACTAAGGACACATTTCATTATTAGAGAACAGCTTGAAAGGAAATATTATCCAAAAACTAGATTAAACTATGTAAAACTACCAATCCATTAATTCTTGAAATTGGGTTAAAAGTTGTAAGCAGCAAAGAAATTTAAATATAAATAAAAATATAAATGCAAATATTTTTTTTTATCGGGAATTTATATAAAAATAATAAATAAATTTATTTAAAATTAAAGATGAATTTTTAAAGTAAACAAAATTTGTGGAAAAATTATTAGTCTACATTCATTGCTAGGATTGAGAAAAACTCAGAATAATCCACCAAGATCAATAGAAAAACAATGTCAATTAATCGGGATCAAAGAACAAAATGATGAATTCATCAACTGATAACATAAATTCTGATAATGCTTATTGGTCTTATATAAGATTTTCCATTATTGTAATTAAAACAAGTAATAAAGGCTAAAGTCGAGGGGGCCGACTATAGAAGACGCCGTACTCCTTCTAGTGCAAATTAAATATACAAATATTTAATTTTCGACCGAGCTTTCTTATGGAAGCTATAGGCTATAGTTGACCGATTCGGATAAGACTTGCTGAGGAAAGCTAGCATGGTACCATACACATACTATGTGAATTTAGTCACAACTCAGGTCATAGCTTAGCTCTACTCTTTTTAAGAGTACTAGGTTTAAATATATATCTACTCGATTTACCCAAAAAGTTCAGTAGGCTGTTAATTTCCTAGTTTACAGAGTAGAAATCCAAGTAAACCATTTTCTCAGATCCTCAGAAAATTTGTTTTTTTTTTTTTTGTCTAGTTTAAACAAAAAATATATCTACTACTTTCGTAAACGTATTTAAATATATTTCTGTAAATTTTTCACTTTCTTATATTTGGACAATATTAAAATGCGTAATCCAGGTCGTATTGTTGCTATGCTCGGCAAAGACTGTGTGGGAATTGCCATGGATAATTATACTACAGTGCGTCAGGATGATGCGATTTCAGGGCAAGGTACCGGATTTGTGAATCCCGAGTTTAAGAAAATGTTTAGATTTGGACAACGCGTGTTTGTTGGTTTCAATGGCCTTCAAGAGGATGTTGTGCAATTGCACAAGGAGTTGAAAAGCCGACGTAAAATTTATGAACGTAGAGAAAAGTCACGGGTTACTCCATCATCTTTGTCAAAGATGTTGTCAAATTTTCTATTTGAATATCGTTTTGGTGCATTCAATGTTGACTCCATGATCGCTGGCATCGATCGAAAATCTAAAAAGCCCTACGTCTATGCCGTTGATCCATTTGGTCATCATATGGCCAAAGATGATTTTGTTGTGCTTGGCGATGAGTCGGGAAATCTGAAAGGAAACTGTCATCATGATTGGCGTCCCAATTTGGACCCAGATGAACTGTTCGATGTTATGGGTAAATCATTAGTTTCAACCATGAAACCTGATTCACTGAGCGGATGGACTGCCACAGTCTTTATACTCGAAAAGAACAAAATAACGGAACGTTCACTGCAGGGTTTTTGAGTTCTTGTTAACTTAATTTTTTAGTTAGCAGATTATATAAAATGAGCATATTTAAAGAAAGTAAACTCTTTGTTTTACTTAGAAATAGTTTCAAGCTTATTGGATTAAAGTTTAGTTTAGTTTTGAGGTAGTTGCAGGTTTTGTTAATCAGCGTGGTTAAATCATATTGTAAGCTGGTATTTGCTGCTTATCTTAATTTGTATTTATTCTTTTCTTTCATCCTTCTGTTTATCTTTCGTCGTCCTCCTCCGCCTTTTTGTTCTCCCTTTTGCCCTGGCATTTAAGCATAGCAATTGCAATTGTTATTCCAATTTCGAAATCCCAGTTACAAATTGCCCAACTGTTTGTCAACCGGCGAACCGACAACAATGCCGCCCCCTAATTAGATATCTCGTATAACCAGAGCACCAACAACAACAACAACTGTACAGTAGTAACAACAACAACAACAATTTAATTTCATTTCTTGGTACAAATCGCAAAAGCGTAAAAATATGTGACAACGTTGAACGCATCGGTCGAATGGTCACTTGTCCACTTTGTACACTTTATACACTTTATCCACCTCCAGCTGGTACTTCTTCTCCTCTTCCTGCTCCACCTCCTCCATCTACACATTGTCCCTATTCGGTCCAATGATTGGATGCAGTTGACGCCCACACGTTGCGTCGCCTCTTTACATAATGGAGAGTTTCATGCGAACTCCCCCCAAGAAACAATGCAATTGTTGTGCAAGTGCGTACCCCTATTTCACAACCCTCTCCCCCTTCCCTGCCTCTTCGCATAATTGTGACACGCCCACCTTCTGGTCTGCGGGACATTTTGTCACAGTGTGTGAAAGATCTGTAAGCGTAGAGCTCGAGGGTTACGCTTCGTCTGTCGACTAGGTGAAAGTATCCGTTGAGACTCGAACGGAGACTTAGGGGGAGACTAAGACGCAGACTTGGGCGCTTCACGGTGTTCGTCGCTTAGGGATGATCGTGTCACGTGATTTTTAATCTCTTTAGTGCTCTAAAGTAGTCTTTTCCAAGACGAGTACAGAACCAGAATCAGTACAAGAATCAACAAAACATTTGTGTTATAAGAAATACTTTTCTTAACTTTCACCAAGTCTCCACAGCTAAACCATCCCTTTTTTGACTATTTTTTACCGTCTCTAAACTTCAATTTGCAAAACTTTACTCAATTTACTTTAGATACAAATCTCCCCAGGTTATAACGTCTCTACACTAGTCTACAAAAAATATCTAATCGCCATATAAGCTTTTCACGACTTTTTATATTACATTAAATACTTAATGCCACCCTAAGCTTATCTCCTCCAACTCCTCACAAACTCTACACTAGTTTTCTTTACGCTGCGCTTCCACGCATTTTCTCCAACACTGTGGACTAATCTACACTACTATGACTAACTCTACACAAATTGTTCACAACTCTACCTACTTTCAAGTTAATTAACAAAACTAAACTTCTCTCCACCACCTCTACGCTACTCTTCTCTACCCTACAGTACACTAACTCTACACTATTCTCCCCTAACACTACACTAACCCCCACAAACTCAACACTACTCTCCACCAACTCTACACTCCCAGGCATTACACTCCACAACTGCACACATTCCAGACCTACATAAATCACTGCCCAAAACTCGTGCACATACGCGTCACATCGTGTCGTTACATGTCGGAGCCAAGTTAGCACGCGTTCATCGCTAGACGCGACTTGTCTCGGCTTGTCTCGACTTGTTTCGTCTCGTCTCGTCTTGTTTCGATCGACGTGGCCACTGGCCATTCGCTTGTCTTCTGGGTGGGCGCCTACAGTTGCTGATGGTGTAGTGCTCGTTGGTGGGTGGGTGGTGGTGGTAGCGGTGGGGTGGTGAAGTAGGCTGGGTTTGAGGTGTATGTGTCTTGGCTCGGGGCAGGGAGTGAAGCATTTTGCATAACGCGACAACATCATGTAAGCTCTGCTCTCTCTCTTTTCTCAGGCCACGGCAATCAAAACAAAACGAAAAACAAAGACGCCACAGACAACGGGTAAAAATTGAAACCACCAAAGTGACGATGGTGGTGACGGTCGGCAATGGTATAGTGCTGGTGCTGGTGGTGCTTGTGGTGGCGGTGGTGGTGGTGCCCCAAAGTCGCCATCATCATCATCATCGTTGTCCATCGTCGTGCATTTACAATTTTCTGCGAATTTCTTGAAATCTGAACGAGCAATAACAAGCAGCACACAATAACAAACACACACACACAACACACACACACTGGCACACACTGAAGTCAATCACACACAGAGAGAAAGGGAAAGACAGCTTCAAAGTGCTGCAAGTCGATCTTCAAACAACGCCCACCCTCTCAACTAGCCCTTAGCCTTGGCCATACACTTATTGCCTCCCCTTTTCGGTATATTTCCCAACACGATCCCCCCTCAGCTACCCTTGGCCGCCCTTCGCCTACCGCTCTACACCACTGTTCTCTCCTTTCTGTTTGCTGCTTTTCTTCTGAATTTATTTCAACAAACTGCTTGCCCGCCATCATCGCTTCGCAATTATAATTAAGTTTAATTGAGTGATTGACGTTTTTAGAGAGTGCGCGGTCACCCACAAATCTACAACAACAACAACAATAATCTACAGCAAATGGCAACGGAAGAGATTATGAAATCAACGAACGGTCGGACGATGTTGACGATGATGACGGCGACCCGCCATAATCACAACAAGTCAAAAAAATGTTGAAAGGCAATAACAACAACAACAAAAATTACCAGCAACAACAATGCTTGTCGTCCCCTTCGTTTGCAACGCTGAGAAACCCGCTCGAAAATTGTTTTTCATACGCCCCGTTGTCGGCGTGGGTGGGCAACCGCCTCCATCAGCAGCAGCCTCCATCTTAGTCGATCTCCTCGACAAAATATTGTGGTTGCTGCTGCTGCTGTTGTAGTTGTCCCGTCTCCATCTCAATTCTTTTACTTTGTTGCAAGCTGCACGAAAAAATCACAGTACACAGCAACAAAAAAATCTAGTTCAATTCAAAATCAGCTAAGAAATTGAAATAAAATTCGAAGTAAAAAAAATAAATTAGAGAGAGCAGTAAATTTTTGATTTCCTTCCACAAATTACGCAAACGTCTTTCCAATAAGCTTCCACTTGTATTGCAGCTTGAGTATTTGATTTTTGTCTCAGTGTAGCTACCTCATGTCGCCGCTGGCCACTGGACATTGCACAAATCCGTCGCTTGATTCAGCAGCAACAACAACCTCAATGAAAACAGCAGCAAACGTTGACAATTTCGTAAGATTTGTTTGTTTTTTTGATCAAGAGTGTTGAGCTTTAATAAGATTCATAACCTAACATTTTGGGTGGTCCACGTGATCCGTTAGTGGATTCAAGGAATAACCGGAAATATGTTTAATGTATTTTGACATTCCCGTCTCATTTAGATTTTCCATTCAAATCAAAAGCAATTGTTATCGATAGCTTGAATTTGTCAGCTTTTGCCATCGATCATATATCAATTCTTCATTTAATTCATTTTGCAAAGCTTTCCAAAATTAAAGAATGTTGAAAACAAATATATTTCCAACTGTATAATTATATAAATATTGACAAATTTTTATCGAAGATTCTATCGCAATCACTTTCTTGAAGTTAACAAATTGGGACACTGTTGATAGATAGACATTAAAGACTATTATGTCTTTAATATATCCAAAATGTCGATTTAATCGATTTTTAATCAGCTTTTTAATAGGGTTGCTAATTTATCTAAGAAACAATCTTTTATTTTTCTTAGAACTTATATATTTCCAACTATATAATAATACAAATATTTACCAATTTGCATCAAAGATTCTATCGATATCACTTAGTTGAAGCTAACAATTCGTGACACTATCGATAGAGTATTTCTAAACTTTAACTTGATATTTGTCGACTCTATTAAGGTCTTCTATACTAAATGCATGTTATAAGCCCACAATTATGTATGTTAATCCTATTCCATTCATTTTTTGCTTCTGGTTAAACCCTTTTTCTCCACTTCTTTTCGCTTGTGGCAAATTATTCGTCCAATCAATGAATATCGATTAAATGAATCGAGTCACGCATCAGATTATGTTAATTATAATGTTTCAAATAAAAGATTATACAAATCAACCGTTAGGTGTTACAAATGACCAAACACGCAACCGATTTGAAGTTTGTCCGTGGAGACCGGGGACAGTACCGACCAAGGCAGTGAACAGGGTATTAAAAAAGTGGGCGGGGGTAGAACGACCTACATGACAGCCGCTTGAGGTTGTTCATTTTTAGGGCTTTCAGCGCGATGATCGTTGATTTTGATTAGATGATGATGACCAAGAATAAAAAACAGAAACCAACAAAAATAAAACGATTGAACGGATGCTGCATGTTTAACCTGTAGACGAGCAAACCAGTAGACCTTTAGCTACCAATTTTCATTCATGTCATACTAACGTTCCCCACTTTCCACCTTACCCTACCTATCTTCTGTCCCTCCCCTCTTCCCGTAAAAAATCAAATAATTTGTTGGTGTCGACGGTGCGTGCGTGCATTTTATTACGCGCGGATGTGATGGGTCTATCGGGACCGAGACGAACTCGGGGACCACAGAGAGACGAGTTGCTTTGAAAAACTGAAACTGAGGCAAATGAATGAGATTTTTATGGCCAGAGAATTTTTAAGTGCGACGTCGTTCGCCAAATAAGATGATCGCTCTGATTATTGAACACGCCACAGTCAACGCTAGCTAAATACCTTCAACTTCTAGCTAACAATTTGGCTTGCTTTTTTATGCGATTTCTTTTACGACATTTTGGGATTCCGTCATAAATATATACCGAATGGAACTCAATTTAATAGACTTGTGCTTTAAAAACTACAAAATCGATTTGGCAGCCAAGTTTGCTGGCTTCAATTTGAATGCAACTTTAAAGTTTTACCAGTCTGAAGAATGTCAAGAAATAAGGGGTATCTTCGGCTGCGTGACGTTAGGTAAAAATGTTTATACTAAGTATTTTCTGCATTTTATACTGATTATTCCAATGGGCGCTATATGATATAGTCATCCGATCAGGCCGATTTAAACATATAAGTTACACATTTGGACCAATTTTCATGAAGATATCTTGAAAATTAAGAGACTAGAAGGACATGGCTATATCGACCCGACTGTTGATGCTGATCAAGAATATATATACTTTATGGGGTCGGCCACGCATTATTTAAAGTATAAATAACATAAAACTCTCTACATAAGTAAAATACATGACCAATTTACAACCGCTATGAAAAAAAAAACACACTAGTCTTAAGTTGATTAAAAGTTAAAAAAAAAAAAAACACATTAATCAGTCTTCTAAATATTATGTATTTTTTTTAGACCGCTGCATAACAAAATGTTTTCCAACACCTCAAAAAACGTTATCTTTTTTAGGCCAAACCTTAGAGATGATAGATGTATAATATTCCAAGCTAAGCCTTAGCCTTTTAGTTAAATTTATACACTTAATTTAAAAAAAGTTTCTAAAATAAATATTTGTGATTTATTTTAAATTGCAAGTCTAATAATGTTGTAATAGAACTAATTAATTGTAATTTACATATAAATGTTAAAAATTAAACACATAACCTAACTTGCTTCCCCACAAAACTCTAACGAAACTTAAAACTTTGTATGCTTTTTGTATGATATAAATACTGTTCACCTATAGAAAACTGAAGAATTCAAGTGAAAGCTCAAAAGAATTACAAAAAGTTAAGTCCTTTACATTTGAATTACAGTAAAAAATCAGCTTAAAGCTTACAACTGTAAGCTCCGCTTCTTATTGAAGTTTGTCTCACATTTCACTTCACAGCTTTAATGTGAGTGTCCGAGTGAGTGAGTGAGTGTGTGTGTGTGTGTGTGTGCGCGCGTGTGCTGTGAGGTGTGTGCATTGCATGTGAGCAGGTGAATGTGGGTGTTAAGGTGTGAGATTTTCGTATCAATTGCCCGATGGGTATATCGATAATTTACGCAGGCGTCAAAGTTGCAAATATTTGTTGACAGTCGCACATCAATTGCAGGTGCAATGTTTAATCAGTTATTTAACCATGCGATTTGTACATATAGAAACAGACATGTATGGCTATCAATTTGGATATATACTTCCATTTAATTTATTGAACATAATCTTTATGTTAATAAATTACTTTAATTAGTAACCAAATGGACATTTATTTATTTGATTTTTGGGTCAAAATTACTTTGTGCCGCAATCATTCGAGAGGATAAATATTTAAAATGTGCGTTTGATTAAAGAGAGACTAGTTTAAAGTGAATTCTCATAAATAATAATCAGTAAATATTAGTAATGTGAGGAGAGTATTTTTTTGTTAAAATTTTGTCAATTTACTTATAGAATTGAACTGAATATTTTGTTACGCTCACTTCGAATATCATCGGCAAAATTGCAATAAGTTAATTATTAAAAGTTTTTAAGTAATATTTTCATTTTGTATCAGAACATTAAACAAATTTAAATTTTGACAGTGTTTTTTGTACTTTTTTAAACAAGGTTTTTGTATTTTTTAAGTTTTCCTTAATAATTATACAAGCTAAATTTGCAAACATTTTAGTTTCGGTAAGCAAAATCAACTAGAAACAGATTCAATTTGCTAAAACAAAATGTGTGTGCAAATCGACAATAATTCTTAAAAATCCAACGTAATTAACAATTCTTTTTTGATCAAAAATAAATATTTAAAAGTCAAACCTTTTCCAACTCCTTTATTAAGCCCTTTTCTTTTATTTTCTTTGATTTTTCTAGCCTTCTCACGCTTTCTCTTCTTATCCTTCGTTTTCTATTTTAACTTGTCTTCGCTTATTACATTTCTTTTAAACAGTTTTTCAGGCGTTCAATGAGTTGTTAAAAGAGCACTCTCTTTTTCTCTCCCTCCCACTACCTGTTTCCCCTTTTCCCTGTCCAATAACGTTCAGTTTAATTACGTGTTACAGTTGCACGATTTTTAGACCAGACCAAAACTGTGACTCATTTTGGCCAGTAGCCAAATAGGCTCACAAGAAGTTTCGCTTACAGTTTGAGCAGCACTGCATTGGCCACCTCGATGCTGGTCAGATCATAATAAACCTGTTCGTTTAAGTTCGTTAAGGCGAGGCCTCAGTTCCATCTTCCTCATAATCATGTACGTCATCATCGTCATAATCAAAAAAGAGCACAAAAAAAAAGCTGAATATCTTCAGTCATAAACGGGCGGACGCGAAGCCTCAACTTTGTTAGCTCTACAGCCCCTTGCCCCTCCCTAACCCCTTCCCACTTTCCTTATATACCTCTTGAAACCCTTTTTCCCCTCTGCTCCTGTCCCATCACCACCACACTCCGCAGACCCTGCAGCATGTTGTGTGGCTCCAACTGTGCGCTGTACGCAGTGGGGCGGGAAGGGGGTGTGGCATAGTCAGCAAAGGGGGTCTTGATCTTGTTGTTGCTGTTGTTGTTATTATTATTGCTGTGCTTGTCGTTAAAGTCGTTATTATTATTTGTGGCTCTTTAAGTGGCTCATTCGCTAACTGCACGACGACGTTGGCGATATTCGTGTGCCTGCCCCTGCGCACAGTGGTACCAAATTGACAACTAAGGAAAACCAAAAAAATAAAAGGAAACACTAATCATTTTTAAAATTATTTTGGTCTTGTTACAAATTGAGTGATTTTCATACAATTCTAATGCACTAAAATCATGTCCAAGCTATTTTGCTAGTACTACAGTGGCACAGTGTCTATAGTCCAATAAGTTTATTTTTATTTAGCTGTGCAAGTCGAGTAAAAGGGGTCAATCTCGGTGGTGTATACTAAGAAAAATTAATTGTGTATGCCAAAGTGATAAATATAATTTGTATTATTAACTACTTAAATTTGTTTACGTTGTTAACAGTTCTCCCATTTAACTCCTCGAAAATCATGTTTCTTTTATTAATGTTTATCTAAATAAATTTTTAATGATTTATGTATATATTTTTTGTCTATAAATTCATTGAATAATTGACAACAACAGTTTCTCTATTCTATAAAAATTATTTTGTAGTATCGGTCTACATAATTGGCTTGAGTCAGCAAACTATAAATAACTAAATAAAAAGCATGTCATTAACGTAAATGTTATACAATAATTCAAGTATTTTAAAAAAATTAAATAAGCACATTTTTAATTGACATTAACATCTTTGCGCACTCTTGCTTCACTGTGCGCTTGGACATATTCGTGCGCCTGCGCCTTCGGACTTGACGTCGACGCCGACGCAGCGGCTGATGCCGACGCTAACGCTGACAGCGGCTGCGACGGTGGTCCACTTGGCGCTCTCGTGAATTGATTCATAAAATATTATATCATTTTTTTTCGTTGCTTGTTTGGGTCTTTTTTTTTGCTGCCTTTTCCTTTTTTTTTGGGTATTTTGTGGATCGTTTGAGGCTTTGTAATTAGCGTGCATGTTTACCCGAATAATTTCACTTCATGGCGCTCGTTGAAGAAGTTATTATCAGGCCTGAGCCACAGCCTCAGTCGCAGTCGCAGCCTCCGTGTATTTTGGGGCACGAACCGTACGCGACGACGTCCGCCAATTAGCGGGGACCACTGTCCAAAAATACAAGCACACATGGTTATAAACACATATATCTATATTCTTCTGTTTTTTTGTGTATTTATTTTTTTGGGCAACTGTAACGGAAGGAAGTGGCCCCGCCGGTTTGAAAAGCTTGTGTCTTAAGTTAACTTTAACTTTGACTGTGGCTGTGACTTGAAACTTTCATTCCAATTCTTTTTCCAATTCCGATTCCGATTTTGAGTCGCTTCTTCAGCTGTAGCCGCTGGCAAATTGCATAAATCAACGTGCCTGGGATCCGTGATCTTGGGTACGGCTCAACTCGACTCGACTCGTCTCGTCTCTTCTCGGCTGCCTTAATTGACATACTCGTATATAGACCACCGTGCTGACATTTTCCGACGAACTGTCGCCAATTTATGGAGGGCAGCCAAAGGGTCACGTCATGCGTTCGCGCTTGACAGCAGCTCGTAACTTCTCTCCGCTCTACTCCACTCCACTCTGGTCTTCTTTTTATATTTTTGTGGATCAAGCACAAATGTTCATCGGAAGCTTAACTCAGCTGACCAGCATTAGAGTTGACAGCAAAATCAGTTTAATCAGTCTGAGAGCTTAATCAGCCGCAAAGTTTATTAGAGAGCAAGTGAGCAGGAAGCACAGAGGGTGTAGAAAATTTATGAAAGGGGATGCATGAAAGATAAACACATAAATTTTTACATTCAAAAGTAAGAAATTTAAAATCTCTGCATATTATTTGAACACCATTTTTAAGTATGCAAGTGTAGGGCAAGTGCAGTAAGGCTTTTGACTTTTTTGGAGCTTAAATGAATGATTTTACTTAAACAGAACAAAAATTCTATATATAACTAAATAGTAGTAGAAGATAGATAGATTGTCATGAATGAAGGATATGATATGAAGGATAAATAAAAGGTATAAAGCAAAAATAGATAAAGAAAGAAGGCTAAACATATGTATATTGAATAACATAAATTACTTTATCTCTTTTCAGAAATATTGCATTTTTTATGAAAATTTTCACTATTAGTATCTTTGCATAGAATTTTCTTTAAATTTAAATTATACAATACAAAAACTAATTGAATTGTAATTTCTTATGGAGATTTTATTTTAAAAGTTTTTTAATGGCACTTATAGCTCATTTAGTTGTGCCATTTCTCGTCTGTCGCAAAACTTTCTTACAGTTAAGGTTACATAAAAACCTCAGCTTAGGTAATAGATCGTACTACAACTGTTATCGTGTATTTTCATTATTAATATACAAAATCTCTTAACTTTAATGCACTTCATAGCATTCATACACTCTAAGTAGCTATTTCAACCGAAAACTTTCACAAGCTTTAACGCTTACTATATTTAAAGCAACACTAGCCACTATCAACTCACTAAACCCACTAATTAAAGCCCTTAGTCATTTGATTGTCAAAGCAGCTTTTAAATGGCTTTAAAGCTGCTTTAAATGAGCTTTACCTCCACCTCCGCTTTGGTCATTAGCTTAGAGAAAAAAAAACAGAAAAAATTGGATCGTCGGCTCTTTGACTCCTCTACAGTTGAACGACCCATGGTTGCTGTTATCGAGTTATCCTGCTGAATGAGCCTGACTATAACCTACTGTACAATATGTATATCCTTTCAGTTGGATCAAATTACATACACAGAGTTCGCTCTTCTCGCTTCTCATTTATCGGTCGCGTTCCTCTGATCTTTTTCTTCTGCTTCTTCTTCTTCTCCATGTTGTTATTATTATTGTTGTTGTTGTTGTCAAGGTTCTTAAGGCAGTTGTCGTCTAAAATGTGGATCAAAAGCGCCGCAATATCCTGTGCTTGAATTTCATTCATTCACTAAGCAGTTCATTCCGTCTCTTTCTCACTCGCTTCCTCCCACTCCAACAAAGTCTGTCGGTCTCTCTTTCCCTCCCTCTCTCTCTCTCTCTCTCCCTTGTTCTTTCTTTGATTTTGGGCTTATGCTAGTAGACGTCTAATTAGCAGCTGCTTTTTCGTGTCTAGTCTAAGTATCAGGTGTGATTACCTTTGTCTTAGCACAGCTACCTAAACACTTCATTAGACAGATATTCAAATGGAGAGCAAATTTTGGAATACAGTAAAATGAATCTTTTAGAACGTGTCAATTTTAATTTCTTATTTATCATAAAATATAAAATGATTTTATTTACATAACTCAAAAGCTTAGAATGGCAACGATTGGGTAGTAAATTTCGTTAACACTTAAGAAGTGAGAGAAAACTGATTAATATTTTTATGAAATTTAAAGGGGTTTAGAGAGTTTAGAAAAGCTAAAATAATTTCTTAGAATTTAAATAAAACTTTTTGCAACATTTTCTAACAATTTTTCAAACTGCTCCCAAGTTTTGGTAAAGGTCGAGCCTAGAAACTTCGTTTGCTGAAGGGACCCCAAAACAATATGAAATCTAGAGGAAAAGGAATTATTACAGTATTAAATTATCAAGGTTCGACCTGTATATGTAGGATAAAAAAATATGAAAATTTCCTTATATTAAGTGGCTTATAAAAGAATTTTCGAGAATGCACGAAATTATATTCGAAAGACAACTAGAATCGGTGTTATTTTTATAAACAATCTTTATTATAATTACTAAATAGAAAACTAAAATCAAAAATTTTTATCTAAAGTGTATTCATATCTTATATTTTTACAGAAAATATTGTTATAGAAATAAGAATTAAAGTGCAGGAAAATTATCGTTAAATATTATATTTTAAAATTACAGATTCCATTTAAAGATACAATCAACTTCTTATGCCACTTGAGTTTTATCTTTAAAGATTTTACAAAGAAAAGTATCTTTACATTAAATGTTGACAAAATATAGTAAACACATTGATATTTTATCTGAAAATTGTCTACCTATTTATAAGTTAGACATGCATAACAGTGGCACTTAAAGAACACAGAAAGGACATACATATACCCTGTGAGGATGAAATCTTAGTTTTCTGTGTGTAAGTTCTTAAGTTTTTCAATTTTCATACAAGTTTTCATCTTTTCTCAACAAACTTAATTCGAATATTTTATGATTTAAGCATTTTAATGAATATTTAACAACTAAGCGAAGATTTTGCAAGCAGTTTTATAATATGCAGGCAGCTTTAAATTTGTAACTCCCCCTCTGTTTACCCATCCCCCACACGCCTCCTTCCGCCCCCCCTTCCGACCAACTCCATCTCTTGTTTGCTGTCAAGTGGCGATGCCAATGCATTGACCTCCTTCACACGCAAACACACAGAAGTACAACAAAACATACGCATATACACACACTGGCACAACAAACAACACACACTTACATGGCACTAGGCAATAATGGTTGCTCGACTTGCCCCGTGCAACGGGTGTGGTGGAGGGAGGGGGATTAAAGTGGGGCGTAACAACCCCTTTTCGGGTATTTTAGGTACAGCCCGCCCTCTAGGCACACACATACAGTTGACTGTGTGTAGGTAAGCCCGCCTTTTGCATTCTTGTGATTTCCTGTAAAAAGTGCCCAGACCCGGGCTCTAAGTGGCCTAATTAGCAACCGTGCCTCGATCAACACCACTCGGCACCACCGTCATCGTCATCGTCGTCGTCGACGTTGTCGTCGTCTCGTTTGTGGAGTGGCTAATGCCACAGTAAACACACACATTCACCTCTCTCGCTCACTCCTCGCTATGTATGCACAGCACTTTACACACACACCCATGAGTGTGTGTGTGTGTGTGTGTGTGTGTGTGTGCAAGTATTTTGCATATTATTTCACGCCATTGTAACGCTTTCAACGCGAGCAGCAGCAGAAGTTGCCCCAACAGCAACAAAAAAATATGTTTAAAACCAGCTAGTTAGTCTAAAACAAGTCTGCTCGACTAAGCAGTGCCCTGTGCTCTTAAATACCTAGCGAATAGTCTCAAAATTAAAATTAATTAAAGCTTAAAACATAAAACGAGAATTGAAACTTAAGAATCGTAAATAAAAGAAAGAAAAAGAATTATATATATGAAAAACAGTATTTCGAATAGTATTTAAAACTTTTAGAAGCTTGGGTCTTAAAAGTGCTTTTTAATGAACATAATGCTAGTCTCATTTTTACTAAAATTAAAAAAATAATAATTGAAAATAATAACTATTTAAAAAGTTATGTGTAAGTAAAAGTGATTTCAGCGCATAGTTAGAAACACTTGATTTTTAAATACTTATTTGAAATATTTGTTGGATGTAAACAAAAAAAATTTTGATATTCAATATGTTTTATTAACAAATAAATCGGAAATGATTTTAATCATTAATTTTCAGCAAAAAAAGGCGAATATACTCTTGCAGAGAGTTTAAAAAATGTAAGTTGGGTTTTTAACTGATAATTCGCAATACTAAAAAAAACATGAATTAAATCCCTTAGTTATTATGAGTTTTATTCAAAAAGTTACAAGATAAAAATGATTTTAAATTTTCAAAAATTTGTCCTTGAGGATTATGAATTTTTCGTGCTACTGTAAAATAATTTTCCAAATAATCTTTACAATTTTTTGGAAGCTGAAAATTTTGGTGCGCAGCTTATAACCTTTTTTTTGTCTTATTATAAACTGTACGAAGAGTACGCCTTTATCCACAAAACAATGTTCCCCGTTCACCTCTGTACACAGGGTATTAAAAAACTAGCAACAATGAGGCGGTTGAGTGGCATAAAAAGCTGTCGCCCAGACTGAGACTGAGACGACAACGACGCCACCTTCAACTAGCGCACATGCCACATGCCGCATGGCACACACACAACCACACACAACCATACACACACGTGCACCTTCATGTCCACTTTTGGCTTTGGTCTTTGGCGTCGCTGCCAGCACTTTGGGCGGTAAAATTCTCTCAACACACATCAGCAATGGCGTCGCCCATAGTTTACAGTTTGATTGCAAGGCTTCCTACCTCCCTACAGCCCTCTCTACGTACCTCGCCCACCTTTGCCTACCTCCCGCCATGTTGGCTTTAGCATGGCTTCCGTTTTGTTGCTGCTGCCACAGAGCCATGATTTGTTGCAGTTGCTTTTCTATTATTTTTTTCTTCCACCTTTTCAGCATTTTTTTTAGCTTTTTATCAGCTTTGGTTTTTTATTTGTTACTGCCACAAGGTGCCAGGCCACACAGTGGATCATTTAGACGTCGTGCCACATTGGTATCCAATTTGCATGCGCCTGTCACACAGTACACACACACACACACAAGTGCTCTCCCTTTCATACCACCTGCCACGCCCCCTGTATCAAGCTTTGTAGCTGTACAAACAACCAATCCCAAAGCGCACAATTTGCCACCTACCTCGCCAAAAAGCCACCTCAGGCACTCAGGACGCAATGTTGTCTATCAAATGTTTCAACGCCCCTCATTCCTGTTCCGCCCCCCCTTCAAACAACCCACCTCCCCTCCACCCGTTGCAACTCAATCAAATGCTTCCACTGCTTTAATTGAGTGCCATTCAGTTGAAGTCCACATACATACGTAGAACTCAGCCTCTGTCTAATAATTTTAAAATAGTTCAACATGTCTTGATTAATTTTAATCAATTTCAATAAAGAGCTTAGCTTAGCTTTAAAGCGTTTTCAACTCTTTTAGTTAACGTATGTAACTAGAACACTTAAACGAGCTTAAGAGTATCTAGTAGCTTATAAAAATCGTAACATATATTAAGACAATTGGAAAAGATATTTGCAGTAAACCATGTCATTCAAAAATGTCCTCTATTTGGAGTTAATTTCCCAATGAAGACTGGTTTATAACGATATTTTTAAACTTTTAAAAGTTAGCAAATTTTAAATAATACTTAAAAAAAAGCTATAGGATATAGTTTTCCCATCCGGACCAAATTTGGCTTAGATAATTATAATATTACTTTACACATAGTTTTTTGAATTTGGTCTTGATAGCTTTGTCAGTTCTTAAGTTTTAAAATTTGTGAGGGAGATAGGAGGCGTGGCGATAATTTTAACTTAGAATGATCTACCTACACATTAAAGTAATCTATGTACTTGGTACTTGTATTTGGTGTTTCTAGCATTTAACATCTCGAATATCTCGGCGTTCATACGGATAGACAGATGGTTAAGATTGGTTTGCACAAACCCAATATACCCTCAATAGGGTATAATGAAATTGGCTTCCACAAAGAGAACCCAAACAAAATAGAACTTACTGCAATAGGCTATTTTGTTTTAAGCAGCTTATTAGAAGCATACTGAAACTAAGTAGTTATGTTACAAGTATAATTTTGTCTTTTTATGTTACTCAATTGTGATTTATTAGTTGATCAATAATAAAAATCTAACTTAAACTTATAATAGATCTAACAGTATCTGAACTTTAATACTATGTTCAAGAAAATATTTTAATTTTACTGTTTTCTTTGATACTGAACAGCTTCAAATGGAGACTTATAAGAAAATACTTTAAAACATACTTTAAAATATAAATTATTTCTGTGTTAGAAAAATGTTAACTCATTGAGAAAGAAATATTAACTTTAATCTAAAGTATTTTATCTGAAATTTTATAAGTTTAAATGTGTACTGATTTATTTTCAAACTATTGAACATATTTCTTATTTTGTAGCTCTAAATTTCAGACACTACATATTTGAAAAGCGCAGATAAAACCAATGGAAAACGAACGAGATGGAGTTTGAAGAATGATGAGAAGCTAAAGAGAGGGAAGGAGAAAGAGAGAGAGTGAGATATGGGGTACAGTTGTGCCAGAAGTGCGCTATAGCTGCTGCAGTTGGTTGCCTCAATTAGTGGCACGCCTTTGCCCACACAATGCGCTGTGGCAGAGACAACGTTGTCGCCCTGCTGTCAACATAGTGAGTTGCAAGCTGCAAGTACCGAGTACCAAGTACCGAGTACCAAGTACTGAGTACCCAGCTTTACGTTGCACGTTGAAAGCTGCTGGCAAAGCAAAGCAAAGCAGGTTAAAGCAGAGTAAAGCAAACCTTGTTGCATTGGGCGAATCAAAGCAAAGTGTGCAAGTGTATGCCATTTTAGCTCAGAGCCACACACTTTGTGTGTGAATGACATGGCACAGCCAGTGGCAACAGCAACAACAGTGACATGGCGTGGACAGGGAGGGGCAGGGAGAGGCAGGTAACAACCACAGCAACAATTGCAGCTAGAAGACAACCTCGACTTGTGCACAAAAGCGGCGACAACAACAGCAACAAGATGAAACAACGTTTGAGTAGATGCCCCGACTATGCAGATACCCCTTATACAAGTTACACAAACAGTAGCATACCTTATGGCGCGATCTTCGATTTTACAAACTTACAACAGTCATAACTTTTAGAATATACAACCGATAATGTTAAAATGATGCACGCTGTTTGTACGTACTATATGCCAGCTATATAGTTTGGAAAAAATGTTTTAAATGTGCTGACACAGATTAAAATGTACTTCTGCAAAAATCAGTGGTATCAAATTTAGAAACAAATTCGGTTAAATTGATTATTTTTCATTAAAAATATACAAGGAGGTATAAAATATAATTTTGTATTATAAAGGAACACTTTAATCCTTTTTAAATATTCTATTATATTTCATTGCCCACTTTAAGTCAGTCTCACGTTATAAAACATCATAAATTTAAATCATGTAGATAAAAAATTACATTTAAAGGAATATTTCAATGTCAGAACTTCATTCAAAAGCACCCAGCAATTGATGGTATGTTCCTTATGTTTGCTAATCTAACATCTACCAATCAAAACCAATATGCCTTTTGAACCTAAGAGTAAAAGGTATAGCTGGAAAACAACAACAACGTCAACAACAGCAGCTACAACAACAACTGCCACGTTGATGATGACAACAACGACGACACATGAAGTCGGCTTTGTCAACTAGAGAGCACTCTCACGAGAGAGAGGTGGAGAGAGAGAGAGTGAGGTAGGGGTAGACTGCAGGATTCAAGGGGACTGAGAGTGGGACACAGTTGGGTTTTCTGGGGGTCTGGGAATGTGCAACTGCAACTGTTGCAACTGCAACTGGCATGCAAATTACTGTCGAGCATGCTCATCTAAATTAGCAGAACAACAGATGTGGGGGAGGGAGGAGGGAGAGGTAGAGGCGGAGGCGTAGAGTAGCTAACGTAGGGGTGTGGCAAGTGGCACATGCACACACACACGCACACACGCTTGCAACGGTGGCATATGCATAATTATTTTTATTATTATTTTCTATGTGTGTTTCGCCCTCGTCATCGTCGTTGGCGCACTGATTTTTTGCCGCATAAAAAAGGAACTCCCCTCCACCAACCCCCCCTAGCCCCTAACCCCATGCCTCTTTAACCACACCCACTTCCCCGCCCTCTTCGTCTGCGACAGCGACGCAATGTGCCGTAAAAATAATTATGGCTGCAAACTGCACAATTCGTGGGGCCCAAAAACCTCAGACCTGAAGCTCCTACGCAGTCGAAGGTAGGGCCAGGGACTGTGTAGGGGGTGTAAAGGGGGTAGGGAGCACTGCAGTAGGTTTCCACACCCGCTTTGCAACGCTTTCTGCACTGCGCTGTGGCTACACGGTTAAGTACGGCTAGGAAACGCGGCTCTTCGCTGTTTTTCCACCCACTCCGCTTTTCCACATTTTTTTTTTTTTTCTCTCTGTGGTCACAGGCATCTAATGTGCAATTTTGTTGTTGCCACGCCCACTCATTGGGGCTCTTTGTGGCGGTAACTGTACTCCTTGTCAAGGGTTAGACACACATTGCAATAACCGAGGCAAAGAAGGTGCAGGAGGATGAAAAGGAAAAGGAAGATTGAAGATGAGACCAAAAAGGAGCTGAGGCAATAACAGAGTGACAACATTTACATATCTAACGGTAAGAGTTGAGGGCAGGAGAGAAGGTTTGGGTAGGGTTGGCTAGCACTGGGGAGTTGTGCAACACTTGATTCGATTATGATAGGTGCTGCCTCAGAAAGTCTCCTCTTTTCATTCTTTGCATCTTTGGTTACTTTAAAATTTCATTATTTTAAAACTTTTTAGTCCTTAGTTACATTTTATTGAGTATCGATTGAAAAGAATGTTCAAGTTTTGTATATACTTGTTAATACCATATAAATATATGTAGTTATTTTTGAAAGTAAATAATGTAGTACGTAGAAGTACTCATTATTACAAATCATATGAATATAAATGTTAAACATTTTCATAAAATATTTTGAGTAATTTATATAAGCACAGACCTAGGAATTCAATATAATACTACATAAATATTATTGAAAAAAATGTAGATTAAAAGAACTGAAGTGAAAAATCTAACTTGAAGAAGCACATTAGACTCTTCAAAAATTTCTAAAGTTAAACTGCTCAACCTTTTTCTTAAGCTAAACAATTAAATAAAAAAGAATGTTGTTTCAAAGATGTTAGTTTCATTTTCTTTAGTTTGTAAAAAATTCCATTTTGTAAATTGTTTTTTTTTTATTATTCAGCTAATTGTGTTGTAATAAAATTAATCAATTTATAATTATATCCCATGAATGGTTTTAAGTTTACTGTAAGTGAATCTCTTTTTTATTCGAACAATTACATAAAATAAAATGAAAATTCAATAATTACTTTCCGATCAAAATTTATTAAGCCCAGAAAACGAACTATTTCATATAGATTTATTTTAAAACAAATCGCTTTCTAGCTTAAAGAAATATAAGTCAACATGCTTAAATATAAATAAATATAATATAATATTCCCAATTAAATAAATATAAGTTTCACGGTCATCTTTTTAAAGTGTATAAGCTTAAAACATAAGCAAACTGAACTGACTTTTAAACTCACAAAGGTAAAAAGCGGCTATAAAAAGGAGAAAAAAATTGGAATTTGTTGAACAGCGTACTGAGCTTATGCCGAGCGCTACTTTGGTGACTTTGAGGCCGACGTTTTTTTCGGGTGGTTAAAAGGCTTTGCATTAACACCACCAACAACCAGCTGTAAGCCTTGAGTTAAACAGAAGCAGAAAAATCACAGCCAGCAAACACCCTGAAAAGCGACAAAGAGAAGAGGAGGAGGAGGGGAAGAAGTGGAACAACAGGGAGAAGCAGAAGGAGAAGTTTGTTGTAGCCAACCAAACGTCAAATGAGCTTGTTTCTTGCTTTTCTTGTAATGGGATTTACCTAAATGAGAGCTAATAATGCCAAGAGGGGGGCTTAGAGACGGGAGGAAGGGGATTGGGTGCTGAGACTGGCAATGAGTGGAAAATATTTCCGGGTGACGCGACGCAGCGTCGACTGCAATTGAAATGTGCAAAATTTAACATGCCATTTGATGTCTGGAGGGGGTACGTAGGTTGGTTAGGGGGGCCGAGGTGGTACGAGGGTAACTGCCATGATTATTATTAGCACATTAGACGACGAGCACACAGGAACCAGCAGCAGCAGAAAAAGCACCAGAAGAAGCTGTAGAAGAAGAGCATAAAGTGCAAAAGGCCACTCAAGCAACACACTCGACACTCAAGGGTCCAAAAGGGTCCAAAGGGGTCCAAAAAAGGAGCCACCCAGCATACGGGGAGTACAGTGCTGCAAGGGGAGTACAGAGTCTAACGGGTGCAGCGCGAAAAGGGTGCAACACTGACCTGGTTGACATTTTGTAAGTTGTTTCGAGTCGAGCTCAAGGAAGCGTTCAAAACGGAACTTGCATATGGCAGCCAGAAACGCAAGAGTCCAATCTGCAACCCCCTTAAACCGCAACACAACCTCCTACCGTACTACACCCATGGACAGCTCCTCTTACCCCATTTTAGGCAGGACGACAAATTGTCGCTTCTAGAGCCACTTGGGCTAAATTGCATTTCACTTCAGAGCTTGGCGGGAATGGGATAAGTTCCAAAAACACCGAAATTTAAAATTTATTTTGGAGTTTTTATTTCTTAAATAGAACAAAAAATTATATGTATATGAAAACATAAAAATTTATGCATCTTTTTCATTTTTTTTACATATTTTGAATAACCAATTTCTGTTGATCAATCAAAGAAACTTGGTGTACATTTTAAAAAAATTTTAGAAATTTGGAAAGTTTTTATATTGAACTAATTGGAGTAAAAGTACTAACAAAAAATTTCAAGAAAATTTCAATTTCAAAAATGCATTAAAAAAAATCCAAGACAGTTTTAAAATAAACAATTTAAATACTTAAATGTGTACATTTTATGTTTTACAAAGAACTCATAAACTTATATTCAGTCTGATTCTTGATTTTAGAAAGCTGTAAAATCAATTCAAACTGAGTTTTATATTTTTCTTTTTTGCAATACATATTTTGACAAACCAATAGGAATATTTAATTTCAGACAAAGCTAGCAGCTTCAACTTAAAAAAAAATTTATTAAAAATTAGTTTTGTTTACAATTTTTATAAATTTTTGAATTTTTGAATAAGTTTAAGTATTAGTTTTAAATATAAACATATTTCAGTTACAAAAACTCCACACAAAAATTAATTAAATAAATAAACTTTAGATTCAATAAAACGAATTAGCAACTTTTAACAGTTATTAACAAAATGTAGATACTTTTTAAGTAATAAAAAATCTAAGTGAAAAATTTGTTGACTTCTCAAGTTACACAATTTTGCGTATCATTTAAAAACATAAATTTTATCAGACAGAAAACATAACTTGACACTCAACGAGATGCGGTGAGGGGTAAGTGGATCGGTTTGGAATACCGGGTATATACTATACCCATACCTATGCCTATACCTCGATATAAAGGAAGTGAGGCTATGTGCTAGACGTGACCCAGGTCAAAACAGCTCAACGCGCATCTCATAATTATCTCCGCGCTCCGTTGCCGTTCTGAAGACTCAGGAGACAGTTTAATAATCATAAAAATAGCCATCGAGGGGTTCTAACCGAACCATACAAAGACCAGACCAGTACCGAGAGAGACTGGGAGGAAGAGAGGGAGAAAGGGCTAGAGACCCGAGGGGGCATGCATAGATAGTGATAGAGAGACAGAGAGAGAAAGGTAATTTAGCTTGTTGCATGTTTCACAGCAGAGTTGCATGTGCAACGTGTGTGTGTATGAGTGTGTGCGGCATGCAACACACGCTACGCTCATTTTGGCAGCATGTGTCAGCTGTTGCAGCAATGAGCAGCTCAACAATCTACAGGAAATATCTTAATTCAAGCAACTAGTTTCTAGTCTAGTAAATAATTAAATTATAACTAAAAAGTTTAAAACCAAACTAAACTTAATTACTGCTTCACAGCTTAAAACTCTAAAACAAAACTAAACAAATCTTATATTTATACCCCGTACTCAAAAAGAGTAGAGGGTAGTCCTCTGTACTAGATTTAACGGGTAGAAGGAAGACAATTATAGGCTTTAGCTCCCATATAATAAATCGGTTGAAAATTTTAAATTGTATATAAAAATGCTCACAATAATAAATTCAGGATCTTTAACAGTCTGCTCGCTCTACTGTAGCCATTACTTGTTATTCATATGCTGCTAGAAAATACAGCACTCGGAATCTGTTTAATCAGAACTTAAATTAACTTATTTTATACTTGTTTTCTGCTCCGCGTGAAAATCACCTTTGTGGAGACCTCGACAGATCTCTAGCTATGCCAAGAAGCTTCGCGAAAATCTCTTTTTAGCTGCCGAAATGTAGGGTATTTGTGAGTGCGACTATTTGGTGACTTTTATGAATTGCATCTTTGGTTTTTTGAGTGCGTCAATGGCAATTGCGAAAACAAAAGCAGCAACAAAATGATTTCAATTCATAACTGAAAATAAAACGTTTTAGTTGTTGTTGTTTGTTGTAGGCTGAGTTTTGCTGTTGTTGCTGCTGCTGCGGTTGTTTCATGCTACTTTTACCATAATTGCAGGGCCTGAAAAGCAGACGATGAGGACAAACACCGACATTATGACATCGGGAAGCGACAAGCGAAACGCAACTTGGAAACATAATTACAACAATTTGTTGCCTAGTGTTTGGCCAACAGAAGCAGCAGCAGCAACAACAGCAACAACAGCAACTACAACAAATAGTCTTTTTATTGTCATGCTTGAATGATGCAAACTGGAAAAGGTCCAAAAACTATGACGACAGAGGAACGGCAAAGAGATTGTCACGCACGCACATTCAAAAAGCCATGCAACATTCACAATTTGAATTCACAAATGTGAATACCTAGATGCCACATGAATGTGGCAAAGGTGGGAAAACATGGTCTGGCCTCCACTCCATTCCCCTCCCATCTCCCTACCCAACCGCAGAGTGCACTGGAAGAAAAGATGAAAGCATTTTAGCACACAATTCGTTCAGAGAAAGCAAAGAACTCAGAAACTATACGACCTAGCAATGCGTAATGTGTTGTCTTTGATTTTCACTTGATTTTCCAATTTTACAAGAATTATCTTTTTCTGATATTTTATGTACAAAAGTTATACAAAATTGAATTATTAAAAAAATAGGTCAATTCTAATTATTTGTGTATTTTTCTACCTTTGGGATTACGATTTCATGTGTTAGAATATGATTGTAATTTTTCTAGAAAACTTTAGGTTTCTTCTTGACAATCTACATAAATTTTTATTCCAAATGGGTAAAGAAACACTAATTCTAACAATAAGAAAAGCAATTTGGCATAAAGCATATATTTTTTGAGACTCTTCCAATGCTCCCTTGTGCAGCTTAAATAAAATTTTGCTTAAGTTAGACAGTATTTAAACTGTCTTTAAGTTAAAGTTTTAATATTTTAATATAAAAACTAATGAAAATTTGTTAATAAATCCATCTTTCATTCTCATATTTGACCCTATTTCTAAAATTAAACTATCTAAAAACAGTATTCGAATAGACTTAATGTACATAATTTGTTTGAAACTTTTAAGATAAAATCGTTTTCCAAATAACCTACTGAAGTTTGCCAACATTGGATATGACTTTCATTTAGTGCCGTTACATTTGTCGCTGTGTAGCGACAGATCAGAGGCAGAGAGGAAGAGGGAGCAATGGCTAGAGTACAGTTGCCACACACTTCAACAGAGTCAAACCGCCAGCAATGGAAACTAAATGGGAAATGGAAAGGCGAAAACCAAAAAGAAAATGCAAAAAAGAAAAGGCAAAGGCACAAAAAAAGAGGGAGAAATGCTCGTCACACTTCATTTCAACGCTTTCAACGCTTGTTGCGCCTTCAAATAATTAATTGCCGCCTGCTGCAGCGCCCCAAAATTTAATGCAAAGTTTAGCAAATACAACAACGGCGCCTCTTTCACTACCTCTCCACCAACCACTCCCCCTTTTTGCCCCTGGGGATCTGCTGCTCCTCCCAATCTCCCCCAATTTCCGATTCCCGATTCGACCGTTTCGCCGACTAATTAACAGAGCTGAGAGCGCAGGCGCCAGAGTTTGTTTCGCTTACGGTATTTTTTTTCCCTTCATTTTTTGACTTTTTTGTTGGCTCCGCTTTTTTATAGGATATGAGCGCCACATGCCTCATTATCAACAATTGCATATTGTGGCACATTTTACAGTTAATTTTCTGCTCGTTTTTTTCTCGCAGTTTCTGCTTTTTATTTTGTTTTGTTTTCCCGCCAGCAGCTGCAATTTTTGCCGCCTTCTTGTGGTGTGTTGCAGCGCTCCTGGAGTGCAACGCCAAATACATCGATTATATTATCTATATATATGTACATATGTATGTAGCTATTGCAGCTTACATTAAGTATTATTTAATACTACTAGATGAAGATTAAAATATGTGATGATAAAACTGAAAAAGGTATTATGTATTCCAACTGTAGTTTCTTAAGCTCAAGATAGTTTTTAATGACAAAGTAAAAATAATTCTAAACTTAGTAGATCACAGGAGTGAAAAATTATGTAAGAAGTGTACTTAAAAGTAGGAACACCCGTTAAAAAACATAAGGAAACCAGTAGGAAGCTAAAGATTATATGAAATAATTAAGTGATTATAAGCAATTTAAATCACAATAAGAACAATAGCATAAAAAGTAAAAATATAGAAAAAATCCACTTTAAATAAAGGTAAGGTAAGGCTAGGTGGTTGCTGGTGTCGGGAACGTTAAATAAAACAATAACAAAAATATTTTATTTTCAAGAAATAACAAAATAAATTTTATTTATAAAAAAAACTAACGGAATACAGTTGTAAAACTCATAAATAGTCTTTAGACAAACTCAAAAAGTTAAAAAGAAACATTTAATCTGTAGACTTAAATTAAATCAACAAGTTTTAAGCACAAATCCAAACTCTAAGTGTTAAAAAAAAATATATACACACACACACACACTCCTCTGACAAAAAGTTGTAATAAAGTTTTTAGCTTTCATGACGTCAAAAGAACCGTTGACTCTCTCAATAAAATTCAAAGGCGAAGCGTGAAATTTGGCGCCAAAACAAAAAGCGACGCGATTGCCAAGCGAGGCGAGTGCGAAGAATGCAAAAGTCAGAAGCTGCGTGCGTCAAAGGATATTGAAGTTCTGGGCAAAGAATTCGCTCTAAATTCGTTGACTTCGTAGCGTCACAGGACACAGCCCACAGGACAACGCACACACACGGTTCTGTGACAAAATGCCAGGATGCGTGAGGCATTCAAAAGTTGAGCAACTGCTGAGTGAGCATGGTAAGAGTGCTGAGGAGCTATTTGCGTCTCGCTTGCGCATAGTGCCAGCTCGAATGTTAACGGTTAAACTCCGCCCACAAAGCGATCGTGCGCATTGTTGTTGTTGTATTCGTTGTTTGCATATGTATGCGTGCGTTGTGTGTGTGTGTTTGCTCTTTGAGCAGTTGACAAAATTCGTATACGAAACTCACCACAGCAGTACAATTACGCTCAAAGCAGCAACTCACACACAAGCACAAGCAGACATGCACACACGTACAGGCAGCCACACGCACGCACACAAACGTTCACATACAATAAAGACAAATCGCACGCCGTGGCTGGTTAGCGAGTGCGAGCAGTGCCGCATGCTAAACCGAACATCTTGTGGTGCTCTCACGACGTCGGCGCAGACGCAAGCGCGCTCTCGCTCTGCCCCATGCCCATAGCTGAGCCGCAATGTAAAATGGTCGTCGTACTGTGGGCGTTGCTCAGCTGTTGTCTCGTTTGCACGCATGCAGAGAGCAAGGCACAAGCACTAATACCCATACCCAGTGTATGTGTGTGACTGTTTCTTCGTGTGCGCGAGTGTGTGTGTGAGTGTGTTCGTACGTTTTTCGTACGTTTAACAAATTTGCATATTTTTCTTCTTTATGCTTATTGCATATTTTATTCATTACGTTCTGGCGCTTCGCGACGGCAGCAGCGACGTCAACGGTGGCTCTGCTCCTCCATGAAAGTGTGATAAGGCATTCACAAAAGGCATTTTGCTCCGAGCCCCCTCCCTTCCCTGTCCCACCCTCTTTCTTACCACTCCTCTCTCTCTCTAGCAGTCACACACGCTCGCCAATTGCTGCCATATTATTTGGTTTCTGCTTTTGTCTGTCTGTTTATTTGTTTCTCTTCTTCTTCTTGTTGTTTTTCTTGTCTTTATCATTAATGACACCATTTATTTTATTTTCCTTTTTCTATCCTTGTTAATATTTATTGTTAATATTTCGTTTACTTTAATGGAATCTGCAGCAGCAGACAGACAAAATATCGTCTCAGATTATATCTTACTTCAATATCTTTCATTTATGACACTCAAATATTTACAACTATTTTTATTAATGCTCTAAACTTATTAAACGGCTTTAAATTTATTACGAAGGCTGAGTATTTTATTTTTATTAAATTTAGTCAATATATGTACTTAATTAAATATTTAAACCGAATATTAAATTTAAAGAAATAGTAAGATCTTTATTTTTCAATTATTTAAAATTTAGGTACAAATAAATTATTTTATTATAGTAGTAGTTATAGTTTTAAATACGTATTATTATTGTTAAATTTAGATTTGAAAATATATTATGTAATTATATTTCACAGTTTCAAGATATTAATCGTAGTTTTTATAGTTCAATAAATTTATGATAAAATACTGATCAAACTTAACATTTTTATTAGCTATAACAAATTTCATGTATTTTTTTCTTAATTTCATTTATTTTTAGATTTTTCAACTTTGAAATCCTGTCTGCTATTTGACAAAAAAAATACATCAAGTTGTTTATTACTTTAAGAAAAAATTATGATTTTGAATGAAATTTACTAAATTAAAGATATCAAATATTGTAATTACTTAATAAAACTAATTTTAAGATTGACTATTAGGTTCGGTAAATATAATAATATTTGAAATCTGCTTATAATCAGATCCTCCTATATCTTACTCCTCGGATTTTTGTCCAGACGATGTTCCCAAAAAAGTGTAAAAGTGTATTTTAAATAGTATAAGTACTGCAAATTGAAAATTTCTAAATTTTATTTATTTTCAGGCGAAAATTTAAATATTATAGTTCCATACATTTTTTAAGACAAAATTCAAAATTAACAACATAAAAGGAATACTTACTTAATTAATAATATTTTCTTTATTAAGAATAGAAAATATAATTAAAATATTATTTATCACCAAAAAAGAAGCAAAGTTAAACTGATTTGAACTTAAGAAAAATACATTCAAAGTATATACACGAATTAAGGTATTAGCTGGATCTTTTGGCCAAACTCGGCTAAGAGCTAACATACGCACACATGCTTGCGTGTGTGCCTGTGCGAGTGTGTGTGTGTGTGTGTGTTTTAAGGCATTCCCCGAGTTGTTCTGATTGCTCCAGTTTCGTTTTTGGCCGACATAAAGCAAACATTATGGGCAAACAGACAAATCTGTTATGCTGTCTTTAAAGGACACGAAACCAGCAGCCAGAAAGTGCTCCTCAGGGACCCGAGACTTAAAATGGCCCCAACGCACACACACAGAGACGACGTCGCAATTTTTCGTTGGCGTTGCGCTTTTTGAGTACTTTTTTTTTTTTGGGCTACCGCAAAAGGACACAACAGAAGAGCAATAAAAATGAAGAAGAAGCAGCAGCAGCAGATGATGCCGAAGAAGAAGAAGAGCGTAGTGTGCTGCGTAGCGTTTCTTGGCTGCGAATTATCCTTGCCTCCTGGCTCCAGACGGCCTACAACACACACACACACACTTGCGTATACGCAAAAGCCGACACGCGCAAGCGAGAGCGAAAGAGAGAGAGAGAGCGTAAAACCGGTTTGGAGTGAATTTCACACACATTCAACTCACTCGACTCAACTACGCGCAGTTGACGTCGCTGCCGCTGTCGGTGCAGCTGGCGACGCCATTGCCTAATTAACTGAGCAAATAACATGCGCTGCCAGCGTCGCTGCCGTGGTGAGTTCGTGGTGTGTTCGTGTGTGCGCGCAGCCAGAGAGCGACTACAGCCACGGCAAATTGTCATTTGATGCCCTCCGTCGGCAGGCGACGCACGACGGACGACGGCAGCGTTAAAGTGCAACAGTTTTTTTTTTATTTCTTTTATTTTCGTTTATTTGTTTTTGTTTTTGTCTTTCACTTTTATTTTGTTTACTTATTTTATTTAATTTGTTTTGATGCAACGCTGCCGTCGGCTGCTGGCTTAAGCTTTGGCTAGAGGATCAGTTGAGCAGCCATTTTGTTTCGTTCGCTCAAGCAGGCGCGTGGGTGGGCAGAAAGAGAAGCAAAAGTAGAAGAGGAAGCAGCAGCAAACGGTGTCAAAATGCTTGTCGCACACTGCAGCCGCCGCTAGCGACAGCAACGGCGACAGCGACAGCAAAAAACTAAGCTAAGCTAGGCTAAGCTTTTACTTTGCGTCGCTGTCGCCGTCGCAGTCACTGCTGTCGCTATCGCTGTGGTGAACACTTTGACTGCCGACGTCGCTGTCAAACGCAATTTTGTTGCCGGCTGCACTGCAATCGCTTTCGCTCGCTTGGTCTCTCTCTCTTGCTCTTACACGCTCACCATATCGCTCTCTCTGTTGCTCCCTGTCTGTCTGTTTGCTTGCTGTGCTTGATTTTTGTCGCACAGCTTTCGCGCTGCCAACGCTGACTGCGCTGCCGTTTTCGCTGCTGGCGCGACTTTGACTTGGACTTGGACTTGTCTGCTGCGATTGTCTTAACCCGGTTCGGCTGTGTTGCCTGCCTTGTGCTTTGGCTTGGACACGTTTCGGCCTGCAGCCGCTGCCACGTATCCCGTATTTTTGTATTTTTTTGTTCTCCACGCTAACGTTTACAGTCACATTCACGTTCTCGTTCTCGTACACGTTCTCGTTCACGTTCACACGTTCGCTGGCACACAACGTCTTGTCTCTTGCGTTCTACGAGATTTCTTGCGTTATTTGCGTTTACCGTCGCGTAATCGTTATCGCCAGTGCCAACGCTATCGTTATCGCCATTATCGTTATCACAGAACCTCGATCAAATTAAAATTCAAATTGGAATCAACTCTAAACGAATCGCGTCGCGTTGGTTGCCATTTTATGGATTTTACTCGAAAACTTTTCGAATACATTTTTTTTGTTTTTAAATTTTTTTTTTGGTTTTTTTGCTAATTCAAAACGGTTCGCTGAAGAAATCCAAAAAAAATTATAGAAAAATCGCAGTTATTTGACAGTGTTTGACAGTGCTTAAACAGTGTTGCAAAGTGCTTGACAGTGCTAATCAAAACATAAACAAATAAATTAAATTAAATAAAATCAAATCCAGCGCAGAACATCGATTAACTCAAGGTTTGATCAGTGCCCCAAAAAACAGCTTAAAAGCTATGCCAAAATAACGGTTTTAACATATGAAAATGAGCTTTTTTCTGACGGATTAAAACAGTTTTGTTGTTTTGGCAACGGCATCGTCAGCAAAGTTGACATCGGATTACGGCTAAATAATGAAAAACTTTAAAAAACATTAACTTAACTTGTATCAAGTTTCTTGAGATTGTTTGAGCTGAGATCTCAAAATTCCTTTTGTTTGAACTTGCTCATCTAATTCCTTTAGGTTGTTGTTGTTGTTGTTCCTCTACGACCCACTGCGTCCCACTAAGACCCTGTTCTAGGCTTATTTGTAAGGCCCTTGCAGCAGTTTATGCAATACTAAATCCATTCAAAAGCTGCTTGGCATACTGCACTTGGGCTTAATGTTGGTTGAACAATAGTTAGAGGAATTTATACCCAACATACTTAATCGTATTAAAATTTAAGCTAAATATTCTAGATAGAAGCTGGCATTTTCTGGACATAAGCTACAGTGTTTATATTGTATAAATTTAGAACACATATACAAAAGTATAAAATAAACGATTGACAAATTTTGTATAAAATTCTCAATGCTTTTTTGGTTTTTGTATAAAATTTAAAAAAGTCTTTCTTGCCTAGTAAATAAATAGGAAAATCAGCGCTACTAGAAGTAGAGCAATGTGTAAATTTGGTTGATTACTCGACTACCAGACTCAAGTTTTATTTACCACATTAATTACACCATAAATCTGTACATAGCTTGCAACACCTAGCGGAAAACAACTGAGCTGTAAATAAGCTAAAGTAAAAGTGGATTTGGTTACATTAAAACACCTCTAGCTATTTAAATATAACTAGTTATCTCAACTAGCTACTGTGCTAAACAGTTGCTAATTTGTTATTATACGCTGTCATTAACAATTTAAACAGTAACAAATTTTCATTACCAAATTTGTCGACAATTCAAAACTTTGCACTGTCTGAGTTGACTAAACCCTTTGCAGCGTCAACTCAATCAAAAAGTCGTCTCGGAATTATATGCATATAAACAAATTAGTGTAAATATTTGTTAATGTGATAATCTGTTGACATTATGAATGGAATTATAGTCTAGTATTGCGACTTGTTGACTGCATTCAGGCGTGACGGTGACGGTGACTGGGACTGGGACTGCCACGAACACGAAGCAAAAGGTGTAAAACGCATTTCACACAAACAAAAGCTTTTTGCTACAAATAAATGACAGACAAAACAGAGTGTATACAAAAGGTGTATGCAAATTTCTAGCTGCATTATGCCAACTGTTATTAGCGGGTTTCAGTTCAGGCTAGATACGTGTATGAGCCGAGAATGGCAAACGGGTAACAAGTTTCAGTCTAAACTCCGGGATTGTGTATCATTTACATTTGTCAAATCAAATTTGACAGCTGTGGAAAACATAATAAACCCGCAAGTCATACACAGCGCACCTTCTCTTTCACTCTCCCTCTCTCTCTCTCTCACTCTCTGTCTCAGTCAGTCACTCACTCGCTAGCTGGTAAGCTGGTTAGCCGGTTTTGGTAGGCACAAGCTGACGTGCCATACAAAAGCGTGGCAAGAACTTGATTGGCTTTATTCACAGCACTACAACTCAACAGATCCCATACGGTCCGATCCGAGATGAGCTCTTCCTCTGTCTTGTTGTTGTTGTTGTTGTTTTGAAAGCATTGACTTGTTTGTGACTTGCCAAAAGTTCCGCTCACTTTTAATCACCTCAAGTGCGACTTTCATGTGCTACACGTTGGGCGCCGAATAGATTTAAATGTGCTGTACAACTCATTAAAAAATGTTAACAGTCACTGAAATGCTTAAAATGTAATTTCATTTTGCTATTCTACAGTTATTCAAGCAGTCCTCGGCTTGTAACACTTTAAAAGCTGTTGTTCCTAGCAGAAAGGAGCACCAAGTTGGGCGCCATCGATTACTTTTTCAAAGTGTTGTTAAAATTAAAGCAGTTTTTAACTTACTAACTAAATACAGCAGTTTAACACCGGGTATTCCATATAATTATTTGTTTTTAAGCATATCTCAGCTTAAAACCGTTATTTCTAGCCAAAAGTCATGCCCACGTTGGGCGCCAAGAACTGAAAAATGCTTTTCTAACATCGCTACGCTGAATGCCAATGCTTTTTTGAAATCCCCACTGGACAGTGCATTAAAAATGCCATGACTTATTAAGGTTTAAACGCTGAAATGGACCGAGAACTTCAGATGCATAGACATGAATGAAAGCGGTGGCGAAAAGGGGTATGGAGTGGGAGGGAGAAGTAGAAGCAGTGGCTGGCATTGAAATTATTGTAAGCTGTTAAGCGGTGAGTGGAGGGGGGAGTAAGAGAAGTGAGGCAGGAGCAGTGAACGAGGTCAGAGTCAATGTAAAGCGAAGTTTTGGAAGTTCCGAGTTGAAATTGATTCAAAGACTTGCTATAAAATGCAGAGTGTTGTGTTCTGTTGTGTTTCGATTGTTGTTGTTGTTATTACCGGCGGAAGAATGGAATTGCCGTTGGATGGATGCTTTTTACGTAGCTGCAGTTATCGGGGTTGAAAAATGTGAGCGACGACGCACTTAACTAAACTATATATATAAAGATATATATACAAATATACATAGCATATAAATTGAGATGGGCATTCATTGTAGTCGTTGTTGTTGTTATCTATTGAGTGACTAACGCGCCAGCTGACGTCCCAAAACAGGACATCCCTTTCAATGGAAAGGGTCTCAGTTGCCCTTCCCCTTCCCGTTCCCCTTCCAATTCCGCTCCTGATCCTGAAGCAGCAAACTTCAGTTTCATTTACAGCGCACGCAATTTTGTATCTATAGAGAATACAACATACTCATTGTTGTTGTTGTTGCTGTTGTTGTTGGTGGTTGCTGTGCTGCCTATGGGCTCTGTGTGTACGGCTGGTGGGCTGTTGTGGGTCTTGTGGGTGGTTTGGGTGGTGCTGCTGCTGATTTTCCAACGTGTTGTAATCCCATTTGCAGGATTGCGGATTCAGGAATCAATTACGAATTTAATTTATAACAGAGCGCGCGCGTCGTGCACAGGAAACATGAAATTTAGACAGGGAAAGGGAGAGAAAAGTAGGAAGAAGTGCAGACTGGGGAGAGAGCAGTCCTCAGGAGGGTTGTAGCAGTGGTGTCGGTTACAGTGGAGCAGCTCTACGTTGGGGCAGGGGGTTGGAAAGGGGGCGCGTTGGGGCTGTCGCTGTATTGATTTTGCCCAAGTGCTTTTTCCTCAGCTCTTCAAAGCTGTCAAGTCAGTGCAGCATCTTCATTCCAACCACAAAAATACACAAAAAAAAATCACTAGTAGTAAAAGAACACTATAGCAAGCCGACAGCAAAAGACCCTGTACTTACTGTGTGGGCAGGTTAACTCCTAAACCACTTGGTCTATAAAACCCAAAGTTAATCTTACTAATTACCTAATTTCGACCCATACTTTCTATGGCAGCCATAAATTATATCAAGCCAATTCTTACCACTTATATAGACAAGGCTACTCCAACTGTTTACACATGCACAATCAGTGAGTTTGATCAACGTATCTCAAATTTTTCCTTCTAATCAGCTGCTTTAGAGCAATAGCGCCTATGGGTACTAGTCGAAATAGTGGTACGATTTATACCAAATTGGGTTTACATACACCAATTAGTCTTATGCACATAGTGTATGAATTTGGTTTAGATGGTTGCAGTACTTAACAAGTTATCTAGTTTTCAAAACACATTGTTGCAAACAGCTCTAACTTTTGAAAAAGCTGAAAAATAACTATTTAAATAAACAGACAGTGCTTTGTAGACATGTCTGCTGTTATATTTTATGTATTAGCCATAGACACGCCTCCTATTGCCTGCAATTCACTTTTTTTCCAACACTTATAGACCTACACCATCTCCTCGTATACAGGGTCTTTAAATGAGATGGAAACTACTCAAGTCTCAAGTCTGACAATGTCAGGTGCACTGTTCCCATTTTACCAGCAGTCCAACCACGCCCCTTCCCCACTCCCCTGCCCTATCCGAACCACTCTCTGCTGCCATCGCTTCCATTTACCAGGGAGTGCAAAGCCAACTTAAAAATTCTTTTTCATTTCTTGACATTGCTCAAATGATTTAGCTACAAAAGTTGTGCATACGCCTGGTCCTTCCCCGACCCGTTCCTTAACCCCCCTTCACCCCCCTGTCTGCATAATGTATACAACAATTTTTGTCTAACAATTTGGCGCATTTTCACGCTATTTGTTTGTTTATTTTTTGGTTATTTCGCTCGCTGGAAAAACACTTGACAACTTCTTGACTTCCTCCTTAATTGCTATGCAAATTGTGCGAGCTTTTATTTTGTTTGGATTACATTTGTTCCTCTCAAGCGCTTTAACACTTGTCATCCCAACAAGTGCAGTAGCTTTAAGAAGCTTTACTTTAATTGGCTTTAAAGTCAATCAATTAGTTTCTGGTCTTAAGTTATTTAAGTGCTAAGATTTCTATTGTTAACTACTCACTTGTTTTAAGAAGAAGAAGGCTTAAACTGAATATAGTTATATCAAATTATTACTTAAAGTTTGTTGGAAACGCCTTAAAAACAGTAAACTGTTTGGTTGACATTTCTAAGTTTATTCAACTTTCATTTAACAATTCTTAATGCTGCTTAATGAGCTTTTTGAATTAAGCATTCACTGAAATAACTAGACTGGTAGAAAGTAGAAAAATTATAGCTGAAAAGTATTTAAGAAAACTAGAAAGAAAGACTACATTTGATCAATCCCACGCCGGAATTCTTTTTCTATAAAAATCTGCAATTTTTTCCCGCTTTGTCCTATTGAAGCTATTGAATACAGTTGACCGATCCCTACCAAACTTGCTGAGGATCTTTTAAATCATAATATACACATAATGAAAGAGTTTGGTTAGTTTTCCATCATATAAATTTCCTATTTTCTAACAATTTGTCCTATGTGAGCTCAGGTATAGTTGTAGGTTATAGTTCTACGATTCGGATCAAACTTTTACAGTGCCTAAATAGACATATTTGAGTAGTACTTGAACTTTAAAGCTTAAACCGCCAAAAAGTTGTGTGCTTTTCTTAATAAAGCTATTTAAAAGAAGAAAATTAACTTAAGAAAGTTTCGCTTTAACTTAGTAGCAATTCTAATTCAAATGCTCAATGCTGAATAACATTTGATGAGCCAACGATATGAGAAACTGCTTTAAATTGCTTCGCATGTGCTTTAAAAGCTTTCGCTTAAAGCTTTTGGCGCTTTTAACAGACATTTTGTAGCTGCTCATTTGCCATTGGCAATTGAAAGCTGTCCAGCTGTGACACCCTCTTAGCCAAGTTAGGAGACAAGTTGCCAACAAAAAGAGAGAATGAAAGAAAGAATAAAAATAAAAGAAACAACAATTTGCGCTGAGTCATCGCTCGGTTGGAGGGCAAGAAAATGCTACTTTTTGTGACAGCATCACTTGGCACTCTTAATACAATATCATAATGGCCAAGGAGCTGTTCCACACAAACAGTAGCAGCAGTAGGTGGGGGTGAGGGTAGGGGTGGTGCCAAGCCGTGTTGTCGCACAGACAAAAGTGAATTCCAATTTCAATTCCAAGTGCGAGCAGTACAAGAAAAGAGAGCGAATTTTTCGCATTGTCTGCGAATTGAAGAGTGCCAGTGGCGCACCCCCAGCCCCTAACCCCCAACCACCCACTCACCCCCTGCTTTCTCTGCTCTGCTCTCCTCTCTCTCTGCTTCCTTCTTGGTACACAAATTGAGCTTTGGTATTGCGTCTGACTTTTACATTAATGAGCATGTTTTTATTTATAAGTGTTTTTCTGCTCCTCCTCTTCGACTTCTTCTTCCTCCTCTCTCTCACTCTTACTCTATCTTCTTCTACATTTTCTTGTTATTTTTATTCTTCTGTTTTCTTTTCTTCGCTTGTTTCACTATTTTATTCAGCGCTTTTCTTTTGCTTTCATTTCATTTGCTTTTGTTTGCACGTCGACGCTTTTGTTGTTCTTGTTTTCTTGACGCAAACTTGACGCTCTTGATACCCTGTATTTGACAGTTATGACCAGAAGAGGTAGCTAAGCTTTATTGCTTTTTATTGCACGCTAATTAACTCTTTCTAAGCGTGAACTACAGCGGCTAGACAACAACTGACGTAAAGTGTATAATCCCCTAAGGATTTCAAGTTTTTTTGTCCAATTTGTTTAATTTTTAAAACTAAAAAACAACATCATAGCTGAAGATTTTGCTGTGATTTTTGGTGTCATCACAGCTTAAGTGCTGAAGTTTAATTCTTCAAAATTTTCTAAAGTTTTGTTAGCAAATACTTAGCAAAATCTTACGTGAAAACGATCTAAAAATTACTGATATTAGCTTAAGTTTTTTCAGTGCGAATTTGTCTAGGAATTTGGGTAAACATATTTTTTTTAAAACTAAGAACAACTACTGAATACTTAACGTAGAGCCTTTTCATATAATAAAAGTAAAAAAAAACATCAGCAACCCGAGAAGATAACAATTTATTTAAAAAGTGTTCCTATACAAGAATTCTTTATTTGCTTTAAGTATTTTTGGAATCAACTTGCTTTTGGTATTAAATTTTATTGAAATTTTGAGATTTGATCAGATTAGAAAATATAATAATAATTTAATATATAATATAAATAAAACTTTCCCGCTAAAACTTGCAAATAATAATTTCAATAAATTTCCATTTTTAGATTAACATTTTAAGTCTTTTAGGCTTTCTTAGTTAAGTTTCCCAAATTTTCCAGCCTTTCAAATACATTTTCTACTACAGCGTATTTTGCAGTCGCGTGTACTCCACTCGCTTTGGGTGTATTTACATTTATGTTGCGCTACTTTGATTTTTGTCGCTCGATTTCATTTGATGTGCCCGCTGGCGCGTCCTTTGGTCACTCATTTAGTTGATTGCCCCGCGCTTAACACCCCCACCCGTCCCATTACCACGCCCCCCTTAGCCTATGTGGATGTTGATCCATTGTTGTGCCTGTGCTAAGAAATCATGGCTCATTCGTCTATTGGCCTGGCTAACACGCAAACTTCAACTTTTCGATGCTTTTTCACTCGCTTTCCCTCCCTCTCTCTCTCTCTCTCTGTCACTTTCTCCCTCTTTCCTGCCGCCTTGCTGCTACATTTGATTGTTTACAATCGCACCTCGGCATCAAGCGGCGTGTATTGACCTGAAGAGGGCGCCACTGTGCTGCTGTGCTTGACCACAGCGCCCTCTGGCATAATTGCTGAGAGGGTCCTCCTCCACATTCTCCATTTCCTTTTGGCGCCTCTTGTTATGCCACTGCTCCCTTTATACCCCTTGCTCTTTCCTTCTCTTTCACTCCATTAACTTTACATATGCCCAACACACACACCTACACACACACACGCAGATTTGTTTGTTATTTGTTAGCACTGAATTTATGCAGTGATTGCATTTTTGCTTTCAATATTATTTCAATAAATATTTAACAGTTTGCAGAAGCCTAAAAAATTACAACTTTAATACAGTGGTTGAATTTTTGAGATTAGAGATTAAAAGCTTTTTATAAAAACTCAAAAGGATTCAAAATGAAAAAAAAAATTAGTTTAATACAAATAAACATTAATATATAAAGTTAAGATAAGACTCTTATTCAGTGCTATAATAAAGTTATAGATGAAGTTGGTGAGCCGCTTCCAAGTTTAATAAGCTATTTTTTTTTAATTTTTCTGTATGGGAATTTGAACTAATTGAAACGTAAACTAAAAAAAAATTGCACATATCATGAAAAGGTTTTGATATTTAGTTATATTTAGTAAAGCGTAAAATATATCAATATTATTTTATATGTTTTTTTATATACATTTTATTTTAAATTGAAATTTTGAGTATTTTATTGCTTTAAAATTCTTCTGCAAACAGACATTTGTTGCATATATTTGTTTAATACTTACCTTAAAAATCAGCAGCTGTTAGCTGTATTTTAATATATTTATTATTAGTTATTTTCTTAAATCACAAATTCGTTTTCCTCTCCCTACTCAAGTTGCTCGTTAGTAATTAATATTGTTTAATTATTATCTGCCTAATTTATCACACATTTGATAGCTTAACTACTTTGAGTTTGTTCTATTTTTTTGTGCCTTTCAAAATTTGTGGATTACCAAAACTTTTGTTTTTTAGCGCTATGAAAAAGTTGAGGTTAGGTGTCATGTTTTCATTTACACTTTTAGTTTTTGTTGCTGTCTGTCGGACTGAGTGTTGCAATTTGTTGTTGTCTGTTGCTGTTTTATCTACCACTTCAGTTTTTGTCTGCTGTGAAAACTTCCAAATACACAATTAAAATCCCTATAAAGTGCAAATTGCAATTGTTTGATAAACTATGCAAAAGCTTCTAAAAGCTCATTTGCAAGTTTTTTGATTGAAGTTCACTAAACTTTCTAGCGAAGCTCCTAAACCTGCTGAATTTAAGGTGCGGCTTTTAGCTAAAACCACACGGAATATTTTTACATAAATAAATAAATATGTGTTTTGAAAAATTAATATTTAGAAATAAATGTTAAATATTTAAAATAAACAAGAAGGAAAAGTACAGTCGAGCACGCCCGACCGTAATATACTCTCTGCATTTTTTCCCGATAATTTTATTAAAATCGGTCTTAAGATATTAAAATGTTTAGTACTTGCATTAAAACACGTTAAAACAAAAACAATCTAAGCATAATCAAACATACATCTGTTTGTCTGTATGCGAATACACATACGAAAGACAATATATGATGCATATATGTATGTATGTGTGTATTCAGCGCGGCCAGCGACTGCGGGCAGCGCTGCCGCTACACAAGCAACGAAAACATTCGAACATATGTTTGTATGTTTCTATCTCGCTTGCACTCATACATTGATACGAATGCGGCAGCGCTGCCGCCACACAGGCAGCGAAAACATTCGAACATGTGCTTGTATGATTTTGTTTCGCTTGCACTCATACACGATATTGCATTCAGTTATCAATATTGTAATGCTTCTAGTTTTCTTGTTTATCGTGCGATTTCAAAGCGCCTTTCAGGATAGTTTAATATAGTTAGTCTCCACACGAATTATAAATTACAATACTGTACTATATAAACAAATGCAAAAAAACGGAACGAAAGTTGAGAACAGTTGTGGGAGAAAGGGGCGTGGCAGTCCAAAGTTTTAAATGGTTATGCATTTACGCTGTCACTAGAAACCTTCATACCAAAATTGGTGATCATAAGTACCATAGTTACTGAGATATTCGCCGAAAACACCGATTTTTTCCGAGGTGTGTCTAGTTTTTCGCTCATTGTGGGCGAATGGGGCGTTGCATCGAAATAAAAAAAGATTCTTGTATTGACTGACTAAATATCTGATCGATTGAGACCAAGCTCGAACTTGTAGCTCTTACCATCTCTGAAATCTGTTTGTTCATACGGACAGACGGACAGACGGTCAGACGGACAGACGGACAGACAGACAGACGGACAGACGGACAGACGGACATGGCTATATTGACTCGGCTTGTGATGCTGATCAAGAATATATATACTTTATGGGGTCTGCCACGCCTCCTTCTGCCTGTTACATACATTTTCACAAACCCAATATACTCTTGCAGAGAGTATAAAAAACGATTTTAACGATCGTAGTGAACATTATTTGTGAGTAAAGAAACACTCAGTAAAATTAAGTATATTTCAGTGATTTAAGTTATGAAAAAAGTAAAAAATTACATTTAACTAAGCACTCAAATTCAAAAGTATTTTAGCTTTCTTCTAATCAATTTTAAGATTATTTATTTTTATTTTAAAAACAGCTTTTTGATAAAATTGTGTAGTACCTTTAGTAAATCTACTAATAAATTTGGAAACCAATTTTTAAGTTTAAAAAAAATAGTAAATGCTTTAAGTGTTGGCTAGTAAACTTGTATAGCTAAATATTGGACAACACTTACATAACATATAAATAAATATATTTATATACACACTCAGACACAATCAGACACACACTCAGTCGCGCTGAGAGCCACTGAGACAATAAGGAAAATGCGTTGTAGGCGACTTGATGGCGTCCAGCAAAGGAAATTTTTAAAGGCAGCAACGAAGACAAAACAGGCGCTGAGTGGGCGTTGGAGTGGGCGTGGGCGTGGGCAAACGGCAGCGTCGTTGAAGCTGCTGCAGAGACAGAGACAGCGACGATTTGAACTTGGCCAACAATTTCTTATTCATCCTCGTGTATGTAGGGAGGTGTAGGGCTAGGGTGGGGAGTGTTATGTGTGTTTGTGTGTGTCTGCCAGGGGTTGCTTGAGTTGTCAAGTGTTGGTGTCGTTGTCGGTGTGAATCTTGTGTACTTTTGGCCACTCCTTTGCCTGACGCCCAGCACCAACATCGCAGTTCGCTCCATTTTTTTTCATTTTTTGCAAAACGGCGTCTTGGCCAATCGCTTGTGTAAACACTCCCTCTGTGGCCCTTTTTGGACCCACTTCTCCCTACGCTCCTGCGTCACCTATTGAGTACAGTTTTTCACACAAAAAGTGTTGGGGCTGCTCAGTCGCCTAGCACCACAGTCAGAGCACCACCATCTGCAGTGCTTCTTGCACCACTTCTCGTATTGCCTGCTCTCTCGCTCTAACTCCCAGTGGCTCTCTTTCTTCATGCACAGCAAAAAAACTGGGGAGACTTTGAAACATTAGGCTTAGAAAATTAAATGAAGTTTTATCTTCTAAAAGTGTTAGAAAAAATCAGAAAAAAATTACTTGAAAATTAATTTTATTTTAGTAATTTTATTTTAATTCTTTTTTTTATGTCAAGGGTTATTTTATATATTTTTTTGTTAATATTTAATTTTTTAATTATTCAGATATTTTGTCTATTTCGCTTTAAGCATTTTTCTTATTCTCAGAGTTCAAAGCTTAAAAAATAAATTCTTAAATTAAAAATATTTAAATATTTTTGTTTTTGTCAGTGTACTTGGACTTGGTGGGCTTGGTGATTATTCATATTGCAGTTGGTGCTTTGCCATCCATTTATCTTGCCACATGCTTCGACTCCCTTCCTCGGTCCACACTTCTTTCTTCTTCTATTACACTGCCTCTCACCTACTGCTTCCTCTTCACTCTTCGCTCCACGCTCTTCTCGCTTCCTTCTCATTCGTATTGTTGTCCGTTTCGCCCTGCAGAGCGGCGCGCAAAACGCTTTTGTGTGTTTAATTGCTTGTGAAGAGCGCTTTTCAATGGAAAATGCACACAAAAAACAAAAAACAGAAAAGGAAAGAGGGAAAATGAGAAGAAAATGGCAGCAAATACAGGAAAAGCCGGCAAGAGGCAGAAGATCGTTGTACAAATAGAGAGCAAAAATGCGAATAAAGAAAAATTGCAATTCATCTTCGTCAATTTGTGAGCAATTTTTGTTCATTTTTGTGCATTGTTTTTTCAGCTGCTCCATCGACACTTTTGGCCAACAAAACTTTCATCACTTTCATAACTTTCGTCACTTACGCATTCCTTTAAAGTATACTCTATTCGTGTGTGTGTGTGTGTGTGGGTGTAAATCCTTTGTCTGATTTAAAGGCAAAAATAAAAATAAAATAAAAAAACTTTCAACTAATTCCATTTGGCAACTGATGAAAATGTTGCATACTTTACAGCTTACGTGCATAGATCCTGTGTGCGAGTGTGTGTGTAGAATTTCTGTGTGCATCTAAGTCACTGCTTAAAGCAAAACTAACAAACAAACACATTCACTTATTAGCAAAAACAAAACTAACCTTTGCCCAAATCCGCACACTTTTAAGCTTTGATGAACGCTGAAAATACCCTAGAAAAAAAAATTATTTTTATCTGCATAAACAAGTTAAACATTTAAAGGTTACAATATTTAAAACACCAGTAAAAAAAATATTTTAAATTCAGAATTTACTTATAGAAAAACTAACAAGTAAGAAAAGTACAGTCGAGCGCGCCCGACCGTAAAATACTCTCTGCCTTTTTTAGCGATTTAATTATTAAAATCGGTCTAGAGATATTACAAGGTGTAGTACTTACATTAAACCACGTTGAAACAAAAACAATCTAAGCATAATCAAACATACATCTGTTTGTCTGTATGCGAATACACATACTAATGACCATATATGATGCATATACATGTATGTATGTAAGTGTGTATTCAGCGCGGCTAGCAACTGCGGGCAGCGCTGCTGCCACGCAAGCAACGAAAACATTCAAACATGTGCTTGTATGTTTCTGTCTCGCTTGCACGCTGCCGTCACATGTGCTTGTATGTTTCTGTCTCACTTGCACTCATACATGATATTGCATTCGGTTATCAATATTGCAACGCTTCTAATTTTCTTGTTTATAGTGCTATTTCAATGCGCCTTTCAGGATAGTTTGATATAGTTAGTCTTCACACGAATTACAAATTACAATACTGTACTATATTAAAGAATGCCTAAAAAGTTGAGAATTACTTTTATTAATTGTGGGAAAACGGGGCGTGGCAGTCCAAAAATTTAAATGTCAATGCATTTACGCTGTTGCTGGGAACCTCCATACCAAAATTGGTGATCCTAGGTGCAATAGTTATTGAGATATTCGCCCAAAACACCAATTTTTTCCGAGGTGTGTCTAGTTTTTTCATCATTGTGGGCGAATGGGGCGTGGCATCGAAAAAAAAAAAAGATTCTTGTATTGACTGACTAAATATCTGATCGATTGAGACCAAGCTCGAACTTGTAGCTCTTACCATCTCTGAAATCTGTTTGTTCATACGGACGGACAGACGGACAGACGGACAGACAGACGGACAGACAGACGGACAGACGGACATGGCTATATCGACTCGGCTTGTGATGCTGATCAAGAATATATATACTTTATGGGGTCTGCCACGCCTCCTTCTGCCTGTTACATACATTTTCACAAACCCAATATACTCTTGCAGAGAGTATAAAAACTAATCTGAAAATCTGTTTGAGTTATTTAATTTGATTAATAAATTAATTAAAAGTAATTAAATTATATTAATTTACTTACTAAATTAATTAAAAACTTTAATATTTTGTGCTTTGTACTCAAAATAGACGAAAGTAGTGAATATTATCCATTACATGTTATTTCCGTGGGTTTAAAATTTAGAAAAATCTTCTTTTTCTTCTTTTAACTAATTCTTATCAATTATTTTATTCACTACGTGCATTTTAATTTTTTTTAAATTTCGATTTTGTTTTAGCTGAAACCTTAACCAAACCTTAAACATGAAAACCCATTTTGTCATAGCTGCAAGAGCTTATATTTTTAGTGAAATATTTATTTGAAGAATTTGAAATGTTTTTTTTTTAAAACATATAATTTTTTTTTTAGATTTTTTAAGCTTTAAATTGGTTTCAAACTTTATTTGTGTCTAAGATTCTTCTGAATTTCTGATTTTAACTTCTATTTGTATTAAGATTAAAGAGGTTAAATTATTTTTCAACATGCAATGAATATATGTAATTCTCTTGGCTTTACGCCAATATGCCTTGCAGATCTAACATTTTCTAGGGTATTAAAACCATCATGAAATGCACTTTGTTTTTCACACATTGCCTTAACTGATTAACTTTTGTGTGAGCTGGAAAAACAACAACAACGGCAGCAGCTTTTGCAGCACGATGCGTGGACTTTGTTCAAACACACACACACACACACTCACACATGGGCAGACAAACATACACAGTCGCTCACACACACACACAGATCTGTCGGCAGACAACGCAGTGCAAACAATGCAAAATGTCTGTGCTGCAATGTCTGCAGAGTAATCTATGTGTGGGTGTGGGTGTGTGTGTGTGTGTGTGTGTGTGTGTGTGAGTATGTTGTGTGATAGACAGGCGTAAAGTTAATTAAACAATAAATACACACACACACATATACACACACAGACAAAGCGACGCGTTAAAAATGGCGAAAAACTACGGACTACACTTGGCAGCTTGGCGTGAAATTCAACACAACACCACAACCATGTGTGTGTGTGCGTGTGTGTATGTGTTTATATGTTTGTTTGCGTGTGTGTGTGTTTTTTTACTACATTGTTGTTTCGCCAGTTTCACTGTAATTGAGCAATTGCTTTGACTGGCGGCCTTTTTGCCAACAGTCGTCAATTTACTTGGCGCTCATAAGTAGGCAACACTCAGCGGCATGTGCTCTCTCTCGCTTCCTCCTTCTCTCTATTTGTGTGTGGGTGTGTACTGGTGTGCGGGTGTATCCATGTGTGTAAATAGTTGGCTTACATATACGTAGTTGTCGGTAGTTTTGCTCTCAAGTTAAGACACTGCGAAGTAGCGCTGAAAGTATCGAATTGAAAGCGACGAGTTGAAAGTAACAAGTAGAAAGTAACGAGTAGAAAGTAACGAGTGAAATTAATTGATAAGTTAGTCCTTTCAAGTTTGTCCTTTGAAAAAAAGAACAGAGTGTTTTGCTACAAAAGAAGTAGAGTTAATAAATTTAAAATATTATTAAGAGTCAAAAGCAACGAGTAGCGAGAAGTAAATCTGGAAGATGGAGAATTTTATTTGTGCGCTAAGAAATCATCTTAAACTTTAGAAGTGCTAGAGAAATACTCAATTGAAGAGCCTATTTCTACTCCTTAAAAAGGAGTTACTCGTTCAAATACTGCAAGTAACAAAACACTTAAAGAAAGTATTGCAAAAGAGCTGTTGAATATCAAAGGGTCAAGAGTTTTACTAATGACCAATAAGAAAATACCAAGATGTTAATTCACATTTTGGAATCTCTGAGATAAATTTTAGGATTTTCAGGATTTGGAGCTTTCATTTTAGTACCAACCACATATTTTTATTGCAGTGCATGTTTCAATAGTATTTGAAAAGCGTGTGTTTCAAGCACTTTCAATGTGTTTCTGGAGCAGGTCCTGAACTTTAGCCTGAATGTGCACGTGGGTAATTCTGTAGCATTGCAAAAGACTTGTGCTTGCAGTCTTCTCATACTCTCGTCTCTCTGTCTCTTTACTTCCCTGTACTTTACCACTCTCGCTTCCCACTCTCTCCCCACTGATGTCTTTTTCTCTCTTTAACGTTTACGTTATTCGTTCTATGTAAATGTTGGAGTTCTTATCCAATCCTGTGCCTGTGTGTGTGTGTGTGTGTGTGTGTTTGGCTTGACACCCTATATGAAATGCCGGCACTCACTCACACAAACACACTCAAAACCCCATGGATATGTACCGTTATTCAGTCTATGTTTACATAAGGCTAGACATTTATTATGGCGCTTTTTGTTGCTCCCTTTCCCACAGACTTGGCGTCTCTTTCGCACCCAAGCGCTTGCTATCTATGCTTGGTGTGTTTACATAAGAAACACACACACACACACTAGCACTCTCGCACACACACAGTAGCACCGTGTACATTGTTTTTGACAGCGTAAAATTCAAGTTTATGCTAATTTTATTGATTGCCAAAGCACAACAACAAATACACCAAAATGAAGGCAATAAACTGCTTAACTAGGCAAAAGGGGCGTGGCCAAAGGCATATAAAACACATGCGAACATGCTAGGACATGTCTCACACAATTTGCATCACGATCGTGAGAGAGCGCAGAAGAGCGGAGAGATCTAAAGAGTAATTAAAGCTAAGCTTAAAGCTCTGCGCTGTAAGCATAATAATGTACACAGTGCTCGTTAATTATTCAAACACACACACATTGACACGCACACTGGCACACTCATGTACCCACGTACACAGAGTCAAAGTGTTAACCCATTCGTCGTCACCTTTTTGCCCCCCAACATAGTATTTGGATAATTTAACGCGCGCCGCTTGTAAATTTTCACACACACACACACAAACAGTACTCACACACACACTGGCAACTAAACCATGTTAAGCAAATAAACACACACACACAAGCGAGAGGGCAGCAGCAATGGGCTCGTGTGCGAGCGAGAGATGACTGCACCCCATGGGGAAGCAGCCAGTCAAATAAATGCCGTCAAATAAAGTTTTTCAGATAATTATGAAGCAGCTTCATGTACGTGTCTGTCTAGCTGTAAGTGTAGGTGTAGCTGTAGCTGTAGCTGTATGTGTGTGTGCTTGTGTGCACACATAAACTTTTAATTAGCTACAAAGCGCCAACAAAAAAAGATAGAAAAACAGAAAACAAAAAAAAAATCACACACGAAATTTTCTACCAACAAGAGAGCAAGTGAGCCATTAAGTGAGAGAGAGAGAGCGAGAGCATATCGCTGCGCTCTCTGAATAATTCGATGGGATGCTGTGGTGTAAGCTTTTTCAATACACCACGGCAGAGCAGCGGGCGTCGCAGCAGCTGCCTACTCTCACACACATATACACTCATGCACGTGCAACTAATCAATATACAAACAAGAGAGTGAGCACAAAAGAAAGCAGCAAAAAGTAAATGAAGAGTGTGCATGGCAGATGTAGGCTGTTGTTGTTGTTGTTGCTGCTTAAGTAGAAGAAGAAGAAGCAGCTGAAGCAGCAAAAAGTTTTGCAGGCGTCAGGCGGCATTTTGGTTGGTTGTTTTTTAACACCTATAAAGCAGTTGCTCTGCTTGTTTTATTTTGCTTTATTTTACTGTTTGTTTTTTTTTTGTTTTTGTAACTCTCTGCGTCGTTATCAGTTGTTGTTGTATTAAGCCCGTATTAAGCACTTTCGTTTTAACTACACAAATATATAAATTTGTATTTATGACACTCCAAAATGTGCAATCGAACTGCGCTGCGCTTGCGACTGAGGCAGCGACGCGCGCGTCTAATGAGCAGCGGCAGCGCTTTAACGCCAATTAGAATCGTTTAGGCAGTTTAGCAGCCAGATTAGCAAACAGTCAGACAACGTTATGACGAACTGCGATTCGCTTGATGAATTGCTTAAACAATTATGTAAATATTTAGATTATTTGGAAGTTACTCAAATTGTCAACAAATTACAATTTGTTTTAGCAAGACTTTAATTTTAGCAAGATCATAAAATATTTAAGTTAGAAAAAAATATTTAATTATTGTCTTTTTTTTAATATATATTTTACTAAAAATTAAATCAATTTATATGTAATAATGTTAATTAAATAGTCTAACAACAAGTTATTAAACTAATTTAGATAAATTAGAAGCTTAGAGTAATTTCCAAAAGTTTTTCATTGCTGGGAAATTTATTTCAAAATATTTTATAATTTTAAAATATGTTGTTACTTATTAAAAATAAATAAATTAAAATAGTTATATGTTAAAAGTATGAGATAATATAATCCTATTAAACAAAATATTCTTAAATAAACAGTTTAGCAAGATTTTTCATTAATGCTAAATAAAAAATATTAAAAAAAATTTTGAAAATTAGTAAGCTTAGAGGCTTAAGCTTAAAGCTAACAAAAACTATACTTTGTTTGTTGCTTTTTTAAAATATTTACCTTTTGATTACATTTAATAACAATTAAACAATTATTTATCTAATTTCTGTGGCATAAAAAAAAACTGTACAAATTTTCAATTAATTTGCACAAATACGTTAAATAGTGGCAATTCAATCCAAGCGTACAATTTTGGCCTAAAAAAAGCAGTCAATAATTAGTATTTGCTTGGAAAATTCATTTACACACATGTTTATGCATGCAAATGTCTGTTGTATTGTTTGTTTTGATAGCCTTGCCCATTTGACCAAAAGCTTCTTTTACACTGGCTACCAAAACTAATCGCCTTTCACTTTACACCCGCCCCAAAAAAGGAGAAGCAGTAGCAGTAACAACAACAAGAACAGAAACACACTCAACTTTGACGCTGTCGCGCAGCATCCTCATTGTCTTTTCTTCACCACAGCGACGGCGACGCTGCTGCTGTAATTTTTCACACCACACACAGACACTGTACACACACACACATACACATGCATGCAAAGAAATGTTGTCACCTCTTACAGCTACAACACGAAGCGCTCAAAATATGCGCCATTTCATTCGCACTCGCACTCATATTGGCATTGGCACTGGCACATTGCTGGCCTGAGCACTCAGACGCCGACGCTGGCAGAGAGTGTAGTATGTTGATTGCGAAGGGAGCAAGCAAAAAAGAGCGAGAGGCGTCGCAGAGGAGTTAACGTTGCTGCCGCCATTGTGAGGTGTGGTGTTAACTAGCTGGCGCGTCGCACTGTGTGTGTGCGTACGTGTGAGTGTGCTCTCTGTGTGCATGTGTATTTGTGGTTAAACTTGTCACACAAGCTGAGCTGAGCAGCATAGCCACAACAACAGCAACAACAACAACAGCGATAGCAAAGAGAGTCGAATAGCAAGTTCATCGTCGCCGTCGTCGTCGCAGTGTCGTTGTCGTTTCGCTTGTCGTCTTCTTCTTGCGCACATGCAGCGCCCATATTGCCGGCCAGCTCTGACAAACACTCACACACACACATACGGGCGCCCAGCTTGTTTTGTGTATGTGTGAAAACGTGTGACAAAATACATTTGCGTTGCCGTTTTTGCTTTTTGGCGCCGTCGTCGTCGTCGCTGCCAAAGCTTCTTTGTCTGCTGCTGCTGTGTGTGTTGTATATGTGTTTGTGTGTTTATATGCCTGAGTCTGTGCTTGTGTGCGTGTGTTTATTTCTGTGACTTCTGCTTGAGCTTTGCCTTTCATTTGCACGCCCCATCAGCTGCCGTCTCGCTCACACCCACGCCCACCGCCACTGGCCGTGTGTTAGCGCAAACTTAGCGTCAAGTTTGTCACTCGCGCGACAAGCGGCACCTATCGTCCAGTTCTAGCAGTTGTTTTTGTTCTTCTTGGTGTTGTTGCTGTCGCTGCTCTTCTTTTTGTTTTGCTTTTTCGCACTTGTGAAATGTGTCCGCTGCTTAGACGACAGCGTCTCAGCTCACGTTGACGTCGCTGTCGCCGTCATGCTGTCGCTGTAGCGGCATAAATCTGCGCATTTACATTTTTGGACACATAAAAGCTGCCAAAGCGGCTAAAAGGCGTTAAACTTTTATGGAGGCGACGCTCCCTACCAACCCCCACTACACTCCCGATGACACCCACACCTACGCCCATGCCTGCTGCCATTCGTTTGCCTTTTTTTTTGCATTTGGGAATTTGAGTGCTCATCATAAAATCGTCACTTCAAGTTAATTCGTAAATTGCAAATCTCCCTTACTGTTGCTCTCCCCCTCTCTCTCTTTCCTTGAGTGATTTCAGCTGATCCTTCGCTTGCACAAAAAGCTTTCGCTGCGATCGCATGCTTTGAAAAAGCTCCCTTGCGCTCTTAGCACACGCTCTTTTGCTTTCGCTCTTTTCACTCTTTCTTCTGATCAGAGAAGGTCAGAATAGGTCAAGTTGGACATTTCGTGCGTTCAAAGTCCTTTTTATATTTTTTTTTTTTGTAAAGTCTTTGCTCCCTCCACCCCCTATTTTTTGGCGTTTCTTTGCTTTATCTCTGACTACGCGTCTGCTTTTATCGCATTTACTGTGCTTTCCTCACCTAGCAGCAGTCTACCCCCACCACTACCCTCTCTCTACTTTTGCTCCTTTTTATGGCGCTCATTTATCAAGCGCACGCCCTGCCACCCCGTTCTAACACCCCACACCTACGCCCCTTGTCCATGCCATGAAAACATTTGACCATTGAAGCGCATTTTTCGCTTGCGCGTCATTTGTCAACTTGCCCGTTTTGCCAAACTCCCCACGAACTTCCACCACCCTCAGCAATCACTTTTCACCCACACCCATGGCTAACAGCTTTTTTTCGGACTATGATTTACTACACTCACTTTTGTTGTAGTTCTTCCTCTTGTTGTTGCCGGTGCTGCTGCTGCCGCTGCCGACGCTGTCGCGGCCGTTGCTGTCGCTCACATTTTGAGGCATTTTTCTGGCGCGCTGCACTTTTGGTGTCAGCTGCCTTGTTACTTCTAACACGCTTCACGCTGCTTGTCACACGCCTTGGACGTTGACTGCGCTGCCGCTGGTTGGTTTGCCATTGCTGTATTGTTGTTTGTCTCTCAATACACACACACACGCACACGTGTGTGTTTTTGTGTGTGTAAGCAACAAGCAAAGCGTCAACTCAACACTTTGGTTTTTGCTTTTCTTATTGGAACCGATTCGTTTACGCTCTCTCTGCCGAGTCTCTCAGTCTGCCCTGCTCTCTCACACCCAAAACAGAAACAAGCAAAGCGACAACAACACAGAGGGCAGAGCCCAATCGACTCACTCGCACGCCCAGCCAGCCAAAACTCAACACAAACACGCACACAAGCAAACGTACACACCAACACACCCATAGCCAGACACACAGACAGACAGACGCTCTCTCGCTCGTTCGTGCTCGCTCTTACGTTCGTTTCGCTTGCTTGCTTGCCTGTGCCTGCCACTCGTTTTGTGCGCTGTTAGCAGCAAAGCAGCGCTGCCTACACATCGTGCATTGTCGTCTTCGGGGGTTGCGCTGCTTGCCTGCGTGTGTGTATTTTCCAGTTTGAAAGCGACCGGCGTGTAGTTCGTATCGGCGTCGTCGTTGCGTTGTCGTTGTCGTCGTTTGTGTTGCCTTCCGTGTGTGTTGTGTGTTCTGTTCGTCGTACAGCAGCAGCAGCACTAGTGCTACCACCAACAACAACAGCAGCAACAACAACAACAACTATTGCAATAAGAATATCAGCAACAACAACAACAAACATAGCAGTAACAACAACCACAGCAGCAGCTTTACAACTGTAGCTTTATTTATTTGTTGTTATCGCTGCCAACAATTTTTGGCCAATAACAAACTAACAAAAAACACAAAAGCGGCAACAATCTCAAGCTAACAATAATTTTTTTTGCGCAAAAAACTCGCGTCGCGCCGCCGTCGCCGTCAACGTTGGCGTTTTGCCGCCGCCAAAACAGCAAAACGAAAACAAAACAAAAAGAGCCAAAAAAAAGCGCTGAAAAAAGCTAAAACGTACAAATTGTTTTTCTATTTTTTTTTGCACGATTTCCCTACTCAATAAAAAGCTGGTGACCAAAAAAAGCAATATAAAAGCTAAAAAATAAAGCTAAAAATTAAAAGTGCAAAAACAAAGAAATTGCCAAGAAAGTGAAGAAAAGTGTGTAAAGAAAAGAAAGAAAAAAAAAACAACAACAAAAAGTACCTGGGTGAAGGAGGAGCCAAGGAAGCCAAGGAAAAGGAGTTTGCAACAAGTGTAAAAGAGACAGCAGAAGCGAGAGGAGTTTAAGAAATTTGTTAAGGAAATTTAAATACAAAAATTTGAATTGAGTTGAATTAAATTAAACGCTTGACGCACATGTTGATGCAAATTGTAATGTAATGAGATACGACGTCCAGGAGCTGCTACTTCATCAGTCTGCTGAGGATCCATTCGCCAGGTTCGCAAATGGGATGGCATATCATCCATTTCTGCAGCTAACGCAAAGACCCACTGACTTCAGCGTCTCGTCGCTGTTGACGGCGGGTAGCAACAACAACAACAGCAACAACGGTAGCAACAACAACAGCAGTACTAACGGTAGTGCAGCAGCAGCAGCGGCAGCAGCGACGGCAGCAGCAGCAGCGGCGGCTCAGGCTTTAAGCTCACCAGATTCTGGAGCTGGCAATTATCGTAGCTCGCCGTCGCAGCTATCGCCACAAAGTAATCACAGCAATCACAACAACAACAACAACAATAACAACAGTACTAACAACAACAACAACAACAATAGCAAAAATCACGAAGCTTTGAGCGCCTCACCCACAACAACAACAACAAATCGAACCACACCAACAACAACAACACCGCCAACACCACCGCCACAAGCAAGTGGAGCATCAGCGCCACCACCGCCACCGCCGTCGTCGTCGTCGTCATTACCCGCGCATCATTCGCCCAGCGTCGCACCGCCACCGCCACCGCAGCAACAGCCACCGCAATCGTTGCATGCACAGCAGCATTTGGCGCAGCAGCAACAACAGCAACAACAACCGCCACCGCCGCCATATTTTCCGGCTGCAGCATTAGCCGCTTTGGCTGGCAGTCCGGCGGGACCGCATCATCCGGGTCTTTATAGCGCCGCGGGCGGTTTGCGTTTCCCGCCGCATCCAGCGCATCCGCATCCGCATTCACATCCGCACGCCCATCATCCGCTGGGCAGTGCGTATACCACCGCCGAGGACGTGGTCCTCGCATCGGCCGTTGCCCATCAGCTGCATCCGGCGATGCGACCTCTGCGCGCCCTTCAGCCCGAGGACGATGGGGTCGTCGATGATCCCAAGGTCACGCTCGAAGGCAAGGACCTGTGGGAGAAGTTCCACAAGCTCGGCACCGAAATGGTCATCACCAAGAGCGGCAGGTAAGCAAACACCAGGCCAGTTGCACACTGGCTACAGTGAAGCCTCGCTAACCACTCACTTAGTGATTCCCATGAATCCCTAAGCTAAAAATTATTGCAGTCCTTTCTGGGCAGACTTTTGTGCTACAGTGAAACCTCGCTGAAGTTTTTTTTGTCAGTTGAGTACAGTGAAACCTCAGTTGAATTATTTTGTTTGTGGAAATACAGTGAAAACTGTACTCAAAGGAAGTTAGAAATCCTTACGATTGTACAGTGAAAGCATTAAAGCGTTTTCTAAGCTACAGTGAAACCTCCGCAGATTCCTTTTGAAAACTACAGTGAAAACCATGTCAACGATCGGATTAAACCTTTGGGCTTATTTTAGGTTCATTTAGTCCATTAATTAATGTAAAAACTTAAGGATTTTTGTTGCAACAGTAAAGACTTGTTTGAAGTACAGAAGTGAAACCGTCTAGTCCATTGACTAGTCTACAAATTTTCTTCTACAGTGAAACATTTGGCTTAAAATTTTATCTTGTACTCTTTTAGATACAAATTTCTTAAATATTAAAGGTTGACTTAATTTAAATTCAATACAGCGTTGACTTTAGTACAGTAATAACTCAGTCAGTCGAAAAATTATAGTAAAACTAGCCAACAAATTTTTGATAAAAAAATATTTACGTCAAAGTTGTTTCTTTTAAATTCCTGCGGCACAGTTAAATTACTCTAGTAGTAGTTCTTGCTACAGTGAAACCTCTATTGAAATAAGCAATGATTCTTTTTCGGTTTTCAAACAAGGTAAAAACTCTAGCTATGTATTTTTAGATACACATAGTATCCGTATTTTCTTGTTTAATCGTGTTTTTAAAGTGTACTAATGTAGTACAGTAAAGTTTCTACCAGTATCGAATTTATGCTCCATTAGCAATTTCCCTAAAGTTTTTTAGCTATTTCCGAGAACCTTTTCTAAAACCTGGTGAAATTTTAGCCCTTTCCGGTAACTTTCTCAAGGACTTTTGTGATTTTCCTACACTGAAAAATTAGTTTATTCGTTCATTTTAAATCGTTTAAAACTATCGACTTGTAGAAATAATTTTTGTATGGAAAACTTACAAAAGATCGAATCATTTTATATTATAAATATAAACTTTCATGAAAATGGGAAAACATTTGAAATTTTAAAACTGAACATTTTTATTTCAAAAACCATAAATCTTAAAACAAGTTCGATAATTTTCTTATTCAGGGACTAAAATACACATTAAACATTATGTACATATAGAAAATGTATGCATAATCAAAGTATGTTTGCGTCATACACTGAGAGAATAACCTGTGTTACAGTCTAAAATTAAAATTTTTAAAAGTGTTGACGCATTAATTTAATTTGATTTTAGTTGAGTAACTGACTAAAATCGCATAAATTTCTAGTGAAAGAAATCCAAACTTTAAATTAGATTTTCTAGCTTACACTGTGATATTTTCTTGTCTAAAGTAAACAACGCTGGTGACAAAAGTGAACAAATAACTTTTAAATCGTTAGGGGGACCTTAAGTGTCATTTTATCAATTAAATTTTAGACTTTTTTTTAAAGGAATTTTTTAGGATTTAGTGCAAATTAGAAACACTTGTTGTTGTTGGTTGTTGGTGTGGTTCTTTTTCTGTCAGTGTAGCCAGAGTCGTCGTCTTCATTTGGTCTTGATTTTCGTGCTTATCTCACACCTCCTCCAAAAGTTACAGCCCTGTGCCCAATTCAATGCCAGTGGCAGCTACTTGAGCACGTGTGGCGTCTCAAGCAGCATCAGTGGCTAATGTGGCACACTGGGAGCAGCACAGAAAGAGACAGAGATAGAGAGGGGGACAGGGGAATATCTATGATGAAGTCTTGTCTTTGGGAAAGTAGGTGAAAAACGCATTTTACAATCGTTGTGCTTAACACACACCAAACACACACACACACACACACACACACACACACACACTACTCACACTCTTAAGTAGTCAAGGCGTGTCATTATCATCATCATCATCATCATCATCATGATGATTGCAACGATGATGATGACGCTGCTCTTCAGACATCGCAGGTCGACGTTGACATTCAAGTTGCGTTCGCGCGTGAAAATGCGTTTTAAGCTTCACACTTACTTGAAGGAGTCTCAGGCAGTCACAGTAGTCGCTATTGTGAATGACTCTGAATGACACTGCCTCACAGTTCACACACCACACACCCCAAGTTAAAAAAATTTGTAGAAATTATGAAATCAAATAAAAAAAATTATTTAAAAGTTGTTAAATAAATTATTAAATTACTAAATAAACTAAGCTTAAATATGTAATTATTTTATTTTCTGCATTTAATTGTTTTATTTGTTAAATTTGCATAATTTTTTTAATTTTCAAAACTTTTTTGAATGTCAACTCAAAAATCGATTGATATATTTTTAAACTTGGTGATTTTATAGAAAAAATGGCGTTTAAACTAAACTAATTAAACAAATTTAGTTTTTTTATTTGAGAAATTGTAATTTATTTACAAATTTTTCACTTTTTTCATTGATTCAGTCATTTTTATTCCTTTTTTTAAACAAATTGATTACATTAATTAATTTGATTAATTTGATCATTTTAATTGTTAAATTCGCACTCATTTACAAAATATTTTTTAATCATAGACTGATTTAATTAATAAAATATGCAAAGCTTAATTCTTACATTACTTTATTTTAAATAAATAAATGAACTCATTTTTATTTGTTTGTGAGAGCTATGAAAACAATTAAATAATGATTGGAAATGTTTTTAATTAAATTGGGAATCAATTATTGAAATATTTAAGCTACAAAAATTTCTTGCCTCCCTTTTTTATCAAATGATGTAAATATGTCATTAAAATTCAAAAATCATTAATTTGTGGCGTGATTAAAATAAATTTAGCAATACTTCGTTTAATTTATTTTATTAAAAGCCTTTACTTTATTAACAAACTTTTTCACTTTGTTTGAGCAAATATTTTAAATTAATATTAAATAATTTTTTGATTTAATTCTTCACATATTTAAGCATGACTGGAATTCAGAATTTATTTGTCTTTGAAATTTTAAATCAAACTTATTTACAATTTATTCACAAGCTAAATTGTGAGTCAACATATTTGTTGAAAGCTCTATTTATTTTTGATTTATAATCCATTTTCCAACTACGCACTTTAACTGTGTATTCATTCAGTATTTGTTTTCATACTCATATTCACATTATTAATTTATTTACTCCAAATCAGTGCCAATAAACTCATTTATTTATTGCTTTGATGTGATTAAATTAAGCAGCAACTAGCTGAATATTCAAATGCTCATAATGAATATATTCAACTTATTCACTTATGCACTTAATGATTCATTCAAAAATTCAATTAGTTTTGCCGCTTTTCTCGCTTTGTTTTGCTGTTTTTCCAGTTTTCCAGTTTTTTGTTTTTCGTTTTTCATTTTCCTCTTTTTTTTGCATTTTAAAGCTACAAATTTGTTTGACGCCTCGACTGGCGCTTAAGCCACACCCCCTACGACCCCACAGCGCCCCCTTTCTGTCTGTGTGTGGGTGGGTAGGGGGCGTGCCATTTGACTTTGGCTAACAACAAAAATACTAAACAAATATTTGCAAAAATAGTTTTGCAAGCGTCGAAAAGTTTTTCGAGTGTGGAACGCGTTTTCCAGCGGCGTCTGCAACGCGTCTACGGGCGTAAATTCATTGCCACGCCCCCCTGCCCTCCCTACTGCCCTCGCTGCCCTCTCGTACGCTTGCTGAAATGACAGTAACTTGCATTTTGTCTGCTTGTTGGAAAAGTTTATTTCGCAAATTTTTGCACCTCATATTTCCTCCCTCTCCCTTTCACTGGCTCCCTCTCGCTCTCGCTCGCACTCGTTGGCTTGTACTCGCTAGTTTTGCACTCGTTGCTCGTTAATCCTTAAGCTCATTAGCAGCTGGCGCTCAAGTGTGAACTAAACCAAGTGGCCATCCATAAACATAACCACTCCAAATTGCAGCTAACTTGGCTCAAAGTGGGTGAAAGGAGGCAGAGTGGGAGTGCGACTGTGCGAGCGAGAGAGCGCACACCCATTTCCGGGAAGTAACGAAAAAATAAAACACAACAGTTCATTCGCTTTCCTTTGCTGCCCTACAGTGCTGCCAATAAGTTAATTACTCGTACAGTAAATAGCCAAAAATAGCTAGCCTCTTTTTAAAACAGCTAACAATTTTTTATACATATTTTACACTGCAAAAAAAAAACTTTGCCTTAGTTAACAAAATTTTGTATGCATTGCTTGATTTTTATTATAGTTTATGTTAAGTAAATTACACTGAAAAAAAAAATGAGTAAATTCAATTTTCGTTTTAGCTTTTTTGGTAAAAAAAAAAGTATTCTTAGGCTGCACATTGTTTTAAAAAATTCTACACTGCCCAAAAAAAAAGATCTTAACACTCATTTTGAACAATATTTTTGAAATTATTAATTTAAACTTAAAATCATGGCTTAAAGGACGACCAGACAACAATAAGTATTTTGTTGGTATTTAGTTTGAAATTTGTGTAAGAATTATACACTGCAATAAAATGAGTTTTTAATGTTAAATAAATGGATTTAAATTGATTTCCCAGTCATTTAAATGGCTAAAACAGACTGATTACTTGCTAAACTGCCAGCACTACTACCCTCCTCTCTTTCTCACTCTCTCACTGCTTTGTAGCCTCCACTTTCTGCTCTCTCTTCTTTGCACTTTGTGCTAATGTGTAAAGCGCGCTAGCAAATGAGTTTAGCATAACACTTGAAAAAATGGGGGTGGTGTGGGGAGGGGGTTGAGTGGTAGGGGCTTGGGTGTAGGGGCTGCAGTCGTTCAAAAGCTGAATGCTGCGAAAGTGTTTGCGTCTAACATGCAATTGTTGTAACAACAGCGCCAAGAAGAAGAGTAACTCGCTCTCAGTGCCTAACACCCCACACTGCAGCCCCCTCCCTCTCCGTGTCTCTGCACCCCCTCGCTCCCTGCTGCCGTCATTTGAGTGGCTTGTAAAAGTTTTAAGTACTCGTTTCATTTCGTTCGCTCGTTCGTTGGTTCTGTGCTGTTCTGTTCTGTTCTGTTTGTGCCACAAGTTGTGGCATGAAGCGCTGCCACATATGTAAGTTGCAACTTTTTAGCACGCCACATTGTTGTTGTTGTTGCCGCATGCAAAAAGCATTGAGACGTTGAGACGTTAAGCACACCGACATTGTAGGCAGCTGCCACACCCCCATGGCCCCCTACCCCCGCCCATTGCCCTCCTGACAGCAAACGGTGCATGCCATGAAACAAGTGCGAAACTACAACAACTTTGTTGTTGTTGTTAGTTGTTGCAACAACATCATCATCATCATCATCATCAATGTCAAAATTATTGTTTTGTTATAGCCAGAGGCGCCCCCAGCCCCCAGTCCCACTACCACACGCACCCCCTAGACCACACTAGCAAACTACACACTCAGATGTGTGTATGTGTGTTTGAGTGTGTACTCAAGTGTATGTGTATTTTCTTAGCACTCACTGTGAATGTTTTAATTGCCATTTCGTTTGCTGCCAGTTTCAAGGGGTTTTAAGTAGGGGGTGTAGGGGGGGGTCTTAGGCTGCTAGCTGCTCTGCCCCGCTGTGGGTGGCTACCTAGTGCTTTCATTAACACACCTGCGAATAGTTTGAATACATGCGAGTGCACTCATAAATCGCTTACTATCAAAAGCTTAATGATTTCTGAGCTCAAAAATGGTTTATGCACATTTCCCCCATTTCATATTCATTTATTCACACTCACACACGCACAGCCCCATTCACAACAGTCCTAAGTGCTCATATGCGCACTCTATTCGATAATTTTGTTATCGTTATCGAGTGCCAATCACTCGAAAATCAAACAAAATTATTATTGATACATTTTTACTTGTTTTTTATTTTTTTTATTTTGCTTGAATTTCACATGAAATGAATATGAATATTCACACTCGTTGGGGCCATTTTGTAGTGCTGCCTTTTTGACTATTTTTGGAATTTTCTTAAATTTTTTTCTACCATTTTCCTAGCCGCTTTTCTGGTGCTGTAGTGCCAAAGTTTTGCTTTATTTCATTGTGTCTCTCTCTGTCTCGCTCTATTTCCTCCACCCTCTCTCTCTCTTTCTCTCTCTCGCACTGCCTGTCTGCAGCTGTGCTCATTTTCTATCTGCGGAAAAGTCAAAACCAATCAGAAGTCGACACCAGCGAAGTGATTCATGTGACCAAAGCGAGTGTATTCACTGTTGATTCAATTAGTGCAACGCATTTGAATCTCGTTATTCATTGCCTTCCCTTTATCTCTCTCTCCCTCTCTTTCCCACCTCCTCTTTTACTTTGCGCTCCTCTTTCTTCCCTTCTTCGCTTGCAAATGTCGCCGTCAATTAAATCGTCAGAGCGAATTGCGTTAAATCTTGTTGCTTTTCTGCTTTCTTCGTTCGCTATAGACCCTGTTGTTGGGTTGTAAGCAAGGTCTTAGTGCACCTTGTAAAGCTTATATCAACTGTACTTCTGCAAAAGATTTAGTTATTAGCCGTATTAATTTTAAATTATTTAAATGCTAACACTTAAAATCTAAATTTAAAGTTTGTTATTTTAAGTATATCCTTAATTTAAATGGAGTTCACTTCGATATTTGTTTTAAAATTAAAGCGAAAAGTTATTAGGAAACTTCCTTTATTATAATAATTTAATTGAATTATTTTTATTTTTAATACAAACTACACATAAATTACTTATATCAATCCTTAAATAAAAATAACTCAGCTCTTAAAAGTTAAAAATTAATGATCAGTATTTTTGAATCACTTATAATTGTTGAAATAATTCCAAATAATTTTTAATTTTCACCTAAAAACTTTTTACCTACATGATTCGGTGCGAAACTGTTTCCCGCTTAGACACAGGGTCTACTGCAGTCGTGTCTACCGCTTTAATCAACTTATCAATTAATTGAAATTGTTGCCGAAGCGCAAATAAATAAAGCGACTTCTTGACTCTCGACTTTTCGACTCTTGTGTTTGCTCACTTGACGACACTTTGGCGCGTGAAAGTGCAAAAAGAAGAACGCAATGAGAACTAGTTGAAGAGCGCATATCACGACTAGCAGTTACCCTGTATAGGTCAACACAACTTACAGTTTCGATTGGTTAGAAAAATCAAAAATGGGTTCAATCAAATAACTATAAGTAGTTGTACATGAAGATACCCTGTAAAATTTCACACTCGCTGCTCGGTATAAAATCTTTTACTGAGTATTAACTGCATAGCTCAGTAATTACAGCGTAATTCATTTATTATAAAAAAAAACATACAAAGAGACTTTTAAAATATCAAACCGTTTTCAAATAAAATCTAATTCTGACTTATTGCCTACTTGGCATACACAACAAAGTACTCTATTATGTACAGGGTAAAAAACTTAATGACAACATTAAAATGTTAAAACTTTTATCACTTAAAAATAATTATTGTTGGAATTCGCTTAGTTAAGAGTGCTGAGTTTACCCTGCTGCTGTGCGTGCTGTTTACAGGGTATTCTAATGAGCTATAAAAATAATCCCAAATCGACAATAATTTTTGACTTTTGCTTTGATTTGCGTCTTTTGATGCTAATTAATAATGCCAGCGATATTTGCTCATGTCTGCGCGTAGCACCTTTGTAGCCTCCAACCCTGGCACTACCCCCAGCCCTACCCCAGTCCGACCCCAGCCCTACCCCACCCCTTCCCTGTCTAGTCCGTGTAATTGATGCCAGACATTGTCTATGCCAGGGTGTCTGCACTACGTGCGTTAATGTGCTAAGACACAGGTCGACAAATGTTTAATGATTTCCTACCCCAACCCCCCCGTTTCACCCTGTATCACCTACACCTCTGAGCGCCCTACCACTACACATACACCCTCCACCCTCCTTGGGTCAACCCTCTGTTCCACCGCCTGTCAAAGTTCACTTGTTTAATTTTCATAAATAAAAATGAATTTTTCCTGCTACCAATGCCACGCCCCCTCCCCCTTCCGTGCACCGCCTTGAACTTTGCTTTTGGGTAAATTCTCAGCTGACGTTTGGGGGCAATCAAAGTGCACTCGCACGCCCCCTGCGCCTCAATTAAATGGGCGTTACGCGTTTTCTTTTCCTTTTACTTTTTCCACTTTTTTTTTCTTTCCATTTTTGAACTAAACTTTGTAGTTTTTTTTTTCTTCGCAAGTCATTAGGGTTGCCCTCGGTAGGGTTGTGCAGGGCCTAAGGTGGCTATATAAATTTTGTTACATTTACCGTTAGAATGCAACCCTTGGCTCCCTCCCCTCGACCTTTCCTTCAAAGCGTTTTTCATAATTGTGTGGAAAATTGTTGTTTGTAGGCAGCAGAGGGGCGTTGGGGGAGGCGTGGCTGTAATATCGATGTGCTAAGTTGACAAATGCGTGGCAAGCTCAATGTGACCCTCTTGCGCCCCCTACTGCCACGCCCACTGGCGCTCATTAACCGCAAATTGCGAGTAATTTGAACGTTGGCCACTGTTGGCATTTCTTGCCTTCTGCTGCTTTCTTCTCCGCTTCCCCACCTTCTCTGCTTCTTCTTGTGGGACCTTTGAGCCTTCAGTTTCCTTTTGGCCCTACGCGGACTTTGCATTCGACAATTTTGGCCCATGAAAAATGCATAATAATTGCTGTGGCAGGTTGCAATTGTAAACGCGCGAACACACACAGGTTGCAGGCATGCACTGAGAAAAACAGGCTGTGGAAAGCAGTTGGGATTTAGTGTAGTCACTAGTTATACCCAAAAGGAGTTTGGAGTGCTTTATTTGAATACGGTAGTGCTCAAAAATAATTCAGAAATCAATATAGGGCTTTAAATCAAGCTCTACACTGTTAGAAATACCTTGCTTATACATCTGTTTCTGAAGCTACATGCTTTCTTTACAGTGTAGTCGGTGCAATATGTATTTCAGTTTCTGTAATCGATTTAAGTGCTGAGTGAATTTCTTTGGTCATTTAAGTACCACTTTTTTTTGCTGTGTACGCACACACAATTACAGCTAAACTGCATCTAAATATATATGTAAGTCGTGTATATTCATCAGAATGGGACTGAAAAATGCATGTGTTTAGTACGTAATTTGTGTGTAATTTGCTGTGAAATTGATTTGAATTCGTAATCGGTCCTTCAGATGGTCTAAACTAATTGGAATACAATTCAGAAGGAAAGGACACGTTACGCAATAATCATTATCAGCGTAATCATTAAATTTGTTAAAGGTTAAATTTAATTGCGACTTAAGTAAGATTTTTGCTAAGCAAATTTCGTATTTTTCATCGACTTTTCTTATAGAAAAGCTAGAGGCTGATCCGATGCGGATCAAACTTGGTGAGAATAGTTAGAGTGCTATTGTACACATAATGTGTTAATTTGATCACGAAAGCTTAAACACTTTCCAAGTAATGGTGTTGTGAAAATAGTTTTTTTTACCATTCGCGTGGGCGGTAGGGGGGCGTGGCAACAATTTAAAACTTACTTGTCCTCCCTAACATATAGACACACTTTTATGCCAAATTCGATGGCGCTAGCTCTTTTAGTCACCGAGATCCAGGTGTTTACACGGACCGACAGACGGAAAAGTTAAATTCCACTAGTTAAATTCGTTTTTAGTCCCATTCACTACATTTTCTACCACCTTTTAAGCCCCAAAAAGTTCGTTAAATTCATATAGACCATCAAAATGGATTCAAAACAAATCTGCTGTCTCTGAAGTCTGCTCATATTTGTTCGGCCAAGAGTTATGGATAGATGGAGTCATGATATATCATTTTCAGTGCCGACATTTTGGATATTTAGCGTGTCTGAGCTGTCAGTCACATGGCCAAGAGGGCATAAAGCGCATACACGTTAACGTATTGGTAAGCGACATGGTACAAATGTTGCATCCACAAGTTGCATGTTTATGGGTTTTAGCCAAGTTAGTAGTACTAGTTGGACTGTGCGCTGTGCGAATCAAAGGCACCGTCTCTGGAGGGTCTCCGCTCGTTTTGTATGCAAAGAGGTGTCTTTCCTCCGTGTGGCAGTTGCATGGCCATAAGTTTCAGTTGCCACAACTGTGGTTGGTCCAAAGCGAGTCGACAAAAAAATTACACAAAAATTATAAATTAAAAAAATAAAATGTAAATTTGCATAATAATCGTTTTAGGCCATAATTTTAAAAGCCGTTAACGTTTATTGTTAATTTAAATTGCATTTACGCCCACTTAAAATTTAATGAAAATTAATTTGAGAAAAATAATAGAAGAAGAAGTAGAATTGTTAGTGGTAGTAGTATAAAAAAACATGTTAACTTGGCCAAGCGCCAGCTAATTAAGTAGCTGCTTCCGTCGACGCCTACGCCGGCAGCGGAAGTCAAAGCTTGGCTTTAATGGCCACCAAAATTGGTCAAGAAGCGAAACCGAAACTGAAACCGAAACAAGCAACAAACAAACAATTTTTTTAACGGCCCTCGCTGTCTCAAATTGGTAACAAAATGCCGCTAAGTGGCTAACTAATCGAGAATTCCGCTGTTTACACGCTCCGCTTGGCTAATGAGCTACGTAGGCCTACCCCACCCCCTCTCCACGCGCTTGCAATGTCTAAGACAAGTCTAATGCCTTTCGGGGAGTCTGATAAGCGGGAGTACAGTGAAGCCTCTTGAGAAACACCTGAAGCCAAGAGGCGTTTACCTTGTGGCAGGTGGCAACTGTACCACAAGTCACCGACTAGTCACTCAAAAAATAAATAAAAAATTATAAATAAAAAAAAGTCGAAATCGAATTCGAAATCGAAATCGAGACGAAAAGAAGACAATTCTCTAGTTCAAAACTTTCGCTTTTTTTCGCCTTTTTGTGCGCGTCGAAAACCAAAAAGTTCAAAAAGGAAGCAACGAGAAGAAGAAGAGGACACAGCAGGAGCAGAAGCAGAAAGCAAGGGAAGACAGGAACAAGAATTGAATATTAAACGCATATTGTATAAATTTTATAAAGTATGCATGAAATGCATAAAGAGAAGATGGCAAAAACAAAGGAGAAAAAAAACATACAGAAAATATAAAACTAAAGAAGAAGAAAATATGACAACGACATGATGATAATGATGTTAATGCATGTTCATTATGACGTTGATGACGGCGGCCCAAAGCCCAAAAGGCGCTGCTTTATAATGAAGAACATGAGTTCGATTCACCAGAAGCAGAACCAGAACCAGCACCAGAGCCACAACCAGCAGCAAGGAACCCCAAAAAAACAACAACAACGAAAAGCAGCCAAAAAGGAAGAATGGAGCAACACAAAAAAAAAAAAAAACAAAAACAAAAAAGCTGCGACGTTGAAGACGGCGTCTTTTTGGCGCCAGAAAAATAACGACAATGCCTGATGAATGCGTGAAGAAGCAGCAGCAGCAGCGCAGCAGCAGAGGGAACGGCAGAAGGTCGTGCTCCTTTTTTTGTTTGGTGGGTGTAAGCACAGAGAGCGGGAGAGCGAGAGTGCAAGCAAAGAGTTCAGCACAATAAAGTGCACACTAAGCACAAAGCTTCAAGACCTTAAAGAGAGAGAAAGTGTTCGGAGAGCGTAGCAGAAAAGAGCGCACAACGTGAGGCAGCAAAAGATGTCGATGATCAGATCAGAACAGCGCCAGCGCCGGTTTTAAAGCTAAAAGAAATGTCAAAAACAATGAGAACGGTCCAATGAATTTGACAAACATTTCCTAGATGTGCGCTGGCAGATCAAAGAAGGCGACAACGACGACAGCGACTGCGACAGCGGCAGCAGCGACAACTTTGAAACGAAGCGAACGACAAACGGCAAAAGACTGCGACAATCTTTGCAGATGAGCAGCATTTCTTTGCCATCTCGCTCGCACGCCTGTTCTCTTTCCCGCTCAGCAAATTAGTCAAATTAGCATAGTCACACAACGAAAGCTGTCGTTGATCCTACTCCTCCTCCTTCGCGCTCGCTCTCTTCTTCTTCTATCGTCTTTGGCCGCTCTTCATTGCGATCGCTTGTCGTCCGATTTTTTTTTTTTTTGTTTTGCGTCTGCTTTTTTTTCTCTTTTGCCTCGTGGCATATTCACGCGTTGAGCGCAAACTCGGTTTGGCTTTTAGCATTAGTTTACACTTGATTAGAACGCTAATTGGCTCAAACGACAAAAAAAAGGATGTTAGCGGAAAAGTGGAGTGGGTAGGCAGCTCTAGCTATTCAGTGAACTGCGCAATTTTCGCGGAAAAAAACTTTAGCCCCGTCGCTGCCGCGACAGCTGTGTGTCAGCGTCTAATCAAAAAGCTTTTAAATATTGTCTATGTGCAGAGTTTTAGTTCATTCAACAGTTCTGCAACTGTTGTGCGCTTATCATTAGTTTTGATTTCTTTTAAATGCTTTGCTGCTCCCATCGTCTATTTCATTCCATTTCATAACGTTTCATACCCTTTCATATGTGTGCACATATTTCGTTCTCACTTGCACTTGATGATTTCTTCTTCGTTGCTGCTGCTGCGCTGCTGCTGCTGCTGTCTGACGAAAACGTTTTATGAATTTTAAGTGGCAAAAATTGACGAGCTTTGGTTTTATTTTCTTTTTATTATCGCTTCACTGCTGTGTGCGTGTGTGTGCTAGTGTTTGTGTGTGTACCTACTTATTTAATATTTTTCTGAACCCAAGAAGAAGTTAAATATATTATACAAATTGTATGAGCATTTGGTGCGTTTTAACTGCGCTGCGTGTTTTGATTGCCTGATGATGCGACGGCGACAGCGACGGTGACTGCAAGCAACAGCGTATTTTACGTTTTTGGTAACACGAATTTATGTTAGCCACATCAAAATTTATTAATAAAATTTCATTATTTCTGGGAAATAAAAATCAAATTTATGTAGCACCTCGAAGAAAATAAAAAAAAAATAACGCTGCATTGAAATTAACACGAACGAGAACAAAATAGACGTAGAAGTAGAAAAAAAAAAAAAAAACCAGACCGATAAAGGCAATTACGCACGCACAAGAAAAGTGTAGAAGACGTTGAGCAAGAAGCAGCAACGCTGGCAGCAGCAACATAGTAAGAGAGTAACTGCCTATGCTTGCGCTCTCTTCATAATAGCTATAACAACACATCACTGCCATCTCCACCTTCACCCACTGTTCGGTTTTTGTGTGGCGCTCAATGGCTCGTGCATTCAACTGACGTTGACTGCGCCGCCAGCGTACGCTGCCGCTGTTGTAGGTGTCAATGACGTGCGCTATCAGTTTTCATTCATGCCTGTTACCTTTGCCTTTGGCTGCAAACTACTTGCGTACAATAACAGCAACAAAAACACTCGTAACTTAGCTGCTGCTGCATTTTTAGTTGTTGTTACTTTTTGTTATGGTTTTTTCTTCTTCTACTCTTTTATTTGCATGCTTCTCTGATGCCGGCTGTTGGCAATTTCGCTCTTTCACTTACTCTCACTAGCTTGCTCGCTCTCTTCGGGGCACACATTCGAGCATTTGTGTGTGCGTGTGTTTGTGCAGTCAATTAACAGCAAACAAAAGCTGCATGCGTGTGTGTTTGTGAGAGTGTTTGTGTATGTGTGAGTGGGTGGTTGGCTGGTGTAAAGGGCAAATGCAGCAGAGCTAAAAGTTTTTGCATTTTTGCTGCTGTTTTTTTCTTTTCGTGTTTGTGTGTGTTGTTGTTGCTGCTGTTTGTTTGTCTGCGTCGTGTTAATTGAGTGTGAAGTTGAGCTTTTGTTGTTGTTGTTGATTTTAATTGTTAAGCAAGAAAGGCGCGAAATATGTTTTAGCTGCGGCTGCTGCTGCTGTTGTGGCCAATCTGGCTTTTAATTAAGCGCCCAAAAGCTTGACGACAGCCAGAGCAATACAACAGCAGTAATAAAGCTTGCGTGCAAGCGTCGCGTCGCTCAGCAAGTGTTGATTTCATTAATGCAATTGCAGCAGTGCTAAGCAAAGCAAAAGAGACAAAACAGCAAAAAAAAGGTGCTGCAAAAACAGCAGCAGAGACAATTGCAGCAGCAGCAGCAACAGCTAAAGCGACAGGTCTTCTCTCTTAGCTTTTCGCACTTGCTTAAAGTGTCTGCTGCTCTCTTTGTCGCTTTGCTGCTCTTACATTTGGATGTGATCGTGTGTTGACTGCATTTAATTGTTGTCGCTCTTGCTGTCGACGTCGTCGTTGTAGTCGTCGCTGACGTCGCCGCCTCGTTCGTTGTCACTTTGAGTTAACAACTCGATTACACGCTGCAACTGCGCTGCCGCCGGCCATGTGCAATTTTTTGAATTATTAATGAATCTCAGCAGCAGCAGCAGCAGCAAGTGAAACAACAACAACAACGGTAACAACAGCGACAGTGTTAATAAAAAACAATTAATATAAAGTGTATGTTTAGTGTTGACAGTGTTTGTCGTTGTTGTTGTTGTTGCTGCTGCTGCACTCGTTGATTATTTGTACTATTAACGCGTTGGGAACTCGTTATTTACTGTCTCTTATTGTGTCTGTGTCTGTATGTGTGTTGGCTGTGTGTGTGTAAGCACCTCGATGTGTGTAATTACTTTTAGTTGGCCATAATTTGTCAATTGCTATTTTGTTGCACTGTCAGTGCCAGCAACGTCAATGCCAACAGCAACTACGTCAGCGGAAGTGCAAGTGTGCAATCATCAGAGAGAGACAGCGAGAGAAATACCTAGAGAGACTGAGCGAGAGGGAAATTAAAGTAGGGCATAGTTTTGATCTGAAGAGCAATTGATAGTTGTACATCTGGTTAAATTACCTTGATTTAATGCTACAAACTTTAGCCCATAATTGCAACTCGTTACTTTTTACTCGTTACGTTCACCTTGCTTTTTTGGGGCGTCAACGGGGCTCAATTACCGCTCAAGTTATGAAGTGTTAAAGTTATGTTTATGTTGTACAGCTGCAATTCGTTTATTTAAATTCTTTACCCGATGTATACAATAACGAACTAGTTTCTGAAAACTCGTTACTTGTTGGGGGCGAGTCGTTTGTTTATAAAAGCTTACTATGCGTTTTTAAAGTAGCGTGTAATTTTTACTCGTTACTTTTAACTCGTTATTTATAGCTCGTTATTACATAATCATCTATAGCCTTTTCGATTCTTCGTTAAGTATGTTAGCAGTTATGTTTCAACTCGATTGGAAAAGTTCTTCTGCTTTTAAATGCTACTCGCTCATCGCCACTCGTTAATATGCTTTACGTATTTGCTACTCTTTTAGATAAAAATCTTTAGTCTATACAAAAACTACTTTTAACTGACACAAATTAGTTGAACAAGTCAGCTTGTCAGACGTACGGCGTCACTCGTCGCTTGTCACTCGTCAGTCTGCACTTGCTAATTAACATACAGGAAATTAGCCGAATAGTGAGCACACAAAGAGCGCCAAAACACACACAATAAACTAATTGTCTAAGTCGACATTTGCGCTCTCGCTTTCTTTTGTTCTTCCACTCGTTGCTACTCACTCGCACCCGCTGTACCTGTTGGCGGCGCCTATAAAAAGCATTTTCTATAGATCTGTCTGCTAATCCAAACAACAGTGTAGAATATTAACCCAAGAACAAGAATGAAATGCGTTCTCTTTCAAGTTTTGAGCTCAAAAAGAAATAAATTCGCTCTCGTTCGTTTTGTTCGATTCGTTCGTCTTGTGTTCAGCTTTGTCTGTTTGTTCTGCAGTTGCTTTGTTTGGCTAAGAACGCTTTGTTTTTGGCTGTCCTTTAAGCCGCTCAGCTGTCCAACAGTTTTCTACCTTTCTCCCTTTCTCCCTCTCTCTATCTCTCTCTCTCTCTCTGGGTTTGATCGTGGCTAGAGCAACCCTCATTCACATGCGCCAGCAAACATGCAACCCTGTTTTATTTTTTTCTTACCTTTGTTTGTTTGCTGATCGTTCAATAATGGGCCTGGAGCGCCAGGTAAGCCACATTCACATTCAAACATTCACACACTCACACACTCACACACACACTCACACACACACACACACACGCATTCACACTCACATTTTTTCTCGTTGTTTTGTGTCTTGTCTTCTGTTTGCTTCCTTTTCATCTTTGGCTCTTGCTTTATTCGCTTTTGTGTCCATTCAAGCGCTGATCAGTTGGCATCCATCAGTTTGCGCCCTAACTGTGCCCCCTTTCCTGCTCCTCTCCCGCCCCTCTTGGGGGCTTACCCTCCCCCTATTTGCTGTGCACTCGTATCTGCATTTCATGATCATCCGCCTCTAGGCTGCTGGCTGCAGTCATACACGATCCTTGAGAACCTTTCGATTCGATGGCAAATGAGAGATCCCGTTTATGATCGTTTCATCAGCTGTTGGTCAGCTTTTTCAGAGACCCTGTGTGGTAGGGTTTATAAGGCGTGGATGACGTGTTACCCAACACGCTTAAAGCTTAAAAAATGTCCACAAATCCTTCCAAATGAAAGCTTTATATTCCCAATTTTAGGTTGAACTTTTTAAGTAAGAAATGAGCATTTATTTCTTAAATTGCGAAATTTAGTTTTTAATAACTAATAGAATAATAAAATTAGCACTAATATTCAAGCTTTTGGCGGCGATCCATGACGATCCATGAGGTTAATTTAGTTCGACTTTTAGCAATCTTTTTCTTGTGCAGGGTTTATAAAAGTCGCTTAGACTCGGCTGTTGACTTTGCTCTTGTTTTTGAGGCGAGCTTATGCTGCTTATCCTGGCTAGAAGCTTTCATGTGGTCGATCAGTGCGTTTCTCACACACCAACACACACACAGTGTGTTCCCCTCGCTCTCCTCTTGGTACCGTTCCGATCACCGCCGAACGGTCGTTGGGTACGTGCTGTGGCTGTGTCTTGATGAAAAGTAAACATACCACAAATTGGACAGTGGAACACATGTTTGGCGCGTTAAATGCTCGAGCGTGTTATTTATAACGTTTTTTTTCTCTCTCTGTTTTTTATGCGTTAACCAGGCCAACACCAGGCCGCTTTTAGCCCGTTTGTAGTGGTACCATCATCGGGGGCTGGCAGCGAAAGATTGCCGGTGACCGGTGCCACAAGCGATCGGAGAGTGTTTTTGGCCACAACTTGCTGTCTTGGCTCTCTTGTTGTTTAGGCCTTCTTCTGATTCCGTTGGCCGTTTGCTTTTGGCCACTAAGTTAGTTGGGCTTGTTAAGACGCGTGTACCCGCGTGTTCTTCTTCTTCTTCTTACTGTTGTTGCTCTGTTTTTTTGCTGTTGGCCAACACCTTTTGTAGACTTTGGCTTTGGGCCAGAAAGTGGCAAGCAAAACGGCAGCAGTTGTAACTTGTTGTTGCCAATTCAGTCAACTCCTCTCGCAAACCGCAACAAAAATATGCGTGTAGCTCGTTTGTCCGTCCGTCGGTCCGTCGGTCCGTCCCTCTGTCTGTCCGTCTCTCAGTCTGTCCTTTTGGCCCTTTTACCTGTTTGTTGGCCCGCACCTTCGTCCTTTTGGGCCTTATGACAGACACAAGTCACAAGTCACAACAAGTCAACCTGCTACCAGACAAGTCCTTGAGCACAACTGACGCCACTGACCATACACGCAATGTTATATTCCTCTCTTACTCTACTCCTCTCTCTCACTGTCTCTTTCTACCCTGATCTCCCTCCTTTTCTCAGTACATTAGTCTCCGATCGGTATTTTCCCACCAAGTTGTTTGTGTATAGCTTTCAAAAGGTCTTTTAGAATTTGTCTAGAAGTGGATTAAATAAGTAGTGCTCAATGACGGCTCTTTGAAAGCTTTAAGGAGTAGTTCTTGGGTAGGAGTCATCAAATGTCGTTTTTGAAGGAGAATTGTGTACAATAAAATTTGGTAAATAACTTTTGTTATATTAGTATATAAGCTTTATATTTAATGTTTAAAATAGGGTTTTCACAAGTGTACTGTGCTTTAGTAAGACGGCTTTCAAAGGCAAAAATCAATTGGATTTTAAGGAAAGGTCTATATAATATTCAAATAATTCAAATGTTTTTCTAAAGATTAAAAAGAAAGTGTTTTTCCCAAATATTAGGAGTAGCGGCCAAGATGGTAGTAATCTTTTCGAAAGCAATCTTCAAAGAAAAATAATTTTTTTGACCCTAAATTGTACAGCCAATTGAAAGTTGCTCTGAAGTAGAGCTCCATGACGGCTCTTGAAAGCTTTAAAGTCTTTTATAATGCAAAAATTAATAGGATGTTAACTGTAGAGTACTAAGAAGTGAAGAAGTTAGTTAGATGGAGAATTTCGTAGGATCACTTTCTAATAGGCATAATGTCCCTAAAGATACAGAAATACTAAATAAAAATATGAGAAGAAACTAACTTTTTAATATAGGAAAACAGTTTTCACTTTTTTTTTTTAAGAATTTGTAAATTAGCGACACATTTTTTGGATACCTAAATTTAGTTCTACAGACAAAGTTTCAGTTTCGTAGCACACTTATTGAGCAGTGTAAGCAAGTGAACTGCAGTGATCTTTGAGCTGGAGTTTTAAGCAAGTACGGCCCAGACCCAAGGAGAGATAAGTTCCGAATGTTTTGTTGTTGTTGTGCACAACAGGTGCCAGGAACACCAACACACACACACACACAGCCCTTTTTTTTTATTTTTCAAGTCAATGTTGTCGCGTCGCTTATCATCGCTGAGTTTCGCACAGTTTCTGCGAATCGTGTTGATTTGATTTATTTAAACAAGCAAACCAACAAATAAATAAAAAATAAAAGAGAAATACAAATAAGAAAAGCAAGCGAACGAATCAAAGAAGAAGAGCAATAAAAAGCAGAAGAGAAGGAAGAAGCAGTAGAAACTTATCGCTGTTCGATCATAAATAAGAATTATGCTTATAAACATGCGTTGGTTGAGCCACCCATGAATGGCAGAGGAGGCGACGAAGGAGGTGGGCAAAGAGAGATGAAGCGAGGGGAAGTAGAAGGAGGAGAAGAAGCAGAAGAAGACCAGGTTGTACAAGCTCATACGCCGTGTGTGGGACATTAGAGAAATTCGCTGTGGCAACATCCTCCTGGCCACAAGCACGAGACGCAGCAAGTTGCAACGCACAAAAGAGGTGCCTTTACATACCCTGTAAATTTTGAAAGAGGTGTAAAAAGGGTGGGAAAAGTTGAAAGCTTTTATGGAACATTTTAGATGCCACGCCCCTTACGCCTAATAGAAAGAGTCTAACAAAAATGTAGACAAATTTTCCTTTCGTTATTTTTGGTGTAACTCAGTGACTATAATAGCTAGAAATAGCAAATTTGGCAGGAAGCTTTCGAGTAATCTAAAACAAAGAACATATTGTGTTGCAACTTTGGTGGCCACGCTCCTTTCATATAAATAAAATATCAAATATTACATGGTATATTATGTATATAAATATAAATGCAGGGTATTTTAAAGTCGTGCGTACTCTACTGCAGCCGTCTTTACTTGTTTCTCTTAATTTTTTTTTATATTCTTTTCTTGGCCAATGTTAACAATATTTAAACGCAGCTCGTTTAAAAACTGATTGTCTGCCTCTCTGTCACACTCGCTCGTTGTTGCTGTCTCTGTCTCGCTCGCGCCTCGCTGTCTCTATCTCTGTCTGCTGGAGTCGTAGAGAGCCTCGTTACCTTGTTGACTTTGAGGATTTATGAGTGTCTGACGTGTGTGATGACTGTTATTAGTCGCGGCCACGTTCTCCTGCTCTCAGTCGTAGCTCAGCCCTTGATTCAGTTCCTCCTCCTCCTACTTCATCTCCTCACTACACTCATCCTCTTCTTCTTGCTGATCGACTGAAACGGATGTGCGGATATGTGTGCCTTAAACAAGACCAACTTCTGCTCATCCTTCGGTCCAGTTTATTTTCTTTTTTTCCTGCACAGAACAAACAAAACGCGTTAATGTTGCAGGCGCTATAATTTAGACATTAAATGTGGGCGCCTGCAACAATTTGTGGGCGTGTCAGACTTAGAAATACATCTTAAAAAAAATTCAATTAGTTTGGTTTTTCTTTTTTAGCTTTCTTAAGATTTCTGCATGGATTATTTTAGCTATTTTAGCTACTACTTTAGGATATTTCCAACGCATACACTTGCTCCCTTTCCTGCTTGCCACGCCCACTGGTTTCTTAAGCGTTTCTTTATCTTTGGCTTTGCTTTAAGCTCACTTAAGCACTAAATGCGCATAAATTACTTACACTTTGCCAAGCAAACATTGACAGCGCGCCGACACGCAGCAGGCCACGCCCCCCGCTCGAAGACAACACCCACACTACCCCCCACTCCCACCCCACCCAACACCAGCTCAAAGCAACCCCAAAATGCGCCCTTAGTTCTCAAATCAACGAGCTGAAAACATTTGACGCACAATTTAATTAAAAATACGACAAGTTCAAAATAAATAAAAAAAATTACAAAAAAAAACTCTAGGATACCCCATCTCTCTTAGCTCTTCTAGTTCTATATTTTTACGCTGAATTGTCGCGCTCCTGCGCATTGAATTAAATTTGAAAAAAAATACGTGTCCATAAATAATTTATCAACCCACAAAAACCACTGCCGCGCACTTGAGCCACCCTGTTTAACACCCCCTGCAATATTTGTATATCTCTCTCTCCTTCTGTTTATCTACTACTTTTCTTTGCTGCTTTTCAAATTGTTGCTAAGTGGAAATGTATCTCTTAGATACTTTTTCTTTCTTTCATCGTTTTTTTAGCCACTTTTCAAAACATTGAAATTTTATCTTTAAATATTGTTGTCCAACAAAGTTTTTTTTCAATAAATAAATTCAAATAAAAAATTTTAGAAACGATTAAATTTAAATTTAAATTTTAAAAATATTATTGGTTAATGAACTTTTAGTAAAAAAAACTAAAGATGAATAAGTTTGTTAAATTTATGTCTTTTGGTCACAAATATTTTAAATTGCGTATAAAATTTAATTGAATTTTATTTATTTTTATTTATAGATTATAAATAAAATTTAAAAGTAATTTATTAGTAATTTAGTTCTAAACTTGGGTTATATTTGCTAATATAAAAAAAAGGTTAAGAACGTAACTAAAAAAAATAAACAATGAAATTAATTTAACTGTATTCTAGATTTTCCTAAGATTTTAACAAATAAAACTAACGACTTCGGTTTAAAGTAGTTATTGAAGCATTTCGGCTGCTGCCAACTTAACAAGGCGTTGAGCCAGTGTTGTGCAACAGCAAGAGCGAAAGAGCGTAACACTTACAAAATAAATTGAGAATCTGCGAATCTGCTTAATAAACCGATTTCACGTTTTATTGATAATTATAAAGAGAAAACTAATTGGATTGCATGCAACTGTATGTGTATGCTGTGTAGATTCTATGCCAAATGCTGAATCGTTCGCAATTTGCCAATCACACAAAGCAAACACATTTCGCAATCCTTAAAAAAATACGCTTCAGTGAACAACGCAACACAAATTGACCGATTATTATTTTTTATTGTTGCTGTTTTTTGTTGCTATTGTTGTTGTATTATTATTTTTCATCTATGTATTTTGTCAAGTTTGTCAATTCGAATTTAATTTTTGCGTGTGCAACAAATTGAAAAGATTAATAACAACAACACGAATAACAACGAAAGCAGTTAAAAGTTGCAATTGAAATAAAAAATCGCCGCTAAATTGTTTCAGTTGTCAGTGTTGTTGTTGTTGCTTTTGATTATTGTGCGAAAAATCACACAAGCCAAATAGCCAGCGGCATGCATATTAAACAGTTAGTCCCGGTCTCTGTGTGTGTGTGTGTGTGTGAGTGGGAGGGGCACAGCGCACAGAATAATATGCATAACAAAAATATTAACAAAAAAGAATTGCTGTAAATAAGCGGCAAGTAGCATAAAACAGCGGCAAAAGCGCAAACAAAACGAAGCAAAAACAACAACACACACACATAAAATTATAATCATAATAACAATAATAATAAAAACAAAACAAAAACCAACAAAACTGGCAAATCAAAACCAAAATTAAGCAACAACAACAACGAGTGAAACGTGCACTGCCTTGCATGTAAACGAGGCAGCGCCGTCGCAGTCGGCGTCGCCGTTGACGGCGTGACAAGTGTAGTGAAATGAGCAAACACATGTGCGCAGCTAAGCAGAGACAGCAAAGGACAACAACAAGAACAACTGACCAGCAACGACAAAAACAAAAAAAAAAGTTTTAGCAAAGCACACAAAAGCAAACAACAAAGCAAAATGCCAACAAATACACACGCACACAAGCAAAAGCACAACTAAAACTTATAAGCGGGGGCGTATGCTGTCTTGCTCGCACACATGCACGCTGGCCTTGCAACGCAAATGAACTGCGTGCGTTTGGGCATAGCGAAAGTGAGAGCGAGAGAAAAGAATGTGTGCAGAACAGCAGCGGGTGGTTCCATGTGTGTGTGTGTGTCTGATTCTGCTGGGTTGTGTGTGTGTGTGTGAGGAGAGGGACGGGTCAGTGCGAGGCTAGGGTGTGCAATCTGCCAGCGTCGCAGTCGACGCTATGTGTGTGTTTGTCTGTGTCAATTGACCGAAAATGATGGCGACGTCGACCGAAAACGTTCAGCAAAAATGGCGCACATGTGTGCGTGTGAGTGTGTGCATGTGTGTGCTTGACAGCAGCCGCAATTATGAGCAATTATGACAAAAAAAAAAAAACCGAAAATGAAAACGAAAACAAAAACAAAACAACAAAAACAATGAAACAAAAGCGACGGCCATTTGAATTGCGTACTAAACAGGCAAATTTGTATTTGAATTTTATGTTTATAAATTCTTTTTTGTGGTCTGCTACAAATTTTAGTTTTACAACGCTTTTTAGGGAAGTGTTTTTTTTTTTTTTGTAGTGAGGCGTCGTTTTAAATACCAAAGCATTGTAATTACATTAATGAAAAATGTGCTGTAATTAAAATGATCAATTATTTTGAAATGGAAAGGGAAGCTGAAAATGTTCAAATTGTAGCAGATTACGTTGGAATGGGTGAAAATATAAATAATTACAATGGAATATTTTAGGGAGTAATTTTATTTATTAGAGTAATAGACAACAGTAGTAACAGTAAAAGAATAAAATTATTGAGGCGTAAGAAAAGAAAATAGTATTAAAAACTAATAAAATTTAAAACAATGTTTTTTTTTTTTTTTTTGTAATAATAAAAATTAAAATGATTCAAAATAAATACCAATAATTATAATTGGAATAAACTTGCCTTTTCTTATTTAAAACTATTTGATTTACAATGCTATTTATTTAATTATATTTTATACAATACTTATCTGTAGCATAATGTTTCACACAACATTGTACACAGATCTGTGTTTGATTTTGAGTACACCACAAATGTCACATAAATCAACACCCAAAAGATGAAAGTGATCTATGACCCAAGAGCATTACCAAAACTAGACATAACTCTTAAAATATTGTCTTATCTAGACAAGAACGGCATTTCAATTCATAACAATTAAATTGAACAACAAAACAAAATAAAGTTGAAGCACTGATACACTGCAAACAAAATGTTTGAAAGAATACAAAGTTTCTACCTAAAACTTATTTGAAATAATGAAATTTGAAGCACAACTTTTTGTTTGCTGTGTAATATTGGAAATCTTAGCTAAAACTCAAGTCACTGTTACTCTCCGTCTCTTGCTCAAATCATTGTCGCCCCAAAATATTTGAAACGGGGTCAAAGAGTGCAGCGCGTTTCGTGCGGTACCCGAGAGGGTTGTGGGTATTCATATTCCTCACTTATCAAACTGAACCGCTGAACCTGCCACCAAACGCGATCACCCGTTGGGCAATGTTGACAGCTGTCGCCGAGGGAAATCTTCCTCTACCTCTCACTCTTCATGTTCCCGCTACCTCCATCTACCATCCCGTTGTGTTCTTATCAGTGAGCTCTGATAAGACTAAACTACGCTGGTTTCAGATGCTGTGTACTCTTTCCTCGCGATGATCATATCAGTTTTCTTTTGTAGTTCGTCGGCCTGTGGAAATGTTGTGGGAAATCGTATGAAAATGGTTGTTTTTATTTTTAGCAAATATTTGCTAAACTTTTATATAGTATTATAATTTTTGTTAAATGTCATATATATTTCTATAACACAGAGAAGCAAATATTTGTAGCAAACTTTTTACTTAAATAAGCAAATATGTATAGCAAATAATTTGCTGTTATACCATGCAGCAAAGATTTTCTTGCATTTTTGGCAAATATTTTAATAAAGGATTTAACAAAAAATGGATCCAAGCTTAGCAAATAATTTGTGGAAAATATTTGCTAAAAAAGGATAATATTTTCTTCTATTTCGTACGAATGTTTGCTTAACTAATACAGGAGTAAATATAGTTGTAGGCTTACAATATTTGCTGTTATATTGTAGAGTATTTGCTAGTCGTGCTTGCTACATAATTTAGCGCGCTCGTTTCACGCATTTTCCGTAATTAAGCGACAAAATTGTAATTACATGCGAGTTGATTTATATATTGGATTTTATTTACGAGTCTTGTATGTTGAGTTGAGACTTTACTGTTTGATTTAAGAGGCGCCTTGGAGATCATTTGGATTTGGGTATACGAAATCAGTTTTCCTTTATTTTGTTGTTGTTGTTGTTGGGATTTTGTGGAATTCCCACAGTGCCTGGCGACAGCTGAGCACTCAATCCTTGCGGCACGTCTCTCAGCGTCGATGAAGCGCCACACAAGCTTCCTAAAGAGTACAGGGCATCAACACAGCGGGATTGCATTGGGTCTAAAACTACCTTGTCTTAACAACGGTACGAACGTCTGTTTGTCCGTCTGTCGGTCTGGGGCACGTCTTAATGACATGGCCATTCATTTTGAGGCACAACAAGAGTCGCGTTGAGAGGCTTGTGGGCGTTGCCACTAACTGACAGGCAACGTAGTGACTGAAGGTACGGCAAGGTTCAGTAGGAAATGCAGGGAATGTATGGCTATTTTAGTTGTTATGCCTTCATAAATTGTTTTATTATTATATAGACTTGAAATATGGCAGATAGCAGTGTGCAAGCGAGAGAGAGAGAGAGAGAGAGAGAAGCGATCGCTGTCAGTTTATTGGTTTAACTAATTTGGCTGCTACAGTGCAGACCCTAAAGCCCCTATAAACCATAACAGAGAACGGACAGTGGACAACGTAGATCGAGGATCGTAAGACCCTTAGCCATGATCCTGCTGAAAGATCCTTGTTTGCTGTCTTCGGGTAATTAGCGTTTATGATGCAGCTGCTCTCGAAATTTGTCAAATAAATTTTGCATAAGGTTTGGGTAAAGTAAGGGAAGGCTTTTTAGTGGGGGCGGGGGTACGTAGCGCTCTTCACTAAATTTGCATGCAATTGCAATTCAATAAAATTCAATAAAATTCAAATTAAACTTAAGACAGCTGGTCATGTCTTTTATGTAAAGTCTTGTAAATATGCACCCCTTTGGCTTTTGATTGTTTGTCGAGTTTATTGAGTTATCGATAGTTATCGAAATGCAATGCCCGCTCAAAATGTGTTGACAAAATTACCCAAAAGATTACGCTCCCTGCAGTAACCCCTACCTCAATCCCGATCCTACCACTACCCCCAGTTGGACAAAAACACAAAAAGTCGAACAACAATTTTGTTGTCACAAAGGCGAACTGTCAACAGCAGTCGTGTTTGCTGTTGTTGTCGGTACCTTTGGCCGCGCTGCAGGTGCTACTTTAATCCCCGCGCTTGTTGACAAAACCCAGCAAAACCTACGACGTAGGAAAACTCAGGGAGCAATTCGGAGGTGGAGGTGAAGACGAGGAAAACGTCATTCGATTGCGTTTTGCAAGCCAACTTGAGTTTGGGCCTTTTGTTTAATGTTCCTCGTGTTTGCTCACACACACACACACACACACACACACACACCACACAACCAAAATCATCAGCTGTTGACGTCTGCGGCTGTCGTCTGTTTGTATTTTCTTTTCTTTTTTTCCTTCGCTTTTTTCCTGCTTTTTTTCTACTGATTGACTTGCAGATAAAATGCATTGACAATTGACGCTTCCTTTGGCAGTCGAGGAGCGCGGAGAGCACTGAACACAGGCCGAGTAGTCAGATCTTTGTCAACCTTCTAAAAGCAACGCGCACAGGTGCCTTAATAGACACCGTTTAGTCGCAGGCTGATAGGCGCTTAGGAGCGAAACGGACATAGGGCTGAGGAGAGAAGAGCGGGGGGAACTACTCAGTGTTGTGTGTGTGGCACAGCTTCCTTGGGACAAGATGTCTAAGCGATTATCAGCCGCAGTTGTTGACAAAGCGTAGGAAATTTTGAAATGGGTTTAAGGCACTGCAGCTGGTACCTTAGGAAATTAGATCAAATTGCGTGGGAGATAGGCAATTTGGAGGGTGAACAGAGGGTTAAGACTTTACATAGACAAAATAGCGTCTCTTAGACTCAAAAAGACGACTACAAAGGATAAGCTTTCAAGGACTTAACACTTTGGGGTAGGTTAAACTAGTGTAGGTGGATAAAACCTTTAACGCTAAGTAGGAAACTTGTATTCCTTGTGATTTTATACCATCTATACCTTCAACTGTAACTGACGTAATACGGTGCGCATTGGTTTATCAGCGGAGAGCGTAGACTCTTATCGAAGTCAATGCGCCGAAATGTCAATTACAACTCAATCGTTGAATCGTTTTTGTATTTCATGGGCCTGACAAAAGGTACAGGGCTGGTTGCAGGGCCAGGCCCATGAGGAAAGCCAGGGCTAATTGATTAGCCATTAACCTCAATAGGGACGAGAGAGTGAGAGGTGGAGGGAAGTGGAGAGGAGCGGGCTAAGGATGAGTTTGAGTGCGACACCTTAACAACAATACACACACACACACACTCGGTGAGAGCCGGCTTAATTAGGCTTAATTATGGGCTGAGGGTTTAAACGTGGCCAAGTTGCATGGACTGCTGACTGGGCCAAGTAGCCTGGTCAAAACACTTTCAAGCCACATTAACAGCTCGTTGTTGTTTGTTATTGCTGGGCAATAAAACCAGCTAGCAGACAAGCGAGCCAAGAGGTACTGCCTGGAGACAGAGAGCAATAGAGAGACGGAGATAGCAATATATGAGGAAATTGAATTAGCTGAGCGCGGTGAAATAATGTGTGGGCCGTTTTGGCTCAGAACCAAGTTCGAGCCACAAAAACAAACAAACAACTTTGGTCAAAAGGTGCAAGTTTTACACGTAACGATTTGCACGAAGCCAAGTCAGAAGCCAGCTGAAGCAGTAGAAAGAGATGGAGAAGGAGAAGATGAGGGCGAAGCAGAAGCAGAAAAAGCAGCTCAAAGAGGTAGAAGAAGAAGCAGCAGCAGCAGCAGCTACAGCTTCGAAGCTTGCAACACAAACGAGAGCAAATCGTTTTGTTGTCCAAACAGTGATCGAACTGAGGAGGGAGAAGGCGTGGGGAGAGGTAGAAGGAGCAGTGGTTCAATCCGTTTACTACTGCCCTCTCTCACTCTGTGCCCCTCCCTCTCACTCTCCTCCTCTGGTGCGCGTGTGGTGGCCCGATTTGTTTTTGGGGCCCAAGCTCAAGCTCAAACTCGAGCTCGGCTTCGGGTTCGGATCGAGCTGAAAACTGAAATTCAGGCTCCAGTTGTTTGTGCTGTTTGTGCTTGGGGCTATGGCGCGACTTGCGTCTCTTGGCCATGGCCATAACAAGCTGCCAACAACTGGCGCCAAGTGCTCAATAATGTTAACGAGCTATTCAGTTAAGACAACCAAAAAAAAAAAACGAAAAAAACCATACACACACAAATACATATCAGAAGAAACGCAGCCAAAAGCAGGAGAACCCAACTAACCAGGCAGACGTGCCACAAAACGGCCTCAATCCCCACCATACGCCATCCCTTTCCATCTCTTCCTTTTTCTCTCTCTTTCTCTTGTTCTCTTTGACTGCAGCGTCTTTGCTGTCTTCTTGTCTTGTGTCTCGATTCCTGGGCCGCAAATAAAAAATAATTTGCAGGCCAAAAAGGCAGTCGCAGTACGTGGACCGTGGACCGTGGGCTGAGGTTGAGGTTGAGGCTGCAGCAAAAGCCAAAATGCCCAAAGGCTGCATACACTGTGCGAAAAAGTCTACATGAAACTTTGGGCTGAAAAATAAATATTTTTAAATTTAGAAAAAATGTAAAAGAAAATTTTTGAAGCCAAATTAGTCATGAGAGTAAATTAGTTAAGCAGTTTTTATAGTAAACTTTGGTCACACTTGTGGGTATACTTACCATACCCATTGCTTAAAAAATATTCAACTTTTGAGTTTGTCACAGTCAAAGTTTAGTTTAGTTGTAGTTTTTTAGCACTTAAAACGATGCCTATTTCTTAGCTTTGATATGTTGTTTACTTGTGGCAACATTTTGATTTCTCTCAGTGCATTTGGCTTGCCACTTGCTGGCGTTGCAGCGAGTTTAGCATGTTTTCTGCAGCTCCAAATAGAAACATCGCAAACGTTGGTCAGGTTCGTGGCTCTGTCAGTTCGTCAGCGATTCTTGCCTGTCCGTTTGTCTCTCTGTCCGTATGTTCGTCAGTTAGTCATTTAGGCAGTCAGACATCAGTCAGTCTTGTTAGCCAAAGTACGACCAAGAGTCCAAGCCTCGGTCTGGGACTGAGACTGTGACTGGGTCTAAGGCTGGGTCTGGCGTATGACTCTGGGCTTTTGAGCCAGTTCTTTGGGGCCTTTTGTTGGTTTTATCAAAATGCAGGCGCAGCTGATGATGATCTGTGAACATGAACAAGACGTTCGTTAAATTTGATTCATGAGGCGCAGGCGCTGGCGCTGACGTTGACGCTGGCGCTGAGCAACCGAAAGAGACAGAAAAGATATGAAGACAGTGGACTGTAGGCTGGATTCGAGACGGAAACTGGGACTGTGACTGGGTCTGACTCTACAAGATTGGCTTTGAGTCTGTGGCCTGGCGCTCAGTTTGAGGCGCAGTCGCAGCGATTGAGTGATTGCTACTTAAACTTATAATTTTCACATTTGTATGTGTGTGTCTGAGTGTGTGTGTGTGTGTGTTGATGTGTCAGTGTGTTTGTGTGTGAGGGTGCAGCCGTTCCTTGGGTGGGTAGATCGCTGTCCAGCACTGTCCAGCCCTGCCTGTTGCCCCGAACCTCTACACCTTTCGTTCGATCGAATGATCGCCTGTGTGGTTTCCTTAGCCCCATGTAATTTTCGAGTTTGCACATTGCCACCAACATGGCCAAAGAACATGGACTGAGGCTAATCAACGACCATGCATCCATGGACGGTCTTGGTCTTGGTCTCGCTCTTGGTCTCAGTCTTCGTTCTCGTCTTTGGCCAATTTGAATTCGGACTTTGGAGTTGGAAACAATTTGCGGCTTGGCGCCACTTGATAACCTCCGTTGGCTCCGTTGCGTCCCGACTCTCTCTCGGTGTGTGTTGTTTGTTTGCTTTTCCCTCGCAACTGATAATGATGATGATGATGATTGTTTGGCGAAACCGCCTCTCCACCTACCCCTTTCCCAACTTCCCCCACACTCCGCACACTGCCTTTCTCTCACAGCTCTGGTGGCCCCTGAGAAAGTCTTGTTTGCAGCATTTAGGCTTTATGCCGCGCTGATTAATGTTTTATTTGATTACCCATACAAAATGACTTGTCCTCCCTCCTGCTCTTGCCAATCTGACCATCTCTTCTTTTTGGTATTTCAGACAAATGTTTCCGCAAATGAAATTTCGCGTTTCGGGTCTCGATGCCAAGGCTAAATACATATTGCTACTGGATATTGTTGCGGCGGATGATTATCGTTATAAATTTCATAATAGGTAAGTTATCTACCCAAATCCATCATACTATATAGTGTATATACTATAATCTCTAATACTAATATAATTAATTTTTTCAGTCGTTGGATGGTCGCTGGTAAAGCGGATCCGGAAATGCCAAAACGCATGTACATCCATCCAGATTCGCCCACAACGGGTGAGCAATGGATGCAAAAAGTTGTTTCATTTCACAAATTAAAATTGACCAACAATATTAGTGATAAACATGGATTTGTAAGTACTGTACGTCTTCTTTGTTTACCGCATTAGTTATTTAAGCCATTGATGACCAATATACTACGTATCTATCACTGTTATTAAACACAAACTTGACAAACTAGGAATTCGGAGGCATTCGGAGTAATTCGGAATCATTCGGAGTAATTCGGAGTGATGCAAAATGTGTTATTTTGCATTGTGTGAATGTTAAAAGTGCGTATGTGACTTGCATTTAATTGGTTTATGGGTTAAACAGTTTTCGGAGTATATAACTGAGTTAATTTCAGGTAAAACTACTTGTGATTTATTTCGGAGCAGTTAAGCTCAAATAAATGCTGTGTGTCTTTAACGAGACGATAAGTTTGTTGATAGACGATCGTTGCATCGTTTGATAGAGTGCCATTCACGTGTTACCGCTGTCTTGCGGTTCCGCTGGCAAACTTCAAAGTGAGCATTATCAATCTAAAGCATAGAAAAGGGGATAGAAGCGGCAAGTGAGGCCTGCGGCGTGCTATATCTAAGAGGAAACTGTATCGGCAGCACTACGTCTGCTTTGGTCGGGCGCCGCCTGTCAATGCGTCTACGCCTCACTTCACAACACTACTCTCCCTCTTTCCCTCTCTCTCTATCTGTCTTTCTTCCCCTGCCCTCGTTGGTGCTCGTCTTATCAATGCAAATTTCGCAAAGCGTTTCCACTTTGAAGTATGGCAACCATGCAGCACTACGCGCAGCTTATCTAAAACTTCTCACACGCAGACGCTGCCACGGATAAGACGGCTCTTGTCAGACTCTTCTTCTTCTTTCTCTTCCTCTTCGTCGTCTTCTAGCGACAACAACTTTCCCATTTATTGGCCATTCATGCTCCCGAGTGGGCGAGCGCCAAGCAAATTGTCGGCACGGTTCTTTTTCTTTACTCATTTGACGCGGTGGTCCTCCTGGGTACTCGACACTACGTCTGAGCGGTAGGAGGGGCAAAAAGAGGGGAGGCAAAAAGCAGCCCGCTGCACTACGCTGTCCGGTTGTTGCCAAGGCCGCTGCTTTTGAACTTTACCGACGCCGATCGCGTAAATTTCATCAACTGCTGCGCAAATTTTCATTTTTTTTGCGTTTCGTTTTAGTATTTTTTTTTTTTTTGTTAGTATTTTATTGATCAGCGCCGTTTGGCCACCCGTTGGGCCGCAAACATTGGCGATGGCGATGGCGACGCTGGCGGGCGCCATGCATTTTTTTTGTGTCATGTCTGCAACATCTCTACCTCTCTCTTTCTGTCGCTGGCTTTCCCTGTCTCGCTGTCTCTTTTTCTTTGGGGGCGCCGTACCTCTTTGCATGCCAAGTCATAAATCGCACACTGAACAAGGCAAGTCGCACAGATATCTATAAGGGCTACATCGTCTTTTTGCTCTCCGGTGTGCGTGGGCCTCTGCGCCTTCCCTACCCCCCTCTCACGCTCTCTCTCTCTCGCTCTCTGTCTTCGCCACGCTCTTGGCCGCCGCTAAGTAGCCTGTGTTGGCCATTAATTTCGCTTAGTTCAAACGCCGCGTGCCGACACAAAGCGCTGCGTGTGTTCTTCGTGGCTTGACTAAGTTTTTTTCTTTCAATTCGGCGCTGGTACTTTCAATACTTCAATACTGCAGCATAAAAATAAACCGACACTCACATACAAATAATAAAATAAAATTAAATAAATAAGTTATAGTTAAGACTGAAGTGGATGTATGTACCGGTGCTAGCCAGAACTTATGCATGCAAATGCTGTAATTTCAAAGGTCCGAAATCATACTTTAATAGGCATTTGCACTTTATTAAATATTTGAGATTTGTATTCAATTATTAAGCCTAGAAATGCTTAGGAAATTCAAAATTTCTGGCAAATTTTCCGCCTCTTATAGCATCAAGTCCCTCTTAGTAACATTTTCGAAGCAAGGTCTTATTTTAAAATACAAAAATCGTTTCTCTGTTTAGGAGATTAAGATTGCCGTACTTAAATCCGGCTCGTCGTACTTTTTAAAATAATTTCGGAGATGAAATAAGTAGAAAAAAAATTCACACAATTTTGTAGCTTCACACTAGAGCCTCCTCTTTGTGCATAAGCTAAAGAACCTTTAGTGCGTTTAAAGTGCAGGGTCGAGAATAAATTAAAATAAGTACACACTCCACACACTCTGTACTTGCCAGCAAGTTTTGCGTAACCACAAAAGTGCCATGCCAGCCAGCTGTTGTCGCTCTCAGGTAAAAGAATGAAAGACCCCGTCGCATCGGTCTATCCGAGAGGTTTACGCCCCTTTAGCGTCTGTCATGCGATAGACACACACCGAACGCTCAAAATCTATAATTTAACACTTTTTTGCGGTCTATACATGGGTGTGTGTGTGTGTGTTTGTGTGGTGTGCGTGTGTTTTAGTGAACTGTGAGGTCAGCTCAGTGGTCAGGTCAGGTGACGATGTCGATGCCTTTCTTCGGTGTCCTTGTGCTCTGCCCATTCATGCCCGTTGGCTGCGTGTCAAAACAACAGTAAGTCGTTGTCACACACTACACCACCCTAAACTACACTACACTACACTATACACTACACCACACTGTCCTACACTTACACTTGCTGGCGGCAACTCCCTCAAAAGTCCGCCCTCACTCACCTTTTGTCGCATTTAATTGTATATCTCTGAGCATGTTTGCATGCTTATTTCAGCCCCAAGTTTTTTTTGGGCAAATACATTGAAATGCACTTAGTTCAATTTTCAAAAAAGAATTTATAAATTATAAATTTAGTTGAAGTAAACTCTACTCAGAGATACCTAGCCTTACCTAGGGTATAGTCTTAGCTGTGTGTGAGTAGATCGAACTGTAAGTTAGGAAAGTTATCAGTATATAACACTGTCTATAACACTCAATTTCTTGGCTTTAAAGCGAGAAAACCGCGCGCGTTTAAAAACGCGTGGTGTGCGCGGTGTGCGCTCTGTGCGTGTGTGTGATTATGCCTGTCGGCCATGTTGCAACCCTAAAATTATGGACACGTTGCCAGTTTTTTTTTTCTTCTTTCGAAAGTACGTTTTTGGGGTGGTTCAAGCTAAAGACAGGCAGAGAGGGAGGGAGTGAGAAAGAGAGGGAGAAAGGCAGAAGGCAAGAGTGAGGTCCACTCGCACATATTGCACATTGTGTCTGAGGTGTTGCCTAACGCGTTTAATTGCTGAAGCTGAAAGAAAAAGCTTTACCAATTAGTCGGTAACCTCCACGCCCTCCGCCCCCTGTAACCTCCTAAATCCTGCATTTGCTGCCAGTGTTGTTGTGCTCAACAATGCTACCTTTTGGTACTTGAAATTGGACTGAAGATGTTGTCAAGTGGCTGGGCAAATCGAAAAGGATCCAACGAACCCAAAACTACTCAGGGCAGAACTGTAAGGGAGCAACCGTTGGGGAGGGGGAGAAGGTGAGGAGAATTTTGGTCTGTCTGCTGCCATTAGTTTCAACGTAGTTCAAAGCATAGTTGGCCATCTTTAGCTCTTCTGTGACCATTCAGCCATGCCAAGTGGTCGCTCTCCTGCTCCTCCTCACCCTCCTTCTTTCTCCACTTTTCGTCGCAGACGAAGCGCAAAAAATTTATCACAGCCAAGTTGACAAATAAAGTGAAGTGAAGTTCCATTTCCGGACATGACGCAACCTTTAAACGCAAAATCAAATTAATTGAAGCTCACATGATGTCCTGGCTGAGCGATATTCTTTAACCCCCCACCGACCGTCTTAACGCACTCCCTTTCACCCTATCCCTCTCTCATCTTCAATTTATTCCTGCTTCTTGTTGTCCTGCATCCTTTCAGCTCTCTCTTGTGGCCTGTCTTGAAACAATTCGTTTAGAAAATCAAAGGCGGTCCGACAAAAGTACACCCGTCAGCAAGTGTGTGTGTAGTGCGTGTGTGTGCTCACATGTATGCTATATATATATACGGGCTATATGGCCAATTTGTCTGTCATAGTCAGGTAGTTTGGTATCTGGCTGCGCTGAAAGGTGTTGCCCAAAATACAACTTAAAAGGTTGCTTTGATGTTGACAGCAGAACAAGCACAAGTCTAAGAACAACCGAAATAACCCCAAATGGCTCGTGGTCAAAGTAAAAATGTATCTCAGCCTAGCTAGGAATCTATGAGCAACCAATTAACTAATTGCCAGCAAACTCAATTTCTTTATTCAAAAGTCTTAACACTTGCAATTTTCTCTAGGAAAACCAGAAATTTTTTCCTACTTAATAACATTTAAAGAAAAAACTGGATTTCTCTTCTGAAAAGTTAAATAACAAATTTGTAGTCTTCATTTAGCTACAATTTGTGTCGTGTGTAAAACAGGGCAACGTTTGTGCCTTCATTTTGCCAACCCTAGTATTTGCCATCTTTTGGCTTCTCAATGAGGTCCGTGACTTAAGCTGTTTATCGGGAACCTCTTTGCAAACCCCTAACTCCCTAACTAAGCATTAATTGATGAACTGCATGATTTGTACGCATAAGTATATTTTTAAAAGGATCTACATGGAAATTTCACACAGCAAAACGATGTACTTGATGATCCCGAAAGAGGTTCAACCAAATGCAACCCTCAAGGCCTATGGTGTACTGAAAAAGGGCACTCTCTAAGGGCTGTAAGCTATTTAATGATGATGCTACCTTAGCAAATGTTCAACTAGTCTGTCCGACCATCCGTCTGTCTGTATGTCCGTCCGTTCTTTTCGACTGCCTGTCTTTGCCGTACGTCCGTCTGCCTATTAATGTCTGATTTCTTATCTAATGCCTAATGCCATCAATTGCGGCACTGCGGCTCACTATCGGAGCGTATATCATGACGTCGCACCCAGACAGGGGCACGTTCCAGGGGCACAGAGACATACATCATCATACCATCGGTGAGTTGAGTGCAAAGGGTATCTCTATCTGCAGCTTGCCTACAATAAATAACCCAACAAAATGAAATACAAAAACTAAACCCATTGGCTATCAGTTTGCGATCAAGTTTTGTGCTGGGACAAGATTAGACATCAACTGCTGTTGCGGCTGCTGTTGCCGCAGTTGCTGTTGTTGCTGCTGCTGCTGCTGTTGTTGTTGTCCTGGCTGCATCCTTTGGCAACGCCTGCTAAAAAACCACAAAATACATGAGCTTCATTCTAAAGCGAACAATCAAACTCAAAATTCTTCGTTTAGATTTTTGCTTCCTTTTTTGCTGCCTTTGCAGCTGTTACAAGTTGCTGCTGTTCCTCCGCCTTAATTGGCTGCATATTTTTGGCTACATGTCTACGCCTACATTTTGGGCAGTTCATTAATCACTTGAAATTATGTGTTGCTTTTTAGTTAACGCTTTTCTGACACATTTTCTCCCACAACATTTTGTGGCAAGCTTAGTTTGGGGTAAAATCATTAACAGATTTTTGATCTAGATTTTTGGCAAGAACTTTAATGAATTCCAAAAGCTACTTAACTTACTACTTACTTAATTCTAATATACATATATATATAAAATTTAGTATACTTAAATAAATAATCGGTTTCTTCAATGAATTGAAAAGTTTAGAAAAGTTTTAAAGCTTTTAATTTTATTAATCTGTTCTTCTATAATTTGTGTCTAGCTGTTGTTCAGATCATGCCCGTTTTATAGTCTGACTACCACCACCTTTCTCTCACTCCATCCCTGTACGAATTGCGTTCATTCCGCGCTTATCGTGCTGCCCACTCAATGGGCAAGTGTTAACCTCAATTGCGTACAGCTTGCTACACGCAGATAAAATGAAACGCCATCAGATTCCAGGGTATACGACTGCGCCCAGACATCTGTCATGTGTCAAGGCGCTGGCATTAGACATTTACATATATTTATATATACACTTAGTTATGTATATAAAAATATACATTTATTTAAATACACTGAAAGAATTGAAGGTACAAAAAGAAAGCTTAAAAAATATTTAATTTAAATACTAAAGTCTATAGCTGAAATGTTTGTTTAAAAGTCGGTACATAAATCTAGTATTTGGTATTATATGATTTCTGCCACTTTTTCCAGCCTTTTTTGCTGTGTATGCACATATTTATATATGGTATAAACCTATATATATTCGGTTGTTCTCAAATTTTTGAAACGAGTTGCGAGTTGTGACGTGACGTGACCAGCGGTACTTAAGAGTTGGTTTGCTTTCTAGCACCACTCAGCACCACTCTCACAGCACGTTTTGGGGCAAATGTGTCAACCAACAGCTGAAGGTAAGGCCAGGAGTCAAGCGGGGTAGGGAGCAGGAAACTCTTAGGGTTTAGGGATGTGAATAAAAGCCAAAAAAAATAATACAAATTTTGTTGGTGCTAAAACTTGAACATTTAGTTTTTGCGCTTGATTTTTAGCTTTTTGTTTTTTTTTTTTTTTTGGACTTTTAGGTTGATTTAGTGGGGGATCCTTGGGTGGGGCGTTGAAACTAATTAACATATTTAATGTTTTTAGCACGTTGCGCGTTGTGGCCCAACCCTGGCGCCAGAGCTCTACCTACAACCCTCCATCCCTCCCTATCTTTGCTATATATATATTAGGCTAGTTAAAATCTAATAAAAACCTGAGCATGCCTCATAAATTTCAATGCGCACTGCCCATAAAGGACTAAATTTTGGAGGGTTTGGGTAGATGGGCGGAGGAGGGGTTTAAGTCAAGTTAACCGCCTAATGGCAAACGCGCTTTTATGTTAAATTAAACAGGGACGATGACTGTGATCCGTATACAAAACCTGGGTACTCCCAACAATTTACAAAGTGGAGGGTGCTACCACATTTTTGACTTAATTTCGTTGTCGTCGGTATCGTTGCTGTTGTTCTTGTTGTTGGCGAAACGTTGACGAGGTGGCAAGTACGTTGTCGCTGAGGTGCGACAAAATATCACAAATAAAAATACCTTTTATGTTTTGGAATTTTTTAATATTCAAATGAAGTTGGGACGTCGAGACGTAAAACGAAAAAATATATACAGAAATACATGTTATGTATGAGTGCAAAACAAGTGAGAATTTTGTCAGCATGCAAGTGCTAGACGACATGTTACCCTGCACTTTTAAAGTAAACAAACAGTTGCCCACAAGCTCTAACAGTTTAAACTAATTTTTACAAAGTTATGACTATTGAAACTTAAGAACCCTTTTTAAAATCGTTGTAAAATCAGTGCAACCCTTGGTAAAATTCCTTGGCCTACAGGGTATTTATATAACAATTGCGTGGCGAGTGCCAAGTTTCATAAAAACATAAAAAGTGTTTTGGTATTTGGCACAGTGCGATGTGGATGTAAAATACCAGATGCCAGAGATGTGGGCTCCAACTGCAGCAATACTTAAAGCAGTCGTTGTGTTTAAAGCTAAGTTGTATGGAACTTAGAGTAACAGTTAAGGCGAATGTCTTGAGGTTTTAGAAAGTTAGGTACAAAGGTACAAAAATACTACTAAATTAATATAGAATACTTTAAAAACTTAAGACCATTTTCAGCACATAAGAATCGAATTTGCAGCTGCAAAAAATGTATAGAGTTATGAACAGCACACTCAAGGAAGACATCAACTGGCGACAGATGTCAAGTGAATGATTCAGAAATGAGCTATGAATGGAATTAGTCGAAACAAAGCGAACAAAACCCAAAGTCAGCGTAGGAACAACAAAAATAAAACTCAAGACGGCTAATGATGAGCCGATGATTGTTAATCTCACTGGTAATTACTTAGAGTAGGAGATTTAGGAGAGGAGAAAGGAACAGGCATAGACAGAGTAGAATGCCTGCTGTCATTGACCAACTGAGCGTTGAATTGCTGACCTTAAATAAATCTACACACACGCACACACACTCGCACACACTCCTTCTTAGCCAAACAACGCACGGCTTACAAATTCTTCCTTTTCAGCAGTTTTCTGCGGTCTTGTCTTAACTTCTTGTTCCTTTATTTTTGAGCTGATCAAAGTGTCGATTAGTTGGCCGCACAAACAAGATTAAACGCCCATTTTCGGTTGCGCCCCCTTTTGAAATTTTTGGATTTTCTTTTTTTTTCCCTTTTTTCTATGGGATTTTCTAATGCTCTTTGGGCGCTGGAAAAGACGTATCCTAGGACAGGATCATTTGCTACTTTTGTCTAACAACATAATTAACAACAAAATGATGTTTGTTGTTGCTCAAAATTGCGTATACGCCGCCTTTAACAGTGGAGTTGCTTGAGTTTCGTTTTCGATTTCGTTTTCGATTTGGGATTCAATTTAGAGACACAGGAGGGCGTCGATGCCCCGCAGTGCAAGAGCCGCAGTCTGCGGTGCACACACAAACACACACACACACCGCTCCTCCTCTCCTCATCCTCGCTCCTCTCTCTTCCTCTTGCTTCCATGTCTCTGTCTTTGCCTTTTGTGTGGATGTCTAAACAAATGCTTAGAAATTGAGGCCGACGACAGCTGAAGACAAATTTATTATAGCGCCGTTTCCGTTGAGACGCCGACGGCGGAGGACAATGGCAAGAAACTTATTCTAAGGCACTGTGGCATGCTCTTTATTGTGTGTGCACGCAAGACACACACATGAGTGTGTGTTTTTGTGTGTAAAGAGAGCAACACAAAAAAGCAGAGCAAATCTAACGATTAAGTCGTATTACAAAGCCCCTTTAGCCCCCCTTCTGGACTAAGTACATATATCCAACCAAATGAGCAGCTGCTGTGCGTGGGCTACACTCACACCCACACACACACACACACACACACACACACACCGCCGCCTAATGCCACGCCCACTACACGCTAAAATCCTACCGAAAAAAAACACATCTTTAGCAGGGCTTTTGTTGCCTTTTGTTGTTTGCTTCATTGTTGCCAAAAAGCGAGTGAAAGAAGGGCAAGAAATGAGGGAAACACTAGAGAGAGCAGAGATGGAGACAGAGAGGGGGTAGAGCAGCGGAAGATAGAGGAGGAGGCGAGGAAAAGCCAGCTGCGTTTAGCATGTCAGTGCTTCCATTAGCCCAAAGCAAATAGACAAGCTTGACTTGGATTTCGAGAGAAGCAAACGAGAGAAGTGAAACGAAAAGCAAAGGAGAGAGGAAAGGAAAGGAGAGTAGGGAAGCAGAAGAAGAGCTGCAGTAGATGGCACTGCAGTGAAACGGAAGTGCAATATTTGCTGCCAGCGCCATGCAAATAGATTTCTAAACGCATGTTTATCCCGCTATACCCTCACTCCTCCTAGGGTACATAGACGATCAGAAGGCAGCAGAAAAAATAAATCGTTTATAATTGTAAACAAAATTTAATAGTAAACTAAATTAGTTAAATATTTTGTGATATTTAAACTCAAATTAATATAACACTGTCGTTCAAATTCTTAAAAAAATTGCACAATTTTCAGAATTTATTTTTAAAGGCATAAATTATAGAAAACTTTCAAATTTTTAACTTTAGTTGGTGTATTAAACATGTTTGAATATGTCTGAAGGTCTGAAGTGTAGTTATTACAAAATATAATATTTTTAAACACAGCTTACTACAATAGAAAAACTTTTCTTTTTTAAATAAGTCTAAAAACTAATTGGAACTTTGAATAAACTGAACTAAAGCTTGAAAATAATTGCTGACGGTTAAAGAACAAGCTAATAAAAAATGCAAGTATCTAAACCAGTTACAAAAAAAAGGAAGAAATTGGAAATCTTTTGGGGGAAAAATGAGGCAAAACAATCAAGCTTAGAGCATACACGTATTCGTTGTAATCCGATTATTCAGTTTTATTATAATATCTTTTTTTTCTACTTTTTTTTGGTAATAGGCTTTTGGGTTTTTGTTTGGCCGCATGCGTCGTTTATTTGCCTACAACATTTTGACTGTTTGTGGTTCGATTGTTGTTGTTGTTGTTGCTGTTGTTCTGTTTGTTGCTGTTGTTGTCATTGGCTGGATGGGCAAATATGCCAAGCGCCACTTGTCTGGGGCATTATCGCTGACTACTTAAGTCTTAGGTGACAGTTAAACACCTTAAATAAGCTACCACATTTTGGGTTCATTCCACGTTCATTCGCATTTGATTGCATTTACATTTCCCCTACACAAAACTGCCCCACCTCTCCCCTCTCTCTCTCTTCCTCTTCATCACTTGGTATTAGTTTCAAGTTTGTCGTTTGCTTTGTCTTCTCTTTTGTTTGTATTTGCTTTTGTTTCTATTTGAATTTAAGATATTTGCCCATTCGTTGTTTTGTTTGTCTTGTCTCTCTGTCTCCGTCTTGCTCTAACTCTGTCTCTTTCTGGCACTTAATGCTGCATCAGCTGCTCTTATCGGCGCGATAAGAAAGAACGCTCAGAGCCATACACAGACTTCCGTCTGCTATTTCAGCATCTTTTGGTTGTATCTCGTGGAAAGAATCTTTTTTCAGTGGCGCCTAAAAGCTAATCAGTAGCAGTTTCCCCAGTCTACAGTCTTTTTTTCTTTCTTTTACCAACTCACTTACTGTTTGTTTCTTTCACTATCTTTTTCTATCTTTTTCTCGCCACTTTAATATTGGCATTCACCTGTCTGCTAGCTTATCTGATTTCTAGACTGGGTTAAGAATAAAGCAAAAGAGGCAGCGAAAGTCAAGTGACTTTTTCTTATTTCTTACACTATATTGTTAAAAAATAGGAGCTTTTCAAAAGTCTATATGAGTATTCAGAACATTACTAGCTTTAAATGCTGTTTTAAGTAGCGTTGAATGTGTTTTTATACTCTCTGCAAGAGTATATTGGGTTTGTGAAAATGTATGTAACAGGCAGAAGGAGGCGTGGCAGACCCCATAAAGTATATATATTCTTGATCAGCATCACAAGCCGAGTCGATATAGCCATGTCCGTCTGTCCGTCTGTCTGTCTGTCTGTCTGTCTGTCTGTCTGTCTGTCTGTCCGTCTGTCTGTCTGTCCGTATGAACAAACAGATTTCAGAGATGGTAAGAGCTACAAGTTTGAGTTTGGTCTCAATCGATCACATATTTAGTCAGTCAATACAAGAATATTTTTTTTTTTTTCGATGCCACGCCCCATTCGCCCACAATGAGCAAAAAACTAGACACACCTCGGAAAAAATTGGTGTATTGGGCGAATATCTGAATAACTATTGCACCTAGGATCACCAATTTTGGTATGGAGGTTGCTAGTGACAGCGTAAATGCATTGACATTTAAATTTTTGGACTGCCACGCCCCGTTTTCCCACAATTAATAAAAGTAATTCTCAACTTTTTAGGCATTCTTTAATATAGTACAGTATTGTAATTTATAATTCGTGTGAAGACTAACTATATCAAACTATCCTGAAAGGCGCATTGAAATCGCACTATAAACAAGAAAACTAGAAGCGTTACAATATTGATAACTGAATGCAATATCATGTATGAGTGCAAGTGAGACAGAAACATACAAGCACATGTGACGGCAGCGCTGCAGCATTCATATCAATGTTTGAGTGCAAGCGAGACAGAAACATACAAGCACATGATTGCTTTCGTGGCGGCAGCGCTGCCCGCAGTCGCTGGCCGCGCTGAATACACACATACATTCATACATGTATATGCATCATATATTGGCTTTCGTATGTGTATTCGCATACAGACAAACAGATGTATTTGTGATTATGCTTAGATTGTTTTTGTTTCAACGTATTTAATGCAAGTACTACACATTGTAATATCTCTAGACCGATTTTAATAAATTAATCGGGGAAAAATGCAGAGAGTATTATACGGTCGGGCGTGCTCGACTGTACTTTTCTTACTTGTTGAAACAGCAACCTGTAATTAAAAGTATTTTTGTATTTAAGTCTATTTTTTAAGTATTTAAGGAGCTTTTAATGTGCTTTCCAGCTCATATTTACTTTGTGCCTCTGCTTAAAACTTTTCCATAAACTTTACTCTTTAATTAGAACCCACCAACTCTTTTGAGCAAAGTGCTAGTAAAAGTTGTATAACGAATAGACCCTTCTACTGTTATATGGCCCCAGCTCAAGGCCCCTCCCACTTCAGCTACCCCCAGTCTTCGGCTTGTTCCCCTTTTTGTAGCTGCACCCACAAAATTGCAACTAATGCGAGTTGACACTTTTATTGACTGACAAATGTCAAATGCGTTTGTTGGCAATCAGTTGGGCCAACAGCAACAACAACAACAACAATTGGTTACTATAACTGGTAACAACAACTGGTAATAGATATAACAAGAGCAACAACTTTGTTGCTTTCCAGTTTTGTTGCAAACGTCACGCAAATTTTGTGTTGTCTCATTAAGAAAAGCTTTGTGGCGTTGCCATAGCCGATAATTATATTTGTTGTAAGCTTATTTATATATATATTCTTATATCTAAATATACTTATATATAGCACATATCTGTACCGTATAAATATATTGTATATATGACATGATTTTCGCGTGTCACATGGCAAATGTTCAACAATGTATCAAACAATGCGTCAATCATTTCCATTCGGTTCAGTTGAGTTCATGTCTGAATGTATTTGTAGACCCGTTACTTCAAATGAAAAGGGGTATGCTGTGAGGTGTGGAATATTTTAAGCTGAAAGTAGAAGATTGCAGTTATAATAAGAGACAAATTTTACAAATTATCATAGAAAACAATCGAATCCACCTCAAATTAAACTAGTATGTCATCTATAAGTTTATCACTTAGTCTCCATTATATTAACTGCAAGTTACATTTATTTCACATCTTACTAACGGGTATTCCGTAGTCGCGTTTCTTCCTAAACGTTCTTGGAAGCAGTTTTTTTCTTTTTTTTCTTTTTTTTTGTGCTTTTTGTTCTATAAAGTTGTTAATAAATCTGTTTATGCATAAACAATAGCAACAACTTGCAGCTACAACAATATACACTGTAATTAAGTTAGTCTAGTGTGCTTGTAACAAGCAGCAATAATAATTTCAACAACAACAATAAAAACCTAATTACAAGTGCATATGGAGAAAACGAAACTATTAGCGTTAATTAATTAAATTAATTTGTGCTGTCAGTGCCGACTGCGCTGCCAACAAGTCCATCAAAGCAAGATGTTGTAATACCCTAGCTACAGTAAGTTGGGTATGCCCACAGTAAGACAGCAGAGGAACTATACCTAAAGAAAGATATTTAAATTTTCCTGGGAAACTTTTTAAATTTAATTTTAATACTTATTTAAATAGTTACAGTCTTGATTTTAGGTGTACTCAGAGATAAGTATTTAAATTTAATATTCTAAAAATTTCATAGAATTTACTGTAGAAATACTTTAATTTTTAACATTTAAAAAGAATGAACTTAAATTAAGGTTTATAGATTTTATTTTCGGCATACTAAAAGTAAGTTATCTAAACTTACTATCCAACAAAATATAAGTAGCTTCCCAGGGTAACTTTTAGTCAGTCTCTTGAGCCTTACAGCGCACCTTCTGCGTTACTCAAGCCGCTATCAATAACGGTACAACAACAAAGCGAGCAATTATTGTTTAAACTCGCGCCTCAGACACACGTCGTTCCAGGGGCCTCTAAACGAGGGCTACAATAGTTTATTTTTTCTAGTTTGTTGGCGTAACACGAGGTATCTATGTGGGTAGTTGTGCAGCTGAATGCAGCGCTACCTGCTTCAAATGGAGTGTGTGTGTGTGTGTGTTGCCCTCCTTTTGTTGTGCAGAGCGGTGGAAAAACGACGTTTGAAAAGCCCAACAAAACAATAAGTAATTCATTTTTCTATTTCTATCTAACATTTTTCATGCAGTTCAACCTCGCCGCTTCCCGCTAGTTTTAGCTATTGAAAAGGCGCTAAACATTTGCATGTTAGCTCGGAAAAACTTTCAACACTTGTGCGAGTCAAGACTTTAGTTTTTTTTTTAAAACAACTTGAATTGTTTAAATATTATTAATTGATTTTTGTCATGTTGTCAGCAAATCATTGTTTTGCTCGCCATATTTCAATTATTTGTCAAATTAGATTTCAACTGAAATTTGTTCTATGCAATTAAGTTGCATTTTCTATGCTCACCTGACGAATGCAAAGTAAATCGCATTGTTATTTATTTTATTATTATTTTTTTCTGCTGTTTGGGAAGGCAGCACACACATTGCACATGCAACTCAGGCAACAAACGTTGCTCGTCATAATTACCTGAAAGAAAAAAAAAAAACGAAATAGAAATGAAAACACAAAAATATTAATGAATTATTTGGAAAAACAAACGCAACGGGAGCGGGACAGGGAAAGAAATGTGGAATGGGATTGGGAACGGGAGCGGTAGCTGCAAGTTGCGGGTATTTCAGGGTCGGGGCATACAAAATTAGGCATTTAATTGTCTCGGCCATGGCCAGTAACTTGCTGGCTCTGACTGTGGCTGTGGCTGCTTAACTTGGCTGGCAGCTGACAGGCGTCACGTTGGAAAACCAACAAAAATTTAACTACCAGCAACAGCAGCAGCAGAAGAAGCAGGCAACTGGCGACGCGACCACATGCAACTGGCAACGGGCAACTCACAACTGGCGCTACAGTTGCACACGCCTGGCGCCAGTTACCCCTGCCACTGCCCCTGCGACCGTTTTCCCCCCCTACCCAGCACCGTCCCCAGTCACTGCCTCGTGCGTGGCCAAGAGCCACAAAATGGGCGCAACGTGGCCAACCACCAAAAAAAAATAAACTAAAGTGTAGAAGTATAAAAAATTAGTATGCGTCTGCGATGGCAACTTCAATTTTTCGATGATTTATGAAATGAAAATTTACAAATATAAAATAAAAATATATTAATACATATATTTCCTACATATATTCAAGTTGTTTTTGAACAGGATCTGATGAGTTTCAAATTTTGGTACTCCTACCTTCGACTTCTCCTCCTGCTTTACCTCCTGCTCCTAACCTTTGCACACATTTCAACACGCGTCTCATTATAAAATAAAAATTATACTTTTTATTATAGATTATTAATAATTTGTGACACGTACTACACGGCCATTGATTTCCAATGAAATCTCCGAGACAGGGTTCCCAAGCTCTGGTCTGGGGTTTGGGGCTGTGGTAGGGGTTAGTGAGACCTCGAGGCGTTAACAGTTTTTGGGGATTGGTTAAAACAGTTTATAGACATCCGTATGAAAATGGGAACAGTTTTTTTCAACAGAGTTTTTAGTGTAGTTTTTTGTTTTTTTAGTTAAATAAAATTTAAACTCACATGCTAACCAGTTATTATTATTTTTTAAAGCCTACTTCAAGCCATAACAAAGTCTGATCAATTCAAGTGCGGAAATCGTACAAGTTTTTCAAGCGTTTTGTTGTATTATAAACCCCTGAGAGCATTACGACATACATATGTAAGCCCTAAGCCGATTAGAATCGAGCTGAAAGTCACAGGTTATAGTTTGTAAACAAAGCAATTTCTGAGTATTTATACTGCAAATTTAGAGCTTTTTGTAGAGAATTATTATAAAATGTTAAGTTATATTTTTATATATTTAAATCATATTTATTTGGAGCTATATATCTATATATTATCTGATTAGTCAGTAGCTAAATTTGCACAGACTAAATTCCGTTTGTTTTTTTAACCCCTTTAAACATGAGGTTAAGTTTGACTAACAGAGCTTGTCTAGCTCTCAGTTATTTACAAATGTGTCGCCACACATCTCGGCCAACACAAATTCCCTCAGCAATTATATCAGCCAAAAATGAACTTGACTGATAACTCAATTTGTTCAACAATTTTGTTGGTTCTTTATTTTGGTATCCGTTTTGAGGGTTAAACGGAATATTTTATTGAATAGATGTCGGTTAAAGTATGGAATATAGCAAACATTGATTGTTCATTGACAATAAAACTGACATAGTAACAGGGTCTAATGACCGAACGGCTTCATTTATTGATGACGATTATAAACCAATTTGTGGAGTGCATTCAGCTGGTTTTAGGTAGGAAAGGAGGAGAAGAGCGGTACGACTAGGTGGGTCGGGGGGATACATATATCTTACTGTACTCACATGTATGCTTGATAAGCTTTTTGTAATTAAGCGACCGCGAGTTTCGAAATGTGGGTTAGCAATTAACCCTTGGCTGAGCTTTTCAGCTGATACTCTCCTCCCTTCCTTCCTTCCTCCCATTTTTATCTGGTTTTAATTCTTCTCCTTCTTCTGTCTCTTCTCTCTCTTCACCTTTTGTTACATTGAAATTTTGTTATTGTTGTTATGATTGTGATTGTGATTGGCATAAATGACTGTACGATTAAAATGCACTCAAAACGACGACAAATTTGCTTGAAATTGTCGATTTGCATTTTTAAAAAATAATTTTTAACTAGCTATTGAACAGCTAGTTTTAGCAGACAAGCCATAAAAATTCACAATAGATTTTTTAAGCAGTATTTTTATTTAATACATGAAAATACTTGCATATTTATAATAAATACTTCAAACTGTTTGTGTACTTTTTTGTTATGTCCAAAATGTTCCCAATAATTTAAAATTTGCTATGTACACATTTACTACACAAGTTGAAATAACGACTTATAAAGTCAATAGTTATTTCCGCACAAATTCAAATTTATATTTTATGGAAAAAATGTCTAAAAATTGTTTGTTATTGGCATAAAAAGTCATAAAATGTTTTAAAATTGATATTCATAAGTTTAGTAGTTTAGTTTAATAGTCTAGCTATTTTATTAGCATTCAATAGGCTTTCAAAGGCCATGGAGTGCTATTTGCTGCAGTTCCTAAGGACGCGCGTTTAAAAACGCGCGCGTCTTTAATCGCTTAGAATCAGCGTATCTTTCTCTTGCTCACTCTTTGCATTTGCCCATTCTCTTGTGCTCGCACTTTAGTGCTAATTATATACATGCACACTCATACAGCAACGCTCTTAAGCACACCTATACACACAGACACACACACACACACTCAGACTTAGAGCGAGTTGACGCCTTTTCTGCCCTCATTCACACATTTCCGCCATTGTGCCCAGCCATGACTGCATTCAGGCGCCTTCTCACTCCCTCTCTTGCGTTGCCTATGCCGCTGGCTATCTCTCGCTCGCTCTTGCTCGCTCTGTCCTGCATTTAAGCGCTTGTCTTTTGCACTTTTTTTCTGCCGTCTGTCTCTGTTTGGCAAGCTTCGTCATCTTTATTTATGTTTAGCTTTTATTTTGTTTTTGTTTTTTTTTTGCTGTTTTTATTTTCATTCTTCGCATTGCTGCAAAGTGTCTTTTGTCAAGCGGCCATCGTTAACGCCTGCTGCCACTCCCACCTCTTTTACACTTGCCTCTCTTACTCTTTCCCTCTCCCTCTTTGCCTCAGTCTTTCATTCTGCTTTCAGTATCTTTCTTCTGCTTGATCTGCTGCAGCTTCAACTTGAACGCGTTTTCTGCTCCTTTTTGCTTCTTCTCCGCTTCTCTCTTTTCTTCTCTGTATTCAAATTCCCCAACTTCCCACAGTCAAAGGGTGCTCTTGTATTGCTGTCGCTTTCGCACCCAGTGTTGCCAACTCACTTGCAGTAAAGTTTGGAAAACTCGCTGCCAGGCTACTTGACAAACACCCAAAAGCCTTAAGCCCACAATTGGCAGTCAATCAATAGACCTACCTCATTATACTCCCCGCGCTCTCTTCGACTTCTACCACTTGTGTACATTTGGCTCAAATAAAACACTTCCGTTCAATAAGTGGCAGTCGTATTTCCGCTTATCCCTAACAGGGTTAATCCTGACGGCTTTACCGGTGCCCTACGCCAACGGGTCTGTGCCGGCTATGTCCGGGTAAATGAGTCCGCATATTCTTTCAAGTGCGCTAATGTCTTTCAAGTGTTTCGCGCTCTTCAGCCGCGTCACCAGGCACAATCATTCACTTATTCACTCACTCACTCTCTCACTCACTCATTCAGTCATTCATTTATTCAGTCAGCCATTCATTCAGTCATTATTAACGTATTATTATGCTAAAAGAGATTCAGCTACTGAATCTCAAGTGTCCCCACGATGCCAACCATTATGCTTATTGTCACGTCAGACTCCAACTCCAGATGGAACCACTTGCATCTCTCTCGCTCCCCTTTTTGTCCTACCCACCACTCTCTCTCTCTGTCTCGCAGCATTATTATTATTGTTGTTGTCTGCTTTTTAATTGGATTTTCTTAAAGCTGCAGCTTGACTTAATAGGATTGCCATTTGCCTGAACATAACTTCCATTACCAACGTCTGCGGTACGCGACTTCTTCATATAAATGTGGATATATATAAAAATATATTCCTTTTGTGATTCTCAAGTGGTTCTTTGCCAGGTGTTTGCTCAGTGACATTTAGCTGAGTTAACCAACAGTTGGGGATCTAAACATTAACAAGCATTTAAGCTGTTTTAAATTGAGTATTTAATTGAGATCATTTGTGAAGTAGCTACTGCGATTTTTTACTAAATCTGAGGTGATCTCTACAGATTAGCTAAAGTATTGCAATCATTTAGTTTAATTAGCTTTTCTAGTTAAACTTAAGTCTGGAATATGTCGATATTCATTAGTTTTAATGCATTCTACTTGAAACTTTCAGCTTGTCTTATGTTTATTATCATTTTAGTTGGGGAATTACTTTGCTTAGAAAGCTTCAGGCTTTTGTTTTTATTATATTAAGCAGCTTTAAGCTTTCTGAAACAAATGTTCGGTACAATACAATAAAATCTTAAAGCTATTTAATCTTTATGTCTTCCTAGTTTATACTTTTCAAAAGATTCTTTAAAGCTTTTGGACGCTTCAAAGCTTCATCTGAAAGCTGTTTGATTAATCCACTCCTACCAACAACTTAGATTAGCTTATTTCGCTTTAAATATTTAAAATACTGTAAATTTAATTCAATAATTGTTTGGATGCAAGTCTAAGCCAAGTATAGCTTTTTTTAATATTATTTTTTCCAGTGTAAGCACCCGCATTATTTGTTTACTACACAAGTGATGAGCTGCAAGCTTTCGGGAGCTTTGCTAGCTAATCAGCAGCTAAGCAACTTATGAGATCATTAGCGATCAGTTTTCAGCCAACCGATCAGCACCGCCTTCTACCCCTCCTCTTGCTTCCTCTGGTGCTACCTTTAGCTGTCTCCCACTCGGATGGCGTTACCCTGTCCCGTATTCCCAATTCCAATTCCCAATTACCTCTGACAAGAGCCGGCGGCTCGAGTGCGTGTGTTCCAGTTTTGTCTGGCAGCCATTTACAAACAATTTGTCAACTTGGGAAGCTAAGATCAAATTAGAGAGAGAGAGAGAGAGTGAGAGGAAGAGGGACAAAGAGCCAAAGACTGAGCTGGAGTTGGAGGAGCAGACTGAAGTCTTGTTAACTTTGACTGATTCTTTTGGCCTGCAGCCAAGAACTACTCAAAAACATATTAATCATGGCATTTGCTCAGCTTAAAAACGTGTCTGACAGACAGAGAGAAAGACTGGGAGGGAGTATGGGAGAGAGAGAGAGAGAAACCAAATCGTTTAATTGTTTGTCTCGGCCCAAAAAGATTCAAGACGCTGCCTGAGAAGAATTTGCAAGTATTGCCGTGACTCAGATTAGAGTCCAACTGTTGCAGAACACACACACTTATGCATACACATACACATATGCATATGGAATATTATATGCGTTTCATTTATCGAGCGTGCTCAGTTTAATTATCATGCAATATCAAGATCACGCTCTCATTTTACCACTCTCACTGCGTTTCCCCCTCTTTCTCTATCGCTCTCTCTCTCTCATTCCCACTGGATCACTCACTCTCTACCCATCCCTTTCGTTTTGGGAGCATCTAGATAATCAACAATGCTAATCTGTAGGCCGCCCGCAGGCTAAGCTCTGGCTCAAGTCAGCGACTTTTGAAAATACACAAATTAAAAATTGTTTATATGATGTATGCTGCACCAGCAGTTACCCAATAGCATTACGGAATAATAAAATAATAATAATAATAAATAAATAAAATATAATCAAATAAAATGTAAATTTTTAAATGAGCTAAAGAAAAAGTTTGAATCATTATAGTCTTTTTAATAAATCATTAAAAGTTGGCTTTGAATTTAATTTAATAATTATTTTTGTAAAACATTTTGAAGACTGTTTTTCCTTTACTTAAAATTTGTTGAAAGTTTCATCCAAAGAACATAATTTAGACACAGTCTTACTAAAAAATATTGACATTTATTAGCCGTAAATTTTATTGCCATAACACAGCTACCCCTTTCTGAAGTAAAGAAGTTTTCTACAGGGTATTTTAAAAAAATATTCACAAACAGCCAAAGTCCTACGCAACATACGCTTTGCGTGTGTGTGTGTGCGAGTATGTGTGCGTGTGTGTGTTAACTACTAATTTCAGTTCCCACGAAGATTTGAAAATTAACATTTTGCTTTTTAAGGTTTTCTGTGGGGTTTTTTTTTGTATACCACAGAGATTTTGTTTAGTCGTTGTCTTAGCTCTTGTTACAGTTCCTGTGGCGATGCGTGGACAGTTGTATCTAGTCACACACACAGAGACACACACACACAGGTGTATGCTGCAGAAGCCAACACACAACGTAAAAAAAACCCAATAATTTTGTAATTAATGATGTGAGAATGAGGTACGGACAGGCTCAGAGCCTCCACTTGACCTTTTTTTAGTTTCTTCGTTTTTTGTTTTAGTTTTTTTTTTGTTTTTTGATTGTTGATTCGAACAAATCTACATGATAGTCGACCTGTCGACAGTAGGGTGCCCGCAGACCTCCAGGCAGCTGTTTTGCTTTTCTTGTTTGGCATTTTGTCATCATCATTATCATCATAATCAGCAATAGCATCATCACAGTCCATTGTCGTTAGGGGGATTAGGCCTGTCTCTCCCCCTCTCTCTCTTTCTGTTGCTATCTGTGCCTCTACCCTTCTTTGTCTCGATAGTATGTCGCCATGGGCCAGAGATTTCTATTGTTATTGATTAATTGACAAAAGTCGTGAGCTACTTGAGCAGCCACCGAAGGGAATACATCCTCTAGTGTCTGTGGAAATTTGGTAGCCCACACAAGACTTGAGAAAAGGTTAAGTCATTTAGACCTGCTCCAAATGAGGGTTAAAGCCAGGCTAATCAAACTGTTTGTGGCCTTTAGCTGCATGTCATTGTAAATTATTAGTAGACATCAGGAAGCTGAAATACTTTTAAGATTTCAAGTGATTAAAAGATGTGTATTAAATACATAAAAAATAAAAAAATATTGAAAATATTTTAGCTTAAATCTGTACTCAGTTTAAAATATTGAAAATATTTTAGCTTTAATCTGTACTCAGTTTAGGACTATGCTTAGCCTAGTATTGCCGTTTTCGGCTTTGAATTGAAATTTAAGCTCCTTTAATTTGCACAAATTACCAACTCAGCTCCTAGAAGTAAACTTGTATGCGCTTTTTTATCATTTCTGTTGCTTTTAGCTGAAAAGGGCAAATATTTTGTAACGCAATCACAGCGAAAAGCGGCCAATAATGTGAGACTTTTTTTTACAAATCTTTTCCCTAACGTTTTGTAGTCATAAGTAGTTTAGATGTGTGTGTGTGTGTGTGTAGTCCAACCACCTTATGAGCCAACATTAGCCATTGTGGGTCTGTTGGCGGTGCTACCAACTGGCGGCCATTGTGGCCACCCGCTGCTCACGACAACGATGACGCTGTCGTTGTCGCTGTCGCTGAGAAGGATGATGTCAAAGCGCAATGCTGATAGGTGGTTTACTTGGTGGTTTAGTGCTTTACTGCTTTACTACTGGTGGTGCGCTTGTCAAAGTGTTGCATTGCTTGTAGTTTTGAGCCATTTTGCTGCTGCTGTGGTGTACGGCAACGACAGGGCTTTGGGAGCTGGCAAAAGGGGGCAAAAGGTCAGCACATTGACTGGTATTGGCCGCCCCACTGGCTTTGGCTTAAAAAGACTTGTTGGTGTTGTTGGCCATGTCGTTGTCGTGCCAGCTAAGAAGTGCACGGCAAACATGTGTACTCCATCACATGGTTGCCACAGCAACAGCTACAGTAACAACAACTACAAGCAGACTCTGTCTGTTGCTTTACCCCTTTTGATTTGGCTAACAGCCCCCGTTGCTGTTGTTGTTGCTGTTGCTGCACCGATTTCGATTTCTATCGATGAATTTCATTTGTGTTCTATTTACTGATAGCCATCTAAAATGCGCTGCTACCGACGCCGTCCTAAGCCAATTTGTATGCCTCTCTCACTCTACCCTGCTCCATGTCTTCAGCCCTCTCCCCCCCCCTCGCACTCTCTTTCTCCTCTTGCCTCCCTTTGTGTCTGCCGTCTTCATCTTTTACAAGTTCTTTGAGCACTGCCCCTGCTGTTTCTCATGCTTCTTTGGCAAACAAATTTTATGCAGGCAGGCGGTCGCCAAAATAAAAAATCCAACAAAAAATAAAGAATACAAAAAATATATATATAAAAACGCAAAAAAAAAAAAAAAAAACATAACAGACAGAATCATCGCCGTTGTCGTCATCAATATGAAACCGGTCGGTTGCCAACTATAGAGCAACCAAGTTGCCAACCTTTTGCTTGTTGTCGCTTCCTTTTTGCGCGCGCACGAGTTTTCAGCAAAAATTTCTTATCTGTAGCCGTGCTAAGCCCCCTCCTTTGCCCCTACCCAACACCCCACCATTGGCTCCCCCGTCAAAAAATGTTTATGGCAGGCAACAAGCAACGCGACCACCGAGCATTGGACCAGGCTTAAACCTCGCAAACTGGTAAACTGGCAAACTGGCGTTAGCCGCGCGACCTTCACAACAACGACGCATTTGTCTCTTTTGTAACCGATGATGCTACCCACTGGTGGGTCTTGTAGGGTATTGTCGCAGTCGCAGGAGGGTCGACTTCTTACTAAAGAGAGAAGAGGTAGCATTGGTACACTGATAAAAACAGCGAATTTTATATTTACGTTCAGGAAAAAAACTTAATTTTAGTAGTTAATTTCTCAAGACTAGACTTTTATACATCAACTACTGTTATTTTGGGTAATTCTAAGACCAAATTTAAACCATTTTTTGTCAGTGAAAGTCGGAGAAACAAAACCAGAGTTTCGTGCTTAAATCAGTACAAAACAGAGTTAGAAATTAGTTAATTTATGTTACAGATAACAAGTATAAAGTAACTGCTTTAAGTACGCATTTCTTTAACAAACATAACGATATTTCTTGCAGTGTAGCGCAGGCAGGAGTGTGTGGGGGAGTGGCAAGAGGGGAGTGGGGGTAAAATGCGACTGAGTTGCCTGCTTATTATTTTGGCAGTCCGAATTTGTTTGGCGCTGGCGTTCAGCCTTTGATTTCAAGTTAAGATTTGAATGTCGCTCGGTCAAGACAATGCCACAGTGTCCGTACCATTGTCCAGTAGTGACGACCGTCTCCCCCCCTCTTTTCCTCCCTGTCTACTTTGTGGCGCTCGAAGCTCGTGCGTCGTTTCTGTGAATGCCATACCTAAGGCCCTAGCCCCCCAGTGTCTCGCCCTGTCCCTAACTCCTAAGCCCCAGTCTCAGCCTTAGCCCCTAGCCTGCTTCCTTGCTGCCGTTTGCATTTTTTCAACGTTTTTGCCTCGAACTCAGTTCGGATCGTTTTTGAGCTCGTTTTCGAGTGTATGGTCTTTTGGCCGGTGGCCAGAACGTTGTCTGGTTTTGGGTCTGTCTCTGTCTGTCTCCTCCTCCTTCTCTTTTTGTGCCTCTGGTTGTTTGTATTTGGGCCTGGCGCCTGCGGTATGCCTTTGTCATCGTCTTGGGTCTTTTGGATCTTGGCAGTCTTTGGGCCTTGTCGTCGCCTGCTCGCCTATATGAGAAATGATCGGACATGAGAAACAAAAGATTTGCAAATGTCTTTGGCTTTTTGGATGCCGATGCCGAAGCCGATGGCGATGCCACAGTCGTAGTCGTAGTCGCAGTCGCAGTTTGTATTGTGCTGTAGCCGAAAGTAAAGTACGAGCTTGGCTCCACAGTAGGCGACAGGTGACGCCGCCAGTGCCCAGTGTCTCATGGCATGCATGCAAACCCCGAACTGCCCCAAACTGCCCCAACTGCACCAACTTCCCCATCTATTAAGAGCCCAAGCCAATTACATACAAAATACAAGAGCTGACAAGCTGGCAACGAGCAGCCAACAACAACAGCAACAGCAATCGTCCAACAAGCGACCGACAAGCGACAACGACACACATTCATCTTCAAGCAGCGCCGCAAAAAGAGCCAACGACATGCGAGAGGACAACAGGCAACAGGCGCCGGCTCAGCCGCCATCGTCGTCGCCAGCATCGTGTCCACTTGTCTCCTTGTCCTTGCTTGCGTAGTCGACTAGTTAGACCCTGTAAAGAAGAGTTTGTTGTGTCGGTGAAAGAATTTATAGAAATTATACATTCTGGAGCAGCAACAATTAACAAGGTCGATATAGCAACCCATCAACTCGGAGACTACAGTCACAAGTATTGCCATGCGCCTTAGAGATTGTAATTGAATCCACAGGGTCTTTAGCTGTCGGTTCGCCTTACTTAAGCTCAAACTACTAGTTTTTTTTTAGCTTTTTTTTGGCGACGGTCCTGTAACAAGCTTGGCAGCGTTTGCTGCTGGCTGCTTTGCATGAAGTGCGTGCCGCCGTTGGTCCGACGAGGCTGCTGACAAGGCTCAAAGCTGCGGCCAAATCGACGCCAATTGTGTGGCAGCAATCACCTTTCTCATCGTGCTTGTTGTTGTTGCTGTTGTTGTTGCGCGTGCGCATTTGACGCATTTGGTATACTATGCAAGACTTGTTAATTAGGCTTAAAGATACCAACAACAACAACAGCAACAACAACAAACAGCAATCAGCCAAATAGTTTGCACAGTTTGAGCAAGGTCGCAACTTGTGGTACATTTGTTACCAAAAGTGGTACATTTTATTGGCAGTGCTAAAAAATAAGGTGTAATTTGGCTATGTACCCATAAAGCTAGTTAATTGTAAGTACCAGATTAATTTTAAGCTTAATTTACTGATTTAATTAAGTGAACTAATCACAACATTAGCCTTTAGCTATCGCAGCATAAAACAGAAGTATGCAAATTCGCAGAAATGTGAGGTGGGAAATCACAACATTTGATTGGCTTGTCCCACGTTGGGCGCCTAGTTGTTGCATTGTCGCTTCGATAGCCCAAATATATGTTGCAATTTTTTTATCGATCCGAGAGCCATTTATTGTCGAGCAGGACCACCACTGTGGCGCTGCTGAGCCTGTGTGGCCAAACTTGGCAGGGGTAGCACCCTAAAGAGTTAAACAAAAACCGAGAGAAAAGAGAAAAAAAAACAACGGAAAAATATAAGAAAAATAAAAGCAAATCGAGGAGAAGTTAAGAAACGCAATGCGGCACTTAACTTGGCGGCTACCGCTCGCTGCACGCTACGCGGAGACGCCACAGCCGCAAGATGGCAATGGTGAATGGGGCAAGCAGAATGGATGCAAGTGCAGCAGAGAGTGTGAGAGAGCAAGAGAGCAGGCAGGAGAGCAAGATAGAGAGACCGTTTGCGTTCTTCTTTATCATTAAACGCATAAATGCGAATCTACAAAAGCGGCTGCAGCAGCAGCAGCCTTGTGTGGAAATTTATGGCACGTAAATTTTAATGCGTTGCAAGTTTTGCTGGCCAAGTTGACTGTCGTTGTCGTTGTCGTAGTTATACTTATAGCCAGGGTCGTATTTCCCACCAAACGCGTCGGTAGCAGCGCCGTCGCTGTCGCCATCGCCATCGCCGTCGTCATCGTCATCGTCACATGAATCTGCCATTTTATTGCCAACTTTACTTTGGCGGCAATGTTATTAACGCACATTTTTATGGCTTTGATGAGCAACTGATGCTCAAACTCAAGTCTTCAAAACTGAAACTGAAACAGAGACACAGACGCAGACTGAGACTCAGACTGGGATGGAAATGGAAATTGTGACTGAATCTCAGGCTAATGTGGAAGCTGCTGCCAGTCACGTTATAAATTAATGCTTGTAGCTTTAAAATTGACTTTCTTTTGGGCCACCTAAATAGACAATCAACCAACGACAAAACTACTCAACGACAATGGATTTAACGTTCAACACAAAATCATTAGCATAGCGCACGGAAATTGTGGGCTGTGTATATATAAATATATCACAACCTGACTCTTTCTTCTATATATGGCATACATTTTGGATATTTCCGTTGCATTTAGCCCACTGATTAGCTGCCAATTTGGAACGAAAAAACAACAACCAACAACCGACAGCGACAATTTCCTCAATCAACAAAAACCAATCAAGAAAACAAACACAACAAAAAATCATTTAAAACAAAAGGAGAACAGGTAAACCGACAACTTTGGGGGCGTTTTGGGGGAACAAAAAAATGTAACCGGGAAACGCACTGAATACTAAATTTACATAAATTTACACTTCATTATGAGCAGCACAAAAGCAGAAGAAGCAGCCACAGACGACACACAGTTTAATGAATGAATTTCAAATTGACCCCATAAAAAGAAAACATGAAAAACTTGTAAAAAATAAGTATAAAAAAATTAAGTGCCAATTGTGGTTCTAATTGTTGATTTAAGCGAATTAGAGTGGTAGGTGCGCCCCACGTTGGGCGCCAAATTTGCTAAATGCGTAAATTTGCAGCTTATTAATGGCTCGTTAATAAACCGACACGCCCACCCAGCTCGTATGCGCCTGTCATGCACCGTTAGGGTACTCCCGACCTTCCAGCACCGTTTAGCCCCCCTCCAGTAACCATTCAAATCCAACGTGTTGCATGCATTTGATACTTCTACGTGTTTTCTTCTGGTTACTGATTTTTTGGTCTGCTAATTAATTTTTATGTCCCATTCTTCGCTACGCTTTGCCTTTTCCTTTCGTTAATTAAGCAAAGAACTTAAATAGATGCTGCCTGTTTGCTGCTGTTATCCGGCCTAGCCGTAGTTTCAGTGCAGCTATAAAAATAAATAAAGAGAAAAAATCAAGGCATCTCTGCCCCTGACACAGCGTGTGGTGGTCACGTCTTCAAGCTTGGTTTCTTTGTCTCTTGGTTGCCACACAGACACACGTTGAGCGCCTACCATTCAGCAGCTCTATGCTCGTTTCATTCATTTAAAAAACAGACCGAATCAGGCAGCGGACACAAATAAAACAAACGATAATCAAAATTTAAATTTAAATATTAAACAAGTGTCGATTTGTTTTTTTTTGGAGATAGGGAGAGGGAGAGAGGGACCCCTCCCTACCAGTCGCATGAACGGATGAACTAACAAAATTAAGTTATAAAACAGAGTTAATGGTGTGACGGGAGCGACCCACTCAGGCAGTCGGACTACTTACGCCCGATAAGATAGCGGCTACCATCAAAAACCCACCAACAACAACAACAACAGACATATATATATACATAGCTTATATACCCTTAACTTAAATCGTTTGGAAGCTGTAACACGCACTCGCACTCGCACTTTTATGACAGAGAGAGAGAGGCAGCCAAAATGGGGCTAAGATCGTGATCGTGAGCAAGTTGCACGCGATAAGTCAAGTTCCAGTAGCTGGCGACTATTATACGGTTGATTCTTAATAGAAATCCATGAAGGCTTAGTGTAAATTCTTAAGCTTTTCTGATTTGGTAGAGAGCATTTTAAGCTGGACTTTTTTTGTGGTAGCAAAAACCTTAGAACTTACCCAACTCACAACAAAAGCTAGAAATAAATATATTTTTGCGCCTTCCAAGCACCAAACGACTCTAAGGAAATCAACAAGTTTTAACTGACCACAAAAACTGTTTAAAATGTTAAAAAATCGTTTTCATAATCAGTTCGGTTTATCGGGCCTTAAATCGACCATCATGAGCAACTCAATTGCGGGTCAACAACATTTAAAAGCAGTCCAAAAAATAAAAGAAGAAAATTTTGGGGTTGAGGTATTGCAGCGCTTAAAACTGAATTCTGTAGACCCCTAGCTACAATATAAATTGCGCTCATTAGTTGTTTGGCGTTGATCATTAATTTCCAGGGTATCTGGTTAAATCTGTTTGGTTTTTTATCTGCCACTGCCGTGATGGAGGGAGTACTGAGAGCCTGTGCGGCCTGTGGGAGCTACTGTTTTAAAGATGATCATGTTGATTTTGATTTGACGAGGGGCTTTCACCTTGTATAGCTCCACTTTTATTTTCATTAACATAAAATGTTTTGTGTTGATTTTTATATGCTGTAAATTAACAACAATTTATGCACACCAAGATTGCCTTTCACATTTCACATATCAACAAATCGCAGGCTAAAGGAACACTGCAGTAGATAAGCGACTATCAGATACCCCTTAACTAGTTTAGTGACAGGATTTATACCGTCTTAAAGCTGATCAGGAATGTATAGCTTAAGCTGTATGCGATCTCTTCATCTACCTCCTTAAGCATACCCTTTTAACACCACTTGTAAGGGGTATCAATAAGGCAAACCAGAACTCATATGCTAACCCAGTAGCTGATTCAGCAGATGAACAGATTATCCGGATAAACAGATAGACCGAATGCATAAGTCGAGTAGCTCTATGCGGTGTGTGTGCTCTTGTCTATGGAATGGGTCTCACATTGCGTATACTTAATTTATCGACACTTAATGCCAATGAGGCGACGCGTTGCATCGCATCGCATCGAATCGCGTTGCATCGCGACCGCACTTCAATTAAAGACCCCTCAGAACTCCCAGAGCTTTGTGCGAACCAAGTGTGTCTGCATTATGCTTAACACTTGTCCATGTCGCCGTCGAACAGAAAGTCAGCGGCGCACAGTAGCTCTCGTTTACACTGTGAAAAATTAAGCAACAGTTTAGGCTAAGTTTAAAGAGCAAGGAAAGTTTAAAGTTACAGGAAATTAAGCAGAGTTAGTTATGAAATTGATTAAATTAATCATGTTTTTTCCAGCCAAATTTACCATTTGTATTTCCCTACTTTTCGCTCAGTGAAGCCACTCAGAGCCTGGGATAAAAAGTCCGTACTTCCACCTAAAAGTCGATACCCGCATATGCATATGCATGCGTGCAAATAAATTTGTCTTTTAGTAATTGCCGAGTGTTGGCTATAAACAGGCGCAGTCCGACAACGGGCATTCGAATTTGCTAAGGCCAAAAAGGAGGCCAACAGCCAAAAGGGTCAAGAGCTGGTAGCTTCCCAAAACAAAATAAAACACAGACGCCGCTGGTATCATCATTAACGCTTTAAGCTGAATTTCATTAAGCAGACAACGGTGCAAGTAGCTGGAAAACAGGATTTGGGAAGGAAATATAAGCGACATTATTCGAAGGGAACAAACTAACTGAAACATAGCGGCTTTAAGGAGATTGTTCGGTTACTTAAACAGCCTGATGCGCTACATATGAGCACAGAAACTAAAACTATAAAGTTATGCCAATGTTTTTTAAATAAACCTTTGTTTCAAATATACTAAATCAGCTAAAAAATTATTTAATATAACTGGAATGAAGGTTAATTTATAATATAGGCTTAAACATAGTTTGTGTTTCATTCAAAAATTCAATAGCCTACAAAAATTGATTTAAATAAAATTCGTTTCTACACAAAGATCACACAAGTTTTAGCTTAGCAGTACCAGATCATGTAGTAGTAGCGCATAACGGACGAAACCGACAAACACAAATTTAAACACACATTTATTTGCCTAAATATACAAGAAGAGCGACAACAACAAGAACAACAACAACTTTGGTGGACAATCGCTTAATGGCTCGCCTGCAAAACATGAAAAAATACTCAAGTGTTATCGATTAATGTCCAAGTCTAGCAGCTACCGAACGAGCTGCTGCTGCTGTTGCTGCTGTACCCTGAGTTAAACTTAAAACTCAAACTCAAAGCCCAAAAGACAAACTGAAAAGTCTGTCGAAAACCCGAACCCCAACGCAGTTTTGCCGGCAATAACAAAACTCGCTTGGCGATTGCGGCTGCTCATCCAAAACTCAGTGGCTAAATGGACAATAACAACAACAGTAGAAGCAGCAGCAGCAACGTTGTTGGTTCTTTATTATGATTATTCGCCTTTTTAATAAAGAAGAACAAAAGGTGCCGACAAATATGGCAAAACGACAACAGCAGCAGCAGCAGCAACAGCAACAACTGCGGGTCTGTTGATTGCGGCATGCGGCATTTGGATGGTGCTAATGTCATCGAGCGTTGAACACCTTTATCAGTGTTGCATTGAAATGCACACACGCATGCGCCGACGCCGAAGTTGCATGCCACATGCAACAACACAAGCCAGCTGCGACAGAGACAGTGGGAGTGAAAGAGAGAGAGAGAGAGAGAGAGAGAGAGAGAGGTAGTTTAAGCCTGCTTATCGCAACAAATAGTCAATGCGAAATAGTTGACTCTTAAAAGTTGGCTCCGGCTGTGCAACGCGGTGGGTCGCCATTCAATTTATTAGCTGCAATAAAACGCAAATCATCAGCATGCCTTTTGGCCACAAATTGCCACAAGTTTGGCGCTCCGCAGCGCAATGCAACGCACCGCATCGCAACCCACCGCTTTTTGTGGCACCGCCCCGCCTTGTAGCGTCGGTAAAGTGTTGAAATCATTTGAAATATTTGTCATTTTCACTGATAGGCAGAGTAGTCGAGAGTAGTGTGGGGGAGAGGGTATCGCACAGGCGTCGTCGCTCTTAGGTGTACGGGGGTTTGGGCCGTACCTGCAGTAGCTGCCATACCATTAGCCGCGGTGATCGTTTATCTATGACAGGATGGCCATAACTAACTTGCCTCATTTGTAAGCGAATCTCTTTCCTCTCCAACCAACCCCCTCCCACATCTTAGGGGGTTACGGAAAGTATTATTTATGACGCCTCTGTTCATTTACTGCATGCCGTCGCGATAAATGTGTATCGATATTTATGTAGTTATGAGTGCCAGTTGTCAGCGCGCTTGACTTGTTGCAAATTGAACGCATTAATTGTTATCGATTAAATATCGATATGCAAATTTTTGACATAAGCCGGGAAAGTGTGTTGTATGTTGGCGGAAGGTGCTCTTGTCATGCTTGTGTATGTAAAGAGTCATCGATAACATATCGTTTAGATCTATTAATGAAGATAATGCATTTGCATACTGTTTATCGATAACATTATGATGGCTACGATGCTGTAAGATATTAAGTTGTTGCTGAATGTGATATCAATAGTTATCGTTATCAAACATGAGATACCCTTTATGGGCTAGGCTAGAGTAAAATTTGTTCTCCTTTTGTTTCTAATTAGTTCAAATTAACAGCTCATTATGAAATACAAAACTCACAAATGTAATTTAACAATCCGCATGATCATCGATATCGTCATTGTTATCGACTGCGCATTTGTTCACTCGGCTCGTTGGTCGCTCGCTTCAGCGAACCGCAACGCAACGCAAAACATAAAAAGAAAAACACAGCAACAAAAAATGAATCGAATTCAAGAAAATGCGAAAAATATTTAAATCAAAGTATCGAATGTATCGAGTGCCGGAGTATTTTGTTTTGCCCAATCGACTGTGACTCGAGCATGGGAGGATGAGGCAGAGAAGGGTCAGGGAATGGGGATGGGGGAAACGCTACTCAATTTGCATTTGCGTCGTTGCTGGCAGCAGCTTCAGTTGGTTGTGACGCCCCAAAGGCACTGCCCGCTGCTTACCAGTTTTGTTGTCTTGGCCAAAACGCCGCCCATTTTGTTTAGCAAATTTGCAATTGGCTGTTGACGCCAAAAGACATCGTAGGATGAAAGGAGAAACACAAACAAATATTTGAACAAAGCTGGACATGTTCTCGGCTGGAGTGTGTGTGTGTGTGTGTGTGTGTGTCAACAACAACAACTCCCTTGCTTTGTGTATCTCAATCTGTTTTTTAGGCCTGGTCCATAGCTGTTGTTTTTTAGCCCCTTTGCTTCGTGTTGTCATTAAAATGTAAATCCATTTAATTAACATTTTCTGTTCAATCGTTGACAACGACCACCAAAAGATAGCAGCAACACTAACAGCAACAGCAGCAACATCCACACAAAAAGAATTGTTATAAATTGTAAATAAATTTTGACGTTATTTAAATGAAATGTTCATCAAGTTGGCTTGTCTTGATTTCTGCTTTGGCTACTGCTACAGCAGCGTGAGAGTTTTGCTTGGGGAGCTCAGCTAGAGATGGAAAAGTTTAAGCACGACACGAGCTAGGCACGAGTTATGTGCACGACATTGGAGACACCTAACGTTGATGGGATATTTTAACTTGAATAGTTTTAGTTACGACTGTAGAAGTTCAAACTGAAGTTAAAGCGAAAATGAACATTTGAATGAATAATTTAATCATATTTATTAAAAATATTTGTCGGTTGAAATTTGGTACTATTACAGCTTAACCATTTCTGCACTAAAAATAGGAATCAATATATTTCAAATGGGTATGGGTATTAATTACTTGAAATAGTATTAAGACTGTCTTGCCAGGTTTAGAATTTGAATAAATATCTAAGAAATCGTTATACAATGTGTTAGTTACATACCTCAATTGCTACTCTTAACACTGTTATAGATATTCATTCATCACGACAAGCTCTCCTCACTAGAACCGTCTGTAATCAAAACGGAAAGAGATAGCCAGCAATAGATGCAGAAAGAGATAGCAATCACTACAGACCGAGATCAATGAAATTCGACTAGCATCATCAACGCTTGGGTGGCTATAACAGAACCGGGCCAATATCCTCAGCTACTGCTCGTATTTTGTATCTTTTGTCTTTTTGATTTTGCTTCGGCCATAAAATTATGCATAATTTACCAATTTATCGATATCTACATAACTCTTACATTTATATATACATACACTTGTCTATATGTATTATAAAAGCCGGCTGCATGGTGGGTCTACCCTCTCTCTCTGTCTGTCTGTCTACAATCACCGAACGGACTTCGTTTGTCTGGCTGACCTGCTGGCTTAATTAAGACATGTTTCGAGCCGCGTTTTCGTGTTGATATTTATGGTATAGATCGCTCAATATGCATATCGATTTAGCTTTCAGAAAGCAGCTTAAGACAATACAGTGAGAGCTTCATAAAAAAATTAAGAAAATATAAGCCCCCAACGCTTAGTCAGAGTCCCCATCTTCATCTGCAGCAGCAGCAGTAGCGGCAGCAACAACAGCAAACAGGCGACATCGTCATCGTCATCGACAACGACTTGGACAACGACATCGAAAATGTTGTCGTTGTTGTCGGCGCCTTCAATTATGTCCATAATTGGTCAACAGGTAGCCGAAAATGGTTTTGGTAGCTGCTCCCCTACTCTGCACTACCCAGCACTACCTGTCTTAGCCAGTGTTTGCCTAATTGAGCAACCAATAACTGGCAATCGACAATCAACAATCGGAGAATGTGTTAAGAGCCAAAGAACTGAGAACTTGTGGCAAACACCGAGTAGTTTGTAGAAATCTGCTTAATGAGTGGAACAATCATTTATCGATAATCGATAGGCAGTTCTTAAGCTAACAATTTCTCTTAATAGAGTAATAGTTCAAAGCTCATCATATACCAACAACAATTATTTATATAGTTAAATAAAATATCGATAACTATCGTTTTGCCATTTATTCATTTATCGATATTCATCGATTAATCGATATTGCAGCATCCCAAGCAAATAGTACGTTCAACTTAAAGCTAAATACATAATTGTTCACGAGTTTCTTAATAATCGATATATCGATAACACTACCTTAGCAATTAAAATGCTATCGCGTAGAGTAAATAGCAATCAAAGTGATACAACTTCGATTGAAATTGCATTGCGCACAGCAGCTAGCTATAATTTGAGGATGTTGCTGCTGGTACTGAGGCAGCAACTGTTGCTGGCATTCACTCACGATCAATGCGAAGATATCGGTAGTGTAAGTTAATAGTTCAGTCGATGGAAACTGTCGATAACCGTTAGCGATCGTCATGTTATTGCAGCTTGCATGCGAACAAAACATGCCAAATCAAAGTGTGAGTGATCATTCAATTAAGCAGCACGCCAATTCAACAACGGGCAGCAGACAATGGACACAGCAGCAGCAGCAGCAGCAGCAACAACAAACTGACAACGACGACAGCAATCACACTACACTGAGCAAACAAGCCAGTAACAACAACAACTACGGGAACAACAAGAGTAACTGCGGTGCCATCATCAGTTAAATTATGTGATAATATGCCAACAATGAGTGTGCAACAGCAACAGCGACAGCAATCACAACAGCAATAACAGCTCCGCCTTTAGCAATCAACACGCGAAAGCCCAAAACAAACGTGTCACTGGGTGCAAGAGGGTAGTGCTGGAGGACGGGTGGATGAGCATGGGGCGTAAAATATCGAAACACATGACTAGCGTGAAAGATGCGGCCCCAAGGCAACTGCACGTAGCACCAGCAGGCAACAGAAACAACAGCAGCAGCAGCAGCAACGGGCAAACGACAACAGCAACACCAACAACCAGCACCAACAACAGCACCAAAATTGCTACTACCTTTTTTGGTCGTGACTGCCGGCGGCTCAATCAGTTTGTCACTTGCTCAATATATATAGAGTGATTAAGTGGACCATGGATTGGATTGTAGTGCCACTTGTAGCAGCAGCAGTAGACTAGAAACGTGCAGCAATGCAGCTGTTGCTGAATTTTGCATTAGTTACTAAGACTAGCAATCATATACGAAAAATCTAGACAATATTTGACGCATAATTGCATTAGGAGTCTGACTGCCTGCCAATCAATTCAATCAGCGTATAGAATCACAACAGCAACAACAAGAGCAACAGCAGCAACAACACCTAGCAACTGCAATCTTGTAGCAGCATTGTCAGTGTCTTTGTCTTAGCAGCAACGGGCAATAAAAACAGCAGCAACAACAACAACAATTGCTGTTGCTGATTTGTAGCTTGTTGAGTGACGACAACAACAGTAACAACAGCAACAACAAAGACGGCTGCGTGGCGTCCGTGTAATCGCACTTCATGTCTAATTAGACTTGTTTATGCCCATTTGAAAAGCTGAAATGCAACAGCAGCAAGAACAACAACAATCACTGCGACATGACTGTGCATGCACATATTATAGTTTATATATATAAATTATTTTTTATGGCTATCTTCACGGTTATTTTCATTTAAATCGCAATTCAAACTCAGCAAAACGGCACAACTACAATGACAACTCGTCGTTGTCGTCGTCGGTTGTCGTCGCATTTTGTAATGACAATTTTGCAATTTTTTTGTTGCCACGCCCACAGCGCCTCAACAGCCAATAACAGCAACAAATTGAATAAAAATTATATGCACAATAATAATGCAAATTGGTTTATCAATAAATTCTAGACACATGCAAAACGCACTAAAACCAACGAGTAATTTCACTCGATTATAATGATTATAGTGCAGTAATTGTTGTTGCTGTTGTTGGGTCCTAAATGAATTTATGTGTCAATAAATTTTAAGGCAAATTAGCAAACGACATTTTAAGTAGACATTCGAGCGCATTTTGCTCAAACGATTTATGAACTAAGCGCAACGATTGCGATTTAACTCTTGAATCTCTGTAGCTCGCTCGACTCGCTACCAACGAGTTTGATTGATGAGCACAGCTTGGCACCGCATAGCAATAAAGTGTTTGCCTTTTTAAGTCGCCCCAAATCGGTGTTGTCAGTAGCAATAATATTCATTCCAAAGTCGACTCCATAATGCAACAGCAGTCACAGCGAGTGCATAAGGAAAAAAAAGCAAAATATCGACTCCACCTCACCAAGACCAATTAATCATTATTATTATTTGAGCTTTCAGTCGATTTTATATATATTTTTATTTTGGCTGGCAATAAAAAACATTTTGAGCCTTAAAGCCATTGGTCCCAGCGTGTATTCAGCGCGTCGTGTTCAATGATTCTACGCAATTTTCATACTAATGAATGTGAGATTTTGATTTTGTTTACTAGCGGCGAGTAATTAGAGGGCGAGTAATCTATGCAGCGCAGCAGGGGACATTGATGTCTTTGTCTCGAATATTTGATCTAATAGAACTCTAGTTCTTTATATTTTATAACTCGTTACTGTATTATACTTGCTAGCAAAAAAATAAGTACCAAAATCTTGTAGACAGCATATATTTATAGTTGCGTTTTGCTGAAATACTCGCTAATTTCATTATCATGAGAATATTCTCGTTACTTTGGTGATTTACTTTTTACATGTTGACTAAACTTGTGACTCGCTCTCAAGCATTACGATACTCGTTACTTTGATAAAACTACTCGACTGATTTACTCTAATCGTAGCTGTTTTAGTGATTCCCAAGCTTTGTATTACTATGTTAGGTTAACTCTTTACTTGGTACACAGTGTGGATCATACTCGTTACTCATTACAGGACACAATACCCGTTACTTGACATGGATCATTCCACTACTCGTTAGTTCTCGTTATTGTTTCATTCGTTACTAATTCTCGTAACGTTACTTTCTTAACTTTCTGCTAATCACTCGTTACACGCTCTTCCTAGATTTCCCCAGACCTATTTTATTACTCAACACTTTCTCAAGCCCGCACTTCGTCGGATGTGGCTCAATTTTAATGACTCGTTGAATTTATTCCCACTCCAGCTTCGCTGCTCATCAGCGTTTACAAGTCAACAAATTGTTGTGCTTAGTATATACACTTATTGGTTTAGCAACAAGAGCTTAACATAACCACAAAATGCAACCATCTTATTAGTCACACCTTTGAGCATGGCACCGCAGACGCCATTGGTGGTCTAAACGAGAGGCGTGCGAATCGAGCACAGATACAAGATACATTAATGCTTAAGATACAAAACTAACCCACAATATCTACACTCAAGTAGTTGTCTGTATTTTGTGCCTGCTGTTTGTTCTTGTCGCCAGCAACAACAGCAGCGGTGGCAACCGCAACAAGCATGGCCTAGAGCACTCGCTGGAACAGGCAAAAGTCGCGGCTTGTTTTCAAAATTTACACGAACAAAATGGCGTAGTCAGAAGTCGGCTTGTGGGGTCCAAAACGAAGCTAGCTAAAACCGAAAAACTAGTAGGATAGGTAAGAATAGAGTAAGCTGAACTGGGATAAGACCTGCATTTAGTTAGAAAATAAACAGGCATTTAAGGAATAGACCACAGGCTAAAATCAGTTGGAAAGGCTTTTAGCCCGAAATTACAAAGTTTTTTTAGAATACCCCTTTCCTTAAAGTTTGTGCATTTCTCACACAAATATGACTTATTTTTGCTGCCCAAAAACCAACTAGTTTCTTAGCAATTGTCAGCTACAGGGTCTGAGAAACCTTGTCTTTAAACGTCGACATGGCCAGGCCTAGCGCAACGGCCTAGACTCGACTCTTGGCTCAGATCTGGCTGGCCCTGCCCTCTTCTTGGCAGCTCTGTTCTACGATCAAAGTTGGTTCGTTGTCGTTGTCGCTGTCGTTTAATCGAAGTCGATACGACGAGTTATGGTAATTAAAAAGGTGTTCCTTTTGCAACAGTCAACAGTCCCAGACCGCTTGCTTGGGAGGTCTTTTTTCGCTTTCGCGTTGCTGCAGACAAATTCATATTTTATGACAAAACTCGACGTGCTGTCTCTTTCACTCTCCACCTCTCTCTGTCTCTTTCTTTCTTGGGGTCTGTGTTGAAGTTGGAGCCGTTGGTCCGTCGGCTCGTGCAGTTTGGTGGGTGGTCGCCGACAGGAATGTCGCCGCGTTTTTGGACTCTAGACTTTTGCCAGCCATTTGCAATATGTATATGTGTAGTGTGCCTGTGTGTGTGTTTGTGTGTGTGTCTGCCTCCGTTTGTGGGGGCTGTCAAGTTTTGTCAAGTTAGTGCCGCCAGACGGGCATACTTTGTGCCGTACTTTACGCTACTTTTATATTTTTATTTTCTTTTTATTTTTACTGTTTTTTTTTTTGTTTGTTCATTTTTGTCGATTGAAGTTGCATTTAGCATGCGAAACTAACTAATCTTGTACTCCATCTTTCTTTCTCGCTTTATCTATATTTGTATCTGTAGACAATACTGAACTCAATGCATAAATATCAGCCGCGCTTTCATTTGGTGCGAGCCAACGATATCTTGAAGCTACCATATTCCACGTTTCGCACGTACGTGTTCAAGGAGACGGAGTTTATAGCCGTGACTGCATATCAAAATGAGAAGGTAAGCCGAAAGCCATTAATAGACCAATCAACCCCAAAAAAAATGCATAAATAATCATTTATTTTATATTGATTTCTAGATTACTCAATTGAAAATTGACAACAATCCTTTTGCGAAGGGCTTTCGTGATACTGGTGCTGGCAAACGGGAAAAGAAGTGAGTATCACTAGAGTTAAGCAAAAGTCAATAAAATTAAGCAGTGAAAACAAAGTGTTGATAGTAAAAGGAAAATTAATTAGCTAAGGAGTTGGACTGATCAAAAGTAGCGAAATTTTGATATAGAAACAAAGTTGAGCGAGTTCGTAGATAGGAAAAGTATCAAATATTTAGCTTAAAACTAAATTATCCAAGAATTTATGTGAAAGTCAAATAGTAAGGGAATTTACACTAAGATAAAACCCTAGGATAGCCCTACGATGAAACCTACTGAGTTCAATGGATTCCTTAGTGATAATAGTCTGAGCTAAAGTAAAAACAGTGGAGCTAGAATTTTAGTGGAAGTATGACTGTGAGTTTTTAAAGGAAAATTCCTTAATGCCTAGAGCTACTAATAGTTTATATAAAGCTTACAAATTCGGCTTACTGTAGCTTAAAGTAAGCATTTAAGGAACTTATAAACGACTTGTAGTGCCAAAATAAAGGACCTCTTCACATGTGATTTGGTTGCTAAGGCAGCTGATTATATGACTGTTGCCAGGACATTTGAGCAAATCCCATTGAGTAGAATCAAATGGACTGTGGACTTTTGAGAGAGCCATTCTTGTGTCTGCTACTTATCCCTGATATTTCCCTCACTTGATGTGCAAACTAATCAGCACTTTGAGCAGCACTTCACATTCAGGCATTCAATTGAAAGATGGGACAATAAAAGAGAAGGGCGAGGGAGGAGAGTAGTTGAAAGCGGCATGAGAATAGGCTCATTTGTCTAGCTTTCGAAATGTTACTCTTGTATCTTTCGGTCTATAGTCTGAACTCATTTGTATCTGTATCTCTTTATCGGTATCTGTATCTGTATCTGTTTCTGTTTCTGTATCTCTATCTGTAGCTGTAGCTTGATTAGTACTGACATTAATTTTTGTCAAATCTGTGCGGAACTAATTAGCCTGCTGCTTGTCAAATTGCAAGTCATACAAAGCAAGTCAGAGGCGCTGTTAACAACGGGGGCCCAAGGCAGACGTTGACAGAGCGAGGGCGGGTCATTCATAAAAGGAAACTCTGTGATAAGTCCAAGCGACCACAAAGTCAGCCAAATGTTGATGCTGACGATGATGCTGATGATGATGACTGGCACCTTTGGTCTGGTAGCATACCCGGTCACCCCCACTACTACCACCCCCTGCCTGTTGTGCGCTTGTAATCCATATTGATGGATTGATTTCAATTTCCTGTTGACCAAAGCGAACCTGCAGGGCGAATGCTTTTGGCTTTTTGCAATTGTTTTTGAAGGATAACCAAAAAGTCAACAAACAAGCGAGGGGTGCGGACACTAAAGGGGGCTGGGGGGAGTGCCTGGCTTGGAGTGGTTCCGGTTTCCAGCCACAGCTTGCCGTTGTGGGATAAATCTCTCTCGCTCACTTCTCTCGCTGACTTAGCATAATGATGAATGACATTTAATAGTTGCTTCTGTTAAACGTTACAAATCAATTTTCACTCTGACAACGACAGCACTGGCATAGTTAGGTGAAGAGGGGTGCCAAGGGGGGGGGGAGTGGAGTGTAAGCAGCGTTGGGCGCACTGAGACATGGAACAACTTCATCAGTCTTTTTGCATTGACACAAAACAATTTACTTAAGCTTCCCGCTGAGTTGTTGTAAAACTGATTACTCCAACTTGATTGGCATTAGCTGCCACGCCCGTTAGGCCCCCGCATCCCCTACCTGCCAGACTGGCTTCTTAGAACGGCTAACTGTCTGTCTGCCTGTCTGTCTTGCCGTCTATCTGTCAGCAACAAAATGTTATTTTTTGCCAAGTCAAAACATTAAACATGACTGGTCATTGCTGTGACAGCCACGTGTCAAGAAAGTTTGGGGAGGAAAGGAGAGTGGGGCATGGTGAGGGCTATAAAAATGGGATAGGAGCAGAACTAGAAGTAGAACTAGTAGTTCACATAGAAATCGAACTAGGAGTATGACTAAAAAAATGACTGTTGACATGATTGGAAATAGGGCTGAAAGAAGGCTTTGAAGTAGATCTCAGAGTTGGGAAGGGTTTTTGGCTAGAAGGCTAGGCTTAAGAGAAAAACTAGGAGAAGGACGCTTAGGAGTAAGACTAGACCAGACTAGACTAAGGTCTAGAGGGAAGAATGGAAGAAGGTCTAGAAGATTTGCCTTTAATACGACAAGTGGGAATGACTTAACGAAGGAATGGAAATAGCAACAGAATTAGAGGGACTAGAGTAAGAACTAAGTTTGGATTTGGCTAAAAGCGAATAGTATTACCAGTAGAAGGAATAGTACTTGGAATGATGCTATGATTCAGTGTTGAAAAATGGACTTAAAGTATGACAAGAAAACAGCTAACAGCACGACTTAAGCACGGCTTGAAGGGAAGCTGGAAATAGGGCTTCCCCAAGGACGTAATCGTCAGCTAAGCAGCACTATGCGTAAGACCCAAACCAAGTCAACGATGAGGGGGTTTATGTAACTCTCGTGTTCTGCTCAATTAGGTATTATCTGGCAACGCTGTAAAGTATGCTACGGTTATGCTACAACCGCTGAATTGCTTAGTCCACAAATGGCAAAAGAATAAACAAAATATTGACAGCAAAAAAGACTTTCAATTAGGACAAACTGCTTTTGGTCACACAAATCCCAGGCAATTAGTGAGACTTAGTCAAAACTCGCTTCTCAACTCGTCATTTGTTTGCTGTTGTTGTTGTTGGTAATAAGCAGCAGCAGCAATTTTAAGCAGCTCATTGTAAGGTTGGGCAACATTTCTGCTTGTTGTTGCGGTTAACCCTTTGCCACTAAGCTCGCTCGCTCTCTCTCTCTCTCTCTCTCTCTCTCTCTCTCTCTAACGCTCTCTGTCTTCCCCTTTCCCTCTTCCTTGCAAACTGCTTATTAGCAGCAACAACAACAGTGCCATGACGACATTTGAGCCACAATCATTTGCTTTTGGGTGTCGTCAGAGCAAACGCGCTAATTGGTGGCAACTATGCCATTTCTCATTTCCCACTCCCTTCCAATCTCCTTCTCTCACTGCAGTTCTCCCCACTCTCGTCACTCTTCTTCTTTAACACAACTTCCGCCGGAATGATATTCATCTCTCTGGCTCTCGCTTTATGTGACGCCCTCTTCTGTGGGCTAAAAACCCCTTTTTTACTTTTTTTTTTTGTTGTTGTCCATTCATTTGCCCCGCGGGTCTCGACGGAAATCTAAAGTGAAAACGTTTTAACAGCAGCTCGAGAAAACGCAATTGCGCAATTGAAATGCCTTTTCACTCAGGCAGTTTCCTTTTTTTACTCACTTTTCACTTCCCCTGCTCTACCTCTCTCCCCGTTCTTTGTCGCCTCTTTTAACACTGCCAACCAGACAAATCGCCTCAGGCGTTAGTTGACAATTGCCGTACTTTTTTTTTAGCTCTCGCAATTTTTGTTATGCTTTTAATTTAGCTCGAATATTGGGCGAGGCTTTTAAAGGCGTCGCTCTGGGTGTGTGCGTGTGTGTGTGTGTGTGTGTGTGTCTGTGGGTTGATATTTAGACTGGTTTAAGCCGCACATTTAAGCGTAATTCAAAAATTACAGAGCAGCAGACAACAAAACGCGCAATTTCTCAACTTTTCGCACGACTCAAACGCCCTTTTTTGTATGCTATAGAAAATAATAAAATGGTCATAGACGAACCCCGCCCACTTTATGCTGGCAGTTGGGGGCGGCGGTGAGGGCGTGCTGCACAAAAGCCAAGATAAACGTCTTAGTTGCCTTTTGTGTGAGTGTTGAAATTTATGGCTGAGTTGCATGTGAGACACAGGAGCGGTTCAAGGTACTTGGAGGGAAGTTGTGGGGCGCTGCTTAAAGCTTAAAATGTGATGAAAATTAATTTTAAAAGTCAAGATTCCATTTTAATGTTTAAATTATCATTATTTTATTTATTATTTCTTAAATCTAAAGATAGTTTTAAATACTTTTTAAAAGGGTTAACCCTTTCAGGACCAGTGTTACCTATGTATATGCAAAAATTTTACTACTATTCTTTGAAATTCGGTCCTGAAGGGCTTAAGTTCTTAATAATTTTATGTATAGTTTAATTTATATCTCTTTGTTATATATTTCTAGCCAATATATAACTACTTTTCATAGAAAAATGAATTTAAAAGCAAGTCCAAAAATTGGCCAATAAAATGTATAGTTACAAAGCTGAAAATTTACAAAGGGGCTAACGCTTCAAGCACATAACATTTATGGCGCCCCATTTTTGGGCGCCACACTCGTTATATTTTGATGCCAGCGCTTTGCGCTCAAGTGTTTAGTTGTAGCCCCATTGTTGTTAAGTGGGTGGGTTAGTAACGTTGCCTGGATTAACACAAATTGATTTGATATTAAATTAGGAATACACACAGGCACACACACACACACTGGCACGCACTCGCAGACAGGTGCTGGAATATACGTGGAAAAACAGTTAAGTGTAAAAGAAGACGCCTGTGGCGCAAATTGCGCGAGTTACGGCTCTGTCTATGGGTGGTTCCGGGACTGTGGTTGCTGTGATAATGATACACACATGTCCTGCGCTAGTGTGTGTGTGTGTTAGTAAATTGCCCAATTTGGCGAACACGGCCTGACGCTGCCAGCGTTGCTTTGATGTGTGAACAACAAAAAAGCAAATGCACGGACGTATAAAACAAGTAAACACTGCACGGCCGACGTATATGGGCGTAGAGTCGGGAGTTACGGCAAATTGTTGGAAAGGGGGCGGTACGTTTGTATATTACGGACAGTGCAGACACTAAATTACACTAACGTGTTTTGAATTATTTTTCAATTTCATTGTCGGCCCAGACACAAACTGCCGACTGTTTCCGCCTGCCATTGTTACATTTCAATTAAGGTTCCGGTTCTGTGTAACCCCCCCAAACCCTACCTAGCACCCTGTACTCCCACACTGCCCACCACACTGTATATTTTTGTTGTGTGTTTGCCGCAAGCGTCGTTTTATCATTTATCAGATATTCTCAGCTAGTAAAAATATTGTGCAAGTTACCGCTAGATCCAAAAAGCCTCACTAAAAACACTAAACCAACAAATAAGAGCTGGAAATGTGAAGCTTTGGCTATGGCGGAAAATTCGTTGGCTACTAAAAAGGTGAAATGCTGAAGGTTTTCTCTAATTTGGACTCTGATCAGCAGAATTAAAATATTAAAAATACCCTTCAAAAACTAAAACACTTCTCGAGTAAAATTTAGCATTATTTGCTAGTTTCACAACACTGAAAGTGTGTAAATCTTATGATTCCTTTCAACATTAAACCTTAAAACATTAAATACCGACAAAAAACTTACTTTTGGAGTTTCCTTAAAACAAATTTAATGATTTCCTATTAGCCCTGATTATAAGTAATCCTTGCTAACTTGCTTTCCAACATTGTAACTCATTGATTTTAGTATATTTAAGTATCAACTTAGACAATTGGATGTTCTAATTTGTTGTTGTCTCTCGCCCCACTGTTGTTACAGGCAGGCGCTGATGTCCAACCGAGGGTCCGACTCGGACAAATTGAATCCCACACATGTGAGCAGCTCTCGGGCACCCCTGCATTTGGGTCATGCCGGACGTCCGCCTCATTTGCATCCCGCCCATGCTGCTGCGCTGCTGGATAATCAGCAGGACGATGATGATAAGCTATTGGATGTGGTTGGACCACCGCAGAGTCCGCTGTTGCCTTTGAGCCACTCGCTGCAGCAGATGCACGCCCACCAGCATTCGGGTAAGTCACAAAGACAGTCGTCAACTGAACAGTGTACGGCAAATGCTGTCAAAACATTTTGTCTAACTAATGGGAATTTTCCATTCTTTTGCTCTTTATTTGTATGTAAATCTGGACTCGTCACTCGCTACTCGTCACTCTTTACTCCTCATTTGATGAATTAGCAGCCCTTGCTGCCTGGTTTAATCATTTGGCTGGCGCTGGCGCCGGCGAGCACGCAGCCGCAGCGAACGCCGAGGATGCACTACGTCGTCGCCTGCAGGCGGACGATATGGAGCGCGATGGCAGCGATTCAAGCTGCTCGGAGAGCGTCGGCGGCAGCACCGGCGGTGCCTTTCGTCCCACCTCAACGGGCAGTCCCAAGGAGGGTGTCGGTGGCGGCGGTGCAGCAGCTGCAGCCGCTGCAGCAGCGGCCGGTTTAAGCGCAGGCGGTAGTTATCCATCACCGAATATATCAGTGGGACCACCGATTCATCCGTCGCCGCATCTGTTGCCTTATCTCTACCCACACGGACTCTATCCGCCGCCGCATCTGGGACTGCTGCACAATCCGGCCGCAGCAGCCGCCATGAATCCAGCTGGTCTCAATCCCGGCCTGCTGTTCAATGCCCAACTCGCGTTGGCGGCCCAACATCCGGCACTATTTGGTCATGCATATGCAGCAGCTGGACACACGCCGGTCTCACCGCTACAGGGACTCAAGAGTCATCGCTTCTCGCCGTACAGTCTGCCCGGCAGCCTGGGATCGGCCTTTGATGCCGTTACGCCCGGCTCGAATGCGAATCGCAGCAGTGGTGGTGGTGGCAATGGCAGCGCCGATGCAGCTGCACCACCAAATCTGATGCCTGCTAGTGGCACTGGCGCTGGCGGCATGGCACTGGACAATGGGCCGCGTAGTCTTAGCTCCAGTCCTAGGCCGCGAGCTTCGTCGCATTCGCCGCCAACGCGTCCCATATCAATGTCGCCGACAACGCCGCCATCGCTGTTGAAGCGACAAGCGCAGCATTCGCCATCGGAGCTCAAGAGTATGGAGAAAATGGTGAATGGTTTGGAGGTGCAGCATAACGGTAGTGCTGCAGCAGCGGCGGCGGCAGCGGCAGCAGCAGCGGCGGCAGCATCTTTACTTTCGGAGGAATCAACGCAATTGCATCATACACAGGCACATCATCATGCGCATGGACATCCGCACGGGCATTCGCATGGTCATCCGCATGGACATCCGCACACGCATTCACATCCGCATTCGCATCATGGAACAACAACAGCAGCAACGGATCAGTGACAATTACTGGACGGCCGCTCCGATTGCGATGAGGGCGGCCTCGATATGGATGAGATGGATGACGATGATGAGCACGATCGCAGTTCGGTTATCGATCTCGATCTCGATGTCGATGTCTGACCGCAAACGGTGCAGCTGCAGCAGCTTTAGCGTGCAATCTGCGGTGATCGTTATCAATTATGGGCCACCCGCAATCATGTAGTTCCGGCTCTGGCCAGCGGTGGTAGTTGATGCCGTTAACCAACACTGTGCGAGTCAGCTCGACTGTAAATAAGCCACCAAAACACACACATACACACAGCGATCTATATATTGTAGCATATAGCATGTAGTCCACACACACACACACACACACACACTGAGACACCGTTGTAATACCCTATAGAGCCTAGAGACATTGCGGGTCGCTTTGCGTATAATTGTAATAACAATACTACTACTAATTTTTTTTTTTTTTTTTTTTTTTTGAGGCTTTGATATGTAAGTGTAAATTTTGTTTGTGATGCGCAGGACCCGCCAGCTTTTAAAACCTAGTTTAAAGTGAGTGAAAGAGACAGGCAGAAAGAGTTAGAACGAGGGGAAGTATGATACATTACGTTTCCTTAAAAAAAAAAAATAAAAACATTATTAATAATACTAAAAGAAAAGAAAAACGTTGCCCAGTGCTCTTGCAATTAGTTGAAACCTATTTGCATTATCCTTTTTCGTAATCCCCATTTTTAGCACTTAAGTCCAAGCATAAAACTTTAACTGTATGTAACACCAGACACATCCTACACAAACCCGCAAGTACCCTAAGTACATACATACATTAATGTATATGTATAAAGAAATTGCTGATGTATAAAGAAATACAGAGAGAGAACAATTTAGAGAGTTCAATTGCAAAAATAAATTGCGCCTTGGGGCTGACAAAGTTATTTAGATAACATACGTATCTACATATATTGATATTGCAACATCTAAGATGGCGCCTATATACACCCACACACACATATACATATATATACCCCTAGACACACACATACACACTTACACATAAATCTATATATATGTATACACACACATATATGTAAATCTTAAAAAAAATTATAAATATATATATATATATATATATATATATATATATTCATATATATAAAAACAATTGTAACCTTTAACAACAACAAAATAAGCAAGCATAAACAACAACAACAACAAAAAAACAATACAAAAAAAAGAACGTACATTTTTTTTCTTAGTCATAGGATGAAATTTTTTTTTAGTAATCGTAAATTGAATGAATTAAGTAAATCGAAAAAATACACAACAAATAAACAGAAAAAAACAGAAAATTATAAATAAATATATAAAAAATGAAAACGAAAATAAAAATAAAAAAAATTATATAAACAAAAAAATAACTATAATTAAACTAATTTATGTAGTTCTTAAGTACCGTGTACCGTTTACCGTTAAAACAACCACAACAACAGAACAGCAAATGCATAATTTATATACCTACATCAAACCATTTTTTTATGACACATTCCCACTGTACCTAGGCCCCCTAAGTTACCCTCGTCCGCTCCTGCTTTGATTGACATAATACTCGAAATTCCCAACACTTTCGCACTACAATTTCCCGCTCCCCCTTAAAAGAACAGCAGCTCTTCTATACTTTATTTGTAATACTTTTAACTTTTTTTTTTGTGTATTTAAAAACAAATATTTTTTTTGTTAATTTTTAATTTCTAAAACCAAAGAACAAGATACTTTTTTTTTTAATTAAAATTAAACATACATAAATATAGAGAGAGACTCGGAGTAGCTACTTAGTATTATTGTGTGTGTTTTAATTTTTAGCTGATATAAAGAGCCTATATATGTATGTGCACATATATAGTATATATATATCAATATACACACTATATATATAAATATATATAAATATTTTTTTTTGTATCTTAGTAAAAGAATATTGAAAAGGCATTCAACGCATGTTCCTCGCATAAGTTTAGAGCGACTAAAAGAGCAACTGCTTTAAGTTTGACAATTACCCTATCCTAAATTTCCCGAAGACCCCACCTGTGCACCTGTACCCCCTTTGACTCCTCCAGACACACACTCACACGTACACTCACTCACAAGCAGCATAAAAGAAATAAAAACAAATAAAATGAAAATTGAATAATGAAAAAAAAGCAAAAATTGTAGCGCAGTTTGTTTTCCTTTTAACCGATTTCTAAATATATTTACTATCTACCTATATGAATATATATTTATTATATATATATATTTGTATACTCAACTGTTTTTTTTTTATTATTGTTTAGCTGTTTTTTTGTATCAATTATACGCAAAAGCAATATTAATTATAGTTAATTAAATTTAAAAGAAATGAAAACAAAAACAAATGAAAAACATATAAATATCATATAAATATATATACATATATTGTATTTATATAAATATATATATGTATATAGATAAATAAAATAATATTAAAGATGAACACCTCATGTCACTGCAATTATATTAAAACTAATTAAACAACATCAAGAAAACAATGCAAATAAAAATTATTACTAAAAACTGAAAACCATACAAAAAAATGCGTAATTAAACAAAAACAACAAGAATCCAAAAAAATGCAACAACAACAAGATGAAGCAGAAAATACATGCAACAAGATATCCGTGTTTTATTATTGTATTATTTGCTTAATTATTTGTTTATTTCCACTTTATTTGTTTATTTAACCCACGGCCGCACTGCAGTTGACTGTCAAATGGAACTCAGATTATCAAACAAAACTGACAAAGGACATTCATTTTACAACATTAAAAATCACCATAAAAATACAACAACAACAATAATCAGAGAGGCATCGACAAGGAAAGCAGCAAATAAAACTGAATACAAAATATTTACACAAATGAGCAGCAAAATTGCTGTGTGAATCCACGGGAGGTGACTTTTGTATCAATGCAATAAAAATGGGTAAATAAAGCCGTGCAAATAACCCGTGTCATAATTAAGTTATCCTCTTCTCTTCGCATGCTCTTCTTTTACCAACGCTGGCCCACATTCAGTTCGGTTTTTACAGCCACAGCAGCAGATGCAAAATTAAAATTGAGCTCAAATATAGATACTGCCATGAAATTGCCTCTAAAGATACATTGTTATACAGTCTGGATTCATCAACACCCAATTTATAGATAGGAAGTACTTGTAGATAGCAGCTAAGCATGCGTTATAGATACATTTGTATCTTTAGTTGCATAGATCGCTTTAAGTATAGTTGCGAGCTTTAAGATATATTATTTAAAATATAAAGAGGTGGTATATAAGGACAGAATTATTGTTTTAGAAACCAAATATGTGCCAGCATCTTTCAGATACTTTGAGTACCCTGGAACCAATCACACACACATTCAAAGATACTAAAAGTTCATATTAAAAAAAATCAGTCAGCGATTAATTTCTACAGATGTTTAAACGGAGATCATACTTAGAGATACATTTAGTAATATTATTAAGCTAAAGATATCAATAAAATACTATAAAGGTACAAAGGTACAGTTGTAGTATAAACTAAATTGAAATACAAATGCAGCTGCAGTTTCAGATTGAAAACTCAAGTTTCAGCTAATATTTCCAACATCTAAGTAAGTATAGAACTGGCTGGTTCAACAGATTATATAGATTCCAAATAGTGCCTACCAGTAAGTATATATCTTATTTATAACAGATTCAGTTGAACGTGTAAGTAACTAACCTTTGGTCTGATCGATAATGCTCGTAATCCCACTAGCTCTCAGATTGAAATTGTAAGATAACTCAACTCGAGTTTTAAGTAGAAGGTGTAACATTTAATTCAATGAAAGCATAGTTTATCATCGGTCTAAAAAAGGATAAGTTAACCCCAAAACCAGTAACAAAGAGACTAAAAGGGCTCTCTGGCAATTTGGATTAAACGTTTTGCGCGATTATCGTTTTAAACGTGGCTTACCCTCTAGACTAAGCCAAGCGTTAACCTCACTCTGTGTATCTGGATATCAGTTACTAATTGAATGTGGCACGAAACTTATTGCTTATTGCTGGGGATTAGTACAACAAGATACAGAATGAGAGAGAGAGAAAGGGGGCTGAAATAGATGGCTAGACGATTACAACGATTACCAACGATAGAGCTAATTTTGGGAATTGGTAATTGAAAGTCTTGAACCCGAAACGTTGTCTACACTCCACTTCTACCCTCCCCTCTCATTTCCTCTCCAATACGTTCTACTTTTACTTACACACATATTTAGTTATTTTCTGTTTTATTCCCAGTTGTATCGAAAGCTGTTCAAATAGTTGGTTACACTTGATTGAAGACGCCTTTGGTTGTAAATTGTAACGCTTCAATGGGAAAAGGCGCAAAAAGAGTTGAAGTACGGCAATAAATGCAGACAGACCCAAAAACCCTAAAGCGTAACCCTTTTCTATTAAATATACGACTATATATTGTATAAAATATATACATATACATTTATATTCTGTTTCGTTTCTGTCAATAAGTTTGAGTGTTTTGGCCTAAAAGTCAAATAGGAGTTGAATGCGTAGCATAAATTAAGTATTATTAATTGCTGCTGACGATGCCGTCGTCGTCACCGCCACCGCCATCACCACCGCCAGTGTCACCACCAAAATGCTATGGTCACACAACAGTTATTCGATGCTCGATGAAGGGTTATGGCGATGTTGACAACACTTGACTAAACTCTGCTCCCCCAATTTGACTTACAAATTCCTAGCAATTTGTAGCATGAATTATGGGATTGTTTACTTAGCAGCACCAGCAGACGGAAGTGGAACGACTGTTAATGAAACCAGCGAGAAAACTATAACGAGTATAGAGCAGCACGCTTGAAGTAAGCCCTGAGAGACTTAGGCCCTTACGTCCTTAAGGATTTATGGCAATAGTTATGGAAGCAGTTGATGTAGAGTGCATTCATTGATTGAATAACGATTACATTTGGTACAACGAGTGTCTACTCGTTGCTGCCTTTACCAAGAGCTTGCAAAGAATTAAGTGGTTAATGGCTATATGAGGCTTAACTGATTTGCTAATCATGATTATAAGTTTGTGAGTAAATGAATAAGTTTTAGTTTAGATTATTAAATGTCTTATAACGAGTAAGTTCCAACGAGTAGTCACAAGGAGTACACAGTACAAGCTCTGGACAACATGAAAAGTTTGTATTTAAGTAATTAAGTGGCCTAAAATTAGTTAATGATACTAGAACAAGTAAGTATAGCGAGTGATATATTAAGTAACCGGCAATCGAAGATCGCAGATCGATTCGTTGTGGACGAACTATGGCAAATTCCGACTAGTTTATTATCGTCATAGTAAAATGACTAATGTTAGAGTAAAAGGAACATATAAAATGCTTTTATATAACCGGTATTAAACAATTATCAGAAGTATTTAACAACTTTTGGCCATGTTCTATTTTCAATGAACAAATTGGCAGTTTGTTGAATTGTCAACGAGTTTAATAGTTACTCGTCACTTTTGCATTTGAAATTGAATGCATTGTTATGTAATTTCAAGTATGTATAAATTTTGGATGAACATGCGTAACGTCAACAGTCACAATATAGCACAGTTACAACAAAAACAAATACAACAACAACGTCAACAAATCGCCCATTATAATCGCAGCTAGTCATCAATGGAAATTTTCAGCATGTCATGACATTTCTGTGACAAGTTGCTGCCTGTCAATGTGCATTATCATAACTTGCGTTTTATTGCCAAAACATTTATGAGACAGCGCGACAGGACCACAAAAGTGCGTGCTGAAAGTTGAACCCAAAAAGGACATGAATGGTTCCAATAGATATCAAACTGAATGTGAATGTGTCCTCCACTTGGGGGGCGGTGCCAAAGAGTTTTGCGGTGTCGTCGTTATACGAGTAGTTTGTAGTCACAACTATAATGATCATAATAATAGTTTTACGGGTTAGAGAAGTCACAGTCACAGCGACAGCGACAACGACCGACAATTTAACACAGCAACGACAACAACAACAAAAACATTGAGTAAAATTGTTTTCATACTTTCGATTTTTAACCCTTTGACAATGGTGCGTAGCGCATTGCGTGCACACACTTCATTGGGTGTATGTAGGTAGTGCCTGGGCTGTGGGTATGGCTGATGGTACCGGGTTAAGTGCGGGTTGCTCAAGTTTGTTATGCATATTTTATTATCACATTCTGTGGATACGCACAGGAAGTTGACTCTTTGCGTGCAGCGCGTACGGCAGCACCAACCCACTCGCAACACCCAACGAAAAGGGTTGCAGGGCATCAACAACAGTTATTTTTGCCCTGTATTGTTGGTAGTGCAGCAACAACAGTCACAACAACAACAACAACAAAGAAGATGTTGCTGACATTTAACTTAAGCGGCCGCACGGCAGCAATTAAAATACTCAACTTGTCAACGACCGTCGTATGGTTGCCCTTAACACCCACTCAACCCGCGACAACCCTAACCAACCCTCACCCACTCGCTCGCATTCCCTGTGATTTTGTAATTTGATTTGTGAACAACAAAATGCCAAATTGCTGACATCAACTCACAAACGATTTGCGTATTTGCATACAAGATTTATAAGCATTGCATTCAATGGAATATGCAAAACCTTGAAGTCGATTTAAACGTAAATACCTGCAATTTTTACCTGCTAAACAATTCACATAATTACACTAAATAATACCATTTTGGTTTGGATTTCAACCCAAATATTATTTTCACTACAGTTTAAATTCTTTACACACATTATTGCCCAGTTTTGAACTCCTGAAATTTGAAATATTCTAATGAAAATTTTGTTCCTAAAACTACATAAATCAAATTTGTTCATGCATTTGACCATACAAAGTTGTTAAATGTTTTCTAATTGGTACGTTGTCATACCACAAAAAAAGTTTCATATGACATGCATGTTTCATAGGTCACTTGTTTTAAATTGGAAATTGTTTCAAGTTCAGTTCAGTTTTAATTAAATGCATTTACCATAATATAATAAAAGAAAACTATTTGCAACAAAGTCGAGCTTGTAACACTAATTGTAGTCTAAAAACTTTTTCAAGGTCCTAATTTATGAGTATTTTATTTATAACATAGAAAATTTACTACGCAGCATTGTAGGTTTATTATTAATGTATCTCCTTGACATGGTGGAAAGATAGATGAGTTGTAAGTGGGTAATTCAGATATATTACAATTTATATATTCAAACAATTTTTAAGTTTTTAGCTTAGAATATTTATATATTCCAGGAAACAGACTGAAATGGATTTAAAAGTTTAGTTAGCTTTTCAAAAAACCCAAATAAATATGTAAAAAATATATTTTTGTTTAAAATGTGTAGAAATTTAACTGGAAGCTTGTACAATATTTCTTGTTAAACAATCTAATAAGTTAGAATGTATTTCTACAAATTTATTTATTGTAAATACTTTATTCAAACTAACTAAAGCCTAAAATTCTTTGAAATTTGTCTAGTTCAGCTTGAAATCCGATGTAAGTTATTTAAATATTTAAAATAAGTTTGTCCATCAAAAAAACATTACTTACTCTTGAATGATTGCAACATATTTTGATAAACATTTCAAAGTATTTCCGCAGTAATATTGAAATTTGTTAAACAGCCTTCAAAATATTTATTGTAATCAATTCATAAACGTACCAAAACGAGATTAAAACCCTTTTGACAGTTGAGACTTTAAACCAGTTGGTAAAATACTACAAAAATTTGGCATATATTTAAAGGATATGGAAATACATCTGTTGTAGATAAAGACGAAATTATAAAAGGGGAATACATTTTATGTGGCAGGAGTCGAGTTAATGCATTCGCAAAACTTATGCTAATCAGTGTGAAGAGCTTTTTAGCGGGAACAGGTGCACTGATATATCTCTGATGTGGAGCTGATGTTTCTCTGTAAGACAACAACAATAACGACTTCACGTGGCGCCATAAAACAAAGTCTACAAAAGGCAAAAAGAATTTCGTTTTCAGTTAATACGAGTTTTCAATACCCTTTCCAAGCTCTCTATGTAAATCACTACTGACCTTTATAAAGAAACTATGAGATTTTGTTTCCTTTAAATAATTTGAATAATTTTTTTAATAATGAAGTAAACTAGATACATTTTAGCGATGTTGAAACAATAAACAATTATAAATAAAAGCATAAGAAACTAAAAGTAAAACAGAAATTTCTTCTTTAATTTGTTTGGTGTATTATTCGACTGATTTCTCTTTTCTCAGTTTTAAGTGAAACAAAATGTTTCAAGTCACAACTCGAATACAGCTACGAAAGAGGTAAAGAAAATTTATCTTTTTCATAAACGTTACAATAAACAATATTCTATATATAATAATCAGCATAAAATTCTCGTCTTAAGCTTTCAAGTACTTATTTTTTGGATTCTTTTCCAATATTTAGAATAAAACTACCTAAGTAAACAAAGAAATCCAAAATATTCTATATAAGATACAATTTACTATACTGATATTAGTTTTTAAATATTTATTAAAGTCATACATAAACCAAGTACATCATATACTCGGTTTTAGAATAGTACAATTTTTTAAGCCCTCTTTTTGGGTCTACTGGTCAAAAGCTGTGTATTTTTAATACAGAGCTTCATTTGTTTATCTTGCACGCCTTACATATTTCGTTAAAATGTTGAAGTATCCAGTTATTGTTAGTGTATTAAAAAAAGTTAAACAAAAAGTCAAAAAGCTGCGTCTGTCAGCACCTAGCGGCCTAATCAACCTAAACAGCAGCCACAATAACAAGCAGAGCCACACACACACACAGGCACACACATACACCCAGTAACAACAACAACAGTTGTATCCTGACTCTGAGCTGTCGTGTGGTGCGCGCTTTTGATCATTTTATAAGCGCAATTTCCCTTTTTACGATTATCTCCTCATGCGCAACCAAAAAGTTAGCCCCAAACCGCTGAGATACAAGCCCCCCCAAGGCCCCCCTCCATTCGGTATAAGCCTGGCCAACAGACACACTCACACACACGCCCCTAAATTGTGGCCATCAATACGTGGAAATTTGTTTTCAATTTTTCGGTTACAATGGTCATAAAAACAGTTTACGCACACACAGGTGTGTGTTGGTGTTGGTGTATGTGCGTGTGTGTGTGTGTTTGTTGCTGCAGACACACAAAAGGGTTAAGGGTGCCGCATATTGCTGGGGAAGGGGTAGAGCGCGGAGGGGCGGGGCAGGGTAGGGTTTAAGGCCATCAAAATGCAAATGCGCGACCATAAATAATGTGCCACGGACAGACAGCAAGTCAAAAAGAGAGAGACAACGGGAAAGCGATAGAAAGAGGGAGAGTGGAGGTACATATGGTGATAAGGAGAGAAAGAGACAGTGAAAGGGCAGGAGATGGGGGGACAACTCGACTGCCAAAAGCGGCCTAATAAAAACCACCCAAAAAACCGATTTCGAAAACACGAAAATGCTGCCAAAAAATAGTAGGAAATTATATAAACGGGTCAAACCGACTGCTGCAGACCCTGTGCTGCGTTTGTGTGCACATTTTTGACGCACTTTTCGACAAATTCAAAAAACCCTTCGGTTTTTTTTGGCCGGGATTTATGCAGTGTGGGCTGTAGGCTGCTGCCGTGGGCGTGGCATGCACACACATGTATGTGTGTGTGTGTGTGTGTGCGTGTATTTTTGGTAGCCCAAAAACGCCAAATGCAACGCTTCAATGAATGCGCTGACGCGGACAGACCTCACCACTCCGCCCCCTACCAGTTCGCGCTACCAACTCCGTGCTATGGCCTGTCGCCAACAGCGCCGTTCGCGTTTAAACGACGCGACAAATTAAAATTCCCTACATCCGGCAAAAGCGGCCGCTTTTCTCCCGACCTTCCTATATCCCCCCTCTCGCTCGCTCTCTCTCTCTCTCTCTGTCTGTCTCTTAACCCCTCGTTGCGTAGGCGTTGCTTTTACAAGTTTAACCAAAAGTCATGCTCGATTAAATTGCTTTTGTTGCCACTGTGGTTGCTGCATTGCCCGGAAGTTGAGTTACCAAAAAGCCCAGACTCAATTCCAATTCCAATTTCAATCCCAAAAATCGACCCCCCTGTCGCACAGCCCCTCCACCCGCCCTCTCCCACTAGCCTGGCTCATCATTCAGCTGTAACGAGCTGCGTAGGTGCGGCTTGCAACACACTTCCCCGCTCCCTCTCCCCATCCCCTTTTCAGCCTCATTGCTGTTGTTGGCGCAAATGTGAAAATCAGTTAGCGGTCAATTTTGTTGGTTCACCACAAAAGCGGGCAATACTCAAAAATAATGTGGTGTTTTGGTGTGGCATTGTGGCACACACACATGAATACACACTCTCGCACACAGCACACTGATAAAAAGTTAATAACATAAACTAAACATCTTGTTAATTTAAAGTTAACAAGTGTTAACAATTTTTCTTTATAATCTTGATCACTTTGTGGTAAAAACTCTAGAGTTAAATATCAAAATTGTCATTAATTTAGAATTTAAAGTTACAAAAATATTTAGTTTTTATAAAAAATTGATTGGAAGATGGGAAGATTTGTCTGAACTTGTCTACAACTTAATTATTTCTTGATATATTTAAATAAATTTGTTGCTTTTAAATATCGGTTTCTAAACTTTTTTTTAACATTTTGCGCACAGTGTAGCTGCACCCACATGTATTTAGTGACCCCCCCTCAATGACCCACTCCGCTGCTGACTTATTAAGCAGCTGATCAGCAGCTGAAGCGTAGCCGAAAATGTCTCCTCTGTTTATGCCACATTGATTGGCTTCACTCACTTCTCATGCCACTTGCCACATCGATTGCATTTGTATTCGATTCAACGACAAATTGTCGAATGCCCTCCCCCCTTTTCCCTGTGATACTCCCCTTCTCACCGTGCCACTTTTGACCAATTACTCCCCCCTTTCTTGTCGCTTTTTGCGCACTTGGGGTCAGCTGCCATTATCCAATTTCCATATGCAAAGCAAGTTGACATTTGCGGCTGCCACAGCAAATGGCACAAAAACTCTACACATTCCCCTCCCCCTCTATCCCTCTACGCCTCCTGCCACCTTGCACCTGTCTTGCGACATTGTCGTCACTTTGATTGATTTGCCTCTTTTTTGTTTTTCTTTTTATTCATCGGTGATTTTCGTGTCAATTGCAAATGCCTACAGACAACGGACGAAGATGCATAAAGAGAGGGGGAGTAACGAGGAGTGGGATAAGAAGAACAAGGCCAAGAAGTTAAAGATTGCTAACGGAGCTTGCTAAAACTATGGCTAGCCAATTTGAACAGTCGCATCAAGAAAACGAGTGATCTTAACTTGATATCTCAACTCAGTTAAGAGAAGCTGGAAAAAGAGAATAGAAGACAGTGAATATAAATAAAATAAACTTACTAATTTGTGTTTTTAAGTTCTAAGCCTTAGAAAATAATTCTACTAGACTTGCTAAATCAAAGTCACACTGAGTCATTAATTATAATAAGTCACATTCTACAACAAACATATAAAGTTCTGTTTTAAGTACCACATAATGCTCACTGATCAGCAAATAATTTCCTAAGTTAAACAATGAAACTACCAAACAACAAGTTGAGCTTAAGACAAAGCAGGAGTTTAGGTTTAAGCTAAAGTCCAAGTCGGCGAAGAATCGGTAAAGGCACTAAAAGTGACTGAGAAGCGCGGAGAGAGGTGTGCCGCGCTTTATCTGCGGTGCTCCGTTTAAAATTCCAATCGACACCCAAAGTCGGTGGCTTTTGAAGAAGGTCTCTTCAATCTGTCGTCTTTAACTGAAGTTACCTGCCTCTCTCTCTCTTCCTCTTTGTCTCTTTATACCTGTTACCTCCCATTACCTGCTGTGATCTCTCCTGTATTCCTTCCATTATTTCCTCTCGAACCATATCCGTATCGTAAGATATCGTATCGGTGTTTGTGTCTGTGCATATTTTATTCAAATTACCGCAGCTTCGTTGGGATTTATGTGACTGTATTGACCCGAACAGTAGCCACAACAACAGCAACAGCAATTGAATAAAAATGAAAAAATTTAAAACAATTTAACACTTTACACGACATTCAAATACTTTTGTGGGAAATTACCAGAGAGAATCAGCCTTTGTCTGTGGTATTTCGTCAGCTTTAACCTCTGTTGATTGTTTGGCAAACTACACACACGCACACACACTACATGTAATTGGATGGTGTTTATTGGGTGTCGTCAGCAATCGCCAATTGCCGCTGAAAATGTCGCTGGACCAAGTCCAAGCCTGACAATTGAGATGAAAGCTAAAATTGGTATTGGAATCGGGACTTGAAATCGATCTTGCAATTGTCCATGACATTGTATTGCACTTTTGGAATAAGTCAAGTGGCAACGATGTCTTCATATGTTCAAGTTTTATTTCTTTTCTCTTTTTCCATTTTGTAGCTTGGCAACTAGTCAAGACCAAGTTAAAATGGGCTTTAAATTAATCACAACACATGATTTAGTTGCTGCTTTGAATGGTGAAGTAAAAGAGCTGGTGCCTATGAGGTCAAAGAATATCAGAGTCTATTAAAGGTAAAACTACCAAATGTGGTATGAATGTTAAAAATCCGTTTTTAAAAGTCCATTATTTAAAAACTATTTACGCTGTCTTAACATAATTCACATTTTTTATGTATCAATATGTGCTACATACTATGGAGTATATTTAACCTCATCAGATAATTATATTCTCTAGCTCTCCTAGCACAAGCTGATTGACATCTTAGTCAATTTGGAAATTCAAGTGTAATATTTATTATTAACTAGCTAAATAATCATAGGAATATTAGGTCGAAAGTTAGTAGTTAGTGAGGAAATTCTTTAGAATAAAAACATAAGATTTTTACGAGCGAATTTGAAAGACTTTAATTTGACTTCCACTAGATGTTGCTTTATTAAACTTCACAGAACGGTTTTAAATTGGGAAATAAAGAAGATATGTTGGTACCAGCGAGTAAATGAAACTTATTGATTTTGAGTTCAGCTCAAATTGTGCCAAAAGAGCAGCAAAGGAGAAAAAAAATTGGTATATAAGATGAACAAGAGAAGTAATAAAGAGAAGAGAAAGGAGATGAAGAAAGCGAAGAAGAAAACTCTGAATTGGGCATAATAAATTGGCTACAACTGACGAATTGTGGCAGAAAGCAGAAGGAGCAAAGGGGAGTGGGAGTGTGTGTGTGTGTGTGTGTAAGGTGGAGAAGGAGAGGGAGAATGAGAGGGAGTAAAAGATGTCGCAGGGAAGTATGCGCACGGTTGCACATTGGTCGCATTTGTTGGACGCGTAGAAGGCCTTGACAGGGCCGAGGGGTGTGTATGGGTGGGCAAAGAGGCAGAAGAGAGGGAGGAGGTGAAGGAGATTGAGGTGGAGGAGGTGGATTGGCAATACAAGGCTGCTGCGTCCAGCGTTTAACACTCAATTTAATACGAAATTTATGGGCAGCGTCAGCGACGACATGCGACTGACTCGCCAAAGGAATGAGAATGGCATTCTTTTTTCTACCCTGTACATACAGTTAGCAAAGGGTTTGCTATGATTGTCAAGATAAAGCATAAAAATATCATTTAAATAAAAAGATTTGTTTTTTTCAATTTTTAAGACCTTTTTATAAAGCTAAGATCATTAAAAAAAAGTGTCTGAGGTAGAAAAAAATAGAACTCCAAACATGCATGTGTGGAACACATGATATAAGTAGTGATTTTTGTAACAATTCCTAAAATTTGTTTTCGTTTTTTTAGATTTTTTAAAATGTTGGCTGGGTCTCTTGGAGTCTGGCTCATTCGACTTTAGTCCTTGGTACTACTTTTTATACTCTCTGCAAGAGTATATTGGGTTTGTGAAAATGTATGTAACAGGCAGAAGGAGGCGTGGCAGACCCCGTAAAGTATATATATTCTTGATCAGCATCACAAGCCGAGTCGATATAGCCATGTCCGTCTGTCCGTCTGTCCGTCTGTCTGTCTGTCTGTCTGTCTGTCTGTCTGTCTGTCTGTCTGTCCGTCTGTCCGTATGAACAAACAGATTTCAGAGATGGTAAGGGCTACAAGTTCGAGCTTGGTCTCAATCGATCAGATATTTAGTCAGTCAGTACAAGAATCTTTTTTTTTTCGGTGCCACGCCCCATTCGCCCACAATGAGGAAAAAACTAGACACACCTCGGAAAAAATTGGTATTTTCGGCGAATATCTCAATAACTATTGCACCTAGGATCACCAATTTTGGTATGGAGGTTCCTAGCGACAGCGTAAATGCATTGACATTTAAAATTTTGGACTGCCACGCCCCTTTTTCTCACAGTTAATAAAAATAATTCTCAACTTTCGTTCCGTTTTTAGGCGTTTGTTAATATAGTACAGTATTGTAATTTATTATTCGTATGAAGACTGACTATATCAAACTATTCTGAAACGCGCATTAAAATCGCACTATAAACAAGAAAACTAGAAGCGTTACAATATTGATAACTGAATGCAATATCATGTATGAGTGCAAGCGAGACAGAGACATACAAGCACATGTTCGAATGTTTTCGCTGCCTGCGTCCGCAGTCGCTGGCCGCGCTGAATACACACATACATACATACATGTATATGCATCATATATTGTCTTTCGTATGTGTATTCGCATACAAACAGATGTGTGTTTGATTATGCTTAGATTGTTTTTGTTTCAACGTGTATTAATGCAAGTACTAAACATTGTAATATCTCTGGACTGATTTTAATAATTTAATCGGGAAAAAAATGCAGAGAGTATTTTACGGTCGGGCTTGCTCGACTGTACTTTCCTTACTTGTTTTCTTCTTAATTTTGTTTGGAAATCGGTTATCGAAGTGAGTATCGAACCCGCTACGACATTGACGTCGATGTCGTTGTCGACGACGACGACGACGACGCGGCGACTGCACACTCGAGTGGACCCAGGAAGAAGGGTCATTCAGAAGCATTAAGAGAAAGATAGAGAGTGGAGAGGAAGGGGAAGTGGAAGCGACGTACAGAGGTCAGGGTGTCTTGTTGAAGGGCAACTCAAACAAATTAAAGACATTAGAGTTTATTTAATTTGCACAAAACGCAGCTGACCCCGCTGACGCTGTGACCCCGCTGACCCTTGACCAGCGGCCAGTGTACAGGCGACTGCAATTGGCACTTTTTATGTTTATCGTGTGACAAATTGTGCAGCCTTCACTTGAGTCCACACTCGGTCGTCTCTTCCTCTCCTCCCCCGACCCACTCGCAAGGCTTTCACTCCATGTCCAGTTCCATCTGAGACCATTGTTTAATTGCTGGGGTTGTGCCTTGCTTCGCCAGTCAGTGGGAATCTTTTGAGTGTCAATTTCGTAAATTACAGCGATTTGCCAAAAAGCCAAAAGCCAGAAAGTGTCAAGGGGTGGAGGGGTATAGGCGTAGGAGGGAGTAGGGTTATCGTTTAGAATTGAGATTGTATGTAGTTTATGGAAAGGGAATTGTTGTTTCGCATCTCCAGAGTTGCCTTGTTGATTGTCGTGTCATATTAGTCGCAGTGGGCAGATAGACGCTATCTAAGGGTTGCTCCCCTCTTTCACTTAAGGGTTGTCATCTCATTCAACCTCGCCGATTGGGATTAAGCCATCAAACTAATGCGTTTTCAATATTCGCAAAGCAATTTTGTAATGAAGTGGCCGCAACTAAAAGATGCCAACCAGTAGACAACTTTCAAATCATCATATGGATAACTTTCTAATGCTATTGGCCACAATTAATTAAATTGTCTGGAACAAAGCTTAAAATTAGTTTCAAAAATATTGTTTATTGTCAAAGAAAAAGTTTATTCACTAAATGACAATTAATGAAGTAATTTACTTTAACTTGGATTTACTAAGTTTTCATCTACATTTTAGTTAAGTCACTCAAATATTTAGTTACCCAAACAGTTTCAATTTAAGAAGATAATTTTAAAGCTTCCCTTTGATCACATTTGATTAAACAAAGATCCATTTAGGCACTTAACCATATGATGAACAACTGCCAACCAAGATTAGAAGAGCAAAGAGGAAGACACAAGAAACATGGAAGATCAAACAAAAAAGTGATCAAACTGCGATGATGATCAGTGATCTATTTCATGGCATAACGATTGGATCTGCTTAAGCAAAAAGATGAAAGAAAATCGGTTTTTGATATGCCAAAGTTTTGATACCCTTTAAATCAGTCTTTACTAGAGTTTTAAGAGTTTGGGGCTTCCGTAGGTTTCCAATGAAAGAAGTAACCTTGCCTTACGTCTACTGAAACAACAATATGATAATCCAGAATATATATACATTTTTTTAAAACCCCTCAAAGTAAGTGACAAAATTATAACACACTCTGTTAGGGTATTGAAATGCTTATGTTTGTATATAAAAATTAGCTGGATATTGAGAAAAGTGAAGTGAACCCTCCGCAAAGCCCATTTGGGCTGATCAAATTGAACGAGTGATCGCGCTCAAGTGACGCCTCAATGAATCGATAGGGTCTTTGGAATGGGTATGGTTATGGGTATGGGTACTGGTATGGTTATGGGTATGGGTCCGGTCTGGTTTGTAGTACCTTTTTAATGCCCTTTAGGCTGAGACGAGCAGAGTCAGTGGCTGGGCTTATCGCGTGATACGATCGCATAGCCGAATGTCGTCTTCGTCTATACTTCGCGCGCAGCGATCACATATGTGGTCGTTACGTGCGATCGACCATTTGGAACCGATCAATTAGTTGGCCCTACAACAACAGCAGTACTACTCGAGAGAGAGAAAGATGCAGAGTGAGAGGTAGTGCATTTTGTAGTCTAGGCAAATGTTTCGCTTGATCGGCGTTGATCGTTGGAGACGACGAAGGAAGGAGACGGAGACGTAGAACTTGCAACATTTTGCGGTAGACATCAACGTGTTGTTTTATGCGCCCCAAAAGCGGCTCGCAAAGTGTTGCTCCTAATGGGAAAATTAGTTTGGTTAAATGCTTCGCTGACTCAACTCAACTCAACTCGACTTGACTTAACTCCACTATATTTTATATAGTGTGTCAGAGTTCAGAGAGTAGCTTCTGTTGCCGTGTTTAATCTTAAGCGAAGACACACCTGACGGCTCTTTCACACGCTGTGTCTGTGGCTGCAACAAGCTGCGGTTATGCCAGTTGCTTCGACTATAATTTTTAGCACGATATCTTTGCCATACAATGAACAGAAGTTAAAGTCCTTCCAAAGCCGTACACGCATAAAAACGAAAGGTCTTTTCAAAAGTACACCCTTAAAATTGGCAGAGCTGAGAAACAAATTATGAAACTTTCAACATTTTCTTAAAAATCAGTTCCATTTTGAACAGTGTACTGCGAGAGAGAAAGAGAAAGATTTCTTCTGCTGGCACGTACCTTCCATTCGAACAGTTGACTCCATTGAAATTGAATTGGAATTGAAATTGGTTTGGAATTTTTTGCAGTTGTTTGGTGTCAACTTGATAAGTCGCTCGGACGTACAGACAGACAAAATATCTGTTGGACTGTATTCTTTTTTTTCAGTAAAAGAAACAATGCGACATCGGAGTGCTGAGTGTTGATCACCTCTCACTGGCGTTAACACTTCCGATTCTCAAAGGAGACAAGGGACTGCATTTGAATACAAGAGCCGTTCCTTTGTTCTTTTGCCACTACACGATCATTAGCGGCTTTTAAATACAAGGTCGGATTATATATAAAACACAAATCCACAGGAAATGTGCAAAAGAATATTTGAATGCTGAGTTTTGATTGGCTATAACTTGAGCAATTATTTAGATAAATGCTTATCTAAATCGGTAGGTTTTAAAACTAAGTACTTGTTTTAAACAAGAAATGAACAAAAAGATTATCTTCGATTCGCCGATAAAGTACTCATGCAGTCAATCATATGGCATAAATTTGCTTACAATTACAAAATAACACAAGAGTTTTACATATCAAATACCTCCAACCGTTTGGAGAGGGAATAGTTAGCATGGAAACAGATGGACATGGCTATATCGACAAGATTGTCATACTTTATGGGATCGGCCACGCCTCTTTCAATGCGTTACAAACCTCCTGACAAAAACGTAAAGCCATGTCTTCGCGTTTACTAAAATCCTTACAGTTTATTATTATTCGTACGTCCCATGGCCTAAATACCCTTTTGCCGAAATTTCAAGTGTACAGGATATCGAAAAAACTATTTGACCATGTCGCATGTGGCAAGTGGCATGTATGATGCGGCATATGACAATACTAACCGTACTATTTGCCAATGCTTGCCATACTACTACTTATATATGGTATACTATCAAGTGCATTTTCCACTCGCAATTCATGAATGTCGTTGGGCAATTAAAACGTTTCCTAGCGCTTTGCATGACTTAGAAGCATATAAGATACACCCAAAAACACACACACCCCTAACACACACACACACACATGTGAAATGGCAAACACAGTTGCACACTTGGCCAACTGATTAATCACGTAAATGCGTAGTTCAAGTTGTACCAGTTGGGGTCGTTGGGCAGTTTCGTGAAAGATTTTGTCCAAAGTGAGAGCCGTACATCTACCTCTTTCTGAAGCCCCCCACAACCGAATCGCCTCCTGCTGAAAACGGTTCTGTTTACGTGCAGCATCGCAACATTTTTGCTCTAATGAACTAAATGGCGATGACGGTATCGGAGACGTCGACGTCGACGACGAATGACGATGATGTCCGTGATGATGATGACGTAGACTGCGAGAGTAGCAGCAAAGCTGAATCCTCACGCATGCCCACACCTATACCCCCGTATACCAGCCGCCCACTTCTCCCCCCCACTACTTGCCCACTCCATTTAGACCCTCTGGGCCTTGGCAGTTGGTCAGCCGACACACAACTCCATTAATATGCCATGCGAGCGCTCAAATTGCAAGTCTTCTTCATACCGAATGTCTCCTGTGCCTCATCGCAGCAACAACAACAACAACAACAGCAACTGCAGCGGAAGTATGTCCAGGAGTACTCTCCTATCTCCTATCTTCATCTCGGCCTCATGCTCATTTCCATCATTGTCCATCGTCCTGCATGCTTTTCGTCCTTCCCATCCTCATTCATTCTACTGCTAATGTTTGCGTCAGTTGCACACCAAATAGCTACAACTACAACTACAGCTAAGGCTACAGAAACAGCAACAGCAACAGAATTTGGCAGAATGGCAGTTAACTCGTTCCGTGGTCTCTCATCATTAACAGAACACAGCAATGTGACTACACTGACAGAAACGGCAGCAGCTTCAAAAACCAACAATATGCATCGCTTAATTAACAACACCAGACGAAGCAGTAACAAACAAGTAAGAAAGGCTACAGTCGATCGAGCCGACTGTAAAAGACCCCGTACTCCCATAGTATTCCATTTTATTTAAATTTAAATTTTCAAATGAAATTTAAAAAATTAAAATTAAATATTTACATTTTGAATTAAAATTAAAAAATAAATAAATTAACAACTGTCATAGTCAGCACTCGAACCCGCGATCCATGCGAAGGTTCCACATTGCGCCGCAACTCTATCAGTTGCACCACACTCCTCTTCTATCATTCTTCCGATTATTTGCAAATATGTATGTGTGCTCATACATATGTGTGTATGTATAGCATTGGTCGGCGCGGCCAGCGGCTCCGGGCAGCGCTGCCGCCAGCAGGTAGAGAAAACGTTCGAACATATGTTTGTATGTTTCTGTGTTTGTTTGTATGTGTTGCGCGCATGCAGTGATTTTGCTTTAAAATAACTTCGACTTTGAACCGTAATTTCTCTGTTGTTTGACATAGGATTTTGATGCCACTTTCAGGAAAGTTAGAAATAGTAATTCTCTAAGCGTATGTTAAATTACAACACTGTACTATTCGATTTAATGCCTGAACAAAGTCGTTGAAGCTGGAGAGTCTTTTATTTCTGATGAGCAAAGGGGGCGTGGCAGCTCAAAATTTTGAATGGCGTTATATTAAGGCTGTCTCTAGGAACCTGTATACCAAAATTTGTGCTCCTAAGTGCTATAGTTACTGAGATATTCGCCTAAAACACAATTTTTTTCGAGGTGTGTCTGGTTTTTTGCTCATTGCGGGGGCGGTAAGGGGCGTGGCAACAATTTGAAATAAACTTGATCTGCTCGAGAAAATAACGGACTTACATTCCAAATTTGGTGTCTCTAGCTCTTGTAGTTTAAAAGATCCAGGTGTTCATACGGACGGACGGACGGACGGACAGACGGACAGACGGACAGACGGACAGACGGACATTGCTATATCGACTCGGCTGTTGATGCTGATCAAGAATATATATACTTTATGGGGTCGGCCACGCCTCCTTCTGCCTGTTACGCACATCTCGCTTCTGACAAACTTAATAGACCCCCTTTACTCTTTTTTAAAGAGTACGGGGTCTAAAAAGAAAACTACGCGATTTTTAATATTTGTATAACTCTTAGTGAAAATAAAACAAAGTTAAAAAATGTATTAATTGCAATTCTACAAATTTTGTGATTTTCAATTCGAACTTTTTGTTATTATTTTTTGTAAGTATGAAAAAAAATTTGTTTAATTTTTTTGTCAGTGCACTAAGCACACACACGCACACACATGCACACCGTCTGAGTCTGGCACAGAATTCAACCAATTGAGTTGTGTCCAATGCACACATAACATCGGGGTCTAACCAAAGCTTGGGTTACCCCCTAGATGGACATGCAAACAACAAATGGATTACGTGCCCCTTCGACTTCTATTGCCTCGAACACGAAGGCGACGCAGCCTTCCCTTTCTAACTAACCCTCTGTCACTCTCCCTGTCTCTCTCTCGCTCTTGCGCTAGCTTGAGACTGGAGATGGGATCTACTGAATTTTGCGGTGTGCACTTGATGTACATATGTACGTGCGTCATCTGAATTGTCATGTGTCTGCCGATGATAGAGCACAATAATACGAGTACGAGTCTTGTGCACATAAGATCGAAGGCTAAAGGAACAACTCCAAATAAATCGGTCGAAAAGTAGTCTAACTAATGTCTACTTCTGTTTGAGTAGTGTTTTCTAAACCAACTATATACAGGGTGGAGCAATTGGTATTTTGTATTTAATCTGCTTTGCTATCAGTGAGTGAAAACTTTGATTCCCCTAAAGTTGTGGGCTTAATGTTGCTAAATAGTTATGCATAGTTAGTTAATTTAGATATGATAGTGTTTTTCACTTTTAAAGTAATGGCTTTTCTTAAAGAACAAACGAATTTTAAATTCTTTGACTTTTAACTTACTTTTGTATCAATTTATGAAAGGGTTACCTAAAAATCTGTTCATACTAGATAAACCAAACTGTTCATAAAAAGAATAATGATTTCGATTCAAGTTAATTTTGTATCCGATTATCATTTTTTTTAAATAGCGCAAAGTTTAATTTATGTACACATGTCATGTCATGTCCAATATAAAGTTTATTTATAAAAACTAATTAGAAATTAAATGTTTTCAGACAAATGATTAACTCGCCCACTCTCTAACTTTTTAGAGTTTCTCTTCGCTTCACAAAATCATTCTTAAAATATTAAGAATTAATTCTGTAAATTAAAAATTAGTGAATATCGTTTATTTTATTGTCTATAGTTTGAATATTGGATTTAAAATATAAATAAAAGATTTCGTTCCTTTAATGTCGGAAACTCCTTCTCTATTCCATTCTAATCGTTCTTAACTCTTTTTGCCAATTGTCCTCATGGGACAGATCATAGACCAGTTATGGGCATTTCTTCTTTACTCTTTAAGTCCTTTTAAAATTTTTCAATAAATGCTTATGGGTTTTTCATTGTACTATTCCGTACCCACCTCTAGCACAAGCCGCTTTCCATCTTGGGAACTGCATCAGCTTTCTTAACCATTGCAATCGACGTTGACGGCCTGTCTAATTCATTCATTTCTCTGCAGGCAAATGCGCAGTATTCCATCACATTGGGCACAGCAGGTGCATACAATTCTATTCCATTCCATTCCCATACCAATTTTCACTCTTCCCCATGCCAAATATCCGATTCCCACACCCATAAGGTTGTCTATGGCTTGTGGGTGACAAAATGCTTTGGTAATTGCTGTAAATGAGCCGTCTCATCAACTCACGTACAATCAAGTCGCCTTTGTCCCAAAGTTTCACAGCTTTAACTTCATTATTTGAAGCAGCATAATAAAAAGAACTCCTTGTTTGGCTAAGAAAAGTTGCCGAAATAGAAAATCCTGTGGTTCTTACTTCACTTTGCTGCTTTATCTCCTTTTATTTGGCTGTATTAAAACCAAACCGCAAATTGTGTACCCCTTGACGGCTACTGTTCCACTGGCATAAAGGGGAGATGGATATCAGCATGGAAATCCAAATGGAAGTGAAAATAGAACTCCAACTGTGTGGGGTAGCTGTGATAATTTGGGTGATGCAGTCACCACGGGAAATGTAATAATACATCCGAAAATCAGTTGTTATTATTGTTAAGCGTAAACGATACAGCCAAAAGGAGGCTGAGAGAGAGAACGAGAGAGCTCAACCATCCAACCTTCTAACCGACTCTGCACCCAGCCGGAACTCTGCACGCACTTCGACGGCATCATAATCACAGTAATCATAAGCCAGTCAGTTGGACATTCAGTTATTTAGAGGGTTGCAAATGCATTCCGCATGCCGCATATATACCCTTCTCCCCAACGACTTAAGGTATTGCTGACTCAATAGAAATCTGTTTGTGTGTGTGTGTTTCTTTTTATATGTATATGCAATTGCGGCTCATAAAATCACAGCGGGTTAGCGTCTGGAGCGATCAAGAACTGAAATCGAAACCGCATCGAAAAACTTGCGCACAATTCTCTGCTCTGCTCTGCTCTGCTCTCCTCTCAATGTAGCACGCATTTTGAAAAAATAAAATAAAAATAAGAAGAATGAAAGCGATGACAACAGCAATAAAATAATACTGCGCCCACCCAAAACAATGAGAACTGAAATAAAGAGTGTGTATGGGTTAAAGGAGTTGTGGTAACTGAACTACGGGATGTCCCACATGGCAGCTCTAAAAAATGCTAATTGGGTGCGAAAGTTTCTATAGTTCCTCATGGGTAAAGGAACTGAGCGGAAGTTGGCATACAAAATAAAATCAGTTTGCAATTTTCATATTTATAGGGTTAATTTGTACAGTTAAAAGTTTGCGGATAGCAAACTAGAGGGAAGTGCAGCTAGGATCGAGTGGATGTTAAAAAAGAAAGAAGATATGTCGGAGTCATGACATAAGAATTGGAGTAGGAAATAAAAGAAATCAGGTGTAGAATATATAAAGGAAAGAAAAATATAGTTAAGAAAAAAAAAAGTAATAAGTGGATAATATTAAAAATTAATAAATTTGAATTCTATATAAAGGAGAAATTGAATTAATTTAATTTGATTCTTTTTATAATTTTTGGTATATAGTATAGAAGCTAAATTTTAACAAATACCCTGTTGTATCTGGGCATGACACTAAAATCTAACCTGATCTGCAGATACACTAAAGTGTGGTAGCGCTTAAATTTGATCAACTGCCGGTCACACTTTTTGTTCTAAAAAAAAATTACTAAATTGAGATGTAAATTAGAGGAATTACAAAATGATTTAACTATAAGTATGGTGGTAAGTACGCATTAAGAACAGCCAATTTAGACACTGTCAAATTAGTGACAAAAGTGAACTCAATACTCACATGTATTGTGTGTGATGGAAAAATATATGCATAAAGAACTGAATATATACACATCTTTTAGAAGGGACTTGAACGATGCTGTAATTCCTTAAACCTTTCATAAAAAATGCTTAAAACTTTATTTCATAGTTTGGATTGGTTATAATCCGTAGTTTGGCATTTATTCACATTTAATATGGTCTAAGTACCGACTAGATTTAAACCGAGAAGTTATGCTCCTCCTCTTTATATGCATCGCCTATCTTAGCAGTCTTTCTACAGTCCCTGTAAAAGTGTGATCTCTGAAATCATATCCATGAACTAAGAGAACATTCTCAAATCCCAACACATTAATCACAGAGCTCCAATGAACTGATGGAAGAGGCTCCACCAACCACGTACCATTCAAATTCCGTTGATTGGCGTTCGAGAAGCCCCAACGGAGTGTGCGTGTTTTGGCTACAGCTCGGCAATACTTATGGGGGAGACTGTAGTTGTATGCATATACACTGATATGTATGTAGTATTTGGTTTGGTTTTTGGCGATGTCACCGCCGCGTTGCATGTCGCGTAGCCACAATAACCAAATAAAAAAGGAGGAAAAACTGAAAAAAGAGTTGCCAGGCTATAGAAAGGGGGTTACTGCATAGAGTTGGGGGTTCGGCTGTAAGTCGAGGGTAGAGAGAATTAACGGAATAATAAACAGGCGCTGCTAACGACACGCGGACGTTGCTTTTTACTCCTCATGACAGGTAACAGTAGTCGTGGCATTTACCTGCCTGTCTCTCTGACTGTGTGATTGTGTCTGTCTTTTCGTCCCTGCTCACCTGTCCGCTGCTGTCTGCCTTGGCGCAAAGCTCTTGCACGAATCGTCACGAATTAATTGTAATTCATGCGCCGCAATTATCACATGAAAGCCCCACAACAACAAAAAGACTAGCAAAGAACTTGGCAAAAAAAAATAAAATAATAATAATAAGCAAGTTAATAGCTGGAAGGAGAAGGAGATGGAAAAGGGGAACATTTTGACTACACCTACACAACTAGCCACAAAACTGCAGGCAAAGTTTGAAGTTGCTGAATCAAAGTCCCTTCCTCTACCCCTGCCCCAAACACCCCTCCGATATGGGTAGCACCCCTTTAGAAAGAAAACTAACAACTGGCAAATGTTTTCGAGGTCACAGCCTAACAATTTGTTATGGCGGCTTCACCATCGCCCACGATCCCCCTTTCACCCCCCCAACCCCAATGCACTGATGAGTGGGCGTGGCAATAGCAATGAGCGTTAAAGTGAGCAGCACCAGCAAGGCATGACATTTTGTCACCAAGAGCTTCAGTGCCCCAACTCCAATGCTCAATGCCCCGATGTCACCTACACACAGAACTTTCCTATATACCAGCTACACTGACAAAAATTGTTTAATAAAGTATGTTAAGAATTCTTGATTTGGGTAAGATTTCCTAAAATAATCATAATAAAATTCAATTCATTAAAAAATTAAATAAATAATTTAAATTTTTATTACTTAAATATGTTATAGAATTCGTATAAAAGTCCTGTATTAAATCCCGAAAATTTCCACATGCAATGTTATTAGAATGGATTTTACCCCTGGGTTTTTTGCTGTGTATTCAGTGCTGACAGCCTTCTAGTAATGAATGCAATAAATAAGCTAAAAAAGCACAGAAAAAATTAAAATCGGAACAAAAAATCGATTTATTGTGTCGGATTAAGACTTACAATAAGATTGAACCTAAAAGCATAGAAATTAAATATATTTATTATCTAACATTAACCATTTTTGTGCACCCATAAAATACTTTCGTAAAAAATTGCTATTAAAAATCAAATTATATATAAAATATATTCACTATATTAAATTTAAAATTGAACTTAAAGCTTCTTAAGTATTAAGTGCTAAACAATTTTCATAAAATATTAAAATTGTATTTAAAATATTTAAGTTTTAGCTATAATAAAATGTATGCGAGCTATTTAAAGTGTACTGAATTCCAGATAGCTTACTAATGTTGGCTAGAATAAGGCCAAGCCCACAACACTGAGTTACTTGTTCTTTATTTCTTAGTGACTTTTAATCAGGCAAAGACATAGAGTCCCTCGCGAAGGGTTTGTAGGCGTGGCAGTGCAAAAACTTGGCGCTTTATAGCTATCTCTTTCGTCTATGTGCATGTGTGTGTGTTCGGCTTCTCGCGTCTTCTGCCACCTGCAAGCTGGCTCAACGCCCACTGCTCAGTTCCTCTCAACCCCGTCACCGCCTCCGCCCTCTGTAGCGCCGCTTAACGGTTCGTGCATCAGCTGCTTGCCACTTTCTTTTAGCTTGCCGCTGAATTATGTTGATTGGCAGCAATTTGTCATAACGTGAAATGAGTTTGTTGTCGTAACAAGCGCCGCGCATTTAACGGCATTTTCCATTTACCATTTACCTCAGCAAAGTTTTTGGACAAATAAACCTCCAACTCGACCCCTCTCCCTTTCTATATACACGCCCACGCTCGTGCCTCCGCCCCCCACAGAAAAATATGTCGATAAAAACAAACAAATTAACATTAAATGAAAAGATTAAGTGTTTAAGTTTGCAGTTTGTTATGTGTCCTCAGCCATTTGCCTGCCAAAGACACGAAACCCAAAGGTGCTTCTGCACTTTCCACACCCCCACGATAACCCCTCCAGCCCCCTCCCACACCCTACCACCATTCACGTTACAGATAGAGCTCCTCTTTCCCGACAAACAGCTGTTGTTAGGCAGATAACAACGCTATTTGAGGTTATGTAATTGTCCAAATGGTTGACAGTTAAGCTGACAGACTGTACCACCATAAAAAGTGTCGCTTATTCGAAATCTCGAAAACTTTCAGGTTATAAACAGCTTATAAATGTAATCTTTTACAAGAGTTTTACTTCTGTTTGTCAGCTATCTTTTTGTAGGTCACTGGTCGTAATTTTCATCGAATGGAGATCCAATTTTGTGGTTAGCATTTGAGGTTAGAATTGAAGAAAGAATAGTTTTTAAGCATTAAAAATTACCAAAATTTGTCGTAATTATAGCTAATTCAAAAGAAAAGTTTTAAAGATGTCCGACAGAAAATTTGTTTATTAAAAAACAACTCAATCATAACGCTGTATGGCACGCATAACCTCAAAAGAATAATTTCTTACAATTTTATGGTTAGAATTAACAAAAATGTGAGAAAATGAGGAAAATGAGATAATCTAAGAGTTTTAAGGTCTTTAGGAATAATAATTAATTGCACTGTGGGTTATTAAAATAGTTTTTTATTCCCCACATAGTTTAACTGCTATTTAGTAATAAACTCTTAATTAAACATTGCAGAGTAAGATTTAAGCATATATTCTTATACTTTTTAGTCAAATTCGAAAGCAGCTACCAAACCTTCCAGCAATTTTCTCGCCTTCTGTTGCGATCACATAAGTTCCACAAGCTGTTTTCCCATTTTTCCCTGCTTTATTGCCTCTGCCTCATCCATTTCCACTCAAAATTCTTTTCCTTCTGTTTTCTACTCGTATTTGCTGTTTGCCTTGCTTAATTAATGCAAAACGTGGCTGACAAACGGCCAGCAGCGGCATCTACCATAGCCGGAAGTTCAACAATTTCAGGCTATTTAACTTGGCCAGCCAGTGAGATGATGGCCAAAAGCGTTGCCAGCATTTGCCAGCTTGCCACGCTTAGTTGGCAATAGTTTCACAGCAAATTAAGAAAAGGTTGGACCACCAACAAAGCCGCCTCCAAGCACACACATACACCGCAAAAAAAGAAAATAATTAAAACAAATTAAGCTACATTTTACACACTTCAAATATAACTCTTAGAATTTGCAAAATTTGATACTGTGATTAGTAAATAATTATACTGTTTCATTTATCAAAAAAACGTATTTAATAATACCATTTAATTATGTTTGATAAATCATAAACATTTAAAAATTACCGTTAAAATTGAAATTTTATGCATTCAGTTTTTAACACATTTAAATCTTTAAAGCTTGTTTTATGCTCCTTAAGTGACATTTAAAAAAATTTAATATTAAACTGATTTGATAAAAATAATTATTTATTTTAAGTTATTTAGTTTTTAACCCAAGCCAAAGTTATAAAAATAAGCATGAATTGAATATCATATGCATTTGAAACTTGAAGTTTGATTAAAATAAAAGAATTGCCATCGCCAAACATTTTTCAGCAATCAAAATTGTTTTCAGTGTTGACACAAACACATATATGGAGTCCACATACACAGACACTCCATACGTTTGCAGTTGCCAGATTTGTGGCGACACTTTCTATGCAAATTGCAACAGCAGCAGCACACACACAGACACACACACACACACACACCCATATGAACAGAAGGTACAGTCAGCGCAGCGGAAGTACAGTCATGCACACACAAACATAGCTCAAGAGAGAAACGGAGAGATAGAGAGACAGAGAGAGTGTGACAGTTTTTGGGGCAAAGTCGCATAAATCTTCGTTTTACACAATGTTGGCGGGTCAGTTGCAGTTGCGACGCTTTGTGGCAGGTCCTTCGCACAGGGATACACTCAAACACACGCACACACCCATAAAGTTGCACTGTGTGTGTGTGTGTGTGTATAGAGCATATAAAGTTTTATCGAACATATTGTCTAAATAAGCAAACGCCAACTGAAATTGGGCAATCAGAATAGACAACAGGGTGATATAGTTCCATCGTGAGAGCTTAAAGCTTTAGTAAACATAAAAGCACTACACTTTTTTAATTGCAACAGAAATAGATAAAAATTAGTTATGTATGCTTAGAAAATTCATTTTTAAAAATTTAATATTTTTATATTTTACACTCAAAGTCAAGAGACAACGGAGTTTTTAAGTTAATAAATAAAAGTGTTAAAACAAAATGTATATCCTAAAATTCTAGACTTCCTTATTTAATTTTTATGAACTTTTTAAGTACTTCAATTTAAAATTAATTCGATTTGTAAATTGTTTAATTATTTTAGACAATAAATTTTGAACAATCAACGCTAAGTAGACGTGATGCTAATAATCTTAACAGAAATAAATAAAATACAATACAGTTTTATTAAAAAAATCAAGAAGAGCTAGAGAAAATAAAATTGGTTAAACATTATTGCGTTAGGCTTTAAATAATTTTAGAAACATTTCATCTATTTTTTTTCAATCAAGAAAAAGCATGAAGTAAAGTATGTATATCGTAGATCTTACTTTTCCTTTATATACACTTTTAAATTAAAATTAAAATATAATATATACAAATAGCCAAAATCCGTAATTTGCTGCCACAATTAGCTTACTAGGTATTCAACAGCCCAGCAAACTCGTCCATAGCATTAAAAGTTATTATTGTAGTTTTGTGCATTGAAATTAATTATGTTATGCGATGGTCACTCTACAATTTATGCCCCATAAGTTGGCCTCTAAGTGTGTGGCAGCATAAATTGCTGCTACTGCTACTGCTTCTGCTACTGCAGGTACTGTTGCAAGTACTGCCCCTCCTGTTGTTGTTGTTGCTTCCGTTGGTTGCAGTTGCAATCGCTGCTACAAAATTCTTAGCGCAATTTCCATAATAGCCAAATTACATACGAACTGCCAATGTCTGACAAATCGACAATTGGAACGACGCGACGCTTGAATTGTCAGCTTGCAACCTGCGACCGTGTAACGTACAACGTGCAACGTGACACCTTAAACGCCCGTCCATTGCGCAAGTGACACAAAAATGTTGGATAAGAAAATTACAAAATTTCATGTGACACTTCATAAGCAAATGCAGAAGCAGAAAATAAAAAATTGTTGCACTGGCAGTTGCAAGAAACGTGGTCAAGAGCTTAGCAAATTGCAGCGAAATTGCTCGAAATGCGCACACTTTAACGACATTGTTCTAGGCGGGTGTTAAAGACTGCCAAATACTCTGTAGATTGCTTAATAAAGTGAAGCTTAAAAATGTTTACAAAAAACTAAACAACTAACACATACCCTGCAATTGTACCCAGTTCAAGGAACTTTAAGATTTGTAGCTCACATTTCAGAAAGACTAACATATCCTTTGCTGATACCCTATGTACTACCCTACCTTCAGGGTATGTAATCGCATTTCAAGGAAATTAAATTTTTTTAAGCTCGTGACACACTCTGCATATTTAAATCGGCGCTTGTAACACTTGACTTTTTTATGAATGAATCCAATGAAACTCCGTGCGTTCTTTCACTCTTTTTACATAATCATAACTTAAGAACGGTACTGAGTATTGCTGCTGCTGGAGGTAGGGTTACTCAGATACAAATCTTATCATTGTCACCGTCGCTTTCACACCATCGACACGTAAATGGAATCTTTACCTAGACGAGGGTCGCTGACACGCGCGAGAGGCGGATTTAGGCCGAAGTGATCGTGACAACAAGTGCCAAGACAATTGACTTGCTGCGTGTGCCACAATAGACAAAAGAAAGCAGCAATATGCAGCGGTAGGCGACTGAAAACGACCCTGTACACTCGCAAAGTAAAATGTTATCAGAGTCTGGTAAATGTTTATATAAACAGTTCATTCAAGTGTTTAAAACGTATTTAAAGCATTCGAGTAATTTTTATGTGGGCTTATGCATTTCTAAAACTTTTTCCTTTTTCCATAACGTAAGACACCCTTTGTACTTTTAAGTACAGAGTCGAAAAACCCACTCAAACAATCGAGTCATTCATTTTCCCAGTTGTTTCCCAGAAATCAAAAACTTCCCAACACAATTTCAATTTCAAACTGAGTTGAAACCAAAACATTTTTATTTCCATAACTAAATTATTCAATATATCTTTTATACAAATTTTAGTACAAAACAAAATTCTGTTAGTTTTTAGTTATTAGTTCTGTCAAAGCAACATACAATTTGGAAATTTACAAAGGCCCTAAAATAATACTAAACAACAATTACAAAAAGTTACAATTTTGACCATTTAGAAAAGTGACAAATGCAGTTATAGTTTGATATAATTGCTTACCTAATACATTTTTACTTTTTAGTTAGTTTAGTTTAGAGACAGCCGCAAGGCACAGCAAATAATTTAGGGGTTCTCAGAGTTAAAAGAGCCAAATCAATATCTAAATCAAAAGGGATTTTATTTCAATGAAAAATGTTTGTGATACTATAATAAAACTAAACCATGTTTTGTGTTTCTCAGTTGATTTAGTTCAAATATTTTGTTGGTATAAAAATTAGTTTTTGATCCTTTATGACACATAACATCATTTAGAGTTTAGGACAAATTTTAAATACTCTTTTTCAGGTAAATAAAATACGTTCTATCTATGAAGTTTTGTTAACTTCTTTGAAATTTTACAAGAAAAACTGATAACTTACTTGGTGCTTACCAGTGTTAGGAATTTCAGCATTAGAAATAAATTTACTTAAAGTTTTTAACCCTTTTCACAACACGAAACTATAGTTTAGCAAAATAACTTACTATCGTTGTTTAAAAGTTCAGATAATCGAAATCGAGTAAATGCCTAAAGTTAGGCAGCAAAATTTGGATGACAAAAATATTAAATAGACACTAGAAGACACACTGTTACACACAAACACACACCCACTCCCACGCACACTCACAGCAATCATAGAGGAAACTCGAGTGCTGCACTCGACAGAGCTTTATACAATAAATGCCATAATATTTCACACCTGCGAACACACAGATTCAAGCCCCCAAGATGAAGATGCTGTAGCTGCAGTTGAGAAGCTGGGAAGCTGCTGCTGCAGAAGCTAAAATGCTGAAGTTGCCACATGTGGCAAGTGGCACTTTTGACTCGATTATCGCAAGAAAGGCGCAAAGCAGGCAAAAGACGCACTTCACAAGAGTTCTGGTCATAGAAAAAAATTTTACTTGCCATTACTTGGGCAGCAACTGGAGTCCCCACTTTTTTTTTTTAAATCATCAACCCCCAACGCCCCTAGTCCTGTCCACCCCCTTTGTAAGAACCGTTCTGTTTGCCACCCGCAGCCCATGCGGCAGTCAGTCGACACATCAAAGCAAGTGAGCAAATTAAGCTAAACAAAACCAAACAACACACACCCAAACACACACTCGCGCACACACACAGTCTGAGAGACTGTTGGCTTGTCGGTTTCTTTGAAAGCTTCTTCTTACATACCCGACATTTAAGGACTAAGAGTATATTCTATTTATTTTAGAACAAAACAAAATATATTTTATTTAAAGTGTTTATAAAGTTTATTTTCTATCTTCTATTGCTGTAGTTATAGCTGCTTAAAGTCTTCAAGTCAATTTAACGCCTAGAAGTATGCAGCAGTTTTAGTGATATATGCCATTCTTCACTGCCTAACGGGTATTTCTCAGTCGATAACTCAATTATAGAGTTGTTCCTTATTTTTGTAGTACTGTTGCTGCAAGTTTTGCCTCAAGTTGCAGCAACAGCGGCGCCAACAGAAGATGAAGCTGCCCCACTTGAGTGCACACACACACAAGCACACACACACACACACTTTTGGTGTGGGCTTAAGTTCAACTTGAAAGTAACTCTGCTGGTTACTCATTTCTTGTAATTTTTCCTTCTATTTTAGCACTTTCATAACTTTGCCGCCTCTTGAACCGTAGGGTTGCCACATTCCTTTGGTAAACAGAAAGGCGAAAAATTAAGAGTTGAGACCAGCACTATGTGGGCAGCAGCATCATAATGTTTAGTTTTTTTTTTGGCATGACAACCCTAAACTCTAACACAGTGCACGACTAGGCAAAGTGCGGGCGAGTTTGCCGATAGCGATAGCCGAAACTTTTAAACTTAACATCAAATAATGTATCTTATTACTCAAGCAATTAGTGGCAACCCTAAAGTCCAAGTTGGCAAAACCATAAGAAAGTGAAACTAAACTTAAGTTTCATGGTGCATCGTTTTAGTTTTAAGCAGCCTCTTTTTTTACTGCGCTGACAACCCTAAAACTTTAAGTTTTACCGTTCGACCGAACCTTATTAAAATGTTTTCATAAGATAAATGATGTTTTACTTGAGTTTTTAGAATTATACTACAAACATTCTGATGTTAACCCGTTTATTTTGTTGCTCTGGCAACCCTAAGATCAAACCAGTCGTGCTAAGATTGTCAAATTACCTGCAATGCAATTAAGTTGGAGCGAGGTGATCAACGTTAAACCGAAATTTGAAGAAAACCAATTTCTGCTTTGGCAACCCTACTCTACACAGCAATGCGTGGGAATGTGATGTAAATTTGAGTATCAGCTTACGACGCATTAAATAACTTGTAATAAATACAAATAATTATCTACTCGCCGAAGTTGCTGAAACTTGGCAACCCTAGACGCTAAACCCACACTATTTTCTCAAATTATTGAATTAAATTTGTTGTGAACTTCAATGAGTTCAACTGGCTTGCAATAGTAAAAAATTCATGCTCCACTTACAGGGTATTCTTAGCAATACACCCTTTAAACCATTAAATCCTCAACGGCATTTTCACTTGAGAAAAGTTCCATGACAAATGCTAACAAAGTGAATTGAGAATATTGATAACATGATATAAGTAGAGCCTCTATTGCATTCCAACAAGCAAAAACATTATTCAAATCTGTCTAAAAGGCCAGAAAAGGCAAATGGAATTTTCAAAATACAAAAATTGAGATATATCAACTAGAGATATATTTAATATGTATGAAAGTGTGTGCATTAGTGTGTGTGTGTGTGCATGTGTGCGTGTAGTTGAGGGTACAAATTTGCTGTCCAAAAAATGTTCAATTTTTGCATTGGATTTGCACAATTTTGACAAGTGTTCGATATGCAATTTGTTATCACATTTGAGAAACTGGTCGAAATGTTTATATTAAATTCCAATTGCTTGCTTTTACCCCTCCCCACCTTCCCTTCCCTCAAAGCACTGGAACAATATTTTAGCATCAATACGGAATTCACATCTTTTAGGTTATGTTTATGCTGGTCTCAGGACTCGACAATTCTTGCACATTTCATATATGTATAATTTTATTAGGCCATCATCAAATTGCTCCAAAAAACCAACAAAAAAAAAATATCAAAGTGCCAAAGAGATGAAATCACAAAAGAAATCAAAACGAGTGAAGGAATACAATGATATTAAAAGTTTGATAGACTACAAAATACCCTTTATAGTAAAAAATAAACAAAAGTTGAAAGAGTTTTTAGTATTTAAGCTATTGAGTTATTTTAAGTAACATTTTTAAGTTCTATAAATATAAATTGAAGTAAAAACGTTTGATTTACAATAATAGAGTTACAAATAAAATTATTTTAATTTTTCACCAATTTTTTTTTTTACTTTTTAACTAAATAATGGTATTACTTTGATTTAGAGTATATTTTCTTCATCATTATAATTTACTTAAACAATTTTTTCTTACTTTAGTTGAAAGTACTTTCAATCTTATTGATTAAAATAAAAGAAAGGAATATGGAAGAATGTTAATAATTTGTTTAATAAATGTAAAAAAATTGTATGTTATACAGAACATAATTTTATAAAATTTTTATTTTTATGTTTTATTAACAAAGCTCATAAACAACAAGGAAAGTACAAGCGTTTCCAACAATTAACTATTTTTAATTAAATACTTTTTCTTAAACTAAATCAATAAGACACTTAGAAGCCGCTAAAATATATTTATTAAATCCCCTTAATAAGATCTTATAATAAAGCAATAGAAAAAAATATAATAAGTTCAGTTTTTCACTTGTAAATGTTTCACATACCCTACAGTAGATACCCGCTAAGAGTGCTCTCAATAATTTACAAGAAGGAAAAGAAATAACGAAAATACATATGTAGATGTGTGTGAATGTATGTGTCTGTGTGTGTGTGTGTGTGTGTCCGTGTCCGTGTCTGTGTGTATTATAGTAGTATAAAAAGTGCGGGTTGGGCCACAAAATTAAATGGTCTGGAAAACTGGTCACTCTTGATGGCTACCCTCTGGCTAGGGTGAGCGGCCAACTGAAAGTGCGTGCATAAAGCATTCCTTATAACAACAACAGCAATAAGAACAACAACAACAGTAACAGCAACAGCAATCACAACAACTTTGTTTGTCCACGCAAAATCATGCAAATTTTGCTGTCCATTGTTGTTGTCGTAGAAACTAATGGGGCACAATGTGTCCACAGTGAATGCGTCCACGTTTTGGCACAGCCTACGCCCCCTTGCCCTTTGTCCCTTCCCCTCCTCCCTCCTCCGCCCCTGAACTCGCTGGTTATCCCCTTTAGCAATACCCCTTAACTCATCACTCTTGCAGCTGGCCTTTAACATCAGCTAAATCATCTGTAAATGCGGGCTCACGGGCACTTTTGGCTCGAACCGTGGATACACAGGACTCAGGACTGTAGACCGAAGACTGAGGACACAGGACCCAAAAAACCCAGAACTCCTGAACTCCAAAACTCTGGATTCAGGACCTGAAACTGAAGCTGTAGCTGTACATTGTCCTCGATCTGTGCCTCGACTTGGGTCCTGCTCCTCTCAGCTTCACGTCCGCACAAAGCACACACACAACAACACACATACACGTACGCACACTACACTGCTCAAAAAGGTCATTATATTCAGGACAATTTAAAACTCTGCAGTTCTTAAATCGTTCAAATATTTATTTTATTAAATTTACTTAACAGAGAGTTAATTAAATATAATAGATTAAGTTAAAAGACGAAACTGAGCTTTAAGTTGTATAACATATTTAAAAAGTAAACCTTAAATATAAACTAACTTAAAATAAATATAAATAAAAATCACTTTTAAGTTTTACAAGCTTGTCCCGTATTTTTCCAAGTGTTCGCAGAGTAAAAGCCAGTTCGCCATGTCCAGAAAACAAGATGTGGGACTTGGGGCGACAGTGGTATGAATTGAGGTTGGGGTTGAGGTTGGGGTTGAATTCGGCGCAGGGTGGCAACGTTGACCAACAACTTTGCTGGCTGTTTGACGTTGCTATGTAGCCGTTTCAGGCGAGAAAATTAAATTGGCCAAAAGTTGAATCCATAACTTTTGGCTATGAACTGGACGCACACACACAAAGACATACAGACGCATACAAGCACACACATACACACACACACGCGTGTACATATACATGGCAGCTGTGTCGCCTGCGAAAATTGAGTGTAGCCAACGCCAACGAACCCAAAGGGCATCGTTCATAGACTCCACAAGAAATGTCCGAGCAAGTGGGCCCCAAGGGGGGTAGGTAGGGCAATGGGGCTTTTGTGGAGTAGGGTTGCCTGTTTCGCAATGTAACTGCCGTGCTTGTGGCAGACGCATAGCTTAGTCAGCCATTTTGGGTTCCACGAAAGGGACTAAGCCCAAAATGGATTGTGAAATGCAATTGGCTAATAAGTCTACTGAGCCCTAACGTAGTGCCAATAACAACACATCGAGATACTCTATGAAAGCTCAGATCAATGCAGAGGGTAGCAGCGCTAACCGCAATAGTTTCGATAACAAACGACTTAATTTACTATGTGTGTTATCGATAACTAAAAATCTTTTGGTGTCATGGATAGCTCTTGTAAGCATCAAACATTTGTTTGAAAATATAGCAACTAAATTAAGCCCCAAAAAAGGGATGCCTAGTATATTAAGCTATTCGATAACAATCGACAACTTTTTATGTAGTTAAATACAACAACTAATTAAACTAATTCATCTTCAACATATCTACAAAAATGTATACAGTACTTAAAACTATTTTTTATTGCAAGACTTACTGTTATCGATAACAAAATATAGACAAACTCAAAACAAAACAAACTTTATACTATACAAGAGTTTTGGACGAAGTCTAAAACTAACACACAACATAAAATATAATATACTTGCAATAAAAAATTAAACTATTAGAATTATCGATAAGTGTAACATAACCTCAAAATAAAAACTACTACTCTCAAAATTGCTGGGTAAAACATATGCGAACAAGGCTTGTGAATGGAGGTTGTGTAACTGAATTTTTGGTTCAAGGATAACCCAAAATAGTTCATCTGGCAAAATGGGGATGGCTCCATTTTGGGTCAGTCTAATAAACAGTTCATTCTGGCAGCTAGTCCCTTCGCCGAGGCATCTGGGAGGTGTATACAGACAAGTGTGTGTGTGTGTGTGTATGTGTATGTGGTGTGTGTGCTGGCACATGTGTTGTTTGTATGGTTATGTGCTTAAAACCCAACAGCAACCAGCCAAAACTGCGTGGGCAGCAGAGGAGAGTGGGTGAACATGGAGTGAAGTGGAGTATGAACTACAGAGAGAGAAGGGAAGAGTCAGAACGGGAGTGATAGAAAGAGGTAGTGTGTAGTGACGTTTTATGCCGTGTTTGTTGTTGCCTTGTTGACTGGAAAATATGACCGCCAGCTGTTTGTTGTGCTGTGTTACAGCCTCACACACACACACAACTGGAGTGAAATTTATGCAGCATCCTGCTTCTGCCCACTAGTTCTTTTTTTTTCAACCCACCTGTCAACTTGGATAACTCTCTTAACTTTTTGTTCCGTTAAAATTTTGTTTGGCAATTTTTTTTGCTGACAAAATTTAGTCGTTAGTTTGACCAAATGTAGCCTAACTGCTGCCACTTATCCCATGCTGTGTCACAAAAAAAAGAGCTCCCGTTAGAGTAATTGCAATAGCAGCAAAACATTTTTTCATCTTGTTACCGAAACTGCTTAGTAGCGCCATCTACTTACTGGCAGACGTATTAGCGTTGCGCCTCAGGGCGCCATCTGTTGCATGGCGTGCGCAACGCATTTCTTTTAGCGTTTTGTGCTGCGAGCTAAGATAAATGAAGCAGCGGCAGAGGCAGCGGCAGCAGCAAAAGAGGAAAATAATACAATAAAAAGGGGCTGAACTGCAGCTGAGTCTTGTGTTGCTTGTACTTTTGCTTTTAAGGGTGTTTTCGCTTTCTGTTTCATTAGACCAAAAAGACAGGGTGGTTAGCGCGCATTTGTTGATGTTCTAATAAGAACTAAACAACTTAAAATATTTTTTTCTAAATACTAAAATTATTTTTTTACTAAACAAAAAATATTTACAAATGGTTCAATTGTTTTAATTCATTTCTCTGTAAACATAGAATTAAAAAATTCATGTGATCCATCAAGTGATCTGTGAACTCAACTCGAATGCAAATTTCTACACACACACAAGTAAAGCAGCACACACGCACACAGTCACTCATACAGTCCTTTAGGCGGCGCGGTCATGTGTCAGCATTGGCCAAGTGCCGGTCGAAGACAACAACGAAACACACAATAACAGTCGGCTCAGTCTCACACACACACACACAAGCGCGCACTCAACTGAGAGCCAGGGTTGTTTTCGTCCACAAAGAGCACATTTGTGAGTATGAGTGAATGAGAGAGCGAGAGCGCGCATACGCTGTTTTCGCTGTTGCTGCGCTGCCGCTGCTCGCAGTCGCAGCGCACACCATTGACGCAGCTGTGGTGAGTTTCATTTTACATTGACTCACACCGACTGCGCTGCTGACGCCGCTGCTAACGTAGACGTTTTAGATTTTGTCACCACCGAAAACAGCGCGCGTGTTTTGTCTACTGTCTCTTTTGTTATTGTTGTTTGTTTAGATGTTGCGGCGTCACTCTCTCACAGTCAGGCACTCTGTGTATGTGTGTGTGTGTGTAAGTGTGTTTGTGTGCGCTTCGTGACAAAATGGTGAATTTGCTCTGTTTGCTGTCGTCGGCGTTGTCGTCGTCGTCGTCGTCGTCGACTCGTCTGTCGTTTTACATGGCGTTTTCTAATAAAATGGCAGCGCGTGCCTGCCTGTCCACAACAGCTGCCCTCCTGTCCCTACCCCTCCTCTACCCACCCATAATACCCCCCAACCAATGATGCTGTCACGCCCACCACTGTCGCCTCAACAGATACCTTAGCTTGATGATGTAATGCATGTATGTGTGTCTGTCTGTCTCTGTTTGTTTGTGTGTATGTGTAGCAATTGCTTTGCTGCTTCTTCTTCTTGTTTAATTTGACTCGTCTCGTGTCAACCGTCGTCAGCTTCAGCTTCAGCGGCAGCCATTGTTGTTGTTGTTGTATTGGCTTTGGCGTTGGCGTTGTCGCCTGAGGGTGAAAAAAAGGCATTCGAGCATACCGCACACTGAGAGATCTATGTACAAACACACACACAAGCAGACTTAAATATATATGTGTATGTTATATGTATATATGTATTAGGGAATGTGTGTATGTGTGTATATATGCCGGTAAATACATTTATCGCATTGCACACTTGCAAATTATTCAAGATTCATCATTTATGTTGTCCATCTGTTTACACATGTCTCTCATCCCAGAGTGTTTGTGTGTGTGTGTATTTGTGTGTGTGTGTATTTGTGTGTTATGTCTATTTCCTGACACTAATTGAAATACTTTTATCAGTTTGCCCTTAGCTGTGCATCATCATCATCATCATCAGCAGCAGCAGCAGCACAAGCGTCATGATTATTATCATTAGCTTTGGTCAGATTTTGAATGTCCCTTTGGGCATACAGCATTGCTCATTATTACGATATTCATAATAATGATACTGATGATGATAATGTGATATGATCTAAGGGTTTTCTGAGTTTGCTTTCATTTCATTTTCCGCCTTTTGTTGTTGTATTTTGCGCCTGATTGCGCAATATTATTTGCCCAGTCAGCTGTAAGTACGAGCGAATACAAAGAATACAACGAATATAACGAATACGAATACAAATACGACTACAATATTTTGCAATACGAACAATTTCAATTTTTAAACGGATCAAGAAAGTAAAAGTATATTTTCCCTACATCAGCTATGGCTATAGATTTTTCAATAGGTCAACGGCAATTACTTTTTCCACAATTCCCTTCAATAAACTGTATTAAAAGTGCAGCAGCTAAAAAATTGTATAAAAAAATGATTCAAGATGAAAATCCACAATTTTATACAGATATCTACATGTTATGTTATGTGAATGTATATTTGTGTCTATGTATGCAGTGCAATATTTTATGATATTTCTGGTATTCAAGCTGGCATTCGGCTGCCTGCAAAATGTGTTAAATATTTCAATTTGAAATCCAATTCAATGGAATTCTAATAACCAAATCCGACTGTATGCAATTTTCATGGCCAGTTTGTTGGCCAAAACCAATAACCCCAATAGCTAAAACCTCCTCCTTCCAAAACACCTGAATATGACTTTGCTCCCATCGGACTCTGCAAATATTTTATAGTGGTCATATTTCTCTCCCTCCTTCATGCTCCTACGCTCGATTGATTGGCAACGATTATATCTTATATATATTTTTTATTAATTTGATTTTTTAAAATCTGGAATTTAGCTTATTGCTGACATTGCTTTGATTAAAATATGTATGTAAGTGAAATTTCTGTGCATCTAAGTGGATTTTAAAAAGTTTTCAAACATTTCGTGTTGATTTTTTCCAAGCAAATGCAAATTTGTTTAAGAATATTAAATGTAAACAGAGTAGCATATAAAATATAAGTTCTTAAAAATTGAAAGCAGTAAAAGCAATCAATCTAATATTCAGCTTTATATTTATTTTTGTGGAATATATTGAAGACTGTAAGAAAATCTAGTTTTCCAATGAGGCAGAGTAAGTAAGTCATAAAAAATTTGCTTCAAATATAAAATTAAGAAAATAAATTAAATGTATAAACATATAACAAGAAACCATAAACGTAATCGTACTTAAGAGTAGTATTTCGCAGGTCAAATGACATACAAACGGAAACCACTGAAAATAAACTTTAACTCGTTTACTTTTTTGTAGAGAAAGACATTAATAAATAGTAAATAAATATAAATTTTCAATAGAATTTATTATATAGTTATTTGACACACAGAATAGCACTCAAAATCTGAAGTATATGTGTAATCAAATCAAGAATGTCTTAAAATTAACAAAATTTGTTACTAGAATTTAATTTCTTTTAGTAGAAATGTTGAATAACTTATAAAAACCACTTTAATTTGTTTATTTTTGATAGCAACACATGAAATTAACTATTTCATTTGAAACTATATAGAAATCCCATGAAAATAATTACTTAAATAAACTACTGATCCTAAATACCATTAGCGACTACATAGTTATAAATGTCAAGTTACAGCTATGAAGTAAAATAAAGAAGAAATTAATTTTATACTTTTCCAGCGCAAAAATAGATCTAAACTTTGAACTACTATTAAACAACTTCATTCTAAAATCGCAGTCCACATGTTTGGTTTTGTTACCAATATTTAAAGTAAAGAGCTTTTCTTCTTAACTCCAATTAATTTGCGCTTGATTAAAATCATTTTCAATGGAACATAACAATTTCAAATTATCCATATCCAAAAAAGGTTTCAAACCAATAAAACGTGAATTCAATTTGAATTATGTGAGCTGTGAGCAATGTTCACAAATTGTTGTATAAATATAGGTTGAGTTTGCACGGCCTATTGCAGTTAATCAAAATTTTAAACAAAATTCTAACTCTAAACAAGAGAATTTGTTGCTCCCCGTGGGCGAGCAACACACAAAAGTATGCAACATGTTTAAAAATGCAAGTGCAAAGCTGCCAAATTGTTTGGGGTTGAATTGATGCCACACAAAGTGGAGAGGGGGTATCGGAGGGGTTGGCATGTGGAGCTGGGGCAACAACTAAAGCCACTATGCCAAAAATGCAAATTCCAAATAAATCAAATCAAACGCGCCGCAAAGAGGTAACGAAGCGTCAGCAACACCAATCTGAACCGCCAACGGAGACGTCCAGTGGACTAACAAAGAGGCGGCAACGGGGGCGTGGCATACATACATATATAATACATTTATATATGTATGTATATAAATATAGGTAGTTATATGTGTGACAGCCATGGCTATTTGAACACTTTTTAAATATTTCATGTTCGTTATATTTCAGTGATTGTTAGACCCCGTACTCTTTAAAAAAGAGTAAAGGGGGTCTATTAAGTTTGTCAGAAGCGAGATGTGCGTAACAGGCAGAAGGAGGCGTGGCCGACCCCATAAAGTATATATATTCTTGATCAGCATCAACAGCCGAGTCGATATAGCCATGTCCGTCTGTCCGTCTGTCCGTCTGTCCGTCTGTCCGTATGAACACCTGGATCTTTTAAACTACAAAAGCTAGAACCATGAAATTCACAATGAAAGTCCGTTATTATGTCAAGCAGATCAAGTTTATTTCAAATTGTTGCCACGCCCCCTACCGCCCCCGCAATGAGCAAAAAACCAGACAAACCTCGAGAAAATTTTTGTTTTAGGCGAATATCTCAGTAACTATAGCACTTAGGAGCACCAATTTTGGTATACAGGTTCCTAGAGACAGCCTTAATATAACGCCATTCAAAATTTTGAGCTGCCACGCCCCCTTTGCTCATCAGAAATAAAAGACTCTCCAGCTTCAATGCCTTGTTTCAGGCATTAAATCAAATAGTACAGTGTTGTAATTTAACATACCCTTAGAGAATTACTATTTCTAACTTTCCTGAAAGTGGCATCAAAATCCTATGTCAAACAACAGAGAAATTACGGTTCAAAGTTGAAGTTATTTTAAAGCAAAATCACTGCATGCGCGCAACACATACAAACAAACACAGAAACATACAAACATATGTTCGAACGTTTTCTCTACCTGCTGGCGGCAGCGCTGCCCGGAGCCGCTGGCCGCGCCGACCAATGCTATACATACACACATATGTATGTGTGCACATACATATATGCAAACAAGAAAGAATGCTATAGTCGCCCCGCGACTTTAGAATACCCGTTACTCAATGTTCAACCGATTGTTCCTTTGGGAGCTATATGATATAGTAGTCCGATTTGAATGAAACTTGGTCAGTATATTTATGTTATTGAAAAGTTTATTCTGTATCAGTTTGATTAAGATAGCTTGGTAAATACAGAAAATTTTCATACAAATTCATACTAAATGCAAATTTTTGACTGATTGTCCCTATGGGAGCTATACGATATAGTAGTCCGATATGGATGAAACTTGGTCAGAACATTTATGTTATTGATAAATTTATTCTGTGTCAGTTTCATTAAGGTATCTTAGTCAATGCAAAATTTTTTCATACTAATTTATATTTGGAGCGAATTTTTGACCGATCGGTCCTATGGGAGCTATACGATATAGTTGTCCGATTCAAATCAAACTTGGTCAGTACATGTACTTCCTAGACATGTACTTTCCGTGTAAGTTTGGATCAGATAGCATAGCTAACAAAAAAGTTTTCTATACTAAAACATTCAAGTTTTATCTGTACATTTTCCTTTATATGAAGATAGAACGCCCTAAAGTGGGCGTGTCAAAAAACAAAAACAAACTCGTACTGCTTGGGTATTGTACCTTTCATTTGCGACCCCTTTCACCTTTCTAGCTCTTATAGTCTCTGAGATCCTTTTGTTCATACAGACGGACGGACGGACGGACGGACGGACGGACGGACGGACGGACGGACGGACGGACGGACAGACGGACAGACGGACAGACGGACATGGGTATATCGACTCGGCTATTGATGCTGATCAAGAATATATATACTTTATGGGGTCTGCCACGCCTCCTTCTGCCTGTTACATACATTCCAACGATTACAATATACCCTTTTACTCTACGAGTAACGGGTATAATAATCGGAAGAATGATAGAAGAGGGGTGTGGTGCAACTGATAGAGTTGCGGCGCAATGTGGAACCTTCGCATGGATCGCGGGTTCGAGTGCTGACGATGACAGTTGTTAATTTATTTATTTTTTAATTTTAATTCAAAATGTAAATATTTAATTTTAATTTTTTAAATTTCATTTGAAAATTTTAATTTAAATAAAATGCAATACTATGGGAGTACGGGGTCTTTTACAGTCGGCTCGATCGACTGTAGCCTTTCTTACTTGTTTATCGCCAAATTGCCTGGAAGCACTTTAAAACGCTTCATAGAGCTCCAAAAACACAAGCAGCTGATTGACTAACAAATACCAGTACTTGCATTTAATATAGGCAAAGTATTTAAGTGGACTTGTCCTTTTTTAAAGCAGCAAAAAAACCGTCAGCAGTTAAAATTATAACCAAAATAAAGTTTCATGGAAAACAATTTTCAAATTGAATTGAAATTAATTTTATTTTTTCGGGTTTTTGTAATAATTTTCCTACTCTAAAACGACTTGTTTCCTGTTTCTTGGCATTTCCCCAAAAGTTGGGTGGATTACATATCAGATTTAAGTTTTCAAAGTAAAGATATTAAGGTGGCATGTATTTACAAAAAGGAATCAAAATTATACTAAGCTTTTCATTGTTTCTGTAATGTTTTTATTCCTAGCAGACTTATTGGAATACTCTTGATTCCACTGTAAAATTATTTAGTTTAAATATAGACAAATTGCCATAGATTAAAAGCTTAATCTACTTAATTTATGTTCACAACCTATGAAACGTACTTTGTAAAAGGTGTTATACTAGTCCATTTTATAAAATTGTTCTAAATAAATTTATTCTATAAGACGTACAAAAAATTTCTTACAATGTTTTTTAACATAAAAAAAAATTACTACTTGTCTTTCTTAAACAGATAAAAATAAAATACTCTGGCGTAAAAACAAATATTTTTTGCTTCAATATATTTTAAAATTATAAATTTACTACATACTTAAATAAATATTTTTTTACATTTTAGGTTTGTAGATATTTATATTTTAAATATTATTATAAAGTAACGTGTTTGCTTAAAATGGATTATATATACATTTTATTGTATACACTTCAAAACTTGTCCATAAATGTGTATGTTAAAATTAATTTGTTGTACTTAAAGTGCCTAGAAGACTTTGCTGTAAGCTCAAAATTTAAACAACATTATTTAAGTCATTTTTATAAAGATATACACTAAAACCCGAGTACACCCTATGAAAACTTTTGATTGTTTTGTATATCAAATGTAGCAAGCGGCAACAGCAGCGCCCTCTAGCATCATAAATACGCAACAAATGAAAAGAAATAACAACAATACAACAATAAATGTATTGTGTTCAATTGTTGTTGCTGCACTTGTTGTTTTCGTTATTGTTGTTGTTGTTATTCATGTGCATAAAAATATTTTGTAAAGCACCAAACTCGAGACTGGCCCGTCAGGTGCCGTGCCCCCACATTATTCAGAGAGGGCGCAGAAAAGGGGAGCTTGCATTTATTTTCGGCTAGCCGCGTTGGTGGACCTGGTCGACAGCGGCAGCGATTTTCAATCACCGTTACCGTTATCCCCATTTTCCCATTTTCACAATTTTCAGCGCTGCAGTTCATTGTGCATAGTCAAATATTTTTCACCATAAATTTTCGCACGTCCATCAAAAATTGATTGGGCAACGAACCATGAGCCTGCCACCTACACCTACACACACACACACACACACACCTACTCCTATACACACACACACGTGCTTTGTTATCCACAGCGGTATTGACTTTTGTGCATTGTAAAAGTTTGCCAATCTTTTGACCAGTGCCGCAGGACATTTTGGTTAGGTTTTTGTTTCAACCATAATTAAATACTAAAATATACATACATATATAATATATATTCATATATGTAAAAGAATGTAATTATGGCCATACAAATCTCTTCCAATATACAAATATAAGTACGCACATATAATAATTTTCAGTTCATTAGCAACTTGGTTAAGTTTTGTGTCAACAAATTCAATTCGCATGTGTGTCAGGAGAATTCACCAATTAGCAGCTTGTACTGGTTTAGTCCCCCCTCCCGCTCCTCATCCAACCCGTCCTACTTCTACCCTTCAACTGCCACGCCCCCACTGCCGGCATTGTATTCATATTTATGTTACAATTTTTACATTTATTGCGTTTTATTGGCACAAATGCTAAATGCAATAATATATAGCTTTGCAAATATTAGCCGGCTGTAAAAGTCCCTGTACCTGTTCCACAATTGTTCATTTGGTGATGCTTGTTCCTTATTTATTTCTTAGCTTTAAGTCGGAAAAAACAAGTGGCAGTTAAAGTTAATAGTAGAAAAAAATCATTTTTTTTTATTTAATATTGACTACCTTAAAGTTATTTAATTGCTTAAGACTTCAATTAAACTAAATAAAATCACTTTTTTTTTAAATTTAGTTACCAACTTAAATTGATGAAATTTGTGCTTAATTTAAAATTATTAAATTCTGTGCATTTTCCTTAAATTAAGTTGAAAACTGCGGAATTATAGAAGATACCCCTGGTGTACATACCTATCCCGGAGTGAGGTCTACCTTCTGCCTGTTACGCACATTTTTCGAATAAAAAACTTAATAGAATCATTGCACACTTTTAATACAGGGTCTAAAAACAGTCGCGAGCGACAAAACACAGCACAGCACAAACGCCAAGTTACAGTGTCTTAGGTATTTATTAGTTGAAAGGGGTTGAAACGTAATAACCCTAAAGCCTGCAAAAGTATATATGTAATTATTAATAAATTAAAAATTTATTTAAAGTTTGATCTAGTAACTCACTAGACCAATCAAAATTATACCAACAAGTATATTAATATAATTTTGGAGCGTCTAACAGATAAATTTAATTGCCAATACGATTAAATTTCTTAGCTAAAACATAAAATGTTGTTATAATTATTTGTAATACATACTTTAATACAAACACGAATATACATTTTAAAAATTATTAAGCGCTAAGTGTTATCAGGTTATATAAATTAACCTTTGAACCTTTTTGAAAACAAAACTATTTAATTTTGAAATAAAATTTCTAATCTTTTAAAAACTCTCAAAAGTGCTACTGTAAATATATTTTTATACTCTCTGCAAGAGTATATTGGGTTTGTGAAAATGTATGTAACAGGCAGAAGGAGGCGTGGCAGACCCCATAAAGTATATATATTCTTGATCAGCGTCACAAGCCGAGTCGATATAGCCATGTCCGTCTGTCCGTCTGTCCGTCTGTCTGTCTGTCTGTCTGTCTGTCTGTCTGTCTGTCTGTCCGTCTGTCCGTATGAACAAACAGATTTCAGAGATGGTAAGAGCTACAAGTTCGAGCTTGGTCTCAATCGATCAGATATTTAGTCAGTCAATACAAGAATCTTTTTTTTTTTCGATGCCACGCCCCATTCGCCCACAATAAGCAAAAAACTAGACACACCTCGGAAAAAATTGGTGTTTTGGGCGAATATCTCAATAACTATTGCACCTAGGATCACCAATTTTGGTATGGAGGTTCCTAGCAACAGCGTAAATGCATGGACATTTAAATTTTTGGACTGCCACGCCCCGTTTTCCCACAATTAATAAAAGTAATGCTCAAATTTCGCTCCGTTTTGTTAATATAGTACAGTATTGTAATTTATAATTCGTGTGAAGACTAACTATATCAAACTATCCTGAAAGGCGCATTGAAATCGCACTAAAAACAAGAAAACTAGAAGCGTTACAATATGGCTAACTGAATGCAATATCGTGTATGAATGCAAGCGAGACAGAAACATACAAGCACATGTGGCGGCAGCGCTGCCGCATTCATATCAATGTATGAGTGCAAGCGAGACAGAAACATACAAGCACATATTCGAATGTTTTCGCTGCCTGCGTGGCGGCAGCGCTGCCCGCAGTCGCTGGCCGCGCCGAATACACACATACATGCATATGTGCATCATATATTGTCTATCGTATGTGTATTCGCTTACATACAAACAGCTGTATGTTTGATTATGCTTAGATTGTTTTTGTTTCAACGTGTTTTAATGCAAGTACTAACCATTGTAGTATCTCTGGGCCGATTTTAATAATTTAATCGGGAAAAAAATGCAGAGAGTATTTTACGGTCGGGCTTGCTCGACTGTACTTTCCTTACTTGTTTCTTCTGTCTTAAAAGAAGCTTGTTTATGCATGAATCCTTCCGGTTGTTTAGCTCGACCCCCCTTGGCGGTATGCCACTGCTTTCGAGGGCTAGTTTGCGTTATTGAAGGGGGTTTTCTGGATGTTCAAAAACTCGAGTGCAGCAGCGTGCACTAATTTCATTGCTGAGTGCTTTTAGTGGAGCCATCGAGCTCAACGCCCACGGTGCGGGTTAGGTTGGGACGGTTGGCGTCAAGTAGGCGGGGCTGGTGAAGAAGTTGCCATCAATCTGCAATCTGTTGGCAAAGCTCAAGCCCCACTCCCAACAGTATGCCACTCACTCACTCTCTTATTCTTGCTATAAAAATGTCCTTGTCGAATGGTCCCCATGAATGGCATAGAAGAGGATGGAAAGGGAGGGGGTGAGGGTGGGCCTTAGGTGTAGTGAATGGGGGGCGATACTGATCCAACAGCAAAACTTTAGAGAGAGCAAAAAAAAAAGATGTCAACAGGACCAATTAGTTTGAAAAATTGGCATAAATGAAGCCCGATCTGAAGCAAGGTGCATAACAGCAGCAGTACCCAAAAGGGGGGGAGGGGGCGCAGTAGGCGTGGCAGCTAGCAAGCCACTGAGTGGCAGCCATGTTGTAAATAAATGTAAAGGGCGCCATCGTCGTCATCGTCATCGTTGGAGCTTGCACCGTCAAGTGCCACTCGAATTGAAATTATGAGCACCCCCTCCTGTAACCCATACCCATGTCGCACACGCCTCGGTCTCCCCCAGTTGAGCATCAGACTAATGAGAAGAGAAATATGAGCCATTTGAGTGTGTGTATTGTGTGTGTGTGTGTGTGTGTGTGTGTGTGTGGGGAAAATAAGAGAGAAGAAATCAAATGTGCGCGACAAAATACAGTAAAAGAGGTCGCTCTTAAGCAGCTAAAATTGTTAGGAAAGAACTAGTAAAACTAGTCGGAGGAGCAGACATGATGTTTTCTCGACTTACCAAAACCCTGCGGAAAGTAAAATACTTTAAACTAATATGACTTTTCATGCAAAAGGTAATAAAAAAACGTAAACTAATAATCTTACACATTTTGGAACTTTATGTAGTAACTAAAAACATTTTTAGCATTTTAAGAATAACATAAAATAAACAAATATTTTTAATGTGTATCAGTTATACAATACAAATCGTTTTCGAGCTAACACACCTTATATATAATTTAATTCAAATAAATTAGTCCCATATTTGTTGAATTCTTTTTGTAATACAAGTTTTGTTTTAGAAGAAATTTTGATTACATACAATTTAAGCATTTTGTTTGTTTTTACAATGTTTTTTATTATATAAACTAATGAAAAATTCGCATTTCTCAGAACTAAGAACTGCTTTAACATTAAAGTTGTCAAACTTAGAGGATAATGCAGAGTGGCCGCATTTAAAAGCATTTTAGAGAACTCCATATAAAATCAACTTAATATATATCTTTTGCTTTTTTATTAGAAAAACCACAGTTAAATATCATTTATATTTTAATTTTACTTAAACTAACAATTCATTTAAGCGGTTAAACATTCCTATTGCTTTAACTAAAGTGGTTTCTTTATAAAATATGGAGGTGGTAAACTACCTTTAAAAATGAATTGTAAATAATGTCAAAAGTAGTAAAATTCGACATTTACCTAAATATTTCTATCATTAAAACTATGGACTTAAGTTAAAACATTATTTTCTTTTACTTTTCTTTGATTATCTGTACTTAAAACTCAAGTTTAAAGCAACATATTTATAAAAAAAAAACTTTGTACACTTCTGTATAGTCCCTAGAATTTATTTTCTTTTGTAAGTTTAATGCATACCCTTTCCAACTATAAATACAGGGTCCAAATACTATACCGTATTGTCCGTCAAGTGGTGGGCGACAAACCACAGCTGTGGTCGCCACTTGGAGCGCTGCCCCTTAATTAAAAATGCACAAATTCTCGAAGTGCGCCACAGTTCAATAAGAACCGAGTTTCAAGGGGTACAGCAGCTGGACCCAAGGCAAAAAGTGGATGTGGGTGGGGGTGGGGGAGCTGAATGGATGGTATATAGGTACAGTGGTTAGAGCACACTCTTTTGTATGCAAAGCATTTTTTAATTACATTGGACGCTCTAGAGTGCCAAGAGCTAGATGCCCCACTTCAATGGAAAGTCATTGGAAAAAAAAATAATAGAGACGAGAACAACAAGCCATACAAATGCCAAAATGGCGGACATCTTGTCAACTTGCGAGGGCTGGGAGTGTTGGGAGTTTGTCGAGTCGCCCTAATTAATTCACCCCTGCTGGCTTAGGAGTGGGGAAGGTGTACGAGGAGGGGTAACACAAAGAACGACGTTTAGCGTTCAAGTAGTTTCAGAAGTACTGCGACAAATTTCACAAAACTCACCCACGACCCTCTTGAAATACCTCAAACCGCTGTCAGCACACACACGTCCTCACACACACACACACACACACACGCGCTCTAGCGTTGAAATTAATTTTGCAGCACTTTTAATCAAATGCTGCCACATGCAGCATTTCCTACTCCCTTATTCTGCATACATTTCACTTACTTTTTGTTATTTCCTTTTTTTTTGTTGTATACATCCTTTTTGCTGTTGTTGTTGTACATCGACTTATGTGTCATGGATATATGGATATATGGCGCGATTACAAGCATTTCATCAAATGAGAATCAGGCTGAGCTAATTCCCAGGAGTAAGATCAAAATGGGTGGCAGTGCAAAAGCAAAACCACCACCCAATCTAGTAGTGTTTAACCACCACCATCACCAGCAGCAGTAACAGAAACAGAAACAGAAGGGTACTGGTACTGCACCACCCAGTCGTACCATAGTTGAACTTAGCTTAGCTCTCAGCTCAAGAAAACATCGACTCGGGGGCGCATTATAAACATGTCGTCGTCCATTGACGGCATTTGAACAGACAAGGAGTTGAGCCAAGTGGAAAAAATAATGAAAACATTCGAGGATAATGATGACGACGAGTGCTCAACAACGTGGGACGATGGAACGGGTAGGACAAACATATGGGATAAACGGGCGTTTCGTCCACTTGAAATCGATATGGCAAGTTGTGCAGGGCGGCAACTTTTATCAATCAAAAGCGCTAATCTGCCCTCTCTATCCCTTGCCTTCTTTATCCCTCAGCAACGTCACCAGGCTCCTTTCTGGCCACAGGAAGCATCAACAACCCCGAAGTAGGCTGCAACAAACAGACGGACACACAGACGGAGAAACAGTACGGCAGACCGCTTTCTACACAGCAAAGAAAACATTATAAAACTTTTAACTAGAATTTTTTCTAAGTTTTTGCTTGTGTAGAAAGAAAAATATTTCTTTTATTACTAAGGAAAAGATTCGAAATAATAATTCTGAAATTTAAATTTAAAACTCATAAAGTTTATAATTAGCTCTAACTCTTAAATTTTTAATTGGGTTTAGAAAAATTTTACTAAAGTTTAAAGCGCCTACGATTAGTTACTGAGTTACTTCTAGGTTTATACTGATCACCATTTTATAAGAAACATTTATTCATTCTTGAAACCCTCTCTGATAAAGATTCATGTATATTAATTCAGTATCCCCACCGTTTCTCACTGTGTACGGTTTACCAAGCAATAACAACAGCGGATGTCCTGAGCGAGAGCCTCAAGGAAGTAAGCACTTTTATCCTGCACCCCGAGTACAATGTATGACACAGTCTAGTCTACGTTAGCATTTGCTCACGAGTGTGCACAACAAAAACACACACTCACTCACACACAAACACATAAATATATGTACACTTATAGAATATATATATATATTATGATTTCAATAGAAAACAAACAACAAATTGCTTTAAATTGTATAAAAACACAAAATGGTTGCGAGTATTTGTCAATTGTTTTTAATTTATTATTAAGTTAAACTCATTTGGAAAATCATAGTGTTAGCATCAGTTCTTGAAGAAATATTGGATTATTTTATATATTAAGAATCAAGAAAGTGATGAATTTGGATTCGAGGGAACAGAGACATTCCGACTCTGGCAGTTAAACATAAAATATTTTACAAATCACAGTACAATATTTCCAGTACATTTAAATTGGTCTTTAACGCTTTTGTTTATGTGGCTATAACTGATTTAGTCTCCGTAAACCAGGTGTCCAGACGGACGAACGGACATCGCTATATCGACTTGTCTCTGACTATCAATCAATATTATTTAAACTCGTACTTCATAAGCTCGGCAACGCCTTATTCTGCCCAATTATAACAGAATTAAAGAGAATCATAAATTGATTTCTAAATGTTTTTATAAGCATATATAAATTAAAATTTAACTATTTATTTTAATAAACGAAATCTACAAATTTCTGTACCTCTGCTCTTTGCAAATTGCCAAATAAGTGTCATGATTACTTTTAAAACTAGAAACTTCCGTTAAGTTTAAATACTCTTTACCCAGGTCGTGTTTATAGATTTGCATATCCAGCTTATGCCGTGACGCCAGCTTATTCCGTGAAGTCAAGGATGAATTCTGAGTTTTTGGTGACTTTCCATACATTTCTTACATGCAGTTTGAGACATATCATCCTAAAGACTTGTCCCTCCTGCAGTCCTGGTATTATTCTGTCAGTTCCTACAGCCCACTTCCATGACGTTTGCTTCAATGGAGTCTGAAGTCTTTTCTTTCGTCCTATGCGATTTTCTTCAGAATACACTTTAAAAAAAATTTTAAATCTTCAAATTGAAATAATAAACTAAATAAATTAATTAACTAAAACAGCAAAACAAAATTACTTCGCTTATAACTGCTTAAAAATCAAAAACACTTAGAGAATAAAGTTCCAATTTAATTAATTTAATTTTTTTTAAGTATTTAAATAATGACCAAGAGGTTTTTTTTAAGCAGTAAAAATCATAAAATTGTTCTTCAACAAATACATCAAAACAATGAATAAATTTGTTTATGAATCCACCTTTTCATGCCCTATTTAATGTATTATTTTTATCAACTGAAGTTTTATTGAAGGTTTCTTATTTCAACCAGTGTGTTTAATACTTTTCCCACAATATTAAATTAATTTCCTCTCAGCTTTAAGAGTCTGTTTTTTAAGATGTCTATCCTTGATTTTAAAAGCTGTTCGTTTTGTACCAGTGCACAGACCAGCAGACAGAATGTGAACATGTTGTCCTGGACGCGTTGCCCTGTCAAAGGTGGTGGTAGAGGGATGGGGTGGTAGTAGGGGTAGGGGTATAAAAGCACGTCAAATGTTTTGTCGTTTGTAATCTATTTACACAAAAAGATTCAGCAGACTCGTGCATGTTTTTCAAGAGCACCCAAACAAGGTACACACACTCAAACACACACACACATATACACACTCACAGGATGCGAGTTTAAGTTGATATCTGTGCACTGAGCACTTTTAACATCGTGTGACGGCGACACATTTGGCGTGTGCTCACCAAATTTGTAAGCTTTTCCTGCACCGAAACCGGCTCTTGTGCTCTCCTTTACCTGCTCTCAACTCTTCTCTGCCATCTGCTGTACTAGGGACTTTGTGCAAATAACGAAAAATAAAAATGACAGCAAAAAATGCTTGAATATGATAGCAGAAATCCTCAAAACGCCAAAAACAACAACAACAACATCAAGAAATAATTTAGGGTTGTCTCGCGACTTTAAGATACCCGTTACTCAGCTGTAATATATTATTAACAGCGGAATATGATTATAATATTACTTAAATCGTTGTCTTTTAAATAAAAATCATCCAAAAGGTTGCATAATTTTGCACAATTGTTTTTTTGCCAGCTATAAGATATAGTTCAGTTACCTATATAGATATAGTAGACTGTTTTGTATGAAACTTGGTCTGTGTGTTTACATGCTTGGCAAATGTATTTTGTGCGTATTAGATTATATTAGCTTGTTAAACACAAACATTTATTATACTTATAGATAAGACATTACTTATAGACAACATTTGTGAATGCTTCTGGCTACAAAAGATATGGAAATAGTGCCATTTAGCTCAGATCACGACAAAGACAGCCGAATAGATAAATTGATATGGCTCTTTCGCCTATTCTATTAGTTCTGATCAAGAATATATATACTTTATTGGGTCTGAAATGCTTAATAGACCCCTCTACTCTTTTTTACTCTTTTTTCCTATACTAAATCCCTGTTTTACCTTTGCATAACAATATAGACAGTCAAATAGACAGATTGGTATGGCTCGATCGCCCAATGCTGTTTATACAGATCAAGAAAAAGTATACTTTAGTGGGTCGTATATGCCTCTTTCTCTCAGTTACATACATTCCAACGATTCTGGCATAGCCTTTTACTGTACGAGTAACGGATATATAGATAACAATACACACACACACACGCACACTACACTAGTGGCACTTCAGTCTTCTGCAGCACCGACTTCCGCCTGCCTCGCCCACTTGTTACGCCCTCAGTTTGGTCTATGAGTGTTACATATATCCATGCATGTAGTACTTTCCCGAGTGTTGCGTTTCTCTGCGCCTGAAAACAACTGTGCGCGTTGTTTACTTTGAAGTTGTTGTTTTAGTTGTAGTTGTTGTTATTAAAGTAGTTGTTGTTGTTGTTGCGTTCATTGCATATTTGGTGCCTTGGCTGATCACACCAGCATAGAGTTTCAGCGGCTGTCTATTTACCAAATTTTGGAACAGTGGTACAAAGTCAACTGACAACAGATCAAAACACTTTTTGTACAAAAAAAAAAAACTTCTAACTCTAAAGTTGTGGTTGTTTAAAGCACCAAAAAATGTGATTTATTTCAAGTTTTTAAATTCCCTAACAAAATTAAGAGTCTCTTGCTTTCGTAGAGTTCCTGAGATTATTAAAAAGAACAGAATAATTAGGAACTGCGATTCCAAATCGAGTCTTTAGTTTCCATAGAGTACCAGAGATTATTGAGAAGGAACTAAATAATGTTCATAGCTTCAAACTGTTTAACACCACTACGTAAAATGAACTTTAATTAGTAACGAGATTTGAAAAATGCTATGAAAGTAAAAATGTGGTTACCCAACAGAAAAAGCAGCATTTTACAACACTAAAAGGCAACTAAAATGTCAGCATTTAATCATCACTGTCGTTTCAGCGATTTGCTCTGCTCCTGTCTCCCAGCGGCAATTGGATGCTACAGCGCGTTTTCAAGCTCCTGAGCGATAAACTGACAGAAGGACAAAGGGACGAAAGGAATAACGGATAGAATGACAAACAGATAAACTGACGGACTGAATGACTGGGGGACAGTTGAAGTACGCCTGTGACAGGCACTTCGTACATACGCAGCAAAGTCTGTATAACAACTGTATGAAAAAGCACATGAAAAAGAAAGGGAAGAGGTAGGTGGGGTGGTGGTTAGGTACAGCAGAGGGTGATGACAACAACACAGAGACTCATCGTTCTCTTATGTGTTATGTGTTATGCCAGAGTCGAGTGTTTGGTAAATAACACGTTCGTTGTGTCGCCATCGCCATCTCGCCATCGTTGAGTTCATGTCCATGTCCTCGTCTCATACTGCCGCCTCCTCCTCCTACCCCTCATCGGGCACTTCCACATCTTCATCACCATCAACATGAGAGTTACTGTACATAGGGTTGTTCTGTCATCTTGTTGAGCTTTCAGGGTTGAAATTCAGAATTATATATTAATAAACAGCAGCGGCAACGAACGACAACAAAACGTTCAAGTGAAGTGCCAGCATAGCCGCCATTATGCCAAATGTTGGCAACCCTGATTCCCGGTACCAGATATTAAAACCCAAAACAAAAAATACAAAAATAAAAGCGTCAGTGTGACACGTGTAGAGCCATAGAGCCGTAGAATTGCCCCCCCCATTTCCAGTACAATTGACGGCCCGCATTCAACAGCAGCAGCCTTTTGACTTTTAATGAAATGGATATCGTAGTGAAACTGAGACCTGATCATCATCACATCACATTACTTTGGCCACCCAACCACCTTTACCACAACTCTACTGCACCACCAAACTGTAAATTGGGGTTGCCACCCTCAAGCACTTACACGCACACACACATTCAGACACTCACGCACACTCAAGTGTCGATTTATGTTACTCTCTCAACTCGATTCGACGACGCTTAAATATTCTGAAATTGCACATATGTGCCCAATGCAATAATTCGCAGCCGGATTCCATGGATTCGTTGCGAGCACTTATATTCCCTTTTATGAATGGTAATACTCATTTGCCATACTCGTATTCATTCGTGGCCCATGTTTGGTGTTGCTGTCATACACTTGAGCATAATTTATGCTGTTAATTAGTCGACAGAGCCATTGACAGAAAGCCATTTACCATTTTTTTCTTCTCTGTTTTTGCCAAGGGTTTTCACAGTTTTCATACTTTTCATTTTTTGTATTTTTATCCCATTTTTCTGCACATTTTTTTTTTTTTGCTTTCATTTTGGCATTGTTTTGATGCATTGCGTTGTTGCTCTATGAGATTGAGAACTTGAAACGCGTTAATGAGCTCACAATTTGCGCTGATTGCGAGAAAATTGCAGAGTGATGGTTTAACAAAGTGATAATTAAGCTCATTTGTTCAAATAACGAGTGGGTAATAACGAGTAGCGACTGTTCAACTGACTTTTTTTGGTGCAATTATTTTAAACATTTTAGTTTTAAGTATTTTTGAATGTAATTCAGTGTTAAATCTCAACTAAATTGGAACTTTAAGCGATAATCATATAATGTGATTGATTTAAAATGTTGTTTAAGGCAGAAATTTATGCTTAAATTATTTAAAAATAGAGTGTATGTAAGAGAAAGTTTTGCTTAATAAAAAGTAACGAGAATCGAGTTACGAGTGGGTCTTGCTATTTTACAGAGATGTGGAGAAGTAAGCAGTGTGTAGGTCGTGCAAGTATACATAACATTAATGATCAAATAAGATATAGTAAGAAATGGCAAAGTGATTGGAGCCAATGCTGCTTAAATAGTAGCGAGTAAAGAGTAGCAACTAGCTGTTAGTCACAATAGTTTCTAAATCGAAGTAGAATGAAAGTTTTTACAAAGATAACATATGTTTCATTACTTGAGCTTAAGTAACGAATTATATATCAAGTAACGAGTAAAAAGTAGCGAGTGAATTCAAGCAACTGAACGCTGCTCATGAAAATTTGCATAATGATAACTCAAAGCAAATAGGTTTTTTCAAAGGCTTTAGTAACGAATTGTTAATATAAAGAAACGAGTAAAATGTAGCGCGTAAATTCATTCAACAGAAAAGCGACTTATATGAACACTGCCCACGCTGTTCACTATTCGCAAACTCCTACTTACAAACTATAAGTAACAAATGGCGAGAAAAAAGTAACGAGTTAAAATAAAATGCAGCTACTTTGATAAAACAAAAATCTCATGCATTTCTCGAATTTTCATACACAATTTCCACTTTAGTAATGTGCTCTGAATCCCCAAAGAGTGCGCCAAGTGTGAGACAAGCCACAAATGCTGCAGTAGAGCACGGGAGATTGCATCTCGCAACATATGGTTGGTTGTAAGGAGTCTGCCCAAAGGCAAAATCAAGATGGAACATTTGTCATATCTCAAGATATTTCGTTGAAAATCTCCTTTGCTTTCTACAGTTTTTCTCCTCCTTTTTTACATTCTTTTTTTCTGTCTTTCTTTTTCCAGGACAAGTGAGCGATTTTAATTAACTGCCAGTGTCGTAGCTCTTGGCTCGTCCCACACCACCCTTCCCTATTCCCCCAACTCCCCCCCAATTCTTATCCATTCCTCCCTCTACTCGTTTTTTTGTTGTCGTTTCATTTGCCCGCGTCTAGCACTTCACTTCCTTCCCTTTCTCGCAGTTTCTTTTCTACTGTTTGTGGCGCACACCAAAATTAAAACAAAAGAAAGCAAGAAAAATTGTTGAAGACTGTCAAATTTGTAGGTGACGAATTTGCAATGCCCTTGCATGCTAATTAAATTATTACGAAATATTTAAAAAAATTTTAAATAATGGTTTAAAGCGTAATAAAACTATAAAGATTTTTATAAAATATCTTGAAATGCTTAATTTCTCGGATTTTGTAAGCTACAGTTCACAGAAAAATCAAAAACATAAGGTAAAATAAAATATTCTTTTGTCAAACCTTTCTTAAATTTAATCCCAGATTTTTAAAATTAAAACATACTAGTTTAAACATTAATGAATATATTTTATATATTAAATGCAACAACCCTTTGAGTACATTTTTTAGAACATTTCAATTAATTACATCTGCTTTTATGAAAGTTAAAAACATCACACACAAACTTTGGCATTTAAATAAGGAATTTTACTTACTTCAGACTGGTTTCCTAATAAGTAAAAAGAATTGCAGAATGTAATTTTATTATAAACTTAAAAAAAATGTCCCTCTATCAACTTAGCAAGATATGTACATACATAGTTTTGGTGACTGTACTGAAGAAACGAAATTTAGCTGATTAAAGTACTCAAAGCAGTGAAATAAGTGTGTCTCAAAACCGCAATACCTCCCTGGGGAAGTGTATTAAAGAGAAAAAAAGAAAACTGTTTTTTGGGGCGTTTGTCAAAGCTCATTCATTGGGGATGTGAATGTGACTGTGTAAGAGAGAGACAAAAAGCGAAGGAAGGGGGTAGAGAGAGAGAGAGAGAGAGAGGGAGTAAGGGTGTGGTTGGGATTGGTGAGGAGCTTGGGGTTTTGAGGACTGGGGATTGAGGACTAAAAGACTGAGAATTGGGGCAAACTGAGAGATTGGGGATGTGGCTCTGCATATTGTTGACTGCTTTTGTTTTTTTGCTGTTTGTGGAAAAGATTTTTTCTCCTCTTGTAATGCAAAAATGCCGCCATTTTAAAAGTGGATGCAAAGCCAAATAAAGGAAAGGCTGTAAGACAATGGGACAAAAAAAAAGTGAACAAATAAAGAGAGCGAAAGAAAGAGAAAGAAATATGCAAAAGAGAGAGAGAGGGGAGAAATGTGCTGTGATGCGTGAATTTGCCACCGAATGATTTACTCAAAGTGCAATCTTTATCAATTTTGATTGAACGATTTTAAAAGCTATAGCTTAATTAAAGACTTTAAACTAAATTAATTTTTCTAATACATCAAATGACAAATGTCATAGAAAAATTACATAATCATTTATAATCATTTAAATTTAACAGTAAAGATATAAATTATAGAAAACGTATTTTAATTCATGCAACAAATTTAAATATTCAATATTTAAATATACAATTTTTATTACTTAGAATTAATATTCTATACATTTTACTAAAACTCCAAAGATAAAAGAAATGATAAAACAAATAAAATATGTCAAATATGAGATATCTAACACTATGAATTACTTTGATATATAAATTTATTAATTTAAAATATTAAGGTAAAATACAATATATTAACATCTTAAATTTTGTATGTACAATTTTTATTCCTAACATATTTTTCACATTTATTTGTAACCAAAATACATTTATTTCTTACAACTTCTTACAATTGCCTTCCATTAAAGAGAACGCCAATAATAAAATTCTAAAAATAGTAATTTCCAACTAAAAAGATTACCTAATACCTAGCTATATATTTGTAACCATTTATTGTGAATATTTTCATTTATGAAAGCCAAACAAAACTGCAGGCTTTTCATTTTCTACAATAGAATCAAACATTTTTGTCTCAGATTGAATTTTCTAAAGGCTTTTCTCTCTGTTAATTTTAATAAAGCTTTACTTATTGCAAACAATTTAAATTGCTCCATACGTAACAAATGTTACTTAATAATCCACTGAGCTGATTTTGAGAAATAAAAGCAAACTTTCTGAAATTTTAATTTAATTACTAAAATAATGCAACAGATTTGTAATAATTTCCCTAGCTTATTACCGATCTTAGCTCTATTCTTCTCTATCATATCTCTCATTATTTTCCCAACAGAAAAATCTTTGCGCACGCCTCTATATTTAATCAGAGCATTCAATTTGTAGATACAAACCAAAGTAACCCAAGAATTGGCCAAGCAAGAAGGCAGGCCAAACCACACATACACACACACACACACGCAAAGATTTCTTACATACACAACGCAATACGTGTTTGTATGTATGTATTTTTTGAAGTGTACGTCTGTGTGTTTATGTTGCGCAAATAGAAAAGGCGTTCTAATTAGAAAGCAAAAATTCACGCACAATGATGCAAGCAGCACTCAACACACCCAAATACACACACACACACACACACACACACAGCCAGACACATGTATATATGTATGTGTGTATATAGGAAAAATACAGGGCGCAAATTCTTCAATTTAATAACTAACATCCGGAGGCGTAAGACAGCAATAGGTGGAGAAATGTAAGAGAGCATCAGGGGAGAGGAGAGAAAAGTGTGTGGAGAGTGTGAGAGAAGAGAGAGAGAAAAGGAGGAAAAAATACTGGCAGTGCAGACAGCGAATTTTGCCTGGGCAAATTTCTGGGTGACGACAATACGCAACATGCAGACAAACATACAGATTTATATGTATAATATTCCAACAATAAGATGGTAGAAGAAGAAGAAGTACGAAGGACAACAACAAGGATATGAAAAGTTGCTGAGGGACTCAACTCTCGACTTGACGAATGGTTGACACGACTCTCCGTCCGTTCGTCCCCACGTCCCCGCGTCCCCCCGTATCCAACAACATTTTGTCTCATTGTATTATTCAACCAATATTTTTTGGTGGTTGTTTGCTGCGGCCCTTGACAACGCTTAAAACGCTAAAATACTTGCTATGGTGGTGTTTATACGGTGGTGTTTACTGTGCTGCTTACCGTAGTGCTCTAATGCTTTACTTTTACCGTACTGCGGTCGTTTTATGGGGCGGCGTTTTGCGCCATCAACGGAAATGAGACGTTTAATTTACATTTACACAACGCGAAGTCCTCCGGGAATTTCACAGAATCTGAATCTGGATTTGTCGCACACATTGCAAGTGACATTCAAAATGGGAAAATTTTAGAAAATTTGATATCCAACAGGTCAAAAGGGGCAGCGGGAGAGTAAGGTGAAGGGGTGTCGCTTTTGGGTATGACAGAAAGGACAGCGAAATTACAGGTGAAAAGTACAGTTCGATGAGAAAAACATTTTTGTTACTAACTAAAATTGCTGATTTCGAGATACAGACAGTTATAAAAGGTCCTGATATTATTTTTATGGCAAAGAAAGTAGAATTTTCGCATCAAATAATATGAAATATTGAAAAATCATTAGCTTCAAAATGTTTAATTTTTCAAGAATGAAAAAAATTTATTAACAAAAAGAAACATTTACACAAATACTATATATAAAATCGATATCTAAATTTTGTTTCAATATATACTTTAATTTATAACTTTAAGTCTCAATTTTCGTAAAATTGTATATTATATTTCTGGACAGTTAGGGGCATAAAATGATATAAATTAATCAAGATGTAGGAAAATTAAGTAAAATGCTAAAATTTCTAAACTGTTTGAAGATAGCTCTATGTAGAATATATAAATCTTGTTTGTTAGCAGATTAGTAACTTTTTTTTAAATTTGTGTTGTTTTAGGTCACACTATAGATTATAATTTAATATAATTAGAATTTTAGAGAACTTATGTGCGAATCGCATATTTAGGTTTCGACAACATAATGTTGATTTGAGATCAATTTTTATCAGTGTACATACAGGGGACTATCGATATATAGATTTGCCTATTGATGCTTATCATTTATTTATACATAAAATGTTTCTATAAACATATTTGCCATATAAATACATAGATATGTTTCTAAATATGTAACTATCTATCAAGATTTAATCTACTTTTAAGTGAGCAATTTTAAATTCCTTGATAAACCAATGAAAAAATTAGTTTATTTATTTATATTGTGCTGTAATAAATACTTCGATTAATTTTACATAAATGGAAGCTAACAACGCGTGTGTTGACTGTACTTTCATGCATATTATATGACCAAATTCGGACAGCTTTGACGCCAAGCATCCTCAATTTACGTATTCATACACTTACACACACACATGCACATGTACAAACGCACGCACATGTATAGCCACACACTCACATGCTTGTGTTTGTATTTGTATTTCCGGTGCTTAAGACAAATTTTAAAAGTGCTTCATGAATATTTGAGCGCATTTCCTGCCGCACTTTGTTAACGTCGCAACTCCACAAATGTCCTCCTTTTGTCCTGGTATTTTGGGTGGCAGGACGACAATTAATATACACACACACACACACGCACACATACGCATAGCTAATATGTGTTTGTGTGTGTGTGTGCAAGGATTTGTGTGTGTTTGGGTGTGTGCGGTTAATTCAAGTGAATTGCTTGCGTCGTTAATTGAGGCACAAATTTTGTTGCTGACTCAACAAACGCCTCGTTTATGAACACCCTGAAATCTCATAACATCACAGCCCCCACAGTCCCACAAATACCCCTCTGGGGCTCTACTGCGTTAATTGACCATCAAATTAACTGAGTTCCTGGCATATTTCCGTGCGCTATATGCCAATAATCTTGCAGTGAATGATGCAAATCATTCAAACTATTTCTATTTTGTAAAAATTTTTAACATTTTATGAACTGATTAAATGTTGTTAATATATTCAATAATAAATAAATTAATTTAATTAAGCTGTTCATTTTTTTTTTATTTATTTATAATGAAAATTTAATTTTAAGTTTTATTTATAGTTGGAATTATTTGAATACTTACTATAACAACCAATTTGCCGATAAAATCAAATGTTTAAATTTCCATAAGTTGCTAAAAATTAAAAAGAAATCCAAAATTAATAAAAATCGACAAAAAAAAACTGAGATATTTTATATATGATTTGTTAGACCTAAAAATATCATATCGTTCATAGAATTTGTAATGCCCTAAAAATTCTTAAGCTTTAAAAAATATATGTTCTTGTAAGAATTTAGTTTATAGATAGCAGATTATATTTTTACATACTTTATTTCTTATAAAATTTCTTACAAGAGTTATTCCTAAGTCACATAAATATTCATTATTTTGTCTCAGAAAAAATAAATAAATTGCTAACACTAATATTTGAATCCTATAGTTGAAATATGTTTAGAATGATTAAGGAATTTATTTAGTCTGTCTTAAAATAAAAACATAAAAACTCTTAGAGATTTCTCAAAGGGTTCTTAACCTTTCAATAACAGAATGAGACAGGAGCTGATACAGTAACTGGAGTTACCCATAATGAGCACTCAGTTCGACTCCATTGTAATTCCTAGTACAGTTTGGAATCAAGCAAACTATTTTAAACTTGTTTGTTTGTTTGTTTGTTTTTTTCTGCCAACGCCCAATTAGTGACACTCAAATCGCACAACGATAGGCAACAAAACGGTCTAAAAGGGCTAAGCACCGAGAATTCGAGTTGAATTCCTTGTGTAACTGGACCTCAATCACAAATATTGTTGCCCAGCAAATTTTTGGTTGGCTTTTGGTAGTACGAGTACAAGCACGAGTATTTTGGGAGGTCGGCAGTCGGAGGCCGTACCACTTAGAAAATTGCGGCATAATCAGACGTTGCCTGGAGGGAGAGGAGGACGTGGAAGGAGAGGGCAAGGACCAACAATGGCAATGGATCAGAGCTGGTTTCACAAGTGCAGGGACGGGGGCAGGGACACAATGAGAGAAAATGGATGCCAGACAAGTATGACCAAAGGGGTCAAGGGGCGTGCTGGAGGGGGGAGGGGTCGGGCTGGGCAAAAGGTTACAAAAGTGCTGACTGTGACAGCTTACTTTATTGGCAAAATCAAATCAACGTGGCATTTGCATGCAGCAAGCCAAAGATACAACAAATATGATGATGAAATGGGCCATGTCTGGCCCGACTGTGCTGTGCACTCTTCTCATCCAACATGATTATCATCGTCAAACAGCTACATAAACATCATCATCATCATCATTATCGTTCGATGTCGTCGTTGTCATTGTCGCTGTCGTTGGAGCTGCGCTAAATGCAAGTCAAACACAAAGAAAGAATTTGTGGGGTAGAGTATGCTAAACTCGGTGATACTCAGTGTGCAGCAGAGAAGACCTGTGGTTTCTGAAGCCAAGCCATCACAATTTGAAATTAGATTAAACTGGGATAGATAAAAAAGGAGCTTTAGTTTAGGTAAAGAGGATTATTGAATAAACTAACAAATTGCGGCCTTAATTTATAACCGTAGATCGCTGATGTGTCCATTTCATTTTAAGATACCGTACTCTAAAAGAGAGAAGAGGGGTCTATTAAGTTTGTTTGAAGCGAAATGTGCGTAACAGGCAGAAGAAGGCATGGCCGACCCCATAAAGTATTCTATTCGATATAGAAATGACCGTCTGTCTAACTGTCTGGCGTCCAGATGAACAGCTGGATCTTCGAGACTATAAGAGCTAGAGCCACCAAATTTGGACTGAAAGTCTATAGAAAGTCTATTTTTGATTTTTGAATTTGCTTTGTTTAGTTTAGAACGTATGGTATGGTATATGGCTTGAAGTGTATGACACACCAAATTATTTACGGAAATTTATTAAAGCTTCTTGCTAACTCAATCCTATATTAATTTTACTCAACTATTTTTTTCTTTGCGATTTTACATTTAACTCTATTATCATAAAATGTAAAAAAGCACTACAAAATAATTCCAAAGTGACAACAGCACGAAAATTAAATTCCGAAACGAATAAGGATTAAAATGAATGCTAACGTTATTGGAAATAGAATCATATTAAAAATCCTAAAACCAAATTTAGAATACACAATTCAAATAGGGTTATCTTAAGGTATTTTTAATAGTATTTCAAATATCGAAACTTAGAAATATACACGGTTAGTACTTCGAAATTTAAAATGAGAAAACATGCTTAAAATATTGAAATGCAGTTCGTAAATTTGTACTCCACTTCAAACCAATAGAATTGTTAATATGTAAAAGTTAAATTAATAATTTTCTACTTCATTTCACTCCAGTTTCAAATTATAATACAATTAGACTTGATTTTCTTAGTTTTAAAATTAAATAAACTAAATTTGAACTTGAGAGTTCCAGTCTAAACAAGAATTCTCTACTCTTTTCTACTATCTAAAAAACGTTAAAAAAAAACTGCCCGTTACCCAAATTTACACAAAACTATAACACACTACTTGGCGTTGTTTTGATACAGAGAGCTAGAACTGTAGGGTGCAGTCTGATGTCGTGTAGTGGACTAAGGAGGAGTGGCCGAGGGGCGGTACGGTTAGAGGGGGCGGTTCTTTTGCTTAGTAGGTATTGAAGCTTGTAAAAATTGCATGGCGCTGCATTACCGCTTAAGTACTGCGCTCTGCGAGAGTGGCTTTTTGGCCTGACAGCCATCTTAGCCAGGCTCTAACCAGTTGTCGAGTCGAGTCGAGTCGACGTCGAGTCACTCCACAGTCATTCACATGCATTCAAGTGGCAGACTAACCCCCTTAACCTACCTCCTACTCTACCCAACACTACACCCCCCAAAGTATGCTCCATTTTCCACCCTGCCACCACACGGCCCCCCCACCCTGAGAAATGTACAGAAGCAAATCGCATTCATGACATTTTCTTGCATTGACTGCGCCATTTTTGGGTTGAGGTTTTGACTCGACATCAGCTTTTATTTGTTTCGTTGTCGTCGAGGCCGCCGTTTCATCATTTCCCCATTTGCCATTTGAAATTTTTGCCAAGGGTTGCGCATCCGCATGCGTTTTGCCTTAAGAGCTCAATGGGCTTAGGGGGGAGTGTGGCATGAATTTGTGGCAGCAACGTCAACTTGGGCGCACTTGACGCGTTTTATAATTTCCGTAAATAACAAACGGCTTAATTTGCGCATATTTCCGTTTGGATTTGCAGGAGTCGAGTGCCAACCAGACTTACCTTTACCTTATGCTTTTTTCTACCGCAGACCCTCCCACGTACGCCTTCTTTTTGTGCCTTTTCCATCATCATTCCTTTTGAGGTTCACATTTTTCAGGCTAACAGATTTTGCAGCTTTTGCCGCAATATGCGTAATAAAAAAAAAAAAATGGAGAAGGAATGAAAATGTGAAATGAACGCCAAAGGGTCGTCAGGTATGTGACATGGGTACCAAATTAATGCACAAAATTAGAAAATCAGCAAAACTAGAAAATGGCAAAATCACAAAATCAAAAGGAAAAGGCCAAAACGAAAAGCAATAAGAAAACTCAAAACTCACACATTTTGATTTTAGACTGAAACTTTTATAACTTATAATCGAAATGTTTTAAACAGACTTCAGCATTGTTCCAAAAAAGAGTTTGTACAAGTTTTAGGTACTCCACTTTCACTCTAAATGAATAAGAATTCTCCAAATACTTTAAATAGAATTATGCAATTTATTAATAAGAATACTATAACAGTAATCAGGAATCGAATAGCAAAAAATTAACTTGAAAACCAATGGAAAGTGTGTTGAAATTTCAGAAACTAATAAATATATTTGGGGATTGACATATTAACATTATCACTAATTTAATACTAATACTACTTTAACTATTAAAACTAATACTACTTAAGTCATACACTTTATTTCAATCATTTGCTTTGCTACTTAATTTTTAACAAAGCTTCTAATTTTTAACAAATAACTATTAGAGTTTGTTATGTAAATACTCTAATTGTTAAATAAATTCATAAAGTGTTTAATTTTCAAACAATTTTGCAGAAGGTTTCTGAATGAGAAATTTCTGTATTGGTTCAAAGGTACTCCTTGTGTAGTAATTAGAACAAACTTTCTCGAGTTGTAGGTAGTTCAACTTCTATTCCTTTAATTAAAACTTCTCTACTTTGTCACCTGTCTAGAATTTAATTATAGTTTAAGGTATTATATATTGTGTTGAATTGTAAAGTGTCTTTATGCATTGTAAGAGTTGTTCGTTCGTTCCACTTTTTCATTAGCCGTACACTATGAGGTGTGCCACTCGGCCGATTAGGCAGGAGGTGACTGCACGTTGCTGAATGCCACTTGAATGTACTGTCTCATCAGTACATATATTACCTAGACACACAGCAAACACCTTAATCAATAAATAATTTTTAAACCAACTTTGAATAATATGATTTTTAAAATGTCATTGGAATCAGAGCAAATCCAAAGAGCAAAACAAAATTACACAATTTGAAAACACTTTCGTATGTCTATAAGCCTAGAAAAATTTGTGTAGTAAAGTGAACTTAAGTTCGATTACAACCTTTAAAGGCTCCATTGACTTGCTAAACCTTCATTAACCCATGATTAAACAACGTTTATTTTAGCGCTTCGAATCCACGTCCGAAGTTTTGTTTGCAAATCGTCTGTTCTAGCCGTGATTTTGTCACAAAATGGCTAACAAATTGTATAGCCAAAATCGTTTACTTCATTAACTGGTAGACATCACAAAAGATTATTTTCTACTTACAACAGATTAGTTGGAGTGAAAAGCTTTAAATTGTACTTAATGGGAAAAGTGATAAAATGAAATGTGTTTGCAATTAGTTGGACTTTTGAAACAAATTTAAGGGTCTCTTAAAAAGGATGACAAAGTCTACTCAGAACTGAGTAATAGCAGCTGTAATTAAAATCTGATTGTTTTTTTGCCTAATGAGTGTGTGTGTGTAGGCATGTGTGTATGAGTGTGTGTTTTCCAAGTTGAAACAGAATTTTCATTGATCTGTTGGCATTTCCAAACTTTGATTAGACGGTTACAAAGACGAGCCGAAACTGAGTATTGAATCGAGATGGAACAAACAAAAAAAGAATACGGGGTCCAAAAATGATGACAAGGAACTGAAGAAAGAAAGGCAGAGGGAGAAAATGAGAGAGATGGAGAGAGAGAGCGAGAGAGGACACGACCGCAACAGCCAATTGTATTCAAGTCAAGCAGTTGGCAAACAACGACACTATGAACATGATTACTCAGTTGCTCTGCTTCTTGCTAATGTTAATGATGATGATAATAATGATAATGATAATGATGATGAGGTTAAAAAATAGTTTTTTCCTTGTTTTGTTCCTCTATCACGTTGCTTATGACAGAGAGCTTTTCATCGTCGTTAGCTTAATAACTGTCAAGTAGACGAGTGTTTTTTCTTCGAGTATAAGTGTGTGTGAGTGTGTGTGTATGAGTAACAACAAATGTATATGCTGTTGTCGATGTTGTTGTTTTTTATTCTATTTCAAACTCAACTGCCAGTAGAATACTCTAAAATGTTATCAAGAACTTTGTAATATGTCAAACTCTGTTATGATAAAGTATAGCAAATGTTTAGAAACTTGATAATCTTTTTAGAAAAGAGTCTGCTATTTAATAGAAAAATTTATACCTTTTGGAGATATATTAAAAAAGAATTGTATTAAACTGCATTGAATTGTAATTCTTTCTATTTTATAATTTTATTTCGAATTTATATAGTTTTTAAAAATATTTCAATTCTATGCACTAATTAAAAATTTATAAATATTGTGAAGTTCCAAAGTTAAATGAATATTAAGCACTTAAATATTGAAGATTGTAATCCAGTATTATAAAAAAAAACATACTGTATTATATTCCAAGATTGAAATTTCTTCTAAAGTACAGCTTATTAAAGTATTTGAAATAGTTTGTAAATTAAATATATATATATATAAATTTTTTTCAATATTTTAGTTAAATCTATCTCAAAGCTATCTTTTATATATAACACCCCCTCCGATCAGCCGAAAGGACATCAAGTCTTCCGCGTTTGGAAGAAAACTTGTCATTTTTTTATATGTCCTTTGTTTTCCTTGCCGTTTTCTACTTGTTTCTCATTTCTATTTTTATACTTTTTTCTCATGTTTTGTTACTTGTCTGCCAAGCCGCATAATTACAACAAATGCAGCATAACAACAACAAGTGGGTGTGAGTGTGTGTGTGGGTGTGTGTGTGCTGCCTTTTAAGGGACATGTGCCAATATGGCCAACTGCGGTTCCCAACCATCACAATCACTAGCCGCAAATGCAAGTACTTTGTGTGTAAAAGAGCAGTGTTGTCGGTTCAGCTTATTTATAGCTGCATTAACATGTTCAAGGAAATGGCCTTGACTGGAAAATTAATTATAATAATTGATTCCGCTATTGATACCAAAATGTAATGGAACAATTCAATGAATTTAATATAGACAAAAAGGTAAAAATTTATCAAATTTGTCTTAAAGCATTTAAATCTTTTTTAAATTTGAAAAAATAATTAATTTATATTTTAATTAACTGTAAATTATATCAGAAATTTGCCAATCCTGTTTAAGCCTTAATTGTGAATGATATAGTTGATTTAACTACGGATCCTACAAATCCTTTTACTAAAGTGACCAGGGTAAAAAATTTAAACTCAAATTAAATATTTCTATATTTATTAATATGTATTTAGTCGCCATTTCCTAATTTATGCAGATCTCTTACTTAATGCAATCAGACTTTTATGCAGAACTTGGGGAATTATTTAGGATTACTTTTGGATAATTCACTTATAGAACTTGCCAATTTTGTAATTTTTGTTAATTTAGAAAGCCTCTTGGCCCAAAAAATACAGGCAGCCCTGTATAGCTGTGTGTGTGTGTGTCATTGATTGTGTTTTTTGTGTTACAAGCTGCAGCATCGCCTTTCTCTTCCTCATGTTTGGTTCCTTCTTCTACTTTCTTTCGTGCACATGTCCTCGAAGTTCTCATTTCCTCGAGTGGCGCTAAACAAAAGATTTCTGTTTGCAACACCTTTAACCCCGTCCCCTTCTTAACTCCTCTCTAACCCCCTGCCTTTGACTGCCCCATCAACTTTGTTGCCAACATTTTGCACTTTATTAAAACCAAATCAACGAAGCAGAAACGTCAAATGCAATGCTGATTATCCTAAATAGGATGCAGGAATAAATAACTCAAAATTAGTGAGTCAAGTAAGAATTCAATTCAAGAATACAAAGCTGTTCAGTAAAAGTATCTTTATCTTCAACTAAAAAACCTATTTTAATGTCTGTGTGGACCTCAAATCATTATTTGATGAGTAGATTAATATTATATATCATAAAATACAATTATTTCAGACCCATTTTATTTATTCTTTTTTTATATTCAAAACAAATTTGGTAATAGGAGAAAAACTAGATTGAAATGTAGAAATGTTTATAAGTGCACGTGTTTATAAGTTACATCTTTTAATAAAAATTAAGTTAAAGCTGTGCTTAAATTTAAACCAAAATCCTTCTGCATGCAGTTTGTGATTTTGCATAGATTGCCATTAAAATTAGACAGAGGTTCCCAAAAAAACATTCACATTTTAAACTTTAAGTTCATTAATAAGAAAAATATATGTAATAAACCCAAAAAACTTTAATGGTAACATACAAGACAGAATAGTTTTAAACAACATTGAATCAATAAACAGCAATGCCTCTCTATGCGATTATCAAAGAGCAAAAGACGTTGAAAGCAGTAGCAGCAGCATCAGCTCGAAGTGAATCCCCAAAAAATCCTGTGATATCCACTCACCTGCCATATTGGCTGAGCTTTAAGAATGCGCCTGACAGTCAACCAAATATAAGTAAAAAAGGAAGAGAAAAAAAAAGTACAGATGGGCAGAGGAAAAAACGCAAAATTGCAGAAAGGAAAAAGGAAAAACGGGGGAAAAAAATCTCATTAAATGCAAGCCAATGATGGCCTCCGTGTATCCACTTTGCTGACCGATAGATAGATAAAGTTCCCCGTAGCCGTAGCGCACCGCACCCAAGCTCCCCCTATCGGACAGTTGAGCAACTTTATTTGCGACCGGACGACAAATCCCCAAACAACCGGACTCCCCGCATCACAAGGACAAAAACGTAAAAAAGAAGAAAGCAGAAGAAAAAAGTAAAAAGCGGCGCAAAAAAAGTTTTTGCGACCATTTTGGGACGTGGGTTGAAAGCCAGATCAGACGAGACGAGACGCAATACGCAAAGGGAGGGCGCGACGAGACCAGGGTTGTCATAGCAACGCAGCTAACGCGTCACTTTACGTGTCGGATTCGGGTGTTGGCAGCCATATTTGCTCTTATAGCGCTTTACTTGCCTTTCATCGCCAGGCAGAGGAACCCTCCCTTATGTGAGAGCCAAGCAGCCAAGCAACCAACCCGGCGCGCAACCCTCCCCCTACACCATGTCCCTGCCCTCCTTAAGCCACCCCCTAGTGTACAGATACACGTATATACCATACATATATATATATATATATATATATATATACATACGCTGTTGGGAGGTGACTTTTATGGGTAGCAAGTAGGAGGGTACAAAAGTACAGGAGTTGGAGGGTTTTAAGGTTGTAGCTACTACCCTTGTGCCTTGTGTGTCTGTGTCTGTGTTTGTCCTCGCTGCTTCATTTGGCTTCAGTTCACTTTAGCCAGCACCATAAAGGACCATAAAGGACCAAAACGAACGTAGCTAAAGGAGCAAAAGGAAAGCGTGCAACGAGCATTTGGCACCACTCACTGGCGCGTCCTTTGGCTTGTGTTCCGGCATAGTTAGCTAGAATCTTCTCCTCTTACTCCTCCTGTCTCTCCGATACTTCCTATCTCTTCTACAGAGAGAAAAACTCGTCTTGATTTCAGCAGAGTTTTTTAAAATACAAATTTAATTTCAATTTCTTAAAAAAGAAATGATGAAAAACATTGAGGATTATCCAATTTTCTAAACTGTTTAGAATTGATTTCAATCCGAAATCCCAGATTTTGTCTTTCGATTGAGACACTAAATTGCTTAGCCCAAAAGTTTTATAAAAGTTTTTGCAAAACAAATTTTGTAAATTAAAAATGTATATCTTTTATTTTTGTACAATGTTTAAAGTGAGTTTTAGGCCCATTTTTTATTGCAATATAATGATATAATGATATTTAATTTTATTTTTATTTTAAGCACATTTTAGATTGAATAATTGTAACGTAATAAAATATATCACAGATCATCTAAGAGTCCCTTATGTCCTTAGATTTAACTGTCGTACCTGGAAAAAATATGTCCTGTACTTCAGGTCGAAGTTTTAGGCGGGGCCAACGTTTGGCCCAACAAATTTAGATTAATAAATTCCACGATTCAAAAATTGTTGGAGAACAAACATTTTTTGTAAGCCATAACCAAAGCAAAAATATTAAAAAAAAAAAAATAAAACTTGGGAAAGGTGAGGGTTAAGAAACGAAGCTTAAATCAAGAATTTTGGAGCTTCAATTTTGTATGCTCATTGCTTTGTGTGTATGTCTGCTTACTAACTTCATCTCTTTCTTCCGTTCCTGCTCCTCATCCAGGTCTACTTCTCCATTTCTGCTTCTTACCTTTGCTCGACAGGACCGTGCTTTTAGGTGTTGTTGTGCGCACTTTGCGCTGTCTGCGTTGTCCTTGTGCACTTCTTCTTCATCTGCCTCGACTTTTGCAGCTTCTACTGTCTAGCACATACGAAGACTGGCAAAAAGACAGAGAAAGCAATTGCGTAGATAGAGAGGGAGCACTCGGGTTGAAGTTATATAAGGCGCCTATATATGTTTCTATATATAAAATTTGCTAAGGACCTTCTGACACATGTCTCCTTGTCTCCTTAGTTTCCTTAGTGTATTTAGTGTCCCTAGTGTCCTTGTTGTTCTTGTTATCCTTATTGTCCTCTAACATTATTAGTCCTATCGTTTTGTTTTCCATTCTTTTTATTTGCTCGTTTGTTGATTTGCGGTCATCTTGTCGTTTGCTCGTTTTCCGTCCTCACTTTATGTCCTTTTTATCCCATTTCTTACTATTATTTCTATTTTTTTTTTCCATAAAATTCCATTCTAATATTCCTGTGAATTTCTTTGTAATTGTCACTGTGTATGGTTTTTAGGAACACACAAAACGCACACAAAAAGTTTGCAAATTGCAGAATGCTAACCAGCAAATTGTATTTCAAAATCATTTTAAGGTGTCGCTAGAGTTGAAGTAACCATGGAGGAGCAAACAAATTGATGGCAAACAACAGCTTAAGTTAGAACGAAATTCTACAAAAACTTACAGTAACTTTTCAATGATTTGCAAAATATGTAGTGTGAGAATTCTTAAATTCATGTGACCAAGACAAAGCCAAACTTAGATTTAGTTGGCAAATATGAAAGTAATAAGGATAATATTAGAGAACGCAGGACTTTACTACAAATATATTTGAGTTTCCTTGAAGAAATATTAAAATACTCTATCGTATCAATTAATTATCTGCAGCGCAAAGTTCAATTCAGACACATTTCTTAATAATACATTTTTATACATTTTTCTTTTGAGTAAGTTTACATATCTGAATTTAAGTCAGAAGGACATGTGGTCGGCACCAGAAAGTATTTTTAAAAAGCATCAATTATATTCATTCAATTATATGAACTCAATTAGTTTAATTAAATTTCCATATCACATTTACTATGAGAAGTAGAACCACTAGATTTATTTTTCCATGAAGCTTTCATTAGACTAATCCCTCATAATCCAAGTTAATATTATAATTATTTCTTATCTTAAAGCACTTTCAAACAGCTTTAAGCAGCTTTCTATACAATGTAAAAGCTTTCAACAGCTTGCAGAAGCTTAAATCAGCTTTTTGAGTAATGTTTAATTTGAAACATTAAATACTTTGTTAAATTTTGAAACAGGATAAATATAACTCATCCCTTAGATTAAAAACATTTACCTACCACACACAAACCGATACACTCATAGACACACACACACTCGCAGACGTACAAACGCCTTTTACGTAATCAGAGCGCAGTTCGTTGCATTTTTTGGATTGTTTTCAATTCGATTCGATTCGTTACGATTCATTTTATTTCTTGTTTTGTTTTGTTTTGTTTTCTGTGCGTTTTGTTGTGTTTTTTATCAGACAGAGATCTGATCATCGTCATTATCATCCGGAGCATCATCTGCCGCTGAGTCTGCGCCCATAGCAAAACACACAAATACACAGACACTCGCACACACTGGCTTACACACACACAGAATTGTTTCGATTACGCAAAGGGATAAAAATTAGTAGAGAAGAGAATGCAAAACGTGAAAAATTGCGTTAAGCCCTCGGCAAGGAGAAGCCGACGATCCTGGCAGGATAATAGCTCAAGGCTGTATGCCTCTATTGTCCAGTAGCAAAAGGAGCAGAGTGGGAGAAGGAGCAGGAGTAGGATCAACATCATTGTTTCGAGTGCTGCGCTCAAGGCTTGAATAAATAGGCTAAACCAACAAGGAGCAAGACAACTATATATATCGTCAGATATATATATATAATTGGGTTACCAAATATTGCGCAGGATATCACAGTCAAGGATCAGGGATCAAACAGAGAGTAAGAAAGCGAAAGGGAGCACAGCACCCACGGCACAATACCATTGTTTCTACAGCTAAGAAAGCGGAAACAAACAATCGACAATTGGTCGTGTCCTGTCGAAAGGATCTCAGAATTTTTAAACTCGTAGTTTTGAGTTCTCAGTTCGATTGCAATCTGGGTCTGGTGCATTTAAGATAGCGGCATCAAGTTAAGAAGCTAAGTAGTCGGATCAGAGCATGAAAGTAGCTAGATACCTAGACAGTCAGTCAGACAGACAGCTATTTAAAAGAGTTGTCCTGGATTACAAGGATAATTGGTCGCCAATTTAAAGGAAAACTGTGCAAGGTGCCACAAAATCAGCTGCGATTGGCAGCTGATGCGGCTCAGAAAGGGGGACCAAGCAGCAAAGGACCAAAGGAGCACAAAAGCTTTGCGGGGCTTTGAACTAAACCGACAATCGCCGTCAATTCGGAGATGCAATTATAGCTGCTTTACAGCGGGACATGGCTAAACTTTAGTACAAAATTAAACTTTAAGAACAACATAAATTATTTAAGAATAGGGATATATTTTTAATGGAATTTAGGTTTTAAATTATAGCCAAAAAAATTAACAAATTATTCTTCAAACATTAATTTTCGGTTTTTGAAGCTAACATTTTGTTAAAGTTAAATTTAAATTTGTAGTTAAATTATTCAACCCTCGTTAAAAATTTTTTTTCTGATAATAAATGTATTTAAGAAATAAAATTTGTTTCATTTATGTCCCCACGTATTTATAACGCTCTCAACAAACCTAAGTGAAAACTGATTACTAGGCTCGTTATAGTCGTGCCCACCTCAAACAATGCTTTTCAATTTACACGCTACTAGCCTATTTCAGGCTAATTTAACAGCTCAAATTAGCTATTAAAATGCTGACAGCACTGCTGCGTCGCTGTCTCTCTTTTGCACACTTTCTTGGGGGGACGCCTGTCATAACTGCACAATGGCCAGGCACTAAGGAGGACTACACACATACACATATATAAATGTAGGGACCAAACAGGCTTCATATCAACTTCCCAACTTCGTAGTACTTCCCTTTTTGCCGTCAAAATTGTCTTTTGTTTCTGGTCTGTTTTATTATTTTGTATTTGGTCTGCTGCCTATATAGATTTCAGACATAGTCGCCGTCGACGTCGGCGTCGTGGTAAGCGATATGCTTGCGCTTGTTCTTTTAATTGCTTTTTATGCCTCGCTTTGAGGACAAACGATAGGCAATCAGGAATCAGGAATCGCAAACGCGCTCAAAACTGGGACAAACAACAACAACAACAAACTACAGTTTAAGTCCACGCTGTCGTCCACGTCGGCGGTTTGGCGGCGTTTTTCAATTGTCGGCTTTTGCGGACAACACAAAACTATATCAAATTTCAGGCGCAAAAACAGATGATCACTGCGCGTTGGTGGAGTGGGTAGCGGGAGTGTGCAGTGGTACGGGGAGTGTAGCGGCCCAAGCATGCAAACTGCAGACCGCCAGTTAGCACAATACGTTAAGCAGCACACTTACCTCTACAATATGCACTTTCTTTTAATATATATTTAACACTTTTGATCACAATTTTAATTTTCATTTGCACACCAAAGTTAAATTCACTTTTAGTTTTTTCGCCAAAGCAACACTGCGGAAGCTCGTAGAGCTTAAAAGCTGGCTTAGCCGAAACAAAAACCGCTTTGCCTATTGAGTTATGATAATTAAAACACCAACCAATTAACACAGACTACCCATAATGTAGCAGGGACACAAGCCGCGCATTAAGCGGCGTAGGAAACAGAAACAGTTCTCACCAATCCAGTCAGGACACACATCAGTCGTGGGCAAAACGTAGAACTTAACGAAGACTATGCACTTAACGAAGTCAAGCGCATATAACTACTTAGCTAAGGCACAGATAACTTAACTTAACGAACACCGTCATTTTTTGTTTGCCCAAAAGATTCGAAGCTTAGCTAAAGATAGATAAGCTGCCAGACAGTACACATATCCTGCGCATGGTCTGCAGGCAGTGTGGCAACACCACACACTTACTGGCAGCATGTTTTTGTGTTAAGGATATGTGTGTGTGCAGTGTTAGACGACATTCAGTCAGTCGAGAGCGGACGGCAACCGCCACAACAACTTTGATAAAGCACAAAATTGTGAATGCAGGCAACAGCAGCAAAATTTACAACAACAACAACCACAAAAGGAGCTATGAAAACACAACAACAATTCAGCAATTAAAACGACAAGCCCCAGCAGTAATATAAAAACAACAACAACGAGCAAGCAAACAACGATAATTACAACAACATCAGCATTAACAACAACAAGTAGAATAGTTGTTAGCTTACTGCAAATGCAATTGAAGCCGCAGCAGAAAACGCAGCTTCCGTTACTTTTGCAGTAAACAGCTGTGTGAGTCAGTGTCAGTGTCAGTGTGTTACTGTGTGGGTGTGAGTGTGTGCGTGTTAATGCGCTTCTGTCTGTGTGTGTGCGTGCAAAGCGGCTGAAATGCTGCTGCATTAAACACCGCCCCGCAGCGACGTTAACTAAAGTTAATACTAATATTTATTTAACTACAATCAGATAATAGTATTTAGTAGCAGAACCACTACTATTTCTACTACCAATACTACTGCTACTATTATATAGCTGCGTCTAAGCGCGCGATTACATAAAAAATATATACTTATATACCACAACAACAAAAATTAGTCATTCATAATTTATTGATTGTGCGAGCATGTGTTAGTGCTACTGTCTGTGCCTGTGTCTGTGCGCGCGTATGTGTAAGTGTTGCTGTTCGTGTGTGTGTGTGTAGGCAGTTAAACAAAACGTCGCCTAGTCCTTTTTGGAGCCTGGCTGTGTATTAAAAATCAATAGACATCAGCAGTAACAAGACAACGACAACAACAACAAGAAAGACAACGACACAAAACGCAACGCCGCAGCAGCAGTAGCAAGAGCAATAACAACAAAGGATATATATATAATAGGCGACAGACACAAACACAAATACAAATACAAACTCAAGCAGCTCAAAAGAGAAATAAAGCCAGAGAGAGAGCGAAAGAGACGACGCAGGTAAGTGGAAGAGGCGACAGCGTCATCATCATTCGCAGCAGAAGCATAATAAAGTTAAAGTTGAGCAAGTGTCGCGTGCGGCTGTGTGTGTGTGTGTGTATGTGCGAGAGAGTGTTTTAAAAGTGCAGTTAATTAATGAGCAAGCAGCAGCAGCAATAACAACAACAATAAGCGGGCGCCATTCCTCCCTTGCTTGTTGTTATTGTCATTGCAAACTTTCCGGCAGCAGCTTTTGCAGCTTTTGCCGCTGTCGCAGTCGCTGCCTGCTGTTATAGTTTTTGCTGTTGATTTGATTAAACTCACACACACACACTCATACACTTTATGTATTTATCGTATTTTGTAAGAGTCAGTAACACTTTTGTTGCCACTTAATTAACTTTTATTGTTCAAAGGCTCAAATCAACACACACACACACACACATACATGAACAGAGCGCGAGAGAAAGGGAGTGAGAGAGGGAGCCAGACCACACCCCCCGCAGACCTGCAGGCCACAAGCAGTGACTTTCAGTGTTGTGTTCTTTTTCGTGTCGTTGGCAACTTTCTATGTATTTTTTTGGATGACTAATTGTTAGTGGGTTGGTCTGGGCAGGACACAAACACACACACGCACACACACCAGTGTTGGTATATCGATCTTATGCCTTAATTATCGATAAATGCATGACGTTGGCAAAATGTAATATGCAATTGCATTTACGTGTACATGTCACTGGTTTATATATGTGTGTGTTTGTGTATGTGTGCAGCAAATTCAGTTCAAGGCAACGCCTCCATTGCCTGTCACGCGTCTTCCTCTTCTGCTGCTGTTGCTGTTGCTGCTCCCCCTACCACTACCCATACCCCACCTCCTTCTTCTTGCTCTCCTTTTACATCTGCCATTTTTGCCAACCAGTGACTTTTACTTGCTAACTTTGCTTTCGCCCTTTCTTCCAGCTGACTGAGCAGCACACACCAATAACAATAACAAAGATGCTCTCGCTGCAAACGCTGACGTTGACGTCGCCGTCGTCGTCGTCGCTGCCGATACTGTTGCTGCTTATCGTCAGTTGCCAGACGCTGCCGGCGCTAACGTTGACTGACAATGCGACACTAACTAATGCGACTGTCGCTGTCGCTGCCGCTGCTGCTGCTGCTGCTCCTCCTGGTACTGTCGACGCTGGCGTTATCGCAACATCGAGCACCACAGCGCCATTGCTGGCTAATGACTATGAAAATCTGACCGCAAGCAGTAGCAGTCACATCAGCAGCAGCAACCACAACAACAACAACAACGATGCCAGCGATGAGCTGAGCTTCAGCAACAGTCATTTATCCTTAGCCGATGCAGGCACTACAATAACAGCCACCACAATAACGACCACAACAACAACCACAGCAAGCGCTGCCTCAGCCACTGAGCAGCAGCAGCAGCAGGAAACAACAGCCAGTGCTGCTGGCGTCGCAGTTGCAGCGCTGCCGCCAGCAGGCAGCAATGTAACAATAATTGATTTCATCGGTGGAGAAGCTGCAGGAGGAGCACTTGGCAAAGCAACTTCACCCTCTCCCTCAGCACAGCCCCACGAGTTAATTGGCTCTGCCACGCCCACCAAGGGGGAGCAGGAGGCCATACTGCGTGCCTTGGATTGGCTGAAGGAGAAACGTGCCTCGGATTATGGTTGGGGCAACGACACCCATGTGGTTATACTGGCCAAGGAGCTGTCGGGTGGACGAGATCCCAACGATAGCGCCGATGCTCACATGCAGATTATCCAGGAACTGGAGGACACGCTCTCCGTCAAGGAAATGGAGATCGAAATTTTGGCCATGTTGGATCGCCATCATACGTTGCCTAAGCCACTCAATCTGGACAAATTGGCACGCTATGTGCTGGCACTGGGTTCACTCTGCAAGGATCCTAAACATTTTCATGGACACGATCTGGTGGCCACACTGCAGCATCATGAGCCCGCCCAGGACATTGAGTTCGCGTTAACCACACTCTCCGCCTGCAGCTCGGCGGCGCATGTGCGCAAGCGTCAGATCCGCCGACTCCTGGACATTGCCAGCGGTGTGACGGATCAGAGTGTGGATGCCATTGCCATGGTGATACTAGCACTGCGCTGCATCGTCACCGATCATCGCCATCGGCATTTGCAGCACTTTGTTCGTCGTCCTGCACGCGGTTTGGCCAGTCTCCAGGATCAACGCGGCAGTTTTGGCTCGCTGCGCAGCACGGCACTGGCCATGCAGGCTCTGCAGGATCTCGAGTACGATCCGGCCGGGCATTGGAATCGCACAGCTGCCTCGCGTTACATTTTGAGTCGCCAGCGTGCCGACGGCGGCTGGAGCGAAGAGCCGCTTCAGGATGGTCAGGAGCCGGATATTGGTGTTGGACTCACTGCGGATATCATCCTTGCCCTCGGCTGGAAGGGATTGGGTGCGGTGCGCGCCTTGCAGTGTGATCATGTCATACGCGAGAGCAGCGATCCTACAGGTAGCATCAGGGAATCCTAAAAACTACTTCAATTTAAAGTCTTAATCCTTTAATCCATTTGTGCTTTCAGAGAATGGCGAGCCCAAGTTAGCACTACCTTTCGGATTGAACAACTCGGCTGAGGAATCGGATGCCAAGAACATTACGTACACCTACACATTGTGGGTGGGTTCCAATGTCACCGAGGCCATTTCCCTGTCCCTGGTATCGCCTAAAAACACGAGCTTCTTCAAGGCCATGACCCAAGCCGCCGAAATGGATCCGAGGTAAGTGCTATCGATTAATGGATAGTCATATATAGTAACTAAAGAGGAGATCTAATAAATATTTCTTACAGATTTATTTTCGAGGCCCGCGAATGGCCCAATGGTCACTATGTGCACACGCTCTATGGCAAGAAGGAAGAACCTCGAGGGTGAGTCAACTACCAAATAGAGCACAAATCCCATTAAAGAGCTTAATCTTTATTCTATTTATCTATATAGCTACCACTACTGGCTGCTCTACAGATTGCCGGAGTTACCTGATCCGAACAATACGCCTGGGAATCAGCTTATTGCGCCTGTTGGTCAGTTAAAGCTCCAGCAAAGATAAAGCCATTTTTATATCTGATATACAACTTTAATTGCAGGTGTGGATGAGCTAATGGTCGAGGATGGGGAGCATTATCTCTATTGGTATAAGAAACTTTAAGCACTTGGAAATGGATTTGGCGGACCTTAGTCAAAAAATAAAAAATATAACTAAAGTTAACTCAATGGACAAGGTCATAAACTACAGATACAGCAACAGTTTGTGTCTCTACATACACAAGCACAAGCACACACAACACACACGTACACACATGCATATACATACTAGCATAACTGAATAATCATGGCGTAATCAAAAATCTGCATTAATATAACCCCCAAACCCCGCCTTACACCCCCAGCGCCCTGCCCCCCGCCTCGTGCCCGCCAGACTGGCTTACATACATACTACCCACATAAACATATAGTCATATATAGTCAGATACCCAGACAAACAACATACATGCATACTACTCTATATATATACAAAATATACCTTAACGATAGCTTACAATTTTATTTAGGTTACACAAAATGAGAAAAACTTTAAACTAAAAAAGGAAAATTAAAAAAAAACTAACTTTATGCACATTTCGGTAGTTTTGAGTTTCTCTAGTGAATGTTTAGGTAAAGATCAAGTGGAACTTAACTTTAACCTTTACTTGCGAAACTTGGAACTGTAAAAAAACGATTACACACACACCCAGACACACAGAGATACAGATACATAAACGATCGCCCTACTCCTTAGAAGTCCTCTTCTATTCTCTCTTTCAATCTGTCCCTTTTCCTGCACTCTGCATACATAGTGTACAGCTATCGATAGCACTAACTAACGCGATCGATAGTTTTGCCTAACAATCGATTGTCGTGGCAAAACTAACAGAAGTGAGGTTAGGTTCATTTAACACTCCGTCCGTTCTGAAGATTGAGAGTTTAAGATTTGCAATCGTTGCACACACACACACTCGTACACACAAAACACCCAGACACATAAATACGCTTTATATGTTATTAAACTAAGCAACAGAGAGAGAAAAGTGTAAGAAAAGCAAAAGGAAATGCAAATGAAAATGGATTTGGATTTCGATTTGGAAAGAGGTCATTCAGTCCAAGCGAAGCATGTTATACCAAACACCGTACGTAACAATAAGTGATTGAAAATCATCCCTAGACATACATAAAAAATTATATATATATATATATATATATATATATATATATATAATATATTGTAAAAGGCTATAAAACACAACCGATTAGTCTTCACTTTACTTATTTATTTAGATTATCTTAGCTATCGAGCAGACACGTCTGTGTTCTCGAAGCATCACCGGAAAAAAGAGACGGAATCAAGCCAGGCTTATCCTAATGTCAGCTGGTACATCATCGATACTTATCCTAGACGATACTTAATCGATAGTTAACATTATTCGCTTAACAATATATCGGCAGTCTCTTAACATACATTATCGATATTAACATATTTAAAATATCTTACAACTCGGCCGTCCTGACAAAGAATCGGCCTCGATTCTATTTAGGAGTGACATCGGTGGGCGCGGTGACTTCGGGAGCGCAACAGCAGATGGCAAGCGGAGGAACACGTTGGATGGCGGCGGGAACACTGAGACGGCGGTGGGAACACTGAGACGGTAGTAGTAGTAGACGTCGTTTTCATGGTCGGGGCGGTCCATCGAGTCACTTCAGCAGTGGTCATCTGGATTACTGGGGCGGTATGCAATCGAACAGCAGAGGAAGTAGCTGCCGGTAGGGCACTCGTCGGCACAGAGGCATCAGGCGGGCGGACACAAACCGAAACACTAGTCGGAGCACCGGCGGCGGAGGCTGCATCTGAGGCGCAAGTCGGCAGAGTGGCAGCAGGATCATCGGTTGGGTGGGCATCAGGCCGGCTGACACAAATTGGCACGGCAGTCGACGAACCGGCGGTAGAGTCTTCAGGCGGGCGGACACAATCCGCAAAGGTAGTCGGCACAGCGGCGGCTGAGGCAGCAGCTGAAAATACAGTTAGCGGAGGGGCAACGGTTGCGGGGACATCCGGCATACGGAAACAAGCCGAAACGGTAGTCAGCGAAACGGCTTCTGAGACAGCATCTGAGGCACACTGCAGCAGAGTAGCATCAGGGACAGCGGCCAGGTGAACATCAGGCGTGCGGCCACAAGCCGCAACAGTAGTCGACCCTGCGGCGTCGGATGCGGTTACTGCGACACAAGTCAGCAGAGGGGCATCTTTGGCATCGTTTGGGTGGACACAAGTCGCCACTGCGGCGACACTAGTTGAGACACCAGTCAGCACAAAGACATCATTGGCAACGGCCGGGTGGACATCAGGTTGGACGGGTTGGAACGGCTGGCACTGCTGGAACGACTGAACTGGTTGGGCCGGCTGGAACGACTGGACGGGCTGGAACGGCTGACGGTGCTGGAACGACTGGACGGGCTGGGACGGCTGGATTGACTGGGCCAGCTGGACTGGCTGGGCCGGCTGGTACGGCTGGAACGACTGGACGGGCTGGAACGGCTGACTCTGCTGGAACGACTGGACGGGCTGGCCTGGTTGGGCCGGCTGGAATGGTTGGGTCGATTGGGACGTCTGGTTGTCCTTACCTTTCAGCCTACTCCGCAGCTCCGCCACTTCGCATTGGAGTAGGAGGAGTTCCTTCTCCCTCCTAAATTCCTCCATTTGGCGGGCGAGTTCCGGCCCAAGTATGGCCTCTCCTGGCAATGCGGGCGTAGACACACCTGACTGGGTGAGGGAGTCGGCTGGGCACGCCGACGTGAAAACAATATGGCCGCCAGCGGCCGTAGAATACATACGTGGGGCACCTCCATAGATGGTGCCGGGGGCGTCTGATCCCGCGGTGATGGTGTTGGGGGCAGCAGACATCTCAATGGCGGTAGCAGCAGTCTGGGCAGTATAAGCGGCGGCCGGCACCGCAGCCGGAATGTTGACAGGAATGGTGTACGGTTGTACGGCAGCGGGCATAGCGGCAGCAACAGACGACGTAGTGGAATTGGCCGCGGACTTCTCAACAGGCACAGCGGCAGGCTCAGCAACAGAAAAGGCAGCAACAACGGGCGTAGCAACAGGAACAGTAGCAGCTGGCGCAGCAACAGGGACAGCAGCAACAACGGGCGCAGCGACGGGCGCAGCAACGGGCGCAGCACCGGGTAACATAACAGACAGCTGAACGGGTACTGGCAGGTTAGCACACTTAGCTTCGGATTGGGCAGCCGCCATCAAAGGAGTCAAGACAGGCGGCGAGTCATTCAGAATATCTTCGTGCTGGACAGCAGATATAGAAGGCGACGGAGCCATGACCGTAGCTCTGGGTTGGACCACGTGCGAGTCGGCAGGCGTGACAGCAGATTTAGCAGCAGATGTGGTTGTTGTAGACATCACAAGCTCGGACGCGGTGGCCATCGGGTTAGCTGCCTTAATGGCCTTTGCGTATAGTTTCTCCATTTTGGTCAGTATGTCTGACAGCGGCATCTCGACATCACTATCGCACAAAGTCTCAAACGTCTCCTCTTGCTCATGGTGCCATCTCCAGGGATCATGAGCAAACTTCTGGATTTTCTTCAGGTTGTGCGTAGGGCGTTGAAATATAACTCTCCTCGAGTTCATATCCCACTTCTGAGTTGTAAAAGGCTATAAAACACAACCGATTAGTCTTCACTTTACTTATTTATTTAGATTATCTTAGCTATCGAGCAGACACGTCTGTGTTCTCGAAGCATCACCGGAAAAAAGAGACGGAATCAAGCCAGGCTTATCCTAATGTCAGCTGGTACATCATCGATACTTATCCTAGACGATACTTAATCGATAGTTAACATTATTCGCTTAACAATATATCGGCAGTCTCTTAACATACATTATCGATATTAACATATTTAAAATATCTTACAATATATACGATTCTATATATATATACATAATATAAAATACCTGCATATACATACATACATAAAGATATACTAAAAAAATAAAAACAAACTAGTTTTTTATGAAATCAAGCCAGAAACAAAACCGAAAAATAAAATAACGGAAGCCGCGATTATATTATATTATAGTATAATATATACGATTATACGAGTACGAGTTTGATGAACAGGCGGAGAATACGAAAACTCGTACACTAAACTATAAAAGAAAAAAGTAAAGAAAAAATACACACGCAATGTCCGTCATAATAATCATTTAAAGCTATCATCCCCATGCTTAGTACTACCTATTGTCGTACTACTATATACCCTATCTAATATTCTATGTACAGTTGTGGTCAAAATAGTAGGCACACTTCTGCATTTAACTAAAATATTTCGAAATCAGCTGAAAATCATTTAAGTATTCTGTTTTTATTTTAAATGTGTGGCTATAAAAATCTCAACACACTTTTGTTTACTCTTTTAATTTTGATGTAAGAAAAAATTAGGATGTTCTAGTTTCTTAAAAAGTTTTAATATAAAGAAGAAGTTTCTTAGTCTTTTCACTTATTTTAATTCAACATTTTTTACTTAAAATTATATTTTCAAATTAGACAAATAATAAAATAAAATAAATAAAAATAATTTTTTTAATTATTATTTAATTATTATTAATTTTAACAAGGAAAAAAGGCTAGAAAATCAAAAAATTTTTATACACAATAAAATATAATTCCATATATTATAAAACAAATATAAAAGTCAAGGTTTCTGTAACTAGTTTTACCAAAAAGCCCGTCATTTTTACTAATTAAAATTTTTTATTTAAGGATTGGTAGAATATTATAAACATTTATAGCTACACAAATTTAACATACAAAAGTGAAATATATTCATTTGAATTCAAAATGTTTCAGTTCAAAGTCAGTCATTGCTAGTGTGACTAATTTTATGGCCACGAGTGTGCAAACATAACACAACATATAAAACAAACACATTATGCATTAATACGCATTGCTCACACACATGCAAACACACGTTTCATTGCACTGCTTGCGCTTAACCAAGAAGCAAGCAGTACTCGATCTCAAACGCAGCAAGCAGTCAAACACGCAGTCCGAATCACGTATGTTCTCTCGCGCTCTCACCCATTCACACACTACGCTCATTACGACTATTTTTGAATTCAACCGTTAAACACAACCAAACCTAACCTAACAATTTTTAAATACAGCTGCAAATGCAAAACAAACCTAGCAAAAAAAAAAAACAAAAACTAAATATTAATGGTTTATATTATAAGCATAAAATTGAGCTTTTTAATTGTGCAGATTCAGCAAAAGAAAAAAATATTAGAGAATTTACAAATAAAGAAAAAAAATCTGAAAAAACAGGATGCAAAAAAACACAATCGAAGCGTGTTTCAAATTTCACGGAGATTTCTCTCGATATGAAAATGAAAAAAAGAACAAAAGAAACACACATAGAAAACAAGTGTTTTTCTACTGTTTTGGCAACCACAAAAAAAAACAATGTATTTGTTGTAATACCTACCTAAGAATGTGTGTCGAGCCCTTTTTTCTGTTCACCGGAATAACCTAACCTAAAAACAAAAAAAAAACTAGCAAAACTTAATTAGATCAAACTGTACTTCAAAATGCCAGCAGCAGCATAAGAGCATGTGCGTATGTGTGTAGGAGAGAACGACAGAGAGAATGTGGGAGAACTGAAAGTAAAAGAATTGTCGCCTTTCTGCTGCTGGCATTCTTCACTGTGTGTCCAAAACTAAAAAAATAAATAAATAAAAAAAATACAAATTCAAAAAAACGGAGCAAGCAAAAACCAGAACAAGCGTGAATAAACAAGATACATTTAAAAATAAAACCAAAAAACCTAAAATTATTAAATTATTTTACATCGAAATAAATTAATTTATTTTTCTGTTGCCCAGCGGTGATAACGGTAAGTTTTTCCCAATAATTAAAGCCAATTTAGAATATTGTTAAAACATTGCATTTATTTCAATAAATTTCGATTTACTTTTTTGAATAGGTTTTCTTTTTTAAAAGCGTACAATATTTAATATTAATAATTCATTAATTTTCACATTTCATGTTAACAATAATAGCGCATGATTTATTTATTGTTTTTATTTTTTTTGGGAAAATAGTTTTGCCTCCCAAAATACGCTTGAGTTTTGAAACTGTAGATATCAAAAAGATTTTTGTATATGTATAACATTAAAAAAGCTTAAAGTTCGAAGAAAAAATGTTTTATTTTAAAGAAAAAATGTTTTTAAAGCCATTAGGAACCAAATGAATTTTTTAAGTTAGAGCAGTAAACGGAATTTCTAATTTTGTTTTGAAACTGTTGATATGAAAAACCTTAAATTGCTTAAATTATTAGAAAGACAAATTCTATTTTGTTTAAAATGTCAAAAAGTAGGACAAAAAATTTTTTTATGAAAATAAATTTAACTGAATGAACAATACTGGCATTTATTTAAAAAACAAATAGCTCAAGCTTCAAAAACAAATTTAAGCCAAACGATTTTTTAATTGAAAAATAAATATATATTTTAAGCCAAACAATTTTATTTTTCTATTTTAAAGCCAAAAGTTAAAAGTATTTTATTTTTGTTTTTGGGAATTGGAAAAAGTTGGCGTAGGAAACGGTTTTTTTAAAGATAAGCCGGTACAATTGAGATATATACATATATATGTTTATGTTTATGTATTTATAGTTATAATTATAGCTATAAAATCGGAGCTAGGCTCATTTAAAGATTCAACTGCTAACTCTGGCTGGTATTCAATAGTCTTCACGATTGTATGCATTAACAGATATACATATGTATATATAGATTCATATATCCATACTATGTATATACACATATATAGGATTGCGTCTTCTAACTTCGCTAGGCATTTAGAAAAAAAAAACTGTGTTGCTGCACAGGAATTTCGAGAACTGCTTATATATCATGAAATAGTATACATATATGCGTTAAATAATAAATATATATATATTATATAAGTAAATTGTTAAAATAAAGTATATTTCGGATTTTAATTTTCTTTTTGTTTGTCACTTCGCTCATAAATTAGGCAACAATTCGGTTAACATTTCGATTATTTAGTACTGCTGCAAGCCACCAATCTGCTATATAGCCTATATATACACACATATATATAATCCGATATATGGTATATATATATATATATTTATATTTTTATCTTTTTTATTTATTTGTTTGCTACAATTTGAAAAAGGCCGCATAGAGCACAAAGGCAACAGAGTTACAACATCAAAAACACGCTTTACACACGATTTTACAAATAGTTATAGTACAAACACACACATACACACGCACAACAAACACACACATACACACATGTAGAGGGAATGCAGTTAACTATAATTTAGACAACATTGATTTAAAGTTCTGTTTCCGTTTCTTGTTTATATAATAATAAATTGTAATAATAATTGTTCATAGACTTTTTTTGTTTTGTTTTTGGAATCGCACATTTGTTTCAAACTTAAGTAATTAATATAAAATAATGGGTATAATGGGCATAATAGTAGCATAATAAATGTTGTATAATGTTTACTTCCTTTTTTACGTAATAATTTGCAGCATTTTTTTAGTTTGTTCGCAAGTTTCTTCACTTTTTCGTTTACAGTTTTTAACAATAATTTCAAAAGTTGTACTGTAAGTACCCTAGAAAATCACCTCAACGTGTGTAGGATTGTTTAGTTGGCAAAGCTCAGCTGTAGCGCATTACGTAGTTCATTGAGCACCATGGAACCAATGACCATTTTCTCACAGTTAACCAAAATAAGCAGCGACTGCTCGTCCGCCTGCCATTGCAGCGTTAGTAGTACTAGACTTTTGGAGCCCAGTGTTTGGCCTGCAAAACAATGCTGCTGACCCGTTGACGAGCTGTACGTATGCGCTACATTAACACACTCGTAGATCTTTTGCTTTAAGGCCATCACATCGAGTAGCTCTCGCTTCAGGCCACGCAGTTCGCACTGATGCTCGTTCATGCCACGCAATTTGGCGCGTTCCTCGCGATGACAACTCTCACCGATTTGCACGGCTCTTATGAGTTCACCCACGGGTGGTTTCAGTTGAATTCTTGCACTACCCGCACTTGACAGCAGCTCAAAGTCAATCGCATGTGTTGTATCATTGAAATCCACTCCGAGTATGCCACTTGTTGTCTGCTGTGGCTGCAACTGTGCAATCGGTGCGAATTCACTTAGTTGCATTCCTGCGGGCAGTGTCTGTTGTCCCATCCGTATGCTGGTCAGCTCCTTGTCGCTGTGATTGTGAAACTGCAGCTCAATCGAGCACATGGCAGCGGAATAGAGATGCGGTGCTCGAGTGAATCGGTAACTAAGCTGTAACCCGTGCCCTGTTACCTTGTTGAGCAGTTCCTTGTGCTTGAATTCCGTGTGCGAGGAACCGACGAGCTCTATACGATTGCTCGCCTGTTGTGGCTGCAGCGTCACCTGATTGGGTAGCATCGGTGTGCCTGCAAAGAAGTTGGGTTTGAGTAAACTTTTCTCTCAATATAGTATATTTGTTTCTTTTTATCTATCTATCTCGCTTCTGCTGGTGCAGCCAGCCCAGTAAAAAAGGTACAATGAGCTTATAAGTTTGTGGCAAATATAGAAACACAAGAGTGAGAGTCTACAATAAATACTGTCTGTTTATCGTGCTTGAGCCCAGTACAATTCATTGACAATGAGTTTATTAGTTTGTGGCAAGTATTTGCTATCTTTTTACTTCCTCTGTTAATCTAACTTTATTTGGCTTGGACTGACCACAAGGCGTAGAATGATCGGTCTAGTTTGTGGAATTTATAAATAAACCTCTTTTAAAAGAGTTTTTTAACAGTCTCTTTTTCTCGCTTCTTTTAGTTTTGAGTATGTTTTAAGTCCAGCATAAAACGAATGCCATGAGCTTATAAGTCAGTGATAAGTTTGTAAGAAAACTATTGTGAACCTACAAGACTTACTCATTCTTCTGTTTCATTTATCATGTATTTGACACAGACCATTTATGGTATATATGTATAGTATATATATAAATCAAATCAGACCTTTATTTATAGCTTTCTCTCCCGCTTTGTTTGACTATCTCATTCTAGGCAGTTCTACTAGAGAATCTATATTTTATTGTTATTTCATCATTTAGTGTCAATTAAAGTCAATTTGTGCTATAGCAGCGAATAAATCTAAATTAAAGTGAATACCTGAAAAAACCTACAAATTTAACTGGATTCTATTAAAGCATAAAATTCTATGAATTATAAAAAATAACCCAAGTTCCTACTATCCCTCTTTAATATATACATTTTATATATTCCTTAATAAAATGAATTATTTTTTGTGAGCGAACTTTGGATACATATTGGAGCTACTTCCAATTAAAATGCAATTGAATTGCTTTATAATTCTTTTTAACAACAGCTGCACGATGATCAGACATTGAAAAATGAAATTCTTCAAGTATACAGGTTTAAAACTAAAAAATAATATGAATGTTGGTTGAGATTCCTTAAAAATTCCGGCTTTTACTTTCAACTAATCAACACCCACGACAATCGGTAAGGGAAAGTATTAAAGATTTAGATCAAACCCCTTCTGACGCTACTTACCGGGTGTAAGGAAACCACCCAGCGAAGGCGTCATCACAGGTCCAATGGGCGGAATGTCATCCAAGTCCAAGAGCAGATCTAAATTGCTTTTGTTCGCTTTCGTTGCTTCTTTTTCGGCTTGTGGCTTTGCTGGCTTCTCTTGAGTCTTCGAGGAGGGCGTAGGCGTAGCCTTCTGTTCGCTGTCGCTGCCGGAATCATTGGACTCGCCATCATCGCTGCTGCTGTCGCTGGAGAAGGAGGACTCGGCGCTGTCCGAGGTACCGGAATCACCGATGTCGTTGTTGTTTAACGGAGGAGGAGCAGCGGGCGTGGAGGCGGTGGTGGAGGCAGTGACTTGGGCTACAGTTGCCGTAGCATTAGGACTGTCATCGATTAGTTTGGGCGTCACAATAGCCACCGCTTTGGTTGTTTGTTTTCGGGTTTGTGCTTTCTCCTCATGATCGCTTTCATCGCTGCCATCGGAGGAGGCGGAACTGTCGCTGCTGGAGTCACTTGAGGAGCCACTGCCGCTGCCACTGGACTCCGAGTAAGCCGAAGACTTATCCGACTCCGAGAGGAAGCCCTTCTCCCGCTTGCTTGTTGCTCCCGTTGCCGCAGATGTCTTTTGTCGGCCGGGACTCTCCATCGGTAGTTTCTCCTGCATGTAACCCTCAATGTTGCGCACACTGGAATCGGGTGCAACAGCGGGGAACATGGGCAGCTCCTTGTAGCCCGTAGCATGCATGTTCAGATAGTGGGACAACGATCCCAACTGATAGAGATTACTGTCCCGATACTTGCTCTCCGGCAATGGAGCCGGTTTGGCAGCCAAGAAAATCTGACGAGCGTGTTGGGTAAGAACGCTACTCTCACCGCTAGCGGGAAAGATGAATTGCCTTAGGAAGCGTGCACGATCACGTACATCATAGTTGGTATCATAGCGAGCCAAGGTGAACACATATTGGCACAGCAACGAAGTCTGCTCCGGATTGGTTAGAAACAATTTGACGCCAAGATTTAGGATCTGCAGCTTCACCACATCCTGTTCGTCCACAAAGGATTTGGCCATTTTACGTAGCACATCGGGTGCTATAAGCGGTACCTTCTCGTTGTACTCTCCAATTAGCCATATGATGGCTGCTCTGGCTGCTGCCACATTTATGTAGTCTATTAACTTGGCCATTTGGGTGATAATCTCAAAGTGCTCGGCGGCTTTGCTTTGCAGGAGTTTCTTGATCACGACTACACTCTCGGCAACAACGTGTTCTGTGGGTAAAGAGAAAGCAAAATGGAAGTTAGTAGCAGCAATGATAGACTTTCAAATACTCAGTGTTGGCGATGTAACACTTATGATTTTATCCAATACAAAAATTATAAATAAATATAAAATGAAATCATAAATAAAATGAATTACTAAGAATTTAAGAGCGGAGTGTGCTCGACAGTAAGTACTCGACAGTATAAGTACTTTGTGATATTAATAATAATAATGAGTTTATCTAAAAGAGCTTTACACCAAGTTTGTGGATCCCAGTTCTAGCCTTTGAGTTTAGACTAGTATCATAGACAGACATATATGGCTATAACAAACCGTTTGCTGGGGTTCATCAATAGAATTTATAGTTTAAAGGCTAGGAACATTTACGCCTTTAGTAACTTAAGTACATTTTTCGCTTAGAAATTCTTACTGCGCCGTGGTCCCCCTTGAAGAGTTAGGCTTAAAATGGATTTAGTTCTTATGCTTAGAATTCTGGAAGATAAATTAACTAAATCATGAAATAAAATCTCTCTCTCTCTAAGATCAAAAAGATTAAGGAGACTAACAGGCAGACATGGCTTCAAGAACAGCAACAAAGGAAACCCTTAGCATTTAAAGTCTACTACAAACACTATTATTAAGTTAAGTTACTCTTGTACTGGGTAATGCATTACAAGACTACAATAAAAGGAATGCTACACACTCGTTATACTCTCTGCAAGAGTATATTGGGTTTGTGAAAATGTATGTAACAGGCAGAAGGAGGCGTGGCAGACCCCATAAAGTATATATATTCTTGATCAGCATCACAAGCCGAGTCGATATAGCCATGTCCGTCTGTCCGTCTGTCCGTCTGTCTGTCCGTCTGTCCGTCTGTCCGTCCGTATGAACAAACAGATTTCAGAGATGGTAAGAGCTACAAGTGCGAGCTTGGTCTCAATCGATCAGATATTTAGTCAGTCAATACAAGAATCTTTTTTTTTTTCGATGCCACGCCCACTTCGCCCACAATGATGAAAAAACTAGACACACCTCGGAAAAAATAGGTGTTTTGGGCGAATATCTCAACAACTATTGCACCTAGGATCACCAATTTTGGTATGGAGGTTCCTAGCGACATCCTAAATGCATTGACATTTAAAATTTTGGACTGCCACGCCCCTTTTTCCCACAATTAATAAAAATTAAAAAAATATTTTTAGGCGTTTGTTAATATAGTACAGTATTGTAATTTATAATTCGTGTGAAGACTAACTATATCAAACTATTCTGAAAGGCGCATTGAAATCGCACTATAAACAAGAAAACTAGAAGCGTTACAATATTGTTAACTGAATGCAATATCTTGTATGAGTGCAAGCGAGATAGAAACATACAAGCACATATTCGAATGTTTTCGCTGCCTGCGTGGCGGCAGCGCTGCCCGCAGTCGCTGGCCGCGCTGAATACACACATACATACATACATGTATATGCATCATATATTGTCAAACGTATGTGTATTCGCAAACAGACAAATAGATGTATGTGTGATTATGCTTAGATTGTTTTTGTTTCAACGTGTTTTAATGCAAGTACTACACATTGTAATATCTCGATACCGATTTTAATAAATTAATCGGGAAAAAAGGCAGAGAGTATTTTACGGTCGGGCTTGCTCGACTGTACTTTCCTTACTTGTTTTACTGTCCATTACTAAAACTCCTAGAAGTTAAATCACCCTTTTACTAATTATTACCTTACCATCATGATTGGACAGCAGATGAACCAGTCCACTGAGGCACGTTTCAGTGACGGCTTTGATGCTCGCCGCACAGCGTCCGATGGCCTGAATTGTGGCCGCCACAAAGGGACGATCGCTGCTGGAGATATATGTCTGGAATTCCCGTAGAATCAGGGAAATGCTGGAAGCCGATGCCAGATTGGTGAGTATATCCAGTTTGAGAAGCTTTAGATGCGTTGGATCGCTGGTGCGCACGAAGAACGACTTGAGATGGGGCTCAAAGATTGCCTTGCGTCTCGCGGACATTGAAGCAATGCAATTGAGGACCACACTCTGAACCTCCTTATGGGATCGAAGCAGGCGTATCAAGGCCTTGGCAATCAATTGCACCTCATTTCGAGGCGCCACATGATGGTAGAGTTGCGCTACAGCCATAACAACGGATGCATTACGGGATTGTAGCAAGGGTTTTGTCTGTCGGAGCAGCAGACGATGGTCCAAATCGATGTGATAGCTACTCGTGTGATCGTTGTCATCATTGTCCTTGTCATTGCTATTCGCATTCTGACGGGATTTGCTGTTGGTCTTGCTCTTAGCTTTGTTGTCGTCGTTGTCATCGCTGGAGGCCTCGTCATCGCTGCTCGAATGGGAGGATTCATCATAGAAACGTTCATTTGACGGCGCATCGCCATCGTAGCCATCACATGGCTCCTCATCTGCATTAGGATCAACGAACTGTGTGCGCGCATAGCGTGTCAACATATTGATGATAATCACCTGTCCCCATTCATCCACATCCACCAGCAGATTACACAGCTTGCGGTAGTTCTTGTGTATGAGATCCACACGTTCCGGACACACCTGGACAAGGCAAATTCCGAATGAAAACTAAACAAACTTGGTGTCTAAGACCTTACCTCATCAAAGGCCATGACGGCAGAGCCCACTACTAGAGTGGTACGGTCCGAGAGTAGCTTCTCAATAACCATAACCAGCTCATCCTTCTGTTCCGCATCTAGTGAGTATAACTTGGGTATGGCATGTGCCGCTGTCTTGCGCACATATGGACTCAGATCGGCGGCACTGTCGCGTATGGCCAACATCACAATGGGCACAATCATGCTAACCCTTATGGAAGAGAGTACACGCAGTGCTGAGGCGCGTATCAATTGATTGGGATCCTTCAGAGCACGCTGGAATGTTGATATGGAGAGCAAAGCCAAATCCTGTTGCTCCTCTGCATAGCGCACCAAGTAAACATACACCAATTTCTTGACCTCAATATTCTTGGACACAACGTTCTTGACAACAGCAGGAAAGAGATCACTGGCATCACGTCCACGCGCAATCATGCCAATTATACGCTTCATGGCCTCCAGCTTGAGACCATCTTTGTTGCTGTCCAGCATTTGCTTTAGATCATCGTGTTTACGGCCATCGCTCTGAAAGAATGCTGCTCCACTCGCCGGATCTGCACCGAATTCCACATCAAGTCCCAGCTGTGGACGATCCCCGTAGGCGGCTACTGAAAATGGATTACTCGATGCATTCGATTGCATCTTTGCAGGCGGCTGCTTGGGATAAAGGGAGCACTAGAATTGTTGCTGCTGCTGCGCTGCTGCTGCGGCCGCTGCTGCTTTCTACAATTATTTTCGTTGTATACGTATTTGCGATTGCAGTGCTTGCGTATGTGGGTGAGTGTTTTGTGCGTGGGCGAGTGAAAGCGTCGACGTTATCGTCTGAAACCTGCTAATATTAATAATAATACACTCCACTTGGCAACGATACGGCGAATTCGTCTACATCAATTGGCAATACGCTGTGGCATATCTGAAACAGAAGACACTTTTGCACTGGCACTGCAAAATTGTATGCTACTATTCGATAACAAAAGTGTCCACGAGTACGATTTCAGATATCGACAATAAATCGAATGTGTTGTTTTCAAGCTTTAATAGTAGCATTAATTTGTTTTCAAAGACCTTTTCATTATTGTTATTGCTTTTAAATTGAATGATCTTATTTATTTTTATTTGTTTATTATACAGAGCTTTTGTCACACATTTGATTTGCTGAGTCGAAAAACTCTGAACGATTTTTCAATGGCGAGCTTTTCGGTGTGGTAAATAATGTATAACTGTCATTTAGCGACCAATCAATACAATATCAGTGATCAGCTGCTATCGATTATATTGCTGAACGCAGCCATTGCATTGATCCGTTGCATGTATTCGATAACTGCATTTTCCAAACACAATTTAGATTAATTTTAATTGTATACCACTAAGAAGTAAATGTAATGGAATTTACAAAAGCAAGCAGTATTAAAAAAAAATGTTTTCCACGCGTGATCTTACATCGAATATAAACTCGATATCTTTGTTTTGCAGTGCGAACGTTTTTTTTTCTATGCCTATCGATAATCGATATAGACTACCAACAACAACAGCCGCTGTTCGGTGGTTAGAGCAGACCAGACTAAACCTGAGCCGCAGAACGTCAATTAATGGTCAACTATCATTAAAAACAGAAAGAGCGCAAACAATTTAGGGAAAGCAAAATGAACTTTCCGCTGGCTAACTCAAACAAGGATACGCTGCGTGCGGCGTGCAAGAAATGCGGCTATGCTGGTCACCTGACTTACCAATGCCGCAATTTTCTCAAGGTAAGCAAAATGCCGCAAAAACACACAACACACAAACAACAACAACAACAGCGGCAAAGACATTAAAACATGAAGAACAAGAAAATAACACGCGTTATGCATTTTTTTTCAATTGTGGCTGTTTGTTTTAACTTTTCAGGTGGATCCGAACAAAGAGATACTGCTTGATGTGGAAAGCACCAGCTCCGACTCAGAACTTGACTACTTGACACCGTTAACCGAGCTGCGCGCTCAGGAGCTGAAAGGTGGCGATATTGCACCAGCTGCAACGGCAGCAACAACAATAACCGCTAGCAAACAAGATAAGACAAGCAAAAGTATCAAGAAAAGCAAGAAGAAAAAATCATCCACAACATCAGCAGCGAAACACACAAAAGCGGATCGTCATAAGAAGCGCAAGAGAAAGAGCAAGAAACACAAGAAGAGCAGCAGCGGCAATAATGGTGAAGGTGCCGGTGGTGGTGATGGTAGTTGTGTTGTTAGTGACGAGCCCAAAATAAAAACGAACAGCAAGGAAGTGTCAAAAAAACACAAGAGCAGCAGCAGCAGCAAGAAATCAAAACGTCGCCGTGCTGCCAGTACCAGCAGCAGCAGCGCAAGTTCATCAACATCATCGTCTTCCGATAGCGATTCATCAACGGATTCATCGAGCAGCGATACAGAGTCGGATTCATGCGATAACGAGGAGTCGAGCACTAGTGAATCGGATGAATATGGACGAAAAAAGAAACGTCAAGGGAAATACAAACGCAAAGCGGAATCGACAGCACCGCGACGCAAGAAGGCAAAGGCCCAACGTAGTCGGCATCGTGTCGGCGGTTCAAGCGCACCGGGCGCCAGCAGTTACCTCAGCAGCCTCAGCGATAGCAGCACCTACTAGCAACGACTACTCCAAAGCACATTTTCATATTTTTATTTTTTAGTTTAAAGTGAGCAAATTAGGCTAGTTATTATGCTGGGCTTACACTGCAATTTGCTATCTGCCAGTTGTGATTCAGTGTGAACCCAGCATAACTATTATTCCACAATGAGCGCATTCACATGAAACCAATGTGAGCACAGCTGTCGGATCAGCGAAACAAGCGCTTCCTCAAAACATAAAAAAAATATACATATATATAGTAATAAACCCATAGCAGACTGCCCGACATATGCCACACCAGAACACACACCTACACTCATACACACAAACAAACACACGTAGACTTGTCTTAGTGTTAAGTTAAATAAGATCCTCTACTGAATGAAATGTTTTTTGATTTTGCAACAATACAACAAATCAGTTTGTACAAAATTGTTGAATACGCACATTTGGTTTTATTATTTTTCGAGAGAAAAACAAATAGGAGGAAAACACTTTCTTAGTAATGCAAAACATTTGGCATTTCCGTAACTAAATACATATTACAGTGTGAACCCAGCTTAATTCCTGGAGAAAGTATGTCAAATGTAAACAAACGGCAACAAATTCAAAGTAGTTACTTGTTATCGATATGTCGATAACACACGAACGTTTAAGCGGCAACAATAAAATACTTTCGATTGCTTTTGAGTTTTTCATTTTAACTATTTTATATATTTTTAAATTAATTTGATTGCAAATACTATGGAATGCAAAGCCCCAAAAGGTTTCTCACAATTATATACTATGATAATTTAGCATTAAAATCTGAATACGGTACAATAAACAGAATAACTAAGCAATAGACATACATAAGTAATACAGTGAACCCATACACGCGCATATGTTTGTATGTATGTGTGTAGAGTGGTAATACAGTAACATTAAGGTGGCGATGTCGCCTTCATGGATGCTGCTGAAGAGGAAACAGATCCAATGTTGGGAAAATTGAGGAGTGCACTCTGTAGCACATTCACACGTCGCTCGAGTGTATTAATTTTGCAGACATATTGGTCACAGTTGGCACAGCTCGTTGTTGTTGATAGCGAGGCAGCACTGCTCTCGGCATTCATTTGATTGGACATGGCCGTTACCAATGCGGTATTTTGCTTCTTGAGATCGTTGTTCTGCGACAGAAGCTCCTCGCACAAGGCACACGTGGATGCACGCAACTCAGCCAGCGACTGCTCCCGTGCTTTAAGACTCTTTATAAGTATACGATTTTGTTTCTTAAAATCAAGTAATTTTTGCTCAAGCTCAAGTAACTCATCCTCATTATCGGTGGATGGGTTAATGGTATTGATACTATCATTTAGTTGGCTTACACTGCTGTTGTTCAATCTTCCCATTGCCTGCAGCAATATGCTGTCCATCTTCTTTACATCCTGCTTCGGCTGCTGGTGAAGAGAATGCTCTGCAGCGGAGTCAGCTTCACTGAACTGCACGTGCGAACCATTGGCAAGACGGCACATGGCCTGCAGTATGGTATCCATTTTCTTATCCATGGCATGCCCAGTGGCTCGTTGCTCATCTAGATAAGTCTCCAGTTTGTTGCTGCGTCTCGAATCGGCTGGAGCATCAGATGACATCATGTTACTACTAGCACCAATTGGTACCAATGCCTTAGTGATTGGTATGGCAGTACGTTGGGTCGTCAGGTTATCCTCCGTTGACTGTGTGGACTCACTTTCGCTGTCATAGCTACTGGCTACATCGTTCTCATCGGCTGATGCTTTTGATGTCTGTCGCGGTGTTGGTTTTGGTTTTGCCGGTGTCTCCGACGATGGCACTGGTGTGGAAGCCGACGTGGTTAGCGCTGTTGGTGATGTGTTTGTTGAGACAGTGCAAGATTTAGTTTCCTTGGACTCCTCATTGCTCATTAGCTCGATAGGCAGCCCAAGATTGAGTAGCGCTTCGGTGAATTCTTCCTCATCGCTGGTCGCTTCGAAGCGTAAACTCCAGAAGTGCTGCTCATCATCATAGAACTGCATATAGGATTCACGTAATATCAAATTGGGTGTACCCTCTCTGGGCGACGATGACGTTATAGACTTGGTCATTAACAATGTGCTGAGCAAATGGTTACGACTCTTGTAGATAACCAATTTGGATGCTCCAGCTCCATTGCGTGATAAGGCAACCCCCACACGTCCCACATGATCGCTGCCTTTGTAGCCATTAGCGACTTTGGCCACCACGGTGCTCCATGTATCCAAAGATTTACTATCCATTGGTTTATTGCGCGTCCCGCTAGAATGTGGTTTTGATTTATGTTTTTGTTCAGTTGGTTTTTTAGTTTGCTTGTGAGATGAATGCGGTTGATAGCGTAAATTATTGGTTTCGCTTTGCAGCGGTTTGTCATCATCCTCGAAAATCTGGCGTAGATTACGCGTTCCTTCCGTGCTACAAAGGACACATTAGATTACGTTGGATTGCCGCTCTTGGGGCATCGCTTACCTGTGCATTTTATCAAAGAATTCTTCGTACGATTTTTCGTTTTCGAAATCCATTCAAATTTTGTACTTCTCAGCTCGGTTCCGAGCTTGATAATAAATGTTTATTCTCTTTGTCGTGCGACGAGTGCTCCACAGCGCCTACTTTGATGGCCCCCAAAATCAGTATTTTACAACAGCTGATTTATTTGGTATTTTTTCTAGAGCTGAGCGATATTTATATCGATGCTATTTGAGACACGTATTTTTAAATGATTCCGACTGCGTTCACCACACATAAAGGATTAGAAATTTTAGCATCTTTAATAGCCTATGCCATTAACTTAATAATAAATGTTTACTACTATAACTTTTTTAACCTTCATGGTTGGCTATGACACCATAATCAAAATTTATAGTGTAACTTGAAAATGTTTACAATCAATTAATCTATAATGCTGGTTGATTATTTTTTAAACTTTTTTCAACGTTGTTAACTCAATTTGGTTTTTATGAACATTTACAATGATATTAAGAAAACTGTTGTGTTTCATAATTTATTAAACACTTGATGTACACTATTTTATCGAGAAGTCGATAATATTTAAACATTTAGGCGGCAGCATAAACAGCTGTTCGCTAACAGTTGACGATCCAAAGTTCACTTCCCCAATGTGTTTTGTTTACATCATTCGCATAACAAGTTCCTAACAAAGTCGAATTGTTTACGTGGAAATGTTATTACAAAAGTCCCGAAAATTATGCGCTCAAATGCTCCAACGTCAGGTGCTACAGCTGACATGGCGGCAAGTGCAAACCGCCGCCCCTAACAAAGTACCCACAGATGAAGAAATTCTCTGTCTCCTGCAGGACGAGCAGCGTGATAAATGCATGGCCAAATTACGCAATTTACCAACCTTCGAACGGCCCAAATCGATGCTGTTCAGTAGGCGAGAAAAGAGCTCAGCGGCAGTGCTCATAGCGCTCTGCGTGGAGCGTGACACGTGAGTGGAATCTCTGATATTAATACTCGGTGGTTACTAAAGCCCTAAACTTTTGCAGGAATCAAGTCTCGATGTTGTACACCCGCCGATCCCGACATTTGCGCAGTCACACGCTACAAATCTCATTTCCCGGCGGCATGCGTGACGACGAAGATAAAAGCTACATTGACTGTGCACTTCGCGAGACAGAGGAGGAAATTGGCTTACCACGCGAACGTGTAGAAATTTGGGGTGAATCCAAGCCAATTGTGCTGCCGCGTGTTTCTTCCATTGTGCCTGTAGTGGGCGTAGTTAAGGATTTCCATGTGTCCGAACTAAAATTAAATCCCGATGAGGTTGAAGAAATAATTTCTGTACCACTCAAAACGATGTTGTTGCCAGCAACCACACGACATACTCAATATAGACTGGGTTATAGTGGACCCGTCTTTGTCGTAGATCATTATCGCATCTGGGGCATTACGGGCTATTTAACCTACGTATTCCTGCGTTGCCTGCTGCCCAGTAACATGATAAGCGAACCTCTTAAAGCGAACATTAAATACATAAAACCTTATAAGATACCACCGAAACCAGATAATAGATTGTTCGATTGTTAAACTAAGCTGTACATAAGTGTGATTTTTAAAATCTGTTATTGTTAATAAAGAATGTTGACCGAATCTATTAGCTTTTGACTTGTTAAAAGCAGCTTTTCTTTAAGTATCTACCGATTATTTTAAAGGATTCTTTAAGAATAATGAACATAAGTATTTCAACTCACAGTTTTAGTCTTAAGTCGCTACTAATGTTAAATATTTATAAACAAAAGACAACTTAGTATTTCGCGCAGTTTTATTAACTATATTCTAGATGTTCACGCAAGAAGAAAAATGGACTACACTAAAATCTACTTACTATATACCAACATATAAGTATCTTCCTAACCTACCCCAGCCATAACGCTCCTACAGGTTATCAAATAATTTATTTGGTTTTGCTTGCTTTTTATGGAATTGATTTAGATTGGTAGTTTATTTTACAATTGTGTTCATATTGTATATATTCATACATATAATATATGTATATGTCTAACAAAATTTGTATAATTGCGTGTATGTGTGTGTTGCACAATATTGTTTTTATTGTTGTTTGTTTTATACTTTTAGTGTTAACATTCATACATATATGCAATAAATATTTTTCTTGTTTTGAGTATATATTATATTTACACACATATTATGTTTCAACATTGCAATCCTAAATACCTAATGGAAAACTACTCATGAGAGTTAACTTCTGATTCGGATCGTGTTTCCGTTTCCCTTCCCGTTTCTGTTTCCACTTCTCTAACGGTTTTCACTGCCGTTTGCGTTTCCTCAGTCGTTTGTACCGCCGTTGCATCCAAAGTTTTTTGATTCATCGGATGTGGAGCACGACAGTCATGCACTTGATTAGTCACTGTTATATAACAGCTACCACAAAGTCTTACGGGATTGAAAAGCTTTTCAAACGGCAAAGGCGCCCAAAATTCCGAGCAGTCAGCACAGAAAATTTCTCCACATGATCTGCAATTAAAAAACAAATAAATATATTATACGATAAGTAGCCTTCAAACTTAACAATTTGAAACCAGTTTAAATGTTAATTATTAATTATATTATTATTAATATAATAATAACAATTTGTGTTAATCGAATAATGTTGTACAAAATGAGAAAAATATTTAAACACACAGCCAATCATCTGACATCGATTAGCTCGTCAATCAAACATTCATTCAATCATAACAAATTTATTAGCCATTTCCAAATCACTGACTCAATTCTTAGGCTGGGTTAAGTTGACAAAAAACTATTTTGAACATTAACAAATTTGTTGTTTGGTTGTGTGTAGAGTGTTTTTTGTTTCAATTGTTTAATGAATGAGTTTGAGTTCAGAAATAACAAATAAAATAAGTTGAAAAGAAATAGTTTATCGTGGGCTTTAACTAGAATTATTGTGTACTTTTCAAGGATTTTTGTTTAGTTGTCTACAGATTTTAAGAAGACTAAGTTAAGTAAATACTAAAAATTTGTTAGAATTGCTTTGATTCTTTTCTGTAAGAAGAATATAACTAGCAAGGTTAGTTTTATCACAAAATCAGGAAGGTTTACCTCCAAAAACCAAAAAGGTCTAAAAGAAAGTCCAAGCTACGTTGAAAAATTAATTGGATCATTAAGTTGAAGAATATATTTCTTAAAAATTATACTATACTACTCTTTTCGTAGGGGTATCGTAACGGAAAGATTTTGTACCTTAGTTAGTTAGGAACTAGTGTCAGATCGATTGTATTGAACAAAAAGTAATAATGGTTAAAAAAAAACAAATTAAAATAGTTTTGGGCGAAAAAAACAACACAAAACAAGTTAAAAGTAAAAGTGAGAGGGTAAACAAAAACAAAAGAAAATCAAATATGATAATGAGAAGAAGAAAAATAGGTTAATGTTGAAATGCGCACCGACAATGATGTTTTCTTCGTCCAAGCCAGAATTCAATTTGACAATTTGAGCAACGCGAAACGGCATGATCTGGTACCCAAAGGACACTCGAAGCCTTTTTCTCTTGGATCGAGCAAGTGGCATACGATGATGGACCACTACGTTCCTCAACGGCTTCCCAAGAACACGTCGACGCATTTTCAACAATATCCGATCCGTTTTCCTGAATAAAATGTAATATAATTAGTCCAACTTGAACTTTAACCATCATCACATTCGTCAAATGACCTAAATAATATATTAGAGTTTTGGTTTTGTGTGTGTGAAAATAATCCAGCCAATTTAAATTGTCGGAATTAAGTCAGGAGTTTTAGAGTGCTTAGTAATATAGATAGATATGGCTGGATATATTCATCTCATCTTGTTGTCTTTTTTATGATACACAACCGTACAGACAACATTTAAGTTTAAATTTGTTTGTATGCTTGTGTTGGACTGGACTACAGCTCAGTTTGTTTATAATTACATGCTCGACATTTGTTGAGACAACGCTGTTGCAGCTCGGACATCCTTTTTGCAGTAAAGCCAAACGCATTCCATGAATTTCACGCAGCAAAACTTCTTCACGTAGCTACAAGCAAATATAGCGCCTCTTTAAATAATTGAATCATAAATAAATTTAATTAAATACTTACCTTGTGCTCTTGAACAATCTGATGTAGTCTTATGTTCTGTTCACTTAAGCCGTGAGCCAAGCCATCGGGACAGGAGAGCAGCGGAGAGGTAAATGGTGTTCGTTCCTGTGAGCCTTGAGGCGTCGGAGGTAATGATATCAGACCAGATGATGGAAATTGCAGTGCGCTATCGTCAATAAATCAATTTAAATTAATAAAAGTTATATTTGTCTTTAAGATCTAGATAACTAAGCAGACAAATGTCATTCTAAAGAATTTTTCTCTTAATCTACTATATACTTACCCCATAGTGTCGGTGTACTTCAATTGAGAGTTTTCACGATTTAGACTCGACCAGAGCATATTCCTGCGCATCGGAATGCCCGATGTGGACACATCGAAATTGGCAAACGTATTGCTCAATCTGGGGTGTTCCGGTGATGATGGTGCACAGTCTCCATTATTAACTGATGCAACGCCATTTGAATCCGACGCTGAATTCAATTCTTTGTCAACGTCGTTGGTGACCTGGACATCCGAATGTGGAGGATTGTATGTCTCGGATTTATCTAAGGTTGAGTTCACACTCTGTTGAAAGTATCGCAGACTGTTGGGTTTCACATGGACACGGGGCAAATGATTGTAACTTTGACTGATCTTATTTGTGTGGACAGCAAATGGTAAATCGGTCTTTTTATCTTGAGGTAAATCAACGGCGTCTTGTTCTAAAGGCACATCATCATCAACAACAACATCATTTCCATCTACACGATCAACATTATCAGCATTATTAACGCTTTCATTATTTGCAATTTGATTAGCTGTAACATTTTGTGATAATCCACCGTTTGATGTTGCGCCTTTAATAGATTCTATAGGAATTATTGTATCCGTACTAGTATCGATTTGGCCCTGACCTTGGCCAATCCATAGATTTCGGCTATTATCATTATCACTAATGCTTTCATCACAACAAAACGATGGCGCATCATCTGCAAATTAAACAATGGAAATGTTAAGTTAATTAAACTTAATAAATTAAACTTTATGGCTTACCATTTGGTGTCGTTAAGGGCTCGGAATCGATGCGCTGTATTGTGATTTTTCCATTTAAGGTTGACGATTCGCCATTCAATATATCACATTGTATTGAACAAGTGCTTTGGTCATTGTTTAATTCGGATAACAAACTGTTGGAAGCATTTTGTGCATTCTCCTGTTCTTGATTCTGATCTTGTTCCAGATCATCTTGGTCCTCTTTAAGCTTTGAACTGTCACAGGCATCATCCGTATCCGAATCCTGTTTGATATCATGTTTAGCTACAATTATGCATTCCTTTGCTTCCGAACGTATGTCAAACATTGAATTACTATTTCCATTTAGATTTAGGCCATCTGTTACACTATAAATATAAATTTAATTTAAGTGATCATTGAAAAATATATAAATTTATATAAAATTTACATTGATTCGACGGCTAAATTGGGATCACTGGATCTTCTCGATATCGTGCTCTGTGTTAAATCGTTTGTAGCCACATTTTCGCTTGAACGTGTTTTAGCCGATGAGCCTATAAATATATAAACAGTTAATTTTTTGAGTAGAACTGATTATTAAAATCGTTCACTTACCGCTAACATTGCCATTACTGTTGCCAGTATGCACGTTCGCTCTTTCAGTGTTTTGTAGAGGAAGATCGGTACCATTTTTATTGCCTAAACTGCCCAAATAGACATCGGACCAAAAGTGTAAAAATCGCACATTTTGTGCTGGCCAAAGTACCTAATTAAAACAAAATGTTATCATAAGGCGTATATACATATGTAGTGTATGCATATGTTAATACATTATGTTATCAGTTATACCTTATCAGTCTCATGCTTATAGAGTGGATTTCTATACATTGTTTCCGCTAAAAATGGCCAAACTGAGAATGTACGATCAAAGACCGAATTTTCGATTCGTTCTCTTAACGAATTGCATAGGAACGTGCCAAAGAGACATGACAATGAATGTTGCGCCAATTTAATCTATAAGAAAGCATAAAAATATTATATTTTAACAAACTATAAATATTGTTTATGTTTAGCTTTGTGTATTACCAAATAGCCTATGCTGAACTCAAAGCTACATGGATATTGTTTATGTATTTGATGCACCAGATCGAGCCATTGTAGAAAAACAGGACAACGTTCGTTTGTTTCATCCGAATTTGGTCCGTTGCCGGAGCGATCAGCAAACTTGTGGCCAAAGTTTAGCCATTCGCGCTCCACTAATACTCGAAATCCCTAGAAAAATAAATCACGGAAAGATATATTTAAATACAATGCTTGGATAAACTTTTGATAGTGTCGAAAACTTACTTCAACTGTTCGATAATAGGGATCCAGACATATTTGCGCTGTTGCCACAATTTGTGGTGTACGATCCCAACCATCGGAGCAGTGAACCAACACGGGACGACCATTCTTCTCAATGGTATGGACAACCGTCATGGTTGCACTCATCAGACCCGACAGATGTTGCATCCACATTGTTTTCTCCAATTGACCGAGCCAACTGTTTAATTATAAAATATAAATTAGTTTGGTTTAGGTAAGAAGTAATGTAACTATTTTAAATTAGTTGATTTAGTTATACTTACTTAGGATCGTCTGGCGATGACGCACACAGCTGACGAACGGCATGAAAACTCTTTCTTATCGCATGTATATTACCCAAATTCATGAATTCGATTTCAGCACATGGATAATACTCGATACACTCACAGCCGCCACCGCGAGCTCGATTTGTAACCGCTGATGTATAACTGCGTGCATCGACAATGAGAATTTTCTATGGAAATTCGATATAAATATATATGGTATTATAAATATTAAAAAGCTTATGTAAACTTTTTTAATATAAAGTTCCCGGAAAAAAACTTAGTTTCTCGACCTCAAAAGTTGGTGCTATTTTATCATTCCTAAGTGTTCATAAACTTACTCTGATTTCATCCAGTGCCAGTTCCTCGTGTGATGAATCCCCCAACGAAGGGGAACTTTGTCCCGAGGAGCCATTCTCTCCATTGGTATTGTTGCTATCCTTCTCCTTGGCCTGTCGCCTAGCATGCTCACCCCTATCGAAGGCACAGGCATCCGCTAAAGCTTTTAATAGCTGCTCATCCTTGTAGTTACGCCAGCCGAGCCAACCAACTTCGGGTTGACTGCAACGCGCCAATATAGCGCCAGATTTCTGATGACGCCAAACGACAGCGGGCAAACGACGTGAGCCACGAAAATTGGCAATATTGTGTAGCATTTCATCGGTGATGCAGCATGGAACCAGCAGCTTTTGCGGATACGATGGACATAGTTTGAACTCTGTATTGGCGCTGGAGATGCGCCACGAACCATTTAAATCGAAGCCGAGACGAGTGACTTCATTTTTAAAATCATTTTCATAGCAAAATGCGCGCTGTAAACGATGTAAATGTTCGGCATTTTTTGTTGAAAATCCATTCGTGTCGCTGAGAGATTTATGTGCCAATTGTGTGGCGTTACTGAGGCGCTCCTTGTTGCTAATTATGTCACAGGTCCAGGAATAGAAGGGAAATGCGAAAAGTGTTTCTAACGTTTCAGGTACACCAATTAACAATTGTATGCGACGTTGCCATTCCAAGCACTGTTCGGCCGTTGGAAATGAGCATTTGACGGTGCTGGCATCTTTACAATTAACAATCAATTGGAAAAGATCCCGGACTTGAACCGATTCGATGAGTCCCAGCGGTATATATGTCTCAAATGTTGTTGTCGTCTTCTTCGAGAGAAATATGCGATAATTGGACAAGGCCAAAATTCCATCATCGCTGCGTCCTAAATAATTTATTGACTCGCCGGCAACTGAATAAAGAATTAACATGTATTATTTACTTATTTTAATATGTATAAATAATTCTACTTACGCTCCTGAAATGGAACAAACAATTGAGAGTCCTCCTTTTCCATTTGGGATTTTGGATATGATTCGGCGGCTCGTATAAAACAAATCGATGGGGGCGGTGATCCATCTGACATCATGTGTTGAGACTGCAAAATACCCATAAGTATATTATTTATATAAATATTCCATACAGTTGCTCATAAAAATGTACTTAAACCAAAAACAATTTCTATTTTTGTTCAACAAAAAACACACACTAGTAATTAAACCCAATCTTTTTAATAATTTGGCAAACAAAACTTAATGTTTTTTTATTTGTTGTCAAAACAATTACTTAACTAACTGTACTCACACACACAAACATACACACACCGCTACACTTTTACTTGCGCTTATAATATATCAAATGCATATAGTATATGCATATCTGTTTGTATGTATGCGTTTATTGCTGTTCAGCGGTTCAAACACCTGAGATCCTCTCAGGGTTACTATTAATTGCCATCGAACGAGGCAACAAGCCAAAATAACCACAAAAAAAAACAAAATAAAAAGCGAAAAAACACCATAAAAATGTTAACTTGTTTATGCGTATACAAAACAGGACAACACATACAAACATACACACAAACACTTGCACACACACAGGCACGCACTCACTGCGACAGTGGAAGACAGAGAGGGAGGTAGGAGAGCGAGCGAGGTAGCGAGTGTCATGGCAAAGTCATTAAATACAAAATGTTTGAAACATCAAAACCACTTTAATAACAGATATACTAGATACCAGTATATAAGTATTTATAAAATTGTTTATGTGTGATGGTTGCTAGTATAGATAATAGGTGCAAACATGCATAGTACACAATGTACATACAATTGCGTACATGGAGACAAACATATATACATACATATATAAACATACACATACAATGCACACATATTTATTTATATACGCACATGGATATAAACAGTTATAAACAATAAAGCCACAAAAATGTACGTCTTATTGTCGACATAAATGATTTTGGTGCTCTTGCAATGAATTCTTACAATGAATTAACAATTTTTTATATTTATAAACAAAAGTTATTGAGCCACAGCTACATATAGACGCAAACTCACACATTCACTCGGACGTACACACAAATGCGCACACACACGCACGACTTTTTTCAATATTTATGAAACAATAACACCAAAACAAACCTACAAACATACGTACATTTGTATGCTCGAAAACCTTTCGGATAACAATTATTGTTTTGTTTAATTGCAATTTATATTAAAATTGGTAAACGCGTTTTGTTAATTTCCTTTTTATTTAGCACCGTTAACTCCATAAACGTCAGCTATTATAAACAAAGATTCGCAAATATTGTTGCTTATACATATGTAGATGTAAAGTATGCACATATATACATATACGTATTGGTTAATATACTGAATACTTTTGTGACATATCACATATCGAATAAAATTGTTATCGTTATCGGGCACAGGAACGCATTTAATGTTTGCTTTTAGAATACATCTAACTAGGCCAATTGTCATTTGATTTTGCAATTGGAATATAGTTTTTACACATTAGATTTTATTGGAAATTAACTATTGCTCGGAATTGTCATGGTTTCGAAATTTTTAGCATTCAAAATTTAATATTTAATACAATTTTTTTGCTTTACTAAGCAGATAATTTGTTCCTGATTCTAAAATTAAAATTTGTAACATTTAAAATCATTAATTTGCGTCTTAAGGTAGACATGAAACGCAAAATATTCGTTAGTAAATCCAATAATATCGACCGCATATAAAGCAACATTGGTATGTTATCGTTACTCATTTCCAATTGCCGAGTACTATTTAACACTGCAAGCTCTTATAGATTTTCCAACACTTACTATATGATAATCAGCGAAGTTGTTTTAATTATTATATATATGTAGATACGTCGTGACTGCGTTTTCATTCCACCTTAATGTAAAAGTGAATTAAAATAAAATAACTTTAATTTGAGTAGTTTTTTAAATTTGGCTTAGCCTGCCGCATCACCGCCGACGCTGCCAGCACCAAAAAATGACGGAATCAACCAAACATTTGCTTGGCTCTTGCCTAGCCATTCTTGCGGTAAGTCGACGTGTTCTGCCCGCACCCATTGAAGCCGCTAAACTCAGTGCCAGTGCCAGGGACTGTGACTGTGACCCTGCCAAACAACCGGCTGAAACTTAAAAATAATAATGCCGACATTTCTTATATTTGCCTCGATAAAAAGTGGAACAATTCCGTCTAATTTTATACCGTTTTGGTAATTTGCAGGTTTTAAATGTCCTTATCCAGCCAACAGATGCGACTGGTGGTGCGGTGCCTATGACCAGTGAAAATATTGATATGACGTTAGGTAAGAAGAAGAACTCTTACAACGGCTTCTATTGTAAACTTGTTAACATCGTTAAAAAACAATTACAAAGTCCATAATTAAGCATACGAAACAAATGCAATAACAAACATTGTAAAAAAAGCCGCATGAAAGGCATTCAGTCAATAACTCAGCTGGTGCACCTCCACACATACAAAGACAAGACACCCACACCAGGCACACACGCAAGCTCACATGTACACTAATGCGTGCGTACGCATTCACGCATACACATGCTCAGCTATGTATGTGTGTGTGTGTGTGTGTATGACTGTGATTAGATTGACGTGTCACAAATTATAAACGAAAAATAAAACAAATTCATGCGCGCTCGATTAATTCCGCAAATTTTTTTTTGTCAACGTGGTAAACTTAAAATGAAGTAAAAAAAATATGAAAAAAAAAATGAACTGCAATTAGTTTCAGATTTGCTGTTATTTGTATAGGCAATTTGTAAGCTACAATTAGTCATGTCAATTGGCATTTTAAAATGTAAATCATTGAACCAGAATATGCAAATTATTCCGCTTCAATAACTCCAGCAAGATGCTAGATACGTTTAAATTTGTTGACTTCAAAATAATATTTTTTTAACCACCCATTCAAAGTGTAATTAGAATTGGTCCAGTTGTCTCCGATAACTCCGATAGCATCTCTATCTTATCAGTTATGTTTTGCGGGGTGTAAACGTGTTTGTTTGTGTGTGTGTGTGTGTGTCACATGCTATTTTTAATCAGAAACTACATGATTTTAGTCTTTCTTACAATATTAATTGATTTTTTTCCTTACAGCGTCTAACGAATTGGTTTTCCTTAATTTTTATGCGGAATGGTGTCGGTTTAGTAACATTTTAGCGCCTATTTTCAGTGAGGCAGCGGATAAGGTGAGTGCTATAGATACCCTGTAATCAGCAATCAACTTAAAGACAGATTACTCATTTGATTGAGTTTAATGTCCGTTCAAAATGAAAGCTGATTATCAGTCAAGATAACAAAAATAGTTATTCCTTAAAAAATACAACAATTTGCACCTGTTTGTCATAAACAAAAGAGCTTCCAACACCTGTAAACAAAAATAAATATACAAAAAATTAAACCTCCAAAATTACTGTTCAACATCACAGATGTTTTATTGTTTAGCTTTTGAGCTTTCTCTTTTGTGTTTTATTAAGAACACAAACTGTTTAAATTAAACACTTATTTGAACTCATTTTTTAATTGTTTGTTTTCCATTTCCTTGATCTAAATGTTGTGTAGATTAAAGCGGAATTTCCCGAAGCTGGTAAAGTGGTGCTGGGAAAAGTAGATTGTGATCGGGAAACAGCGATCGCCTCCCGTTTCCACATCAGTAAATATCCCACACTAAAGATCGTTCGGAATGGACAACTCAGCAAGCGGGAATATCGTGGTCAACGATCGGCGGAGGCATTCTTGGAGTTTGTTAAGAAGCAACTGGAGGATCCCATTAAGGAGTTCAAATCGTTGAAGGATCTAGAGAATTTGGATTCTAAGAAACGCAGCATTATGGGATACTTCGATAGACGGGATCAACCGGAATACGATATATTCCGTAAGGTGGCAACAAATCTTAAGGAAGATTGCCAATTTCATGTGGGCTTCGGTGAGGCTTCGCAGGCAATGCATCCACCAGGTAAAGATACGCTAAACATCTTTAAAAATAATTACAAAAAGATATAAATTATTTTTATTTTCAACAGGCACACCGATAATTGTATTTAGACCGGATGTAGCGTTATCCCATGAAAATGATGAGACCTATACCGGCAGCTTAAGCAATTTCGATGAACTTAAAGTTTGGATACAGGAGAAATGTGTACCGCTTGTCCGGGAGATAACATTTGAAAGTGCCGAGGAACTGACAGAAGAGGGGCTGCCGTTCCTAATTCTGTTCTACAAACCCGATGATCTTGATGCGATTAAGGACTACAAGGCAATTATTGAGGATCAGTTGTTGGATGAAAAGCGTAAGCTTAGGAAATATATATTATTATATTATTAATCTGATACATAATTGTGTTTTTAGAGAATGTTAATTTCCTGACTGCAGACGGTAAAAGATTTGCACATCCTTTGCACCATTTGGGCAAATCGGAGGAGGATCTGCCAGTTATTGCTATTGATTCGTTCAAGCACATGTATCTATTCCCTCACTTCAATGACATGTACACGCCCGGCAAGCTAAAGCAATTCCTTCAAGATCTCTACAGTGGGAAGCTACATAGGTAAAGGACTTGGCATATAGAATATTTATGTACTTTATGCTTAACCGCTTCCATTATTTTAGGGAATTCCATTATGGGCCCGAACCCGTAAGTAATTCAATGCAATTGGATGCCAACTCAAAGGGAACATCGCCACCAGAGTCGAAATTTAAGGAATTGGGTCCATCAAAACATCGTTACACCTTGCTGGAAAAAGATGAACTGTAATATTACAAATGTATATTCATTTAAATATAATTATTAAAAAATTTTATAAAATTCATGACAAGTTTTACTGTTCAATCTATGAAGTTCCCTACAAATTTGCGGTACCTTCTCTTTCTTTTAAACATCTCGCTCTAACTCATGTTTCACATTTTGTAAATGTTTTCATTTAACAAATGTTAAAGATTTGTGTAATGAATTGTTTTTAGAACTTAAACACATGTTATACAAGTTTAAAAGCATTTTGTCTGCACAGAAATCTATGTATGTACAGTTAAGCATTGCTAGAGTGAAACCTTAACTTGTCTAGATTTCTATCTTTTCTAGAAATCTATAATTTCTACACCAAACCACTATACTACACTAGCATGCAACAGCATAATAGAACAAATTTAAAGGAAACTATATTTTAAGTTTACCTTAAAACAAGCGACAACACGCATAACATTCCCTCACAAATTCCTTTACCATGGCCATGTTCCACTGTAGTTATATATAGAAAATTATTCAAAATTCGGCAAATTCGTTTTGTTTATGGGAAGACTTGGTTTTAACAGAATGTATAGCCTTTTAACCAGTCTAATACAATTTTTTATTTAAATTTCATTCCTTTTTTTTATGAGGTTTTTGCTATATTTCTCTGGTGTCCATTGTCATTACAGTGGTGGCTAGAATAATCGCACCAAAATAAATTAAAAACAAAATAAAAATTATTTTCTTTTCTTTTATATTTCTTGCTTCGTTCTGGAAGGACATAGTAAATAATTAAAAATACTCGCTGTCATTTACATTAGATTAATTATTGTTTTTCTTTTTAATCAATTATGAGTTTAGACTTTAATTGATGCGATTATTTTTGAACCGCAACTGAATTTCATTACAATAATAATTTTATTGTTTGTTAAATTAGATTACATATATTATATATATACTAAGTCAGAACGAGTGATTGTATAGTATAATAATGATAAATGGATAGTGACTCGATTCGATTCGACTCGACACGAATTCGAATCCGAATGCATGCATGATATACATAATTTGAATTTTGTAGGCATACGCATAATTCCATACAGAAATTATCGTTGTTTTAATTATCTATTTCTTTTTTTTTCATAATTGTTTTGTTCTTTTTGATTATGACAATTTTCTTTCTTTTAATTGGTTTTTTTTTGACTGGTTTTTAATTATATAAAAGTACATTTTTTAGAAAGTACTTTGCTATATTTATTATTTTAAAGTAGTTACAAAAAAATAGTTTCATAATGCCCCTCTAATAGGGTCTCGAGCGCATACCACCATCGTTGCGCATGGCACCGCCGCCATCCCTTCGTCCACCACCGCCACCACGACCTCCTCCACGACCGCCACCATTGTCGTTATTATAGCGATTGTATCCGCCACCGCCACCACCACCGCCTCCACCTCCGTTGCCGCGATCACGGTTTTGGTAACCGCCGGAGCCGCGATCATTGCCACGGTCACTCATGCCACCGCCTCCGTAGCCACCACCGCCGCCGCCGAAGCCACCGCCTCCACCACCGCCGCCCGAATTACCGTCATCATCGCCCTTCGGAGTCTTGCAGCTGTAACAAAAATTTAATTAATTTATTCATTATTTTTAGTAATATAATCGTATTACTAATATTTAAACACAATTTTATAAATCGACCAGTGCTCCTTCTAAACTGGATCGTGACGTGGATAGTGGTTTGCCAATTATAAATTTGGTGTTTTGCTTAGGCAAATATATAATAGAAACCTTAAAGTTTTATTAAAATGAATTTTCTGAGCTATCGCCTAGACTATAATACATAAATTTTGGAATTGATTTGGATTTCTTTAAAGAAAAGTATATTAAATATAGGCTGAGTTTCGACCGATTGTAACTGCACTAGCTTATGACATTCGATCTTGACTAAGCGGATCTCATGCATGATAGACATTACACGTATTTGGTTTAAGAAACATGTTAAAGTGAATAAACCAATTTTATTTGATCGACATATTTAAAATTTTTATCAAAAAAAAAAAATATCTCATTTTATTAAGAAGATCAATTGACCCAGAAAAAGTTGAATTTCTCAATTTATCAGAAAAATATATAGATATTATGTCACCCAGACTATGTCATCTTTAAGACCCTCTACATTACACCGTTTTTAATACAATATGTGCGCCTAGAAGTGAGTAAAAAACTTTTCGTAACACCGACCAATCTAAATGTTAATACATATAGATGTACATATTGTCTAATAGAACTGTTTTTCTTACCGGTTGCACTCATTGCGCCAGGCGAAGTTTGTGTTATTGCAGCTGGAGCACTTCCAGTCTCCATCACGAGGCTGGACATTGCCACCTCCTGCGCCGGGACCACCACCGCCGCCACCACCACCGAATCTGCCGCCTCCACGGCCACCACCACCGCCGCCGCCTCCACTGCCGCGATCGTAATCACCACCACCACCGCCGCCACCTCCACCGCGATCAAAACGCCCACCGCCGCCGCCGCCACCACCGCGACTACGGCCACCGAAACCACCGCGACTGCCGCCGCCGCCCTTGTTCCAGTTATTCTGACGCTGAGCCAGCGAAACTTTGATCACGCTGCCATTAAAGTCGTTGCCATCGAACCATTGAATGGCTGATTGTGCAGCATTGACGTCATCGTAGGTGACGGTCGCCTCGCCCTTGGAGGTGCCGGTCTCCTTATTCTTGTACAACCAAATCTTTGGTTTCATGGTGCGCTTGTCTTTCTGCAAAGATTAAAATAAATATGTATCAGTCTATAATCAGAACAAATCATTAGCGGATTTATTTCATAATAGTCCCAATTTCGCAAAGATCTTGGATTACCATAACTTGATTTACCTTAATAATGCCAATGGCCCCAAAGTGAGTCTCAATATCTTGCTCTGTTGTTGATGGATCCATGCCAGATACAAAGATAGTATCTTCCTGAGTGATCATATCGTTGCCACCGCCACCACCGCCGCCGCCTCCTCCACCGCCGCTACTGCCACCGTATCCTACAAGGACAGGAACAAATATTTTAGAAATACAGCAAAAACTAAATTTATTTAATTTAATTGGATAAAAACAAAACTAAAAAAAAAAAGGATTAAACCCTGAACAATCAAGAAAAACGACGACGAAGATGACGATTTAAAGTGGGGGGACAAAGAAACCAGAGCGCATTTAAGACTCTCTTAAATTCTATATAGTATATTATGGTAAATAGTTATATATACACAATAACAGATATAGGATAACCACGTGTCGCTCTTAACTCGCTTTGCATTGATTTACTCAGTATTTTGTTGCTTCCTTTATGTGTTGTTATCTCTAGGGATCTTAAGTGGTATTACTTTTAGTTTGAAACCCGAAATTTCAAAGACACCTCATTATACCGATTTTGATTGGGATACACAATCAGTTTGTAAACACTTTCATGAACTCTGGCAACACTAGCTTGATCAGATTGCTATATAAATAGTATAAGAACACAGACACACGCATACACATACAAATAACAGAAATTAAACATAAATCGTTGATCAAGATCAATATATATATGCCTATATATATGTTGAAGAGGTCGTCGAGTGCCAAAACCAAACCAAACCAATAATAACTCTACTTTTTGGAGGGGTTAAGAGATCTTTTGTATACCAGAATAACACATTAACGTAGAACACTTTGAATATAATACTCTACACTTGAAATCGGAGACCCTTTATTTTAGCATATAGCTTATCAAATTTATACCAGGATTTTGGAAAGTTTTAACCAACAACAACCAACAAATAACTCGAGGCATATTTAATTTCTTTATCTTTCCTTTTGTATTGGCTTTAATCCCTACTATATTAATATATATCTTTTTAGTTACTTTTTTCTCTAGCTAATTGTATTTTGATTTTTCTGAATTTGTAGTTGATTTGTAGTAAATTAATGTTATACATTACTCGATATATGTTTGCAAATTGTTTTGCATTATTTTACCTTTGTTGTAGTTGTCCTTGCTGGCGCCTCCATTTCTAAAAGAGGATATTGAATAACTTATTTAATGTTTTGGATTTTCATGTTTTTTTTTGGATTTAATGCATTTTTATGGTGAGGGGAAGTTATACGCCCACTTCTCCTCCTTTCAATTATTTGTATGATATACTATATTATAATCATCCTACAGTTAAACAATACTATATGCAAAGACGTACATATAAAAGTTCTATAAAGTTATATTTGTTGGATTTACTATTTAAACACTACAACTTTACCAGCACACACTCTATTTATATATATGTATTTCTTTATGTATATTTCTTGACTCCGTTGTCCGCATAATCAAAACATTTTTTGTTCGCCGATTCCATCCATCCATCAACGTGATTTTGATCAAGAACCCACCTATGTTACACTATATGTTGATATCTATTTGGTAGAATTGTACAAGACTTGCAGGATTTAGTACAAGATAGTCATGGCTGATTCCCTGTTTTTTCGACAGATCGGAGAACATGAGATCGTTAAAAATACACGATATTTTATCATCTTTATCAAAGCATACATTCTTCGACTGCAATACAACTTATCGTTTTTTTAAAGTCACCATAAAGTCCATAATAAATTTCTTATGACTAAAAAGTTTGAACCTTAGTATACTTGAATACTTAGAATATTTATGTACATCAACAATAACACAAAACTACACAGATAACTAAAAGAAAGTTAAGTTTGTTAACACTGATGATTATTAACTTAATATATTGCAATTTATCTAATGTTTTAGTTATTTTATTTTAAGCTAACTTAATTACTTTAAGAAATAACTTTATATTTTTATTAACTTGTTTCTTCGTTAATTATGTTGTATGAATTTTACGATTCTTGACCTTTATTATTGACTGTTTGCTTCATTATATGTTATTATTCAGTGAATCATTGTTTTTGTTTTCATTAATCCAAGTCTAAAGTAGTTAATGTGATCGATGATTTCTCATACAACAGATACGATTCTTATTCTTTTGACAGTTGTATAACAGTTGCGTTTATCATTTGTTTACACAGTCCAACTGTTATAATTTACCAATTCATTTTAATTGTTATTTGCTTTGTTTGTTCAAACAATTAAATTAATAAATACATTTTTAAGTATCGTTCGACTGCTTTCTTCTTTAATTTATCTTTATATTCTGTGTACCCAACTTATAGATTATTATATACACATGGAAGTTGAAGCTGTTATAACTCTGAATCTTGTTTCAGGGGATGTGACTAGTCGTTTATAACCATTGTGCTTAATATTAATTTTAATTTTCATTTAAGTTTAACACACCTCGATAGTCAATAATCGTTATTTGAACTCCATTATATTTATTAATTTAAGGTCAACTTAAAAAAGTTACTCTCGGTGACTCCTTTAGGGCTATTTCAATGGCATTTTGCAATTTTTCAAATCGAGTGGAACGCAAGGACACATTTTATTTTTCGACATAACAAATACGAGACATACAACTATTAAATGTTTTTTACATTATCGTAAATACTCTTACTTCTTTTTTATGTGCATTATTTCTGCATCATTTTGGTAAATTGTCTCTTTTTCGATATGGTACACTTTTGATATTTTTTCTTGCAATTTGTAAGTGCATGGATTATAATGCCATGATATTTTGTCATATGGTTTTTAATTACTCGTTATGATAAATTTATTTTGCATTCTAAATTGGCGACACACACTGTCTGAGTTTTTCACTCGTCTCATTTTAAACACTGGCATTATATTTGTATAAATTTTGTATAGTAGCATAAAGATAATAACATACCCATATGAGTTGCCTCTGTCGTTCCATGATCCGCCGCCGCCGCCGCCGCCACCACCACCACCACCACGATGGCCGGAATCATAACCTTAAAGCGTAATTTTTTATTGATATTATTAATCGCATTTTCAGAGTTTTAATAAACTTTAGAACTTACCACCGCCTGGTTTGCTATAGTTTGGAGGGGGTTCGTTGTAGTTGCCTGGTTTATTTGGCATCTGCTGGTAATTTGGCGGAGGTACAGCAAAATTATTGTACTGCCCTCCGGCACCACCGCCGCCGCCGCCACTACCATAACCGCCACCTAAAATTTGTAGTAGATTACTTGCCATTCTTAGTACAGAACTTTACCAATGCACACTCACGATCCATGACTATTAATCACGTTCAATATATTTGTTAAAATAAACGTGAAATATTTATTTCTCTTTTAGGGAACTCTTCACAAATTTGCAAGTCGACTGACGCTTCAATTTTCAACTCGAGTTTTGAGATTTTTTCAGGGGTAAAATGGCGTGTAAAATTAGGGATGACTATAATCGATATATCGAACGGCTAAGAACTTATCGAAAAGGCAACTCGGCCAACTTCGGCTTGCAAAAATGGAACATGGAATGAAACAGTTTTCAGGATGAATATATTTTAATAATCTTTTATTAATTTAATTCATTTATTTTTTTAACGATAATTATTAAGTAAAAAATACAACCATAAGTTGTTTAATTATTTATTGGAAAAATTGTTTAAATAAGTTTTTATTGCGACAGGTTAAACAGTCGTATTATAAGAGCACCCAACTTTTGCCACTAGTGATAAATAATACTATAACAAACTAGTTAGTATATTTAAAAATAAAATAATAATAATAATAATAATAAAAATATATATAATTATATACCAAGAACAGTAATATTAGATGATTTTTTGTCTTGTTCATGCATAATTTTTGTGTCGTTATCCGTATCATTCAATTAAGTATGTCATACATTTGATAGATTTACCAACACTAACTGTTGTGGCATGCAACCCTACCGTGATTGTTTATGTTCACAATAATGAAACATTTGGTGTTTACGTGGAATACACTTATGCACTTTCTTATCCTTTTAAGCATAAATAACCAAAAAACGACAGAATGATTGAAATAACAGATCTGCAAAGTATGTGCAAATTGTATAATTATAACATTTAATGCATATTAACGCATTTGTATTTGTAGAAATCGGCATTGGTTTGGCTGGCTTTGGCATATCATTCTTATTTCTTGGCATGCTGCTGCTCTTCGATAAAGGCTTGCTTGCAATAGGAAACGTGCGTTGGATTGCGAAATAACCCAATAAATTGAATCATTATTAATGAAATTCTATTTATGTTTTCAGATTCTTTTCATAGCCGGCCTGGGCTGTGTCATTGGCGTGGAAAGAACTTTACGCTTTTTCTTTCAACGCCACAAAGTTAAAGGTACAACTGCATTCTTTGGAGGAATTTGCATTGTGCTGCTTGGTTTCCCCATTATTGGCATGATCATTGAATCCTATGGATTCTTTGCACTGTTCAGGTGGGTGCTTGACTAACCATAGTTTATATTCAAGGACAAATAACTAATCAACTGTATAAACCATTTTTTTGTATTTTCAGCGGCTTCTTCCCTGTTGCCATCAATTTCCTCGGCCGAGTGCCCGTACTAGGATCAGTTTTCAATCTACCATTTATGCAAAAGGTAAGATAAAACGGATGACAAACTAAAACCTCATAAGATGCAAATTTAATTTATAACTTAAAACATTCCATGGAGCAAATAAGTTAGTTTTATTAACAAATTACATAGTTTACAATTGTGTGGATACCACATTTCCCGTCCTGTGCCCTTCTCGTTTCTGATAAATAAATTCAACGGTAATTCTGTGAATATTACTCATTCGAAATCGAAAAAAAAAAAAAACAAAAGAAGTAATATAGTCCATTTTTAATTTGAATCTAAGCTATGTATTTTTGCAACATTTTTACGCGTCACAGTGAGTGCAATTAATGATTCTTGTTCCAGTCCTCACGTTCCTCGCGCTCAGCCACAACCTCATTCAGATAGGGCTCCAAGTACTTAACGTCTTCCTCATACTTTGTCCACTGCTCCTTGGGCAAAATAGTCTTGGTCATTGACAAATGCAGAGCGCGCATAATACGATAATTGCGCTCATCGTACAATTTACGTGGAAGACGGCGCACGGCTTCAGTCACATCCTCGTTCTCGTACAGACAATCGTCACGGTGCAGACCTAAAGACCACAAGAAAAAAATTATTATTACACATTAGTTTTACTCAATAACATTAGCTTTTGGTGCACTGCACTTACCGTATTGATTGAATCCCGACATGTTGTAGGCCCATTTGCCGAGGCTGGCTGGAATTGGCGTGTGGGGAAATGGTAGAATTTATATTACATATTTACGTAATCAGTTTGGCAACCACCGTTAATGGTGGCGTTTGTTTTCAATTGCATTTAATTGATTGCATGTTATAATAAGTTACTTACAGAAAACCATAGGTCCCTTCCTAGCAATGTAGCTCGCCATGATTAATAATAAATCGTAATTTTAGGAAAGTAGCTTTGCTTGCTTACTAGCTCTCGTTCCCTATTCGGTATGACAGCTGACAGTAGAGTTGTATTATGTCCAGGCCTGCCAAAAGTATGTGAACAAATCGATATATCGATAAAAGTGTATTTTCGTGATGTAGTTTCAAGTGACAAGTTTTACGATGTTATATCGATAGTTTGCGTTTGGTATTATTGTACGATATATTTAGGCGCTTAGTCAACTGGGTTTTTAAAATTTAATGTTTCCTTTTTTCTTTAATTGCAGATTGTTCAAAAACTTGGTGGTGACGGAAATCGTACAACCGTATAATAATAATTAAATCATTTGTAGGAAATACATTAAATTGTACGAGCATATTTTTGTATAAATTAAATAAATTCGTTGTTGTGAGAAACAGTTTGTAAAACACTGAAAAATTGCGTAAAGTATTCATAAATGTATATAATTTATATGTCTATGCTTAGCGGCAATGCTATAAACTGTAAATATACTTAGTTTCTGTCTGCCAATTTCATTCTATACTTTTTTTTTTTAATATATTACTAAATAAAGAATATTTATAAACAATTAAAAAGTTTAACTCGCCAACTGGAAGCATACCTTCTCGCTCTATTCCAAGCTGCGCTAATGGGCAGCCTTCTCGTTCTAATCCAAGGGAAACTTCGTAGCAGATGTTTTAAGCAAATATGTTTAAATTAATATTAGTACTGAAAGTTACTCCGCAGACATTCAGCTGTTCAGCTGTTTTAATGGCATTCGATATGAAAACTAAATATTTATGTTTATTTATTAATGACTACCAAATATCAATATACAAATTAAAGAACATATACAAATTCTTTTTTTTATTATTATTTATATATGAATATACCATGGCTGATTTTGTGATACGGCACTGATTTGATTTAGTTTTTAATTTGAGAACTTTGTTTCTTAATTTTGTGACAGCATAGAGTTTTATGTATGCCTAAATTGTACATATATCGTAATCAGCCATAGCATATACATATATGCATATATATTATATACACATATATAGTAATAAGTACATCACTGGGTCACATAATTTTGTGTATGCTGAATTTCTGGGATAAAATCATTTATGGTTCTTCGATGCAGTCAACGATAAAAATTCATCCTTGCGAGCCAAATATTCATTGTAACGCAGAAATGCATAACTGAAAAAGAGTAAAGGAAAATATTAGTAAATATATATGTATAAAATAAGAATATATATAGAACGTACCCGACATAGTCAAAATCAATGGTGGAATGCTCGGCTTGCAGCAGTGACCAAACCGTCCAAAAGATGTGCGATGCCAATGCAAATTGATTAACCTGAACGTAAAGAAGTTCGACTTCTTCGTTTTGAATATTGGTACGCTGCAGGTAATGCTCCAGGTAGACACGCAGCCATTTCAATTGAAATTCCCGTTTCGGATAACGAGTGTAGTCGACCTCATCGACACCGCACATTTCCGCAAAATGATTGCCAATATCAAAGGCTTGAAAATTATAATCGGCATATTCATAGTCAATAAAATTGACAGTATTCATGCTTTTCGTATATATTACATTTCCCAATAGCAGATCATTATGCGAGAATACGATTGGACTCTCCAGTGCCTCCAAATATTTGTACAAGTTGTTAAACTCCTCACGCAGACGTTCAATAGGTAAAAATGTGCCTTTCACTCTGTAATTAAAAGGAGTTTAAGTATATATTTAAATAGTTTGTTAACTATTTGTTACCTTTTGTGTTTATCAGCATCACTAAATCGCTCAGGTACTAAATCAAAAAAGCTTTGCGTCTTTTTCCATATCATTGGCATTGGTTTAACATCATCATTATCAACATTATGAGCGTTATCATCATCATTCACGTAAGTCCTCTTCTTAACCACACGATGCATTTGGGCCATACGACGTGCTACCAATGGCCAAATCTCAGGTGATAGTACACTCTCGATATTTAGAGTGCTACCAGGTACGTATTCGTAGACGAGACCATTTTTGAATGTCGCATATAGCGAGGGCGCCAAACCGTAAGTATGCAGTAATTGAAAATTTTGCGTTTCAGCTTTCCGATCGATCAATAGGTCCGTTTTATTACCATAGACACGTACAAGGACTACGTTATCGGAGTATTGTACAGATGAATCCTTTCCTTCCACATCATTATCCTCTGTTGTTGTTGTTGTTTCACTTGTTGTCTCACTTGTGGTCTCTGTAAATTCATCTGATAATATAACCGGATCTTCCGATTGTATATTCTTCGGTGTCTGCATTGATTGATTGTTTGATAAATAGGATTCGTCATTATCATTGGCCAATTTGGAATCATTGTGAAAACAGCCAACAAGCTTATTAGTTATGCCATCCGTAAATTTCTAGATATGTCCAATATTAGAGAGAGACAGAGAGAGAGAGGGGAGAAAAAGAGAGAGAGAGAGAAAGATAGATAAGTTTAGATTGTGCTTGACATGATTTATAGCGTAGTTAATAACTTATTTATGAGCACTCTTTTAAGTATGTCAAAAAAATAAACAAGATAAGCAAAAGGCAGGCAGTGGGCGTGGCTGATACCATAAAACATACGTAGTCTTGATCAGCATCAACAAGTGTTTCGGTAAAGCGTTTTAGCTCCTTAGAAACAACTGTTATTCTAAAGTTAGACAAACTTCAAGGTTTAACAATGCATTTAGGCATAACTTTTGAACACTTGGAGATATCTTAACCAAACTAACACACTGTGTGTATTGCAGCATTTGGTATATACAAAGCAACTTTTAAGGATCGAAGCAACTATATCACATAGCTAAATAGATCGTAGATTTGGCTATGTATGAAAAACTTGTTTGTTTTGTTGTATCTTATAAATATGCTATAAATATAATGTATTAATGCACGTACGGGGTCTTTTACCGTTGCACAGCCTTATCAAACAACTTTTTCCTATTGTTTATATTCTGACTCAAAACATGTACCATTTAGGTATGACGAACATGAATAAATTATAATTGTATATATGTAAAATTATAATTATACACATATATATATATATATATATATATTAGTAATTAACGAGCGATAAACTTTTTGACATTTGCAAAAAAAAAGCAGCAAAAATAAAAACAATAAAGCCTCGAGTGATATGAAGCACATGTGCTCATTAAACTATACTTAAGTGTATTAAACACATACAAATATATACATATACAGTCAAGGAAAAAAGTCAACATACAGCTCAAAATTTTCCATACTTCGGTTTTATGGAATGAAACTTAAAAAAGTTGATATGCCATTATTTGGAGTCTTACTAAATAAGTTTATTTAAAGAAAAAATATTGTATTTACTCTGATCAGTAAATAAATCGCGCTCGCATCCTGATTTAAGTGGGATTTAGCGAATTCTAGGCGCAATAGGAGGTAATTTTCGGAAATTAAAGTTTCTTTCAAGGAACTCGGCTCTTGAAACCATCCTTGTGCAAAAAATTACCCATTGTTTTGGGATGCACAATGACTCCTGAACATTTTCCGATATGTTCCGCCAATTTTGGTGCACTTACTCTAGGGTTTTTTTTAAAATTCCTTGAGGATGCTTCTCTCGTCACGACCCGATAGCTTCTTTGGCCTTCCTGTTCTCTTCTTATTTTCAAATAAATCGATCTTCTTGTTGTTGCGAATAATTGTCTGGACAGTTGAACGACTTAATTTAATGATATCCGCGATTTCACCGTATGATTTTTTATCATTTCGAAGGCTAATAATAAATTTGCGAACAGAAGGCTGAATATTATTTTTTTGTTCCATTTTTGTTGTTATAAAATCTGTAGCATAAATACTTTTTGTCTACCCAATACTTTAACTTTATACACGACGAAGCTAGGCGTCAAAATAATCGACGATTTCCCCATATAACATTCTATTTCTTGAAATTTTTCGGGAAATTCCCACGCTGTATGTAGACTTATTTCCACGAACATTTTATGATTTTTCCTTATAACTTTGCTATGCTTAATTTTTTAATAAATTTTTTTTCTGAAATATTAATACCTGTGAGTGTAATACATAATGGCAAAACAAATTTTTTTAATTTCAAGGCAGAAAACCGAAATATCCCAAATTTCTTGCTGTATGTTGACTTTTTTCCTTGACTGTATATATGTATACCTTATGTATGTGATTGTACCATGTGCTTAAGGAGTTGGCAGCAGGGGAAGGGGCCAAAGACATAAAATTATTGATAAGCCGCAAAAAAAACAGAAAAAATCAAACGGAATTCTTGGGATTTAAGTAGTAGCCGAGAGAACTCCGTACACACACACGAATACACCCATATATATATAGTATATATATTAACCTATGTGTGTGTTATCGCCGTGACATCGTGAACATCATTATCAAAACAAGTTATACTATATTTAAGCATCAGAAACTTGCTACAAAGTAGTTCCTGTACATAACACACGACTCTTAAATGTAACACGTACTTTGGCTACAGTGTGTCGCGTAATTGCTTTGACAGTGCAAATTGTACAGGCACATAAATTGATTATTTACTTTATTGTTCCTTTGTTTAGTTTAAAAACAATGTAAATAAATACCACAAGGGAAACAATGAAAATATTTATATATTTTTTAACTAAAATGGATTTTTGTGTGCAACTCATTAGGTCCGCTAATTAAGTTTGCTGCACGCGTCAAAACTATTAAACAAAATAAAGCAAAACAGAATGAATTCATTAACAAATACAAGGTTTACAAAATTCCACATTAAATAAAGTTATTGTTTTCATTAAGTATGGGAGTTTAAAAAGCTTAGCATACAAAGTAAACAAACTAAATAAATTTCCATAAAGGCAATAAAAGAATTAGAAAGCGTTTTAGCTACGAAATAAGCAAAAATTAATATAGCAAAATAAAATCGTGTATTTTGTTTAAATTTTGTGGTTTAATATTAGCATTTTCGTGTTACCAGAAAAATTGAAAGCAAAAAATATTTGGCTTCTTTAAAAATTCATTTTTAATATAACAAATTTAATATTTTATACGAATAACTTATAATAAAAAGTAACAAAAAATCCTGACAAGAAAAAAAAACAAAGGAAAATCATTTAATGGGAAACCTTAAAGGTAAAGCAAAAGCCATTAAATTATAGCTATAAAATTGCATAATTTAATTACAAAAAAAATTGATTTATTTGTTTTATCTTTTAAAATTGTATTACTTAAAAAAAAGCGAAAGTATATTTTGTTTTAGCCAAAAAGCAAGTGTTAAAAAAAGAAAATATATAAAAAATTATAACAAAACTAAATATTTTTTACTGCTTTTAATTGTCTAAGCTTTAAAACTTTACAAATAATTAAATATGGAACATTATCTAGCAGGAGTGTATGAAGAATTACCTGCGGCACTGTATGATCTTTGGCTAATTACTGTTCAAATAGAAACAGCTGGTTTTTAGCACCCTTTAAGTAATTTTTTATTTTAGTCCAACCGGTTTTAAATTATTTACACCAATTTGGCATTATACTGGTGACCCCTATCGCCACCCCTCAAAGCCTCCAAACGCGAACCAACTAACTAAATTTGTTTTCTAAACATCAACAACAACAACAACGATAATAACAACAATGACAATAAAGATAATAATCCGACAATCTAACAATTTTCAAGGTACCTAAACACGCCTTTCAAATCACAATTATTCGCAATTCAAGGGAAACCGGGGTATGTATTATATAGTGGGGGGTTACTAATAGTACACGCTTGGGTTAATGGATGGCCCTGAATTATATTTGCAGTTCAATCCCAAAAATAAAAAATGCATTAAGAAAATGGATTTACAATTGTGCGAAAGCGAGTGCTATATAGTATAATTATACGGGTTTAGGTGGTACATATAAACGTTTACGTATAGTCGGGAGTTAAGATTATAAAATTGTGGGAATACTTCAAGTAGTTTCAGCCACGTGACATAGGCAAGCCTTAAAATACATAAATTATAGACGGGGATTGGTAATTTAAACAAATGGAAAACAAGTCGAGAGAAACAGAGACAGACTGTGTGTGAGAGTGAGACGATAAACTTATAAAGTGCGCACAACTCTAACAAGTAATATGTATATGTATATGTATGTATGTATGCATGTTCTTGTTGGATCGCTTATGGGGGGATATATCTTTTATATGTGTAAGTTTTTTTTTATACTGGATTTGCTACTTTACCTTAAAATCAACTTGATTGAGGTCCCAATTCGGTCGAATAACTTTCAATAAATCCTTAGCACCTTGTATAACATCAGCTTCTTCAACAAATATGGGTACAAATGGTACAATTGTATCTTTTGTTGTAGTAGTAGAAGTAGTAGTAGTAGTTGTTGTTGTTATTGTTGTTGTTGAACTCTCCTCCTCTCGTACCAAAACGTTCGAATTGGAATTTGAATTCGAATTGGAGTTCGAATTCGAGTTGGAGTTCGTGCTACAATTGTTTTGGTTGGAGTTCGAGATGGAAATCGAGTTCGATTGCGATTGCGACTGCGATTGTTTAACCGTTTGACGAACTAAAGATAAAGAATCTTTCATCACTTTAGGGTTGCCGCCACTTGTTGAAATCTGTCCTGTGTAACTGTTGCTCTTGGTTTCTGTGCCCATTCTATTTTGTATTACAATGTGAAATACGGAAACGTGTCAGGTCGGGTCAAACACACGCACACACATACACACACTCACAACAAACAAAAATATGCACAAAAAATAGACAAAACTAGCAAAAAAAAGGTACACAAAAGTAGTAAATTTCTTGAGTAATGTTTACAGCCTAATTTAAATACTTTCCATTTTGTTTTATTATTACTTTTGCTTTTAGTCAGTCAAACTAATTTAAGCTAAGGATTAAGTTCTGCCAAGATAATTTTAATTACATTTACAAATGCTAAGCTAAGTGAAGAGTATGAGAAATTCCGGCATTATGATATCATTCAGGATTTTAAACGGATTGGGAGTAAAGTATATAGTATATATGGAGTATATCTGTATAGTGTGTATATATGATAGCATTGACAAGCAGATAAGTGGGTGGGAAGAGGGTGGAGAGGGCGGAGCAGACAGGCCTTTTCAAACGTGGCCCTAGATAAGATTAGAATATTGTATATACGTAGGTAAGATGACATACATACATACACACACTACGCACACAAAGGAACACACACACACACCCATATACATACACATACACTTAAATAGTTGTTACATTTAGGAAGGAAGCAAAAGAAAGGCAAAGAAATTATTACATCGAGTTAATTAAATCAAAATAAAATCTCACGACTACATAGGCCAGATACAAATTTATCTCGGCCAAGTTGTTTCTGGCCCTAGACAATATTTCTATCTAGTTTTATTTCTGTTTTTATAAATACACAAACTTTAAAGTTGATGCAAAACGCACTAACATACACATACACATACCCTGGCAAACACACACACACCTTTATGTATGCCTGCACATAGGTAGGTGCCAGTGTATGTGTGTGTGCGTTTCACATATTTTAATCTATATACTTAAGTAAGTACGTGGTCTTAACAAGAGTTTAGTGCCATAAGCCTTATCTCTGCATAATTAATTTTTTTATAATTGTTGCTATTTGGTATTTTGTTGTTTGCAAAAGTGTGAATGTACGCAATTTGTATATTGACATGCAGATAAAAACGAAAATCAAAAAAAACACAAAAATAAAATAAAAACGAAACAAAAAGTATACAAGAAATGAAATAAATAAATGAAATGTGTACCAATATGTCAAGCGTCAACGAATGCAAACGCACACTGAGGTGAATTGTTATTTTACTACACACGTTACCTTCGGGTATTGATTGTTTTTTAAAGAATAACACAAAAAGCCGCGAAAATCACACAACGAAATTATTGATTTTAGTCTGATTGGTGTTTTTTTTTCTTTTTTGTGTGCTGCTCTTTGCAGTATGCGGCGGCGGTGGGGAATGACAGGCAAAAGGGGAATGAATATAGCGAAACGATCCAGACGTTTTCTTTTTCTTTACTCGTAAAACAACAAAAAAATGTGTTAAATATTCTCGGTCTCGTTATTTGCTACTACAAATTTTCGTATGTTGTTTTCTTGTTTTTTTTTTCTTCTTTATTCTTTTTTAGCTCTATCGCTTTGGACACACAACTTCCGACTGCGGACAGAATCATTTCGCACTGTTTTGCAGCCGCTTGCAGCCCTTAACGACTACATATCGATTGCTTTTAAATCGAGCGATAGTTGGACTATCTTCATTTGCGGTTTCTAGTATTTTTTGGTCATTTTACGTGTCATTTTATTTATTTATAATCAAAAATTTAAATGAAGGAAAATAAATATAAAAATGATTATTTTCCAGTAACTTTTATTTTGTATAATTTAATTTAATTTATTATATTATTTATAGCCCTTACGTTTTTATTTACGTGTTGGTAACTTTTAGACAATCATTCCGCGGATTTTGGTATTTTTGGGCTTATTGAAATTGCATACCGTTTTAAAAAATCATTTTCCCATTGAAGCTTTCTTTTATCATGTGTATTTTCCACCATGTATTTTATACATATTCCTTTTAGCTTTTCAAATGACAATATTTCAAATTTTACAAAAATATGAAATTATAAAGTTACGCGCCCGCTGCTTAAAGTTACTACTTCTTCTGCTTCTTCTTCTCCAGCTCCTCTTCCTTCTCCTTTTCAATAATGTTTACATACTCCAAAATAACACTACGATCCAGCATTTTCAGTGGCTTGCCATTTTCCATAATAGCAACTTCCAGGTTATTCTGTCCCGACTGTGCGACCTCAAGGAGAGCTCGAATGGCCAATTTGACGGCGCCACGTTCAGTGCTGACTTCCTCTTCACGGTATGTCTTCTCAAAGAATTCACGAACAGTTTTGGCCGAACGTCCGGTTGCATTGGCTTTGTATTCATAGAAAATGCCGGAAGGTTCTGTCTGGAACAGATGGGGAGAACCATCGGCGTCAAAGCCACCAATAAGACACGAAATGCCAAATGGACGACGACCATTGCTCTGGGTGTACTTCTGCTTCAGTTGTGCGATATATCTGCAAACGAAGAAGTATATAAATGACTAAAATCTAGACAGATCGGAGCTTGGTAAACTCAAAAACACATCACCCCGGAGAGATATCAATATAGGTGTCCCGTAACTGACTTTTGAACTTGTTTCCTTACCTGGTAATGTACTCGAGGGTCACTGGATCCTCCACATTAAGACGATGACTCTGGCACTCGACCTGGGCACGATTAATCAGAATGCGCGCATCGGCAGTTAAGCCAGCGAATGCCATTACAACGTGATGGTCAAGAACGCATATTTTGCGCACTGTGCGGTCTTCCTGCAATTTGGCAACTGATTTTTTCTCAACGCCTAATACGACACAGTTACCGCCACGAACACCAACCTAAATATACATTAAAAACTTTTAAAATACTTAAAAACAAATGGAGTCTCTCCTTCTTACCGCTGTTGAGCCTTTGCGAACCGCTTCTTGAGCATATTCAACTTGCAGCAAATGTCCGTCGGGTGAGAAAATAGTTACAGCACGATCGTAACGAGAAGACATTGTTAGTTTATTATTCAGATATTATTATAAAACAAAAAATAACTATTTATGAAGAGACTTTCGAAATAATGCAGTCGGCAAATTTTCGTAGCGCAATGATGATGCTTTTTTGTAGGAATGCCTGATGATGGGGCTTAGAGTTGTCACCTATTTTGTAAAAGTTTCGATAACAATGACCGATTTTAATACATTTGTTCCTCTGGCAACTTTGTTAAATACTAAAATGAGTGGCAACGTAATATGAGACCAAAAAACTGATTGCCAGCCCTGGTCATCCTATATATAATGTGCATTTGTTTTGTCTACAAAAATTGTCTGATTATTCGTTATTTAATGGACAGTGCTTGTTTAATATAACCACAGTGGTGTTAACCATGTAATTCGGAGTCGTTGCGTTTGATTATTTGTATTTGTAACTGAAGTAGTATTAGAGACATTCAACAGAAAAAGAGATAGCGGACAGCTGATCCGACTTAACTCAAACCCAAAAAGTTGTCATCACACCTGCGACAAATTAAAATAAAATATTTACTATATCGGCACTTAAGATTAATCAGAACGCTGCCAGCATAAACATACAACAATAACGTCAATTCGCATGGAAATGGCGCTGCCAAGGAATCTAGTTTCAAAGATTTGTAAGTAAAATAGAATTGTTACCATTTGGTATGAAAGTGGTTCTCAGACATATTAGGCTACCATAAGCAATACATAAGCACAAATGCGAGTGTGTGTGTGTGAGTGCCAGCCTGTGTGTGGTATGTTTAGCCCATGTGTGGATATGAGAGGCAACATACACACACAGACAGCGAGATGCATGTGGGATGCAGCCCTTGTAAGGAGCTATGGAATAACAGTATATATGTACATTTGTATGCGTGTTTAGTTGAATTAAAGTTATGCTCAGATGAGATCACAACAATGACTGACTATAAACATGGTTAATATGATTTAACAAGGAAATTGCATTCCATGTACACATATATTTATTTTTGGATATGTAGTACATAGAATACAATAAAGTGTTTTAGACACAATAGAGATTTTGTATAGTGATTCTGACGCTGCATCAATTTCCCATAGAAAACAGATAGCTTCTTTCGATTTGCTTGGCCTCTCTCAAAACACAAAACTTATATTAAAAACTTAATAAATTCCTAAAATCTTGATCTTCGCTACATAGATGACATCAAGGCCCACAAAGATAAGGTGACCAGCCTCGATCTGGGAGAGACGGGACGAGTGCTGGTCACTGGAGGCGAAGATCGCAATGTAAATCTCTGGGCAATCGGTCAGAATGAGTGCTTTATGGTGAGTATATATTTGATTAAAGTATAGTATATCGACTAATTCAAAACTTTCTTCTATATAGTCACTTACGGGACACAATAGTTCCATTGAGTGTGTTCGTTTTGCCTATAAGGATAACTTTGTATATTCAGCTGATGATATGGGCATTATACGTCGTTGGGATCTAAATGCCCAAATGATCTCGTCCACATTGAATGGGCATATGAAAAGCGTACGAACTTTGGATTTTAATCCGTCCGGGGAGTATGTAGTCTCGGGAAGTAATGACACAACTGTCAGGTGAGTGCAAAAGTTTTGATTTTCAAGTTTTATAAACTTGTAATTTGAGGCTATCTAATGGGGATTACGTGTCCCAAATGGTGGGCCTATTTTACCGTTCAGTCTAAACATTTCAAGTTAATAGCCAACGTATACAGTTAGCACCGTTTGTTAGTCATTGCATTTCCCCTAGGCTATCGAATTATTTACCTGTAAATTGAACCGGCGACAGGTGTGCTGCCTTCCAGCCATAATTGTGTAACTTAAAAGCAATTTAATATCATAATTACTTACAAATCTTCAAGGAAACTTCACATTTGTTGATTTCTAATATTTTGTATAGTTTAGAAAGAGATGCTAGCACTGTTGCTCTCTCGCTCTAATGCATTATGACCCAAAATGATAAGCGTCTAGTCATCTTTTTTGATAGTGCATTTAGTTTGTGCTCTTAATGCTCAAATAAACAGCCTGAGTCATGCTGTTGGCCCAGTTAACCACCTCGGATTCTTGGAATCGTTTTGTTTACGGTTTTTATCAACCAAATGAACTGACTGATTTTTTTTAGAAAACCGGCTACTGAATCAGGTATGAGCATTTAATACCTTAGCTAAGGGTATAGCGAGTTTGCCACGAAGTTTGCAACGCAATCAAGGCGTAGTATAAATTATATATTCCTGATTTGCCCCAACAATCAAGACCATTTAGCTATGTTTCTCCTTAAGTTTCAGTTATTTTAATTAAATTTCTTTTCGGCTTTCGAATTGTTATATTGAATACCTGTCACAGGATCTATTGACCCTAAAAAAAGTCTAAGTACTGAAAGATTGCTCCGAAGTATTGTCTTAGTATAAAAGCCTTTGTTCAATTGGTGTTTTTACACACATTCTACATAGTATGTATATCCACAAAGTGTAGTTCAAATCGCACTACTAAATAATTAATTGTAACAATTGTTAGAAAATTAACAGGTCATCTAAATAAAATCCTTATAAATCGGAATTCTATAAAAACTGTTATGATAATCAGATATAAACTGATTACACTCCTTTGAGAGCGTATTAAATCTATGATTTTTTTTTTTTTCTGAAGTTGGCCTCCCCATTTAATAAAAGTTTTTTAAGATTAAGCGCAACTCTGTAATTATGCTACAGAGAACAACTAAACAACATGTAAAAAATCCAACAAATGTACTTTGTGCTCTAGTTTTGAAAGGCATGAAATTGTTCCATAAAAGGGTTTTAATTATTCGATTGTAATGAAATTTGAGCATGTGTGTTACATGTGCTAAAAGAAGCAAAGTCTAGCCTTCAAATTGATTTTGTTATGCGATATTTCTATAGAAAATTATTTTAGCTGCTTGAAACTGTTTCTTTAATTACATTAAAGTGTCGTTACCGATCATGACATATATCTTAATCATATAAAAATCATAGCTGAGAATTGTAATGATGCTGTTGAACATAGTTTTTGAATAATCTACAAGAAGTACAACTGTCTAAGCACATGCAAACTTAAGCATTAAGTTTTCTTATATAAGTCGATTTTAGCTTAAGACGTCAGAAGTTACTGATACGTTTAGAAAATGTTTGGAGTCCAATCTATTTATAAAGCCACGTGATTCTCTAGCTATAGCTTTTAAATAATATCATTTTGGGTACAACTGTATAATCTATTAAATTGCCATAGTGATTAAATTTTTATCAAATGTCTGTACTCTTATAGACAGGAACTACTTAGCTTTAAAGCTACAATACTCCTTATCATTCGATAAAAAAAATAATATTTTATTTCTGTACGATTGTAATTAAAGTTCTACGTCATAAACAGTTTATAGAAAAAACAATCATTTATTCAAAAAGATACAAATGAATAGAACAAAGAAAGTGTGTAAAGTTAAACATTATTATTGCATTATGATCACCACCCGATGGTTAACTTGTAAAGTGCATATGCATTTATATTTATATATCGTATATATATACCGATTTCTTAAGTGAGTTTTACATTCTCTGTGAATGGAATTCCGTTTATGTTTTCATCTAAAAGGCAATTACAATTTGGCCTTTGTGTCCTTCAAGTCCACGTAGGCACCGGAGATAACCTCCTTTCCAGTCTCGGCCACAATTGTGCGGAATTGAATGCGTTTTCCCTGTTGCCACATTTCGACCTTAAGGGTCTGTCCTGGCAAAACGGGTCCAGAGAAACGCACCTTAATAGCCTTGAAGAGGGAACTGTCGTTGTTGGCGTATTGGCTTAAAACAGCACGAACAGAGAATCCCAATGAGCACAGACCGTGCAGAATGGGAGTTTTAAAGCCGGACATACGTGCAAAGTTTGGATCGATGTGCAAGGGATTCAGATCACCGGATAGACGGTAAAGAGCTGCCTGATCCTCGCTGGTCTTGTACTGAACTGTGGCATCGGGGGCACGAGTGGGAGATGGAATCAGTGGCACAACGCCGGCAATGGGATCCTTTTTGCCGCCAAATTTACCAGCGCCAACAACAAAGACCGCGCTCTGGTTCTTAACCAATTCGCGTCCATTCTCGTCGCAAGAGACACAGTTGGTGACAACAACGGCTCCGGATCCCTTGTCCATAACATCGAATACTTTGCCCTTGGTCACCAGCTGTCCACCCGTGGGCAGATCATCTAGAATTTCCAAGTACTGCTCACCGTGCAGAATGTTGGACAAATCGGCGCCAGTGTTGGGCAGTGCATTGGCCACCAACGGGCTGGACATGCACAGCAAAAGACCGGGCATCACAAAGAACGATGGAATCGGCGAAAAGTTCTCATCGTTCTCATAGATGAAGCGGGAATCATTGGGATTCTTGGTGGTAGCACCAATGCCCAGAGCATACAGTATCAGCTCCCTGTTGCCAAAGGTAAAGCTATCCTCGATGGCGTCCTTATCGCCAGATTTAAGATTCTCAAGCACCTCGAGCAGTGAACCCGATGCCTCGGCAATGGCATTCAAATGTTTGGCCTGTGACATGTCAGTTACTTGGCTCCAGGCATTCTGCACATATTCCAATGTGACGGTGTCCTCCAGAGATGGACGCAGTACAGATCCCTTGCCGCGCACTGTATGTACTTTGGTGGCCCAACCAGCGGCACTTTCAATGTAGCTACCTACAAACCAAGATAAAATGAGTTAAACTTTGTATTTTCTTAAGTTTGGTTTAGATTATGTTGACCTACCATTGTCGGTGCAGGATTCGTGGCACAGGTAGACCACAACGGGTGCAATCAGACTCGGCTTAAGCTCATTGAAGAGTATGTCCGGCAAGATGCCTTCGGTCATGCGACTGGCGGCTGTTGGAATGATGACATTGCAGTAAATGTTATTCTTCTGTCCCTCGATGGCAACAGTATTGGCCAATCCCACTTGACCCATTTTGGCTGCCGAATAGTTGGCCTGTCCAAAGTTGCCATAAATGCCAGAATTTGATGACGTCATAATGATGCGTCCAAAGTTCTGTTTCTTCATGTAGGGGAAAGCAGCCTGAGTGCACTTAAAGCTGCCCTTGAGATGCACATCATTGACCAGATCCCAATCCTGATCGGTTGTCTTGATAATGCTGCGATCTCTCAAAATACCAGCGTTATTGATAAGGATATCGACACGTCCGTATGCCTTAATAGCGGTATCAATGACCTTTGCACCGTCAATAACGGAATTGTAGTCGGCAACGGCTTCGCCGCCACTCTTGCGAATTTCCTCGACAACCACATCGGCGGCACGCTGAGAGGCACCTTCGCCAACATGGCTGCCACCCAGATCATTGACCACGACCTTGGCACCACGCGACGCCAGCAACAATGCATATTCCCGTCCAAGACCCGCTCCGGCGCCGGTCACGACCGCTACGCGACCATCAAAACGCAATTTCGATGCTGTAGACATGTTTATACGTGTTGTTGTTTGTTTATTTCTGCACTGCAGTCCTGCTCCAACAACGGTCGATTGTGTTGTGAAGGCAACAGTTGGAAGAAGGAAAAGTTATTGAAAAAAAAGAGATTAGTTTTACAAACTACGCCTTTCATGTATGTGTGCATAATCTTGCGATAAACGAGTTTTAGATGTGTGTGTAATAATTAAATTTGTGTTCTAGTGTTTGGTCCAAGTCCAATGGGTTCACCAAATGAAAAACTTAATGCAAGAAAGAAAAAACTGCAGCATATGTATGTTAAAACTACACAAACATTGGGCAGAAACTTTCAATTTAATTGCATTGCAGACACACACACACACTCACACACCTCTTTGTCTTGCTCTTAACATGAATTAATTACCTTTGCAACCAGTATTTCCTTTTGGACCCAACGACTATCTTTGTATCGCCGGTACAAAGTGCGATTGAGGATTGATAAGCGATTGGAAAAGCAATGAAAACAAAAAGTGGATTATGACCAGAGAGAGAAGTTGACAACAAAAACTGAGTTGCCAGATCAATTGAATGTTACATGGTGGCAAAGCTGTAATTAATCGCCAGTGTTGCAGCTTGGTCTATCGATAAAGCAACGCTGCGTTAGGCTTATCGCGCGTGAAATTCGATTGTTTTTCAAATTCAAACATAAATTTACCTAATTTTATTTTTTTTTTCTTTCCTTTACTGCAGACTCTGGGACGTACAAAATGAAAATAAATGTATTAAAGTGTGCAAGGGCCACATGTCACACGTGAATTCGGTAAAATTTTCACCGGATGGCTTATGGATTGCTTCCGCGGGCTCGGAAGGCTCCATATTGATTTGGGATATACGCAAGAGTAAACAAATTATGGAATTTATTGCCGACCCACCAGTTACAGCCATCACATGCATACAGTTTCATCCATTTGAGTTTTTACTGGCAGCTGGACGCGTTGATGGCACCGTGTCCATCTATGATCTGGAGCATAAGCAGCTTGTGTCACAGACAACACATTTATATGGACATGCCATCAAGTGTATTACATTTAGGTGCGTTCTTAAAATACTGCGTATTTTTCTAAAATTTAATGAATTATAAACATTTTGCAGTGACAATGGCGAGTGCCTTTTTGTGGGAAGTGATGCGGGAATATCTGTGATTGGCTGGGAACCAGATCGTGAACTGGATCACATACAGGGCACTTGGGGCTCGTTGGCCGACATGAAAGTTGTTAAAAACAAGCTGGTAATATAAACTTTTGCTTCATAATATATGTGCATATAAGTGTATTAATTAAAATGATTTTATTCTGCAGATTTGTGGCTGCCATGACATTAATACTGTGTCGATAAATACAGTAAGCCTTGATTGTGTGATACCATTCTATAATCCGCCCAATACTCAACCGAGCTTCAAACATAACACCACCAGTCGCAAGAGTTTCTCGCGTGGCAATCAAAAGTTCCGTTTGTCATTGGGCGGCGGCTCTAAGCCGGCCAAAGTTGAGGAGGAGTTAGAGGACAATAAAAGCCAAACATATGATGATCTATCATCGCCTAGCCTCAGTCTAGAGGTTGTCAATGAGGGGGCATTGGATCAGATTGAATCATCACCGATGTCATCGCTACAGCACATACCACAGTCAATCGGATCATCCATGGAGGGAACATATAATGCCGGTGGCATTGATGCTGCTTTGAAGCCAAATAAGTTTGGACGTGTGCCAGAGAATCTACCATTCAATATAGATACAAATTATAGCTACAGCATGGAAATGGGTTCCAGTCGTGTGTTAAATATCAATAATGGTCCAAGCTCATTGCATGCACCGGGTGATATATATGATGATATCTATTCGATTGAGAAGAACGATGCTGATTACAATCCAAATGATAGTAATCCTCCGATACTAAACAATTATGATAACTATGAGATGGCAGAAGATTTTCCAGTTAATCAGAACTTAAATTATTTAACCAATAGCTATAACAAGGCTGGTGGAGTACCAGTAGTAACAGCAGCATCAACAATCAATGCCTCATCGAAATCGATTAAAAAGACAACAACAATTGTGCACAAAAGAAATACAGCAATTAGTAACACCAAACAAACATCGACGGCAATCTTTGGCAATAATAAATTGGGTCAAACCTCATCGGTTAGTTCAATGGAATTGCATAAGCTCGATGATAATATGGTACTTAAGAAATCCACATCAACCAATGTTGTTAACAAAAATAAACGTGTGATGGGCCAACATCAAAGCCAATTCTACAAGGAGAATACACAGCAAAAGAATATTAATGTCGAGATCATTACTAAACCACCAATGAGATCACGTACAACCCTCGACATGCGTTCAAATCATCAAGCAAAGACTCAGGAGAAGCCTACACATGTAAATTGAACTGATATATCTTTTAATACTTAAGTTTAATTCTATTTCTTTGGTTTTATAGCAGCCAATGAACTATCGTCCTGATTTGATACCCACCTCGGGCAAGACTATGAACCGTAATTTCATAGATGATCACTATGAGTTCGATATACTCAACAGATCACATGAAGCTGTTCTGCAGGAATTAAGCAATCGTCAGGCGAGTCTAGAGTTGCTGAGAAATTCGACACGGTGTGTAATAAATTAAAATTATATTAAATGTCCTACTATTATAAATATTGAAATTTTTCAGTTCACACGATGTTCTGGGTGCACTGAGACTGGCTAAAAACAGTGGACGTTCTATATTTATTGATTTGTTGGGCGCAATTATTGAAAAACCGTAAGTACAGGGTCATTTATAATCGACCCGTTCCACAGTGGCACTTTAACCAAATCTTATATTAATTTTAAACTGTTTTTGTTTCAGCTCTTCATGGAATTTGGACTTTTGTACATTTGTTTTACCAGAGATTTATGAACTCTTACAGAGTCAACACAAATTGTAAGTATTCGACTTATACTGTATGCAACAGCGTTTAAGTTAATACACATTTGTTTGCAGTCATTTCACCAGAGCTTGCGATACTTTACGCATCATTTTGTCCAACTTCTTGCCAACGATCCAAGAAAATCTTGATTCTTGGGCAGCGAATGGCTTAGGCGTGGATGTTACCCGGGAGGATCGGCAGCGGAAGTGTATAGAGTGCCAAAGATGGCTTTTACAGATTAAAAATTTACCCGAGACTGTACATTTCGGTTCATCGCTGTCACAGTTACAAAATATTATAGTATTCTAAACAGAATAACAGAAGAAAAAAACATATTATTTATGCATACTTAGTTATACATTGTCCAGCATTACAAATGATTTATAAACTATTATTAATTTGTTATTGAAACTAATTTATATAACTACTATTAACTGCGTAAGACTTTAAAGTTTTCAATTAAAAGTGAAAAACAAAAATTAAATCCAACACATTTATATTTATAAAATAATATTAAATGAGACCTTTTGTAAAGGGAATTAATGAGGCAATAAAAACACGCATTTTATTATGAGTTGTGATTTTGTCTGAATTGAACAAGTTGGGAAATTAAGAAGACAAAATATAGTATAGGAAAGTTCAGAATTTTCCTGTTTTAATTATAAGTAAAGCTACCTCAGTTATCTTAACCGATGTCCAAACGAAATGTCCTTTTTGATTACGGTTTGAACTCTAAATTAAAATAGTTCAAATGGCAATACTTTCCAAATGTTCCAGTTGAACGCTTCAAATTCTATTGGGTATTCGAACCTCGGACTTTTAATGACTCAGTTTCATTTGAATATGCAAATGTTTAAAAAGTGCATCATTCAATCGTCATGTGGCACAGGTAGCACAGTGGTGGCACGTGCAACGAACCGTGGCATGGACAAGTTCGTGTCATTGTGAAAGCCCCATAAACGTACGTTCCACTCTATACAAATCCAAATGCATTTTTTCAAACTGTCCAACAAAATGCTGCCGATTTAAGTTGACACGCCTAAAAGCTATAATGCTTTCAATGACTATTGAATACTCTTTTTTAGACCTAGTAATTGCCAACATAAAAGGTCGTGTTATGTTTGTCGAATAAAGTGGAAACCTTAAATCATGTACAGATTCCTGATTCAAAAATAGTCAGTAAATGTTGCCTCAAAAATTATACATAGATTTAAAGTAGATACAGGGCCTTTCTATAAAGAGTTGCAGTGCTGATTTCGAGCTTAAACACAACTATACATCTATATAAGAACATTCCAAGCTTATACCCCAAATTTCACGGGTGTTGCCCAAACGAATGCCGAGTTCGATGAGTCAGTTTGCAGATAAACTGAGTTAGGGCATAAAATTTGCTGCTTCACTTGAATTGTGCACTCTTGCGATTCACAGATTCAATAGAATGGACATAGAATCAAATGGAAATGGACCAAAAAAAAGCACAAAAAACAATTCTCTTTTGAAGTTAAACTTACCATGTCGCCGGATTATTGTTGGCACCGAGGTTTTCTGGATGTTCCCATATATCGATATGATCATTGGATTCAGTCTGCTTCGGTTAACGAGCGCATTCGGTTGAATTTTTATTTGCGGAAACTGAACGGCCAAAATGGAACAAAGGCAATTAATTTTTATCGGTTTTGTGCATATACTGAGCATACTTTGTGTCTGTGCTGATCCTGGATATGATCATCTGAATCGTAACGCAGAGCTTGAGAATGTCGAAGGTATTATCGATGTGGAATCAACGGAACCAATGGATTCGAATCAAGCAAAGGGCATCAGTCGCATGGGAAAACCTTCAGCTGGTTATGCTGACTATGATTACTACAATAATGTCCGACGCCCGATCGAGACTTTGGCGGGTGATAATGATCCCAGTGGCTCATCGGCTATTCGTGTCTCCACTAGCGACTCAATGCGTCGACCAGTCGATGAAATGAATGTGAAATCTTTGCCCTGGTATGGTCAATATATTGGTAAATCCCTGGCTATGTATCCATCCAGGTCCTATGATCCATACATCCGACGCTACGATCGGTGAGTTCCTAACCCAAACTGAACCAAGTGTCGTTAACTGATTGACATTGTTACATAGATTCGATGAGCAGTACCATCGTGCCTATCCGCAGTACTTTGAGGACATGTATGTGCATCGCCAGCGCTATGATCCCTATGACAGTTATAGTCCCCGTGTACCACAATATCCCGAGCCATACCTGATGTATCCCGATCGTCAGCTGGATACGCCACAGCCCAGAGATTATATCAAGTCCCGCCGTGGTGGTTACCTCGATGAATCGTTACCGTTGCCTTTACTGGATTCCTATAGCAACAAGTACGCCTCCTCCAAGCTGCCCCAACAGCTGATGTCGCCTCGGAACGAGAGGGTCGTCTATTATGCCCATTTACCGGAAATCGTTCGCACTCCCTATGACATGAGCGCTACGCGTACGGAAAGAAATGGGGCCGCTGCAGCTCTGGTCTCCTCAGTGCCCTACAAACTGAATAAGAAGAAGTTGAAGAATGTGCCCAGAGCACCCTCCGATAATTCTACCAATTACAAACAAATGTTTTAATCCCACACATAGAAATGGGAAATAATATCAAGTTTAAGATTTAATTTTTTTTTGCTTACTCAAAATATTCTTATTTGTTCAATTGAATTAAGTTGCATTTGAATTGAATTGTGCATTTTGATGCCCATGGAGGGCTATAGTAACAGTTTGTCTCAGTTTATCATAACCTAACATCAAATTAAAGAGCTTTTTTTAATGTGTGCGTCAATATCTGTATGTATTTTTACAATAAGATATCATTTAGTTTTATCTACAAAAAAGGCATCGTATAAACTCAAAGCATTTATTAAATTATACAGCATAACCTAAAACAGCAACATAACCTAACATTTTATTATCGAGAGCATGTAAATTGCGTTTATTTTTAAGTTTTTTTAGACCCCGTACTCTTTAAAAAAGAGTAAAGGGGGTCTATTAAGTTTGTCAGAAGCGAGATGTGCGTAACAGGCAGAAGGAGGCGTGGCCGACCCCATAAAGTATATATATTCTTGATCAGCATCAACAGCCGAGTCGATATAGCAATGTCCGTCTGTCCGTCTGTCCGTCTGTCCGTCCGTCCGTCCGTCCGTATGAACACCTGGATCTTTTAAACTACAAGAGCTAGAGACACCAAATTTGGAATGTCCGTTATTTTCTCGAGCAGATCAAGTTTATTTCAAATTGTTGCCACGCCCCTTACCGCCCCCGCAATGAGCAAATAACCAGACACACCTCGAAAAAATTTGTGTTTTAGGTGAATATCTCAGTAACTATAGCACTTAGGAGCACAAATTTTGGTATACAGGTTCTTAGAGACAGCCTTAGTATAATGTCATTAAAAATTTTGAGCTGCCACGCCCCCTTTGCTCATCAGAAATAAAAGACTCTCCAGCTTCAATGCCTTGTTTCAGGCATTAAATCAAATAGTACAGTGTTGTAATTTAACATACGCTTAGAGAATTACTATTTCTAACTTTCCTGAAAGTGGCATCAAAATCCTATGTCAAACAACAGAGAAATTACGGTTCAAAGTCGAAGTTATTTTAAAGCAAAATCACTGCATGCGCGCAACACATACAAACAAACACAGAAACATACAAACATATGTTCGAACGTTTTCTCTACCTGCTGGCGGCAGCGCTGCCCGGAGCCGCTGGCCGCGCCGACCAATGCTATACATACACACATATGTATGTGTGCACATACTTAGATGGAAATAATCGGAAGAATGATAGAAGAGGGGTGTGGTGCAACTGATAGAGTTGCGGCGCAATGTGGAACCTTCGCATGGATCGCGGGTTCGAGTGCTGACGATGACAGTTGTTAATTTATTTATTTTTTAATTTTAATTCAAAATGTAAATATTTAATTTTAATTTTTTAAATTTCATTTGAAAATTTTAATTTAAATAAAATGCAATACTATGGGAGTACGGGGTCTTTTACAGTCGGCTCGATCGACTGTAGCCTTTCTTACTTGTTTTTTAATAATTAATGCTTTCTGAGCAGAGAGTTTTTTAGGTTAATTGTTTAAAACCGTTCAATTAACATAGTTTTTTACAATGTTTTTATAACCATATATTATGAAGATTTATATATAAATATAACGATAAAGAAGTAAATACATTTTTCTTAATTTTTAATCGGTCATTTAAGTAAAATTTGTATTTTCTTCAAAATCCTAGAAGAGGTCTGCTTTTACGATTTACCTGCTCTGCTTTAAGGGCGACAATTTTATGCATGTCCATGCATGCGTGTAACTGTATGTGTTTGAGAGAAAGAGACCGTTATTTGACTGTTGATAATGTCCCAAGAACTGGAGCATTTCATCAAGTCTTTACCCAGGAGTCTCGTTAATTACACAATTCCATTACTTTTGCTTTGGTGGATAGTAAAGTTTTGCGATTTCCGCAATATAACTTTCCCGCTGTTTGTGCAAAAACAAAGCGAAAGAGAGATAGATAGGGAGGGAGAAAGAGAGAGAGTGGGCATAGAAAGACAGCTACGTAATTATGTGCTTATGCACGTGGTCCATGGACACATTCATCTGAAGGCATCACAAGAGCTATTATTCTACATATGTATTTGGCCCCCCCTGAAATTGGACTTGACAAAACCCGCAGCCAAACACCACAACAACAACCGTTGGGGAAAGAAAAAAACAAGGACAACAAATACTTGTGTAATGCATGGACACGTACTGCTAATTAATGGGCCTTTGTTTGGCTCGACATTTGTCAGTGGGCATAATACGATGTAATCGCATATGTCATCCAGTTTGTGACACATGTCAACCACTAAATACGTGTCTTCACTTTATGTTGTCACTAAGAGACCCTACGTACATGAAGTTTAGCGAAAAGCAAAAAGTTCATATTTTTGTCATAGTAAATAATTCATTTAAAGATTTCATCTTAAGTAATGGTATAAAGTTGCACTGCTTGGCTTATTAAGTTAGCTGCACTTGGGGAGCGTGGCGTAGGATGGCATCACTGCGACAATTTTCTTTAAATATGAAGTACCAAAAGCGAGCTAGGGAATATAATTTAGAAAGTATACCACATACCAATATTTGTTCTTGATAATTCTTTAATTTATACTTATAATTTAATTAATATTCAAAATTATAATTTTTTTGTCGCAAAATTATAGGAGTCATACTAAAGTGTTAGTTTTAAAAACAAACATTGAATTTGTTTTTTCAGCTGTTCAATAAATAATACAAAACCAACCCAAAACTTAAAGCTTAATTTATCTGTGCATTAAAAATATAAACAGGAGGTTTTTTTTTTTTTAATTTACTTACATACTTATGTAGACACCCCATGACATTTTTTTTTACCACGTGCCCAAAAAGTATGCTATAGTATTGACAAGAATTAAAGAGAAAAGATTTTGTAGAGTACTCATAATTCTACTTACTCAAAATACTTTGGTTTTGTGCTATTTACGAGCTGATTTTTGGGCTGCGCTTTTCTTTGGCGTTTCCGCATTATTACTCACAACTTGACACAGACATTTTCGCAGGTCACCGTCACACACACACGCACACACACGTAGATCCGTACAAATGGGCATATAAACACATAACATAAAGCTGAACAGGGGAAACGCGACAACTGCCCTGTCCTTGTGGGACATTTTGGATGGACCAGGCACAGGGCAGGAGTGGAGTGGCAGAGGGAAAGTGGGGGTCAGGGAGTACTTGTGGTCGGGGGTTTCAGAAAACCTAATGAGCGTACCGCCCACATACTGAAAATGGTCACAGCACATAGAGCATCATGATGGACACACAACAAAGCAATTTGCTAGCTACCGAAATAAGAAGAAGACGGTGGAGAAATAGAAGCAGAAGGAGTGGAGAGAAAAACAAAACAATAACAATGATGCACGCGATACTTAAGAAACTTTGCCGCCCGGTCGTCTCCATAATTAGAATCATTGAAATACTCAAAGACTCTCGGTTCACTCTCGGTTCATTTGCTCACACACTGAAATAAAATTGTCCTTTTGCTCCATTTGGGTTTGGGTGGAGAGGGGGCGTGGTGGAGTTGTGTCCATCGATGGCCAAACGACACGACATATGACCGCACCGCGCAGACAGGGAGAAGTAATGTTCTGGGAGGTGTTGTGCCAAATGAGAAAACAATGCCCGAATAACGACTCTCCGATGTGCATTAAAAGATTTATTTCTTTTCCAAATAAATGAAGTTTCTCTACCTTTTTTTTTTATTTTTGTTTATGACCATTTTTGTTTGTGGTACTCATTTAGTACTGAGTCCAATTTCGATCTTGGGTTTCTTGCCGATATCAAACTATTTTAAAAACTTAACTTTGTTTATTATATACCGACTTTTTGACCTCTTTATTAAAGAATTACATTAAGTTCTTTAATTAAAAAGATTTTCCGATTAGTTCTAATTAGCCTAATGATTATTTTAATATTTAAGGGAAAGTATTATAATTTATTTTGACTCCTTCATGCCCGAATCATATGAAAATTCACGTACATATTTTTTCTTAATGACTCACGCACTTGTGTCGTGTCACGCTGCCATCTCTAGCCGAGTGTGTTTACCTCAGCTGCATAATGACGGTGGCGTAGATTGCCGAGGACATACATTAAATACTTACATACTCACATCAAGTAGTCGCTTGTGTGTGAGTTAGTGTAAGTGTGTGTGTGTGTGTTTGAGTGGGTGTAATGTGTGTAATCGCTGAGTAGTTAAATGCTCTCTAGTTATATTTATGTGGGTTGCAGCAAGTTTAATGCGCTTTTCTATCACAACTCAACAAATCACCGCAAATTTATTTGCCAGTTGCAAATAGCACAACACACACACATACACACACTCATACACACGTCAAATTTATGGAATTTACACGTCTGGAATTAGTGCGCACAATAAGAGAAATTCCCAGAAATTTAAGCAAATATTCAAACGTCTTCCGATTGACTCAATTTGAGTACATTTAAATATTTCACAAGTAACTAATATGTATTAATTCAATTAAGACATTTCAAGACAAATAAGTGATAATTTATAAAATTTCATCTCTAATAGAGCCAATAAAATATAAACGTATTTTAGTTAGTCCAATTAGTAAAACGATTTAAAAACTCTGATGATTTAATTTTACAAAAATATAACTATATAAGTTGGTGAATAGAAAAAGAATTTATTTTTGGCTTAACTTTTTTTCTTAATTAATTAAAGAAATGCTTCGAATTATTCTATCTTTGGTTATTTTCTGCGATGAAAGTATAAATTGAATCTGGTCTTATTTCCAAATATATAATTTTTTATTTATACAATTACATCTCTGAATTGAAACTTTAGAAGATCTATTCACTTCTTGTTGAAGCAGTCGCGATGAATGAAACAATAAGTTTTCTTTAAAATAATGAACAAATTAAATATTTAAATGAAGAGCTCAAGTTAACGCAAAACATAAATAAAAGTTGGTTAGTCTTGATGACTTTAGCTTGTAAAATCATAGACTTTTTAATCAAAAATTATAATCTTGAATTGTTTTTGGAAATAACAAAAATTATTTACTGTCTGAGAAGCTCAATTTAGCATATTATAATCATATAAAATGTTTTAATTTTTTTTAACTAAGTAATTTGGCAATAATTAAACATAGTTTTTATGCTTGACATAAAGTATAGTTTTAGTTTAAGCTATATTCTATTTTTAAACAGTTTTATTTTCATTTTTAAAAAGTTAAAATTGCAACTTAAATTATAGTTTAATTTATGAATTGCTTATATTACTAGTTTTACTTTAATAATTTTTTATTCAATTGAAATTTTTAAATAGAACTCAATCGCTTAACTTACATAATTGATTAGAAATATTGGTCATTTGTACATGTATTTATGACGTTTACCTCTGAATCTTCCTGGTGCAGGATGCATGTGCGTGTGTACACACAAAGTTGGGGTGGGTAGAGCAAGCGCCAGAGGCAGTAACAGGGACAGGGGCGGTGAGAGGACAAGGGCGTGTGCGGGTGTTGCTGTGGATGTTGTTGTTGTTTTTGGGCAAATGCAAAACCTATAAATCTTTATACAACCCACATTATTGATTGGCGTTAGCCATGGATATGGATATGGATGTGGATGTGGTCATGAGATTGGAACACGCAAATGGACATATGGACAAACATATTAGGGCAACTTGTCTAAATCCCCCTGCAGCCCAACTACCGTAATATTGTCAAGTCAAGTCATAACGGGGGTCGGGCACGGAAGGGGGCACAAAGGGCGAATAATAGGATAAATAAATAATTCAAATAAATAACGCTGAAATAAAATCAAATGCAATGACGAATTATGATGGTAGATGTATCTCTGTTGTCCCCGATGTCCCCGATGTCCCGTCTGATTGGGGCAGCTCGTAAATCACTGACAATAGCCCTCAGTCTCTACACCTCCCCCGCCCTGTAGTCTCTTCTGATTAGAAGACAGAAGACCAAAGGTTTCTCCTCAATTTCTCCCCCTCATTGTAGCGTCCCCCTATCTTGACTGGTGTCAAGTGCCAAGGGCATTCTGAATATGTATGAAGTGTGTATAGTTTATGAAGTGAAGTAGTATATATCTATCTCTCTCCCTCCCACTCGCTGTCTCTCTTGCTTGCTCTGCTTTGTATTTTGTCATAAATATTAAACGAACTTATCTCTTTCGTCTTTGTTTGCGAAAAAATTTATCATTTGAGCCAAGTTTGTTAATTATTTATGCTGCCATGTTTCATATTTTGTTGCCCAATGCAGCTGATTTATGGCAACACACACTAACACACACATACACACACACATACACACACACATACACATATGTATGTCTGACATGTGACATGCTTACACGCTTTAGGGTCGCCTATTTCCATGGGGAACATAACTCTCATATCGTTTTGAGCCCCAAATCAAGTTCGATATTTATTTCATTTTATATTTAACTTAATATACTTAGTTTAATTGTAAAGATTTGTACACTTAATACAAATTAAGGCAAAAAACTGCAATAGAGTTGCCATTTTTTGCAACAGCTTTTAGGGTTGCACACTACTTTCGCCAAAAATTATATTGTGTTATTGCTGAAATTAAATGCAATAACTTGAAAATGCCTATATTAATTTTTATTTAAAAAATTAAAGAAATAAATTTTTTTGTAAAACAATAAAAAAAAACACATAACAAAATTTATCATTTTTATCAATAAAAATAATAAAAATTAATGTTAATAATTTGTTTAAATAAATTTAAAAAAGAAATTCCTTTACAACTTGAATTAAACTATTTATAATATTTACAATTAGAGTTATAGATACATATAAGTTGTAAGTGATACATGATGGGGTTCAGAGTCCACATCCAGATGCGAACACTTCACAGCATGTGAAGTTCACTATGTGACAGGTGGGCAGCTTAGTACATAAAAATTAAATTAAAAGCACAACGATTTTCGAAAAGTTAATTTAAAAGCTAGCTGTATATATAATTTAAAATAAACTGTTTAATGTAATGGCAAAACTCTTATTTAAGAGTTAACAAAATATAACAAACGTTTTTTTTTTGTATTTGAAAGTTATGATTTACAAAAAAGATTATTTAATGTTACATCATGACCATGAAATATTATAGTACTAATGTTTGTGGTGAATTTAATATTTCATATTTAACGATAAATCTAGAAATAATTATATATTTATGTATATTATATTATAAAATGGCTTAAAAACACTATTGTTATTTTTGGCTTAACAAAGCTTACATGTTAAGAGTTGACGTAATCAAATGGTTTTCATTTTAATTGTTTTAAAATATAAAATGTTTTAAATATATGTAAGTATATATTTTCTGATACTATTAGCATTTTGTTAGGGTTGCAAGCAAATTAATTGTTCGAAGCAATGCGGCAAGAACTACAGTAAGTTCTGGCTTGATAAAGCTATAATTTGTTAGTGCTACTACTAAAAATACACATATACATACATATGTATATAATACATGTACATATATATGTATATGTGTGCATGCTATAGATGCTGATTTATGGGTCTACTTAGTTGAGACGCCTTCAATGTTTCCCTTTTTTTTTTTGTCCAGCTGAGACTTGTGGTCGAGTGGGTTGACAGAGGTGTGTGTAAAAGCGAGTGGGTGTAGTGTGTGTGAGTTACTTAGGGCTAGTAAAGCAGAGATTCGATGCGGTTTCAATGTCGGCTTTAGTGTCCATCTAGTGTTGTCGAATCCTTGTGAAATCTTCGGGGGTTACGATACGAGTATATATTGTTGAAGTGCAATAAAGTCGAATTTAATTGCCCGTTTGAAATGAGCAAACTTAATGGACAATGACTCATTAACACTGACACGTCAAACAATAATGGCGTGTCTGGAAAACTGGGGAAAACGGAAAAGGCGGAAATTGAAATAACGCTTCCTGTGAAAGCAAAAAAAAAAGTAAAACAAAAATGGGGACGAAAAACAGAAGACGAAGTGGAAGTCGAAGTCGATGTTGAAGAAGAGCCCATGTCCATGACAAAAGCTTGCCATGCTACGAGTCGACACATCAAAAGACACAGGCACACACACGCACACACAGGCACAAACAGGCACACACACGCACAACATACGCACAAAAAAAAGCAATTAAGGACGTTGAAAGCAATCTTAAGCGCTGGCTGACGGTGACAGTAACGATGACATGGTAGACGGGGGTACAGGGTGCCACAACGGGGTGGGTGGGGGGTTGGGGAGGGGGGTAAGGGCCACATGTGAACTGTGATGTCTGTGTAGCGCAAAAGGTCCTTAAGGATGTGACATGAAATGCTTATCAGCAAACGCAGGCACAACACAGACAATCGAACGCGCTTTTAACACAACATATGTGAGTGTGTGTGTGTGTGTGGGTGTGGGTGTGTGGGTGCTCGAAAGGGGCCACAGCACGCCTATGAAATTAGTTTTCCCACAGATAAAACTCTGGGTGTCAATTAAGCAGACTCTCTCTCTTCCCTGTCTGTCTATCTCGCAGCCTTTCACTCTACTTTCTCCGTATGCGACTAAAACAATAACAACTATTATTTAAGCCGCAGTTAAATTAATCGACAGTAAAGGACCCTGTAGTCGATATATAACAAATTTTTATATTAAGATGAACAGCTATCGATTGATTTGTCTTATGGAAGCTACATTTACGATTTCTACTAAATTAAGTCAAAATATACCATATTCTATCGCCCTTATATTTTAAGAGTTGGGTTCAGATAGCTAAAGTATTATCTAAACTATAGCTAGATTCTCTAGCTCTGATGGTCTAACTCGGCTGTTAATGTTAAAATCATATCATCCAAACCTTTGACAAACCTAATGTACCTCAGCACTTCTTTTAAGTACAGGGTCTGACGAGAATTGGAAAAAGTTGAAGCGAAAAACGCATTCAATGAGTTCAATCAAAATGTAACAGGCGTCTTTGCTCTTTAACTGGCCAACACACACCCACACATGCACCCACACACACTCACACGCACATAACTACACTGAGCGCAGACGTCATGTATTTGTTACACATTATAAGTTATACACTTGGAAATTGAAACAATTTCAAGGCCGCTGAGCTAGAACCACTTGAGAATTGTAAGAAAAGTTAAGTGAAAGTATTTGATTTCTGTGAGCTTAACTAACTTTTGCTGTGACCTCTAAAACCCATAAGATAGTAAGCTTTAAATTCCCTAGAGTTTTATAGAAAAAGTTATTGTAAAAATTAATTAATAAATAAATAAAAGGGAGAATTTACAGAGCTGACTGAATTCTTTAAAGCTTAAAAACTGAACAATTATGGAAAATTTGAAAAATTTGTTATAATTTAGTAAAAGCATTTAATTAATATCAGAGTCTTAGATTTCTTCAATTTATTGAAACTGGATTTATAAATGTTTTTTTATATGTGACATTAAAATAAAGTTTACTCAGTTGACTCAAAAAACAAAGTTTAAAAAAATGTGAACATGCTTTAATTATAATTAAGTTAGTTTATTTACTGTTAACATATTTTTTAGAATCTTATTGTTAGTATATAATTGCACGCTGCCTTCACCTTTTTAATTTAAACTATAATTATTGCAAAAAATTGTCCCTTACTTAATAACATATAATACGTTTTTAAAATAAATTGGAATTTCAGTTTTACTACCAGATTTTTCTCTCTGTGTAAATAGTTTCACATGTCTTGTTGCTATTTTGTTTGTCGGTAAAATTATTGGACTGCCATTGACTAATGAATAATGCTCCTGATTTTAGTCCTTTTTATTGGCCGTGAGGCAACTTCGTACTCATCGAAGTCTTTGCCTCCAAACGTTGCATGTCGTCCATACAAATGAAGTTCAGTTTCCTGCTCTTCCTTCTTCTTCTTCATCTTTCTTCATTTTGGGTGCCATTTTGGCTGGAATTGTCTTAAGTATTTTATTCCCACATTGAACTTAATTGCAATGCAAAGCGAAGAAACAATAAAGGACAATGGCTAATTATGTATTCTTGGACAATATGTGGCAATAGCCAGACGTGATTTATTAGCCATTATATACACGGATTTAGCCCTATAGTTATTTGCAAACTCACGAGTTCAATATGCTCTCAACACTCGTTTAATGCACTCAAACACCGTTAATTATTTTTTATTGATTAAAAAAAGACACTTTTTGTAATCAAAAATAATAAAATAAAAAATATTAATAATTTACTAAACAAGAACATTTTTTGTTTATCTATACAATATCTATACAATATACAATATGTTCATCAAAAGATTACAATAAAACTGAGCTTTTATCCAACTTCTTATTACTTTAACACTTTTTCAACGTTTTTTTTTCTAGATGAGCTAAAAGTTTAAAAAAAAATTGTATAGTATTCAAAAACTTTTCATTAATAGTTTAGAATAAATACTAAGCTACAACTAGCCAACTTATTACTATTTTTACTCGTTTTAAAAGATTCATTTTTATACAAATTTATTAAGAAAATCATGAAAATATTTCCGCATTAGTGAAAACATTTAAATAAAAAATATATATGTCAATGGGTAGTAAAATTAATACAGGAATTTTTTAATTTTTAATAGTTTTCTATAATTGTTTAAAAAAAGAATTCTATGAAAAATAGTTGTCAAATATTTATATTGTATAGCGGTATTTGTGGTTGAAAGAGTGTTGACTTTTTTCATTTCCTGTTCGTTTTCAAAGCCTTGGATCAGAGAGTCCGTCAAATTTTGCTTGGGCTTTTGTTTTTCTTTTGAATATTTTATGAAGAAGCAGAAACACGAATTTTGTGGACATTAAAATGCCACAAAACGTTTTATAGTAATTTTTCATCTTTTCACCGGGTCTCATCGCGTCGCGACGCGTAGCATCGCGTCTAAAGAGGGTTTTTTTTATGCTGTTGTGTTTCACTTGGGTTGGGCTGTTGGGCTGTTGGACTGTGGCTGTGGGTGTGGATGTGGGTTGGGTTTTTTGGGTTTGGGTTTTGGGTTTTGGGTACGGTTAGGCCGGTCGCTGGTTGGGGTAGTTTGGGAATGTTGTCGACGTTCATGTTTGAGCTCACGCTGTGAAGTAACACGGCACACGCATCCTAGGCTGATAAATTTTTATCTTTGTATGACAAGTTAATAATGTGCCAGCCCAGGCGCCGGATGGCCACGGACAGTGGCTACGTAGGAAACTCAGAGACGATGGAAAATCATACGCAAAGCGTATCCGGTAAAGCAGTTGATGTTTATTGAAATTTTCCGTGGACTTTTAACGGATTTATTGTGATTTTTAGGTCACGTGACTGTTCTGGAATTCCCGCCCCATCCAACTTACTCCAGCTCCCTTTTTCCTTCGTCTTTCCTCCTCTTTGTTTTGTAATTGTTTTTCTTTCTTGTCCGCCGTTCATTTGATTCATGCGACTGATAGAGAAACAATTTGTAATCATTGCACAAACATTAGCATATGCTGTAATATGCAGTACACTGAGAGAATAATAGTGTTAAAAGTAGATTTTGGGGAAAGAAGTTTGATAATTTGTTTATCAATAAACAAAAACATATTTAATTTAATACAATAAAATCGTATTATAAAGTTTTGAATAACTTTATTTAGACCAAGTACTCATAAAGAGTACAGGAATTTATAAGGTTTGTCAAAGGTGACCCTATTCCGACCCTTTAAAGTATATATATTCTTAATCAGTATCAATAGTCGAGGCTATATAGCAATATCCATCGGTCTGTTTGTCTGTCCATATGGACTCCTGAATCTTAGAGACTATACGAGCTAGAGAAACCAAATTTGAAATAATAGTCCGTCCAAATAGTCAAAATTGTTGTAAGCTAACCTCTTGCTGTATATAAACCGAAAAATTCTCCTAAAATTACAATTTAAATTTGCAAATAGGAATAAGTTGAGTGTTCTGTTGGCAAAAAAGCAACCTTTCAATTAAGGAATTGAGAATTTTATGCTAAATGTGGTAAGTAAATCTTATTATATAAAAGTTTCTAATTAAATTCAACTCTTAAGGTGACAATGTTTAAATTGGCTGCACTTGTTATAAAAACGTACATTTCTGTAGTCAACTACAGGGTATGTTTTGAGAGCAATATAATGGAATTCAAAAGCAAATCGATTTCTCTGGCATTGACCACGTCCATGGAGAGTAACAAATTAAAAAGTAACGCACACTCGACAGTTTTCGAAGCGCCAAAAATTGTTTTACATTCATATCTCGAAAATTACGACACCCTGGGGAAGATTCCCGTTGGTCACTTAGCCGTACTTTGCTCTACCTCCAACACCAACCAGCACAGCACCCCACCCCAAACACTCCAGTGTAAGTCACACACACACGTCCCATCAATACGTCAAGGGGAGTGGCAGAAAAGAGCAAGAAGAAGAAGAAGCAGTAAGTATAAATCTTGCCAAATACGGAATCACAGGGCCAAAAACCGAAATGTTTAGTATTCGCAGCACATCCAACATCGATGGGATATTGGAAAGTGAACCTCAAAATCAACCTCAACCTCAACCTCAAATTCATCCTTAACCTTAAATTCATCCTTAACCTCAAACTCTTGCTTAGTTTGAAGGTAAAGAGCTTTATAGGTTTTTTTTTCTCGCTCGTAAAATATTTTATACGATTTTAAGGGGATTCTTTTCAATTTATTATACATAGTTGTGTGCCCCACCACAGCTCCATACAGAAAAAAACGGAAAGTTTAAATAAATTAAATTACCAAATGATAAAAAAATATAAAAAATGTGAAAATGGGATGGAATTGGATTTCTGAAATATTACACCTTTTTATATTGAATTTTGGGCAATGATATCTCTCTATTCGGAATTTATTTTTTATAGTAGACGCATTAAAATCCAACATATTTTTTGTACTTATTGGCAGAATTAAAAGTTTTCCGTTTTAAGGTAGAAATTTTAATAGGTGTAGTTTGTAGATTTACAATCAAAAACTGTCTTTAATAAATCTACGTACATTTAAGCCCTGCTTGATATACCTTCTATATCAAACATTAGACTTGTTCTTCTGTATCGGAGAATTTTGAAATCCCTTTTCGAAACTCGCAAATCACATTTACATTTTATTGGCACGTAGTTGTTATTGTTTTGATACTCAAAATATTCATGTTTATGAGCGAATGTGAATGTTTTATTTATGCATAGTTTATGTTTTATGGTCAAAGGGTAAATTGTATGTGTTGTTAGCCCAAGACGGTGTTTATGTGACAGAGGGCACAGCTGGTGAATAATTTATTTATAAGCACGAAAATCGATATTCATAGTCGAATAAAATTTAGTATACAAAGTCACTGTAAGTGATTTCAGAATATTGGAGATGAAAAAGTTAAAAAAAAAAATAAAATAAATAAACAAATTAGGGACTCAAGCATTGGTTATAAATTGATTCTCAATACCTTTCTAGTTCGACATAGAGTAAATTCCTGATAAGCAGCAACAGCAAAGACGATATTGCACTGTCCGTCCGTAGGTCCCTCTGCTTTAACTCTTAGATCTCAGAAACTATAAGAGCTAGAGTCATCAAATTTGTAAAGAAAGTCTGTCTGCTTTTTCCTTACTAGGAAACTACTAGAGCTATCGTGACTATATTCACACACTGTATTACTATTCACATTTTACTGTTATAACTATCCATAGTCGGCTGGATCAACTGAAACCTTTTTTTCTTGTTAATATTAAATCTTGTATAATTATATAAATCCATAGCCGCAATCTCAACTGAACCAATCGGTTAAAAGTGTTGCTGAATGTGTAAAATTAAAGTTTGTTCTGAGTGTTTCGATGGTTATAGCTCTACCAAATATTGTTATGTTCTTAAAACCTAAACCTTTTTGGGTTTTGGTCAACTATCAATTGTAATCTAAATTATAAAAAATAAATTTTATTAACACATTTTGGATACCAAATTCAGTTAATATCCCAATTTGTTTCGGTTTTTCAACGCATAAATGACACAATTAAACATTTAGTGCACTGTGGTGAGGTACTACTGTAGTTTGAGGCAAGGCATCTGTTGACTTCGCTGTTGACTTCTTTTTCTACGCTGAGCAATTTGAAAATTGCGTTTGGTTATCAAAATTTGTTGTGTGTTTATTTGCTTCATTGCGTTGTAGATGTAAGTAATAGAAACAATTTATTGTATTATGTGCCACACCCCAAACCCTTCTCCCCCCTCTCGACGACACCCCTGGCTGGAAATAGGCCTCTGTTGTTGCTTAAATAAATGTAAATTTACATTGCTCAAAAGAAACAGAAGATGTTTCCTTCTGGCCATAATGACGAGAAACGTCTACGTAGCTCAAAGTTCTTGGAAGCGCGGGGGTAGCTGAAGGGCGGTGAAGGGCAGTGGTAAGGAAAGACGGTTTTTGTCCTTTCTAAACGTTCTATAATTTGCTTATTATGCGCTTCATGCTGCTCGCTTTTATGTTTTGGCACTTTTACCTCTGCACCCAAAGCATAAAATACGCACCCTCTGCACACACAAACCACTGCCCCTCACCCCCTTCCCCATTACAAGCAACTGTAACCCCCACTCCTGGAAATGAGCGGAAGTAAAGCCCCCGTGTTCCATATTTTGTCATAATTTATGTCGCTTTGGGTGTTGTTGCTGATGTTTTGGGCCTTAACTTTGCCATTGGCTTCTGTTTGGCATACCCCTTATCCGCTTAGTAAGGGTATATTGGGTAGTATTGTGGGCTACAGTAAATTATAGGTTACGGATTTAAGCAGCTCTCCGAGCTAGAGGAGCGAAAGCTACACTAAAAGAGCTAGAGACTTTACTTGTTATCTATTCTTACAAGAAAATGGTTTTTTTTTAATACTGAATGCCCTTTACCATTATATTTAAACACTCAACAATAATCGCATGTAGTTTAAATATGTTTAACAAAATTTATGTTTGTTTCGATTTATACAACTTTAAAATGTCATTTAAGTAAACTAAGGGGTGTGTTATAGTCGGTAAGCAAAGACATGCCTACTTGTAGTTGTTGTCGCTGGTGCCTGGTCGATGTGGCACCATCAGTGGCATCGGTGGCATCCTTGGCACCGCAGTCAGGACACCTTTTTTGGCAGTGGTTGATTTGCTTGCAAATTTATTAAAAATCTTCTGGTTGCTTCATTTTATTATGGCATATCCGTCAGAAGACAATGTCGTGGGGGATGCTGGTGCGAGGGTTGTCAAAGCAGTTACGAGTGTAAAGAAAATTGGACATTTAACTACTCATCCAGCATGAAATTTCTGAGTACCCCAAATGTATGGAATAATTTTTTTTTTTAAATAAAAATCTGCTCTCTTTTCAGAGATCTATTTAATTTTTCATGATTTGGTAGAGTCGAGTAAAACTAACATTTAAAAGTAAAGAAGTTTGAAAAGAATTGTTGATTGATATCAATGGTAACTGATAGAACTTGTTAAAGTTTTTCTTAAAATGTGTAAGCCTTTTACTTTGGTAATAAAAATGATTATAAATTCCTATTAAAATCATTCAAATTTTGATTTTTAATATTAATTATTTTTTTTTTTAAATATTTCGGATATTTTTAATATTTTATAGTAAGGTTGATTTTATATTTAAATGTGTTTAAAGAAGTTTCAAAGAATTTAGATCTAATATTTGAAAATATCAATTAATGTAGTGCCAACCCTCGTGAGCCGCGAACCATCGTGAATCAGCTAAGGTTATGATGCCTGGTGGGTGCTGTTACCATTTACCGTTTTTATTCCCCATTTCCGTTATGCCACAGCTCTCCCTCCTACCCACTACCCGAATTCTGCGCCCTTTTCCGTGTTCGTCACTGGTTCGCAATCGCATTCGCATTCGCATGTTACGCATTTCCTCCTGGGATTCCGTGTGGCATCCATTGCCAGTTCTTCCTGTTCTTTTGATATTGTAATGTGCATAATAGGATTTTTATGACACCTTTCGCTGTGGCTGTGCTATTGCCACGGGCCCTCGGTTTTTTTGTTGTTGTTGTTGGACCATTGAACGAACCACTTGCCATCAGATGGGTCCCCACTTTGTATAGTCCCCTGTTCCAATGTTCCACAGTCCCCCATATCCCTCTGCATCTCTCCATCGTCCCATCGCTTGTCACCAAAAGTTGCAAATTTTATCGGCCGGATGTGTGCGTGGCATGCGGATTGTGTGGATTTGCATGAGATCATGAATTTCACACGATGGTAATGGCCACATTAGCATTGACTACACGCATTTATTGCCCGGTACACCCCTCCCCTGCTGCCACTACGCCCCTGGTAAAGTGCATGTGCTAAATTTTTAATATGCAAATTTGAGTTTTTGGCGCCAGCTCACCTTTAACATTTCATTTACACTTGTGCTGCATATTTTATTGTCTTTCCTACCCCGTCTCCCTGTTTTTTTTTTTACAGTGTATTATTGCACACAAATTTGCCAGTTACATATTAAACTGAATATAACACACGCACATTATATTTGCCCCTTCCCACAGGGGTGTTAGGGAGGGGAGTGCGTGGGCTCAAATGCCGTTTCATTCGTGCGACACATGATAAGGCTCCCTTAGGAAATTTCCCTGGGTACTTTAATAAACAATAAGATTTAATTTTCGCAACAATTTTGCTTGCTCATTTGCTATGCTTGTGCATAAACCTACCAAAGATAAACATAAACCTAAACATAAACATAAACATAAATATAAAGATAAACATAAAGATAAATATAAAGATTGAATTTCATGTATGAGAATTCAACTATCTTTTGGTTATTATTTCGATTAGATTTTCACAGATTTCACTTTTGTGTCATTCGATACAATCAATTGTGGATTGTGGGGTAGGTTTTCTGAAGCTAGTTTTGTTGGGAAAGTGGTCTTAGTTTTTATCTAACAGATAGATATCACTTACTAACCACTTAAATATAGCAAGTTTATAGACTTAAACATTAGTTGTTGAGTTTTTTTTATTGTAATGATATATGCTTTTGGGGGGATCTTTTGTAATAACTATTTTTAGGACTTTTAGGAACCTGTTTTAACTAGAATTAATTAGATTTTCATAATTTAACTAACAGTGCACAACTTTCAAGTTCATTTTAAATCTTAATATTTTTTATTTTTTTTTATAAACATTGTAGATTTATAGAGCTCCTTTTCGAATTTAAATTGTCCTGTTAGATGATGCACAACTTAGTGCTTAACATAAAAATTAATTAACTGAAAATGCCTAGCTTAAGTTTAAACATAGAATATATTTCTGTAATACAAAATCAGCGAGGAAATTAAAAATACTTAAGTGTTTCTTTCTGTGGGAAATGTATAAATAATATAAACTAAAAAACTGATTACAAAGGCCAAGATTTGACTAAAATAGTATCAAGTAATTTTCGTATTCGACTATAAAAACCATTCAAAGCGATAAGCAATAGATAAACTATAGACATATCATATTAACCTTTCGTAAAGTCTGGCAAGAAACGCTTTGAAAAAGATTAAATAAATATGGAAGTATTGAAAATAAATTTCCAAAACAAAACCAAAAATTTAACTGCGTTTTCAGTTTATACGCTTAATTTTAATTAGTTTTTAAGTAATTTTTAATCAAAGTGCGCGACGCTTGCAACTGATTTCATTCGTAGTTTTTGTTGTTGCACAAGGAATGGGATTGTGTAAATATTTTAGGCGTAACAACACGTAGTTGAACTTTACGTAAATGCGGTTAACAATTCAAGAGGGTGAAATCAGTCCTCTGTAAATAATATCACGTCAACGGCAAAAAAACAAAATTGGGCTCACAAACAAATTGTCGGGTGATAAATGGTCTTAACGGGATTTTATTTATTTACTTTCTCTGTTTTGTTATTTTTTTTTTGTAACTTCCTTTCTTTGACTTTTGTTTGGTATTGTTTTTGGCTTTGTTTGGTTTTGTTTTGTTTGGGAAAAGATATTTTGTTGTACTTGTGCCGAAGATGCCAAAGCATTACTTAATTTTCGCATAAAAGTGTACATAATTTGACATTGACAATGGACAAAAGACAGGAGACAGGCGACAGGAGAGAGGAGGAGAGCAGGAGCATTTAGCCTAGGGTTGACCTGGCTAAATGAAGAGTGGCGAACGGTAATTGGAATAGAAATGGGGAGTTGGGAACGGGAGAAATGCTAAACGGGAGCAACACTAAATGGGGAACCCCAAAATTGATTAATTGGTTTGTGAGCGTCTAATTAAATAAAGCGGTTCTCTCTCACTCACTCGCCCTGGCAATTGGCACACCCGACAGGGTAGTCTAAAGTGTTTTTGACCCACGTCAGCGTCACCAGCGTTGTTTTTGTGTTGCTATACTTTAAAAGACCGCATTTTTACATTTTTCTTCTGCTGTTATACTTGTTGTTGGTGTTTTTATTAATGTGACGGCTATTTGTTTCTAGTAAGCAATTACAAAGCAATTTTATAGCAATTACCTTCTTACCCAACAGCTTGGGACAAGGCTTTTTAATGCTGTTTTAGCCATACCTTTCCCCGATCTGCTTGGAAATATTGCCCCGTTGAAATATGCAATTCACCCTCCCCACAAGCCATCTCCATATCGTCGCCAGTAAAGCAATTTTATCCAGTTTCTGGGACAGATGTGACCATGCCATGTGCTGTCAAATGATTTTTTTGTGTTTTCTTCGCTTTTCGCCCCAATTTTTCTATGCGATTTTTACAGTTTAGTCACCTACTGTCAGCTATAATTAGCCTTGGTCCTTGACCACAAAATTGCTCTAATTTTTTCCCATCATTTTTCTGGTAAACGGTTGAGCTACAGGTTTGTCTTTGTGCTTCAAGTAAGATAAATGTTTTCAGTTCTTACGATTTTTTCAACGCTTTTTTTCTTGGGTGGAAGTTGTGGATAGGCTGTCTGTTGGCTTAGCTTGTGGACTGACCCGGACTGTCAACTATTAGACTCTGTGTTGTAGTTGAAGTATATAAGGTATGGAAATTAAATATTTGGAAGCTTTGTTAATAAACTATTTGGTAAAGTCTAAACTAATATTTCGATTATAAAAATATTATTAAAAAAGGGATATTTTAGAAATTGACATAATTAATTTAAATATCTTAACCAGAATACACATATTATACTATATATTGAAAAGAGCTATTCTCTATATTTAAACAAAGGTAATACTTTTTTCATCTCTTCAGTTAGATCAAATATTAAATGTTATTTTAAAGCTTATAATTTTATTTTACATTTTTTCGATTAGTTATTATTTATTCGCGATTGAAAAACTATAAAACTGAATAAAAAAAATAAAAATTAATTCCAATATTTTGTTGCGACAAGAAGCTGATTAATGTAAAACATAAATATTTAAAATACTATTAAATTTGGTACAGAAGAAGTGCAGGACGTGACGACTACTAGCTTTTCCACTAGCTTAAGTATATAACGAACTGTTTAGGCTAACTATCTAATACCAGCATTCATTTTAAAATCTTCTAAGAACACAAGATCAGTGGCTCCCAAAAAGTAATTTAATAAATTTCTAACTAAACTAACTTTACTTTTCCCTCAAGCACAATAAAATCTGTTATTTTGTTTTTTTTCTATATTTTTTTTTTTACAAATTTTTTTAAACTTAAAAATGCAGAGAATTTCTTTGATGTAGTTTGTCGCATCTGCTTGTGGCTTATAAATCTCCCTTAACGAGAAGAACAAACAAGGCCAAGTTGACTTGGCCCAAAGGCTGAAACAACAAGAAGTGCGGGAAGCGGAAGCAGCGGAAGTTTTTCCAAAAAATTTACCGATAATGCGTAAAATTCCATTAAATCGGGTGTAATTAAATGACATTTACTTTGGCCACATTAAAAAGAACATAAATCAGCGACTGCTGCAGAAGAAAATTTTTGGCTCGCGGCCCTCTGCTCTCGGCCCTCGGACTTGACTTGAACCTAGAGCTCAGCGCAGTGGGAGTGGAAGAGAGGAGGATGGGTGGGGTGTACGGCGGCTGATGTTGGGGGGGGGAATTGCCGCTAAAAGTTTCGCCCTCGTTTGCGTACACAAAAACGCCAAAACAAATATGGGGTGAATTGCTCTTGCCGTACTACGCTGGACTGACTTAAATGGATACTGAAATGACGACGACGACGGAATCTGTAAAGAAACCTAATTTATTGAAAAATTGTTGCTGCGGGGTTGAGTCAAGTTTTCCTTGTGCTGAAGGCATGCTGTGACCTTTTCTTTGTTTGTGTTCACAGTGTTATAAAGACAACATTCTACTACTTAATGTCCGTCGCACCATTCCCCCTTGGCAGTTACCACACCCCCACCTCATACCCTGGAATATTCCTAAAAAAAAAATGGTGCATCAAAGAACAAGTTTTGTCCATAGCTTTCACCTTCCCTTATTATATCAGGTTTGTGACGTCCAGCACTGGGGACCGCTACTGTTTCTACTAAAAGCCACAAAATCTTGCATTAACAAAATATTTGAATAAAGCACAGCTAAAAAAAAAAAAACAGCAAAACAAAATATTACTTTTATACATTACTTTCTTTGATTAGAAATTACTGCCAGCCACTTAGATAAATATAGACAGAGGCGACTTTAAATTGGACTAAGGCTAAGAAAAGTATGGCTTTATTTTATATTTTAGTGTTAGCCCTTAAGTATTAAAATTTAAAACCTAAAAATTTAAATTTCTATAAATTATTTATAGAACACATAAATCTATTTTAAATTCAAATTCGGCTTTTCAAAATGTATTATAAAAACTGAAGAAACAAACCAAAATTATAATTGTTATCGGTTTATTATAAAATGCATTTCTTCTTTTTTTTTAATTTTTATTTTTTTAATTTTTTTGAACTGGTTATGTAGTTATTGAAATAAGGACGTCGAGATTGTAGCTATTCATTTCGATAGATTATCTATAAATTCGAAGAAAATTTTTTAATTTAAAGTTATCGATTAAATCACTTGTTACAAGATCTAATATTAATGCACTAAGTTTCTACTAAGTTTAAATGACATCAAAATAATTACTCTATAAAACGATAAAAATGAAAACCAAGAGAGTATTGTAACGAGAAACATAAAAATATGAAGAATTCTAGTTTTCTAAGCAATCGTTATCGATAATTTGCTTCTGATAGCCCAAATTCTGTCCGATTACTGACAAAAGAACTGCACTTAAGCAGCGTTAATGAGATTGCTCATGTAGTTGAAGTATATTGTCTTCAAAATTATGCATTACCTTTAATTTTCATTAAAACAATTTGCTGAATTTAATTAGCTGCCGTTTGAGGTAAATATTTTTATAGCATACATTTGGGCGCAATGATAAAATTTAAGAAACTATTTCAATTGAAATATTTTTATTCTCTCTTGAAATGCGCATAAAAGCACAATGTATGAAAAATGTGTAAAAATAAAACGATTTTTCAAGAACCAAGATTCCTACTAGTAAGGTGTTTTTGCTCATCACAAATTATTTAAATGTTTATGCTTTACAAAGTGTCAGAAAAGTGCTTGAAAACAAAAAAACAGTTTAAATTCCAACGCAAACATGTGTGGCAAGAGGCGTCGATAAAGAAGGAGGAGGGAAGTTTGAGTGGAATCAATATGGCAGAGATACGAGTATAGAACTTGCTACAGTTAATCGTACTCAATTGCTTCAAAGTAACTTATACACGCTTTTCACGCACAAAAACACGCCGAAAGCGAACCCACAACAATATTTGTCTTTTGACCCTATTATTTACTAAATTACCTTTTTCCTTTTGGCAAAAGAGCTTACCGAAAAGTTGCCCCCCCCCCCCAATAACCCCAGAGCAAACACCAGCAACCTCTCACTTCAACTTGTTTTACCCCACCTACCCCCTCATACACTCTCCTTCCATGCCAATCATTGGCATTTCCGGGCTGTATTGCCTCCATATGCGTATTGGCATTCCACGAGCATGTGGAAAAGTGGGGTGAATGTGGGCATAGGACTTTCCACAACTCGTCAGCATCTGCAGGTGAATTTATTTCTTTTGCTCGGGTTAATCCACTACAAAAACAAGTGAACTGAACAAGCCCGAAAAACCAAAAACTGAACTGACTTAGACAAAGCAGCTGAAATGTGAACGAGAGCAAGAGCGAGTACGAGTGCGAGTGCAAGAGCTCAAGGACTGAAGGACTCAAGGACTTGAACTGTCTCTGGCCTGGAATACCTCCCCTTTTGTTTTTGTGGGGTCGGGTAGTATGAGTATTTAGTATTAGCTGAACAAAGTGAGCAGCCCCGAGGAGTTAAACGTGTGTGTACAAAGTGATTATCATTTCTTTAAGTGATTTCAACATTACCTTAAGGTATTTCGCCTTAATTGAAAACGTTTCCTTAAATGCCTTTTCCTGCTTTTCTTGCTATATTCCTACTAAAGGCTCTCGGTTGTCTTTTGTGGTTGAATGCGCCAACACAACAAAACTTTTGCGAGTATTCACTGTGATTAACTCTACAGCACATTTATTGTACAAATAAACTTGCTCCCTGCCTTCTCTCTCTCTCTCTCTCTCTCTTCTTGCCAACATACCCATCCCTTTCTCTTTGTGAGTTTGTGTTTAGTTTTTGGCCTAAACAGCTTCTTATTGTGTGCTCTGTTAACACACAAGGACAACTAACTCGCTGCGAAATTCCAAAATTTATTTGATTGTTTGGGTTAATTTTCAGAGTTCATTTTGGTATTTTACAGCTATAGACTTAATACCATTTAATAGTCTGTAGCTTATGGAAGATTTAAATGTAAGACAATTTTTAGTTATGTTTTTTCAATGAGTGATTATTTATTTTTTTGGATTATATATATTTCAGTTGGATAATATACCCTTTGTAAGGGTCCATTGTGTTTGTTATTATAAAATTCAAGTAAGGTTCATACAAAGAAAATTGTGTTTATTTCGGGGTTAGTAAGAGCTTTGATAAGTCTTTCATAAGAGATACCAAATATTTTGAATACAGTAGAATCCGTTTATATTGACTACGCTTAAAGCGTCCGTCGGCTCATTGCGACGAAAATTCGATGCCTTGGTTGGTCCCCTTCTCCTTGGTCTCCTTTTGGTTAAAGCAACTACCGGATATAACGACGTAAAATCGTCGGTCCCTTGAGTGTCGTTTTAAGCGAATTCTACTGTATTTACTATTTCATTTCTTTTTTTTACACAATAGTATAATTTAGTTACCAATTCATTTTTGGTTTATATAACATAAATTCTATGTTGCAAGTACATTTTTTCTTAGTTATGTTTGTATTCTAAGGATCATTTATTTATAAATGAAATTTTTAAATATTTAAAAAATATTTTCAAACAGTTTTTTAAAGTCTGATTTCAGTTTTAAAGAAATGTTCACAAGAAATTTGCTCAATTTAATAGAATTGCTTATCTTATTTCGATATGAGATAAAACATTATTTATTTTTATCTATATTAACATTTATTTTTACAGGACCTCCAATCACTTTTTGTTGCAAAATTTTTATAAATTTGATTCTCATTAAAGGTGTCTCTTTTTGTGCTCCCCACCTGTGTTTGGGATACATAATTATGCAAATATTTATGAACATGTTGACCCTTTAGCGAGTGGATCATAATTCCTTGACAACGGTTTTTGTGTGTGCATACACATAAAACTTGATGGGCCATTCGGGCGGGGCCAAAACGGGGTGTGGCACTTTTTTTTTGTGCTTTTTTGGGGTCTGTGCGCTTTAAACATTAATAGGTGCATAATTTAAAAAGAAGTAAAAAGCTAGAACAAATGAGAACGCTATGGGCTAACAACGGGTTAATTAATAATGCTACAGCCCGAAAGCATAAACTGTACTTATTTGGGAATCCATTCAACAAATGGCAACTCTTTAAAAGGGTCCTTTGTCTTAAAGTGAGTCCCAGGGCTGCACACCCTTTCTTTTTTACACTTTTTTTTTTCACCAAACTTTTTTATTTTAATTATTATTACGTATAGTCCGAGTTCGGAGACGGCTTTGGCTCTAACCGGGCAAACTTTCAAGTCCCGGCAATTACTATCTGCCTTCCTAATGAAGCCAGCGCCCAGAAGTAGTCACAGTAGCTGTACTAGGACCAGGCCAAGTGCTGGACCAAATCCAGATGCACAACCACCGACAAATACTCAAACCTGAACGTGACTCCCGAATGTCGTCGCAGTCCAGAGGGGGGAGGGAAATGGGAACAGGAAGGACGAACTGCAGGCTCAGTCTGTCGTCAGGAGTTTTGTCGTTTTTAATCTCCAGCAAGGGTAGCTGTAGTCCTGTTTGAAAAGTGAGGGTGTCGCTGCTTTGGCATGGGCTGGGTTTGGGGTTAAGGTTGGGGAAGGGTGCCAAAATGATTGCAAAATTGAATTTTCAATTTTATTTTTCCAAATGAAAAATTCAAAAGCAGCAACTTCGCTTCAATCTTCCTCTCGTTTGCAGCAACAACAACCAACAAAATATTTATTGCATATAAACTTTTATTACGATTTGTGTTTATTTGTTCAACCTCTTTTCAATTAGAAGTCAACTCGGAAAAGCCTCATAAAATAAAGGCCCAAAAGAAGCAAAAACAAAAAAAACCCCAAAAAAATAAAAAATAAAAACTGTTACAAGCGAAAGCAGCGCATTAACTAATGCACAATCGTTGAGGCTTTGCAGAATTTGGTTTTTATTCGCAATTTCTGGTAATTTTTGATTAGAAGCGAAAGGAATTTAAGTTAAAAATAAACAGATGCCTTGAGAAGTGTATTGCAGGTAATTCTATTGATTGAACAAATCTAAATAAAATTATTAAATATTAAAATAAAATAAGTGATGGGAAAATGAATTTATGAAAGCCAAAATAAGTTTCTTTAGTTACCAAAATCGCTGACTAGGTCAGCACTAGAGCTCGCATTCAGCGCTTTCCAGTAAATGGATGATGACCTGTAGCCCTGGCGATTGTGCCACATTTTCACTTCCCATTTGCTGCAGGTCAAAGAACACGCAACAGGAACAGGAACAACACCTAAATGATTGATGATTGTCATACGCAGGGGCGTAGAGCAAAATTTGTAGGTAGTGCTGGACAGTGGGGTAGTGTGGGTGTTGGGGGTATGTAGGAGTGGAGCTTTTCAATTATTGGTTGCGTGATTTGCTTTGTTTCCTCTTTGTTTGCACAGCATATTACATCGGGGACAGTCTGTCATTTGTGCATAACTTAATTCCTGAGAGTTTCCACAAATCCAGAGTAAAACTAATGGCTAAGTGACAGTAAACACACACAAACACCCATACACACACACACACAAAGAAACATTTATGCGTGTGAGTGCATATTTGGGACGCAGACATGATGATGATTCGTTAAAATCTGAAACATTACCAATATCCGAGACTCATTGCACAAGTCACTCTCATTAATTAAACCAGACGCCAGCTCGTAATTGCAGATTCAAATTTTCCCGACATTTTGTCAACTCATCACACAGATGGACCCAATTGTTATATTTCAGAGAGACAGAGAGAGAGAGAGAGGGAGGGAGGGAGAACACATCCAACATCCAAGGCTTGTTATAATTTTTTGGGTCTCTTGTCGGTAAATATCATGTGAAAATTTAACATGTCGGGTGTGGTATCTACTATTAATCTTTAAGGTTTTTTTTTAAGATTTACATAGTGTAAAAAATAGGCAAAATACATTTATAGTGGCTTAAACAATTCCATAAAATTAAACAGTGTACAAAATACATACAAAACCATTTTCATAATATCAAAACTGGATAACGATTACAGATTTCTGACAAAAATTCACACATTATGTGCAATCGTAATTATAGCTATACTCATCAATGACAATGAGTACGGGGTGCATACAGTAGTCAATTTTAGCCAATGCCATTATTTGATATGTAAGGTTCATAATAATTGACCTGATCAAAATGGCAAAATTTGGCATTCATTTCGTTTTAAGTAGTTAACACGTACATAAATTGTCTGTGATTTAATTTCAGTAAAATAATACTTTATGACTAGTTTATGTTGATTGCAGAATAACTATAAAGTTAATTTTAAATCTGACAGAATTAACTGTTTTGTAATCATATCCAGTTTAAAAGCTCTGTGAATTTGACTGCTGTTTTGTTTTTGATTTTATACTTTAACAGTTAGAATAAAATTTACTATAGTTCATCTCCTTCTCCTCCCTCCTCCACACTTTGTTGTATTTTTTTTTATAGAATAAAAGGTACAACAATATTTCAGTAATAAGCAATATATTAACTATATTCAATGATTTTCACAATGATTTACACATGACATGTGTTTGACAAGGTGGCGACCCTGTCAAAAGTTTCGACTTAACTCTAAAATGAACTAAATAAATTTTTGCTGCCTTGTAATTCAAATTACCCCAAATTAAAACAGTGCACACTATTATTTTCAAGAAAATCCTTAAGATATTGTTCAAATTAATATGTAAAGTTAATAATTCAATGAAAATTAAATGGTAAATAGAGGGAGACTTAGGAGTACTTGAGCTTTAAGCGATTTTCTTAAAAGTCGCAGGCACTTACCGGATATTAAATTAAATGAGAATAAATTTTGTGAAACAAAATAAAATACAGGAGGCTAACAAAAAAATCAGGAACTGTCTAAAACAATCAAACGTACTTGCTTGCTTCCGCTTAATTAATTTTAAACCCTAAAATTCTGGCTGTGCCAACAGAGAGTTTTCCGCTGCGAGCCGAAAAATGCCCCAGGGTCGCATGAGAGGAACACGAACAGGAAGAGGCAGTGGCAGAGGGAGAGCTGAGGGCAAGGAGTCGCAGTGAAATTGAAAACCCAATGAAAATGTTGTGCATGCAAACGGTTTGTCACTGAGCAAATTGTTGGCATGAGTTATAGCCAGCACATGCGAAATATTGGTAACTGAAGGCTCGTTTCTGTTGCTGTTTGGTTTTCCCTCGACTAAACCCCGCGCCCTTCCCAGCTCATTATGAACAAATTAAAATCTAATTGTAAAGACGACAACGAAACGTTGGGCAGTGCTGAGTGGTGGAAACAGTTGCCACAAATCAAGCAACAAAGAGCCAACTTATCCCCAGGTTGATACCAGTGCCCCATCTCCCCTCCCCAATGCACACAAAAACCCGCACACCCACACAAAAGCTACCAGTTACGGGTACTCGTTTGCCCCATTGAAGACCGTCCACACAAATGCCTATGCGGACATTCCTTTATGCAAATTAATTTCAATTGATTGCGTTTGGAACACTTTTTTATTTTGACATTCCACTGACGCAAACACATTATCCATTATCCTTAGATAAACAACAACAACAACAAAGGGCCGCTTTGATGTTATTCATGTGGACATTGTATGGCATAATATTGTTATTTTATTGTACAATGTATTGCACTTCGGGCTAATCGGACTACTTTTTAGCTCTTTGGCGGGTTTCGGACATGGGTTTTGACTGCTTTTTCTTTCACTGACTGCTGATTTCACAAAGGTCAGTTATGGATGGGTATAAATTGGTTCACTAGAAATAGTAGCTACATTTTGAACTGAAAAGTCGATATAGCTTAAACTTTGACTTCTTTTTTATGCTGACCTAAAGTTCTAAACTGTTTGTTAGTAACTAATTGCTTTTACTAGAACTTTTATAGTTGCAAATTGTTTCTTTAGCTTTTTTTCTTTCAACTATTTTAATCAATATTTTTATCCAACGAAGTTTTCGCCTGCAAAAGTTTATAGAAACCTTTTAGCATAGTAATTTTTCAAACTTGTTATTGGCTTTCAATATTTATTAAAATTAATTTTGTTTGAATTTTAATTGACTTTTTTAGCAATTTCATACTCAACTCAATTTTTAACATCACAAAACGTTTTCTATTTCTACATAACTTATAATACTTAATGGAATGATTGTTTTTAACACATAAAAAATTTTAAAATCTTACATTGTTCTGAAGTTCTGAGTTCTTAACTTTTAAAAATCAATCATTAACTTGTTTGATTTAATTATTTAATTAATTAAATTTTAATTTTTCAGTCAAAGCTATGCTATCTGGTCACCCTAATGCGCTAGCTAATGCACAAACCCAACGATCAGCTAATCGCTAGCGCCATCTGTGGCCCATTTATGGTAGTCAACCCAATTTGCTTAATTTCTGATTAGAACAGGATTCGAAACCAAAGCGAATTGATGCTTCAATTGGAGATTCTAATCAGTTGAGACCTTTTAACTAGATCTGTCAAGTTTTGGTCACCCCAAAGTCACTTTACCCCACTCTCTCTCTATTTCTCTTAATTTTGTCCCTCTCTCTCTCTCACACAAACATTGTCCTTTGTTAAACTCCATTTGGCATCGATTTAAGCTCTTTACAAATTGCGTTCTTTTTACAGATTTTTGAATAAAGCGCAGTTCAAAAGGGGGTGTGGTCCATATCCACCCCTTTTTTTTCGTAGGCTAATGAAAAATTTCATTAATAAGACCATCGGAAATGACGGGTTGATAATTTTGAATAACTCATTCGCCACTCGTTAAAAGGGTTGCTTGCGAATTCCCTCGGCTATTCAAATTTCAAAACCGTTTTTTTTGTTTTTTTCTTTTTTTAAAGCTACTAAAATTATTGTTATGATGGATCAATGACAAGTTAGTGGACTAATCAGTCGGCTTACTATTTAAGCAAAATAATAATTTAATTTATTAAAAATAAATTATTTGTTTTGCTGTGTACTTTTTTGTTTAATATAAAAAAAAAAACAAATTAGTTAAAATAAAAAAATAAAGCTTAAATTATATAAAATATTAAATATCGTTACTCGTGTTAACCTAATTATATTTTATTACTTCAATAGTAGTTCTCGACTTTAAAATTTGAATCTTTATATATAAATGTTTTTTGTAAACTAAACATTTAAAGAGAAGAAAAAATATATAAAGACATTATTCTCAAATTTCTAATTTTAAACTTTAAGTATAATTGTCAATCAAACTTTGTAATAACGGCTCCCTAGACTACGTTAGATCCAAAATTCCTTTACAGAAGAAAAGAAAAGGAAAAATATTTAATACAAATTTAATTTATTAAATGTTTATTTCCTTCTATCTAGTCATCTATATTAAAACAAAAAAAGTCAAATTCACAATTAATATATTAACTTAAAATAAGAGAAATTATTAGATTAACAAGATAACTTAACTCATTAAAGTTCCTCAAGATTTGACTTGAAGGTGTCAAATCAGACCAAATAAAAAACACAGAAGATAAGAAAAGGGAGATGAAGGGAGAGCAAGAGGAGGCAGAGGAATCTTGATCGATCAAAAAGTGCTGGGTCATTTTTAGTAGATTACTTGAATCTTTGATGATTTCTGTGTTTTTTTTCGAGCACGAAATTGTATTTCATTATGTTGATTGACGATGTACAATTTGGAAATGAAATTATGATTTATACGGTTTTCCCTCAAGTGCGAGCGGACAAGCAAAGACAATGAATGCACCCTGTATGTGTATGGTGTTGGGTGTATGGTAACTGTTGCAATACCTTCAAGATCTGTGGCAGTACAGCAGTATTGACTCTGACTGCCATTGATTAATCATTCGTGGCGCCGAAAAATCGACGCATATAATGCTCGAAAGTGCAACTAGACACGCGTACTTGGAATAAATTTGAAAAAAAAAATAAAAGAAAAATTTAAAACACAAAGCGAAGCCGACGCAATAGAAAATACGCCCATAAAGAAGTTGGAGGAAAATACAGGATGAGAATAAATATAATTAACTGCTTATCGACGGGGTGCGAACAATCCAGTCGATTCATCTTGAGTCCATAATGAAAAAAAAAATTCATGATCACCCAAAAACGTGGACTTGCAATTGGGAATACTATACAACATGTATTGAGATTCGGATTTCGGAACTTTTGGAATTTTGGATTTGAACAGGTAAAAGTACAGCAAGTAGTGCTCATAGTAGGGCTTGATGCAATGCTGCTATGATTTTGATTGATGATTAACGTATGTTCCTATGGCATCTGACTAACGCACTCACCTGACTGACTGATGGACTGACAAACAGATGGATGGACGGAGAAGTGGACGAAGAGACGGTCAACAACAATTTGTTGCAACGACAGTTGCTTGATTTGCCGCTGTCTCATCTATCCATCTTTCACTCTGTGTGTGTCTGTGTGTGTGTGTGAGTGCCCTATGACCTTTGCCCATTGTCACAAACAGTTAACAAACTGACAAACTGCGTGCACCGTGTGCGAAAATGATGAGGCGGCGTTTACCAGTTACCAGATTACCAAGCAGATATAATCGGTAATTGGCTTTCGGGTCTACTTCTACCACTACTACTATTTCCACTACTTCTATTACTTTAACTACTTGACACGGCAGCAAATTGAAGCTGACAAAAATGGGCAAAAACAGCAGGGCAGCATATGCTACACTGAGCGAAACTACTTACAACAAAATTAGTTGCGAAAGTTGTATAGCGAAAGTTTCCAAATTTGAAAAGTACTTTCTTTTACTTATAAATCAGTTACAAGTTTGACAAATTTCAAATTAAAAGCTATCAGTTTAATGTTAAACTAATCCATTTCCACTGAATAAAAATTGTATTACTATTCTGTATTGCTTACATAAAAAATGATCAAAATTATCTAATTTAAGCTATATGAAAAATAAATAAATTTCAAGGTTGTTAAATTATCAAATTCTAAGATGTAAAAAATCCAAAATAAATAATTTATTTTACTAAATAAATAAATTAAGCAAAGCCTAAGTTTAAAAAATTATTATTCTTAGCTCAGAAAATAATGCTTAGCATTAATTATTGTAGGAAACTTATGTGGGTAGTGATATTTATATTAATATATATTTTTTTTAATATATATAAATTAAAATTCGATACATAAAATTGACTTTTCTGATATTTTATAAAAAATACGACATTAATTTTACTCATTAACAAGAGGAAAGTTTAAATTTTTTAAATAATAATAATTATAAACTATTTTTAATTCATTTCTTAAAACTAATGGTCTTGCAAATTACAAAATTATAGTAAGGGATGCTAAGTTGATTAATCGAAAGGCTTGTCTCCAAATATGGCTAAGGCTTCATATGAAATGAATTTTAGCATGATACGTACATGGGTTATTTCTTTCAGTGTAGCAGCATGTCAAGCAAAAGATGCTGCATTCTACTGGGCATTTGGTCAGGATCGCGGCACACGGTATCGATCATGGACTCAAGATCACAGTCAGTGCAAAAGGCGGAACCAGAAAGAAGTACAAAAGAAAGAGAACGACAGAAAGAAAGGCTAGTGGGAGTGGGTGAAAGAGTGAAAGAGAGGGAGTGAGCGTAATTACACACACTTGATGTGAATAGGATAATTAGTTGTGTTGTGCCCTTTGTGCCTTTTGTAAGCCGCGCGACTGCTACTGTAGTCCCTCGATATACAGGCAAAAGGGCCAGCATCATTCACTCCCTCTCCCTATCACTCCCTCGCTCTCTCACTCTCTCACTCTCTCCCTGGGGTAATGACTGTTCTTTTTGGCCGATTGCAATTCGTGTTCGGTGCTTCTCTAGGTGTATTTAACGCTTGCTGCTTTTGGCTTTTGTTTTGCCTGCCTGCCGAGCCTCGCACACCGTTTCGTTTCTCGCTTTTGTTTTGTTCCGTACGGTATGACCAATTTCGTGTACGGTTGCGGTGTTGCTTTGTTATATGCCCAGTCGTGTATTGTGCGCTAAAGGCTAAAAAAGATTGAGGCGCATGGCGCTACGTAGGGCTCAAAAGACAACAGGACACTGGACATTGGGATGGAAATACTCTGCAGGATCAGCGCGTAGATCCTTTTCGGGCAGATCTTTTGTGCACCTTTGTTCAACCTGCTTGACCTATTATTATAATTATTCATTCGCAACACTGTGCTATTGTGTCCACCTTGTTGTGTTTACCTTGATCTTAAGCAGCCGTATCCAAAAACCAAAAATCCGGCGTTAGCCTTTTCCCAATTTTCCCTTTTTGGCCTATTTTACATTTCGCATTTCACATTTCGCTTTGCGACTGCTCAACTTCTTTTCTGGTCAAATCCGACTTTGATGGGATTTACATTGTGCATTTCCATATTGTTTTATATTGTTCACCGATCGCTCTATTTATGCTATTTTGCATTTACCAAAATTATAATTGTCTTAGTTTAACAATGAGTAGAATGGTTAATACTTGGAAAAACTTGGGTATTACCAGAAACAGATAAAGCAATACTACAATAGACTTATCTATGTATGAGTTGCTTTATATAATTTGACTTTATCAATTTATAATTTACTTTTAAGTGTAGGTATTTTATATTATCAAAAATATAGAAAATTTTAAATTTCTATAGTTTGTATGAGAAATCCTTCTTTATGGTTTATGATTGGGAGAACTTGGATATTACTAGACACAGGTAGAGCAAATTATCGGAGTTGCTTGAAAAAATTTGATATTTTATATTTAGAATTTTTTTTATTTTTAGAAATATTTTTTTATGCTAGTACTTGAAAAGCATTTGTATTACCAGACGCATATCAAGAATTACTAAGTAGAATAATCTTATTACTTTATGTTGCATTACTTGTCATTACCAATTCATAGTTTTTATTTTTCAGCTGTGGAATATATTATATAGTTGAAAAAGTAGTGAATTTATTATTTATAAATGTGCAATATAAAGTAATACATTTTTAGATTTCATATCGTATTTGGATTCATAGAAAACAGTTAGATTTTCAACCTTCTTTTTGTTGAAATTAAGTGCTTGAAGTGCAGATACTCTGTATTAATTTTTAATTTTGAATTTTAAATGACACTTCTAACTTTTAATATTATTTTACTACTGTTTTCCCCTTAGTTCAAAAGTACTGTCTACATTATAATATATATCGCAACAATATACTTTAAATTGACCTATCGGAATTTGATTTTTATTTGAACATTTTTTTGTTAAGTTGAACCTAAAGTTACTGTGTATTTACTCGACTTAAGTTCATATACAAATGCTCATAAAATAGACACGCAAATTTAAATAGTTTCTACATTGTTTTTAAAAGGGGACACCATAGGGGACACCATACCCTACATACCCTGCCTCAACAGCTGTAGGGCATCAACAACATAAGAACATTAAAGCACCCTTGAAATAGAAAAACGGATTTCTAAAGAAGACTCTAACTATTTATGTGTAGTACTTGTAGCCAGCATAGAATTGATATGATTGCTCTGATTTTGTGGGCCTGTGGTTTCCAAGAGACGATCTTCTGTAAATGATGACGCAACTCGATGGCGTTATAATTAAGGTACACATGAATAGTCGAGTTAATGCCACTGTGATGGTGGTAGACAAGATCACTGCCACCTGGCAGGCATTAGGCCGTTGAAAAACAAACTCAACCGACCCAAAAGAGCGGGGGGAAAGTAAAAAAATACAAAGCGAACAGAAGACACTACACACATAACTCCACATCTGCAATTAATCAAGTCGACAAACCAACGACAAACCCGCGACAAAAGAGATCAAAGCCCCAAAAGAAATGATGAACATCAGCGGTAGGCGCTACGAAGCTGCGATCTGAACAGAATGACATCTAATTATATACCCTAGCAAATATCGGAGTTGTCTGTTTTTTCAGTAGGAATGTTTGGAGTTAGTGAAAGCTTTGGTTTTCTTTTTAATAAGACAAAAATTAAATTTTCGGTATTTTTACTTATTACAGAAATCTTTTTAAGCAACAAACAATTGTCTTTAATTCAAGAAAAACGTAGAATAGCATAGTAATATTTAATGAACCGATTTATATTATCCTTAAAATTAAATTTGTACTGCTTTTTTGAGATACTTAAAAATTGCGGTTTTTTATTTTTTAGTTTCGGATTATCAGTCTAAAATAAAATTAAGTTTGGATCAAATTTTGAAATTTTACTTATGTATGTGTTTAGCCTACTAAATAATATTGTATAACTTTGTAAAAATAGTTATCAACTAAATTTAACTTCTTCCTAAAAATACTTCATATTTTCTACCACAATCATATCTCAATAGAGTATTAAAGCATTGCTACTTTGTGTCGTCTTCTCAGCTTCTTAGGCCGTCATTATCAATGGGATCATCAGGTTGGCTTAGGGTGAAGCTCACGAACCGGCTGCTAACTAATGTGGACAATAAAAGGCCACAAGTCTCATATCATATAATATAAGTATATAATACAATATATATATATATATATATATATATAGTTGGGTCTCTGGAACTCGTGTCAGTGTTTTGCCATAATTGGTTTAGAGCACGTACCCAAATATATGAAGTATGTCTGTATGTTTCAGTTTGTTTTTTGGGGAAGATCAAGCCGGGAGTAGGGGAGTTAGGAGTAGGGTAAAGGGAGTCACCGCTAATTGCAGGTTGAAACTGAATTGGAGCGTTGGGCTATAAAAGATTTTTACCATGCCGACACGAAATGTCATTACAAACTCTGGAGACCTTTTTTTTTGGAAATTTTTTCTTTTTTTGACTTTTTGTCTGAAACGTGGTTTGTTTATGGCTCTAGGGCCGGCAGAGTTTCTTCTGGTCAATAATTGTCATGGCTGTGACCAACGAAAGAGTTCAGATCAATGACAACGACTTCCTTTTAGCCCCACTCGCTCTCTTCACACACTCACCTCTTTCTCTCTCTTTTCTGCATTTGAATGCAGACCGAGTAGCATTCATAGTATTCATACTTGTACTCGCACTCATACTTGCACTTAGTGCCACAAAAGAAGCCGACAAAATTGCATCTGAAAGGTAAAAGCAAGCAAATATTTGCTCAACTCGGCAAATCATACATATAATTGGAATTCATATACGCATCATATATATATATATAAAAATATACACTGCAAAAAATGTAGTGCAAAAATGACAGCCTAAAAATCGTCTTTTAAAATAAAAATTAAAATATTTAAAAATAAAACTTAAATTTTCGATCGCTTATAATTTCTGAAATGCTCTTTCCTTATACTTCTTATTTAGCTTAGAGGCTATAAATAATTATAATACAAAATACAAAAATATGTAATTTATGGTGTGTGTATTTGTACAGAACGAGTTTCTTCATTATAACCGACCGTTGGGTATTGAGTTTTGTACTGACACAAAAATAAAAATCTTAAACATATAACTTAAAAAAAGTATTTTACTCAATTTAAACATTGTATTGCATTCATAAAATATTGCAGTTTATAAAAATGTAGTTTATAAAACCAATAAAGCCTAAATCATTAGGAAGCCGCTCAAATTCTCGAGTGATTTTGGGATTACGACACACATAGCTTCTATCCCTAGGTTGTTCAAAGACTTGAGCTCTTGTGCACACATGTTCTTAAATATAAATTCCATTAACAGCTCAAAATAAGAATCAGGCTTATATTTTGCCATATAATAATTTCAGAATTTGTGTTTATTCCATTAATAAAATTTATAGTATAAATTTGGAAATTTTAAAATTGCTGATCTTTTGATTACAAATGCGGCATACTTGAAATCAAGTTTCTAGAACGCTCTTTTTTCTCGCAAATCATTTTTGTTATGAAAATAAAAATGGAAAATTTCAACCGTTTGTTGCAGTGTATGTATATGTTTATGTACATAAAAAAAAACAATGGCACAACGAACGTCCCACACACTTTACATTTTTCCCATCTTTTTATTTGACAGAAAGTAGGGTAGCAGGGTGAGTACAGGGGGAGAGGCAGGAGAGGGGGTGGCATACAGCAGGCAACATGCAGCATGTGGCATGTGGCACGTCCTTTTATGCCACACGACCAACAACAATTTGTATATGAGTATTTAATTAATCCGCAGTTGACTCACCAATGAACGTAGGTCTTCCACATCCACATCCACTTCTTCTTCTTCTTGTTCATTGGGTTGTTGGGGTGCCATTCAGGATTGAGCAGGATGTGTCCTGCTTTGAGTGCGCATATGAGTGTATAAGTCTGAGCACCCGAGTACCAGTGTGAGTACCCGTTTTAGTGCCCGAGTTCAAGTCCGAATCCGAATGGCAAATGCAAACGAGCTGAACGCATTCAAATTGTTGCTGAAAATTCTGTGGGATTTAGCACACGCTTTTATTCATAAAATCCAATGTTCTGAGGGTCGTCGTCCTCTATGGTCACTTTGGTTAATCAAATTGGTTAATTATTAAATTTTTAAGAAACATTCTTTAATTGCTTCTGTTGTACTACACTTTCAATTTTGTCTAATAGTCTTGCCATAATCAGTCTATTAGTTTTGAATTTTCTAAGCTATCCTCTATTGTTACACTGTATATAATATTAATAAGCTATTTAGTTTTAAAAGTCTATAATTTATTTAATGCGTGTATACCTTTTTACATCTACTGTCCTCCAGTGTCACTTGAATTGTTTTATTTCACAAACCATATAAATAAATACACAAATTCTGCACAACAAAATGAATTTATAAATATTTTTGCATCATTTCAGGATCATTCCATTATATTCATTAATAACTTTATTAATATAAAATCATTTAAACATGGAATTACTACATAGTTTTTTATACGGATAGTTATACAGAAGGAAAGAGGAAGTCAGAGGGGAAGAGAGAGACAGGGACAGAGGTAGGGACAGAGGTACAGAGCATTGCAAATATAAAGGAAGTCTCCTTCAAATATGGAGGACATTTTGTTTGCGGAGCACCCGGCACTCATAATAGTTTAAGGGTGCAATTTTTATTTTAATCACTCGACGATCCTCATTGTCCTTGATTCGTTCGCTCTCCCTCTCCCTCACTCCTTACTCCTCTCTCTGCTTCTCTTGTTCCATCTCACTCGCTTGTCACTGCCATTACTTATGATGGCGTTTGCCATACGCATAAGTCCCGAACTGTTCCAAATCAAATTTCCAGTCCCCTGCGCACTGCAAGCAAATAAGGGAAAACAAGCAAATATTTGCTTATTGGGTTATGCTCGTACTTGTACTCGATTTCATGCTCTCGCACAGGATGCAGCATAATCCTGACAGCATATAGAAGTGATGCCATTTTGTTTGAAAGATTATAAAGGATTTGGATGATATAAGAAAACATCAAATTGCATTGTCTGTGAAAAAGTTTGGCTATGTTTTCCCAACGGTTGTAAGAGGTTGTAAAATAGAGGATCGATGGGCATACATATTGTTTAGAGGAAATGATCGACTTCGATTTTAGGTACTGCAAGCTGTCATGTGTATAGACCTTACTTGATAAAAAAAAAGATAAGGAATATTTTAAAATTAAAAAATGGAATATTTTACAAGTCAAAATTTATTCAATTCCAATACTAAGGTTTAAATTCAAATGTTACTGCTTTCTCTAAAAGTGTGAAATCCTCTTTTAAGTAAGACACAAATAATCACATTTTTAGACCCCGTACTCTTTAAAAAAGAGTAAAGGGGGTCTATTAAGTTTGTCAGAAGCGAGATGTGCGTAACAGGCAGAAGGAGGCGTGGCCGACCCCATAAAGTATATATATTCTTGATCAGCATCAACAGCCGAGTCGATATAGCAATGTCCGTCTGTCCGTCTGTCTGTCTGTCTGTCTGTCTGTCTGTCTGTCTGTCCGTCCGTCTGTATGAACACCTGGATCTTTTAAACTACAAAAGCTAGAGACACCAAATTTGGAATGAAAGTCCGTTTATGATGTACGCAGATCAAGTTTATTTCAAATTGTTGCCACGCCCCCTACCGCCCCCGCAATAAGCAAAAAACCAGACACACCTCGAAAAAATTTGTGTTTTAAGCGAATAACTCAATAGTTATGGCACTTAGGAGCACCAATTTTGGTACGCAGGTTTCCAGAGACAGCCTAAATGCAATGTCATTTAAAGTTTCGAGCTGCCACGCCCCCTTTGCTCATTGGAACTAAAAAACTCTCCAGCTTCAATGCCTTTTTGCAGGCATTAAATCAAATAGTACAGTGTTGTAATTTAACATACGCTTAGAGAATTACTATTTCTAACTTTCCTGAAAGTGGCATCAAAATCCTATGTCAAACAAGAGAGAAATTTCGGTTCAAAGTGCATGTAATTTTACTGCAAAATTACTGCATGCGCGCAACACATACAAACAAACACAGAAACATACAAACATATGTTCGAACGTTTTCTCTACCTGCTTTGGCGGTAGCGCTGCCCGGAGCCGCTGGCCGCGCTGACCAATGCTATACATACACACATATGTATGTGTGCACATACATATATGCAAATAATCGGAAGAATGGTAGAAGAGGGTCGTGGTGCAACTGGTAGAGTTGCGGCGCAATGTGGAACCTTCGTATGGATCGCGGGTTCGAGTGCTGACGATGACAGTTGTTAATTTATTAGACCCCGTACTCTTTAAAAAAGAGTAAAGGGGGTCTATTAAGTTTGTCAGAAGCGAGATGTGCGTAACAGGCAGAAGGAGGCGTGGCCGACCCCATAAAGTATATATATTCTTGATCAGCATCAACAGCCGAGTCGATATAGCAATGTCCGTCTGTCCGTCTGTCTGTCTGTCTGTCTGTCTGTCTGTCTGTCTGTCCGTCCGTCTGTATGAACACCTGGATCTTTTAAACTACAAAAGCTAGAGACACCAAATTTGGAATGAAAGTCCGTTTATGATGTACGCAGATCAAGTTTATTTCAAATTGTTGCCACGCCCCCTACCGCCCCCGCAATAAGCAAAAAACCAGACACACCTCGAAAAAATTTGTGTTTTAAGCGAATAACTCAATAGTTATGGCACTTAGGAGCACCAATTTTGGTACGCAGGTTTCCAGAGACAGCCTAAATGCAATGTCATTTAAAGTTTCGAGCTGCCACGCCCCCTTTGCTCATTGGAACTAAAAAACTCTCCAGCTTCAATGCCTTTTTGCAGGCATTAAATCAAATAGTACAGTGTTGTAATTTAACATACGCTTAGAGAATTACTATTTCTAACTTTCCTGAAAGTGGCATCAAAATCCTATGTCAAACAAGAGAGAAATTTCGGTTCAAAGTGCATGTAATTTTACTGCAAAATTACTGCATGCGCGCAACACATACAAACAAACACAGAAACATACAAACATATGTTCGAACGTTTTCTCTACCTGCTTTGGCGGTAGCGCTGCCCGGAGCCGCTGGCCGCGCTGACCAATGCTATACATACACACATATGTATGTGTGCACATACATATATGCAAATAATCGGAAGAATGGTAGAAGAGGGTCGTGGTGCAACTGGTAGAGTTGCGGCGCAATGTGGAACCTTCGTATGGATCGCGGGTTCGAGTGCTGACGATGACAGTTGTTAATTTATTTATTTTTTAATTGTAATTCAAAATGTAAATATTTAATTTTAATTTTTTAAATTTCATTTGAAAATTTTAATTTAAATAAAATGCAATACTATGGGAGTACGGGGTCTTTTACAGTCGGCTCGATCGACTGTAGCCTTTCTTACTTGTTTTTTAATTGTAATTCAAAATGTAAATATTTAATTTTAATTTTTTAAATTTCATTTGAAAATTTTAATTTAAATAAAATGCAATACTATGGGAGTACGGGGTCTTTTACAGTCGGCTCGATCGACTGTAGCCTTTCTTACTTGTTAGTACTAAAGGTATTCTTTTTCGCTACTTTTTCTCAACCCATTTAAGCACCCCTTAGTGTTTATGGGCGTAGAGGTGGGGCGGTTTGGTGTGCACGCAGTGGGCGTAACTCCTATAAACAGCTGTACGAGCATTACAAATTTTTGGTTGTTATTCACATCCATTCACAAGCATTCATGATTACATTCGCATTTTAACAGGCAGCAGGAACAAACCAATTTAGTATCGCTTACAATGGATGCTCTCGTGTCAAAAGCACATTTTTTTCTTCCATCTACGCTTAACGACACGCACATTCATGCACACACACACACACACACACACACGCACATTAGAGTAAATAACTGACACAAGTAATATACATGTACTGGAGTGTATCTCTGCACCGGAACCCTCCTCAGCCCTGTTACAAAATATGTTGTCTTCATTCTAAACGACAGTTCGCATTGTCATCGCCTCTTTGAGAAGATTTGCAGAGCGTTAATCAAGCTTTAATTTTAATGTGTGTTGGTTTAAGGGCTAAATAAAGAAAAGATTAAAATGCTTCAATTTTTATGTAATTATATCAATTATGTTTATTTATAACTAGAATGTTCTAAAAATAGTGTGCAACTTGTATTTAAGCTACCAAATAATTAAAAATGATTTTTCAACTCGTAGCTACATGATCTGCCGCTAAAACCACTCGAGAAATAAAGCCCCACTTTAAATACTTGTACTTAAGTATTAAATTGTTTTATTTCAATAAATATTGGAAAATATAAGTGCAAGCAAATTTTAGTTTCAAATGTTATGTTTGATTAATCTGGGGGTTTTAAAATAAATTCAACTTGTTTTCAGAAATATTGATTTCAAAAAATGTCAAGAGAATGTCATACTATTTAATTGCAAATATATAATTTTTGTTAGAAATTAATTAAATTTAAGTTAAACATTGAAGACTTTAAAAGTAGTTAATGAAAAACATTTTCCTATTTTTTAATATCTAGCAATTGACAAATTACTTGTTTGTATTTTCGTTTCAACAAATTCTGCACTAGTTTCAAGTTTTTAATATTTAGTTGGACTACTGTTTTAGTCTTCCTAAATTTTTTTAGTATTTATTTTTTAGTATTTAGCATTTTTTTTTTTTCATTGAATTGTTTTTATTATATCCAATCTGCCATTTAAGAAGTAGACTTCACATAAAATATTTATATACAATTTTTTTGTGTTTATTATAAAATATATTATTATTTTTAATATTGTTCTTCTTATGCTATTACATTTAATAATTTTTTTACATTTAATAATCTATTGCACAAACTTAACCAATTTATTTTCTCAGGAAGGCATTTGCTGCTCGTAGCCTAAAAAACTCGTTGACAGAATGTAAAATCGGGTGGTGTGTTCTCATTGGTTGTCAGACGCACATTAAGCCTACAAGCCACACACACACACATACACTCACTCGTACATATACATATTGTACATGCTCATATGACATTTTTGGGCATGGGGTTAAATTACAGTTAGTTAAAACGCCGTCAGTGGTTGCAGCCCCTGCGGCCATTGTAATCCACGAGTTCCCTTTCCCGGCGTTCCCACTCCACTTCACTTTGTCCCTACCCTTTCCGTGCTCCTTTCCGTACACATTCCTGCTCTGCGGCAGTGATTCCGCATCGGAATTGGAATTCGTCTCGAATGCTTCGCTGATTATTGGAATTGGAATCGGAATTGCAACTTAGTGAGGCGACAATTGACGTACAACATGAGGCAACAATCAGGCAGAGACAATGCATAGACAGTGCCACAGTGCCACAATGCCGCAACAATGTGCGCTGCCTGTCTTTTGTTGCAGGTGCCCAATGCCAATCTGTCTTCCTGTTAATGCTGTCTGCTTGTGTGTGTGTGTGTCTATCTGTGTGTTGGGCAGCAGGGACATCGTCCGAGTCAAAAGCTATAAAGCCCAAAGCTCCTGCTGTTGCTGCTGCCAATTGGCAGTCCTTGCCATAGTCACTTAGTCAGTCAACTGTTTTGTGGCATTATTGCCGTTACTTTTGTTGCTCTGTAGACCCTGTAGTGTAAAGCGCAAACGGTATATTGATAGACATTATTTTTTAAATTTAACACATCCAAAATTATATAAAAAAGCAAATCAATGATGAAGAGTGATTATATTAGAGTATTTTTTTTTTAATTTTTTGAGTCCCAAATCTTGACTCCATTTGGAATATATTTTAGGATTTGCTAACAAAGTACTGCAATAAAAGTAAGCTCCAGGGTCTTTTGAGATCGTCCTCTCCCCACTGAACCCACTACGAAGTCACAATTGTTGTTATTGTTGCTGTTGTCAGATTGCGTTGCGATTGTTTTCAAAAAATGAAACAAAGATGGTGTTGCACGATTGTCCGCTCGTCGACTGGTGACGGAAGTGACGCTGTGGCTGCCACAGGCAGTTCTTCCCTTGCGTCGTGCGTCTTGCGTCCCATTAACCGTCTCCGTCTCCACTTCCTTTTTTTTGCTTTTGGGGGGGCCAACAAAAGCCGTAAAAATTGCGGATTACAATCGCGGATTTCCATCGCACAATTGTTTATTATTGCTGCCCGGCGTTTCCCCACGGTGTCACCCCACCGCTCCGCCTTCCTTTACCTAATTTTTTTCCGTTGTATTTTTTTTTGCTTTTGATTTGATTCTTCAGTTTTTTTTGTTGCCTTTTTGGGGCACTTAGCTACCCCTTCCACTAGGCACTTCAGTGACAAGGACACGACGTTTCATTTCTTATGCTTTCGTAGTCTTCGTTTGCGTCTTCACCGCGTCTTCTACTTCTAAGCTTCTCTATTACACACGAGCAAAAACATTTGTATTTATGCGCGTGGTCGTCCCCCACCTCCTCTTCCACTGACACTCACTCCCAAAGCTGCACTTTCTCCATCTTCCTTCCACACCCATTTGCAGTTGTTTGCTTTGCTCTTATTCCCGTTGCTTTTTTTTATGTGCTTTTTGTTCCCCGAGATTCTCAAATTTGCTAATTTGTGAACTTTTGTGTTCGCATTACAATTCGCTCTGTTCAATTCCGTTGTTCTCTATCTTCTGTTTTCTTCTACTCTGTTTCTCTAACTCTCGTTTTGTTTCTGCATTCGTTGGCATTTTTGTTGTTTGGCATTGAGAATTCAAGCGGACGCGTTGTTGTTTTTTTTTTGCGTGGGTCGCGGTCTCCCAAAAGATCCTTGCCAGATTGGCGTTTCTTTTGGCATACCCTGTGCACTAAGTGAGTGGGGTATGCCAGTTTCTTTCACACTTTCTTTCTTTCTTTCACACTTTAAAATTTGTATTGACTTGTTGCTAATTAATTAAAGTTAATTTTGGTTTAAGTATGCGATTACAGGATACCATCTAGTCGAGCAAGTGTAATTAACTCATTTACATTTGTATTTGTCTTTGTTTTTATTTTGTTTTTTTTCTTCTTCTAGCTGCTGTTGTGTGTTGTTGCTTGTGTGTTATTCCAACCTGGCGGCGTCCCTTGACTACATTAAGCTGCTCATTTTTTCCTTTTCTTTTGTTTGTTTTTTTTTATTTATTTTTTTTTTTTGAGGGGATTTCAAGGGTTTTGTGGGTTGGAGCTGGGAGCCGTCTGGTGTGTGTGGGAATGGAAAAGGGAAAGGGGAGCCGGGGAGTTCTCAATTCAATTTAAGACGATAACATCTTAATTTGTATTAATAAATACTTGTGCCATTTTCACAGCTACCTTGTCAGCATAATTTTGTTAATCATTGATACGCCTCGCTTCTCCCTCCTCTGTGCCTTTGGGGCTTCTCTTCCTTTTTTGTGCTGACTCTTGGTTAATCAATTACTTAATACGCAATTACAGTAGATAGAGTTATTTGCATATTTGTAGATGATTGAGGTGATTATAATAGGAGTATGAAATAATTAGAGATTCATTATTTTACCACTGATTAATTAAGAGTTATGCTTCATGTTTTAGGAAGAGGAGTGTTACTCATATGTGTAAGTTATATTATGTTTTTAAGCTCAAGTTTTGACCCGTTTAAAATTGAAAATTTATTTTAAAATAAGACCACATAAGTAGCTTGATTAAGCTTCAAGTGTAATAGTGTATTATTTTAAGCGAGATTCTTTAAAAGTTTTGTTTATTTGTTTGATTAAAAAACACTTAAACGAAACCCAAAAATATGATTTTTAATTATAAAATTAAATCTTAATTTACAATAGAACAGAAAATCGAATCAAAAACTATGACTCTGTAGACATTTATGCAATTTTTAAAATTCTTAGGCTCATGTATGAATCATATATTTAATCTTATATATAAATTTCTAATAACTAGTGTTTCTAAACTCTAAAGAAATTTTTAAAAACTTGATATCTTCCTATGTTATGAGTAAATAACTAATGTCAAGAGTTTGTTCAAATATGAGTGGGATATCCCAAAATTGTTCTTAAGTCATGGGAATAAATATTGAATGTATCTAATTTTAGAACGATTCAATTTTTTGGGTATAATGAGGAAAATAACAATATTTACAACAAATATTCTTTGAAAAACACTTTTGAAATATTTCCAATTTTATAGATCTCATTAATTAACGTATTGATCATATACCCTATACAACTTATTTCATCACAAATCCTCATTCTGACTTTCGTTTAAAGGCACATAAATAATTATTTAAAATATAGCCTGCTCCTTCAGCCAAGCTCTACTGAAGTTGGGTATGCATTACACTGGAAATGAGTAACTTCAATCGCATATCCAATATAAATTGGAATCAAGAAATGGGAAGCTGACACAGGAAGAGCCAGTGGAAGTGGATGTGGCAGTTAAAGTGGACATGAAGGAAGCAAAATAAGTAGGTAAAAGCCAAGAGAGAGAGAGAGAGATGGGGAGCAAAGAAGATGTGCGCATTAATTAAAATGTGAAACCTAATAAATTTAAATTACAACTTTCAATAAAAAACTTTTTAACGCCCGCCTTTTTTGGACGGTATCCATCCGAGTCTACGGCAGATGCTACCGAGCTTGAAGATTCTGTAAGGAAGTGTGCAAAAAGCAGGGATAAGTGGGGGAGATGGGCATGGCAATGGGGAGGGAGGTTAAAAACTTTCATGCGCCGAAATTATTTAATGAGCATGAAAATTGCGGGGATGCAACAAAAATAATCATAAAAAAAGAAAAGACTAAGAAATATCCGTTATTGGTTAGACTTAACTTTTGGAATAGTCATCATAAAAATTCTCTATTTAGCACTGAAATAAATGCTATAATTTGGCAGCAGGTGTGACAGCAGATATAGAAGCGGCTAAAACGAAAAACTTTTTGATAAACGTGTGTACTTTTACAAATTTCTGTTGAGCGTAGGTAAAAGTATATTCAAAATTCGTACCTAAGAAATTCAAGTAAGCTTGTTTTTCCTAGAAAAAGTTAGTCTTATACACCCCATACACAGCCTGGAACGGGTAAACAAAAAAGAACAACAAAAGCGCAGCATAATTTTTGTCTTTTTGTGCTTTCAACCCCAGCAACAAAAACAAAAAAGCTAAAAAAGAGATGAAAAAATAAACAGGAGCTGAAAAGGGCTGAATAAAAACATAGCGCGACAAATAGATAACCTCAGGTAAAAATTAATAAACATCCTTCGTCGACGTCGTCGTCGGCTTCCCCCTATTCCTTTCAGCCCCCCCTTTGGGAGGAAAGAAAAACATTGCCTTAAGGTCTTTCTGGGGAGGAAAGGGGAAGTAAAAACCAATTGCGGGCAATCCGTTGTTGTTGCTTGTAATCAAAAGCGTTTTCATTGTTTAACAATTAAATTGCTGGAAAAGGCATCATTAGCAGTCACGGGATGTTGGCTGTTGGTTTTTCGCTCTTCGTTCTTGGTTCTTGGTTCTTGGTTGGAAGTCATAAGTTGCAAATCCTTTGCTTTGGCTGCTCACTTGAAAAGCCTCGTAAGAAAAGCCAAGCACGAGCGTACAACAAAGAAAAGTATCGGGAAAATGTTGGCATTTTTGGTGGAAGGACAGCAAAAACTACGAGGACAAAGTAAATGAAAATATTGTTTTGGAAATACCCCACGGTAATGGGTCGCCCCATTAATGGCATAACCGTACAGCCTCTAGACCCGGGGACAATACACACAGACCTAACCAGACACAGTAGCTTGTTTAGCCCGGTATAACAAGCTGTGTAAAGGGTGTTTATAGGGTGTGAAAGAATTTTCAAAAATTACCATAACTTTTGAATGGGTTCCACTAACAACTTAGTTTGTTTTGAAGGAAAATAGTTTTAGAGACTGTAAAAATCACCTAACAGGAACAAAAATAATACGATAACTTCTGGCAGATTCTAAAAATTTCCACACAATTTGACCAATTTTGAAAAACATTTTTGCACAAAATATCCAAATAAAATCGATCCTAAGCAATGATATGGTTACAACCTAATGAGTACAGGCTCTTTGCAAGTCGGGTATGCTTTGATTAAGCCTTGCCTACTAGTTGCAAGTTGGTTGTGGCTCAAACAGAGAGCAAAGTTCACTTTCAGGCAGACAAACACAAAGTGCAGACTGTGCCAGACAATCTAAAGACGTAACGGCTTCCACAAAGGGGTAAGGCAGGGGCGTGGGCAAGGGGGACAGTGTGAGGAGTGTGGGGTTTGCTACGCATTAGGTGGAATCAATTTCGAGAAGGTGGAGAAATTATGAGGATGCTGCAGATACCAATTTTCGTAGCGCCACTCCCCCCGCCTCCTGCATGCCCCCTTTGCACCACCCCATTGATTCGACCTTCTGGGTAAACTTTTGTGCAAACAGTTGTTTAAATATCCAGCAAACACGAAAGGGTTAAATTCATAATATGGCCAAATTAGATACAGCCTGTACCAGAATGAGCAAAAGAAGTAGGAGTTGGGCACGTTACAGAGGGCATGGGCAGGGGGAGTTGGGGGCACTACGGTCATAGAATAACATAATAGAATATACAAGGTTTACCCTCTTGTCCTTGCTATCCTCTCTACGCGATTCTCATTCCACTTGCTAATGAATTCCCAGAAGGAAATTTTCATGAATTCGCTTACAAATTTTAATACTTTTTCTTGTCGCTCCCCAAAACCATAGAATCTCTGTCTCCATCTCTTTCGCTCTGCTTATCTCTCTCACTCTCTCACTCTTGCTTTCTCAGTCCCACTCCTGTAATCTCCTTCCGCTACTTCCTCATTTGAATTAGCTTATGTTTTGTGCTACTAATGAAGACTCTGTCCAGGTTCAGCTCCCACTTCAGGTGCTCCACACCGAATTATTTTTATTTGTTGCATTTTCCTATGGATTTCATGACTGTTTGTAACCAGAAATAATGAACTTTTTGTTGAACATTCTGGTTAAACATTTTTTTTAAATATTTAACTGTATTCCTAACAATAACATTCTTTTTAATACCTCATTTTATCAAATAACTTAAATATAAGGCCTGCATATGACTAAAGGGATGTGTATCTACATATATTTATATTTATATCTATAACTATATCTATATTTATATCTCTTTGTTTTTGTCTATATCTATAACTAAATGTAAAGATATCTTGTTCCTACAGCCGCTAGATATATTAGTCATCTCTTTCCCAAAGAGCATCTCCGAATAAACCGGTTTTTGACTGATTGGTTCATTGGTTTTAATAAGTTAAAGGGACAAAAGAGGGCGAGGTATTTATATATTTTTCCGTATAGACAAATATCCCTGCCAAAGTTCGTGGTTACACCTCTTAGTACCTCTAAAATCACAAAGTTCTTACGGTTAGACCATGCCTAAGTTGACACGCCTACTAATGCTGATCTAGAATATATATAATAACTAAGCGCCACGCCTCTTCAGTCCGGTACACACAGAGCTAGGCGAGCTCATTTCTTTTTTGTAAGTAAGGCCACTAAAAACTCCATTAAAACTCCATTTTAGAAATAATAATGACAAGAGATTTTAATCCCTTGAATTGGATGTGATTTCAGAAATATCCAGTACACACACACGCACGTATACATGTATATGATTATAATGACACACACACACACACACACACACTCACGGGGTCACATTAACAGACATGATGTAAAATTGTGAGTTTGACGACCACACATCAAGTCCTTATAATTATGCATTATACATTTGGGGTAGGTTTCTTCCTAGAGTTGAGGTAGAGCGAGTGAGACGGCACACAAACTATTAGAGGACATTAGAGGTTGCACCCTCTCCACGAGAGTGTGTGTGTGTATGTGAGGTAAAAAAAATCTGATGAATTGTGAATAGATCGCAACTGCTCTCATCGTACAGTGTATATAATATATGATGGCAAACAACTCTTAATGATGGAACAACCCCATTTTCATTATTTTTCATTGTTGGATCTATGAGTTGTTGGTGTTGTTGTCTATGCTACTATCAAGGGATTATTTGTGTGGTTTACAGTTTTTAATTATGCACCGCGACATGGATGCTACAGGGTCTAAAAGGGGGCAGAGATATCAGCGGCTGAGATGAGAGCTGCCAGAAGATAAACGAGATGAGAGTACAGGCAGTACTCTAAGGGGTGAACTGAAGTGCTGGCAATACACACACACACACACACACACACACACACACACACACACACACACACACTCACACACTCACTCACTTTTTTTTTAACCCAAAATGAAGGACGCTTTTCGTTCACACAGATTCTGGAAAATTTTGCCAGGTTTTGCGGTCGAGAGCCGGGTTGAGTTCAGTTAAGTCGAGTCCAGCTGAAAACTCGCTGACATTTGCAGCACTTTGTTGTTGGACAACTGAAGCGCACTTGTGGTGCACAACAAAAGTACAGTGAAAACTGCCTAACAAAGCTGCACACAGCAAGTGCTACAGTTTAAAGCAAAAAGTAATAAAAATTCACCAGAACTTTTTAGTCCAGCTTCACTGTTAAACACGTACATATTCCTACATATGTATACCTATCCATCGCTAGCTCTATTTCAATTCCTTGTTCTATTGCCATTTTTAGTTTTGTTTTCTATTTTAGCTAGAAAAGAGGGGGAGGTAAAACAGCAAACGCTTTCACTTGAAATTTGGCCTTAAAGGCGCACGTAACAAACTTGCCACTAAGTGTTGCTCGACCAGTTTTGGGAATAGTTTTAGCTAAAGTTATGAAAAATTAATATATTATTTATATATAGATTGTAAATAAAAAGATTGAACCGAATAAATTAAATTAATTATATAATTAAATAATGAAAAATAATAAATTTTTTCTTTTCAATTCAAATCTGATGTGTGAAAAGTTCTTGTACTAAACTTGAACCGCCTAAAAATTCTTTTGACTTTATGAAAATTTAAAATAATGACTTTTTTGCAACCAATCTAAAATTTTTAAATCTATAAATTTTACATAACAAATTTGATTTGTTTGTATATATTAAAAAATTTCAAATTTTAACATATAACAAATACAAAGTATATAAATAAATTTGTGCAATTTAAACACAAACTTTAACAAACATGCCCCATAAAGCCATTTGTTATTAAATTGTTTTTTTTTTAGAGCTATAAATAATAACTTGTGTAAGGTAAATTAATCAAATTGTTTTGAATACTAAATAAAAAAATAAAATAAATACATGTTGAAGACAAAATATAATTAATATGATATCATACTTTAGAATAAGTTTTTTAGGGCAACCAAAGCACAAAAAAAAATATTAGAAATATGAATATGAATAACTTAAATGATTCAAATCATTTAATGGACGCATTGAGAGCAAAAATATGAATATAAATAAGCGAATTATGAATATCGAATATGATCGTTTTTTTATATTTATTTTTTTGGGTTTTTGTGACTGGGTGTGGTCGCCTTTGGGCTTAGAGATGCGGCATCAAGAGTTTTGTATTATTTTGTAGAGTTTGAGTTGTTTTTGTTGTAGTTTCTTTTTGGTAACCGAAGATGGAGATCGAAAGTCGATAGAGCTCAAGGATTACGACTTGTACTCGTAGTCGTAACAATGCGCAATTACGCCATAATTACAACCGACAGGAGGGACGAGGGAAGCGGTACGCGGTACGCGGGTTGGCAAACAAACGCGGACAATGGCAAATGCAGCAACAACAACAACAATGGGCAACAACAACATGTTTGTGGAAAAAAAAGATATCTGTAACTGGGTCTTTGGATTAAAGACACAAACTCAAAGAAGAGTCTCTGTCTCCCTGTCTCTTTCTCTCCCTTTTCCTTTCTTGCCTCCTCCCCTTTCCCGCTTATGATTGCATATTTTCCGCAGATGTTGCGATCTATTCAGAAAATAATCCAACTCAATCAGAAATATGGTCCAAAGAATTTCAGCTTCTATTTCCGCTGTGAAAACAATGCCACAAAGGCAAACAATGATAATAATAATGAAATTCGTAATAATAATAATAATTGCAGCTACAAGAGATCGGCCACCCACATTACTTTTATTTGTACTGGTAAATGGATCTCTTGTGACTAAATGCATCATCGATTCCATTGATTATCCCCTATATAAAGCTATAAGCCAATTTCATTCTAACTCAAGTCACTTCAAGCGGAATTTTATAGAATTTTTGTTTAATTTTTACATTATTGAACTAAAAAACTATTGACGTATTTGTAAAATAATCAAAAAAGGTGCAACATATTTAAGAATTACTTATTAAGTAACATAATTAAAATATACTTATGACCTTTTATATATAAAAATAATCAAGTGTATACATGTAGTTTAAAATATAATTATTATTTATTTTATTAGTGTCAGAATATAAACTGACGCCATATAAATATATAACTTATTTCACATAATAATTATTATTTAAAAATACTCTTTTAAATTAATAAAATAAAACAGGTTTGTTAAGAAGTTTTGATTATATTTTAATATATAATATATTCTATTGTTTTAATCACAAAACTGAGTATTTATTAGTTATTGTAAAATTTATTAAATTTTTTTTAGGTATTTTATACATAATTTAAGTGCATCACTTCAGAGTAATAAACATTTCTCATTGATAAACTTCAAATAAAATATTTTTTAATATATAAGAAAACTTAAAATTTATTTTTAAACTACATATAACTATTTAATATGCTTCAAGGACTAAAAATTCTTTTGTTTTTAATTAGAGCTTAAAATTAGTAAACGAAAATCGAATCGAAACAAGCTTAGTTTATAAATATTCATAAATATGCAAAAAGTTAATACAATTTTTATATTTTTTTAATTATGCAATTTAAATAAAAGTACAAAAATTTTGTTTCTTTTCAGCTTTAGTTAATTTAAGATTTTCCCATTCCCTTAATCTTAAACAAATCCATTCAAAGTCTTAAATAAATTTAATGATAGATCATAAATATGTGTGTGAATGGGTGAGTGTAGTGAGTACAGTGAATACTAGGAGTACAGTGAGCACAGTTACCGTTAACTACCTGTACAATGCAGCGCATAATCGTGTTCTCTATTTTTTTTTTTATGATTTTCTTCATTCTTTTGCTGCTTGTTGTCTGCAGACGGTTTTATTGTCCTTTCGTGCTTCTGCGTGTTTTCTTTTTATTGAGCTTCCTTAACCCACCGCAGTAGCCTTAACCCTTTGGCAAGCCCAAACCCCTTGGTCTTAACCCTTTAACGTCGGCATCTTCATTGATCTAAAATGTTTTTTGGTCGCCTCTCGCAATCCTGAAATGAGTTGCATCCGTTTTTGTCCCTGTACCTGACGATAGAGCTCTCTCTTCCCATCTCCCTCTCTCCCAGTCTATTTGAGGTATTGGGTGTACTTATTTTTTGGCATACTACTTAGTAATAATAAAGATAGTTGGCTGTTTTTATGACGTTGTCGGCCATTATGAAAAATATTCAGACGACATGTTAAAAACCCTTTTTCGAGCAAAAATTTTATCACCCGGTTAGCGCAAAGTTCTCATGAAGCCATTGTAACCCTTTCACTTAATTATTGGGCACATTATGTGCCATATTCATGGCAACGCGATGCCAGACAGAAAGACGGAAAGGAAAGGAAGGACCGACCGACCTACCGAATATTGGGCAATATTCAAAAGGGTGACGTGAGACGGCAGAACAATGGAAACTATACACACACACATACATATATAAATCTATATATACTTGTATGTATTTGTATAATTGTAGATGTTGCGCTACCTGAACGCACAAATTGTGCAATAACCGTGCTCTAAACGCGAGTGCCGCCTACCGTTTCCCTTCTACTTTCATGCCCTTTTTCTGTGCAGATTTCACGCATTCATTGAGAAATTTTTGAAGGGCGCTGAGCGATAATTGCACCACCAAACCCAAAGCGAACGACTCTATATGAGCATACCACAGTCATACACACACACACACATATATGTACATACATACACTCGCTTTGGCGATACGTGACCCAGCGACCAATGCAACCGAGTTTTTGGTTCGGATTTCCATCTCATTGTACAAACTCCCACCCAAATATCACTACTATATACATATTATATCGAGTCCGATGTCTGTGTAAACAAATCTCTGCCATTTTGGATTATATACACCCCTCTCTTCACCCCTTGCTCTGCTCCTGCTTCACAACACCCCTTTTCACCCCATCCCCCTGGTAGGCATATTCATTTTCAGTCCAAACTAACGGCACTCTTTAGCCATCTGGCTTTAAGAGCTTCTTGAGTAATCTGGATATCGAATTTAGTCAAACTTACCCCTTAAACGCTTTCAGTATTGCCGTTATTTCTAGTATTTTTTTTTTTATTTTGTAAATTTATTTAAAGTTGTCATGAAGAACCCCTTAAGGTTTAGAATATTAAGTGATTTGAGTTATGAAATATTTATTAAATATGTCTACGAAAGTCGCAGAATTATTAACCATTTTTAGGTTGAGTATTTTTGGAATATTATCTCCAAAATATAATATAAATTATATAAAAATACTGATTCTTATGATCCAAAAAAAATTCAAGCAATTTAGGCACAAAATAGGCTTACAAATTAATTTATTAATTTAAAATTAAAACTAAACAACGATCTAAATATTCCTTTAAAAAGAAAATACTTCAGAAATCAGTTTTTAAAGTGTTTCCAAATATTTTACTTTTAATCTTGGTCAGAAATCAAAACTTTTTGTCTACAAAATATCAGAAAAATATTATAATAAATTGTATTACTACAGCAAATTCAGTTAATATTTGACTAAGCTCCGTTAAAATATAGGGGGCGTGGTACTGCCTACATTTGGAAGCAAAATAAAGAACTAAATGTAATTAAATGTGAGAAGTTGTGACGCCTTTTGTCTGGATCAAGTTTTCCAATTCTCAGTTCTCAGTTTCTCAGAGACCTAGAGACTTCCCATGGTCCGTATAAGGGGCGCGGGCGGGGCAGGTGTAGAGGTAAAAAAAGAATCCGACCTAATCGATGCGGACTACAGATTATTAATGGATTTTTAATATCATTTGTGTCGGCGTAAATTGTATTTTTCAAGCGATGGGGAGAAAAAAAAACAATCTGAAACGATTTATTGACACGAAGTCAAGTACAAGGCTCAAAATCGAGATCGAAAATGAAAGGAGTGAGAGAGGGAGGGGGGGAGGAGAGGTAGTGGGAGTGGAAGAGAGGCAAGGAGCGACTTGGAGTGAGATATGGCAGTGCGGTCACACTGATTTACATGGGTGCAAGACATGTGGTCATACGCAAAAATTGTAAGAAACTGTAGTGAAAAATAATGCAAAACCGACTAGGTAAGACCCTGTAGTAAGTACTAGTATATAAAAAAATGGTATGCTGCATAGCCGAGCAGTTTTTCAGCGAAAACTTTAAATTTTTAGAAGATTTTTGAAGACTGCAAGTGACAAGGCTCAGAAATTGGGCACTAAAAAATCTTTAAAATAAAATAATATTTTTTTTAAAGAAATTAACGAGTTTTTGAATTGATTAGTATAAATTGGTTTCAAAAACTAAGCTAGAAATTTATTTTTGATTATTTCCCGCATTGTTTATAAGTACGAAATTGGGCGAGTCACCTTTGCAGAGCGTCAGCCTTGCAGAAAATCATATTTGGTATTAAATAGTAAACAACATTAAACAATTTGAATCCCACGTTGAGATTTATTCAAAGAAAAAAAGATGTTCGGAAATTCTCCACAAAAGTGCGAATTTTTAAACAAAATAATAAAGAGAGTTAATAAAAAAGTATATGATGTAAAATATTTAGGATTTTAGTTTCTTTAAAAATACTAAAAATACTTTCTAAAATAAATTCCAAAAATAGTTTTTCGAAGTGTTTGATTTACTAAAAAAAAATATTTTACACAAACCAAATGAACTCTTTGTACTCCCCGACTACAGGGCCGGAGCACGCATGTAGTAGATGTAGATGTATCTGTATCTCAGCACTCTCATGCCACCGAGCCAAATGAAGGTCCCTCTCTGTCGCTCTTGCTCACTTGACGCTTGGGCCAAGTGTGAAAAATGATTGATCGATTTCGATTTTCGATGTCGATGTCGACGTCGATTCGTGCAGCATTCACAAAAGGGCGCCGTGCTGTTTATAAAGAACTTCGACATTAGCTCAGGGCCGGTCATCGGGTGTATGTGGAGTGAGGGGAGGGAGAGGGGAGTGGAGTGCAGGGGTATAAAAAAAGGACAGACGTCGACGTCGGCGGCGACAGCAACGACAATCGGCATAATAAGATAGCAATTATTTATCTCAACTTGAATAAAGGCCAATTTTTGATTAATGAAAGCAACAACAACAACAATAACAAAAATCACAAGACGAAAGAAAGACGAAAAAATCAAATGAGAAACTCAAGTGAAAGGAATTGAAACGAAAGTGTTGACTGGTAACAGAAGATATTTCCATTTGTCCCCTAATAGTCACCTTTTACCTCATTTTTAGTTCAGTTGGTAGACCCTGTACCCAAATGGACAAGCGGTGTGCTGGGCTATTTTTAGAAAAGAAGCTCAGAATGTATATATTCCTAATCAGCCTTAACCTGTGAGTCTGTAAAGTCAAAAGTAGTGCAGGCTTATATATAGCTATATACATTATTGATCAGCATGTACATAAGAGTCGATATCTACTTGGTTTACTGTATTTGTACTGCAAACCCGTCTATACTCAATCCAATTACCATTTTTATTAACCCCAATGTTAATATAACCTGACCAAATGAGGTTAGGAACGAACGATGTACTGACCAAATGAGGTTAGGAACGAACGATGTACTGACCAAATGAGGTTAGGAACGAACGATTTTAAAATAAAGCACTCCAAAGGACTAGTTTTTCGAGAACAGTGATGAGAACGAAAGGCTATTGTGTTATATATTTAAAAAAATCGACTAAATATATAGATTATATATAGTATGACCAGATTTAAACAGAATTAGATACATAAAATCCTGTATAATCCTATGTGCAACACTACAGTCCATTAAGCACGGGGTCTTTTACAGTCGACTCGCTTCGTGTAGCCTTTGTGTTCATATTTTTTCTCTTTTTTATAGATTTATCATAACTATTCACTTGACGACCTTTTGATTGTCTTGTAATAGCAACAACAACAACAACAATAACACAACAAAAAGTCAAGTCAAATCTCGCAACCAAAGCGAATTTCATTTATCGGTTTTTTTTTCTTTTTTTTTGGGTTAGGATTGTTTTGTTTTTTTTTACCTTTTTTTTGGGTGGGAGCTTTCCGTATCACATCTTGATAATTTACAAAATGGATTACGCTTAAATGCAAAAAGTTAACGGAGCATTTAGCAGAACCATTCGAAATTTGCATGTTTCGACAGGTCTAGACGTGAGCAGACATGACTGATGCACTTCAAATGCATGAATTCAAATCAATTCGAGAATTATTTTTAACATCAAATTGGAATTAGTTTTACAAGCATTTTTGTGAGTCTGAAATTCGGGAATTTTTGAAAAATTTTAACAAAACTAAAATTTGTTTAACAAGGTCTCTAAAAAATTAATATTAACTTTAAAGTTATAAAAACATTAAAACCAATTTTAAAGTATACATATATATTTTTTTAAAAGTTCAACTATTTTTAAGGCAATTAAAATTAAGCACATTAATATTTAATTTGAAGGGCTATAAATTTCTTGATATTTTTAGACCCCGTACTCTTTAAAAAAGAGTAAAGGGGGTCTATTAAGTTTGTCAGAAGCGAGATGTGCGTAACAGGCAGAAGGAGGCGTGGCCGACCCCATAAAGTATATATATTCTTGATCAGCATCAACAGCCGAGTCGATATAGCAATGTCCGTCTGTCCGTCTGTCTGTCTGTCTGTCTGTCTGTCTGTCTGTCCGTCCGTCTGTATGAACACCTGGATCTTTTAAACTACAAAAGCTAGAGACACCAAATTTGGAATGAAAGTCCGTTTATGATGTACGCAGATCAAGTTTATTTCAAATTGTTGCCACGCCCCCTACCGCCCCCGCAATAAGCAAAAAACCAGACACACCTCGAAAAAATTTGTGTTTTAAGCGAATAACTCAATAGTTATGGCACTTAGGAGCACCAATTTTGGTACGCAGGTTTCCAGAGACAGCCTAAATGCAATGTCATTTAAAGTTTCGAGCTGCCACGCCCCCTTTGCTCATTGGAACTAAAAAACTCTCCAGCTTCAATGCCTTTTTGCAGGCATTAAATCAAATAGTACAGTGTTGTAATTTAACATACGCTTAGAGAATTACTATTTCTAACTTTCCTGAAAGTGGCATCAAAATCCTATGTCAAACAAGAGAGAAATTTCGGTTCAAAGTGCATGTAATTTTACTGCAAAATTACTGCATGCGCGCAACACATACAAACAAACACAGAAACATACAAACATATGTTCGAACGTTTTCTCTACCTGCTTTGGCGGTAGCGCTGCCCGGAGCCGCTGGCCGCGCTGACCAATGCTATACATACACACATATGTATGTGTGCACATACATATATGCAAATAATCGGAAGAATGGTAGAAGAGGGTCGTGGTGCAACTGGTAGAGTTGCGGCGCAATGTGGAACCTTCGTATGGATCGCGGGTTCGAGTGCTGACGATGACAGTTGTTAATTTATTTATTAGACCCCGTACTCTTTAAAAAAGAGTAAAGGGGGTCTATTAAGTTTGTCAGAAGCGAGATGTGCGTAACAGGCAGAAGGAGGCGTGGCCGACCCCATAAAGTATATATATTCTTGATCAGCATCAACAGCCGAGTCGATATAGCAATGTCCGTCTGTCCGTCTGTCTGTCTGTCTGTCTGTCTGTCTGTCTGTCCGTCCGTCTGTATGAACACCTGGATCTTTTAAACTACAAAAGCTAGAGACACCAAATTTGGAATGAAAGTCCGTTTATGATGTACGCAGATCAAGTTTATTTCAAATTGTTGCCACGCCCCCTACCGCCCCCGCAATAAGCAAAAAACCAGACACACCTCGAAAAAATTTGTGTTTTAAGCGAATAACTCAATAGTTATGGCACTTAGGAGCACCAATTTTGGTACGCAGGTTTCCAGAGACAGCCTAAATGCAATGTCATTTAAAGTTTCGAGCTGCCACGCCCCCTTTGCTCATTGGAACTAAAAAACTCTCCAGCTTCAATGCCTTTTTGCAGGCATTAAATCAAATAGTACAGTGTTGTAATTTAACATACGCTTAGAGAATTACTATTTCTAACTTTCCTGAAAGTGGCATCAAAATCCTATGTCAAACAAGAGAGAAATTTCGGTTCAAAGTGCATGTAATTTTACTGCAAAATTACTGCATGCGCGCAACACATACAAACAAACACAGAAACATACAAACATATGTTCGAACGTTTTCTCTACCTGCTTTGGCGGTAGCGCTGCCCGGAGCCGCTGGCCGCGCTGACCAATGCTATACATACACACATATGTATGTGTGCACATACATATATGCAAATAATCGGAAGAATGGTAGAAGAGGGTCGTGGTGCAACTGGTAGAGTTGCGGCGCAATGTGGAACCTTCGTATGGATCGCGGGTTCGAGTGCTGACGATGACAGTTGTTAATTTATTTATTTTTTAATTGTAATTCAAAATGTAAATATTTAATTTTAATTTTTTAAATTTCATTTGAAAATTTTAATTTAAATAAAATGCAATACTATGGGAGTACGGGGTCTTTTACAGTCGGCTCGATCGACTGTAGCCTTTCTTACTTGTTTTACTTTAAAATTGGCTTGTATATTTCCATTTTCCTTTCCATAAATTAATATTTCTGCACATTAAGTAACAATAAATTATTTAAATTTATATGATTTTTGCTCTCAATAATTTATTTTTCAAGCAAAATGCGATTAAATTTGAGCATGTTTTTTAAATTTATTCACAAGTACTCATTTCAATTATTTGAAATTATTAGTAATGGGTGAGTATGGCATTAATTGTGGAATTTAGTGAATTATTAAAACATTTCTCACAGATTGAACATTATTTATTTATGAGTAAACTGTTGGCATAATTTATAAACCTAAAGCAGAAATATTGAATAAACTTTTGATGCTTTAATGGCAGTAAATTTTATTTATCATTTAATATTTAAATTATTTACAAGTTGTTTACTTTTCAGTGACTAATATTATGTTTGAAACGATAAAATATATTACAGTTTTAATGAACTTAAAGTAGATTAACACAATTTCAAATACCTTAATTATATAGGTTTTAAACTACTGAAACTTTAAATATTTAAATTAGATAAATAATTTTTAAAATAGTGAAAACAAAAACCAAAGGTTTTTTTAGTTAAAATAAACTGTGGAAGTATTTGTATTTACTGTTTAGTTACTGAATAATGTTAAATAAGTAAACAATTTTCCTAAGTTAAAAATAAATTCACTTAAGAAATTTACCTCGAACTTTAGTTTTATTAAAAGCAACTACTAAAAAACTAAATATAGATTTCTATTTATAAAAGTTGCCTTCTAAGGCAAAAATAAAGTAGCTTCGTTTACTGTTGGTATTAAAACCTACACAAAAGCAAAAATAAATCGGCTTTCAAAGTATTAACTAAATGTGTATGAAGATGTTTAAAAAAATACGTCTGATAAGATGCTTTTTTATGTTATTAATACAAGCAGCGTTTTTACTTAACATTTTTGCTATTAATACAAGCCGAGTTTGTACTAACATAAAGGTTGAATTTAAATAACAAATGGTGTAAGTCCTGCAAAAGTCCAGCAGAAGTCCTTGAGCCGCTAAGTGGTATGTTGAGAAATGCAGCAAATGATTGCATGAATGTGCATGCACATAAATGTATGTGTATGTGTGTATATATGTAAGTATATACATATGTATTTATATATAGTAGTTGTGTGTGCGTGTCTTTCTTTATGCTTATGGTAATGCAGCTATCAAAAAGTACAAACTTTTAAAGCGTCATCAAATACATAAAAGTATCTAAGTACAAACACCCACACACACACACATACACAAACGTATGTATTTATTTACTGCTTTACATAAGAAACGAAAAAAATGAAAGCAAATCAAATAAAGAAGCAGCAGCAACAACTTCGTGGCCTCAAACTGTGGTCGGGGGTCGTTTGGTGGGTGGGGTGGCTGCGGGAGTGTCGCGGGGTCGGGTGCCTTTGTCACCAGAGCGGTGCTCAAATACTATTGGTGCAGGAGACAGGAAATATCGCCCCCATGTTAAAGTGTCGTTTCATGTGACACCAATGGCACACACACACACACACACACACACACACATACACACACACGCATACACATACGCACACAGCGCTATACATGCACACATTTGTGGCGCAATCGCATAGCCAGTAAAGCAAAGTCGACGTCGCCGTTTCCAGCAAGCGAGAGGTGTGCTCACACAAACACAAACATGCACACACACACATTCAGTCACTCACATTGATAGAGAGACACACACCCATACAGTGGCACGGGCAGGCCATTCATTGGTGTTTACTAAAAAGAGACGGACACACACTCTCTCAGGCTCGCAGTCGCAGTCGCTGCTGCTGATGCCGTCGTTGTCGTCGTCGTCGCATCGCCCTAGCACAGTGGACAAGACATCAAATGACAAAAATTTAAAAAAAAAAACGAACGAAAAAATCAAGCAACGTGTGACGACGACGACGACGAGCAGGCGAAGGCGACAACAACAACAGCAGCCGCACCAGCAACAAGAACGAGGCAGCAGAATATTAGCAGCAGCTGCAGCAGCACCAGCGGCAACAACAATAACAACATAAAGAGACGAAGACAAAACGACGGCAATTTCAAGTAAGCTACACAACAGCACATACTACATGCTCAGCAGCGCTGCTGCAGTCAACGTCAACGCTGCCAGCAGCATGGCAACAGAGCGACATAAGCAGCGACAACAACGAATTGGCTGGCCATTGCCATTTCATTCGAACAAATGATGGGGCCAACTCGTTTTAGCTCTCTGTCACACGCGGACTGGCTAATGGGACGACACTCACAAGCACACAAACACAAGTACACATCGACACACATACACATACCAAGCCCCACGAGAGAGCACACTGGCGCTCTTTGGTTGGCGAGCAAATGACACTGTGTGACGCTGTGGCCGATTGCCAGAGAGCAGTAACAAGAGAGCAGGAGAGTAGAAGTGTGAGCATAGCACAAGGTGCGTGAGCGGGCAGGTGCATTAGTATGTGTATATGTGTGTGAGTTCTGGTTGCTCGCTCGCTCGGTCAGCAAACACACAAATACGTCGCATGTCAACCACTCGTCCACTCAGACGACAATGTGCGAGCAGGCCGGCAATAGCCCAAAAAATATAACATTTATTGCTCCGCTCTAGCACATGTCGACTCTCGATGTCCCACGAATTATTTTTTTCCTATACATTCACACACATACACAGTTAAAATTTGACCATGCGTGCAATATGCGTACGTGTGTGTGCGTGAGACTTTAGAGTCGCGGACGCCCCCACCTCCGCTCAAGCCTCCCACCGCACCCCAACACAAATTATTTGGTTACTCTTTAGCAACGCTTTAAAATTTATATTTATTTTGCAATAAAGTGAATTTAACTACCAGGCTTAAAGCTAATATTTTAAATGCTGCCGTTAAGCGGAGACTTATTGAAAATGTAATCAATATAAACCGAAATGCATGCAACTCTTGTGCACGAAGCACGCATACAATACAGCAAAGAGAGTCGATTTTCTCTTAAGCATGCACTGCTTAACCGACAGCTGCTAGCAGACAAAGTTAGTGCGACAGAGAAATATAGCTGCCAGTAGCGCTATCCCGTTTGTTCACGTTCATGCTCGACCAGAAAATGAGTGTGAGTGTGAGTGCGAGTGTGACTCTGTGTGCATGTGTGTAGGTGATGACCAAACGACGACAATGTGACACAGCCTAAACAAGCAGCAATAGCAACACATATACACCTACAATTACAACTACAACTGCAGGCCAATTCCAATAGCGCAAGCAACAGCGCTGCCTCTCATACTCTTGCTCTCACAAACACACACACACATACACACTAGCGTACACACAAACACACACACTGACGCGTACTGAGAGACAATGCTCAGTCGCTCGTTGGCTGGCTGCTTGGCTGCGCTTCAGGTAGACATTTGTGGGGCAGTTACGTTGAACTTGTCCGCTGCTGCGTGTCTGCTGCTGCTCTTGCTGCTGTCGCTCGTTGCCGCTGCTGCTGCTGTTCTGCTGCTGCTGCTCGTTGTCGCTCTTTGCCGTCGCGAGAGCAAAGTGTCACCCACCCCGCTGCCGTTGCGTGCGTGTGTATGTTGCTGTGTGCGTGCCTGTTAGTGTTAGTGTTGCTGCCGCTGTCTCTGCTCTTGTCGCTGTCGCTCTGTCGCATTTTGTCGTCGTCGTCGTCGTTACATTTTTTCTGCTCGCAGCCGCACGACAATCAGTGTCACCCACGACTTTCGAAGGAGTGGATCTCTCTTCTGCTTCTGCTGCTTCTGTCGCAGTCACCGTCATCGTCACAGTCACCGTCACCGTCTTCTCTCAGTTACAGTCACAGTCACAGTCACTGTTACAATAATAATAATAATAACTGTTACTGCTTTATTTGATCGTGTGCGTGTGAAGTTTACAACGTTGCCGCCGCCGTCGTCGCGTTCGGTTTTAAGCAACAAATTCAAAAAAATAAAAACATTTATTTATTTAACATAAATAAAATGAAAAACTGATCAAAATATGTGCAACAAATTGAAATTTTTTTGGTGAAAAAACGAAAAACACAAAACAAAACCAAAGTTAAATTGATAAAAATTTAAAATATAAAACAAAAAGTTACAAAATTGAGCAACAATAAACAATTTTAAGCGGAGCAACAAACAGACAAAAAATTGTAAGTAAAAAAATTAATTTACAAAAAATTAGATTCGCCGACGGCAAAAATAAAAAATGAAATTTCGAGCCAAAAACAAATGAAAATTTGTAATTAAGATTTTTGACTGCGTTTAGTTAAACGAATGTTGAGATACAAATTGAGATACAAAAAAATAGTTGGTGACTAGAGCAAAAGTTGGTGAAGAGAAAGAGTTGAGGCAGCATCATTATGAAGCTGATCATGATCATTATAGTCATTAACGTCATCAGTGGCGTTCGTTGCTCCTCAAATTGTTGTTGTTGTTGCTGTTGCTTGTTAAACTGTGTACTAACAACAACGAACAGGAGTTGTCGTTGTCGTTGTCTTGGAATTTGTGACTTTCAACATTGCCGATAATAAAAAACAACAACAACAAGAAAACCGTCAACACTCCAAGCTGGCCATCAAAACTTGTGATTGGTTTTTTCTTCCTCTTCTTCTTGTTTTCTACTCTTAAGACATTTAAAGCGTTTGACAAAAATAATTACCCTACGTACACACACACACACACACACACACACCAACTTCTCTACGTTGTTCTGATTGTTACAATACAAAAAGAAAACTATAAAAAATCAGTCGGTTTAACTGCTATAAATCACGCAGCGAAGCTTCACTGTAGCTTGCATTTTAGTGACTTTTTGGCTGAACAACCGCTGCGCAAGTCATGTGCTGTCGTTACTACTGTCGATCAGCAGTTGTCGTCTTTTATTGCACTTAGCGTGGCTTTACTGTAGCTTAATTGAACTAGTTGTAATTGGAATTGGCGGCAGAAAGAGTCAAGTAATCATCGTTTGCTAATATGTAGCTTCACTGTAGCTTAAATATTGTTTCTATGTTCGCCTACTGAATGTTTAGCTGACCAGCAGCTGAAAAATTCACATTTTTACTTAAAATTTAATCCATTTGTATATTTTAACAATGAATTAGTAGCAGTTTAGTTTACTGTGTGATTTTACTGTACTTTTATTGTACTACTTTTAATCTATTAACTTTTAATCAATTGAAATTTGTTGCATTTTAACCACTGTACTTGATTTTTTGCACCTAAAAAATGCCAAAAGATGAGTTTTTTATTTTGAGACGCTTTAAAAAACGTTACACTGTTAAACTTGTTGACAGAAGTAAATTTATGCAGCTTAGAAGTGTTTTCTTAACCGTACACTGAAAGTTCCATGTAAATAGTAGAGAAAAGTCAGGTGCTTAGATACAATTTGCTTGGTGTTGTATTTACATTAGTTTCAACAGGCTTTAAACTAAATTATTTGGTAGCTAATTGTAAACTTAAATTAAAATAGCCTTTAATTTTTATTTGTCGCGGCTAAAAAAGGCTAAAAAGCGTGTTGTGCTGTTATTGCATAAAGCTTTTTTGACGGAATTTACAAGTTCTGTGTGTGTGAGTGTGTTGTTTTTTGGGGTAAATCGTTTAAGATTGATTCCAGATGATAGCCAGCAAAGAGCCAAAAACTTGCCCAACATGGCCAAGATAATAATGAACATGAATGATCACGATAATGATGATCCCCTGCGTGTCGCTTTAACAATTGTCCCCAACGTGGTCGACAAGCAGTTAGTAGAAGAAGAAGCAGAACAAGTAGCTAAACTTGAAGAAAACCCGCTAAAGCCGCAGCACTTTTTGGCCATCAAATTCAACGTCGCGTCGTCATTCACAAATTACAGTAGCAACAACAACAATAACAATAAAAAAAAGTCACTTGGACTAGCTGCCGATCAGCACCGCATTGCTGTTGTTGTTGCTGTTGCGGTTTTAATGGCTAAGGCCCCCAGCAGCCCAAAAAGCTGTAAAAAAAAGATTTTGGCCAAACAAATGAGGCAAATGAGCTGCAAAAAGCGACAGGGAAACACTGTGTTTTAGACCCTGTAGTTGGCACGTGACAAGCGGACTGTGGCAGTGGTCAGATCAGCAAAAGTTTCATAAACTCAAAAGTTGTAGCTAAAAAAAGTTTTACTACAGGGTCTTTTGACGTCGCACTCACTCGACTGTGGCATTTGTCGGCAGCTTGGCGTTGTCTTTAATAGCAATCGAGTCCAAGAGATAAATGTGACATGTAAGATACGAGTTAAATCTCCTGTTTGTATTCTATGCGCACAGTGGTACGAAAACTACTTGTGAGCTACAAAAATGTAACAGGAAAATGTCAAGCACTAATTCAGTTAGTTGTATTTTTAGTATTTTAAACTTTAGACATTTTTTGTGAACTGTACTGAATTTTGGTACCACTGTGCGCACCAAGTGTCGCCGCAATTTAATTGCGCAGCAACGATTTTGAAATCTCAAATTGGAATGGACATTGGCCGTCATATCGCTGGGCGGTCTGGTCAGCAGAGGCGTGGCCGTCGGGGGTAGGAGGGTTGGCAAAGGCGGGTAAAGTCTGTGGACGGGGAGGGGGGTAGGTTAAATGTTCGTCGATGATAACACAAAAGTCACTGAAAGTTGCGCAACTTTTTGCAGCTGTCACCGCAGAACGCTTTCCAGCCACTCCCCCTTTCCCCCTCCCCTTCCTCCTTTGCCTTCTGTTTCCCCTTCATTAGTTTCTGATTAGGATTTTCCCCCACAATGCCCACTGTGTTCCCGCCACCCCTCTCGCTGTCTGATTGACCGATTGACTCGATTTTTGATTGACACTCTCGGCACTTTGGACCTTTCAAGCTGCCGGTTGACAGTTGACACCAGCATCGCGTATTTCCGACGAAATGGGGCATGTGGGACACTGTGCGGCGCGGTAGACAGTGGGGTTTTCTTTTTGCAATGGGTACAGTGGGCACTAGTGTCACATTTATCGCAGCTTCGTTGTGCCGACGGCATAGCAAAACGTTCAAAAGATACATAAGTATCTTGTAGATACTTTTAAATCTTTACATTTCTAGTATTTGTAATGAGATACATTTCTATCCATTGCTCATAGATATTATAACTTTCGAAAGATATAATTGTATCTCAATATAGTTGTTTAAATTTATTAGAGATACTTTCTTAGCCGAAAGATACTTTTTGATTACTTTATTTACAGATACTTTTGTAACTCAATGACAAACGTAATCCAAATTATATTAATTCACTCAGATACTTTTGCATCTCAACGCCAGCTAGCTGTAGTTGTATCTAACAGATAGTTTTATATCTCACTTATTATTTAATTCTCTCTCGAGTTCTCAACAGCTGCAAGCTAGAACCGAGTTAAACTCATGCCCGTTTGTGCTTAAGATACATTTGTATCTTTAAGATATTTAACAGCCACACGAACTAACCACAAATGTATCTTTGTATCTTTGCAGCGTCAAACAAGATGGAGCACATTATGAATACCTTTATGCCACCCGCCTATCTACTGGGCCACCCACATCCGCACTCACATCCGCATACGCATCCTCATTCGCATCCGCACTCGCACATGGGCGCCAAATCGCCAGCGAGTTCACCCGGCGCCAGCATAGCGCTGAACGGAACCGGTTCCAGCAACAGTTCCAGTTCCAGTTCTAATGCCACAGCTTCCAACTCCAAGCCCAAACGATGGGGCTCTCCGCCGATTAATCTAGCCGGACAGTTCATCAACCCGGCGACGGGCAAGAAGCGCGTTCAATGCTCCATTTGCTTCAAGACCTTCTGCGACAAGGGCGCACTTAAGATACATTTCTCTGCCGTGCATCTGCGGGAGATGCACAAGTGTACGGTCGATGGTTGCAACATGGTCTTCAGTTCCCGTCGCTCCCGGAATCGTCACAGCGCCAATCCCAATCCGAAGCTACACTCGCCGCACATACGCCGCAAGATTTCACCCCATGACGGACGTACCGCTCAGCAGTTTCCCGTTTTCCCTGCCGCTGCGGCCTTTCCCGGTCTGTTGCCACCGCCACCGCATCATCCACACCATCCACATCATCCACAGCATGCGTATAATCCCGCTGCAGCGGCCGCGCATGCAATGTTTGCGGGTCAAACGGGTTTGCATAATCTGGGTCTGCTCACGGGTCGTGTCACGAGACACGAGGGTCTCTATGCCGATGGTGAGGGCGAGTGTGATGTGGAGGAGGAGGAGGGCGAGGCCGAGGGCGAAGTGGAGGCTGAGGATGATGGCGTCTATGTTTATGTGGACATGCATGCGAATAGCTCCAGTCCAGCTAGTCAGGATTGCCACAGCGAAGCGGAGGCGGATCATGAAGCGGATGTCGACCCCGATGCGGATGCGGAGCTGCAGTGCAGCCTAAGCCTTGCCAGCAACAGCCTCGCCAGCTGCGATGATGAGCACGCGAGCAGCACGGAGCAACCTCTAGACTTCTCCTTGCACAAGCGTCGCGAAACCGAACCGGAACCCGAACATGAGCCCGAACTGGAGTCGGAACAGCAGCCGGAACCAGCGGTGCGCAGCAAACGCTCACCGAGTCCTTGCGGTGGCAGCGGTTTCTCCATGGAACGTCTGCTCGGCAAACGACGTCGCCACAACAGTCACGCCTCCTCGGCCGCCGGCGGTGAGTCGCTCAATCTGGCAACGAGTGCCATCAAAATGGAACTGGATTTGGACAGCAGCGACAGTCGCAGCGACAAGGATAATGAACCAGTTCATCATCAGCCACAACATCATCATCATCATCATCCTCATCACATGCAGTACGCACACGATTTGTCCACTGCCGTCGCTGCTGCAACTGCTGCCGGAACCGCAACCGGAACTGGAACCAGTGCCGCTTTGAGTTCCAGTGCTCCAGCCTCGCCTGCGCTACTCTTCGGTCTCGATCTCGAGGAGCAGCATCATCTGCGCCTGCTGCAGACTCAAATGTTCGCTGCCGCCGCCGCCGCAGCAGCGCAGTCGACGTCGGGCTCGACTGCAGCCTCAGCATCCGCTGCCGCCGCCGTAGCCGTTGCACCCTGGAATCTGCTCTCCGAGGTGTACCGCTCCATGCTGCTCAGCAGTGGCAATCTTAACCTCAATCTCAAGGCACCGGCCACGACGTCAACGACGACCACGCCCTCACCGCAGTACAGCGAAATGCCGCCCACAAATGCGGCCATCTCCGTTTAAGTGACGTCATCGGCGGACAAATTAGTTAAATGTTTTTTTTTTTTGGGGGGAGGTTGGGGGTAGTGGGCGTGGTTAGGTGTGTGGCCATGAAATGGCTACAGTTTAGTTGTGTGCAGCCTCGTAGAACTTACCACTCGGTCTGTGCGTTGGTCAGTGCTAACTTGATTACCTACGATTATACCTATTATATTATAATGCCGGAACTATCGTTCCGTTCACTAGCTTTTCTACTCGTACTTGTGTTATATATAATCGCATAATTTTTTTTTTAAATCTTAAAATTTTTTTTTTTTTTGGGGCAAGAGATAGGTATTTTTAAAGCTAAGTTAATGCGACATCTAAGTGTATAGTATTCAAAAATCCGTTCCTCAGTGCAAGCAGTTGCAAGCAGTTTGTAAGCAGTGCGGTCACACGGTAAACACGCGTGTGTGCGTGTGTTTGGCCCCACTGTGCGGCATACAACGAAGTATTCAGTTATTAGAAATGAGAACTAAAAACTTAAAACTAATATTAAATAATTAACTAATAACAAAACGAAATATATATAAATATATTAAATAATTTTTAAGTGCAAACAGCAATTTTTTTTCATAGCCAATAACTATTTGTATTTGTAACTAACTTTACATAGGTATAAACTATAAAAAAAAAGTTAAAAAATTAAAAAAAAAAACATATCGTGTGTTTTCCCCCTACCCCTCTCACTGTTCCTGTTACCCGCCCCCCATTTCCCCAGTCCTCCTACCCCTTTTAGGCTTAAGAAGATGCTAAATCTTAAAAATTCAAAAAAAAAGCTACAAAAATGTATAAAAAAAAATAAAATAAAAAATTCATAGACGTGTCTGTGCATGTTTAGTAGAAATGTTATTGCTCTCTCGCTCTTGAACTTTCATGATGCAACCGAAATTTGCTCCTTAAGAGATTAATTGTGTATTTAATAATGATTTCTCATTTCATTTAAACAATAAAAAGAGAAAATTGTAAACAACATAAAAATCAATCGTCTTCTTATTTATTTATTTTCTTTGCGGAGCATGCAAAATATTTCCAGGGTTTTCAGCGTTCAAAATTGAAGGTTTTCAAGGGAAAGCGAACTATGGGATATAGAAAGTTGTGCGATTCGAAGCAGACTTGGTACGGATAGTTACAGTGCTACCATACACATAATATCTTATAATGGTCACGATAGTTCTAGTAGATTCCACTTTATATGCTCACGAAGGTGACGGACTTTCATTAACAATTTAGTGTCTCTAGCTCTTAAAGTCTCTGAGATTACACTGCTCTATCGACTCGACTGTGGATGCTGATCAAATTATACTTTATGGAGCATCTAATACTCCCTGTAAGCAGTCTAAAACTGGTGATTTTAAACTTAAGTTTGCTCTTCGATCTGTAAACTGCAATTATGCATATTTTGTGGGAATTTCATAACGAATTGAAAGTTGTAATCCCAAAGTGATTGCAGGTTATTGTGCATTGTTTACTGTGCAAATTGGTTGGAAACACGCACTTAAAAGTGTGTAAGTTGTAGGTGTAGATACTATAGATATACATAGATATATGTATAGTTAGATATAGATATATATACATGGTATGGGCAAATAGCTAAACTTTATATAAATATATCTTTGTTTTATTTCTTGTATTAAATATTTTAAGGACTTTATAAGATTAAATATTTTAACACTAAAATTACCTTTTTTACAATTTAAATAGTTTACCATTGAATTTTTTAAAAGCTTGCAACTTTTTAGATATGACTTGTGCCTAAATTAGTTTTAATAATTTTAATTATTATCAAAATTCTACATTGTTTTTTAAGGCAAACAAATTCTGAAAATTCCAGAATCACTTGAAACCGATTTGCACTCAAAACTTACTAAACTGCTCTACATTTTTCAAAGTTTTATACAAAAATTATTCAAAAAAATGTTCCATTATTGTGGAAACTAAAGTTTTCTATGATAATTCAACCACATCATCAACTTAATCATCATTATTAACATAATTTACATAGATTGGCAGCTGTGGCCACTTATGGACGGATTGCAACCACATAGGATAGACTGTGGGAGTGGCAGTGGGAGAGGAACAGCGACAGGCACTCAAACAGGCACTGCTTATGAATAGAATGAATATTTTTTTGGGTATTCTGAGTTATTCAGAAGTACTAAAAATTTGGAATCCCTGAAATGAAGTTGCGTGAAAGCGAAACCGCAAAATTGACATCAATGCGTGAAAGACTGTGAAAATGTCAAGTGGCTGGCACAAGAGGGGCGCGCAAGGGGAGTAGTTAGAGCGAGAAGGAGACAGAGAAAGGAAGAGAAAGAGAGGAAGGGAGTTGCTGGATGTGGAGGCAAAGAGGCAGCGGTAATACGTCAGACGAGACAGCTAAATGCTTGCCACATTATGAGATGATCCTTGGCAGCGTTGTCACTTGAGACACACACACTCGCACTCACACACACACCAACACACACACCAACACACACAGCAACACACACAGCAACACACAGCCAGACACAGACAGAGACAACCGCAACAACGACATTGCCATTGAAACGGCTGCTTTTGAGCTCTCTTGGGATCTATTTACTTTTAAGTTTTCTGAATTGGATGACGTCACGAGACAGGGCGTATGTGGATGGGAAAAGAAGGGGAGCGGCTGGGGGTGGGGCCAACATTGTGGGTACTTTTGGGAAGCCGGCGAAAAGGTTACGTTTCATGTAGCGCCAAAATTTTTATGAAATATTTCAAAAAAATTGCACAAAAGCGTTAAAAATTAACATTTCAAATGGGATTGAAATTTGTCTGTGTGTGTGAGTGTGTGTGTGTGTTGTGTGTGTGTTGTGTGTGTGCTTTGTGGCTCGAGGGAGGATGCAAATGCGTTTATTTTTGGAGACAATTGAAAACCACTCGAGGGTTATTGAGATGTGACAGTCAAGTAGTCGGAGACTTTTGGACGTAGCAGCAGCTGGAGAAAGGGATGGACTGCAGATGAGATAGAAAGAGATGTAGATACATGTATCTAAAGCTGAAAGATATGAAATTGTGGCACGTCGCAATGTTGCGCTGCGTCGAGTTAACTTGACGTTTGAAATAGGATCAAAAAACTGTTTTGCAATTTGTTGTGCCGCAACACACACACACACACACACCCACACCCACAGTGTGTGCAGTTAATTTATTGCGCCAACAGATACGGATACAGCTATAAATACACACTTGTTTAGACACAGATACGGCTAGAGAAAGAGCTACAGATACAGATACATTTACAGCTACAGTTTAAGATACAGCTAAACAATGTCCAATGCCACAAAATTAACATTATGTACAATTGTGCAACATTGTGTGGCATATGACAACCGAATGACAGTGGCACAAAAAGACACCAAGGATGCAGACAATGACAATGGGATAAGGCGCTCAAATGGGGGCGAAAAAAGTCTTCGAAAATGTGAATTTTTCCTTTGTTTATTAAATACAATAAAACTAAATTTGAAGTCGAAGTAGAGGAGTTAATTTTCAGAGAAGAGGAGAGGGACAGAGTATCAGAGAAATAAAGGTCACTGAAGAACAGGTATATGTATTAGATGTATGCCACCCAAGGGGGTACTTATACAACATGTGGAATCAAAGGTTGACTTGGAGATTTGATTGAAATCGTATCAAAGTTATATATTTAAAAGCCCAATTAATTCGTCCAGAATTTCCAGAGTGAAAATATTTAGTATTGAGTATTTAAGCTGATGATTCAGTTTTTATTGTTAAAACTGCAGATAAATCTTGAGACTTACAAGATTTTTAATCAATAAACAAAATGCTTTCCAATGCTTTTTAATTTATATTAATTAATTAAAAAAATTATAATTTTTAGATTTTTTTAAAATAAAACATTAAGTAGTATTTTCAACGTATTTAATTTTAAAGTTAAGTATTAAATTAAATTAAAGCTGTCCCCCATTACCTGTAGCTCTAAGACTTGGACTTATATTATTCAACTAAGCGTATTTATTTTAAGATTTTCCATTATTTCTATAGATAAACAAGTAAGAAAGGCAACAGTCAAGCAAGCTCACTGAAAAAGACCTTGTACTCCTTCTAGTGCGAGTTTTATAATACAAATACAAATACATATCTTCATACAAATGTTCCATGTTCGACCGCTGTATATTATGGGAGCTATAGGCTATAGTTGTTCGATCTGCATCCAATTTGGTGTGGACAGTTATAATGATAACATATACATAATATGTAAATTTGGTCAATAACTTAACACATTGAAACCATTAATTAATATAGAAGAAAGTGTTATTATTCTCAAAGTGTTCTATTTTGTACAACAAATAAACAACCAACCTGATTTCTACCATAAATGTAGCCAAAATGGTTATTTCCAAATTTTTAAAACCTTCAATGGGCTTTCCTTTAACACTTTTTGGCCAAAAACAACTAATTAACTGAATGTTTACTAAATAGCGGAAATTCAGCTTGATTGATTTCCAATTATGGCATTTGTCAACACACAATCTGAAGCAGTGAAATCTTTGTCATTAGCTCGACTTTAATGCCGTTCAGAGTAAGTACTTGGTTTGAATTTATTTTATTTTTTAATTTTTTGGGTCAAGCCGATAACTGATAAGCTTCTGTTTCTGTTTGGGAGGGTAAGACTGCATTTGATAATAGCTTATGTTTGGTAATCAGCATAAAATGCACTCAGATTTTGTTTAATTGTCGAACAAGAACAGAAATAAAAGCAAAAGCAACAGCAAAAACAGAGAGTATATAAAACAAGAATCCAACAGAATTAGAATTAGGAGAAACAAGTAAAAAGTGGTTAGATGTAGATGAGGAATAAACAGTGGAAAGACATGAGACAACTTCGATTCCAGGTAAGTAAATATACTTAATTTTAATGACATAGAAATTGCTGGTAAAGTGCTCGCTGATTGAATCTCGTTAGTTGCTCGTGTCTCTCGGATTTGGAGTCGGAGTCGGTGTTTCGGTGTCTCGGAGGCTGGGAGAATTACCAAGAAGCGGCCTCGCTGCTCTGTAGTATTAACCCCTCTTTGCCCGTGAACAGAGTCACAGTACTTGGGCAATTAATTCGACATTTTAATTTACATTTCATGGGAACATGAAGCAGCCACAGGTGAGTGTAATTCTATGTGTATACACCTGTGTGTGTGTGTGTGTGTGTGCTTGTCTAGAAGTTAACAAACAACTTTTGGACAAGTTGGCAAAGACGCTTAACTAGAAGTATTAAACCAAAGACATTGACATCGACATCGACATCGACATCAAAATCGACCGTTGTCTCATTTAACATTCGACTCTACTACTAGATCTGTCTAAGCAATTGAACTTTTAATTTTAACAAATTTTAATGGGTTAACTCCACAGTTATAACCCATTTAACAAGGTCATGCATCAAGATCTAGAAACTTTTACTTATGAATTTACTTTATATGAATTGAAGGTCAATTTGACGAGATTTTTAATTGTAAAATATTAAACTCTTTTTTTTTTTTTATATATTTTAACTTTATTTCGAGTTACATCCGAATCATCTCATGAATACGATTTGGTTCAGTTCTATTGCTATTAAGTACAATATTCATTAATTTACTTTTATGCCATTACTTATTAACTACTTTTTAGTAAACTGTAAGCTTTGTTTATAATTGGATGATTGATTGATTTTAAATCGTCACGGTCAAATATTATATAAGTAAGTTACTAATTTAGCTAAAGCATAGCTATTTCCTATATTAAATTGGGTAAATCTCAGAATGTCAAATATTTTTATATCAAGGTCTCGACTTTAGGCACTAATTTGGATTAAAAACAAGAATATATATACTTTATGGGGTCTGCCACGCCTTCTTCTGCCTGTTACATACATTTTCACAAAACCAATATACTCTTGCAGAGAGTATAATATAATACATAAAATAAATAGTAATAATAACACCAATATTAATAATAATATAAAACATATAAAATAATTATATTTAAAATACTATTAATATTAATAATAATAAATATTGTAAATAAACAAAAATGATTTAAGTAGAATCCGGTTATACCGACTCCGCTTAAAGCGTCTGTCCGGTCATTGCGTCGATGACGTCGAATTCGACGACTTTATGGTCTAATTCCTCTTGGTGTCCGTTGGTCTCCTTTGGTTAAAGGGGCTTCCGGTTATAACGACGTAAAATCATCTGTCCCTAAAGTGTCGTTATAAGCGGATTCTACTGTAGTAGTTATGAAGTTTTAGTTATAAAATATGAAAAATAATTGTCGAATATACTAAACGAAATGTTACAATATATTCTAAAGTACAATTTAAGCACATTTTAAAATAGTTGAAGTCTTTTAAAAGGCTTTACAACAGAGATCTCATTGAAATTAAAACATTATATTTCAAAGTAGTTCATCCAAAAATAAAATTTAAATAATTTAAAACTATCAACGCTTTTGAAAAGTTTTGGAATCGTAAAAATTAATCGTATATTAAACGTCGGAGACCATAAGGTGATTCTAAAAATATTTAAAGTATTTTCAATTCTCTAGATTCAATGAAGTAAAGAAATTAAATGTTTTTGCTTTTAAACGCATTAAACTCTAGGCAAGAACTTTTAAATTTGGCTCTAATTAAACTAAATTAAATGTAATAGTTGCAGGTTAATAATGCAGCTATTGTTTGATGGTGAATAATACACACCTGTTGACACCTGTTAGCAGCCTGCAGGTAATGGCATAATTGTTTGTGTGATTAAACAATTGATTAAGTTTTAATAAATTTGTAAAATCAATATTAAAAATTAAGTGCAGTAATTACTTAAATGGCTATTTGCATTGCCGGCCCAAAATAAATATGTTTTGCAAACAATCATTTACGGCTGGGCCTGCAACCTGCAGTCGACTGTACGCCACTGTCCGCAGTCCACTCTTACCACTGTCCACTGTACTCAGTGGACTCCTGGTCCTCTTTCTGCTGCTGCTCCTCGTTGCTGGCCCTTTTGCAGCTCTCTGTTGAATGCCTTATGGCCGTGAGCGTGTGTGCACACACACACAACACACACACGCGCAGAGTTTCGCACGGACAGCATAAATTTACCTGCTGCATTATATAAATATTTACGTAATATACGTAAAATGCGTAACGCCTGTTGTCAACAACATAATCAACAACAACAGCAACAACAACGACAACATCAACTGTGGCACAGCCAATGGGCTTTGTGGCACCAAGCCACAACACACGGACCAATCGGACAGCCAGTCAACCGGACAGCACATAGGCACTGGGAGTAGGAGAGGGAGAAGCGAGGAGAGCGGAGAGCGGGCAGCGCAGCAAACATATTCCTCAAACTGTTGGCAGCAGTTGCTGTTGTCTCTCTGTGCACTGCGACACTCAAACCACAGCAACAATTCGAACTTCAATTTTCCCTCCCCAGCCCACGCTCTTGCTCCACCTTCTCCTGCTCCCTAACCAGGCGTACGACACAAAATACAAACGATTTGCATATTTTTTATGCACTCAGTCTCCTGCTCGTCGCTCTTGTCGCTCTCGTTGTTGTTGTTGTTGTTGTCATTAATTAAATTACATTGCGCAAATTGCAGGCAGCTCGGCACACCGCAGTCTCCTCCTGCCCCTGCTCCACTCCCTGCCCACCTTCCCCACTTGTGCGTAAGGGTAACAAGAAGAACAGTAGCCATAACACTCTCATTTCTCATACTCATTACTCATACGCCCTGTGTCCAATTCCAATCCTAAAAACCCTTTCAAAAAAATACAGTAAGCCCTTTCTTCAACCAGTTTCAATTCCAATTTTCAGTCAAGTCCATCGCACGCATGACTTAGTTATTGTTTGGTTCTGGTCTGAGCTCATCATTCAGAGTGTTATTAGGTTGGACTTTCCTTTCCTAACTTTTCTTTTTTTTTTGCTGGGAAAACTCATCTATTTTATGTTGCCACTTTATTTTAATAAGACCTATCAATAATACCATATACTTTCAATATACTTGCATGACAGATACATCAGTCTTACATATTTTTAAACTTTCCTTTGAAATGTTAAGAATTCAGTTGATGACTTTGTTGCTGTACCGAAAACATCTGTTTTTAAATATGTATGTTCATTTATTCAAAGGTCAAGTCTAGTACTTTTTTTTGCTGAAAAAGCTAGTTTTTTGATAAAATTCTTCATTTAAATGCAATTTATAACAAACCTTACGCTTTTCTTACTTTTCTGCATATGTTTATTTTGATTAGAAGCCACTGCCGCATAGACAAACTTTAAAGATATAAGACTTCTTAAACTTAAAAAACAAATTTTGTTTTAGAGCAATTGAAACATTTTTCTGTAGATTAAGTTTACTGAAAAGACTCGGAACCTTTCTCAGAAATAGAGAAATAGATTCCAATTTGAAATAAATATGATATTTGAAACTAAAAATGTATTAAAATCATATGATAATCTACTTGTACCTCTTAAAAGTTCTATACATGATTTTATTTTGTTTCATTTTAAAGTAAGTTTCTTTTACAAACATAAAATGCTACCAGTTCTTAAACAAAGATGGCTCTTTATACTTCATATTCTCCTTAAATATTTATAGAATTTAAATCAATGAAAAACGATTGACTGCAAGCCATTAAAATTATATGTTTTGAATAAAAGTAATCAATAAATAACATGTATTTATATTTAAAACTTCAAGGAAATTGAAAACGACAAGGTCTTCTTTATTTGGGTTTTTCTTATGCAACTTAACGAATATCACTAATCCCTTGATGATTCCTAGAAACCGGTTCAAGGTGTAGCCGACCGACAGTCACTCAGTCTCAATTCTCGATGCTCGTCTCATAATTAGCAGTTCCATAAAAACGAAAGACAAAATAGTTGGTAGATGCTGATGTTTTGATGTTGATATTGCAGCCCTAGCGACTGATCTTAACCGATTCTCGGTCGGGGGTATCGGACACACAGCTACCGTAAATAAGTGGCTAAAACGCAGGTCAAACACAACCAAAAAAAAAACCAAATAAAAGTAAAAATAACAACAGAACGGGGTCTTAAGTGTGACATAACGTGGCAACAAGGAACGCAGTAAGAAAGGGCTTTAAAAAGAAGAAGAAACAATCAGCATTTCAGGAAAGAGTCAACAGTTCGGTGATCTGATGAAAAATCGAATATAAATACCATATTTAAAAGAAGGCTTACTATATTTTACCAGCATTGAATAAGGCAATGAAAAATGTAATGAGCATATGATTTTTAAGGAGAGCTGTAGCTGCTTTGAATATTAACCTATATTAATGATTTTAACAATATTAATGCTAATACCAATGTAAACGCTAATGCATAATGATTATGTCAATTTTAAGGTAAGGTTATTTATTAAAATATAAGAATGTCAATATTAATGCTAATAAACTGTAACAATCTATTTGTTTGTATTTCAATTAATGATTAATGATTAAAATAAATAATTTTGTTTTCATTATTCATTTATTGACTTAATATTAGGCTTTTTAATGCAGCTTTAAGCTTAAAATAATATTTTTTTTATATTTAATGGATTATTACTGAATAACTGTTCAAAATTCATTAAACATTAATAAAAATTTTCAATTCTTAAAAAACTTTGTCTTGAATTTAAAACCACTGAGTTTTTAACCAACAAATATCTAACTTTGAAAGTATTTTTTAAAAATGTTATATATCTTTTACGAAATAGTTACCTTAGGGTATGCCCAGGTCAGAGACAACGGCATGTGAAGCAATCCCCAAATATGGACATAATCCCCTCAACATCTGACGCTTTATTATTCCAACGTCAAAGTCCTGGTACGCTATGTGACAGACGTCCATCAAACGATGCTAATCATAGACGGGACTACAAAACTATCGATGTTTACAAGAAGGAAGCAAACAGGGAAAGACTAAAACGGAGCTATGGCTCATAAATGGGAGGTGGAGGAGGGGAAGAAGAAGAAGAGTAAACCGTGAAAGGGTAAATTGGGCTACATGTTGTGAAAACATGCTACCGAATTTGAGTTAACAAAACATGCGACACACACAAGCAACGAAAAGAGAAAAAACGACATCCTAAATCGAGGCATCTTTTCTATTTTCTCAGTTTCCCAAATTGTGTGATCTCTGCCTCCTGTTTGCATAGAGTTCCAAGGTCGTGCGTGTTGTGTGTTTGTCGGCAATGTTGTTTAATCTGATGTATATATCCCATAGGCAATATCCATATCGTTATCGCGAGTCGCGGTGCAGTAGTCGATGTCGCTGTCGTTGTCGGGAAAAAAAGGATCAATTTTCAAGGAAAACATCGGCCAAGTGCAATTAACACATTTGGAAGCAACAAATGTGTTAGAGGGTCGATCGAGAGGGTCTCTCTAACATTCCCTATACGCACAAAGTAAACACTTTGATAATGATAATGTGAATTTCTGATCTGTGATCTGTCGGTGTCTCTCTCTCCTCTCCTCTGTCTGGATTTTCCAACATTTGACGTACGGCGCGGCACTTTAAGGATTTTTCTTTCTCAATTGTGTGTGTGTGTGTGTCAGTGTGTGTGTTGTATCAACATAAACAAGAAGACAACTACTAAAAATTCGTGTCCCACAATATATCGTAGATAAGTGCTAATTGGGTTTACCAGAACGAAAGGAATGGATTGGAAAGTAATATAAAGGGCTGCAGTCAGCTGGTAATAGACACCCTACCCGACTGAGTAGCCTTACCCCTCTCCCTCTCCTCTCTTGCTCTTTAAGCCCCTACACCCCTTACCCCTAGCATGCTACTACTTCTATTACTATTACAACACTGCAAATGAACCCATCAAAGTGGTGCCTTTTGCTGGCCTCTGCCACTGCCACTTGCCACATGCCACATGCCACTTGCCACGTCTGATTGGGGAGGCAGTTGGAGAGCCGCTTTTGCTGCCGCTTTTTATTTTTTCGAAGCTCAAGTTTTGTGTTATTCGACCCGGTACTCCAAAGCCCAGTGAGTGCATTAATCTAATCGGGAATTGAAAAATGGGAATAGTTTCGAGAAAATAATAATAGAATAATAGAAAGCTAATATATCAAAAAAGCAGCGACAGAGGAGCCTATCTGGAAGAAGAGAAAGAAAATATTAAGTATAGTACAATTTATTAAAAATTTTGTATCAAACTGAATGAAAAATTTTTTTTTGTTAACTAAAACGTTTCATACTGAAAATTATCGGAGTTCAAAAAAAGACTTTGAAGTTAGTTAAAAGTCAGATTTATTCTTCTTTAAAGAGCTCATATTTATTTAAACGTTTTTTAAACCTTTTCTTTATACCTTATGCTTATCTGAAAACATATTCACAAGAATTTAATTTAATTCTTTTACCCATCAAAAAAAAAAAGGAATTGTACTTCATTCTTCTTAGCTCAAGCTCAAAAAATTTAATTTTATGACCATTATTGATGGTATGTAGCATATGCTTTTTGCTTCAGTAAAAAACTATTCGCATAAATTAGTCGCTTTATTTATTTCTTGACTATTCTCATCAGAAAAGGAGAGCCCAAGTCTTGAGGAAAAAACCTCATCAAATGATACGTGCATTTCATTACCCCACTCTAAGTACAGGGCTTCTTAAAGTCGTGCTCTGGCGAGTGTGTCCACTCCTGCAAGTTTTTATTTTTTCCTGTTAGCCACTTTATGCACTTTACTCGCTGCAGGCCAACAAAATTAGTTTTTTTTTTGCCTTTTTTGTTGTTCTGCTCTTTTTTCATTGCAGTTGTTGTTGTTTTTGCTGTTTTTTTTTGCAATTCAATTGAAATTGAATGCCATGAATATTGAAGGCAAATCGAGAACATCGACGAATCGTCGAATGGTCAGTCGAGTGTGCTTCTTTTTTCTGCCGTTTTTAACAAACATAAAATCAATTACACAAGCTTCATTAAGCTTCTGACCAGGTGCATGTGTGTGTGTGTGTGGGTGTGTGTAGAGGTCGATAAGGTCGCCACCCGTAAGCTGAATGGGAAATGCGAGCGGTAAACGGCGCATGATGAAAATGCCTCAGGTCCTGCCACAAATTCAACCGCAAAAACAACAAAACAACACACAACTGAATACAAAACGAATACGAATACGACTTTGAGTGCGAGTGTATTCACTCAAATGAATCAAACTTCAGCTCACAACTTGAACTTCGACTTTGTCTCAGCTGATTGAGCAGCTCAAGGCAGCAGGTCCTTTGGGTACCACTTGGGTGCTTTGGGGTCCTTTGTCATATGTCAACGACACGGCAAGTCGCCGATCGGCAGCTAAATAATTGCGGTTGTTCTCGCATCCCCCAGCATTCCACCAACCTAGTCCCCAACCTACTCTCAGTCCATATCTTTCTGTCTTATGCCTTAATTTAGGCCAAGTGATTGATGCCAGTTGGTAAGTTTGATGTGAGTCCCACTCCAGCTCAACGCACATATCATTCATTAAAGTCTCGCGAGATTTATGCTAATTTTTTCAAAACTTTACTGCGCTTAGATTGGCAACTCAAAATGTATAAATAAAGTAATAAACCTAAATTTTGTCAAAACAATAAATTGGATAAATATTATATAAGCTCCCTGTCATATTTATAAACTCACTTCTAAATTGCAATAACTCGAAAAGTATTGGATGTAGCGGAATATAATGTATGGAGAAAATGAAGAGAATGATTAAACAAAGAGAATGCATGAAAATTTAGTTGACTTCCATCTAACGGTACTTATCAAAGGACACTTTGTTTATTTCTCAGTGTTGCATATTTATAAAATCACTGCTCGTTTTTGGTTGTTTTTTGAACAGTAGCTTAAAATAAATGATTCAAATGAATTTTAATTATCAAAATACATCGTCCAGAGAGCGAATAACCTTTTCGAGGTGATATTAAATTCTTGCCAAGTGCGTGGATACTAAAACATAAAAAAAAACATGTCCCTTTATCAATAGGTTCATTTTTAAGCTCGGCTACTGTTGTAAACTGCCGAATTTCGGCAGGTACTCAGTCAATGAGTATTCTCCATTGATTTTTCAATGGTCTCAAATCAGGAGAACAACCCGCAAATCCGAAAATTTTATTTTTTTGGAGCTTTTCTTTCTTTGCGGGCTGGAATTTTTTCATTTTACAGCAAAAATGTATGTCGTTTTTACATATTTTGATTAAAAAATCGTACTAGACTACTTTAAAGAGTACTAGTTTTACTAACACTTTACATTTGTGACGCTCCAAATTTCACTAATAGACAATTAATTGCAGGAAAGGCACCCTGCCCTATAACGCTCTCATCACGAAATTTTTTTGTCAAATAGAAGGGAGTTCCTTCCAGAAAAGATGCCAAAAGTCTTGGTCTGTCCAAATTACAATTAGTTTTGTCCAAAAAACGTAACTGTAAATTTGCTGCTTAAAAATTCACGACTTTTAAATATCCATTTTTTTAGGTTATGTCCTTTCACATTGTATTCTCATTATTTATTACGAAAATCAATCATGCAGTCTTGTGACATGCCATTCATGTTAGGACTATCATTATTTTTTATTTTTGGAGTATTTCCGATCGTATAAAGCCCTTGGAAATGATCAAAACCGGCACTTTCTGTCCAACTACCGAGCGTAAACGTCTAAAGGACATCAAAATATTGCTTCAAATTGTTGTTTACTTTGCTCACTTGTTAACTTTATGAGTTCTGATCTCTTCATAGACAAATAAAATACATGATTTTTTTTTAAATTACCACGACAGATTGATTACGGCCAATTTGTCGAGCATTTAACGTTTCGGGGATCCCAGAGTCTCTCATTGCTAAAATTGTGTCCTTCTCAGTGTCCCAAGTGTTCGATCACGTGTAATTTTGATAAGATAACTCGTTTTTAAATATTTCTACTTTGCATCACATAATTGAATCACAAACGCAGCAGGAAAAGACAAATATTACAAATGATTTTATAAATATGCAACACTGAGAAATAAACAAAGTGTCCTTTGACAAGTACCGTTAGATGGAAGTCAACTAACTTTTCATGCATTCTCTTTGTTTAATCATTCTCTTAATTTTCTCCATACATTATATTCCGCTACATCCAATACTTTTCAAGTTATTGCAATTTAGAAGTGAGTTTATAAATATGACAGGGAGCTTATTATTCATAGTATAAAAGCATTATAAATTAATCATTTTTAAAAAAATTTTAAACTTACAGCTGATACAAAAAAAGTATTGTTATAAGACTGGATTAAATATTAATAATTGTTATGACAAGAAAAAAAGTTGAGGAACTTAAATATTTTATTATAGTTTCATTTAAACCTATTATGACTATGAACTAAAATCGCAGATATCGGAAATAACTGGAATCAAAAATTAACCAAGATGAATAGAAACTAGCTTAAAGGGAAACAAATTTCTGTATAATATGTTACTTATAAACTATATATCTATATAATCTATAAGATATCATTTATATCTGAACGAGTATCCGACAAATCTAAGCTGATCATTTATCTAAAATAATTATCCATCTATACTATCTAGATATATGAACTGCCTTCCCTTCAAACTGTTCTATTATCATCACTATCTAACAAATTAAAACTATCTACCTTACTAAATTATTTATTTATAAATCTATCTGTTTATCTATTAAACAACATATCTATCTGCCAATCTAGCCATCTGTTATCTCATTTATTTTACATTTAATAGTAATTATCTACCTTCCCTTCAAACTGTTCTATTATCATCACTATCTAACAAATTAAAACTATCTACCTTACTAAATTATTTATTTATAAATCTATCTGTTTATCTATTAAACAACATATCTATCTGCCAATCTAGCCATCTGTTATCTCATTTATTTTACATTTAATAGTAATTATCTACAAGATAATTTTCCCCAGCGTTTCTGAAATCAGAGTTCTCCAACTTAAGATTCTATTAGATAATGCTATGCAAATATTTGTTTTGTTGCTTTTATGTCCTTTAATTCAAATGCTGCAATTGTAACCATTCGTAAATTATTTCCATTGATAGAGGCAAAGCAAGGTTAGAGGCAAAGTGGGGAAGTGGTAGTAGTGGCATTTTCCGGATTTTCCGAGTCAGCTACTACTGTGCTGTCCACAAATATTTGACTGGGCGACCGAGCGCGCAAACAATGTTTTTCTTCTGGCCAGAAGTTATGTTTTTAGTTTTGTGGCATTCACTGGATGCGCAGTCATGACCCATGCCAAGGGGGCACGAGGGGTAAGGGGGGAGAGGTGAGTAGAGACTGGGGGTTGAGAGGTTGGTCTATGTTCGGGTGTTTACCCATTAACTTGCTTTTATTGACAACGACTTCAGTGATGAAATGTAAGCAACATCAAAGCCAAATACTCGTACTCCTCAAATGTCCTTCTCAGCTGTATTCAGTCCTCCCACCTCCCTGCACTGTCCCCTTCTCCACAGCTCTCTCCTTAACTGTCCTTGCTGCTTCTGACTTCTGTTTGTTGGGTTTGGCTTGGTTTGGTTTGGTTTGGTTTGCTTGTTTCGAATGTTTACACATTTCTCGGTGTTTTTACTCCTCGTTTCCCACCCCCCTTCCCCCCATTCCATGCCACTAAATCCTGCGACGAATGCGACAAGGAGCAATAAAACCAGCGTAGCACGGGACTTTGGTAGCATTATCCCCTTTTGACGTGCGCGCATTATAAAAATCAATGAATTAACATTTACATGCAAAAGTATTTGACCACAAAAAAGAAACAAATGTACAACCAGAGACCAACCTATGTCCATTTGAATACGTTTGGAGGAGGGGTGTGTGTGTGTGTGTGTGTGTGAGTGGCATCCCTTGTATGCATACACTTGATTACTGGTGTCTTTCCCTCGACTCCCAAGCCATTACAAACCCAATCCCATTCAATATTTACTTTTTATGCGAGTGTTTTTTTATTTCATCCTTATTCCCTGCTTTTTGACCCTGTATGTAACCCATTTAAATGGTTATCTACTCTCGAGGAAAATAGGAGTAAGAAATCATGAACGTGTAGTGTTGGGTCTATATAGAAAACTGATAACGTGCGTTTAATTTTATTCTTAGAACTTTTAAACAAAAGCTTTTGTAGAAATTTTAGTACATCAGTTTCTTTAAAATATTTGAATAAAACTATTCGGAGTTACTGTACTTTTGTACTGTAGCTTATATTGCACATTCACTTGGTCTTCTACAGCTGGGCTCGCTCGACCATTCCATTTTCTAGTAGTTTTTTTCTGAGCCAACATTAAAGTCAGAGGGCAAATTCGGACTTGACTACGATTTGTACATCAATGGTTGCAAGTGTATGCTAAGGAAGGGGAGCAGAGTTGGGAGTGGGTCTAGAGTAAGTCCAGACGACACAAAGCCAAAAAAAAAACCTATGTAAAATCATTTCTATTACAAATTTAATCATCCTAAACAGTTTTGTTGCCCCCCAACCATCAATTGATTCATTTCAGTGCCTTTCAATTGGCTTTTAACCGATTAGCATCACTGTTAGACATTCGCCCACCCTTGCAGGTACGCTCCATCCCTCGATCTCTCGATTCCAATCCCATATTGAATCCTCCAACTTCTTGTCCATCTCCGTCTGTGTTGGTACATTAACCCTTTCGTGATTTCTCATACCACATCATTAGCATAAAACGGCAATATTTGACAACACTCAAGATACATTGGAAATGCCCAAAATTTGCACGGTCCATATGTTCATTGAAGGTGTATCGACAAGGCATGCCCAACCAAGGTATACCCAATATGCAGAACACCATAGAAATGGAGGCTGAGGCTTCATATGTATTTCTTAAAGCAAAAATGTGACTAGTTATATTTTATCAACACTAACTCCGAAACTTACTCCGAAAATTACTCCGAAACTGCTAAGAAACTAAATAAAAACTATATACAATCATACAAATATATACGTTTACTCCGAAATCGATTCCGAAAATTACTCCGAAATTTAAAAGCTTACAATAAGCAATACATCTAGAATATATACATGTTTATATTGCAGCAATAATTATTTAGTACTCCGAAATGTGTTCCGTAATTTACTCCTAAAAAAATACCCCTGAAACAAATTTCACTTCACAACTATAGGTAAAAATGCATATACCCTTTTTAGCTACCTCCCTTTTACTGGGTATAGTACTTTAGCTAGCCTTTTAGCCAATTGTTTAGATAGATTCGAATTGTGAATTGCCATTAAGCTGAGTAAAGTCGAACTGCTTGTATGACACTTGGGACCAGACCATTGAATCTACTCAGGGCCAAATAGGAGAAAGGAACTGCAACTAAGACTCCGATTGGACTTTGAGTGGGACAGAGTCTCAAACTGCGATTAGATCGGGGCAAAGCGACAATGGAACGTGCTGTATTCGTTTGCAGCTGATAAGAGCATCTTCGCTCTGGATAAACGTCGCAAGTTGTTGGCCCAAAAGGCATGGGCCAAAGCGGAAGACGTAGACAAAGACGAGGCCAAGAACCAAGATCAAAACTAAAACGACAGAAGGGAAGCAAGAGAATGGGGCAGACCTGGATGTGCTCTGGGTGTGTGCACTGATAAAAATCGCTTCTTTTATAGTAAATATTTCCAAAAAAAATATATTTTTAAATTAAAAATGTATAAAATTATGAAATTTTCGATTAAATGTAATAAAACAAAGATTGTTTTCTTTTACAAAATATTTTACAAATAAATCGAACGAGAAATGTTTAAATAAAGTATCGAAAATTTGAGAACAAATAAAGAAATAGTTCAAGTATAGTTTCTTTTGAAATTTAAACTTAAATTATTTTATGTAATGTTATAATATTGGCTTTTTGAATATTTTAATCAGAAAAAGTGATGTTTATGTATTAAATGTAGTAAAATTATTTATTTTTTTACCTCACATAACTGCAACAAATTTTTGATAAAGTAAAATTAGTTGGTTATTAATATAAATGCATTAATTTTTACACACTTGAATTAAGAACCCTTTTTTCGATCAGTGTGTATGGTGCTGTCAAAGACAAAGTGTCTGGCATAATGCTCATGGGCACTTTGAAAGCTGAAACGAGTACGAGTAAGTTTTCAGATGCAGATGCAGATGGAGATGAAGTTGGTGATGCAGATGGAAAATGGTGATGCAAGAGATGCAAGAGATGCAAGAGATGAAGATGAAGTTCGAGAAGTCCGTAGACTTGGTGAACGAAGGAGCAGCGTTTCCTGCTTGTAAAGTTGGCCCCTTAATCTCGCTTTCGGCACGTATCGAGAGGAGCCGACGCGATATGTTGGCGGTCCCAATGCTTTTTTGCCAGTAGTTTTACATACAATGCCATACAGCTACCGCCTGGCACAGTCGAACAGAGACAGAGAGAGAGAGAGAGAGAGCAATTGTGAGAGAGAGAGAAAGACAGTTGGGTAGAAGGAGTAGGGTAGATCTTTTGACTGGGCTTGTAGGCTGATCGCATGCGATTGTGATCGGCGCGGTAACAAAGCGATAATGCGAAAATCGTGTAATCCATTAGCGTAACCTTTTTTTTTGTTTGCGTTGCTTTGTTTGTTTTGTTGCAAATTTGTGACAATGACAATATTAAGATAACAACAAACACAAAACACTTTTTTCGCTTGGCTTGAAAGCGATGCAAACTTGAAACTCCAATTGGCCTAAAGTCGATTGTTTACCCATTGAGCTGACTCGTTGCCAAATTAATTTGTCGTTAACTGAAAAGGAAATCTTCGCGGCTTCCAGTTCGAGTTTGGTGGTCTTCAAAGTGGAATACCCCTACTGTTCACCAACGATGTCAAACTGGAAAGAGATCTCATTGTATGCCTCTCTCTCTATATCTCACTGCCTTTTGGTATATCTGTCTCTGTCTGTTGCTCTGCAGATTGAATTCAGCATATGCCTTTAATTGAAGATGCGTGCGCGCATACTTAAAAATCGCGCTAACAACACTTTGATCTTAAAAGAAGTGACGTTTAGTGGTAGTTTTATGGTGATAATGATCTTTCGCATGGGACAGTGATGCCATTTATTATGCAGCCGATTATCGTGGAGCAGCTCGAGTAGAGTAACTCGAGAGCAACGCATCTGTGGCATCGGTGGCATCAGTGGCATGCCTCAGCCCAAAAGGACAAGACATAAGCCCACATTATGATATCCCAACCATGACCACAACAACACAATGACAACAACAGTGCAAATCCACTGATTGTGACACTAGTCTGCACTGACTACACAATAACCCATCCATTACCTACCATGAACTACTTAAGTAATCCAACAGATTCAAGTTATCTACCATCTGACAGAAGTGGGGAAACTTCAAATTTAAGAAAACTCTCAGAAGCGAAAGCATTTTATAAACAGGTCTACATTTTAAACCTTAGTTAAGTTTCACTTTAACTTTAACTATTTTTACTTGTATAGTAAATTAAATAATAGTGAAATTAAATATGATTATTATAGTATACAATCAATGTATTTAAGCAGTGACAGTAGTTAACTCTTTATTATTTTTAGAACATTTCTGTATCGCTTAGGCTTCTCTTTAAAGTTCTGTTAGTAGTTTTCTTACAGATCTCTGAAATAAATTCCCAGTCTCTTCAAATGCGTTTAACTAACACCCTAATCAAGACATTATAGGTCTTGTCTATCATATAGATAAATGTATACTAAAATTTCAATCAAGTTGATTGAATTGTCATAGTTTGCCTGGAACTAAATGCTAAACAAATGACTAATCCTAGTCATAATCGATTTGTAGTTTTCAATTATTCACACAAAATACCTATCTGGCTTCCGGCTAAATCCGCTCCTCTCCTCCACTCTTCTTCTGTCTCTGTCTAATCGCTTGTGTTTGCTGTCTCTTTTTAGCTGCTTTCGCTATAGCTCTGAGCGTCAAGTGATCGATACGAGGGTATTGCCCTTGTCTGTCGCTTTCTCTGTCTCCCAGCCATTTGGGGTTTCTCCTCCTCCCACCAGTTTTACTCCCTTCTCCCTACCGATTCCCTCTAGTGCTCCGATCCATCGGGTGTTGTTATGATTTGTCACCTTTTAATTTTTAGATGGCAGCAAATGTAAACTATTGTCGCCCGCGATGTAAACACATCGCAAACAAAGAAAACAAATAACGGTCTCAGTTGCAGCCTCCCAGTTTTTACATAGTATTTCTCCGTCTATGGAATGTATAGGAATCTATAGAATCTACAGACTACACAGTCTACACAGTCTACAGTCTTCTGTCTTCAGTCTCCATGCGTCATGTCGCTGTCGTCGATGTCATCGTCATCGTCATCATTTTACGGAGTTCCGTTTAGTTTGTCTATCGAACAAGTGCCGAATCAAGTCGACTGTTGTATCACCTGCACTGTGTGTAGGGTATAATCACTTTAGTTTAGTTAGTTTTCAGTTCAAGAATTTAGTATGCGGCATTTTCAGAAACTTCCTTCGACACGAAAGTATCAGTAGTAGAGGGCACAGCAGTCGAATGCTCACACAGAAACCCACATCAAATAACAGTTTATGGCATTATACACCACACAGTACACTGTACACAGTATACACAGTGCACCACAGCATATCACAGCACAACACAGCATGCCACACATTTCCTTATGCCGCTACGCGGTGCACGCACATTTTAGACACTTTTGCGGTCGCTAGAGATGGCAGCGTGAGTCGTGTCTGAGTTGTGAGTAAGATCAATTGATTGGGGATTTCATTTTAATATTGTGATTTATCTGTTAATTAGTTAATTTATTGATAGTTTTACTGGAGTAGGAAAAGCTGTAAGATAATATTTGATTTTTCTATAGCAACGTTGGTATAAGTGAGAAAAGCTAATAATCAAGACAGACAACATATGGGACACCAAAAAAGCTTATCAAATCGGTAAAGTAGAGACTACTTTAGTCAGCGTAGTGCTCGTCAAAGTTGTGCAGTTTTTGTCTTTAATCAATAACAAATATGTAGTGCTAAAACTATCGCATAAATTGCTGCACTCCCATCTCTATTTAAAATGCAGTCACAGTTTGTGCGCTACCTTCTCCAATGCCTCTCTGACTGAAAACCCCCTTCGATATTTGCTTCCAATGCTCATTTCGCCCTTCATCGATTACCCTCGCACACACACACACACACACATACACACACAGGCACACACATACAAATACATACGAACATATATCGTATTTTTAGCTAGTGTTGATGTCTTCAATTAAAGAACCACGGATGCTGCCAACAGCAATTAGATTGCGGTGCGTATTTTTTTTTTTTGGGTGGATATTGCGAGTGCGAGGCGATGTCTGTTGGCAAGTAGAACAGAGGTGGAGGTGAAGGCATTGCTGAAGGGGGTGGGGCGGAAATATATGGTAGGTGTGTGCGTATAGTGCAAGGTGTCACTGTTGTTGTCATCGTTGTCGTCGGCACCTCGGAAAAATTAGTTGTCAAATGGCTTTTCAGCAATTTTCATGTGACAGACGGCTTTTACCTTCAATGTGAAAGTCGCCAAGAGTGAGAGTGTCGTCAACAACAACAACAACAACAATAGTAATGACAACAACAACATTTCGCTGTTGTTGCTGCTGTAAATCATTAACATTTGACAACGAATTTGTTCTTGTTAATAACTAACACATATTTATGATTTGACTCACGACTTTTCTAAATGCTCTTATGATATATAATTTTTTTTTTGTCTCGCCTTTTGGCGCACACGTTCCACTGTATTGGCTTCCCCGCCCCGCCATGACAACGTCTGACGACAGCAGCCACTAGTCGTTGGGGGTAGGGGAGCTCTGGCTGGATCGGTCGAAGGGGCTGTATGTGGTTTATTTTGTGGTCTCCCCCTTCTTGTCAATATAATCGATTTAATATGAATTTTTCCATTAGTCGCATTCTCCGATTTTAGACGCGTCGTTTTCATAACACAGTCTCGTCCCCCTTTACACTCTCCCCCTCTCTCTCACTCTCTTTCTTTCTCTCTCACTGCTGTCTACATGTGCTGCAGTTTTGACTATGAATACTCGAATACTCGGGAAGTATTCATGGGACCACCAATTGTGGAGTTTCGTTTGCATCACAGTTTAAATAAATAAATACACAAACACACACACACATATATGTTTCCCATATATACATATATAGTATAAATATATATACACTTGTATATGGTCAATCAGAGCACAGTTTTATAATCCAGCGTCTTTAGCTGGAACATCGTGAAACCTCCACCTCTCCAACTCTCTCAGTTGCCCCGATCTTCCGATCAATCCCTTAACTTCAGATTCCACATTTCGCTTTCCACGGTGGTCTCTTTCCGTATATCAATTGAACATTTTGGTGGCATGCCACATAAAACTGGACCCGTTTATCGTACGCCTTTCCCCATTACCCAATTCGAATCGAAATAAGAATACGTATCTCAATCCGAATCCGAATCTATTTAACATTTCAGCGAATTTGAGCACTTGGAAGCGTGACTCTTTCTGCATATGGGCATCAGATTAACCAATGTCGAACATTGTTGTTATTTGCTCTGTTTTTAGTCACGAACTTCCCGACATCATAATACTCTCGTCGCACTTACTACACCTATTTTTAGATATCCTCGAATATGAGCCTATATCGTAACCGACTATATAGAGAGCGACGCGTGCTCGCCAATTTCAATTACAATATTTTTACACATCGCATGTTAAATCAATTGCTGGCAATATTTAAAAATTATTCTTAACTCAAAAATAGTACGGAGATGTCTGGGTTTTAAGCCAATGTATATAGAAATGTGGGTTTATTAGGCTGTATGTGCACCTGGAGTGACAAGACTAAGCTTGTTTATTTGAGATAACTCAACCAGTATGTATACTGAGTGTATAGTATATTGACCAACTTCGGTCTTGCTCGAACGGCTATAACATAAAGCGCTTGTAGGACAGATCGGTTGAAAATCAGGGGCTATCAAATAAAAAATCAAGTAGAAAATGTGTTAGCATTAAAATTGAGAATAAATACTTAACACTTTAAATCAAAAATGTAATTTAGTTTTAAATGGTTTAAAATTTTAGTTCATATTTTAAAAACTATCTTAGCTGCTTTTTTTTGCCAATTTCATGGAGCAAAAAAGGAAACTAAAGCGGATAGAAGGGCGACTGGCGAGAAGAGATAAGCTAGTTGAGAAGACAGAGAGGGAGAGAGAGCAAAGCAAGAGAGATGGTTGGGGATGGAGACTGACATTGATGTTGTAGCGCGTGGATATTAAATATTTGACTGGCGTTTCAACAAAGTGAATATTTATTAAACTTCTAAATAGTGTTGACAAAGATGTACGAGAGTGTGACAGACATGACAAATAGTTTAGACTGTGCTACAGAGAACCCCCCTTCCACTCTCCCTCACACACCCACACACACACGCACAGTGTGTCGCATTTGACAGCAGCAATTTAAAGTGATGCCAGCCAAAGGGAAGAGGGTGGTTGGAGGTGGAGGGACTGGCACAGTGGGCTTTATTTGCTGGTGTCACAAAGTGGCGTGAGATTTGTAGTGGCCTGGCTAGGAGAAGGGGGGTGGTGGGGTTGCTGGCGCCATGACATACTGTGCTGCCATTATTTGTCAGCCTCAATTTGAGCATCATTAAATGAGTTAATGCAATTTAAAACTCTCGACATCTGTACTCATATCTCTGCCCATTAAGCAACCCCCCTCAGACTACGTCCCTGTCTGCCCCAACACTCACACTGTTTGCGTGTGGCCGCCCCACTCATTGTGGGCGTGTGTGTGTGTGTTTGTGTCTGTTTACCAATACGTATATCCTTTGTATCCTGTAACTGTTGCCATATCGCTGTATCCTTTTTTTCTCGTTTTTTTAATGCCAACACATTTGTGTTACATCTTTACAATGGCATTTACAATATTTTTTTGTACACTCTATTGTAGTCCTTGTTGTTGTTGTTGTTGTTGTGTGTTCGTGTTTTACACCAGGAACTGCTGTTTAATGTGTTATTCCCACACCCACATCCCCTGTCATTCATCCATCCATCCTCTGATCCAGAGGGTTGCTGCTGCTCATGCTCCTGCTGCTGCTGGTGCTGCTGCTTTTACTGCCCGTGGAGCATCGAAGTCAAGTTTTGCATCATTCTTCAAAACGTTTAAGAATCAATTTCAACACAATACTCTCTCGACAACTTTGACAAGCTGGGACCCCAACAAAATTATATACACCCTCCTCCCTTAAGGGTTTCTTGGGTTATAGCCCCCCGACTCCAGACTGCCACACTACCAACTCCCTGCCATGCAAATGCCATTGGATTAATTTGTGAAATATTTGACAATGTGACAGAGTGTCCTTGCTTCTACTTTTCAAACTCTGGCAGTTCATTAAAATAACAACAAAAGTGTTCGCTTTTCTGTTTGCCGAAATCTCTATTTGTGAGACGGTTAAAAATGAGTGGGTTTCAAATTTATGACCTCCAAATGTTAAGCAAAGTTGGTAATTGAACAACAATTAGGTCAAATTTTATAAAATAAATACCAAAAAGGTATAATTTGCAAACTAGACTGGCCATTCCTAAAATATATAGTTGAGTCTAGTGAGAATAAAGTTAAGAGTTAAGAAAAAAGAAAAGATAAAATAAAAAAAAATAAAATTCTAAAAAATTAGTTAGTCAAGTGAGGCGACTTTAAAGAATTCGTTTCATAATTTAGGGAAATCATATGAAATATGTATTGATGTATTCTTTTGAAGGACAAACTTAATAGCCGGGAAAGCCCTTTTTAAAAGACTTTTAGCTTACACTACTGACAATCAGAATGGGAGTAGTACTTTTGACATGTCATATACTATTTTTTTAGTACTATAAAGCAGTGCTATGTGACAGCTAATGGCTCTGGGTATGGTTAATATGCGCAGTGCTATAAAGTTTACAGCTTGATTAGCTGCAATTAAAGTATTCAAATCACACACACACACAAACACATGCAAATATGAAAAGGGAGAAGAGAGCAAGTGGGTGAGAGGTACTGCTGGGTGTCGTGGTGTGTCGTGTTGTCTCGTGTATGCAAATTGTTTGACAGTGTCGCTTTTTTTTGTTCCGCTTCGTTCCATATGGTTTAGCACTTGGCCAAGCCGCCAAGTGTGGCAAAAGAACCACTTGCTGGCAATGTCACTCCCCGCTACCCCTTCTGCCCTTTGCTGTACGGTGTACACCTCTGCTCGTGGCTGTTTGTTGCCCCACTGGGTGCTCTTTTCCCACTCTGCTTAGTTTTGTGGAAAGTCACGCTGCCATATTGCGTGTTTTGATTGATGGATAAGCGCGGTATTTGTTTTGCAAACACTTGACAGGCGGCTTGATTAAAAAACTTCACTGCTCACATGGGACTTGGGACTTGGGAAGTTGCAACATGGAATATGGTAAATGCTACATGGAACTTGCCACTTGGCACTTGGTAATGCCACCAGAGCAACAACTGCTCTTGAGTCGACCTAAACGACAACGACATGTTTGAGGCGTGTCCCCGTTGAAGTCCACCCCCTCCCCCTCCCACTCTCTTTTTGGTTAATGCTCTGACAGACCTGCTCAATTACCAGAGGGCGGCCAAAGATACAATTTACATCCTGTCCTGATTTGTTGTCCCTATTTATTTCACGACCTTTGTTCAACATGCAAATTACCATAAATGAAATTGTCGAAAACGCTAAAAACGCAACACCCTCCACCACGCTTCCCCTCGCTCACCCCCTCATTCTGTCTCTCTCTTCCGCGCGCTTCTAGTGCCACACAATCTTTCATCCTGTCAGATCCTGTCATCACTAAAACTCCGAAGCGCAAACCAAATGAAAGTCAAGCGTTGATTAATCGAAAATTCATAAAGGCGATATACCATATATACAAATCAGAAGAAGAAGACCAAGAAGATGCCAAATATCATTTATAATAAACTGTCTCTGTACTTAGAGACCAGTTGAGGCACTTTGCAGTTCACATTCTGAGTATTGTTTACAATTCCCTGATGACCGATACTTTTGTAAACTCTTTTACCAGACTTAATTGGGTTTAATTCCGATTAAAGCAATAACATAACAATCGATTAAAAGTGCGAACAAATCGACTTAAAGGCGATAGCACATAAGCCGATAGAAACGATAACAAACGCATGCCCAAAACAGTTGAACAGTGATGGTACTTATGCCGATAAAATCGATAACACGAGAACCAGCCCTTTTCTATCAGCAATAATAACTATCGACGCATGCGGCGCATCGATAATATTCCTTACAATAGTGCTAAGTTTAAAAGCAGCTCTTAAAATTTACTATGCCAATTTTATGGGGTCTGTGATTGGTCGATAACACGACATTATTGTAAATAATTTTAATTTTATGTTCAGTTTTCTATACCCATCTCAGCTCACTTAATGTAAAGTTTATTCAGGACTCAATCGTTTGACATTTAAAACTCTCAACGCTTGTCTAACATTCAGGTTAATCATCAGTTAGGTAAATTCACTTTAGGCAATTAAAATTATTGCTTTCAAGTTGGCAAACTCAAAGCTTGAAGACGGTCAAAGGTTTTCTGTTGATAATTTGATACCTGATTACGATTACGACTCTCTGGGGTGTTCTGGGGCGGGCAAGAAATCAATTTGAAATCATTTACATTTTTGATATAATACCTTCTATTTGTGGCCGGTGAGTTTTCCCCAAAAAAAAGCAAAAATATAAATTTCCCAAAATTTCACGCCGTTTTTTTGGTTTGTTCATATTTTATAGAACGGTTGGTTGTACGCAATTACGATAACTGCATAATGGTCTATTTATCATGAACGGCTGGCTAATCAATATGAAAGTGGGAAAGGGTACAGTTCAAAAGGGATATGTATTTGTATGTATATAAAAAGGGGTCACACAAATGTCCCCTGGCACTATGATACTTTGTATTTATTTAGCCCAGAATAAAGATGTCATAAAAAACAAATTTCACTTTTATGTTTTTGCCCGGAAAAGATTCATGGCCCATTCGAATTGGCCCTTGACTTGAGGTACCAGCCAAAAAACCAGCTAACCGGTTATACCATATAACCATCAGCTAACCTAACACTGATGCCCAATTTCAAAAGGAGCACATCACCCACTGGAGAACAAGCATGAAGCATTAGCATTAGCTGATGCTACTTCTGCTGCTTCCTGCCTACGGGGTCTCTCTCAGTTCGTGCCTGTTGTCCTACCCAATGCTCAAAGGGTTAACGTGCACATACATTTTTCAGTAGCTGGGGAAGGAAGAAAGTCAGTGATGCTGGGGTGCTGGAATGGGAGCAAAAGAATGGATGGATGCCTCTGGTACGGCACATGAGGGTGTTGTGTTGTCACCCTTGTAACGGGTGTGTGTAGCTGTGTGTGTGTGCATAGCGTTACACAGCCTTCTGGTCACTCTACGTGGGCGGTGGTAGGAAGCAGGGAAGGAAGGGTTTAAATGATTTGTCGCCTTTTACGCGAGCGATTACCACATTATAGGATAAAGCGTTTCTTATATTGGAAAACACTTTCCTTTATTACACAACGGGCCAAATGTATTCCCAGTTGTACAGCTCGAGGCAACAGCAGCAGCCGAGCTCTTCCACTTTTCCTTCCTTAACTCCTTCAGGGCTCTTCACTTCAAGGGGGAGCGGAATGGGAAAAAAGAAGTGCACATGGAATTAGGTATTCAGGCGTGCCCCAGTGGCAAAAAGCATTGCGACACATTCAAAGCTTTTCCCATCGGGTTCATAAATAATTCTAAAGCAGTTCTTACATAAACAACAACAACAACCAGGCACACCCACTCACACACATACACTAACACAGTCTGCAACTGGCAATGTTGAATTCAATTTAAGACTCCTTTCAGCTTGGGCTAAACGCGTCCTTTGAGCTTCCTTAATGAGTTTCTACGCAATTTCGTTAGCTGAAATTATTAAAGACCAAAAAGGCACTGAAATTATGCAGCTGGCTTATTGCTACATTTACCCCCAATTCCCTCTTAACGCCTCTTTGCCCGGCAAATTGTCAAGGTAAATCGCTTAAAGCCAACTCTCGATTCGTGAGACGCAACTTGTATCTGATTTGTCATTTGGCATCTAAAAGTCGCATCATATTACACCTGGCAGCGGCTACCTGGTGCCAGGTAGAGCACGAGTAGGGAGAGCGGGTAAGTGGAGCGAAATAGGTAACAGGCGACAACAAATGAGACCACCGTCCAAGTGGAGCTACTGCAGTTGCATGCAACAGATTAGATCGAGGGGCAAACCGCTTACCTAAAAGGCAATCGACAAAAGGGCATCTCCACTGTGACGTTTAACATGTGCCGTAGCCACAGTAGATACGATTGTATATCGAAATCAAGAAAGATTTAAATTTCTGTATAAATATTTTAATAGAGTGCTTTAACTACAGTGAAACTTTGCTGATTTTGAAATGAATTTATTTATTAAATATATTTCTTCCATTCACGCATGACTGTAGGTACAGTTGAATTGTTCCTTAATATTCATAACTTCAATACAAGTACAAAGAATTTTAATAAAGATTCCTTAAGTGTCTTTAAGTCCTAGCTGCCTTCGTTTAGAATTCATACACCGTAAGTTCTACCGCCTAAAATGGCTAATCTAAAGTAGAGTATCATAGATTCGTTTTTGGAAATTTTCAAATATTTAACTTGTTATTGTTCGTGTTGTTTTTGCTGTCATTTAGATCTGGCCCGAAGCACGATTTCATGAATGCGGTTTTGGTGCGAGACATGTTCAATTTGAGGTCCATCAAAATGTTTAATGAGATTGTATGCAATTTGAGGTTTTCATACCCTTTCCCTCTACTAAATACAACAGAGGTATGCGGGAAAAATACTTTAAATTACTTAATCTGTTCCACAAACTCCCAGGGTATTGTCTAGTCGCTCCCTTATCAGTTTTGAATGCTCCTCATCAACGGGCAGCTAAACTTTTGTCTACTTGGCAGCAGCTCCTGGGCTTTTTGAGTGTGATTTTTTTTTATGCATAAAATTATTTTATTATTATTTTTTATTTCTTCGTGCTGCGTCTCGAATTTCAGCGAGTTGTTCAACTGCTTGTAGATGGCGACAATAAGAGACATTATCCCATGTATTTTGTCTAAAAGAAAAACATGGTTGAGCTATGCGATTATTCAAAGCTTCAAAAAATGGGTCGACGTCCATCAGCAGCTCGAATTTCAGCTTACAAATATTTTGTGAATCGCTGCGAAATGTTGAGCCCCAGTTAAAGACGTTGAGATTATCTCAAGTCGAGGTACATAAAAACACTACATATTTGTATATAGTAACAGTGTTTTTAAATAATTCATGTAAATTATTCGTGAATGCTCTTTAAATTGCAGATAAGACAATGGAAAGGACTAAATGAAAATAAATTAAATTATTTTAAAGTAATTTATGTCCAATTTAAGAGTATTTATATTTTACAGCACTTTTTAAGTTAAATTTTTTAATTTTTGTTTGATTGGCTTTTTTGTAAGAACAATTTGTCACTCTTAAAAAAATTGTAGTACCATGGTTTGTTTGTATATGGTCTAATTTTAGACCTTTATACAGATATTTTTTTTTATTTATTTATTAACTTAAGATAATCAAAGCCTACCCATTGCACTTAAAATAATTTAAATATAGAAAAAGTTACATCACTTTTACCACAAATATTCCATCTTTCGTCACTTGCCTCAAATTGTTTTTAATTTTATGCTTTAATCATTTTTCGACGACTTTTTGTCAATTTGACGTTGGAGGGCAGGAAATATTGTTGACGGATGAACCACTCGATTGATGGCTTTTACAGTTACCAGTGAGTGTGTGTGGTGGTGTGTGTGTGTGTGTGGTGTGTGTTTACTGTGGGGACAGCTGCTTGAAACAAATTGCTGATATGTCCAGAAGCGATGCCGCAAATTAGTGTGTTTAATACGTGTGTCTGCAGCGTTAACAAATGGAACTCATTTCGTTTACATTGCGATGATCAGCGGAAAACAAATGGCCGCCAAGTGCCCAATGTCCAGTTACAAAACGGAAGCTTTAACGGCTGCAAACGGACTCGCAACTGGACAACAAATGAACACCATACCGGACGCTGAAAAGGGGGAAAAATGACAGGACTCTCGGACTTGGTCTCGAACCCACGGTGTGTACAGCAGGACCGTTCTTGGCGCCCAACGTGACCAGTACCAAGGCAGGACGCTGCCCTAGAGATGGTAGTCTGAGCAGTATCATTAAAAAAGGGCACTAAAATGTAGCTGAACAGTGTAAAAAATATACAACTAGTTAAAATTAAAGTTTGAAATTAATTTTAAACTTAAATTCATTCTTTATGTGAATCTTATGAAAGCATTTCAATAATTAAATATTTTATTTTTAAAAACAGGAGTTTGCTAGGTAAATAATAAAATAGTTCAATAAATAAATTAAAATTTTGTAGACACTTATTTTAAAGGCTTTTAATTTCGTGTCACGATAAACGACACATCCCTAAGCGCAGGCCAAGTGGTCACAGCCTAAAACAATCAAGCCAACATTCAACAAAACGACAACACAAACGAATGTGAATTGGTATATGAGTACACTCATACTTTGAGTAGTTTTTGGCAGGACAAAAAAGACAAATGAGCGGCACGTAAGTTATTTGTACATTTCGTTCCCCCGCCCCCCCCCCCCCCCCCCACACATACAAAAACACACACAATGCCCCTCATCGGGGAAGAAAGACCTTAACGCCTTGGACATCAGATGTTATGGTCATAAACAAAAGTGTTTTAATAACAAGGTTAATGACAAGTGGAATGCCCGCAGACAAAAGCAACAACAACTGATGGGCAGGTCCTTGTTGCAAGCATGTACATACACATGTACGTGAGACAAGTCTTTGGCCTGGTCTTTCATCGAATTGTCTTGGTCTTCATCTTGGTCTGAAGAGTGACCGCTGCTCAGTCACGAAGTAAACAAATAATGTGTCGCCCCTCCAACCTTCCACGTTTCCCTTCTACCTCCTATCTCAAACGGTAGAGTGTCACTTTGGTCCTTTGACATGCCACAACATGCTTGAACGTGCACGGACACGCAAAGGGGCGACAAATCGCAGACAGTTTTTAGTTTCCCGCTGTAGTTCAATTTGTTTTTGTGGTCAAACTAACGAGATGGCCAAAAGCGAAAGAGGCAGCAACAAAGATGGCCAAGAATGCCCCCGTCTAATAGTTATGGACTTGTATCAAAATTTAATTATGTCAAATATTTCACTTGTCAATGCAGCTGGGGCATGAGTCAAGTTCGAGATACGTACGAGAACGAGTACGGTTAGGGGTACGAATAGGAGAGCACAGCTGCGGTTCTGGCCACAAAAACTTGGCCAACGAATACACACACACACACAGATATACACACAAACGGTTGTGTGTGGTGAGAGAACTGGTCTTTTGGCCAAGAATCTGCTGTCGGCTTGCTGCTTGCTTCTGGCCACTTCATAGATTATTAAAGCGAAATGTTATACGTACGAAAAGCATATAATTCTTATACTTTTATTACGAATACCACTGTGTGTGTACGAGTGTGTGCATTGCCAAACATGTGTATGGCTGTTGGGCTGGGAGGCGGAGTGGGTTGGGTTGTTTTGGTTTGGTAGTGCTGCTCTTGCTGCAATCAATTCATGCATAAACCCTTATGACTTTATACGCTTCACGCTTTCCCCAACAAGAGGCCGCTGCACGAAACACACACTGGACCGTTGGACACGAGAGCACACACACACACACAGACACACACACTTATACATTGAAAACGGAGCGTACGCCACAGTAATATTTTACCATAATGTAACGGAAAATAGCCAAGACGTGGTCATTTGAAATATTTCATTTTATTTCGCTTCAGTTTTCACAAAATGCAACAACAACAACAATAACGGTAACAACAACTGTAACAACTACAACATGAAAAGGTGTAACGACAATACAGAAAACAGAAGCAGCCGCAGCCGCAGAGGCTACAGCAGCAGAGAAGAAAGCAGCGACAGAGACGCAGACAGCGACATCAGCATAGAAATTATATATGTATGTACATAAAAGCTAGTTACCCAAAACTTATATACACACATACGTAGGGAAGCACAGGGCGACACTCTACACACTCGTCTGAAAATTCAAATTCATTTTCATATTCATATTCATCCGCATATTAAGTTAAGTATTCACAATCATCTTAGCTTTTGGCCATTGTGAGCTTGACTTTGATTTGCTATTTACTTCGGGTTTCTATATTCAATTTTTCTTCATAAATTTCAATCTCAAATTGAGCAAATGAATTTACTTTTAACTAGTTGTATAGTTCTTAGAGATACCCCGTAAATATTTTTAAAGCTGAGAGTCCATCTTATTATATAAATGTCTTATAAGCTTATAATTAAATTATGTATAATTAAATGTGAGGAGTGGGTCAAATATTGCATATACAATTAATCATTTATATATTGAACATAATCTTATTATCTTAATTAAACAATTAAGTCCTGAATTAGTATTTTAAATCAAGACAAAATTTAGAACTTATAGGTTAAGTTGAAGTTCGATTGTTCTCTTCTCTTCTTATGTATAAACATAAAATAAATGAATTTAGACTAAAACAATACCATAAAAATGAATATAAAATATAAAATATTATACAAATAAAATATTTTGACAAAAATTTGTAAGTTTTAAGGATATTTCATCTTCGACTTCTTGAATTTGTATGAACCCTTCTCACTTCTTACCAACTCATTCGCACCTTTGTACGTAGTTATACCGTCAATAACAATGTAATTAATTATAGACCATTTCATTTGTTATTGCCAACATTGTATACATAATTTTAATGCACAAATATGCTGGAAATTTTCTCGACTCAATTAAAAAAAATAAATGCCAAAATGATTTAAATTCTTAACTATGGCTAAGACGCACATTTAAAATTAAATTGATTGAGTTTTTGATTATGTTGTTTTATTGTTATTGCGCAATTTTTATTGAAAGTACTGAAAGTTTTTTAAGAAATATTGTGTAGATTGTGAGTAAGATAAAATATTCAGTTAATTATAAGATCTTAAGTGGGAGAATACAATTGGATTAGGTAAATAAACAGGAAGTTCTTTGAAAAGGTTTTCAATTTTCTTTAAAAGTTTTGGAAGCTGAAACATATTGATAGAATAAATATAAGGATAACTATTTATGTGTATGAGTGTGTTGTGTGAAAGACAAACTTACTTCTGTCGACCTGAAAAGCTACGTGACTTGAAGAAAGGGAGAAATCTAGAATTCAGACAGTGGCAAGTTGTTATTGCGGGTCGAATGCTCGCCAAGGATACTCATATGTATGCCATTGATTCATGAGTGCATGGGAGTGTCCAACTGGGTGGATGGGTGTGTGTTTGTGTGCCTGATTGTGTGTGTGTCCGATTTGAAATTATTGGCTGCTCCCACGGGTGTCGTAAGTATGGAAGAAATGCTCCGTTCATGCATAGTTAGCTGCAATATTTTCCCCGCTCTCTCTCTCTCTCTCTCTCTCTCCCACACTCACTCTCTCTTTCTACTACTTATTTTTGGTCCCTTATTTTTTGGCTTTTCATCTTATTGGATTGTTAGACTGACCACAGATTGCCAAACTCTCACACACGCTCGACTTGAATGCTTTATTGGGCTATTTTAAATTTTGGTGTGGCCGCAACAGCTGCCAATAAATGCAATTGATCGTTAAGCTAAAAGCAAACAGCAACAACAATAATGGTTAAAATAATACTTAATTCTAACCCTTAGCTTAATAACTTAAACAAAAAATGTGCTCCAAAAATGTGGCCTACTACCCTATTGGGAATCAAATTATTTATTTTCCAAAATTAACACATTGCTGAAGCTGTAGCTTAAAGTCTTTGAAATACTAGTTTCTTATCGTTATTTAATAAAAAATAAAATATATTATACTGCTGAAAGATGCTTAGATAATCAAAGTTTGTATAGACAATAAAGTTCTCTCATCTGGCCAACTTAATTTGGATGCATAAAATCGAATTTGGATTAAGATTATTTTTATTAGTTGTCCAGAGTAAGTAATAAAAAATATAAATTTCCAACAAAATAATTTAAAAAATAATAAATTCAAAGAATCAATGTTTTTTATAAGTAATCTAGAAAACGTTAAAAGTTATTGCGGCTTTTCTGAAGTTTTTTCTGGCAAAGTCAATGATTTGTATGATTAAAAATGTTCATAACAAAAGCTATTATAATTATTTTTATATTATATATATTTATTTATTTTTTTTTGTTGCTTCGTTTCTGTTGTACTCTTTGTTGTTAATGTTGTTGGTGTGATTTGTTTCTCATGGCCAAGCCGATGGGGCACTCAGACCCGTTTTGGCCAAGTTTCGAAACAGAGGGGAGAAGAGAGCAGTGAGAAGAGAAGCAAAGAAAAGACAGTCTGTCAAAGTGTTTCGGCTGCGGTGACAATTTAGAGAATCGCCACAAAACACTTGACAGCGCTGACAGCTGACAGAATTAGCCTTGAACAAGCCGTGATGTCGTTGTGATTGTGGCATTTTGGCCAAGTTAAGAGACGGCAGTGGCAACAATAACAACAACAACTACTACTACCACCACCACTACTACATCTCTTGCTTGACACCTGACTCATTCACTCACCTCACTCTCTCTCTCTCAACGGCAACAAGTTTTGTTGTTGTTTTTGCTGCTGCTGCTGCTGCCACAATGGAACGTTACTAATCGCGTTTCTGTCACAGAAATTAAACGTCTACGCGTTTGACAGATAAATTGACACGATCAAGTGCGTCGTCCCCTTTGCCACAAATACATGACCATTAAGTTGGATTAAGTAAAATGGCAACTTTTTCATCTCAGTTCGAAACTGGGTCGAGCTCTACCCCACTCCCTTATCCCTCCACGTCCTCCCTACCTCTTCAACTACTTCTCCCACTTGTGTTTATTGTGCTGCCAAAACGAATTCCAATTGCCCATTAAAACAGCATGTCAAATGGAAAAATGTAACGCATTTGCTTCTAATTGAATGTCAACAATTTACTGATTGTCAAAGTCGACACCAAATCCAACAACAACGTTAAAGCTCTTCGATCTAACATTTATAATCCCAAAACATTAAATCGATTTAAAATAACAATAGTTTGGAATTTTTTAACATTTGCTTAGTTACCAAAGAAAAGTTTTTGTGTCGGTTCGAGTTTGTCTTTATGGAACACCTGATTTTGAGATTTCATCTGAATTACAATCGTCATAATTTGATTTACCTATTATCCAAAGAAACTTTGTTATAATGCTTACAACTTTAATATTTGTTTCAGAACAACATTGATTATCCTTTAAACCCATGCCAAACAATATATTTCTTAGTATAGATTTATATTTATCCATGAATTGATTCCTAAATGTATCATCTTAAACCATTTTGTTCAACTTTTCCTATATATTATTCCATGATTGAAGACTGCCATAAACATTTTTTTAAACTTGTAATAACTTAACATTAGCTTAGTTTCAGTGCCGTTTTTAAGTGATCGACACAGATTTTTACCTCGTCGTCTCACTAAAAACTTGAACACTTCCCTCTAGTATATGGCACATGTGTCTATATCCCATTCCCTATGTGGATATAAGATATGCATTTGTGTATACATCTGAATGTTGTTTACACATAAATACATTAAAAACACATCTTGACGTCAAATAGTTGACATGGCACTGCTTAGATACCCTGTAAATGCCAAGAAATGCCCAAAATCTTGATTTTTTAATAATAATTAAATACGTGAAATCAAGTTTTGATAAAAATAATACAAAGGATGTTTAAAATATATAATTTTTCACACAGATAAATAAAATTTCAACATTTTTTAAACAAAATTTACTAAGAACATATTTATGAAACACTTCGTAAATTATTTATTTATTAAAAATATTAAGCATGAGTTGTAGGCCTTAACTCTTGCTCTCTGTTATTACATATTTTCCTTATTTAGTTAGGGTATTTACCATAGAGATGCCTGATAATGCCTGCACATATATTGAGGTATTGGCGCCAACATGTTCTTTTTAAAGACTCGACTACAGTCTACAGTGTAAAAGTTGTGGAGTAATTGGCGCTAAACCGCCTACAAATCATCCTGAAAATGTGACGAAATAAAATAAACAAACTGTCAAATGTCAAGACAAATTCATAAACAATATAACCCCTTTGACACCTACCTACCTCTCTCACCATCCCACTCGCACTCACGCGCTGCCTCCCACTCTCTGCCTGTCGCTGTCTCTTTTGCTCTTGCTTGGCAATATGTGTTTGTGGCAGCTTCTGTGACTGGCGCCTGTTAAATAGTCTTTGCCTGGAGTTCACTGCCAAGGAGTCGTCCAAAAACCTCCATATCTCTACATATATAGCATACATGGCATAGATATGTGGCGATATCTGGGAATATTCGTTTACGACTCCGTTACATACATATCGTATACATAGAGGCAGCAAAATATGGGGCATATGCCCCTTGGCGTTGCAAGTCTAGAGAGTTTTCTGTCTTCTGTCTCTGTCTTAAGTCTCGTGTCGCGTCATTGTTACATGCCGCAGATGTCGTTACACTTAAAAAAAATTTTAAATCAAACAACTTTTGAGACAGACAACAGAAATAAATCCAAACCATTTCTAAAAAAATTGTTGAGATAATCAGACTGCATGATTCCTTTTAAGAACCCAATTTAAGGAACTCTGAACTCTTCATATGTTACAAATTTATTTTAAATTTAAGTTTAAAATATTTTAATAATTATTTTTTAATTCACTTTTATTTAAAAAAAATTTAAATTTAATACTAAATACTAAAAAACTGAAAGTTAAAATCGTTTAAATCTTGTACCATAAAACAGCTAAATAAATATTTACTACTAAAATGTAAGACTATTTAAAGTAAAAACATTTACTATATAAAAAAATATACCAATTACTACAATGAATAATTTATAACTTAATTTTTAATAATTCCATATAACTAACTAAAAAAATACATTTTAATTTAGTTTGAAATTGATTTTATAGTGTACGTAAAATATTTTCTTGCTGTGTAGTCGCTATAACTATAAAGCTATAGCCACTGTCATAGCAATAGTATTCGTCTCGCCGAGGTGAGCCACACACACACACAAACACACTCATACCCGCTTGGAAGACAATCCGAGAGTCTTGTGGGTGCCCAACCCAAAATGGGAAGGTGAAAAAGCAGGAGTTGAGGAAGATGAGCCTTACGGCATTTTGTCGTATTTGCCATAATTCGTTAGCTCTCTTAACGACACACACACACACACATACACATGCACACACAAGCAAACAGCAGACGTTAAAACATATAAAAGATACAAAATTTGTCCCAGGAGCATTGCAAATTTACAATTTAATTTTGCAGATGACTCGACGGACTCCGTGTCTTAATGGCACCGAGTTGACTTATTCTGTCTGTGTTTTCACTTTTTTGAAGACAATTCATGTCCAGGTTCAGTACCCTTACCCCACCCATTCCCCTTTTCATTCAGTTTAAAGATTAAATTAGTTAAAGAGCGCACTTTGACCTTTATGTTGCTAGATTTTGAGCAGCTTTTTATTGGCATGGTCAGGGGGTATGCCCGCATGGGGGACAATGGTTGCGGATACGAGGGTCAATAAATGAGTATCGTCTGTATATAATTTTCTTGGTTAAGATTTTGTGCTGTGACTTTTGATTGAAGACAAACTCATTGAGTCGCACATGTCGCAATGTCACCGTCCGTTCATGCAACACTCGCATGGTCAGCATGGGTTAAGATGTATCCTTGTTAAGTCCTTATTTCCCCGAAGTCGTTATTCGCTTAATTACGATAATCATTCATCAATGTGACATTTGCGTTTGACAGACGTAGCTGAATCACGGGCATGATTAATTTTTCCACTCTTTTCGTCATCTCCCAAGTGGACACAACACACACAACTATACGTAGATATTGGTACATATAGCCCTCTATATACGACACTAGCTCCAAAAGTTACACAGCAAAACTAAATGCAAAATTGTGTTTAGTTTTTGCAACTATTTACTGGTGGCTTATGGCTAAAGCAGCTTGTTTATAGCCAAGTCATATTCTCAAATACTTCATTTAGCATCCCAGTCAGTTATCACATACATCAGTTGGATTTGGTTTAACTAACTATTTGATTAAGTTTATGTTTAGGTAGAGAAACTGAAGACAGCTTCTGGTTATCTATAGATAATTAACTATCTGTCGGATTCAGGTTTTCAACATGTGTTTTCTGTGTCCTCACTTACTAACTGATCTTGGTGCAGCATAAATACCAAGAGGTGTGAATCTAAAACACTTACAAAACAATTCTAATATGTTTTAAATAATTGTAAATACTTTGAAATCTTATCTAGAATTTAGTAAAGCAAGTTGTATTTAAAGCTATTGATAGTGTAATTATTTATTCTTATTACCACACTGCACATGAGTGTTATTAGAGTTGTGTGTGTGGGTGTGTGTGTGTGCCTAAAGGTGTTTCATTGTGTGGGCGTGTAGGTGTGTGGGTGATTGAGGTATATGTTTATTTGCGCCAGTTTAACTGGCACTTGAATCCATCAAGTGCTGGGGCCAAAAACGGTACTCTCACTTCAATTTGCTGCTGTAGTAAGTAAGTAGTATGCGATAGGGAGGGGGTACTATAGCTGAAGCTATAGCTATAGCTTGTTTTTAGCAGTTGCACACGAGTACGCGCAGTTAAGGTTAACGCTTCAGTGCATTCTGCCCGCTGATTGTCTCAAGGGAGTCCAAGTCCGACTAAGAAGAAGACGACGATGATGACGACCACTGCGACTCGTACTCCGTGTCCGTCTCTGTCTCCGTCTCCATCCAACTGGTGATGGTGACGGTGACGGCGCCAAGAAACAATTGCAACTCAACGAGAACGGCAAATGATCGGTATAGTCATAGTCCAAAACTGACCACCTTGAGTTGCTAGACATTCGTATGGTCGTATGGTCGAATATTGCAGCAATTTCTGTGGCGACTGAGTGAATAACGGCAGTCCACATGCTGCATGCAACATGCCACACATGCAACATCTAAGTCAACCGATGGGGCAACAACAATCCAACAAAAGAAAACCAACAAAAAACGTCAATGCAATCGATGTGCCAATCGCTAAAAAAGATATTGAGCAATTACCACAATCTCAAATACAGATCATATTTCCATGGCGAAAATTTGGTAACCAATCTGAATCATTAGTGATTGAAGAAGGTTTCAGTACTTGTAGGGGTAGAAAATACTTCTCCTTGGACTAACTATGTTTAAATAATATTGATAAACTAAGCGCACTATAGATTAGTTTGCAAATAAATCTTAAAATCTTTGCAGTTAAGTTTAAAATTTCCCTTCTAGAGAATAGATATAGTAATATGAGTAGAAAAGTTTAACTTGGGGTCTATATTATATATAACGTGTACTTATCGGTAACCGATAACCAATTCGCAATACCAACAAGAAATTAGCTCGTCTGATTTTGTATGCACATGATCGATCTATCATCATCTTGTTAGCTTGGTTGGCTTTTGATATACATATTACTTATATAAACATGAACATAATTTAATGGAAATTGCCTGTATTTTAATATGCAATAAACGACTTACTTAACACTTGTGCGGTGCAAATTGCGATATTCATTTAGGGAAAAGTCGGGCCAAGAGAGCCCAAAGCAAACGCGGCGACACTGACAACATCAAATATATATATATATTTATATAAATATATGTTTATATCGAGGAAAAGGAACCCAACCGCTGGCTCACATTTACATATGCAAATCAGTAAGCCGCCAAAAACATTTGCTGCTTCACAGTCTGAGACTCCGAAACAGTTGCAGTTGCTTTTTTTTCCTCTTTATATTTTGGAATTTTTGAATTTGAGCTTATATCAGAAAATACCCTTACAGATACGAAATACCCTTGGGTTTTCAATCATTACTCAAATTATGATGGTTTAATTTGGACGCTTTACGAAAACCGCAGTCATTAGCCACACTGACTGAATCTCCCCGACCCAGTCCCAGTCACAGTCACAGACCCTGTACCAGTCAGAGTCCCCGTCCCCAACCCCGTTTCCAATTCACAGATCCAAAGCCGACCACAGTCCGGGGGGCATCAATGCATAATGCGTAATGCAATGAAACGAGAATGTTTGTTTTCGTAATGCCCATGATGCGACTAATATGACGCCCTAAGCCCAACAGAGTGAAAGAGAGAGTGATGAAGGAAGAGTGTGTAAGAAGGGGAGATAACTCAAATGCAGAATGCAGCCCTTAACAAAGCTACAATTGGTATCAGGTTACGAATTTGCAATTAAGGTTGAAAGCGATGGAAATTTATAGGTTTGATTGATTCAAATGGAAAATTCACATATTCCACTGGCTTATTAAAGTTATGTATTCAAATATGCTGAGGTCAGTACAGTACTCACCGTGCTTCGAGAATTACACCTTTTACTAGAACACACATACACAAATTGCACTTCGATTCAATTAGGAACTTTCAAATAACTAAACCAAAACAGAATTGTTATGCGTTTAGAAAATACGAATGATATTTGATACTTGACTTTCTGTCCAAGACTAACTCGATTGAAATCAAATCAAATCAAATTATATTCTGAAATAAAAATAGCAAAACATAAAAAATGACATTACAAATCATATCGTTATCTATTTTAAACAAAATAAAAACAAAAGAGTTATATTTCAAGTTAAGATCAAAAATATTATTTAATTAAAAATCAGACAGTTTTAATTACAAATTATTATTAAATTAGCTAATTTAGTGGAAACGATAACAAATATTTGGTGAGGCGAGTATGCTGCACCAAACCAATTGACCAGGTTGACAGAGAAAGCACAGGCAAATATCTTTAATAATAAAAACAGCTAGAAAACCCGAAGCCTAAAACAAAACAAAGAAGAAAGCCCTTTGGTCATTTGGGCCAAGACTAATAGGTATGTAAATGAAAGTCTGGCGACGGAAGTGGATTGTACATCTTTGAATGTACCTACGAGTGGGGTTAATCCTCCCCTTCCACTCCCCGACCTGACTATCCCTCTCACTCTATCGCTCTCTTTGTAATGTTGCACGTGTTTGTGGATGGAACTGGAACTGGAACTGCGTTATAGTTGGTGATTCATGAATATTTAAACGTCACATTTGGTCGCACTTTTCCCGATGCTCATTAATAAGACGAGGCAAAAAAAAAAAAAAACTAAAGAAAGAAATGAAGAAAATGTGGCGATCATCGCTGCATCGTTTGCTGTTTCGTTTTCTGGGGCACTGAACAAGTGCCCTCTCTATGCACACACACACACACACACACACGCTCACACATGGACTTGGACATGGACATGGCACGGTTGGACAATCGCCGAGCCAAATGCCAAACAGAGACAGCAAAAGCGTTTGAGATTGAGCTTGAAACAGAGAGAGTGAGAAAGAGAAGAGTTTTCTTTGTTTCGGACATGGACATATGCATGTGCATCTGTTGAATATCTTTGGGGCCTTCTTCTTCTACTACTACTGCTTTTTTTTGCTTTAGCTTTTTTTTTGTGCCGCTGCATTTCACCAGGCAACTTGGATATGCAAGATAGCAGCGTGCCTCTGTCCCAGAGATATGAAGTTGCAACTTGCAAGTTGGATTTAATTTCATGCCGCAGTAGTTCGCGCATTCATTTCCAACTAAACGGGCACAGATGAGCGAGAAGAGGACAGGAAGGGTAGGGAGAGAGGGGGTAGTAGCAGTGAATGCATATTAACTTATTCATGAATACATAATCAGTTGCATTTTGCTTTGGGTGCAACGAGCTAATGTTGTCAACCCCAATGTCCATGAAGATAATGACCTCTTAACTCCTCGCAATAACTTTGTCCAAAGATCTTGAGACAGAGTCACAGTTCCACTGCCACTTCCACTTCCACATACACATCTATTTCCCACTTGGTTTCGGTTTCGGTTTCGTTTACAGTTTTGTCTTTGTTTCTTTTTGGACAGGTGCAGGCAAAGCCCTTGGCCTGGTCACGCTCAATAAATACCAAAATATTAAGTAATTCTAGCAATTTATGATTATAAATATGTATATGCCTATAAACATAGTATATATATATATTTGCTTGCTTGTATGTTGTTCGAAAGCCAAATGATGTTCGCTGCTCACTCAACTAGTTGCAACTAGTCAAAATAGTCTATAAAAACGGTTTGTATTTATATTTGTAGTAACGGTAGCTGCTGACATAAAGCTCACAGTAGGACAGACCTTATAATATATTATGATCTCAAATGTATTCAATATATTGTATCACTGATTCACAGCTCTTAGCGCTGTAGTGAATTGTCGCTCAGTGTACTAAAGCCCATCGAAAGAGGCAGCTTTTATGTACTCAATTTTAAATGTGTTTTACAATTTTCCGTCTAAAGAGACTCTTTTAATATATGATTATAATAGATTTAAATAAAGTTTATTTATAAAAACTTCCTATTTCTTTTCCGAATTTCACAAAAGTTACCACATTCGAATTCTAATCTATTTGAATATCTTTACTTGTAGATCGTCTAGATCTCGAAAATGCCAAGTGGCATGAAATTAATCATTTTGTTCGTTAAGAAAAGTCGCTCTACCCGCATAATTATGCGACTTAAACTAGCTGTCATCTGGCAGTTGTTGAATACAGGTAATAAAAAAAAAAAATAAAATAAAACAGTTAAGCATTGCAATAGAAACCTGTACTTGTACCTCTAAATAGTGCACAGCTGTGGTTTAAGTGCTCATATGCTCTGTCTAGAGCTTTAAGTCATTATTATGCTTGAATCTGCACTAATTGTATTTTAGATATGTTGTTGGTATTTCTTCAGTTGTCTTTTCTCTTTAAAGTCTCAAGATCATACAGATCCCAAATGTTTGGACAAACGAGTCATTTCGCTGATTACAAATATTTCGTTATTTATTATTTCCAAAAAGTCTTTGATGTTCTTATATTTCAAAATATAATTTTTTTTATTTTTCTTAGATTCATAATATCAAATTCGCAAATCTTTTTCCAATATATCTTAGTTAATGAAGTTCATGATTTGTTGTATCTTTGCTTAATAAGTTTTATGGTATGATAATATGATATTTAATTTTAAAATTTATATTTGCTTTAAATGCACTTATACATGTCTAAATTTCTTTTGCTTTTTAAGGAGTCCATGTTTTTTTGGTCTTGCTCACTCGTGCTCTTTCTCTGTTTCTCTCTACATCTTCCCCTCCTCCACCTTTTTTTCTCAAATATATTATCAATTGACCGATCATAATTTAATACCAAAATATTTAAGTTATTAAAAAAATATGTTTGAAGTTTACGATGATCTCGGGACGACTAATCGCTGGAAGCGCGTCTTTTTTTTAAACTCCCTAGTCACTGTCTCTTTCTGTCTTCCTTTCTCTCTCTGTCTCGCAGTCTCTGTCTCTTTCACTCGCTCTCTAACAGTCTTTTGTGTCTATCACTTTGGTAGCGAAGGACATTTTTAATTAGCGGACAAAGAGCGGCGCGTCCTTTTTAGATTGAAATGCGCCGTTTTCAGGGTCCATAAACGCCCTCGTGAAACGCTTGTGGGCATGTCTTCTTCTTCTTCTGCTTCTTCTTGTTTCTTGGTCGTATTTGTGGCCCTTTTGCCTGTTGGATATCAATCTGCATTGGGGCGTCAACCGTCGCTACGACTGCCCTGACCCCGAGCCTCTAAAACGGCTTCGGCAACGCTCGCAGATCCGATCCCAGACCCGATTCCCATTCCGATCCCGAGTCGAAGTCGGAGTCAGAGTGTGTCTGCTCTAGTCTCTCATAACACTCCCGATTGTTGTCGTTGTCGTCGTCGTCTTTGTTGTTGCTGTCGCTGTCTGTCTTGGTTTCGCATTCACTACATTCACATTCACATTCACCCCATTGGCAGCGTCGGCAGCTGATTCATTCCGCTACGCATTATTAATGCACATATTTTGATAATTGCCGGTTTGGGCAGTCAAACGTCTGCTTCCGCGGTAGGCGTTCTTTTCCTTCTCTCTCTACCCCCGTCACCTTCGCCCCATTCACCTCTCTTTCTCTCACTGTATCTGTCCTCCTAACTCTTGTCTTCTCTTCTTCTACTACTTACTTTTGCTCTTTGACTTGAATTTGTTTTAGTTGCTTGTCCTCTTTGGGCTCACAAACACACACACACACACACTCACTCAATGTATATTCGCGGCCTCTGACTGACAGCACTTATGGCCTTAAGAGCCGGCCGCATTGTAGATTGAACCAAACCAGAAGATTGCCCTTTTATGAACACTGAGAAACACCTTTCCGCCTGACCAAAGTTAGGCAGGTAAACAACGGATTTAAACAGCGCCACATTCAAGGTGTGTGCTTTATGGTATACTACTAATACACGTACAGTAATGCTATATTAGTGTCAATACAAATACAGCTAGTAACATTCGATTATGACTTATATGTGTATAACTACAACTTTTATACTTAATATTGCTACTACTATTTCCTACACTACTATGGAATATGTAGACAAGAGATTATTGTATTACCACAACTTCGTCTACTACTACTAGGACAACTATTACTACTACTAATACTAGGACAACTACTACTACTACTATGACAACTATTAGTATTACTATTACTAATACTAGGACAACTACTACTACTAATACAAGGGCAACTACTAATACTACTAGGACAACTACTACTACTACTATGACAACTATTAATATTACTATTACTAATACTAGGACAACTATTACTACTAATACTAGGACAACTACTACTACTACTAGGACAACTATTACTACTACTAATACTAGGACAACTACTACTACTACTACTAGGACATCTATTACTACTACTACTAATACTACTACTACTATTATTTTTCATAGCTTTCAATATATATGTACTTGGTAATCCTTTATGTATTCTATATATTTTCATTTATTTCCAATACACTTGCGTGTATCTAAATATAGCAATTGATTAAGAAAATGTGCCCAATGTCAGCAACACTTGAAATCAGTTGTATTCCATTTAAAATCTCCACCTCTTTCCAACATCTACCCCCCATGACTCTCTCTTTCCTTCCATCTATCTTTGCTACTCTCTATTGTTGTCTCCTTCGCTCGTTCGGTTACAAGCGCGCATTTACTTCCCATCCGTCAATCAAAATGAAAATGACCAGAAGATTAATCGTTTGTTTCGGAATTTTGTTTGATGTTTTATCGCCGTAGAGTTCCCCAGTTCAGTACCAGCACACCAGAGACACATTCACACACACACACGCACACATACTGATCTGCATTTGTAGGTGTGGATGTACAAGTTTTATGTCGATGCGAACTTTTTGGCATTGTCGGTCAGCTCTCAACTCGGACTCTGCTCATTTGGCAACTCATGATGTGCCAGCAGCCTATGATGATGTTACTTAAAATAATAATGATCAAGTAGATAATGACGATGATGATAATGGTGTTGATGACGAGTTGAATGTTAGTTACATATCTACTATATATGGTGTATATCTGTATATCCATCAACATTGAGTGTGTTTATCAGCAGCTAGATTATCTAATTATCTATAATCATATTGTATGGGAACTACTTCTTGACGTCAATTAATCGTCGAGTGATTTATCGATAACTGTTTTACATAAGTGTTTCACTTTTAATAATTTGCAAATCAATTAAGTCATCTGACTTAACTACTAATTCAATTTATTACTTATATATATTCGATAAAATACGCTTATAGGTTCTAAATTTGACATAAGCCGCTAGCTAAGTGAACCACGTATTTGACCGATTCGGGAGTAATAACTACAGGATCACCATATCGTGAATGAAAATATATAGCTATACTGATACTTATTGAATTTCACAAAACTTTACTTAACTATGGACTGATTTTTAAACCCTCCACATTCCCAAATATATTTACAAGTTTATGTTAATGAAGTAATCTTTATAAACCGACAAAAAAACATAATTATATAATTGATTAAGTAGCAAACTTAATAAGGTAATAGTTAAGTAAACCCTTTCAAAATTTGACTATGTCAAAAGTTTACTGAACGCAGCTCATTAACTTATCGGTTAAAAAAGAATTGTAGAGCATGTGACACCGATTTGGTGGATTTGTGTAAAGCCCAATCACAGCATGAGGTTCAAAAAACAGTCAATTGCATAAGTATACGCACAATCGTTTTACCTTTCTCCCCAAAGCCACACACAATATATCTATCTCTATCGTTTGACATTATGCCATCTCTGTCTTGACGCTGTCTCGCTTTTTATTGTCTGTCTCCCTGTCACTCTCCTTCTCGCTGTGTGTGTGTCGTTCAATTTGACTTGGGCCAATATGGCAATCGATATCTGGTTGGCCTTTGGCTCCGGCTTTAGCTTTGGCTTTAACTTTAGCTGTAGCTGTATCTGTAGTTGTAGTTGTAGCTTTTGTCGATTGTGGATTGTTGGTTGTCGATGGTCGATGGTCCGTCGGTTGATTGTTGTCCGATGTGTTCTGGGGCCGCGACCGTTGTGGCGACCGAGGTCGAATAAATGGTCACAATTTAAATTAATGATTTTTTCCACGCTTGATCTGCGATAGTGACTGACATTTTCCCGTCATTTCTAAGATTAGTCCAAAGTCATCGGCATTTACTTTCTCGTACATTTGGCGCACAGACAAAACACTCAACTCAAGTCAACTCGACTTGACTTGGACTTGGGCTTGGATTCGGACCTGGTCCATTGTATAAATGTGTGTGTGTGTGCTTGGCAGGGTTCTTCTCATTTATCCTAAGTATGAACGAGCACTTTTATCTCTTTTCTACAGTTGGTTTTTTTTTTGTGAAACGCATCAAGAAAAACGTAATAATTATGTAAAGAATCACCCGCCTTTTGCGTACAGTAGCTTTTACTTGAAGACGCCGCTACGTAGACGGCAGGATGATGAAGGATGAGCGGATGAGAGGGGTTACAGCTGGAGCTGAGAGCTGAAATCAGCTTGGGAATCAATACACTACCTCAGACCATACACACACTGATATATACAGATGTATGTACATATGTCCGTTACAGTGGACAGTCAGTGATTTTTGATTCGAGCCGTGTGTCTGGCGCTTCTTCGGCGTCGTCATTACTAGATTGAGATTGATGGCATGTACTCAAAGTCTCAAAGTCTTATACTCATACTCATCACTCCTCTCTCCCTCTCTCCTTTCCCACCTCTCTCTTTACACTGGCGCCAGCATTCTGTCGTTGCGGTGTTTCTTCTTTCATTCTTTTTTTTTTTCCTCTTCCTCCCGAGTTTGAAGTCGGGTTTTGGGTTGCTTTTTTCTCTTCAGTTTTGGGCCAGGTCTAAAGCGACTGCTGCTGCTGCTGTTGTTGCTGCTGTCTGATATTGTTGTCAATAATTTGTCACAATCGCGGCAATGGAACAAATTGTTCCATGTCATGTTATTGTCAAGATTTGTCGATGCCACTCCGTTGATAACCAAGTGACAAAATAATTAAAACTCATTTTTTGACCCAAGTCATCGACGATTTTTGAGTAAAAATAATGCGACAAAACGTTGAGTGCTCAACATCAGCTCAGATCAGATCGGATCAGATCGGTTGAGGCTGTGAACTGACTAAGCGACTGACGAATGTAATGCTCTAACCGATTACAACATTTAAAAAATTCTGGAAGTCATGCTTTTACTTAGGCTTACAAGATATTGAGATACGGATGTCAAATAAGCAACAGGAAGAGTCGTTTACTGAGAGTCGTTAGAGATACGTTGAGGAGTTTCTAATCTCAGTACTAGTTTAGTTAAAATAAAATACTATTTGAAAAACAGAACGAAAAACGAAGATTTTTGGGATTATTGAGACACTTTGGTTATACTTGTAATAACTTTTTCGCTACCTTCTTTAGTTTTTGTGATTAAACTTAATATAAATTAAATAAAAATTTAATAACTATTTATGTGTTTATTTACGACTAATTTCTGTAAGTTTCTGTATCAATTTCAATCAGCAAAATAAGTTTAGACACTGAATCTTGAACTGAATTTGAAAAGTATCTTTTGAGGTACTGTATGTGTATCTACGCTTATACAACTTTAATTAATGTTATAAATATTCGATTATAATTGTTGCTGTGTGAAATGGTCGTTAGTTCTCCTGAGACGATTGTCATTAATCAATGTGATTGGAGGGTATCCAAGCGAACGAAGACTTTGACAAATTCAACCATCCTAAGACTGCCGATAACAAATGAGTGTCCATGCCTCTCAGCCGCTCTCATCATCACGAGCATGGCTATCGAAATGATATGGTTGCTCATTTAGACGGGTATTCGATTATTCGGTTATTCCAATTTTGGGTTAAGGTTTGAGTTTGGATTTGGATTTGAGTTCGGGACTTGTGTACATTTCATATTTTGTCATTACATTTAATGGCCTGTCTGAAACGAGTGTACACCCGATAGAGACGGCACTAGTGAGTGAGTGAGAGCAGTGCAAAGGGACCCGCCTATTTAGTTGGCAACTGCTCGACACATCCAGCATATATATTCTCCCCACTTGACCCGAACCTTGTGTGTGTGATCTTAGCATACAAAATGCCCATAGAAAATACTTAAAATCTCTTGTGTTTTTTTTTCTTCTTCTCCTAATTTCTCGTTTGGTTGGTATTTTTAGTCATGGCCAAAACCAAAAAAAAAAAAAAAACACATTGTTAATGGCATTTTTTGGGCCGTAATTTCGTTTTGAGATATTTAAAAATTTCCCATAACTCAAAAATCAGTGGAAACTATTTGTGATTACCGCTTGTTACCGCTGCTTTTCATACCGCTGCTTTCTACTGCGATCAATCAAGTCAATTTGTTATTTGCTGTTGACCCAGCCCCAAGACTCTGTACAAATTATTAAAGCCCAGATCCGTAGACAACGAAGACGACGTCGAGTAAGAAAGGGCTCAACTCTGATTCGACCTCGTAATTTTATGTTTCATAGTTTTGGTTAGATGCTGTCACGGGCTGTCTTGCATCTGGGATGCATGAGAACCGCGGACAAAATTAGTGCCACTGAGCCAATTACCGCATCCAAATGCACCACATGTAGCACCACAGACACAGCCAAAAGCAGAACGGTGTAAGCGAGATAATAAATTACATTTGCATACTTCAGAAAGAGATAGACATATACATAGTTGATCTGATGCCATTTTATCCAATCAATGATCACAGGATCGTCACAGCGTGACAATCGTGACCAAAACTTATGATTGATCATTTCTTTCAACCAATTCTCAATTTCTTGATTTGAACTTTTTACGTGCAAGATTTCAGTAGGCTGAAGACAGAGAGAAATGGGGGAAGAGGTAGAAAGAAATAATAAAATGGCCGTACACATTCATTTTGACTGCTAATAGAGTCATGTACCTTTGAAGTACAAACAAATTGAGTACAGGAAATTCTTGCATTTATATAAAAATCTGAAATTATTGACTTAATTCTTTTATATATGAATTCATGAGTTTATAGGCCTAAATAGTCAGATAGAACACCGATAAAAACCTATGGATCACAACAGAGTTTCACGTATTTCTATCAGGTTACAACTACTTGACCTCTGAGACGCCTGCTTGGGTTTGTAGGAGACATGCACGTACCTCCACCATCATCTGGGTTCAAAGCTCACTTTTATCGCCCCTTTGTAACTGTACATCGTATCCTTTTATCTTCTCCTTCCTGCAGAAAGGAAGGCGGGAAGGGCATGGCAGGCGCGTGCAATTCGCGTGCACCGAAGAAAATTGGGCGTGTACGACAACAGGGTTAAAAGTCCCAACAGCTGGCAACCCCATAGTGTCCTGAGACATTATTTAAAAGAGGGGAAAAACCACATATATGTAGATAGTAGGCTTGGTGCTATGAAATTGTGTTCGGAAGGGTTTGTGTAATAAATCAGTGAAAGATAATTGAAGGAGTGGTCTATGCGGAAGACCGTCATTTTTATAGTTGTCGGTATTTTCCAACTACTGTGCTTAAGTCCGAAATCAGACAATGTTACTTAAAGTTAGCTAATAAAGCTAAATTTTACAAATTATTCGAACAAATATTTTGCAGTTTATCTAAAGAGAAGTAAAGTCTTTTTACTCACTTAGGAGCTGCTATACTCCAAGATATATACATACATATGTGTATCTAGAATATTTCTATATGCCGCAATTTATTTATGTATCGTATTGGCCTTATCTGAGTACAAACAGCAAATGCCAGAGAATGTTTATATCAGCATTTGTGTTTGTCTATATTCAAATGGATTGAAATCGGGTGGGAGGGTTCTTGGGGAAATACTGTTTGTGCTCTGGAGACAACCTGCTGTGCTTTTGAACGCCTTAAGATGAAACAGTCCTGATCCATTTTATGTGTACACTGTACACTGAGTTCTCATCTTTGCTGTTCTATTCTTCTCTCCTCATTTTTGTTCTTTGTCTTTTCGTTGTGTTTTCTTTCTTTTGGACAACTCAAGTGTCTAAGTGCTCGACCGATTCGCCACCGATTTCGTTTTCAATTTCGATTCCGTTTGCTGATGCTGTATAATGCTGACGCTGACGTTGACGCCGCTGTTTCCTTCGCTTTCCCAGCATTTTCCCCTCTCCCACTTGTGTTGAACATCACAACATGGCAAAGCCAAAGCTAAATCCAAACATTCGCATTGCGTGGTACATGAGCAGTACTTGAGGATGGCGGGGGGTGTTGAAGGTAGGGCTGCTGGTGGTGAAGGAAGAAACTGTTGGCTCCACTCACCACAACGTTGGCCCACCGATCACACTCACCTCGCGATCTATAACTTTTCTACACGGTGCAAAAAATAGCCTTACTTAATTAATAGAATTTTTTATTTAATACATTTTTATAACATTTATTGATTAATAATTTTACTTTTTTATATATTTTTTTCAATAACTGAGCTATAATTTTGTCAGAGTAACTATGACGGCATTGTTTGTCGGTAAATTATTAAATGTGACTTTAATTAATAATTTATTTGATGAATCTATAGATTTGTAAAGTCGTAAACTCCTATATATGTAGCTTTTCAGCAATAAATGCTTATTTCAATCATTCATTTTTGTTAGGTTCTTTTGTGAGTTATTTTGTAAAAATGCTCTTACTTTTCTGTTTTTATGAGCCTTTTGGGCTTTTATATTTTATTAACAATTTATACAAATTCGAATAACAACCTATAAACTAGCTTAAAGGGTATTATTGTCTATACGAATACTACTCTTGTGGTCATCAGATAAAAATATATTAAAAGTTCTTAAATAAAATGAATATTTCTATGGCATAAACTAAATAAATAAATAATTCTTTTTTTTTCAGGAATAAAACTTTGAAAGTGTAAGATTTTTTTCAGTGTATCCCGTTGGCGTCAACTAATACCGTCGCCATCGCCATCGTCGCCAACGGCATCAGTGGCAGTATCCACATCGACGTCCACGTCCCAGTCCACAACCATATCCACATCCACATCCACATCCAAATTCAGCCAAGAATTCGGGGGGGCCATCTGTTGCACATCATTCGCACTTGGTTTCTGTCGGCGCGTTGCCCTATATTAATGGTAATTTCTTACTTTTTGTATACATTTTGGTTTGAATGTTATTTTTGTTGTCGTTGTTTTTGTTGCTATTGTGTATTTTGCTTTTGTTTCGAGCAACATTTTGGAATAGTCGTTGTATAGATTTCAAATAATTTAATCGCTCTTGCTTTGCATCTTAGATTTATACTTTGTTGATACTTAACAATTAAGTATTTCACTTCTTCTGTCTTCTGTTTTGTGGCCAGTGTGGCAATACATACACAACAACAAAACCTATACATATGTACACAACATGTACTATACATATATTTATATAGGTATTATAATATGAGGTACAAATTGCTAATTGGTACATTTTCCGCATTCACAACTTGCCTAAGATCTGCACTAATTAATGTTTGGGGCACACTTTATTGGTTATTATTAATTATTTGAGATCGTAAATGGCAATACCTTGAATTACAATTTCACAAAATGGTCGAGGTCGAAAGCAAGCTAAATACAATACACTCTATAAGTAGTATTAGTATTAAATCGAAAATCATAGAAGCGGTCAGGCGCGAACCCGACCAAACATATTAATGGGCCGTTTCAAACCAAATGCCGCACACTCACCAAAGCACAACAAGAACAACAACACCTAAAATAACACAACAACAGCAACAATACAGGGTGATATACAAGAAGAAAAAATTAAGGAAAATTACTGAAAAATAGGGGGGAACTTTTTAGTAGTCTTGATTTTTTTTAGTATTTCGCGTGAAAGAAATTACGTTGAAAAATGTGCTCTAATAACAATAATGAAAAAGCAAACAAAATTCTAAGCTAACCAAACGCCCATAGATACATTTAGCTACAGCTACAGCTACAGATACCGCTACTGATTTGGGGGCCCCTTTGCACTGTTTTTACCTCAAGTCATTGCCAATGAAATTTAATTACACATACAACAAATATAAATACGCAATTGTGTCTATCTGTTTGTTCCAATATGTTTATATTTATACTCCTCTATCCCTCTCCCTTCCACTCCCTCACTGTATCCCTTGTCCCCCTTTGTCGTTGTGCAGAGTATCACAAAATAAGCACGAATTCTCGATTTCTGGCGAAAAAACATACATTACTTGATTTAATTCATTGGTACATTTGTTTATGTCTCAACCAAAAGGAATTGATAACATGCGTGAAATGCCTCGGGATACCAAAACTATTTAAGATTACATACCTTACTAACAAGCATAGTTGGGGTTAAATGGAAGTAAAATTCAATTAAAAATGTGTCAACTTTTTGTTTAAATAAAGTGGTTTCTTAAATGAACTGATACTAGAATCTATAGATGACAAAAGTTATGACTAAATATCTTTTCAATCCTAAATAATACACACAATGAAATAATAAACTGAATTTTAAGCAATTTTTTCCATGTTAGATATTCAACTGGTGGAGTTCTGCGCTTCTAAACAAGTTCGACAAGAAAAAATATATATTTTATATATTTTAATAAGCAACAAAGTATTGTATTCCACTATTTTTATTATGATTAGTCCTAGATGGTATAAAAAGTTACTCTGTTCTCGTGTAGCTCTGAGCTTGGAATCGTCACCAAAGTGATCACTCGTGAAAGCTTGGAAGAAATAGTGTTGCTTAAGTTAAAAAAGGCAAAAGAAAATTTAAAATGATGATTTATATGCATATCCTAAAACAGTTTATATGCTTCAATTAATATTATAATTAAAAGTATAATTTCATAAACGATTAACAAGAAGGACATTTTATGTTACCAACTAAATTTCCAACTTATCACTGTAATTAACTGTTTCCAGGGCCCTAAGTCTCCCCCCACTTGCGATGAGCCAAGCGCTGCAGGTGCTTGCCAAATGGGGGAAGACAGACGTACAGACAGACAGTCGGACAGACAGACAGTCGGACAGACAGACAGACGTAGAGACAGACATACCTCTGAAACATTGTAATGAATTTCAGAAGTCGTCGATTTTTTGTATACATAAGTGTAAGTGTAGTGTATGTGGCAATTTGGGGGCAGCGATACGGCTCGTATCTTCTATCTGATGGCTGCTATCTGGTATCTGGTGATGCTCATTCTACTGCATGTTACCATCAGCTCCTCAAATTTATTCTAATCACCTCGCCCCCATGTGTCTATGGCTATGTCTGTCTCTGTGCTCAAGATGAAGCGTTCTTCTATTTGGTTTATGCCACGTGAAAAATAGCGGACCAAGACTTTTAATGCGTACTACACAAAATCAGAGAAAAAAAATATTGTTTCTTTTTTTTTTTATTTCTAACTTGGGTAAACATTTAGCCAGAAGTAAACAAATACAAGACACTTAAAAGGTATTTTCGGTAGTCGGTACTTGTGCCCAAAAGTAGACATTCTTCCATTTGGAACGCAATAGATTGAATAGTTTAGTATCGCATCGCAGAGAATGGCATCGGATTGGATCCGATCGTATCCGATCGAAACGTATTGGATCGTTTGAATTTTATTTTTTTTCAGTGTGATTTTTTTTTACTTTTTGTTCGATTGTAGGAAACGCAAATGATTATTTCTTTTCTTTACAAAAGTTGTTTTTTCTCTCTCTTCATCATACTCGCTATGTTTGTTGATTTAAGGAATAAGTTGACTCATGCGCCATTAACACTTTAGATGTGCACACACACACCAAAACACACACACACACACACACATACACGTGGGTCGTATAATACACTTACCAAAAAAAATTTCTCGCATAACACAGATGGTGCACATGGAAATGTTACAACTGTCGTGAAATGTTTCGGCCATTGAATAATTTACGAGCGGGCCAAAGTATGCCCTCAATAGGCTGAAAAATTCCGCTGGATTCCACTAATCATAATCGTCAACTGTAACACACTTTTGCTCTACTACAGGACTTGGAATTTCGATTAATATCTGAGTACAATCAAAGTTTATGGCGCTTATGTGCAGTTAACATTTTTGGGAACTGCTTAGTCTGGAATCCTAATGCAAAAAATAAAAATCGATGAAAAGTTTGCTATTTTATCTACTTTATCTACCAAAAACTGTTATATAAAGTCTACTAATAGACACTACCGACTTTATTATAGAGCACTGGCGTAATGCTGATAGAGTTTGCTAATTTATTCGCTTAACACCAAAAATCTCCTGAATCTAAATTATTGGTTTATAAATACAAGTTCGTGGTAGATTGTCTGATGCTAATTTTTTAAGCTTTGCGTTCCGCTTGCCGTTGCTGTCTCCGAATTTATTCCACTTTTTGTTTAGTGTTTAAAAAAAGGCCTCGCCCCGAACTAAACTAAGTCCAAAAACCAGACAGATCCTTTGCGTGTGTACATCATTTTAGTTTTTGCGTATATTTTTTTTAAATTTGCTTTTTTTTTTGACTGCGGCGCTTGAGGAAGCGCATTTATGTTGTTTTTAAAAGTCCAGTTTAAGTTCCAGTTTGAGGCACAGTCCCATGATCGGAGTCGGTCCTTTCGCCGTTGCTGTGCCCTTTAAAAACCAACAATAACAACACAACATAACATAATAACAATAACAGCGACAACAAAAGAAACGCAAAAAAACGGTGTCCACCTATCTGTCTGGAGTTTAGATGCCATTTTTTGACTTTACAGCCAGAAGGTAACACCCACTTGCTGATTCCATCCTGCAGACGAGTGTTTCAAATCGAAATTCATTAAGATTCATTCTATAAGGAGCCGCCGAAGACCATGACATGAGACACGACACGACACGACACGACACGAAGCGACATGAATATGGCTTTCGGTATCAATATATTTGTGGTTCCTGTGTTTTTATACTCTCTGCAAGAGTATATTGGGTTTGTGAAAATGTATGTAACAGGCAGAAGGAGGCGTGGCAGACCCCATAAAGTATATATATTCTTGATCAGCATCACAAGCCGAGTCGATATAGCCATGTCCGTCTGTCCGTCTGTCCGTCTGTCTGTCTGTCTGTCTGTCTGTCTGTCTGTCCGTCTGTCTGTCCGTATGAACAAACAGATTTCAGAGATGGTAAGAGCTACAAGTTCGAGCTTGGTCTCAATCGATCACATATTTAGTCAGTCAATACAAGAATCTTTTTTTTTTTTCGATGCCACGCCCCATTCGCCCACAATGAGCAAAAAACTAGACACACCTCGGAAAAAATTGGTGTTTTGGGCGAATATCTCAATAACTATTGCACCTAGGATCACCAATTTTGGTATGGAGGTTGCTAGTGACAGCGTAAATGCATTGACATTTAAATTTTTGGACTGCCACGCCCCGTTTTCCCACAATTAATAAAAGTAATTCTCAACTTTTTAGGCATTCTTTAATATAGTACAGTATTGTAATTTATAATTCGTGTGAAGACTAACTATATCAAACTATCCTGAAAGGCGCATTTAAATCGCACTATAAACAAGAAAACTAGAAGCGTTACAATATTGATAACTGAATGCAATATCATGTATGAGTGCAAGTGAGACAGAAACATACAAGCACATGTGACGGCAGCGCTGCAGCATTCATATCAATGTTTGAGTGCAAGCGAGACAGAAACATACAAGCACATGTTTGAATGTTTTCGTTGCTTTCGTGGCGGCAGCGCTGCCCGCAGTCGCTGGCCGCGCTGAATACACACATACATTCATACATATATATGCATCATATATTGCCTTTCGTATGAGTATTCGCATACAGACAAACAGATGTATGTTTGATTATGCTTAGATTGTTTTTGTTTCAACGTGTTTTATTGCAAGTACTACACATTGTAATATCTCTAGACCGATTTTAATAATTAAATCGCGAAAAAATGCAGAGAGTATTTTACGGTCGGGCGTGCTCGACTGTACTTTTCTTACTTGTTCATAGTCTGATGTTTCAGACACTTCGAATAGGATGCAGCGGATGTGGATGTGACTTCTTTTTTATGCGATTTTTTTTTTTTTTTTTTGGGATTTAGAGAGTAATTTAAAGTTAGCGCAACCATTTTTGGACGAATTTTGTAACTGAAGTTATAACTTGACTGGAGCAAAAGAAATAAAGCACTTATTTTAATGGATTCCTTAAACCGACGACGAGTCCTCACAATTTGCTAACGACAAAGCCTATATAAAGAAAGAAAACAAAAAAAAAAAAATAACGAAAAATTGAAAAATTAAAACCAGACTGAGAATGAGATCCAAATGGAGAAGGAACTGAAAACTCGATCGTCGACTGATGCGAACTTTGCAGATTGCCCTTTCGCATCCGTGTCTTCTTTTCGCATAAATGAAAGAATCAAGAGCCCAAAGAATGGCAACAAATTTGCCTTTTATTTGATTGTGAATGGACAAATCCATTTGGAAGCTCCTTTCGACTTTTATTTGTTAATTTATTATGATGTTCGCATGAAAATTAGTCTATAGCTCCCCCAATTTCACATTATGCACGTATGTTAAGCCTTCCTAACTGCCCATTCAAGAATACAAACTAACTAATTCTTTAATTTAAGGAGTCGGGCAGGAACAAGCAAATTTTAATTGAAAACTCAGCACGAATTATTGGTAAAACAAATAAATGTATAGCCAGATTATTTAATAAAATAAATAATATATTTACATACATTGTAATGTGCACAATCTTTATATTATCTATTTGGGTATTTAATAAGTATTTGTGACACAAAAATTATGACAAAAACTACACCACAAAAACACAAAATTTTGCTATACAATAGAGGGTACTTCTGACCTGTATCACAAATGGACTTCTACTTTTATTTGTTAAGTTAATCTCTGCCTGCAAATAAATCTAGAGCTTTCATATTTTCACATTATGTGCTTATTAAGTCTTCCTAACTGCCCATTCAAAAATACAAAGTTACTAATTCCATAATTTCAGGTGTCGAGAAGAAAAAAATTAGGGTAGAAAGTTTGTAAGTTTAGCTCTGATGAGTCAGTTAATGCTAAACATTCGATTTTAGAATGATAATGTTTTTGAAACCAGATGAAATTTCAAATTTTTATTCAATTTTATTTGTCAGTAAATTAGAAAAGATTAAGCTCTATAGTTTTAACTTTAACTATTTTTATCGAAAGCTAAACTGAAAATCTTATTGGCAAAGAACTCTTATTTTTCTGATATGAACATATAAAAAAGTAAATTAAGTTGGAACTACAATTTTTAAGAACTGTATTAAAATAAAAGTTTTTGGGATTTAGAAAAAGGATTAAAAAGAATGGCCATTTATCTTACTAAAAAAAAACGAAGTCTCAGAATAACTTTAACAAAAAAAAATGATGTTAAGCTTTAAAATTAAGCTTTTATCAGATTCAACGTGATATATTAAGGATGTTTTTGTCATTAAATGTGTGAACAACTTTGTCTTTCTTTCATTCCTAGTGAATATTGAATATATGGATTGGACTTTCAAATTATTCCCATACTTTTAAAGCTAAGCTGAGACCTACACGTATGTACTTGCGAGCAACACTGTATTAACAACTTATTTCTAATTTATGTTTTTTTTTTTAACCAAAGCAACAATTAAATCAATGGCAACAAAAGGCTTTACAACAAGTCAAAACATTTTCGGATGATGGTCATGATGAATCTCATCATTATTGCGTTAATAATACCGATCATGATGATGATGATGATTATGGTGATGGTGACGGCGTCTTCATGGGGTGCACGGAATTAGATTCATACATAGAATGAAATCTTAATGGGTTTTCGGGACCGCCAACAACAATGACGGACGAACAAATTTTTGATTTTACGCTCTAAATTATGAACTTTATATATGTTCGTCTCTACGTTCGATCAACTTTCGGTAATCTGTATATCGCTTTTTTTCATTATAAACAGGGTGTCACAAATTTGGCAAAGCTTGAGTTGAGGACAAACATTAGGTGACTCATTGAGTTTATATAATTGACCAAATCTTTCTATATACATACTTATTTTGAATATGAACTTAGGAGATTTTGGATAAAAGTTTTTATGGTGCGATGAAAAATCAAATAGAAATCGATAGGGAAATAATTCCAAAAAAAAGTATTATGATATGTTTTAAACTCCTTTTAAGTTTATTGTTAAAACACATTTTAAATATGTTTTATTAGTTTTAAATAAATATTTGTATATTATTTTATTAATATGATGTTTTATATCGCTTTTTAACTATGGAATCTACTTTATGTAAATCATTCATTTCATATTTGACATTTGTGGCTTTTCTTTGCCATTTGAAGCACCCTGTATTATAGCTGCTACCTATGGACCAAGCACACGCACTCGCAATGCATTCACAGCCATATTCACATGGACATAATCAATCCATACTTTACATACATACAGATATATATGTTTTGTTTTTTATATATATTTGTATGGCCAGACACTACGGTGACCATCGCAGACCTCAGACATGTTTCACATGTAGTATGTCCGGACCGACATGGCCTTTGCTTTACTTTTGTTGTGTGTGTGTGGTGTGTGTTTGTTGTGTGTGTGTGTGTTTCGAGTCATGTTGTTTTATAATAGACTACGGCTTTGAAGTTGTTTTGGCGATGACTTCGTCGCTTCATTCTCTTTCCGTTTTCCATAAATTTAAATTATTAATTTTTTAACCACGGATAAGATGACGGCGACGATGATTATGTCGTTTTGTTATTGCTGCCGCTTCCCGATGCCTTTTGTGCCGTTTTAACGAAATGAGAGTAATTTGTGAATTTTTACCTTTTTGTATTCCCAATTTTTCCCTTTTTTTTCATCTCCATCCGACGCACACACACACACAGACAAAAGGCAAACCAATTTGACTACAGCGTTGCGGTTGAACATCAAAACCTTGGCTTTAAACAAACAGAAACTTGGCCACAAAATTCTGCTCTCGGCTCAGAATTGTTGGCCGAATTCAGCAGACAATTTCAAATCCCGCTAAGGGTCTTAAGCCAATTCACAATCTGAGGGCCCAAAAGACTTGGGATTGTGTCCAGTTGATGTCTGTTAATGTAATGCAATAGTATACCCGAAATAGCAGAACAGAGTATAGCATAAAAGTGAATTGAATTGATAAAGGATATTAAAATACCCAGCAACTTACACCGTTGCTACTTAGATTAAGTCATCTCAAAGCTGCTGGCATTCAAAGAAATGCAATTAATTTTACCTTACATATTAAGTGAAAATTATATACTTATAAATATTATATGACATTATATTTAATCATTATCAAAATAAAATGATTGTTTATGGTTTTTTACTTTACAAAATTGTTTATTATGCTTAAATTAACCCGAAATCTGTAATTTAGTTTCTTTTTTTTGGTTTCCCCTAAAATTATACATAGTTATTTATCATTGATTGATATTTTAATTTTAATTACATATTTGTATACCAAAGTTGCTTAGTAAAAGAATTTAATTTAAAACATTTTATATGTGTTTAAAATTTGTTTATCTTAAAATATTTAATTTTTTAGTTTTTATTTATATTTTTTTATTTACTTATGAAATAAAATCTACAACGGCTTTAAAATAATCTTTGAACTAAAATTTTAAAAAGATTCTAAAATATAAAGTAGACTAGTAATAAAGGTTACAGTCGAGCGAGTCCCCGTACTTATTTGCCTCCTATTTGAGTGCGGAGTCTATAAGTTCGTTAGAAAATGAATGAATGAGATGTAATCAGCCATTCTAAGAACCTTAAGTTAAGCTTATGCCATCCAACGTATGGCTTGCTACAGGGTATGTCTGATGCATCGCTTTTACTTTCACATGCTATCAAATTTTTTACTATAAGTACTACTATTTTTTTTACAAAGTACTGCGTCGCGTATGTGTTAATATATATATATTTATTTCCGTGTTTGAATGTGTGTGCTTGTAGAAAGTGCTGCAATCGGATGCTGTGTTGGAATTATTCTTTTTGTTAACTGTTCAAAACTGAAAGCACATTTGAAAAAACGTAACAAATATGAAATCCAACGATTTTCAAAAGGTTTTCATTTCTCTTTTTGTTGTGATTCTTTCAGCTTTTATTATTTTTCTATGTTTTTTCTTGTTATTTGTTTGTTTATTTTTAAAAGATTTGTATTTTGTTTTGGTATTTCGCTTTATTGTTTTTGTAATCGTTGCAATCATGGCAATAATCGCATGTGTTTGGGAGGCATCTGATGGCACTTGACGTGAATTCTACTCGAACTCTATTTGCAGCCCTGGCGCTGTACATTGGGAGTTGCCTGGAGAGGGGCAGGGAAAAGGCAAGAGGGGTCTTGCGGCATCCATTGAGACAGACAGCGAAATTGACAATGGTAATTGAAACGCGTACGGTGAGTGCTCCTCTTAGCGAACTCTCGCTTATCGTAATAAACCACTTAAACGGAAAGTATTTCAATGTTCTGTTAGTTTCGTGTCTATACCCTGTAGTGTGAGACTCTAGCGGGGAGTATACAATATAGTGTTTAATTAAATTTTATTAAATTTTTTAACGCTTTACCCGCTTAATTTTGATCAAATGAAGTTATAAGATTTTCATACAATTACATTACTTAAAAGCACTTTTAAGTTTGTTAAACTTTTCGTTTTTAAAGCAAACTATACGAATTTTTATAATCAAAATTTTTAAAAATTAATATTTTATTATTTTAACTAACATTAAAGAATTTGGTATAAATTAAAAATTAATTTCATTCATTTCCCCATTTAGGTATTTATTATTCGATCAGTTTTACATTTTTTTTTTTTTTCTTCTGTTACCCCCGAATTTGAAAACTTTTTTAAAGGATTTTGATTTTTTTAATCGCATCAAAACGAAACTAATGCGCGTATTATTATTAGAACGGAAGAGGAAGGCGGGAGAACCTGCCCCCAGCACCTCAGCACCCCAGCACCACACCAGCCCTTCCAAAATTCAAATCCACAGCTGCTGTAAGTCCAGAAAACAAAAATGCTGGAAGGGGGAAAATCTGTAATCAAGTTTTTGGATGGGGGATGGGGGCTAATGAGTCCGCTTCGAGTGTCGCACGTGCGTCTCTTACGGCGCACTTAAGACGTACGGCCCCCACTTTTGTCGTACCCCCAACCAACTATGGCTTGATTTCTGACTATGTCCAATTAGGGGCGCCATTAAAGAAATTACCATTGAAGAGCTTAACTTTAGAATAATCTTACAATTGGGCAGCAACAACTTAAGGATCAACAAATTCGTTTACAAGTACACACAGCTAACACACACACATACACTGGTACACACATAGAGCTTGAACTACATGAAGTCGAGTCGAGTCTGAGGCCGTCGTAACATTTTGAAGGCGGACAAGTCACTGATTACAACCTTGTAGACAATAGCGCAAAACAGACGCCGCTTCCAGCTTGACCTCTTCTCCTGCTCTGCCACCCTTTCCTCCTCCATCCCCCCCTACTCCTGCTTGCCCAATTGGCTCCCCTGTATGGATTCTTCTTTAACAACATTCGGCTGCTCTCCTTGTTGCGGTTAAGCCCATCGTTGTCAATATTTCTTGGAAACAATTCCAAATTAATGATGTTTAATGCTGCACGCTTCGTAGGCCACATGCGTTCACCACACTCTATCTCCCTCTTCATATCCCTCTTCCCCTTTCTCTCATCTCACTTGCCATAACTCCATCTCTTTCTGTCACTCTAGCACAAAGAGTTTGTAAAACAGAAGCAGGCTACAAGTCGTGCCATATTGTTGAGATTGATTCTAATATGCTACACGGCGAGAAATTCTAGTTTTCAGCATTAACTTCGCGAAAAATCTTTTTGAGGTAAGGCACTTTAAGTGTGCAGTGTAAAATACATGTACTCCAGTTGCAATATATTAAGCTTTTAATTAAGATAAAAATTTATGTTATGTTAAAGAATGAGTTAAAATAATAAAAAATCCGTCCAATTTACGATAAAAAATTTAAAAAGTAAAAAAAAAACTTTTTTGGTTTAAGAATATAATTTCAATATTAAATAAAATGCATTAATTCTTAAAATATGTATTAAAAAATATTAATTTTATATTAGTAATATTATTTTTTAAATATTATAAAGATAATTAAAATAAGTATAATAAAAATTGGGTTTAATACTAATTTTTTTTTTAGTATTTTATTCTTTTATATTGAAAATTTTAAATTGAAACCAATTACTTAACCTCAACACCTTTTTTTTCTCACTGTTCCCGAAAACTTCCTGTAAATTAAAGAGCAAACGCGAGAAAGAAAGTTCAAATTGTAAGTGTATGTGATTTGTAGACTGTGTAGGGGTCAAGAAACATTCCAATCTCACATTTTTTAAGGGCTACCAAATATTCAAGGAACTGTGATTTTAAGCTAATGATATTTAAATGGTTTTTCTTCGATATGATAAAGTCAACAACTATTTGCTAGTAAGTAGTATTCTAAGCAATAAAAACACATTTTATTTTTTATTTATTTGATACTTTTGAATTTTTATTTTTAGTAAATTTCATTCAAGTTCTTTGTTGATGTTTGTCTCTATGCTTGAAGTGATTTTGAGGCACTTTTATGGGTTTTACTGTGAAACATTTTCCCCATTTACAATCTACAATCACATTTTGTCCACTTCGCACTCTCAAATGGTTACCGGGTACACTTCCCCATTCAATGACATTCACATGCATTCGCGAATCATCAGTGAAATACTCGTACTCATATGGTAAATTGATTTTGAGAATTTCTCGCGCGTGCATTTGTTTATCCCTTCAAGCGTTAAGTGAACAACTGCGCTTAATGATCACACAACACAGCAACAACCACAACAACAGCAACAGTAGTAACAACAACAACTACGACAACAACAACATGGCCTAGCCGCCTGCAATTATGACTATTTGCATTGCACATTACACATTTCACACTGAAAACTCTCAACTCAACGCCAGGCAGATATTTCTTATTATTACTTATGTACTCGTACCTTCTTCTGTTTTAAATACCCTGTAAATAGTAGCGTAGCTAAAGCTAGCTTAGCGTCGTTTCAAGTATTATCTACATTAATAAATCGATAGAACAGTTTAAGATGTAGAAAAGATTTGAATTAAGTTTTTGATTAGTGATGTGAAGAGATCTATCTCATTTAGGCCTATTAAGTGGACTACTCTTCCCCGTTGTCCTATAGAAACTTCTCAGTTCTCCTTCTTAAAGGCTTTTCTTCTAGTTTTTATACCCAGACTCAGTGTTTATACACATCCCATAGATTGCTTGGATATCTGTCGAGTCGAATACTTTATAAACTTTGACTTTATGCATTTCGTTGTTTTCAAGTTCCCAAAACCCGACAACAGGCCTAGCATCTGGATGTCGGATGTTCTGGGTTGTTTTAGATTGTTTTTTGGCTTGTTGTTTAGTTTGTTGGATTGACTAGAGACAAAGACAGACCGTGTAGGAAAGAGATAGAGAGTTGGACAATGTTCAGTCTAGAATTGAGAATTCTTTAGTGCTAAGTAGCTACTACATGGATCGACGAGCCAGTTCTCTTGTCTTTGGTTCGGTTTATAAATACACATATTCACACTTTCACGTTCGGATTGAGCTAATTGAAACGTATCTGCATAAACTGCATCAGGAACTGCCCTCTCTCGTTAAGCACAACCGTCTGTTTGCCTGAGGCCCGCAACCAGTTCGGTATTCCAGGTTCCATTCGCTCACCGCATCTTTCTTTAGCAGTTTTTTCTGCAATTCTGTATTGCAGTTAAAGCTAAAGCTAAAGTCATTGTCATGGTCGTGGTCGTGGTCGTGGGTCGTGCTAATGGTAATGGTAATGGTAATGGCCCCTTCTTAGCCAACAACGTACACACCACTCACATCGAGATACATTTGCACTTGCTATTTTTGGTCCACTAAATGAACAAGAAGAAGTCAACACCCATCGATCCCAAGACAAGATCATATAACAGCACAATTACAACTTGTCCATATCAAGCTATTGATTAGCCCGCACTCCAGGCCAAGTATTATATACTCCATCCATCCATCCAGACAATCTACAGTTGTTTCCTTTTGTTATCTGAAATCTCCATCATATTAGCTAAACTATAACTACTTAGAGAACTAGACCATAAGTAGTATTTACAACGATTTTAGTAATGGGATATTTAAGGCACTTCGTAGTATATAAAGTAAATTTCATTAATATTGTTATGTACTTTCATTGGGATTTTTATTGTTTTTCTTATAGTTGGCACTTCCAAAAAATTATATTATTTCTAAATAAGATAAATGTAGTATTGCTCTACAGTTTTATAGAATAATCATTCTTCTACCTTTTTCCTTTATAAAATTATTTTATTTTAAAGATTTCCGTGCATTTTATTTTCTTTATTATAAATACTAATAAGTTATCAACAAATTTAGTTTTTATTTTGACTTTTATTGTTTTATTATTAATTTCATGTACCTATTATGTTATCAGATAGTAAAGTAAACAACGAATATTTTTTTTATTGGTCCTTTCATCTTTTTCCTGACTCTTCTCACTCAAGTAACAACTCAACCGATTCAATCGATTTTTGAGAGTGCTTTTTTGTATACTTAAAGTCGCTATTTCCAATCGGTTGGCATTACCACTCAGAATAAGCCAATAAAAAACCTGTGGAAAACATTCGATAGGGTACCAGCAAGAGTTTGTTATCAGCTTACACTGGTGTTTAATGAATATCGAGTATGAGTACTCCTATTCGTATTCATATTTGACTCGTTTATCCGTTGACTACAAGTGAAGTCCAATAGAACTGGGCATTGGTGCTACGATAGGTAAACATGTGTTACCGAGGATAGGCTACTGCACATGAAACCCAAGCCGACTGGGTCGTAAATTGTGAATGGGTTTTGGGGTATATCAATAGCACTGGGTGCTTTAACAAGCATTGGCAACCACAAGAACCACAGCCACTCCGCGATCACAATATATTTATACGATAAATTCAAGTTACCGACTATGATGCACTCGTAATTTAACTAAATTTTGTACTTGTCCAAATGTGTCAAGGTGTTTTATAGTTAAATTTTAAATGTAAGGCATACAATCACAAAAAAACGCTGCATATTTTAGGGCGTTCGAGCTGCATAGAAATGTAGAACTGCAATAACTTCGATTATCGCATCTAAGTGTAATTGAGTTGGATAGTTGATTATATAAAATCTTTACATTTATGTATACATGGCCTGTAATCGTATAAAAATATTTTTTATGGATATAGTACTAAAAGGTAGAAATATTTATATCTAATAAGCTTTATATGAAGCCAAAAACGCAGACGGCAAAATTTTTGTCATTTTCTTAAAGGTTTAAGTTTAAGATATTAAAAAATAACTTTTTAATCCAGAGCATAATAGAATTTTAGTAATTTTGAAAACCCTTTTGTTTTCAAACAATCGCATTCCAAAGATCAAACAAATATACCTACAGTTTAAGTCCCCGCGCAACGGGTACAAAAACCAAAAACTGTTGCAACGAGCCACAAACATTGCTAGGCATTATGCATATAGCTCTCTGTGCGGGACAGAGCCGAAGGGGGTGTGGTAGCTGTAAGGGGGTGATGACGCTAGAGGGTGAAGGGAGGAGGAGAGTTTAAACCGCAGTTGAAGCATTCGTCCTCTAATCATAAGCAGCAGCTGTTGAGCGACTGAGCGTGACTAAGTACAACTACGACTAAGCTAGTCGCTGTACCCACCCCCTCTCTCCTCTGTCTTCCCCCCTCCACCACGGACCTGCTGATAGAGGAGGGGCGAAGAGGTGAGGGACGGGGACTGCAACATGGTCTTCGCTGTCCGTTGCATTAATAGCGAAGCAATCAGGGCGTTGCAGAAGCGAGCGCAAAAGATCATAACGAACGGTTTAAATACAATATATTAAATGGATTTATTATGCCAAGATATTGCGCCTCTGAAGCATGGTAAATAACCCAACAAGTACCTCAACTACTACTCCCTCCAATGTACATAGTTACACTGAGAAAAATTAAAGATTACATTTGGGCTTCGGCGATCGTACAGATGCAAACATTTCAAACAATTTTCAAAAATGCAGGACATATAGGAAAATGGTGTTAAAAGCAGATGTAAGGGGAAGTAGTACCCTATAAGAGATAAACATTTCTGATCAGCTTTGGTAACTCTGTTGGTATGGCAGTGCTCGCATGTTTACCTGCCTGTATGAATGCCTGGATCTCAAAGACCATTGAACTAATCGTCTAGACTATAATCGACTAGAATCAAGAAATATCATTAAAAGCATTGTGGTTAATTAAGATACAAATATTAAATAAAATCATTGATGATATCATATTGTTTATACAGGTCTAATTATTAGATGATCCCTAATAAATTATATTGATTTCTTAAGAACAAGTCTGTGGTCTTTTCATTCGACTCATTACGCCCTAACTATTCCAACTTGTTTAACTTGGTAACTTTCAGTAAGCAAAACCGTTCGATTTTACAAATAGAAGTATTAGGTAGTCTTTTAAAGAGTCATATTAGATAAATGACATTTTTATAAATTTATGCTTGTTCTCTAAAATTTCTTTATAAAAGTAAGGGCTTTCACTAGTTTAAAAACTTTTAAATTTTCTAAAAACGATCACAAAATACTTGATACTACTAAACTTTTTCATTTGCTCCTTATATATATTCAATTATTGTATACTTTATCTATTAATTATTTCAGAATAGTATTTTTTCAATGATTGTTATATTTTTTTCAGTGTAGAGACACTACGTACTACCTGTACTATATGACCAATGGCCGACCACGAATCTCGTTTTCGCTCGTTGCCCGTTTGTGTTGTCGTCTTCGTCGTTCGTCATCATCGTCGTCGTCGTCATCGTCATCACGATCATAATCTGTATGGAGGCCTCTGACTATGATTTCGTAGTCGCAGTTATTACTCGAAGCCCCACACTCCAACTTGAGATCGCAATTAAAGTAGAGAGAGAAACAACAATAGTTAACGTCTTTTTGCAGTTTGCCGTTTGTTTCATCGTTCTCACTGAACACGCGCATAAATTTTTACTTAATTAGATACATTGAGCTCTATAAGAGGTAGATCCAAGAAAAAGACAAAAACAACACAACAACAGCGACAGCAACAACAACAACAACTACAACAACTCACATGCCGCGTCTCTAACCATAAGAAAATTGACCAAGTCATCGCTCTCTTTCACTACCAACCAGTCTCTTTTTCGCCCCTCTCTGTTCCTATCTCCCTCACTCTTGTACACCTTTCTCTTTCCATATATCACATATGTAGCTTTTTACAGATATTACCGCCATTTGCAGCTGTCAATTTAATAACAATAAACAATAGTAAACAACTGTTAGCTACTATCTACAAGATACTTCATTTTGCAAACACATTTTTTCACGGCTTTCAACTGAATGCAATAACTGATATTTTGTGCGGTTAAAAAGGCTAAGGCAGCAGCATCTGATCTTAACTACAAGAGCTTACAATGTTTATGATATACTTAACTTAATTTTATATATAACTGTCAAATAACTATGTCTACGATAAGAGGGTTATGAAGTAATGGAAAAGAGGTTACTCTGATAAGTTTAAACAGCAACTCTGATTAGCTTAAACATTTTAAAAACATTTGGAGTCAGTTGGAAATGTATTTCTTCAAATTGCATTAATTAAAAACATATACAAACTTTATGTTAAATTGTTTTAACAATTATATTAGAGAAACTTCTAATTTTCCTATCTAACAATCAAAGCCGTTGATTCAAATGATTACTCCAGCTTGGATATACATTTTTAATATCGAAATCAAACATTTAAATAAATGAATTTGGATATTGTATAGGAATAAAAAGTACTTGAAAATGGAGAATTAGTCCTTAAAAATTAATATTTTATTTAATATTATAATAAGACAAGAATTTTTAAGAGTTGAAATAAAAATTGTAAGTGTAAAACTAAATTTAAATTATTTGTATATTTATTCATATTTTTAATACAACTTTTAAGCAAGTTTAAAAAAGCATCTAAAGGAAATAAATAAATAATAAATTATTTGACAAATAAAATTTCCTTTAATGCTGAAAGTAAAGCATTAGATACTTAAATGCTTATTCATAAGAAGAACAGAACAAAAACACTCAAGAATTTAGTTGCGTGTTCTTGATTTTAAAACACATTCATATTTTTGAACAGTGTGTTCGAGGTTAAGCCCTGTAAATTATCCGTTTAACCCAAAGACCTGAACTTGCACCAAATTCGTATGGGAACTAGAGCAATGGCAGTTGGCACACACACCCCCACACTTGAACACACACACACACACAGAGACACGTGCATACATATGTACATATGTCTATATACTCAGATGTATTTACTTAGGTAAGTGCTGAACTTGAAAAGATACGCTTTGCCTGGCAATTACCTCACAAGTATTTAGTTATGAGAACTCTGATGCGAGGATGATGAAAATAATAAATGAAAAACACAAAAAAATGTATAACCACCACGCAAAGAAAGAGTGAAAAGGAGAGAGAGAGAGTGAGGGTAAGTGAGAGAGCAATCACTCTTGATGTTGGGACTACCCTTACCCTTAGGTATGGCACTACCCATATAAGTCTCTGAGGACGCGAACAAGGACGAGCACGACCCTTAGCCATGCCCAGGACCATGTACAATATGTTGCGTAAGTGTCTAAACAATGGAGGCGAATGCGAGTGCAGACAATGAGCGGCTCTAGCTCTGCACACAAAACCCCCTCTCCTCACCTCCCTCCTTGCCTCTCTCAGCCACTGGCAATCGCATTCGTCCTCCATGCTGTCTGTTGATGCCAAAGCAGATGGCCCTGGTCATGTCTTCAATATCCTGCTCGTCATCTGACTGCCTTTTGGATCGCAAGAATTGGGATTTCTATTTGGGAAAAAGAAGTAGGAAAATGACAGCATAATAATGCCGAGAGACACGGCTCAAAGGGGCGGTAGGCGGGGTGGAGGGGTAAGGGCAACGGGGTCATGATAATGGCGTCAGCGCGATGATTACACAATATTTATTTACAAAAAGAATTATTATCATTTATGATATGTATCTCACGTCCTTTTCTTTTTTTTTTTATTTTCCGTTGAGCCTTCTCAGGATATTGTGTCGAGGACTCGCTACTTAACGCATCATTTGGGAATCGAGACAGTTGCTTCCTTGATTGAGTTGCCACCACATGGCCAATTGTTAGTCAAGGCTATAGATATGTCCAAGAAATGAATTGAAGATTTGACAAGCGCCAATCAATTGCTAAGCACTTAAAGAAAACAGTTCTAAGAATAGTCCCGGTAACTGTAGAATTCCAACAGACTGTGGACGTGGAAAGAAAAACAGTATTTTACTTTCTTCTGAGCAAGATACTTGCCAATTCCTTTAACGTTTAAAGGTTAACAGAAGACTTCTTATATAAAATAAAATGGTTTATTAAAAGACTTTCCTAAAGATCCTCCCTGCTATGTCTCCTAAATAAATCAAATACTTTATCTCTACTAAATATTTTATCGTAAACGCTTTACAGGCATGTAAACGCATATCCCTTAAGGGGTTAAGTGGTGTTCAGAGGCTGAAACTAAGCACTTTTTCAAACATTTTTTTTGGGTGTTTGCAGTGAGATATTTTATTAGAACAAAAAACAGATAACAAGATTGACATTTCCTTTGTACGTTAAAATTGGTTTCATAAAAAAATTTTTAAAATTGAGCCGACGGGAGCCAATGTCCTGGAACACTAAAAAAAAAAGGACCCTCGTGTTTGACACGATTTGAGGAGAACGGATCATCTGAAATTCAAAAAAAAAATTTTTTCTGTTAGTAAACACTTCAGCCCTGAATCTGAACGAAGGAAAATCCAAAATATTGAAAATTGAATATTTGACAGCGTTTTGAATTTTTTTTGACGAAATTTTGAACTTCAAATGTCCTTAAAAAATAGTAAATGTTGAAAAAAAAAAAAATCCTTCGTTCAGATTTGTCACGAGGTCATATTGAATAAGTGTTCAAAATTTGAAAACAATCGGTTCAAAACTGTTCGAGCAATCGTGTCAAATAGCTTCAAAAACACGCTTTCGAGAAAAACATGATTAACTGCGACGTTTCAGAAGGAAATACTCTAATGAGCGGAACTTTCGAAGGCTCTATCTCTTAAAATTTTACTCGGATCGGCTCCAAATTTTGGGAGAATATAGTAAACATATTGAATTAATTTATAAGCAAAAAAAAAAAAATCGAGTTTCAAAATTTCTGAAACCCACTTAACCCCTTAAGGTTAAAAGATTGGAAATCATTTATTTTTCATTAAATAAAGTGAATGAAAAACATAAATTATGAAAACCAAAGAGCAATCTAATTTTCTTTAAAATAACCTACTTTTCGTAAGCGTTTTACTGGCAAGAAGATACGAAAACTTTTGTAAGAGAATACAACTAAAAAATTCACTTCTATTGATTAAAAGATAATAAGTTCTTCAATAAGTTTTCCATTCTAATTTCCTGAAATAGTTGTGCTTTCCTTTTATTTAGTTTTCCGTTTTCCATTTTCCCATCTGATATTCGCATTGCTTTCATACTGCCATCGTTATACCGATTCTAGTTTATTATTCATGTGTTAATCCTGCAGAAAAATACGATCCGATGCCTTCTCCGGCAGCTGTTACCGCTGTCATTAAACTCAAAGTCTGCTCTCATTTTCATCGTGATCATCATCATCATTATCATTATTACAATTATAATCTGTTGGACCCTTTTCCATCCCGCAGCTGATCGCCATTTTCCAAAGAAAACAAAAAACGCAGAAAATGATATGATGTTATTTAAAGGTATGAGTTTTCATTTTTCTTGTTCAGCCTCTATTAATGCTTGTTATTGTGTGAATGATGGCATGAATGTGTCTGGGGAGGTGTGTATAAATATGGAAAATAATTGGTGTAATTCATACGAAAAATATTAGCAAACTATAAATACCAATAAAACATACTGTTAATATTCAAAACAAGTTCTATGGTATTAGTTTGTAATCCTAACGAACTATTTTATTTTAATAAAAATTTTTTTAATGTACTTAATATATATTATTTTTTTGACTAACACATGTTTTTTAAATCAAAAATCCCATCATGTAAGAAATAAATAAAAATTTAACAACTATTTCACTTAAAAAAAAAAATAAATTAAAAAATGTAATATTAAAAAAATTAAAAAAAATCCTTCAAAGAAAAATCGTTGTCTGATAAAAACCACGCTAAAAAATTGGGTGTCGTTTGTACATGTATAAGAATTAATTTCAAGTACTTTTTGGGTTTTTATTTTATATTTAAGATGATAGTTTTCATTAAATAAATAATACATACAAATAATAATAATACAAAACAAATTCATTTACATATAATTTAATAATTTGAAACTAAAATAATAAAAAGTTAGTATCTGTTGGAAATCCAATTTCTTTCTTAGGCAGCAAACAAATTAGAATTTAAGTACTGTAATCAGTCAAGCAGACGCGAATAGTACGAAGAATTGCTCCTCCAAGGTGGGGAAAGAAGGGGAGCGTAGAGTATTCCCATCAAATCATTGAACCAGTTACACTAAGTGCAACATGAACAGCAATTTGTGTGTGACCTTTGCAGCAATGCAACAATGACCTTGAACCCTATCTAATTTTCTTTAAAATAACCTACTTTTCGTAAGCGTTTTACTGGCAAGAAGATACGAAAACTTTTGTAAGAGAATACAACTAAAAAATTCACTTCTATTGATTAAAAGATAATAAGTTCTTCAATAAGTTTTCCATTCTAATTTCCTGAAATAGTTGTGCTTTCCTTTTATTTAGTTTTCCGTTTTCCATTTTCCCATCTGATATTCGCATTGCTTTCATACTGCCATCGTTATACCGATTCTAGTTTATTATTCATGTGTTAATCCTGCAGAAAAATACGATCCGATATATATATATATTATTTTTTATTATTTTATTATATTATTTTTTTGACTAACACATGTTTTTTAAATCAAAAATCCCATCATGTAAGAAATAAATAAAAATTTAACAACTATTTCACTTAAAAAAAAAAATAAATTAAAAAATGTAATATTAAAAAAATTAAAAAAAATCCTTCAAAGAAAAATCGTTGTCTGATAAAAACCACGCTAAAAAATTGGGTGTCGTTTGTACATGTATAAGAATTAATTTCAAGTACTTTTTGGGTTTTTATTTTATATTTAAGATGATAGTTTTCATTAAATAAATAATACATACAAATAATAATAATACAAAACAAATTCATTTACATATAATTTAATAATTTGAAACTAAAATAATAAAAAGTTAGTATCTGTTGGAAATCCAATTTCTTTCTTAGGCAGCAAACAAATTAGAATTTAAGTACTGTAATCAGTCAAGCAGACGCGAATAGTACGAAGAATTGCTCCTCCAAGGTGGGGAAAGAAGGGGAGCGTAGAGTATTCCCATCAAATCATTGAACCAGTTACACTAAGTGCAACATGAACAGCAATTTGTGTGTGACCTTTGCAGCAATGCAACAATGACCTTGAACCCTTTTTGCATTGCCAAACGATGAGTAATTCAAGGCTGTGACTTAAATAGCGCCGATAGGAAAAAGAGCGCTACCAAAGTAAAAAAAAAATAAAAATAAATATATATGTATATATAGTTTGTATAAAATGGGAAAATAAAAAAAAGAGTTGAGCTAAGTTGAATGCTATAATGCGACGTCGGTTAGGAATGTTATGTAAATTGAACTTGAAAATCGTTGAAACAATGGCAAAGTTTTTGAATATTTCTCTCGCTTAATTAGAAACGCAAGGAGGCGAACGCAAATAATTCTCCCTCCCCTCTTCGCTGCCCACTTGACGACAGAGACGCGACATTGATGCGACGGAGTGAGGGGGTAGAAGGGGGGAAGAGCGGAGTTGGACAGCGGGCGGAGGGGTATATGCTATGCATAAAGTTAATGCTAAAGTTGAGGTTGAGGTTGAAGTTGGAGGAGGTGACGCTGACAACAGTGGCTTGTCGCATAAATTATTCAACAGATGGATCGCTGGATAATGACTGTGGGTAGGGACAGGGGTAGGGTCGGCGGTAGGGTCAGGGTAGGGTCTGAGGCAGTGCTGGGGGTAGAGGCGATCACAGCGCGGTTTCGTTCCGTTTCGTTTCGTTCCGCATTGGCGACGCAATTCAACGCAGCTTAAGAGATTCGAGGGTGTGACTACTATAAGATGATATAGTAGGGCGTAACAGGTAGGGGCAGTCACCTGTGTTGGGCAGGGAGGTGTGGAAAGGGGGGAGCTGGTGTGTTGTCTTGGATAATGTCATATGCATAGATGTGCGTGTGTGTTTTGTGTGTGTGCACGTATTTGCCAGCGATTTAACGTTGACGTTCATTAATGTATCTCGTAGATACGCTGCTGCAGGTGCCAGAGGGCGTGTATCTATGTGTGTGCACCTCTCTCTCACTCGCTCTCTGTGTGTATGTGTGTGTGTGTGTGTTTGAAAATTGCTCTGGGAGACCAAAAATTTGAATCGTCCCCAGCATTGTTATGCAAATGATGTCGCTTGACACGCAAACGCCACCAAGTCGACATTGCCGACATCGTCGCTGTTGTTGTTGTTGCTTTTGTTGTTGTTGCTGTTGTTGCTGTTGTTGTTGTTGCTTTTGTTGTTGTTGCTGTTGTCGTTGTCGCGAACAGATCTCTTTATTGTTTCCACCTCCGGCGATTGCATACACTCGTATTATGCGATGCTATCCACTCCACACTCCACACACTCTCGACTTTAAACCACTCTACACCACTCGACGGTGACCAGAGGAAACTGGCAACTAATGTCAACAGAGAAGAGTCCAAAATGATAAAGTGGATCAAGCGGGAGAAGAAGAACAACTGACCAGAGCATAACTTGATGGGTCACTGATTCCCAGACTAAGATTAGAAATAAAGAAAAAGATATAGACAGTGAAGTCGTTAGACTTAATAAAACTATAGACATGACTATAGAGATACAGTCATTGGTATATATATTGATAGATAGATAGATAGGTATAGATGGATACTGAGATATTGAGAAATGTTATCTAACAGATTTCTCAGGCTTTATACTATATTATCGATAGAGAAGTGTTGATTTTTGTCATAGGAACCGTACCTAGGCCCTTTTGAATTTCCAGCAATAAGTATGTACACATGGTGTGAATTTTTAATGAACTTAATCTTCAACAAAGCTGATAATAACTGAAACTCGCTAACTAGATTCTACTATAGCTAAGTAGGACCTTACATAAACAAATAAACCAATAAACCCCATACAAGAGAACGCTATCCGAATGCTCTGTAAGATTCCGTACAGTCTGTCTAGGAAGTGAATAATAAAATATAAAAATGTATCATTTATTACAATTATCAATTAATTAACTAAAAGCACAGAAATTTGGTAAGATTTTATAAAAATAATGTAACAATGTGACTAAAAGACTCATAATAAAACTAAACTAGAAGTTAGTGGCTCGAGATCTATTTTTAGTAATCTTGAAAGCTGCGTGATGCAGTGTCACGTGAGTCGCAGTGGCCAGAAGCTTCTATTGCCACACACAAGAAAGGGAGCGAGAGAGACGGAGATAGAGAGAGTCAAACAAGAGGCTGTAATTAGCGAAGCGAGTCTTGGCCATTGCATGACATTTGGCTTTGACCACACGATGAATGATGCCAAATTAACCAACACTAAACAACGATGAGCTTGGCCCGCAATCGACATGGCTATAACTGGAGGTAGCAAGCGAACTAGAAGTAGGAGTAGGAATAAGATTAGGAGTTGGAGGTATTGCAATACTAGTGATATGATGGGCTGAGACCTCCTGCTCTGACTCGGGTACGGACTCGAACTCGCATTCGAACTCTTTCCACACCTCCCTCTTGGACTCCTGCCAGTTTCAGCTTTTTTACCACCTCGCAAGCTGGAGAGCTTTGGAGCTGCGTGTTCGTTAAGATGTGACCATAGATAACAGAGGCGGCAACAATTTTCTTTCGCTTTTTTTTTTCGAATTGTAAACAATTTGCGCTTGCCTCGTACCTTAGTTTGGCTGTCTCTTCTGCTTCCCCTGCACTTGCACCCCCTTCTGGGCCCATTCTCGTGCTCCAACTACTGACCAGTTTAATGGGAAAAGTCTGTGACTGAGGCCCCCACATGACCAGGCACAATGTGTGAATTGAACTCAGCATGCGGCAAAAATGTTGCAGCAGATCTTTTCAGATTCGTTAATTAAACTCTAAAAAACTACTTAAGGCAACACAAAACGTCAGCAGAAACTGTCATGAGATCTCTGAAAGCCACAAGCCACAAGCCCAAAACTTATTTGATCCATTAAAACCCATTCAGCAGTGTGACCATTTCAATTTGTATTTTTTTAATTTAACTTTACAATTTTTATTATAATCAAATGTTAATTAAAGTATTTTGATTAATTAAGCAAATACTTTTCATACATTTAATAACTTCTTTATAAAATTTATATAAATTTTGGCAGGCATTGAAATAAACCTAAATTTATAGATTACAAAAATTAATTAAAAACAAGAAAGAAAAGTACAGTCGAGCAGGCCCGACCGTAAAATACTCTCTGCATTTTTTCCCCGATTAAATTATTAAAATTATGGGAATAAGGGGCGTGGCAGTCCAAAATTTTAAATGTCAATGCATTTACGCTGTCGCTAGGAACCTCCATACCAACATTGGTGATCCTAGGTGCCATAGTTACTGAGATATTCGCCGAAAACACAAATTTTTTTTTCGAGGTGTGTCTAGTTTTTTGCTCATTGTGGGCGAATGGGGCGTGGCATCGAAAAAAAAAAAGATTCTTGTATTGACTGACTAAATATGTGATCGATTGAGACCAAGCTCGAACTTGTAGCTCTTACCATCTCTGTAATCTGTTTGTTCATACGGACAGACAGACGGACAGACGGACAGACATTTGCACAAACCCAATATACTCTTGCAGAGAGTATAAAAATTTATTCCGATCTGAAAAATAAACAAAATAATTTCTAATTTAAGCAATTTTTGACTTTTAAACCAACATTTACATTCCTCTACTCTCTATTCTCCAAGCCCTATCTATAAGCACTTGAAACAACTTAAACAAATTTTAATCTGTCTAATTTGATATGTGCTAAAATTAATTTATTTCATAAAAACTAATATAAGTTTTTGTTTTTAAATACAATTTTTTAAATAATCCATTTTTTCTACATTATACTTTTACAAAAGCCTTGAAAAATGTATACATATTGTTCTTTTAAAATCTATTACTTCACATTTAAATGCTAAACTTTTTTTTGTAAGTAAACTGAAATTATGCAAAAATTGCCTTCATGAGTTAAATAGTTTTAGCTGTCTTTTAGCCACGCCTCCCCTGCCTTTGCCCCTCCTTTGGCGCCCTCAAACCAAAACTAATTCCGAGCTCCAGTTATTTAACTTCCTGAAAATCTTTGGCTCGTAGCTGGAGCATAGCTCACAGTTCTTACAGGTGCATGTGGTGCAGTTTAAATACTTTTATTTTGTGGTGCAGGAGGCACAGCAAACGCTGATGCTCATCAGGCACATAATGAGCTTGTTAATAATGAAGTTTGAGATGTTTGCAGCTTGCGTGCAACTCTCATAAGTTTAGTGTCCTCTGGTTGTGGTTACCACTGCGGTAGCTTCACTGTAATAAGCACACAGTTTACATACATACTTATATATAGATATGTATATATGTATATATATGTATGTTAGTATAGCCGATCCGTTGCCATATTGCCATCCATTGGCATCATAATCAAAGCCCGTCATCATCATAGACGACGTCAGAGGTTCCTTGAGGCGTTTCTATGCTCAGCTGCCTTTTGTGATCTGCCCCCTTGTGATCTGCCCCATTGACAACTGTCCTGTCGAAAATGCCAAAGAGTCGAGTGCTAGACTGGAAAATACCCTGTATTGTAAATAACTTGGGGTTTTTAATCAGCTTTTTTAGTTTGATGTAGAAATTGGCTAAGTACATGATTTGTTAAGTATTCCTTTGGGTAAGAGTCGACTAACAGATACCCTATACTTTAAGAAACGTTAGATAAGCCCGCTTACTATGAACTTTTAGTGGCAGAAAAAAGTTTTCCATGCAAATACCCTTCTGCATGTGGTAACTGAAGAGGTCGCACTACTAGATACCCTAGAAATTGCATTTATTATCAAATTTTTTTAAATAGTTTTTATATTGTATTTTAAAGTTTCAAAACAAACACTGTCATAAATAATAACAGGGTATTCATCAGCACATACGCTGTAAATTTTATATTTTCCGGTTTTAAAGTCGCGTTTTCCTCGAAATCTAAGGAATTAACCCAAAAATAAAGCCAACTTCAGTCAGATATCCCTACCAATCAACTGCCATTTACAGGGTATGCAGCGAATACAAAAACCAAAGAGGATCGGGGGCGAGTTTGCGCTCGACACAGCCCACAAACCAAAGCGACTGACTGGCTAGCCTGACTGGGACTGGGACTGGGACTCTGCTTTTGGCCTGTTCGCTGCTGCTCTTAGCTGATCTTGGCCCTGGTCAGAGCCAGACAATTGGACGGTTTTTTTTGTTTTGCTGATCGAACTGAGGCTGGGAAATTACATGTCTTCGTATCTAAACGCACATTAACCATCGCATTCCCCAAGACAAAGAGTGCGGGGAGGGGAGTGGAGGAGGGCAGGGATACTCCACTGGGTTTTGGGGGAGCCACAATGTTGGGTTAACCCTCGCTACAATTTTTTCTTGTATTTTGTTTTTGGCGAGGGGCATTTTCCTTTGCTCTTTTCTCGTTGCTTACTTTTCTTATTTAATTTCGATCGATCACTTAAAAAGAGTACGAATAATGAAAAATTGCAGCTAAATGCCGCAGGGCTAAGAAGAACTTGGTCTTTTAGATAACACACACACACACACACACACAGTCAGCTATACACACTGTTAGTTAAGGAAACAAAGGGTATGAGAATGAAAATAATTTAAAGCTAGAGTAAATTTAATGTCCCAGATACAAAGATGCTGAAAGATTCAGTTTCGATTGCAATTGAAGACATTCTAGAACAGTAAAGAAGACTGAGAGATAGGAAGAGAGACAGAGACAGAGAGAGAGAGAGAGACAAGTGCAGTTCGACTTCTTTATAGATATTAACATTGAATTTGTGACGATCATGCGTAGATTTTGAACTTTGCTCCATTTGCATGTGGAAATCAATTAAGTGCAGTTCTCACGATCTGGAAAAACACCCGTGAATACACTCACAAATCCATTCACACGGAATTTTGCATATCTGCACATAGAAGTGTCCAATATTAATGGTATTCCCGCTGCACAGCGATAACATTACCTTTGACACTCACATGCACACTCACAATCACACTCACACTTTGTATTCACTGCATTCGCTGAGTGTAGCAGCTGCAAAGCCTTAAATGCTATCGGGTCAATCAACAGGAATAGGTATAAGCCTCAAGACCCAACCCTAGTACAAGTACAAGACGAAGTTCAACTTGGACTCGCGCTCTCTGTGTGTGTATACCCTGTAAAATGGTGAACTGGGCACTTAAAGCAGAAATTACATGACTGGTTACAACATTTATTTGGGTTAACGAATATTTCTTAAGCTCTTTACAGGGTATCTAGTACAACATACTGTTCAATTTAGTGCCCGGTATCACTTTCCGTACTAATAAATGCCATTTATACACCTAAGCAGTCAATACATTTTTAATATTACAGGGTATTAGTGTAGTCGAGCACACTTGCGTTAAATTTTTTTCTTTTGAGACTTTTTTGTTCTGTTTATTAGCCTAAAATAAAGACAGCCAAACATTCTTTTAGACATGATGGAGGCCATGCAGGGTATCCAGGTGTTCGAGCACACCTTTAACACATAATTTTACAGTAAATGTATACACATTTTATATTATATTAAATAGCAAACCATTTAAATATATAAAGTGAAAATAAAATATATTAAAATTAAATTACAGAGTATTTCGACAGTCGTATATAGTTCAACAAAATAATTAAATTATTTAATTTTAGATCATTGTATTATAATTTATATTAAGTGGGAAAACACTTCCAAGTTAAGCGACAAGCTGCGTATTTTACCTGCCAAGTGTACTCAGTTCTAGAAAAATCTTTTAAATGTTTGCCTCACATTTCTATAACCTCTTCGTATTTACCCTAAATTTTAGCTTAATTTACTCGGTAACTGAAAATCTAGCACACTCTCAGGCAGATTATTCGATATACTTTACTGTATTTGACTTTTAATGATATAATTTGATTCAATATTAGCCATAAATACAGCCACACGTGTTAACAAAATAGTTTCTTTCCATTCACAGCGTATTTCGTAGGTCGTTCAGACTCCACTGTACCCCCTTTCCATCACTCTGCTGCGATTGCAGCACACTTACCGTGTCTTACATGCAGCTGATGACTCCAGGCATTTGTATTTCCGACCCAAAAACAATCCGATACAATCAGCCACAAGAGGGAGCGTTTTTTTTTAGCCGTTTTCAAGTCAAAACTAAATCATATTGACTCGAGGTTTTTGTGGTCTCTTCAGTGCCTGCTCTTCGATCGATCTACAGGGTAAACAGAGCGAGGGCTCTTGAGGTCGTAAGTCCGTCCGTTTGTCCGCCCGTTTGTCTCTCGGTCTTGGCCGCGTCACTAATCGCTTGTCAGGTGTCTGAGCCGAGGCGCAGTCAAGTGTCTACTTGGCCAAAAACGGCGACAAATGACAAATCCTTTTGACCTTTTTTTTTCTACTTCTTTTCACTTATCAGGGGGTGTTAACGCTTCAAGGGCCAGGACACACACACACACACACACACCACTTGATCCAGCAAATGTTTGGCTTCACACAAAGGAGATTAAATCATAAAAATGCTCATGACATTCGCTTGAAACCCAACAAATTTCACAATTTCATTGTTTTGCTAGCCACATTGGCGCATCCTTTATCCTGCAGCTACCTCGCTCTCTCTCCCTCGCTCTCTCTCCAACACGGTGACACTGCTAAAAAAGAAAGAAAAATACAGTGAAACCCAAACACAAACAAACTGTGCGTGTCCGCGATCTCTTTAAAAAAAAATTCTGTTTTTTCTTTGCCTTTTTTTAGCTTTGTTTTTTCTTCATTGGTTTTTTATCTAAGCGCTTGAATACCCGGCCAACGACCAACGTCCACCGTCCACTTGAGTCGCGAGTACTCGTAATTTGAGAGCGTTAAGTTTGTCAGCAATTGGCAAATTTACGAGTATGTTGATTGAGAACTTTGATAGCAGTTCACGAATGCGCTTTTCTATGCGCTACATGCGCACAGTGGGACCAGCTGCACAAAACCAACATGTTCAATGCTGCTCATGTGAATAGTAATAACATTTTTTGTTTAATCTTCTAGATGTTGCTTTTTAGCATACAATAATTAGCTTAGTAATGGAAGAAATGATTTTTATATTGAACTTAAATTTAGACAAACTTGCCATGTTTTTGTGTATATTGTTAATTGTTTTATTTTTTTACATACCAAACTATATTTAATTTCTTATCTGTTTTAAAATCTTGTTTTTCTTATACAATATTTATTTGTTTTTATTCTGTAACAAAACTTCATTCAGAAACAAAAGATAAGTGGATTTAATTGTACAAATTATTAATTTATATTTATATGATATTTAATGATATTGAATAAGAGAATTAAAAATATAAATTTTAATCATGATCTCATACATGTCATGAAAATAACCAAATGTATGTAATTTCTTAGAGTTTTTAGTGACTAATAGAAGTAAATTTAATAATTTAATAATAATAATTTATTATTTCAAGTTAAAATCAATCCTAAGACTGTGACAGTAGTGGAATAATAATTTGAGTTATCATGTATTTAATGTAAGTACAAGTTGTAAGTATAAGTTATTTTATAGAAACTATGATTAAATAAATAAATTTAATTGAAGAGTAAGCACATTGTATGTAAGTGAATTAAATATTTAAAGAAAATGCTTTCCAAGCGTTTGCTTAAAAATCGAAACTAAATTCAGATTTATATTACTGAAATTTATAAACTGTGTATGTTATTCAAAAATACGATGTAAAATTGAAAGCAAAAATTTTCAACATAAATTTGTACTTTTTTTGCCTTGTTTCCACTGTGCAGTATTATTGGGCATTGTACGTCAATTAACATTAACTGAAGTGAAATTAATTGCCGTGGCATGGTCACTCTAATTGTGGTTAATGTGGAACCGATAGCGATATGCACACCACACACACCGCACACCACACACACACACACACACACACACACACAGCAATTTGTGATAAGCGATTAAACGATTATCAGATGCGAGTAGTTTTCAAATTTATTTTGGGCTTCATTAGCGGGCACTACAATCCACTCGAAGGGCCCAAAGAATGCACAGAACTTGCGTCATATGTTGCTGACAGAGAGGCAGAAGAAGAGACGAAGAGAAAGAGTGGGAGGAGGGGTAGGGCGAGGACATTCGTGTGACCATGTGGTCAAGGAGTCCAGTTGGCGTGACCTTTACGACACAATCAACAACTGTTGACCGCAAGTCGAGCCAGAGAATGAAAGAGATGGAGAGAGAGAGGGAGAAAGCATATACCCAAGAGGTTCCATTGTATTGCAATATTTGTCATGGTCATTATGAGTTATAAACGATATTTTGATCCCTAATCAGGAAGGGAGAAAATAGCAGAGAAACAAGAGAAAACACAGAGAGTGAGAGGGAGAGAAGGGAAGAGGAGCTATGAGAGAAGGAGACACTCACAAGCTGTCAACGCATTCGTTTCACGTGTTACCCAAATGTCTCTGCTACTCTCGAGATCGGACCTACCCAGACCGTATCCCCGACCCTCCCCCGACCCTCCCCCGACCGTACATCGATCGGTGCTGCTACCTTGATCAATTCCCCGTGTCCCTAAATTACTGTCCCAGCCTTTTGCGACAGTAGGACACATATATTTCTCTGTTTTCTGAGCTCCGTCGCTGTCGTCGTCGTCGGCGGTGGAATTAAAGGAACAATTGTTGCAGCAAGGGCAATTATAGATTATCACCTTATTGCCAGACCAGTCGGGCTCTCTCTCTCTCTCTCTCTTTACCTCGCATACACGCACACCTACTCGCTACCTGTCTCCTTTTGGCTCTCGCGACACCCGCACCTCGGGACGAAAACCTTGTGTGCGACCATCGACAGCATCGACATCGGAAACTAGCCAACAACGTGAAAGTAGTTAAGTACCGACTGTGTAAGACCCTGTGGAATAAAGGTGGTTTGAATTGGGTGAATTGAGCAGGAATTTCGCATCCAAATCTTTACTAAGAGATGTCCAAAATGGTGTAGTGCCTTATTCTTAAACCAAGTATGGACTTTTTGAATAAGTTATGGATTTACGGTAAGGTATGCTAAGTACATCATGTTTGATCAAAAATTAAGTGCTTGATTTAAATACTTTCTCTATTATAAAAAGATTCTCGCTTAAATAATTCTTTTTTTTTTTTTTAAATTTAATTATTTACTCAAACTTAAAATCACCAAGTTCAGTAACTTTGTTTTTATCTATAACTTAATTTAAGCATTTTTCTATGTCATTACTCGATCGATTCACTAAAAATTAATCCGTAATGGTTCCTAAAATTGTTAATTAGTAAACTTACAATTTTTTAAGCTTTTTACAATTTTTAATGATTTTTAAAATAAAATTTATAAAGTTTATATAATCAAACTGAAAATTCTTTTACTCAAATTTCACGAATTATAAAAAAATTATTTAAAATTTAAGGTGAAATTTATGTAGTAAATATTTAATACTAAAAAATCTTGATTTTTTTAATAATTCAAAAATATTTCTTAAATAAATTTTGGGATTTTTAAACAAAGCGGTTTTAACTTTCAGTTCATTTTCCACACATACTTTGCATACCAAAGGCTTCTCCAAGCATTCCTGCTACTCACCTGGCATACCCACTGCTGTGCTAATCTACAGGGTCGCAAAAGAACCATAAAAATGACACCACATTGTTTTATCTTTATCGCATAATTGCGGTCAATTCCCTTCGTGTGTTTCTTTATTTTTTCACTGTTGTTTTTTTTAGCCATGGCCTTAACGCTGTGTTTGACTCTTGGCCCGGCTTTCTTCTGTGGCTGTGCCATGATTTCAATGCACAGTTTCGGCATCGACTTTGATCATTTGCCATGGCCAAGAAGAAGCAGAAAAAGAACAATAATAACAACAACAACAACAACGACACTCGCTACACATTCACCAAAAGATTTCCCCTTCTCCCTCCCCTTTCCTACCCCCTCCACTACCCCCACCACTTGGCGCATTAGAACTCCAGTAGGAGCGACAGTTGGGGTGTAACCTTCGGAGGGGCGGGGAAGCCGTGGGAGGCGGGGTAGGCGGCACATTTATCTTCTTGTCACAAATCGAAAACAATTATGTACGAAATTGTTGTTTAAAATTTATCAAAAACTGTGTTTCAATTCCATATGTACCTAACCAAACGAACAGCTGTTCCATTTCCATTTGTTTCGCATGTTTCTATGCCATTCATTCTAAAAGTCATGGACGATTTGTGGGTTACTATTAATAAAAAGCTCAAAACTTTAGGCAATCTGAGATTAAAACAACTTAAAATGTTTTAGTAGTAGGTAAATCCGGAAAATTCTTAGTTTAAGTATGAAATACTTTTCAGTAAAGTACTTACTTTTAAGAATAGATTTTAATTATTGATTTTAGTTACTCAATTTTGTGAATTAATCAAATGATTAATTGATGAAATTCTGTAAACTTAAGAACAAAAATGAAATTTTCAATCCTTACACTAAAATCCTTAAAACTGAATTCTACAAATGTTGTATTTTTATTTTCGTTTAAAGTTTAATGAATTAAATTTACAATTTTCGTGTTACAAATGTTTTCGTTTTGAGTTAATCCTATAGAGACTGAAGAATCGGATATCTCCAAAAACTCTTTAGTAAAATTAAAGATACAATTTGAAATACTTGCATTATAAATATGCAATATTTTAAGCGCAACCAAAATAATTCTTACAACTTAAAGTTTAGGAAACCACGTATATTGAAAACCAGATTTATGCCTTGAAATAATGTCTTATTTATGATAAGCTAATACTAAGCAAATTCATAAGAAAAAAAAAAAATTCTGTTAATTAGGCTATAAGTTTATTAGTATTTTGATCTATTTTTATCATTTCTTCATTTTATGTTTTACCTTTATTGTTAGTTTTATACTCTTTAAACAATAAAAATGCAATAAAAATTTCTGAATTTTGATTGTTATAATAATTTTGTACATAGCTATAAATTAAATGTTCCTTATTTAATTACTTACTACTTAGTACAGCAAATAACCAGCTAAATATACATAAATATTATTTTAATATGTCCCTAATAGAAAATCTTCAATATTTATAAGAAAGAATTTTAAAAAACCCAAATAGATCATCTTGAAATTAAAACATATATGTACATACATGAATATTTAAAAAAAAATTAAGTTACTTCTAAAAACCAAAATATTTGAACAATTAAATTAAAATTTGTTAATTTTCTCAAGGAAAACAGCAAAAAGGAAATTATTTATCGGGTGAAGAATTGATCACTGGAGAGTGAATGGGAGGGAGGTAAGAAGAGTGATAGAAAAAGGAGACGCTAAAATTGGTTTAATTTAATAATAAAATTTGGAAGAATTTTATAATTTGCTACTATTATTTTGTGACTCGATTTAAAGCGTGGTATTTAAGCTGTGTCGTCTGCTTCTTCTGCCTTCTCTTCAGCTTTTGTTTTGTTTTCGCGTACATTAAAAAAAAATAAAACAACAAAACTCAAGTGCAATCATCTTGTGAACCGGTTTATGCCATCCTTGGCACACACACACACACACACACACACATACAGAACGCTAAGAGAGCGCTCTTCTGAGAGTATTTGTGTGTGTATGTGAATGTTTTGGAGCCACACTTCGTGCCTGGACTTGACGACCTTCAGATTGGCTCACAAAGACCGCGACGCTCCCACACTCAGTCCCCCATCCACCTGCCCCTCACCACTTCACCCAAGAAGCTTCCGCTTTCGGCGTTATTTAATTTGCAAGTCTTTTAGCCACTATTAACACTAGTACCATGAACTACTTAATTATATTTTTCTGTTTGTTTATTTTAATTGAAACAAATTTATTGTGACGTCTTTCAAAATTCACAATTGTCGCAATACCAACTCCACTCCACTCCCTTTCTCACTTCAACAGTCTCCTCACTCTCTTGTACACTCTCTGCAAATGTGAAACACTGCTTTGCCGACAGTGTGAGAGCGCACACAGTTATAGCAAGCGAGCCAGCGTGTGTATTTGCTTACTCGCTCTCACTGTCGTCAACTCGCTCGCACGCTGTCGCTGGCACGCTCCATCTCGCTCACACTTTTAGAGCCATGCGCGGCCATCCGTTGGCTTTGACCAATGCTGTCTTTTTTCGTACGCTTCTGTTGGCTGTCGCAAAGAGAGCGGGGCAGCAGAGAGGCAGATGCCGATGACGCTGACAACGACGACAACGCTGGGCGACATATTTCACTGTGTCACATTGTGTGTGTGGGTGTGGTTGGGTGGAGGCGACAGTGTGAGTGAGAGAGTGCGAGCGAGTGAAAGAGAGAAGGCGACGCCGACCGCGACAATACCACACTTCGGCACTCATCATGGGGCTTCGTTGGCTCCATTGGTTGATGTCGTTGTTATTGTTGTTACTGTTGTCGTTGTAGTTGTCGTCGTGAGTGCCCAAGTGCGTGTGGGAAAAGGAACGCTGTATATATCTACAATGTGCACGTGTATACGTGTATGCTTATAAGTCTGCAACAGCAATAACAACAACAACAAGAGTTGGGAACGGGACATTCAATAAGGGAATAAGCGACAGTTATTTACTGCTTGCTTTACATAGAAACTACATATCTCTGCTTTACCTAGAACTACACACACTCACACACATGCACAAAATGTCAATCAACCTCTAAATACATAAGCAAAACAGAAACAAATTTCGGAATTCTTCTGATTGCGTTTCTTGCACATTTTCTTAAAGTTTTCCAGTTCTCCATCTTTCAAGCATTCCAACATTCCAGTTTGTCTCTCCAAGTTCCTTTCTCTTTGGCAAGTTTAACGGTAATTAGTTCTAAGTCAACTTAAACTCACTTAATTACTTTTCAAAAACTTTCGTTTACTTTATTCGACCAAAATAAACACAAATTTGAGGTTAGCTTCGCCGCTTTGAGGTTAAAATCGACGAATAAGTACTGTAAATAACATTAAAAGCGTTCGATGAAGACTTTAACTAAACTTTATTATAGAAACTATAACTTGTTTAAAGCAAAATATCCTTTTTAAAGCGGTTCAAACAGTAGGAAATATTTTGATAGATTTGGAATTCTTGTGCTTTTATAAAATTATTGAAACTATTAGAAGTTTCTTAACTTAAAAAAAACAGTTAATGTGCTAGAATCAATTTTGACGGATTTTAAGTTAACTTAAAGATTTTTTTTTTAAAGAAATTATTATTATTATTTTAATTTTAAAAATGGCGTTTTGTTAAACAAATTAAAACGATTAACGTCAATAATTTTCTACATTTGATAGACTTTAAGCATTATACTACAGTAACAAATAAATAATGATTAAAAATTTTACATAAATTACATTTAAAACTACAAAAAGTTTGAAGATTTTTAATAAAATACGGAAAAGCAAATTTTGTTGATAAAAAAATGCACCCAAATTACTTCAGTATTTTTTTCAAAGCCAAAAAAAAATAAACAAAACAGTTTAAAACAAATATACATAATATAAAACTACAAGACTTTAAGCCTTAAGATAAAATATTAACTTAGCTTAACTTTCCCAAAAAACTAGTTTTAACATTTTTCTGAAAACTTTATTTTTGTGGTAAATTTAATAACAAACTTTAAGATGGAAGTTTGCGTAAACTCTTCGCTCTTGGGCAACATTTACTGCACTTCAAATTTTAGTCTCTTAAAGATATTCAATTTAATTAAATCCAAAAACTTTAATTAAATTCCAAATTAAATAAAAAAAAATGCCGACGGCAATAGATTTTCAAATCACAAATTTTCCACAGCAACACAAAATTTTCCAATGATTTTTCTTCAATGTTTAGTCAAATAAATTTTCTACTTTTTTCTGTGCTATTTTGGAAAATTTATTTTGATTTTGTTTTCACTCGTTTTCTGAATGCAATTGCTAAATAAATGTTGTGTGAAGTATTTCAACAGAGGCGACTATGTGTGTGTGGGTGTGTGTGTGTGTGTGTAAATGCGAGCAGATTTTGTGGCTAAGAAATCGCTTAAAGTGGTTTAATTAAATTTGATTATTGAACTGCACATATATCAACGCATGTGCACATATACGGATACAGTTGCACATATGTATACAAACACAAACACACGTCTGTGTATGTGTGAGTTTATGTATTTGCACTTAAAGCTTGAAGATGTCCAGCGAGCGCAGATACAGTTACAAATGTGGAGCTAAAGATAGAGCAGCACACACACACATGCACGCACACTTTGATGGCACCCATGGACACTCTGTTGTGGATTAAAGCGACGAAGTCGAAGAGAGGGCAGCATGCAAGAGAGCAGAAGAGTGCGAGAGGGAGCGGCAGCTGCTTGTGCTCTCGTTATTAATTATTTCATTAGTGCACACTTGATTCGTATCCCTTTCCACTCCTCTCACACACACCAACCCACTAACAATGCTGCCAATCACACGCTGGCCAGCGGCCATATGAAACAACAGATACCCTACAAACAAAAAAAATACATATTTAACATTTGCACAGCAATTTCCTTTATATTTGTTATGCTTTTAAAGTAACTCAACAATTTTAATTTAACAACATTTCAACCAATTGCTCTCAGTTTTGTCAGCAGTCCGAACTCTGTAGAGTATACCCGTCTAGCGCTCAAAGAGAGCAAATTTATAAAGAGCGCACCAAGCTGCACTCTTAAGAGCGAACAGTTGTACACATTTTTGAACTGCTTGCTTAAACGGTTCGGTTCTCTCTGCACGCTGTATGTGTGTGCGTTGCTTGCTTATGGGCTGGGCATGAGCGAGAGTAAGGGAGCAAGCAATAGATACACGCACAGAAACGAATGGACACTTGCGGCGCACAGTATATGTATATACATGTATGTGAGTGAGTGTGTGTGCCACCAGTGGCCGTTCAGTGAATGCAATGCTTGTGAGAGCGGCGCTTTGCTTGTGTGCGTGTATGTGTGTGTGCGTACGTTTTTATTTTGGCTTATGCTTGTCTTAACTCGCCGCGAGGTGGCTCTCGGTCCACGAGTCCAACAAAGCACACGAGCGCCAAACACTGTCCACAACGACAATAACAACAGCAACAACAACGACGACGACAGCAGCAGCAGCAGAAGTAGCAGCAGCAGCGACGGCAGCAAGAGCCAGCAACCGCGACGGCGACGGATGACGACGACGTTTGGATGTGATTTCAAATAGTAAAGTCGAGTTGCCGCTGCCGCATCGCCATCGCAGCAATCGCATCGCAATCGTAATCGTAATCGTCGTCGTCGTCGTAGTCGTTGTTGTCTCTCTTGTGAACTGCCTTACCGCCGATATTGTAGCCGCCGCTGCTGCTGCTGCTGCCGCTGTTGTAGCTGTGGTGGCTGTGGCTGCACTGTCGCCCAGACTGCGCTGCCGCCACTGTCGCAGTCGCTGTCGTTGGCGTTCCTCGTTCTCATCACCATCGTCGTCGTCGTCGCTCTCGTTGTCGTCGTCGCTGTCGTTGTCGTCGTTTTGTGTATGTTCTCCTGTACGTTCTGTTCTTTCTGATTCTGTTCTGTTCTGTTCGATTCTGTTCTGTTGTGTTCTGTTTCTGTTTTGTTGTTGTTGCTGTTGCGCGCGCGCGTCTTGTTTTGCCGTCGCTAAAACGACTGAGCGAAAATAGCAAACAATTTAATTGCAAAATAAAAACAGCAAAAAATAATGTAAAAATCACAACAAATTCTTAAACTTTATTTAAATTTAAAAATATAACAATTTTTAATTTATTTACTTGATTTTTTTGCTGTGGTGCGTTAACAACAAAAACAAAAATTTAAACAATTTACTACAATTTACAAGTTTAATTTTTTTATTCATTTGTTTTTTCTTGTGTGTTCAAAAATTGTGATAAATGCAAAAAATGCAAAAAAAAAATGTATTATCAAAAAAATGCAAAGTGAAGCAACTTTATCTTGTTCTTCTTCTTCTGCTGCGCCTGGACATAAAACAGGACTGCCCCTAAACACACACACACTCACACAAATGCACACCCCCACCCCACAGAAAAGAGAGACACTCAGCGCTATATATACGTGTGTGTTAGTGAATGTGTATGTGTGTACATAGCAGACGTCGCCTTGTTATGTACAGGACGAAAGCATAAAAAATGACTACCCTCAAATTGTCGCCACTGGCTGAGACCAGAAGTTGCTGTTGCTGCTGTTGTTGTTGTTGTGGTCGTAGGGTTTGCTCTGCTCGGCAGCAGCAAGCTAGAGGACACTGCAGGACAGCAAGAGAGGGGACAACACCACCACCATCGCCACCTACAACGACTGTAAACTGCCTTCCTATTCCAACACTGCTTGCATTCGCATTCCAATTGCCAATGCCTCGCTCTCGCTCTCACTGGCACAATAAACATACTCACTTACACACAAGCACAGGCACACATACACAAGTGTCGCCCGTCGTTTGTCGCTTGTCGCTGCTGCTGCCATCGTCGTCGTAGTCGTCGCCTTTTGGTCTTCTGCTTCGTCATTTTGTGCGTCCTCTGGATTGGTTTCAACGATTCAATTGCGTTCGTTTTTTATTCTTCCTCCCCCTCTCATTCTGTTTGACTACTTGTGTGCGTACGTGTGTGTGTGTGTGTATATTTGTTCTCGATTCGATTGGATTACATAGTCGACGTCGCTGCCTGTCGCCTTTGCTGCCTTAAGGTAGTGTGTGTGGCCTGCGTAATTTTTTTTGCTGTCCCTTAGCATCTGCCCCCAACTTCCTTTCCATCTTACCCGCACACACTGCTTCCTTCTCCATTACCTTTTCGCACGACGACGACATTTCGTTTTTTGAGATTCGCTTTTTGCCCCTGCTTGTGTATATAAATGAATGTGTGTGTATGTGTGTGTGGGTTCTTTAATATTGTCGTCGAGTGTCATTGGTCGAAGGCAAACGCGAGCAGCGCTGCTATCGTCGACGTCGTCGCATATTGTCGCAAAACCTTCGTCTCAGTACATTTTTGTTGCTTTTGTCGTTCTTGTCGTTGTATGTATGTATTTATTATTTTATTTTTTTTTTGGTTGGCTTTTGGTTTTGCTGCTGCCTCGTCTTCTTCAGCTTCTTCTTGGTCTTGTTGTTCTTGTGCGCTGCTGGCTTTTTATTAGAATCCGTGCAAAGTAGTGGAGAGAGTGGAGTTAAGTGGAGAGTGGAGAGTGGAGAGCGAGAGTGAGAGAGTTGCGGATATGACTTTGGGATGCCTGCTGGCCGAGCGAGTTTAAGGGCCAATGCGGAGAGGAGCAGTGCGCTCGTGGACGGGGGCGTGTGCACCCAAGTAGCCGAATGAGTTTTTGATTGTGTGTGTCGTCGTCGTCGTCATCGTCGTCTGTGTCGTTGGCGTTGTCGTTGTCGTTGCCGTTGTCGTCGTAGTCGGTGTCGGGTGCGGGTGTGTGTTTGTTGTTTGTGTCGTTTGTGCCGTATGTGTGCCTGTGTGAGTGCTTGTGCGTGTCTGTGTGTGAGTGAGAGAGCGCATTAGCCAGTGCCTGCATATACGTATATGCCAGTATGTCTGCATGTGCGCGTGCGAGCGAGTGCAAAGTGCACAAAAGTTTTGCCAGGCACAAAAATGGCGACAACAGCAGCGACAACGACAACGACAACGGGCAATAGCAGCACCAACAGCAGCAGCAGCAACGACACCAGCAGCAGCAGCAGCAGCAAACGTCGCCGTCGCTGTCGCCGCAACAAATTTTGTGTCGTGCGATTTTATAACCGTTTTTAAAAGCGGCGGCGTTGCTGCTTCTGCCTGTCGCACAAAAAAACGGACGCGGACGGACAATTGACTAAGCAGCAACAAATACAAACACACCGACAACACACGCGATGACAAACAGCAGCAGCAGCAGTAACGACTACAGCACTGGCCATAATAATAATAACATTTGTTACCAACAAAAAATCAAAATTAACAAAATCGAATTAAATAAATTGCGCAAACATTTGATTGCTAATAACACAAAGAGTGTATGTGTGTGTGTGTGTGTGTGATTTGCAGCATTAACTTGGCTAAAAGCAAAAGAACTGTGAACTCGTTTTTGTCGTTAGCCAAACTCGAGTTGAAAGCAAATTATAACAACAATAACATCAATTTACAGTTAAACAACAGCGATAACAATACGCACACATTGTCATAAACATAAACAGAATTATAATTGTAATTATAATTATAATTATAATTATAATGATAGCTATGATGTGATTAGAAAAGCTCTAAAGCTGTGAAAAGAAAGGAAAACGAAAACAAAAAGGAAAATAAATCAAGAAAATCAACAAAAATGCTCAACAACAACAGCAACAACTACAACAAGTAATTGCAGCTAAGTGCACACATACATGTGTATGTGCGTCTGTGTGTGTGTGTGCCTCATACAACAAATAATAATAATTATAATAGTAAAAATAATAAAATTCAAACTTCCAATTAAGCACAACTTTGGCGCAATTGACGAAACCAACGAAAAAAATTATAAATAAAAATATAGAATAAAAACAAAACATAATTAAGCCAATAAATACTTAATAAAATACTTAAAAAATAACACAACAGCTAAAAGGAGTTTACTACACCTAAAAAAAAGTACTAAGAAATTTAGGAAAATCAACCTCAACCATAGGTAAGTTTAACACTTAATCTATATACATTTTACATGTTTTTTGATTTAATGATTTAATTTATGAAATAAATTTAGATTTATGGGAAACATAGTAATGATGACTTTGCGGTAATATGCGAAGTTTTACTTAAAGAAATTTACTTTTTTTTAAATATCTTTTAAGTAATTGTTTACTCTGGGCGTAATTCTAAGGCTTTAAAATATTTTCGAAAAGCTTTAATCTACTTTTGACATAAAATATAGACTAAAAGTATTACCTTAAAGTTACTTTTCGGTATCTCGTTCTTAAAAAATCTGTTCTGAGCTACAGGGAAAAATTGCACTAGAAAAGTTAACTTTAAAATGCTTTCAAAGGTTTTCAAAGCTCTTTAAAAATATTAATCTTTGCATAATATGTCTCAATTATGTCTGTTGATTTCACTTTAGTAATTCTACTCTATGTGGCTGCTAAAATGTGTTCTTACACTTGTTTACCTGGAGCTTTTTATGAACTTTTTAAATAAGAATCAAAGCAAAAACTTATACAGTGTACAAATATAAGTTTGGACTTGAAACTAAATGGCTTTAAGTGCTTGGTTTTAATTATTTCAATTTTATATATCTATACATTATTGAAACTTACACAAAAAGCTCTCAACGTTTAGTTGTAGAACGATATATTTCCAGTAGAAAAGATTCAAAAATGTATTATTGTTACAGCGAGATAAAAAGATTCGTAATTTTTGGTTAAAATTAAAATCTACAAAGTAAAAAATTTTTTTAGGCTTTTTAAAGCCTTGACAGAATTTTCTAATGGAAAAGGCTTCTCTTTAAATCCAATTAGCATTTATACATCTATTGTAAACAGTTTCCAATTTGAATTATGAAGATATTAGAATTATTTAGAAAATTGTAAATACATTTTTAAAAATATTACGACTACTGCTAACATTATTACAAAATTTAATTAAAATACTTGTACAAATTTAAATTAAAGTATTTTATCAATTTAAATACTTTGCCATTCAATAAATCGTAAACTGAAATTGTTTTTTTGCTTAGTGCTTTGCAAGTGTTTGAAACGTTTTTGGCTCAAACTGTTCCACTGTCCAGTGTCTGTCCAACTGTCCCACTGTCTCTCTGTCAACACTCTGCGTGTGGGATGCCAAGAATTGTTTCAATTTCGCTCAGATTGTCTTAATATTTACGATCACAAACATACATATACATATGTATATACATATGTATACATGCACACACATATATATATATATATATATATATTTAGTATTTGCCTTTGTCAAATCGCATAGCTCGAAATAACCACAAAGAACATGAGAAAGAGACAGAAGGAGTAGGAGACTCCCTCTCTGTCAGAGTGGGTGAGGGTGTGCTGCGGAGTGATGGGGATGTGGCTATAACTATATAGCCATATAATCGCTTGTTCGTGAGCTGTAAACACAGGCATTGTAAATTTACACCATGCTTATAATTAGCAATAGAACGGCAGTTGACTTTTTTTAGACCCTGTACTCTTAACAAGTAAAGGGTCTTTTAGTTTTGTAGGCATACATTTTTTTAGGCAGTAACCGGTTTGTCTATAAAGTGTTGTTCGTCTTTAAGAACTCCCGATCTTGGAGACTGTAAGAGTTAGAACTACAAAAATTGGATGGAGAGCCCGTCCATGCATTAGATATGTTAAAATTGTTTTGAATTTCGGCCACGCCCCCTTTATCAACATCTGATAACAAGTATAGCAACTTCAGTGAAAAATAAGTGCTTAGTTAAGAAAACTGCAGTTTTTTATTAAGAAATATTTCATGCAAACTCACTAATACATATAAAGTATGATTTTATATGTATTTATAAAATATAGCTAGCATCAGCCAACTATATAATATAATTCCCAAAGCCGAAATCAATGAAAAGCCAGTGAATAGTAAAAAGAACTGTTGTGTTTAGTAAGCTATCTGAATCAAACTTACTCAATTTGCATATAAGATGACTTCTAATAAATATTTTAAGTAAACAATAAGTATAACTAAATAAATTCGTCTAAAAAGCTCTCAAATTGCTAACTGCAAAAAAAGTGCGCGGTCTTTTACAGTCGGTGGTCTTCACTGTGGCCTTTCCCACCAGTTTACTGTCCAGTCGTTGTCGGCATTGTTACTGTTGCTGTTGTTGTTGTTGTTGTGATCTTTTGTTCAGTCTCGGTTTGTAGTGCTAAAAATGACAGAAATGCCAAGAAACCACATTATGGAACTGAAATCATCGCACCCAACTTCACTGCACTTCTCTTCCCTTCCCCTTGTCCCCCTTCTCTGCCCACACTCGACCGTCTCCTCCCCTTTGCTGCGCTTTTCTGTCTCTGTCGCTCTTTCTTGCTTGATTGCCAGCCATAATTGTCGTTCAGGCGTTGACGCTTGACGCCAACTTCAGTGTCTCCTTCTCCACCTCTCCTACTCCTTCTCTTCTCTTCTCCAACTTCTCGCCCCCCCCACTCCCCTTTTGACTAATGCATCAATGCACCTGCAGCTGCAACGATCCATGCTAACTAACCAGACAAAAACAACAACAAAAACAACACAAAAACAACACAAAAACACAAACAAATAAAAAAACCTCAACAATTTTTTATTTGTCGCCAACCACATAAAAAAAAGAATAAGAAGATAAATATTGACAAATTGCTGATAAACAAGCCGATTAGCAGACTGTCGCCACCTAGCGGCCGAACTGAGCACAAATCATTAATTTTAATCATTTGTTTGAGTTTTTATTTTATATTAACAAATTTCAAAGCTAGAAATTCGCCATTTCTTACATAACATTGAGCTAAATTTTTTATAAAAATAAAAAAATAATTAAAATATTAAATAAATAAAAATAAACAGTAAAAATAAATTAAATATTACAAATTTTATAATTCGAATCTGAAAGTGTCTAAGAAAACTCTAATTTGATTTATTTTCTAAAAAAAAACCATGAAAACTATAATAATATTTATATTTATAGCGTTAAAAAAAAAATCAAGAATATTAATTATAAGAGAAAACATATTTCTGTCAACAATAAATAAAGAATTAATAACCACAAATGATTTAAAAAAGCATTTATTATTGACATTGACAATGACATTGATAATAGGAATCACAATTGGAAGAAATATCTATTCTGTAGTAGATAAAAGTTATATTTCTGTTGATTAGAGCTATAGTAAAAGTTAAATATAATTGATTAAATTTTTTAAAATACTCAAAATGACTTTAGACTATGTATGTTGCTAACTAAAGCTTAATGTCAATGATAATGCCAATTAAATTGATAACATTTACAAAAGCAAACAAATTTGAAGGCCTTTAAAATAAAAACAATTACGAAAACTTATTACTAAACAAATGACATAACAACAACATGTAGTAAATTATTCTCTAAGTCACACAATTCTTAAATAAAAAATATAACAAAAGGTAATACAAATTTAGAAATTATTCTCAATACATACAATAAAAATTAACATTTGCTAATAATATTAAAAGTAACGCCAAAAAGCGACTTTGTGATTGTTAGATATATTAAAAATATATACAAAATAAATTAAAAAATACTTTATTTAATAATAATAGATAGCATAATAAAATATATAATAACAAATTATTATCGCTAAAACAATGCTAATAATGACTACAACAGTGGCAATTAAAAGTTCAGATTCTTATAAGAAGAAACTCGTAAAAACTAAACAAGTAGCACTAAGGAAAATTAACATAACAATGCATTAATTTTAACAAGATTAATTTTGCTAAAAAAAAAAACATTGAAAAAAACAAGCGCATAGAAAAGGAAAATCTAAATTACTTCAATAAAAACCAAATCAAGTTTTTTGTAACATTTAAAAATGATTTTGCTTTAGAGCTATAAAAAAGAGGACAAAAATTACTTAAAATACACTGATCAAAATAAAGTATTCTAACTAAACGAGCATAAATTTTAAACCTTAAAATTGTGGTCTTTAAGCAAAAAATTCTGGAATTTCCTTCAAAATCTCTGAAGTTTCCCTTGCCAAAACTTTTTTTTTCAAAATGTTTTCACAAATTTATAATTTCTATGTTATTTTAAATTAAATAATTATTTTTAAATCAAAAGGTTTTTTTCTTAGTTTAGAAGTCTCAATTTTAAGCTGAATATGTGATGTTTTTAAGCACCGTCTTTTGCAAGTGTATTTATCAAGAAAGTGTATAGTAAAGAAATTGATTGATTTTGGAAAATAATTTATTAACATCGTTAAAAGTTGGCAGTGTCAAGCTTAAGCTTTTTTTTATTTAAGTTTATGCAGAAAAGTCGGCGGGAAAAAGCGTTAAAAGCGTTAATTCCTTGATGGACCTTGATCCGGTCATAACTCACCATTCAGATGAGACGATCATCAGCTGCAATAACAAGTTGCAACTTGCACGGCACTTGCAGCACTGTCGTTTCTCTCGCCCTGTCCCTCCAGAGCCCTTTTTAGTTTGTTGCCGGTTATTAATTAGCATATTTCGTCATGAATTAGCAAGCTAAAGTCAGTTTATAATGAGGTGGAAAGACATTTCGTAACAGGAGGGGGGATAGAGAGAGGGAATGAGTGAGGTGGAGGAAAAGAGAGGCAAGACGATCGTGCTGGCGTCTGTAAGCGATACTCGATGGAACCCTTTCCTGAGAGCCCTACGTTCTTCTTCGTCCTCCCTGCTCGGTTCTCCGTCCTCCACAGGACAATAATCATTTTGCACGCTCTCTGTTTCAAGTTGAGTTTCCTCTTCTCTGGTTCTTCTTGCTGGCCGGCGGTGGCACAACATGAAATTGCAACCAGCAGCAAAAACAAGAACAACAACATTACACACACACACACAGGCACACCCTTGCAGGGGTGGGGTGTGGAGTACACTGAAACAACGGACATTCACATGCCGACATGTTGTCGTTGTCGTCGTCTTCGTTGTTGTTGTTGTTGCCTGCTCAGCGCCAGCTCAGTCATAATCCGTTGAATCTGCTTCTTTTTTTTTATTTTGTATTTTGCTCCTTGGCCCGCGGCGATGCCCGCGGTAACCGCATGCACCCGCGCCCTTACAAATAATTGCAGTGTCGCCGTTGCACAGTGGGACCAAAGCAGAAAAATACTTAAGCAGAAGCACTCGGAAGAATGTTATAAGTTAAAGTGTACCAAAAACGTTGATATACTTAAAACAATATTTCTTAGCTCTAACTAAACGTATCGATATTTATCGATAGACAGTAATATCGATAAATATCGATAAGTTTAGTTTTACGTAAGCTCAACTTTTTGACAATTAAAACTTACTATATTGCAATTGGCTAGAGTTTGGTACATTGACTGCTGAATTTGTCTATCGTTATGCAGTGAACTATCGATAACTTTTATTAAATAGCTTTAAAAAGTTAAAAATATTATTAAAAATACTATGAAATCTTTGTTTAAGTTGATGCTGAATTTCAAATGTGTGTTTAATTCGTCAAACGGCTTGCCGCTCAACGAAAAATCAAAATCGATAAATATCGATAAATAAAATAAGTGTGCAAATTTGTTTAATGATACTTATAATCGATAATGCTATCAATTCTGCCTGTTTTTAATTTATTTTTGTTTTGGGCTTAAGTAGGCGTTCGTTTATCGACTTATCGATAGGTTTGTCAACGAACTGAGCTTAAATTTGAAATTTAATGCAAAGGATTATGAGCGTAATTTATGCAGCTTAAAATTGAGTTTTGTTTTTGGAATGCAAAAACGCACGAAAAGCCAATTTGTGGCACGAACATAAAGAAAAAGAGAGGAAGAGAGTGAGAGAGTGAAAGAGATGGAGTGTGGCAATTGTTAAACTAGGTTTATCGTTTAACGTCAAGTGCATGTGTGTGTGTGCTTGTGTCTGTGTCTGCGTAATCCGCTTGCTAATCCCAATCGACTTTAACTAGCTTTAACTACAATATTTATGCACTTTGGCTAATTGCAGTGCATTTGCGAACCACTGTGCACAGCGAGTCACCAGATGTTCAAAACTCAATGTACATACTACATACGTGGTTATTCTGCTTCTTCTTCTTCTATTTCTTGTTGTTATTGTTTTTATTTTTGTTGTTGTTATTATTACGATCCGTTTCGATCCGATCCACATTTCGATTCGGCGACAGACACAACCCTGGTCAAAAGCGAAAAAAAAATAAGAGAAGAGTTAAAGCCATGGCCGAAAGGAGAACGATAAAGACGACAATTCGAAGCTTGTGTGTCAGGTGCGCGTTGTGCCGCGAATGAAACAATTTATTGCACTCGCCGCGCGTTTTTGGTGTCTCGCCTTCTCTTCCCCTCCTTCCTCCCATCTCCTTGTCCCTCCTGTTGTTGTGGCTGGCTTTAAATTGAATTTTCCCGCAAAAGCTTTGTGCAGAAAACGCCATTTCAAAGTCTTTTTATGCCGCATACCCTTGATAATTACGCTGTAGCGAGTCCACCCATTAGAAAATAACTTGTCTTAAAAATATAAACTGTACATGTGGCAACTTTTAGACTTTAAGTCACAAATCTTATAATAAAAAAAAATTTAATAATTAAAAAAAAATAAATTGTACGTTATAAAAATTTCAAAACAAATTTAATCAGTCAATAATAATCAATATTAAAATGTTCAAAACTTTAAAACATAATTATAAGCCACATCAAAAGTAAAATACATTTTTTTTCGAGTCTTTTTAACCTCCAAAAATATAATATTCATGATTCAAAACAAATATTTAAATAAATACATTTTCCTATAATACCTAAGCTATCCAATACAGGGTAGCTTTCAGTCTAGCATCTACAATGCCCCCCACTTTTACTTGCGTATTGTTTCCATTTCTCTTTTTGCGCAAAACATAAAGAAGGAAAAAATTGAGTGAGTAATAAATGGTTAGGGGAGATCAGGAAATAACCCAACTACAGGCAGAACGAATGCGTAAAATTGGCCAAAAATGATATAAGGATCAGTAGGATCTCAATTGGCATCTCGTCACGGCACTCAACAAAACTTGAGTTAACTGCCGAAAATACAAAGAAACAAAAAAATGTAACGTAATATTAATAATAACAATAATGCAAAAAAAATAAGTAGTCTCTCATAATTATCAAAAGATACTTTGTAAGTGCGGAAAATGGCGTCTGTTTGCACAGATCGTGATATGGTTGATGAGGGAGTTTCGTAAAAGTAAAAAGTAAAACAAGATAGAGATATATACGCAGATAGCCATAATAGCGGTACTTAAGATTGGAATATAAGAGTATAGATCGAATAAAATGAAATAATTGTTAAGTGAGAAATTTTGCAAAAAAAAGTTTAGTAAATAATGAAACATAGAAATACTTTGTGCATATTGTTAAAAGTACTTTATTAGAGTTTTCTTATAGTCACCAAATACAAAACAAAAGAAATGCAGAGCATTTAAAAAAATTTGGTCTTTATACCTTAAAATACTTAACTAGTTCTTTAGGTGGGAAAATTAGATTAAGCTGTTTGTTAATATTTAAAATTGTAAGAAAAGTGTTAGTTAATCGAGTCTACTGCTGAACACTCTGTTCTTGACCTATAGCGAAGCATGTCGCATAATTAATATGATCAGCCCTATAAAAAATAATCCTAAAACTGTTTTCAATTTCGAAATGAAGGTAGTAAAAGCCTATAAGTACTTTTTCTAATGTTTTAAAGCTTAATAATTTCATATCTGCTGATTATTTATTTCATTTTTTTCCAAATTCTGCATTTTGCAACACTGCCAACGATTGATTAGAGCCACATGACGTATGCGTAACATTTCAGTTCGACGCTAATCAGTTGAATTCATTTATTTGCAGCAACTCCCGCTCTCCTTCCCTACCGGCTTCCTTTTCCCACTCGCTCCCTTCTCTACTCTCCCTAGTCGTCTGTCATCTGCCTTGCTGTGAATTAAATCTTGAATCAACTTTTACATGAATGTGTTTAATTTTGTCCCGGACTTGCATGCTGGCATCTCGTCAATCAAAATTGCAATCGCGATCACAATAACCCGCTGCTCGCTAGCCATAAAAATCCCCATCTCTATCTCACTCTACCCTAAGCCTCCTTCTCTCATTGAACGTTTTGTGTACTTGTCTCCCTCTCGCTGATTCACTCGCTGACGGCCTCAATAGGGTCGCGGTTCAAGGTAAAAAAAACAAGACAACTACGGAATACTATCTGTATATACAATTGCAATTGCAGATACAAATACAAATAGAGATACAGATACAGATACATTGGCACTCGAAGAGTCTTTAATCGTCGCTGCCTCAAATAATAAGCAAAAATCAAATTGCTTCGATTTGTCTACGAGGAAAAAAGGGGAAAACATGCGTTCAACAGACGCAGATACAAATACACAAGCACAAACAGAAACAGATACAGATACATTTATGAGTAACGACTACGGCTACAGATTTATGCGTATATAATTCAGTTTGATTTTGTTTCTCTCTTCTCACAGTTTCATACTAAAAATCAATTCAGAGTCACAGTCAAAGTCACGAGGCCGTGAGAGATTGCCAACTTCAGTTTTAGCTTCAACTCGAGACTGAAATTCAAATTGTATCTGTGTATCTTTGCATCTTTGTCTCCACATCTCCATTTCCAATTCCATTACGATCGATCGGCTCATCTCTGACAAGGTCAATACAAAAAAATAACCAAAAATAATTACCGTGCCTCAATTTAATACAAAAAAACAACTCAAAATACCAATCTAATTTTTTGTTTAATAACTGAAAAGTGTGTGGGATGAATCAGCAGTTGAAATTGTTCTTGTTGTTGGCCAAATCAACTCTCGACCGACAAAAATCAAAGCTAATCAAAGCTTTGGCATTCTTCACTTTTCATTTCGTATAGTTTTCTGCTGCCCATTCCTGGCACTTTGCCCGTTCTGTGCGTATCCGTAAGATACAACATGTATCTTCTTGGGATACACATGTGCAATTATAAGTCAATAAATACTTTGCAACATGGCCAGCTTTCTATTTGTGGCTACAACAAAGCTTTCTGAGTGTTTGTTGTATGCACACAAATATTATCATAGTGCTTGCCACAACCAAAGCAACACACCTATCAAATTGTCCGAGTGTCGGAGCTGCCAGTACTACAACTGTGAATCATAAAAACATTTTAAGTTCGTTCACAATTAAGTTGTAATTTCAATTGCAATTGCGCTAGAACTACTTGGGAATTACAAGCGCATTTTGTTGTTCTTGAAATTTAGTGTTCAATCCTATTCGCTGCTCAATTACTCGAAAGTTTAATAGCTTAATAGTTACTTACCTTAAAATTATATAGAATGCTGTCTTTTTTTAATTTAATTTTTTTATGTGCACAATTATTAATTGGAAAATAAGTTAATGCTTTGAATAAATTTCTTAAAATTTAAAAACTAGAAAGTTGTGTGTAAAACTAAAAACTAGTCAAAAAATTGCTGAATAAATAGAGAAAATTAAAAAAAAAATATTTTTCTAGAGTTTCATATATTTTTGAAGTTGTTTAAGCTCCTGTAAATAAACAAATCTATGCTTTTATTAAGAATTCCGTAAATTTTAAGTCAGCTTAAATATAGAAGCCTAGTCCACTTAAAATAAAATACATTAAAAAAACTAAATGTAAAATAAATAATTTTATTTGCAACTAATTCGGTAGTTAATCAAACAATGCAAGTAAATCACATGTTTTTATTGAGAAATTGAATCGTAATTAAGCCAACACTAAAGCTACTTGCTGTGCTTTGAGTTTAATGACAAAATGATGCTATTAAAGTGACCTGCATTGTATTGTGCTTAATTTGTTTCTTCATCATTTTAATGTATTTCAGTTGCGGGTTTTGTCGCCTGTCGCTTTGCTTTTCTTCGGTGTCTCTTGGTGTGCGAATGTGTGTGTGTGTGTATGTGTGTGTGTTGCGGCGGCTTGAAAGATTAAATGTTTTGTAATTTTGGCTAATTTGTGACATGCGCGACCTTAATGGCTTCTTTTCACATCGTAAACTCGCATCAAGTCGGCGTTTAATTGCTCTCCAAAAGACAGAAAAAAATACACCATAACATAGAATAGCTACAGATTCAGTGCTCTGTTCACAGTTTCAGTTTCTTTAGCTTTTGGCCAAGTCTCTAGGAAACAGTTGACAATTCGCTGCGCTGTGGGAAAATCCTACAGTTTTGTGACGATGCGAACATGGAAATGAAAATAAGAGATACAAAAAAAGACAGAGTTGGAGATGGAGACATATAAGTTGGAAATGTGAAATTAATTATGCATTTTTGATGGCTGAGAAATTAATGTTTTGGCCGCTTGTTGTAGTTGTTGATAGTGTATTGTTGTTGGTTGTTGGTTGTAGGTTGTTGGCTGCTGATGTAGTCGTCATCGTCATGGGACGCTTGCAGCGCTTTGGGGGCTTTTGGCTAAGTAATATGCTTTTATATTCAAATTATCACGCATGCCAAAGTAGATTCCACAATGAGTTTGTTGTTGTTGTTGTTGCCTGGCGGTGAAAGAAAGCCCAAAACAACAACAACAGCAACGCAACCAAGTTGAGCAATTTCTCAGTTTGCTGCCTAAGTTTTAACGAGATGCGCTGATGATGCCCAGGGGCAATAACAACAACAATAAGGCTCTAATCGAGTGTGCTAGACTAAAAGATACCCTCTTAACATGTCATTTTTGTTTTTAAAGTTTGTATTTCGCATTAAAGTATTAAATTAGAAGTATTAGATTAAATTGTGTGACTTGGACTTAAACTCTGTTCTTCTAACAGTTAAGTCTGATACAAAGTTACAGTTTACTCTATGAATATTTTTAATATTAAATTAATATTAATATTATATAACATTATTTCTGATACTCTTTTTTATCTATAGATATTTATAATGTATTTCATTAAAAATTGTAAGTAGATTTCTTCTGTAAAGTTTGTTTATATAAACGTTTTATAACCTTTTTCTTCCTTCTTCTGCTAGTTTTTTAGAAAATAATTTGATTAAGTTAAAACTTTTATATGACTACTTGTATACAAACATTTTCTTTTAGCTTCTTGAAGAATATTTATTGAAAATACCGATAAGTTAATGGAACTTCTAAATATGCTCTAAATGCTTTTTAAACAGTTGTTTTGTTTTTAACTTGTTATCAAATATGTAACTATTAAATAGAAGATCTTAAATGACAAAATTGATCCCAATTTTCGTATTTCTTGTCTTATTTGAATAGCTATTGGATTTGACCATCACACATACAAAACTAAAACACCCACTACCTTACACACTCTTAGAAAAGCAGGGTATTATAATGCGAGCTAACTTGCAAAATTTGTTGATTTTTTGTGCTCTGATTGGTTTTTGCTGCTGAGGCCGGTCTGCAATTAGTTGTCGGAAAATTAAAGCCAGTTTTTGAAGGCGGCAAACGTTCAAGGTCATGTCCTCGGGGGAAAATAATACTTCCGAGTCGAGTCGAAGTTGGACTCGGAGTTGGAGTCTGTTCCATAATGAGGCAGGCAGCGGTTGACATTCGAGTGTTGGACAAATTAAAGCAATGTATTTTATTTTTATTGATGATGTGGGACATTTTAGTAATGGCATGCGATTTCCTGCGCCAGCAAAAGGTGGGAGGCGCAGAAGCGTTGGGGGAGTAGGGAGGGGAAGGTTTTCGGGCCAGCGCCTGTAATTGAGCTCACGCTGGCAGCTGTGAGCTAATGACAAGCCGAAGTCCAAGCACGGCATCACCATCAGCTGAGAACAAGACTCGACTCGACTCAACTCGACTCGATTTGACTTGATTCGACTCCAAGTTGCAAGTTGCAAGTTTCTGGCTGCATCGATTCGATTCGTTCCGTTTTGTTTCGTTTCGTTTCGATGCAACTTGGCCGGCACTTTGCACCATTATCTGTTGCAATTGCCACGCCGCATGGGTTGCTCACAAAACACGCAAACTCTCCACTCTTTTATACCCGTTAAGAGCAGAGCAAGTGGGTAGATGAGGTATGCAAACAAAAAGACAAAAACCTACTCAAATTTTATATTTAAAAGTAGATTATTAGTAAAGTATTTGGAAGAATTCATTATTTATATTTCATTTCTTTGGTTAAGTCTTTGATTACATTAATGTCACACTCTAAGCATTTTTGTCAGCATTGGGTTAAGGTTTTGTAGAATTACCTGTTAGGAAGCTTCAGGAATAAACACTAAATTAAATAGCTAAAAAAAAATAAATTAATTTAAGATAAATTTTAAAAATCTTCGTTAAGCTTCACCTTATATAAAACGATTTTATAGTAAGTATTAGCTGTGCATATATCATATATATAATATCTAAAGAACTTTCTTTCCTTGGCCACAGTTTCATTTTCGTAAGCTTCATTTGCTATGTTTAGTTATAACTAGTTAAGATTAAATTGAATGAAAACAGCCGTGTCGGGTATTTTGAAGTCGGTGACTCAACTCAACTGCTTTTAGTCGTTTTCTCGTCTCATTTTGTCCCCTTTTCGCCGAGTCGCACTTGCAGCGTGCTGATATGTTGATTAGTCAATGTTTCTGCCTGCACCGCTGCACTACCTTGTGGGGGGCAATCGTCATAACTGGACAACAGTTGGCGCTGTGCGCCGCCAGAGTCGAAGACAACATTAACAACGGGATGACAATGCGCTGCACCCCACACCCCTCCTTACCCCTTCTTCTCTCTCTCTTTCTCCACCCCTTCTTCTGTCTTTCTGCTGATTTCGATCATTATTCTTGAATTTTGGTTGCATGCAACTTTCATTTGTATCGCATGCGAGTTTCATTGCCATCGATATATCGAAAAATATGTTAATGATTTCACGATTGTCCCAAGCTATTAACAAGTTCTTTTCTCTAATGGATCAGTGAAAGATCGTTACAAAAATGAAAAAAAAAATAAATAAGTGGGAAATCTGTGGCTTCATCAACTTAACAAGCCACTTGACCACGCCCCCTTTCTGCACTTAATGGGCGTGCTTTATTACGATTTCGTATGATGCTTATTAAAGATTTTGCTCAAGTCTTTAGATTTCATGGTGTTAGCTGTGGATAGGCGTGTTATCGATGCATTTTATGCTATCGATAACTTGCTTTGTTGTGATTCGAAAGTGATTAACGGCCAAAGTAGCTTCATTTCGATAAATAATCTATGTATTTTTTATTGAGATTAAGCTGAAGTTCTTGTTTTCTTCTGTGGAAGTTGTTAGACGAGTTATCGATAACTGTATCAAAGTAAGTGTTGCAATTGGATATATTACTGGGCATTTATCGATAAGCTTTTTACTTGAACTAATGAACAAGGAAATAAACAGATTGTTATTTCTAGTTATTTGTTATATTAGTTCGATAAGTATTTACCGACTTGTCAATTTAAGTCTAACTTAACTTAATTCAATCATATGTATATTTCTAGCAAAAAAAAAAAAAAAACTACTTGACTTTTTACACCCCGTACTCTACAAAAGAGTACAAAAAGAGGGGTCTATTAGCCTATAGCTCCTACAAGACAAATCGCTCGAAAAATACACATTTTTATGGAAAAATTCGCACCAGAAGAAGTAGAGGGGTATGTAGCTTCGTTCGACTGTAGCTTTTCTTACTTGTTTGTAATTCAATTTTTGCCAAAATTACGATCTCCGATATTAAAGCTCATTTAATGATAAGTAGTAAGCAATTTTTGAATGAATTTCTCGCTACAATTGCCCTGTAATATCGATAGATTTGAATGCGTTGCTTCGGCTGTGAAATCTGTTGTTATAAGCCGATAGCTGAGCTCTGGAGAAACATTTCTGTTGTTGTTAAATTCGATATGTGTTTACATGAAACTAAGTGAGCATTAAGTATACGCCATGAATGGCTGCCTAATTTGTGCTATGCCGACAGGGAGCAGGTAAAGAGAAGAGACTGGAAAGTAAAGTAAATGAACGGCAGCACCAGCAGCAATAACCAATTACAAGAGCAACAACAACAACAGCAACATCAAGAACAACGACAAGATGAGACACGCACAACCGACAACGCAAATGTTGATGCGATTTTTAGGAGGGAAGAAAACTGAATGCTGAAATTTCTATGAGAATGGGAATGTAGCAAACTTAAAAGAAAACTAAAAGGAGCAGGGGAGAGATGTGGAGAGAGGGGAGATAGAAGGGGGGCGGGGCAGCGGGGTAGGCAGTGCACGTTTTCGCACTGCCCTTTGGTTAATATTTACACCTTTTGAGAGACGAATCCATCAAAATATGGCAACTCGTTATATGGCTAATGTCAAGGTATGTTCAGAGAGGAGGGTCTAAAAAGGGGGAGTTCAAAGAGGAAAGAGGAGTGAGGGGTTTGGGGCATTGGTGGTCAGGTTGTGGATCACGATTGTGGTTATGTTCAACGGCAGCTCATTGATGCACCACGTGATGTGGCACGCAAAGTGGGTGGAGCCTTTTCAGCGTAAAGCCAAGTTAAAGCTTAAGCTTATGGCGGTAGTGGAGCTAGGTGTAGGTTGGGGGAGCGCAGGGGGTATCAGGTATAGCTAGGCGGACACTTGTCATGTCGCACGACTTAAGACTGCAAAGAGCATCGACAACGTTGTCGACATGGCTGAGGCAGAAGCACAACACACACACATACACCTGTACACACACACACACACACACACACAGTCATACGCAGCTAGGCCGAGTTTAGTTTCTGTTTGAATTTATTTAATGGCATGACAAGGTCAAGACGCCACTACCATTTCAAGCAGCCCAAAAACAACTCTACCTCTACCTCAACTGGAATTCGAATTGGCAACTGAAGCAGCAGACTTCACTCTGTAGACGGTAGACGGTAGACAGTACTGACTGTAGACTGCAGACTGCTGAAGGAGACTGTAGACTGTAGACCAAAGACGAGCGCACAAGTTGGGCCGGGCCATAAGTCACAAAGCAATTACAGTGAATTGCTTTCTACGGGCAAACCAGGAGGAGCACCATCCCCTTGAGGGGCAAAAGTGGGTTAGTGTAGGTAGTACGGGGGGAAGTTGGAAACTATGCACAATAAATGGTGGAGCAGGAGCTGCGCCTGGCGGCATGCAACAACAACGTCCATCTTCTGTTGACCAGCGGATGTGGCAGAAGGCCAGAGCGCGTTGGGTGTGAGAACCTCAAAGACATGGGCCACAACTAGTGGGGAGAGCACGATTCTCGGCAGCCCTGTATGAATTTTAAGCTCAGTTTAAGACCTTTATGAATGCTGAAGTTTTTCAAATACAGTGATTGCGGCACTTCAACATTACTTCAACATCACCCTTCGAACATTACAAGTACAGGGTCTTGCAGCAACAACTACAACAATCACGTCGAAGCGGCAGCTGCATTGCACCTGGAACAACCAGTGGCGGCGACTCTAAGCTGCAGTCTCCACTGCTTCAGCTGCAACTCTGCGACTGCGACTGCAACTGCAACTGAAACTGCAGCACAAACGGAGTTCGGTTGTGGGGTCAGTTATGGGGCATTAGATACGCTTGAATATGCATAAATACCCACAGCAATTTGGGGCTGAAAAATCATTTTAGTTAACTGAGATTTGTGGCTCACACACATGGGCACACACATACATACACACGCTATATCGATAGATTAACTACCGTTGCAGAGAGTGTTTTTATTTCATTTTCAATTAATATTATATTATTAAATGTTCATGTAGTAACATATTTAAAATTAACTCAAGAGAAGTCAACTGTTTTCTTAACTCGATTTTTTTAAGACATGATAGTTATCAAAACTATCGATAGCCCGAAGAACTTTGATATTACTTTTAAAGCTTTTTTCATATTTTTATGGGCATGAAAATTTAGATTTTATGCAAGTGATTGAAAATAAAATATTTTTGTTATATTTATTTATTTGATAAACATTTTTCGGAGTGTCTTAACATATAAAACATCTTTGCTACTAAAGAACTTCTCTAAAGAAAATTGTTTTTATTTGTGGCTGAAACGTTTTTTTAAATTTCGGAACATTTACCTAAATATTAAACTGATGCTTAACATTTTTTATATAGTATTTTACAATTATTGAATTCAGTATGCCTTGAAAAGTAGTTGTGCCTGAATAACTAAGAATAAATTTCTTAGAATTTGTTAATAATTAAGAAACAACTTTTTCTTACAAAAGTTGTTGTTTTTTAAAAGTCTTTCTTTTAAGAATAAATTAGTAACTTTAATTTAGAAGTACGCTTAAAAGTAAGAGGGATCTAGTCCCCATTTGATCGCATTATAGCGACGCTTATGCACATTGACTGGACCTCAATGTATCTCTCGTTTGCTGTCTCGCTCTACCTCTTCCTCTGTCTCTGTCTTGTGTTGGAGGCGTCGGCGTCGGTGTCGTTGTTGTTGCTGCTGCTGTTGTTGGAGTCGGTGGTGTTCAGCCCGAAAGGTCTTTTTTCCTCTGTGTTTTTTTTTTTTTCTGTTTCTGTTTCTTGCGGACCCCGTAAGTTTCATAACACTATAAAGATGAAATTGAAACCGATTACCGCACTCTTGAAAACGATCAAGTACCACGAATGCTCGCGGACACATTTTACTCATGTAATTTTATTGCGGCTGCGAATGATTGGCAATTCTGGCTAAAAGACAAAACGCAGGCAATGACCAAATGGTTGTGGGAGGCACCAGAGGTAACAACGGGTCCAAGGGACGATGTATGCATGAACAGAAAACCAGTTGCCGCTAAAGTTGAAGCTGCCACAGAATGGCGCAAGACGAAAACAACGACGACGACGACGACGACTGTGATGATGATAATGATGATCATGATAATGCTGTTGTTATTGCTGTTGCTGTTGCCCAAAATGAACGTTGAGTGAAACAATGGCAACCAGAGTCAAGTTAACGATGAATCGAGCTCTAAGCCAACTCAAATTGAACAAGAAAAAAAAAACAGTTAGACAAGACACCTGCCTGGGCCAAAAAGGAGAGACTTCAACTCAGTTCAGTACAATCGAATACAATCCAATCCAATCCAATCAGTCAACAGCACACATACATACGACTGAAAAAAGTCGGCTTAAAAAGTATGGCAATCTCAGCCATCATAAAATGTGCGAACGAGAATACTTCGAACGCCATTTGCCGCAAGACGCAAGTCGCAAGTCGCATTCCCATTCGCGTTGTCCAGAGTGTCGTAGATCAAGAAAGGAAGAAAAGCAGAAACAAAAATAAAAGCCAAGCCACTTATCTCGTCTCAAGCTCAATAAGCAAACGTAGCAGCTGGGGAAACGGTCGGTAAAGGGGGGAAAAGGGGAAACGCAGGGCAAAAGTATGGTCATCTCGGCATCTTGGCTCACATCTCTCACCAGGCAGGCATCACTGGCATGAGAATAAAAAGCAAAATAAATGTAATGCCGCATAAAAATAAATAAATAAAACCTTTTCAGACATCCAGACATCCATATTGAAGGAGTGAGAAATTCACAGCAAACTAAACTTGGTAACAAGAGTACAACAACAGCAACAGTAACAACAGCAATGCAAGCACACTGTTAGTCAGTCAGTCAGTCAGTTTGTAGATTGACTGATTGATGACTGTTTGCAACTGAGCACGGCCTTTTTCCAATGTCCTTTCCTGGCGTGAGAATCTGTTCAGCGAAGACAGAACCAACTAATAGATCAGACTAAACAATGAGCTTTACTTTCACATAAATTAAATTCACACCTTTTTTTCAAATTTTTCTTTTCTTTTTACCTACATTTTTTACCACACAGCGCTTGCAGTTTTAAGCTATAAATTTAGTTTTTTATCTAATCGAGTTTTGAAGTCACTTATTGAAAAACAAAAAAAAAATTACGTTACCAAAATAATGTATAACAAACTTAATCTGCACTTGCTAAAAGTGTATTTAAAATTTATACAATGGGGGAAAATATTACTGCGAATTTCTTCGAATTCCTTTAATTTTCTAACAACTCTTTGTTCATATCGTACATTTTTTAAAGGATAATTTTTAATTAATAATGTTGACTAAAATTAAAAATGAGCACTCTAGAAATTTTTCAAAATTCTGGGGATTTTTCAGCTTTTTGTGGCAATGTCCATGTGACAATAGAGTTGACAATTCATTACATTTTTCATTGACTAACCAATTGTGATCGACAGTATCACTCAAAAGAACACTTAACTAACTTTTTTGAATAAATAACACTCATATTTATATAAAAAGAGAAACGGGGTTGGTTTAGTGACTTAGTGATTTAGTTACATTTAAGTTACATTTGATTTGCAAAAATCACAGGGTATTCGCTTCTCAGCGAATCTAAGACATTGCAAACTATAAATAAAGTTTATAGATGTAATTAAGTATTATAAATACAATGTACTGTTATACTAAGTTACAAGCTTTTCCAACTAGAAGTAAAATGATGAAGGGAGAACGAAAGGTGTAAAAGAGACAAACGAATTGAGGTAGGCAACGGAAGGTCATGCCAAGGCTAAGACTACGTTCAAGATCTATATACTTGTGCACTAGACCTGGTACTACATCTTCTGGTAACGATTGTTGCTGTGCTGTATTGCTGCTGTGGTTAAGTGTGGTTGCTGTAATGCTGTGGTGTTTGATGTTTTGGCGGTTTTCGCTTGGGACATTTAGGCCGTAACTAAATCCAGGCAAAGTTGATCAAGTCTTATGCTGGTGCCTGCGTAACCAAACGGGAAGAGAGCCTTCAAGGAGGACAATATGGTTGGGATCAAGCGGCGTGAGGAGTGTGTGGCGAAGGTGGAGTATAGCTGGCAGGCGGGCAGGTGGGTCTTGGCACCGTATGTGGTCGTCGTCTTGACCATGCTGCGTTTGCAAAAAAAAGCACAGGCTTCGGGGCTAAAAAGCGTTGCCAAGTTGCTCAGTTTCACAGTCTTATGCACTGATAAAAAAAAGTATAGATTCTGCAGCCTGATAATAAGATTATTAAACTTGGAAGCTCTTTTAAAAAATTAAGAAAATTAATAGAATCAATGTGAAATAAATAAAATTAACATATATTATACTTTTTAAAAAGGAATTAACAGCTGATTTCAGTGGCATATGCTATCATTTAGCTTATAGTATTTGTAGAAACAAGATTGTTCTCTCTCTATACCATACTATATATTTTTTTCAGTGTAGCTCGAATTTCTCAGTTACCAGACACAGTTGCTGTTGCCAAAGTCACCAGTTGCAATCGCCAGTTTCAGATTGAACTTCTCAGCTGCAAATTTGAGTCTTCGTCCCAGCCTCCGCCTCCGTCTCAAATCTTCTGGCACTTTTCGATTTGCACTTGAAATATATCGAAATAGGCCATGGTACTGCCTGCGGTTGTCAGTACTCCATAGTGTTGTTGTCGTTGCTGGTGTTGATACTGTTCGCGTCGGCGTCGGCGTTGCTTTTGGCCATCAGATCACACATTCCCACAGCAAAAAGAGCAGCCAACTATATACATATATATGCATATATATCGATATCGTTTTCTTGAGCGATATGGACAACTGTTTGTGACGGTGTTGTTGTTGTTGTCGATTCACGGTGATACTTTTACGAGCAAATGTTACCCAATCTGACGATTACAGACACCCATATCCCAGGCAATTTGTTGCTATCTTATTTTCTCATCCTATCCACGGCACGGCAGGACTCTTTGTTTTGATATTGCCGACTTTGTCCATGATCGCCAACACCGATAAAAAGAATACAAAATATAACAACAACAGCAATAACAGCCGGTGTGTGTGTGTGTTTGTAAGTGTATTCATAAAGTATTCACAGTCTGGCTCACGCTAAAGCCATTCATCTTTGAATGGATTACTGCTGCAATAACCAATCACTCATCGAAATGCTTTAGGTCAATATATTGATACACATAAGTGTATGCCTGGAGTCTGAATGCAAGTGTGAGTTTTTGAGTGCGACTTTTCGAATCTGCGACTGTCTGCAGTTTGTTGAACTCACTAAATGCAGCATAATTTTCAATTTTTTGTGTTAAACCAAAGCAGATTTATTTCTATAATTGCTTGTTATAAAGTATGTCTTTTAAAAATATTTAACAAAAATATTTAAGATTAACTGCACATAATTTAATTTGCAATATATTACTCATTTATTTTCCACACATAATAATTAACTATAATTATTAATTATACTTGACGCAAATTGTCTGAGAAAGGGGTACATTTTTTCATAAGCAACGCGTAATTTTTGTTAGGGGAAAAACTGTTAGAAAATATTAGACAGAATTACAAAATTCCTAAAATGTGATGCAGTTATATGAGTAACAGTTATTTCAAGCAGAAGGAAGAATGTTTTTTTCTGTTTAATACAATTAAAGTTATTTCTTTAAAAAAAGTTAGAAATAAAGTTATCGTGCTTAAAAAATAGAACGGAACTTACCAACTTACTTAATTAATAACTATACGAATGAACTGGTTAGCGAACCATTTTTAATGAATTTTTAAATTTTAAATTTCGCTAAAAAATCAAAAAAATTATATTTTAAAGTCGGTTTTATTTTACAAAAATTTTGAAATGTAAAATTAAAGCGGTGATTTTGTTTTTGGTAGGTGTTTTTTTCTTTAAAAAATATATAAATATTATATGCGGGAGTTTACAAATTTTGTTGTTTAAAATATTACTCTTAAATTAAAATAATAGTTTTTATATTAGACAGCTACATTAAGCTATTATCAGTTTTAGTTTAGTGAGTATTGTCGAAGCTACCTTTAAATACAATTCAATTTGTTTGCTCTAAATAAATTTTCACCGAGAAATATCGCCAAATATTCAAAGTCAGCGAACCCTTTCATAGGCACAGTACAGTGAGTGCGATAACTCTGCATCCATCGATTTCGAGTTCACCGCTTTGCCACCCTATTTGTTTACACTAACATTTATTTATTTATTTGGTTATATTCCTTTTGACTTTTTTTGTATATTTTTTTTTTAGTTGTTTTTTTTTTGGGATTGACAGACTTGAGAGCCTTTTGCAAGTGTTTTGGGGCGACACAATGCACCTTCTCAAACTGAGCTCAGTACTCAACTCTTTTGCGTTGCATGCCCCGAAGCGGCGGCAAAGTAAGTCTGGGTATGGGTATGGTTGGGTCGGGTTGGGAGAATGGCATTTTGGAGGAGGCGACGAACTATTTTTGCCCCGTTAACGTGTTCACATTTTCAAGTGCTTCCTTTTGTAACTGACTGACTGAATGACTGGGTGACTGACTGACTGACTAGGTGACTCCAACTCTGACTCTGACTGAGCGGTCTGTCTCCGTATAAATATATATATATAAAAATATATATATATGTGTATAGTCGGACGCTCGGTCGGCATATAAGCACTGACACAGCCATGACGTGTGCCTTTCAAAGAAAACGCAAAACGCGAACCCGAACCGGCAAAACAGTCCTCAAGCCCTGCCACTCCCCCTCATCCTTGTCACCCTCCCCTTCACTCCCCTATCCTACACCCCCCGCAGTACTGACTCCACACATTTCTCAGTTCTCAGTTTTGAAGTCTCTGTCTCAGTCGCAGTTCTCAGTTCTCAGTTGCAGTGTCAGCCTCGTTGCGAGCGCGAAAAGCAAAGATTATAATGCTCAAACAACTTGAGGAGAATTTTTCCTTCTTTTTCCCTCATTTTTTTCATTTGAGTGGCATAGTTGTCGTTGCTTAACCCATATGTCCGTCTTTTTATTCCACTGTGGGGCATGACTTCTTTTCAAAACTGTCATGAGGCTGACAATATTCAAGTGGCAACGTGGGCACAACGAATTTGTAGCACCCAACGGGTTAATGAGAAGCTACTTTTAAAGAAATATTGTAAAATAAAAATTATTCAAAAAATATTAAATTTGTTTTATGTTTCGCTGTTGTTTTCCACCACTGTGCAGTTCATGTTTGTTGAAAATTTATCAAAAAGCTACAACATATTTTTTTTTTTAAATAGCTGATCAATTTGTGCAACTTAGTGGGTTAAGGTGGCGAAATTATCTTATTAGTAAAGAGAAGAAATGAAAAAAAATTAAAATTAAACACATCAAATAAATGTTCAAAGAGGAATAGAAATGGTGAATAGATAAATCGAAGACAACTGTCAATTATTTCCGAAAATTTATCATAAAGATTTTTACAAATTGTTCCAAAAAACCACCCAAGGTTTAAGATCGTAAAAAATACAAGAAATGCAGCTAAATCTATTAATTAATTCTTGTGTCTGCTTAATTGTACCACTGTGCGATGGATGATAATTTATTTGAGATTGGCACGAGGTTGACGACAAATTTCATGTCGGATTCAGAGCACACCAAAGGGTTAAGGTCGAAAAAAGCGACGTTTGCTTGTTTTAACAGTTTTTTTCTGTTTTATTTTTTTCTTTGAGCAGTAAAGGAGGAAAAAGAAGTTTAGTTGATTTGACGTGGTGCACTCGAAAAATCGCGCACATTCAAGTCGGAAAGTCACTACTGCCATGTCGGAGCCAACTGACGGACGGACAGATGGACGGGACAGACGGTCGGTCGGTCGGACGGGGGGCCCTCAGTCGGCTTTCATACTCACGAATGCCGGCGGTACGGACTGTAAAAAGTCAACCTGGTGGATATGTGGACGTTGCTGTCGCAGTCACTGTTGTTGTTAGTGTTGTTGTTGTTGCTGTTACTCGTGGCACGACACACAACGACAACACGACATCATTTTGTACGTCACTCAAAATGTTCGTAGGCTGTCAGGGAGACAGTTCAAAAATGAAATATATACACACACACACACACACACGTTTACTTTATATCAAATTCTAAAACGCAAAAGAGACACTTACTTATACAGACACACAGAGAGAGCGTCAATCAGTCAGTTATTCATTCAGTCAGTCAGTCATTCAGTCTGTCGACTATCGAAGTCATTGTTCAACTTGGCACCCGGATCATTCAGCCCCAACTGAGATCCCAACGACCCCAGGACAAAAAGCTTACACCCCTCTCATACCCTCAAGCAACCCTCGTACTCCTCTATCGCCTTCGCCTTCCCAACCCCCTCCAGCTACCCCTACTTTTCCCCTTCGTGGTGCTAGGGTGTAGTTTTTTCTTCTTTTTGGCTGGCAACGATGACACGGACATCGACTCCGACACCGACACCATCATCATCATCATCGCCATCACCTTTACCATCGTCGTTGTTGTCGCCGTCACGGATATGGTTGGCAACACTTTTGCAGTCCGTATTAGGGGCAACTCTGTTTTGGGGGCAGTGTGCACTGTGGCACCTTTTGATTTTATTATTGATTCAATTACAACGTCAATGGCAAAAGCACTGGCAAATCGCGACTCTCGACTTTGTGTGAAGTCTTCGACTTCAATTGAAGTCAGATCGCCAGGACTTTTGTCAAGCAATCACAATGCCATTAACTTATCAACTGACAAGTCCATTTTGCTATTCGCATATACTCAGAGGTTTACTTGAAAAGTTACTGTTAGTTTTGGTTTAAAGTAGTTTTAGGTTAGAGTTATTAATGGTATATAGATAAGGCAACTTAATGACTAGATCAGAAAATAATTTGTGCTGGGAAAACATATCAAAAATATTTAAAGAGTATCGCCCAAAAATTGCAATCTTAAGTTCAGCATTTTTTGCTTACATTTAACATAAGTAATTTTTTTTAAATTCTATTCAATTTAAATGAATTCTAACAGTTACTGTACAACATCTTAATAACTAGTAGAATTATAAAAATCACAAAGAAATCAGCTTACGTCATAAATTTAATTTTGATACCTTTTCTGATACTTTTCGCGCACACCTCGCTTGGTAAAAGTCGTGGGCAGATCGGCAGCGTGTTTGGAATTCGTTGGGAGCAGTGGCTTCATGCAGCATGTTGATTCTCCAGAGTTGACATGTGCCTTTTTACAAATATAATACACATCTGATAATATTGCTAATTGATTGATACAATATTTGCATAGTTAAAAACGAATTTAAGCTGCTAACTGTCCATTTTTTTTTTTTGCTTTTTTAAAGCCAAACAAAGTTGAGAAAAAGCAAAGTACGAAAGCGGTAAGCGAGACTCTAATTTGCCCTGTTTAAGTCACATTTTGTGAATGCTTCCATTGAGTATAGGAGTTTCTTCTTCTGACACATACAGGGCAGTGGGGAAGTCGAGTTGATAGTTGCGTATATCAGCTTACAATGCCCTGAAAACAGACGAAAACACCTAAATGGTACTGCTAATAAGCCGTTTAAATTTTTGGTGCTAATGACAATAATATTTGATTAGCTAGTTTGATTGGTTTTTATTTTCTACTTTGTGTCATACGCTGTCAACTCAAGTACGCGTTCGTATTTGCTTTGAAATTTCGCCATGGGGTATACACCTCTGAACGATACATTAGCCATCGTATATCGATTATGGTTAGTAAGGTTAGGAATGTGAAATATGAAATAAACTATTAATGGTCTGAAACCGGAAAAGCTAAAGATGATCAACTGATAAAATAGTTATTAAAGAAATAACTATAATAATAGTAATAAAAATAATAATTATAATAGTAATAATAATAATAACAATAATAATAATAATAATAATAATAATAATAATAATAATAATAATAATAATAATAATAATAATAATAATAATAATAATAATAATAATAATAATAATAATAATAATAATAATAATAATAATAATAATAATAATAATAATAATAATAATAATAATAATAATAATAATAATAACATTGATCGCCCTGAAAATTGATAACATTGTTAGTAAAAGTCCTAACCTATCGGCAGATGATCGGCATATTCGCTACATTGAATACTTTGCACAACTCTCAAGCCCTTTAAGTAAAAATATTATTTAAAAAAAAAATATAAAACAGTTCTTTGCTTTTAGCTATCGATAATAGGGTATAAAAAACACACATCATAACATATCAAAAGCTTTTTTCAGTTGGTTAATGTCGTGGAATCTGATGTTTGTCGGCCCATTTAGCACATTTCTCACATCGTATTAGAGAACACTCGGATTAAATTTTATGGTCGTTTATTATATTTTGTCATTTGATTTAAATTAACACCATTTCGAGGCATTTTTATTTGTGTCGAATACATTGCAATACGCAGTCAACCGATTGTCATTGAATACTAACAATCGAATAGAAAAACAAGCTTATGTAAGAAACAAAATCATAGGCAAAAGCATTAGGTGGGCGAGCCGGTTAGGTAAAAGTCCCGGTATTTATTATAGAGCGATTAAATAATCAAAAGTAATCAAGAGTTTTTTATGCCTTAAACTGAATTTAGATCGGATGTTCCTATGGTAGCTAAATAATATAGAAAGTCCTATGGCGTTCAAACTAAGGCAGCATGTGTGTGTGACAGTGATTAAGGCGCTCATACAGACTTTAAGGGCTCGGCCCGCATTAAACTTTTTTTTAAAAACTTTTGTACCATTGTACTCATTTTGACCACTGGGTCTAAGATAGCCATACTTATTACAAAATAAATTAATCGATTTTTATATTGTTTCTATTTTTTTTTGCAGATGTTGAATTTGATGCATTTGCAGTACACTCTATATGTAAGTATCGATTGTTAACTTATCGATAGATCTGTTATCTATATGGATCTATGCTTTTCAAGCAATCGCCAATCGCCAGTCACATTTTGACAATGTTACAACAGACTAATTTTTTATGGCTTTTATAAAATAAAGTCTGAGACTCGCTTCAGTTACGTGAGGAGAGGAGCACAGAAGAATTGGAATGAAGAGGGGGAGGTGGGGAAAAATGAAAGGGGCATGCAAACACAATAGAGTCACAAAGCTATTAAAAACTGATATAAATCTCATTAAATGCGATGGTTGTAGCACATTGAACAAAGTCGCCGCCTTTTGCCTTCAATCAATCGTTTGTTTCGCTCCCGGCTACAATATAAGATATAAGACATAAGATTGAAGATATAAGAAAAAAAAATAAAAATAAAATAAAGAAGAAATATGAAATAAGAATGGCTCTTCTGTTCCGTTCAGTTCAGTTAGGTTAAGTTCGTTTCGTTTCGTCTCGTTTCGTTTTGTTTCATTCGCTTTGAACTTCTTCCTTCAACACAAATGATTTTTTATATAGCTTCGTAAGTATTTACGAGCTACGTCTTCTCTGGTGTCTTTCTCTCGGTGTACTCGCTTGGACAGCCAGGGCTCTCGAGTGAACGTATCATAACTCATAAATTTGTCGTCAAGTTCTTTTTTTTTGATGCCACAAGCGCAAAAGGGGCGTGTTCAACGTGTGACAGGTTTTGCTTTTGTCTTTCACCTTTTTTTTGCTCTATTTCTGCTCAAAATTCGAGTTGCATTTGAATGGTTAGAAATTAATTGCAAGTATTTGATAGGGGACACATCGAAAACACTGCGAAAAAGAACTTAAAAATAATATTATGCCTATAAAGTCATTAAGTAAAAATAATGTAAAATGAAAAAAGAATCGATTCAAATACTTTGAAAGTATTCCCTTTTGGGCTTACTAGCAAAGTAGTCAAGAGACTCTTCTTATTATTATTGTAAAAATTGACGGGTGAGAATTTTTGAATCTAACTTGTGATAATGGATTTATTTCGGAATTTATTACATACAATTGTAGAAATTTAAAAAAAATCGTTCCTTTAAGGGATTCCAAAAATAAAACGAATTATCGAGGAAAACGATATGTCCCTGGATTAAATTATCAAAGGTCAACCTGTATACCTAAAATTTCTCAAATACTTCGATGTATTTAATAACTTCTTTCTCAAATAACTGAATATCACTCTATCTGCTAATCGAATACTATAAAATTATCTTCATTGATCTACTTAAAATATAGTGTCAAAATCACATACTATCTTCCTCGATCTAAATTCACTTCGGTTGGTTTTAGCCTCTGTTTCTGTCTCTGTCCGTACCGCTTTCATTTCGACACTCGTTTAATCTGTTGATCCAGACTTGATTCAATTACACAACCTTTAGCTTTAAATTGCGATCAGTGATCCAAGGAGTTGACTGGACAAAGCTGTGAACAATGCGTAGAATGTTTCGACTCCTGCTGTGAATAATCTTCTTCCTCTTCTTCTTCTTTTTTGCCTCTTTTTTTCGTGTTGTTGTTGTTTGTGCGCTTCATGAAGATCAGAACTGATCTGCAGAGACACTGGGTCCTGAGCGAATGCTTAAGTAGCGCCACAGTCGAAACTTAAAGCCGTATTTTGTCGCCGTGTTCAAGTTTAACTGCGACTTTAACTCCCTGAACATGTCCATGTCCATGTTCGTGTCCTTTCCATTGAGCATTCACATGATCTCAACGTAGTCGTTTGTTGTTGTTGTTGTTGTTGTTGTTATGTTGGCGCTCTGTTGTAGTGCTTGCAACAGCGGCGTCCGTCAACGATCCTAAAGCGATTTGCATATTAAAAAAAAAAGAAGTAAGAAATACAAAAAATAAGCAAAAATATATGTGGAAGAAGGAAAAAATCATATTTTGTTGAAATCACTTTGTTAAGCTTTGTTCAGCGGCAGTCGGAGGTGATCAGAGGCGATCGGAGGCGTTCATAATCAAAACTGAAGTGATGCGATGCGGTGCGACGCGGTACAAGCGCGAAGCGATGCGGTGTGGCGAGTCTTCCAACGCGTCTCTGCTTCTGCCCCTTTCAACACTGTCTCCTCCAGAAGAGACCACTTCGCGTCGCTTGGACAACCACAATGTGGCTTAAACGTTAGCTGTGTCGGCTTGACCAACATATTTTATATGCAGCAAGCCGTGTTGACACTTTTTATGTGTTTAATAAATTAAGTTTTACAAAATAGAGAGACTGAGCCACAAAGCCGTCAGAGGGAGGCAGGGCGAAGGTGAGCGGTGTGAGGGAGAACGCAACAGAATCAGACACGCTGTCGCTTCTGGGATCTTTGGGATCGGTTCGTTTAATGGTTGACATTTCGACCAAAAAATATATGGGAAAAAATCAACAACAACAACAACAAAAAATTTTAAAAACTTAAGAAAACGACAAAATAATATTATTTTGTTGGTCGACTTTAACACGCATTTATGGCTTCTGCTTTATGGCCATCGGAATGCGTTAAAAACAAAAACGAAAATCGTATATTTTGGTCTGTTCCAAAGCCCAATAAAGATGATTGGTGTCTTGGCCATGGCCATAAGGCATCTTCTTCTTGCTACCTCTCACGACTTTTTTCTTCTTTTTACTGGGGTTTCTTTTAATTTGAAATTTCTGTGGTCACACAAATTATGAAATTTTAATGAATTTCCATGGAAAGTGAAGGCAGGACTTTCATTAGAATGAACCAACGAAAAAAATAAATAAATATTAAATGAAATACATTAACATATGTCATCTTAACAAAAGCCATTTTAAAGTTCTGCCAAAAATACAAAAAAACTCTGCCTCACATTTATAATTAATAGTGGAATTAGGCTATGAGTTGATTTGCCATGAGAAAAATATAAAAAGTTTAAGTTTGACAACTTGAATGAAGGTTTTTGGAAAGGTTAATACCCCTTAGAGAAAAACTCATTTAATAATAATAATAACTATATTATTAAAATCAATTTATGTTTTATAATAATATATTTTTGCCTAATATGCATCTAAATTAACATTTCAAAGTCAATAAAATAAAAATAGAAAAAACCTATGAACTGATTGTTATAATTAAATCTCAAATTCGCTCTCTTCAAAACACTGTAGGCGATGCAGGGCCTTAATATAAATATTTTTAGACCCCGTACTCTTTAAAAAAGAGTAAAGGGGGTCTATTAAGTTTGTCAGAAGCGAGATGTGCGTAACAGGCAGAAGGAGGCGTGGCCGACCCCATAAAGTATATATATTCTTGATCAGCATCAACAGCCGAGTCGATATAGCAATGTCCGTCTGTCCGTCTGTCCGTCTGTCCGTCCGTCCGTATGAACACCTGGATCTTTTAAACTACAAGAGCTAGAGACACCAAATTTGGAATGTAAGTCCGTTATTTTCGCGAGCAGATCAAGTTTATTTCAAATTGTTGCCACGCCCCTTACCGCCCCCGCAATGAGCAAAAAACCAGAAACACCTCGAAAAAATTTGTGTTTTAGGCGAATATCTCAGTAACTATAGCACTTAGGAGCACAAATTTTGGTATACAGGTTCTTAGAGACAGCCTTAGTATAATGTCATTCAAAATTTTGAGCTGCCACATATGTATGAGCACACATACATATTTGCAAATAATCGAAAGAATGATAGAAGAGGGTCGTGGTGCAACTGGTAGAGTTGCGGCGCAATATGGAACCTTCGTATAGATCGCGGGTTCGAATGCTGACAATGACGATTGTTAATTTAATCACTTTTTAATTTTAATTCAAAATGTAAATATTTCATTTTAATTTTTTTAATTTTTAATTTCATTTTAAAATTTTAATTTTAAGAAAATGGGCACTACTATGGGAGTACGGGGTCTTTTACAGTCGGCTCGATCGACTGTAGCCTTTCTTACTTGTTTTATAATAGGTACAAAAATGTCACCTCAGCTCGAGTCTTGACAATGACAAAAGTAATTACATAAATATTGACATACTGATACATACAGATATAAACGAGGAACTGAGAACTTGTTTGGCAACAGTTTAAAATAAAAATCGACAGAGTAAGAAAGAGATAGGCAAAATCGTGCAAGTGAGAGAGAAATAAAGCAAAAAAAATAAATCAACTATGAACCAAAAGCAATTAAAACTTGGACAACATCAGTTTGGGTTCGGTTTGTGTCTTGATCGGGGGACAGAGAGCTGAGAACTGAGACCTGAGGACTGTAAACTTGGTCTCTGAGCTTTGTCTAATCGAAATAATTGTCATTAAAATAATAACAACAACGACAGCAACGACGACGACAATAAGAGCAAAAAAAAAAAAACAAAATTACAAAACAGGTGGCAATTAAAATACAATTTGTGCAGTATTTAAATTACTTGCTGAGATGACATATGTCATACAAACTGCCCACAGACAACAACAACAACTACAACAATAACTGGCAATTTTAGTGATCGAAACAATACAAGTTTCTATATGGCATATAATACTTGGGTTTATATGTATAGACGGGTTTACCTATATACGATATAAGTGCACATGTTCATGTTTCGTCAATATCAAAGTCATTTATTGAATGTGACATTCGTGAGCTCTTAAGAGCTCTGTCTAGATTATTTTATGGCAATGCAATTTTATGGAAATATCAGACTATCTGCACACACTTTATTTATTAGTAAAATAAATTTATATGAAGATCAACAATGTGTATTTATAATTTTAATTAATAGTTTTAAATATTAATCAATTTTAAAGTTTGTATACGGACATTTAAATTGGCTAAAAGAATACCCTATAAGACGTTCGTATTAGTTTCATGATGATGAATTATAGATAATTTTCTAAATGTTTTATTTGTTAAGATTTTTTTTTAAAGTTACATTTGCTTGATAAATAGATGGTTTATAGTAAATATTATAATGAATAGAATGTATAAAAAATATATTTTTTATAACTAACACAAAATGAATATCTTTAAAATATCGATCAGTTTATAGTGATCGGCTATCAAAAAGTTATAGGCGCTAAATGGCGCCAGAGATCTCTTGCGGTACCTCAAACTTCGTGCTATAAATCTGGGTTCAAATTGGCATTCACAGAATAATTAGGAAAAACGTTACCAGCTTGTATATCTTTTAACCCTCCAACTTGAATACCTAAAATTTGCACCCATGTCGTTAACCACGATCTACCCATTAAAAGTGAATACTATTTGTCAGCTTGATCACATTTGGAAAACAGTTAAGAGGAAGTCCCCTCGGTGCAAAAGTGAAGATCACGTGTATATTTATTTTTTAATTTTTCAACTTGTGTGTGAATATAATTCGCAGACACTGTAAGCTGTTTTTAATGTGCATGCGATAGACAAGATCGAAAAATGCCATAAACAGACTTAAGTAGAAGATATACCGTATATCTATTTAAGTTATATTAGTCACAATTTGCGCACGCATCGTTACTTAATGATCAGCTAATACAGCTTACCATTTAGAGTTGTTCGATTGACGACGGAGACGACGACGACGACGACGACGACGATGTCGATGTCGATGACGATGACGCTGCCGATCCCAATCATAATTTGCGTATACAACGATCGTCAGAGATGAACGCGCAAACGCACAACGCGATCGCGATCTCGATCACGAGCTGAGTTTGCTTTTGATGAGAAGGGAAGTAGTTGTGGTAGGAGGAGCGGTGGGGCTAAGGGAGGGAAGGGGGTACGTGGTGCCATGGCGGTCTTTGGCTAGACATGGAGACATGGAGATCGACTCTTGTGGCCGGCGCACAACAATGTGACATGGGAATTTGAAGTGGAAGTGGCCATGGTCGACAAGCACGAAGATTGTCTGTCTTCTTCTTCTACACAGAGCACTCACATGCATGTATGTAAATAAGTACACATGTGTGTGTGTGTACTGGTGCTTATGCGTGTGTGTGTGTGTGTGTGTACATTGTCTTGTCACGGCGTGTCCACTCTGTGTGTCCACTCCGTGTGCCAACGTCCAAAGATCTTGGACGCGCTCTCGAAAATTGTTCAAGTGTCCACTCAGAATTTGTCACATCATTATTCTTATTTTTCTTTTAAATAATCATATTTACACACACACACACACATACACGCACACACTTGCGTGTTGTTGTGGTGTGCGCCTGGGAGGTCTGTTGGCCACTTCGTTAGGCGTTTTCGGTGGAACTCCTTGAGGCATCGGACCCAGTGGACAATGTCTCACGTGGAGACAACATTTGTGGCAACAGTGACAGCGTCTGCGTCTGCAACTCCGATAAAAAACAGGCCAACCTGTTCATCAGTGGGTATTTCGTGGTGAGAGGGAAGTAGGGAAGCGGGAAAGACTGGTAGAAAGGGGGTAAAGGTAAAAGAGTTTACTTAAACAACAATCAAGCAAAGCAGTCATTTATTTCTTTTACTAATAGGCTTTAATGATTTAATTCAGTTTCATAACTAGTCAGGTAATTAGCATTCTCACACACTGATAATAAAGAACGTGTTCATTATGATCTTGGATTAAACCAAACTATGATAAGTTCAAGAATTTTGTTCAAGATTTTCTTATTCGGACGGACAGACGGACATAGCTATATCGACTCGGCTATTGATGCTGATCAAGAATATATACACTTTATGGGGTCTGCCACGCCTCCTTCTGCCTGTTACATACATTCCAACGACTACAATATACCCTTGTACTCTACGAGTAACGGGTATAAAAACTGTGCTAAACGAAATATCAGGTTAAGACCTGGGATTTCCTAAAAATAATGACTTAAATATATAATAATCAGTTAGTTATAAAATTAATTAACTGAATTAATCTGAACAATGTAATATAGATGAATTTTATTTTGGACTGGCTAAATAATCTAATAAGAACTGTATTTTCATATATAACTTACAGTATAAATTACAAAATTTAATTATTTTAATTATAAATTATTTAATTATTATTTATATATCATAATACTAATATATTACCAACTTGTATTCTATTTCTAATCAAACTCTTCTAATCTTGTCATTTCAGCATCCAGCTCATTTTTGGAACAACGGACAACGAATCAATTAGGAATACACAAAACACATTAACTGATCATATACATACGCAAATACCCTACATCTAGTCTACTGGAACGTCACAAGAACTACTTTATAAAGAGCGTTAAAGGAGTTTCTGTTTAAGTTCTTCCTCAACACAAACAAAGCAAAGAAAGGAGCGTCTTGTTCTTCTTCTTGATGAATATTGGCCAGGATAAGCATTCGCAATCGCATCCGCATACACATCCGCATTCGCATACCCAACATCCGCAGGAGTTAACGCGAAAACGCAACACGGAGCATACAACAATACCCAACGATTATTCCGATTATTCTGCACTGCTGCTGAGCGGTTATCGATATACGCTGCCGCTGCCACTCGGACATGAACAGCATCACCAGCGATTGCAGCCAACAGAACACACGGACACACACGCACCCTCACACTCACACACATACACACACCCACACCCACACTACACACACACGTCGCAGGCTGCAGTCGTTGCCGCAGCAAGCGAAGCTGTGAGAAGCCCCAGCAGAAGCAGCGGCAGCAGCAGTTCCATGGTTATGACACCAAGTCGTCGCAGCTCGCCGCCGCCGCCGACGTTGCCGCTGCCGCTGTCACTGTCGCTGCCACAGTCGTCGCGACACTCAACAGCATCCCAGTCGCATTCGCATTCACACTTGCAATCCCAGTCGCACTCGCCATCGCCATCGCATTGCATGAACGCACACTTTTTGCATTTGCAATCGCAGCTGCATCAAAAGCTCTCTGCCAGCTATTTTCGCAACCCGCCCACCTCCACCAGTGCCGCTGTTGCCGCCGTTGCCGCCGCCTCCACCTCCTCAGCGTCATCGCCAACAGGCACACCCACAGAGCGTGATAGGGATAGAACACCACCTCCAACGAGCATGAGTTCGGTACAATTAAATCCGTTAAGCGATTTGCAAAATATGCAACCATTTGATTTTCGTAAAATCAATGCATTTGCGGCACCACCGCCAAATGCCACCGCCGATTATGTGCATCATCATCATCAACAGCAGCAGCAGCAACAGCAACAGCAGCAGGCGGTACACCTGCAGCAACAGGCCGTTTTGGCCCAAGCACGACGACGCATCAGTGAGGCAACAACACCAAGTGAGAAAAGTGCTGCCGTTGCAGCAGCAGCAGCTGCAGCCGCCGCTGCAGCCGCACAAAGTAATCAATTCTTTAGTGCAATGGCAATGGCGGGTCATCCACTGCCTTATCACTTGCCTCCACCGCCACCACCGCCGCCACCGCCCACAACAGCAGCATCACAACAGCAGCAGCAACAGTCCCAACAGCAGCAACAACAGCAGTCTCAACAGCAGCAATCAGCGCAAACGAACAGCAATCAGGTGTCTGCCAATGAGCACAGATCGCATTCTCCAACGCATCCGCTGCAGCTCAATCACAGTCACGCTCATGCTCACAGTCACGGTCACAATCACAGTCACAGCCAGTATCATCATCATGCGCATGCGCATGCGCATCATCATCATCATCAAGCGCTTAAGGATGCAGCCGCCGAGGATGCAGTAAGCAATAAATCACGCCACCTATCGGCCGAAAAGTCCAACAGCAGCTGCTCCTCCTCAGGCGGTACTCAGGCCACATCCTCGAGCAATACACAGCGCATGACACGGCTCGCACTCGCCTCAGGCTCAAGTCTGCGCGCCAGCCGCAAGTCAGGTCACTCGCCGGGCAGCAAACGACAATGGGGTTCGATGCCGGCAAATTTGGGCACGCAGTTCATCAATCCCGTGACTGGCAAGAAGCGTGTGCAGTGCAACGTGTGTCTGAAGACTTTTTGCGACAAGGGTGCACTGAAAATTCACTTTTCGGCTGTGCATTTGCGTGAGATGCACAAGTGTACGGTCGATGGTTGCAGCATGATGTTTAGTTCACGACGATCAAGAAATCGTCATAGTGCAAATCCCAATCCTAAGCTGCATTCACCGCATTTGCGTCGCAAGATATCACCACACGATGGACGTAGTGCACAACCGCATCCATTGTTACTGCAGGCACCCAATGGAATTATGGCTGGTTTGGGGCCATTTGGCAGTTTCCCGCTATTAACACCGCCGCCAGATTTGCGACATCATGCACTCGGTGGCATCGAACTGAAGCATGGTCAGGAGTATCTACAACGTTCGTATTTGGATAGTAATGGAATGCTCGGTAGATTTGAGGGTCAGCGTCGTAAGGCGAGAATGGATGTGGGCGATGATGATGATGATGATAACGATAATGATGATGATGATGAGATACTTGAGGTGATACGTATGCCCGATGATGATGATGACGATGATGGCGATGGTGATGATGATCCCGATGCCGATGCCGATGATGATGACGATGATCCCGATGGCGATGGTATCGTTGTTGTTGGCGATGAGCTAGAGAGTATACCCGACAAGGATAAAGCCTGTCACGATGATTATATGCTCGACAATGACAACGAAAGCGATGAGCGTTCCACATCGGCCATCTCCAGTCACAGTCTGAGTCACAGTCTGAGCCACAGTCACACTCACAGTCACAATCATAATCACAGTCAAACCAAAGAGCAACAACAGCCGCACAGTCCTTGCAGGAGTAAAGCGGAACCGGAGCCATGTCCCGATGTGGACGATGGACAGCATGAGGATTCGCAGAGTCTAACGGATTCGGCGCACGCTACTGGCCAAACTCCAGCGAGTAAACGAAAGCGTAAGAGTCAAAATCCTGTTCGATGTCCCGTGCAATCCGATGAGAATTCATGTGAGAATTCATTGGATAATTATGATGTAGCCGCTGATCTGTCCATCAAAAAGATCAAGCTAGGCGAACAGGAGGATGAGGAAGAGGAACAGCAGCAGCAGCAGTCCACACACAGGGAGTCCACAGCCAAAGAAGCCGAGGTGCTCAACAGTTCATCGAGTGAATCCACCAAGGCAATACCCTCACCACCCCTCACACCCTACACAAGCGAGGGTCGATCTTTGATCAAAACCGAACTGGAGGACGAGCAAAGGGAACGAGCGGAACGAGAGGAACGTGAGCAGCACACAGAATCGGGCACTTTGGATCTATCGCTGAGTACGGCGACCGGTTCGCTCATTAAGCAGGAACCACTGGATGAACTCAGCTATGGCGCCGATGCAGATGAAAATCGCTATTTACGCATCAAACAGGAGCTGCTAGGGGACGATGAGGGCATCTATGGACGTACGGCAGCCGAAGAGTGTCTCACCAAGAACAATAATAATATTATTATGAATGACAAGGCTGGTGATGCGAATGGCAATTTGAGCGTAACAATGAAGTCCAAGCACGATAGAGAATCCCAGCTGGAACCGGAACTAGAACCGGAACCAGAGCCCGAACCGGAGCCGGAACCAGAACCGGAACCAGAGGTGCCCATCGACAAGGAGAATCCATTGAAATGCACTGCCTGCGGTGACATCTTTCAAAATCACTTCCACTTGAAGACGCACTACCAAAGCGTTCACCTCAAGCTGCATCACAAGTGCAACATCGACGGCTGCAACGCTGCGTTCCCCTCGAAACGTAGCCGTGATCGCCACAGTTCCAATCTCAACTTGCATCGCAAACTGCTCTCGACCAGTGATGAGCACAATTTGTTAATGCCACCGGATTCACTGCTCGAATTGATGAATCTCAATAACAACAAAGCCTTTGCGGCCGCTGCTGCAGCAGCTGGCAGTGCGGGTGTTGGGGCTGGAGGTGGCGGTGCTGGTAGTGCTGGCGGTGTGGGTGGCTCAATGGCGGCTGCTGCCAATGCACCACTTGGAGCTGCTGGCATACAAGCGGAGATTCTGGCCAGAATCTGTGCGGGAGCGCATGGTCTAAGCATGCCACTTTGCTTCGAGGCATTGCAGCATCGTTTCGGTCATGGACATGGGCATGGCCATGGACATGGACATGGACACGGTCAGGTGCCTGGTGGTTTTGGTGATGCCAATGCAAATGCTTTTATTGCTGCCACCGATCCGCGGCTGCTGCTCAATCATGGCGGCAATCCCTTGCTCTTCCATGGCCTCTCGCGTCTGCCACGTTTTCCTCCACACCTGACGCCACATATTCTAGCCGCCGGCGCCAATGCACTAAGTCCCTTCTGTCGACGCACTTCATCCGATTCGAATTCCCAGCACTCGATAACACCACCAGTGGGTGCTGGAGGTGGCGCTGCAGGCTTGGGCGTAAGCAGCAGCTTGTTGGGTTTGCGTCCACGCTCAGGTGGCTCCGGATCCGGTTCTCCCGATTATGATGGACACGCGCACGCACATCACTTGCATATGCAGGCAGCAGCTGGAGCGGGATCGGAGGAGGGAGGCCAGAATCAGCGGCAATCTCCGGATCGCATATCATGACCATGTACCTCGTACTATGCCAAGGCACTGGCATTTTATCATTGAAAGAAGGCAGCAAGGATAAATCCAAGATATCGAAGGCAGGAGTATAAGAATATAAAGAAGAATTGTCAAAAGTTCGTTCATGCAATATCAGGCTAAATTATAAAGAAAAACTTATAAAAACACTTAGGACTACAGCATTGCTCATAATCATTAAAAAGAAAAAAAAGATACAATTTATCGATAAATTTATCGATATGTCGAGTATTTATCGATGGCATCGGCTAATTCGCAGCTTGGCTCGCCAGCGCTCATTAAAAATATTAATAATATTAATAATAATAATACTTTTACTAGGCTAATATCAAATATTAGATGGATCAACTAGCATTTTTTTTTCTATATACATAAAAAAATATATATGTATCGATATAAATCGATTTACATAATGATGGAAAAGAAAACCTCTCCTAGCCCCGCCTCCCCCAAAAACTATATATTTTTTTTTTAAACTTGTATTTATAAAAAACTGTTGTTTTGTGTACAAGCATGAATTTGTAGAGAATTGATAACTAATATTATAATAATAATGAAAATAATAATACTTAACTACTGATAATTACACAAAAAAAAGCATTAATATATTATAAATAACGATATATATTGTTAGTGATACTCGATTATGTAAGCAATTAGCCTCTAAGCGCATATTTCACATCTGCGTGTGTGTGTACTATAAATTTTTTTTTTTTTTTTTTTTTTTTGTGAAAGAATTGTACTGCTACGGAAAGTCCTAAGCTCCCCGCCCCCTTTACTTCCCTTAATAATGTACTACTTGTATAGTATGATAAAAGTAATAAATAAAATATTTAAATATTTAATAAACAATTACGAGTCAACGAACAAACAACAAACAAACAAAATGCTTTCACAAAACTCAACAATTGATCTGATCTGATATATTATTTAATTCTTTTTTTTTACTATTATTATTATTATTTGTATTTGTATTGTTTTATTTTATGAGAGAATCCTTAAGCGTATCAATATAATAGTGGGATAGTTCTGAAGCAGTAACCAGGCAAATACCTTCAACTCATATTTAAGCTATATATGTTTGCAATAAAAATATCATGAAAAATATAAAAAAATTTAACAAGTCTTTTATTTATATTTTTATGGGTAATTGAATGAATTTGAAAATTTTTTTTTTGGAAATAAACAAAAAGTGAAAGTCTTTTTGGACGGGGCTTTACTAAATAGAAGTGCTTAGAGTCTTCTTTTTTGACATTGCAGTATTTTGTGAAAAATTAATTATTATATATATATTTTCTTCAATATGTATTGGAGGTTAAAAAAAAGTTTAAAAATATATAAATGTTTAGATTGTTATTAAAATGACAAGAATACAAATTTTGACTACATTTGCATTCAATTTAATATTTGAACCCATAAGAAGGCAAAGCAAAAATATGAATTATGACGAAATCCGATTTAATTGATGATATCAATTGACTCATTATGCAAGCTTCAAGGGGTGTTGAGCATTCGGGCTTAAATTTATAAGTTCATAAATTAACATAACTGGAATGCATACACCAAATATTTGAAGCTTACTACCGAAAAATGGTTTTTTATTCAGGTGATTTATAGACATGAATAGAGATTGAAACTTAAGAAATGTATTCTAGGGTGGCCATATAATAAATTGAACTGTTGGCAACATTCGAAGACAAAAATTGCTTACTATTGTATTAAAAAAGCGCTAGTTTGTTACTTTATTGCTTGATCGATTCCATAGTGTTATAAATGTGTTATTATAGATCAAATAGGGCTCAATTAGATCCAACAAAATAACAAACAATTTCCGCTCTGGCCTTCGACCTTTTGTATGGCAAATTGTTTGGCTAATTGTAGGATAGTCTAGGCTAGATACAAAACGCGCTTAGTTATTAGGATGCCATTGGTAAAATGCAAAATCGTGGTTGCAGTTTTCAATGGGGGGATTTTACAGTTTTCATTTTTTGGACAATTAAGGGGGTTGCTAGGCATGCGATTTTAATTTTAGATCGATTAAAAAGGGCTCGTAAATTTTGTCCGAGTTCCCATACTCGCTTACTACTCTATTTGCGGGGGCGTCATTCGGTGTCCAAATAAATAAACTGCATCGAATGGGTTGTAACCTAGCACACATATATCTGTATGTGTATCTATGTGTGTGAAAACATATATTTATAGTCATATGTGGGTAGGTTTCGTACATACGTTTATCTAAGTATACATATATAGTGCAGTGCACTATGGTCACAAAGAAGTGTTCTATGGGAAATTCAAGAAGTACATCAAATAAATAAGAAATGGGGATTATATTATTAAATCAACTACAGTGTTTTACTTTAATTACTATTAGAAGCAATTCCAAATTTTGTTTATTTTTAACATAACCCAATAAATATTTTAAAGTGTTTGCTAAAATTGCATTTGTTTGTTAATAGATTAAAAATATTCCACTAAATTTTAAAAAAGATAAAAATATATTTATTCGTTTAAGATACATAATTTTTAATATTCTTTTAGTTAGACAACTAGATACTCCAGAAAAACATTAAATTTAGAATTCGTTGATGGTAATTTATGGAAAATTAAAGCCTTTTCGACCATAGTGCACAGTAAGGAATTGGTATCTCTTTCTCTCTGTTGTTGGATGGCTTTTGTGGTTGTCCATGTCACCCCTGGGCCGACGAGGACGACGCCATTATCCAATGCAATGGCCTCCCTTAGGAGAAAATAACACACAGACACTCACACACAAAGAGATAGAGGTGTAGAGGTGTGTGTGTAGTGTTACGAGGAGTAGTGCAATTTATTTAAAGTAACATTTTAGTGTTTCCTTCCGCTGAAATTCGTTCTCTTCCTTCCTGTTGGCAAAAGTCTCTTGCCTTGTACGAATAACAACAGATTGTGGGCAAATAAAATTGCCACAATGTTATCGTTAAGCCTGCAGGACACGCAGCAACAACAACAACTTGGTATCCGCATACTGGGCAAGTCCTTACACTCAACTTACATTCGCCATATGGTGGCATACACACACACTCACCTGTACCTATATACTTAAATGCATTTACAACACTTGTACACTTAGACGAGTACATACTGTACTTGCTGTCGACTGCATTTCATTAGCTGTTTTATTGCAATCTTGAAATTACTAAAAAAGATACAAATGTATCTAACTATCTGCATGTCGTGTATGTGTCGCTCAGTTACATCCACTGGCGACAGTTATACACAACAACATCTGTACACATATATGTATATTGAGCTATAAAGCTACCACTATACGCCTAGAGTTGGATATGACAATATGACATGGATAATCTTGTTCAAAATGCAATTTGGCTTTTGTTTACAGCCGGCTTTATAGAGCAATGTTTTAATGCCTCAAAAAGCAGTAACTAAGCTACACACACACACACACACACACACACATTCAAACTTACTCTTGTATACTTGCACATACACTGTGCAAAAAGTAATGAGCGTGTTTGGTATTTTATGGGGCTCGTCGCAACGCTTTCTAGACAAATATCTGTAAAAGGCACATGCAGTAATGACACGCAGGCAACATACCCTGTAAACTGGTTATATCAGCTTTTTAAATATAATTATAAAGTTTTTCTTAGAGCTTTAAACTTATAGCACAATAAACTCTATGGAATATACTAAGAATGAGTCAATACTGTCAAATAGTTTTTACCCCTCGCACAGATATTTCCAAATTCATCTCCTTTTACTGGAAAAACCAAAACGCCCAATGCAGCGAAAGATGATGCAATTTTATGACTGATTTTTAATTACTTACTGACTGCTGTATTTCGTCTCGTGCCATAGATTGTCTCCAAACTAGATGCTTGAAACGAACCCAATCAGACTTCCAGGTGTACTTAAAAAAGTCGTTACCTGTCTGACTTAACCTCAACTTCCGTTAAAACGTAAGAACTTAGAACAGTTATGATTAACGGGTTAGACCTATTTTAAGTAGTTAAATGCATAAGATCTACATCATTTAACGTAACCTCAACAAAATAGCACAAAACATACAAACAAACTCAATTGTCTACTGCTGTGTTCATACTACTAACTAACTAGAAATACTAGAAATAAAAAAATTGTTTTTCTTACCCAACCTAACCTAATTTATAAAAACACATAACCTAACTTTGTTCTAACCTCACTTATCTAAAACCCCCTCAACGTACATTAATAACAAGTGCAATTTATTAAAACTTATTGACATTTTTAGGCAACAGCGATATTTAACTCGTTTATGGGCTAATATAAATGCCCGATAGCTTAAAGTACAGGGTATATGCAAGTGCAAACTTTAACCCATGTGTTTAAGTGTGTGTGTGTGTGTGTACATATGTGTCTTTCAGGACATGTGCGATATGTGTATTACATAATAAGTATATGTAAGTAGTGAGCACAGACAATTGCCGAGTAAAGTCGACAGGTAAATATCGGTCGGAACTCTACAAAGTATATATGAGTATATACCGATGTGTGTGCATATGTGCACATATGCATGTATTGTAAGTACATGTTTGTGCACGTATGGATGCCACGGATAATGCAGTCTGTCTGTCGGTCTCTTTGTCTGTAGCCCCTAACGTGCAATTGCTAAGTTTTTGTTCGGCCTCTGGCAAAATGTGGGTGGAAAATATAGTAGATAGTTTAAAGGGATGTGGTAATACTGAAGTTTGGGTCTCTTTACTGGTTCCGGCCATGTATTTTCCACTACACAATACACAACAGACTAACGGGTTATACAAAAGGAGATGTGTTTGGGCCAAAAAACTGATAATGCACACCAACTCCAACTCCAGCCAACTGCAGCTAATTTGTTAGCAAGGACCTTGCAGTCTGTCAGCCGCTGATTCGCATCGCAAGTATCACACACATATAGTTCACATATACATATATAATTGACATATAGATCAACCCCTTCTTGACAAGGAAGTAATCGTAATATTATCTAAACTAAGTAGTTAAGATACTTTAATGTATCTTTATCAACTATGTCCACATCTACTAAATATTGTATTTAAAATTAATATAACTTTTAAACTACCGCCTTGATTGTTGTGAAATTTAAGGAATACTTAAAGCAGAGCCCTGTGTGTCACTGGAAAAGATTACAAAAATGAAATTTTTAAAATCTGACCAGCAAATTAAGTTAAAGTGAAGAAAAGTAGCAAATCCGATGCTAAAATTATGAGTAACTACAATAGGCGACAAACTGTGAACATTTACAAACATTTCGCGATTTGGGCAATCGAAAAATGTATGGATATAAGCCAGGTCAAGATAGGGTTAGGGGATTGCGCGAAGGTAGTAGTATGTCGGGGGGTGGGCAGGTAGAAATAATCCAATTTAAAATGCGATTGACTAATCCCTGCGTCTGGGATCAATGAATGGAATCCGACGGCTTTGGCTTTCATTGATCTTATGGCATTTAAGATAAAGCCCAAAAACTATGGAATTAGCCGAAAAGGCAGCCAAAAACTAATCACGATGCACATCGAGTAACATAATCCCCCCACCTGGACCTGGATCAGTTTGGCAAGGAATAAATACAAGAGCACGCACTTGAAATTGTCACAGTTCATCACAGACACTCAAAGTGAAAAGATCGAAGTTACAGTTCAAGTAAAATTTATTCAAATGGATACTACTCCTGTGTTTCAGTCCAGTTTCTCTATAAGATCGTTGCTATCGGACGATAAGTGTAAGAAAAGATCGGAGTTTTATTCTAGCTCCAGTCCAAGTGATTCCTGCAACAGTTCCGAAGATGCTTCCTCCGACGATGGCACTACGACGCCAACAACAACAAGTAGCAACAGCAGCAGCAATCACAACAACAATGGCAATGCCGGAAAATCTGATGCCAAGCCGGCATTTACATATAGTGCCCTCATAGTTATGGCCATCAGAAGAAGTCCAGAGAAGCGTCTAACACTGAGTGGCATTTGCAAGTGGATTTCCGATAGTTTCCCATATTATCAGAATCATAAAAGTGTTTGGCAAAACTCCATACGTCACAATCTCAGTTTGAATCCGTGTTTTGTGCGTGTTCCTCGTGCTCTCGATGATCCAGGACGTGGTCATTATTGGGCATTGGATCCGTATGCGGATGATTTGACTATTGGTGAGACAACGGGACGTTTGCGTCGCAGCAACAACGTGGGCAGCAATCACAACAGCAACATGTTTATGGGACGCTCAAAGGCAGCAGCAGCGGCAGCGGCAGCAACATTACAAGGACATGTCAAAGGTTACGGAGTGCATCCTTATCAGCAATTAAACACAACAACAGCAGCGGCAGCTGCTGCAGCATTCTATGCACAGTTATTTAAGCCACATGCCAGTTACTTTCCCATCATGCCAGAGACAGCACAGCAGCAGTTGCACATGCAGCAACAGCAACAGCATCCATTAATGTTACAGGGCAATCAACATGCAACTGCAGCTGCCACAGCATTGGCTAAGGACTCACTCGCTATGACAACGGCAGCAACATATCGTTACCAGCATCAGCAACAGCATCAGGGCAACTTATCGCTGCAATACCATCAGCAGCAGCAGCAGCAGCAACAACATCAACAGCAGCAGCAAATGCAAGCTCGGCACAACAGCAACCACAACAATTACTACCAGCGACAACAGCAACAGCAACAACAACAGCAGCAACAGTATCAACACCAACACAACTATTATCTACAACAGCAACATCAGCATCAACAACATCAACAACACCAGCAACATGAGCCTTATGCGCCTTCCTATGCCGCCAAATGGATGCAACAACCAATTGATTGTATGTGGCGTTAACTCATACGAATATTCATATTCAATACTCACCCGAATATTACGCATTTTATAAGTGTTTGCTGCGTGTAAACACTTTTTGATTGACGTCAAGCTACAAGTTCAACGTTATCTACTTTTAAGGCGTAGAACGCGCTCTTCTTAGGCCAATTACAAGTTCAACATCTGCCCAGTAAAATTTAAGAGATATTTTTAAGAGAGGGACTTTTCATTTAATATTTTATTAATAAGACTTATTTTTTTTTATAGTACTACTAACATGCATTGTATACAAATGAAATTGAATAAAGCTACTAACTCATAAAAAAATGATGTTCTTTTTTCATAAATTTGGATTTCAAATTGGTGTAAAAGGGTGTTGGAATATATGAATAACATTATATAAATTTAATAAAATAATTTAATGAAAAAGACCATGTTCTTCTTCTATAAGCAATTTTCAACCGATTTTTGAGATTTCTGAGGCTATTGTCGTCCGACCTGGATCAAACTTGGTGAGGATAGTTATAATGGTGCTATAGACATAATGTTTGAGTTTAGTTACGATAGTTCAACTAACACTGCATGTCTTCATACAAATTTTCTATATTTTTCCGTTTTGTCCTATATTAAACTTAATAAAGATAGTTACTATATCACCATATACATACTGTGTGAATTTGGATCTGATAGCTGTAGTCCTTTTCAAATTATGCCGTTTTTTACAGTTTGCGGGGGTGACTTTATAGGCCCCCCTTCTCTTTTTTAGAGTACTGGGTCAAAAAAACAAAGAAATTAAATAAAAAAATATTTGAAATTATTCAATGAAATTTTTTTTTTCACGACTGAACTAGTCGACATTTATGGTTCTCTGACATAGGCCTTTAAGAAACAATTTGGTTCTAACATAATCACAAATCCATCTATATTTACATGGCATTAAAATAGCTAAACTGTCACACCTAAAACTATTTGCAAAGTTTGCTAGCATAAATTAAACTTTTTGCAATATTTTTAATCCTCAGCATGTATACAAAAGGTATTTGCTAGGCGCACAATGAACCATATTTATAGGGCATTAAAAACAGATTAACTGCCGCACCTAAAAGTTCTTAAAATATTTATTAGAATCAATTAAACTTTTTAACAATTCTTTAGCCGCCAACAGCTATACAAAAGGTGTTTGCTATACGCACACTGAGCACAATTCTTTCAACTTCCAAGTCTGTATTTAAATTGCAACAATTTAATAGTTTAAACCAATTTGGAATTTATCTCCATTTCAATGATGTTAAATTCTTGCGAGCTGTTGATCAGTTTATTGGCTTCAGTTTAAGTATTTTTTTTTTTGCCACTTTCGGATGAGGCTTAGCTTATGTTATGCATAATTATGGCCAATTCAAAAGCTTAGCTTGGCTTTTATGAGTTCGCATTGCCGCTTAGCTACACCTGTCGCATGAGAGGCAGCCTCAAAAGGAATGGGGACAAAAACCGAAGCAGAGTGTCATCATCATGATCACGCGAAATGTGATGATGATGATGATCATTATTATTTTATTTTTTACTTTTATTATTATTATTATTTTAATAATAATTATGAACAGCCAAGCATCATAGAGCATCTTGGTTTGGCTTAATGCTAGCGGTCAATAGCATCACAACAACAACAACAACGTCAAATGGTAACAACAACAAATGGCTTATGAAAAGAGCTAATCTGATAATACAGAATTGAAAGGGGCGGTCACGGCACGAATTTTTGCTACACGCTCTTGATACTATGGCAACAGCTTAGTACCAAATGCGAGATGGAGGACGATGGGGCGATATACATGGTGCAAGACAGTCAGAGGGAGAGAGAGGAAAGAGAGCAGTGAAAAGTTGAGACAGAGGTGAACCTGTGCCTGGACCCAGGGAGACCTGAATGCGACGATTGACGATGACGATGCCGATGGTTGCAACGACGTCAACTGCACCACAGCAACACAGCACCAGCATCATCATTAGCATCATCATCGGCTTCTTATTCATCATCATCATCATCATCATATTGGTATAGTGCACCTCATGCGAGCTGAAAACATGTAAGACAACTACAGTTGAGTTGGCTAGACAGGCAGTTACCCAATAAATCAAATATAAATTGTAATATAAAATAATAATTAATGTTGTGAATAAGTAAGTGTTTTTAACCGAAAATGATTAAAACTAATGGAAATTATATATAAAGTAGAGAATGAATTTTGTAATTATTAAGATAAAGTAGACAAACTGAACTTAAATTCAATAATTCTGATTTATTTTGCACTTTAAGTATATATACTACTATCGATAATTGTGTAAAGTTAAGAAACATATTACAATTGTGTATAAAATCCAAGCTAGATAGTGGGAAGTTACTGTCTGTGCACAAAGTTAGCATACCCCTTTTGGATACCGAGTATTAACAGAAGGGATCGATCGCTTGATCGGACAGCGAAATTGCATTTGTCTGTAGAGCTGTTGTTGCACTCGTACTTATTATTGCCAGGCTACATACCCATAATGTTAGGCAGGTAAAGTGCACAGTGCACACTCCCGAGTACATGCTTCGGAACATGTATAATGACGAGGAGCCGTTGTTTGCCACATGCGGCATGCCACAGTGTTCAGTGTTCTGTGTACGGTGTACGGTTTACAGTGTACGGCATGCTTGTTGCTCCTGCAGCAGCAGCGACTGTTGCTCGTAATCTGTAGCAGATTGGCGTCTGAGCAACAGATGTCAATAATTCAGAGCCAATAGCGGTTGTTTAGTAGTAGAGACTATCGCTATGGCTTTTGACTATAACTTCAAACTTGTGCATGTATGTGCATGTCCACGTCCATAACTATGCACTTGAAGAAAGGGGACGATAGATCTTAATTTTTAGTTTCTCAGAATTCACCTCAGCTTAATTTGAAGCTGTCTAGTGGCGGGGATTATCTTCAGTGACCATAAACTAAAGCAAAACTCTGGATTTATAATGAAGCACTTATAAAGTTTTGTTATTTTAGCACATTCTTATACCAAGTTGAAGCTTTAATTATTTTAGACTTAGTCATTTTTAGTGCAATCTTTTTGAATATACTTGAATAATAAAAAAATTGTATTTTATTTTATTTTTTATTAAATAATAATTAAATATATTATATTTTTTAAGTGATGCCCAAAGCTAACGTTGTTTTTGAAGTAATAATTACTTAGTTATAAAATTAAAGAGTGTCAACTAACATATAAATAATTATAAGTAGATGGCTTGTCGACACCTTGTGACTTTGACACTTGAAATTTTTTTGAGTGTATGTAAGTACCTCTTAGTTTTATGTGCCATGTTCCATTTTGGTTCGTTTTAATTTCCTTCCTGATGTTAGAGCGACGACTCTGATCCCCACAAACAACTACTGACCGAACAAAAGAAGAGATTAAATACAACAACAGAAACAACAACATAAATAAAGCGGAGCAAACACAACAACAACAAAAAAATAAAATATAAAAACGGAAAAAAAGAACAAAATCTGCTCAAACTCAATTATAAAAATTCAACCCAATCTCAATTCCCGCGAAACTGGTGTTTTGAAGTTTTTTTTTCGTATTTTATTATTGCCGTTCTGGCTTTACTTCGAAGCTTGTGATCCCGATTTCAGAAACCTTTGTGTGTTGTTGTTTTGTGGTCATTCGTCATTTTAAGTTCACACACACACGCAGCGCATGAAAGAGACGGAGAGAGAGAGAGAGAGAAAGAGACAGAGAGGGGGTGTACACCTTTCAGCCAAGAGACGCTCGGGACAGTCCCTAGTCATTGACACTGATATGTGTGGCAAGGTATGTCTTTTGAAATGACAATCTGCAATTTGCTATTCGAAACCGTTTAAAGTAATTTATTTTTTCTTTTTTCTCTCCCTCTTGCCGAGGACGCGATCCGCGACTACTTTGCCACACATAAAACATATATATACAAATTTATATATAGTATATAAGTATATAAGTTATATAGCATGCATGTCTCCATCACCATCTCCATCTACGTCGTCGTTTGGCTTTTTGGTCAGCTCTTTTTGGCCGGATGTCTGGGCCAGCTTTTATACTCTATGCTACACAGTGCTACTTGTCAATATATGCCCACTAGCTGATTGAGTTTTTTGTTTAATTTTTGCAGACAATAGAAACACATTTATGGGGGGAAACTTTTTTATAGTGTGTCGATTTAACACATGAAAAACTTGAGAGAAAATTCGACTTACAATATAAATACATATGTATGTTTGCAAGTATTGTAACATTAATACTTAAATGTTTAATAAAGTTTATTATAACAATCTCGTTACTACTCCCAACTTCACTTAACCCAAAATCAATATTTCAATGGATTTACCTCATTAAAGCATAATTCCCTATAGAGACACACACACCCTTGGGCACTGCAGAGGCGAACAAAATGTAATTTCGATATTTCGTTCGGGGACAAATGATGGAAATGAGCTGAAAAATGGCAATGAGAGGAGAGAAAAGTGCGTTAGTTGGCTTGATTAAGGGGGTCATTTAATTAATGGTTTTCTCTATGCCAGCCACATAACTCAAAGGTCCGAACTGTCCAGCAATCAATGTCCAGATGAAAAAAAAAAAATACAACATTCGAACAGGAAGCTAATAAAGAGTAAGAAAGATTTCGTTATGCTAAATTGAGTTCGTGAATATTTTATGCACTCGGGCGAAACAATAGTTTTATGCTCAAATTCTGTAACTTTGTAATGTATCCTGTATTGAGCACACACCACTGACCGTTCTGTCTTGAGGCTGTGATTGAAGAGCCATACATGCATGACCATATGTCAACCCTTTTTTCTGCCTGTCTCGGTCGGTCTGTTTAACAAGAGCAGTTTTTGGATGCCCTGCCGTAAATACCCCAGTTCCAAATTGACAAAACTCTCATAAATAATGCAGCCAATTAAGGACAACGTACATGTCACACATTACAACACACACACTCAGACACACACACAGATTTGCTCACAAGTATCTATGATAAAGATGCTGACCCAAGCACGGATAAATTCCGCACAGGTATATCCTTTTCAACGAGAACATGCTCGGACAGCAGTCTCTTATATAGCTACCGTGTGTATCCTTAGAATAGTTTGTGTTTTACTGTTTGGACAGTTTTGTGGTTTTTCTGGGTTAAACATCAACTCACAGGAGATTAAATGCTAAGCAGCAGCAAGGTGCTTAAAGCTATGAGCTGAGCTAAGTAACTTGTGTGAAACTTTTCAAGCTTGGCTTAGCTATGATACTCAACGATTTTCTAATAAAAACAAAGTTTATTTAATTAATTTAGTGCAATTTTGATAATAGATTTTTGAGAAAGAGAATTGTATACTAAACATCTGAGTATCATTATGACAGACAAATAATTTCTTAAATATTTGTAGCTTTTCACACAGAAACTATCTCAGTTATAAATAAATCTGTATTGTTAAAATAGTAATTACAAACTGCCAAGCCTTTAATTTATAAAAAGAACCGCATGTTGTTTTGCATCGCTATCATTGAAAAAGCTCCGTTTAATGCGATTTTAAAGCTCTTAGTTATTGACAACTAGTTCACTGGATTAGTATAAGTGTCCATTGAAATGCACCTATCATTTAAGAGATCTTAAAGTCAACTAATGAATTGTTTATTACATTTTATAGACCCACTTCAAATGGTGTCACACAACAGCCAAGACTTCGAATTTACACCTGACGTATACAGGTTGTTGCAATTACTTGACCACTAAAAATAAATAAGTTCAGAGAAACTGTAATTAAGTTGAATTTCAACACAATTCGAGTACTGTTTATTTGGATTAATCGTAATGTTGCTCTCAAGGTAATGTCAACACTTTCAGTTAATTTTAAGTTTTACAGATTCCATTGAATCTTTTCTTTGTCTTCTTCTTCTACACATAACAATCTTTTATTATCCTAAAATCTTACAAACGGAACTCATTTGATTGCCTTGGTTCGGTTTTGTTATTTGCAATTGTGGTTTGTGGTTTTATTTTATTTTATTTTATATATCGATGCCCTTGTTACTGTTACGATCTTTGGCGCCGCCTCCGCACACAAAAAGCTACATGTGTATCCACAAGATACAAGATACTTTAACCAAAACAGCGTACACAATACAGAAGAAGACAAAATTCATCTTTTAACACACTTCTTGGCGCATTTGGCAATTTCGTGCGCTCTTCCCTCTATTCCTTGGGCCAATCTTCGGCCTTTAACTACCTGTAGCTCCAGTTCTGCTGTATCTGTATCTGCAATTCTTAACGTTTCTGCATTTACCTTTTACTCCTTTCGCTTTCTTCTGTTCCTTTGTCGAGAATTATGCCCTGCAGCTATTTTGACTCTCTCACAGACCGCATCGCAGCCATTTAAGTTAATTATTTTTTAAACAAGAAACAAAATAAAAAGCAAAGAAATCTACATACACGTACATGCAACACCTTTGTGTGTCCTCTGTGGTCACATTAATTGCAAATGAATGCAAATTTTTTGCCTGGCAACTTCAAAATCGTAGTCTTGTTCTGCTAATGATCTGCTAATTTTGTCGTTAACTGTCACATTGATCCCTTTACTTGATGCTTTTTGAAATTTACTAAAATGCATTAAAATTATTTAAATATTTAGTATTACTTTAGTCTACTGTAATTAAACATTTCTATTGTTTCTAAATGCATTACATTATGTGTCTTTGGTTTTGTCAGTAAATGTTTGTACCAATCAATCTTTGGACATTTTTTTAATCCTGCACCGATCGCTAATTGTTAAATTATACGGGAGTCTTTTATAGACTTTAGTTTATCTGAGCTTTTCATATAATTTTATTTAATTTTTTTAACTGTATCTCAAGGAGCTTTCAATTAAATATAATAGTTTTTTTATTGTATAACTTTATGTTTAATGAGGTTACAATTTTTATTAATCATTAATTGTAATCAATTAATATTCAAATATATATATATATATATATATATATATATTTTCTATAGCCAAAGTCCGCAGCAGCCAGAGCTATTAATATAAGTTAGGTTAACAATATATATATATATATTTTTTCTAGTACTTGTTTTTAATGATCAAATTCAAAAAACTGTACAATTTATTATATACTTTAATATAGTTAAAGTTGTAAATGCATTCGGCCAAAGCTTATTTTTTTTAAATATTTTTTTCTACTTATTCACACAACCTCCATGCTCAGTTTTAATTGTGTGCACGCAGCATGTGCGTAAAATATAAAATGTATGTAGTAGATATTTATTTTCCATTGTCTATTTTTTATTTTTTTTATATTAATTGCAACAATTACAAGTCGATTTATTGTCCAAGGTGTCCTGACAAGGTTGGTACCCCTATGCCCACCCTTTTTTCCCCTCTACCAATTTAGTTGCTTCTCCCTTTCCTTTCATTAGACTCCTTATTGTTACGGCTGTAATAAATGCATGTGGCTAATTAACAATAATTAATAATGCAATAACCAGCAGCACAAAACCAAGTAGTGAGTGAGAAACAGAGTGAGAGAGAGAGAGGGGAGAGAGACAGAACATACTCAGTTCGTGTTGTCGCTGTTGTCTCATTGTCTTGTCTCTTGTCCTTCTAGCCGGACTGTTCAGTTAATCTTACCACTCTCCTCACTCCTCACTCCCCACACCGCTCTCTTTTGCAAATTGCGTGTAAGGGGCACATTTTGCCAATATGCGTGAATAAATAAAAGTTTCTAAAGGGATTGTCACCCATGCCACTAAAAACAAAATCCGCCTGTCATATATATCACTCCACAGAGGGGGCTCACAGTCTGGGCCAGAAAGTCAACAATGAGAGAAAAAGAGAGAGAGTTGCAGAAGGGTGGTAGAAGGGGAAGGCGGGGAAAGGGGGTGTTGGAGCTGTTGCTGTAGCCGGACGTAAGCGGCCCATAAAATATGACAAACTTAACAACAGCACGGACTGCAAAGACAACAGCTAAAACAATAACAACAACAACCGCAACAGCAACCACAACAACAACAAGAGACAACAACAACTGCAACTTGAGCAAAAGAACTGTCGGCATTTGGTTATAGAGAGGACGTGGTTAAAAGTTACCCAATGGACACCCACTTCGCAGCTGTCAATCGTCTAAATCGTTATGGTCACTTGTCGGCACACAGCGGAAAAGAGACAACGTCACCGATTGCACTCGATATCACGATTTTAAAACACCCGTAAATGTTTTTTAAAAATAAATATGTACTAAATTCGTTTTTTTATAAAATATCTTATTTATTTCACTACATTTTATATTCTGTCACTTGACTTTTATAACTTTAAAAAGACAAAACTCTTTTGTTTATATCTGGTTTTCTTTTGTTTATCAAATACCTGTACCTTAAAAAACCCGTTTGTGCACAAGTTTTAAAATAAATATTGTTTAAAATTGATTTATTTCTACAATAACGTTTTATTCCGCTACATAAAAATGTTTGCATACTTTTTAGGGCTCGTTTAACTTATTAAAATATACATAACTTTGTTTATATTAGATCTTCACAATCTTTCTTAAGAGTTTTTAAAAAAAAGTTCACCAAAAGTGAATTAATGTAACATTTAAAATATTATATTAATTTTTAGGTTAAAGCGAAACTCAGAAAAATTCTAGAGATCTCTAACTCTTCATGACGTTTTTATGAAAACTTATTTCAAAGAGGAATAATATACATTTATGACAACCCTTTCTCCCATACAATATACCTTTCTTCCAAATAATGAACAGGTATAAAAACAGCAAATGCAGTCCGTAAAATTACCACAAAGTTAGTTTTTTAATAAATTATTAATATGACATGAAACAAATGTTATGACCGTCAACTTTCAATACTTTTGACACATGATACGCAACAAAACCTGCTACGATATCTTTTCAAACTTACTAATTACTCAAATATCTAATAAATAAAACATATATATAACTCTATAGTTTACATTATGCACAAGTTGAGTTTATTTATCATTAGTTATAATTGACTTCCGGAGTATTAATAAAATGACGTAGATACAAGTACTTTGGTCACTGATCATTGGCATCCTGTCGTCACATTCATTTAAACGATATAAAGCGGGAAACACTGCGTCGACTCAAATAATCTGATCCGATCTGTACTGTGGTCCTGGATAAAACATATCGCCACATGCCACATTTTAACAGGGCTTAACGACACTTTTAATGAGCTATTTTCAAAAGACTTAAGTTGTTAAAAAGCAGTTTTATAAGATAAGATAAGACCTTAATTTGTTCCTAGACAAAATCGCTCACCTTCAAAACTAGAAGAGAATTTTGATTCAAGGTAAAAAAATAAGAAAAAAAATTCTGATGAGATCTCTTGTGTAGGTTACTACCAATATCACATAGACCGCTAACCAGTTGGTCGGTTAAATTCGAACGGTTTTGGCTTAAGGGGTTTTTTGCAAAAGGCGCCAATGTTTGCACCGCGGGGCGCATTTTCGATGCAGATGAAGCGAATTTCGTTTTCCGTTTTTCGCTTGGTGTTATTTTTTTTAACCGTGTTTTTTTTTTTTTTTTTGTTTTTTTTTTGGCTGCAAGCGAAAGAAACGATTTACCTTGTGAGTAGCATATTTAGGCGATTTTATTGCATCGACTGTGAAATGAGAAATAAAACAATGTTGTCGCTTAGTTCCATCTGCGCTGCGTACGAGTGTGTGTGCTGTGTGTTGTGTGTTGTGCGTATGTTGCTTCTATTTGCCGTGCAGGAAGGAAGTTGTGAATCTTTTTGGGGGCAACGTCTGACAGCTTTTGGTAAACCAAAGATTGTATTTTTTTTTTTTTGCCTCCTCAAGATGAAGAAGAAGTTGGAATTGGAAGGGGTAGGGCTTTGGTTGGGTATGGGGCAAAGGACAGGAAAGGGGCAAAAGGGAGTTAGTTTCTTACTGATGACGGCTTTTGGTTTTTAGTTTTCGAAAACATTTGAAAAGTAATCGTTCAACGAACCGATTGACAAGGTAATCTTCTTGAAAACATGTGTCCACAATATCAAGGCCACACACACACCACCCCCAAACTGCTAATACCCCGCATCACCACCACCCACCCACACACACACACACACACACTTCACTCCACTGCAAAAAGCTGGACAAAGGTTGCGGCTGTAAAAGTTGTGCAAAAGAAAAACTTCTGCAATATAAAAAAAAAAAATCAAAAAAAAAAGTTGAGAGGGAGAAAAACTGAAAACAAAGTGAAGCTGGAGGTAAAACATAAAGGCATACGTGATAGGGCGAAACTTGAAGCCTTCTGATAAGATTCGACTAGCGGGTCTTTTTTTTTTTTGCTAGAACATTTGAAAAGGGTTTTTGTTAGGTCTTTTTTTTTTTGGGGGGAAAGAGTGGAAAAGTAGGGTACATTTTCTCGCTTCATCACTTATGCATGCTTTGGTCTATTAGATTTCCGTTTCCGGTTCAACTGTGAACGCATGAAAGTTACACAACGTGTTTGAGGTTTTACGCTCTCTTGGCACACACGTCAATGCGATTTGAACCGCTAAGGTTTACACACCTGGAACCCCGGCTTACGTTATAAGTATGCTCAAAGTGTACAAAAAGGGCAAAGTGTGCCAACAATACACGTCCATCTAACCAGCTGTCCATCTGTCCATACGCTCGACTCCAAGTCAGACCAAAGCAGACCTTACTGGACCCCTACTCCCACACAGCACACACACACATGCTACAGCTGTTGTATTATATATTTTCTTTTATTTTTATTTTACAGCAGTTCGTTGGATGTAATCAGCAAGTATTTGAATTCTAATAGTCAATGGATTTATTATAGTACATCAAAAATTGTGATTTGATTTAAAAAAATAAAAAAAATAAATATATAACTACTCTGGAAGCTAAGGACATATTTATACTTCAAATTATAAAAAAATAAACTTACTCGTTTATTATACAATTTTCAGAATATTAAAAAATTCTTTTAAATATTTAAGCCAAAAACTATTTTATAACTTTTTAGGTTATTTTCTTATTTAAATTTAAGAAATTAATAAAGTATAAGAAAAATGCCATCACATTCAATAACAAGCCAAACATTAATGCATAAAGCAACTGTCATCAAATCTAATACTTTAGAGTAGGTATAAAAACACTTCGTTAGAGTATACCCAATTCGTTGTCTGCAAAATTTCATACTGAAAGTAAACACTTTGAAAGTCTTTGACATTCACTTGGCAGAGCTTTGTGAGGTCCTTTTTGTTGATGTAAGCATTTAATTCGTTCTATGCCTCTGGAATTCTGACGATAAGGACGGACGTTCAGGTCGCGTTTCGAGATAGATGAATAGATAGATGTATGGATGGATGGATGGTTGGACATATGGATGGACGCATAAAACGGTTTGGCAAGTGGGCGATTGAACTGCTAACTGGTAGCGAAAACTTTTTCCACCAGTCACTGAAAAGACAAAAGGGTAAGATCTACACACACACACACACACACACACATGAGTTTCGGAAAAGGGAAGTTAATTTTTTGGGTAAGAGAAACGGGGAGTGGGAGCTAGAGAGAGACAGGGAGAAAAGGGGTGTGCAACATTTATGCTTATCCGCATTGCAAGTTATTGTTGCTGATTTCTTAAGTGGCTGCTTCAATATTTTAGATTGTTTAGCTATTGCGTAATAAATAAAGAAACACTTTTGCACAATATGCTCAATGATGGATCAGCAAAGTCGGGTTATTTCCCTGCATATTAATGATTGTTTAAGAATCTTTTCCCCCAGAATTTTTTTCCCCACACACACGTGTAACGTCATGGTTATTTTTAAAGGGCTGATAACTCTTGGTACACATACTTTTGGGAGTGCACAACTGTTTAGATTTTTTTGGGTTTGTTTTCTATGGGTTTGAAATAATGAATTTAGTAGTTTCTTTGATAACTTACATATAATTTTGGATAAATAAGTTTCAGTTAGACTTTATAAATATAATGATTAATTTATAATTTTAATTTTTAAGGGTTACAACAACATGTGTAAAAAAATGGTCAATATTATTGAAAGTATAAAGATAATAATGACTTTTTTATACATCTTACAAAAAATTATTAATATATATTAATATAGCATACATATATTATGTTATTGATACAAGTTAATTAAGTGTCCCAAAAGACTCATGCGTTTGTTTATTAATTGGTGACTAAATTCAACTCCTTTTTTAACATTTCCTATCGGTTCTGTATAAAATAAAAATTATAATAATGTAACACACATATAAATATATCACATAACACAGCTATTTAAATACTTTTCTATTATCATATAATATATTATTTTTATTCATGTCAAAAACTATTATACTTTGAAACTAATTTGGTCTTCACTGGAATAGTTTATATACAGCCAATAACAAAAGCTAAACTGTTGAACTTGTGTGTGATTTGACCTGTGCTAAAGCACTGATAATTTGAACATGCATATGCATGTCATGTTTCAGAATTTAACACTTAATTGTCTGTTCCACTCGATGCTCGTCTCTCTGCGCTATAAATTTCTTCGTGTCGAGCGTTAATTGAGAGTCTCAAAACAAAACGAAAAAAAAGAGAGAGAAAAAAAGACAAAACACAAAAAAGGGCAAATTAAGAACTTGCCAGGATGCGAGCAAACATATCATCAATAATACAGGCATCAAAAACAAGCCAGATCATTGACAGCAAAAGTCCTTTGAATGCAACGTTGCGATGCCAAGCGATTACGATAATCATTATGTATCTTGTATCTTGTATATTTTAGCTCGGTATCTCACGTAGGGACATTTACAATTGTGACAATTTCTCACTCCCCATGTAGCAAACTAGGCAATTAATCAAAAAATTTTGTAAAGCTCTCAATATGACAAAAGTGGAATTAATGATTATAGTAAATTGAATACAAAAACCACTTGTACGGGGTGTACGAACAAGTAGGAGTTGGAGTAGGTATCGGGGTAGGTGTTGGGGGTAGCAGATGAGAATGTATAAAATGAAAACTGGAAACTGGAAACTGGAAACTGAAAACAACAAATCATCAATTGACAAATCGATGCGCATCACTAAAAACTCATTATTCCAATAACAGGACACAGCAAGCGACACAAAACCGATTGTACGATGGTCCGAAAGTCCGGTACGGTCCAGTCCGGTTCGGTCCAGTACGGTCAGCACCCTATGGGCTCTACAAACGTTCTTCAACATAACCACTGTCTGTCTGTCAGTCCAATTGTCTGTCTGTCTCCTTCTCTGTCTGTTTGTCTGTCTGGCTTGAGTTGAACATCATCACCGCCTCCACCTTCTACTCCACCTTCATTTTCATCTCGATGACGGTTCTGCTGCAGTACCGGGAGGCAGCAAACAACAACAGGCAAAACGCGTCTTCAAAATCGTCGCATTCGTCATCGTCATATCAGCCGCTCATCTTGTAGTTGAGTGCGAGAACAGTGGTCATTATCTGTTCAGATTTTGTTGCCTTCGTATTTGTGACGACGTCCGACAAACGGACAGACAGACAGACAGACGAACCAAGAGACTGACAGACAGATAGACAGACAGACAGACTCAAAAGGGCGACAGAGACTGAAACAATTTTGTTGAAGAGGCCAAGTTAAATCCACTTTGCCTCATTCGTAATTTAGCAGGTTAATGGCTAAAGGAGGTAAACTCCAAGTCCAAGATCAAGCTCAAAAGTTCTGCAGCTCAAACTGAAGCTGAAGCTGTAGCTGTAGCTATAGCTGCAGCTATAGCTGCAGCTGAAGGCGACAGGCGTTGTCCACAAGGAGTCAGCTCAAACATAAGCAAACTCAACCGACTGTTAAATACCCTGGAATTTATCTAAATTACTGCATTCAATTTATGATAATCTTTTCCTAATCTTGATTTTTAGTACAAGTATTTGCTGTCATATTTGCTAGAGAATAGATGGAGCAAATATTTGCTTTTTTATATTTTCCCAAAAGCTAGCCAAAAAAATAGGCACTATTTCTCGATTGTAGCTATTTGCTACTAAGAAAAGTTTTCAGCAAATATTTGCTCTGGGGTTTATTTGCTATAAGTAAATTTAGCAAATAATTGTCATTAAAAATTACATTTCGTAGAAAGTAATTACCATAATGTAAAATATATTTGCTTCAAATAAAAATTTCAGCAAATATTTTTTGTAGCAAATATTTGCTTCGTTTTTTATTTGCTTTCGATTATAATAAACCTTCAAATACCTTAATAAACTGTATAGCTAAGAAGTCTACATACTACATTTTAATGGGGTCTGCCAGACCATTTTCGGCCTGTTAGTATTCAAATGAACTTATCAACCCATTTACAGGGTATGAAAGAGAAAATGAGAAGAAACCCCGAAACTAGAACTGAACAATGGTTGGTGCGTTCGATAAAAATGGCCTCAACCTTTTGGACAGCTCATCTCGACAAGAGTCTACACAGACAGACAGTCAGTCAGTTAGTCAGTTAGTTAGTTGGTTGGTTCGCAGACAGACAGAGGGACAGACAGACAGACAGAGAGACTGAGAGACGGAGCAACCAACCAAACAATCTTACCAGGCAGTCGGGCTGTTTTGGCCCTGTCCATCCATCTATCCATCGAGGCTGAGTTAAAGCCACATACATACATTATTCCAATTCTGATGGTCATCATCTTTATCATTAACTTTTTGCCATCGAAGATTATGAATATGTGTGTGTATGAGAGAGTGTGTGTGTGTGCCTGCCCCCAGCCCCTGTCCACTCTACCTTCTCCACTTCTCTTTATCATCATCATTATTATCATCGTCATCATCATCATGTGAGCGACAATGGCGCAGAGTGAATTAAAAATACAAAAATGAAAATAAATCATCATCAGAGACGCATGTCAAATTCATCTCTTGACTGCGTGTGCTGAGATTGAGATTGAGAATGAGAATGAGACTGAGACTGAGTCTCTGACTGAGTCTGCGTCTGAGATTCTGATTCGGATTTGGTTTCTGATTCTGATTCAGATTTGTAGACTTCAGATTGAGTTGCGAGACTGCGAATGTGATTGCCAACTGAAGAAATTCAGAGCAAGACTGAGACTTTGACTGTTCAGCTGTGTCATTTGACATGTTAGTAATAACATAGAAAAATAATTACGCTAAATTCCATCTCTTTTTTTTAGTTTTGTAATGTATCATTTGCTTTATATTGCCGTATACATATCTTTTGATCTTGCCGTGCTTTAAATGTATTTAAGAGGCCATTGAAACACGAACATTTGAAATTTAATTACATAAAAATATTTTAGACAAAACACAAGTTTTTTATTCAGATTAATGTTGTCGCTTATTGAATTTTATTGAAAACTTAGTAATTCAAAAATGTTAATTTTAGTGTCCAGGTAATTTACGTACTCTTCAGTTATATAAACATTTTTTATCATTATTAAATATTTGTCAACTTTTAATCCTATTTTAAACTTTATGAAATTCTTTTAATTTTAATTAGCTCATCAAAAAAATTGTTTAAACGTATTAAAAACTCAAATTGAATCATTTAAAATCTTATATTTTGCGTCTTGAATTATTTAAATTGCTTAACTCATCTATAAACTCCACATAACTTAAGTAAATCGAAAAGCCAACAGTCATTACCTTACGCAACCTACAAACATCGATAAAACCCATAAAAAACATATCGTCTTCGTTAAGTTTGTCATCAAATTCTAAGCCAATACTCAAATGTTTCTATAAAACTGTCGGCAAATGTGTGAAAAGCCGTAACTAATCAAGTGCTTTAGGAATTAACACACGTCCTTAAAAATTCTTAAAAAGAGATCAAAAAAAAAGAGGGGAAAAAATGAATGTGTCAAAGGTTTTATGTGGTAATTATCTGTCGCGACCTCCAAAGTGAACCCAAAGATAAAAAAGTCAAAAAAAAAAACTGAAATGTAAACGAAATGGGAATCAAAATCGATTCAACAAACTGAGCAGCATAATCGGCTTAGAGTCAGTGTAGTGCTAAGCCCGAGCTGCTGATGCTGCCATTGTCAAACGGGAAAAACACACGCTAAAAAGTGGTAAGCAATAAATAATGATAGACGTGCAAATACCCTACGATTACTTCTTGAATTTGTCAACTTAAAGCTTAAACTTTAGCTTAATTTTTAACATGATTAAATTCAAGCACTTATCGATATGTTATCGATATGCTTAACAATGCAGTTTTAGGCGTCTTTCATCTGTTTTATATTAAGTACCGTTAAATATCTGCATTCCGATATATTTTATTGGTGTTATCGTTTCTATATTTTACTCAACTACTAACAATCGATGCTACCCTTTACACCCATTTCTTTTTTATAGGGTATAAGTACTGGGCACATAACTATGTCAAGAAATGCGTTGGCCTTTTGGGTTGACAGTCTGGCCATAACCCAGAGCCCTCCTCCCCCACACACAGCCAACACTACAACAGTAACAGTAGTTCCCCCCACCCCGGTGCCGGACAGTGCGGACAATGGAACGAACTCTATGTAATCAATCAAAATTAGTTGTGACTTAGGGCTGAGAGGAGGGCACAGTAGTGGATATTGTGACAAACCGGTGAGGAGGTCGCTAGCTCATCAAGTAAAACCCACATAACGCATACCAATTTCATTCATTCAAATTTCAATTAAGACACAACACACACACACACACACACACACACACACACACATACGCACAACAAATGTTGACAAACCGAAGCTAATGAACTTTAACAAATTATAACAAAATTATGGCCAAATATTGCAAACTGTAAATGAGTGTGTGTTGTGTGTGTGTGTTGTGTGTGTGTGTTGTGTGTGTACTTGTGTGTGTACTTGTGTGTGCATCTTAGCCAGATGCAGATAAACTCGATGGGAATACGAAACCCATAATCATGGCGCTTAATAACAAGCTCCAATTCCGACTACAACTCCTCCTTTTGCCTAACCCCCCGATGCTCCCCGTTCCAGCCCTGGCTAACATAATATTTCCCACCATATAAACTGCATTTCTTTATTTCTTTTTTCTTATTTGGTACCGTAAGATAAGTGCATATCACATTCTGCACAGGATTCATTGGGATTTGTGTATTACGCTTTCACCTTTTGGTAATTTCTGAAACTGCTGCAAGTGAGAGGAAATTATTTTTAATGAGCAAACCCTTTTGCAGTGCTTCTCGAGGGAGGTTCTCTGAAGGCCACTTACATTATGTATGTTTCTAAAACATTGACAAGTTGAAATTTAATATTAATATAGTATTTACTGCTTTCTCTCTTTCTTCATTGATGTGGACTGCCTTTGACTCTAATGTATCTTAAATAATCAATAGTTATATTAAAGCTATAACTATGTAAATATAACTAACTATAAGTAGGTAATGCTGTTTATTATAGTTACCTTACTCTTCTGGTTATTACAGACATTTAGACTGGAACTTATGTATCTTTAGTCACAAACTTGTTATTATAGGGCATCTTAAAACAAAACTCTTAAATTTTTAAGTGTATGTATTAAAGAAAGTTTAAGTTTTGTCTCAATGTAGAATTGGAATCCTTACAGAGCCTCGTAGGTAATTTTCTACCGATCATACACCTAAGAGTTAATAATTATTGTGGTATAAGATACATTAATCGTATTGTTTTAAAGTCAATCCGTTCATTGATTAAGAACAGCTTATTAAGCACTCAAGTTAAATAGTTCTTTTATAATAATTTTCAAAAGAGCCTTGCTGCTACCCTGTAAATGGTTTAAAACTCTTTTCTCCCAGCATATTAAGCAGTCGTCTGAGCTTTTTCGAACTTCTGTCTATGTAAATCATTAACTTTAGGCATCAACTCCACTACAGGCGCTCTCACCTTGCAGTGCAACAGGGCTGCAATACGTGTGGCATGCCGCAGACGACACCCGGTAAATCTAAACTAATTAGCATAAAATTGAAAATGCGCTCAATGCACTTGACTCTCCCTCTCTCTCTCCCTTTATACCACTCCCTCTCCCGCTCCTCCTTCCTGTCTGTCGCTGCTGCTCTGCGAGACAAGTGCAAGTTGCATTTATGCTGCCGCTTATTGTGGCAGCGGTGGCAGCTTGGTAGGCGGTACATTTGGCCAATTTAAGAGGCATGCTGCTTCTGGAGACGTTGCCAAGCCCAAACCGAAACTCAAACCGATTCCCAAACAAAAACTTAAACCCAAAGTCAAAGTCAAAGTCGAGTTTGATACTGCAACATGCGGCTCCAGCTGCGCTATGCCTGCGCTGTCCTGGCTTGCCCTGCACCTCCCCCGCAAGTGTTGCAGCTGCGTAGCGAAGCGCGCAACATAAAACAATTACGCCTACACTTGCTGCATTTTGTTGTTGCTCTTTTAGTATTTTTTTTCTGTGGCGCAGTTGCAACTGTGGCATGTTGCACGTTGCACGTTGCATGGTGCAACAACGGCGCTATACTATAGGCGTAAGTGTGTCGTGGCTGATCTCTGTTGATGCCGTGCACGACCTTCCATGCCACTCCAAAAATGAAACAACAACAACAACAAAAATGGAGGAGAAGAAACGGATTCCAGTCGGAAGCTGTAAAGCCTTCTGTGGCAAGCAGCAAGAAGCTATGAAACACAATATTCATTAACTTGCAGCGCATTAATGTTGAAGTTTCCACTGCTTTATGCTGCGGCGGCTCCTGATGTTGATGCCACACAGTTGATGCTGTGCCACAGCTACAGCCACAGCCACAGTCGAGCAGAGCCAAAGGAGTTGCAAGCTCTCTGTGCTCTGAGCGTGCTTTGCTCTGCTCTGCTGTTGTTCTTGTTCTTGTGGATGTTGCGCCTTCAGTTCAATTTGGTTTTTCTCAACTCAACTCTTTTGCTTCCACCTTTCCACCTCTTCACTCTTAGCGGTGTGTGTGTGTGTGTGTCTGTGTGTTGCCTCTTTTTTATGACTTTTCCATGCATCTGTTTGGTTGTAATAATGCGGCTATTAAACTCTGCAATCACCAAGTTGAACCAATCCATTGGTTACCTGAGAAACTCTACACTCCCTCTTTTTACCTTTACGATGCTCCCCAAGCACACACACGCACACACACACTCACCTATATGTGTTGTTGTTGTGTCATTTGACGTTGCTGCTGCCGCCGCTGCTGTCAATTTGGCATTACGCAAGGTCATTTGCTGGCAACTGTTGACTGTTGAGGACCCCACAAATAGCTAATAGAACCGATAGTAGAAGACATAATTGATAGCAGCCAAATGGGATGGAGGCAGAAGGGAAGGAGGTAGGCAAGTGGGCTGAACTAGGACTTAAGCTGTGAGTAAGGCTTTCGTAGGCGTGGACAGACCAAGCAACTTTTGGCCACGACTTAACATAGTACAGGGTCTATAAGGTTTGTGGCACACAATAGTAGCTAAAAATGTATATGCTTTATATCAACAACTATAGTAGAGTCTATACAGCGATATCGGTCGGAATGCACACCTGATTTTAAGATGCCTTAAGAGGTAAAACGATTTTAAGAGGTAACGACTTTGGATGGCTATTTCACCTACTGCTTTCCATCTCCACAAACAACTTAAAACTGCAATAACTTCAATCGTAAATCTATGCTTAGTATCGATAATTTGACCTTGTTTTATGATATGATTTTTAAAAATTCCGTCTTAATTTATTAAGAATCAGATAGCCATGTCAATTCGTCAAAAGTCACTGAATAATTTAAATAATATTAATATAAAGCTGATTTTATATAGCCTGACTAAATTAAGTCAGTATCGGACAACTTTTTGTATACTGAAAAATTTGGTATTAGGCAAAATATCTAACAATCACCACTCAAGATCAATTACCGGGTCTTTTAAAGTCAATTTACCCCATTGTAGATAGTTTTCTAATTCTTACTGTGGATTAAGGTGCTGCCATCGGCAGTTTTAATGCCTTTCATGGGTCTATAAATCAACATTAATTTTGGTGTAAATTGAGTTTTGTTTTAAGAAAGGAAGAAATATATTTACAAAAAAAAAATACTTAAATTATTTTTATAAATTTTTACAAAATATATTATTTATTATTTGCTTAAGGTATTGAAATTAGAATAAATATTTTTAGATTCGTTTCCGTTCAAGTCAATACAATATGTAAATAGAAGAAACAAAATAATTTATTTTTAGTAAATAATTATTATAAAATAAGTATGTTTTTAGTGTTAATGTAAATTATCAAGCTATGATTGATCAATAAAATTACCTAACCTTTTAAAAGATTTGCCGTGAATGTTTCAATTATTCTTTTCGCATAAAACCACAATCAATTCCGGATCTTAATTGAGTGGGACGCTAAGTGATTGTCTTAAAGATGGTCTAAACTGTTGCACTAATGACATCACCCAATCAATGCATGCTGAGTCAAAAGCAATCTTCAACTTCAGCAAGTAACACAATTGTATCGACATTTTATGGCTACTTGATTTATTGATCCGTTATGTCTGAGAAATTGCCCGAGTTTTTGGGGGAAAGAAGCCAAAATCAAAAGAATTTTTAGAGTTCAGTTCAGCGAAAAGAAAGAAGTTTTTTTTAGCCAAGTAGAAAATTAGTTTAATGGAGAAATGTTTATAAAAGATACATTTAATGGCATAAGTAGTGCTCCTACTACTACTACTATCGACAGAAACTATATGTGTGCAAATGAGAGTAAGTTCATCGAATAGCCAACGTTAAACTAAGTCCTCACTTTACACTTCATTTATTTTATATTACAAAAAAGTCTTCCATAAACTGTTTAGTATATAATTGAAAATCAATAAACATTTTAAAAGATTTAAGATTTGAAAAGCGATGTGGAAATATCTTAAGGTGTCAAAAAGGTGTCAAGAAAAAACTTCCTCTCGTTGTACAAATTTGTTTAATAAGGTTTTTATTAGCTTTACGTGACAACACCTTTGAGACAGACTGATAATGAGAAATTTGTGTAAATTATGCAAAAGAGTTGAATGTTCCATGGTTATTTAACACATATTAAAAAGCTACCAAAGACTACTGTAAAATTGGCCATACCCTGAATTTAAGTACAAGCAGATCACGCAACAGTCTAATTTGGGATAAAAACTGCATGAACTTGCGGTCAAAGCAACCAAAACATTTAGAAAAGTGATCTATAATTGGAGTGCAGACTGTGTCTGGTAATTCTAGATGCAACGTATTAATCTTCTCTCACTTATCATGTAAGTTAAAAGCAGAGGCAAACTTAAGGTCTCTTTACACACAAACACACGCACACACTCATACACACCCATTCACAATCATTCACACACACATTATCTCGTCTCCTTAGATTTGACCGTGCGAAATTTGAATCGCATCGGTTGAAAACTTGGTGGTCAATTGCTGGACTTTAGTTCACATCACAGCAGCAGCAGCAACAACAACAACAATAAGAACACATCAAGTTCTTTGGTTAATTCATGGGCTTAAGTTACGGTACTCGTATTGGGATTTTCAAAGTTGGTATCTGCCCATTTTCATGGTTGTAGACCGTTTAAATCCAAGTCCAGTGCTGGCTTTAAGACTCATATGCATATATGCTGATCAATTTTTCAGAAGTCAAGAAGTTTGCTCTCCTCTCTGGCTTTTCGATACATAATTGGTCACACACACACATACACACACACTCACATGCATACAATTGCAAATGTTAGCCCCCAATTTGAGTGATAATGATTATGCGTTCCGTCGTCTTCCCATATTCTTGGTTAGGATGCGATCACTCACAAGTTCAAGACGTTGTCGATGTGAATATCTGAATATCGTCGTTATATGTTCCTGCTGTTGTTGTTCTTGTGGCCTGGTGTTATTGTGATTTGTGGTTAGTTGCAGCTTCTGTGCTACGTTTAAGCCATTGGTAGCTGTCAGTTCTACGTTTGACTTAAAGGCTCATTACCAGCCAAAACAAAAAAAAATGAAAGAAAAAAAAACACAAAAAAATCCACAAAGTATCGTTAAAGCTTTGGCAATCTGTGGGAAAATTTGCATGTCCATAATTTTCATTGGCTTCAATTAAGTGTTGCAGTTGCCTTTGCGTTCTCTGCAGCACAATATGGATACACATTTTGCAGGAAATTTAGAAATTTCTATATTTCTAAATCGTTCGATCTAATAAAGTAGTTAACATTGTTACTTAGCAATCAATAATCGAATGATGAAATTAGTTTCTTATTGTAGTTGCTTTTAATTTAAAGTATAAAAATAAGTAGCTTAGTAAAAAAAAGCTCTTAGACATTTAGTTATATTTTGAACAAAATGGATTTATGTCAATTTGTATTAAAAAGCAACTAATAATGCTTGTTTTTGCTTTCAAGTCATTAAATTTCAAATTTCACAAAGCGCTCTCTATTGTTTGTTCGCAGCAACTACTCTTATCATGGACACATACCAAGAACTGCGCACAGCTAAAATCAACCCGCCACCTATGGCTCGGCCTAAGCAGCTGCGCAAGTGCACGTCATCTATCGCACCGAATAACAAGCTGCTTATAGCGTAGATGCGCACCGGTGACTTAGTCAAGACACAAGACGAATTTACTCAAGTGAACGAAAGTTACTCACTTAACGATCTGAAACAATGAGCTTAACGAATTCTGAACTACAAATGAACGAAACTGCAGCTACACTGTTAAGCCAAGCAAATGGATGGCAGAACGGCGAACAGCGCACAGCGAACGGCGAATGGATTCAAAATACATGCGACTTTCGTGGTGAGCGGACGTGTTTTTTTTTTCGTTTTTTTTGTCTCGGTTCCGTTGCCCGTTACCCGGTTGATGTTATTGTGAGTGTGTGTTTCCTAGTCGTCGTAATACGACTTGAGTACTACAACGCTTAGTGCGCGCCTCGTAGATTGTATTTATTGTTCGCTCTTTTGGTGCTGCTGCAATTGTTGTTGTTTTGGTAATTGCCATCACAAACACACAAATACAAAAACAAAAACAAACACACACACACACAAACGAACATATTGAAAGACTGAGAGCGACAGTTGAAGAGTCATGAGTGGAAATCGTTACGCGCGACGGTGTGTGTGATTGTGTTTGTTGTTGCCGTTCCTGTGTTTGTGTTTTTTTTAAATTTTTTTTTTTTATTTTGGATTTTTGTTGTATCTGCAACTGACCCGCAACTGTAGCTGTATCTACGTACTTTTCGTTACGGTAATATTCATACACAATATTGTACAATAGTTTTTGTTGTTCCCATTGTTGTTGTAGTTATGGTAAAATGTTATTAGAAAATTGACGACAAGACACGGCAAATTAATAACACAGCACATGAACATGAGTGTGCTTGTGTGTAAGTGCAGTGAGTGTGTGTGTAGTGTGTTTGTTGTAGTTGTGCATCCGCAGCAGCGACTGTGCTTAAGCAAGAGTTTGAACGAGACCAAGTTGGTTGTTCTTATTGGATTGTTGTCGTCATTGTTGTTGTTGTTGTTGTTGTTGTTGTTGCCGGTGAATGAACCCAACCGAAAAACGCACAACAAACATACGCGACGTTTATTGTACATACTTTATGTGTGTTTGTGTCTCTGTGTGTGTGTGAGTGTGTGAGTGTTTGTCTGTCTTGCTGTCTGTATGTAACCACAAAATGGTGGTAGCAAGCAGCTAAAAGAAGCATTAAACATTTGTTGTTGCTCTTCCCGTTGTTGTTGTTGTTGCTGTTCGAAATATTAACCCAACTGTGCACAACGGCATTAAGCTTTAGCAACAACAGTAACAACAATAAGAAGAAGAGGAAGAGGAAGAGGCAGTGAAACAGGCACTCGAAAGGGAAGTAAGAAAACGCCAAACGAGTCAAAGCATCCGCCGTTTTTTTTTTGTTTAATGACTTTTTTCACAGTTTGCTTCTCTCATTGCATGTCTAACAACATATTGTTGCTCTTCCTCTCTCTCACACACACACACACACACTTACACAGATACACACACGCACACAAAGACTGTTGCTGTTATCTTATCAGCGAGCAGAGAGCTTTAATCTTTTGCAATCAGCAAACAAGAAACAGTCAAAACAGCTGCAAATATTTATAACAAACTTTAACTACAGTCAAACTTGGCTATGTAGTAAATTTCACCTTTTAAGAATAAGCAATGGCTTTAAAAGTATTTATTTTCAAAAAACCAACTCATTACAGTAATACCTCGCTAAAGTTTCCAAAAAGTAAAAGTTTTACCTTAAACTTTATAATCTTTAAAAGTAGCTTAGATGATAAATATCAGCGAAGGTTCTGTTATTTTCAAGTTAACTCTCCAAAAATGTACTTTGTTCTTTGACAATTTACCACAGGACACACTGTATGTACATACATACATTTAATAATTAAAACAAAACATATATATCAAGCCGTTAGTCCCCATAATCCCCTGAATGATTAATCATTTTCTAAACTTGGTAATTCACCACTCAATTTTTGACAAAACAAAAAGTTCTCGCTCACAATATTATTTTCTTTGGATTCTAAGACCTCTATGCTATCCAGCCAGTTCAAGAAATTTTAATATTTCAGTAAATATCGATTGACATATATTTTAAAACATTAAAACAAGCGAACTATTCTATAAAGTATTTCAAAATAGTTAGACCCAGGTTAATCATTTAAAAGGCAGCTTATCTTATGCATAACTACTTTAACTGACAATTATCTATCTATGTATATTGTAAAATAGAAAGAAGTCCCAGATAAAATAGAAAATACATCAAAAGAAATTTTCAAGTATAATAAAATACAGCTAAAGCAAGTTTAGGGCTAATATAAGGTTACTTGGTTTGAAAATTAAAAAAGTTTGCAAAGAAAGTTTGTTGAAATTCACTCTCCTTTTGAGTTTAGTGTGCATCATAGCCAGGTAACACTGTGCACTGTCTGTCTGTTTGGCTTATTTGCTTGCCTGCATGCTCTGTGCATTACTCAGAGCTTTCTGCGTGTGCCATATCCGATGGCCATACCTCAAGATACCGGTTTAAGGTCTTAAGTCTTAAGGATTCTCGCAACTTGATTCGCATTTATGAAAGGGGTGCGCCGCTGTCGATGTCTCGGGCTTCCCTGTCTCACTTCTTCTCCCCATCTCGCTCTCTCTGCGCTTCTCTCCTTGCTTTTTGCTCGTCTTTTCGTTTTTGGCAGTTAAACGGGCTCTGCTCTGAGCACAGTACTGTACTCTCAGCACTGTTAAGTTGCCTTTTGTTTTGGCCACGATCGTTATCGGTGTGTATGTGTGTTATCGTTATCGTTATCACACTGTCAAGGTGAATCTCTCACACTATAGACCTATGTGTGTAATCTCTTATATATAATTATGATATATGAGCATTAGCAGACCTTCGGTAGCTTAGGAAAACCATTCTTGAAAATCACATATCGCAATCATATCATATCATATTTTTTTAGTTTTCATTCTATACTACAAAAAGCACATTTACTGTACTCTCTTTTGTTCTTGTTGTTGTTGTTTTGTTTAATGTTTTTTTGTTCTGTATTTTTTTTGTTGTTTTTTGGTGTACAGACCATAATTATGACTAAAAAGCTAAAATGCCGGGAAAAGTCACACACACAGCGTTTTTTCATGAACTTTTTTGTGTTTCTTTGTTTTTGGTTTTTATTTTACTCTTTTTTTTTGTATTCCTCCATTGTTCAGGTTTTTGTTACTTCTGAAATCTTGCATAAGTTCGAAAAAACAACAACAACCAAATAATATGACTAAAATGAGTGTGAATGACTGTGTGTGTGTGTGTGTGTGTGAGTGCTGTGCTGTGGTGTGTGTAATTGTAGCTTGTATGGGCGGCTGCTGTAATCAGCAGTGCTTAATCATTTGAGCCGGCAAATGCCATAGACACTACACACACACAGATACACACACAGACAGTCACACATTCTCACGCGAGAGAGTCAATCAGCAAGAACGTAATACAGGGTGCACTCGTTGATGTCAACTTTATTACGTGCCAGTGAATAAATGTGGCAATCAAACACGTTACAAATGATTCAAACCGACAGCGTGGATATATTTTGTGATACCCTGCATACTACAGGGTATGATAGTTGCAGTCGTGTCTACTCTTCTGTGGCACAGACTTAAAGCTTAAGCATAGTATAAAAGCCTTGTAAGATATATACAGAAAGGACTTTAACTTATGTAATTAAGTTACAGACACCTCCTCTGTTAATGTTTTTAAAGAAATTCAAAGAAAAATTTTATATGTTGTAGCCGCTGTACTGCTTCTTGTAGCAAAGACAATAAACTGTCTATAACACTCCACTAGCCTTCTGGGTGCTGGGCATAAAAAGCTGGGTTAGTAGTTCACCTGTTGATTGCATACTTTCAAAGCTGGCGACCGCACAGTAAGTGAAATTTGATACACACACAGAGGCAGGTATATAGGGTACACACACACACACACACACACACACACACTTAGACACTTAGATATACACATGATATCTCGGGTTATCAACTTTTGGCATTGCACAATCTGAAAAGTTTGACTGCGTTTGCATTTCCAACCCACAAAAAGCAATCTTGGCCAAGTTAGTTAATTGGGAAGTGACGTCATTCGAAGATACGACCACAAAAAGCAATTTTCATAGACAAGTGGCACACACACACACACACACGTACAGTGTGTGCACGATGACGTGACCAAGTTTTATGCTCAGAGTTATCAAAACTACTAAAAAATGTTAACTCCATTTATGGTATGTCAGTTAAATCAATCAATACTCCGCACTATCACATCATCATCATCATCAGTGCAGTCTACTACTTCATCATCATCATCATCATCATCAGTGTCATCATCATCATCATCATCATCATCATCAGTGTCATCATTGAGACTTCTTTGGCATTTAATGTGCCGCTGACATTGTCACGAAATGCTCAAAGTCACAATTAAAGGCGATAAAAACGTTTTGTTTTACGAGTGTTTACTATACTTAGTATGTGACTAAGTACTTCATAAACTGTGTACATGTACAGTCAAACCTCGTTCAAGTGTATTTTCTTCAACTTTCTTTTGTAGAACTTCTATGTGAATCGTTTTTAAGCTGCTTTAATTGTGCTTAGTTGCTCATTAAGCGCTGCAGCGTGAGAAAAGCTTTAATGTGCTTTATAAGCTTTCAACGGGAATTCTAGTCAGGGTTTGTGTGGAAATAGGGTTTGTGTAGGGTTACAGTTATAATTTCATGAAGGAAGCTGCTTAGTCTATACTTTTTAAGCAAATCTACATAGTTTAGACTAGGACTAAATAAGTCTGAGTAGACTAATGTAAAAGTTTACTATCTGTAATGCGTAGAAATTGTAGCTAATCCGTAAACGAAGCTTACTTACACCTAACTTCCTAGAAAGTAGTCCTTTTAAATGGGAAAAATATGCTTAAATTCACAGACTGATTCATAAGTTTGAAAAGGTAACATAATATATGTACATCTGTGTATATGTTTACAAAATACTTTCAAATTTTCAGTCAAAAATCTACTCACGGACTGTTGCAAAGTTGCCCATAATATACGGATTATCTGCTATATTTAAAACCTCTATAATAGTTGGGCTTTTACAACCTCACTTTATACCTTTTACTATAAGAACTCTACTCTAGTAATCTAGCACTAGTAGTATAATATTGCTGTTGTGATGTTACGTTCAGTCAGAAGTCTAAACATCGACAGGATTATTCAGTCTTAAATTTATATATAACACATAATATAGACAATTTAAAATTATTGCAGACTTCTAGGTTTTTCAATTAAATAAACTAAGCCGCAGCCTCGTCAAACTATAATTCCATAATTTATGTATATAAATAAACTATTTGATAGCGTTGTACCCTTTACTATCAACCTAACCTTACTTAAAAAATTCACTAGACTCTACAAACTAAGCTGTAGTGTTCTCCTATTCCCCATAAATTTTAATAATATATTGATTATATTATTTGATTTATTGTTAGCTTAATCACTTAATCAATCTACATATTAAGCCGTAGAATTCTCGAATTTCCACAATTTAAGTCATTAAACTTGGGATCAAATAGATTTGCCAACGTCATAGTAATAAAAATAGACTAGACTACAAAACAACAAGTAAGGAAAGTACAGTCGAGCAAGCCCGACCGTAAAATACTCTCTGCCTTTTTTCCCGATTAATTTATTAAAATCGGTATCGAGATATTACAATGTGTAGTACTTGCATTAAAACACGTTGAAACAAAAACAATCTAAGCATAATCACACATACATCTGTTTGTTTGCATGCGAATACACATGCGTTTGACAATATATGATGCATATACATGTATGTATGTATGTGTGTATTCAGCGCGGCCAGCGACTGCGGGCAGCGCTGCCGCCACGCAGGCAGCGAAAACATTCGAACATGTGCTTGTATGTTTCTATCTCGCTTGCACTCATACAAGATATTGCATTCAGTTAACAATATTGTAACGCTTCTAGTTTTCTTGTTTATAGTGCGATTTCAATGCGCCTTTCAGAATAGTTTGATATAGTTAGTCTTCACACGAATTATAAATTACAATACTGTACTATATTAACAAACGCCTAAAAATATTTTTTTTATTTTTATTAATTGTGGGAAAAAGGGGCGTGGCAGTCCAAAATTTTAAATGTCAATGCATTTAGGATGTCGCTAGGAACCTCCATACCAAAATTGGTGATCCTAGGTGCAATAGTTGTTGAGATATTCGCCCAAAACACCTATTTTTTCCGAGGTGTGTCTAGTTTTTTCATCATTGTGGGCGAAGTGGGCGTGGCATCGAAAAAAAAAAAAGATTCTTGTATTGACTGACTAAATATCTGATCGATTGAGACCAAGCTCGAACTTGTAGCTCTTACCATCTCTGAAATCTGTTTGTTCATACGGACGGACAGACGGACAGACGGACAGACAGACGGACAGACAGACGGACAGACGGACATGGCTATATCGACTCGGCTTGTGATGCTGATCAAGAATATATATACTTTATGGGGTCTGCCACGCCTCCTTCTGCCTGTTACATACATTTTCACAAACCCAATATACTCTTGCAGAGAGTATAAAAATTGTTTTGTGGCAATTTAAAGAATCATCTCTGATTGAAATTGTTTTAAATTGAATGCAATTGCCCGTGGATTGCTTAGAAAATAAAACAAACTTTTAAGGTCAGTCTAGCAAAAGGTGCTCCCACCCTGTACAACAGTAAATTCCATTGCATTCCTAATGGCATTCAATGAGTCGTTAACCGATAAGTCGAATTACCCAAAACAAATATTGTTTATAATTCATTCATAACTATTATTTCTTTGGCAATGTTTACGTGTTCATATTTCGTCTGGGCGCACGTTGACGCCGACGAGTCTCTACTGTAGTCTTCACAGTGAAACGGACACAGAGTAAGACAAAGACGGCGACGAATACGGAGACAATGACAAAAGCGCTTTTATGGGTCAAATATGCGAGGGCAAATTTTGTAACAGGCAACAAACGGCGTCATTTTGTTTAATAATTAATCAATGTAAGTGCTCACTCGGTACTCAGTACTCACTACTCGATACTTGTAGAGTTCTCTATTTGATTAGAATTAAGCTAGCAATTTGATAGATCGAAAAGATGATTTAATGGATTACAAGCAATTAAAGATACAATTTATTGAGTGCACAGATTCTCAACTTATTTGTATTTCATAGAGCAGAAGAGGCAGCAGTTTACAGATTTGAATTTCAATTGAGTTTGGTTTAAAAACAAGTGTAAAGTCACATAATCCATGACTTTTTGGCTTTCTAGCAATTAAAGACAAATTTAAAAATAACTCGAAAAACCAAAGTGAAAAGTAGTCAAGCAATTGAATTAAATGAAAAATTTGCAAGCAGATTTAATTAATAAATAAATATCGATAAAAATCAAGAACTGTTAGGAGTGTAATTGAATTAAATAGATAATTTATTAAAAGATTTAATAACAAAGTATTTCGTAGTCAAAAGAAAAAGTGGTCAAAATATAGCATAAAATTTTGAAATTTTGTTATGAAGCAGATCCCTTTTGACTATAAATATTTAAAAATAGAATAAATAAATATATTTTTTTGTATAATAAAATCAAAAGAATCTTTTCTTCACAACACTTGACTTTGAACTCAGTTTTCGTTAGAAAATTTCATTAGTTAGCTGAGACACTCAGATCGCAATTTTTTTGAAATATTGGCCTTGAAGCAATTGACAAGACAATCAACTGACTCTACAGATAAAAGTAGATTCTTCTCAGTGCTCTAGAGCACTCTAGAAGAATTGAATTTGGTTCTGAGGAATGTAAGTACACTGACTTCAAAGATAATCATGACAACAACAAAAATAACTTAAAGTAGAAACAACGAGCACGACATTTGTAGAATTCAAGTTGAATTTTGATAATAACTCAGTTTGTGTTGAAGCCATAAAATATGTACAGTAAGCCACTTTGTGCTGGGTAAATTGAAGTTAAGTTTGGATTACAAATTACAGTTGAAAACTTAAGCCCAAGTTGCTGCTAAGTTTATTTACTTTAGGGCTATAAAAGCAGCAACAAAATTAAACCAACTTGGCACTTGAAGAATTTAATTAAAGTTGAGTTTCTGATTAGTAGTGGAAGTAGTAGTAGAAGTAGCCTAGAAGAATTTCAGCTGATGATAATGATGAATGGGCCTTCAAGCAATTAAAGATACGATTCAAAACCGATTGCACAGATTGCCAAGACATGTGCATATCATTAAAAGCCAAAACGAAGACAAAGTCGAAACTGAAACAAACAATGATGAAGGGGATCATAATGAACAATAACATATCGTACGCGTACTCCTCGTAAATAATACAAAAGACGAACAAAAACAAAAAAAAAAACAAACACTTGAGCCGACTGGACGGTCTCTTAGTAACGATTACTCGTACTTACGTAAACCAAAAAAGATCAGATAGAACCCAGAAAAAGTGGGGAAAGACGCGAAGACTCCAAGACGCAGATAGAGCTACAGCTTGAGCTGTAGATACAGCTACAGCTACATAGATACAAATACAATTGCGCAATTTGTGGTGCGTGCGTACTACGTACGTTGCAGATACATAGATAGATTTGTATCTCAGCACGAGTAGTGCGTGCTCCACACGCACATTTCGAAGACAATAAGTGTTTAGTAGTATTTTTTTTTAATTTTTTATTATTCTCTGCTTTTCTAGCCAACTTCAAGTTTGAATTCCAATTTGAAATTGGAATTTCAATTTGAATTTGAGTTTGAGTTCTCATTCCAATACGTACTGGGTAGATGGGTTTTTTTTAATCATAGCGGAAGAGACTCTCATTAAACCAAGTGCTTTCAAAGACCCTGTATGGCAGCGGTGAAGGGGCTACGCTCAGTTTAGAGAGATGTGTAGCAAATCACTTCTTAGACTAGGTAAATTTTAAGGTACAGGGTCACTTGGCAGTCGAGTTGGCTTCACTGTATCTAATTTTCTCGCTTAAATTGTTTTTCGCTTAATTCTCACCTTTAAATATATTTCTGGCCTTAACTTTTTGCCTATCGTAAATCCCCTGGCCAACTTTATGGGATCAACAGCAACACGTTCGGCTTATGCTGCCTCTCCCTCTCTCTCTCTCTCTCTCCCTTTCCTACTCTTTCTCTGTGCTTGTCTCTTTCGCTTGGAAAACCAGTTCTCTACTTGAAAATGTGCTTGTCTCTTGAAGTTCACTTGAGCAATTTCTCAAAAAGCAAAAAAAAGCTGCAAAAGAAGACTTGCGATCTTGCCATTAGATTGTAGACACACAACTAATTATACCCTGTAAACGGGAGATTTATAAAACTAGCTTGAAGTGGGTATATTAAATGAGAATGTTATGGAGAAATGTTTTTTCAGCTATTAAATGTTGGGTAACTTATTAAGAGGTTTACTCTGTAAACACTTTATATGTTGGGCTAAAAAACTTACTGCAAAAAGTAGTTAGAGTTTAGTTCATTTATATAATTTATTAATAGCAAAATTAAACTCAATTCTCCTTTTGTCTGTTTAGTGTTTTCCTGGGGTTTTTCTAACCCTTGCAACAAATGTTGGACCAACGTTTTTAATTGTTTTTTATACTCCCCCAGTTCACGTTAACGATAATGTCAGTTTTAAATAAAAATACAATTAAAATTCGAATAAAATAATTAATGTAGATACAAATGTCTTGGCATTGGAAACTTAAGAGTACAATTCGCACCTTACACAATTTTAACTGTTTTTTAGGTACATTTTTTAGCAGTAACTGTGTAGTACCTGAAGCTTTGAGTAACCTTCTGCTTTATCATAGCTACAGGGTATTCTAAAAGCAACTCAATTCATCTCATTTGAAAGCGTTCTGTGCTAAAGTTAACACAATCCCCACACAGTACAGGGTATCTGCTGCGGCGACTACTCGCCAACACTGAACTGCATCATCGCTTGACCGAAACGGGATTTTTGCGCACATTATTATTGATCGGGAGCTACAAATGGCTGGCATTATGTCTAGGTTTGGGCTTTAACGGGGCGCAACAGCTCAATGTCCCACGCGAGGTTTTATTTTAATTTTATTTTTTCTGTTTTTACGATCGAAGTATGCGAAGTTATTATCGATACTAAGTATTTGTGTACACATATATATATATATATATGTCTACGATTTATACGGTTTTGTCTTGGGGCATGTGTTTGCCTTTTATTGAGGTCGATTGTTCATTTATCGTCAATGTCAGTCATCAGTTGGGCTGCTTTTGGCGCGTGTTTTGTTGTTTTTACACATTCCCTTGTTTGCCCTACTCCCTCCCCCAACTGGCTCCACCCCCCCTACACCACCTCTTCCTGTCTCACTCAACATTCCGTTTGTTTACATGCGTGGATCGTACATTACAAGAGCGTAGAGGTATACAAAAAGATATAAAGGCTGAGAAGCTACTCCAAAATTTGAATGATTTCACAATACAAAAGCAGCTGGAGTTTTTTGGCCGTTTACAAGCTTATCGTAAACATAGCCAACAATTAGCGTTACAAATTAATCGACAATGCTGCCCTACATGCACATTAATGTGTAATTATGTACTTTCGTCACTAGCACACACGGCAGCTCACAGCTATAGATATATACAAACATATATCTTGGCGAGTGTTAGCTTTCAATTGGTTTAGGAATCTATTCCTTTGAACAAGTATTCGCTTTTGTCACTAGCCTGAACCTCTATTTACATTTATCGAAGTTATCGTTAAGTTTTGTGAGTTATCGTTAGTTTCGTCACTAGCACACACGGCAGCTCACAGCTATAGATACATATATATATCTTGGCAATTGTTAGCTTTCAATTGGTTTAGGAATCTATTCCTTTAAACAAGTATTCGCTTTTGTCACTAGCCTGAACCTCTATTTACATATATCGAAGTTATCGTTAAGTTTTGTGAGTTATCGTTAGTTTCGTCACTAGTGCTGACGGCCAACGTACCTTCGGCTTAACTGTATACTTTCGTCACTAGCAGTGACTTCCTGTCCTTGTGTTTCGTCTAATTACAAAAGTATCTATTGGTACTAAGCAGCTATTAGTGTTTACTATAAACTAATAATTATTTTAGTCACTAGCGTGCTCTAACTTCAACGGTGATTAAAGTCAGAATAATCAATGGAGTGTACTCGGTATCGGTTCTTATGCCTTCATCACCAACGTTTGTATCTTTGTATCTTTACCTTTGGTATATAAAACTAAAGTAGTAAAATTTTGTCTGATTTTAGAGTTGTAACTTTTGTTTCGTCACCAGTGATATGCACATATGTAAATCACATAATGAAAATCGATAAATTTTGTCTGCTCTCTCACAAACTAATCTCTTGCATCGTCATCTTTAGCCGCATCTTTTTGTCAGGGCCATTGTCCTGAAACGTGACTGCATTACAACCAAAAGATACACACAACCCAGTGTGTGTGTGTGAGTGAGTATCTTATCTGCAAAGATGTCGCATAAATCTGGCAACCAAGTCGAGCCATTGGCCTTTCTGGCGCCGTCTTTTCTGCGCCAGCCAAAAGTACAAAAAAGACAACACAATTCAAAAGATAATCTACAGCCCAACCCAAGAAAAAACATTAAATCATTTGGATACCAAATGAAAATGCAGTAAAGCTACTGAAAAGAAGAATTTGAATCAGATTTTTATATTCAAAATTCAATTCAAAATTATTGCAAAAGCCTCAATCAATTGAGTTTTAAAGCAGCCCCCAAAATCAATTCCAAAATAATCCAAAACAATTTGGTTCATTTTTATTTTTCTAAAATTATTACGCAGTTGCCGAAAATGATATCATTATGTGTTTGGGCTATTCAAGCACTGAAAGAGTTGGGAAAATACTTTAGAGCTGTAAAGTTATGGCATTAAGTTATATCCGGAAAATATTAGTGAATAAATGATGAAGGAAATCGTTTGTATAGAGGAGTTTTTTTCAACCTTTTGAAACATTTTCTATCCCAGCTTTGTTGTAGTTTTGAAAGCTCTTTCAATCCATTTTCCTGCACAAATTTTCCAAAATGCCAACATGCCGTGCAGTCTGTTGTTTTCCACACAAACAATATGTTTTCTTTATTGGAAAATTGCTGTTGTTTTAAGTACGCAATCGAGCACATTTTTCCTACACAAACAAATATAAATATATACGTATATAAAAATTTGATAAATTTGCTATTGGTATATTGCCTATCGGGTTAGAAAGTGCAAAGAGCAAAAATGCAGGGAAACATTTCCCAATTGCATTTCTAATCCACAAATTGTTTTTGTTACGCTTGTGAGGTTATTTTTATATTTTATACACATATATATACATATATAGGTATATGTGGTATATGTAATTGTATATTGGATATTTCGGGGGATGTTATGCTAGTGAAAGCCGGGGGTGGATTGCATATCTGGTGTCTATAGGGTGGTGTATTTTATGACCCCCCGTTAATAGTTGTACCATTTCTACGAATCGAGCGAATAAAATGAAAATAAAGAAAAGAAAGCAGGAAAAACAGAATTTAACTCGAGGGTGGCACTTTTATGTGATTTCACATGGTTCAACATTCGACTTTCATTAGTTAAATGTTCTATTTGCTTGTCGGAGCACGTTTAAGGGCAGACATTGAAAACACCTGTCTGTTTTACGGTTTAACTTTATTTTAATTCAACTTAAGTCCTAAGCCGCACAAGCCGCATTTGAACTGTTTGCGATCACAGTTAGTAGCTGAAAAAAAGTTCACTTTTCTACGGTTTTAGAGCACGTCTTTTAAACAGAAAATTACTTAGAAAATCTACAGTTAAATACAGAATTATCTTCTCTTAGGCTTAGGTTTAATCTATAAATTTAAGTTTAAATGTATTCAGCTTAATATTAGTAGTCCCAAGTTAGTTTTAAAATATCATCTGAAATTTTATCCGGTAAAATTTAAAAATCTGAGATATTATTGCATTTTGCCTTATTGAGTTTGTTAAATTTTATTAAAATAAAAACTGGCAGAAAATAGTTTGAGTTCTTGGCTAGTTGTTAACTTTAATAGTTAATCAGGAATCGTTTAAAATGGGGTACAAAAATATCAAAAAATTGCTTATATTAAATCAACTTTAGCTTGTAATTGTAAGTGTTAGAAAAACTTCAAATAAAATTGTCATTTCGTCAGAAAAGATAAGAAAAATTCTAGTAAATAATATGAAAAGTTGAAAATAATGCTGACCGGTGCTTAAGCTATATGAAAACCAGCTTAATAGACCCCTCTACTCTTTTTTAGAGTACTGGGTCTAAAATTCTAGGAAAAACAATTTTAATCAATAATCTATCATGTTTATAGTGGAGTCTATAAAGACAACAGTTAAGTAGATTTTTAGCTACAATTTTATTAGTTGAGTGGTTGACTTTAGTTAGGTTGCACTGTAACTACGATTTTACTTGAGATTAGCACCACATTTGGTGGTGCCTTCAATGCATGTTTATGCACAATTATTACGCCTTTCATTTGCAATCGAATGGTGATTTCATGAGGCATACTCTAAATGCGCAGCTAGTCGTATCAAGGTGCACTAGATACTCGCACTTAGATACACAATAAAATAACCTAGTAGCAAAGGCTAAAGTGGTGCTAAATGACTGTAAAAGACCCTGTACGAAACTCTATTTTAATAGCAAAAAAAAAAGTTATGAAACAAAGTAAAAAATTAATTGAGCTATTTTGAAGCTCAATAAAAATGAATCTAGTTTAATTAAAAGGGTTAAGACACCTTTGTTTAAGATATCTTTAGTTATCTTAGGTTCAGCTTAAAAAGTCTTCGAGTCTCTTATCAAATTCACAGCTTACAAATTGTTCATACGCCTTATAGACCCTTTAAGCCTTAGACAAGTACTGGGTCTGCTAAGAAACAACTGAAATGCAGGGGAGGGAGGAAGAAAAAAATTATATATAATTCAAAGTCGGTCAGATGCATGCAAATTGGATGCAAAGCATTTAGAAATGTTGTGAACCGGTTAACAGCTGCAAAGAAAAAAACAAATGTGCATATTAACAACATCGGCAGCGGCAATGGCAACGGCAGCGATAACACCATCGCCACCACCACCAGCACCACCGCAAAAAATATAAAAAAAAGAAAAATCAGAAAAACAGCAATACCTCGAATGAGGGAGGGTAATCTGTGCTTGTGACACAGATTGGGGAAACTCAAGTACGCTTTGGAGCTGAATATGGGTGAAACATATTGATTTCAATTTGTAACTAAACGCAAAAAGATATAAGCAAACAAAATAGCTACAGATAGATACACAGATACAGATACATGTGTTTGTGTATGTGTGCTTAGTTTGATAGACAGATTGATATGATAGACAGATACGATATTCTGTAAACCATATGCGCATTTCATTACAGCACTGAAAGGTAGTGCAAAAGATTAGCTATCAAATGACCCAAATTACATACGAGCATACAAATACACTGCGCGAAAAGATCTCAAGCTTGTTAATACTGGATTTTAGCTTTGATAAAATCCATCAATACATTCATTTGGTAATTGCTTAAGAAACTGACTACTCAACTCTTAAATAATGAAAATTAAGCTGAAATATTTTTATGTGTAGAATATTTATCAATTCTGTGTTATAAAAATATTTCTTTTAATAAGAATGTAGGACATAAATCTCAAGTAAAAAAATTAACAGTTAAATTATAGCTACTTGGCACTTAAATGATTAAATTTAATCAAAAAAGTCAATTATAAATTTGTCATAAATAACTTAATGTATTATTTAAATAAACAATAACTAAAATATAGTATTTCATATCCAATTGAGCAACACGTAAACACAACTCTACGTCAGTCTTCATTGGGCACTTATATCAACACAAACCTCCACTTTTTTCTCAGTGTAGACACGCAAAAACGCACTCAACATAAGTGTGATTGAGTGAGTGCGGTCTGAGTGTGTGTGTGTGCGTTTTCAGTGCAGCCGGAACCAACAATCATCAATTCCTTAGCATTTGCCCTATTGCACAACAAATATTGCAAAAGTTCTCATTTAATTTTGCAAACATTTGCAAATTTTTAATGCACAAATTGCATACCCTCTAATATAAGAAAATTTAAGTTAAATAGCATTTAAATACATTTTCTATACAAAAGTGAATTGTTAAAATCGAAGTTTGAAAACACAAAACTTCAAAACATTCATTAAAATATTCCTAACAAAAATCTACTGTAAAAATCCAACCAGCGTTTTATTTAAAGCAACTGCATTTGTAATTTGAGTGGTTAAAATTGGACTACATTCTCTATAAAGTTCATATTTTGTTTATTCAGCTATAACTAGTTGTTAAGTGTTGAAATTGTTACGTAGTTTTATACCCTATAAGGTAGGGAATACTTCTAGAAGGGAATATATCCAAACGCAACCAAGTCAATTGCTTTTGTACACTTTATAGTATAGTAATTTTTGACAAATTATTAACTAATTTAATTCGTTTTTGCTTTAACGTCAGAAGTTTTCTCTTAGTAGCTCTAAGTATTAAATATAAATATAAGTAAGACTTGCATCACTTCCAATGAAATTTTTAGCAACCTCCTTTGTTTTAGAGCACTTCAGGTAGCTTTGCGCAATTTTATGACTACAGGGTATTCCGACAGCTGTGCGAGCCCATTGTGTATTTGAGGTCAAATGTGGCTCAAAGGCCTGCCAAATTGATTGCGAAACTAGAAATTTTCCCGCAATTAGGAAACTTTTCGCATGAGCACACATTGTTGACCTGGTCAACACACTTAACAAGAAACCAGCAAATATATGTATATCTACATTTTTTCGCTCTGTGTATGTGTGTAAACCGTTACATTTTCTTTATCTTTGCAGATCGATAGCCAAGTACTGACTTTATATGGGGAAAAAGCGAGCGCTCAACGCGTGACGTGAAAAGCAAACAAAATTGGTAAGAAAAAACGTTAAATTTAAAAAAAATTGAGATTTTTCTTAACTTATTTTCTTTGCGTTTCCCACAGATTTCCTTGTGTGACTGGCAGTGAAGAAATCTCAATGGTGGGCGGATATACGCAACTGACTTCCAGTTTTCTTCCACTCCAAACCCCTTTGTACTCCCCCCTCTCCAACCCCCGCTGTCCCGAGCTGAGCTACAAAAAAACATGTCTGAGACGATTGTTAACAACGAACAACCGATCAACCATACAACACTTGACCCACTAAACGGTGTCGATGAGGTCGATAAAGTTATAGCCAAAAGTCAAGTGATTACCGATTATATAGAAGATGCAACTTTAAAGATTGTCGAAGCATTTGAGGATACAGAAAAGGAGCAGACTCCAAGTGAGCCCAAAGAAGAGGAAACGGTACAAACACCCGAAAAGGAGGTGATCAAGGCCAAGAAAAGTGTTACATTCAATCCGAATGATGAGAAGATACGTAAATTTACAACTGGCGAACCGATTGTAGATCAGAAGAATCCGTTTAAGAACGGTCATATAGGTGGTAAGGAGAAGAAGACGCCACCACCGGTGCCCACAAAGCGTTCCACATTGAGTGTACGCAAAACAGTGACACAACAGTTGCGCGAACGTGAACGCGAGAAGGAAAAGGAAAGGGAAAAGGAGGAAAAGGAACGTGAGCAGCTAAAGAACGAGGCAAATACACGCAAGAAGAATGCGAATAAGGTGATTCCAGGTACTCCCGATGAATATATAACAACTGAAGAAGTACTTAAGCAATCGAAATATGTTAAAACATATATTAAGAATCCTGATCCATATTTTGTATACGATCCCACGGTGCTGGCACGCCTCAAATTCGAGGAACTACGCGATTTAGCTGGCAAAATACCCAAGAGGAAACAGCAGCAAATTCCGCAACAAAATCAGCAGCAAATTAAAACGCGTTTAGCGCGAAATCCAGAGGCTAACAAACCGAAGACATTGGCATTTAAAAAGTGCTCGAAGCCAAATTATCCCGATTTGGCCAATATTAAGATACGCACTGGTATCGCAGACGATACAGGTGATTACTATTTCAATCCCGCCGAGGTGACCAAAAATGCCAAAAAGTTTGATGAGCGTGTCAAGAAATTGCAAATAAGTTCCGACGACGATCTGGACGAGATCGATGGCCCGTTAACCAAGAGTGAGTCGAGTGACGAACTTAATCAGCCAACCGATATACCCATGGCCAGCAGCAACGGTGTAGAGGAGGGTCCAGTTATGGGCACATTTACCAACACCATTAGCTCTGAGGAGTTTCAGGCGTATTTGGAGCGCAAGGGACTGGAGTTGATGCCCAAAAGGGATCTTAGTAGTCCCACATTGACGAACACGCCCACACCCACAATCTCGCCAAAGTCAACGCCCACGCCCACACCAACCCGTTCGAGTGGCTATCAAACGGCCGAGGAGCGACGCCAACAGGTCGCCGAATCGTTGGCAGCACTGCGCAAGAGCAATACCAAGAAGTTGTCAGTGTTGCAACGACTTTCAAACAGTCTCTTTGCCACACGACGCAAGACCACGCCCAAGACGGTCATGCCACTGCCCAGAGCCAGCTATGGTGACGGAGATGAGCACCGAAAGTGCAATACACCAGCGGAAATGCGTAGAATTCTACTCGAGACACAGAACCAGAGCCGTACACTGAGGCAACCGGAAGTGAACTCCAATCAGCGTCTTGGCACTAGATCGAGTGTTGGTCAGACGGAGAACGGAGGCTTTGAGCGTAGCCTGGAGCGTCAGAGTCTTATACCGCGACGTGTCTCGCCCGAAAGTCAATTGAATCGTTTCAATCGCTCGGCTTCCATGGATCGCAATCAAATCAAATTGCAGAATGGTCAGAGGCAGCCAAGTCGCTTGGAGAGCGTCGGACAGCGGCGTTCATTGGCCGCCGCAGTAAATGCAGGTGGAGAGGAGCGCATTAACTATCCCATAGCCACGTCCACGCCGCTAAGAGAGCGCGAGCGAGAGCGGGCGAGGCAACGGGAGCAGGAACGAGAGCGGGAGAATCTACAGCCGCAAACTTTGACCAATGGTGGCAGCAATCAGCAGCACGAATGGGAGCAGCTGCGGGCCATCAAGGAGGTGACCGATCGCCAGCTCTACAACAAGGTGCTGCAGCAGCAGGTGCAACAGGTGCCACAGGTACAGCAGATACAGCAAGTACCACAGGTGCATCAGTTGCTGCCGGCGGAGGAGAATATCTATGAGCATCTCAAACCCAATCAGTTACTGAATCCTTACTTTGTGCGTGGTTCGCTACAGCGCAACACATTCTCCGGTGTAAGTGGACGCAGTCGCGCTATTGCGCCCACGCCCATACGTCCACAAGTGGTGCCGCAACAACAACAGCAGCTGCAGCAACAACCGCAGCAGCAGCCACAGCCACAGCAACAACAGCAACCTCCTCCACGCTGCCAGAGCGTCTTAGATGGGCTAATCACGCCCAATGCGAATACACAGTCCCGTCGCGGCTACGAGAGCGAGAACGAAACGCCGGTGATAATGAGACGCAAAGATGCGAATCCTGCACGTCGCATTGGTGGTCTGCTCACACGCGACGAGATACTCGAGAAGGTCAAGGAATTTTGCCGCAAATCAATCAATCGCACGCCACTGCCAGCGGCCAAAATGCAGCCCATTTACGAGCGCCAACAAACTATCAATTGCGCGGAGATTTCACCCGTGTCGTATGCCTCCGTGGACACGACACACAAGCGTCCAGCGTCACAGTTGAGCTGCGCTCGGCCACAGGTGCCGTTGCGTGTGCAGAGCCTGCCGCGTTCCAGCTTTGCGCCCATAGGTGGCGCTCCCAACTCGGTTTCGCCCATTTATGCGCACGTGAACAAACGCAACAGTCTCATGTCCAACGATTCGGAGCAATATTTGTCCAGCCAGCAGCTGCCACAATCGCTGCTCACACTGACGCCCACGGAGTATGTGCTCATACAGACCGAGGATGGGCTACAAGCAGCCAAATTAATTGATTGCCAGCAACCGAACAGTCTCTACATGCAGCCGCAGTATCTACGCGGTCCACAGGGCTATGTGCGTATGGACGAGCTAGCGTTGGTGCAGCAACAGCAGCAACAGCAGCAACTACAGCTGCTCCAACAACAGCAGCAACAACAATTACAAAATGGCCGCGCGACGCCTTTGATTCTTGATCGTTCCACACAGCATGCCAGTCAAATTTACTGGACACCGCAGCATCAGCGTCTCAATCAATTGAGTTTGCCAAAAAGTCCCAGACGCTCGACAGCAGATCGCATTTATCCGGTGCCAGCGCCGCGTTTGCATGTGCCTCAAAACTATGTGCTAGCCAATGGGCAGCCCTATGCCACTGTGGTGCCTGCGCCAAGAAGTCTCCAACAACAGCAGCAGCAAAACAATCGCCAGCAATTGGTGCGCAACACTTCCGACTGGGATTGCAGCTCGGAAGCGGGCGAAGTGCGTCGTATTATGTAAAAATCGTTGTAAGGTATGTGACAAACTTCAAAATTTTCCGTTAGTTTTGCGGCGTAGTATTTTTTTCGCTTTAACTTTTCAATGGTCACACCACAAATATCGTTATCGATATCTGGTATTATTGCTTGCCACAGAGTGACCGCAGTGCACAAAAAAATACAGCAAGATGGCAACCTTGATGTTACATTTTATCGAATTGCTTGTATCGATAACACAGCAAACTGCTCATATGCTAAGTGTATTGTGCGTGTGTGTGTGTGTATGCGTGTATGTGCACTTAGTATCTATGTAACCTGTAGTGGGCTACACAAACGTTGGTGGAAGCGTCGTCGTCTGTTTGGTAAATTGCGACGTTCAGATTGTGTTTGTATGCCGATGGCAGAGGAGAGAGAGAGCAAAGAAGCTCAAGAATTGTCTGACAGATTCAAGGTCTCAGGCTTATCAAAGCGACTAAACTGATAAATGTGTATAATTAAAATGTACACACAACCGATGGTAAATGAGCATTGTTTTTAAACCGAGTTGGTAAGTTTAAAGCATTTGTATATATGTAAGTGTATGTGTGTGAACTGCGAATTCAAAACAAATACAAGTTTGTATGTAGTGCGTCTGTGACGTCTTTATGTCTATAAATATGACAAGCTAAGTAATAACAACTAAATGTGGTGAAATTTGCAATACATATAACTTAAACACAAAGGTAAAGTAGCTGCATGTGTGTGAGTGCGACAGAAACTGCAATGCAGTTTGGTCCCGGGACAACGATAAAAACGTTTGCATGGTCGTTTGTGTGTATGCGTGCGTCTGTGTGCGAGCTCAGCTGAGCGCAAAGCAGAAAGTGGAGAGAGAAGCGCTGAGCATGTTTTATGTTTATGTACAAATACATACACATATATGTATGGACTTGTGTGTGTATGTGCATTTACGCGTATGCGCCTCGCAGCACCGAAGGTCGCTGCAGAAAATAAAGACAGCAATTTTATATGCATTTCATTTTGTTTTTGTTGTGTTTTTTTTATTTTGCAGACAAAGCGCTCGCCAGCCTAGAGAAAGACCAACACATACACACGCACACAACGACAACAACACACAACACATATAAAAGTTACATACAGACACACACATACACTGACGCTGACGCAGCATGGACGAGCAGAGCAGCAGCGATGTCGACTGCAAAGCGAAACAGGAGTTAAATGAGGAAGCCCTTAAAAATTTCACAACATCCGCAACATCATCATCATGGACCATTTTACCAGCTGATCGCATTGAAATCCTTGACAGCAACAGCGATGAATCTTTCATTGAGTCAAAAGCAACTGAAAAGGACGAGGAATCTAGCGTTGAGCCTGCAAACGAACGGTAAGTGAAAGAAAGGAAGAAAAGAGACACTGAAGATTTGATACTCTTAGACAGTAATTAATTTTTAGATTTAGGAACTAACAAAAAAGAAAATGTCGGCTTTTTTATCTCTGTAGTTAATATTTCAATATTATACAATAAAGGGATAAAGAATTGCTTAAATTAGTTAAGATAAAAAAAAATTGTGTCAGCTTTGAATAGGTATTTTTTAAAATTATCCAAATTGAATCAGTAAATTTCAATTACTTCAAATATTTCGGCAAAATAAATATTTTTAAAGTGCACACCGATCTTATGACAGCTACATATATGATATATGTAGTACTCCAATTTTAATATGATAGAAAAATGTTTTATACAAATGGCTGATTTGGACACGATAATTTCTATAGGTACAATAGCCACACAATATAAAACCATTTTTCTCCTAAATCCATTCATTAAAAAACTTTTATGTAGATATTAAAAAAATGTTAAAATGTTCGTTAAGATTTTACAAATTGTGACTTCTATAGCAGCTATATAATATACTAAATCGAGTAAAATACAACTAACAGACTAAATTTTCTTCAAAAACTTTAGCTTTGTTTTAATCGGCAATCAGCGATGCCAAATTTAAAATATTTTTAAGACCTAAAGTTTTCAAACTTTATAGCTTTCTAGCTCAACAAGACTTGAGCAGTTTTTTTTTCGAAATTTCATAAATTTCACAATCGCTTAATTTGATTGGCACATTACGTGGCTTTAGTGCATATAGTACTTACATAGGTATCGACTTTAAAAGGCCACGTATCCAGTTAGTTATACTAATTTAACTTAATCAATAGATTTTCGTACTAAATTCTATACTGAACTTTAACCCTGAATTCAGTCTGCTATATGACGAAGTTAGCTGATTCTACTAAATTATAGATAAGCCATAACAAATGTTTTTATGCACACAAAGTGGAAGTTTTCCCACTAGTTATTTATTTTGGATTACTTTCTTATAAGAGCTTTATGATATAGTGACTCGATGCGAATCAAGTTGGATAAATGTCATATAATGTCTGGCTTTGGTCAAGATATCTCAATAACACAAAAAAAAAATAAAATAAAATAAAATAATAATAATAATAATAATAATAATAATTAATAATAAAATTAATGAATTTTAATCGATTAATCCTAGCAGCTATATAATTAAGTCCTCCAAACAAAGGAATATTTGGTAAAAATACACCAACTAGTATTAAACATATCCTAAGCAAATTTAGTTCAGATATCCCTAGTAGTTGCCAACTTATGGTTACTTAGTTTTCAAAATTCTTTTTGAATAAAACATTTAAGAGCTCCTAACTCAATAACTAAAATCCTCAATTTCTCGCTCTATTTCTTCCACTCCTACAGCTGCAAGCCCGTAGAAGATGCTGATCCTCAGGCAGAGGACTTTTCGGATGGAATTTCCATTATCAGCGATTGTGAGAGCACCGGACGCGTAACGCCAAGTCCCATGTTTCGTCTGCTAAACGATTTGAATGGAAATTTTGAATTGGGTCCGGAGCTGAGAACTCCACCACTGAATCTCCATGCAGGACCACAGTTGCGAAGCCGTAGAAGAAACGAGTTGGAACAACTGGAGGATGCGTTACATGAGGAACGGGAGGAGAAGAAGCAACGCTCGGCGGTGATGCGACCTGAAGCACAAGACGACCGCATTGCGGGCTATCGTTTGCCAAAACTGGTGCAAAACGGTCTGACGGCCGTCTTCTATGTGGGTGCAACCTTGGCCATTTTGTCGTTCGTTGGACGCTTGAAGAATCCAGAGTGGCAGACGTTGAGTGGCGATAAACCTGGCACCGCTGAGTTGGAGCAACGTTTGGTGGACTTGGAGCTGCAGAATAATTTGATGCGAGCGGAAATTGATATAATGACAAAGCAACTGAACTATCTGAGTGGTCAGGGGCAGGTGAATGCACCGTCTCAGGCACAGGGTCGCAAGGGAAAGACGTTCAAGGCCTGGCCGGGTAATGGAAACACTGTCGATCCGGTGGATATAACCAAACAGGATCTGAAGCGTCCCTACAAGTGTCCCGATGGCAAATTCGTCGAAATCGCTGGTATGTGCATGGAAAGAAAACCACAATCCGAATCTCTTGCAGATGAGGTTGGCGGTGTGGTCAACGATGTGCTGCAGCAGTCTCCGGCTTTTCAGCAATTTGAAAAGATCAGCGAGAAGCTAGGCACACTCGCTGGCGATGATCAGTCGAATCAGGCCAGCAAATCAGCTAAAGATTTTCATGCACGTGGCGATCAGGGTGCGTTTCCCCTACCTCCAGAATACAATCAGCGATCAGCCACGTCCAAAGAGCGTTATCAGAACAAGCATCATAATCACAAGTGCAGGGAGTATCACTCCAACGATCCTACTCGTTCCAAATGTAGCGAGTACGACTCCAAGGAACGCATTCGGTCCAGAAGTAACGAGAATGATTCCAACGAGCACTCAAAGGAACGCACTCGCTCCAGAAGTAACGAGAATGATTCCAACGAGCACTCCAAGGAACGCACTCGCTCCAGAAGTAACGAGAATGATTCCAACGAGCACTCCAAGGAACACACTCGCTCCAAAAGTAACGAGTACGATTCGAAAGAACGTCATCATAAGAAATACGCAGACAAATCCAAAGAGCGTTACGGAAAAAAGCAATCGCATCGTGGACAACACAACGATGACAGCGGCGAGTGGCACGAACGGATGATGCAACAACGAGCAAATGCACGACAGCGTCAAGAGCAGAAACGCAACAACAACTGGTACATTGAGAGAGGTGATGATCGCGAGCAAAGACGTTCCGGCGAGACCAGACGCTAGAGAGAAAGAAAGAATGTGAGGGAGAGAGTAAAAGTTACGTGTGTGCAGCTTATTGGAAAACTTGGACTGCTTTGATTTAGAAATTTTTGTTTTTAATGGGGCTCTAAACAACATAAAAACCAAAATAATAATAAACACATCAACTAAACCGAACGATAAAAAATAATGAAATAATACTACAACCAAACCGAACGATAAAAGATAATGTAATTTAAGTACTTTAATTCTGTGTGTGTTTGTTGTTGTAGTTTCTTAGCTTAAATTGACGTTGATGATCATGTTTGTGAAGATTAATGGAAAACTTCGACTGCTTTGATTTAAATTTTTTGGTTTTAATGGGGCTCAATCACAAAAACCAAAAAAATAATTACAACTTCAACTAAACCGAACGATAAAAGATAATGAAATAATACTACAACCAAACCGAACGATAAAAGATAATGTCATTTTAGTACTTTAATTCTGTGTGTTTGTTGTTGTTGTTTCTTAGCTTAAATTGTCGTTGCTGATGATGTTTGTGAAGTCTCTTAACATATTTGCTTGACACGAATGAAAAGAGAAAAACTAACGATAAATATACTATATACCTGATATAGTAGTATATATACACATATATAAATGTATTTTAATCTACAAGAAATGCTATTTTTTTTTAAGTACACTAAAAAGAGAAGAGTATATAGATTATTCGGCTTGCCGATGTTTCAAGAACACTATATCATGATTCATGAACACTACATCCATTATAATCCCCAATTCTGTGTTTCGAGCTAAACCTAAGAGACAAAACCGAATTTGTTCGATTTCGTATATGCATTATAAAACTATTTAGTATAATATTCAAACACTTGGTGCAAAGTTGTTTATTTTTTTGGTCAGTAGTGTCGGATAAATCCGTTATTGATGGGTATATGATGATATAGGGCTGCCAAAACTATCGTATTGTACAAATAACGGAGCTAAACCGAGTAAAATCCTTCCAAAATAGCTAAAACTATATTGTGTGTCAGTTAAACCAAAAAAAAAAAAAATAAATAAATAAAATGGAATACTATTTAAAAAAATACTATATCATAGACAGTTAGATAGCCGATATATACTATATATATATATATATTTATCATACTACCGATAGTAAGGCAGTTCTAGCTTGAAGGTCCTTTAAAACATTTATTTGAATAAATTTAAAAGCTTTCGCTACAAAATATAATATTATATACATATTTGTGATATATACACCTATATAATTATGTGTTTTTTTTTTTTTTGTTTTTTTAAGATTAGTAAAGAACTAAATTATTGTACCATATTAGATATTTCCTTGGAAGCCAACAATTCATATAAATATTTTTGTATGCATGTAATTCCTTATATACTACATCTATGTATCTATATATTGTATGTACCTATTATAACTTAATGACGATATGAATATGAATAAAGAAATAAATAAAACTTCCCCCCAAAAATGTATGTGTTTGTATTTTTAGACTAATTTATTCTTACACTTTGTTACATAAAACCTAGGGCTATGCACACATACACCCATTCACATATTTACATATGTATGTATATGTTTGCCCTTTTCAGGACACTCTTGTGTACGTGTATATACAAGCTATATTATGTATGCACTTTCGTTTCTGAGCTCTTTTTTTATGTGTAGAGGGAATGGAATGGTCGTTGAGGGGCGTTGTAACGGCAGTTCCCCCACCCTCTCCTTCTACCAACCCAAAAGTTCTCAACATCTCAACGCCAAGAAGCGAGAACCTTCGTTGTGTTGGGACTGGCCTATGCTGTTTTTACTACGCTCGTAAGCTTTAAAATACAAGGAAAGTTTGTGTGCCTGTGGTAGTGTGTAAAAGCTTTCACACAATATTTTTATGATAAAACAAATTTAGCCATCGTAGTAGAGCTGTCAAAGAGAAAGCACACATTGAGCCTAAGAGCGGGCGAGTGGCAAGGAGTAAGAGCGCAACACAAAAAAAAACACTCAGAAAAAATGAAAAGCTTAGAACACTTTGAAGCATTCGTGCGTATACGAACTGAACTTCGTGTGCACATCGTGCCGAATGCAATTATGACTGTGAGTGTGTGTGTGCTTTTGGTGTATGCGTGTGTTTCGTGGCTCTCTGGCTATGTCCGTGAGTGAGTGAGGTGTATAAGCGCGTATTTGTTTTGTTGCTGGCTGAGTGAGTTTCGCGTTCGCGCGTCAAATTCAGTTTCATTTCAGTTACTACAACGATTTCAAGAACTACGGACGTTTTACACGGCGTTCGTAGCGCGCGCTGCAATTAAATAACGGAACAGAGCGTTTGAAAAGCAAAAATACATCAACAACAACAACAATATATATAAAAACAAATACAAATCACAACAACCAAAAAGTAAACAACAACAGCAACAAGCAAATAAACAAATATACATAGGAACAATAGAAAAGAAAATAGTAATTGTATTCAAACTAAAAACGTAGTATTACACAACTCGCCAACTCTCGCCCATCGTACAAACAACAACAACAGCAACAATAGCAACAACTACAACAACTATAACAACAACAACAACGATTACCACGTCAATCAACATAATAATTCGCTTGGTACATGCAAATTAATATTTTCAAAGAAATTATTCTATATCTTTAAAAATGCTATAATTGAATGCATAATTTTTTCTTCCAATTTTTTTTTTTGTTGGATTTTTTATTTTTAATTGTTGTCTGTTGTACGTAACGTAATGTGCATTACAAAATGCAAAAATACAAATGCACAGTGGTACATATAAATTTACATATGTGTGTGAAGGTATCTGTGCTTTTGTATGTACACGTTTATATGATAACTAGAAAACTACATACTACAACAATAACAAACGCATCTACATACAAAAGTTTCAAGTTGTGTGTCCCTGTAGAAGTAGAAGTAGTAGAGTAGAACAAGAGTAAGAACAGAACAGGAAGAAGAAGAAGCAGCAGCAGAAGACGCAGAGACAGTGTCAGCAATCAGTTTACCGATTTGACTCCATTTCGTTTTCGTTATCGCTCAGTAGGGCAGTGGAGCTCGTGTTCATGTTCCTGTTCGTGCTCGTATTGGGCTTCGTGTTCGTGTCTTTGCCCAGCTGTTAGACATAAACACATACACACGGACGAATGGCATGTCCGTGGACATGTTCCATCATCAAACTTTATTTTGTTCTTTATTCCCTGCGCAGCAGCATTTTTGACGTAGACAGACATTGTGTACACATCCATATACACATATACATACATAATATACAATGGCAATAGAACACAAGTGCGTCCTCTCATACTCTCGGACTTTGAATGTTATTTGTGCTTCTGCTGCTCTCGTTTCTTCTCGCAACAACAATTACAACAGCAGCGACAATTTGTCGTCATAGTTTGCACTCAGCTGATGCCTGAGACGAGAGTCACAACGAGCTGTTTCGTAAATAGATACATGCATACATACATACAAACACTACATATGTTTTTGCAGCAGCAATCACACACACACACACACAAAATGTATATGCATGTATTATGTATTGAATTCGAATTCGATAAACTAGTGCGAATTTCGTACTATTCTGCATGCACACACATACATTTAAATGTCTGTATGTATGTGCGTCATTTGGCATTTATCGTATTTCGTGGGCGAATTTGAGTGTCGCTAAACGTGTGTATATACACATGTTAAATATCATATCGTGTGTGTGTATGTATGTGCGTATGTACATATGTATTACGTGTATTTGCCGTTTCAATTTTCATGTGTGCACAGATAAAAAAATCATGTGCCTTAGTTTTGCTGTCAAAACACAAAACACACACACACACATGTGCATACAAATGGACTTAAATACGCATGTATGTGTATGCATTTGTTTGTATGCAGCTAATAGCCCAAATTAGCAGCAACAAATTATTTATTCATTGTGTGCTTCATAATGAAATTCATCAGCTGTTCCTTATGTGCGTGACAGAAAATTTCACATGATAAAAACATTTAAAGTGCAAACAAAACATTTTTCATATTTGTAATTGATGCAAGTTCAACTGTTGTAAGCCCTTAACTAAAAGAGAGAGAGAGAGAGAGAGAGAACTACACACACAGGCAGACAAACACAACAGCAATAAATGTATGCATGTGCATATACATACAACATACAGCTGCATAGATACAAATACACACAAATACACGCTGTCAGCTGTTTTGTGTTGTTTTGCCAAATTGTCTTGAGCTGAATTTTGTGCTTGCCTGCTGATGATGATGGCAAGAAGGAGCACTTAAAGCTCACACAACAAAACGTAAATATTCGACAGCCGTTCTGGGTACGTGAGAGTGAGCGTTGTACAGTGAGCGAGCACAATTGTGGGTGACGCTCTCACTCGGGTTCGCTCGCTCGCTCTCTCTTCTTAAGTGTACTTACTCTTATGCTTTTGTCAGCAGTAGGGGGGGCCCAGGAAAATGAGCGGAGTGAAGAGACAAAAGTTTGTTGTTGGATTTGTCAGTGAAAAATTATTTGTACCCGACATATTCAAGTCGAAAAATAATTTAGTGTCTTTGAGATCTTGTAATATTTAAGTACAAGTGTACACATTGAGAGGAGGTGTCTGTGCGCCTCTAAGTACTAAAACACAGTGTGTCTCTGCGTGAGTGTTCTATGTGTGTGTGACTATACAAAAGTATATGTGTGTGTGTTTTTGTGTCGTTAAGTTTTAAAAGATGTGCTAAACGTCAAATAACCTAAAAGGAATTATGCAATGCAATAGAAAAAGGCTTACGCTTTTCTATTTTCTATTTCATTCTTTTGTTGTTTTTTTCTAAGTGAAAATAAAAAAAACCTATTTAGTATATACTGCACATACAGACACTGCAGCGTCGACTAAGTGCTAGTGGCTATAAACAACAACAAAATACACAAATCCCAAACTAATTGTGGGCGTTACAGGCAAACAAAGCTAATATCAGCTGAAAAGTTATACACACACATACACGCACACATATACAAAGACATGTAAATATACGTACATCGACAGGAAAGTTTGTATTGTATTTATGTAATCGCTTCAATGCTTGTTCGATTATGAGAGCTGCTGACATTACCCCCACCCACTTCCACTGCTCAGTTAGTTTCCTCTCCCTTGCGCACTTGTTCATTAAACGTTACAGTCGACCTCGCTGTCGTAGCAGTCAAAAAGGAATCCTGCTTCCAGTCAAATAACCGTTACTCACACGCACACAAGCACACTCATACGCAGCGTGTATGTGTGATGTAACAACAACAATAAGCAGCGACAGAAGAAGAAGCGCGATAACAGTTTACTGACAGTGGCATGTGAACTCGATTATACACTCAAATTATTGCTAACATGTAAATAACAAAATAGTAAATAATAGTTTATAAAAAAAACTGAAAGGTTTTTCCACTAACAAATACATACGTGTGTATATATCTAGATAAATACGTTTGTACGCTCTAATTATCTACAGACAAGCAAATTGAAGGCCAGAGCAGACAGTTGAGGAATCGGTATCATTATGTTTTTTTCACACACACACATACACAACCACTCACACAGACTGTTAAATGCCCTGCCTTCCTCACCTGCCCATTATCACAACGGATTAACTTAATTAAATTAAAGTCGCATAATTAAAGAAACCAAAAAATCTAGAAAAACAAACAAATAACTCTCAAAATCCCCAATTACGCACACTATATAATATTGTTAATTGACTTTTATAAATATCACGCAATTGCGACTGATATGCCTCTACTCAAGATAACGGATTAACTTAATTAAATTAAAGTCGCATAATTAAAGAAACCAAAAAATCTAGAAAAACAAACAAATAACTCTCAAAATCCCCAATTACGCACACTATATAATATTGTTAATTGACTTTTATAAATATCACGCAATTGCGACTGATATGCCTCTACTCAAGATAACGGGAATTCGATAAATTGGAAAACCATTATGCCATACAAATGTAGAAATCACATAAAGTGACTCAGTTTGCAGAAAAGTACCCAATTACTAATGGATCAAGATACAATATTTAAGGGATTTTTCAAAAATAATTCTAAACTATCACGGTAATTTGTACCTGCTGAATTGCAGCACGTAACAATATTGTGATTTATTGTCAACTAAATTAGCCTACTTAATATATATGTTTGAAACTTATCAGCATCAGATAAGAGGATTACCTGTTTACCCATTAAAATTGTTTAAAATCAAATCCGCTAAATGTACTATGGAAATATTTAGCAATGCGCAGAATGTTTAACATTTTTTTTTGTCAAAGTATAAAAAATAAATATTTATATATTAAAGCTGTGTGCGAAAAAAGACGTCAAGTATCGGCAAGCCGAATGTCATAATCATGCGTTATTTTGTGACCTATTGGAGGGGCTCGCTTCGCTTTGGTTCGCAGAGCTTTTCTCCGTTCTATAAATAACTTGGGTAAATAAGTATTCTTGGACCAGCGTAACGGCAATTTGTTGCACACGATGATAATGATGATGGCGTCGAGATAAGCATCATTTAGTTAGTGACGATAATAATGAGCAACTTTCCAGCCAGCATTGTAAGCATGCTGTTGTTGAAAGTAAACAACAACAACAACAGCTGCTCGCTCTCTCTTCCTGTCTCTCTTTGGCTTTGCGCTCTCTTATGCGCTTGTAGCCAACGGCATTTTCGTCATTTGCTCTTTGCAGCACGCACAAAACGAAAATCAATAAAATCTGGGCCAACAGTTTTAAAGGTTGATTTAAAAGGTATGAAGACGATGACGACGACACTTTGACCTAACTATGAAGCATTTACAAACACATACACACTGTGTGTGTGTGTGTGTTTGCATATTTAAATGTAAATACAAAAATAATTAACGCAACCTTCAGCGTCCTACAGCGGACGTAGCCTATCTATCCAGCGGGTCTTCTTTAATTGCGTGCATCTGGCAACTCTGTGCCTGCAAGATGTGTCTGCCTTCATCTTATGCATGTAGATGTGTTTGTAAGTGTGTGTGAGTGAGTGTACGTTCATGCATAAAAGTGAAAATTGAGCTGAGCTTTTTCAAGTTCATACACTTATGCTGGCACACTGGTACATGCATTGTGCATTCCCCTGTGTATTTTTCTTATAAATAAATAATAATTTCAGCTTTTCGTTTAAATTAAAGGAAGCTTGTTCCAAGTTTGGGAATGTTTGTAATTTTGCAGCTCTGACATTGCCTGAAAATAACTCGCGGCATCTAATATCACTCGCGAGACCCATCAACCAGGCACAGACAGAGACACAAAGAGAGAAAGGGAGAGAGTGGGAGGTTAAAAGAGTGTTGCCGAGTCCGTCGTTGGCTTGAAGGTCAAAGTTGAATTTATCATTGCGATTGGGTTGGCTCTCAGTGTTGGCATACATCTACTTACCTAATAATAGACCTCTAGATACCAAAAGGGTTTGTGCTTCTTCTTCTTCGAAATGGCTGCGTTTGGGGGTGTTCTTGGTATCGATTAATTGGAAATTTATTTGAATATTTAAAGCTTAAATTTTATTTGGGGCATGACAGTGGGAAACAGGTATTTTAGTCGAGGACATAAACACACTGATTTACTTTGATTTTAAGTATCAGAGTTAAATCAGGAAAAGTTTTATTTATCTTAAATGTTTACAATTTTAATAAATTAACATAAATATTATTAAAACTTAGTATTATTTTGGAATTATCTCTGTCTTTTAAATATGTGAAGATAGGTAGATTAAATTTTGTTCTGTAAAAAATAATCTCTCTTAAAAAATAATAATTTTTAGAAAAAATCTAAATGAAAATTTTTTTTAAAAGTGAATTGTGAATTTTTTTCCCAACCTTTTTAAAATTTTAATCATTAACCATAGGTTTACGCTAAATTTTATAAGTATATATAAATATAGATTAAATTTGACTTTAAAAACAAATTCTTTTAAATAATATCAAAATTTGGGGAAAAGATGGTAAAAACGAAGAGAGTTCTATTCCATTTTGGTATTTATGTTCATTAACAAAAGGACCACGCTAAATATTAAAAGAATTGTTAATAAATAATAAATATGTTTTTAGGTCGATCATAATGAAAGTAGCACAAGTTTTCCAGCTACTTAGAGTAAAGCTTTAAAGAAATAAGCATGTATAGTGCCTTCAGGGGATTTCATGTGTGAATTTAGTAATGAGTCAAGCTAGCAGTTCTCAGACAAGTTTAAATGAAAATTCATGTGTGTTTTCATAGCTGATTTCATTAATTAACTAGCAACTTTCGTAATGAATTCAGTAACAAATTAATAGCTACAAAAGGTCAAAATTGTTTACTCTTGCTTGTAAACTGTGTTTAAACAAACTAATTTTACGCACACAGAATATAATTAAAATTTATATATAATTTATGGTTAAAGCTGGAAGCAAAGCTCTATTGTTAGATATTTATAAGTACATAAACAGCAAGTCCATGTAGGTTTCCATAGGTCCCAGGCCTGGGCTGCGTCTAGTGCTAAAGTTTCCCATGGGGGACGAGAGCGGCCTTCAATCAAAGCGCGTCTGCAACACAGATTTGCATACATACAAACAAGTTGAGACGCATGTAAATGAGTATGTGTGTGTCCATGTTATGCACATAAACAAGCAGAGTACATAGCCAATACATGCATACATGTGCAAGTATATGTTTATTTACATTTCAACGCTTTAACGCTTGCATTTCATACACGCACACAGCAAGTGCACCAAAACGGTTGTTAGTGTGTGCGAAGTCGTTAAAATGTCACCGCGCATACGCAGCAGCAACAAGCTCTTAATACAGCAGAAGACAAAAACCACATTGCTCTTTGCTCTTTGCATGTGTTCGTTCAGCCTGAGCAAAAGCTCGTCTCGCTGTTCCAGTTACGATTGCACTTTTCCTGGCCAAAGAGAGCGACAGAGAGTGAGAGAGAGAGAGTATGTGGGTGCTTTTGATACCGTTAGTCGCTGTACTAGTTTCGCATGCAATGCGTTGTGCTCTTTTGTGCTTTTTTTTTCTTCTCTTCTTTTTTTTTGTGTTATACGGCCACGGTTAACCTATATTTAAGGATGACATTTAGGTGCACGGCGTGTCGGGCACTTGTCTGCAGCTGCAATGGGAGCAACTGGCTCAGCTGAATGACGTATTCAGACACACACACATTTACACTTGTATACATGTACATATATGTATATATATGTACAAATACATGTGTATTTCACTGTACAGACCGTTTTGCTCAAGTGTCGGCAGAGGCCATGCCTAATAAGCTGGGAACTGAGAACCGGGCCAGCTGGCAAATAATGCAAAGTCAATTATTATCTATAGATAATTGTGCGTATGCACAGCTCTTTGGGCTTACGCAGGCCAAATGGAAGCTAACCTTTTAAATATTTAAATTTATAAAGAGGAAATAATGACTATTGACTATTTTATGGCTAATGAGTTGAACAGACTTATCATAGCTATACTATACAGTAGCTTTCCTTAAAACTACATATTATTCAAAGACAAAGAAATTACTCATATCAAATAAATCAACCGGAATTCCAGGCTTCAGTTAATCTTAAAACATATCAGTAGTGGGTATTATCATTTCGGATTTTCTTTAAATCGGTATGGAATACTAGATTTTATATTTTAGATTTAGATTTAGATTTATACTTCACTCTGTTCTATATTTTAGCTAGTTTCTTGTAACCCTTTCTACGAAAATCAAAAATCGTTCATTTCTTGGGGTAATAATGATTACATTTTGTTAATGTTCTACTCCTTTAATAATTAAAATTTGTTTGTACACATAAAATTTGACACAAATGTTTTCAACACAATTCGATAACAGACTAAATTTAATCCCTGGTCTCGACAATGCGACAAATAATAGGTATATCTTCTGGCTGAGTACTGTTGACGCTATTCGGATTCAAAGTGCTCTGAACATAATCTTTTTTGAATTTTTCCCAACGTCGGGTCTTGAGGAAATTACCAAAGAGTTCCTCTCTGGAGGGTATGCTGCACTCCAGATAGAACCGACGACGTTGCCAAATATGTCCGGGGTTCTGTTCCTCCTCCATGAGCCAATAACGTGGCAATAGCAGGCATTGGACCACAGTGCGTGCCATTATCACACGATGGATCAGTTTCTCACCCAAACCAAAAACGCCGCCGTACGTAAAGGAACCGACGTCTATGAAATGGGTCTCAGTTACGGGCTAAGGAGAAAAGGTTCAACTTTAATTAATTTAAAAGAATTTGGCTAAATTTCCTACCACACTCGTTTCTAGTGAGGGAACCCTAGTGGCGCCCAAACCGACTGACGACGTTGATTCTGAGCTGATTTCATGATTCACCACCGAATCATCAGTTTCGATGCGCACCGAATTTACCACAGATGGTCTTACGACATCAGATTTGACTAGGGATGACTTAAGAACGCCACCCAAACGTGATCCCAACGAAATTGGACTTAATCTGGATGGATTTCGCTTTGGAGCATGCTCCTCTTCTTCTTCCATTTCCGTTTCGATTTCTTCTTGAAAAAATTCATGTTCGGCTACATATTCATACATATCTTCATCCATTAATGCATCATCATCGAAATCATCAGACAAACTTTCATCGTTCGATAAAGAACGTAATCCACGAGATATTGCTGTTGTTCTGGGTCGAGCGACCATTGTGGTGCGGCGTTTTAAAATGGTTCTTCGAGGCCTTGGAGCTATGCGACCTCTTAACTTAATGCCACCCTTACCGCAGGCTGCTTCGATTTCCTTCAATCCCATTTTACGTTTCTAAAAAGGCAATGAATTTTAGACTAAATTACCTACTAAATTATGTTTATAGTAGTGCTATTTTTGACTTTATGTAGACTATATATATTCTATAATATATCGATTGAGTAGGAGTGAATTCTTACCGCTTTCTTCTGCTGCAGCGTCTCCTCGTCGTCGGATTCCGTAGACGCCAGTAGCTCCTCAATATTAAACATCGAATTGGACAACATCTGATTCGAATCAGAAACCTGAAATGAACTTAAGACCGATCTGCCAGTTTTTGGTGCTACCTCAAACAGGTCAGCGTTGTCCACAGTGATTAGTTCGTAGTTTGTTTTGCCATTCACTTTCACAACCTACAATCAAATTTCAAGTTGCTAACCCTTATAGTTCATTCAAGCACAAAACTTACCCTCACTTTGAGGCACTGTAGTATCACACACTCTCCGCTTAAAATAAAGTGCACACAACTGACGGCTCCTCTGTTCTCCGAGTAAATGAACTGCAAGGGATCGAATTGTGTTAGCTGCGAGTAGTTACAAGCCCGTACGATCTGAAAGCAATACGTTTCTATATAGTACTATATATATTTTCAAGTAATTTTCCCATTTTAACCTGATCGTCGGTTAGAAAATCGAAGTAGCTTAGAGACTTCAAAGCGTTCTTCTTTTCCATCCATTGTTTTTTCAAAAACGGTCGCAAAATCGTTTTGAAATCATCATCGGTTATGGACAACAGTTCGCAAGTCGCTAAAAATCAGTTAATAAGTATAAAACATGTAGAAAGCGCTCTATTGGTACAAACAGTTTGTCACATAGGTGTTAAGTCTGGGACAATTTTCAAGCAATTCCACTTCTCCGATCCAATCGCCGGGTCCAATTATAGCCTCCGATATCATCGAGGTTTTCTTGGTGATCTGCATGATAGATGTAAGCTGAATAGTTTTCGATTATTCGATTAACTCACTCACCTTGTCGTAGATTGTCTTTTTCATTTCAATTTCACCGGATATCACAAAGTATATAAAGAGCGGAAAGTCATTTTCCTTGATCAGCACACGATCAGAGTTAACCGTTGCATATTTCAACACTGGCACCAAACGAGCCCGAAGTTTCTGCAGGCACAAACATGCATCGATAAGTTCGATAACAGTGGATTGTGGGGATGGCACTTACCGGTGGTATGCGACTGAAACATGTTAAACCTGCGACGATCATGCAAAGCTTTTTGCGTTCCTCAATTGTGCGAAAGAAGTGAGGCGAGCGAAGCAGTGCTTTTTCCTGTGAATCAAAGCAAAATATATCGAAAGCGTTATCGATAGTACAGTAGATGATGTAAACGATGGCAGTATAGTTCGCGTTGTCATAATAATGTCATCGATAACTATTGAGGAAGGTGTCATCGCTAGCAGCGAATTATTGTCGATAACAATATCGACAGTGTTATCGAAATTCTTTTCAAGAGCTCGAAATCGTATTAACAACTCAATCCTATAATCCAATAATATCGATATCAGTTTCTGTACTAACGCCGTTAAAACTGAGTTGTTATCTATAGTGTTATCGAAAGTAGCGATAGTTCTATCACAACCTCCAAGATAATAAATTGCAGTGTTATATTTATGTATATTAAAGGCGTCGTTATTGTCCCTACTATCGATAGTTTTACTGTTTCGATAACGATAACTTACCGCCACAGTCAGTATGCCAGTTTTACGCTTCTGACGGACCAACAGCGCAACATTCTTCTTCACATTCATGGATATGGCCTGTCCCTGCTCATCGGTCTCGTCCAGCCACTGCCTGTTGAGCATCACAGCCCGAACCAGTCGCTTGAAGCGCAGTCTCATGTCCCGCTTATGGGGATCGGACACACGTGCTCGCTTAGCCATGATACCAATCAACTGTGCGAAGATCCAACAAATTTAAGATTTTTTTTTATTTTTTTATTATTTTTTTTTTCTTATTTTTATAACAGTTTAAGTGTTTTTTGGTTTTTATGTTTTTGCTTCTTTTTTTTTTTGGTTTCAACTTTTTAGTGTAATGATGTGAACATGTTTCTGGTGTACAATGTAATGTTGGCCAAAAGGAGTATTAAAGCAAAGGGTAACTGGGTTTATGGGATTATGAGAAAATTTGTATGAACTCTTGTCACAAAGTTTTAGGCAAAAGTTACCAATTTTGAATAATTTACAGCACATTTAAGTGGATTTCTTTAATTATAACAACATTAAAAAATCGTATTTAATTCTTAGATATTAATTAATTTTTTTTTATATAATATTCCATAATAAAAAAATTTTTGAACAGTCTATTTATATTATATATTTACAAATCACTTTAAGTAATTGCTATTTGATATTAAGTCAGCAGTCTGGCAGCACTACACAGTGGTGCTGCTAACTTGCTACGGCAGGACTGCCTTATTAATTTTTTAAACTGTTAAAATTAATTTCTAATTAAATTTATAACTCTTTTACTTACAGGTAAATTTCTTATGAACAGCGCTACACACTGCAAGGCATTAAGTTTGCTAAACCACTAAAAAACAACAAACATATGCCAAAACAACATTAACAATAGATAAAAGACAAACAACAAGACAAACACTCAAAAAAAGAATAAAATAAAATACTAAAACCGATGAGAACGAAAAGAATTCAAAATGCAACTCAAAGGATTGTGAATGCCTAGAGAAAGAAAGAGAGAGAGAGAGACAGAGAGAACAGCAGAGAGGAAGAGAAACAGTCACTGTACAATGCATCTAAGAATATAGAAAGGAGAATCTAGAGAACTACGCTTATAACGTCAACCAAACACTAAGTCAAATCAAGAACAAACATTTCTCATTCGACACTGAGAAATTGTTCAATAAACATATTCAAATAACAACGTGCAAACACACACACACACACACACATACACAGGAAAACAACAACAATTAATATATAGACAAAAAAATATAAAAAATACAAAAAATATTTATATATAAACAAACAAGTCTTAACGTCACCACAACAACAAAAAAAATATAAAAAACTAAAAAACAACAAAAAAAAAACAACAACAAAAAACAATTAAAATAAATATATATATGTATATATATTTATGAACTTAACGAGCCAAAAAATATATATATATATAGATACATACATATATAGAGAAACCTTTCCGATCGCAGTACCCCAAATTATCAATCATTGTTCGGATGATAAGTCCAAGTGAAACGTTCTTTCAACTACAGGCAATACGACGACGACGACACAACACCTAAGATCCAAATATATATAGTGCTATATCAAGAACACCCGAGCAACAGAGGAGCAAACACAGCGGCGAGTACGTGACAACGAGAGCGAGAACGAGAGCGGGAACGAGAGTCCAACGAGTAAGCGGTTTAGATAGGCAGACTAGGAAAAGGAGAGCACGAGAACGAGAACGAGAGAGAGCAAGAGACAGAGACAGAGACACAGCGTTTGAGTACCGCCAAAATGCATATTGAAATACAAGTTGCGTTAAACTTTGTCATTTCGTATCTGTACAACAAATTACCAAGACGGCGAGTCAACATCTTTGGCGAGGAATTGGAGAAGGCGCTACGGGATAAGTTTCAGGGGCACTGGTACCCCGAGAAGCCCTTTAAGGTGAGTAAAAACTAGAAAAACTAGATAAACTTATCTAAACTCATCTCAAATAAGTGTTCTATCGATTTTTCCTTATAACCTATATGGTATATCGATACTAAATTTTCGTTCTGATATCATAAGAAAGTATGGAATTCAAAAAAAAATTATACCGAGTGTTCCTATGGGAGTTATATAATAATTTGTATAATAAAGAGGTTCGGTTAGATAGGTCTAGCATGTTTTCCCTACTAAACACTGCTTTTTAACTGATTGTTACCATAGGACCTTTATAATAGAGTCAGTCGAATTAAACCATGTTCTTTATATATAAAGTCAGCCCAATAACACAACATGTTCATATATCTCTAGTACTGCATCCCTGCTTTTCGACCGATTGCTCCTATGAACTGTATAATATACTTATCTGATTTGAATCCCAATTTGTTAGGGATATATTAAGTCCCAACATAACTTATCGCTTGCATAAGCCTAGTATTTCATACAAATCACCATTTTTCCTAAGACAACAGTCTGCACATTTTTTCCGATATGATAGTTTCAGATCCAAATAAGGACATAATATATTAAACCACATACTCTAGTATTAGTTTTACTATAACTATAACTACATTTAATATAGTTCTTCGATCCTTACTTAATGCTTTTATCCAGTGTATAGTTTTCTATATAGTAAATAAAACAACTTTATATACTTTATTTTTTAGGGTTCGGCGTATCGCTGTCTTAAAACTGGAGACCCCATCGATTCGGTGCTGGCCCGTGCGGCCCGAGAAAGTGGCGTACCGATAACTGATATACTCGAGAATCTGCCAAATGAATTATCCGTCTGGGTGGATCCCGGTGAAGTGTCCTATCGCATTGGCGAAAAAGGCGCCGTAAAGGTAAAGAAAAAGCGAATTTAAAAGGAATTCTTTATAGTATAAAGATTATTTCAAGTTATTATTAATTATTCCTAGAATATAGTGAAAAGAAGTCCTTTTAAACATGCGTTTCATTCTTTTCCAGATACTCTATACGGAAAACAATGAGAATCACGAGGACAACCATTCGGCGGATCGTGAGGTAACGAAAACTTTCAATCCGGAGGCGCAATGCTTTCGTCCCATCGATGCGGTTAATACGACCATGAACAACTTGAGCTTAAGCCCAAAGGCTTTGCCATTACCAACATTGTCAGGATCATCGGCATCATCATCAGCATCGGCAGCATCCACGTCATCGTCATCGAATGCAGCAGGAGCTGGAGGAGCAGCGTCATCAACATCGAGTGCAGTGGGTGGATCGGCAGCAGGTGGAGCTGCAGCAGCAGTGGGAGTAGGAGCAGCTGTGGGAACGTCTGCGGCAGCATTGCCCCCGTCGGGTACATCACCACATTCGGCTGCATCCAGTTCGCCCACCTATAAGGGCAGTCCAAATCCCCAGCATCAGCATCAGCATTCACATCAACAGCATGTACATCAACAGCATTCACATCAGCATCATCCACAATCCCATTCGCATTCGCATCCGCATTCACATACACACCAACACACACACACACATGCTCACGGCCATGCTCATAACAATGGCAGCGGTTCTAGCGGTGGCAGTCTCGCTGGTAGCAATAACAATGCGGCTGCCACCGCTACAGCCGCCGCCTTTGTGCAGCGTGCCGCTCAAGCTCCGCTTACATTCACCACGGCCACATTTGCCCAGACCAAGTTTGGCAGCACCAAGCTAAAGACGAGCTCCAAGCGTACAAACAGGTAAGTGTCCAGTGGGGCTAAAAGGGGACAGAGACAGAAACAGTGGCAGTGACAGAGACAGAGACAGATAGCTTCAAACAGTGTTTGGGAAGGAGTATTCGTCCTCTTGGCTCACAAAGCTCACACAGTTATTTCTTTTTCGAAGTAACAATTATGATATAGTCTAGTTAAGCTTATAAATATTTACTAATTTGTTAACAGTTTTAATTACTATCTGAAATATTCTTTGACTTGGGTGTCTATAGGGACATCCAGTTTTTAGTTTAGCTATGTTTAAATTTATTATACCCTTGCTAAAGCAGTGCCTAGCTTATAAGGTGCACATATTTGTGTAAAAAACTTCAAAAGAGAAAACTTCATGGCTCAGCAGCCTTGCTGATCCCAGCTATTTCCACTTCAGTTACCAATACTATTCCCACTTTGGTTAGCAGTGCTGCACTCAGACCTTTTAACAGTGCTGTTTGCACATCTGTTCCCAGTACTGTTTCCAGCTCTGCTCATAGCTCAGTAACCATACTGTTACCAGTACTATTCTTAGCTCTGTTCTCAGCTTCCTTAACAGTTCTGTTCTCAGCGCTGTTAACAGTGATGTCACTAGAACTGTTACCACTATACCTAGCTCTTTCACTGCGCTGTTCTCAGCACTGTTTTTGAACTCTGTTCCCAGCGCTGTTCTCAGTTCTCTTTGCAATGTACCTGCCTCTTTTTCACAAACCGTTATCTAATAATTCTCTCTCCATTTCTTTTTCACTTCAAACAGCAGCTCGTATCGCATGTCGCCCACTGAATTCTCCAATTACATTAAACAACGCGCGATGCTCCAGCAAATGCACCATGGACATGCATCCTCTTCTGCCGCATACGCTGGTGGCCTTGATGCCGTCTCGCCCTCTCGCTCGCTCTCACCGAATCCACTGGTATTGGTTGCTGCAGGCAATGCAGGCAATAATTCGAATGCCACATCAAATGCAACAGATCCGTTCTATTATCCCAACATGGCAATGGGATTATATCCGCAATACAATGGACAGCGTAGTTTGTTTGATCCCCAATTCAATACGGATGCTGGTAATTTGGGTTTGATTGCAGCCACTGCGGGCGGCAGCAATAATTTCAGTACTTATTTGGAACCATGTTACTTTACCAATGGACAACAGCAGCACCACCAGCAACAACAACAACAGCAGCAGCAACAACAACAACAACAACAACAGTTGGAACATGCCAACAGCAGTGAAAATTGCTATGCTTTGGATAATGAATGCGGTTTAGTCAATGCTGTCAATGAGGAGCTAATTAATCCAGTTGAATCATCTGCTGATAGCAGTCCCATTGCCACGCCCACAGCTGGTGTAACATCTGATGGCGCTGGCTCTTCGCCAGTCTCGGGCATTGGTTCAGCTAGTTCCAATGGCGGTGCCAACTCCGCTGCCTCTGCCGCAGCTGCTGCCACAGCCGCTTCACCAGCAGCAGCAACAACAACAGCCGCTGCAGCAGCAACAACAGCCACAGCTAACAATCAACAGGACTCGGCGGCTGCTGCTGCTAGCAATAATAAACTTATCGATGGTCTCAGCTCATTTTATGGCAGCGGCTCAACTTATCAGCAGCTGCTCGTCGCCAATTAGAAGCCCAACAACAGAAATGCCCCTGCCGACAACAGCAACAACAGAACAAGAACAAGAAGTTTTCCCTCGCCAAATGCAAGTGTTTAAGAGGAAGCATCACTTAAATTAGAAAAAAAGAATTTAATATTTGGTGCAAATGCAAATTTCGTTAAGTCAGCAGTGTGAGAGAGAGAGAGAGAGAGGGAGTGAGCGAGTAACGAACGAACGAGTGAGCGAGTATTACAGCCACAAAGAGAGTAGCGCTCACTGCAGAGCAGAGCCCGAGAGCGAGCTTGTAAGAGAGCGAGCGCCAGCTGCAAACGAAGTGAAAGGCAAAACTGAATGAAGCTAACTGTAGCCATTTTAAAATAGCGTACTCGTAACTAACTCATGTAATAACTTCAACCAAAACAAAGGACAACAGCAAAGAAAAAAACCAAAAAAAAAATAAAATAATTATAATAACAGAATAAAAATAACAAGCAAAAGAAAATATACCACAAAAAAAATTAGTAAGAACCAACAGAAAACAAACAGAAAAAAAACTAAAATTAAGAGCAGTGTTAGTAAATGTCAAATGAAATGAAGCTCTACAGTGGTTCATATGCCATTTGGTATAGGCCAAATATATATGCTATATATGTACATGTGTATATGTGTGTGTGTGTGTGTACATATGTGTGCGCATATATTTATTTTGTTATTTCTATCTATACATACATGTATGTGCATATATATAAATATGTATGTAGTTCTTTAACAAAACACACACATTAAGAAAACGCTTTCAATTTAACGGATTGTACATATTTAGGTGTATATGTGTATTATCTATGTATATGTAGCCGTAGGCATACACATACATGCATACAAAAAATAGAAAAAATTAATGTATAAAAAAAAAGTTTAATGAAAAACTTTTTAGAATTTCTGAATCAATTGTTTTTCAAATTTGTTATAAATATATATAGTATAATACAAAAAAATAAGGAAAAAACACAAAATCTAAGAAAAACAATCCAAATTCGGATAATCCCTGAAATTAAGTTTTTTTAAATTAGTTCTAACTTAAGTGATAAGTTCTTTTTGATATCAAGCAAAACACTGAATACTGAACACAGAAAACACTGAAAATTTATCACATAAATGACATTTTTTTGGATTGCATACCCTTTTAGATCAGATCAGAACTACTTAAAATAATGCTCCCGACAAGCTCTAGATATATATCACTTATATGTGTAGCATAGTCTAATACTTTTTAAAATTTCAACTATTTGCAATGACTACGTGTACATACAGTTGTTAGGCACAGTTACAGTTCTATATAGTACATATATCATCTTAAAAAATTACTGAAAAAGTCCCGTCCGTGGAAGCCCGAAAACTTTTTTAAGAAGAACATAAAAAAAAAAACACCGCCGAATGGTGACAATAAATTTTTATTAAAATATGCATTAATTTTTGTAATTTGTTAAATTTTGTTACTCTTTTAATTGTTTTTAGTTTTAATTATATTTAGTGTGTTTTTTTAAAGGGTATGCAAACTTCGGCAAGGCCGAGGAATTCAACATAATTATTAAATAATTAATCTAATATTCATGTTTTTTGTGTGCTAATATGTATGTGTATTACAATTTGACTTCATTTTTTTTATATGTGTATGTATATCTATTTTTATATGAACATTTGTAATTTTTATAAACAACAAAGAAAACAACAAAAAAACAAATAAAGTAAAAAACAATTTTATACTTTTTATACGGGCTTACGTGAAATATCTTGTGCTATATAAATGTTTACTTTAATTTCCAACAAAAATCAAAACAACAAAAAAAAATACTAAAAATAAACAAAATAAGCATTTTTATTTATATAAAAAAAATATAAAAAATATTTATATGTGTTTGTTAACACGAGAATCAATTGTAAATATGATTAGAAAGACTTTTTGTTAGTTTCTATTTTTTTATTTCTAAATTAAAAACAAAATTTTTACCCCTTAAAAAAATCGAAATCGGAAGACAAAAAACTTAAATTAAGATTATCACATTATAACTACGGTCAGTAAATTCCTTCTATATAGCGAATATATATGTATGTATATGTAAACATCACGTAAATATATATATCTATATGTAAATGTATGTGTGTTCTCTTAATTTTTCGCCTAATCTAAAACTTGAACTTTATTTCGTTTTAATGATTTTTCCGTTTTTGCAAAACCCTTTAAATAATTTACTTAATAATTAAAATACTATATTGAAAATGTATTCGAATATGTACCTACACATACACACATACACATACATAACATGCTGGTGTGCGTGTGTGTGTGTGTATCTAAACTTACCACTGAAATGGAAATTTAAAGAAACATTTAAGTACCTTAAACAAGCTTCTAACTAAACTAAACAGCTGCTGTGATCAAAACCGCAGTCAAATAGCTCTTGACACACTGTTGCAGGACAGACAACGGTAGTGTGATGTACCCATTGCACAGCTGTACCCAAGTTCAAACTGTACCCACACTGTGAGCGCAGTGTTAGCGAACGGCTTTTGATCACAGTGGTACAAAACGTACCTACTAACATATAAAAAACATAAAATTAAATTAAAAATAAATTTAAAAAAAAAACGCATTCACAATTTAAACACGAAACACAAGAAGCAAGAAAAAATCTTTTAGATATACTAATTAGTAAATATTAAAAACAAAACATGCAAACATTTTTGTACTTTTATATATATATATGTATGAATATATATATAAAACAAACTATGAACTATATATGACTCTATATATACATATATATATATATATATATATATGCTGGATTCTCAATGTGTCGTTCAGTTCAGTCAAATAAGCCAGTTTTATATAAGTCTATGCCCACAGTAACGGTAACAGTACTAGTTCCAATTCCGGTACACAAGACCCTAATTCAAAAAGTTATAAATGGATAAAAAACAAAACTTTTGTATGATTAATTGAGAGTGTAGCGTTGTTAGTACACCCACTAACCAAGTAAATGTATTAGTATATATAAATATACAATATATATATATGTATATGTAGTAGAAACCGATTGCTTGATAGGCATTCTCCAATTGTGATACCCAAAAAAACAAGTAAGACAGTCAGGCTGATAATGCCACTCTGTACAGATTATAAAGTTATTGGAGTAGGATGAGGAGGAGACACGATAAGTAAAGAAAATGCCTCTGTATGCCCCACTATAAGTTCTACCCACTAAAATGTACATAGTACAGCTAAAAATAATTAACATAAAAAAAATGATAATGCATGTACGTTAGACCCACAGAAAATAGTCTAATAATTATACCAAAAAGATAGAGAAATATTTAAGAACTATAACTATGTAACCAGAGAAACCCATGGTTAATACCGCCTACCTACCAACAACAACAACAATAACTTATGTACATATAGCTATATATATATAAATATATATCGTATCGTATAATGATAATGCGATTACATAAGTATTTCTAGAGTTCGATGGAAAGTTTATACACAAGACACATAAGAAATTGCTCAGCTCAAGTTAGTGCGGGGTTATCGGATACCAACACATACACATACACATATATATCGATGTGCTAAACCAAAAAAAAGAAAAACTCAATTTATTCTCTGATTGATTGATTGATTGATGTGTTTTGCTTTTTTATACCTTGAAGTGTGTTTCTAACTGAAAAATTCAAATCTGTATTAATGTATATGTATAGCTGGAGTTGTAAGAGCCCTCCCGATAAATAATTATAGCAAATGTATGTGTAGACAAAAAAGAACAACATTTTGAATGTATCTGTATCTGTATCTGAAACTGTATCTGTATCTGTATTCGTATCTGTATGTGTATCTGTATCTGTATTTGTAACGTTACTGTTTAAGTAGTTAGATGACAACTCATTTATGATTGTAATTTTTTTTTATATATTTTTAGATAACTTCAAATTGAATTGCTAGGCTTTTTCAACAACAACAAAAGAAAACCATCTAAATGTGCATTAACAAAAAGAAAAAAGATTAAAAAAAACAACTAATATATTAACTAACTATACTTGGTACATACATAAATGTGTGTGTTTTTTAGAAATCCTTTTCCCGCAAAAGAACTAAGGAATATACATAGATATAACTGTATTTGTATATGCTCTGAATGTATTTATATACTACATACATACACATATATATACTATATACTGTACTTTAGTATTATGTATATTTCCACATAGACTCGAAATGTTATGGATCTGTGTGATAATCAGGTTGGAAAAGTGTTTGTCTTTAAAATGTTTCTAGTTTAAGCTTCAAATCGGTTCAGAATTTGCAATATTAACAAAAAAGAAAAAATACCAAAGCGAAAAACTAAAACAGGGGATTCCCATCAAATTAGCGTTAACAGTTATGTATTATAACCCCTAAAAGGTCAACAAAATCTGCTCACATTCACAAATACGTTATCTCTACGATCAGAATTAGATAATTTGATTTGACTTAATTTTAATTTCTTTTTTAACTTTCATACCTACGTATGTAACAATTAATAATTAAATAAATGCATATCAGTGGATACAATAAAAAATTAAATATATTACAGAACAAAAAGAGCATACAAAACATTTATTGAATTTATGCCGAGAGAGAGATGTGTACGTATGTATGTATTATAATTAGTACATACATACATAAATATAACCAATCAATATTTAAAAAACAAGAAAGAAAAAAAGAAAAACAGTGAACTAATTGTGTGTCTACACAAGCAAAGAGTTCATATTGTAAATGTAACACAGATTTATATAATATATATGTATACATATATGTATGTATTATGTATAGAAATGTAATAACTTCCATATTAAGTATTTTTCATATTACCTTTAATAGAATAAAGATTATCGTATTATTCAAAATCGAGTGCGTTTTTTATTTATCAATGGGTAAAAAGTAGTATTTTTCTTATATATGTTAAAAAATAAAATTAATTTTATTTTATAAAATTCATTGAAGTTTTCAATGTCCTGAAATTAATTTAAAAATATATAAATATTTTTTAATTTTATAATTTTTATTTCTTCAAAACACAATTTTAAATTATTATTTAATTTAATTTTCTTAAAAACCAAATTAAAGTCCTTTTTGTATAAAAAATGTGGTCACACTTAAACGCTAGCAAACCAGCCCGATTGATACCAACTGTGCGCTGAGCAACACTGACAGTTATCGTCTATCGGAAATTTTGTTTTTGTATCATATTCTGTCCACTGACAACGCTGCTTGTGTAGTGTAAAATCGTCTCAGTCTTTTGAGTTTTGCGAGTCACTTGTGAATAAATTCCTAGAAAATAATTAAAAATGTCCGAGGAAAAAAAGGTAAATATTCACGAAAAACATAAACTAAAAGAAAAAACCACAAAACAATTATTAATTGCAAGCAGTGTGCGAAATATTAAAGCCTATGCCGGCTGATTGTGTATGTATGTGCACACATGCACACAGACGCGCAGGCTTGGAAGGCTGCAGGCAGGGCACACGCACACATACAAACCGCAAACGAATGAAATAAGGAAGCAAATTTTTTTTTGATAACAATTTCCTGCTGTAAACAAATGAGAAAAAGAGCGGCGCATTTTGTTTCAGCTGTTTTTTCAATTGTTTTCATGGTGTTTTTTTTTCATTGCAGACTGAAACTGAGCACATCAACTTGAAGGTGTTGGGCCAGGATAATGCCGTGGTCCAGTTCAAAATCAAGAAACACACTCCATTGCGCAAGCTCATGAATGCTTACTGTGATCGCGCTGTGAGTATTTTTACCACTTTCCCCGCCAAAAACAAAAGTATAGCCCCCACAAACTCAACCAATTATTATTTTTCTAGGGTCTTTCCATGCAAGTGGTGCGTTTCCGATTCGATGGACAGCCCATCAATGAAAATGATACGCCCACCTCTCTGGAAATGGAGGAAGGCGACACAATTGAGGTGTATCAGCAGCAAACCGGAGGTGGTTTCTAAAAAAATCAATAGGATTTTTAATTAAGAAATTGTAATTACAATTCTAAGACAACATATTCCAACATCATTTGCAATTGTACTTGAATCACTTCTTGAATTGTACAAAAAATCATTTTAAAAACTATTTAAGCAAATAAAATATTAATCCAAATCTAAAATTCTTTATAAATTTTGTAAATTTATTTAACTTTAACTATTTAGTGCTAAACCAGCTAAATTGATATCTTCGGGAGCATCATCGATGGTGAAGTTGAACTTGAATGGGGAACCAGTTGCTACTAAGAGTCTGCTAGCCAGAGAACAGGACTCCTTTGGTTTTGCTGCCTGTGGTTCAGTGGGAGCCGCAGAAGTTTCAGCAGTTTCCTCATTGTTGGCTGGTTCACCAAAATTAAAGCGAAAATCTTTACCCGACGTTAGTAGCACCGATTTCTTGACAAAACTCGATTTCTTATTCAATTCAGCGGCTGGTGTAAATTTAATTTGTTTCGAAGCTGAAAGAAGAAAAAAAAAGAGTACAATTGAGTTAGATGCATCGATTGAAAAGAGAGGGAAACGAAGAGAGCAGAGCGAGGGTGGCATCAGTTTACTGCAGCTCTGTTCACGCACTTTGACTCTCTTTGCTCTCCCCTCTCTGCTTGATAAATTCAGACTCCCGCGTCGAATAAGATGACAAAAGCAATTTGAGTGTCATTTGTTTTTGTTCTTTGCTTATAAATACGCTCCACACTCTGTAGTTACTTGTGTATGATTAAAAGCACTGTGCTCTTACCTAGCAGCATTTTCTTCTCTTCCTGTTGCATTTTGGAGCGATAGTCGCCCAGTGCCTGCTTCATAACCTGCCGCTTTTTGATCAGTGGCGCTGTGTGGCTTGTTAATGTCTTCAAATTCTTGGCTGTGTCCTCGGCTGTTGTCGCAATTAAAAACACATTATATTTTATTTAATTTTATTCGGTTCCTGAGCTTACCAGTTTTCTGGTTAAGTTTGCCGCTGTCCAATGCGAGTTGCAACTGCTGCACGCACCAACAGAGCTCCAATTCGAATTGTATATCGTTGTCAGCATCGAAGGCAGTTTTTTTGGGCACTGCCTGTATTGGCGGTGGCTTATTTACAGATTTTGGAGTCTTTCTACGGTGCATTGTTATTATTGTGCTGCATGTGCGATTATTCAAAATAAAGTAAACTTATGCACACACACATGTGAAGGCGTACCATCATATGGCTGTTTATGTGCATGTGTGTGTGAATTCTCGCGCCAACCACATGTACGATATTTGGATGACGTCTGCATGTCATGCAACATTCGATAAACGATTAAATAATCATAGCAATAAATAAGTTCTTAACTATAACTTTAATTATAAAATTTGATTGTTAAAAATAGTGTAAATTATAGTAAAATTTTTCTAGTAGTTCTTATGTTTTCATCGCGTATTTTTAAACACTTTAAACATCGATAATGTTTCTTTAAAGTTTCGTGTATTTCGTTTTTTTTCTATATATATAAGCTAAAAATAATACTATTTAAATGTAATACTTAAATTAAGTTTAACTTGTTCAAAACATTTATTTTTTAAGTTGTGATATTCGATAACTAACAACAGCCCTGTCATGCAAGAAATCGCTTGAACCGCTTTATACAAATTTTCTTCGATGCAGCCCTGGTAATGGCGGCGTGTTTCCGTTTCGTGCTGTATTCTTTCTTTTTGATTCCGTCAGCCGACTGAGGTGGGTGTGCTTTTTTTCGCTCTCAACTTGAATAATTTAACTTAATTATTTCACTTAATTATTTACAGTAATTTTTGGCTTAAACTTTCAACATGGTTGCCGTTAAGAAACAGGTAAATACCAAATAAATAAACAATTATTTGGTTTAAACCTAACCTAATATTTTGTTATTTTTCTGTCTTGCAGAAAAAGGCTTTGGAGAGCACCAATGCTCGTCTGGCTCTGGTGATGAAATCCGGCAAGTACTGCCTGGGTTACAAGCAGACTTTGAAGACCCTGCGTCAAGGCAAGGCCAAACTGGTGCTCATTGCCAGCAATACCCCTGCTCTGAGGTGAGAATTCGATGACCTTGTCTAGGTCTTCTTGGTAAACTGGAATAGAAAATGTGTATTTAAATATACTACAGAGAAGTAGATTTCCATTGCATCCAAAGTGATGAGTAGCTGTTGTTACTGTCGTTGTTGTTGGAACCATATGGAGTCTTGCTGAATGGCTGACTGAGAAATATGATTTCAATCGCATAGTTATTGAATGGAAACTATGGAGTAGTATAAAATAAAATACTCAAAAAATGACGAGTGTTCAAAGAAGTGGGCAAACTAGTTCACTCCGTTCAAGCTCTGCGGCGTAAAAGGCTCCAAATGGTTCCCTCCTTCCCAGTAACGACACGTGCAAATCGCTGGACACTTTGGGTAAGGAAATCGTCGACTTCTGTTTTCTTTTTCTTAAGTTTTATATAATTTTCATGATGATAATTATTTGTAATACCGATTGGCCCTGACGAATCTTATTACTAGAGACTCTTTCTGAAGCCTTATGCTAAAAAGAGTTAAGTGTTTGTCCCCGAACAGCAATTAATTTCGAATTTCTTCTTGGTTGGGTTTGCAGGAAGTCCGAGATTGAGTACTACGCCATGTTGGCCAAAACCGAGGTCCAGCACTACAGTGGCACCAACATTGAGTTGGGCACCGCTTGCGGTAAATACTTCCGTGTGTGCACCATGTCCATCACCGATCCTGGAGATTCGGACATCATTCGTTCTCTGCCCGACAATTAAATGATTATTTTTTTTTATTAAAACTACAGACCATGTTTTAATTTTAATAAAGAAAAGTCCTTGTAATTGTATTGGAAATTTATGTGGTTTATTTTCGTTGTGGAATGTATGTGGATGTTATTTTCTTCGCCTGTGTTGGTTTGTTAGACCCTGTACTTTAAGGGGGTAAGATTGATTCTTAGGTTCGTCTGGCAGTCGAGTATATGTAACGTATAGTCCTCTGGATTTCAGAGTCGAAAAGAGCTAGAGCTACCAAATACTGTCTATAGTTTACGCAGTTCACATGTATTTTAAAATGTTGCCACGCCCCCTAACTCCCAATTTGTTAACATTTATCATAGCTTGGAAATTCAAACTTTATGTGCATTGTACCATTTCAACAATCCCTACCAAGTTGGGTTCGAATCAAACAAATATATCCTATAGCTACCATAGGACAAATCGGTCGAAATTACGAATTTTGTATGAAGACTTGAAGTGTTAGTTGAGCGATTGCAACCAAAATGGCATATAATGCGTTTATCATGATTCTACATACCCAAAACAAATTTGTTTCGGAACGAACAATTATATCATAAAGCTTCCCCAGGACAAATCGTTGTAAATTGTTGATTTGTATACAAAACTAGAAACTAAAATGATTACAGGGCCTTTTACAGTGGGCACACTCAACAGAAGTCTGACAAGTTTATCTTTGCTGTGCTCCTTTTTCATTTCTTGCTTCCTTTAGGCATCTTAAGTTCCATTTGCTTCAAGTTCAGTGTGCGCTAGTGACGACACTCGTGCCGATAGTTTTGTGCGTTTGCGCAGTGGCAAATCGGTCAAGTGTTTGCACATCACCAGCAACGATTTAAATAGATTTTTGCATTCGGCTTATGTGCAACATTTGCGCTGCACTTACAGTCGCGGAGAGCGGGTTATCCTGGAAGTTAAAAAACGAAACCTTAACCAGTGATGAGTGCAAGCAGCGCAGCGCGGGTGACGTCATCGTTGGACGGGGGTAAACAAAACTTGCCACAAAATGTTGCACAAATTCCGGCAATTGCATCACAGCACGACAACTTGAAACGTAAACAAAATGCCAACAATTTGGTAATATTCCAAGGCCGCGACGAGAGTTATCCCGATGAGCTGAATCAGTTGATTCAACCGCTGTCGTGTCTGCTGTGCAAGACCCAAATGACCTCGATCAAGAGCGCCAAGGATCACTACGAGTCAAAGCCCCATGATCGTCACATTAGCGCTTGGCTGGCCAAAAACTACACAGACATGGGCCTAGAGACGCCGCCAGTTAAGCGATTGATTCGCGAAGGACCCACAGGTCCAAATGCATTCCATTGTGAACTCTGTGACCTGGCGTTGACCTCCTCGACCCATGCCCGACAGCACTACAATGGACGCAAGCATCTGTTGGTGCTGCAACGCGGCTCGAAGCCCTCGGGTGCCGGGTACTACGATGCCGCCGGTAAGTGGGTGCGCACCGGCACCAGAGCGGAGCCCACAGTCCCAGACGATGGCAGATTTGGCATTGGGGAGCGCTTCGTGAAGCCCTCGAATATTGCCATGCAAATTGAGGTGCTTGGCAGCAATGGCCAGCAAAGTTTGACCACTGCCACGCCCTCTCCGGCTGCCATCGATGACGCGCTGAGCTGCAAGATTTGTGGCATTAGTGTCACCTCTGCGTCACAGATCAAAATGCATCTGGATGGCATTAAGCATCAAAAGAATCTTATTAAGCACAATATGCAGGATGAACTAAGAACTGAGCCCACTTCGACTACCAGCCCCTCAGCCATACCCATTGTGACGCCTCTAATGGCCACGAGCATGTCTAATCCGGAGCTGGCCATGCATCGCACGCCCTCAGGATCGTACTACTGCAAACTGTGCAACAAAGCAATGAATCACATTTCCATCCTGCAGCAGCATCTGAAGGGCAGAAAGCATCTGAGGACCTTGCAGAACTGTCTTGCAGCAGAGGGAGCAGGAACGGAAATAGGAGCAACAGCAATTATACCAAAGTAATCAATTAATGACTTGTATTTTAAGCATACACCTTAATTATTTATAAAAATCTATTATACTTAACTATAAATATATTTTAAATATATATAGAAACACATATTTAAATATATAATAAATCTTTATGTATATTCTGGATATAGGGAACTACAGTTTGTTTATCATATAAAGAATTTAATTTGTGCCCAAATCACATTTTGTATATTATGATCCCGTAAAGACAACTAAAGGTCGTCAGCTGTCGGATATTCGGGGTGAAGAACAGTGAGTCACGGTCTTATTGCCGTAACTGTAAACGTTAGTGTGACTATACTCTCCTCGTGAGAGCGGCTGGAAACAGCTCCTTGCTTCTATAGCTTCGATAGGGCAAATCGGTCAGAAACAGGAAATTTAATTGAACATACTACGTTAATAAAAAAGTTCTTCTGTCAATTTTTATACCCGTTACTCGTAGAGTACAAGGCATCAATAGCCATGTCCGTCTGTCCGTCTGTATGAACAAAACGATCTCAGCAACTACAAGAGCTAAAAAAACCCGAGAGGTCACAAATGAAAGATAAAATGCCCAAGCAGTACAATTTTGTTTTTGTTTTTTGACACGCCCACTTAAGGGCGTTCTATGTTCATATAAAGGTAAAAGAAGGTAAAAATAGCATGTTTTAGTATAGAAAACTTTTTTGTTAGTTACGTTATGGATGTACACATCTATGGCGTACATATACTGACCAAGTTTAATCCAAATCGGACTACTATATCGTATAGCTCCCATAGGAACAATCGGTCGAACATTGAGTAACGGGTATCCAAAAGTCGCGGGGCGACTACAGCATTCTTTCTTCTTCTTTTATTGTGTAATGTTTGCTCAATTGTCACTAATATTCTCATAAACATTTGAAATCAATTTATCATCTTTTGTGAATATAATATCTAGTTAAGCACAATTGCCTCGAGTTCTTGATTTTTGAAAATTGTTAAATTTGATAACGCGATAGCTCTGCGACTTTTGGCTAAATACCACTTAATCTAGTTAAAAACTACTAAGATGGTCGCATTTTAGCAGCCGAGAATAATCGAATATGTCCCTAAAGGACAAACCTAACATCGAGTTTGAAAAGTGCTTAAGGACTGCGTCAAGCGCTGGTATAAATGCGTTGCAGTCAACAGAGACTAATTTAAAGGGAACAATAACGATGTCTACCAATAATATGGTGGTATTTCTTTTATACATCAATTCCGGGAACTTTTTGATCAAGGTAGTATGTAGTGTTAGTAAAGTGATCGCAACCAAGCTCACACATTGTGTATATCATGAGTATAACTAACCAAATAATGTTTGGTCCGCATTGGACAACTATATACTATAGCAACCATATGAAAATAGCATGGAATGAGTACGGACCCTATTACAGTCGACTAGTTCGACGGACTATATGTATGTAGCAGAGAACTGCAGCGATACACCGCATGTAAAAATACCCAAATCACACACAGAGTATTTTTCGACTCGAATCATTTTTTACTCTACCCTAGAGTTGTATCGTATCGTTCAGAATAAGTTCGATTGAACTATTCACTTAAGTGAACGAACGAACTATGTCCCAGATTGTAGTTCAGTAGTTTAGTTCGTTAGTCTTGGTCCCATTCTAGTTCGTTCGTTCGTTCGTTGATCTTGGTCGATCGCTTATGCCTCAAACTGTCTGTTGGCTGTTTGATGTTTAATTTAATACTCAAAGGTTTGAATTTAAAATTATAGTAGGTTTTTATTAACAAATAATAAAACTTATCCTTATCTATTTCTTTTAATACATCATTTTTTGATGTTTACATTATATGAACATTTGATATGCATGCTATATATTGCAACAATACTTTAACTAATTAAAATAATATAATAAAAAAAATAAATCAACTCTTATATGAAGTCTACATATTGCTTCGAACTTGCCTAAAAAAGAAAATGTTATTAAATGTTAACTACTGAACTACTTCCTTCAATTGAACTACGATGTACAACTCTACATCACTGGCAATGACTAGAAACTTATCGTTGGCGCCCAACTCGTGTTGCTGTACATCGGGGAGTGCGGTTCTGCCGGCATCGTTAAGCACAGCTGAGCGGCGTTGGTAGACTTTATATTGCCTTGTTTATTTGAGCTTAGTATTAAATTCAAATTTAGCAATATGTCTGTCATGATAAGCTGATTTAAGCTGGTGAATTGCTTTAATGTGTGGATCAGTAGGATTATAATAATGTACTTTTCCATTGATAACAGAACAGGGTGGGAGCAAAATGTTAGTAATAACTAGCGATGGACAACGGCCGACAGTTTTGAGTATGCAATCTATCGATGGAAATAGGGGGAAACCTTGAATATCGAGTTGCTTAAGTTTTGGCAATGATGATAGAATTTCCTGAATTTCCTCGACCGTTATATATTTTGCATCAAGTAAACATAGTTCACGCAGATTAATAAATTTATGCAACACTTGTCTTTCACACACAAAACTTCCGCGTATATTGATCTTTTCGATATCAAGCATATGCATATCGAATACAGAACTCAGATAATATCGATTATTTTTGAATACCAGTCTTTGGAGTTTCGGTAAATTGCAGAACATTTTAAAGTGATCATAGTTGAGTTTTTTTGTACGTATTTCCAGATCTTCTAGCAGTTGCAAGTTCTCGATTGTCTTTACCGAATCGGGTGTTACGGGTGTTTCCGACCTCACACAACAGTTAAACATTTTTAATTTACGCAATTTAGTCCAGTTTCTTAAATGGATTAAATCAAATGTACCTTTGGGCTTTAGGCTTTCCAATTCCGGAAAGATCTTTGCCATTATTTGTATGACACTGTTGAATTCCTTGTGTTGCAAGACCGTGTACTCCAGTGTCGTCATCCGTGGGAACTTGTAGTGTGTCCAGCGCTCAAGTCCCTCCATTGTGACGTCATCCATGATCACCTCACGCACATTTTCACATATAGTACTGAGCAGTTCATGGAGTATATCCGGCTTATTTTCAAATGTATTGAATAATTCTTTATCAAACTTAAATTGTTTTTGCTTATTCCAGTTTAGGCAAATATTTGTTACTATGCGACTTGTTTGATCTCCTTTAAACGCTTCGTAACACGCCAATTGCTCTTTGAGTGTTAATAATTTAATTATTAGCAACTGACAGTCATCGTTCAATTTATCCATCTTAATAACAAAATCAAAGTCCAGCAAATAAAAAACAATTCTTAGCTTTCGTAGCTTTATGATTGACTGAGTAATATTTACTTATCGGCTAGCAAGATGAGAGGCGTTGCCAGGTTGTTACATATAGAACAAACAGTGATGGCAACTGCATTCATCCGATATTTAGTATAGCTGAGCAGCGTTGCATGTAGACGACAACTGCACCGCAAATTTGGCGGGAATATTTAAAAACGTAATAATATATGTACGAAAATAATAAATTAATGCTTAGCTCAAATGACAGTGATGGCAGCATCATTAACATTTATTTAGCGGATATAACTTAAAACGGAAATGTATGTTAGAGTTGTATCGTATCGTTCAGAATAAGTTCGATTGAACTATTCACTTATGTGAACGAACGAACTATGTCCCAGATTGTAGTTCAGTAGTTTAGTTCGTTGGTCTTGGTCCCATTCTAGTTCGTTCGTTCGTTCGTTGATCTTGGTCGATCGCTTATGCCTCAAACTGTCTGTTGGCTGTTTGATGTTTAATTTAATACTCAACGGTTTGAATTTAAAATTATAGTAGGTTTTTAGGAACAAAAATAATAAAACTTATCCTTATCTATTTCTTTTAATACATCATTTTTTGATGTTTACATTATATGAACATTTGATATGCATGCTATATATTGCAACAATACTTTAACTAATTAAAATAATATAATAAAAAAAATAAATCAACTCTTATATGAAGTCTACATATTACTTCAAACTTGCCTAAAAAAGAAAATGTTATTAAATAATAAGAAACAACAAGATCTAGAATGGGACCATGACCTAAGCCAACGAACGAACGAACGAACGAACGAACTAGAATGGGACCAAGACCTAGACCAACGAACGAACGAACGAACTAGAATGGGACCAAGACCTAAACCAACGAACGAACGAACGAACTAAACGAACGATATAGTTCGTTCGTTGAAAATTGAACTACTGAGCTACTTCCTTCAATTGAACTACGATGTACAACTCTACTCTACCCGAAAAGTATCGAATATTTTTTTACTCCTTTTCGTTTGGGTATTTCCATGAAAGATATTTTTTTACCCGATCATTCTTGTACCAACTCATTTTTTACTTGGTGGCGTAAACACCGCATCAAATGTATACTCGAAAAAAACCACCCTTGTGAAGTATAAGTAAATTTTTACTCGGGTTTTTTTCTATCCGCTCTTTTTTTACCCGATCGTGTGCGCGGGTATAGTCTTGCGACGCTCTTTTGTTATAGACTAGTTAAATGTTATCAATTAATAAATGATAGTTTAATCAATTAATAAATGATAGTTTATGTAAGAAGTTAGGCAATTGCAAAGTAAGAAGTAAGGCATTGTTTCCATTGAAATTTTACATAAAAGATAAAAAACATAATTTATATATTTAAATATTCACATTAATGAGAATCAAGGTGACTAATAGATTACAGGTTGATTATGGGACACCTGTTTTAATATTTTTTGCAGGGTATTCAAAGTCACAATTTGGCATGAAGAAACCGTTTATCTATAAATTGTCAACACTTAAAACGCATATTGTAAAAATGTTGCCTATTTGGTTTTTTTGGCAAAACCCGAAAACTGTAATTTGCTACCTGTTACATGCATTCCCTCTAATGCAAAAAACCCTTTTTATCCTCTAACGCGCGCTGTTCAATTTGCCGACGGCAAACCGTCGCTCAAGTACTCGAGTATTTCGGGTAAGTATTTTTTTTACTCTGTGTGTTGTCTACACAATCATTTTCTATCGCATCAAAAAATGATTCGTACTCGCGACACCCCTTTCAAAAAGAGTATTTACGATACCCGTTACTTCGGGTACGGGTAAAAAGAATATTCGAGTCATTTCGCTTCGGGTAAAAAAGTATTCGAGTAAAAAAATAGCCGATCATATTTTTTACTCTAAATTTTGAGTACGAGTAAGACCGCCACCGCATTTTCTTTGGGTAGTACTCGAGTACAAAAAACCACCACCCGTGCAGTTCTCTGGTATGTAGCATGAAAAAAGGTGACATCTTAGATCCTATTAAGTATATTCTTATTTTACAATCAACAGCCGAGGGGTTTTAGCTATCTCCGCCTGTCCTTTAAGTAGTACGTGTACTGATCTAGTTTAATACAAATCAGACTACTATATTCACAGCTTTTGTAGCTAGAATCGGTCAAGAACAAAGTCCACACAAAAACTTTTTATATATAGGATACACTTGCCAACGATATAAACATACTCATCCATTTTTATAAAAAACTGGCTATCATATCATATCAGTTGCCATAGAAACAATCGGTCGAAAATAAGCTATAAAACTAATAAATATAATCAATTTTTCAGTTTGTTTGTTTTCAAAATAGAATCACAATGTGAATCACATATTAGCACTGGACAATTTGTATCCTAAAGCCTAGAGGCGACTAAAATATTCCTTTGTTTTGTGTTTTTCTTCGCCTAAAATTTCCTGAAATTATATATAATAAGGTATACAATATAAGTATTTAATGGTATCAAAATCATGAAAATTGAAAAGCATTTTCCATTATTAATATTGCAAATTCATTACGATTTTATTTACGTATTAATTATATAACATTAACATATTTATTTCTTTTATTTTTTAAGAATCTGTTTATTCTTAATTTTTCTGTAAAACTTTAGAAAAGAAATGCACTTTTTATCTTATGAAATTCTATAGCTTAAAATGTGAGCATCTCAAAAATGCTGGCATTATTTACACAGTTATCAACGGGAGGGGCGTGGCGGGCAAAATTTTGTATACTAACAGCTGCATTTGTTGAAATCAAAAACACGGAAAAAAATATATATATGAAATGAAATCACAAAACCGTTCTACAGTTTCATGCACTACCATCAAGTTTAGCTAAATTTCCCCTCGCTTTTAATTTCTTTTAGCTTTTTTTTTAAGCCGTTTTTACTGCGATGGCGAGAATTCGGTGGGCGCCAAAACGCGACAGTGCATCTCTCGTATCAGTGGCACAGTGTAGGCCACACACTCATCCCAGCCGGGAGAGCGCCAGGCGGCCTCTCTGGTCTCCTTGCGATCCTGCAGGGATTTGTAACCTAGAAAACAGAGAGACAACTTTTAATAGGTGGAAGAAATATGTTTTATAATGATATAGTTTAACGTTTGAAAGAAATTTCCGTTTTGTACTAAGTACTCTACGTTTCTATACTTTGTACTGCGGGTATAATAAGTTTGTTACATGTAGTAGCCATCTGCTTCGATATAATATCGTTTCAGTCTGCATTTAAATTCCCTATGTTGTTAGAATAATATTACTTATTGGATATACTCCATAAATTGCTGAGGCTGTAGTTAGCTTGTCGTAAGTCCTCTAATTCTATGACCTTTGACGAGAGTACAACGATATCATCAAAAAGAAATTTCTTTTCAGAGTACTCCACTTTAAGATAGTATAATTTGGGCTTATATTCGTCAATCCTTAAAATGTTATACATTATCCGACACCACGCTGGTTTAAACAAATTTTTGTGCACACAGTTTAGCTTGTATTTCTGCCTATAGTTATGCAAATTTAACCTTTTTAAAGAAACTAATGACTAGAAACAAAAAAAGAAGCACAGCCCTACATGGACAAGAGCGAGACAGAGCAGAAGCGTACATTCGATGTCACTGGGCCTATAACGGTCAGCTGGACTTTGCTATAGTGTTCTAGGTCAAAAAGTGCGTCCATCTAACCAAATCTTATCTTAACAAGAAAGAAAAGTACAGTCGAGCAAGCCCGACCGTAAAATACTCTCTGCCTTTTTTTACCGATTAAATTATTAAAATCGGTCTAGTGCTTGCATTAAAACACGTTGAAACAAAAACAATCTAAGCATAATCTAACATACATCTGTTTGTCTGTATGCGAATACACGAAAGACAATAAATGATGCATATATGTATGTATGTGTGTATTCGGCGCAGCCAGCGACTGCGGGCAGCGCTACCGCCACACAGGCAGCGAAAACATTCAAACATGTGCTTGCATGTTTCTTTCTCGCTTGCACTCATACATGATATTGCATTCATTTATCAATATTGTGACGCTTCTAGTTTTCTTGTTTCTAGTGCGATTTCTATGCGCCTTTCAGGATAGTTTAATATAGTTAGTCTTCACACGAATTATAAATTACAATACTGTACTTTATTAAAGAATGCCTAAAAACGGAGCGAAAGTTAAGGATTATTTTTATTAATTGTGGGAAAACGGGGCGTGGCAGTCCAAAATTTTAAATGTCAATGCATTTACGCTGTCGCTAGGAATTACCATACCAAAATTGGTGATCATAGGTGCCATAGTTACTTAGATATTCGGCGAAAACACCGATTTTTTTCGAGGTGTGTCTAGTTTTTTGCTCATTGTGGTCGAAAAAAAAAAAAGATTCTTGTACTGACTGACTAAATATGTGATCGATTGAAACCAAGCTCAAACTTGTTGCTCTTACCATCTCTGAAATCTGTTTGTTCATACGGACAGACAGACAGACGGACAGACAGACGGACATGGCTATATCGACTCGGCTTGTGATGCTGATCAAGAATATATATACTTTATGGGGTCTGCCACGCCTCCTTCTGCCTGTTACATACTTTGCACAAACCCAATATACTCTTGCAGAGAGTATAAAAACTATCGATAAATAAGAATAAAGTGTAGTTTATACCGCTGTTGCAAATCCCGAATCAATCTTAAACTCTTCACTGTTCGAGAATATATATGCATAACCTTGGCTGCTTTATACACTTCCCATCATGCTCTCTGAAACTCATTCTTCGAGTAAAGCCTAAAATCAGATTAGTCAATTAAGTTCCTGATCAACTTACACCAGATGTGATGTACATTGTAGAGTCGGCCAATCTGTGAAAAGAATCCGGCAAAGGCCTCATTGTTATGCTTGCGGAAATTAATGGCACGCGCCCAATTGTTGCCCCATTCGATCATGGTACCAGGTGTCAAACGGTAAGACCTATACAAAATTTAAGTAGTTCAATAAACATGTAATAAGAGAAATAAGCGCTTTCAGTTAATACCGCATTTCGTAGATATTTTTGCCAGATCGACTTTCGATTTGGGGCCAATAGCTGAAGGCCAACAAATATTGCAGGTGACGTGAACGCAGAAATTTGGAACGTTGATTCATCAGCTTTAAATACTCGGGATCATTCCATAGATCCTCCTTAGCTTGATCGATCTTCTCAAATCCGCCCGTGTATTTCCATAAATGGAGACACTGATCCATGTCGCCCACCTGTACTGTCCATGAGGCGACCAGATTGCAGGATAATCCCGATTTCTTCTCATTGATCAGAGCAACCGTGTTCTTACTGTTATGGGTAGACAGAAAACGAATGGATTATAAATTTGGTTAGGAATACCTATTTTTACTTAAGTGATATAGTGTACGATTTAAGACTTCCTTGTTTCCCTTAAAAAAATCATTAATAATTCATTATTTCTTGCGATACAAGTGGGAGTAACCCCTTAAGTCTTAAAGCTTAAATATCATGCAGTGTCTGTCCACTATACACCGAACATGAGAGTAGTTATATAAATGTAATCTATATATTTTCATCCTATACAATATCACATATCTTTCATAGGAACAACAGGTGGCAAAATAAGTAAACATTTAGTAAACGAAACTTTTTTAACGCTATCATAAAAGTAGAGCGAGAAAATAGACAACACCCAGAAAAACTCAATTCCTTCACTGATCGTCGCACGGCAATAACAATAAGAGATGTCGTCTTTATATTAGTACAATTTACCGCTTTAGTAGGAACAATTAGTTATAAATTGTAAGCTAAGCTAATGGAGACACTGGCAAAAGGATTAGTTATAGAAACTGCTTGAGGAAACTTACTAGTTATTCAGATATTCGCCCATGGAATCGGGTCGTACATTATGCGTATGCAGGGCATATATAATTTCCTTGTCGCTGAGCATGCGACTGTGCGATTCCTTCGTGGGTTCGATTTTTCGCACCAAAAGCTTCGAGAACCATGATTCCGAGTCCCTGCAGCTGGCTGTCGTTGAAATCGATCTAAATAATAAAATTATTACGATAAAATATTAATTACAATAAATTTAATTAAAAAAAAGCCAAACTGATTATGCAGAAATATTCAAAGATTTCAGATTGGATATTGAATTTTTTGGAACTCACCTGATAGCGATAAGAGCGGTATTGTTGCCCAGAGACCTGAGGTTACGTAGCTTCAACATTTTTACACACACTGACGAAAAACGGTTTTGTGGGATGTGTGTGGAAACTGTGGGAAATCAATTGCATGTTAATTTCTTGCTGTCTCTATTTTTGTTGTTTTCTGTTTTTTTTTTGCTACTGTTATCACCGGCTGTGTGCCAGTGTGCGTGCGTCTGTATGTGTGCGTGCGTGTGTGTGTGTTTTGCATTGCCCTCGTGTACTTTAGTCAAGGTGAAGTCAGAGTCAGACGCATATATACAAAAATAAACTTAAAAAAAAACAACTGCTTGAAATCAAACAATCTCTTTGATAAACAAAATACTTTAAAAACAAGTAAAAAAAAAGCTATGCAGAAGTATCTGCCCTTGCCAAGTGTTTTTGTTTTTCTTACACTTTCACACACTTGATGAGCCTATGCAAATGTATAAATCATTTTTATATTGCCCATTTATTGCATCTTATCAATGTCAAAACAACAAATGATTGAGAGCATAATTAGCCCGGTTTATTCTCAGCTCTTTTAGCCTGTAAACTCACCTTTTATGCGTTGCAGTCTTTTATCTGGTCAAAAAAAATAACGTATAGATATATTTATTTAGTTTGTAGTTAACTAAAATGTTGTTATGTATATGTTTATATTTAAACAAAAAGAAAATAAAAAATTTGTGCTATAAATAAGTATGCGATAGCCTGCACGAAGTATCGATCGGCATATGGTTTCAAGCGATAGCAACAGCTGGCTTGTATATCGATAGTGCGCAGCTGTTGAGATATCGCTTGGGTCGATAGTGAGCAACAGCTGTTTTGTGTATCAATATTGCTCAACTGTTGAGCAACAGTGGCGGTTTAATATGCAGCTCGTTATGTTTTGAAATTGATTTATGCTGCGAATTGAAAATAATATTTATGTTGTTAATAAACTTATCTAAAAATTAGTAATAATGCATTCGTCAAGTTTAAATATTTATGTGCATTTAGCAAAAGCATTTATTTGCCAGCGCAAACGAGAACAAACAAAACATTTTGCTTATTAAATTGCCCAAATTGTTATCATAAAATATTTTTATGCGTTATATTAGCTTTTTAACAGAACCAAGCAGCTAAAACTTTGTTCAACTTGTATGATTAATTGCCCTAAAACATGCACATAAGATTATATGCAGCTGACTTTTATGCTGCCCGCAAACAGCGTACCTACCTGCACTACCTGGGAAAACCGATGACCGCCAAAGTTGAAAAAGAACAACTTTTGTGATATTTATGTTAACCAATTTGGGGCTGCTGAATATTTGATTAGCTGCGTGTGAGTAAAACAATTTGTACGATTCTTATATTTGAAAGTATGTATTTTGATTCACTTGTATTACATATATGTATATAGCATGACACCAGTCATGACAATTCACAATTACCGCAATTTAACAATATATATTTTATTTTTTTTAGTTGTGTGGGAAGAGTTGGGTGTTTTTTTTTTGGGATGCCAAAAAAGTAGCTTCAATCGCATCCGAGTTGTAGTAATCATTAACTAACTGTATATAAATCAATTGCAAATTTTAACTATACAATAATAATAATAATATAATAATAATTATATATTGTTAATACAATTGGGCTAGTGGAATGTGGTTTAAAAATGTTAGGATTTTCGTTTTGTTACTAACGTCTGACATTTTACAATATTTACAAACATACTAATTGGCCAAACCACACAATCAAATGTCCAAAATATTAAAAAAAAAATTTTATGTAAGTTATAGTTTAACTCTTACTTACACTTAAAAATCAAATCAAATTGCAGTTGTTTCAAAATTTTCCAATACTTTTCGAACACAATTCCAGACACTCGAAATAGTTTAGAACAAATTAAATTTTGATCTTTTTGTTCACTTAATTTTTTTTTTTGGTTTTTACAAATTACTTAATTTTGTTTATTATATAATTAACATATGGTATGTATATATAAGAAAGTTGGGCAAGTTCATATTTAGTTTTTTGTTCATCATGTATTTTATTTTCATTTTTTTTTCCAAGTACTCGAAAAACTGATAGATGGTATTTTACCAATCAAATGAACAATACTCAAGATTTTATTAGGAATTTTTGATTTTAATGAGAATGGAAGTTGTGTAAATTGATATAGAAAATCCTATGCATATAGTAATAGGGTTTTTTGGCTTTTGGTTTTTTTTTTGTGGTTTTATAGTTAATTTTTTGGTTTCTTGTTTTCCGTTTTTTTTTTTGAATACACGTTTACGAATATCTGATCTAATCTGTTGTTGGACAATGTCAGCGTGAATGAGACAATGGATTAGAATGCTGTATTATATGGTACTTAGTGTTACGTTTAGCAATTCCTTATCAAGCACCTTACATTTTGATATAATGAAATTGCGATGAATGATTTCGAAAAATGTAGAAACAAATCACAACGATGAAAAGACTCCAGGATAGAAGCAAACAGCTGACGGTTCTGTGAGCCAAATTGTGCTGTACAGCAGCCGGTAGTTCCCCTAAAAACACCCAAAAAGTTATCGATAGATTTTAAGCCAGTTTATTTGTTTGTCATTTACCTGTCAGCACTTGAACCTGCACAATTACCGTAAATAGTCTACCAAGTGAGCATGAATAATTTCCGCTATCGGAGAGTTTGGCATCGGGTATGGAAATGCGGCTGGTTAGCCATTTATCGGAAACGCTTAAATGGAGAACCAATCGATAGAAATTAAAATCGATTGTATGTAAATTAATGTTTTCGTTCCCTACCTAAATCGTCGGTTGGTCAGTGCTTGGAGGTGCTCCTCGTCCTTGGCCCAGGTAATGAAATTACTAAAATATTTTTCTAGCTCTTGACTGGAAAATGTTGTGCTCGCCGCATGTGTTTGATTGGCATCACCGATTAAATTCAAGTTTAGCTCGTTGCTCGTATCGTTCAGTTTGCCATTGCCGCTACCCGCATCGGTTGTTTTGAGTATGTTGTAGTGCTCCTTTTGGTAGAAATTCCGGGAGATCTGACACTGCAGGTCGACGGTGCTGCCAGACTTGTAATACCGATCACCGACATCGCGTTCGTGCTCATCAATTATCCTTAAAGGTGGCTCTAGATATAGGATAGGGATATACATATATATGTATTCAAATGTGCAGCATAAACTTATTTCGAAGTATAATTATTTTTTTATATTATTGAACATTTTTTAATGGATTTATACAGTTGATATATGGGCGGTATTGGTACCTTTAATAATATCAGGAAAATTCGAACATATTTGAACTTTAAATAAAATATATTTGAATTAATTATAAATAATAAAGTCGCAAATTTCTTTATTTTATGAAATAATAAAACCCACTTTTATTAAACATTTTTTCTGCCTTTAAAATGTAGCTTATCTAATACCAAATTGAGTTGATTACTTACCTAATATGGTGAGATTTGTGGTAAATACCCGCGGAGGATGCGTTGAAACCTGACACATGTAAATGCCAGCATCTTCCCTTTGGGTGGGATTGATTAGTAGACGCCAATTGTTTGGGTATTGAAATTTGACACGAATCCGCGGATCACCGCTGTATGTAACATTACCGACGGTCAATAGCGATACCTTCTCGGTGGTGCGTCTAACCCACATGACCTGCGAGTTGGAATTGCGATTAATTCAGTTTGTTAACATTAATTGATGAATTTATGTAAAAATTAAATATAAAAATATATAAATAAAAACTTATTACAGCTTAAATACAAAAAAAAAGTATTTTAAAGATAATTCAATACTATAAACGTATTACATTATACTGTAGCTTCATATAATTTGGTTGGAAATTTAAAAATATTGTTCTAATCCTTTCAAAAAGTAACTGAAGAAAAAGCCGCTTATATTTCCGGAGCCTTTTAATCAAGGTATTAGGTAAAAATACATTAAAAACTAAAGTACTAAAAGGAATATACTTTTTAATATTAAAATAAAAGTCTCTTCTAATAGTTTCTGTCATATTTACTTGATTAATTAATTAATAAATGAATAGCTCATTGTTTATAAGGATAAAGATAATTAAGATAATTTTCTGTAAAAAAATGAAAAACGAATGTAAAAATTGACAAATTTAGAAAGCACACAGAAAAGTTTGGAATTACAAGAAAAACTATTACGAAACAATCAAAAAAGTACGTAAGTCTCGATTATTTTTAATTAAAATATCCAACAATTTATTAAAGAATAAAAAATTTTTTTTATCACTCTTTAACTTATCAACAGACTAACAACTAACTACAGAATAACTAATTTATATTAAAATACTAGCAACTTACGGTTTTATCCTTTAGCATGCCGACGCGACAATTGAGCACGGCCTCGGTGAAGAGGTGCACGGCAGCAACCAATGTTTTACCGGGGTCTATCAAATTCGAGGGCTCTTCGAAGAAGGGTCCGTAGTGGTTCTCATGGTGGTACTTGCTGCGAAAGGTGCGCGATCGCTCCGAGTCCCCTGTGCCACCGAAACTCCAATGATTACGCGACTTGGTCGAATCACTCGGTTGTTTGACTGTACTTCGTGCACTCTTGGTCGTGGTGGCTGCCAAAGTGGCCAATAGATCTATGGTACCGGTACTACTAGAAGTTTTTATTGTAGTGCCATTTGTGAGCAATCCAATTGCTTCGGTTCTCATTGAAGGTTTTCTGGTTGTTTCCTCTTCCACAACTTGGGCTCGAATTAATCTCTTTGTTGTTGTTGTCGGTGTGGTGATTCTTGCTGCCGCTGCCGGTGTTGTTGTTGTTGTTGTTGGTGGCAGATTGTCCACATCTGGCATTTGTCCAATGTCCGGAATTGTGGCTAACGTATCCGTGTCCGTAGCAGAAATAAATGTTATTGTTTTCGTCGTATTATGCACATCAAAATAAAAATTAGTTTCCGTATTGTTGTTACTATTATTATTATTATTAATTTTATTATTATTATTCTGAGTGCTCAGATGTCCAGTTGTTTCTGCTGTTGCTGCCGTTGTTGTGCCTAAAGGAAATGCGGTTCAGTTCACTTAAATTTTTGTAGGAGTTAATGAATGAATTTCCTACTAGCTAAAATTTCTTTTGACAACCACTTTCTATATATACATTTCGAGTATTTGTTTTATTTCTTACTCGTGCACAAATTATGCTAATCAAACAATGTAAATTCCTAAAAATCTCTTCTATGCAACATAATAAAATTGTAATTTTGTTGATTGTTCCACATTTAAAATTCAAATGAAGACAATGTTGAATTCAGCATAACATATGTTTTTTTTTTATTTTTGGTCGTTACTGCTGGTAACTGGAGCTTCGTAGTAATTACAAAGAAAACTATTCGACTAAAAAAGACCCTGTATTTGTTCAATCCTTTTAGTAGGAGCACTAATGAAATATTTTAAATAAAAGGATATTCCATGCTGTTCATTGAATTTTTCGCAACTCTTCCTATAGCTATCATATTATATGGTTGTCTAATTTTAGAAAAAATTTATAAGGCTATGTAGTTGCAACAACTGCAGCTATTTATGCTACTACAGGTTTTTGGTATTTTATTACTATGGGTGTCATGGAATATGGCTACTAGAACCTTATGCAATGTTGGTCATGGTAGTTGACTAGTCCCATACACTTAATGTGCAAGTTTGGTAGAGGTCCTCGCACTGTTTATTAAATTATTATGTTTAAAAAACAGTTTATTACAAAGGAACAGTTTTTTTAGACAAAGGAACCTTAAGAAAAATAATTAAACAATTTTAAAGCGTCTAACCCTTTCAGTTATAAAGCCCTACTCTCTTTATTTTGACCTCTAGTTCAACCAGAAGTTGCCTAGGTTGATTATAGCTTTGGATGGTATAAGATGTAGCAATCCTATCCTTATAAAATGTTAGTCATAATTTGTATTATATTGTATTATAAACATAATATATAAATTTGGCTGAAATACTCACACTATTTAAAAGACATGTGTCTATAAGAAAGTAAGAAAACCTTTTTACCCCGTTAGTCACCTAGATTGTCTGCCAATGCAAAAACACACTAAATACATATGTAGTTGAAGACCTACTCTTCTATTTGACCTATTTACTTAGTTCAACTAAAATTTGCCTATTTATGAATTCAAATTTCACAAAATGCGTTTTTAATTGCAACTCAAATTGATTCCGACAAACTAAGTTTTAAAAGTAATTAGATAATAGCGCAGTTTGGGCCAGCGTTGGTGGAGCCAACGTTAGTGGGTTGTTTTTGCTTAATTTTAGTATAGATAAAATCGAAAATGCAATAAATTTCATCACGTTTCTATAATAAACGGTTAAGTACCGCAATTAACTAATTTGTGTATAGGGTGAAAGTGGCGGCATCTGGCGCCAGTTCATGGTACTTTTCATTTACTTACCCAGTGCACAATGCGACAGTGTTGCAATCAGAGCAACAATCACAAATAATCGAATTAGATTGACATTCCGATTGAGACTAAGATTCAATAACTGTCGCTGTCTCTCTCTTTGCCTATGACTCTGTCTCTTTCTGGTACTCAGTCTCTGGCTGTGGCTCTGCGTAGTCTCTGGATGATGGTGGAGCTGTGAGAGCGTGTGGACCGCGATTGATGCTGATGCTAATGATGCGCTATTAACTCTTGAACGCCTCATCCTTTGCACGGGATGACGTGACTCTGATTATCTGGTCTTCTATGGTAATCCGAAAACTTCATTTTAGTCCAAACACGTGACTGTCTTCGACTTTTTGATCAGCATTTGCAGAAGTATCCTTAGCTGATGTTTAGGGTGTACTGTAAACAATAAAATTAAAAAAAAAATTAATTTAAAAACATTAGCTAAAGTTTGTTATTATAAATTAAGTTTGTGTAGAGCTTGAGTGTGGTTACTTTAATTTTATTTCATAGGATTTTTTGTAGGTTACCTAGCATAAGTAAAGTGAGGTTAGATTAGGTCACTTCAGCCTAAAGATTAAAATAAAGCTCTAAACTTCACTGACCCATTTTATAATCACAATTTGTAGTTGAGGAATTTTTGATTTTCTGGTGTTTTAAATTTCACGACTTAAGGTTAGGAACGATAAAAAAGCTGAGCAAAAACTTAAATGGATTTTGTCAGCTTAAATAATTATTTACCCAGAATTATTTCCCTTAATGTAATTTTTGATGTTAACTCAGCAAATTACAGTAAATTAAACACAATTATATAACTTTTTTGAGGTTAGGTTTGACACCCATTTCCCACAGAAATTTTGTTGTAAATGTTTCGCTTTTAGCCTAAAGTGCCAAGAATTTGTGATAAACTTGTAGAATTTGAGAAATTTCAAGGACATTATCTATTTATAGCTATGAAAATAAGTTGATTATAGACACGATGGGAATTCGCGTAGCAGAAGAAGGAGAAGAAGAAGGAGATGGAGAAGGAGAAGGAAAGAGAGCGTAACTCGTACTACGCTCTTAACTAGGTCCGATAACTTATCAAGTAAGTCAGTCCATTTAAAAACGAGATTTTTTTTTATTGGCATAATACAGCTGAATAAAGGAAATTAAAGTTGATTCCTGCGGCGATAATCTAGCCTTTTGCCAACTTTGCTTGCTCATGCTGCCCCGCTCTGTCACTGTCCCATTCCGTATCCCTGTCTTGTTCTTGCTCCTCAAGTTGAAGCCAAGCGCTTCATCTTTGTCTTTTGTCCATCATAGTTTATGTGCTCCCCCACCCCAACCATAGCTCTTCCTCTTTTCTGCTCTACTCTCAATACACTTGCTTATTACATTTCTTCAAAGCTTCTCAGCTCTCGCGCTCTCCTACTCTCCTGCTCCTTCACTTCTTTGCTCCTCACTCATTCCACTGTCGTTTTTTTTTCGTTTTCACTTTGCCATTGACTTTGCTGCTTTTGTGCGTGGTGTGATGTGGTGAGAGCGTCTGATTGCGAGCGCGAAAGCGAGTGCGTGTGCGAGCGAGAGCGGGAGGTAAGTGAGGATGTGGTGGGTTGCGGGTCGTTGTGGGCGTAACTGTTTGCCCTTGGCTCACGACATAATCACCGTAATAAATATTATATTAGTGCAGTTGTCGTTGTTGTTGTTGTTGTGCTTGTTTTTCGGTTTTCTTCTCCACTTTGCGTTTTTGTTGTTGTTGCTTCATTCTTCATCTACTCAACTGCTACTCTCTTTACTTTTTTGTTTGCTGTGTCGTTAGCTGTTGTTTCTCTTTACGTTTTTTTTTTCTGCTTTGTTTTCATTTTTTTTGCCGTTACTGTTACAGTTTCGGTTTTGATTTCTGTTTTTGTGTTTGTTTCAACGCATCCCTTTTGTTTCGTTGATGTTGACATTTGATTTTCTTTATTTGTTGGCCAAATCAAAATGATGACACGCAGCAGTGTGGAGTGGGTGAGCGTAGAAAGGGCAAACTAGGGAAAATGATTTTAAAGCTGACCCAAGAAAGTACTGTTTACTTTATATACAATGGATAACAATGCTGAACGGAAGGCTTGAAGCGTATTCTAATTGCACTTGAAGGACAACAAGCTGGATTTGCACAAAGCACACACACACACACATACACATGCACGTGTACCCACGCACACACACATACACTTGCACACACTCGCTCAGCAGCACGCACACCAGCACAGTGCGGCAATAAAAGTCAAATGAGCTTCATGGCAAAAATTTTCATTTTATGAAATTCTCCCACTACAATCATCGTCATCATCATCTACGTCGTGATTATTATCGTTATCATCATAATGACGTTGGCCTTTACAGGAATATGGCACAAAAAACATTAGCAAAACTCAGACTCAGACTCTGACTGTGACTCTGAACAGACTTTGGACTTTGGACTGTGTGGACTTTGGACTGACTGTGACTCTGACTTTGGCTTTGGCTTTGGCTTTGGCTCAGACTGTGTCACGTCTTTTGCGGCGCTTTCTTTTATTTAGCCCAGTTAGCATTCTATGCCTTCTTTGCTTTGCCTTCTGTGCCTTTTTAACCCAAATCCTCTTGTTCTTCTTATGTTTCTTCTTCTTCTTCTTCTACTTTACCTGACTTTGACTAACTAGCTCTTAACGCTTAACGCTGCGTCTAAACCCGTGGATTCTGTGGATTCTGACTTAGCTTGTGCCTGCCAGCCCCCCCATGGGGGTGGTTTTCGGCAGGGGTTAGGGTGGGGTGTGTACCAGGGGTGCGTATACCCAGGGCTGGGTTAGTGCAGCACCTGCTGTGCCCCATTGAGTGCAAAACGTGCTTTGTTTTGTTTTCTACGCATTATGGCATAAGTCTTGTATATACATTATTTTTTTTCCTTTCCTCCATTTTTGTTCTCCTTTTTTTTGGTGTTTTTCGGGTACTCCGACTCTGACCCAAAAGTCTCTTAGCTTCCCTGCCGCACAGTGTCCCCAACGCTTAGCTCATTACATCAAATTCTTCTACGTATTGCGTATGACTCAGATTAGAAACTTCTTGAGGATGTCGTCGACACAACCGCTTGACATTGTCGGATTACGACTTTGCCAGCGGACGAACTTAGAGCTAACTTTTTTCACGTCCCCCAACCACGCCCCCCATTCCAACACACACACACACTTTCCCTTTTTATGCTGTCGTCTTTTCCCTTTGTAGCCGTACTCATATGTAATTGCTCCACATACTAACATACACTCACGTCTGTATGTCTTCGCCCATGTAAGTACGACGTACTTATCATGTCTTTTTTGTGTTTGCATTGCCCCTCCCCGGACACCCACTGCCTTCAACCTCTGACTCTTTTCTTAACATTTTCCGGCTTTTCGCTCTTTTGTTATTCGAGTAATTTTATAATCTCTGTCTTAGCAAAATGTTTAACAAATGAAGGAAATGTAGTAGATTGATCTATAATTTAAGCATTTCCTGTGCACTCAAGGCAGGTATGAAACGCTAGTTTCAGTGTACTATGGTGTGTGGTTGTAAAAAGGGGGATTTCATTGGGTGTGTTTGAGAAATTTTGGTTTAGCTATTGGTGGTACTTTCAGTGGTAGTGTGAGATAGGTTTTGGAATTACGGGGCTAAACTCAAACATAAATGATGTTAGGACTTGTGTGTTAGATAAAAGTCAAGGTCGGTCCAACTAAAATTTCTGATTTTTCATCAAATATTTAAAGTTTCAGTATGATTATACAAAATAACTACTTTAATAAATTATTTCAACTAAAGTTTTCCATAAATTGCTGAGTAAGTGTCTTTCTAGCATTATCTTTGCAATTAAACATATTTGTATATAAATTTGACTTGAAAATTCCACTCTAAAATCATGATTATATAGTTTCCATTGTAGTAAGGTTGCCTTTTTTTTTTTATCTTTAATAACGTATTTCATTGATATACATATTTAAACTTTTACACTTTAAATTTTTTTTATATATTTATATATATATTTTTCCATGAACTTTTCAATCTAAAATTTTGGTTTTATTTCATTTAAAATTATTTACTTTCGTTTAAAACTATTATAAAAACAGTTTACATGCATGACTCCTTAGTTACAGATCATATAGAATTACATAAATGCTACCCGAACAAACCCTTTTTCCCATTAAAAGTTATTTATTTAAATATATTCATTTCACTATCAATTCTCATTACAATTGGCTAACAAAATAAGCGAAAAAAAAAGAAAAAGTCAAAGCAATTTAAAGCTGATTATGGATACGGTAAATTTTCAAATGAAATAGTTCTTGAAAGTTCTTGGATGAGCAGGAGTCAAGGTAAATACGAGTAGTGTACCTGTTTGTGCAAAAAGTTAAAACAAATTAAAGTTTTGTGAAAGCTGTTTAATTCTATTGGCGTGGGAAATGGCCTTTTTGTGGGCGGGAAAGCGCCCAATCGAGCGAAACTCCTACGGTTGGCGGAAGGCGGGGACTGAGAGGGAATAAGTGTGGGAGTTGGCAATAAAAACAATAAAAAATCAAGATAGATGGAGACATATTTAGAAAAAGTTACTTTGGATGCTATTGAGCGACGCTTTTATCTACTTTTAACTTTTTTATACCCTGTATCCATTCCATTTAAGCCAAAACTGTCCTTGGGTCAAGTTGAGATTAATATTGGCTCAACTAAAATCAATATAATCAATTTAATGAATTCGTTTATGCTGAAATGCATTTTTAATTGTCGAGATTTTAGATTTGTTTGTATCATTTGAGATTAATGATTTGAAAAGTTTGAGTTTTGGGGCAAACAAATTTGACATTTTAATTTCTATTTTATTTGCACTAAAAATAAAATTGTTTAAAAATCATTTAACAAATATTTAAGTTGGGAGGATTAGAAATCAATTTTATTTTATTTTTAATAAACTTTTTTTTAAGCATGGTATACTAAAGTTAGATTTAATAATCTGTAGCATAACAATTAATTCAAAAACATGGTTATCAGTCTAACTAATTTAGGTTCTGATTGCAATACAATTTATAAATAGTTCCTTAAACTAGTTCTGCTTAAAATGTGATATTTTTTGTGGTTTATCTAGTTAAAAATTACTATTTAAAATGCTACATTTTTTTCCAGGAATTGAAAGTAATTTTATTGTTGGAATTTGTCAAATTTTGTAAAATATTTAACTTAAATGTTTGTCATAAAATTGTTGTCACTTTATCTGAGCTTAAAGTTCTTATAGTTGAATTATATATTCATTGAAATTTTGTTATCATAAAAATCCATTTAAATTCTGTGTGAAACAACAATATATTTTAATTCTGAATACTACATTTAAGACCTATCTCAACTTTTCTCTTAATTGACCTTTCCATCTTTATGTTTGGCTTATATTTTAAAGTTGAACTCATTAAAATTCACAACAATCAAAAGTAAACTTTGATGACATAAAGTTCAACACGTACTTTTAAGTCATTTAATGAACTTAAAACGAAACTTAACAAATAGTTTAACTGTTGAATTAAATAAAATGTTGGCTGCTTTTCGGCGCTGGTAATAATTGGATAAGATTGCCGCTCAATTAAAATATATTGGATGGCAACCCTATCCAATTAAACTTTATTGGTTAGGGTTGCCTGCCAATTAAAGCAAATGAAAGGGGAAAATAAAGAGAGAGAAAAGAAACAGGCGCAGCAACTTGTCGATAACGTAACAGTACATAACGTAACGTAACGCAACGTAACTTATCGTAACTTCAGTTAATTTCACACTTAATTTAACTCGCAACCAACTAAAATGAACCCTGACATGAACATGTGAAAAATGTGAGCATAAATTGCGTAAAAAATTCAGTTGCTTTTGGTAGTGGGTGTGGTAGGGGTGCCGAGGGGTAGGAAGGTGGGCTAATGGGGATTGAGTGCTAAATCAAAGCGAAGCATTTGATTTATTCGATGCTCAAATCGATGGATTTATGTTTGACTTGCCATAAATGGCATCCTGTTAGTGGCAACTTATTGGCAAATCTAAATAAGTATTAAACACGCGCTCAACACTCAAAAGCTAACTGCTACGAGTCTAGGGGTTAAGTATCCGGTTAAATGGAAATAACTGAAAAAGTTGTGAAGGAAATGGGCGCATAACATATAATGAAATGACTGTCCAGGACTCGCATAAAGGATGCAGCATTGAGTGTATCTAACAAATTATTCCAAGAATTTCTTCAAAACTCTTCGCTCAACCAATCCATACTACACTACCAAACTTAGGTTTAACTCCCATCACGATCATGCATATATATGTAGCAACAGTTATAGCTGTTTTAAGTTTGACGCAACGCCTAAAAGTATGCACCCAAATTTTGTTACCGCTGGAAATTGCGAGTTGGGTAGTCGGTAGCTTGTTCCCCTTGCGTTTTCGTAATTTGATTTAATTTAAAGTTTTTATTGGTTTTAAAAATTGTTTAATGCGCTCACCTTTCGAAATAAAAACAAAAAAAATCACTAAAACAATTTGTTGAATTTGCAGGATGTGTTTTTTTTTAGTTTTCTGTGGCTTTGTGGCAATTTATTAGTTTATTATTTTAAATTTTATTTAATCCTTTTGTTGGGTAAATCACAACATTATTAACACGATTATTATGAACTTGTCTCCGTGTCCAAAAAAAATCACTTGAAAATAAATGCAAAAATTTTTTTTTTTTTTAATATTTTGTAAATTTTTTTGAAATATTTGTTTCACTTGAAATTGTTTCCTAGTTTTGGTTCAAGTTGAAGTTTTAAGTATTTTCTGTAAATTTTGGACCAACCAAATTCACTTAAACACACACATATACACTCGCACACTCGCACACACGTATACACTAGCAAAAAAAAATATGATACGCTGAATGAACCGTTTGACACGTAAAGACGAAAATTTTATTTGAGTCTTGTGACTTTGAGTTTTTGCGAGCTGCCAGCACGTGGACATCGCATATCCTTGAAAACGAAAACCGTAATGAACTGTCGTCGTTGGCAAAAAATTACTGAGACATCGCTAAGCATCCAAATGAACAGCTCAAACACAGCCGTTACCAGCATTGAGTGAAAGAGCACGCCCGTTTGCTCTTTTACTCAACTCACGCTCTCCCCTGTCTGCACAATTACTATGTGTCTCACTCACTCAGCCGCACTCTCAGTGCGTGTGTACAAACTCACCACGACTGAGTGTCCCAAAAGCTTGTGCAGCGCTAAGGGGCAGTGGTTGTGGGGTAAATTCTGTTTGCAGCTCGTTGAGCGTGTTTCTCTTATGGTGATGATACTTGAGTGCTTAAGTTGAGTGACTTCAGTTCAGTTCAGTTTACCCCAAGTAGAATCTATTCAAAATGTTTTAGCTTTAAACAAATTTTGGAATTTTTTTCTAAAAATGGTAAATTTGTCTTTAATGTTAATTCATGTTTAACTTAGTAAACCTGTAGAATTCATTCAAATAACAATATAGACAGTCCCTTTGTACACAAACAAACCCAAAAATAAAAAACGAAATAATATAATTTTAGAAATCCAACCTAGGTATACTTGATATTGGGTAGATAATGTCCAAGCGCAATAAGGAAGGAGATGAGTTCCTTCGCAAGAAGCTCGCCAAATTGCGCTTTAAGCGTCTGGTTCGCGTTGGATTGGCAAACAATCTATGGATCACCGAAGTGGATGAGGGCGGTATTACACTGAATGTCAAAAAAAATGTGGCTATGTTGGTCAGAAAGAAGCACAAGACTGGCATTTTGACCATGGCAGTAAGTAGAGTCACTTAAAAGTATGTAAAACTTCAGACAGACTGGGTGGCATTTAGGTAGGGGGGTTTAGGGGTTAGTAGAGGTTCGCAACACAAGTTTGAGTACCCGAGTTCTGACTAATTTAATCTCAAGAGCTAATATTATTTTAAATTTTATTAAATTAATATTTAAATTCGAATTTCAAATCATTTCTTAAAATAAAAACCGTTTTTAAACTGAAATATCCATGATGTTGCTCCTCTTGTTAGTACAAATTTATTAACCGAGTTGTTTTCTATATTTCTATACTATCTTTCAATTCTTCAGATCTCTGCGGTGTTTTGTAGCCTTTAATGTACTGTTTGAACTTACTTTTATTTCTAATGTATCTTTTCTGTAACATATTTACAGCAAAAAGGTTTACTGGCTTCCTCGCATGCCAGTCGCACCATCGAGGAGCGTAAAAAACTTTGTGCAATTGTTGCGGCGCTCGGTTGTTTCGTACAAGTGCCACCAGTAAGTGATTTAACTAAATATTATCTTAACTTCATATATATCTAGTTTATTTATACTGTTTTTTAGATAATTCGTGCTCGTTTGGTGCCGCATCTGCACTTTATGCAACTTGCAGCCGGTCGTGTTCTGATGAAGGAGGGCGACATTCCCCTCTGCCTTTATTTTGTAGTTAGCGGTGAAATCGAAATGTCCAGAAAGATATTGAATAAGGTAAGATATAAAAGTTGACCAAAACAAGAAAAGCGGCCATAGAAACTATATACATTTTTCTTAATGAAATATTAGGAGTCCAGAGCTTAATTTTAAAGTTTATGATGACTTTACAGGGCATACGCAATTCGTTTACTCAAGTGTATATTTTTCCCCATAGGTTACTCGCAAATTTGAATCAAAACCGGAGGCATTTTGTGGACCCGGTGATTGGATTGGAGAGGTTGAACTTTTGGAGGATGATCTAAGAATGAATACCTATAAAGCCATAAGTACTTAAAGTGTTTACAACCATTTACATATATATAACTATCCCTCTTCCTCCCTACTTAGCCAATTGCGAAGTTTTGCAACTGGATGCTAGTGATTTCAAAACAATTCTAATGCCTCACGTAAAGAAAGTTTGGATTGAGAAAAAGAAAGCGATTGCATCGTTGAGTTATTTGAAATTCATGAATGAGGCACAGGTAAGAGAGATCAATAAAATGGTAAAAAAAGCTAGTTATCAATGCTAAAAAATGCCAGTATAGTAGGGTTAGAATAGTATACTATAGTGTTATTCCTGGTTTTCTTTTTTTTTTGAATTAAACTACCTTTCATTTTCGACCTGTCTGGCCTTTTTAGCTCTTATAGTGTCTGAGATCCTTATACACATACGCCAGGGATCCTGCCACGCATCCTTCTCCCTGTTACATGCATTACAGCGATTACAGCTTGTCCTTTTACTCTACGGGTAATAATCATAGTCCGTGTTTCGTTTTCCATTCAAATATTTGCCATAACATTCCACATTTTTAACTTGTTTTTATTTTTCTGATAACTACTACTATAAACTATCAGATTGTTAGTGCCTGTAAGCTTGGAATTATCAAACAATACGATCCATTGGACACGATCTATCCGGAGGAGAAGGACAACATTCTGCAAGTGCATTTTGTGTTGAGTGGGGAATGTGTCCTACTGCAGTGTCTGCACATGAAGGTGAGTGCAGAGCACTGAATTCACTGCGGATTTCATGCTGAGTTTTCTGCTATACCCTAGATAAGCTTTGTGAAGGGCGAACTACAGTATGAACTGCCTAAAGTGGTCGATGTCGATAGTGATAATGATGACGATGATGGTAAACCGGAACCTTTTGATGTGCGTGAATTGTTGCGCTCCAGTTCCTCCTTAGACGAATTGGGACACAACAAGAAGAAAGCGGTGAGCATTTAAGCACTTCTTTAAATGTTTTAATGATAAATTTGAATACTCTTGCAGAAACGCAAGGCAGAGTTTGATAAAATCGAAGCGCATTGCAAATTTCTGAATCAGAAACCAAAACGCGAAAGTGTGGAACCTCCAGTACATCATCATCATCGTTACATTTCGGTGGTCAAATCGATGATCAAACTTCCACGAGAAAGTTTAGATGATGATGATCAAAATGATTTATTTGAAACCTACGAGGAATGTATTTCCGTTGATGACGACGATGATGATTATGACGGTGTTGATATTCGCTCGGGTTCATTGATCGAACGCTATTCCTCCATGCGTCGTTCGAGCAAAACGAGCAAAACAAGTCTAATTCACATGGTTGAAGGTCAATCCCCAGACGGTTTAAATTTATCGAGTGAAAAGAATAATTTTGAGGGCGAATCGGAGGAATCGGAAATTTTTACTGCTTCTATGAGCTCCAGTAGTTCCACTTCCTCAAAAAAACCGACTATAAAGACCAAGGTAGGTACATCACTAATATGTGTTATCGATAGACTGTCGATACGCTTGTGTCCATCAGTTTAGTATTCAACAATTATAAGGTAAAGGCTATCGATATTCCGACTATTGTTACCGACTATTTTCCTCTTTTAGCTCATCACTAATTTATCTATGAACTTTTTTGCAGGACGATGGCAACTATGCCACACACTTTATCGACGTCGGCTCTATGTGCTTTGGCGGTCTCTTTGGCGTCGGTGAGAAGACCGACCATCGTGTCGTTATGGCTCGAACGACCGTACAATGTCTGCTAATACCACGCTATTGGCTAATGGAGGAAGATCAGAATCCTGGACATATCTGGCAACGCATGCGCTTCTATTTGGATCGCTATATACCGTCTAGGGAGACACTCTACCATGATTTCATCAAGACACGCAAATGGGCACAGTTTAAGCATGATTGTGTCGAGCCATTCACACATTCCATGACAAATCCAACCAAAGTTGAGGATATTCCGATCATTATACGTATCGTTAAGGGCAAGGGATCATCGCATGAAATGCAGCATTAAATTGAAATACTAAATTTTATATTTTATACATGTATAATTTAGCTATCTTCTCCGATATACAAGTAAAACTGCTTACTTTTGTTAATTGGGAAATTTTTATCTGAAGTTAGCCAATTTGTTAACCATTATCGGTTTGCATAAAAACCATTTTAACTTAGTTTGGGCACTAACCAGTCCATTAGCAATGTCAACTCATAGTCATAGTCAAGCACACAACCATTATTAGCTAATATATATAAAAAGTACTTTGCGGGAAATTTCCTTATGTTGTCCTTGCTAAGGAACAAATTGCCGGATAAACAAAAGCTTTTCTCCCTTTGTATAGCAAGTTAAAGTTTGAAAACTTTTTTACGATATAAAATTTCCCTTAAGGGATATTAATAACACCGCTTAGCATTTAAAAAGTTTAGCAAATGCTGCCACCCCTTTTTGGGACACTTTAAGAGGAACAATTTATTAAAGTATTTTTTTAATGGGAAATATTTACTGTAGGAGAAGTTGAGTGGAATTTTCACCATTTGCATACAAAATTTAGCCTATCCAAGTGTTGTAGCTGTAGGACTCACTAACTGCACACAAATTGGAGAAATTTTTATTGCGGCCACTGATGCACTCCGAAGCAGGTGGACCAGCTCTGTATATAGGATTATTCTGAACGTTTGTCACCGCATAGTTGCAGGCAAGAAGTGTGGCACTGACGCCTCCCGCATCGGTATATCGGGTGATAGCACAACCAACCCGATTATTTCGCTCGTTCACCATGACGGTGTAGTGTCCGATTGGCCTGTGAATGGCAAATGGAATAGTGGCAAATGGGTGGCGTTTAGTGATCGTTGTCGGAATAATAATTAAACTAGAACTATATCTAAATCAATATCTATATCTATATCTATATCTATATCTATATCTATATCTATATCTATATCTATATCTATATCTATATCTATATCTATATCTATATCTATATCTATATCTATATCTATATCTATATCTATATCTATATCTATATCTATATCTATATCTATATTTATATCTATATCTATATCTATATCTTTATCTATATCTATATCTATATCTATATCTATATCTATATCTATATCTATATCTATATCTATATCTATATCTATATCTATATCTATATCTATATCTATATCTATATCTATATCTATATCTATATCTATATCTATATCTATATCTATATCTATATCTATATCTATATCTATATCTATATCTATATCTATATCTATATCTATGTCTATATCTATATCTATATCTATATCTATATCTACATATATCTATTTCAGTAACTTACTCTCCTCCTCTTGGTCTGTAGACCTCCATATCGGCACTTGTTGCATATCGGTACTCGTCGAACCATCCCTGAATACGTTGCCGCAAAAAGTTGGATACATCCCCACTCCTTGTGAAGAGTACGCTCAGATTTTGACCAGCATATCGATAGGTCTGTGTATTCCGACACTGATCATGGGCCATACGACATTGCAGGGTATTATAGGCCGCCAGTTGGGCCAATGTCGAGTCCCAGCTCATTGAAGCCATATGCACAGCACTGGGAAAGCCACTCAATCCGCCGCCAGCCACCAGATGTCGCTTTTCGTTATGAAGTTGCAGTATTAACGGTATATAGGCATCGATTGGAACAAATTCCCCATTGCAGCCACTTACAAAACGCTATAAAAATTATATATATTTAATTAGTGTGGGAATTGAAATGAAATGGGCTTAAATAAACAACATTTTAATCATTTAATGCAAATAAAAACCAGTCGGTAAGTAAATAAGCAAATATAACAAATAGTCGAGTTTACAAAGCGAAATAATTAAATTTGTGGCAAATTAGAAAATTACAATTAAAGTTTAAACAACAATTTGAAAGCAAATGCATTGTTATCATAAGACGAATAAAATGTTTAGAGGTTTATTGATTTAAGTTATTTATTTTAACAAGTAATTAAAGTGAACTTTATCGAAAAATGTACCATACTATTTAATAAAGTTGTTAACATTTCTTTTAAGTAAGAAATTTAACCAGAACGTTTTGAAATAAATTTTCAATAAATAAAATATATTTTATATACTTATGTACAAAATAAAAATATATATTATATTATATAACTAGAATAATAAATGTTTAAAAATGTGTACACAAATTTCTACAAAAGTTAGTTTTTATTTGAAGCAATCATGTGTTTGTTTGAACCAATTTCCTTTAATTACCATACAATACTATTGACTGCAGATTTGACTAATAAATTGAATTAGTTCTTAAACCGTTAATAAGCTTTTGATTCCATATCTTCTAAATATTGTCAAATTTGCAGCTTCGTTTGGGGCACTCAATATATGTATATGTAAATTGTGGTTTTACTTACGCCGCTATTGCCGCATACAACATGACGTAGTCCTCCCGGACATAAAGCTGGATCACAATAGTTTTGTGCCACTGACAGTGGGAGCAGCAGTATGAGGGCGAGAACGTTTAGCAGTAGAACCCAATATTGATTGTCGTGGTGGCGCAGTGTCATTGCAAAATTGTAAATTGAGCACTAGATTTTGGGAGTGAATGTGATTGTAACTGCGCGACACCGTCGGCTCTGTGGTATTTATAGTCAAAGGTTGCCAAGTCAACAATGTATGCTGGACAATATGATTGGGTATATACACATATATAATATGTATGTATATATGGTTAACTGTAGTGTTTATTGCATTCCAGTTTTCATATATTGGCATATAGGGAAACTCCAGCTAAAGTTATTATGTGGAACTCGAAGCTAGTGAGACGATGAGACTGGGAGACAGCTGTGGTTTGTTTACGCTTCACGCTATACAAATCAAAAGTGAGTTATTTTCGCTTAAACTAGACCTACGAAACAGTAGAACAATAAGGCAAATAATACTCGCTGATTGTTCACAAACGTATACATTTGCATACGTACACGTATATGAGTGCGTGTGTTTGTGTGCGTATGCGTAATATGTGCACACGTTACGTATACGTAATAAATTTACGCACGCAGCTGTTGTGTACGCCCCACACACCCCACGCTCCCAACGCTCCTTTGCTGCCCACCTTCACCATCATCATTTTGAGTCACACCTAAAAGTATGCTACAGCTTGCGTTAATGAGCTAAGCTTCCCCTCTCCCTCTCCCACTTCACCTTCCTCACCTTCTCTCTCACTCACCAGCTGCTGCTGCTGCTTCTTCTGCCCTTTCGCTTTGTCATCATCTTTCTTACTTGCCCTTCTTGCTGCTGCTGCTGTTGCTGCTGCTGTAGTTGTTGTTCTTTTTGTTGGTTTGTTTTTGCGTCTCTTTCGGTTTGTTTGAATTCATCCGACTTTGAGGTTAGGTCGAGGCTAATTGGTTTGCCATACACGAAGTCAGACGAGTTGAACCATATAAAGAGAGTACTTAAAACTGAAAGGAGATGAGTAGAGAGCGCGAATGGAAAACTAGTCGTTCACTTTAATGAGGCCAATTGAGGTATCGCTTAACACCAGGATAGAGGAAAATGTTTAACTAGGGACATGGCACTTTGCTACAGTATTTAAATTTAAACATTTTACAGGCATCCTCTATTCATTTTTGTCAATAGTCCTTAATATACATTGTTAAGGCTAAAAGGTAGTAAAACACTTATTTACATGTGTATGTTTTGAATAGAAAGTGAATTTAAACAAATTAAACATTTCATTCGAGACTTCTTGTTAAGTACTCTTAGAGCTTTCATTAGATTGATAGATAAAGATGTTTTAAATGAAGTAGGACAGTAACTTACAATTATGTACTTTTAAATATGGAAAAATAAGCATTTATATGACTTTTTGTTTTAAATAAAATCCGAATTTAAATGAAATTTATATAATTTTTGTTAGTTTTTTTAGTTTAAGCTTGAACAAAAAAATATATACAAATGTATCTTTTAATAATGAACTTCTTATTAAATGTTTATTTGCATTTGGCGTTTTTACATAAAAGCCTTTTAAATTTTTGATTAAGCGTCTGCTTGGCAAAGTAGCAATTCTACTATCACGTCGGTGCAGCAAACTTACAGGGCTAAGGTGGCCAAAATGTCTTGGTTGCTCGCAGCACACAACAAGCTGTCACTAGACAACAAGGTGAGGATATACAAGTGCATCTTGGCCCCTGGACTGTTCTATGCCATTCAGGTGCATGGGATTGCAGCCATGACGCACCTAAACAAGCTGAGAGTTCTGCAGGCCAAAACGCTCAGAAACAGGAAACAGGTACATCGAGCGAGATCTCAAAGTTCCAAAAATTGGAGTTCGAATCTAAGAGGTAGCAAAATAGTACTACGAGAGGCTAGATGCTCATCCTAACTGCCTAGCAAGACGTCTAAGTGCATCAGCTATCAGAGCCGCCGGTCCCCGCACAAGTACAAGAAGAAGACTCAAACGTCACCACCCTCAAGATCTACTGAGCAGAAGAGCAGAATCTTAACGTAAACACAAAACATATCCCCCCACACATCTGTGATAGTCACTCCCCTTAAGTCTTGCTTACCCCATCTTATTTGTTCCTATGTTTCAAACCATCCATTGTTGTAAATTTATTGTAATATCTGTCTAGATTAAGTTGCCTGAAAGGTCTTTCATAATTTCTTCAAATAAAATAAAAACACAAAAAAAAGGAATTCTACTAATTTTAATTTTATGAAATGAAAATTATATTTTTATATAAAATAGTTATGAAGTATTGTTTAAAATTTTTTATTTTTATTATTATTATTATTATTATTATTATTATTTTTATTATTATTATTATTATTATTATTATTTTATTATTATTTTATTATTATTATTATTACTATTATTATTATTATTATTATTATTATTATTATTATTATTATTATTATTATTATTATTATTATTATTATTATTATTATTATTATTATTATTATTATTATTATTATTATTATTTTTATTATTATTATTAGAAAAATTATTATTATCTTCTAATTTTTTTTTTACATTCTTTCGGCGCTTCACAACAAAATTGACAAATATTGTACACGTTTGGGCAAGCAGTCAGCATGCACCAACTTGCACACTTCTGGCATTTGACAGTTACATTTTACAGTTACAGCGACAAGTGATGCATGCGGTGAGTTGACAACTCATCGAACTCAACTTTTTACATGCACAACAGAAATAACAATAATAATAAAACAAAAAGAAAACAATATAAAAAAAAATACCGACAATTGTAAACAAAAACATGAGAAATTGTAAATTGAAATATTTGCAATTTATGAGCAATGTTGATTGTGACAACAGTTGCCCCTTTTGGCAGCTTTGAACCAACAGCTTAGTCCCCTTTGGGAGGGACTGTCAGATCTGCCAAACGTTTTGCAACACTTGAAGTGCATTCCATTTGATTGTACTTTTCAGATAGAAGCTTTACATTCTGACTTTGACATTTTCATCTCACAATGCTGAGACGGCTTTAAGGCAACTTGGATTTTCAATCCTCGTGTTTCTCCTACTCCCTTTCCACTTTCCTCTTTCTCTGTCTCTCTCTTTCTCTCTCTGTTTCTCTTGTTCGTCAAAGGCTGACATTGAAGTTAAGCAAATTCTACCGCGGGTCCATCAGTCTCAGGGGTTTCAACTTTGCGTATCAAAGATTTTCCCTTTGTTTTCCTTTTTTCTGTTTTTTTGCTTTTTCTTGTTGTTATTGACTTCAAAGCTGACAGACTGTTGCGTATGGAAACTTTTGATGGTTCCCCAGTTGCAGTGAGACCTTAATTGAAATGTTCCTTGCACCTTCTGCAATCCATTGAAGTGGAGGCGCCATCAGGTAGTTGATGGCGTCGTCAGGTGGCCAGACATTGATTTTTGTGCCTACAACTTCTATCTGAATGACTACAGTCATTGATATACACAATTTAATCTGCTTACTGATTACAGGGTATCACTTAAGCTTGATTAATTCATAATTGATGTCTTCTAATAATATAAATTTTTTATTTCAGTTAAGCATAGTTATAAACTGATTTGAAAAGTGCTGCTAAGCTCTCTAAATATTCTACAGGGTATGTTTGGCCATATTAACTAACAATTTAAAATTACTTTTATGTGCTATACGCTTTCTTAAAAAAAATTAATATTTATTTAGTTGACCTGGTGAATATCGTTGTATATAACTACAGAATTACAGGGTATATTTCTATAATAAGCGTATACCTAATAGTTACTTTATTCAATTCTGTATGAACGTAACCTTTACCGTACGGTTTTTTTAATCTTTGTTTCATTTTATTATTTTAAAGAGTATCGAGTCGTTCACATTCATTTTAATAAGCAGTATATTTACCTATACTATATTTCAAGTCTCCGGTAGTAAATACAGTAGTTTTAACTCTTTAAACATTTAGCAGTTTCAAACTAAACTTACAGGGTATTTACTAGCACAATTTCATTTTAGATTCTAGTGTCTTTTGGGAAATTTGCTTTTATTCATAAATTTAATAATGTGCAACTAATATCAATAAGCGCACAAACAATATATTAGCTTCAATATAAACTTAAGCATGTCTTTGCCTGCATGTTCCTGTCTGAGCATGTTTGCTTTAAAAGCTCACTTTGAGCTTACAAAGCGCTGCTGTGCGTAAGCACTATAAATAGGATTAACGTAACAATGTCAAGCAGCACTTTGCCATGCAAAACGACTATAGCAGCCGAAAACATACCCTGCATAAAGATGCTTTTGAGATTTACAGGGTATAAGGGTGTTGAAAATGGTAAACAAAGAAAACACAAAGCCTTAAATTAGCGTATTCAGTAACTCTTGCTTTACAGCTAATTATACCCTACAATAACTTGCATTCCCCATTCGTTTAAACCTTTAGTTATAGGATATTTTTTAGCTAAGCTTTAAAACTTTGTTTATTGGCAAAACACTTACTTTAGCTATTTTCCATTTCAGTTATATGTAAGCTGCAGCTGTTTTCAAGCACATTATACATTTTTACAGGGTATTTTTAGTCTATTTTATTTTAATATAATAACAAGGAGAACTTTCATTTATGCACAAATGGCTTTCACCACATAGTTTCCCATGATTTCATGAATTCTATAAACTTGGCTTTTGGGGACTGCCAACTCCACAAGCTTCACGACGTTGCCAGACTTTTAGCCGAAAATGCTGTTAGCCCGTGGAACAGAAAAAGTCATGTCACAACATGTTGAACAGTGCAAATGAATTTGGCTAACGGACACCGAAACAAACACGTGTCCTATGATTTATGTGCGTTGCGGGTTTCAAACATAAATTCACATGTTTTTCGTTTTTGACTTTTATTTAATTATTTTTTTTAAATTTTTATTTTTATATAATTTTTTTTTATTTACAATTTTTTTTTTATTTACAATTTGGGAACAAAAAAGAGGGGAATTTGGGGAATAACAAAATGTGACAGAGTTCAACTAGGAGTATCACAAGGGTTAAGAAAAGTTGGGGGTTTTGGGGTTTTTGGGGTGTTTCCTTCTCAGGAGTATTCAGTTAGAAGGGTTGGAGTAGAGGGTTGGAGGGGAGTTGGTGCTGTTTACCAGCCACCGGAGCCGCCGGAGGCCCAGCCGCCAGCTGGTGCCCAGCCACCGCTGCTGTGGCCACCGCCGTAGCTGCCACCGCCATAACCGCCACCACCACCGCTAGCACCGGCATCGGAGATGACCTTGACGATTTGTACGCTGCCAGAGCTGGCGCCACCTCCGTAGCCACCACCGCCGCCGCTGTAGCCACCATGACCGCCGCCAGAGGACCAGCCAGAGCTGCCACCGCCATAACCGCCACCGCCATAGCCGCCACCGCCGCTGTAGCCACCGCCGCCATAACCGCCGCCGGAACTAGCCTCAGAGATGACCTTGACAATCTTCACGCTGCTGACACTACCGCCATGACCGCCGCCATAACCACCGCCATGACCGCCGCCATAACCACCGCCATGACCACCGCCATAACCGCCGCCATGACCACCGCCATAACCGCCGCCATGACCGCCGCCATAACCACCGCCAGCACCGCCGTCTGAGATGACCTTAATGATCTTTACACCGCCGCCGCCGCCGCCGCCACCTCCATAACCACCGCCATGACCGCCGCCGCCATAACCACCGCCGCCGCCGCCGGAGGACCAGCCACCGCCACCACCGCCAGAGGACCAACCACCGCCGCCACCGCCGCCGCCGCCGTAGCCACCACCGGAGCTCAGAGCGCTACCACCGCCTAGAAAGCCGGCGTTGACCATGCTGCATGCAGCAAGCAGACAAACAAATACCTTTTGGAAGCAATAAGGACAAAAAATTAGTACAGTGCAGAGCATTTGTATAGAAACACTTTGCATGAGTAAATAAATATAAAGCTAAAGTGACGACTGACTAGCATGCCTTAGTAAAATATATATTTTTTAAAATATATCTATCGAATTTTATAAAAAATTCCGACATTTTTAACTTCTGTGTGTGTTTGACTCTGCGCTCGATTTTTTTTTTGGCAAGCGTTGGATTTCATTTCACTTTTATTAAATTACTTTATTATTTTTCATTTTTATTTTTTACAGCATTTTTCGCTTGGTTTCACTTTATCAGAAAAAATGTAAAAATTGAATAAAAAAAATAACTTCAGTGTTTACTTCTGTTTAATAAAATATTCGATTTCATTATGATTTTTTTGATGTACTGTAGGGTACAAGCAATAACCCATTTTTATAGGGAGCCCCTTTTTGGTTTCAAGGGAGTTTTAATTTTTTAACTTCACAACAAAAAAAATATTGATTTTTTTATTAAATTTGTGCCACTGGAAATCAAGTTTCCAGGCACATTTAAATTTAAATTATTAAAAACAAAATTGTTATTAATAATTTTGAAACAAAAAAAAAATGAGGAAATTCGCTATATCCGTTTACGATATTTCCAGCGCGAAAAAAATATAAAAAATGATGAAAGGACGCACCTTCATGTTGGATCACTCGGTATGTGTGTGTGTGTGGAGTGTTTGAAGGAGGTGTGTGTGTGTTTGCAACGTTAGCTGAACTTCAACTGTGCCAATGCAGCGTAGTACAGCGGCTTTTATGCCCGAAACGGCGTTTGGGCCACAGTCTAAGCCAAAGAGAAATAGTCAGAAAACCAAAAACAAAAAAACAACTAGCAATAGCCACAACCCCGTTTACAGTGGCGTCTGCTCGCACTATCTGCTACAGTCACGTCTTGCGCTATGATGACTGCTTTAAACGTTGTACCCCTGAGGTACTTCGCTGTCTCTCTTTTCTGTTGCTTTCTTGTTGTCTTCCCCTCTTTCTTTCGTCTCATTTTGTTTGAAAACATAACACGAATATTTTTGCTAATGTACGACACTCTAATTGCTTGTCCACGCGATGCTCTCGCATCGGATTATGCCATCATCAAAAAGGGGCCTCGAGTAGGGCCAAGCATCGGGTGTTGGTCGACAGTCTTCAGCTGAGTCTTCTGCATACACTCTTTACTCATCTGTTTTGAGTCTTCACTCTTTACCCTCCCCTCTCTTTGTCTTTCAGCTTCAGCTGATGTCTAACCGTTAACTTATTCAGCTCAGTGTCAGAGGCATCGTAACTGCGAGCTATTTGGCACTGCTCTTTATTAGCTCGTTATGCAATTCATCAAGAAATAGTCACAGCAACAACAACAGGAACAACAACATTATCATCAACAGCAGCCATATATAAACAACAACATAATCCACAACAACAACAACAACAACAACAGCAACGTCAATAACACCCATAACACCCTATCATCCACAACAACTTGATGCTAGCATAACAAAAAGCTTCAAAGCGGCGCGTTTTTCACTCACTCAAACTCAGCTTGCAAGATACCCTATTCAGAGTATACCCTTTAGAAAAAGGTAGTTTATTAATAAGTTTGGCAAATGATTAAATTATTTTGTGCTTAAAACCTTGATATAAGTTACACGTAATCCCTAATTTCATGTAACGTTCTTTAAGTATATTTCAATTTCGAACTTGCGTATTTTATTTCCTAATCAAAATTAATATTTTACATTAAAATTTATAATTTAGTTTTATTTTTTAAAATTATTTTTTAAGTATATAGTTTAGCATTGCTTACATATTGAGTTTAACAATCTTTACTAAATCTTAGCTAGATGTAAAAGCTGCCCATATTAACATATAAAAACAATAATTGAGTTCTTAAAAAATCTATTCATTATTTTGACATTAATTCTTTAAACACCGTATATTTATAAATTTTTTTAAATTCACATTTTGTACTAGCAATACACATACAGCCATGATCACATAATTGTTAAGTTTTCAAAAATTTAGCAGCCTATTTTATTAGTTACCAAAAATATAAAACAAACTATAATTCCGCTCTGGACTAAAATAAAATTAATTACAATTACCAAAAGAACTATAAAAGTGGCACATTTTTAAATAAATGTATTTTTTTTTTCAAACTCATGAATGTTTTGTATAAAAACTAAATTTAAAGTTACTACTTGGTTAGTCCACTAGTTAGTCCATTATTTTAAATAATAGCCATACGACTACGGCTCATTTTTACCAGCATCTCTTGGCAAGCAGCTTTTGGTAGTGAATTCCAAGAACCCCGGACTCCAGACCACAAATCATTACAATTTTGCAACAATTCAACTTAAAGTTGGTAATTTTATATTATTCCAAAAGTTGTTGGTAGTATTAGCACCTGAACCTAACGGCAGTCATTCCAAAACCTTTTCCTCTTTCAGCCACTTCGTTACAATCTAAAATGAATCCTTTGTGTCCTTTTAGTAGGAATAAGCAACAAAAATAAGCTTTATAGGAATTAAAGACATATTTTACAAGCCTATAACAAATAGTTTGTTAAAAGTTAAGTATACTATAAATAAAGTATACTAAACTAAAAACTATAAGTTTTAGAGAATTACTTTAGAAATAGTTTAGAACTAAATTCTCAGCTAATTATAATATTGTATAAATGTTTTGTATATATATCAAATGCTGAATTCAAAATTGTTAAAATTGATTAAGAACATGAAAATAATTAATAAAAATTAAACTCGGTTTATAAACCCAAAACAATAAGCCTTTTAAAACACATTCACTGATCTATTGAAATAATCCCTAATATACTTTGACTTTAAAAAAAAATCACGAATTTTAACCCATATAACAGTAATATAGCGGCAGAGTGTTAGTAAGGGTATTCCATATTCGCTGTGCATCTGAGAGCCATCGGCTCTTTGTTTCAATTTCGATTTCGATGCTCGAGGGGGTCAACTCGACATGCATATTAATTGTTGGCCCCCACAAAATTGTTAACTGCTTTGCAGAGCAGTTTAAAATATACAGAAGAACCGTGGAGAATAGAGGAGAGCGTACAAGAAGAAGAAGCTGAAGAAGTAGTAGCGAAGAAGGGAAGTGTTGAGGAGGGGCAACCTTCGTTTCGACACTTGATAGATGGCAAATACTAAATGTAATAATTTTCCCGTCTCTTTGGGTAAACGTTAATTGCTTCATCTTCGTTTTCGGCCAAGACGGAAGCCCACAAATCCAGTAAAGTCACGACATCTGACTTTAGCTAACCCATAATCGAAACAGAAACCGAAAATTCGAGAAACTCGACTATAAATAAATATGCACGTATAATTAAAACTTGATTCAATTTAACAGAATATCTTCAAAATACTTTAAGCAAAAGTAGTTTTGATGAGGGTTCACTGTTTTTTTTATTTTAAATTTTGTTTTTTATGGTTAACGAAACTACATTTAAAGTTTTTGTTTATTTATTTTGTAAAAATCCCCAAAACTGGCTTTGGGTTTATGCATTATGTAACTTAAACACAAATACAACAAAGAGGAAAACAACAGTTGTTTGTTGTGTTTACTAACAATATATTGCACAATTTTGAGGATTATAAAAAGTTAATGCAGGGTTATATATTTTCAAAACATAAATGGAAATCGTTGGAATAAATTTTCCTCTATCTCATTTTGTCCGGTCAAATGATCAAAGAAAAATAAAATCATACATTGGACTCACTTTAACACACAATTACAAAGATTTCTAAGCAATGTTTAGACATTGTTCAACACTGCATTATTATTAAAGGTGACCTTCTTACTTTAAGTCAATAATGTTGTAAAATTGCTTACTTTAAATTAAAACTATAATAAACAATAACTATATTAAACTATAATTTCTGGATTCCATTTAGTTAAACTAATTTTACTACCATTAAAGTACATTATTTTGGCATTTAACAACACTGCATGTGCATAAATCTATACATATATCAAAGCCTGATGCTTTGTTACCTTAAAGCTTAGCTTAAAGTAATATTACCTTTTCCCATCGTTAAAAACACTTTCTAATCTAACAAACGAGCGTTTTTCAACACTGTGCCGCTACAACATACAAAATCTAAAGGGTAATTAAATGAAATTAATATGCATGAAACCAAGAAATAACATATAAAACGAAAGAGGAAAGAAAATAATAAAATGGGCCAAAAAAAGCGAATGAAAACAAAAGCATCTTTTAGTTTTCAGTTTTGAGATGAGTTTAGCATACATAATAGACGTAATACATAAATTATCTTGCTCCAATTTAATGGGGATTATGCGATGTGATGAGACTTAAAGCAACGCCTTTCACTGCATGGCAAAAATAGAAAAAAAGAAAAAATTAATGGGTAACTTATTTAAATCACTGCCAGTGTCCCTCTCAGCGAATTTGGCATTATGATTACGTGTTGCGTATATCATTATCATTGTGATTTCAAGTTCGTTTTACATTTATTTCAAATCATCTCGTTTTTTATGCATTACTTATAGCAATTACTATTTGCAGACATTCCCTTTAACATGCGTTAAGGAAAGACATAAGAAAATGCTAATTTCATTTCATTTTGTCATTTTGCACTCCGCATAAATTAGTTAATCGAAAGAGACTTAAACTGTGAGCTGCGACAGCTTAGTTTTTGCCAAAGGGTATTTATAAATATGTGTTATTTATGTGGTAGATATACAGTCAAGGAAAAAAGTCAACATACAGCAAGAAATTTGCGATATTTCGGTTTTCTGCCTTGAAATTAAAAAAAATTTATTTTGCCAATATGTATTACACTCACAGGTATCAATATTTCAGAAAAAAAAATTATTAAAAAATTAAGCATAGCAAAGTTATAAAGAAAAATCATAAAATGTTCGTGGAAAAAAGTCTACATACAGCGTGGGAATTTTCTGAAAAATTTCAAGAAATAGAATGTTATAGGGGGATATCGTGGACTATTTTGATGCCTAGCTTCCTTGTGTATAAAGTTAAAGTATTGGGTAGGCGAAAAGTATTTATGATACTGATTTTATTACAACATAAATGAAAAAAAGAAAAGAAATTCAGTCTTCTGTTCGCAAATTTATTATTAGCCTTCGAAATGATAAAAAATCATACGGTGAAATCGCAGATATCGTTAAATAAAGTCGTTCAACTGTCCAGACAATTATTCGCAACAACAAGAACAACGATTCAATTGAAAATAAGAAGAGAACAGGAAGGCCAAAGAAGCTATCATATCGTGACGAGAGAAGCATCCTCAAGGAAGTTAAAAAAAAAACCTAGAATAAGTGCATCAAAATTGGCGGAACATATCGAAAAATGTTCAGGAGTCATTGTGCATCCCAAAACAATTGGTAATTTTTTGCACAAGGATGTTTTCAAGAACCGAGTTCCTCGAAAGAAACTTTAATTTCCGAAATGAACCTCCTATTGCGCCTAGAATTCGCTAAAACCACTTAAATAAGGATGCGAGCGCGTTTTATTTACTGATGAGAGTAAATTCAATATTTTTTTTAAATAAACTTATTTAGTAAGACTCCAAATAATGGCACATCATCTTTTTTAAGTTTCATTCCAAAAAACCGAAATACGTCAAAATTTGTGCTGTATGTTGACTTTTTTCCTTGACTGTAAATTCACAATTTTTTAGTTTATTGTCCAAGTTAATTTTTTTTATAAACAATCAGTTTAAAAATAAATATTTGCATTTGTTTTTGTATAGCCATTTTAAATTGACTTATGGTTTTGAGGTTGTGAAAAGTGTTTAAGAAATGTGAAGCTGAGCAAATTTCAACGAGTTATAAATATGATTTCCGAAACTTTTATAATTTTTGTGTGCATTGTAAAGAGCTTTAAGGCAAATATTATATAACGTAAATTTAACTCTGAGCTAATTTTTAGAAACAACTTATTTCTTCTGGATTTCCATTATATATCACCAAATAAATCAAGTTTTGTTACCAAGGAACCTCGTTCAATGGACTTCTATTATTGCCGTATGGAAAAATGTTAAAAAAAAGGGAGAACTAAAGGAATATCGAAAAGTTTCATAGAGACTTTCAAACGGTTGTCCCTTTTTAATGTCATTGCTCTTAGAGTCAAAGGAAGTAAAAGTACTGTAACCGGTGAAATATATGTAACAGGGAGATGGAGACGTGGCCGACTCCTTAAAGTTAATACATTTGTAAATATTCTTGATCAGCATCAATAGCCTAGTCAATATAGCCATGTCTGTATAACCAAAAGGATCTCAGAGACTAGAAAAGCTAGATAGGGAGAGGTCGCAAATGAAAGTTCGAGTTTGTTTTTGTTTTTTGACATGCACACCTTAGGGTACTCGATGTACATACATGCTAAGGTAAGAAGAGGTATAAACAGAATGTTTTAGTATAGAATACTTTTTTGTTAGCTACACTATCTGATCCAAACTCAACAGGATGTACATGTCTATAATATATATGAATATATACTTTACTGTCCAAGTATAGGGAGACTATATCGTTTAGCAGCCATATTAACGAAGTGTCAAAAATTCACTTAAGTTATGTATTAGTTTAAAAGACTGTAGCGTTAAAGTTACATTAAACAACTCACTAGTGTCTGTCACTGTTATTATACTCCATTGTTAACAACACATTAAAACTGAGTAACAGGTATCCTAAAGTAGCAAAGCCAACAAAAGCACTCTTTCTTGTTTTTTTTATACCCCGTACTCTTAAAGAAAAGTAAAGGGGACTATTAAGGCAGAAGGTGGCGTGGCCGACCCTATAACGTATATACATGTATTCTTAATCAGCATCAACAGCCGAGTCGATATAGCAATGTCCGTCCGTCCTTCTGTCTTTCCGTCCGTCCGTCCGTATGAACACCTAGATGTTCTAATCTACAAGAGCTAGAGCCCTTGAAATAAAAGTTCGTCTATATGTCAGGAAGGTTAAGTTTATTTCAAATTGTAAAAAAATACTTTCATTATAGAACAATTTCGAAACTATCAGAGCAATCGTGACGCTTGAGCCTTTCTTGCTCGTTTAATATTTATTTAAGAGCAAATATTTGCTCAGTTGAAAAACAATGTCTTCAATTAATCTTTAGAAACATATATGTTCAAAACAATACCGATTAATTCTATATGTATATATATAATAAGCTAATTAATATATTATAAAAGTTTAAATATCCCACGATCATCTTCAGTTTCATCGTTGGATTTCAAAATTGACTGAGTTTGTTCCGCTCGTGAGAGTCAAATTCCCTTAAAAATGACTTCCCAATAAACGTGTTTTCAATTTTGTTGGGCCCATAGCTAATATGACTTGCTAGATTACCCATAACAGAAACTGAACACGCACAATAATGATGCAATTAATTATTACCAAATATGAGTTAATGCTTTGATTGGGCTAATTAGCTGCTGCCGATGATGGATCATCGATGAGGGGATTCACATCATTAAGGGCTAAGAAAATGATGCAGATGCGGTGACCCTGAACTTGCTGCATGACATTAGGGTCACTCCGAGTCAAAGGGTTTAAGTAAAAACAGTTGGATTTTTTTTGGTTTTCAACATAGTTGTAGGTTTAATAAACTATTCAAAATGGGTAACAAAACAATAATAAAAAAAAAAGGTTTAAAGATATAGTAACAACATCTACAAGGCTAATGCCGTTGCTCAACTCGTACAACAGAAACAAAGCGAGTCGAATGCCTGGCAAATCACATGGTTTTGGAAATGGCGAGTTAATGTGTGTGGATTGTGGATGGTGTGGATTGTATGTTTAGTATGGTTTTATATGGTTTTGCTTGGGTGTTTAATCCCAGCCAGAGGCACCACCGGCAGACCAGCCACCGGCACCACCGCCAACAGCACCGCCATAGCCGCCGCTAGCACCACCGCCATAACCACCGCTGCTGCCACCGCCAATGACGCTAATGATTTTCACATCCTCCGCTTGGTGTCCATGATCGTGTCCACCGGCATAACCGCCGTGTCCATGACCACCACCGAAACCGGCATCGTGTCCACCACTGGCACCACCTTCCTCATGAATCACTTTCACGATTTTCACTTCACCACCGCCGTGACTAAAGCCACCATCGTGACCGTGACCGCCGTGACCGCCGTGTCCTCCGTGACCGCCATGAGAGAAGCCAGCATCGTGACCACCGGACTCCTGAATGACCTTGATGATCTTGACCTCACCGGACTGTTCGAAGCCACCGCCATGTCCGTGTCCATGATCGAAGCCACCGCCATGTCCATGACCATGATCGAAACCACCGCCATTTCCATGTCCATGTCCCTCTTCGTGGATCACTTTGACAATCTTGACCTCACCACCGCCATGACCTTGATCGAAGCCACCGCCATGTCCATGTCCATGATCGAAACCACCGCCATGTCCATGACCATGATCGTAACCACCGCCGCCGCCTCCACCGCTGTGTCCATGACCCTCTTCGTGGATAACCTTGACAACAGTGGCAACGCCACCGCTGCCGCCACCACCAGAGTAGCCACCACCACCGCCGGAGTAGCCGCCGCCGCCGCCAGAGGACCAGCCACCGCTAGAGTAGCCACCACCGCCGCCAGAGTAGCCACCGCCACCACCTCCACCGCCGCCACCGAGGAAACCGGCTTGGGCCAGGCTCACGCAGGCAATCAGGCAAACAAACAGCTGAAAAGATCGAAAGATAGTTTTATATATATTTGGATAGGTTAAGTTTGTAATCCTTTCGCACCTTCATCTTGTTGTCGATTCTGTTTGGGTTCAGCGTTAGCTCTTGTTGTAGACGAGGTTAAAACCTTGAGGTTTAGTTAGTTACTAATATTGTTAGCATCATCGTTGACCGCTATTTATACGAGATCCCGATCCAAAACAGAAGACTGAGGGCAGAAGACAGCGAAGAAAATTGCGACCCAAAGAGAAATGCGCAGAGTCAAGATGACACCAACAACAACATAAAACATAAACAACAACGATTTACCATCTACGACCAATGATCGGCGATAATGAACGCCAACGACAACGATGAACAAGTTCACGACCTGGAATTAATTATCAATTTGCATTTATAGTGTCATTTATAATGTAGCTCCTACAAATATTTGTAACCATTTGATTTATCATTAACTTAACTGCATGTTAAGTTCATGCTAAGATTAATTGCAAAGCATTTAATAAATCAAGTTGGCAGCCCTTAATGGACGAGTGGGTAGGTCTAATCAGCACCAACTGCTAAATAATCAAGGCTATAAAAACGAGACTTTCCAAAAATTTTTGTCATGTAATTGAACTAAGTTTAAGTTCTCAGTATCAGAAAAAGATCTTGCATAGCCGTCACTTAAATGCCTCATAAATTTAGGTTGTAGTTAAGAAAGTATTTTGTGGGGGTAATCAATTGATGGGCTGCAACTTGGTAGCTGAATGAGTTGAACAATTTGTAAGAATGAAGGAGTATAGAAAGAGACAGCAAGCACACTAACTTGCAAAATACTAGAGCTTTAAATTTTCATGAAATATTTTATTGGATTAATGGAATCGATAGAATTAATATGTTTTATATTCTAAAGCTTAATTACAATTTTTAAGCTATATTAGTTAGCAGTAATCAAATGTGATTCTTTTAAAAAGGTTATTGATTCTAAATTATGTTTCAATTAACTTATTAACCAACTAACAAATAGTGTGGTTAATATTTAAATTTATTATTTTAATTACGTAAAACTTTAATTATCATAAATAAAACGGAGTAAATTACATATTAAAATTAAATAGCTTTGATTGCGGTAAGATAAGAAATATTTTATTAGTTATATTATTATTGTAAGGAAAATATGAGTAATATTAAGTTTAACTATAAAACAAATATTTCAAATTTAATAACTAAGGTATATTTTTTAAAACTATATTTATTTGAGAATTTTTCTTAAACAATTTTTATAATGTTAATGTTATTATTAATATTATTATTATTATTAATATTGTTATTATTATTATTATTAATATTATTATTATTATTATTATTATTATTATTATTATTATTATTATTATTATTATTATTATTATTATTATTATTATTATTATTATTATTATTATTATTATTATTATTATTATTATTATTATTATTATTATATTGTTATTATTATTATTATTATTATTATTTTTTTTTTATTATTGGTTTTTATTATATTTTATTATTTTTTTTCTACCTATTCTGTTTGCACACCTCAATTATTCCCACCATATTGTATTTGAATATTGTTGAGTTACTTATTTTCCTACCCGTTGGGAGGGTAACTTACAGTTCAGCACATTCGATTAAAATCGCTTTTATTTATTTTGCTTTTTACGCATGTCACGTTATTTACGCATGTTGCAAACTTTCTCATCGATAAGAAAAACATTTTGTTTAGAATTTTGGCACAATGTTTTTTTTTGTCAAACTTTTAGAAAATATGAAAATATTGAAACTTTATGCTGTTAAAATGGTGAAAGTTTTGCAATTGCTAAAAAAATACTTGCACCCAAAAATTATAAGGCTAAAATAAGCTTCATTCAGTGCAATTTTAGTAGTGTAGGTTAAAAGCGGCACTATAAAAAAAGAAAAATCTGCAAAGTTTCATGAATATGTTGGATTAGATACAAAAATAGCAGTAATGTGTGAAAGTAGCAAAAAAAGCTTTTAAATAATAAACAAATACAAAGTAAAAAAATAATATAAATTGAATATAATCTTATTAAATAATGTAAACTCATAACTTTAAAGCTATCGTTATGTCGACAAAGAAAAAAAGGGGGAATCACTCGTAATAAACACATTTTTTTCTTGACAGTTGAAAATTACAGAAGTTGATTTAATTGCACTCCAGTGTCATCGAGTGAATGAGTATGTCCAAGTGAATGAATGATATATTTACACATATTCATTCGCATTTGAGTACATATTCGAAAGTCAAGCAAACACTTGAGACTTTTTGCTGCCTCGGGACTTGTCTGTCTTTACCATCCGCCCTTCTGTCCGTCTGTCTGTCTGTCTGTCTGTCTGCTTGTCAGTCATGTCTGTCTGCTCTTTGTTGTCTTACGTTGCTTGTCTGTTGTCGGATGTCGTAACACCGAAGCTTTTAATCCCACAGCTCTTAATCAGCGTCTCAATTAATCATGGCTCACATTCACGATTTGCGGCCAACAAAATTTTGATAAGAAAAATTGTTTGGAAAATTGCAGATCAAGTCACAAATTAACTACAGGACTAAGACTCAGCCGCATATTCAGCCGATCAGCTGTTGTATCTTTGTAGTCGGCACTCGACCAAATCCAAAGTCATTAAAGGGAAACAAATTGGTGCAGACTACACTGACAAACAAATTTTGGTAAGGAATTCATATAAGAATAGTAAGAAAACTTGATTTTTGCTTAAAATTAATTTTAATTGATTTTTGATTCACGTAGACTCATTTGCCTGCATGCAATTTAAATTATCGGAGTGTTTTTTTGAAGCCTATTTATTTTCAAAAGATATTTTTCAAATAAAGTCTTTAGTTAAAGAAGCCAACTGAAGGAGGCTTTGTTCTTATTCTAAAACCCTAATCGCTGATACTAAATTTTGTAACAAAGATTTGTTACTATTCTTCAACTGATTGTTCCTATGATAGCCTTTAAATATAAAGGTACTTAAATAACATTAAGTTCTGTTTGTAAGAGCTAAGTAAAAATATTGAATGGACGAACTTTTAATGAAAATTAGATTATACACTTTAAGAACTTCCTGCAGGTAAAATTGACATTAAAACATTCATTGATTTTCTAGACTGTTGACATCGATGTGAAATAACTACTTATATTTTCCACCTCGTCTTATTAGTTCTTAGACGTTAAGAAATAGAAATTAAAATAAATCACATTGAAGATCAATAATTTTTAAGAATTTATTATTAAACAATTGTTTTTAGTAGTGAGTGGCTTTATAAATTTAAGAGCTAATTAAATAATTCATTGAATATTGCTTTTAAGATAAGCCTTTGAAACCAAAATCTAGAACCTGTTTCCTCTGCCTTTTTTTTCAGTGTATGATCTGCTTTGTTGTTGCCACGAGCTGTGCGAATTTTGACGGAAACCAGTTTGTCTTTAACAAATGTGTGCTTCTGTTTTAAGCAGCTAAACTGCATATACCCTGTCAAATTAAAATGTCTAGGAGTAATTGAAAATCAAGTGTAAGATTTTCAGCTTTACTTAAAACATTTAGCAGCAGATTGTCAAGAAGTCTACTAACTGCAAACAAATTGATTTAAAATAAGTTATTAACCGTAGTCACGCCTACTCAGCTTCTTCGGCAAACACTTTGCAGGGTATTTTGCTTTCAAATTGCTGGCATTTGCCACAACTAATTCGCATCTGAATCTTTAATGCGCCAAATTGGCAAACCACATTATATGGCTTAATTATGCAAATCGTTGATGGGTGTTTAGAGCTGAAACTCTTGCAGCAAAAAGGGTCAAAGTGAAAGAGGCAATAAAAAAATATGCAGAAAATAATATAAACAAATAACACACACAAAAAGCATTTATAAATAAGTGTATATATATTTATATATAGCTACCTATATAGGTATTTAGATATATAACTGGATATTTAATTTATGTATAAACCGATGTGTACATCTACTTAATTAGCAGCGATTCCTAAATGCAATGCCAACTCAACATTCGATTTATTTTTATATGTTTATTTTCATTGTCGTTTAGCTAATAAATTAATTCCATTTTTAAATAGCATTTTTAATGGTTTTTTTAGTTATACATAAATATTTGAAGACATTTTGCAACTTTCTTTCGTTAGTGTTTGTATTTCCGTCATTAATTAATGTGCATAGCCAAGAAATGCAACTTTAATTTATACGAATATGAAAACGAATATGAATACGAATATGAATACAAATATGAATACGAATATGAATATAAATATGCAATTTAAACATACATTTTAACCATTATGCATGGTCTTAATTAAGTTATTCATTTTCATCTATGCAAATCTATTTGAAATAATTATCATAATTATTATTAATTATTATGCTTTTATCTCTTTGGGTTTGTATTCATCTTTCGGATCATTAAGAGGCGGCTTTATTAGCTGTCAAGCATCATTATCTAAACCAGTTTTCCATTCATAATCTATTGTTTTCATTTAATGATCTTTTAAAATCCAACAACATGTGGTATTTTAATACATATTTTATTATTAATCATTAACGTAATTAATAATAGCCCAACAGTAGTAGAACTCTTTTAACCCAATTAAATATGTTGACCTTTAGAGAAGTCACAAAAATTAGGAATTATTAAGGCTTTAACAAATTTTTAATTATTTTTTACTTTTTATTAGAAAATCCAATGAAAGTTTGGTGTCATTCTAATTATATATTTATACAAGAGTATGTTGAGTTTGTGAAAAGTATGTAACGGGCAGATGTAGGCGTGGTAGACGCCATAAAGTATATATATTCTTGATCAGCGTCACAAGCGGAGTCGATAAAGCTGTGTTTGTCTACCTGTCTGTCCGTATGAACTGACACATTTCAGAGATGTTAAGAGTTACATGTTAGAATTTAGTCAGTATCGACTCCATTTCTAGTTGGTCAATAGAAGAATTAATAAGCCAATAACTTCGAAAATGCTATGTCACAGTTATATACATTTTTGAACGCAGGTTGCTAAACAGCATTTATGAATTGTCATTAAAAGGTTGGGCAGCCAGGCCCCGTTTTCCGTAAACATTTAATCGATTTTCATATTTATATATCGATTATAGGACATAAATTCTTATCGCACACTATAATTATTTAAAAATCGTTCGGAGACCAATGAAAAATCCGACCAAAGTTAAGCAGATAACGCATTATCACTCGTAATCAGAGCTGAGATCACAATTAACTATTGGAGTGACTGAACACAAAATATTGACTTTAATCATCTAAATTAAATAAGATTATTTATTTCTGTTAATTATAACTATATATAAGTAAAGAAAACTGTTTTAGCTTACTCTCTTAATCTTATTATAAAGTCTCATTTGCAGAACTTGTCAAAATATTTTTAAACCTCATTAAAATTAAATCTTTCATACCTTTTTTTTTATCTTAATTTGGATTTGTATTACAAACGCTTTTTTTTAATAATTTAATTTAATTTATAATATTTATACCTACATATAAATTTTAAGCCTTTTTAGAAATATATAATAATTATATGGTTTATAAGATTTTTGAAAATTTTAAGGATTTTTTTTTTAAATTTTGTTGTTAATATCAGTAACCACTAACATTTTAAACCATTTCTTAAATTATTATTTTTTTTTTGTACAGGGTATATGGTAGCCGGTCACATAGATATGCAGCTTTCCTGCCCAGCGAAGTATACCCGATGTGAAAACTGGCACATTGCTCTCTTCAGACATCTATCACCTTCAATATGTGTGTGTTTGTGAGAGTGTGTGTGCGTGTGAAACTGGAACATCTTTGATTCAATCTATTGGAAACAGTTTGGGGTTAAAGCCGCAACAGCAGCTTTTTGGCCAATGAGGTCAACAAACTAGAGCAACAGTGCTTCAAGCAGTTTTCTGAGCTTACTTCATGCGGTTTGTGCCTGAACTTCAAATTAAAAATATTTCGACCAGTTTGCAAAAGCTTTTCGTAAGCTTTTTGGGACAACACTTTTATGGCTGCCTCAGTCGATAGGTCGAAAACTTTTATAGTTGGCCCAAAAGTTGTTCAAATGGATTCCACACTTAACGAGTAGCAGAATAACAGTAGAGAGTGCCAAATGTTAAATTAACATTAAACGAAACATTGGAATAACGAAACGTTACAGGTTGAACTAGCAGGGAAATGAACCACTGTATGAAAACAATGTTAATTTTGATATTTTAAAGTTATTTTATTAACTTTTTAGAAATAATTTTGTATAATTCACTTTTTTGGAACAGTACATTTTTTGATGATTTCATTTTAATATTTTAGGTAGAAACCTATTTAGTACTAAATCAATCAAATAAAGGTAATGCAAAATGTAATTTAATTATAGTATTTAACTAAAAAAATAATTTAAGTATAATCAAAAACTTTACGTTTTCTTACAATAAAGATTAAGTTTGTTGATTTTAAATAATATTAATATGAACTTACATTTATTTAATTAATATATTTAACATAAATTCATTATTAATTTAAATAGTAAAAGAAGCTTCTTGTTAAAAAATGTTTTTTTAATTATAACTATTTAAAAATTTAATTTGCTCTTCATTATGAAGAAGTATACATGTTCTTAAATACAGTCTGTCCTTAAAGCTTTTTAAAGAGTCCTAATTTTAAAATATATGTTTTTAAAGCAGATTTAAGCAGTACTTTGATAATTTTTTTTTTTTTTTGTCTACGTGTTTAATTCAATATATTAAAAATTTGTCCATTTTGTGCATTTGGGCGTAACGAAGCGGAGAAAACGGTTGGTGTGGGATGGCAAGAATAGATAATTTTTCTATTAAAATAATTTAGAGCTTTGCAGCTTTACATGATTCTTGTTGGGGTTTTACTTTTAATTTTATTTTTTTTCGCTCCATTTTCCTTCAGTGTCCACAAAATTGTTTTTTTTGTCTTTATCTTCTTCTTCTTATGTCTGCTGGCCTTTGTCAATAGACTTTTGCTTTGGCTTCTCGATTTTGCCAATGTTGCTTTATTGCTCATTTACTTAATTAAAAACTCTGCCATTGAGTCAATCGTCTCCCAACAAGCGTCTCCTCCCAACTTCCATGTGTTACAGGGAGTAACTAGCTAACTAGTTAGTGGAGCTAACTTAGTGTTAAGTACTAATTAGAACCTGCAGGTTTTAAAGTTGTGTTAATTTTGTATTGTGTTTCTGTTTTTATGAAGCTTTAAACCAAATTGGATTCTAAAATATGGAATTCCCTGGAGGTTTAGGCTGCAGCTTATATTTTTAAAGCCTTAAAACAAAAGCGTAGAGAAGCGACTTGGTTAATACCCTGTGGTTTTTGGTATAAAAGTGAGTAGACACGTTCAATGCGCTTTAATAGGGAGTGCTGCGTTTTCTTTAAAATATAATATAGTATCGTCAATCAAAATATTGAAAACAATTATCAATTATTAATTATTAAATTACTTATAGCGTATAACGTTGAATAAAACTGTCATAGAGCTTTAAGTTTTTAAACTTAAAAGTTTATGATTATTATTCATGATTATTATTCTTACTTAATCTAAAATGCCAAAATTATAAGTATATAATTTCATTAATATAAATGTACAAAACCTATTTGAAGGCAGGAAAGGCTGAAGATAAATAAGAAGAAGCGGAAGGACAAAAGGTTATAAAGTTAGAGTAAAATAGTAAAACAGCTGATTGGAGACAATGACAAAAAAAAGGGTGCGCCAGAAAGAAGTTACACAGCATAGAACTTTCCCGCTCAGAGTATCCCGCCAATTTCCAGGGTATTAGGTAGTTAACACCGCATTGCTAATAACGGCGCAGCCTACAGAACGAACGCATTGAGTCGCTTGGCTGCTTCACATAGGAGTAAGCACGTGGTTGCCGCAGCATAAAACGAAAGCCAAAGAAGCAGCAGCGAAAGTAGCGACAAGAATGCCAAGAAGAAAAGGCAAAAGCAAAAAAACCAAACAAAAAAAACCGCGACGAATGCGATGCGAGGGCAACGACGAAGGCGTAAATGAACGAAGGCGTTGCGTCGCAGCTGTCGCAGCCGAGAGCATTGCGATTTTATTTGTTTACATTTATTAACATTCCGGCAAATGTTAATTAACAGAGCGCCCAACAGTGCTGTCCAGCAGGCTGTTAGTGCAGATAGCGCCGTATGGATGGATGCTGTAGAGTCGGCAAAAATGCACGTGGCTGCCAACAGTTCGTTCGGCTTTTGGGTGCGATTAAGTTCGGATTGTCTCGTGTTTCGGCATCGCTACAGCTTAGTTGGAAATTCACATGTTCACATGTTTTAGTCCAAGCAGTGCAGCCAGGCGAGTCGCGTCTCCGTCTCCCAAATAGAATAAAAATATAGAAAAAAGAAAAATAAGAATACACACATACAAACACATACATATATACACATATATTGTCCGTGGTCGTGGTCGACGTCGCCGTCGTTGCGTCGTCGTCGTCGCCGCCGTCGCAGTCGTCGCCGTGTCTTGGTCGTGGTCGTAACTCTGTTTGGTGATGCTCGTGTGTTCAGTCGAGGTCGTGGTCTCGCATGAAGCGGTCGACATAGTCGCATCCCCATTAACGTTTTTTTAAACTCGAATCGCATCTTCAGTCAAAACACAACACACAACAATTTTTTGAACGTACTCCGTTGTCTCGGCTTGCCACGTGCCACGTGCCACAACAAAGCAAAAATAAATAAAGTCCGTAAAAATACGTAAATCGCGGCTCAGTCAAAGTCGACGCTGATTTTTTTTCCATAATTATAATTTTTTTTTTCGAGTGCATTACTTTGATTCACAACTTGTAATTTTTTTCTGGTGCAATTGTAAGTGAAATTCAACAATTATTTACCACATTTTCTTGTACTATTAAGCTATTTCCATTTCCATTTCCATTTCCATCTACAATTACATCTTATGTTACAGTATATTTGCTCTTGATGTTTATTGTCAAGCCTTGAAGTGAATGCCATTCAATTCCAATTAATGCGATGTCAAGCCTAATGACTTGCCAAAAGTATTTTAAGAACTCAAACTCAAACTCAAACTCGTACTTGAACTTAAGCTCCTCCTTCGATTCCGATTCCGTTTTTAAATCCGATCTGTACCCGGCTCAGCCATAAACTCCAGCTCAGTTCAGACTCCGCCTGTCATTAAGAATTGTGCTTAATTTCATTTTCGGACCAAAACTTTTTGTACAAGCCCCCTCTCAAAAAAAAACCAAAAAGAAAGCAATTAAAATAAATGTAATTTACGTTGGCGAATCGACAAACCCCAAAAATATGGTGCGTATTTTCCCAAAACCAAAAATTAAACTTATTTCCGTTGAATTAAATGTTCTCAAGTTTTCTTTCCATTTCCATTTTGCTTGAGATTTTAAAATGCTTTCAAATTAGCGTTGCCTACTTTTCGGCTGCCTAAAAGGGGTTCCTAATTGTTGTTTTAGGCGAGTTTCTGCCTGTTATACAAATTACAACTAAAACCAATTCAATTATATGCATTAACTGAAATATTTGCTTAACAACCTTAAAAATAAAGACTCAACTTTTCCCTTTGTCTCCAAAATTCTTTGGACATTTGCATAGCATACTTATTGGCTCGTTAAACAGTTTCTAAATTGTTTTTGTAAGTGAAACAATTTTGCTGTAATTGTTGTAAAAATGCTGGACAACAGCTCCGCGGTAATCCCGTAATTACTCAAATTAAGCCGCATTGTGAATTATCTACTTAATAATACAACATTTCAGTTATTAACTTTTTAATTAAACTAAATTGACCACTGTTGGTTGCAGATTTTTAACAAGTTGTTAATTATTTGAAGCTTGTTGGAAGAGTGTAATAGTTGCGTGTTAATAACTCTTGTGTTGGTGGTAAAATTTAAATACTGTAGTTTTTAATGGCAAATTTGAGTACTCATTCAAACCATAGGGAAAATGCAAATGAAGCGCTTAAAAATAAGTAAGTGTAGAAAAATTAATACAAACATGTGAAATGAACAATGCTTCAATGTGTAGTATTTTTAATAGAATGTCTTTTTTTACTAAAGAAATAAAAGTGGTTAAGATAGAAGATATTTTTAAAATAATATAAATTATAAATATAAGGAAATACATTTTTGTTTTTAATTTAAAGACTTATTCCTACCTGCAGTTTCAATTAAGTATGTGAATTATAATACTTATTTTTAGCTTTTTCCACAACAGATTATAAATTTATAGGCAGGATTGAAACTAAACTTTTAATTTCTAGCACATAAATTAAATTTCAAGATGCTGTTAAAACAAATTAATGTTTTCAATACTTACGGCAGAGTTTTTATTTTGGTTTTTGCCCATTTTATCAATAGCCCACGAAAGTGAAATCGAGTAAAGTTTCGAGTTCTTAGCAGCGCCTAAAAGCAGGCAATGTAAAGTAATTAGAAAAAAGGCAGTTAATTTAAAAACATTTTGAAATCGCTGGCGAAACTGAAACTGAGACGAACTTTTTAATTGTTTGCAGACTAAGTAAATGTTGGGCGTGCAGGAGTGGCAGGAAGAGAGAAAGAGGCAGGGAGAGACAGGGAGAGGGAGAGATCTCATGCTATAGATATGTATGTTTCCACTTCTACTTAGCAGTCAAAATGCAATTACGAATTTTCATGCAAAAAGAAAAGGGAGAAAACATAAAAAAAGGCCAAAGAAAAACAAGTGAACAGAGAAAAGAAAACAGAAGAAAAAAATAGAAATTAAGAAGAGAAAATAAGACACCAAACTCGTAATTTTATTCGTTGAATGCTTTTTAATTGCATCTATTCATATTTGATATTCGCACTCATATTTCTCTGCTACTGAAGAGAATGGAGACAGGTGGTGAGCTATATGAATGCTGAAGTGGCAAAGTGAAAAGCTGGCATTATTTTTCATGTCAACAGATTTTCATTAACGCTTCAATTTCATATGATACAATTTTAATGGGCTCTAATTGCTGCTGCAATGAAGAATGCATTAAATTCAGACTACCCATCAGTTTGTCCATCCATCCAGCAGTCCATTCATCCATCCATTCATCCGTTCATCTGACTGTCTGTGGGCTAATGGATGTGATTAAGATTTTTAATTGCCGCCGAGCGGGAAAAACAAAATTCGCGTGTAGTTTCCACCAGTGAAAAACTTCAATTGAAATTCTAAACAATCTGAATATTTATGTATCTCCATTTCTATTGCTATTTCTATTTGTGTTTGTGTTTGTGTTTGTTTTTGTGTGTCTCTTTCTGTGCTTGTCTGTGTGTATCTGTATCTTAGTTGTTTTGTTTGCCTTTGTGTTTGTGTTTCTTAATTAAATTCCTTTTGTACTTGCACATTATTCACAGCATTCAGTTTGCAAAAATGATTAAAATGTTTTATTCCTATTTTATTTTCTAATTCTCTCTTTTTGTTGCTGCTCATTTCAAGTTCAAGTTAATTTTTCCCCAACGGACTTAGAAATCCTTCAACTTGTGCTTGAACTACTTGTGAATTATAACGGTGCTTTAGGTGCTCTCTGTGAGCCTTGCAAAATATTTGCTACTTGAAAACATTTGTCACGACAACTGTTGTTTGAGTTATTTTCTGCGGATTTCTTAATTGCACTTTGATGCTGGTTGCTGTTACAGCGCCTGTCAGTTGCATAGAAACACCAAAAGTTTTTGTGGGCACTTAAAAGTTGTGAGTTTATTGCTTATTACAAAAATAATAAGAGACTTTTGCATATTAGACTTGATAAGACATTTTTGAATATTTGTTATAAATTTGTATAAAATTTTGTGTAGAAAAAAATAAAAATGTATAAAAATAAATAAATTAAAATAAAATAAAAATAGTAAGTATATTGAAAAATTATCACAGATATTTAATATATTTTTATGTGATAATAGCGTAATTGTTTGAAAGATTAGGTTCCCTTTTGTATGGGAGTTTATCCCTTTTTTTACGAGCTACTTTTTACCAACTTTGTATTCAGAAATAAATTGTTAAAAAATTTGATAAAAATTAAAGCTGTTTATTGTTGTTTTATATGTTTATTTTGGTAATTATTGTTTTTCAAGTTAACAATTTTAAATACTGCCCAGAATTTTAATCAAATCGGTATTAGTTCAGCGGTCACTCAGTTACTTTAGTAATGTAATAAAACAAATATTTGTTATAAATTTGTCTCTAAAAATTGCTGCTAAAAATAGTTAGGGTACTGGAAAATTTTCTACGCTTTTGATTAGGCTCACTTTTGTTTGGAAATTAATCACTTATTTACAAGTTAATTTTCCCCTGCTTAAATATTTTTACCAACTTTGTATTCAGAAATAAATAGTTATCAAATTTGATAAAAATTAATGCTGTTTATTTTGGTATCTATAGTTTCTTCAAGTAACAATTGCCTAGAATTTCAATTAAATCGGTATGCAATTTGTAAGTTCAGTGGTCACTCAGATGCTTTGGAAATGTAATAAAATAAATGTATATAAATAAAACTTGCAGATATTTGCATTTATCACTGGCAATACTTCACATTTTTGAAGAGTCTTTACAGTTCATAAAGAAATCATTTTATATATATTTTCAATATAATTGAATCAAATAAATAATTTAATTAGTGAAATATGTGAGTTGTTGAAGGAAACACTTTGAATTTTTACTCGAAAAGATGATGAAATTGATACTCGAAGTTTCGAGTGGAAGCTTGAAATTCGTTTAAAAATTCGCACACGACAATTAAGCAGGCAAAAATTAAAAACAACAATGAATACAAATATGCATACGTGTATCTATATAAATCGAGAGTCCTTTCGGCTGTTGGAATCGCAAATGAAATTAATTTATGAAAATACGAGCACCTCTCACTTCCCTTTTCCTCTTCTCTTTACTTCTCCCCTTCCTTCCTTCCTTCTGCCTAACGTTCAAGCGGCTTTTACCCGCATTCGTTAACAAGTATTTGCTTTTTACAGGGTAAACCCACTAACCATTGCGACCCGTCTCTCACCCCCAACTCCCTAACCGCCCCAACTGCCTCCCTCAGTTGCTGCTGCTCATCAATGTAGCCAAGAGTTGGGGCTATGTACCAGGAAACCCGCATCTCCATACACTCTGTACTTTGGTACTAACGTGTATTTGTTAGTTGGCTGCTTGACTGTTTCTGCTTTTGCTTCAGCTTCAGCTTCAGCTTTTGTTTGTCTGACTGTTTGTTGTTATACTCGTTACAGCCTGCGCTTCCAGGGTATATATGTTTAGAAAATGAGCCTAACAATCTTAAGCAAGCAATTGGTAAAATGATTTAAGCTAATGCATCTTAAAAGAAGTCTTTTAACATTTTTCCATCTAACAACAAAGTTCTTCCATTAAGGAGTTGAATTATTTATGCCACAAACCGTTGTCGTTTATTAATAGTTTCCAATTTGACCCATCGACTACTTAAAATCCTAATTAGTTCAAGTCCAATGCAAACTTTTTCGATTTGTTAAAGTTGTGCAACTGTTTTGTGCTCCCAAAAATTTACTCCACTTCTTTGGCTGCAGAACGCTGATTTTATTAATGTTTGATAATTTGTTTTTATTTCATGAAGTTAAATAAATTTTTCTCCACATAAAGTTTGCATAATTTTTAATAATTGAATTAAAAATGATAATAAAATTGTTAATGAACAGTTTTCACTTTTTTTAAATTATTTAAAATATTTTTAAATTGATTGCCGGGTATTTTGAGGTAGTGCTTCAAACTGTTGTTGTCTGTTGCCTGTGTTTCTTGTTGTTGTTGCCGCTGTTTGACTACAATTTACGTCATTCAGCCGCAAACATTTGCACTCCTCTTCCTGCGTCGTTTGCTACAATTTTCCCCCCTTTACCCCCCCTTGGTCACAGCCCTTTTTAGGGCTTACCAAAAACAATTTGGCCTACAGGCGTCCACCTGGTTCACGCCCACTGTGCGCACTAACGCCTGTACATACATAATTAAGGCGTGTTATCCTTGTTGACTTTGTTATTAATCCACTCCAGCAAATTGTTGTTCTTTTCATAATGTTGTTCTTGTTCTTGCTGTTGTTGTTGTTGTTGTTGTTTTTTGTACACTTTGTTTTGCAATTCTTCAGCGCCACTTTTCTCCTACTCGCCCTAAATCTCTTAGGCCTTGCAGCTGTCTCTGGTTTTACTAAACTCAGACTTTCTATTTTTTAGTCACTCTTTTGTTAATACTCCTCTCCCTCTCTCTCTCTCTCTTTTCATCTCTTTCTGTCGCTCTTAGTGCTTGCGTGTAGAAAGGTTTCAAATTTTATTATGCGGAAAAAGGTTAATAAATGGAATTTTCAAGTTGTTAAATTGTTTATTTAGGATGGCCTCAAACACACGCACACACACTCCACACACCACGCTCTACACTCTCCCCACACCCCTACACACACATGCACTCCTTATGTGCCTTCGCTCACACATTTTGCAGCATTTCCGCTTCCGTCTGATATTTTTCCTACTCTTTTTTTTGATCCTGCTTGGAGGCTCTGCATTTTCATGTTTTGCTACGCATTTTCGCAGATTCCACTTTTTGCCAGCTTTCACTGTGTGTGTTGTGTGTGCCCGCATGTGTGTGCGTGTGTGTGACGTGTGTATGTTAAAATATTTTTTTTGTATTTCAACTACCTAAACGGAAGGAAGCTGCTGGCATATTTTGACACGTTGACATTTTACGGGTATTATTATGATACCCTAACAGTAAACTAGAGTGCACTCGACTATAAGAATACTCTGCACATACAAAAGCATTGAGCTTGAAACATACTGAAATGTTTTATGCTAAGTTCAGTTTAATTTGAGTAACATTTGATTGTTCGGAAAACCCTGTCGATATTTCCCAGACTGAGTCTAAGCTTTAACAAAGTGATTTTCAATTGATGTTGTTGAAAATCTCCCAAGCTAGAATACCCTTTAAAAAAGGAAAAGGTGAGCGTATTAAATATGATAAGACATTATCTGTTGTGTGACATACTCTTCTTTCACTTCCCCTTGACTGCTTCTGCAGCTACTTGTTCATATTCATCGAAGTATCTTTTGACTTGAAGGTAAATTTAAGCGCAGTTGAGCTTAAATCTACACACACACTGACATGCGAGTGAAAGGCGTGCAGTCTAGCGTGCTTTATGAGTCCGGTATCAAAAAAAAAAAAAAATATACTTATAAATTGCAAAAAATAAGAAGGAAAATCCCCCGGACAGTTGAAAGCAATAACGGCAGTTTTCCTCCTTCCTTACGCTATGCTTTGACTTTCACTGTTTTCCACTTTTCCACATTATTTTCCCTCTTTTTTGGTACATGGCAACCAGAGCTTAATTTGAGGCAGTCACTTGCTTTTTAATAAATGCTTCATTTTTATGCTCGAATAGGAGTAAAAATTGGAATATGTAAGTGGGAATGTGTTGAGAAGTGAATACGTAGCAGTAACAGGCGCAGGACTAAAGGTCAAAAGCAGAAAAAAGGCTGGGAATTGGATGCAGGCCAAAACATGATGAGCAAGTGGTAGAAGAAGGGGCGTATTTCAAGCACGCACAGAAATAGGAGTAGCTACTGGGCTAGGAAGAGCAGCATTTGCTCAAGAGAGCACGAGAAATGCGAAAACAGGTAGAAGGAGGAAACATTCAGGCGTTGGAAAAGGACTTGGTAATAAGATGGGTAATAGGTAGGTAGTTAATAATAGTAGTATCGACTTGAAGTAAGGATGTGGTTAAAGGAGAATAAAAGCTGATATGAAGAATGAAAGGTAAATTGGAAACTAAGTAATGTACCCAATAGAAGCATTAAAAAGGGCTAGAAACAGAGGTAGAAAGTCAGACTGAACTATAGAACAGTTTATTTTATTGTAATATTTTATTAGTTTTATTATGCTCATTTGTCGACTCAAAAGTAAGTTTTGTAATGCACTAAACTTGATGTAAAAGGTCACATTTATTCGATATTATAATTATCCCACGACTTGATTAGTTTTAATAAGTGAAATTTTTTAGTGTGCCTCATTCCATATCAAATTAGAAAGGCTAAAGTCGAGCGTACCCATTTGCTTCAAACAAACATTTTATGAAAATATGTTTTTTTTTACAATTTTCGTGGCGGTAAGGTGACGTAGCACCAATTTTAAACCTACTTGATCTGCCTGACATATAGACGGACTTTCATTTCGAAGTTCTAGCTCCTATAGTCTCGAAGATCCAGGTGTTCATCCGGCCTGCGGACGCAGAGACAGACAGAGAGATAAGCTTACATCGCTATACCCGCTCGTATGTTGACGCTGATCAAGAATATATATACTTTATGGGGTCGGTCACGCCTCCTGCTGCCTGTTACGCACATTTCACATCTGACATACTTAATAGACCCCTCTACACTTTTTTAGATAAAAAAGCTAAGTAATATATAACTAATTGACGGGTAATTAAATCTATTACTTACTTAATAACATGGTTTAATATTAAATTATAGAAAACATATATTTTTATTGGCAGCTTTGTATGCTTTTTGTCCTTTTGGACTGGAATATAAAGGGTATCTCCATGCCTAAAATGACAACTGTTATTATTTGGTTTTCTTAATTTTCCTTTCATTTTCCATATACGTGTGCACTATTTGCTGTTAATTAGTGGCTGGCTTACCAGTTGCCCAACTGGAGACTGGCATAAATGTGAGAAAAAGGAACGAAGAGAATATGAAGTAGGAGTAAGGTCGGAATGACGGGAAATGGAGTCTAGGGTAGAGGGCAGAGGCCTTGGGAACTTTTGGCCAACTGCAAAATCCGCTTGCTTGCCTCAGATAATTTAATTAAAAATAGCAACCATTTGATATCAAACCAAATTGTACGCACAACACAACAACAACAAATAGTGGAAGGGGAAGGGGAGGAGGAGGTAGAAGAAGAACAACAACAATTACAGCAACAACAACAATAAATGACTTAGCGCCAAGTTGCCCCCAAGGCAAATGCACTGAAGTGTTTTCACCGTCTCACGCTCCTGTGCGTTCCTTCTCTCTCTCTCTCTCTCTCTCACTTTCTAAGACGCTGTCTCTATCTTATTTCGGATCGAGGCGCGAGAATTCATTAAACTTTAAAGCATAATGAATACTCAACTCAACTAAACTCAACTCAATTCAACTCGAAATGTTGAAAGACAACACAAAACCGCGTGTGGAATTCTCAAGACCTAAAATTTGACTCCAACTCCAACTCTGACTTCGACTGCGTTTCCAGTGCCAGCTCCGATTTAGACAGAGACCAAAATTTGCCACACGGCTATTGCTTTTGGTTTTGAGCTTTTAGACCCGGCACTTGCAACATAAGAGGGTTAACAAAGTTTGTAGTAAATTAATTGTAATTTGCAATGTACAAAATATTATTTATGGCAAACTTATAGCTATATTTTGTGTGCCAATTTAAAGCTAAGTTTTTACTGAAAGTTAGCAAACTGTTGTGCCTCATATGTTGGCTACAGGGTCTGCTACAGCCGATATCGCTTTACAAACTACTGCAACTAGTTAAGTTTTGGTTTTGGCTTTGGCTTTTTAGGTTTTTTCACGCCGTTTGTGTGTCCATGCCCCATGGCTTTGCCCAGTCCAAAAGCCATTTCCCAGGTGGCATCCACGAGTGGCAAGTGTCTACTATTTGGAGTGTACTCGTATCTACCTGGCTTTGGCACCTGCTCACCACTTGGCGGCACATAATCAGCACAGTTTATGCTGTCGCCAGTTATGATTGCAACCTGTTTCTACCCCCAAAAGCTTCTTGCACATTACTACACCTATTCTTTCTCTTTTCCCCCTTTTTGAACCCCATCTCTTTCGTTCACTCGCCTTATCTCACTGTTTATACTTATGCCTTCTGGCTGCCTTTTGCACACGCTTCAACAATATAAACATAATTTACAGCAAGTAATAATCATAAGAAGCAGGTAAAAGTGCGAAGTGCAAAAGCGAAAAACGAGAAAAATAACCTGAAAAGAAAGAAAACACAGTGAACAAAAATGAAGTAAAACAAATTGAAAATATGAAGAAAAATCCCAAAAAGAAAAACAGGTACAATGTTCAAGCTTTGACACGGCTTAGGAAAGTCGAATTTTTAGTGCACTTTAAAAATAAATTTAATAAAGTTTGAAGTTTACGTTAGTGGCAGTTACAGTCGTTTAAGCTAAGTAGCTTAATTTAATTTCAATTAGTTTTAAATAATTTTAAATACATCACTTCATAATAATTTATTTTAGGTCTTTATTTAAAGGGCTTAGTATTATTTTTTAAATTATTAAAATATATTTATGGCTAACAGTAATTTCAACTTATTAAAAACGTGTATTATCTACAAAACGATGAGGGTTTGGCTTAACATTGTAGTTTTATTAAATTTATTTCTCAAGTATAAATAATAAAATTTTAAATTATATGGTTAACATTTTAACAAATTTATTTTCTGTGGCTAATTTTTTGGATTCATGTTTAATAGTAAAGTCTGTAGTAAAATAATTTCTAATTATTTTATTCAATTTTATTCAATTTATAGAAAACTCTTTGGTTTCAAGAGAGGTTTATATTTAGAAAAAATGAACATTCTAAACATTCAAATGCTTAAATATTTCTAGTACCCTTCAGCCTAATTCCTCAGTTGTTCAAAAGTTTAATCAAACGAATCAAACTGCATGGAAACATTCAATGAAATACAGCTTGAATACAGCGAAAAAATGTAACATATTTTGCCATCAAAAAAATTGTTCAAGAGTTTCCTGTTTTTGCATTTAGCTTTCAGCATTTTTCTGTTTTCAGTTGTGCGTTTTCAAATTTCAACTGTTCATTTTGCTGCTGCCGTCATAAAGCCAAAAATAACAACAGATGAGAGAGGCAGGGAGAGCAGCAGGGGTGTGCGGCGAGGAAAGGGGGTAAAAAAAGGCGGGAAGTATGACCGAGTGGCACTTTAATAATTGAAGGCGTATACGCGATATGCGCACTTTTTAGTTACGTTAACGTTACGCATACGCCGCGTCGTACGCCAGCATTTTTATTTCACATACAATTTGCATTTTGTGTGTGTAAGGGAGAAAGATAGAGAGTGAGGTAAAGGGAGAGAGAGGGGAGAGAAAGAGGAAGAGATGGAAGTTAAGTTCTGTTTATTCTTTGGGGAACAATCTCTGAATCATCGCTGTCCACATCCATCCAAACACAACAGTGTCCTTGTAATCATCATTACCAGCAGTATTGTCATCATCATTATCAGCAACAGCATCATTATCATCATTATTTGGATCATCATTTGGATTGCTCTGCTCTTAATTGTGTGGAAATAAGCGAGTGAGTGGCCTCCTTCATCGCAAGTTAATTGCGGGCTTTTGAGTCATGTGCCCATATTAAATATGCATGTGAGGACACTCCGAATGAGCATAGGGAAAGGGAATGGTTAAGGAAATGAGAAACAGTGAGAGAGACAGAGAATGAGAGAGAGAGAGGAAGCAAGTGCAAATGGGATTGTCCTGATCACAGGACACGTTGCAAGTAAAGGCACTTGCCTCGCAATTCGCTTAATTATGCATGAATTTACTTAGTTGCCTTTCGCGAAAGATACTCCCAATTATACAAGAACACGGCCGAGATGCTAACTGTCTAAGCGAGAAAGGCAGACACTGAGTTGAATAGGTAGGCGGCTACGACTCCACAACGCACCTCTGCATACAAACAAGTAGAATCATGTGCTAAATATGCGGATTATAGCAGATCACATGCCACATTTTCGTGGCACAGTCAGCTTTACAAGTTAAACTGCGCAAAATATACCCTGTAATTGTTGTCTACTCTTTTGATCAACTCCACATACCCGTCTACAAAGTCTGCGTTTTTTTTTCAACCTCGAACATCGAACTCTTGCCCCCACCGTTTTTTCGTGCGCTTAAAAAAGCAATTTAAGTTCTCTGAAAGCCCATAAAACGCAGTTAAAATAAAAGTTTCTCCCTATTTTTCTCGATTTGTTTCCGCAAAAATGTTCAACGTTTTGACTTTGCTGGGAGCTTCCGCACGCAGGTCAATAGCCAAATTGCCAGATAATCCCATTAGTTTCCCTCTTTGTCGCAAACGCCTTAACAGTTTCACAGCAGTTAAAGTAAAATAACAATTAATTGAAAGTACATTGCATTTTTTACAGGGTATATTTGTCGTATACATCGAAAAAAACAAATATTTGCTCCACTCTGCAGACATTTGCAATAAATTAAATAACGTTTTTCTCTATTTTAGATTGTGCGTAATTATTTCGTGCCCCTAAAAGTATGCAAAAAATTCGCCTTTGTTAAAGTTTGAAAAAACTTCTTGGCATTGAAGTAAACCATATTAATTCGGTGTTATGTTTGTCTTATACACTTTTTAACTTGAACATCACACACGTTCGCAATAAACTATTACACTCTTCCATGCCTAATTTTAGTTCTCTGAGCTATTGACTATTTCTAAAATTAGCCCTAAAAAGTATGCTACAATAGTTTGCCTTAGTCACTTGGAACAAATTTGGATTTGGAACAACCTTTATTAATTCGATTTTGGCTGCTAATAGACCGTTACAAACGGCCCTAATCCAATTTCAGCTTTAAACTTTGACAGGACAATTGGCAACGCTTTAAACTTAGACAATGTTAGTTTTGTTATATGGAAAGCGTGGGTTTTTGAATTGGCACAGCAAGCACAACTGACAGCTGTGTGTGAGTGTACGCGTCTGTGTGTATGTGCGTGTGTGTGTGTATTCACAATTGCAGGCGACAGGTGGAGGCAAATAAATAAATTCGTGCTGTAACTTGTTGTTGTTGTTGTTATTGTTGGACTCGTTAGTATTGCCGTAAGTTGCCCCAGGCATGACCACATGGAATATTACTCATACGCTCTATTAGCCAGAGACAGACAGAGAAAGCAAGAGACGAAAAGTTAGAGAAAAGAGGGAGAGAGAAGGAAATGGAGATAGCTGTGTGTGCTTGCTGCGTTTGCTGAATGCTTGTACAATTCTATGTGTGGTATTTGAAATTGGTTGTCGCAAAGGTTTTTGGCCAAGAGATGCTGCCCATAAGAGTATCATTTGTTGTTATTCTCGTTGTTGTTGCTATTGCTGTTGCTGTTGTTCCGTTACCCAAGTGCCAAACGAAGCGTGGCAACCTCAAAACGTAAATTTTAACGTCCTTGACATTTTATGCCGTTTGCCGTTTGGATTCCAAAAACCACGACATGTCCCTGCTATCGAGCACAAACTGTCTATGTATATTATATAAACATATGTATATATATATATATCTGTTGTTATATATATATGTGTGTGTGTATTTTTAACTTGTATCGTTAGTGTAAGCTCCATTTGGCAAGCTACGTCAATTAATTCTTCAGTTTTCTTCTCTTTTATTTTTTAAGTAAAACTAGTTAATAATTAAGCCAACCCAAAATGAAAAACGGACGCTGAGACAGACACATATTGGCCTAAAGATTACTGGCAATGCCCTTCCAATCCTCACACACCTTTCCCGTCGCTCTGTTAAACCGGGGTCGTCATTCGGATGGAAAAAGGTCAATGCACAAGACTTTACCGTTTGCAGCCATTGTTCGTGTTACCTTTTTTTCGTTTTCATTTGTGTTTTCGTTTTGCCAACAGGGGCTCACGAAAATAAAAAATTTTGTGACACAAATTCGATTTGCAAAATCGGGCGAACCTAAAGCCTAAAACCTGAATCACAACCTGCTGTTGAACCTAAGCCCAATGACCGTGTGGAAAATCCATGAAGCGATTGCGTTCCCTGATTACGTGAGACAAAAAAGGTTATGCCATTGACCCAAGACAAGCCCCAAGCGAACCCCCAGACAGACGCACACACACTGACATACTCACACGCTTACCAAGCAGGTACACTGCTAAAAAATTTCTAAAATTAAATGTTCATGACTTAAAACTTCGATTTTGTGACTTAACTTTTGGAGACTAAAACCTTTGATTTTCTTTTATAACAAGCTTTTATTTCCATGACCTCATACACTTAATTTACCAATTTTAGTTTTAAAAGACAATTTTAACTTATGTATTAATTAAAAATATTACACTAATAAACATATATTTATTTGCTTAGGCACATTTATTTTAAACAAAAATATAATAAAGGTTAATAGACAATATGCGCATATTTTTTGACAATTCGACTAAATTTTCCTATAAATTATTGTAAATTATAAATAGCAACAACTAATCAGATTTAAAACATAAACAAAAATATTTTAAAATTAATTAAACCTTAGTTTATTTTAAGGAATTGTTATTTAATTTTGAGCAGTGTAGAATTATGTACACATTTCTTCTGTATAGTTTTCTTACTTATTTGTTTGTACATATGCCACAAATTGTATCTTAATATAAGTGGGTGTGTGTGTGTGTGTGTGGGTGTGGGCGTGTGCTTGTGTTACATAATAAATGCAACGATTTACAGTTAATCTGCACATTTCATTCAACGAATGAATTTCCAATTTGAATTGGAACATTTCTAAGTCCCTGGCACAACAAATGTAACAAAAATTGACTTGGCCCCAAAACTAAGCTCGAAGGTGTGTGTATCCATCTCCCTCTCTCTCTCTCTCTGTCTCTTTCTACCTTTAGCTGTCCCTATTTTTTGTAAATCTCTGTTGATTCTACTTTGTTTGCGATCTAAAGTCAACAAGTTTTGTAGCTTTTTTTTAGTGCTTGACCCCAATTTAATTTACACCTCAATTTTGCAGGCTTAGAAAATGGCAATTTTGGTTCTGTAATCAGTTTGATTTACTCTTACGAGTCTAAAATATTGACTACTCAGGCTACGCATAAAAACTGAAGTTTATTTAGTACATAAAACAGTTGGCTAAAAAATTGATCAGTTGATTAAAATTTACTGTTAATAAAATATTTAAAAAACTAGCAAATGCTACTTCAATTTAATTAATAAGCCAATTTATATTAATTAAGCCATGTCTGTAATACAGCGTTTATTGGCAGTAGCTTATAATTTAATTAAAATATAAAAATACATTTTGTGGCACAATTTAATAACTAATAAATAAAAATGTATTCAAGAGCTTAATTAGTTAAGCCTTTGGGGAGCCTCAATTTATTCTGAATGCCATCAGTTTTAACTATAATCACAGTAGCAGCTTATTAACTCTTTTGAGTTAAGCAGTTTAGTAAATGTTCATTAAACATCATTGGGCAGGAATTGAGATAAAATATAGAGACTCAATTCTAAAAAGATTCCGATTTTTTGTATTACTTTGTTAGTTGCTTCAAACTTAAAGTCCCTTCAACTTTGTTTTGTGACTTAGAGGAGATCAGCTAAAGAAAAAGGGAATAATTTGGAATGCATAATGCTTGCGGTTTGTCTGTCTGTCTGTCGCTTTGTTAGCAGTCCCCTTGATTGCCCCTTTGTGTTGCAGCTGTTGCATGTTGTTGTGTCCTCTTTGATAAGTCAGCTGCGGTCGCAGCTGTCGCTGCCAGCATGCAATGAACAGTAGAGAGAGAGAGAGAGAAAGAGAGAGTGAGAAAGATACATAAAGCGGAAGGTATAGATAGATGGAGTTGGAGAGTGGGAGAGTGGGCGTAAAGGGTACAAATGGGGCGGGGAACGCAACGCAGCGTAAACAGCCATCAATCATTTCGTCAAGCAGTGCATGACTGACATGCAGCCCAGACAAAACCAGACCAGACCACAAACAATACATCAAAAAATAAAAGTCTAGTGCAGAAGTCAACAAACGAGTGCAATCAACTGTTATAAGCCCTGTAATTAAAAAATATTATTCTTATTTTTGTTTTAAATAAATTAAAATAAATACAAATAAAATAAAAATAAATTTATATTTGAGTACGAAAATAATCTTAGATTCTTGATTTTTGGTAACAAGTTGTAAATTAAATTATTTTTATAAGTGGCTAAACTAAAATTGCCTGTTGCAGCGCAATTTTTTAGGTACCCATTTTATTGCCTAAGTACAGGGTTTGAAAAGCAGGCAATGAGCATCAAAAACCACCGATAGACGATAGAAAACAGTAATACGATTAACAAGTGCAGTGTTAAAAAACTATTTAATGATCCTATTTTATTTTTAAACTTAAGAATTTTTGAGACACGTGACTTATGATTCAGAACACAGCACACGAAAAAACTCCGTACCTTCTCAATGCCGTTCACATTTCCTTCTTGAGTAATGCCTTGCATTTTCATGCGTTTCTCTCAGTGTACAATTTTGTTTTTACTATACCCGTTTCTCTAAAATAAGTAGGGTATGCTGTAGTTGTTAGTTCCTATGAGATATTTTCAATTTTAATAGTATTAATATTAGTTTGATCAACATCAATTAGTCCATCTGCTCGTCTGTATAAAACCAAAACTATAATCAGTCAGAAAAACGCTTTAAATTAGAATTTTATGCTTAATCACACATTAGTGGGTATTCTGCATTCATCAGTGGCCTATGTGAATCTTTAGTGTTTTTTGCCTTTTATTTTCAATTTCGATTACCGCCTCCAAATACTAACAAAAATGTTTCCTTAATCCGAAAGAGGACTCATGTTTTGAATGTGCGCGCTCCCTTTCTCACATACTGTTCCACATTGTGTGCTGCATCTCTTTCACTACATTTGGGTCTCTGTCTGTCTTCCTCTTTTTCTCTCTCTCTCTCTCTCTCACTCTATCGGTGCCTCTGTGTGTTGGCAATGTTGTAAAAAGTTTTATTTGTCGCTGATTTGAGTATCGAGGCCAAACGCCTATATGCGGTACTCCGTGCTTGTATGTGCCCTCTTCCTCCCTCTCTCTCTCCCTCTCTCTCCTTCTCTGTGTCTCTTCTCTTCTCCTCCCTTTCTTCTGCACCATTTCATTGCTTTCTCGTCTTTACCCTCTTTGTTTATTTCATTCAAAGCACAAAACAAAAATGCAAAGTAATGCAATTTATCTGAAAACTATGCTAGGCCACACCCACTGCTCCTGCAACTCTCCCGCCCCCAACCGCTGTTTTTCTACTACTGCTCAACAGAGTGAAGCAAAAGCAACAGTAGCAACAACAACAGTAACAACAACAACAAATGACATGATGCTGAAATTACATTGAGGACGTTACTAGAGAGCGTTCCTGCAACAACAACAACAAGAACGACGAAATTTTTAATGTTTTATGTCACAACCATTTCAATTAACTTTAGTCAGCAGAGCTAGTCAGATAATGGGTATTATACGAGGCCTCATTCTGATACCACACGTACATAGAGCCAAAAAAAAAAACAATTTGATTAAATCGAGCATATAGATAGGCATAAAGATGGGCATATATGTAGATGGGCATATAGATGGGAATATAGATGGGCATATAGATGGGCATACCTTTATAAAGATACAAAATTCTTTACTTGGGAATAGCATTTTGTTCAAAGGATAAATGACAAAATAAATGATAAGCGGCATCAAAAATTAGCATCAAATCTGGCTCAAAGATGGCTATGGATTTGGAGATTTTTTTTAATTTTTCCCTTTTTTGTTTAAACTTAATTTCTTTAATTTATTCTTTTATTTTAATTTTACTGTTTTTTCTTTACAACCTGAATTAAACTGTTTAGAATATTTACAAATTACAAGTTACAAGTTACAACTTTATGTTATAAGTGATACAGTAGATGATGGTTTGCATCCACATCCAGATGTGAAGTCATATAAGCATGAAGTTCTCATTATGACAGGTCGGCAGCTGAGTTCTTTGAGCAAATTTTTTTTTCCCAAGTAAATTTGGATAGTTACAGAATGGCTTTAAAATTCATTGAACCATTTAGTACCATTTCTATAAATATTTCTGCTATCAATTTAAAATAATTTTGGTGTACATATTACATTTAATATATTTTATATTTGATAAGATTTCAAATTTAAATTATGAAAATTTCAAAAATTTCTGCTGTTCAAAATTTGAGTTTTTTTTTTAATTGTTTCCTACAATTTGGCAAGAAATCTGGGAATTATTTTTTTATGGCCTACAGTGGAAGAGGGAAGGGAGCAACGGGAGTCACGTGCTAGGGAAAGGGAAATAAGATAATAAACTCTTGGATATTCTAGCTCAGCAAAGAGCTGCTGCAGCCCCAGCTGACAGCGCACACACTTGCACAACAAACACAACATTTAGCACATATATTTTGTTTGGTTTTTTGCCTACTCGACAATAGCATCAGCAAAGCAGCAGGAAAGTTGGGAGAAGTGGGAGGAAAATAGGCAGAAAAGTGGGTGGAACAGTGGGTGGCTTTAGTCTTTGTGTGTTTCTCGACGCTGTGTGAAAATATTTCAGTGTCCTTTAATAAAAATGATAAGTCACAGCCAGGGAATAACTGGGCATATGAGCATAGGCTGAGCTGTCTCCCTTCCTGTCTTTTCCTCTCTCGCTCTCTCTCTCTGTTTGTCCTTTTCTGTTCTTCTTTTTGGTAAACATTTTCCAGGCAGGGAGAAAGGAAAGCGGTTTCGTGTTTCTATTGTCATGCTAAAACGTGGCACAGTCAACTCACATGACTGATTTAATTAAACAACACACACACAAACACACTACGTATGTGTGACACCCACACACAGTCGCACAACATTCTTGAATTTCAATTGTAAATTTTTTTGCTTCAAATGCTTCCGAAAAACTATGCAATGTAATTTAAGCTCGTTTGTCCTTTAATTTGTTTAATTTATTGAGCTTAACAATTCAAACAATTCCAAGTTCAACTGGTCATATAAAAACACTTGATGTTTCATATCAGGTAGCTTTTAGAATGCAGCACACAACAATCGTGTTTAAAGAGCTACATAACTATATCGATTCATCAAGAATCAAGAGTATCTATCATTTTGTGTCTTTCCTAATGCTGACAAATTGCTAATACCCTTTAAAGTGTTGCAGCACGTGGTCAACCCACTCGTTGACTGCCATTAAAGCTTCGTATATCCAGAGACTGCCTTAAGCGCGTCTCCCTCTGTTGCTGACCCTGTCCCTTCCTCTGTCTTTAACTTCTATGTCCCTCGACTGCTGTAGTTGTTGTTGTCATAGCTGTTGTGGCAGCATAATTGCCGTATTCCACACATTTTGCTTCTGGCTTTAAGCTAAAAAGCCGAAGGCTGAAGGCTGAAGGCCAAAAGACAGTTGGAAAGCAATGACCATTGATACACTAAAAGAAATCGGGGAATTTGGAAAAATTTGTATACTTTTAAGAGAAGTAAATAGACGATAAGTTAATTTAGTGGAGTTTTGCTTATACTTTAACTATTTAAAATAAAATGACTTTTTTTAATTTTTAATTTTTTTTTTTTTTAATTTTCAACTTAAATTTTAAATCTATAAAATATATAATTTATTTTTGGTTTTATGCAATTTATTTAAAATTAAAGTAGCCAATTTTTCCCAGTGTATACATTCACTCTATCTTTCTCGCTGCTTCTCATTCCATTGCCACGCTCAATTCAGTTCGGTTTGCCGTTTCAGCGTCTTTTACGCATCATTGCCACGGGCGTTGCCACACCGCGGGTGTTGCCACCCAATTGAAAAACGACTCTGGGCTGTTTTCCCCTGCTCACTGAAAATCCCTCAAACATTTTGCCTGCCAGTGCTAAATGCTCGTTCATCTTCTTTTAATTGAACGCACGCTGTTTCGCTTCTTTTTGTGCAGCTTTCTCTTTTCCTCTCTGTGTGTCAATCCCCTTTCTTCCCGGCTCCTGCATTTACCTACATTTACAGTTGTGTTTTATGCCACAATTTTGCGAAACGACAACTAACGACTATTTGTTGATTTCTCTTTTTATTCTCACCGCTGGACAAACAAACAAAAACTAATCACATTATTCAAACGAATCAATCAAATTTATTCAGTTTGATTCACAACAATTTTTTGATTGATAAGTTGTGAGAATTTTATGCATCATACTACATATTTGATTAACATTTATCAATCAGTTATGAATATGTTATTAAAAATACATAACTACAAATTAAAATCAATCGATTTTTTTTTGTTATACTCAAAATGCTTTTAAGTTACTAAACTATTTATAGTTAACACTGTTAACTTAATAAAAGGCTGACAATGGAAATTTTTTGTGTTGTAGAAACAGTCTCTTTAACTACTAGCTTTCATAAATTTTACCTAAAAAAAAAACTCATTGAGTTGGCATTTTCATAAGGGAAAATTTGTCCATCGAAATACATCAGCAGCAGAGTGATGAGTTGGCCAAATCGTTAAGCTAAAACTAAAGTATAAAGAAGTTTACATAAACAGTAGACAAATATTTCAATTGATTATAAATTTGAACTAACAAGTTTTCAAAAGCTACAAGTAATCCACCAAATGTGTTGCTTAAATTGAACTCTTCAAATAAATAATTGGTTTTATTTTTGATAACAAATTGCAAGTTTCAATTCTCTGATTTTGTTATTAAGTGCAGTCCATAAAGCAGCCATAATTCTTCTGCTCATATCTGAATTCATATCAAATAATTTAGAAAATAAAGCTTAACCGTATTGAGCACACACTGTGTTCTTGGGTGTCTGAGAAAAGCCAGTGGATGTGAAGCCAAGCGCTTGTTGCGTATACGCCATGATTGCCACTGATAGTGAAGACTGAAATGAAAATAAAAAAAAAGTAAAGGACACAGTAGAAAGGAGGTCGGTAACTTTGCTATTTATTGGTAATTTATTGAGCATTTGAGTTAATCAAAGTTGCGTTTTCGCTGGCACAGAATGGAAAAGTTATTCAAGTGTTTATTGGAAGGTAAATGTTGAACTGGGAGAGAGGAAATGGAAGGAGGGGAAACTATAAGGAATGCTTAAATTTGTAACAATGTTCACTGTTAAATTAAGCATATTTTTAAGGCGCATTTAAGCGAGCGACTAAAGATGATAAATGGTCGACAACAACAACATGAAAAGCCAATAATGCCAGAGAGAACTTTAGGCCCTGCGGGAGAATACAAAGAGGGAAGGAGCTAGTGAGGGGGAAAGCAAAATATTGAGACTGAAATCAGTTGCGTGGGAGGCTGTGGCGCCTCAGATAATGCGTACAACGAATGTCGTGTCATTCTGTTGAGTCGACTCGACTCCATTCAAGTCAAACAAATTGAGCCACAGGACTCATCCAGTCGTCAGTCAGTCAGTCAGTCACCCAGGCAGTCAGTCATTCAGCCATTCAGGAAGCGAGAGTGAAAGCGTTTACTGAAGGAAAACGCTTGTAAAACTAACGATAAGCGTCATGTAATTTGTGATACGTACAGACTTGAGGTGTGGGTGGTCTGTATGTGTGTGTGTGTGTGTGCCTGCGATTGTGTGTGCCTTGGCATAAACAAACTCACATTATGCGGCAGTAAATTGATTTATTGTAGTTTGTATTGTATGCCAAAAAAGGTGCCCAAAAATAGCCGAAAAATCTTTTTTCGTTGACCTATTTGGTCAATAAACTTGAAAAACGCTTGCCAAGAGAGCTCCTTAACTATCTCAAACTGATAACGATGTAAGCACATATATATATATTTATATATATACACTATTTACATATATATGTGTGTTGTATGTCTGTGCAGCCCTATGAGGGCTGACATATGTTAATATCAACGTTGCAAAAAGTTCCAGCTTGAAATTGTAGGGTTTCATGTATTTGTTAAACACATAAATAATGTGAAAAGAAAATACATTTATGTACTAAAGTTTTTGTTGGATGTTCGGACATTGTGCAACACTGGTTGGCTGCCTTTCAAATTTGTATGACACCTAGGTTGGTTGAGCTTTAAGACACTTTAGTTTGTTCTTTGTTCTTCAGTTAGTTTACAGTGAACTTTTGTCAAGTTTTTACACACTAAACTAGACATTGTACAACACTACGTCCACAACGACTAATAGATATGTTTGCCCTATGCTAATTTATCGGTTTGATCGGCTTTGATACAACTAGTTAGGACCATAAAAAATGTGTTTAAGTTGTTAATTTAAAAATGTACAAATGTTTTTAATTTTTACACATTTTGGGGGTGATTAACAGGAACAAAAGGCCAAGAATAGCGCATATATTCCTGATCAGCAGCAGTACTTTAATCTATACCAGAGCCTATACAAATGTAAGTCGTTATATATGAAAATTCTATCTATTATAAGCCAACTCAGTTCTCCTTGGACCACAGTATTCATAACTTGTTCGATGTGGACTCTGTTGCATTATTGGCTATTATTGCTACAGGGTCTTTTACTCACTCTAGCGTAGCTTTTGCTATTAGTTTTTCATGCATTGCTGAAAATTGGAATGAAATTCAAAATGAACTCCTAATAGGGAATAGGAATCACTTCAATTGCAGCATATGACAAAATTGGTTGTTTGCCAAAATAGAAAGCGCTTTTTATGTTTGTACTAACTGAATGTTAGATTGCCTACGATACTACATTCAGTCGCTCTGTCTATCTGTCCTGTAGTCCGACTGTATTTATGCATTTTGTAGGTCACACAACGTTACTGAACTGAACTGTATGGTAGAGCAGCACACAAAATGGACTGTAGCTGGGACATGGGACAACATCGAGTCCAGTGCTGGGCCTTAGTTCCGTTGGGACATATTTTATTTTTAATGCAAGACATTTGTCATGCGGTTGCCGCATTTATTCAAAGTATTTGCTGCAATTTTAATGCCAAAATGAGAGCGCAATTTCAAAAACCAATAAAAAGTCCACAAAAAAAGAAAAAACAAAACCAAAAAAATGCGCAGAGTGTTAACGACTGACAAATACTTAGTGTTAGTTGCAGTTGGTAGAGCAAAAGCTTAGAAAAGTTAATTTAAAGTATATAAAACCCCTTTTAATTCAAACTTACAGGGTATATTAAATACTCTGCTGTTTTCTACTGTTTTTGCTACAGGATACGCGCTCAAAAACTTTAGCGAATTTCGTTTTATGGGCAACTATTTAAAAGCGAATTTATGCGTAATGTGTATAACTGTGTATGTAACATATATATATATATATATATTTTAGGTGTTATATACATATATGTTTGTTACTTGTTAATGTGCTGGCATCGGTAGTGACAATATGTTGAAAGCAAACTGATTTATAGCTACTTTTTAAAGCGCTAACAAACTTTTTACACACGATCTCAGCCTGTCTAAATTTTACTTTAATTTATCACAGTTTTAATTAACTTAACAGCTGTGCAAAATGTTAAATAAATTTACTTTAATTACTTTTTCTCTATTTGCAGCTACTTGAAGTTGATTTCAAGGGGTCAAAGCTGCAATTGAATTGACTTTGAATGCAAAAGTCAATGAAAAATCAACTGGAAGAAAACCCTTTACTGGAGTGTTTATCAATAAACAATTGTGCATATACTTGAAATTATTTTCATAATAAAAAAAACAACTAAAATAAACAAAGTGCATGAGATAAATCGTAAAACAAATTTGATTTTCAAATTGAATTATAAATGTTCTCAATGAGTGCAGGCGAGTAGTAGAGCGAGTGAGACGGAGACAGACTGAAAGTAGCAAGAGACAAAACGACAATATTTGCCAACAAATATAAAGAATAAAAATCAAAGTTGAAATCGAAGTCAGCTACTTGTTAGCCAGCAGAAGCTAATCTAAACTTGCCAAAGTGACGGAAAAGCAAGAAAAGCCGGCAAGAGTACCGTAAACAAGTAACGGAAATATAAAAGACAGAGTTGAGTAGCAAAATAAATAAATAAACGGCAAAGCAGTCGCAAGAAACATCAAACAACATTGCCAAAAAACAACCCAAAAAATAAAAACACAAAAAACTGAAGCGAAACAAAGCGAGTTTTCATACATATTAAATAGAGCTACAATCAATTGGGCTGCCAGCGTCGATAGCGATTACAAAACCCGTATCGATATCGATTGTACAAGTTGAAAGTTAAAGTCAAGGTCAACGACCGCCAGGAGATGCCGCAAATGTGTTGTAAACGAACAGACAGCGTCTGAGACACACACAAACACACACACACATACACATTCATCTCTCTCGATTTCCGGCCAACAATAACAGCGACAACAACAACAACGAGAAGTAGAAGAAGCACAGCAAAACGCCCGCCAAATTCACGTCTTTTTTCTGTTATTCCCATTTTTTTTTTGCTTGATAAATGGCAGAGCGAAAAAATTTTGCGGCAAGCCAAAAGTAAAAGTTTTCGTGTCGAAAATTGAGCGCGAGTGAGAGGCAGCCACAGATAAGGACAGCAACAACAATAATAGCAAGCAAAAGAAGAAGAAGAAGAAGAAGACAAAGACGAAGTAAAACAACAACAACAACAACAAGAGCCGTCCCATCAAGCGCAGAAGTGGCATTAGCAAGCGTCAGCAGACTTTCATAAAAAGCCAAAAAAAAAGGGCAGAAAAAAGGCAAAGGCAAGAAAAGTGGAGGCAAAGAGGAAAGCAAAAAACAATTGCCGTAGAAAATTGTTTTTCCTGCCCGTAAACAACAACTGTATTCGACACTCTCTCGTATTTGAGTTCGGAGTTCCAAGTTCTGAGTTCCAAGATTCTGGATCAGATTCAGTTCAACTCAGTTCAGTTGAGTTCAGCTCAGTTCTGTGCACTTCAGTGTTTGTCCACTGATTGATGTCTAAGGGCTAACGACGGTCGCTGTGCCACATGCCACAGGTTAGGGCAGCGTTATTACAGTTGCTGAGAGACAACAATTAAATGGCCATCGATCGAACTGCTTGAAAACAGTTGACAGATCAAAAGCAAAACAAAGTCGCTAAAAAGCAAAAACAAAGAGAAAACGAGAGAGAAAAAGGGAGAGAAAAAATAGAACAAGTTCGAGCTTAAAGTTTACTGAATTTGTTGGCACTCAAATTGTATTCAAATGCGACTCATTTTGGCCATTGTGAGAATGAGTTGCACACGCCAGACGCACACATCGATAACAGCCAGCAGTTGGCTGGTTTATGTACTCGGATTTATAATGCTAATAATGCTGCCAGGTGAGTACGGCTTATATGCTTATATAAATATTTTATGGGGGAATAAACAATTACTTTCATTGATAAAAAAAGTATTTTTAAATAGATTTTGTTGAGGCAACGAAAGTTTGTAATAAAACTTAGCTGCAAGCTCTTGAAACAAAATCTCTTTCAGAGAACATAAATCTACATTTAAAGTACAGAATAATTCTGTAAAAATATAGAAAACTATTTAATAATTGAATTAAATGAAATACGGATTAAATAGAGAAAATCAACGCAAAACCAAATAAAGTACATTTAAATCTAAGGATTAAAATTAAATAAAAAAGCGAGAGAAATAAAAATATGAAAAATGCACAAAATACCAAAATTAAATTACTCATTTTAATCAACAGTTAATGCAATTAAATACAAAGTTATTTATAGCAATTAGACTGGTGAGAAGTTATTAATCGCTACAAATTATTAATCCACAAAAAATATTTTTCCCTACTTACCATTTTATGGCTGATAATTTCACATTTCAACGATAACATAATTGAATTTGAATAGTTGCTAATTAATTGCACATAATTTAATTAATGATGAAGTAATTTAATAACAAAAAATTATTTCATCCCACACCTGTACACATTTTAACTTCAACACAATTTAAACGAATAATTAGTCGTAAAATATGATAATCAAGTTATTAATTGTAGCTGTAGATAAAAATACTTTAGGCTTTCACTAGCGTAAGAAATTACATTTTCTTTTTATATTTTATAATAACCAATTAATTGTAATTAAGCGTAATAATTTTACGCAAAATGCTTGAAGGTTTATTTGAAAATAATTCGCATTTAAGTTGCGGTAATTGTAATGGTAATTGAAAATTAACACACGCTGCGCATAAACACACGCACACACATGTGTGAGTACTTTGTCGCTATTTGCTTGGTTTAGCTGTTGGCAGACAACGTCCAGGAGCGGCAAACGTGGCGTATACTTAATAAATGTTTATTACGTATACGCAGCATGGCAACAAATTAAACAAGACTCGTATTTGCGCTTAATGCTAGGGGCAATGTCGTTGCGTTTGCCACGCCCTCAAGCTTGTTGTCGTTGCCAGAGTTCATGTTGTGTTCCGACTCGTGATTCGTGAGTCGTGAATCCATGAATGCGAGTAGATTCAGAGTCTTAGTTGGAGTCTGACTCTGACGACTGCCAATTTGTTTATTTGATTGCATTTTCTGCAGTCGCAGGGTAAAGGATGGCAGAAATACTTGCTAGGGGGCGGGAATTGGGGGCGTGTCTGTGCCAACTTCCTGCACAACTGTTTGCCCGAATGCGCGCACAAATCAAAGTCAACTGCGGTAAGTGGAACGACAAATAAAGTGCACCCGTTTCTGTGAATGCAACGAGTTCTAGTTGTAGCTGTTCTTGTTGTTGTTGCCTCCCTTACTCGGGTGCAAGTAGCCTTGCCCCACACAATTGCCATTGACAATCGCTCAAAGTTGACTGGCAAGCAAATTTTTGGGAAGCACTTTTCGTACATTCGTTGATTCGTATGTATATTCCACAAAACGAACGACAATTAGATTGATGAACGGCAGAAACGGTACGCTGATTGCATTGCCAGTCAGCAAACCAACAGAAAACAGAAAAAGAAAACAACAAAATTGAAAAAAAAAGGTAAAAGGTAAAAGAAAAACTTTTACGAAATGTTGAAAAATCTTTCTGTGTGTCTCTCTATGAATTGGTTATAATGCTGAGATTGATGAGCTTGTTATATGGGGGGATATCAACGATATCATGCATATCACGACTGTCTACGACTTTTCAAAGTAATCAAACATTTCCAGAACAGTTTCGTTGTGAAGATGGGTAATCAGAAAGAGCGACAAATTGATAAATAAGTTGCAGAACGGGAAAATAGTTACAGCTTACTAAACTAGTTAATAAAAACCAGTTTTTTAGTTAATGTAGATTAATGAACTTCGATTTAGAGCAGCTTTTATCCAGCTCAGCTTGTTTGGTATGTAAGTTTTTCGCTAGGTATTTTTTTAAGCAATGTTACTATTAAACATATAATAAATAACTTTTAAGTCAATAGTTTAACTATTGTTGAACTAACAATATAGCTCATTAATATTTTAATTTAAGCAGTTATTTTATTTTATGACATTCTTAAGGAAAGTATATTTAATAAAATGAATAAATTGTGTTTCATTATATTGATTTTTACTGAAATAAAACAGTTTTCAACTAAGAACTCGAATTAATGGCTGGCATAGCAGAGTTAAAACAAAAGATTGTGGTCTGCTTTAAGAGCTAGTTCTATAATGAATATTGTATAAAATGTCAGTTATATTTGCTGAATTCATAAGTTATACGAACACAGGAATCTTCCCTTTTTTTTCTCTTATTGATTACATAAAACAGCCAGACGAACTCTTTAGTTATGTGCTATATAGCATATACCTACTATTTATAGTAATAACTATGCAATTTTGTCGTTGCTAGACCCTCTTTTAGTTTAGCTCTTGTTGTTTGTGTTGATGTTTGGGGGAAGTTTGACCCACACTTCATTAGGTTGAATTTTGCAAGATTTTGTAAAGAGACAAAAATGGGGAGAGTGGGGGAAAGGGGTGGAAGTAGAAAGGGTACACAGCAGATGTCCCAAAAGTTCAGGCAACATTTCTTGTCATACACTGTGCTATGGGAAAGGGGTAGGTGGCATAGAAAGGGGCTTGTGGCATGGAATATAATGGCATCCACATTCATTCAGATTTGCCGCCTGTTCGTCGCATTTTAGTTATGCATAAAACAACTTTTGTGGCACGTTTCAATTCATTTTGCACACAAATCTTTGTTGTTGTTGTTAGTGTCCTGTTTGCTTCTGTTGTTGTAGCTATTTTGTTCTTTGGCTGGACCTACTTGAAAATAATCCTTGCTTGTTGCTCCCCGAGTATTTCTGCATATTTTCTCAGTGTTTCTTTCAGTTTTATGAATTTTTGCCACGCACACACATTTATATGTCTGTATGTGTGTGTGTATACCCGTTACCAATCTGATATAGGGCTTATTGTGCATTTTTAAGAGCAGAAAGCAGTAGGGAATTAGAAATATTTTAGTTTAAATTTGCATCTGTATTTTTACTTGTTTTTAACTTTGTCTTGGTATCACATTTTTTTACATGAAGTAAAATAAATTTAAAAATTAATTAATATATTTAAAATATTAATTTACTTTTTTAAATATATTTAATTGCAGTCCGATTGAAATTATAAGCAAAATCTTTATTTGCTTCCACCTAAAAGTAGGCAATGCTTTTATTAGCAATGCCTTTCAGCTTGTCTAACGGGTGTAGCGTAGTCGAGAACGTTGAACAGCGCCATTTTGTGATGGGAATTCCAGTTGGATTTTATATTTCATTTTATACATATAGTTTTATTTTTGTGCTGCTTTTGTCAACTCGGCTCTCTGCTTTTATCTCTGGCTATGCACGAAAGCATTTTTTGCGAGCTTACACATTTAGTGGCATGCCCGTTCAGCTTCACATCCACAACTAACCGTTGGCAAACCCACTCCTCGCCTACCGCACACACACATAGACAACTCTATACACATCCGCAGCTACTAGCCTCACACACTCATGCCGTTACGAGTGCCTGGTTGTGTGCCAGGTGCCAAACGCTGACCGCCTTCAATATGCATGCTAATTTTGCGCTCCCATTGCAAACAGGAAGGTTTTTTTTTCTTATTTGTTTTTTTGTTGCCATTCCTTCCACTACACTCAACTGTTTTCCGGTTTTTCTTTTACGCCTTTTTCCCCATTTCCATTGGTTGCCTCAATTTGATTTTAGGCATAAATATTCATGAAACGCTCTCAATACGATTGCGATATGTCCTGATCTCCTTTTGTGCTTTTGTCATTTTATTCAGTGACTGTTACGCGTACCTGTGACTCTGACAGTGACTGCCAATGTGTAACTGTTGCTCTGACATATCTACCGTCAGTTATTGAGTATCTTTTATCCCACCCTCTGTCCCTCCTCTCGCCCTTCCCATCTCCGATTAAAACGCATCGCAACAAATTTGTATAAATAACAATAACAATTTTTGTATCTGGGAGACAAAAGTGCAATGCATGCAACATTTGCCATCGATACTTGCCTGTTATGTAGGGCAAGTGGTTTGCGTATCTCTTGTTGCAACTTGTATGCATATTGCATAAATATTTATATATGTTACATATACGATATCATTTAAAGTTATCTACAAGTAATGGAGGGTGGCAATCTGCTCTCTGTTTCTCTGTAAATTTCTCAGGGGAAACTCGATGGCAACTATTTTGGATCAAGATTATACTAAAAGATTTGCACAACTATTTAGCTCAGCAAATATAAAATTTCTTCGCATAACAGAATATATAAACTCTTATCTTACTTTACATACATTTTAGAAATTTATTTAAATTTTACTTATTTGTTTAGACTGTTTTTGAACTCGATAGACTGATATTTAATACATCAATTTCAACTTATGCCCAGTTTTGGAAATTCAGAACGATTGCCTAAAACTAAATTTAATTAATTTCACAAATTCGCAAGGCTGCCAATGAAAACTAAATTTATTAACTTTTACTACCCAAAATTTGCAAATTGGTTTCCAATTTCAGAACTAACCAGTAACCATAGTAGTTTAAGTTTTGTTGAATTAACATTTTATTATTAAAGTTGTTTTTAGTTACATGTACATAAATATTTATTTGTTGTATAATTTGCTGCATAAATTGCTAGAGTCGGCTAACATTACGCATACGCAATGTTTGCTGCAGCCAGCAGCTAATGCAAATTACGCGCTGTTTGCCGTTTGCTGTTGACAGCAGACTTTGGTTTTCAAATCAGAAAATCAAGAGAAGTGTGTGTGGAAAGTGGGCGTGTCTGTTGGCACGGTGAAGCACTTAATACCCACCCAATTAATGCAGCTTAGCGGCAACTCGCGCTGCTGCTGCTGGGTGTTGCTGCTGCTCTTTTCCCCACAGCAGCTGTTGCTGACAGCAGCTGCAACAGCAACAGCAGCAACACAACAAACGCAACTTCATGGCGTGTTGCAATTAAGTATGACAAATTAGTTGACAAGCGCCTCTGGTTGCCGCTCAACAATGTTTCAACTTGTCTCTGTGTCTCCTTCTCTCTTTCTCTCCTTCTCTCCCTTCTCGCTTTCTTTCTCTGTTCCTCTCCATCACTTTCTTTGTTGCTTTCTGCTGCCTGTCAGCGTACATATTCCCATTGCGTGCTGATGCGTGTTTAGTTTCTGACACCTGTCTGCCAAAGCGGCTCTGCTGGCCATATTTAGTCAGCGGCTCCTTTTACGCCTTTTCTTAAGCTCGCATCGCCCAATTATGTTGCAACAAAACACCTGAGCTACATCCGTTATAACTGCAACATTGTCTTGCAACTTTGATTTATTTGTCGCCCAAGTAGCAACAAAATAACTAAGCTGAAAACACCTAAATTAAACGAAAACAAATGCTCAATTATGCTAACAAAGTAGGATTAATGTGTCTGTGTGTGTGTGGTTGTGGGTGTGAATAATACAGGTATGAGTGCTTTTATTCATAACAGTAAAAGCCACTTTTGCCGCATTTGAAGCAACGGCGAGCGGCGAGCGATGAGCGCCCAGCGAATTGAGTTCAATGCTCAACCGAGCTGAGAGCATTGAACCAAACAACACTGGCACAGTGGAACAAATCAGGCTATAAATGTAAAAGTATTTGCAAATAAATTTTAAATTATTTTAATTGAATTTTTTTTTATTTCTGAACATATTAAATTGAGTATTGTTGATTTTGTACTTAGTTTTTACATATTAAATTTATTTAATATTGGGACTGAAAGATTTTACCAGATAGCAACAGACATTCGTCTGTTTATTTTTGCTGCAAATTGAAATTGAGATTTTCTTATCACTGAACCAGTTGCACTGTGCCACAAAAGGCAGTCAGCGCATTTGGCAATGTCCACACACACACAGACACACACCGAACACATACAATTACACAATCAGAGACACAGAGTCACTACTCGGCTTGGCTAAGCTTTATAGCGAATGTCGCCCAGCGACTGCTGCACATCAATGTTTATAGCCAAGTCAACGAAACTGTTGGCCAAATAGGATCCTAAGCAAACGGCAATGGCAGCCTCAACAGCATTTGGCAAGCGGCAACGAGACAGAGTCAAAATCGGAATAGGAATAGGAATCGGAATCGAAGGCATTGTAAACCCTGCCCTTATCTGCTAGTCTGCCACTCCCATTTGGCCCGCCCACTGTCTGTTGCGGCTCGCCTGAATGATTTTCAACTGCTCTGCCAGCTTTTACAGCTAGTCGTGTTTTTCTAGCCTTTTTCTGCTGCTTCTGCTGCTGCTGCTGCAGTTTCGCCGTGGTAAATTTCAATTTGGCAAACGTGCGCCGCATTTCGTTGTTTGCCTCTCTTTCTATTATGTCTATCGCTGTCCCACTTTATCTTTCTTTGTCTTTTCCGTCTGTTTGTCTATACGTTCTTCGTTCTTTCTGATTTTGGCTTAAAGTTTGCTGCTCTGGGTTATTCAATGCGTTCGCAGCATGACCAGCGAGCACGTGCAGATTTCTACCTTTGTTCGACATCACTCTACTATCTCTTTGTCCCTTTCCCCTTCCTTTTCCTTTTCCCTTTACATTTTTGGCGAATTCAATTGGTTTTTTTTTTCTGGCACTGCAACAGGATGAGATTGTCCTTTGGTTTGGGCCACGTTGGCGACATCATCAAATTTGCAGGCAAGCGAATGTTTTGACAAAGCAAAAAAACAACTGAGTGCACAATTGTGATAGTCACGACTGACATATACCCAGTACTTTATACAAATACTTACAATTTGTAGTAAATACAGTAGAAGTAAATAAAGTATTGCATACTCTTAGGCTCGTTCCTAGAGTCGCCACTTTAAATGTCAAAACGGCTTTAAAATGGCTTTCCAACTATTTTTTTTGGTGCAATAGTAAAGGGTATACAAATTGCACTATTTTATTATCGCTATTTACAGTCATGTTTGTTTCGGCACGAGCGTGACACTGAGTGTGCTTTGCCCTTACACCTTTTTTACCTTCTTCCTCTTAAACCCCCCACTGCTTTGTCCACTGCATTTTACCACCTGCGTCGGAGTCACGCCCCGTTGCTTTGCTTTGTATGAGATTCGGTGTCGATGTCGTTGTCCTTTCACTTAGTACAAGTCTCAGTTTCGTCACTCGTCGTCTCTTTGACCAGCTCCATTTCTATTTCCGTTTCGAACTGCGTATCAATATCTTTCATATCAAACTGCATTCAATGCACACCCATTTCATCAGCTGTCAGTGCATTTTGCCCTTGGTCAATGGTGGAAAATCTACATTTTTCATTTTCTATTTGCCATTTTGTATTTTCCCCTAACAACTTGCATTGGATTCTGTGAGCATTTCGTTTATTTGCTCATATCTGAGTGCTTAACAAAACATAATATCGAATTCCTTCAATACATATTTATGGTAATGACTGCAACTAAGTTAGTGAGAACTACATAAAATAGTCGTTTTCTAACAGAGGTTACACAGTTCAGGTCGAGTTTTGTTTGTGAAATGAAAACCAAATATTGATAAACACTGCAGATGTAGAAAGGCCTGTTAAAAGTATATTTTGTTACAGTTTTACATAAACCTACGGAAGTTTGCATACAAACTTGGGTGAAATTAAATTGCCTTTAAATACTTTATTTCAATGTTTCCATATTTCATTTTAATTGGAGTATTTTAGTTCATTTTCCTAGCTTTAAAATATATGTTATTTAATTGAATAATAATTTTTAAATAAACTATCACTTTTAAGTAATCAATACTCAATTAAAATAAATGCATAAAATGTGAATAAAAATAAAATAAAAATAATTTGGATTGATTTTATTTGAAATAATTCCAATGAATTGACTAGTGTGTTGATTATTGACATTTGATATTGTGCCTATTTATTTTAATGAAATTTACTTATTTCATTTTGATTTTCTAGCCTGATTTTGGCTAGGATTTTATGGCCAACTGAGTGGTGGGTTCATCTTAAAATCATTAACAATTCTAGCATGTCATACGTAGGCACAGCGGGTCCATAAATTAGTGTGACCAGACTGCCAGTGGAATTGTGTGACTTTGCTTTGGGCCTGTGACAAAAGCATCCTTTATTATCCTGTCACACGCAAGTCGACGTTGGGCACTGTTGTTGTTGTTGTTGAGGGCGGGGTAACGATCGACAGTTAGACAGGCTGACAGACAAAGTGTGGGAGTGGCAGAGGTGCGGGCATACAGGACTCTCCAAGTTACAGTGACACTTAAATTCACACCGAATAGCAATTGTGACTATAAATGCTGGCAGCTAAGTGCAAGCGTCGATTCCAGATGCGTCCAGCAGTCAATGTATATAGCTGCCAGCTATTACACCTACTCCACCTACTCCCCACTTCCACTCCATCTACTTTGACTACTCTTCCGGTGCTCCCATTGGTAACCTATCTGTCTTATTTATGCACATATTCCTCTTGTACAGTGCCTGCTGTCAGTTACTAACTACCTTTTATGGAGCAGTAGAGTATAATTTTTACAGTATTTTCTTCTGAGCAATAAGCGATAAATTTGTGAGGGCTCTATTAGGTTGGCAAAAATACTTAAATACAAAGATGATCACTCGAAATGCAAATTTTGTGTAGCAGAAGAGACTTCTATGAACTTTTTTTTATTATATTATAAATTTTAGGGAAAATAATTCTTAGAAAACTGAATACGTTTTCTAAAAAGACAATCATAAATTATTAAATAAGTCAAGTGCCTTAAATCCTAGTCTTATGTAGCTAGAAGAACTTTTCCTTAAGCTAGTGTAAATCTGTTTATTTTAGTCTTTCCCTTAATAAGTCTTAAACTATTTTAAAAACTCTCATATAATATATTTTTATGTTTCATAGTGTTTGACAAGGAAATAAAATGAGTTATGATCTTCATCTGTATTTTGAAATATTTCTATATTTATTATTTACAGCACAAGCGCAATTTTCTAATTAAAAATGTTTTTACTTTTTTTTGGACGGAGTGCGAGTAATTTTGGCACCACTGTGCGGCACCAGACTGGCTGCGGTTTAGTTTTCGCGTGTATTTGATTGCTTCTTTTGCCGCGCCAAAGATTGTGCTTATAAATCAAGTGTTTTGTTGTTGTATGCGAGTATAAGAGGAAATAGAGGGAGGGAGATTTAAGTGAAAGAGAGACAGGGAGAGACAGGGAAGACGGTGATAGTGCGGCAAAAAGACGCGTCAGTTGCCATAAAGTGAGGCACACAATAAATGCAAAGTGCAACACATTTTAAAAGCCAAATTGAGTCTGAGCCTCAACTCTGATTTGGACAAAGCTCTCAGACACTTAACACACGCACAGACACAAAAAGACACTCACACGCACACACAAACAACTGCAACTTGAAATCGAATCAAATCGAGTTGCATTTTCAGCTTCGATTTACTCCCGATGTTGCACCCATACAACAATACTCGTACTCACACATGTACACATACTCCAACACGCACACACACACACACACACACGCTGTAGCGTTGAGCTGCTGTTTGTTTGCCTTGCACGCTGAATTAGCCTCTGACAGTGATTTGATTTTAAGCTCTGATTGTATCTGTCTCTTTCAGTTGAATTGACCCCGTAAAACTGAGATACACTGTTAAAGAGATATTACCAGTAAAATGTGGGGCGAAACTTTAGTTTTTTTTTAGAACCCAACGGGAATTTTAACGACAAGTCATTTTTGAAACATAAGTTTACATTAAAACACTTAGTGAAGCATTTTTCAGATTTCAGTAGCTATTAATTTTTTTTGTCAGTGTGCTTTTATCTCACTGTCTTGACATCATCCCTTTTTCATTTTACTACTAGCCAGCTCCTGTTGCATTTGAGTAAGAAACTCACGTAAAGTATTTCAATATTTCATTTCATGCTTGAAGCGATCTAAGATCAGATACCTCCAGACATTAGTCACATTGATTTTTGCATTGCTTTCTACAATTTGATGGAAGAGAGCTGTTTGGAGGGGGGAAAAATCATGAAGCAAGTGGCATAGACAATGCTTGACTGGCTCTCATATGCTGTTGTGGCTTCAGCTTATACGCCAAAAAGTTTTTGGGGCCAAGGAAATTTGTCAAAGTCAAAGTTTCTTCCATGTCTATCGATTTTGAGCGGCGTTAAATTGAAAAGAAAGCAGCTGCTACGCCAAGAAAAAAGATGCGGAATGAGCCGAGACAGCACAGAGACAGAGTGGCAAGGGGGTTGAACGGAAGAGTGAGAGGGGAAGGAAGAAAAAATGGTGGCACTATGCTGTGGCATGCTTTAAAACTAATTCAAAAACCAATTCAGGCAAGTTTCGCAATGGATGCCCCTAAAAGTATGTGACGCATCACGACAGAAGGAAACGGAAGCAACGGAAGGAAAATGGCACGAAAGGGAGACGAATCAGGCTGCTTTCGTATTTATCATACCCAACACTTGTGCCCCCTTCCCAGCCACAATGTTGGAACGCAGTTGAAACTGTTCGTGGTCGATTAAAATGCCTCGAGTTTCTATGCCAAACTATGCACTTTATAAGCTTGTGCGTGAGTGTGTGTGTAAGTGTTGTTCTGAGTGTTGATGTGAGTGTTGGTGTGTGTGTGAAAAACAATTCACCTTGCCTGGTGGCTTCAGGGAATTTCCAAGTTAAATTATGGCCAACTAGCTGCCTCGGGTTGCGGGTTAAAAGCTCTCGAGTTTTACCTCCAATACCGAAAACACACTAACTCCAAACACCAAATCGCAGCACTGATTTATGCTCTGTAAACTTAGCTGAAAATCAATCTCTTGGGAGAGTTTTTCGAAAAACAACAAACAAAAATCCAAAATTAAATCAAAATTCATAGCGTAGTTTAAAAATCTCATGAGAGAGCAGGTCACCAATATTGATTTAAATGCTTTTAAGCGTAGTTTAGCTGGTTATAAAGCCCTATACTGAAAGACGATCTATTGTTTAATATTGAATCGAAATTTTCTTCATAACAAACAGGCACACACACGCGCGGTGAGTGGGGAAATAATAAAGTTAGTTTGATAAAAGCAGCTAGGGATAATGCAGTTTAAATGCCCTAGGGAGAGGTATAATAATGACTGCACCTTAGGAAATTATTCATTAATTTTTAGTAGCTGAGACATGGGCATTTTTAAGCCGCCTTCTTCGAGGTCACAATTTTAATAAACAAATTAACTATTATATGCTACTTAGCCCATCATAATATATTAATTATATTGCTCATTTGATTATAAAACTTATAACTATATTTTGTAAATATATATATAGTGAATTTTTATGTGGCGAATCTTATAAAGCAAGAATTCTTCATATAAGATTTCCTTTATAAATAAAACTACCTAAGGGCATAAAATACTTTAAGCTCACATTGGCGATTTCTGACATTCATTCCCTCTAAAGCTACCTCCAACTTACTCCAACTCTTCTCATATTTCTCCATCTTTCGCTCTTACCTCTTGAATGCCTTGTGGCTGTCGTCTTAGCGTTGAGATGAGGGCGACTGTCATTGCACTGCGGAGCGTTTTTGACATTTGCATAAGTAGGCAACCTCAGCGACCGTCCCTCTCCTTTTTGCCACTACCACTACCCCTCTCTTTGAACTGCATTGTTGAAGGAGAGAAACTAAGCGTCAAATGAGGAAGTTACTTGCATTTTCCGGAAGACTTCAATGAATAAAACTAAACTACACAATTTAAGTACAATACAGAAAGGGTGCAGAATGCCTCTCTTTCACTCTTCCTCCTTCTCTTGCCCTCTATCTCTGTGTCTCTCTTTCTCTTTGTTTGTGTTAGCCCGCATAGTAAGCTCATTAAAGTCTTACACACCCACATACACTGCAAGAAATCTACCTAAGTTTTCAAAAGAGATTAGATTGTAAATGTTCGATTTATGATTTATTTTTTAAATTGGAATAAATCCTAAAGAATTTTTTCCATTTTAATCAATAATAAAAGAATTTTAAAATATATTTCCACTGCCAATGATTTTTTCTTTAATTTTTTTTAAGGCTTTACATTAACAATAATTTTCTGCATTTTTGGGAATATCATTAGCTCATGTTCAAGTTTTTTCCAGTGCAGTTTTGAGCGAGCAAAGGAACACGGTTTTCATTAAATTTGCAGCATTTGCACGTGTTTTGGTAGAAGGGGGGCGTGGGTTGTAAGGTATGGATATGTGCCAAACATTAGCATAAGCATTTCAGCCAAAAAAGAAAAACCAAATGGCTGAAAAAATCGCAGAATAAAAAAACAACGTAGGAAAGAGCAAAAGCGCAAAAAAAAAAAACAGAGAGCAGAGATATGCAACAAAAGGCAGAAAAGCAAACGAAAATGATAAAGAAAGAAGGAAATGAACAGAAGCAGACAGAAAGAGACAGACAGAGAGAGAGGTGAGGGAAGACAGGGAAGAGCTGCTCGTATTTAATAAATTATGCAAAGTAACCAAGTTTGTTCCCAGTTTTTTTTTGCGCCTGAAATGAATGCAATGAAGTCCCCAATGAAGAGAGGGCGAAGGGGAGGGGCAACCAAAGCCTGCATGCGCATATTGGTTGGGTGTTTTTTTCCCTTTTTTTTCGTGGGCGTCATTATGTGGGCATGGCCCACATACATTGTAAACTGCATTGGCATAGGCACAGGCATAGCAGGAGCGAGTTTGTGGAAGAGCTTTGTTCTTTGTGAATGCATATCTAATGGATTAAACGCCAGACAAATGGATAGACTAGAAAACTGCTGTGTGCGTGTGTGTGTGTGTGTGTGTGTGTGTAATTCTTAGAGAAGGGGGGTGCAGGGGGGCTAAGGGTAAGGTATAGTCCGCTACTTAGCTGATGTCCCGCATTGCAATGCGAGACCTTCCTTCCTGCCTTTCATCAAGAGTGAGTATCCTTTTTTTGGTTTTTATCAACGCAGACAGCTCAAATGGCCTCCAATCGCTTTTCACGCCCCCACGAGTGGCTACTTCAAACTGAAGTAACCTTCACATACCCTGTAATAAGTGCAAGTCTTCAAAGCAGCTGAACTAAATTAAAGAAAAAAGGTTTTCTTGAAAAAGATTTATTTTTTCCATTTGCCTATATGTTCTAGCATCCACTGTCGCTCATACCTTATGTACTGCTTTTTATATGGTATGGCAAAAATTACGGAACTGCTGCAGGAAATGAAGATTGAATTTCCAACTGAAAGGAAGGCTCATCATCCAGTGATGAAGCGACCGTTGATCAAATTACAAAGTGGCCACTGCCTGAATTTGTTTTTGTGGTTGTTTCCTTTGAACCCCCACCAAGCGCTACACCGCCGCCAACACGACCTCAACCTCAGTTAGCTTCACCTGCACCTGCAGCACCCAAATACCCCCCAGAGTTTTGAATAAAGAAGAAAAAACAGTAGAAATTGTAGCTGCTGTATAAAATCCTCGTTATTCGCTTGGGAGTTTACACACATTCTGCATATATGCATGCACTCTTTCAGTGCAATCTTTAGTGTTGCACAAAATGTAGTGTTGCACAGCGAAATAAAGTCTTAAGCGCAGAATTTAAGGTGGTTTGGGCACTTTGTGGATTAGATTTGAAAGCAGAAACTGGAAAAAATGCGTTTGTATTTTTTTTATTTAAAACATATATTCTTTTTTTTATTTTTTAATGCAAACTAAAAAACACAGAAAACCCCAATCAGATCCATAAAATGTATGCGAAAAATTGATAAACTTATAACCATTTTATATAAAAATTAAAAAATCTGGTTAATTTGTTGTCCCGTTATCCACTTTCCTCGTAAAATTTCGGATATTAATTTAGCTTCAAGAAAAAGTTTTAAGTTTAAATAATATAATAAATTAAATAAAATGTTTATTATTGTTTTGCAAAAGGTTATATTAAATAAGTTTCAATTTAATATAAAACGACTGTTATTAAAATTCTGCTACCAAAATATACATTTTCAGTAGCCAAAGCAAACTAAATAATTGTGTTATAAAGTTTATAATTTTAATATTGTCACAGCACAAATGTATGCTGCGAATACACATAATTGCCAGCGAATAAATGCTGATTATATAATTCACACAAACGAATAAAATTTCGTATGCGATTGTAAAGCCAAGAACTAAACAGCAACAAAGTATTCATTCAGTTGGTGATACAATGCGGGGGTGTGGGTGTGTGTGAAAGACTGTGAGTGTGTGTGAAAATAAAGCGTCACATTTGGCGAACACGAAAATGAAAAAGATTCGTTAGTAAAGCGAACAAAAAGCAATTTTATATAAATAAACGTAAACGGATATGTAAATAATAAATAAAACACCAACACACACACATACACACACTCTCATGCAGACAAACACACAGGGACATGACGGCAGTATAAATAAATGACACACACACACATGTCGAAAGAGACAGCTGGAAAGAGGGGAAGAGAGCGGTAAAGAGAGACAAAAAGGGAGCGCGAACGAGACAAGTGTGGGATAAATTTAACTTGTACAAAAAAAAAGCATTGAATTGAAATTTATTTACGATATTTATTGAGCAAGCACAGAGACAGAAGCAAAGGGACGAACAGAGGGGAGAGAAAAAGATAGAATGTAAAAACGAGTGGGGTAGCAGCAAAGTGAATGAACGACTCGGCAATACCCTTTATGTAGAGCAAAGCTATTAAACAAACACAAGTTGAGAATGTAACACATCAACAAAACAGGGAGAGAGAGAGAGAGATAGAGGGAGATAAAGAAGAACACCTGCAAAATGTAAGTAAATCAACAGTGGGCGCTATTTGTATGCGTCCCCGTTGTTGAGCCTGGTTGACCGCATTTTATGGCTGCAGCAGTCACAATTGTACCAGGTGAATTGTGCGTGCAATCCAAAGCCTATAATAGCCAATTGATAGAACTAAGCTACGAAATTCTCTGCCAATGCTCACAAAACAAAAGAAAAACCAACTGCCAAATAGTTGACAAATTGTGCAAAACTGCAACTGAATAAAAGTTATAAATTGAAAGGAATTTAAAGAAGTTTAGGCATTTTATTAGAAAAGAGAGACATGCAATACACTACCTTATTTAATATTTAACTAGAAAATATTATTTATAAAGTAAAATAATTTACACTTTAAATTAATTTATATTATTTATTAATTAATTTATTTATTTAATCTTGAACTTGTTGATCATGATAAAAATAATATTTTATTTTATAAAAATTAAATATTTACCACAAGCTTTTATATTTAAATTATATTATTTCAATTAATAATCATTTAACTGCCATAATAGGTAATTCTTTAAAATCTGTTTTATTTATATTAAATTGTGTTTTATGTAAAGTTTTAAGCTAAAACATTATGCATTTCTTTAACATAGTATGACGACTACCTGATTTGTCTTGTCTGCTAATTTGTAGGGTATTAAGTAACGGCAACGGAAAGCAATTCAAGAATTTGGTCCTTGAACTGCGTCAAAGCATTTTCAGGCAGCGGCAATTTACCAACGTTGTCTGGCAAAATTCGCATTAAGCATTTTAATGACTGCGGCTTCTTCTTTTTCGGCCAGGCTTGAAATGTATACAGAAATGGCTAAGAAAACAGCAAGCCACATAAGTAGCTATAATTTTGCTAATTTCAGCACATACTTTTCCACACCCACACAGCGTTAGAGAGCGAAGAGCAGAAAGCGCTATTTGGAGCTATAAAGACAAAGTTAAGTATTTTTGCTGTTCACAAAAGTCAAGGCAATTGGCAAGAGGGGTCAAAAGAAAAACATTTCATCATATATACATATATGCGTGTGTGCGAGTGTGCGTATGTGTCTGTTTTTTGTCTGTGGTTTTAATGTTAGTGCTTCTATCACTTTTGTGCCGGGACAAGTGGATTTCTGTATTCTCTAAGTACCAGTCCCCCATATCCCTGTCCCAATGGTATTTAGTTTTGGCCCACAGTGCGTATTAGTAATTAAATTCATAATTAGTGCTTGTCACATAAAAGCAGTTTAGTTTATGGTCTTAACTTTACCCAACCCATCCCAACTACTTGAGTTTATTTGCAGCTTCCTCATTCCCTTGAGCAATAAATTTGATTAAAGTCACTGACTCACTGAGTGATAAAGATGACATTTAAGCTACTTAGTCCCAAACATGCCACAGTCTGTCTGTCTCACTCTGTCTCTCCATCTCTCTGTCTGTCTGTCTGTCTAGCTGGCAAATTGAATTAAGCAGAGAAACAGGCGCATATGTAAATCAAGCATTAACCTGTAACCCTAGCAACACAGCAGCCAACGGAACATGGCCAGCAAAACTTAACCTGACACTCGGAGCTTATTGTGAAGGCTGTGTGCATCTCAGGGGATCAACGAGAGTTGGGCAACAAGAAGACAAGGATTGAAATGACGAGAGATTGGCAGCGTGAGGAAGGCCATGTGCTGTGGATGCCATGGTGAGCTCTAGGAATGTCAAGCTATAAGCATTTAAACGTACAATGAGCAATTAAGAATTAAATGGGAGAAACGACGAGTAGTAGTAGAGCAACGAGTTGAAGGGAAGCGAGAGAGAGGCAACGAGTATTTTAAATCGACATACAAACTGTGATCACTAAACACATGTAGCTAGTTAATATAATTAAGAGGAAAGCAACGAGTAGCAGAGCAATTTGTACAAGAGTAGCGATTAAAAGCACAACGACTGGCTAGCAATGAGCTTTAAAAATGAGATACAGGTACATTTAAACATACAGCGAGTATTTAAGAACTATTTGGGTGAAACGACGAGTACTAAAGCAACGAGTAATAGAGAAACGAGAGGAAGGAAATGAGTTTTTCAAATCGATATACAAACTGTGATCACTAAGTGCATGTAGTGAGTTATATAAAATTATGAGAAAGGCAACGTGAAGCAAAGCAACGAGTAGAAGACCACTTTGTACAAGAGTAGAGAGAAAAAGAACATCAACTGGCTAGTAACGAACGAACGACGAATTAAAAAAGAGATACACCCTGTGGTTACTAAATACATACAACGAAATAAAAGTAACGAGTACAATACAAACGAGTAGAAGCGCAATAGTAACACACATCGAGTGTGTCTACCTTTTAATACCCGATTCAATTCAATGCTTAATCATGATTGTGATTAAACTAACGAGTAGAATAGCAGCGAGAAGGAGACCAAAAAGTGACAGACATCGAACGTTTGATAAAGTTTAACTCACAAAAGTACAACGAGTAATTAGAGAATGTGAACAGAGAAGACCGAGTAAACACTGAGCAACACTTTTAATAATTTGGTAGCATCAAAAAAGAAATTAAACAAACAGACAATCACAGCGAGTGTCGGACACTGAGACTAACTGTGTGACAACCTGACAGTGCCAAGTTAAATAATTCTTAAAATTTGCAAAACAAACTGCAACACGTGATGAGTTAAACAAAAACGAACAAATATTATTTCCTTTTTTTCGTTCAGCTCTTCGTGTGATTTTAATTTGTGTACAATAATTTAATTAAAGCGCAAATAATGTATTTAATATTTTAAGCCAATTAATTTGCATAATTTAATTGCGAATTAAATAATTCAAATATGAGAGAATAATGTGGGGAAATAATAATAATAATCAATTTAACCAAATGCGCTCTACAGTCTACAAGTTCGTCAAGCATTCGACCTCAATTAAAGACTGGCAATGGTCATTATATATATGTGGAAAGTAGGAGCAGCAAAATAGAAAATAAAAAATATAAAAAAAAAGAAAATAGTTTGTGGGGATAGTTAACCAACTTGACTTTAGCTGCTGGCCATGGCCAACAGTTGTTGGCTGCTTGGCAATTGAAACTGTTGACTGCAAAACGGAATAAAAAAATAGTAATAAAAAATGAGGCTAAAATGTGAGAAAATAAAACAATTGAGAGTGTTAGCCAGTTGCTCAGGGCCCTGTTTATGTTTTTAAAGAGCCAAGAAAAAAACAATCCTCTATGCATACAAACTTATTTAATTATAAACATTCAAGGCTTGCATTACTTTTGTTTCTATAAATATTTTATGTGTTCATTAGACAACGAAGTTTCTGGGGCTAGTCTCTATTATATATTTATATAGATATCTTGTTCAATATTTGCAATGCTTATTTGTGTTTGCTTGTGTGCTCACATAAATTCACCAGGATATCTTATTCAAGACAAAACTGTCTGACTGATGTTTATAAGCCTCATGAATATGAAAATTAATATACTTGATATTTGTATGCAATAAGCATAAAATTTGTATTTACCAATTTTCTGCAATTTTTATACCATTTATGAGTTTCTCTTCATTTATTTTTATTTTTGCTTTAATCTTCTTTATGCGTTCTCTTTGATAAGTTAAAGTTGCAAATGAATATGGGGATTGTGCATCGATTCGGTTTGTGATTAACTCAAAGTCGCTTGCGGTGAATAAACAGTGGGAAAAATAAAATATAAATATATTCTCGTATATTAAAATTCTGTGAGTATAATCCTCTCAGCTGAACATTTAAATGCGCATCAAAAGTCCATGTCTTATTTAAATTCGCTAAAATCGTTTTTTTACTGCGCATTTCTGCATTAAATCATAGCAAAAATAGTTGCAAATTCTTTTTAATACTTTTTATATTTATTTTGTTTAATACCTACTATGAATAACTGAGAGTCATCGACTAGCAGATAATCTCTGCATTATATGCTATAAAAAAATACACACACAAATACCTATTTAATTTTTAATAACTCACTTGTATGGAAAAAACAATTAGTTGATTATTTTAATATGCTCCATTTAATCATTCTTAATTTGATAGATTTATGTGCCTAAAATGCCGTATGTTCTACAAGATTAAGCGACTCATAAGAGTCTGACAGAATAAAAAAGATTCAATTAAGTTTATTGATTCCATAATGAATCAGTTGAGCAATTTCTTTGCTATGTTGGCAACACTGTAAGTCAAGACATTTTCTGATTAAATTGCACTAAAATTGACATGGAATTAGGACAGAGTATAAAATGGATTCAATAACAATATGTGTGCAAGTGAATGCAATCGAATACTCAAAGCTATCCAAAAGAATAATTAATGGATGCATGAGTGAGTGAGTGAGGAAGGGAGGAAGGGGGGAACGGGTAAATGTATGAAACGAATGAGTGACGTTTGACAAATAGAAAACGGGCAACGTTTAGCGGCATTAAGCGATAGGTGCCACAATCAATTGGTGCTGCAACAAGGCTACAATATTGCAACTGACTGGTATTTGGCTTAATTGATTGTTTGAATAATTGATTGGCAAATGAATTGTTAATACAAGACAGGCTACAAAAAAAATAAAGAAAAAAGAGAGAAGAGAAAAGGTGAAGCAGAAAAAGAAACGACACCTTTGCACCTTAGTGAAAAATGGCTGTCACATCAAGCTAAACGACAACGGAAACGGAAATGTAAAACCAAAGGTAGTGGCTCTCTTTACTCCAGCTCGTCATGCTTCATTCCACCCTCCTCCACCCACTTCGACGCCATTTTGCTGTGCAACGTTCGAGGGTAGCGTCCACTTTGCCGCTCCACTGAATGTTTGCCCAGATTGTGGGTCGTGGTCTGATGCTTCTGATGCTGGGCCAATTAGTCGACTGTCACAGTTACCGCTACCGTTACCGTTGCCGTTGCCGTTACCGTCACCTGTCAACGGCAATGACTACAACAACAACGAACGCGACAACGAGATAACAAGACAACGAGACAAAGCAGATTCACCAGTAGTAGTAGAAAAAGCGACACGAAACACAACGAGTACGAGAACGGCGGAAACAAGTTGCTCAAGTCGAGCATGGCATTAACTTGGCCCATCTTTTAAAGTGCACACCGCATGCATACGAATGCAACAAATGTGGTAGCATTAAGCACTCGTCGTGCAACAGTTACCTGGCACACTTGCCTGCGGCCAACTGCACCGCTCACCTCTCCCCACTTCACTCGGGTCTGCAATTAAAAAACGCCACAGACAGCCACAGAAACTGCCAAAGACACAGACACAGTGTCATGTGATTACACAGACAGAGGCATACAAATACATGCAATCGTGTTGCTGTTGTAGCTGCTACAATAATTTCGACAGCCGTCTTATTGCCTGACCGTCAGATGCAGACCAGACTACCACCCGTTGGAGGTCAATGACATAAACAATGCCTGAATGCACAAAAGGTGACAGTGAACTAGCAACGAGTGGTGTGATGAGTAGTGTAAGTAGAAGGGAAGCGATTGGAGCAGCGAGTTTTGTAACGAGTGGGGTATGGAGTTGAGTAATGAGAAGGGTAATGATAAAGGCGACAAGGGAAGTAGTGAGTAAAATGAGGAGTAGAGTAACGAGTGAGGTATGGAGTTGAGTAAGGATAGTAGAGTAACGAGAAGGGTAACGATAAATAGAAGAGCAAAGTATCGATTAGAATACGGAGTAGAATAAGAAGTAGAGTAACGAGTGAAGTGTTGAGTATAGTAACGAGTAGAGTAACGCGAAGGTTAACGGGAAGCGGAACGAGTAAAGTATTGAGTAGAACAAGGAGTAGATAAACGACTTAAACAATTATTACTAGGATGTGTAGAGTAGCGAGAAGAGCACTGAGAAGGGTAACGAGAAGGGTAACGATAACGCGACGAATAAAGTATTAAGTAGAATACGAATTAGATTAACGAGTAGAGAAACGAGAAGAATAAAGAGTAGAGTATCGAGTAGAGTGTTGAGTATACAAGTAAAGGATCGAGTGGAATAAGGTGTAGATGGACGAGGAAAACAACAAATTGAATAGCGTGGCCAACAACGAGTAGAATAAATATACTTGGAACGATTAAACGATTGGTACGATTTAAATCCATATTTGTGCACATTTAAATATATGTTAAGTAGATGAAAAGAAAAACAAAACTAACAGTCAAATAGAGTACAGCTACTCGGTAGCTTAAAATCACTTTTTAAGCAACTTAAGTAAAAAACTGTCTATATATGAGAAAAGGATGGAGTATTTTTTCATAGTATGCAAAATGGAACATAATGTTACTTTATGGATTCGCACACTAGATGGGAAAAATCGATATAACAAGCACATAATTTGATAGACTAGTCAAATGGGTAAAGCTAATTGGGATCTACGTCAAAAGTAATTCAGAGCTTTGTGGCTCGTTGTGTTGGCTAATTTGGCTGCCAAGCTGCCAGCAATACTGATAGTGACTGCCACAGTCTGGCTTACACACAAACACACACACCCACACTATCGCATAGACAGACAGTGCTTGCCACAGGCAACAAGCAGCTAGGAACTTGCTACTCGTAACTGGTAACTGGCAACTGGCAACAGAAGCAAATTAAATATTTATACGCGGCGCCATTGCAATGTGGCGTTTAAACTCGGCGATTCGCGACTCGGAACTGAGAACTCTCGGCATTGGGGCAGCCACTGACCTGATAATCATATGCGAGTAACTTGCAACACGTCTCCCACCCCCCATCTCCTCCTGCCTGTCACTCGTTAGTGCCACCACCAAGTTAGCAATACCTGGTGTCGACGCTGTCGGCGATGTCGACGGTGTCAGCCGTGGACAGGCAGCTAGAGCTTTACAGCATGACAGCATTCAACCTGCAACCAGCAGCCAGCCACCAGCCACGTTCAACGTGCAACGAGGAGCGTGCAACATTTGTAGCTTTTAAAGCGTTACCTAAATTATTCAGCAGAGGCAAAACACTTGATGTCCTAATGCTGTTTATATGCCCGCCCGGCTATAATGCTGTGAATGGCAACGATAATGCATTTAAGAGTCGCTTTCCATGTTGCAACTACGTCTGGTTGCAACACAAAACGATTTCCGCAGTGTTGCAATTGTCGTTGCAGTTAGCATCCCTATGCTCTTGGCCAGTTCTTTTTTACCACCGTCAACTGCGGTACGTACGCTTGCACCTCTACCTATTACTGTCCCACTAAATTTCAATAGTTTTATGGGTAGGTAATGCAACGAGTTAAGAAGTTAAAGTAATGCAAACGCAATTATAATTGATAAGAAACTAGCAGCGAGTAGCGGGTAGCGAGTAGCTGGTAGCGAGTAGGTGGTAGCGAGTAGCGAATTCTGAATAGCTAGTGTTGTAGTCTACTTGGTAAGATATAATAGCTTAACATCATTCTCGTTTATAAGAGACGAGTAGCAAATAGCGAGTAACGAAATAAGAGTTGCGAGAGGTATATATTTTCCCAAGTGGTATAACGTGTAGTTCAGAGTGTTGTAAGTAGTTTATTTGGTGAGATAATATGATAGTTTGAAACCGGTCTCGTTAGTAAGAAACGAGTAGCGAGTAACGAGAGGTAATTATTTTAGCTGTTTATACTCATAACACTCGCATTAAAATTAGTAGTAGTTGCCTTGGTGGATATTAATAAAACTTTTACACACAGTACTCGCCAATAAGTAACGAGTAGCGAGTAAAACCAGATAAAATTTAATGTAGTGCAGTACCGATTACGCTTAAGTGGCTGCTAGATTTGCTATAAATTCATAAACGACAAAGTTATTAAAGAAACAACAAGGACCAGTGATAATGTCAAGTATGCGATGACTTAAAAGCAGGATTAATAGAAAAATAATCAAATTGCTGACATCGCAACGTCAATTAAGCTTAAAAACGTCATCATGCAAAATGATTGACAACCTGGAACACTGAGAGGAATGGCAGTGAGAAGCAGAAAAGTGGAGAGGGCAAGAGTGGGTTAAAAGGGGAACGGATTAGAGGCGGGGTTGTTTGCTGTGCCACTGAGGAACGCATCAAAGTCAAGCGGCTAATTGCAGTTAACAGCTTGAAGTGCAAATGAAATGAGCAGAAAAACAAAGCTGGCAGAAGAGATAAGCAGGAGAGGGGTTAAAAGAAAGGGAAAGACAGAAAAAGTGAAAGAGGGGGAAGAAATGAATTAGGGAAGAGATCCAAGGACTGAAAGCGCTGAAATCAGATAGCTCAATTTTAAACTCTGATTATCTAAAGTTGATCTTTCTATTCCTGTCAGTTCTCTTCTACCTCTCTTCGTCTACTTTTCCTTCCTCTTCTTTTTCCTCCAGACATTTCGTCACTTGCCAACTAACTCGCCAAGCAATTTGCTAAACACTTTGTCAACTAAAACATAAATTTGTTGACAAACAGCATTGTTAGTTAATTTGTTAGTTAGTTAGTCAGTTAGTTAAACTAAGCATAAGTGCATATATGCACGACATACTGTGCATGTGAATATGGATGAAATGTTATGGAGGCGGAAAGGGGGTGTGACTTCAGATAGAAGGTACTTTCATTGGCCTCAACTTTGCCCTCTGATATTGCCAGCCTCGGGTCTATTCAATTTAAGTTTTGTCAAAGAGTCATCTACTGTGGCTAAAGAAGTAATAAATTTCGCCTGGGAACAGTCAAAGGCCCACAAAAGTGCCTCACAGTAGTTTAGGGTTGTCGTTGTTGTTAGAGTTGTCGTTGCACACAAATTCTAATAAAAAGCCAAGCGAAAGTAAAGTAAACAGCATTTGGCCTCAAACTAAAAGTGAGTGGAAAGATTGGGATAGCTAGTGGGAGATAGTAGTGAACAGTGTGAAAGAGGGTGAGTGAAAGAGAGAAAGGGGGAGGGGGACAGGATGGCAGTTCAACTCCAATCGTGGCTTGTGCTGTGTGTTGACAACTTTGACTCTTTGCCTGCCGGCGACAACTCTATAAACAGCAATTTTAACTCTTTCTCGCTCTTTGACTTGCTCTCTCTTTCGCACTTGCCTTAAGCATTTGCATCTGCAACTAGAGATGGGGGCGTGAGTCAACTCGAATGATTTGTTGGCATAGTAAAGTTAAAGGCTGCAGTGCTTAAAGTAATAATCTTAAATAAGATTTAATTAGTTTTAATATATTTTAATTTAAGCTTTTTGTGACTAGAATGGACAAGCACTTTCTCATTTCACTGCTGCTCGTGACACAAAAATCCCTACACGAAATCATCTCAACTGAGCATATAAAAACATTGGCGGCAGTACTTCAAATGTTTTGACGGGCAAATGGGTTAGAGAAAAGGCATAGAAAATGGCACCACAAAGGGCAGTAGGCAAAAAAGGAGAAGAGTTGGGAGAAGGGAGTGGGAGTGGTCGGCAGGGAGGTGGGTGAAACTTTTAGCGGTTGCAACAGTTGCAACAAAGCAATGCAACATTTTGCTGAAATTGATTTACAGCAAAAAGAGATTGGCGTGATGAAGTGGGGAGTAAAATAGGGGAGCATAGAGGGAAAAGGGAGTAGAGGAGGGTGCACAGGGGATAACAAATGGTTGCATAGGGGTAACCGATAGACACGTAGCAAGTATGAAGGTTGGGGTTAGGTTAGGGTTAGGAAAAATGAGAGGAGACATTTACCTCGCGGTAAACAGCGACCATCGTTAACATATTCAGTATCTTTTGGAATTCCTTTCGATTTTTATCCAACGCTCTTTTCAAACTCCTCCCTCAACCCCTTTGGGGTAGACCCTCCATTTTGCTGCCTTGTTTTCCTCTTGGGCAACCACTCAACCATCGATCAAAATTTGTTCGCAAAACGTCGCTTATAACAAAACGAAATTGAGCGTAGATTTTTTTCAATCCCCCTTAACCCCCCTCAACACCAACCCCATTTGATTTGCATTCTTTTTACAATTTTCCGATTGCGCCCAGTGTCGATTTGGGGGCATGGTCGGAAAAGGAAGCTTTGGTTTCACTGCTGAAATTTGTTGCAATATTCGCAATTTGAATTGGAAATATGCTGCAGGCGTTGCATGTTTGCGTAAGTGCCACGTTTGCTACTGCCACGTGTGTGGCTGCCTCTATCTCCACACACACATGAGTGTGTGTTGGAGTGTGCCTCTGAATATATCAAGATAAGCGACATTTAACGCATTTGCCACACGCTTTTTGACGATGCACAAGTGTTCTAACTTTTAGACCCTGCGCTTAGGAGCTTCAAATGGGTAACTAAGTAACTATGAGTTAAGCTTCTTGTTGGTTTTTTCAGTTACACTTCCGATTAGAAGTTTACACTTAGCTCAGATATTTTAGGCTTACACATGTATTTTTTAGTAATAGCTGGATAACGACGGCTTTTCAATTAGTAGTTTTGTTTAAGAAATGATTTAGCCTTAAATATGCTAAATAATCCCATAAAAACTGTGTGCTAAATTATAGAAACTTAATTTTCTCTCTGACTTATCATTAAGCAAAATTGTCTATTTTGTTCTCTAAGAATTAAGCGTAGAGTCCGCTTACAGTCGAGTTGCTCTAACATAATTTTTTAGTAGTCTGCCTATTCCTTCTCTCGCTCTGTTTCTCTCACTCCCTTTCTTTATCTCAATTTCGCTTTCCACATGGATTTCTATAAGCTTTTTTGTGCTGCCAGGAATGTCAAGATTGAAGCTTCTTCTCTCTTTCTATGCTTGCAACAGCTGACGACAGTTTGTTTCACATGCTACACAGCAAAGAAATGTTCTTAAAACAAGAAAAAAAGGTTATCTTCGGCTAGCCGAAGATTGTATACCCTTGCAGTCATGCACATTGCGTTAATTTTTTTTAAATGACCGATTGTTCCTATGGCAGCTATATGATATAGTAGTCCGATCTAGATGAAATTTGGTGTACACATAGGATTTTATGCCAAATGCATATGGAGCGAATTTGGTTCAAATCGTACAAGAGACACAGAAAATTTTCATACTGAGCATTTTCAACTGATTGTTCCTATGGCAGCTATATGATATAGTTGTACGATCCGGATAAAATTTGGTCGGCAGATGGACAATGATAACAAATGCGTATTGCGTGAATTTGGTTCAAATCGTACAAGAGACACAGAAAATTTTCATACTAAGCATTTTCAGCATTTTGAACCGATTGTTCCTATGGCAGCTATATGATATAGTGGTCCGATCTGGATGAAATTTGGTTTGCACACGGGATTTTATGCCAAATGCATATGGAGCGAATTTGGTTAACATAGCTCAAAAAAAAATTTTTTTTCATCCGATTGTTCCTATGGGAGCTATATGATATAGTCATCCGATCTGGCCGATTTTAACAAATGTTCTGCGTGCAAAGGGAATACACATCTGTGCCAAGTTTCATCAAGATAGCTTTAAAACTGAGAGACTAGTTCGCATAGAAACAGACGGACAGACAGACGGACAGACGGACATGGCTATATCGACTCGGCTGTTGATGCTGATCAAGAATATATATACTTTATGGGGTCGGAAACGTCTCCTTCTATGCGTTACAAACTTCGTGACAAAAACAATATACCCTCTGCAAGGGTATAAAAAACAGGCACAAATTATAATCAATTGATATCACTACAGTTTGATTTAACCAGCAAAGTTGTGGTTAAATGGATAAGTGCAGTAGAGCATGGCTAAATAGAACTGGCTGCAACTCTTTGGATAAAAAAAGTTTCAAGACTCCTCGGTTTTCAGGAAATTCAAATATTTTGTGTTTAATCAATTCAAAAAAAAAAAATTTAATTTAAACGTCGTCTATTTTATATTTATTTATTAAAATATCAAGACATAAATATGTAAAGAAGTCAATTTGTTAATATTCGACAGTAGAGCAGACATTTGACATCTCATCCCATTAAGTTTTTATTAATTTCCTTTACTCTACGAGTAAGAAAGGCAACAGACTGTAAAAGACCCCGTACTCCTTCTACATATACACTTTTTGGGGTCGAAAAGACTTCCTTTTGCCTGTTACGCACATTTCGCTACTGACAAACTTCATAGACCCCTCTACTCTTATTTAAAGTACTGGGGTCTAATAAGTTTTAATTCTCTTTATATCAATTGACAGAACAATATTACGAGATCTGAAGCGCCGGAAGCAGTTGCATATTTTAATAAGAAAATTTAAATTGTATTTATTTTTGTGAGGAGTCAGTGGCAGTCAGTTTAAAACATAAGTTTGACATCGAAAATTTGACTATCAAATAGATTTGTTTAATCAAACTTTGAACTGCAACTATATGTTAACTTCCGAATCAATCGATGTTTGAAAGCAATTAAATATAATGTCAGATACAATGTAAGTACATTTTTATGACATTTTCCATTTCCCATTTTCCATTTCGCAGCTTACATTTTCCATTTCCAGTGCGCATATGTACTTAACTGATTTTTCCATAAGTCGCAGCAATGCCACACCCATTTACAGCATACCCGCACACCCACACACGTATGTACGTATGTGAGTGTGAGGTTGTGTGTGTGTGTGTGTATTTTCGACATACACAAACGCAGTTATCGTTATAAGCTGTCGAATCGCAAGCACTCGATTACTCGATTACATGCCAAATGCAATTTCAATAAGTTCTGTCAAGCGTTTTTGCTTATAGACCCAAAGTCGAAGTTGTTAGCTGCCTTTCTCCCTCACACAGTGTCTCTCCCTCTTCTCTCTCGCCTCTCTATCTATCACTCTTTCTTTCTATGTATGTTGCTGGCTCCCTCTGTGTGTTGTTACTGTAATTGTTACACTCATGTGTGCGTGTGTCTGTGCGTTTCTTGCTCTTCGTTTTCTCTGCGGTTTCTCTGCTGTTTGCATAACTCATAACTCATACGCCGCGTATGTCAGACGCGCATTTTGTGTTGCATTGTGCTGGCAATTGGCGGCAGCTGCTGTCAGCGAGTTCTTTTACAACTTCTACTTCTCCTACTTCAACTTGCTCCTCTTTACCTATTCCTACACTTTCTTCTGCTTCAGTTTGAGCTTCAAATGCACCCACATTTGCCGCATAAACATGTTCACATTGCTCTTGACATTTTGCACGCCCGCATCCACCTGTCGTTTGCCACCTGTCTTTCTTTCACTTTGCTACCTACTTTCCTACTGCTTCTGCTGTCTTTCTATTTAATTCACTGTGCCAAAGTGCCGAAGGAGTATAGCAAATGAGGGACTTAGTTTGTTACATTTAGTTGATTAGTTTGTTTGTCAATAAATACAATACACAAATCACAGTTTCGAGTACAAAGTCTTAGCCATAAATAACTGATTAATTTCAAACAACTTTTAGTCCAGTTGGCCGCACCATATATTTAACAATCAGGCTTAGCGCGCATTTGTAAGTCGATCACACTTGAGTCCAGCATGCTTCTCTTTCAATCGCATTCAGTTCTTCCAACTTCTTCGTTCCACCTTGTTTTCTGTCACTTTCAAACTGTTTTTCGCTTTCGACGTAGCACATAAATCAAGCGGATTTCATTATGCCTCGTAATTAAAACTGTTCAGTCTGATGTTCGTTGGCTTGGCGCTGCAATTGAAGTTGTCGTTGTCGCTGTCGCTGTCGCTGTCGTTGTCGTTCACATTGATGTCACCATTCGCTGTGAATGCCTTTCGGTTGCATTCCCGGTAAATGGCTTTTAATATTCACTCGCCTTCATTATTATTTTTATTGGTCCAGCGAGCATTTAAAATAATGAAACACAACAACTTGCCGCCTTTTACATTTTATTTTTCTTTTTTTGGCCAACTCGTTTTATTACGGCCGCAGGAAAAGCAGCGGAAAAGTGTGAGAAAATGACCACACACGGAGAAAAAAACCCCGAAGAAGAAGAAAAAAATAATGAAATAAAAATTCTGCTGCTGAATTTACTTGCCGTCCATTTTGCGGCTGATTTTTTTATACTTTTTTTTGGGTAAAGCAGTTGATCCAAATGTGACCGCTGTGTTGAGGCAACAGGATAAGAACTCTGACAGCGTACACTTGACTGCTTTGACTGCCAGTGAATGCCCAAAAAACGAAGAGGAAGAACAAATTGGAGCAGACAGTGCACAGTGAGCGCAAAAAGGCAACAACAGTGGCAGCGATAGTGCGAAATATATTGAAATCAAATTGCATGGATGATAAATTCTCGAAAGGTGGGGAGGCAAGTGAAAGGGAGCAAACGAAAGAGGTGGAGAGCAAAGGGGAGTAAAAAAGATTGGAGGAGAGTGGCCAACACAGGAAAAATAAAAATTAGGAAGCGACAAATAGAAGCAAAAATTAAGGGAAAATTATACTGACCTCAACGTAGAGCTAGCAAGAGCTGGATTTAGGGTAGTCAGAAATAAAAAAGTAAAAAGGTAAAGGTAAAAAGTAAAACAAAAAAACAAAAATTCATAAAAAGAGATTAAAACCGAGAAAGATGGACACGGAGACAAATAAAAAAGTCAGTTTGAAAAAGAGTAGACTAATAAAAATGATAAAAAAAAACATTATCAATTTGACATAAATAAACAAAGAGTAGTAAAGCTAGCAAAGAAACCGCAAAAAGTGTGAAATAAAATTAAGGAGAGTAAATTGTAATAAATTTGAAAGAAAATTGTTTTTGAAAACACGTGTATATTTAATCCATTAGTTTTCGTTCAAAGCCAAGAAACTGTTTTAAATTAACTTAATATTTTAAGTTAAGGGCTCTTCTAAGCCTGTGTGTGTGTGTAGTTGAATGTCTTATCGATTTTGTAGTAAAGACATCAGTGTTTGTACTTTGTATATTTTTGGGTTAATAATATTATCAATGTCATCAGACTAACTTTATAAGGGGTCACTTCTCTCTGCCTACCCCGCTGCCTTTTCCTACCTTGTCTTCCCCTCGAAAACTTTTGCATACACGTTCTGTGTGTGTGTGTGTTATAATGTTCTTCTGCGACCTATGTACGATATGCGTGCATGTGTGTGTGTGAGTGTGTAAAACTGTATAAAACTTTTCCAATTTGTCCTTTGTGCATGTCTTTCGAGTGTAACGAGCAATGCTGCGAGACAACAATAACAACAACAACAACAATATCATTGGCAACGGACAGCAAAGAAAATTAAAATAAATTTCGTCTATTAGCATATTTATGGCTCTGAGTGTAGCGCAAGAGAGCCCAACAACAAGTACACCTAGAAAAATATAACACAGTAAACAAAAACAACATTAAAAAGTTGTCGCTTACGCGTGAGCAAGTACAGCTACCAAAAAAAAACAGATTGCGGACAGCCGAAGAAAAATAAAATAAGAGAAGGGGAAGTGTAGAAAGATAGCTAAAGAGAAAGATAAAGAGATAAAGATAAATCAGAACGAGTCGAATTTTTGGCTTCTTTATTACCTGAAATCAGAACATTAGTTAATATGTTATTTACTTGTATTAGCTATTAAAATGGTTATACAAATTAATGTAGCATACCTAGCAGCGCAATAACTGTTATTGGGGACTTTGAACTTAGCAAATATTTGCTTGAATATAGCAGAAAATAATTCCAACTCCATGTCATTGTCAACGTCGAGTGATTTGTCTAATAAATTTGTTAATGGTTATTCGTTGAGGTTTTTTTAACTGAAATATGAAGCAAATATTTGCTTGTTTACAACCAAAGAAGCTTTGTTTTAAAGAAATCATGTCAAGATTGAGTGAGAATGTAAGGTGTTAAAACATTTCAAACAAACTTGAGCCAACAGTTGAACACACTTTTAAATTCAACGCGATGCATTTTTTAAAACTGGCCAACAGATGTAGGATTGAATGAAAGTTTCAACGAATAAAATATAAACTTTAACTTTGGGCTTAACGGGAATACAAACAGCGAAAATTGCGAGAAAATGATGCAGACTGGCAACGTGTGTATGGCACAAATAAACCAGACGAGGCAACATTTTCGCACGCGACGATGACAACAAAACGCAAGTGCCCCAGAGTTTTTCGAGTGGAGCAGAAACAGGAAAAACAACAACAACAACAAGTACAGGAAAAAACGGCAACAAGGAGCTGCGGTACAACTATCACAGCATCCGCTTTATCAACACCCCAAACTTCCGCTGCAGACGGTAGCAGATCAGGGGAGTGGTGGGGCTAGGGAAAGAGTTTGGACAGCGGTTCGCAGATTGCAAAAACAAAACTGTGTGCAGCACATAAAAAAAAAGTAAACTGAACTGAACTGAACTGAACTGAGCTGAACTGAACCCAACGGACATTGTCGCCGCTGCAGCAACAACGCGGCGTATGAGCAACTTTTTGTTTTCGGCATTTTTCATTTATTGTTGCTCACAATCTTTTGCCGCAGTTTTGCGCCACGGGCCATTGAACTCGACTCAGTGCCCGCTATTCCAGCTCACTTTACGAGGGCTTTGCGACTGCTAGTTCACAAAAAAAAAACGAAATAAGTTTGATAAATATGAAAGGAAAAAAACGTTACGCATACGACATGAAGTGCGCTTGCCAAAATGTTGCCTTAAATTAAGCGGTACATAAATTTAAGGACAGCCAAATCAGCCGAAACGTAGCCAACAAATATGTAATTATTTTTCAATTAAATTAATGTTGAAAAAGACAAAATTATTAACAATAATTAACCATTAATGAGTAAATGTATTAAAATAATTCAAACAGAGAGAGAGAGAGAGCCAGAAAACGCTTTAATTTTAGTAGGCACTGTTAGAAATATGAAACCAAACGCTCTTGTCCACAGCACGCGGTCATAAAGATAACAGCGTGCGTTTGTTACAGCAAGTGAAAGCGAAAGAATAGTATAAAGCCGAATATAGAGAGAGAGAGAGAGAGAGAGAGAGAGAGAGGGAGAGGGAGAGCCACAGAGTATATGGCAGCCGCAAAACCGCAGAAACCGCCAACAGCCTCACCTCAGTTGGTATGCGGACTGCATTGGCCAACATTTGCGTTGATGTTGCTAATAATTTTGCCACGGCCAGCAAAGACACCCTCATTCTCATCAGTCTCCCCATTCACCATGCTTTCCTCTCTACACTTAACAGCATTGGTCTGCTCGCTGGACTACTGGAAGGGCAGTTTACGTGTATCAGAATCAGTGGACGCATAAATCAAAACAAGGAAGTGTCCGTGCCAGATTCGCTGCTGTTGTGGCTGCTGTAGAAACTTCAGCAACTTTGCTCGACTCCAGCTTTATGTGGGCGAGAGCTTCTCTTACCAATCTTACACCTTTTACAAATTTAATACGAAAGACTTACATTCGCTCAAATGTAAATACGTTTTATGACATGAGCTTAAAGAAGTTAAATGCAGTTGATAATATTAAACAATATCTGAAGCTAAATATCGATAGACTTAACAGGTAACTGAAAAATAGGCCTAGGACTACATGTCCTAACTTAGCACCTTAGACAGTTAACTATACTCAATCTGAAACTGTACTCTGACCAGACCATAAACTTACGCTAATAGTGGATATAATGTGTACTTAAAATTGCATTTAATTTAAATGTTTTTAGCATAGTTGGTGAAAAGACTTTTCAATTTGCGACAAATGCAATCGGAATATATATTAATTCCATTTCAGAGCAAAGTTATTTAATATTAAGATGAAAATATGTGCTAACAGACAGTTATTAAATCTTGTTGCCACACCCACATTTCCACAGCCACTTTTTCACCCCAACCCCCTCTGAGTAGCGGATCATCTTGAGCTTTGTTAGAAGAGTTTTCTGTGGAATTTTCTTGCCTTGCTACCATTGCCATTGCCACAATCAAGTTGCCTGTGGACTTTCTGCTGGTTTCCTGCTCCTGCCTTTTTCGTCTGCCCCGCCCCCTTCCATGCCCCGTTGCCTCTGCAGCTGTCCAGCTGTCACAAATGCGCATTTTGGTGCATTTTTTATGGCGACGGCAAGTGTACTTAAAATCTAACCAAAAGCACGGCACGTACTCGCAGTATTCCCCAACTGTGCCTGTCAGCTGCCGCTGCCGCTGCCGCTGCCGCTGCCTCTGCCACTGCTACTGCTACTGGTGCCAGGGTTGCCACTGTCATGGAGGATGCTACTGCTACTCCGGATACAACAGTACTGCGGCATGTGCCACAAAATATAAGCACAAGCGGCGTTTGAAGCGATTTAACTAAAAGACCGCGGTGAGGCCGCTTGCATCGCTCTTTCCTGCAGTAACCCAAAAGGGGTGTGCATGGCTGGCAGATACCTTATAAATTGCGATTATGAAAATCAATCAAACTAAGAGTTTGTTGTTGCTTAGTATGTATTTTAAAAAGCTTTTAAATTGATTAATTCCCTAAATAGAACTTTAATCAATTGAAATATACGACTATTAGATACCCAGTAAGGGACGTTTTTTTAGAAAATACTTTAAAATCGGTATGCCAAATTAAAGACATTTAAAATGTGTTTGTTAGAATTGAATATATCCCGTAATAAATAATAATTTAAAGTGTGTTTATAAAATAAATCTTAAAATAGAATAATTGTGTGGTTTCAAGCCAAGAAGTTACCTTAGTATCAGTTACAAGTCGTTTATTTTGTCACAACCTTTTGTAGACTACCATCAGATACCCTGTAGTGAATTATTTGTCGTGAATTCTATACAAAAATATTATAGTATAGCATATGAGTAAACAGTAAACCTCAACTGAAAAGTTTTTAAAAATGACTGGTAGATATCCTGTAATAAGTTAGTGCTCTAAATTAAGTCAAATACACGTTTAGCATCATTTTTTTCTTCTCACTGTCTTAAAACAACGTTCAAGCGTTGCTACCCAATGCCCATGCTTTATAGGGTATTCAAAAAAATGATGTTGTTGATGGCTGTCGTGTGCGATGAAGATAAACTCTTCGAGATACACGAAAGAAAAGCACATTTTAGCCAAATCTGAAGGTAAAGAGACTGTTTGGCCAAATCAGAGCAGGGAATAGACTGCAAAGGGAGGGCCAAGGTGGGCGAGGTGAAGGGGAAGGGGAAGCAGAGGGAATACAGACGCGCGTTGCCTACAGCAAATCTTCATTAATTGCAGCCACAAATACGTGTAGCCCAACAATGAGCTGCATATGAGAAAATGTTGCCAAAAAAAACACAGAAAGCAAATCGAATAGAAAGCAAAATAGAAGAAAATGAAAAAGCAGCAGAAGTAAATGAAGACGAAATAGTTAAAGGAGATGGGAGTAAAGAGAAAGAGGGAAATGAAAATGGAAGAAGTGTATAAGGCAAACAAATCAATTTGAGTAAAGCGGAGAATGAGGCAATTTTTGCCTGGTTATAAATGCGGCAAATGTTTGCTTGCTGCAGTGTACAGTGGGTAAAAATGTCAAAATGTTGTTCGAAAAATTAAGTTTTTTTATTGGGCTGGTGCAATACATAAGTGTATCATTTTAATATATTTATTAAAGTAAGTGTGGAATGTAATTTAAATTAATAAAGACTTTTTAAATAGTAAAAATCACAAGCAAAATAATTAATTCTGTCTCATTATTTTTTTTATTTCAAAATTACAAGCCATTTTGATAATATTTATTATTTTATTTAATTTATTTTATAATTTTTTTATATTTTTAATTTTTTTTATGTATTTTATTTTATTTTCTACTTTTTTCAAGTTATTTTATTTTACATTAAAAGTCTAAAGTTGTGCCAAAGTTTAGCATTCTGGCCCACAGTGCAGCGTGTATAAACTGTGTGTGTGTGTGATAAACAGCTGGCAGTTGTTGTTGCAACTGAAATCCTCTAACAAATGACTAGGCCATCATGTGTTCGTGTGTGATTTGCCTGCATGATTTATGCACATTACGTTTAGACTGGCAGCTGAGTATTGTGTAATGCTAAGCAACCCAATGCAAAAAGCCAAAAATAATGCGCAGCAATAATGCCAAACAATGACTTTAACTTGGATTCTCAGCAGTTGTTCCTGACTGTGCTCTATGCTGTTGTTGTGCCCTATGTTTTGTTGCTGTTGTTGTTGTTGTTATTATTGATGTTGTTCAAGTACTGCGTGTTATTCATGCTGCAGCTGAAGTTGATGTTGATGTTGAAAAGTTGCAACTTTTCCAGCTACAAAATCCAGCTCAGATTTCAGCTGTAACTGAGGCACTGAGACTCTGATTCCAACTCCGATTTCGACTTTGTCCTCTTTGAGTGGCATTTGCTTGGCTTTCATTTGTTTGTTGCCTGCCACATTTTTGATTGCCACACGTCGACAAAAATGGCTGGCATCATTTTGTTTCTTTTTTTTTTTTTTTGGGCCTGAAGTCTCAGCTTGCTTTTGTTGCAAATTGATGATCCGCTTTTAGCTGTGTGCCAGTGGAAAGTGCATGCTGCCATGTGGTTTCCTGCAAGTGGCATGCAACATGCTGGCCTAATAAGATTGTAATCCTTGCCGCACTCAGACTCAGTCTTTGACAACTGACAACAGTTCTTGTTGTAATCGAAGCTGTGTGGACGCGACTTGACTCGACACCGCCCATCGTTACGCCCCTGTTTGTGGCTTTCCCAGTCAAGTGCAGCTCATGGTTTTGGGACACACGAAAAGAGCACTCTAAAGAAATCCGATTTGTGCTTAAAACTTTTGTGAGTTCTTTTTCAAATATTTTGTGTATATTCTGATACTTTTTGAAGACTACAAACAAATGCTTTAGTTTTATTTTTAAAAACTCTCTGCTGGAGTAGAAGAATATATTTTCTTGATCAGCACCACAACAAAAAGATCTCAAAGAATCTTTTTTATAACGAAAAACTAGGCATACCTTGGAAAAAATCTGTGTTTTTGGCGCATATCTCAGTAACTTTGGCACTTGGGAATACCAATGTACCAGTACGCATGTTCCTGGTGACAGCACAATTGCAATGGCCTGAAACTCCCCCATACCAACAAAAATAAAACAATTTTCGAGTATTTGCATTCGCATATGCAGACTTACTTTATTCCCAAATATTATTTTTTACATGCACAAAAATATTTTTTCTATAATTTTGTCTCACTTTTTGAGAGAAATATACAACATAATTTTATAGAATTTTTTTATTTAATAATATTTAAGAAATCCTTTAAAACTTTCTTCATTTTAGAAAAAACTGCTACTTAATTCTTAATACAAAAATATGTTTTTATCTTAAAATTGGTTTTAAAAATGTATAGCAAATGAACTATGTTTAGTTTAACTTTCTAAGCTCCAAAACGGAAGTCAATATGGATGCGAGGCGGATGCGGAAGTAGCCATAAAGTGCGTCAATGTGTGTGCTGTGTGTGTGTGTGTTTGAGTGAAATCATTGATTGTTATGGATAGAAGGAGTCGTTAAAAATAGTTGTCTGTGTAATGTCTGCACACAAATATGACCCTTGACCTCCATATACACTCCCTTCCACACTCTCCCTCTCTCTCTCTCTCTCCCACACTCTCTCTTAGTCTATTTGCTCAGCGTATAAGCCAAAGCTCCATATAAAAAAGTTTCCATTTGAGTGTGGCACATTTTGTTGAGTATTTTATAGCTTGCCACCGAATGTTGCGCTTGATGCTGATGCCGATGCCGATGCCGATGCTGATGATGATGATGATGATGGCGCTTATTACTTGCAGCATTTTGTGTGTCCGTCTGACGACAAAAGAATTCATAATTTCACTTGCAACAAAAAAATATATGAGAGTCGCGAGAAGAGTAGTAAAAAGCAGAGAAGTAAGAAGAAGTGTAGAGAGAAGCAGAGAAATCTGCTGTCGATGCCAACTGACGACAACGCTGCCTTTAGTTTGACCAAAAAGCAAATGGCAAAAAACACTTAACAAGTTTATTGAAGCAGTTCAGTTGCCTGCAGATAGCGAGAGGGGTGAGTGGGGGGGGGGGGGGAAGAAAAGGGAGGGGGAGGGGAGTCTGAACAGTCACATAAATAACTCAATGCGCGTTGAGAGTCGCGACTCGCGACTGACATAAATTTTAATGTCGCACTCGAAACGCATGAAAGGCGCTGACTGCGACAAAGACGAACGACAACAGATGAACAGATGAATGTGGCACGGTGGCATGTGGCATGCGGCATGTGGCAAGGCGGTATAGACCTACCAAGTTGTTAAATTCAACAGAGGAAGGGAGACAACAGCGCGAGTAAGAGCGGGAGAGAGACAAAGCCTTAACTCGACCGTTAAGCGCATAAAACGACCGCTTTCCTCGACCGCGTTTGCATTTGCGGTCCCCATTTGAAGCGAATCCCGCCTATCGCCTCGCCCTCCATGCCCTCCCTAATCCACCAAAACCCCTCTCCAAACAGTTAGCCCAAAATCTCACCAAAATCCCTGTACCCATCATATCTCTGTGCTGCTCTCGTCCAGTTGATGGCATAACAATCCCATTCCCATTTGCAATCCGCATTTATCGCTGCATGGGCATTAAACTGTGACTGTAACTGTTCCTGTAACTGTGACTGCGACTGCGGCGACGTCGACTGCGACGTCAACAGCGCACATAATGGAAATAAATATACAAAAAAAATATAAAAAAAACGGAATATATTAAAAGGAAAAACCCAAAAATAAATAAACACAAACAGAAACACACACACACAGACACTGCTCACACAAACGCCCCAATAAGAAAATCAACAGTGTGGCAACGTTGTCCCCAATTGACGATTGGGCATCACGATGTTCAATCAATTTGTAAAAGCGCCAACAACACCAAATTTTGCAACGTTGCATTTGCAGTTTCAACAAACACGTAAAAAACCAGCAAAAAAAGAATATCAAATTTTGGCTTACGCATATTGTGTTTATAAATACCCTGTAATTGGGAGTTGAATCTTTTATTAGGCGCTGATTTAAACAATTTATTAAAACTACTTAAAAGTCCCTCTGAAAACATGTGCTTTGGAAATCTGTCGAACTTGTGACAAGTTTTTTAAAATTAAAATTTATTGAATATAATTTTTGCAAATTGGATGAAATATTATTGGATTAAATATTATTGGATGAATATATTTTTTTTTACAGTTTTTAAAAAAGAAACTCATTCTTTTGAAACAAAAAATAAATACTTTTGTTAGAGTTTTGAATTCTCTTAATTTTAAAGGAATTATTATCAAAAAGTCTTAAGTCATAAATAAGATAGATAGATTAGAGGATTAAAATCAAACAGTTAAGACCGGTTTCAGCTGATTGTTGCTTGAGCAAATAATTGTAGCTGATACACATAAATCTCAACCGATAACAGTGACTACCAAAAATCATGGGACACAAGAAAATGAACATACAATTCAATTGTTAAAATCAACTTTATTTTGTATAATTATTTAAGACAGAGATGCTAATAAAAATATAAAGTATACGCAGTCAATATATGAAATAATAAATAATCGTGTTAATAAACGATAAAAAATAAAAACATTTTTAAGAGCGTTTATTATATAACAAAGATAACAATTCATATATTAAAATTAAGTAAATAAAATAAAAAAATATAATATATTAATTATACATATATTATGTACAACAACAAAACAATAATCAGTTTGAGGTGTTTAAAATAACAGGGTGTCTGCTAGTCTTCCATAAGCTGTTGGTCAATATTTAAGCGCTGTTTGCGGCTTCCCAGCAGCTGTGACAACAGACAACTCAACAACCCAGTCAAAGCCATAAAAATATTAATAACGAGCAAAAGCCTAGCAAAAAAAGGAGAAGCAGAGTGGGAATCACAAAAGTACATAAACCAGAAGAGAGAGAGACAGGAAGACAGCTAGAGTGCCAGAGCGAAAGAGAGGGATATACAGGGACAGAGTGAGAGAGACAGAGACAGAGAGAGAGAGAGAGTTATATAGATAGAGATTTGCATTTTTAAGCTGATTTGTGTGTGGACAGTCGTCAGTTTTGTGGCCGATAGTCATGATATGGGACAAATATGCATAGAGTTTTGTTGTGTCTGTTGATTGGTTAACTGTTTCGGGTGTTGGCCCTAATTAGACTGGGCCAAATTAGCTGCAACAGCAACAAACACTTGTGTGTGCTGTGAGTTTTGGCCAAACTATGCATACAATATTAAATTAACTTATGCATTTTCAACTGCCAATTTGGCAGCACAAATGTTGAGCTAAAACTCAATTTGAGCATTTTGGCCAGGCCAACAAAAGCTTGCAACAGCATTGGCAACAACAACACGAGTTTTGTGGGCATTGTTTGTGCTAATGTGCCAACTGCAGCGCATAAATCCATTAAACTAATCAGAAAAATTGCAAAATATGTTGGAAAACTGGGGAAAAATAAATAAAAACAGCAACAAAAATTAAGTGGACGGGCAACAACAAATAGGGTCAGAAGAAGCTAACGTACTGCCGCATCGGCCACGGTCAATAGCCGTACTAAGCCAAACTAAAGACGAGGGAGTGGAACTGAGAGAGAAACAGTGAGTAACCCTGCCCAAAACTTCCTGATTTGCTCCTCAATCTGAATTACCCAATCGGAATCCCAGTGCCCCCCTACCCCCTCCACCTACCATTTTCCATTTTCCGACTACTATCAGAGATTCAGCAACGGCTTCAGTCGTCCCACTGAGCCGCACTTAGCCGACATTTAAGACTTTTCCATCATTTTATTTCATTTCATGTGCACCCGATTTTTCCTTCTCATCTCCGTGTTCCTTTCTTTTTTGGCTTCTTGGATTTTTTTTTTTTTTTTTGAGAAACTGTTGAAGCACTTCGCTTTTAATCTTGCAGTATTCAGCATGACAGTGCCAGCAACAACTCTACGGACAGTGGCACAGTGAGACAAATACATTCAGCATTTCAATGAAAATTCAATTTAATTATAAATAAATGACTTTCCAGCTGGCGTTTATTTATATCAAGCAATATAATTACATTTGAGCATTAGGAAATGAATTCAATTTGTATAGAACTATTGTTTAAATTTACTCTTTTGTTTAAGCAAGTTTTGTAAGTAAGTAAATTAAAGATAGTAGAGCTTAAATCAGCATTTTAAACGAGCTTAATCATGTGTTAGCTATGAAAGCTTTAAAAAAGCGTTGTCATAAAAAGATTTTAATAAATAAATACTTTATGTGAGATAAACAATCTGTTTATATATAAAATAAAAGGGTTGACCACTTCGATGACTTCTTTAAATTTATTGAAATAATGTTGGTCTATGTTGTACAATGTTTTTAATCAAAGGAAGTTTTCTTTAAGTCAAACTTATCCAAACTGTTTGTTATAACAGCGGATAGTCATTTTAATATCAACAAAATGGGAACACTGAGTTTTAAGAGTCATTGTTTATGGTTATTCCCAACTAAAAATGTAAAATCCAATAACTACTATACTTTTTACTGCATGCAAATGGCACTGTACCACTGTGCGCCTACTTTGCTTTGGCTTGACCATTTGCTTGGGCTTCATTGGGTGTAGAGCGCGACATCGGGAAGGTGCCTACAAAAAGAGAGTAAAATTTCGAGGATTTTGAGTCAGTTGAGTCAGTTGAAAATACCAGCTCAGCCCCGTGGCCATATTGTGGTGGCAAAGAGAGAGCAAGACAGAGAGAGAGAGAGAGTGGGGGAAAGGTGGTTCTGGCATAGGCATATAAAAATTACATAAACCAAGATTAAGTAAGAAATTTCTGCACATTGAAGCTCAAGCGGAAACGAAAATGAATATTGAAATTGGTTTGGCAGCTGTGTGCATGTGTTTTCCCTCGTTTTTCCTTAGTTTTCCGACTACGTAGGTGAAAAGAGGGGAGTGAAGAGGGTGCCATCGACATGAAAGACTTACAAATGCGACGCCATAACATATGCAACACACATACACACTCACACACGCCCTGACACACAGCAGACTGTCTGCTGGAGAACGGAGAAAGCACAACTGTGAGCGACCCTGTATATGTATGTTTTTAAGAAATTAAGACAGTAATCAGAGGTTTCTTCGGTTCATGAAAATTAAAATATTTATTTTTTATATTTCTATCGATGTTAGCACAGAACTGGACTGCAGTTAAACATAAAATTGCTTTTATTTTTCTATAATAAACACAAAAAAATTATAATCATTTTTGAAACTGTTATAAAATAAATTAAAATTTGGAGTACAAAAACCTTTTTTCAAAATTTCAATAGACCTGCTCAACTTTCTACATACAGGGTCTATGAGATGCCTATATATAATGCGAATATGCCTTCCACTTGCCAGGGGATCATAAAAATTGTGTGACACCACAAAAGGATGCCAGAAATGGTGAGGAAGAGGTAGTGAGAGGGAAAGAGACGGAGAGAGAGACAATAGAAAAAAATGAAACACTACAAATGAAGCAGAGAAATCTGAAATAGGCTGGACAAAAGTCACCCAAAAAGCTACAGAAAATGTCCAAAAATCTCAGCAAACCAGGAGGACCCAGGGCAAGAATGAGTGAGAGAATAGAGGGAGAATAAGGGGAGAGAAATGGATGAATAAAGTGAGATGGTTAGAGAGATTTGAAAATGTTTTTAGCTGGTGTTGTTAGAGAATCCGCGGGGAACTGAAGAAAACTGGAGAGAATTGAGATGAAAGAGAAGAGGAAAAGAGAGAAAAGAGTAACTGACATGTTAACATATTGCAATGCTGGTGGCACGCCCACCAAAAGCGCACCAAGTGGGCGACTGTGAGTGAAGTTTTGTGGAGAAATGTTTGATGCCAAAAAACTAATGTACAACTCGTTGGATTTTCCCTTTCATGTTGTTGTTTTCCTCGTCTTCGTTGTTGTTGTGCACATTTTAATTATGAGCTCGACTATAATGTAAGCCCAGGCATATGCCCGGCAGGGGCTAGGGGCATTGTGGGCGTGGTCTTTATACGGGCATAAAGTCTGTCAATCATGCGGCAAAATTGCAGTATGAACACAAAAAACTAACAACGTGGGGGAAAGTGGGTGTAACAGAGAGGTAAAAAGCGCAGCTTAGAGAAGCTAAAGAGCGAGAGCAAGAGATGACAGCAACATTGTCTCTCTCTCTCTCTCTCTCTTTCTCTCTCTCTCTTGCGTTCTTTGTACAATTTTGTGCGGGCTGATTGTGAATTTGCCAACAAAATGGCAGGTAAGCAGCACTAAAAAACTCACAAAAAAAGCAAAATAAGAACAAAAAAATGTAAAATGAAGCCTACGGATAAGATCAGAAGGTAAGCAATCCAACAGTGACACCCACCACTCCCCCAATCCCCCGCTGCTCCGTCTGGGCTGCTGCTGCTGGTATTCATTTTGTCGATAAGAATCGCTTTCGAGCTGTCGTTGCCAACAAACCATGAGTCGTAATTTAATTAACGCCATGACAACAACAGCAAAAAAACAACAACCACAATCATCTGCTGGCTGTAACAAGCATTTATGGCCACCATGGAAAATGTAAATGAAAATGAGTGAAAAAATCTGCATTTGAGTTGACAAATTACAAATACTCTTCAAAGTTGTTTGAAAAAAAAATCTGAAGAAAAGATTTTTTATTAACACTTGAAATGTAAATTAAACTTAATCAAAATCTGATTTTTTTTTGACTTTTTTTTTTATTTTTTTCATTAATTTTGGGTTGCTTTATTTCTGTCTGCTAAAAATCTAACAAATATAAAAAAAAATCTATTGATTGTAGGCATATGTACATATATTAGTTTATTGCAATATCTACCTTCTTCATTTGTTACAACAGACTTGCTTTAATACACATACCCGTCCTCAAGTGTCTAATGAAAGTGGAAATGAAATTGTGAATGAAAATGATAATTGAATTGCGACAGGAGCTAAACAAGTTTTGTTTCTTATCTACCTAGAGAAAACGTTACACTCAAATATTTATAAGGACAAATGGAATTTATCACTAACTGTAATACTTAGTATACACGTTAGTAGCAGCTACCACACACCCCCACTCACTTTCACGTTCACTTTTCCCACTTTCCTTTAAGCAATCCCATTAAGTATGTAATTCAAGGTCTCTAAAATAATCATCAAACTACAATTTGTCAATTGCCAATTCGACAATTCGATAGTAAAAACTTTGAATTTATTTTACGACCACATATATAATTCTTTTTATAAATAGTAGACGGAAAGTTTCATTTCGATTGCATTTTGATCCGCTTTCCTTGCCATTCATTGAATGCCTGGCCATAAAATTCAACAATATACATTGTTACCACATTGTTTGAGTTTTAGTGGGAAATACTGTTAACTTAACCAGGTAATAAATCCTTGAGAAATTACATTAACCCTCGAGTCGGTGCACTTTTGAAAATATTCTGTTCTTACTATCGAATTATTCAATAGCTTTGGATTACGAAAACGGTTTAGAATCAACCCTACAGTGCAGTTCATCACTTGAAAATTTATTTATATAAATTTTCCATTATTCTAAAAAATTTAGACCTAATTAATTAGTATATGTAAAATCTCTAAAGCGAGTCTTTAAAATACTTTTGAAATTTTAAAGTTAAAATAGTGCTCAAGTTGTTAAGAAAATGGTCTATAATGTTTATAGTGCATAGTAAAAACCAACTGAATTTTACTGCTCTATGTAAAATAAATTTATCGACATTTCAATAAAAATAAATAGCTAAAAAATGCGCTTAAATTATTGGTGAAATTTGCTTGATGAGCTGGTACCTAAGATTTCCATTTTCTATCCTTGTTTTTACTTTCTTTCCTATTCCTTTGATTCCACGAGTTGATAATATGCTTTAAGGAGCTGATTAAAAGCATAAAATTCGTTTTGTGCACCTTTTTGCATTTATTTACGAGCATTTTGCTAGCATCCAAGAACCACAAATCTCAAGTTTGATTCCGTTTCTGTTGGTCCACAGTCCCATAAAACGCAGCGTAACGAATACGGATTTCTTAGACCCTGTAGGTGAAATCCATCAGCTGCTTGCTCCGTTTGTCGATAAAAGTGACTGTGTAAGCTAGGAAATAGCAGACAGAAGGCATTAAACGCATATTAAATATATATAAATTCCACTTAAATTTAAATCAGAAATTTTATATTTTAATCACAATTTTAAGAGTGCGAATTTAAGAAATGTTTTAAGCCAAAAAAATGAAGTTCTATAGACATGTACACAGTATTTTTAAACACTACAAACTTTGTATAAATAAAAAAAAATTTTATATCAAAATTCTACTTAGCTTAGATTAAGATTAACTTAATTTCAATTCATGTATTAAATTATTTTTAATTTTATTATAAAACAAAGTTGTCGAAACACTTTTAAAGTCTTATTTCCTTCAACTCCTATTTCTACTTCTACTTCTACTTCTTCTTCTTCTTCTTCTTCTTCTTCTTTTTCTTGATCATTTTCTCTTTCCTTCTTTCCACCAACTTTTCATAGTAAGTCAGGCATCTAAGTACAGGGTCTCTTGCTGTTGTGTTCAGCCGACTATGGTCTTTCCCATTAGTTTGCCAAGCTCCATTCAATTTGTTGTTTTCTTTTTTTTTCACCGTAAAAAACTAACCATGCCATTTGCATGCAAATACAGGTGAGACAAGGACACGTAAGATGTTTGGGCAATGCCTATGATGGGAATAAGGACGTGGATTGAGAAAGATTGTGTAAGGCTGGCATGGAGTGAGGGTGGGCGGGGGCAAATTGAAAAGATGGGGGAGTGGTGTAGGCAGGTGGGCGTGGTTTGAGCCAGGTGGTAGAATGCAGAATGTAGAGTGTAAAAGGTGTTGTGGTTTGCTGGTTATCGTTGTTGGTTTTACCCTGGTTTATGACGGTTTTGCAATGCCAACGATAGTGATAATAATGATGTAGATGATGTTCCTCAAGGTGATGATGATGATGATGCTGCTGAGATGCCGTTTGTCTGTTATTAATTGCGCTGTTGCACTTCACGATTTCAGGCATTGCAATGTGGTTTGCATGTCAGATGAGTATCACACCACCATCTTTAACCACGCCCCCCTTTCATTGACACTCCGTTACCTTCCCACCCGCCCTCAGCACCCACTAGGCCCCCGAAAATTGCCAAGTCATTTGCCAACTGTGACTCTGTATGCAAATTACTTTTGCCAGCAACCGGATGAGAGCTATGTGGTTCAAAAATGCAGATACCGAGCTGGGCTGTCTGTGTGCGAGTGGCTGTGTGTGTGTGTAGGTAGGGTGGGTAAGTGGCGTAAAGGGTGTTCCACTAAATTGAGTTGGAGAGAGAAACAGTTGGTGGATTTCATCAGTTCATAGGCTTCTACAACTCAGGGAGTATTACCTACTGAACCAACCAGCAATTTTGCCCAGAAGCCCCGACTGGTAGCAGAGCAGTGTTGCTAATTTAGCTTGTTTACTGCCAGCTCTGAAGCTTGTTGAATTTCTTATATGTATGATTCATATGTTCAAGTTGATCAGACATAACTAGTTGACAGGACACAGCTATACTAATCAAATCATAGTAGGGTAGTAGATTAATTAAAACTTCCCATATTGAACTTCTAAGGTATCTGAGTCTTCTATTTTTTAATTAACATCAAATAAAAAAGATTAAATTTTAAATGATTCAAATTTCTCTTAAAGTTTTCTAGCTGTTTTATAATTTACAGCCCTTAGTGTGTAGCTTTATCAGGCGCTGAAAAGTAGGCAACACAACTACGCTGCGCTCTACCCAGTTCCCACTTCACACTCTTCCGCCCTTACACCCCTGCCACTACTCCACACACTACTCCACCCACTTGGCTGCTTAATACCCAAGCTATCGGCAATGAAGTGCAAAGTATGTAAATTAATATTGGAATTCCGATAATCCGCCTATCAAATGGCCCACCAATCGACTACATGTGTGTGTGAGTGTGACTGTGTGTCACACTGCTGTGTGTGTGTGAGGGTGTGGGCTAGATGGCTCTGCGTTCAGTTCATATAAACAGCTTTTAAGCCTTTCAGTGCGCAAACTATGCACAAAAATTGCACTGAAATCGCGGAAAATGTCAGTGCCTGTTTTTTTTTGGGTGCAAACTGTAAATGGAAAATGTAAAATGTAAAATGGAAATGGACAGCGATGAGTCGCTTAATGATAACGATAGCAGCAGCATTCGAATAATTAATTAGATTTGTCCACCTTTAGGGTGACCAGTCAGCTCTATAATTGCAAAGAGTTTGTGAATTTGTGCACGCTGGTTACGAAAGCGATGTTATTTAAACCAATTTGTTAACTTTTGCTGGAAAAGCCTTAAAAGATTTGAATTGGAAACTAGTGAGCATATTTGGAGGACATTCCTCTTAATTACATTTCTCTAAACTACCACTAAAAATACTTTCTGCTGGTGACAAAGCGCATCATTTAGGGACATTCTCTGTCTATTGTGCACAGTGAACTAACGCTGCAAACGTTTACTATATTTTGGAGGCGATGCGAGTAAAATTGTAAGAGATAGAGCTTGGGAAATTTCGCTTATTAGAGTATTTCCTCCTGAAGAGCCGCAGTTAATCAATTTTTCAAGTTTTTCACACTTATTCAACATTACCTAGTCACTAATCTGAACGAACGACTTTTTTTTTAACATGTACTATTTTTTTTAGGACATTTTAAGTTCAAATTTTCTTTAAAAAAAAATCAAAAAGCTGTAAAAAATTCAAATTTCAATATTTTTTATTTGTCTTCCTTCAAATTCAAGGCTCTAGTATCTACTAACGGAAAATATTTTTTCTTTTGATATGAGATGAACCGTTCACCTGATATCGTGTCAAATACGACGGTACTTTTTTTTTTGGGTCCCAGGACATTGGCTCCCGTCAACCCAATATTGAAAATTTGGTTATTAAAGAAATTTTAAGTGACAAATGAAATCTCAATACTTTTATCTGTATTTTGTTTATTTTCTTTTTTAAAAAGTGCTTAATTTCATCCTCTGAATACCACTTAACCCCTTAGTTCCTTAAATTTTCTATATAATCTTAATGTATTTTTATTAGAAATGGAAAATCTTTTCAATTTGCACACGTCCAAAAATTCTATAAAATTCCTTAAAACTTTTTGTTTAATTCCTACACTTTTGTATAAAGTGTTCGACTTAGCGAGTGAACACTGTAGCCATATTTAATTGCAGCTACATTTTACAAATTTGCAAAGCATTTGTCTACCAAGTTATACAGACGTTGTCTATGGCTAACTTTGCATACATTTAATAAGCAGAAAGTAAGTTGGTAGTTTCAGCCTGTCAGTTTGTCAGTCTGTCAGTGGCACAGTCACTCAATCATTCTGTCCGTCGGGCAGTCAACACAAATTGTGCAAGTTGTGCAATTGTTAAACGAAATTAAAAGCTCCAGTTTTTGGCCAAAAACTTTAGCTACTTAATTGATGCTGTCCATAACAACAGACTCAAAGCAGCAGCTGCACCAAAAAACTACACAGTGCCTGCGACAGTCACTCGGACTGCGACTGTGATTTCGTTGGCAACGCAGAAAAGCATTTCAATTTCTATAAAATAGAATCGCATTAAAACAGAAACTAAATCGTACAGGGGAAAGGCACAGTAAGGGTATTCCTGCTATTGTTAGTTTTTTTTTTTTTTGTGTTCTTCTGCAGTTGTTTTAAAAATCGATAAGGGAAAACTGCTGCTATGGATGCTGTTGCTGCCATTACAAGGACTTAACATTTTTATGCTAATGCAATGACAAAAAGCGACATGGGTTTTAGGGGGGGGGGTATGAGGGGAATACAGAGGCAATTGCGGAAATGAAAGAGGCAACAGACGGGGGAGGCAAGTGGGTGGCAGGGTAGGCAATTTAAGCATATATTGCATAACATTTATGTAGCAGACATGCAGCCAGAACCAACAAAACCAACAGAGAACAGAGAACAGAGAAGGCAGCTGTCATTCGAGTCGACATTGTAATATGTACAAATAAGTAGAGCATATGAGGCGTATGATTAATATTTAAATCATAAAAAAAAGCCACAGCAGCAGCACAAATATATGTGTATGTACACATATATATAAATGTGAATGTAAACGAGTATGAAAATGAGAATGAGAATGTGCAAGCAAGGCACAAAAAAACTGAAATTGAAATGAAACAAGAGACTTAAGTAATAACTGCTGTTATTAACAGAACTCAGCGACTGCGACGGCGACGGCGACGCTAGCAGCAGCAGCAGTGACGACTTGTTGTACTTACCACTCTTAGGCTAAAGAAGTGTATTATTTTTATGGGCAAGTTTGCAACCTCTAAGAAGACAGCTCATATTACTTTGCCTTTACTCTGTAGAGTGCAGCAAAGTTGGCTTATGATGGCAGTGAATGAAGGTGTGACATTCGCCACATGAAAAACAATTTCAATAATACAAAACATTTCAGTCTAAATTAATTAATTGTAGCTTTGATTTTGATAAGGAGGAAAGTAAATTTCGTGTGATAAACAGAGAAGTGGGAGAGTCAAAATAAAAAACATAAATATACTCAAAGCCAAGACAAATAATCTGCTTTTCTCTAAGTTGACGTTAAATAAACATTTCGTAGAAAAGGGGAAACAAAATTCAAAAGGCCTGATTGGTAATAGGTAGGGTAAAGAGATAATTGTGATAAATTGTCTATAAACAACCCAATCATTAAAATATTTTAAAAAATATTATTAAATTATTGCCACATTAATCTGCGACACCTTTTGGGATTATTAATTATTTCCAAAAAAAAATTTAGTTCTATATTTATTGGGCTTCTTCAGAGCTCCAAGCAAATTTTTAAGGTATCTTGCTGTCAAGCTGACTCAGTTCTGAATGTGGAGCTCACATTTTTATTGCCGACATGCAAGTTTTCTATCTCTTTCGCTCTCTGTGTGTGTGTGTGTGTGATTGTGTGCGTATGTAAAAAGTTCACTGGGAATGTTGCCAACAAGAAAACCTACTTTTGGCCAACATGATGCCAACAATTCGAGTTGACAGACGGACGAATAGCTGCTATGCCCCATCTCCCTCCTCCCTCCACTCCTTTTGGGATCCTACACTCGTTGGCGAATTACTCGTGCGCAAAAGTTGACAATGTGGCGGTCAAGTCGGCATTAGAAAAAGTTAGCGACAAATGTGGCAAACAAACGTTGCATGCAACCAAACACAACGCCCACACACAGAAATCCTCATAAAATTCTCGTACTCCGTCGTGTATTCATATTTCGCTGGAAGCCAAAAAAAAAGTAGTTGAAAGCTAATCAACTGTTAAAGACCCTGTACTTATAACAGAGCACACTGTTTTCAAACAAACAACCAAAATTCGTACCGATTTGATCATCTTTGACCATCTTATGCCTGTGACGCTTATGTCTCTCTTAACAACCCGGAAAGACCCTTCTGCTCTTAACGGGTACAGGGTCTAAAAATGTAATCAACGAGTTCGTGAAACAATGAAACGCGCTTACAAATCTGACAGTTTCATACGCTCGTCATCCAAGAGTCGCAACATATTCGCTACTCACTGCATCTCTCACGCTCTCCCCCTCTCACTCAACCTTCCCATATTTCTCTCTACCTCTCACGTTTCCATTGCCCAACTATGGGCAATCCTCTATCCCTCTCAGTCTGCTCCTTAATATATCTTGTGACAGTCAACCTCCAATATGATACTAGTTTAATTATGTGACATTCCAAAGTACTTGCATCGATGGATCCATTCGCTTTGTATTTAATTACAGCTGCTACTTGGAATATTTTTGTACTCAGTGCATGTGCGTCTGTGGTTAAAAAACGCATTTGAATTTATTTTAGAGCAGCGTAAAGCAAAATTTCATAAGCATTTGCCCTTTAAATTGGTTCAGAAATCAGTTTAACTAATTAATATCTCTCGTTTAATTGTAAGATGTTTACAATAACTAAAGCAGTAATTTACTGGCTAATCAAGGCATTAACCGATTCGTTCATAAATTAAATTGTAAAGTAGTTATCCTCTGGGTCAATGACTTATTTATTTAATTATTTTTCAGTTTCAAGAGTGTACAAAACGAAATTGTCTCTGCTGCTTTGCTATTTTTCAATTCCCAGCTAAAATTGCAGTTGCCAAGAATTTTGGCAAGCAACACAATTTGTTTTAAAGCAAAGGGAGGAGACTAAGAGCTGTCCAGCCAAAAACTATGTATATATATATATATATATAAATATATATGAAATATATACAGATATATAGCTGCAGTTGCCGCGCATTAATCATACGCACCGTTGTCCGGTGTCGCCTCAAGTTGCCCTCCTGCTGCTGAACACATAAAAAACGAATGTCAGACACTAGTCTGACAGTCTCTATGTGTGCGTGTGTGTGTGTGTGTTGAAGGGCGTGTGTGTGTGTGTGCATCACTAGAGCAAACTTTATAAGTTGAGTAAGTAAAAAATTATAAATATAAAGTGCAGACTGTGCTTTTGGCGTTAGTGAAGTTAACGCCATCAGTCGTAGCAACTGTTTTCTCGCTCCCTTTGTTGCGTTGCAAGTACGTGCATTGTTGCAACTTTCATAGTTATTCAAGACTCTCGTCGGTGGCAGTACCCAAAAAAGGAAGAAAAAAAGAAAAATTGGAAATTATCCAGCACACGACGTTGTTATACCCGAGAACTAGCGTAATTAAAGCTTAAAAAATAAATTAAAAAAAATCGTTGCATGCTTTTAGGCAGCTGCTTTTGAGCCTTCATAACTTTCGAATTGATCGTGATTAAGTTTATTTAATTAATTTTAATAAAACTTCAGAGTCTTTACTTAAGTCTAACTGCTTTCAAGACGGCTATATACCCATGCATGTGCTTGTAACGGGTGTAGTAAGGAAAGCAGAAAGAAAGCAAAGAAAAGCCGGAAATTCAGCCAAAAGCAGAGAACGCAAAATTAATGTAAATGTAAATAAACTCATAGTTCAAGTTGTGCAACACAACAGCAACAGCAGCAGCAAGAACAACAAATATAACTTGAGGGGTAGCAACAAATGGAGTGTATAAATAAAATGGCATGCATTTAGCATTGCCGCCAAATTAAAACCAAATAAAGCGTCCGCAATATGTTGGCCATTAAAAAAACATCAGGAAATACAAGAAAAATATGAAAATAAAAATAAATAAATAAGGAGATGGAGTAGAAGTGGAAGTAACCGATGAAAAGGAGTTAAAGAAAGTGAGCGAAAGAGTCGTAACTCTTAACTTTTTAGCTGTTAGCCATGTTAGCCAGGACAGCTCAATAGGTGGCTCACATTAAGCACAAGTATCAAATACATATATGTATATATATTAATATTTGTGTACTCTTTGACAACTGTTGCGAATGGAGACTTTCATCATATTAATAAAAAGCATTTGGACTTTCTTTAGCTGCTTCTTATTTTCCGTGCAACGGAAAACTCTTTTAATGTTCCATATTTCTTTAATGGTGCTCTAAGAACGTGTTGGAGTTTTGAGGCTAAATGTGCGCTAAAATGAAAGCCAAACTGTGGCAATCATTTGGATCAAGCTCAAAATTTATAAATTAAATTTAAAATTTTTTTTTTTACCATCGTAAATGAGTTGCAATTAAACGCTAGATAAAATCAATTGATGAGAATTAAGCACATATTTTTGGTACACAAATTGAATGCATTTTCATTTGGATTAACCCAATTTCGCTCTTGAACACTTGAAAATAGTTGAACAAAAGAAAAATCAGTTTAATTTTCAAGTTCATTGGCGCGTTCAGTGGCCAGGATCAGCAGGATTGTGGATCGATGAATACAGTAAATAAATGGGGATTGGAGTTAAATAGAACATAGGCTTGGGCATGCTTTCAAATGGGGTCCACGTGGCATGTGGTATGCAGTTGCTGGGCGAGTGGCATGCCACTTAATAATGCGCCTCAATGGCTGAATGGCAGCGACACTAAACAACTTCCTCACTTGAACGGCAGCTACAAAACCGCAGACATGGTTCAACCTACTGACTAAGTGGGGGAAACGACAGAGAGATAGACTGGGAGAGGGGGCGGACGAGCAGGGGGAAGGAAGACGGAGTGCGAGTAGCGAAGAAGCAGCTAGAGAGCAGTGTTGTGAAGCGTCGCTTGAAAGCCAACTTAAAAAAATATTCACGACAAAAATAAAAAGCGAAACTAGTAAGCAAAGCAACAGTAAAGTCAAATCGACTAATAAGTAACCCTGTAGCTTTCAGTCGAGCAACTTTTTACTGTTTTTCAGTCATTGTATTACAAATTTTATAAGACTAGAATAAATATACAAAGCTAATAAAAGTTGTAGGGATTTTAATAAATTTTTTTATAGCTTTCAATAGTCACTATAACGCGTAAAAGAGAAATAAATCAGAAATACTTGAAATAAAAAAGTAAACAAGTTAAAATAAAATTTTTAAGTGTATTTTAGCAACAAAAAATCTTTCTTATGAATAATTATTTTGACAAACTTAATAAACTCTTAGTAGCATTCAAGTACTGGGTCAAAAAAAAGGTCTGTGCCACAATGCGCAGCAACAAAAGCAAAAACAATGGCAGTTGCATGCATAATAAACTTGTCTTGTAGGCGCTTTAAGTGTGGCATAAGCAGGAGGGAGATAGTGAGGAAGAGAGACAGGGCGAGGAGAATAGAGAGAACGAGAGATGAGCGCGAAGGCTATGCACTAAGGAGACTGAAGATGGAGATGAAGACTAGGCACTTAAAGACAAAGGGAGTCAACGTCAACGCATTTTGAAGAGCGTGCTATTATACACTACACTCACAACCACACACACACATACGCCCCCACAGCCACACACACAGTCAAAACGTCGTGGTATTTGCCAGTTTTTTTAAGCTGGCTTTTCCTAAGCGTATTAATATTATTGTTGTTGTCTTGTCTCCGTTTGCTCATTGCCAGCAATTGCTCAGTTTTCTATAAGTTTCCTTTCAGCTTTTCCACATTTTCTAATGCTACCTAACACACACGCACACACACACACATAATGAGACACCCACACACATCCGCTTATCAGTGCAATTCTGTTTTCTGTTGCTGCTTTCAAATTATTAACGGCAGCTCAATCTGTCCGTCTCTCTGTCTGCTCTACATCCAGCCACACCCACTGCCTCATGCCTCCCTGCGGGTTATCACAAGGAATTGTGTTTGCCGTCAGTAGGGGGCGTAGTGGGGCTACGGTTGGAGCTTCTTGACTGCCACGACTTGTCACTTGTAGCGCTGTTAGCCACGATTAATGAGACAGTCACATTTACGGTCGCAATCACACCAACAGCTGCAATCACAGTCACAGCAAGAATCGCAGTAGCAGTTACACCCACACCAGAAGTCACATTAAATGTGACACTATTAATTGCTGGTGTCACTGTTAAATTAATAGTCACAGCTGGAGTAACAGTTTCAGTAGCACTTACAGGTGTGATCGCAGTCGCTGTCACAGTTGCAATTATAAGTAGCAGGACAAGGATTGACTGAATTTTACACTACCAGTAACTGAAGGAATTACAGTAGCAGTTCCATTAACAGTAGTAGTAACAGGTACAGTAGCAATAACAGTTTCAGGAGCACTTACAGGCGTGATCACAGCGGCTGTCACAGTTGCAATTATAAGTAGCAAGACAAAGGTTGACTGAATTTTTCACTACCAGTAACTGAAGGTATCACAGTAGCAGTTACAGTAGCAGTTAACGTAGCAGTTACAGTATCAGTTACTTTAGCAGTTACAGTGGTAGTAACAGTAACAGTTATAGTAGAAGTAACAGTAGCAGTTACAGCAATAGTTGAAGTACCAGTTAAAGAAACTGTTTCAGTAGCGGTAACCGTAGGTGTAACAGTCACGGTCACAGTTACACTAATAGTCACACTTACTACTTAAACGAATGTTCATGCCAGTCACAAATACTAAAACTGAACCTCAGACTGTTGAAGTCACTGTTAGAGCCGATGTCAGTGTAAATCACACAGTCACGCTTTTAGTCACGCTTCCACTCACCGATCACAGTTACAATTTGGCATGCTGTTACAATTCATGTATCTTAAGTAATGTCTACAAACTGACGACATCCTTCACTTGTATCTTTCGCTCTTCAACGCTTTCTATCAATTTTTGAGCAACACATGTTTGTACAAACAGCAGGAACTTGACAGCGTGTGTGTGTGTGTGTGTGTGTGTGTGTGTGTGTGTGTGTGTGTGTGTGTGTGTGTATCTTGTTTCTTGTCTCGCCAGTTTGTGCAACATTCGCAACATACTCAGCTCGTTAGTGGCACATTCATGTCAAACGCTAAGTGGCTAAAAGCAGGTGTGTATTGCTGCAGATAACTACGGCCCTTCCCGACGCCCTCTTCAAGTAGGTGTGTGCGTGTGTGTGTGTGTGTGTGTGTGCTTTTGAGGGTGTAAGACGTTTAATAAGTTTCTTGAACTTTGATATGTCTGTGAACATTTTTGCTTTATGGCTTTATCTTTAAAATGCTGCAAATTTAAGACAGAAATTTAAGAGTCGACTCTTAAATACTCTTTAATTCGAAATATCTAGTCAATAAAGAAATGTTTAAAAGGTTTTTTGAAGATAATTATTCAATAAAATCTCGAAAAAGAAAACATCGAAATTTAATATTAATAAATTAAGGAAAACTTAAGTGTTACGTTAATTTATCAAAAAAAAAAATACATATTTTGATTATGATTAAAATCGATAATCGACCTTATAATAAATAAATATTTATATAATTTTTATAAAATATAAATTCTTAGATTTTTAATGACACATGTTTCTATCAAAATAATTCAAAAATAATATCTTAAAAAATATTATTCTAATTTTATAACACTTACAAGGTATTTTATTTATTTTTTTGTTTTTTTCAAAAGAATAAATTAATTTTTAGCTCTCAACACTCAACTTTTAAATCTAATTTAATTAGCAAAATAAATTGTTAATACTAAAAGCTTAAGATCGGCATATCGAATCATTGACGACGTGATTGCCCTCTGAGCAAAAAAGAGGGAAGACGAATGAGAAAGGGGACAAAGAAAGGGAGAGAAGTGTGACGACAGTAGCAGAGCAAGAGAACGCAAAACTTTTTACCAGGACACCGAAAAACTCGATGGAAAAGATAAAATTAAATATTTGACTGTGGAAAAGTCAAAGAGAAAACAAAGCGGGGCAAAACCGAAAGAAAAAGGCGCGAAGTGGGCGTGACAGGACACGGTGGGGGAGACTGAAGGAGTGGGAGAAGGAGGTAAAGGGGCCAGGACCCCTAGACCTGAGAGCACGTGACAAAGTAAAATTGTTAAATTGAAGGTTGTTAGCGATAAGCGAACACGCAAACAGACAGAAGCAATGAACAGCAGACAATGGAGAAAGCAGTGAGTGGAAGAGAGAGAATGGGGAAGGAAGAGAGACAGAAAACAGGCAAAACAGGTGAGCGCATGCAAACAGGTGAGAAAAGGTGCACAAAGGCAAAAGCAAAAGGAAAACTTTTGCTGCCGATACGAGGAAAACAACAAAACTGACAGCGTGTTGAATATTTGTAGGAGGGGGAG